>JARFIW010000453.1:18281250-21010000 GCA_036346225.1 Platerodrilus igneus
AGCAACACCATTTTATAAAGCTGCACACAACCAATATCTGAAGTGTTCATAAATAACGAGAAGTTGACCTTTCAAAATATGCACCTGTGCCTAATTAACGAACGTTTTAAAATAACATTTCTAGGAGTTTGCTTTTAAAGGTATTTCATATATTCGACGTGTTTGTTTGTTAGTAAAGCGTTTTGCCTTGGAATTATCGATTTTTCACGCTCTTATGCGTTTTAGACGTTATATTTCTTTGAATTAAATTCAATTAAATTAAATAATAATTTCCATTGGCTTATACTATTTATTTTCTTTACGAACCTAACTAAATTTTAATCACTAATTGTAAAATTCTGGTAATACTTGTTACTTTCAATTAACTAACTGAAATAAATTTCGCACGTAAATTATGGGAGTTTCCTCTATACAGGGTGTTTGAAATTGTCTTGTTTATACCTAAATTTAACCCTTTAAAACCACTACAATATATATATATATATATATATATATATATATATTAAGATATAAATTTTCTTGACCATATATAAATAGTAATGAATGTTCCTGGAAAATGGTCAGGTATAAGTAAAACAACTCAATTTGTTTTCATTGGTTTTTCATATATTTTCATGCTTTACGCGTTTCGGTTCCAAATAACCATTTTCAAAATAGCAGCTAAAAATTACATTGTTATAAATACTATAAAATTATACACTATAAACATATACTTGCAGTAAAACATTTTTAAAATAAATAACAGATACATTATAACTATTGTACGTCGTAAAGGTTTAGAAATGGTATACTGAATGACTAGATTAGGTTAACTGGTTAGAACAAATAATCTGTTAGTGTTGATAATTTAAAATATGTATACTATTGGAGTAAATTGTAGTATGGGAAATGTGAATTACTTAAAAGCGTATTCTTATTGAGGTGCCACAGGTTACTATTTATTTTGTATTAGTCTGTAGTAAATGTTAGTGAATTGTTCATGGTCCGACTTGGAATTTACGGAGTGTCTGTCGCGTTGTATGTGAATGGTTTCTAAAATATTTCTTTTATTGTCGTTTGTTTCAGTACCTAAAACCTTAACATTCTTAAAATCGAAATTGTGTGATGTTTCTATTGCATGGTTAGCAAGTGCTGTGCATTTTTTATTATTTGTTTGGATCGAGTATTTGTGTTCGTATATTCTTTTATGAAGATATTTACAACTTTACCGGTCGAGGAATTCATTCGTGCAACCAAGTTATGCTTAGAAGCTACGTACTTTAAATTTGATAACAAAATTTTCTCCCAAATATATGGAACAGCGATGGGGTCACCAATTTCTTCAACCATAGCGAACTTGGTTTTAGAGGAGTTGGAAAATACCGTCATTAAACAACTAAGTTATCAACCGACGTTTTTTAAAAGGTATGTCGACGATTGTATCATGTGCTTACCAATTGATAAAATTAATGAAACCCTAAATAAATTCAACTCCTTCCACCCTAAACTACAATTCACCGTAGAAAAAGAAAGCAATAGAACAATATCATTCTTGGACCTTCAAATTAAATATAATGCTGCAGGTACCATTTCAACTAATTGGTACAATAAAAAACATGGAGTGGAAGATATTTAAATTATAATTCTAGTGTCCTAAACAATACAAAAAACGTTGTAAACAACCTTGTCGATCACGCCATCCAATTATCACACGGTAAATATAGACCAAAAATTTGAAAAAGTAAAACCGTATTAAAAATAACGCCTACCCAAAACAATTCTTTGAGCCATTAATTAAAAATAAAATCCACAACATATACAATAATACAGATAATACGAACAAACTCAGTCAATGTGAATCAATAGTTGGAATAGAATACATACCTGGTTTGTCCGAAAGAATTAAAAAATGTTTAAGAAGTCATAATATCCATATTGCCCACAAACCAAATAATTTTACTAAAACATTTTTTACCAACCTAAAACCACAAATAGAAAATAAGAACAAAACACATACGATCTATAAAATCAACTGTCTTGGCTGTAAGGGATGTTATATAGGAAATTCAAACCAATATCTTCATAAAAGAATATACGAACACAAATACTCGATCCAAACAAATAATAAAAAATGCACAGCACTTGCTAACCATGCAATAGAAACATCACACAATTTCGATTTTAAGAATGTTAAGGTTTTAGGTACTGAAACAAACGACAATAAAAGAAATATTTTAGAAACCATTCACATACAACGCGACAGACACTCCGTAAATTCCAAGTCGGACCATGAACAATTCACTAACATTTACTACAGACTAATACAAAATAAATAGTAACCTGTGGCACCTCAATAAGAATACGCTTTTAAGTAATTCACATTTCCCATACTACAATTTACTCCAATAGTATACATATTTTAAATTATCAACACTAACAGATTATTTGTTCTAACCAGTTAACCTAATCTAGTCATTCAGTATAACATTTCTAAACCTTTACGACGTACAATAGTTATAATGTATCTGTTATTTATTTTAAAAATGTTTTACTGCAAGTATATGTTTATAGTGTATAATTTTATAGTATTTATAACAATGTAATTTTTAGCTGCTATTTTGAAAATGGTTATTTGGAACCGAAACGCGTAAAGCATGAAAATATATGAAAAACCAATGAAAACAAATTGAGTTGTTTTACTTATACCTGACCATTTTCCAGGAACATTCATTACTATATATATATATATATATATATATGCTAAGAGAAATAAGCGCCATTTTGTAAATTAGAGATTTCTAATCATTCATAATGATGCCCTAAACTTTTATTGAAAACACTCGGTATGTTGAACTATATTTTACATTATTTTAGTATGTGGATATTTTATTAGTATTATTCGTTTGGTCTACTTCACTGAAAATTGCATTAATTATTATTACTTTCAACCGCTACATATATAAACTATCGTAATTGTTCATTATTCCATTCAATAAAATTAACATTTGCAGTCACAAATTGAGATATCAAAGTAAATATTCTGTTTATGACAAAACACTCGAGATTTTAAAATTGCTTATGCAACAGATAATTTGAATAGTTGGACTTTATGTATGAAAAATAAGGTCGATTTTCGCATTGTTGAGAGTGCTAAAAACCAATCAGATACTTTGTTGTAAATTGAAACTATTGTTATTGGTGTGCTGGGCTACTTGATTTTTAGCAAATGTAATTCTCTTATAGAACAGAAAATTTCCCGGACCATGTTATTGGCTGATAGTTGTACACACGGCAAGAATAATTTTACTAGGGATGATTCCTGATGTTATGCTGACAAACGAACTTAATTCAAAATAAAACAACGAATAATAAAATTTTGTGCAAGCTTGAAATGTTCGTAATTATTATAAGATGTCTGCAGTTAGTTGATTTTGCCAATTTTGAAAAATTTGATTCAACAGTAATCTATTTTAATTCGATTAAATTTAATTCAATTCGATTCAGTTTGAACCTTTACGATTTTATTAGCTTTATTAGTTAGCTTTTTTGCTTTAGTGCTGGTGAGTCTTGTTTCATTGAACTCAAGTTAAAATAATCACGATGCCAATGTTGGAAATTTAAACGATTGGAAGGTTGATGAATCTGGCGTGAATCCAAGGCACATGTAAACAAATGTTACAATGACTATTAAGGTTTGTGATTTATTATAAAAGACTGTACAAGATAGCCACTGCAAAATTTATAGGTAGCAAATGGTGTTTTATGTCAAAATATTACTGGTTTTACGGGTTTAAGCGCTGGTAAATATATACGCCATAGAAGACTCAATTTAATTTTATTCCAAAATAAATTTTGAACTGTTAAAATAATATTAAAGAGCTTTATTTACTTTAAATCTCTTCAGTGACAGTTTATCAAGCCTAGAAAGTGAGAGGATGAGATATATATTGAAGTGAAAAGACATCGCGTTGAAGCGCCGCTGACAGAGTACTATAATAAGGCTGCGTTAAGAGCATCATTAAAAGAGTGTTGTTACACAGATACAGCAATTTGTAAAAGTTGAAATTGCTTACTTACCTTCCTTTCTAACTTTGCCTGGCTAGCTCAACGGAATTGACGGAGTTTTGAAAATTAAATCAAACACAGCAATATCACAACGCACTTATACAGTAAGAAATATTTTCTCACATACAAAAGCCTTTACAACATCGTTTTTTTAAACATAAAATAATTTTTAAAAAATGCACCTTACCTTATTTTAAATTTACAGAATTAGATTTCTTCTTTTATGGATGGTTTACCTGGTTATGATTATTCAAACGCTTGTAAGATTTGTGTTTGGCCAAAAAATCCTTGGCAGATAATCTATTAAAAAGGTTAGAGAATTTTAAACTCTGAACACAAACCTTTCCGGCGAAGAATCCTCACAAAAAATATTATATGATTAACACTAATTATTCTACCTTAAATTAAATACAAATACTCCAATATCAGTTAAAAATAAATCTAACAGTAGTCCTTGCAGAATCCACAGAAACACTCACGTAACTAAATATTTTCTTATTTTAAATTGACGTCAAATCAGCTTACAAGATTTTCCATATTTAAAATCCTCATTTCAAACAGCAGTTACCAAAGTATGCTATGCTTAATTTGAAAAGTAGAAAACATTAAATCAAACCCATAAACTAATCATATAATTCTTTATTTATTCGACGACTATAGTTTCGAATACTAATGTATTCATTATCAAATATAAGTACACTAAAAAATAGAAAACATATGGAACAAAATTAAAATGTAAAGATGTACTGACCTTAAACTAACCATTTACATGTCATATAAATACAATTATATAAATGAAGTGACAGTTAAAAATAAAATAAAAGTGTGACTCGTCAAAAAGACAAATTATATATATCGAATGTCACCTAATTCAATTTAATAGTTAAATTAAAAGTTAAAACACATTGTACGATGGACTACAAATACGATTATATTATGCTTAAATCTTCCTTTCAATTATTTAATAAAATTTTTAAAATAGCGTTATATTGATAAAGTCTTCCTCTTCATTGTAATTTAATAAATTCCATTTTCTATGTAATTTGCATTTAAAACATCACTTCTATGTCATTGTACCATCGTAATAATTAAATTACAGTATGCTTACTGCATACTTTAAATGTCATCTCGCAACGCAACAGCTCGCGACTTAAATCAAATTAACATTTCGTGATCGAATTTAAGAATTGGACGAATCCCTTAATTAATAAACGCTTCCTTATACATACAAATTATCTATTTTTTAGAACCTAGTAGAATGTGCATAGATCATTTTGATGCAAGGACTTGCAGAAAAACTCATTAGCGTTTAAAATCGCGGCGTCTATTACCTCGTAAGCTTGTTCCACTTATTCGTGACACACGCTGTTTGCCCTTGTTTAACATATATACAATTGTTGTGGCGTATCGTTTCTCTCCAACAGCGAATGCGAAGGTAATAAATATTTGATATCAATTTTTATTACATTTTCTGAGTTTATTAGTGTTCCGGCCGCTGTTTGGAATAAATGTTTTGTTTATTAATTAGCTTATTTACGAGGTTCTAAATACACAGTACTAATATTCTAGAGAATTCTATATTTAAAATAAATTTCTGTAATCCACAGGGCAACTAATTTAAACTTTAATCGCTTTTTAATGCAAAAGGGGGTGCATTTTATAAAAAATATTTAGTCTTAACATCAAAACGTGTTTTAATACACCTATTAAGGTTAAAATGGGGGTTTCACATACACGAAATTACTTATTTTTATCCAAATGCGTAAATCTAAAACTATTCTATGCCATTTACAACAAATGAAAGGAATTTTTATCAAAAATGTATTGATAATTAATAAGTGATAATAAATGGCTTTGTATTTATCTTAAAATGATCGAATTGCGTTCGCATTTAAATTCGTTTTGCGGTATCTTACAATTAATTATTTTTACACATACAACTTACGTTACTTGCTATGTATTTACAATACGCTTATATGATACAGGGTGATTATTTATACATGAGTAATTGCATTTTTCACTTGTACATCAATGAACAAAAGTACGCTTGTATTATAAAAAGCGTAACCATAAATTTACGGAAATTTTAATTTTTTCAGATTTTATTATATTTTAGTGAGATTTATTTGTAGAATTTGGATTTCAATGAACTCTCGTGACCTCTTATTACGCCAATATATATATATATATATATATATATATATATATATATACATACATTTAGTTATCAAGAATGTAAGAGATTTCAGAATGTTGATAACCATTCTTTGTATAACAGTTTGTATAGTCACGATGCTAGTGTTGGAAATTTAAATGATTGGATGGCTGATGAATCTGACGTTTATCCAAGGCAAATGTGAACAAATGTTAGAATGGCTATTAAGTTTTGTGATTTATTATAAAAACTGTACAAGGAATCTACCGCAAAATTTATAGATGACAAATGGTATTTTATGTCAAAATATTACTGGTTCTGCGGTTTTAAGCGCTAGTAGAGTATTGCAAAATCTGGTAAATATATACGCCATAAAAAACTCAATTTAATTTTATACCAAAAATAAATCTTGAGCTGTTAAAATAATATTAAAGAGCTTTATTCACTACAAATTAAAAATTTTTCAGTAACAATTAATCTAGCCTAGAAAGCGAGGTATCAAGAATCTAAGAGATTTCAGAATGTTGATAACCATTGTTTGTATAACAGTTGCTAGTTTTATCTAGACTGCCGCTATTCTTGTTTTCAAAGATGATCCTATCCAGAGTACGTCTTTTATTTACAAGATCGGACGGAAGAAGACTTCGCTTTTTGGGCTCAGTTCGTTTAGAATATCTAAAGAGCTTTTGAACTTTTGGCAACATCTTATCTTTTAATAAATATTCGATCATTAGGTCTTCAATCAGTAGACTTAAAATAAAGTTTAGTCCAACTAAACCCAACATAACAAGCGGTCCATCAAATTTTGGCGGTACTATTAGTTCAAATAACGATAGCACCCAATCAGCTGGATATATAACTATATAAATGGAAATTGCAGTTATAAGTGTTATGCTTGCCACAAAAAGTTTGTTGGTATAAAAAGCCATTCTAAATGGTCTGCCCTTTGAAAAACAAAGCGCAAGGATAATATATTGAAAAAGCGATACAGAGAAAACGGCGTAGTTTTCGTAACAGGTGAAGTACTCTTCTTTGGCTGGGTTGAACCGGAAAGGTTTAAACCAGTCATACGTTTGAATTATTTTGTAAGCAAGAATTTGAAATAGAATTACTAAACACATTTGCAGCAATAATGATAATAATGGAACAAAACTTAATAAAGACGTTAATGGACGTTTTTATCTAGCAAACCCTTATACGCTTCAGTATTACCAAAAAGCAGCATAAGATTCAATGTTATGCAAACATCAATAAATAAAAATTGAATAGCGGTCAGGTTGGCATCTATGCCGTAAAGTATTAATGATGAAGTAAATTGCGTAAGACTATAACATATCATATATTTAAAAACACCAATGCTTGTTGTTAAAGCAGCTCTTCCTTCTTTGATCACTTTTGGCACGCATGAAATGTTAGGATCTTTCGAAGTGAACGGCGAAGCTACGCTTGATTCTGCTTCTGATAAAGATACACCCACGTGAGCTGCTTTCAGTGCACCACAATCATTTGCGCCGTCGCCGCACATAGCTGCAAAAGAATAAAAACATTAGAACAATGGGAAAGAATTATTTAATTTGTAAGTATATAGCTTTTTTAGAACGAAGTGGCGAGACGCCAATATAACCTCATTTGAAACTCTGGATCAATTTATGTTTGTGAGAGTAAATTTGACATGTCAAGGTGTCAGACATGCCTCGTGTGCTCTGCATGAATTTAATACTGATTATTAATTTATTGTGTGAAAACAGTACGTTATAATGCCTGATAAGTGTGCTGAAAATAATTGTACAGCTGCTATAACAAGACATACTCCATCAATAACCTGTAATCACTGCAAGATTACTTATCATATAAAGTGTATTTCGGCTCCAAGTGAATTAGCAAATTTTATAAACGTGCCTGGTTTTTCTTGGCGTTACAAAGCATGTCTGTTCGATTTATCGATTAGCACCAATGATGTACTTATAGATAAAATGAATGCAATTCAATCGGACATTAAGCAAATTAAATCTCAGCAAGCAGAGGACTTTAAGTTGCTTGAGTTCTGTAGCGATAAGATGGATGAATTTAAAAACGAACTTTCTGCTTTCAAAAATCTGATACATACGGTGAACGATATGCAAGCAAAGATTATGCAGCTGAATATTGGTAATGAACAACTACGTAATGAGTTAAATAATATGCAACAATACACACATTCAAATAATCTAGAGATCAATCGAATACCTGAGCAACCACAAGAAAGCCTCATCAATGTTATTCAGAACTTAGGTCGCACTTTAGGATGTAATGTTGACGTAAACCATCTGGATGCTATACACCGAGTGCATTCGTTTAATAACAAAACTCCCAAGGCTATTATCGTCAAATTTGTATCTTGCTTAGATAAAAGTAGATTCATTGGAGCTTTCCCTTCTCGTCGCAACATTACAACTTCCAATTTGAAATTTGATGGACCTACATCTGCAATCTATGTCAATGAACACCTTTCAACGAAAAACAAACTTTTACATAAGAATGTTCGTCAATGGCTATAAATCTTTTTGGGTTCGTGACGAAAAGATTTTTATTCGAAAAAGTGATACTGAACGCATAAGGTTAATACAGTGTAACATTTTTATTTTTCAGTCGTAATTTAATTGCATTGAATTACAAGAATAATGCGCTAAGCGTGCATTGTTCCTTAGGGATCTAATTATATTAATATATCTGTGTCGCATAAAGCTATTTCCAAGTACATCTCTATTTGATTGTTTCGTGTTCCCCCCTCTGACGGCGCGAACGCTCGGCTCTGGTATCGACAAACAGTCGGCCGCCTGCAACAGCTGTGTTAAGATGTATTTTCGGCTGGAGGCTGGCAACCTTCGCATCAACTATTAATCGTTGGGATATCTTCTAATAACGGTTGGTAAAGTATATATTATACGAATTAATGTAATTTGAGGTAATTTATTTAGCGCGACAATGTAGAATGCAACAAATATAATTCGACAATGTAGAATGAAACGTTCAGATTTCGTCGACTAGAATCCAAGAAAAAGTTGTGAATTACCGTTATTTAGGAACAGTCGATTTGAAATTTGCCTAATAAGAAATTTGTGTGATAAGAAATTATGGATGTTAATTTGGATGCAGTCATATCAAATTGGAAACGCTGTTAACTTTGCTTGAAGAACGGAAATCCCGTCTCAATTTGTCGTGAAGCGGCTAAAGCAGTTTTGGTTCGTAATTAGTAATAAGATATTTCTTGCATGTGTTTAAAGGTTAGAGCACATAATTTTGCTATTATGTTTAGTACACGTAAATTGTGTAAATTTCAATCAATTGTTGAGCTGGTTTTATAAGCCGTAAAACGAAATTTTGTCGAATTAGCTTTCTAAAATAACATGCTTTGTTCCATACGAACCTTCGATAAAAGTTCAACGTATGTTTTCGACGTCATATTTTTCTGTTTTGCACGTTGACAGATGTTGTCTTGAAAGCAAATGCTTTGAGCAGCTGTAATGCAATTTAAACAAACATGCCTGTTTTTGTGATCAGCTTTATCTATACATAGATTATTAAACGTAAATATGAAAGTTCAAATTCTTATTATGTTAGGTTCTAGTAATTTGTTATCTACCTGAAAAGATCTGCCCAGGTTAGAATTTAATTTACTGTGTTATGCATACAAACCATTATCACTTTAATTTGTATAACAAGTTCATGTTTAAAGTACAGTTGGTTGATTATGACAATTTTTTGTTACAAGTTCCGATATTTTAAAAAAGTTTTTTTTAGTAAACATTTAGTTCAAAATCTAAGACTTTTATTTTGGTCAAATGCGATCAAATCTAATTACATAAAGCTAAAATTTTTCTGAGTAATAATTTGATGCCAATATTATATTGGAAATATTTTTTTATTATTTCTTTATATTTTTTTTATAGCACACAAATGGTGTTCTACTTTTTTATTTATTTAATCTTTGCAATTTCTTACAGGAGCTGCGTCTTATTTTAATAAGACAGGTTTTTGTTAACGAAGGCGATCATTTTATCTTTGGGTTTCCACGTCCGCCCTTAGAACTGTGCTTTGCAATTATCGTAATTATCTCAGGACATGGTGGCGCCTATTTGATTTAGCTTAACTTTGGTTTGCAAATGAATTCGACTCCCCCCCCACTTCTCATTGCTCTACCCAGGAATAGACCCCTAGCTATGTCGGAAGACTTTTGTTCTTTAGCGCCTTAATGTAGAAAAAAAAACGTTTCAGTCTTTTGTAAAACAGAAGTCGTTTCAGTGGCACCCAACCAACGTAAGGCCTAGCAAAAATAGTTACAACGGAGTGAAATTAACTTAGGTCAAAATTAACCGATTAATATAAATTCGCTTCCTTTCTGTTATCATTATTATTATTATTATTATTATGGATATCAACATTTATTATCAGAACGTCCGAGTTCTAAGGTTTAAACTTAATGATCTTTTGATGCAATCTTATGAAGTTGAGTATGATATAATTTTTTAAACAGAAACCTGGTTGCGCCTGATATTAGTAACTCAGAAATTCTAAACCCTAATTATAATATTTATAGAAAAGACAGAAACCTAAGTGTTAGTGGTAAACAGGATGGCGGCGGAGTTTTAATTGCAATTTCTGCAAAATATAAATCTTCACAAGTGGATACCTGGTGCTGTGATGGTATATGTGAGGATTTATGAGTATCGGTATTGTTGGTAAATCACAAAAAGTTGCATCTATGTTGTGTTTATGTACCCCCATATGCTAGTCCTGAAAATATGATGTCCTGCATAAATAAGCTTACTGAGATTATTAACTACAATTCACATGATCTATTTCTAATAATTGGTGACTATACTATAACTTACCTAATTTAAAATGGCGATTTTCCAATAACACTAATAGCTACGTACCTCATAATGTTAATAATGTCTTATCAGAAATTTTTGTAGATGGTTTTTTTCTGTGTGAACTTTTTCAATTCAATAATGTTAGAAATATAAATAATAGAATTTTAGATTGACTAATGTCGACAATACAGCATGTAGTTGTAGAAGCATGTGCTATACACCTCTCGTATTAGAAGATCAACATCACAAATTTATTGAAATATTATTACAAATACCAGCGCTGGAAAGAAAAACCTATTTTTCTTTTGAAAAGCGAAATTTGTTTACTGCTGATTATTTTAAAATTAATTTATCACTACAATCCATTGAATGGGATAAAATCCTGTGTAACGCGAATACAGAATTTGCTGTTTCAATTTTTTACAATTCTATTAATAACATAAATTCTCAATTCGTTCCAATGAAAAAAATTTATAAAAACAAATTCCCATGTTGGTTTTCTGCTGCTATCATTAAAGTGATGAGAGAAAAGAATAAATTTCGTAAAAAGTGGAGGGTGTATCACAGTGCTATTGACTATTTGACATTTTCTTTATTGAGGAAACGCTTAAAACGGTGTATCAAGAATGACTACAAAAGTCATCTTATTTTTATTGAAGGTCAAATAAAAAAAAAATAAAACAATTTTGGGCATTTGTAAAAAACAAACGCAAATCTCACTCCATTCCTCACACCCTGACTTACAATAATGAAACCGTTTATGAGGATACTAAAATTTGTAATTTATTTTCTAAATATTTTAAATCAGTCTATAAACCTTGAGATACTCCAACGCATCCGTCGCTTTCATCTGACATAAATTTTATTCTTTCATTCAAATTACTTCTATTACGCGTATTCAAGTATTTAATGCGATTAGCAACTTGGATATAAATAAAGGAGCGGGTCTTGATGGAATTCCTTCTGTTTTTATAAAAAATTGCTGCGAATCTATAGTTGAACCTTTGTTTATAATATTTAATAAATCGTTACGTGAGGGTGTTTTTCCACACTGTTGGAAAAAAGCACGTATATCTCCAGTGTTCAAATCCGGAGATAAATCTAATGCTGATAACTATAGACCAATTTCCATACTACCCACAGTCAGTAAAGTGTTTGAGACAATTCTTTATAATGAATTATTCTTTCTCGTTAAAAATCGAATAATTAACCAGCAGCACGGATTCTACAGCGGCAAGTCGGTTGTTACAAATCTTATTCCTTATGTTCACTACATTTCGGAATCTTTAGATAACCGTGTGCAAGTTGACGCAGTGTACACCGATTTTGCAAAAGCTTTTGACAAAGTTCATCTACCAACACTAATTATGAAACTTGAAACATTTGGTTTACATGGTAACTTGCTGCGATGGCTCATTTCATATATATCAAATAGGTCTCAAATTGTTTCCATTAGAAACTCATGTTCTAATTCTATAGAAGTAACATCGGGAATGCCACAAGGCTCACATTTAGGTCCTCTACTGTTTGTATTGTTCATCAACGACATATCCTCCTGTTTTACATATTCACAATTTCAATTGTATGCCGATGATTTAAAAATATCTAAATCCATAGTTACCCAGAATGATTCTCTGCTTCTGCAATGGGAGTTGGACAAGTTGTTTAAATACTGTGATAATAAATTATTTCTAGGTTCTACTTTTAGTAGAGGCAATAATAGTCGGTCGGTTAATTATTATATTGGGAATCATAAACTCACAGTTGTTGATGAAATGCGGGACTTAGGCGTAATGATAGATTCAAAATTATCTTTTGAGCAACATGTCAATATCATCACGTCTAGAGCGCTTCAAAATCTAGGTTTTATGTTTCGTATCACAATTAGTTTCAAAAATATTTCATTCTTTAAAATTTTATATTATACTTTAGTAAGAAGTCATCTTGAGTACGCCTCTGAAGTTTGGAATCCATTTTATAAAAAGTACGTTGATCGTATTGAAAGGATACAGAAAAAATTTATTAATCGGCTTAATTTTAAATTTAATAGATCATACTATTTTCAATCTTACTTACTTAATCTAGAGCAATAGGGTTTGCATAGTCTTGTTCACGGATTTTGTTTGATGTATACTTTCTTTACAAGTTATTTAATAACTTAGTTTCATCTATGGATTGCATGTCATTAGTAAACTTAAATATTAAAAACTATACAACACGCACTGAAGCACTGTTTAGGATCGAAACCACCAATGCACTTTCTCACATGAATTTGCCTTTTAATAGGGCATTAAAATCATATAATGCCTTAGCTGCAGAAGTTGATCTTTTTTCTTCTTCACCAAAAACTTTTAAAACCTCCGTATTACTACTGCTGAATAGTTTGGATATTTAAGAAAAATATATATGACAATGAATTACAATTAATCAAACTTTAGTTTCTATCTACCCTTGAGTCACGTTTGTTTAGATTTAGTTTTGTAGATATAATTTTTTTTCTATGTATAGTGTTATTGTGGCGTCCTGTAATTGGAACGGTTTATCAGTTCTGTTGGTCGCCCTGTTTATGTAAATAAATAAATAAATAAATAAATAAATAAATAAACACTGAAGAAATTGTATTTTTTTTTTGTTTTATAATGTACAGTGTTTTTTTTATAAAACTTTCTCCGTTGATTACGAATCTGTCAACAGAATTCTTCTATCACCCTTCAGTCAAAAGTTACTGATATTTTTATAGCGAAACGTTTAACTGTGTAATGTTTACATTTGTTATACTACAAATTTAATTATACTACGCCACTACCAAATCCCACAATTTTTTTTCATGCAATTTTCGTTTGTATGGTACATCTGGAGCATCCCTGATTAGGTTCCAACAATAATATACAAGCATTGTTGCACTCCACTTCTTTTGGTATCTGCTTTCGGAACACATAATGTCTTTGTGAAACCTTTCACCGTGTTCGTCATTAGCAGACCTTAGCAAAACAAAATTAGATTGTAAGGACCTAGCATGTAAGTGTGTACTTTCAAAAGTTTCTTGATCACTTACAATTCTATTTTCTAAATCATTTAAATATTGAGAATGCGCCTGTTTAATCTCAGATTTAATTTTGGTACACAATGTCTGAAATTCCAGTTTGCTACAAACGATCTCTTTCATAATCTGGTCTTTGCTTTAAGTTTGTAAATAATTGATCCATTAAAGGTGGATAGATACATTGGGTGTTTCATGTTCTAGGCACAGTCTGACCAAATACCGGCGGTAGTTGATCGTATACATAATCACATTCAAGATTAACATTAATAAAAATGGAGTAATTACTCCAATGAACGTTTTGCAGCAATTCGTATAACAAGTTGAAGTTGGCCCTTTTAAAATTCCAGTGATGTAGATTGGAATTTAACTGATGTGCCTTATTCTGTAGTTCAGTAATATGCGAGGTATGTGGACTATCAAGACTGGGTAGTGAGAATCTTCTTTTAATAACGCATCAATTGCTGCTTTAACTATACATGTAGTATCAGAAATTATCAGATTTAGCATTCAACTTAAATGATTATGTACTTCATTATATTGAACTAGTTGAAATGTTTCTATAAAATTTATTGGAACTATTAAAGGACTAGAAAATTCACATTTCGAGTGTTGATTAATGTAGTTTGGCCAATTGAAATCACCGCAAATAAAAGTAACAGACCCATATATCACCTTCAGAGAACATAAAGCATAAAAGAGGGAAGTACACGTAGTTGCACAGGAGCATGGCAGAACATAAGTGCAAAACAAAATTACTGCTTTGCAATAAAAGTTAATTTTAATTGATACAATATAAATTGATGATAAATTTACAAACTACCTAAATATAAAATAAACGTACTGCATCATATTTTAAGTAAACTGATAGTAGCACCATCCCCTGCGGAGACATCTACTTGAGCAAACACGATTGAAACGAAAAGCATCATTATCATTAACATTGTTGCGTAACTAAGTTTCAGTTATAACATTAAGTGAAAGATAAGCAGATGCAACCACATTGTAGCATTCGCACAGTGTGGTATTTATACAGTGGTCATTTTGATAACAAAGTAAGTATGTTGATGTTTCTACTGCTGAATACTATGATTGCTATTTTACTCCAAAAAAGTCGGATTTAAGTTTCGTGAGCGTTTGTTGGTACATTATGCAGGAGTTGTGGTCCCACGCAACATGTTTAACATCTAGTGGTTTGTCTATTTTAGTCATTTTCTTACAATTAATGCAGCACAGCTCTGAATCCGATATAGAGCACTGTTTCAGTTGATGACCCTCTTCGCATCTTGGACATTTGATATTCTGTTTGCAGGACTCCAACCTATAATTATATCTGTTGCATTTATAGCATTGAATAAGTTCCACAGCCTCAAAGACTTTACACACATCCAGTCCTACAAGATATGAACCATGCAAGATCTTGCTGTAGGTAAGATTATCGATCTGCAAAATGGCCTGATACCTATCCACTCTATTCTTTACAGGACTGACTTTTAACACCTTGCATTCTGTGGATTTAACAAAAATCTCCTCGTCTTGCTTTAATAAGTATTGCATAAATAAATCTGTACTGTAATTTTCAGATAAGCCAGCTACTCTAACACGTGGAAGGTCTTTTTTCAGAATATGGATATTGTATGTAGCAAATGGTCAAATGAAAATGCTGGTGCCATGTACAAATAAAAATAACCATTAAGACAAAATAATATATACATATTTAGTAATGATAGGGTTCAGCATTCACAATGTTAACAATGATCATCACACATACATTTTTTTAACGATAGGCGCTGCCATTAAGAATGCCAAATTTCGTATTTCACTGTAGTAATCACACATTATGTATAATGGAGAAAATTTTAGTTTATTAGTCCTTGGTAATGAGAGATAAAAATATACAGCACGTGCTACATATACGAATTTGGTGACCTAACAGAAAACTATTGGGAACTTGCACAGAAGCTCTAATATGCTAACTTACATAAAGAATTTTGTATGCAATTACTAAACATCTTAAAAAACCATTAAATATCAAATAACAATATGCAGCTGTAATTGTTCCGTTATGTAAGAACAACCACACCACAGTGAAGGTCTGGTAGAAGTGGTGCAGTAGTGTACAATTTTTGTTACTCATAATGACGGAATATAGGTAAAATTCTGACACACTGCGTTCAATTACTGTTACCCAAATAATACAAGAAATCATAAATTTGAATTTAGATACTTATAGTGATTAAAACTTAAGAAAATTTCAAGTATAATAAAACACGATGGTGAAGAAAGTTTTCCTTCGAAATCTTGAACATCATTAACAGTAACTACATCTAAGACAAGTTACTATTCCTGGGCCTAAATCGTATGTAAAAGCAACACATGTACTAATAGCTAACGGAATAGAGAAAAACATGCTATTTAGCTGGTGGTACTTTGTTGCTCCAGAGAACACTTATTCTATCTTTTGGAAGGCTGCAATTCAACAAGTGAAACTTAAGCTCGCATGCTCAGTAACGTGGTGCACTAGATCATAATGAATGTTAAGGGGTGCAAACTCCTATTTGGTGCCCCAAGTAAATTTTTCCTATAACAAACAGAATCTACATGTTCATCACTAACTAGCAGTTCTGGGATACAACATCAATTGACGGTCAAATGGGGTAGGTGTTAGGGGAAAGGGGGGTAAGATGACGAATCGGCTAAGACAACGAATTGGTTAATTTTGGCAATAGTTGATAGATATCGCCACGTCCTTTATATATATCGTCAATGGGTAGTCTTTCTTTCTTTACACTACATGAACAGTGAAATCTGATATATTTTTATGAGGTTATCATGCAATTTGTGTTATGTCTGTGTGAAGTTATAAGATTGGGTAACGATAAAATAAAGTGTATATCCTCTGTGGTAGTTACTTTTACTTCGCAGTAAGTATTTTGTTTGATGTCATATTATTGTATGTTCATATTTTATAAACCTTTCCCAAAATACATATCAATTTTCGTCTTTTGTAAAATTTAATTAAAAGTAGTCGTCACCGATATGTTGACGAACCTGCTAAGAGGATAAGGTGGCGATCTCGTCATCTTACCTGACCTTTTATAAATATTTTGAAGTAAAGTTTTTGTTGAATTTGCAGTGAATAATTATGGGTAAAATTTACAAACGAAAGACGAACCGGCAGAGTTGGTGAAAGGAATCAAGGGCCGCAGCTGTGGGAAATGTGAAGAATGGATCGTTGGTAAATAGCACTGCAATACAATATAATCTTCCAGAAGTAATTAGTTTAATAGGTATATATCACAAATTATGTTGAGGACTCGGAAAGTTATTTTTTAGGCTATGTCGATTAGATTAGATTTTCTGGGAAAAAGTCCAAATGCGAATGGAGAAAATTAATCTTCAAATACATATTGTAACTCATATCGCTATATGTGGAAATTTAAAAATTCGCAATTTGTTGTATTTTTCCCTTTGTATTTCCCAAGAAATTGGAACACATTTCTTTAAACGATCCATACAACAGCTTCTATTTCGGTCAACTTTGAATCGAAGACACTGTCCCTTATGATGTGATGCCCGATAAAAATTTTGTCTTTCATTTTTGCCCCACTTAGTCTGAGAAATTTCTCTTTCAGGTATTGGAATCCTTTACCATCTTTACTTAAAGCTTTGACAAAGTTTTCGTCAGTCCACATTTATGTCTAGAAATGATGGTAAAACTTTCTTAATATCAACGAGAAGGTTTGTAATATTTTTTCTCTAGCAACAAGAATATTTCGCATTTTCCAGTCTTTTACAAAGAACTGTTTATCTTTCGCTCTACTGTCCTATTCGCAGAGAAAGTAGCGGTACTCGGTGTAACCCAAATGCGTCCCTAACTAAATGCTAAGACTTTTAAATTACCACGTATACTCTATTTGTGCTCTGTATACGCCATTTTTTAAAATAAAGTTTCCATATTGTCATCGTTTTCGTTAATACGTACTGCATGTCCAATAGGGAGAGAGGGGTACAAATTTCCATTGTACAGAAGAAACTCCTTCAAGCTTAGATTAGATGAATCAACAAATAGTCTCCACTCGTTAGTTTTGTATTTACATACAAATGCTTCCGTTATTCCAAGAACATCTTCAGAGTACACCAACTAATCACACGATGTAACAAATGAATAAAATTTTGTTCATGTCTTCGATGTGTGGAAATATGCGTACCACTCTGTAACAGATTTCAACTTTGCAACCTAGAGCCCAACAGTTTAACTTAAGCATTTGACAAATTTAACCTCGTACTAAATTGTTGAACTCATCTTGTGAAAGTAAATTTGGAGTACCTATATTAAATGTTTGCAAATCAGGATATGTGTCTCTTTTCATAGGTTCAACAATATTACCTTCAACGGCATTCATACCATTGTCAAGTGTATATGATTCTGGACGTTTGGAGACAGATAAATTCTGGCTGTGAAGAACTGATCTGAGAGCTGATTGTAGGTTTGGGCACTGCACAGTATGGTTCGACTTTAAAATTCCAGATATATTGATCAAGCAAAAATAGTAATGGGTAACATGATTGTTAGGTTCTCCCACTCCATATGCACTGCAAAAAACATCGACTTAGGATACCATTGAGTCATCTTTTTAAATTCATAACACATGTTGCGCAAATTCTATGCGGTTCCTAAAATGTATCCTAATACCTTAGTTTGTATCTAAAATAAAGTTCATAAGCTTTTTTGACTACCGTAGTTATTGTCCTTTTGTGAAATTTAATCGTATACTTGCCACATACGTAACAAAATGTATCTGTGTGATTTACACCCTTTCGCGACATTCTATAAACTCGATCAGCAACATATACCGCACAGTAAAATAATATTTTTTATTTATATGTTATATGCTATATCGATTTATAGACACGATTAGGATATCAATTACTGCTGATCCTGTCTGCGCGTTTATATATCTTAAGCCTTCTTTTACAGCGAGTTTTAGAGCTTTCGCTAGACATTATGACGCTGTTTACAGTTCAATGATGAGTCGCATTTCGGATTACTTTTATTACAATATTTTATGCTATGTTAACCGCTTTTAACGAATATCGTAATAGATGAGAGTCGTAACAAAGTTATGAGTACAGATTCGGTTTCAGCGACTAAAAATACACAAAAGACATCCATCAGACATCAGGAAATAAAAATCGCGTTACTCTGTGTAATAGTTGATAATAAGAGGCAATTTATGCATCCTTCTTAATCAGGTATGAATGACTATGTATCATAATTTATACCAATAAACAGTTAATATATAATCCAAGATTACAATTTGCCTTGTTTTTGTTTTAAAAAACGGAGTGAAACAAAAATTTAAATGGAAAACTTTTATTTAACGTTCTATGTGTCATACTTATCGTGCATGACAGCTGTGGTCGTTTCTAAATAGCGCAAAAATCTTGAAATATTGTACAAATAACCGTGCAACGTGATAGAATCAGAGTTGTACCGGGTCACGATTTTTTGACCCGGTGACCCGAAAACAAACTGACCCGGGACCCGGTGACCCGAGACCCGAAATGATCCGGTGACCCGAACTGACTCAAAGTGACCCGGCGCCCCAAACTAAGCCGGTGACCCGAAGTGACTACCTGACCCGAAGTGACCCAAAATGACCAGTTGACCCAAAGTGACCCGAGACCTAAACTGAGCCGGTATTCGGAAGAGACCCAAACTGTTCTCGCAAATGCACACTCTAAACCTCAGGACGTACGCATAAAACGTAATATCCCTGATCGGCAGCCGAAAATTCCAGCTTTACAATCATAAATCAACCATAAAATATTTACGCACACATAGTGAGATAGACACGTTCTGAACCATGTGAAATGCTATATCAATGCTATACGGGTGTGTGTTATGAAACGTGATAACGTGGTCTACTTACGGCCCTGCCTAGAATGACATGCAGCACGCAAAGAGGGGAACTAAGATAAAACAGGTTGATGGGAAATCAAAGCAGAATCAATTTAGATAGACCGGTCGTGTGAAGATTCGTTAAGTATAGTAACAGAAATAGGACAAAGGTGGTGTTTAATGTAAAACCGGCTACCGTTATAGTACGGAAGTTAACGCGAATATATCGCGAAATTTAAAAAGGTGCCGGTCTGAAAACGTGAACTTGAAACCAAAGGATACTCAAAAATTTCTTTCGATTTTTTTCCTGCAATGTTGGAATACCAATAAACAGTTAGTTGCATAGTTATAATGAACCTCCAAAGAAGCGCACATTGAATTAGATATATGTGCTTATACTAGTAATGACAACCCGTGTGGTTGGTGAGTACGCATCATTCGCTGCCATCTGGCTATGTAGCATTTGTGGTGACTATGGTGACTATGAGCGGTGTGGCTTAAAATCCATGACATACGGGGGAAGACTATGTAATTGCTGCATAGGCCTAGCATGATGATGTTTTGGCTAGTACCACCTTACATTTTTTTGATTTTTCCAATGCTCCACCCGAAGGTACTACATTGGCCAGGAAGCGAGATTTTGTTTACCTGAAAATTTTGAATTTTGCCGAACCCTTGCTGTTCCAAGCAAGGTAGGGATCTTTAACGTGCGTGACAACACTCACACACGGGACCTTCATTTTACCTCTCATCCAAACAAGAGTGTATTTTTGTGAAAAATGCTCGCCTAACATTTTTCAAGCGGATCGTGTCGTGATTCGAACCCGAGACCTTTGGCGTAGTAGTCAGGCTAATACCACCGCGAACCAAACCGCCACAATCCTATTGCTATATGGGCCAGTAGCGACTTACGCAGGGTAAGACAACTTCGTGTTTGTGCCGTGCGAGGCAATCCTTATCGGTTAGATGGCGGTATCCTGGTGGTTGATCCACACCTGAGGCGAAAGTTTCTCAGAATCTGGCAACTCACCACCTTGGTCTTGATTTCACTTAAATAGGAGGCCGAGACTAACCCATCGCGATTAATTGTTTGTGTCGTACGGTCAGACCGTCAACTGGATGAGTCTTTGGCGGTTGAGGACGTATAGCCCGTACTGCTGACAAGCAATATATCCCACATGTGTGCAGTTGGAAAGTGGTATGCTGGCTTGCGTGTTGTTCACCTTTTTGAAAGCTATAACTTCTTGGTAGCCTTGGTGTTGTCTTCGGCATTCCAGCTTCGGTACCGTGGAGGATGGGGAGCTAGAAATATAAATATTTTTTTTGTATCATGTTTACAAACTCCAATGTAGCTTCCAAATTAGAGGGTGCGCCGTCAGACACCACGCAAGTTCTTTTGCAGGTTTCGTCAGAACGGCAACAGCATCAACAGCAATCCCAATCTTAGATTAGTCTTGCGAGTGGCAACAACAACGCCTACAGAAGAAACATTACTGGTACTGAACAGAAGAGAAGAAGGGCTCGTCTGGCAGCGCAGTCTGATACCGGGCAAGAGGTTGGCACAGTGGCAAACCAACCCACAGCACAGTCGACTACTTGCCAAACACCTTCCACCTCAAAATCTACGATATCTTTACCAATATTCGTAGGCGCCAAAACTGGGGTGTGCAAGAAGAAGCAGATCACGGAAATAGAATGTAAGAGTAGCACCGCTCAGGTTGTCGGCGACAGCTACGTGGGGTCAACCGATAGACACCTTCAAGTTGCCATAATCAACGGAAACAATCTTTGGGGTGTAATTGCCACGGCTCAAGCCTTGACTTTGCAATTAAACATGGAGAAGGCGCTAGATAAACATCTGTTGTCACTTCGTGACAACAGTATTCTATCAATCTTTAGTGTACTCGGTCAAGATCTACCGGATCTGGTGCGATGACCACTACTTCCTAAAATGGCTATTAGAAGCCGTTGACTGCCTTCTACCATCGTGCGGGACTGCACGCCTGCAGTCGTCCAAGTGGGATTGCTACCCAAGCTCTCGAAGGAGCACTGTTGGTTTCTGGTTTTTCGGAAAACAGAGGTCGTTCAAAGCCGACTTGGAATGCAAAACCCCTGGTCTGACATATCTAGGTGGTTCGTGTTCCACACCTTCAATAAAGACCAACATTAGAAGAAGTCAGTAGTCTTTGGCGCTGTGGAAAACGCGAGGGAGATATAAGCAAGTAAAGGTTGCAAGCTGAACTATTAGCTCATCTTCCTAAACCTAAGAATCTAGAAACCGCAACCCGTTGCAGAGAAAGTCCAACCGACTACTGGACAACAGCAACAGCAACTTACACCTTCTGAACAGCAGTAGTTCCACTCCAGCAACAAGTTAGTGAGGCGGTTAAAGTCTCACAATCAACAGCGCAATGCAGTCAGTTGGAAATATCAAATTTCTGCCCCTTTCTAGAGAAGTGGAAATCGGACAGTTCATTGATTGGGGTTCGCACAAGGTTGTTTTAAGCTAAGGTATCAAAATATAAAAAAATTATTTAATAACGTGCGCGTGTTTGTTGGTTTCAAGTGATTTTCAAAAGAATGAGTGTCGGTTAAATGAATTTCTGGAATCATTGTGTAAGTTTGGGAGGTGTTTGTGAAAACGCGTGGCCATTGAGAGTTTTACAAGAATTTTGGCAGATTTGGGAGGTGAGAAACAGAATATAAACCACCGAGCATGGATAGAATGCTCACTTAGTCTTCGACAAGCTGAAAAGCTCTCTTAGTCTTCAAACTGCGTTCTCAATTGAGTTCTCAACAAACTAGTTTTTACTAGCCTACAGCTATTATGTTTCGACAAGCTGACGACTCGAATACTTTTACGTTTTGCATAAAAGCTTAATTTGATGTAAGTACAAACAGTTTGATTTTAATTTGCACTAAGTGTGCGAAGTATGATCTTGGAAATGGAGTTTGATTGATTACCAACAATTTATGGTATTAGTAAAAGAGGTTTGGGAGTTTGGAAGTCGTATCAAATTGGTAAACGAGACGACGTCTGGGTCAAATGGTTGCAGCCTTGCAATCCAGATTGGAGTGTTACTGAATGCTGCAGTTATTGATAGAATCATGGCAGGCCGGTGTGCAGCTATGGAGTCCAGGTAACTGATGCTTTTTCATTGTATATGTGTGTAAACAGGTGCTTAAAGACTTAGTGCATTGAGGTGTATAATTTCCAGAACTAAAAGGACAAACAATCAAAAAGGTTTCTGATTGAACAATTTAATTTGAATTATGTTTAGAATATTTGGGAATTAGCACTAGAGGTTAAGGTTACTATGAGCTCGTATTAAACCTGGATTAAAGTAAGAAATGTGGTAAAGCCCTATTGCTTTTTTTAATTTAATTAATTGGAAATATTTATCAGGAATAAAATTTGATATCGAATTTGAAATATACTGTTAAGGGAGTATTTTAAAGGGGATACATGTAATATGTAAATAATGTGTGAAAAAGGAGTTAAATTTAGATTTTGGCGTGTACATTGTTTTCTGGTATTTTAAATAAATGTAGGCTATTTACCGTCGCAGTGTTTTTGTTTTTGAGTAGTTAGTGTTATTTTCAGCAGCTGAACAACCGTGGCAAACTACACCAAAGCAGAGATGGTATTTAATAATAGCAGTGGGTCGTAGCAATTAATGACACCCAAGTAGTAGGAGCCTGAGATCGTAATAATTTTTGGCGCCCAGAAAGTGGGGCTTTTTGTGTTAATGAGTGACGCCTAGCAATGGACATCGTAATGTTAATGGCGCCCAAGTCGTGGTACTTTTAAGCAGATATCTTTTGAGAGGAAACACGTAGTAATATATATATATATATATGTATGTATATATATATAAATATATATATATATATACATATATTGCTGTGATAAGGGGTTGTTTAGGGGTGTATTGAATAGCAAGGGTCGTGTAGTAACCATAAATCGCAATAGGAATCAGAAAACTACATTTATTTAGCAGAAAATTAAGTAATTCGTACATTATGTAAATGGCAAGCATTTAACACCCTGTATACAGACCATAATCAGCTTTAAACGATGCAAGTAAGCATATCTTACAACAACAGAACGCGCATTCAAAGAAATAATAGTGCATGTAATTAAACACGCATTGAGAAGTGTTCTAATTAGTTATAAAACAAATACGAAGATAAAAGATAAGACCTAACAAAGCTTTATGCAATTACGCTGAAATAATAAACATTTTTGATAAGAAAACGCAGTTTTCAAACACGCATAAACAAAAATAGCATTGAAGTTACATCATTTTGTTTAATCATCCAAATGGCGATATCTAAACAAAACAACGTCTGGCAAAGATATCAAGGTGTCTATAGCAAATAAACACACCATTACACGGAAAACCGAAAAAATTACATCAGGAACAACTTCGAAATGCAGGAAATATTAAAGACCTGGTTGGTTGAGATATCTACAAGACTGCTTGGAAATCCAGCCCACATGTAAGTGGGATGAGCCTATATTAACACAGAGCAATGATAAGACGGGTCAGTTCACAACTCATGCAGGGCGAAGCTGCGTCACTGCAAATCAGAAAGTCACGCGTAATTTAATATTTAATAAAATATCAAGTGTAGGTTACAGTGATAAAGTTTAACGATTACAAAGCCTTCTTTTGCCGTTTAACGTGAGTAAAATTTGGGGTAATTAATTTAAACTAAATATTAATAATAATAGGGCTTTGCATTAGTGGTACATTTCTGAATACTTTAAAGCTGTGAATGTGTTGATGACAATAATTCAAATTTTGGTCGATATAACATTTTGAATTGGTGGTACATTTTGAATACTTCGAATCTGAGATATAACACTTCGAATGTGTGGTGTATTTTTGAATACTTCAAGTTGTAATAGTTCAAGTAAATTGAATAAATTCAGTATTGAAATTTAAATAGAAAAATATCTTAAAATTTAATGGATCTGACCTGCTACAGGTTGTTCAGGTTGTGGATTAGCACCCCTTTGTTGTCCTCATTCCTTGAACCAGTGTTTAAGTACAGTAACCCCTCGTTTTCCAAAAATTACTTTGTGCTTCTTTATTTCATATGTCTTGAATCTCGCAACTCAAAATTGTAGCAGAATTGTACCAAAATACACTTGTCGACGCTGATTTGAAATATTATATTGACCCAGATTTGAATTATTCAGAAATACTCCACACATTCAAAATGTTATATCGATCCAAATTTGAATTATTATCATCAACACATTCGAAACATTCAGAAATGTACCATAGATTTGAAATGTTATATCATAGATTCGAAGTATTGTCAACGCAGACTTGAAGTCTTGTTATTACATATATTTAGTTTAAATAAATTACCCTAAATTCTACTCACGTTAAACGGCAAAAGAAATCTTTGTAATCGTTGCACTATTAGCACTGTAACATACACTTGATATTCTATTATATTTAAATTACGCGTGACTTTCTGGTTGACAGTGACGCAGCTTCGCCCTGCATGAATTGTAAACTTACTGTCTTATCATTGCTCTGTGTTATATATAGGCTCTCCCCACTTACATGTGGGCTGGGTATTTAAGCAGTCTTGCAGATATCTCAACCAACCAGGTCTTTAATATTCCCTGCATTTCGAAGTTGTTTCTGATGTAATTTCTTCGGTTTTCCGTGTAATAATTATTTGCTATAGATACCTTGTTATCTTTGCCAGACTTTCAACTTTGAACCTGTTGTTTTGTATAGATATCGCCTTTTGGATAATTGAACAAAATAAATGATGTAACTTTAATGCTGTTTTTGTTTATGTATTTTTGTGCGTCTTTGAAACTGCGTTTTCTTATCAAAAATGTTTATTGTTTCAGCGTAATTGCATAAAGCTTTGTTAGATTTTATCTTTTATTTTTTGCGTCTTTATTTTATAACTAATTAGAACACTTCTCAACGCGTGTTTAATTACATGTACTATCATTTCTCTTGAATACGCGTTCTGTTGCTGAAAGATATTCTTACTGACATTACTTAAAATTAATAACGGTCTATATACAGAGTGTTAAATACTTGCTATTTACCTTATATAGGAATTACCTATTTTTCTGCTAAATACGCGTTCTATTGTGTAAGATATGCTTACTTGCATCGCTTAAAGCTAATTACGGTCTATATACAGGGTGTTAAATGCTTGCTATTTACATAATGTATGAATTACCTAATTTTCTGCTAAATAAATGCAGTTTTCTGCTTTCTATCGCAATTTATTGTTACTACACGACCCTTGCTATTCAATACACCCCTAAACAACCCCTTATTACAGCAATATATATATATATATATATATATATATATAAATTATTAGTGAATAAGATGAAATAATGATTTAGACTTTTATGCAAATCGAGCTAGTAATGGAACGAGAGTAACGTACCGTCAGCTTTGCATGCATTACGGGTTTGGGTGGTTTTCTTGTGTTCTTTAATAATAGTAGCGTTGTGAATTGTGTTTTCTATCTTAACTACAAAATAGTATTTGACTATAGATTAAAGTTTAATAAATAGTTAGCGCAGCAGGAAAGGTTGTTTATTATTTATTTGTTGCAGAATACACAAGTCGAGAACCGATTGTAAAAGTTTAACGCGTTTAATGGATTAATTTAACGACCTCTAAACGTTGTGAGTTATTTAATTATAGAAAAGTATTTTCCAACCGAAACTAACCATTAAGTAGGTTATTATCCTACAAAATAAAGATTTGCAAAACGTATTCTCGCCTACAAATAATTCTAAGGTACAAAATATAAATTTACTGAAGCCGTTAACCGTTAATAAATGCAGGTAGTAATTAAATTTAAATAAACAAGATACTGAATAGGAAGATTTGGAGCTCTGGGGATTAATTTAATTCTAGTTGTAGTATTACTTTGCAATTACTCTTGGAATTACTTTGAGAATTACTCTGGATCTTATTTTTTAGAAAGGAAGGTTATTGCTGTTAATCTGGCTGCGTATCACGTTATTTATGTAATCATCAAAGTGTTGGGGTTTTAAGATTCTGAAAGTCAAAATTCTATCTTGTTTACTTTATTATAAGCGGAAGATTTCTGACAGCAACTAAGGGAAGCGTCTGAGCTTAGAAAGACAATATTATCGACTACATAATGTACTCTTCGTGGTATTAAATTGTTATTGGTGGTTTAGTAGATTAATTAATTGTGTTTGTTTAATGTGGTTTGCGCGTAGGTGGACAGGTGGATGTACGGACCAGTGTTGCATGTGTACGCCTTCGCGACCTTAAGCGCGAGAGTATGTGTATACGTGTGCGTGCGCATGTACGTACTGGTTTACCTGCGCATGCGCGCGAGTATGCATGCATGTACTGCAAAAATTTCTATAGGCTCAAAGGCGCATAGAAATATTAAATCTTCACCAGGACACAGGCGATATCAAAAACAAGAACTTTAGTAGTAGCTTTTTCGGACAACGAGCATACAAATTTTTATTTATTAAAAAATGTCTTTTGAGTAAAATAAAGGGTTTGCGTTACGTTTAAATAAATTTAATACATCGGTTATATAACAAATTTAATTTAAATAAAAAAAATACATCTATAAACAGTAATTGTATTACATTCTTGCATTCTAAGTGATCCACCACCTAAAACCCCAACCTATTCCTTTAAGCAGTGCATACAGTTCGCCAAAAACAAATCCTACAATAATATTGTTACGTATTGTGGTTTGCTTAAACAAAATCACTGATACTATATGAATTATCTTTAACATTTTTCTACTTTAAGTAGGGTAAGCAATATAGTTTTTACAAACTTTGACTTAAGTGCAATATGATACTACAGTGCAGGTGCAATAACTTTTATATTGATGCTTCTATGTATGATTGTATAACTTCGATTTCTCTAATTTTAAATATAGCGATACAATGGTTAAGGGAGGTGTAGCTTCCGAAGATTGAATGCTTAGGTGCCTTTTGATAATTTTCGTTAATCATGGTAGAACTTTTTGCGTCTAATACAACATTTTCTCGATCACTGAGGTTCTTTAAAAAAAAGCAAACTGAACTATTAAACATTAATTTAATGGAAGATGTTTTAAATCAAAGGGAATGGAAAGAGACGATTGGATGAGGGTAGCTCTAAACGAAATATTGAATTACATAGAGACATTATAAACGTTCTGATATTGAAATGTAAATTTTTTATATAAAAGTAAGGACGATATTTCAGTGTCTATTAAGCTGTCTGAGCCAAATTATCAGAACACATTAAAATATATATAGGAATTATTTGCTAATTATTTGCTTTTTTTTTGGATGATAAAACCAATTTTTTTGCTATATCTGTAAAAAAGTTACAAGTGGCTGGATAGCTTAATATTAAGCTATCTAGCCAACTAAAAAAATACCTACACAAAATAAAAAAAAAAATTAACAATTTATAAATTATTTGCAATTTTTTTGCTACCATTTGCAAAAAAAATAATTAAATTTTCAAGTAATAAAATAAATATCAATATCTATAAGAAATTAATTAAAGAAATTAATTGCTGGCATGACTATAGAATACCTACCTACGTTTTATAAATTATTTACTCTTATAATAAGCAACTCCTGAATTTTTTGCTCGCGAAATTAATATAAAAACGACAAAATATCATATACCCACTTCAAATTTACAAGAATAAAGTACATTAAAGAAATTAATTGTTGGCATAACTGTATCATTCATATGTTTTATAAATTATTTGCGCTTTAGATATGAACTCCTAAACTTTTTGCTCGCGAAATTAAATGTTTATAGGATAATAATGGCCTTTTGTCGTTTTTTATATTAATTTTGTGAGCAAAAAATTCAGGATTTACATAATTTAAGAGCAAATAAATCAAGCGACATGATGATGTAATTATGATAGAAGCAATTAATTCTTTAAAAGCACTTTACTCTTGTAGTGTCAGACCAACTTATATTATTATTATCATTTGAACATCTAATTTGGCGAGCAAAAAATTTGGGAGCTGCATATCTAAAAGGCAAATAATTCATAAACAATGTAAACGCTAGAGTTGTGCCAGCAATTAATTTATTTAATGTATTTTATTCTTGTAGATTCGAAGTGGTTGGATGGTCTTTTGTCGTTTTTTATATTAATTTCGTGAGCAAAAAATTCAGAATTTACACAATTTAAGAACAAATAATTCAAGCTACATGATGATGTAATTATAATAGAAGTAATAAATTTTTTAAAAGCACTTTACTCTTGTAGTCCCAGGTTAACTTATATTATTATTATCATTTGAACATCTAATTTGGCGAGCAAAAAATTCGGGAGTTGCATATCTAAAAAGCAAATAATTCATAAAACATATAAATGATATAGTTATGCCAACAATTAATTTCTTTAATGTATTTTATTCTTGTAGATTCGAAGTGGCTGGATGGTTTTTTGTCGTTCTTTATATTAATTTCGCCAGCAAAAAATTTAGGATTTACATAATTTAAGAACAAATAAATCAAGCTACATGATGATGTAATTATAATAGAAGCAATTAATTTTTTAAAAGCACTTTAATCTTGTAGTTTCAGACCAACTTATATTATTACTATCATTCGAACATCTAATTTGGCGAGCAAAAAATTTGGGAGCTGCATATCTAAAAAGCAAATAATTCATAAACAATGTAAACGCTAGAGTTGTGCCAGCAATTAATTTCTTTAATGTATTTTATTCTTGTAGATTCGAAGTGGTTGGATGGTCTTTTGTCGTTTTTTATATTAATTTCGCGAGCAAAAAATTCAGAATTTACATAATTTAAAAGCAAATAAATCAAGCTACATGATGATGTAATTATAATAAAAGCAATTAATTTTTTAAAAGCACTTTACTCTTGTAGTCTCAGACCAACTTATATTATTATTATCATTTGAACATCTAATTTGGCGATCAAAAAATTTGGGAGCTGCATATCTAAAAAGCAAATAATTCAAAAACAATGTAAACGCTAGAGTTGTGCCAGCAATTAATTTCTTTAATGTATTTTATTCTTGTAGATTCGAAGTGGTTGGATGGTCTTTTGTCGTTTTTTATATTAATTTCGCGAGCAAAAAATTCAGCATTTACACAATTTAAGAGCAAATAAATCAAGCTACATGATGATGTAATTATGATAGAAGCAATTAGTTTTTTAAAAGCACATTACTCTTGTAGTCTCAGGCCAACTTATATTATTATTATTATCATTTGAACATCTAATTTGGCGAGCAAAAAATTTGGGAGCTGCACATCTAAGAGCAAATAATTCATAATATTCATAATATTAAGCTGTCTAGCCCTCGTAACTTTTTTACAGATATAGCAAAAAAAATTGGTTTTATCAGCAAAAAAAGCAAATAATTAGCAAATAATATATATATATATATATATATATATATATATATATATATTTTGATGTGTTCTGATAATTTGGCCCAGACAGCTTAATAGAGCCGATATTTCAAGTTATATCATGTTGTTTTCCAAATAAACCGATTTTGCTTTTATGTTGCGATAACATCCTCTATTCCACAGTAATAATTAATTTCCTTCTAAAATCATATTCAACTTATAAGGGAAAATTTTGATTCCTGTCCACGCAATGACATTTGTTTTATTGTATAAGTTAAGTTACTTCGTTGTAGTGAGTTCAAATAATAGTCAAAAATATTCAATTCCAACCTTTGGATCAAAGATTAAAATACACGATCGTGGTACTTCTAAACATGTCTGCGACATCGTGATAGGTAACGAATCGTCGATCTACGTATATGAATTCAAAAGTTAAAACACTCGAGTGTATGAGTCTTTCAATCTAACAAATCTAACAAACGTGTACGTGCATAAAGCACTTCGAAGCAAATGGTTGCTTGTTTTTCAGAAAAACTAGATATGTCACAACCATTCATTTAGAGAAACGTAGAACGGTTAAATCTGAATGGTACACAACCATTTGTTTGTTAGTTGTCCTTGAAGAAATAAGGAAAACCAACTGCTTCAGATGGATTATTCTCAACAACAACAATTGGAGTTTTCTCAAATCGGTTCAAACAAGTGACTTTTTAAGCACTACAAAACGTCGATTTGATTTGATGGGACATCTGCCGAATAGTAGTTATTTGGCACATGAGAATTTTTTTTTATTCCCGCATAGCAAAAACTTTTGTAAACCCCTGAGAAACGGTTAGTGCGTTCAAAACGCGTGCTTTGAATGTGCCTCAATCGGAATTATAAAAGTGCTTCGAAAATAGGTTCAAACGCATGCAAAAATGTATTAATTTTTATGGAAAATATAAAAAAACCATAAAGCACTTTTGTTGATAAATAATTGTTTTAATTTTACATCCCACAACATAAAAGACAACCATCTTATTGTTGAATAATATCCTCAATTATATTAATTTTTTGTTCACGCGCACGCGAGTGTGGACGTGCATGTATCTGATCTGTACGAGCTTGCACGCACACGTGTGTTTATTTGTCCGTGTTGATGCATAGAGTAGTGTACACTTGCGAGTGCTATATATGTTTGTGTGCAAACGCACGCGTGTGTGAATGCGAGTGTATGGACGTGTGATTACCTGCCTGCCTATGTGTACGTGCGGTCATGTCTGGGACAAATGTGTTTTGGTGTTTTTGCATATGCGGGTGAACTTGCGCTTACATGTGCGTGAACCGGTGGGAATAATTCTATTCTTAGCCGCAAGCGTTTGTACATGCTAATATGTGTATACGAATAATAGCGTGCGAACGTGCTTGAGGACTGCAGGCGCATAGCTGTACCTACTATGCCGTTTTGAAAGTTGGAACTATGTGTTTGTATTCATACTTTTAAGTGGAAGAAGAACCTGGCGGGCTTAGAACATGCGGTATTTGTTCCATTATTAACTTATACTTGTGTTTCGTGTTACATAAAACAAGATGCCCTCGTATAAGAGAATAACTTTTAATTAAAAGTTCAAGATCTTCTTTATATTGTGAATCTTGTAACGCGTTGACGCTACTTTGTTACAGAACAACAAAGTATATTTCTTAATGTCGAATGGACAGCATAATTGTAACGTACCCTATGCATTAAAATTTAAAAGTTTTTAATGCTAAGTAAGCCTGCTATTTCAAGTCTTTTGTTTCTATAAATTTGTACGTTCAATTATGCCTTGTTAAATGTATTTGTTTGCTTCGATATTTGGTGGAACTACCGGTTAAAGGATACGCCCTTGATTACGCTTAAATAAACCGATTTGTTCCTGTAAAGCTCCTCCTAACACCATCGAAACAGTTACTTTTTTAATACTCTGTAGAATGTTATTAGCGCATTTAGCTTAAGTCAAAATACCTCAATTTATCTTTATTGTTGGATAAATGCAGCAAATATATTCGGCTATATACAATTTTTGTTTTCTAAAGAATATGTTCGCTTTATTTATAAGTAATAATGCAAGCTTAAATAGCGCAAATTTTCTACAATCGTATTCGAATTTGCCGGTTTTTGTTATCTATTTATACATTACAACAATTTTTGAAAGTGTTCTCTTGACATGTGTTACTCGAATATTTGAATCACTTATCATCTCGTTTCCTAATTTCACTTTTACTTTGATCCCGCTTTTCGCTGTCATAACATCTACTCCCTGCATGATTAATACCATTACTCTAAGAGCGATGCACGTTCTTTTTCAAGAAAGTGGATATCCTGGATGCATCGGTAAGTTCTTCGCGCTATTAATACTAATAAGATTCTTTTTCTAGCTCTTCCATATAGGCTTAATGGTTCTGCTACGTTAGGCTAAATCGTTTTTATGTAGGCCCGATTGTTCTTCGGCGTAGGAACAACTGTCCTTGTCTGTAGATCGCTGTGGCGGTGATGGTCACTGTGCTAAAGATCTGGCTACCGTTGTGAAGTTACATCTGGGCGCAAGAATCCAGACGTTTAGCTGGTTCACCTCCATGAATGCAAAAAGTGCTCGATAAGCATCTCGGCACATGAAGGTATGTTTCGATAGTTTCTTTATATATCAAGCGCAGCTTTTTTTAATTTTTGCTGTTAGTGCGCCGCTTGTGCTTCTTGTAACTTTTTTTAATGCTTACTAGAATTTGTTCTGCAGTTAATGTATCTAACTTAACATACTTATTTTATGAGAAAGTTAAGCATTACTTTTTTGTATGACCGATGAATTTTACAAGTTAAACGACGAAATGTGCACTTTGTACATCAAATCCTAAAGTTTATTCGTAAAATATAACTATTTATTTATTCTTTTTGTTTAAAATAGAAATTTTTATTTTTATTTTAAATAAAAAATCGATAGCAATGTACTTTTCTTGTCAATGTGAATCACCCCACTCTCCGCGTTTGTAGTTAGCCCTGCATTTCTACGTTTCTTTTGTCTTATTTTATACGTAACGTGATTCGTGCGGGTTTTTACTTTATTGTCCTTTCAGTTTCTGTCTAACCCATGCGTTTATTAACCTTATAAAATGTTGTTCTGGTCATGGAATTAAGTTATAACCTACAGGCAATAACACTATTTTCCTTACAATAAATTAAAAAGCGTAAAAGCTGTGCAAGCCATATGAGGAACAAATACTAGACGCATGCCAATATACTCTACGTAAACACACATAAAGGAAAGTAATAAAACTAAAAGGACGCGACAGCGGTAATGCGCGATGCTTCGAGAGAATAGCTGTGAGTGGGGGAAGCAGACGTCTCGCAGATATTGATGGGTGTTACTATTCTAAGGTTATATTCTGAATAGTTTATAGGTTAAACTGTGTACAACACATAATGAAAATTTTGCTGATAAAATGATGTTAGGGTACAATAGTTTGACTAAATTCCAAAAGTGAGTTCATAGGTTGATTTAATCGTTGATCTAAACGAGCGACGTGGTGTACATTTAACACTTTTGATTGGTTATATTTTGTAGGAGGGAGATAATCTGTTTGAATTACCATCTAAACGTGCGTTTGTTCAAATAAAACTTATATTAAGATAATTTTAAAAACTATGTCGTTATTTATTTCTCTCTAAGTTTGAAACTATTAATCCTAAAGAAATATAATAAAGATAATTTTTTGTAGGAAGTTTTATGTAGATTGATTTTGCCATAACGTGTTTTTTCTAGAACTCACTGTTTTTGAGATATTTGCGAAAAACTTATAAAAGCGACTTGAAACCCCTCTCCGTAGTACAAGCTCCTTTCTCGGGAACTTTTAGTATGTTGTTCCAGGCACTCCCGACCACAACTCTGTTAAATTTCATAAGTACACGATTAATTTATTTCTAATTTGTGTTTTTGGCCTTTATTGCCTGGACTAACAGAAGGACTATATAAGAAGTTTGGAAAAATATAAAATTCCATAAAAGAAATTTTTTGGAAAAATTTATAAACTGGACATTCTCCTGCTCTGAATGGACCTGCACCTTGAAGAGTTCTAGAATACTAAAACGGGTAGAATAGCTTGTGTGTTTCAGTGAGCTAAAGAGCCAAACTACAGGTTTAACCAAATTAGTGGGATCTATAGCGAGAAACGATACTATAAGCGGCTCCTTCGGTACTTAGAGTGGCACAGACCATGGGGGTCGGTATGACATTCTAAGACATACTATTGCGATGTGAAAGGCAGCGCAAAACCACCACATTACCACCCAAGTACACAGTATACTAAAATCGTTTCAAAAACAATTACATTTTTTAGAGTTAAAGATTTTGGAGTTAAAATACTCCTTCGTTCGGATCTCCAGGAGGGAACTACTTTGGAGGATGTAATTGGCAAGTTAAATAAGAAGAAAAGAAGAACCAGGAAATCTTGCTAGTTCGAACGTGGAATGTTAAAAGCATGAAGCAAGTAGGCAAGCTAGAGGATTTGAAATTTGAATTAGATAAACTAGCCTAGACACAAAAGTTTGGTGGTCAGAGGCGGAAGACTTTTTGAGCGAAGACTTTGGAGTAATTCATACAGGATTGGGGAAAGGAAATTCGTGTATGGCGGAAAAAGATAGGACACTGTAGAAAACTACTTACAACAGAACTAAAGAGTACTCATAGTTAGATACAGTAATAATACAAGCATACATGCCCACCTCAAGCTACAGTGAGAAAGAAGCAGAAGTGATCTACAAAGATATAGAAAACATACTAAGATTCTTAAAAGGATATGAAAATTTTATAACTGTTGGAGATTTTAAAGTAGTGGTAGGTGAGGGTATCGAGGAGAAGTAATCGGTTTATTTTGGTTTAGGCAAGAGAAGCGACAGGGGAAATAAGCTGGTAGAATTTTGCGATAAAAATATATTATTTCAACATCGTGTTAGAAGACGATACACTTGGAAGATGCGTGGAGACATTGGAGGATATCAAATAGATTACATTTTTGTTCAATAATAGTTTAGGAATCAAGCAAGACTGTAGAAGTCACCTAGAAGGATATAATACACTGACCAAAACATAGTAATTATGAAAACCGCGCTTAAATCAAATAATCTGAAAAAAGAAACGAAAATGGGCACTTTGAGAAACTATAAGATATAATTATTCACAAAAGATTTGAGATAAATTCAAACGAATATTTAACAGACAACGGGAAAATCGCGGATACTAAGGAAGAAGAAACAGAGTGAAATAACATTAAATCCAGCTTAGACATTTCGGCAAGAGATATTCTAGGGTATAAACAAAAGAAAATTAGAAACCATGGGCAACAACGGATATTTGAATTTAATAGAAAAACCGCGAAAATACAAAACAGATCAGACGTAGCAGAAAAACAGAGGTACAAAGCCATAAAATGGAAAATTATTTTCAAATGCAAAAAAGCTAAAGAACTATGATTTGAGGAGATACGAAAGACAAACGAAGCAGACAAACTAATTAGAATAAATTTTAGGGGTATAAAACCGTATAGCAAAAGTATAAGGGGCACGGTAGGAAACACCATTATAGAAAATGTAGAAAAAGTGGTTAAATGGCAAGAATATATAAGAAATTTATATGTAGGATAGGAACTAGAAGCACTAGAACAGGAATCTGACATTGAAAAGGACGACTCTTCCAACTTGTAAGTTATATTTATGAAACAGACGAGATACCCAAACATTTCAAACGTAACAGCATAGTCACTATACCAAAAAGGAGACGCGCGAATAGGTGTGAAAATTTTCAAACAATAAGTTTGACAGCACAAAAATATTAACTATAATTGTACAAAGGCAGATGCATAAGCGGCCTAAAGAAATAATAGAAGAAGATCAACTTGGGTTTAGGTGTTACAGAGGAACACGTGAGGCCATTTTAGCTCTAAAGGTGATAATGAAAAAACAATAGAAAAAGGAAAAAGTGTGTATATAGGGTTGTAGATCTAGAAATAGCATGCAACAATGTAAAATGGGACAAAATGTTTGAAATGCCCAAAATGACTGGTATAAGTTACAAGGATAGACAGATTGTACATAGATTATATAAACAGCAAATAGCTGTAATAGGATTAGAGCAGGAGCGTAAGGAAGTAAATCTTAAGAAAAATGTGTGACAGGGATGTGCCCTATCCCTGTTAAGTTTTTAATTGTACATTGAAGAGGCAATGAACACTATCAAACCCAGAAAGACATTTGGAATTATTGTGCAGGTACAACCGATTGATATGCTTAGATCTGCAAATAATGTAACGGTATTGGCATTTAGCAAGGAAGAGTTAAAGCAGCTCTTAAAGAAATGAAAACAGTACTAGCAGAGGTATAGTATCAAAATTAGCAAAAACAAAACTAAAGTACTACTATGTAAAGAAGGATTAAATAAGTAAAAAAACCAAAATACAAATTGGAAACGAGAGCTTGCAAGAGGTTAAAAATTTTCAGCTACCTAGGAAGCCAAATAAAAAAAAAATAGGAAAAATGCAAAAGATATAAAACAAAAATTAGCACAAGACCGTGCTGCATTTAATAAGAAAACGCTACTAGTTTGTTTAAAAACAACAAGCATAGAAACAAGGAAAATATTATTGAAAGCGTATATGTGGAGCACCACACTCTACGGCTGTGATATTTGGACAGTAGAAGAAGCGTACAGCAAATGGGTATAAACCTTTGAAATGTGGTGCTACAGACGTACGATGAAGATATCTTGGAGAACAAAGTGGTTTTAGAAACGGTAGCGTAAAAAAGAGGTATGTGGAAAACAGTAAAAAATAGGAGAGATCTGTTGATAGGTCACATACTAAGGCATGTGGAAATTGTACGGAATATAATAGAAACAGAGGGAACAGAGTTCAAGTAGACTTAGATTAGACTATTGTACACGGATAGTGCAAATCTGTAGGTTAGCGTAAAATAGAAATCAATGGAGGTATGCATCCAACCAGCTCCAGAACGGAAAATGTAATGACTAAAAAGTACTTAAACCTGATTATTATTATAAACAACTGCAGATGTATTTTTTGCAATATTATCAACAAATGTTGATTGTGTGAAGGATTAATTAGGAAACTATTAATTCGTCAAATGTCTAAGTGGATGGGATCTTGATTGCCGTCAGGTTGCTTAGCTCCCTTCGCGTACCACTAAATATCGGTGAAATAGGGTATACTTTTAGAAAACAATAAAAGGGGAAAGTGCAAATATATAAAGGAAAAGGGATTAGCACAAGGCCGTGCTATTTCTAACACGAAACAACAGCTTCTGTGTTTGAAGACAACAAACACAAAAAAAAAAATTATAAAAGGCATATGTGTGGAGCACAGCACTGTACGACTATGCAACGTAAACAGTAGGGGAAGGAGCCAGAAGAAGCCTTTTGTATGTGGTGCTTCAGATGCACGATGATGATATCATAAACAGACAAAGTTAAAAATAAAGAGGGGGATGAAAAATATCTGTACAGATATAGTAGGGAAAGTAGGATATCTGTGGAAAACAAAAAAATAGAAAAGATACGATGCTAGGACATGTTTTAAGGCATTGGGGAATAGTGCGGGATGTATTACAAGCAAAGAAAGGAGAAAACAGAGGTAGAGGTAGACCTACATTAGATTTTTGCACACTGATAATTAAAAGTGCAGACTGTGGAAATTTAAGGGAAATGTTTAAGTTAGTTCAAAATCGGAAAAAACAAATGTACGCGTCTAACCAGTTCCAGGATTCAAAACCTAATGATGATGTCGATGAACATTTTCATGCCAAAATATTATTAGTTTTATTGTTTTAACTCTGCCGGAATATTGCAAAACCAGGTCAATAAGCACTCACTAAATTTAATTATTAAATCATGAAAAATTTTAGCCGATCAAATAGCATTAAAGAAATTTATTAACTTTAAGCAATATTTGTTCAAAGACAGTTAACCTTGCCTAGGATACGAGGTGATGATCTATATCTAGTAATCAAGAATCTAACAGGTTTCAGAATTTTGAAAACCATTGTTTACGTAACAGTTGTTATTCTTTTCTAGACTAGCCTCATCCTTGTTTTCAAAGATAATGCTGTCCAACGTACGACTTTTATGTATAAAATCTAAGGGAAGAAGACTTCGTCTTTTGTGCTCACCTTGCTTAGAATATCTAAAGAGGTTTTGAACTTTTGGCAGGACATTATCTTTTAATATGTATTCTATTACTAGGTCTTCAAAGAGTAGACTTAAAATAAAGTTTAGTACAACTAAACCGAACATAACAAGAGGCGCGTCAAATTTTGGAGGTACTACTAAATCAAATAACCATATCACCCAATAACTCGGGTAAAAAGCAATATAGATACAAATTGCTGTTGTAAGTATTAAACTTAACACAAAAAGCACATTGGTATAAAACGGCATTCGAAAAGGTATGCCCTTTGAAAAGCAAAGCGCAAGTGTAATGTATTGAAAAATCGATACAGAGAAAACGGCATAATTTTCGTAGCAGCCGAAGTACTGGCCTTTAGCCGGGTCGAGCCGGAAAGGTTCAAACCAGTCATAGGTTTGAATTATTTTGTAAGCAAGAATTTGAAATAGAACTACTAAGCACATTTGCAACAGTAATGATAATAAAGGAAGGAAACTTAGTAAGGCCGTTAATGGACGTTTTTTATCCAGCACTCCTCTAAACGCTTCAGTTTTACCAAAAAGCACTATAAAATTCAATGTTGTGAAAATATCAATGAATAAATATTGAAGAACACTCAAGTTGGCATCTATACCATAAAGTATTAAGGTTGAAGTATATTGCGTAAGACTATAACATATCATATATTTAAAAACACCAATGCTCGTTGTTAAAGCAGCTCTTCCTTCTTTGATCATCTTTGGCACACATAAAATGTTAGGATCCCTCGAAGTAAATGGCGAGGCTACGCTTGATTCTGCTTCTGATAAAGATACACCTACATGAGCAGCTTTTAGTGCACCACAATCATTTGCACCATCACCGCACATGGCTGTAAAAGAGTAATAATATTAGAATAATGGAAAGATTGTTTAATTTCTAAGAGATCTCTGCTGCAATTTAGGGAATCAAGTGCGCCTTGTATTGCTAGCGTTCAGTAGCTATGGTATTAGTAAAATTTCATACTTTTATCGTATAAATCAGGTGCGGGAAGTTAGCTGCGACTTTGTAAGCACTAATGTTCTTTTAGGCGCGAAAAGTTAGTGCTTCGTTAGTGCTCCTTAATACTTTATACAAGACGGCCGCCGGATAGTCGATTGTCAAAAATGACAACTTACAATTCCCCCACGAAATTTCACACTTAGCCGGAAATTTTCAATTAACTTTTTATAGCCAAAAGTTAGTGTTCCGTTAAAGTTTTTTGTGCTTTGTTAGTGTTGTTAGTGCTACATATCTCAGCGGCGTACGACTACTAACGAAAAAGTTGTGACCACTAACATTTTTGCGTCAAACTTCACAACTAGCCGCGGTTGTATCAAATTCAAAATTTCATTACAACCAAAATTTAAAACTGCATTAGTACAAATGCGTAAAAGAGCCTCAAAAAATCGTTTTACTTATTTTAGTTAAATTTCGACTTTGATGTCAAAATTTAGTTAAATTTCGACTTCGATCTCAAAATACCAACAAGAATAAACATTCGACTGTTAAAAATCTAGCAAAATTTCGAGATAGAAGTCGAAATTTAAGTAAATTTTGACATCAAAGTCAAAATTTATTAAATTTCGAGATCGAAGTCGAAATTAAACTAAATTTAGACATCCAAGTCTAAATTTAACTAAATCTCGAGATGGAACTCGAAATTTAACTAGATTTCGATATCGAAGTCCAAATTTAACTATATTTCAAGATCGAAGTCGAAATTTAACTAAAATAAGTGAGCGATTTTTTGTGGCTTTTCTACGCCTTCGTATATTAGTGCTGTTTATTGCTACATGATTCAGGTGAGTACAAATGTTAATAACAAAGTTGTGCCCACTTACATTTTTGTGCTAAATTTACAACGGGCCGCAGTCTGTTTAAAAAAAAAACTTACTTTCGATCTAAAGTTAGTGCTTCGTTAGCGTTCAAAGAGTTGTGGATACACATATTTTTAATCTTAGCCGCGATTTGCTCAATTTCAAAACTTAACAAGTGAAAGATAGTGCTTCGTTAGTGGTTTTTACTACTTCATATCTCAGCGGCGTACGGCTGTTAATAAAAACGTTAAAACTACTTGCAGTTTGCTGCTGTCTGTAGTTTGTTTCAATTTTAAAAATTTGTTACAGTCAAAAGATAGTGTTTTATTGATGCTTCTTAGTGTTTCAAATTTTAGTGGCGTATGGCTAATTATAAAACAACTCTGACCACTTACACCTGGTGTCTTTGTTTGTAATTTCAAAAATTTGTTTACATCAAAAAGCATAATCAAGGATGCGCTGAGTAGAATGAATAAAAGGATTCCATGACAATTCCTTAGCCCGTGAAGAACACAAGATGCCATATAGAAAAAATGCTTCGTTGCTTAGATAGTGCTTCAAATACCAACGCAGCCGTACTTTGGGTTTCGCCAACATTTGACTCCAAAGTTTTCAGATCCGGAAGTTCGCCATGACTTTTGTGTTATGAAAGCACTAAAAACAATATGTAACGCGATCTTTAGTGATTCGTCAATGCTTCATTCTGCTACAATCCCCACCATACCCACACTTCCGGTTTTGGAAATATTCGACTTTAAACTGTAAACACTAGTGTTGCTAGGTGTGATCTGACGTTTCTAACTAAGTTTTACATTTTTAACAGTACACATACTTATAACGATGCCAAATGAACAGTATTTGTTTTGTTTTGATTGAGTTGAAAATTTTGTCTAGGCCAAAAAATGGAATTAACTCGTGAACATTTTCGTGCGATGATTTTTTACGATTTCCGACGTGGATTATCTCCACAATAGTACCTGAATCAGCTTATTTCGACTTTTGTGGAACTCCAACTAAAACCACTGTGTATATTGTTGCATTGTGAATTCAATCGTGGTCGTAGTCACGAGAGGATTTGATAATACTTCTCCAGTAACAAGGATTTCTTGCATTTTCCGGTCTTTTACAAGGTAGTGTTTATCCTTTACTCTGCTGTCTCGTTTGCAAAGAAAACAGCAGTACTTGGGTTAACTAATTCGCATTCCTAACAAACAAGCGATGATTTTTAAAATACCGCGTATGTCCTACTCATATTTTGTATACTTAATTTTTTCAAGCAAAGTTTTCGTTTTGTCGTAGTTTTCCTTCATATGTACTGCGTAGGCAATAGGAAGAGAGGGATACGAATTTCCATTGTGGAAGAAAACGCTTTTCAAGCTTAGAGTAGATAATTCAATAAATAGTCTCCACTTAATGACTTTGTATTTATGTCCTAGTGCATCCTTTAGTGCAGGAACATCTACACAGTACACCAACTGATCACACCATGTAAAAATGGAGAAAACCTTGTACACGCCTCCGATTTTTGGAAATATCTGCTATGGATTTCCACTATGATACCTAGACCGCAACAGTTCGGCTTGAGCATTTTACAAATTGACATCCAGTCGCTAAGCTCATCTTGTGAAAGTAAATATCAAATGGGTGGAAATCAGGATCGGTGTGTGTCTTTTTCGATAGGCACAATAATATTATTTTCAGCAGGTTTCATATAATACGTTTGGTGATAGGTAAATTTTGGCTGTGAAGAACTAGTCTAAGAGCTGATTTCTTGTTTGGGTACTGTAAAGTATACTTCGACTTCAGTAAAATTCCAAATAGATTCGTCAAACAAAAATAATCTTTAGGTTCTTTCTACACCATAGGCACTGCAATAGGCATTGATTTACGGGTACCGTTGAGAAATTCTCTTGAATTCACAACACACGTTGCGCAAATGATATGCGGCGCCCAAGGTTTATCCTTATCTTCTGGTTTGCATCTAAAATAAGGCTCATAAGCTTTTTAAATTAATGTAGTTATTGTTTTTTTGTAAGATTTAATCGTAAACTCGTCACACGTGTAATAAAACGTATTCATTTGAATAACACACTGCGATATTCTATAAAGTTTATCAGCAAAATTTACGGTACAGTAAAATATTCTTCCTTTATTTATATTTTGTACCTATCTAGAGACGCATTTAGAATATCAACTGCTGCTCCGTCTGCCCGTGGCACTTTTACATTATATACCGGCCTTACCAGAGGTTTCTAGAACCTGCGCCAGACATTATGGCGTTATTTACATTCCAATGATGAATCACTTCACCGGATTTCGTTCGTTTCAATGTAAATAATCTTTAACGGTATCTTAATACCTGAGGGCGATTCGAAAATCCTGAGTGCAGATACGATTTTAACGACTAAAATACACAAAGAACACCCATCAGACATCAGGAAACAGAAATCGTGGTAGTGTATGATATTGGGAAAAATTTTTTAAATGCAAAAGGATGATGATGCATATTGCTTTACGTAGTCTGCAAGATATTACATTGATTAAAAAAGCACATGCGACTATTAAAACACCACATACCTAACGGTTAGATTTTGAATGTAGTAAAAAACCATTCCCACAAATTTTCCGATTTGACATTCGACATAAAACTTTCATAATGAAGGTAGTTATTTAATGCCGATTATAATCGACTTTAAGGCTAGCAGTGAAGCGCATAATTATCGTCAAGAAGGTTTTTTTAAATCAAGGATGCATATGTGTGTAATAAATTTCAGTGGGTAGTAGATCAAAGATGATAAAAAAAGTTATGGTTTAAAGTACGATGATCGGATAAGCTATGTAAAATTTTATGCAATTCAAGGGCGAGTAGTACAACGTGCGATTATTTTTAAGTTTGTTTATTTTCAACTCGATGGTAATTAATCCAAGGGTATGAAAAGTATGGTGCGTGAATACTATGTTGAGTAGTTAATAAAATATGAAGGATTCAGTCAAATGACCAACATCTGAAAAATATTAAGTGTAAACTTGTGTAAATTGGATGCCATTTCTGCTAACGTATGTTGTAAAATACACTCTCTTAGTCACAACATCAAAGTCGATTTGACGCATTTCCTACCGTAAACTAACCTTTTAGTACCCTCTAACTATCTGTACACATCCTTCTTAATCCGACCTATACAGTGCGATTGACACTTTACATGTCTCAGCATATATTTGGGTTATTAAGGTAGATACAAAAAAATGTGAAAGGAAAGAGTTTGTGCATAGTAAGAGATCAGTAACATTGCTTAATCAAAAAAATAATCGACGAGAAAACAAAAGGGCAACATAAAAGACTTAAATGTTTTAAACTGTTAAGTATTTTTTTAATTCTGAAAGAGCTTAAAATTCTCTTTACAATGATTGAAGCTACAGGAAGATTTTAATAATTGATCTGTAAAGCTTTGAAAAATACAACAAAAATGTCGAAATTGTAGCAGGTGCCATAGGAAACAAACGAAAGGTATTTAGTTGTTATATCAAGCAATTTATCGTCCTTAACGTCAAAAGTTATTCCATTTTTCGATTCGCGTTTTAATTATGCATCAAAATAATTACACAAATCGTAAAAAAATGGATATGTTGAAAGTATTCATACGGTATAATGACAATTCACGAAAAACTAGCGCAAATTGTTTAATTTTATACCTAGAAAAACGGCAGGCAAATTCACTAATTTTTTCAAGTTAGAATCCAGTTTACGTAGAATTTGTTGTTTTAATTTCCAGGCGGCTGACAATCTCTCAATTGGCAGCATTAAAAGTAAGATATTCAAATGCTTAATTCATAGATACTTGCACTACGAAAGAGAAAGTGTCAACTTAGAATCCTTAGTTTACAACCTCTCAGTATGTGGTAGTAATAAATAAGGTAAATTAGATAACGTTTTAGAGACTATGTAATACTTTATGAAGATCGATGTTTAAGCGAAAATAAATATAAATTTAAACTAACGTACCGTTTTAGACTTTGAAGGCAAGAAAGAGAATGGAACAAAGAGATGACTGATTGATGTTCAACCCCTCAGGGCGACATATGGTACAAGACAGATGATAATTGTAGTTTGTCAACCCAACTAAACCACATAATGGTTGCAAGAATAGATTAAGAAATATTTATGTATCCTAAATAAATAAAATTGATTGATATGTGAAAACACCGGGATTCATAAAAGTGTTTGCTAAGAATTGATAAATTACTTAATATGATAATATAGGAGGATTCCTGTCTGTATAAACCGAGCTGTAAACAACGGACGGGGGAGGTGTGTACGAATAGCTAAAGTTTTAACATTACCTCTCTGTTGAATACAAATGTTTATTTTTGCGATTTAATAAATAAATATAGTACAGTGGTTGTTAATTGTATTATTTCTTTCAGGAATAAAACGATAATTGTTTTTTAAAAACTCAATTAGCGAGGTCTTACCTGTAATTGGCGCAGAAAAGAACTCAAGTAAACCATATTCCTGAGAATAAAGAAATTATTGTTTTGGCACGTTACAGAGCTCATCAACGCAATTCGATTCATGAAGCTATAAGTGAATTAGGATATACCTATTATAAAATATTTTCGATTTTAAAGAAAAACAAAATATAGGTATATAAAGCTAAGTTAGTGCAAGGATTAAATGGTGTAGATCGTGAAATGCGACTAGCATTTTGCAATGGGCTGGTTAAATACAGGCATTTAATTAAATTGTCGGAGGCGACCAATCAAATTTTACAAAAATGGCATTTCTAATAGAGAGAATGATCACTACTAGAATGACGTAAATCCACGCAAGAAATATTAGAGATATTTTAAACACGAAGTTACGAAATAATTGAAAAACTAATGATAGCCCTATACCTTGGTCGGCCAGGTCGCCCCACCTTTCGATTCTCAATTTTTTTTATTTGGAGATATTTTGAAAAGACGGTTTATGTGACAATGTCAGAAAACCTGAACGATATTAAAAATGAATTTTCCAATGCTGTCGCAGAATTACTTTACCTACGTTACAGAAAGCGCAAAGAAGTTTATGAAGAAGAGCTCAATTAAGCATTTCAAGCAATGGTAACCACTTTAAACAAGGTATTTAGTTCAAGAAAGGTCAACACTTTTACTGATTTAATTCAATTATAGTTATTGGGTTAAATTTAAAAATGGGTGTCTAGATTTATTCTTAAAACCTTCCTGTAACTTCAATTTTTAAGTAACTAACACAAAATTTGGTATCATTTTAAAGAAAATTTAAAGCTCTTTCAGAATTTTGAAACAAAAAGGAACTTTAAGTTTAAAAAAATTAAAGTATTTTAGGTTGCGCTTTTGTTTTTAATCGACTGTTTTTTTGATTATACAGTTTAAACGACCTCTTGGTGTACACTAACTCTTTCTTTTCATTTTAGTTTGTATCTACCTTAATAACCCAGATATTTGCCGAGATATGTAAAATCAATCACACTGTATACTTCACCCTTTGCTTTTCTCCACATATTTTACATTATTCTCTCCACCTATTATTCCTAAATTATTCCTCAAAATATGACACATCATCCTATCACACCTTCCTTTAATTACACCTGAATTGCTTATATTTTCGAACAATTTCTGGAATCCCTGTACCTAACTTTACGTGTCTATCAAATTTTAAACATGTTTCCATAGCACCACTTTACAAAGCTTTAAATCTTTAAACTTTTTCTGTGCTATCTTTCAGTATTTCACAGCTATATAGTGTAGAATCCAAAGATGGCTTTTTAATAACCTTTCCTAACAGCTACTTAGAAATAGAATTGGCTAATGAAGACGATTGTGTGTATTTTAAATACAGGATATAGCTTTCTGTATTTGGTTTTTCAGATTGCTAAACTGTCTTTTTAAAATTTAGTAAACCTTATTTGTAAGCTGCTTAATAAAATTTCAATACTGTTTCTATAACGTTAAGCCTATATAAAAATAACGCATTATAATTAAATTATATCGAAACACTATAAATAGTTTATATCACATAGGGCAATTTATATTAACAGTATGTACCACAAATCTATTTCATTTTACGACTTTACATTCAATGCTTTAAATCAGAAAAGTCTTCTAATTACTCTAGATGTTTCCTATTGTACGCAAACTTTTATAGCCTGTCAATCAAGTCCATCTGAAGATGTCGCGCCTCAGAGTGCATACTAATTATCTTTTGTGTACATATACCTTGTTTACGTTCTGATATTATTTATTGTATACATATGTTGGCACAGAAGCCTACCGTTGTTTTTTTCTGTACTCGGGTTTACCTTATCCAATTTGTCATTAGCATTTCTTTTTTATTTTATGTTGTAGACAATTATAAAATATATAGAAAGTATCTTGGTTTTTGAATAGCAAAAAATAACAAACTGTTTCCATATACATTCTTGTAAAACAAGTTCTTTTCTGATTTCGGCGCCAGTTTACATCAGTGCCTTGTTTTAAATATTCTTTATTCTCTGTATTCTTCTTTATTTTTTTTATTTCTAACGGTAAGGGGTGCATCGCTATGCTTCTCCTAACATTTATCTAAAATTGCAAGTTTTTTTTATGTAACAACGAATTGATACTGAATGCAAAAATGTCACCGATTTAAATATTACAGAATAGTTTCTGTATTAGACAAATTAAATCTACATCACGGAAGGAAAGTAAAATATATACTTCTTTTTTAATCATTTCAGTAAGAAGAAAATATTTCATTAATTCTTAGTGGTGCCGACTTAATTTGTCTAGGTATAGGAAAGTATGTTGTAATATTTAAAACTGGTATCGTAAGCTATACCAGATATCGCAAATCTATTTTGAAACATATATGTCTGTATATTCATTCTTTTCTGCAACTATTCCCATCTAAGAATACATTTTTTTTGTTTAACAGTAAATGTCTTATACTTCAACTTCTGTTGGAATTCTTGCAATAGACTTTGTTGTCATTTACTAGCCTTAACTTCTAGTTCTGTTGTTTTTCGTTCCTTTTACAATACTTTCCTATATTGTTCCCTTATGATAAAAGATGCTGATATGAGTTTTCTATGCCATTTTAAGTTCTAACTGAAGCTTTTGTTTCCTTGTCGATAATACGCGAACTTTGGGTAGCGATTATATTTATTTTGCAATATGCAGTAAAAGCTTGTTGCTGCTTTTGGTCTTATTTTAGAGCAAGGGGAGAGTGGGGCATTAACTCTCGCGATCACTCCTAGGTTGTCGATGTTTATATTTTCTATAATAGTGGAGAAGGGCGGTTCATTCAATCAAAAAAAGATGTGTTCATAATTTTGATACTGCATCACCCTTGTTTGTCCCATTTTCCACAGCTGTGTTAATTTCGGTAAACTTTCAAAGTTGAACGAGGATATTATGTAACTAGTGATATTGTCTGATGGCTTAAACTGTAACCCAGCAGCTTGTACACGACGGTTTTCATCCGAAAGTTGATGTAGATACTTATATATTGCTGCTGTTTCTCAGATTTTTGGTTACCCTTTTGCACGTATTTGCAATAGAACTATGCCTTTTTAAAAGTAAACAGTTTTATCCAACGTAGTCAGATTTAGGGACGAAATTAACTGCATGCGATGTAGTAATTTTCAGCGTACAGCTAAATATGTTTGACTTTAATCTTGTAATACGATGTTCTTTAGCTAGGGCAGATGTAAACGTCCGTTTAATCGAGTACAGCTAAGAAACACTACAATACTATACCTTCTTTGCTTCACATAGAATGAAAATCAGCTATATTTTGCAATTCAAGAATCAAATTACGGCGCCTACATTTAGTTACTAACTAGAAAATAAACAGAAAAGCCGTTGTTGATTTACACTCCGAAATAAGAAAAATGTTCAGATTCAAAACAACTCCAAGCAGAAACAAATAAATAGTAGTTTTTAGTATCTAGATATGTATACTATATTTGTAGTTGATGTGTAGTTAACTATAAAAATTGTGCCAAAATTTCAGCGTAAACCAAACCTTAAAAGTTGTAAATGTTGTAAAATAAGAATTTGATGTTTAAAAGGGACATGCGTGTGAAAATATCGTGATTTGGTTTGGTGGTCGATTACCTAACACAAGACTTTAGATTTACATTCAAACGTAAATTTTAAAAGTTGAACGTACCACAACACTTAACGTTTAACATACCCACATAATATCCTAGTTTTTGCAGTTCTTGAATTAGTTGTTGTTTTTGTTGTCCAGACATTCGAGCGAACACAGCTCCTTTGTCAACCAGCTCGGAAATTTTACTAGGAAAATATTCACATAGTAGTGCCCAATTCGTACCATTTATTGCAAACTTGTATTGTAAGTTTGATCCTGCTTCTAAATTAATGTTTTTATTTTGCATGCTGTTTCCAGTTGAATTTGAACGGTCATCAGGATTGAATACCAATGCCATGCATCCAACTTCCTTTTGAGAAACTTGTACATCCACTATAACTTCATGGTTGTTTATAATTCCGCACTCTTTTGCAACACTAATAGCAGTTTGAATATTGTCACCTGAAATATTACACGTTATTATTTCCCTAAAACATAGATGTACCTGTAATCATCACTGTCTTTATGTTGGCGTTGCGCAGTTCAGCTATGGCTCCAGGCGTTTCCGGTTTTAAACAATTTTCTAAAACAATAAGAGCTTTAAAGTCCAAGTCTTTCTCAGCATCTGCACGCTCAATTAACTGTATATCATTAAAGGCATCTAGGGATTTACGGGCTAATGCAATTACGCGGTAGCCTTTACTAGCGTACTCTGAGAGCTTTTCATGCAGATTCTGAGGTACGGTTTTGATATTAGATAATGATGCAACCATTTCAGGTGAACCCTTGCAGTAGACTTCGTAGCTAGAGGCACCTGTTGGTTTAGTGATAACGCTCATTCTTTGAAGAGTTGAAGAAAATTGAAAATGGCGACATATTTCAACTTGTATCTACAATTTCAGATGCTAAAGTTTGTATTATTGTAATTGGTCACAACTATACCCTTTGGTCATGCTCACTTTGTGGTGTTAAATCTGACTTGACAAGGTTTTCAGTTTCCAAAATCCATCCGGTTGATTCAAAGACCTAGAATGTGTTGTTAGATAAACAAATTCTTATCAATTTTAGGTTACCTTAATATCTAGTGGATCGCCCAAAAGCTGCTTGTCTATAATATTTACATTGTGACACGTTGCCATTCCCTTCAAAATATCGGAGTCTGGAGGTAAACCCTTAACATCTTTTACGGGAGCGCCTAATGTTGTACCAATGACAGGCACAACTCCCCACATATCAAGACTGTCTTCTGTTAAAGTACCTGTCTAAACACAAATTTTATAATTAGGATGTACTAAAATTTTCTTACCTTATCAAAACATACACAGTCGATAGAACCCGACACATTAATCACGCGGGAGTTTATACAAAAAATGTTATGCTTTTTAAGCCTACTCAAGGCATAGAGTTTTCCGACGGTCATGGCTGCAGGTAGAGCTGGAGGTACGACAATCGTAACCAATGCTAAAGTTTTTAAAGCTATATCACTTGCATCAATAGATCGTAGGCTCTAAAACTTGAGAAATTGTACAAAAGTCATTACGTTGCAGTTTATTACCTTTGAGGTTACAGTATAAATGCATCCTAAGATTGCGATTATAGCTAATATTCCTATATATTTATAGCTATCTCTATCGAATTTGAAATCAGATGGTGGAGGGTATAAAATACTTCGTACCAACTCCCCCTTTGTCGTTAGATAACCTGTCCTTACAACAACAGCAAGTAATCTGTCACCATCTAAAAGATAGTCAAGATATTTAACACACGTAATAGCAGGTGGTATCTTTCTCTTATTTACGTACTGAAGGTAAAAATATACCCTTTTATAACATAGCTTTTTACCTATCTGTAAACACACGTAATAATGTAGTGGTCATATGTTAGACATGTAAAGGTTCATAAACTTTAACATATCTATTGGCAAATAAAAGAACAGAGTGGAAAAATATTGAACAGTTTGTGTTAAATGCGGTAACAAAATTACGATAGCTAACTAGGAGAGAAAAGTGGACATTATATAATGAATAAATGATAATAAACAAAACAAATAATTATTGTGATACTGTCGGAGGCTTTCACGGCCGGAGTCATTATAAATATTTATGGTTCCGGGTTGGGACCGTGTCATTTTATACATTAAGGTCGATGTTTTGTCCACTTTTGAAAGACACTTTGCCACAAGACACCTTTTGGCTTTGAATGGACTAGTGAGTCAGCTAGTTCAGGAGTAACTCTTCTCTTTACACTTTAACTTGTCTGCTTAATATTATCATTTTTATCTTTATTATTTTTATATTTTTATGTTATTTTATTACTTATTTCTTTACTTGTCCTGATGAAGCCCCTTACAAAAGTGAACGAAACGTCGACCTTATTGTATAAAATGACACGGTCGTGGCGTTCTCAAGTTTGAATATTTTTGATGATAGATTCAACTTGCCAATAAAGGGTTTCGATCAGCTTCTCCAATACAGTATATCATATTAATTAATTCTTGACGTGTGAAATTCATTGTGACATCAACAAATTAAACGGAAAATTTTTAAGATAATTAATATTGACAAGATATGTCAGATTTGATGCTAGTAGCCTACTTAGTTTTCTCTAGTCCCAAAACTGCATTAAAACATGTTTTCTCAATTTTTCAGAATTTTTTTTCATGTAACCTATAAAACATTATGTCAATAGAAAGCTCCACAAAAACGCTATTCAATGGCAAAATCCAATATGGCGGGTGCCATTTAAAAAAATTGACTTTTTGTTCATTTTGCGTTTTGCTTCACCTTGTACAATAAAAGGAAAAAACAAGCACATCGCGCTATCGATAATAATACAACAGGATATGAAAAATTATGTCGTGAAAGAATCAACTCTCCAAGTTTAATAAGAAAACTTCTGCAATTTTTTAAAGTTGACATGATTTTGACATAAAATAACTCATAAAAGGCAAACCGTCCATTATAGACCTATAGTACCTCTATATAATTTTGATAAGCATCAAAAGAGCTTTTAGAATATGGTATCAAATCTAGGGTGTTTTATTTAAAAAAACAAAAACCATATTGGCACACTCTGTATATAGATGAAAATATTTTTAGATTGTGCGGCCTAGCCGTGGCTATCGTTTAAAAAAAAATCGGAAGTTGATATCTTAAATAACATAAAAGTTATAGAACTTTCACGGAGGACGTGGACACCCTGTATATATATATATATATATATATATATATATATATATGAATTACTAATAACGACCTCCTTTATTGTAATTTTCTAAAAATGTTGTGGGTTTTAGGTCGGCTGGATTATTTAAGAAAACTCTTTTTTATAAACCTGAGCTTTCGGATTTATTTTAATCCTTTTTCAAAGGCAACGAATAACCCAACATAAGAGCGATATACGTATAAAACCAAATGCTTGTGCCCTATGTATACACGTAAATACTAAAAACCATAAAATAGATTTTAACAATCCAATTATATTACAGATGGAAGACAAAAAATCAAAAAGAGAGTTTCTAGAAATGTGCCACATCTATCAGCAAAAAAATACTATGAACAAAAGAACAGATATTAATAACTTAAATTGTATCTACACGTATCTTCTAAATATCAAAAATAAAAACAACCACACAGCAACAAATTTGTCAATGGATCTATAAGATGAATTCTCTTAATAATATTAAAATAAATAAATATAATAAAAAACAACACACACACACACACACACACACACACACACACCACACAAAAAAAAAAAAAAAAAAAACACCCACATACACACATACATACATACATACATACATACATACACTCACAGTGTTACATGCAGATATATACACAGAATAGTTATAATAAACATTTTTTAAGGTTGCCTTTTAATAACAATTTCTATCAAACTTTTGACTTTTATTTATTATCAATATTTTATTTACATAATACTTTTACCTCTTGTTGTATTTTGAAGTTGTTATATACATTTTAGAAGATTTATAACCAAAATAACTTTTTATGTTAATCGCCAATTTATTATAACCTCGCCTTAGTGAGTATACAATATCATTTAATGTTTATTTATTAATTCTGTTATTGTAGTACCTTTGAAAAAGGATTAAAATAAATCCGAAAGCTCAGGTTTATAAAAAAGAGTTTTCTTAAATAATCCAGCCGACCTAAAACCCACAACATTTTTAGAAAATTAAAAAAAAAAAAAAAAAAATATATATATATATATATATATATATATATATATTGCAGTACTTCGATGTATTTAACGTTCAGTTGCCTGCTGCTCGCAACTGCTCTGTGTTCCTCAATAATCTAGAATAAAATTTAGATTTGACACAATTAGATTTATACCTCGACTAGCAAAGTTCAACACCACACAGAGCGCGCGACGATACAATAACAGAAAGATTTTTACCCCCCTTTTTCTCTAACACCTCATACTTAAATAATATAAGCTAAATAATAATCAAGAAATATGTACAGTAAGCACTTCTACAACCTTCGTACTTTTATTTGCTATTTAAAACCCTTGAATCAAAGTAAAAATATAAATCTGTTCCCCACCAAATCATAACCCTAATAAAATTACATAGAGCCAGCAAAAATAGCTCTGTATTATATTGGAGGTATCGTTGAACGTTCAATGACCCTTTGTAATTTTTACGTATCAATCGAAATGTTTAATGACCCTTTACATAAATATCTAAATACATGCAAGTTTTAAATGTTAAAAAAATTTCAGTTCTATGCTATAAATTAATCATCGCTTACCTGATATTTTTCTAGGTTAATTCCCTGGTTTGAATGTGTAGTTCTGAGTATACCCCAATCCGTTTGACCTTCTGCTGCGTGCTGCTAACCAGCACCCTTGAGTTGTTTTCAGCTTAACGTCGTGTGTATTTCGTTAGATTTTTTATTCGGTTGGTTTGGTAGTTGTTTATTGAATGGCTTAATCCCTTGCTTAGTGAACTTGCTTGGTTAAACGCCCAGTCGAACGCTTAGGGAGTCGCTGATTTACTTAGTTAGTTAGTTGTTTGATTGGTGGTTGGTTAGTGGTTAGTTGTTTAGTTGGTGGTTGTTGGTGTCGTCTTATGTCGACGGCGAATTTTTATTTCACTCGTATCATTGAACGCGCACACGCTTGAAATTGTTAATTATGAACTTTCACTTAATTTTTGTGTTTTTAATTTCACACTTATACTTTGCGTAGTATTTTTATTCAAACTAGTACAGCTTGTGCTGCAGTTGGGTATATACTGACCATTAACCGCCTGATGTAATATATAAAGGTTAGCCCTTCCAAGTGTTGTCATTGGCTGACCGCCCTATTTTTGCTGATTAAGGCGTTGCACTTGTCTTATCGTGCAAGCCTTCGGATTTTTCATGGAGTTACCTATTCTAAATTTTGTTGCAATGCTTTTGCAGGTCATGTAGACGTGAAAATTTTACACTGTAGAGTTCGTTGACTATCATGTTTTCGTATTTTGTATAGAAAATTATTCAAATTTTCTTTTAATTCCGCACGTATACAAACTTGTCGTTTCATAATAAGATGAAATAATAACTTATACTTTTATGCAAAGTCCAAATGATCATTTCAAATCAAGTTAGTAATTGAAATTTAAATGATTAATTGGGCTTTGCTTAAAAGTCTAAGTTACTATTTCATCTTATTAACTGTAATACGTTAGCCCTTATCAATTCATCTTGTGTAAATATATATGTATATATACTGGGCGCGGCTAAACTGTTTCTCTATTTTCAAAACGTTCACAAAAAGTCGAACCGCGTCGCACAAAGATGGGGATCCCCAATATACAAGCGGTAAAGTTAACAGTTTTAGCTTACAAACGGTTTAGTCTGTAACACCTTGTGGACTGACGTACAGCGCACTTTCTCGCCGTGGAAGTGTATATCCGCGAAAATAAGTCCGTCATCGCTGCACAACGAGCGTTCCGTATCAAATATGAAATTCCTCGAAACCAGCAAGTTTCTGATCAAAATTCAATTGTTTTGTGGGTCAGAAACTTCACAGAAACTGGATCTGATATTAAGAGATGTGGTGTGCGTACACGGACAGCTCGGACACCTGAACACATCGAGATTGTCAGGCGTTTAGTGTTACGGTCGCCTAGACGTTCTGCACACAGTCATGCAACCGCTCTTCGCTTCTCAGACTGCACTGTACGAAAAAATCTGCATGAAGATCTTCATTATCATCCGTACAAAATGGTTGTCGTACAGGAATTATCACTTTGTGATAGGAACAATCGAGTTGTTGCTTGTGAAAACATGCTTGAAGATTTACCTCAGGAAGCAATTCTTTTAGCGACGAAAGAATTAATCCGAAAGAGATATACGAAAACCTTTACTCAGTCCTAAGATCACAGTCTGGTGCGTCGTGTCAGAAATCGGGATAATCGGTCTTTACCTTTTTGAAGAAGGAAATTGGGCTGCTTCCGTCAATTCAGAATTCAACATTTTTTCGGTTCATCCCTTACAGAACGTAATGTGCAGAATGCGCGGTTTCAACAGGATGGGGCGACAGCCCACACGTCTTTAGCATCAATGCAAATTTTGAGAGACGCTTGATTTCCTTGCGATGCGACATTTCATGGTCTGCGCGCTCGGTGGACTCGACGCCCTGCGACTTCTTTCTGTAGGGCTATCTCAAAGCTCAGGTCTCCAAACATCGTCCAGGGATAATATTACAACTGAATGAAACAATCCGTCTGTAAATTCCCCAAATATCGCAAGAAATGATAATAGAACTTATGCGAAACTTTAGAAATCGTTTGCGACATTGCTGCGATAGTGATGGTCAACCCTTGGCAGATATTCTATTCAAAACCAATTAAAATGAAACTGCTTTAGTTGAACTCCTTAGATACTACAATAAAATATTTGTATTTCAAATAATATTTGTTTTATTAAGCTTTAAAAATAGGAAGACAGTTTAACCGCACCCTGTGTGTAGGTTAGATAATGATATCTTATTAGCTTGGTCAAGAAAAGTGAAGAGTTGTTCTATTCACCTTTATTTCTTCCGAATTTGATTCACTTAGTTTCCAGGAAAAGAATTTGTATGGTGTGCCATGTGATACCGCAGATGCCGACTATAACGAATTGTTGGGCCTCGATAGAACGTTCGGCCAACCTGTAAAAATTCCTATTTCTTTTCTGCGTCACTTTGATGACCTACATCATGCAAATTTATGTCTGGGTCCGGTTGCTCATCGCACAAATGGGGGTATTACGGTGTTGAAATTAAACTTATTTTATTCAAACTGGCGGAATATGCTACTGAGGACAGTTTTTCCTGTTTGGGTATTAAGTATAAAATATAATTTTTTATCTACATAAAATCTAAAATATACTAAATCAAAGTGTGACGTTTTTCTAATACTTTTTTTTTAGCTACGAGAAAATGCATTTTGTCTCAGAGAGAGAGAGATTCTTTCATAAATACTGTAATTTACCGTTACCATTTTTTTTAAATTACTTATCAAATATTATGTGTGGACAATGTATAAGTGTAGTGTTTGTATAACCATTTTAATTGTCGTTTTATGTTAATAGTAAAACTGAAGGTAAAGAAAACAGTTCGCTGTATAAATTTCTTTAAATTGCTGCTTTATGTAAATATTTGGATGGAGAGTAGTGACTGAAAACCATTTACTATATTTTTAATTTTTGTTTTATGTAAATATTAGAATTGAGGTAAACAAATAGGATAAGGTAGTGAAAGATGGATATTAATTATCTTCGCGTAAATTTTTGCATTATGGAAATTCTTCGGAATACGCTGGATAAATGTTGTTTTCTACGCGAGTTGGTTTTCTTTCTATAACATGTTGATTTCTTAAGAGTTTAAAATAAATTTTCTTCCTTGGGATTTCTTTTTCTTTCTTTCTGTGTCATCCACCTCACTCTACGCCGTTTTAGTTAGCACAGCATTATTTCTTTCGATTCCCTTTTCTTTTTGTTGCGGTACTCGGTGCAAGCTATTTTCTTTGCTTACTTTACTACTTTCTTCCTTGTCCGCACGAATTACCGTAACATAGTATTTAAAAATAGTTAGAAATAGATGTTTCTTAAACTTTGGTTCTACGCTCTTTTGTTTGACGGATTTGTTTTCATTAAAATAGCGATAATTTCTCAAAAGACATGTTTTTCTTTATAAATAATTTTGGTGTTAGCGTAATACATGCCATATGGTAGGGCGTATTTCTCGAAAAAAATATACAGAAGGTAATCACTAAAACAGACACCCTTTTGAAGATATGCCAAACCAGAGAAAAATAAAGACAACTTTCTAAATAGTTATTTTCAGTGTAAAAACTTTCTGTATATTATATTTCAAATCGAAAACCCGTGATATAATGAGTTTTATTTATGTTACATAATAGTATCCTTAAATAGCGCATATTACGTAAGTAAAAATCCGTGAAAATCCTTCAAATTAAAAAGGTACTCGATACCATTTAAAACGCATTCAGTTCATTTCATGACAAGATTAAAAGTATTTAACGCATAACATGCAGTTGTGTATTTTGGATCGAAAAAAGTATTAAGTTTTCTAGATTGTTTAAGAAATTTTAAACCTTTATTCATCAAACAGCAAAACAACTAATAAATCAAGTGACTGCCATTAAACAAGATAACAGATAAGCATTTTATAAGTTCATTCAATAAACACGAATGGACATTCCAATTAGGAAACTATAATATGAGATAAGACATTTAGAATTATAATAAATCAAAGATAACGAGCGAATGAGAGCAATTTAGATAAGAATGTAAAATATCCCACCATGAGCCGTAGGATCTCAATTTCGGAGAAAATTACATTATCCGGATGAATTAAAACAGACCGATTTTTCTAAATTTTCATGACGATTATAAACCGATTGAAGAATTCAATCAGGATTAATTGAGTACAATTCACGTCAGAGTGTTTTACGACTCATAAAGATATTAGTCAACCAATAATTATGAGTTTTAAAACTACAAACGTGTAACAATCGATGTTAAAAAGTTGATTTGAGATTATGAAGAAATAAATTTTGAAGTGAATGACGGAATTAGTTATTGAATGAACGACAATAAATACCTGCAAAACAGTTTTAACTTGAATGGTAATAAATTCCTGCAATATAATTTTAATTTAAACGGAAGAATATGATTTGGATTATTAAAATGAAGTCAATTCGTTAAATTTTAGGCAGGACACCCAAAATTTGCATCCCATATATTTCAATCTGTACAGAATTGCAAAGTCAAATTTTAATGTTCAACAATGATGTGAAGGCCAGAGCGCATCTTATTTACCTAATATCGTACAAAATGTGGAACACGCTCTCACTCTTATCAGACTGGTTTTATATTAAATCATTCGTAGTTGGTCGTTTAGTCTATGAACAAGTAATTTTATTAATTAAATTTAAATAATCCCCTTTTGGGTGCTCCAATATTTGTATTTTAACCGGTTGTGACTAACAACAACCCTGATGTGTAGGGTTGTGTTTATAATTTTAGTATTTATGCATTAACAATTAAGTAAGTAATTTTTAAAAATACTATTATTTGATGACTGTAATGATTAGTTTTCCTTTTTTAGAATCTTGATAAAGGCAACAACCCTTGCCGAAACGTCGATTTGTAATTAAATATATGCAAAATATTATTTTGTTTTAATTTTTAGACTAAAATATCTCAATTGTACTGTAACATTTTATCGGAAAAACACTATTATATATATACATATACATATCACTATGATAATAGGGTTATTTAGAGGTATATAGGATCACAAGGGTTGTACACTCCATGTAAATGACACCAAAGTCTAGAAAACCAAATGTTTTAATCGCCAATTATGCAAAAAGCAAATACTAAACACTGTATAAAATTTACAATTAACTTTAATCAACGAAAGGAAGCTCAGTCTTCAAAGATTCAGTCACATTCAGTAAGAGAAATAATTTTGTGCGGTATCCAATTAATTTTAAAACAGCAATGCATGCAACAACTTTAAATAAATACCCGTGAGAAATATCTAAAAGTAAGACAAATACGTAATGAATCCTATTCGAAACCAACGCATTGGTGTAGGGAAAATAAACAAGAATGCTCTCAATAAACATATTTTAAAACAAACATGTTTCATAAACGCAGAAAATAAACAAACGCATTCAATTTTACGTCATTATAAAATTTACCTACGTGATCTTTATGTAAAATTAACACAAAACTCAAATAAATTAGGAAACAAAACAAGAAAACATACGGTTGCTACGTGCTATTTAAAGTTATAAATGCCTTTACAAAATAGAAATACATGACTTGAAAAGGTTTAATATATAAAAATCCAAAATATAAAACTAGATGTCTACGTGATGTGCTAAAGCATTGGGGCTAGAAATTGGGGCGACAACTACACGAAAATATGAAGGATGGCGCGATAAGTCAAAGTACAACGCCCCAATCAACAAAATAAACTGGGTAAACCAATTGTACAGGTGAATATGCGGGTCTTTAGATAGCTCACGAGCTGATATACAAATCAGACTTTTAACAACTAAGGTACGCTCCGTACTACTTTGAATCGAGATAACACGCGAAGTTAAAATATTAAATTACACAATAATATAAGTGAAAGTTGGTGATTAAAAAATTTCAATAATAGTACAAGTGCAAATAGACAACAGAAATTCGCCGTTTAATAGTTAAAAACGTAAGTTCAAAATTTTAATTAAACCTAATTTTAATATTTATTAACTTAAGGCTCTAAAAACTTATTCAAGCGTCTATCTGAGAATATATTTGAGAATATACCTAAAAACGTATCTGAGAGTTGATTTAAAAATCTATATAAGCGTTAAAATAAGCATTGATCAAAAGATAAACCAAGAATTAAATTAATAGTTTAACCAAACTATACTACGCAATTAAATAAGTAACTACCAAACAAAATCAAAAAGAAACTGAAAACAATCAAGGACACAGGTCAACAGCACGCAGTGGCAGTTCTAATAATCGGGGTGCAAGCAGAGACGCGTATTCACAACAAAGGGTTCAGCAAGGACAAACAACAGGTCAGAGATAAAATTCATTACGATATTAATCTCTTTTTGGACATTTTAATGTTTGTGTGCATTGAGATATTTATGTGAAGGGTCATCAAAAATTTGGTTACGTAGAAAATTACGTAAAACGGAAAGAAGATTATTGAACGCTCAACGTACTTCAAGTAGTATACAGAGTTATTTTTGGTGGCTTTGAACTAATTAAAAGGAGTTATAATTTGGGGACAAATTAATTTATATCGTTACTTTGATTTAGGGGTTTTGTCAACTAAGCAAATAATATTATAGAGTAACAAATTATACATATTTTTGGTTATTATATAAATTTTGATTAACTTCGTTTATCTCATTCAAATAGGAAGTGTTAGAGAAAAGCGGGGTCAAATTTCTCTGTTATCGTATCGTCGTACACCCTGTGCAGGGTTGAGCTGAGCTAGTCGAGGCATAACAAAACCAATTGTGTGAAATTTTAAATTTGTCCAAGGTTATTTAGAGACAGAGTGGTGGCGAGCAGCAGGCAACTGAACGTTAAATACATCGGAATACGTCGATATCATAGCAATGTTGTTCACCGTATTTGAGTCGATTATAAACGATCATTTGATAAACATTAAACTAAAATTTTTTCTTAGATTTAACTATAGCACAATAGGTCAAAACGCATGTTACAAATTTAGCTAGTACTTACTTGAATTTCTCGTTTGAATGACCTTTGTCCCACAGAATAACGTATGAAAACTATCTTCCTTAACATTATATATTGCACTTGTTTTTGGAATAGGCGTTTTTGTAATAGGAACAGATTCACCTAAAAGTGTACATTTAAATTCGTTTATGAGTGATATTTACTATTACCTGTGAGCATGCTTTCATTAACGATGCATGTACCATTAAGTAGAACAGCATCACATTGCATAGTACAACCATTTTCGGGTATTTGTATAATGTCTCCAGGAACTAGATTCCAAGAGGAAATTTCTTCCAAGTCTTTAGTGCGTCTGCAAACTGTAACCAACTCTGTTGAGTCAACAGATCTATGTAAATTCTTCTGATTCTGAAAATAGTATAACGTTTTGTAAAGAAAATCTATTTGGCAATAGATAAAAGTAAGGTTTGTAGTGAGCTCAGGAATTTTCTAAGCGTATTTTTATTGGTCGATGATTATTTAGAATGCGATTGTGTACAATTTGACTTTCGAAGTATTTGGAACAGCATTGCAAAACTACTTGCGGGTTTCTGAACGCATCTTGAAATGCCATTGGAACTAACCGTTATAGTGAGGATAGAGGTGAGGGGGCTTTTTTGTCTGTCAACCAGCTTTCAACCGACTTTACTTTGTCTTTGATGGTTTGGAGAGAAGAGTGCTAAAGAGTCATCGCATCCATATTATACAGGTAATGCCTTCATAATTGTATTGTTATTTATCTGAGGTTGAGATACATATTTGTTGTGATGGTTTTTGTTTTGGGGTAGCAGATGGTTTAGAGGAAAAAGTGTCATGTACATTTCTACCATGGGAAATACTAGGAAAGCTATATCTCTGCTTAACGCACTTGATTTGTGCTTAATTCTAAATGCACGTTTATTTAGCTGATGTAATTCTACAAAGAAATACTCAGAATTGTTAATGAATAACCAGATTACATTACGTTTGATTTTCCAATACTCCACCCGAAGGTACTACATTGGCCAGGAAGCGAGTTTTTTTTACCTGGAAAATTAGGAATTTTGCCGAACCCTTGCTGTTCCATGCAAGGTAGGGATCTTTAACGTGCGTGACAACAATCACACACGGGACCTCCATTTTACCTCTCATCCGAACAAGAGTGTATTTTTGTGAAAAATGCTCGCCTAACATTTTTCAAGCGGACTGTGTCGGGATACGAACCCGGGACCTTGGGCGTAGTATAACCAGATTACAGCATATTCTGTTAACAGACATTTACGTAGATTTTGAGCTTCTGTAATCTTGAGATCGTATTTTTGTTTGAGTAGTGCATGTTACAGACATTTTATATTACTCTCTGGATTTTAAAATTTCATTATGATTATGTAGTTATTATGTTTCAGTTTATAGTCGCGCGTTTATAGCTGCGTGGTTTACATCTCGATTTGAAACCTAACCTTAGGTTAGTTTATAAATTTGTTTACGTAGCTTTAGGCTCACTTTGACATCTTTTTGTGGTGAAGGGATCTCCTAAAAATGATGGAATCTCAACTATCTTCCTACTATGCTAGGGATCTATTCTTCGGGTAGAGCTTATGAGGTGTGGACGTGGTTCTTACGACAAAACATTATTTATTTACTGACTCTAATATTACTGAAATAGGCGTGCAAGAGGGACGCCACCAAGTCCTTAAATTTTCTAAACACGGGTTTGCCCTAAAAGGAGGACTTGGAAGTCCTTAGAGAGAAATATCGTATTTACCGCCTAAACATGGGCTGTAAAGAAAAATATTATTAATATAGCAAAGAAGGACACAAGAGATGTACTCTTGTTACCTTATACTATAAAAAAGGATGGCTATTAATATCAATTATTTAAACACTATTATAAACACAAGTTTAGGCATTAAAATTCTTGAAAGTGCCATTAGTGCTCCATAGTCAAGTGAGATCTAAAACATTAAATTTGTTAAGGGTATTTATGCTTTCTTTTACCTCCTGATTTAATTACCCTACTCTTGATCTCACTTGTTCAAAATAAAACAATTACTCAAGTGAATGAAATGATTATTCTTTAATTAAATATTGCCTTCTAAGTAATGAAATTTTATGTACAAAATATGCATCTTAAAGGTAGATTAATTTCTTTGACACAGTAATAGAATGAGAAAATTCTGACTGTCTCTACTAAGCATTAAAAATAACAATAATATATTAAACATATTTACAAGGCTTTCTAAATTAATTGCCAAAGATATCAGATCTGTTATTTGGTTTACAAGTGTGAATTAAAATTTTCAAAGTCTAATAATTTTTATTTTCGTAACTACCTAAAGTATGATGGAATTTAAATTAAATATTTTGTTAGGATTAAATTAAGGTATTCATATTCATTTATAATAATATCATGCTTAATCCTTGAATCAAAATGTGATAAATTCTAAACAGCAAAAGTTTTTCATAATTACAGAGCAAAACAAGAATCGTAGGTTGTTACAATGTTGTTTATGATGTTCTGCCTCGTTGTCAAGACAGGCGAACAGCTGTCGTGATGCCAAAGTAATAAAAAAGGCTTACCTTGCAAAGCGTTGTTCTAAGCTGCGTTATGATAATTACATTATCGAAACCAGATGTGCTGGCATACGATCCTTTGGCAAACAAATGACGTCAAGGTACTGTTCACATTTTATTGCGTAGTAAACTGGAATTTTACTGGAACCATTTGTACGAATGTAAAGTGCATCTCATCTTCGCAAATCAAAACAAAAGCAACCATAAAATAGGCTATCTAAAATACATCATTTTCCATGTTCTTCCACTTGTTTTAAAAACAGCTAATTTAACGGCAATTCGGTGAATTAAATATCGTATTTGAACTTATAACTTGTAACGCATATATATTTTGTGGCACTGGTTTTAAAGAGATCGCATCTATTCATTGTAGATCTGTGATATCTGATTTTTGTATTCGATATAGATATATCTGAAGGAAACAATTTCACAATAGAACAGGACATTATTACCATTTAATTAGCTTTAAATGCATTACTAGGAAATATTTAATAGCAATAAACACTTTGAAAACGTATTTAAAAAGGCCTACGTAACGAATAAGTCATTGGTGTTGCCTAATCCGTAGGCGGATTATATCCTTTCTGTTATTAAATTACAATAGCGCTTGCGTAAATAGTGTCACGAGGTGACGCTGTTCTCTACGTGGAGGATACGAAAAGGCAAATTCGCAATTGTAGTTTAACATGTGAAAGAAGCTGCAAACTTAAGAGGATGCGGACACAATCCCGTGTCAAGTGGAGTCTTCGGATACCCATAATATAGTAGGGGGATAGGAGTCGTGGTCGTTTTGGGGGCCACAGAATGGTTGCATTCTTTAAGTTCCGACAAGACAATGGATCACGCTTCTTAACAAAAATAGCTAGAGAGGTCGGTGATTATTAACGGTGAGACCACAATATTTAAGTAATTCTTATACTAAAACAAAATATCTTTAATTCCTTAGCGTTTGGAATAACCAGATTTATATTTAGTAATTAAAGCAACTGTCGTTAAGGATGTATGTAAAGCTGTTGTTCGACATTTCTTGGGGAACACGTATTGAACAGATGTTGGTCGTCAACGTTATACCCTAGGCATCAAATTTAGTAAGCAGGACCTGAACTTGTGCATCGCAGTTCGTTAGGAAGAGGTAACTTCTTCGCTAAGCCCAGGTATCTAAACTTTCAGTTATTACGTTTGCTAGACTTTTAAAAGTGTTTATTGGATTGACGAACGATATTAAATTTTATAGAAGATTGCTTACTCATGTTAAATTTTGCGGACGAATTAACTTTGCGTGAGATCATAAAATAGTAATATTTCTTTAATTTGATAACAAAGTTATTTGCTAAAATTGTGCTAAACAAATTTAAATTACCTGAAATATGGTTCTTTAGGAAGTAATATTAAAGTAATTTTGTAAGACACGTGAAATATACATGTGTTCAAAAATATTGAAATTCCAAAGTCCACTTCCTGTTTAAAAAGATTTAATTACAGATGTCTAATCTTTAGTAAGGCCATTGTGTCATTTCTATACCAGGATAAATTCAAAATTTTATTTACTTAAACTAGTTACGTGTGGTTTAGATTTTTTTAAGGAATATGAACTAAACTTATTTGAAATATATGTAAACCAATACACTAATCTGTTCGTTGGGTATCATGAATCTTGTTTTAAAGTATTATTAAAAGTAAGGTCTTGTTATGTCAAGACAGATTTATAATTAAAATCAGAATTCAATTTTATTATTTTATATTTGTAACTATATTTAACAAAAAAACGAAAAGAGAGAAACTACATTAAATTACATTTTTGGATTCAAGTTTTTTATTCTATGAATAATTAATTTTAATAAGAATATCTTAAAGAAAATAAATTTTTTTGAGTAACGAAATTAGACGAATGCTGAAACAATATAAAAGTACAGACATGTTACAATTGATTTATTCTAGATATCCATTTTTAACTAAAATACCTTTGGTGTGGCAATCTCAAGATTATCAACTCATAATTATTATTATGGTCTTTTATTGAAAAGCACAAATAGTGTCTTTTTAATAGAAAATTTGTTGTGTAACTTTTTCTTTCAGGATCATCGTGATAGAAGAGAATGTAGGTACGTTCAAGAAATTTCCAGATGTGTTAGTTCATTAAGTTGTAAGTTTTTTATGGTGCTTATATCCAATGAGTTTCTGTATCATTTCATAGGAGTGTTGAATTTTTTGTATTGTCCATATAGATACAGTGGCGCTCAATTTTCCTTTTTCTTTCTATGTTTGCTTATTATTGAGTTTATACCATACCCCGCCCATTCTCATTGCTCACCCTTGGGGTAATTCCCAGACTAAGCCGCGAACAAGTAAAAAAGGATGAAGCTTCACTTTTATCTAACGAGTGGAGGCGAAGATGTTTCAAACTTGCAGTCTTGTTTTTGCTGAATGTCCAGAATAAACATTATTACAACTGCGTTACTAATAATAAACTTGATAATTACAAAGACCAAAACTTTGTTAACCTTTTAGATTAAATTTTAATGGATTAATTGAAATTAATGCTAGAAAATCCTGGAAGCACGTTTTAAAAATTTTGTGAAATCAAAATTAACGAATTTAGACAATTCACTATCAAAAGTTCATAGAGCTTTTAAATGCCATCTTACTCAAAAATATCATTAAACGTTTGAAAGCATCCTTACTAAAAATTTAACATTGAGAGTATGAGTGAATTCTTACAAAAATTATCGTTGAGCCTATGAGCAAATTCTTACAAAAATTATCGTTGAGCGTGTGAGCGCATTATTAAAACACGCCTTAATTCAAGTGCATCTCGCACTTGGCCAAGCGGCAACGCCTATCACTAGACGCAGGTTGTTGGCGAGGACCCAGTTCCACTGCATGGTGTTTTGTTATTAAGCTGTCGTGCCAGACTGATCGGCCTGTTCAATGCGCACAAGTAACTTCAAAGTCGCCTTACATTGAAAACTCTATTCAAAGGACCAACGTTTGCTGATATTAACAAAACCAGTATTATTGAATAATTTTTGTTTTGTGATTGGGCTACACCGCCCCGATCTAAATATTTATTTATATAGCAAGAATTAACTGTTTATTTATATAGACAGTGCAGAGTATTTAGTGAATAATTTTAAAAGATTTGCAGTCGTCAGAAAAAATTGTTACAAGTTTAAATGTGACCCTGTATTCCTATGCTACAATTCTATCTATAACTAATATTGAAAATTTTATCTTCATGTTATGATAAAATTATAATGAACCTCAGCTATGGACACCGTTTATTTCCGTGATTGCATTTATGATTATATATGAGATAGTAGATTCAATTTGCAAATACCTTTGTTTGGTACCATCATAGCATAAGTTCATGCTTAATTTCAAATTGTTTTGGTAATGTACTTTGTAGTATTCTTTTAAATATAATACATACGTACAAATGTATCTAAGATTAAATTCCCCCATGTCGTAAAACCTGTGTAACGTGACGTAAAAAGAATTATGCCTCAAATTAAGTTGTGTGAATGACGTTGCGGGTGAAAAACGCAAATTATAATATAAAAATTTACGCGACAGATTTTATGGCCTCGTCGGTTTTTCGGCGGTTGTTTCGTCGATGGCGCCCAGCGGTCCTCGTCAACGAAACACACCGAACTTCACGCCCCACGTTCGTATTCGATAGTAAAGTCCGGTTCTCTTAGAGGCTTAGTTCTCACCAACTATATATAGTCCCCCTTCACACAATTTTCATGTTTCCGCCCTATAACAGCTAAACGCAGCTACGTTTTCAGATTCTGGAAACGCAACATTTGCTCTTTTCTACACCACAAATTGTAGACCAACGACCTGAGATTTGTGAGAACCTAGAACTCTCGGGAATTACACGTAAAGCTTAAATTAAAAACAAAGATAGAAAAATTTTCCATACGCGGTTATAAAATCCCATAAAATTAAATAGTAAGATAAAATGTGTAGGTTTATATAAAAAAGCTCAATAATCGCCTTAAAGTTTCAAAAAATAAAAAAGTGCCTTGTTCGAGAGTTCACAAGCACGGAAAAGTTAAATTAAATCTGTCTATAGTCACCAACTGGTCTTGTAAACCGTAGGTATATTTGCGATACCAGGAACCGGAAATGAGTAGGCACCCGATTTTAAGGATGACTCAACTAAGCGCGCAAAAGTCTTGTTTGCCGCAGCACCGATCGCACAAACTTAGTCGGGAGCATGAGACCCAACCATATAAAGCTAACACCAACTTTACTATAAACGTAAATACAAAGTTCATATTCATATTTGCATACGAATACATGTAAATTTTCAATAATATTTTTTAAGACGTTTTCTTAAGCTAGACGAACTTCTTGCTGGCTTTTAACAGTATAGGACAAAATATGATACAGCAGCCAAAACGATAAATTAACAAATTAGCCACTGCTATTCCATTAACGATATATTATTCTCTTAATCCTATCTTATCAAATACAATACTAAACATAAGTTTGCTTTTTCATATTTTAGTAATAAATCTTATCTTTGCTTATAAATACCACAGGTTTGGAACAAGTAGACAAAATAATTTTTAAAACCATTGTACAAAGAGAAATATATAGATAATTTATTTAATTTAAGATAAAGATGAGATAGAATAACATTTCAAAGATAAGTGCAAACAGAAAGATAAATACTTGTTTGGGCACAAAGCCTATTATTCTGGATTAATTCCAGTAAAGCAATAAAAACCACTATTTACTGTAAACTGCGTTTATTAAGAACAGTTACATTAGTAGTAGATGCGTTCATCGCGGGCTCAAGAAGCTAACTAACTTCAAAGTACAGATTTGAGGGTGTAGAGGACGCCTCAAGCATTCAGAGCATATAAGATATATACAGGATGTGTAAACCGTAATTTAAGTATAACAACGTAATAGATAATAAATTGTAACAATTACAATAAATGCAATATATGCGTGACCATGCCTCCGGCCCCGAAAGGGCACCTTATAAAAAATTAACACATATATCTTTACAGATTAGAGTCAGTAATGGGTAGAGGACAAATTTTTGCAAACGAATGAGTAATCACTCCACTTGGCGTTTTTATTTTAAAAACACAATTAACACCATTTTTACCGCACACTGCCACTCACAACTTTCCATTTTCCATCTGGATCGGCAGATTGCCTTCTTTAATGAGTACCAACGCACCCGAAGAGATTTCGCTAGAAGTTTGTTGCCACTTCGTACCCTTTTGCAGTTCAGTTATATATTCCTTATTCCAGCGCTTTCTTAAGTGTTGAGTAAGTTGTTTGAGCAATTCGTAGCGAGACAGTTCATTTACATTTCCAATGCTCCACCTGTAGGTACTACATTGGCCAGGAGGCGAGTTTTTTGTTGCCTGGAAATTTAGAATTTTGCCGAACCCTTGCCGTTCCAGGCAAGGTAGGGATCTTTAACGTGCGTGACAACACTCACACACGGGACCTCCATTTAACCTCTCATCCGAACGAGGGCGTAATTTTTGTGAAAAATGCTCACCTGCCATTTTTCAAGTAGTCGGCCGTGTCGGGATTTGAACCCGGGACCTTGGGATCCGTAGTCTTACGTCGTAGCGAGACAACCGATTCACCGAGACTGTTTTTAGGTCAACTTCAGGAAGAACCGTTAAAGGTCTACCAATCAGAAAGTGAGCCGGTGTAAGAGGAGTATAATCTTTAGGATCAGAAGACAAAGGACATAATGGATGGGAATTGACAATTGCCTCTATTTGGCACAATACTGAATAAAATTCTTCATATGTCAAATGTGCATTACCAAATACGCTTTTAGTTCTTCGTGCTTTTAAGCACTATTAATGCTTTGATCTCACTTAACTTTCTAGCTTGTTGACTTTTGCTACGACTCCTAAAAAGTAAAAAATGCGAAAGTTTTCTAAGAACTTTGGTTAAAATAATAAAGTTATAAAGCATGGGGTCCTATTAGTCCGTGTAGTTTATAAATGGAAAGCAGGTTTTAAGCATTAGCTGGTATGGGTTTCGCCTCTGTTAAAGGACAAAAGTTTTGTCTATGACTAGAAATGAAACAAGGAAATTTATAATATAAAATAAAATTGGAACAGCTGGAATACAGATCCTGGCTGGATTACGACAAAGTGATTTGAAGACACAAATTCAGTACGCAGATATTTCACTGTTAGAGGACGTCACGCAATCCAATTTTGATTATGAAGTAAGAGTGTTCGACCTTTGATTATATGTTCTAAGTAGGTGTTATTTTTTAGCAGATAGGTATTTTTGTTTCAGATGAATCAAGGATATACTATAGCTTTTTGGGGTATACTTTGTTAAGACAAGGATCTATGGAAGTCATAGGTGTTTTATAATTTATTGTACATGCCTTAGTTAAATGATTAAATAATCATATAATGGGGTACGGATTTCTAAAGGGATAATATTGAGAAAATGTGTATTTCAAATATTTATGTTTAATATAAACAGTATTAAAAAAACGTGATTGGTTTTGTAAAAGACACATTGAGTTTGTGTATAGCATTTGTGGTTTGGCAAATGCACTTAAGTATTTCAGTAGTTGTTTCATGATGATAATATTTGTGTACAAAGTTGTAAATAAATGACGCACAGGATCTGTTTACTTTGCCTGTAGGCATTTTAAGTTTTGTATTCTGTATTTTTTGGTAGATGAAAAATTTTTGTGTTAGATTTCGGGTTTTCATTCGCGACGCAGTGAATAGTTCGGCATGCTGAAAATGTATGTAACTTGTAGGATTGTGTAAAATTGATAACATAGCAATATATATATATATATATATATATATATATATATATATAAAAAGTGGGTTTAATGAGCCTTAAATTAAACAAAGTAAAAAGGAATTATTGGCAAGTGACTCAAATTCAGCCACGAGGGCATCCTGTCGACGCGTTTCGCCCTAATTGGGGCTCATCAGGACAGGAGTAGCAAAGGTGTCTGTGTTAAATTTTACAACTTTGCTACTCCTGTCCTGATGAGCCCCAATAGCCGAAACGCGTCGACAGGATGCCTCGTGGCTGAATTTGAGTCACTTGCCAATAATTCCTTTATATATATATATATATATTGTAGTGGATTTAAAAGGTTAAATTTGGGGTAAGCAATGCAATTTCAAACACCCTGTATAGAGAAAGGAACAATTTATTTACGATCAAAATTTATTTCATGTATTTAATTTAAACGATCAAGTATTGACGTATTTTTATAATTAATGATTGAAAAATAATAGGTTCATAAAGGAAAACCAGTTTTAAAAACAAATAGAAACGCATAATTAATTTAATTTATTTAATTCAACGTGTAATAACGTCAGAAAATGCATCGGGGTATATAAAATCAATAATTCCAAGGCGAAAAGCTGTCGTTGTAACGAACAAATATATCAATTGTGTCGAATACCGTGAAATTTAAACTCCAAGAAATGTTATTTTAAACGATCAATTAGGAACACCTGCATGTTTGAAAGGTCAGCTTCTTTGTATTTGTGAACATAATAAAGCGGGTTTCATAGAATATATTGTTCAACCGTCAGTGGCTTTGCATAAAAGCTAACAAAAGTTTTTTAAAGAGCGGAAGGGATGCACAATCAATAAGATGCCACAGATAGAGACGGATATAAAGGCATTCGATTTCTAAAGCACGTATTTAACTCACGTGGAGTCAATAAGACGCGGTCAGCAATATCGATTTTCTATCACTCAAATGGGATTGGAACGCGACATCCAATATGCACAAGACAGGGATAACAATACTACAGGCGGAGTTTTATGATGGCACAGGGCTGTATCATTGGTTGAAACGAGTAGTTGATAAACAGAGGAACACGCGACAGATAAACGCGGTGGTTCGGATTATATAGCGTGTTTACGAGGTAAAATTCTAGGAGCTTTAAGGCAGTTATATCCAAAATTTGCAAAAATATTATTTAAATTGAGTATTTCGCGTTAAGTGGGTCCGGGAGGTGACATTTTGAACCGTATAAATACGGAATGGAAGTTATTCAGTTTCTCTTTACTACTCTTGATTTTCGCATTGCTTTAACTACGTATAACAATAAACCGACGTGATAGTAGAGGTTTGTAAGTATTAAAATTTATTTGTAATATAATAAGGTAGTACTAGCTCTTATAACTTGGTATTTGGGGGCTTTATAGTTATTAACGCGAGTAGTGGCGAGTGATTTAAATTAAACTGAGGTTCAACCTATACCATGTCAAGCTAGTAAATTAATAAAGCAATAGACACAAGTGTAATATACGAGAATTTGGAGGCTGGGATGTATGGTAATTGGTAGCGCGGAGCTCAGTGTAGACTGAGTAAGCATCTATAAATATCTGGTGAAGCCGAGCGCATAGTCAGTTGAAGCAAAGGGGTTCTGGATAGCGTCATCGTAGGAGATGGAGCCTTGAAGCATTTTCCAGGTAACACATTTGAATTTGCTGTTATTTGATAAACTGTTGGCATTATTTGTGATGTGTGAGTGAACTTTGGGGGTTATTTATGGTTTTTTAACGTATTGGAAAAGATACGTGTACTTGACTATTATGACGGTATTTTAAATATTAAAAGAAAAAGGTGTATGTAAAGTTTACTAATTTCATTACGAATTTAAATTAGATTGTTAAGGGTACATGGGTTATTAATTTTGTAGTAATTTTATGCAAGGTGAAAAGCATACATTAATAAACTGGGTTATTATGTTATTATGTACTCCAGTTTGCAATAATAAATATAGGGAATGATGTGGGGCCCATTTACTCCTATTGCTTTAAATGTGTTTGCATAAAAAGTTTAAACAAGGACTTTACAAAATAGCACTTATTGAGTTGTAACTAGAGTACCGAAATGTACATATCTGTGAATAATTTTCGAAATAGCAGTAAATAAAGATTGTATGATTGTTGTATTATTTTGTGATTTTATTGAATGGTATGTGAATGGGAAGGAAAAACGATTGTGAATTTAGGTATCCATAAAGAGGCACAGCTGAGCTAGCCAGGGAAGCTGCTGAAGATATCATTGTGAAGCAGAAGATTCCGGGTAAGGAATATTTTTATAAAATTTTTATGTTCTTTCGAAAATCGGTTGTTGACGCTAGAGAGGTTAAACCCATTGATCCCCGATCCGCAGCAATATATATATATATATATATATATATATATATATATCCTCTATACGATATTGTTAAGTGCTACATTTCTTAATCTAGCCCAATTAAACTGTGATGTCTTCTACGGTTTACGAGATCCTAAAGATAGTCATGAAACCATCTGTATATTCGTAGTATTAAACTGAGCAAAAATGTTGTCTTACCACTACAGTCATTATATATAGCTTACCCTTCGTGTTTGAATTATAGAAGATGTTATTCCAAAAACTGACATTACAATAATGGCTATTGTGTAATAGTAGTAAGCCTCTGCAAACCATACACACAAACTAAACACTTGAAAAATATAAAACGGTGTTAGGGCTTCTAATATTAGAAGAGATAGAATAGTGTTAAATGGAACTTGGATTCTATTTTGTCCATAAGTCACTTGCCTAAAATATAAAAATACATTATGAAGAAACAAATATAAATCAATACCGAGTGGCTTGCTCTTCTTTAGAGTATCCATTAATTTGATGAAATTCCACGCACCTGCGTCCTTGGTCTATACCACACAGTTTAACAAATTGGTAGCTCTCTTCATCCCACACGTAGAACAACTTCTTGCACGAAACAACACGCAGTTGTAGAGATTCTGCAAAACTGGCGATAGAAATTGCTACTTAATTTACTACCTACCTTTAAAAACTCCATTATCTAAGTAAGCTGTTAAAAGAGTTGTTGGTATACCATTACTGAAACAAAACAGCATTGGGTTTAACCAGAAAATCGTACAGCTGAGTGGCTTTTCAATTAGTGCTAGAAGCCATAATCAAGGTGCTTTGAAAGAAGATATGTGCTAGGGACTATTCGTGCATTACTCAATTTAAAATTTGGGAGAATAAGCGTTAAGGAGGATTAGTTTAACTTTAAAAAAATTCTTAAATTGCAGGTTAACTGCGAAATAATAAAGCCAAAAAATAGTTGCATCTGCCTCCGTGTAAAAATTATTGTAGAATAAGTGAGCGCAGTGAACGAGTGTAATAGTCTCTCTGATCTCCGGATATAAATCCAATAGATTTTGCTGCGATAGGTTACCTCGAGTTGAAAGCTTTTTCGAGGAAAATCAGAGATAGCGATCATTTACATGAACGATCTGTAGCACAGTGCTGTGCTGTAGCACAGTACACAGTGACCAACATTCTAGGAAACAAGAATGATCATTTGCAATAATGTTTTGACACTAACTGCAATCATTGAAAATATTTTGTATATTTAATGAATATATAGTACAGACTCGGTTAAAGTTAAAACAATTTTTTTTCCGTGTACAGCAACATTTCCTTACAGAAAGCTATATCACAAAGCTTTATCGAAGCAGTAGAAAAACTGAAAAAACAACTAGAACTTATTTATTTGAAAACTTAAGTAAGTTTCCGATTTCTTAATAAATCTTTGATCTCTTATGGAAAACAACATACGATTATGTTGTTTCCTAGTTTAATTAAATTTCAAGGGTAAGTTCCGCATTTTGTACCAACAACAATATCGAAAATAATTCAAGTGTTTTGAAACCTCGTTTAGAAAGCTTAAAATAGTATTCTACTCATTAAAAATCCGTGTAAATAACTTATTGTTCGCAACATATCTCCAGCTTTTCAACTTGTTTGGTGACTAAACGTTTGTTCTGATAAGAATTTCCCAGATGGAATTGTTTTTATGGGTCGTTTTCTTAGTTCTTTCATTTCCACGTAATCTTCGAGAGAAGAAAGATGGAGGTCGTTGATGGTATCAAGTAGTGGTGCAAAGTCAAGTGCCTTAATTTATATTCATTTCAGTGTACACACCTTTATGTTATTTAAACGCCTTCAGGTTAATAAAAACACCCTCAGGTCAGTAAACACCCTCAGGTCAATAAAAAGACTCTCCGCTCAATAAGTCCCACGAGTCAATCTGGAGTCTATTCAATTTTATTCCTGCATGTGAATTGCTGGAGACGAGCTGAAACCGTACCATAACCAACGTACGGGTAGAAGTCGGCGACCAGTGATTAAGGGCGAGTCTTTTACTTTTTCCGAATCCTTAACCTGATATATTTAACAACCCTTTTGCTACATAAGGTGAAATACCCAACCGTGAAGATCCTTACCATTTCAGTTCATAAGATCAGTTAAAATGTTAAAATCTTCGCTAATTTTATTAAAAATTCATGATTATACATCCCTATTTTTTGCGAAAGAAAAATCTTTCGTTAAATTTTGTTATATTTGAAACTCCTACTTACGAGAAGCTTAAAAGGGTTTATACTTTACGAGTAACGAAATAAAATTTATATTAAGATTGCTTAAAATTCCGGTTACTTATTAAATTTGTACATGACTGCCAGATCTGACAATTATTAACAAACGTGATTACTATATAACGAGATTTGTTCAAGTTTTTTAAAACTAAAGCGTCCTGTGATATAATTTATTGTTAAAAATCGTTATTATTTGATTCAAATTATTTGTTATGGAATAGACGTATTATCACTCTGGTAATTTTTTCTATGTTAAAGGGGTTTTATCAATTATTCAAGAATTTAAGTAGAAAAATTTAGAATAATCAACTACGAAAGGGTTTTCTATACTTATCCTAAAATAATTTTTTTGATTAATATTTGCTAGGTCAAACTTAAATCTTAATTGCTTTCCGCGTAACTAAGAAAATTTCAACCAAGCCCTACTCTAACTTTCGCTTGGGATTATATCCAAGTTAGCCGTCGGCAAAACAGTTTTTTCCATCGAGTAAGCGTAAAAACTTTAATTTCTTTTAAAGTACATTATTACCGCGTGTCACGTGTAATAATTGTGATAACCCCGCTTCAGTTATTTAAAACTGATACATTAGCGCCGCATTGTATTTTAGCAGGCTAACTGTATAATTAGCACGCTTAAAATAATTAAAACTGTTTCAAAGCTTAAATCTTATATCGTTTTTGTAGCTGTTCCCTTGTTCTTTAAAAACTTTTTTACAAGACACCCCGGTTGAATTATGTATGAGAGTCCGCTGGTTCAGAAGTAGCTCCACAGTGATTCTTGCTAATACCTTTTACGAAAGTGATTGAGACGTCAGCATTTTCTAAAAAATCCATCTTCAAAACCGAAAGAGGCAAGGTTATCGTAAAGGTATCCAAATCTTGAGAAAGATCAATAAAGGAATGTCGATCATAAAGTTGAAAAGAATTTCACATACATCCATTAACCATTGCAGTTATAATTCTGTAACAACTTTTTATAAAAGACACCTTAATGTTAACTGACTAGACCGTCAAAAAAACAAGAGGGAGATAGGTATAAGGAGAATTAACGTTGCTGATCGAAACACGTTGCTATAGTTGATACAATTGATACAAACTCCGAACTCTTACTTAGTAACTTTTATAATTCAAGCATGTAAATTTCTATATAAGGTTTATAACAGATTTTCACTTACGATTATGTCCTCCTGCAACTGAGGCGACTTCTCAAGTTCTCATGATCAGGTTCTCAATAGATTTATGATGTGGTGCCTACCGCAGTAGCTATAGTGTCCTAAAGGAAGGCTAGTTAAGCTAAGGGCATTGCATCGATACTCGCAGTAACACACTCCGAAAACGAAGTTACTTCTCCGAACTTTGGTACTGAAGTGATCGAATTAAGTTCATGTAAAGTACCTACATCGTTACAACACTCATTCGTCACTACTTGGGATTAGCGTATTCAAATTGGCTACAATTAATTAGAATAGAAAACTTCTACACTTCAATAATGCGTGTTAACAGTACATTTCCCAAGAGCGATAAAAATTCCCGGGGTATCTTAAGGTATTTACATACATTAAAACCATTCTAATCCTATAATGTATCTAGTAATTTAAAAATAAATAGAACTGGATTCAGAAAACAAAAGGCTACTTTACTTTATACAATAAATAATAGCTTTATTAAATATAAGAAGTGGAAACTGATTATTCAATAATTAAAAAGATATGTTAGGGGTTAATTTACTTAACAGGTAACAACTTCTTGGTTATTCTAAATAGCCAGTTGTTAATTTCTTAGCAAATATATATATATATATATATATATTACTCATATTTAGACCAGGGTAGAAAATTAAATAATCACATCAAATAATTTTAATCACCGTGTATAATGAATATTATTAGATAATACGCGTTATTAAAACCGTGAAGCATAAAAATTTATTAGTTTCATTAAACATAAGAGATTTAAATCATGTACAAGACGCTTTATATCAAAAGGAGCAGTATTAAAAAGCTCTGCGTGTAATGTAATTATTCCTAAACAAATGGAAATTACGTGCAAAATTTATATTAATTAACCCTATTTTAAGTAACCGGTATTAAACAAAGTGTACACATAATAATTAATATTTAACTTGTATTCGCTAAAAATGAAAGGATAGAAGTCAATTTTAATTGGAGTTAATTAAACCATTATTAATAATAAGCATAAAAGTCTGTGAAAATCCAAGATTATAATACCAGAAAATAAAGCTCTGAGAATTAATATTATGTTTGAACACCTGCGTAGTTTAAATATCACGTACGGCGAAAATTTTGTAGATAACAAATGGTTTCAGAGAATCTTGGAGAAACCGTCGCATAATAGTTACTAGAAATGCTAAAGGTGGGTTATTTCACACTCCACATGGACTAAAATAATCGATAATAAAGAATATCAATTTGCACCACTAAGAACAGGTTAGATAGAGACAGATAATATGCGCAAGACCGAGACACATATAGTAAAAGGCGTGAGTAGAGCAACGTCATGGGGTTGCGATTGGTTGAAAGTAAAAGGCAAAATTTGAGAGGTAAAAATAACATTTCGTTATAAAAGTCAATTAGTTATTTCCAGACGTGGCGTGCCGTGTTGAAATTTCTGAGATTTAACTGGGGTGAGTACTAAATTCGTAAAAACCGACGCGCGAGCTACGGAATGGGAACATAGCATGAGAAATTCTTAAGAATTGTCTGTTTTGAGGACAAAAGCGACATGCCGGCTATCCGCTATATATACCGGTGGTAATATGAATTTCGCTCTCTTAGACTTTTGACTATTCGATGCGTGTTTTTTTAGTGTGATAGAATAATTTAAAGTTTGCTCGTATATTTTGGTGATGTAAAACAGTTTATTCTTTACGTGCTAACATGAATATACTTTAGTGCACTTAGATACAAGGTAATAAAATTTAGTATCACTGTACCAATTAGCAACATTTACAACGACAAATGTATACACAGAAGTAGGCAGTTTTGGCGTATATTGGTGAAAGACGCATGAATTTCTTTGCTATTTTTCGGGGGTATTAATACTTAAATGGTGCATAAACGGGTCTGGATCCACAAAACAAGGTTCAGATATACACAGATTAGTTCCGGAAAAGCCCTGAAACAACTTTAAATAAATGGTGATGGAGAAAATTTTTAAAGCGTTGAGAATCAGAAGCCGTAAATATAACCCAGTTGGAATGGTGTGATCAACAAAAGGGACGATGTACATTGAAGCTACGAGTGCAAGTAACCTTTAGGTAAATTATACTATTTTGTTTGAACTTTGATATTGTTGTGTGTGTTGAATAACTTTATAATTGATTTACTCAAAATGGACAGTAGTAAAATGGTACTAACAATAATATTTTAATTTTAAGGTGAAATTTGCTTGTTTAAGTAGAAAGGGGTATTTAGTATTGATGTTCTGGATTATGATGAAAATTTAGGGTATGTCTTTGAGCTCAATTAGACGAACCTGGTTAATTAACGTAAAGGGTGGTAGATGCTCCTTTTACTCTGCATATATTGTTATAGTAATTAGTAGGCATCCTACAAGGACTTTAATTCTGGATGCACATTAAAATGATAATAAATTTAATTTTGAAATTTTCCGATATTAAAATTTATGCTGAATATTAATTTTGAAATTTTAATGTATTGTGAATATTGATGTAAATAGAGTTGACGTTGATGTTTGTGGTAGGAATGTGTTTGTTTTTTATGTATGAGGATGAAAGCTATCTAGAGGAGCAGCCGAGGCGATTAACAGAAGAAAGTCAATGGACCAACACAGTTAAGGTAATGAATAGCTTTTTGTAGGTTTCACAGCATTCTTGACATCCAATTCGTAGGGGCTCGATTCGAAAAGCGGAGTACCCGGATTTTGGTGGTTTCACAACATTCTTTGACGCCCAATTCGTGAGGCTTGATTCAAATACAGGGAAACACAGCATCCTTTGGCGACCCAAAAGTGAGGCTCGAGTTCCAAATAAAATTTTTGTTATTTTATTCCAGGAAACTGGCGATCTGAGAGAGAGAGTTGCTGTTTGTGTATAAATTTAAGAGTATTTTAGAGTGTGTGTGAGTGATTTGAACGTATGCAGAGAAAAGAGTGGTTAAGGAGTCAAGGAGTGGAAATTGGAAGTGACGATAGTGCATTGTGTGAAAAAAATTCGAAAATGGAAGAAGCTGGAGGCAGTAGAGATCAGTCGAGGACGGAATCAGGGGATCAAGGAAACGAGATGCTAGAGAGGATGAACGATGAATCTAATAGAGCTAGGGAAGAATCGAACAGGAAGTTAGAAGAGATTAGAGAAATGAGTGAGGAATCGAATCGTAAGTTTGAGCAAATTAGTCAGAAAATAGATAAGACGAATCAAGAAGTTCCAGAATTTAAAAATAGTCTTACCGTAAAGATGGGGGAAGTTGAAAATAGGGTTGAAAAAAATGAGCGTGATATTACAGGTCTTCGACAGGAAATGGGACATTTAAAGTCCGAAGTACTCATTTTCTGTGAAGAAGAGATTAATGTAAAAATGACTGAAGTGACGGACTCATGTAGGGATCAGTTAGGCAGGGTAGAACGCGAAGTTAGTAGTATCAAATACAACATGTCAAAATTAACGGGGGATGGTCCCAGATTTTATACAGGTGGAGTATCATTGGACCAACACATGAAGTTTTATGGCGATAACAGGGTAAATCCACAAATTTTTATTAATAGTGTAAGAAATCTAGTGGGAAATTTATTTGACGAACAGACTAAACTGAATACGATAAAGGCTTTATTAAAGGACAATGCGGAAGCATGGTACAATTTAGTAGGACAGGACATAGACACGTATCAGGACTTTGAAAACAAATTTTTAAAGCACTACTGGAGTGACCACAGACAAGACCAGGTACGAGACGACTTAATCACAGGGAAATTTAAGGAGAATTTTCAGGAAGTAGGAGCAATATGCTATACGCAAGTATAGCATAGCAAAGCAACTGAACCCACCACTGACGGACCGACAAATTATTAAGTATTTATCACGACACTTCGAGGTAGACATAAGACAACACGTAGCACTACAGAACATAGTGGACAGAGAAATGTTTCTAGAATACCTGCAGAGGTACGACGACGTAAGTAGTGGACGACCTCGGGAAAATAGGGAAAGACAGATCAACACAGTTAGGTTTGACAATAGACGGGACAACTACGCTAGAAGGGGGAATAGTTACGGATACCAGCGACAGAATTGGGAACAGCGACGACCATATGTTAGGAGTAATAGTTTAGGAAGGGGACCTGCACCGAGACCGGGACCTACCAGAATGAATAGTTCACCAGACATGAGCGGGACTGCTAATACAGACACGGAACGAGTGGAAACGCCTAGGACATACGCTGAGGTGACGGCTAGACCAGGACCGAGTAGGGAAAACAGACCTGGACAGGATTTTTAGAACGCGACAGACCACTAGATTTCAGTGTAAATGTATATGAACATCCACGTGAATTTTTCAAAATTGAGGAGGAAGTAGAGCCAGAAACCGAGGAAAAATTATGTTTGCCAATTATTAATTTAGAAATTTTTGAGAATAATGTAGAAGTATTACTTGATACAGGGGCAGAGGCGAGTTTAATATCGGAGGAATTCGTCAGCAAAATTAGGGATAAGGTTTGTGATAGAATTATGCCTATAAAGCGTAGCCATTTAGTAGCTCAAAATAAAAAGAAGTTTGCTGTAGTAAATAGTGTTGTGGTGATTAGGATAGATATAGGAGGTTTAAGCTGTGAACAGGAGTTTGTAATTGTACCTGGACTGAAGTTTCAGAGCATTTTAGGTGTCGACTGTATGATGAAGTTAGGGGTTTTGATAGATATGGAGAGGAAGGTAGTAAGGATTAAGGATAAGGTAGTGCCATGGAAGGGCAGTTATGAAGTCACAGAGGATGACACGGGGTTTAGTATTAATGTAGTAGAGTTAGAGGATGATGAAGTTAAACAGATCAACACGATAAGATGTCCAGAGGATAGGAGAGTAGAGGTTCAAGCTTTATTACAAAAACATGCAGAATTAGTGGGGGTAGAAGCAAGCACAGCGTTAGGCTATGAGCACATATTGGAAGTGGATAATTCAGAGCCGTTCAACGCAAAGGTTTATCCAATTCCAGCAGCATATCGGGAGCAGGTGAAGGCAGAATTAAATAAAATGTTGGAAGATGGCATAATAGAGGTATCAAACACTCATTTCATAAATCCGTTGGTGGTAGTTAAGAAAAAGGATGATAGCATTCGTTTATGTTTAGATGCACGAAAAATTAATCAACGGACCAAACCGCAATTCCATTGTCCACCATCCATGGACACGCTTTTGACGAGATTAAGTGGCAAGTTTATTTTTAGTAAATTAGATTTAAGGAATTCATTCTGGCTGATTCCATTACACAAGGATTCTAGAAGGTACACAGGATTTTCCGTAGAGGGAAAAATCTATAATTTTAAGGTAGTACCGTATGGTTTGTCAACGTCAAGTGCAGCATTAATTAAGGCAATGCAAGCAATTTTAGGAGCATATGAGCAATTCTGCATACACTATGTGGATGATATTTTAATTTTTAGTGAAACTGAGGAACAACATTACTCTCATTTAGAACGGATATTATTAGAGCTTAAATTAGCAGGATTGAGGCTGAATATAGAAAAATGTGAATTTTTTTCAAAAACCGTTAATATCTGGGGTATGTGGTGAACACTCAAGGTATGTGTATCGATAAAGATTGTCCGAACTTTTGACATATCCGAGACCTAATAACATTAGGAAATTAAGAGCTTTTTTGGGGGTCCTTAACTTTTATAAAAAGTTTGTACCGGGATTTGCTGAAAAAGCGAGTCCATTGTTTAAACTTCTGAAGAAGGGAGTAAGATGGAATTGGACGGAAAGTCAAGAGGCAGCATATTTAACACTGTTGGAACAATTTCACGACCAACTAATTTTGAGGCATCCCAGATTTGATGTAGGTTTCGTACTGAGGACGGATGCATCGGATAGTGCGTTAGCAGCAGAGTTGTACCAAGTACAAGAGGGGGAAGAGGTGCCCATATCTTTTGTTTCACGCACACTGAAGCCGCATGAAGTAAATTACACGATTAGTGAAAAGGAGATGGCTGCAGTGGTGTTTGGTGTTACGAAGTTAAAATTCTTTTTGATAGGAAGACATTTTGTAATCGAAACGGATCATTCGGCGTTGTGTGCGTTGATGAATACAAGATTTTCTAACAATCGAGTATATCGATGGGGGCTGTTACTACAGGAGTTTGACTTTGAGGTTAAATATATAAAGGGAGAAAACAATTTTATAGCAGACGCGTTTAGTAGAAACCGAGACAAGGATAACAAAAGACCGTGTGACATCATGATTGCCATGAACAGTCTACTACAAAACGATTCAGTATATGGAGAAGAGGAGATCTTGAGGAACCAGAGGCAGAGTGAGGAGTTACAGATTGTTAGAACGAAGTTAGAAAACGAACCGGGATTTAAAAACTTCCATATGATAAACGGATTTTTGTGTAAAAAAATTCAAGACTTGGAAGTGTATGTAGTGGATAGGGTACAAGCAAAATTAATTATCAAAGATCTGCACTTAAGATATGGTTACATAGGGATCCGAAAGACATGGTTAATTTTTAGGGAAACGTTTTTTTCAACTAAAGACTTAGGGTTAGTAAAGTCAGTCATCAACACTTGTCACTTATGTACTTTAGGAAAGTACAAAAATAGTACGAGTCAAGATGTGGTACAAAGTATACACGTACAAAATCCCCTGGACTTAGTTGCTATTGATTATTTGAGTAATCTAGTCCGAAGTACAAAAGGACACAAACATGTGCTGATTGTGACTGATGTGTTTTCGAAATTTACCAAATTATATCCCACTCGGGATTGTAACACAGTCGGAACAAACAAGAAATTGGAACAATTTTGTAGGGAAGTAGGAACTTTTAAACGAGTATTAGCAGACAATGCTACCTATTTTAATAATCAAAGATTTAGGGATTATTGGGAGAGGCAAAACATTAAAGTGGTGTTTGGAGCATAAGGCATCCTCAAGCTAATCCAGCTGAGCGATATATTCAAGAGACAGTTAAATTCTTGCGTTTGGCTTCACATAAGAATCATCGTTTATGGGAGGACAATTTGTCCAAGGTTGAATCTTTTATCAATGAAACCCCTAGTACCGTGACAGAAACCAGTCCCATTATGTTGATCAAGCAACAGTATCCCGAAAGACCATGGCAAATTGTGCCTAGGGACGATGAATTTCAACAACTTTTGGTAGATGTGAGGGAGAGGTTAAGGAAGAGAGCTGAAAAATATACAAGGAAGATGAACGCAAGAATTAGAAAGAGGGTAAAATTTAAAGTGGGAGACCAGGTAGTAGTAAAAGCTTGAGAGTAGGGAAGAGATAGGATGACATGTGCTAAACTACACTTGCCATATGAGGGACCTTTTGAGATAGGTGAAGTAGTAGGGGAGTGCACATATTTATTAAGGGAAGTAGGTACGGGAAATGAGAGGGGACGGTTTCACGTCAACCTACTATTCCCTTATACCGGAGAACCAGCACCACAGGAGAAATAGGTGTATAATAGAGTAAAATTTAAATAGGATAGGGATAGAATAGGTGTATATAGAAGAGTAGAAGTAAGTGTTTATAGAAAATAAAGCTAGGTATAGGATAAATATGGGAGATAATTAGGAATAGGTTTAGGATGAGAATAAAGAGTAAATGTAGGAAGAAAATAAGATAGGTTAAGTATAAATATTTCTTATAAGATTAGTGGGGAGTTAGGAATAGAGTAAGAGTAGGATAGGTATATAGGATTAGGTAGGGGGAAGTGAAGGATAGTGAAGATTAGTTAAAAGTTAGGAATAGGATAGGTATATAGGATGTATATAGGATTAGATGGATAAGTAGGATGAAGTTAGGGATAATTTCAGTTTATAAAATTAGGTGAGAGTTAGGAATAGGATAGGGATATAGGATAAGTGTAAATATTTTTTTTGGATTGGAGACAAAGTAGGTAAGTTAGATAGATAAGGGTAGAGAGAGATAGGCAATTTTTTTTGTAATTTTTTTTGTCTAAATGCTTTATATTTGCATTCAAATAAGTGGGATTATTTGTATTCAAATAGGGGGAAAATACTCATATTTAGACCAGGGTAGAAAATTAAATAATCACATCAAATAATTTTAATCACCGTGTATAATGAATATTTTAGATAATACGCGTTATTAAAACCGTGAAGCATAAAAATTTATTAGTTTCATTAAACATAAGAGATTTAAATCATGTACAAGACGCTTTATATCAAAAGGAGCAGTATTAAAAAGCTCTGCGTGTAATGTAATTATTCCTAAACAAATGGAAATTACGTGCAAAATTTATATTAATTAACCCTATTTTAAGTAACCGGTATTAAACAAAGTGTACACATAATAATTAATATTTAACTTGTATTCGCTAAAAAATGAAAGGATAGAAGTCAATTTTAATTGGAGTTAATTAAACCATTATTAATAATAAGCATAAAAGTCTGTGAAAATTCAAGATTATAATACCAGAAAATAAAGCTCTGAGAATTAATATTATGTTTGAACACCTGCGTAGTTTAAATATCACGTACGGCGAAAATTTTGTAGATAACAAATGGTTTCAGAGAATCTTGGAGAAACCGTCGCATAATAGTTACTAGAAATGCTAAAGGTGGGTTATTTCACACTCCACATGGACTAAAATAATCGATAATAAAGAATATCAATTTGCACCACTAAGAACAGGTTACATAGAGACAGATAATATGCGCAAGACCGAGACACATATAGTAAAAGGCGTGAGTAGAGCAACGTCATGGGGTTGCGATTGGTTGAAAGTAAAAGGCAAAATTTGAGAGGTAAAAATAACATTTCGTTATAAAAGTCAATTAGTTATTTCCAGACGTGGCGTGCCGTGTTGAAATTTCTGAGATTTAACTGGGGTGAGTACTAAATTCGTAAAAACCGACGCGCGAGCTACGGAATGGGAACATAGCATGAGAAATTCTTAAGAATTGTCTGTTTTGAGGACAAAAGCGACATGCCGGCTATCCGCTATATATACCGGTGGTAATATGAATTTCGCTCTCTTAGACTTTTGACTATTCGATGCGTTAAAAGCTCTCTTACATCTGCGATTTGATTCAATGCGTTAAACGGTGTTTTTTAGTGTGATAGAATAATTTAAAGTTTGCTCGTATATTTTGGTGATGTAAAACAGTTTATTCTTTACGTGCTAACATGAATATACTTTAGTGCACTTAGATACAAGGTAATAAAATTTAGTATCACTGTACCAATTAGCAACATTTACAACGACAAATGTATACACAGAAGTAGGCAGTTTTGGCGTATATTGGTGAAAGACGCATGAATTTCTTTGCTATTTTCGGGGTATTAATACTTAAATGGTGCATAAACGGGTCTGGATCCACAAAACAAGGTTCAGATATACACAGATTAGTTCCGGAAAAGCCCTGAAACAACTTTAAATAAATGGTGATGGAGAAAATTTTTAAAGCGTTGAGAATCAGAAGCCGTAAATATAACCCAGTTGGAATGGTGTGATCAACAAAAGGGACGATGTACATTGAAGCTACGAGTGCAAGTAACCTTCAGGTAAATTATACTATTTTGTTTGAACTTTGATATTGTTGTGTGTGTTGAATAACTTTATAATTGATTTACTCAAAATGGACAGTAGTAAAATGGTACTAATAATAATATTTTAATTTTAAGGTGAAATTTGCTTGTTTAAGTCGAAAGGGGTATTTAGTATTGATGTTCTGGATTATGATGAAAATTTAGGGTATGTCTTTGAGCTCAATTAGACGAACCTGGTTAATTAACGTAAAGGGTGGTAGATGCTCCTTTTACTCTGCATATATTGTTATAGTAATTAGTAGGCATCCTACAAAGACTTTAATTCTGGATGCACATTAAAATGATAATAAATTTAATTTTGAAATTTTCCGATATTAAAATTTATGCTGAATATTAATTTTGAAATTTTAATGTATTGTGAATATTGACGTAAATAGAGTTGACGTTGATGTTTGTGGTAGGAATGTGTTTGTTTTTTATGTATGAGGATGAAAGCTATCTAGAGGAGCAGCCGAGGCGATTAACAGAAGAAAGTCAATGGACCAACACAGTTAAGGTAATGAATAGCTTTTTGTAGGTTTCACAGCATTCTTAACATCCAATTCGTAGGGGCTCGATTCGAAAAGCGGAGTACCCGGATTTTGGTGGTTTCACAACATTCTTTGACGCCCAATTCGTGAGGCTCGATTCAAATACAGGGAAACACAGCAATATATATATACCTTGTTTTTAAGAAAACCGTCAATATTATGCGTCGAAAATTGTTAATAGGAAACAAAAATAATAGAATTGTAAGTTATTACCTTGAACCTTTTGCTTCCAAGACTTGAACTTTTTCAACAAAATAGGTTTCATGTTTATCTTGGTACGTATCCTAAAATCAAATTTCTTCAAAGTGCTTACTGATCACCTTAAATATATATTACCACAATTAAAATCTTTTTCGCAGTAGACAGGGAGCATCTGGAATGCGTTGAGTATAACTGCCAAGTAGGAAACCAATGAAAGAGTAGTCGCAGTAAGCCCAAGGTAAAAATGTATGAAATGTAAGTAATCCATCGTTTACCAGTACTTGGTTTATATCCATGAATGGTCAAGTTTTCGCTCTCGTCGCTGATGAGGATCTGACTTGTGTTATTTCCACTATAATTATTATTACTGCCGTTTGTAATTTTTGATGTCACCGAATCTAAAACAAAATGTGTGCATAAAGTTAATATGACTCTTTTTATAGTTCAAGCCTTAGAACTGTTTCTTTTTTTAAAAACAACTGAGATGAAAATTATCGTGGTTTTTGTGACAGGATCTGGAGTGTCGACGTTAAAGATTAGAAGTCTCATAACACTATTAGTAATATCTTTACTTATGTTTTTTTTCTGTGTAAAAAATGAATTGTAACACAAATATTTATATGAATAGTATAAAAGTATAAATACCTAAATTATATTGCGAGGCGCAAAAGTCAACCGACATAAAGCTATGAGGGCTGTAACTACTTAGTTCTACAGGGAAAGGGAAAAGAGTAGAATAGAAATCTAAAACGAATTAGATTTCGGGTTAGCTCAAAATGTTGTAGAATGGGGTGGGTCATACCGAAAGAAAAATTGAAAGCCTCACTAAGTAGTTTTATTACTGACCGTTAGTTAAACATAGAGTTTCAAAGGGAATATTTACCAAAGTCAAAAATGCACATTTACGTAATCGTCCTGTATAACGTGATCTAAACTAAGCGTCAATTTGCATATAACACAATATCAACATAAACATTTAAGCATCGATTACAAAATCTTAAAATCTAAAGAACGCATTTGAGGATACTTCCACAATATTTTCAGCCCTAAATATATACCAGAAATAATTACACAGTATATACAGTAAAGAAAACAATAATACTGTACCTTAGACCAAGCTGTTTGCCTCCGGTACCATCTTAGGGTTAGGAAGTACGACCTGCATTTGTCAATAGACTGGATGATGGATGGCCCAATTTAACTGTACTGAACACTAAGTACAAAGATTTATTGTAACACCGCGACTCACAACTTTTCTTTGCGCTCAAATGACGTTTTATAAGACTAAAATAAAATAGGCCTATTTCAAAAGTTTAAATTGTATTTATAAAGATTGACCAACGTGCTTCAAACCCATTCCCACGGTCAGGGAGTGCAATATTCTACAAACACAAGTAAAAATATATTTTCCAGACAACAGCTGCGAATTATTCTTCGAAGAATAGCCTATTAATGCAAAAAGCTATAATGAGTTCCATTGAAATTTGTTGTTTGCACGGGAAAATAATGTTTATTTTAAAAAGTCTTGTACCTATGCAATCTTGCATACAGCCAAAAGAAACGAAACGTATATCAAGTGGCCTAACTTATAGAAACGAATAGGATTTATTATATTATCGTCCGGGGATACCGAAAATAAATTAATTAGGAGACGATTATTGCCCATAAAACCTGAGCGAACTCAACTCGTGCAAGATAACGAAATACAATTTCTTAGTACAACCCAATAAAAGCTTTTATATTTGTACGATGTAGCTGTTTTGAACGTGGTTCGAAGAATAAGCTATTGGAAGTAATAAGTAGATGCGGAACATTTTTACGAACTTTAAATACAGAGTTTTTTTTAACGATAAGTAAATATTTTAGAGAATTAGAACGTGGTTTCAGAATATATTCCACGCACTACTACACTTAAGTAAATTTTATAGGAGGTTTTAAATATTCATTTGAATTGGAACAACATGAAAAGCGGGCCGTCGCGTGGATTAGAATTTATAGGAAGCGTTTATTAATATGAAGTAAACAAAAGTAATTAGAGATTAAATTTTTATATAGGATACAGAAATCGATTTTAGAAATCTAAGGTAACGAATTTCCTCCTGGCAAAATTAAAAGGTCGGGGTAAGAAGCAGACGCAACAAAGCAGATAGTACACTAATAACATAATAACACAAAGCAAAAGAAAATTCGTTTGAGAAAACAAAAAAAAAGCAAAAAAAAAGAAAGTTAATTTATATCCGGCACGAAAGACCGATATACACTAATAGGATAAACCAAAAAGAAATTCCCTTAAGAACACTACAAGAAAACCTTCCAAATCAACAAAAGAATTTTTATTCGGCTTGGAGGACCAGTACATCGAAGTATAAAGGACATAGCAAAAGGAAGAGTAGAAGGTAGCAATCATTGAGGACAAAGATGAAATGGCCCAACATTGCAAAAAGTAGTCGAGGGCCGAATATCTCTAGTAAAGAAATAGAAAAGTTTCAGCCTCAAGGAAAGAAATTGGTTTGGCGCGAAAAACCAAAAAGTAAGAAAAAAACGGTGAGGAAAGCTAACAGCACAAACCAAAACGATACAATAACCGTCAAGCCTCAAAGTGAGCAAGGGAACAATGAGAATGCTGGATAAAAAAATTAATGTACTTCACATTGTAGTAACAAAAAATAGTATTAAACGAAGAACTGAGCATATCAAAAACACTTACGGAGATTTGCTAATAGCTGTGATGGTGTCTGATTGTACAGTGGTATGCCATCAAATATTTTTTGTTATTTTGTTGTAATTGTGGCCCCATTTATACTAAATATTTCTACCTTCAAGTCAGTATATGGCTAATCTCCTGATTTTTGTAGCAGCTCGGCGAATTTAGCTGCTAATTGCCTTAACCGAAGAGTTAGCAGTTTTGTTACCATTAATCGATGTTTAGTTTGTACGGAGCGAATCCTCTGGATTACAAAGGAGGTTTCCGTTTGGAGAAACTATAGTTTAGGTGCTGCATTCCGAAAGACCACATCGAACCCAAATGTAATAATGCAAAGGTCGCGATCAACACCCTAACGAACCTGGGGCATAATGAGTACCGAATTCCCTTGAAAAACATATGAGTATATATAAATGCGTAAAAAAGAAAATCAAGACAAATCAGGCACAACAAACCGCAATGATAAGGCTGTCTGGGGCGCACCAGACGACTCGCGTTATCGGTGGTCTTAGGCATAATGCCGTTTAATTTGCACATCAAGGAAAAAGCTGCGATTTATTGGAAGAGGAAGGGAGAATTGAACCATGTCTACGAGCTGTTTGACGCTGACCAACTCACTCCGTACTTCGCAGGCACGGTGGAGTGCAGCTACTTACGGAAGACGCACGCACGCACGCACGCACGCACGCACGCACGCACACACACACACACACACACACACACACACACACACACACACACACACACACACACACACACACACACACACACACACACACACACACACACACACACACACACCTTCTTATCGAACATACAAAAGATTACAAATAAAACATTTTAACCCATCCAAAGGTATGGTTCAATTTCTCACGAGACATGGACCATATGACACTTACAAGCACATCAGAGGTCTGCAGGAACATAACAGATGTGAATGTGGACATCAGGGTACACCGAAATGCATCGTATTTAAATGTCCGATTTTGAGATCGAGGCTAGGGAACTGAGAGCTAAATAAATAGGGGCACAGTCTACAACTACATACGATCAGAACACACCTTTGATGTTTGGAACAACACGACAAACAGAATTACACATATTACAAAATCACAATACATTGCTACGCTCAAAAGACGGCAACGGCAATAACCAAATCCAGACAGTGGATAAAACATCGCCACTGGGCCAGAGAGAAACACCACCAAAGGATTGCTGTTTAAATTACAACACTCAAAATGGGGGAGATTCTCCAGTTCCAAGGAGGAACATAGTGGATTATAAAATTAATATACCGTACAACCAACTGTATGTAAACCCATTAAATATATACACAATAACATAAACACCCGATTAAGTAAACAAGTATATGTGCAGTCTGCCAACAATGCAGAAAGGGGAAACTTTAGTTTTAGAAACACACAATATGGGAAGAGGGAACCTTAGTTTTAGCGACACACACGGCTGCTGATAGTCGTAGCCACATGGGAGGTACACGCGTACACACGTCTAGTGTTTTGATATTCGAATACCGATAGTCGGGATCCAAAAGGCCGGAACAACTAACAAACAAACGCACACTCACAAAATAGAAGCGGAAGTTACCAGTGTGAAAAAAATGGCAAACACGAATCACACAGACACATTCACACAACATCCACAACACAAACAAACACATAACACACATGCACCCAGAAGTGGGACACACCTATGGTTTCCGGCTGCCGATGGCTATGGGAGGAGAACACTCCTGGAAACAAGTGGTATGGTCTGTTAAAGGCTGCCGATAGTCAGATCACTACTACGTAACACAACACAAAAATGGGCAAATACAAAAGCAAACAATCAAACATTTTCAACACAACACTGCCAGAAGTGGGAAGAACTTTTGGTATCCGGCTGCCGAAGGCCACGGGGGAAGAAGGCTTCTGGATAACCCGTGAGAAGATCTAAGTTTCGGTTGCCGATGGTCAAGTCAGTCACGTACACACACATACACACACACACACACACACACACACACACACACACACACACTTTTGCGACAAACATAAATATGTTTTTGGTGGAGGCTAGTTTTTAGGGAGTTTTGTTGGGGTATAGGGTAGCTTTTAAGTAAACTAAGTTAGGCTAGAAAATGTAAGGTATCAAACGTCTGTACAAATTGTGTTAAATATAAATTTCGGACAATAACGACTTGCATTAAGTTTTCTAGAATACAAGCTATAAGTATGGTGTTAAATGTAAAAAAAAATGTTTTGATAGAAGTCGGTAACTGTAATTCTTTTATGGACAAGTCCGTGTTGATTTCAGAATTTCCTTTTGTTGACTAGTCCGAGAAATCTAAATAATTATTCCACTGACTTGAAGTCTGTTTTGTTTTCTGGTCGGGTTTATCAAAGCTAGGATACTGTTATTCGTCACGAATGTAGTAACGCTGTCAGAAGTAGACGTGTGATAGTAATCGTTAACTTGTATTTTAGAACATACTACCGTGGTCTAGCTAATCTTATCTACACCGGCCCGCATCGGTCTGTCTATATTAACGTACTCTGAATCGCTAATAATTATAATGAAATTGGCTTATATAGCACGCAAACCAGATTATAAAGACATCGACAATGGACACAAAGTTCTTTTATCAAAGTGTCTGCTGTTGGCACGACACCCAAGTTTGCACCAGAGAGACAAAACGCTGAAAATGGGAACAGCGTATTTACACCGTAGCGTAGAGCGACTAGAAGGATGCTAGGATATAAGAATGCGGATAATGGGCACAACTGAACATAACTGATCAGTTTCGTTTAAACCCAATTTAAAAAAGAGGTCATTAAAATTAGCAAACCTTTTCATGGGATCTTTCAACTTCACATGCAATATTTGCTTTACGTAGTATATATTACATATCAGTTGCAAACTAGAGATAAAAAATAGCAAGCTCATGACCAAAAAAAAGAATTTTTTTGCCCACAAAAGAAAAAAAATTGTTAATGAATTTAGAACTAAAACATACTTTTTGCTGGATACTCCCAAGCCAGGTGGAGCAAACACTAATGATGGAAATTTTACAAAAAGGTTTTTCAAAATAGTGGTGACATCAAAAAATTACTGGAGTGAACTTGTCATTAATAGGACTATTTAAAGTAATTCTCTTAGTATTATATTCAGAATTTGTCTTAAATATTGGTGAAACTGAGTAACACTGCAATGATACTGCTAACATGTATGTTTCCCTTTACTTGGTATTCCATGTCGGTAACGGTTTACAAAATCCTAATGCACGGTCCAACCATCGTCAAATAATTCTTGATACAAATTGGTCAACTCAGTGAAGAAGATGCATAAATTTCGACATAAGGCACTTCAAAACCTTCGTAAAGTCATTCGCGTAAATCTTCGAGAAGTAATATAAATATTGTATTTCTAGACCATTTGAGTAGGTAAGCACGGTATGTTCTAGCACAAAAAGTGCAATTTTCCCATGTATTTTTTTATGAAAAATCTAAGGTCCGTTCTGGTCATTTTTGTAATAGTTCGACTACCCATGGACAGATGGGAATGAAAGTTACATATTGTTTACTTATAGCGTCCGATTTCTCAACAGGAAAAGTAATATGCATGATACGCTAGTTTTACACATTGTAAATTATGACTTTATACTGTACATTTCCCTACTTTGCAGACTGCAGAAAAATATCAAAACATAATCATTACTCTACACATTCAACAACTAAAGCCTGTATGGCAGAACGATTTATCAGATCAATTAAAGGTATGTTTTACAAAATATTATATTCACAAGAAAGTTATAAATGACATGAAATATCACTGAAGGTTTATAAATTATGTTTAGAATTACAATCACCTCCTATACCAATTAGATCAACATAATTTTCAAACTTATGGTAACCATATTAAAGTGTTTGTTTTTCCACAGTTTAATAGCGCAGCAAATATGGCTTATACTTTAGACGGAACAAAAGCCCATGTTTACTCATATTGTTAAGTGCGGAAACCAAGAATTCGACAAATTTTTGCACCGGTATAACTTCTTGTATAGCATCACCCATGTCACTTACATCTTCTTGTCTAGAAACATCATTCCTCTTTTGAGGTTTATGGAGTTCTAATTGTTTGCTTAACGTTCTTCTGGGTATACCATACAGCATACTTGCAGAGTTAACACTTGTACTTTTTTGTATTTCACTAATTGATTTCTCTAAGGATTCCTGGTGTGCATCTTTCAAATATAAGTTTAAAACTAATTCAAATTGAAAATAATACCCCTTATATACCAGCATTACAGGAATGCACATGGATAGGGGTGCGCACGCCCATGCGCGCCCCTGCGCGTGCGCACCCCTGCTCATGCACGTTCGTGCGCGTGCGCATCTCTGCTCATGCGCGCCCCAGCGCGTGCGTACCGCTGCATATACAGGCCCCTGCGCGTGCGCACCCCTACCCATGTGCGTTCCTGTAATGCTGGTATATCAGGGGTACATATTAATGACTGCAAAATAAAACAATTATGTCTACCTCGACTGCCTACAGAAGAAGACAAGATCCTTTGCTTCAAGAATAAAGTTAAAGTCCTGTTTGTAGTATATGCCGATTTGGAATGTATACTAAAGTCTACCGGAAGCGCGAAGAAGTATTAAGAACACGTGCCATAGAGTGTTGGATATTATGTGAAGTGTGACTATGATGATTCATTATCGTTCTACCGATCATATTGAGGTGAAGTATGTATAAAATGGTTTACAGTGGAGCTTCAGCAGTCTGCGCAAGATATAGCAACAATATTTTTATGTCCATATGATAGGGATCCTTTGACACAAGAACGGGAAGCTGCTTTTAAGACCGCAACACATTGTTATATCTGCGGGGAGCCGTTCAGTCCAGAAGATAAAAAGTTCGAGATCATAATCATTTAATGCCGATTGAGTGGTTACGATAGCCATTTCATAACTAAAAGTATTGCCGTAGATTTGGATGGCCGTGTGGAGATGCTACTGGTAACACAAAAAAAATATATCTCCTTCACAAAATATATATCTGAGAACTTAATCAACTACAGGTTTATCGTTTGTTTCCACTTTATAAGATCCTCCTTAGAAACATTGGCTTCCTATCTAAACAAATATTCGTTACTAAGAAATGAATTTTCTGGTCTGAGTAGTGAGAAATTTGAATTACTAACTAGAAAAGGGGTATACCCATACGATTTTATAGATTCTTTTGAAAAGCTACATTATACTTCACTACCTAATCACGAAGAGTTTTACAATTAGCTGGAAGGTAAAGGAACTAGCAAGAAACAGTATGCGCATGCTAATAAAGTGTGGGAAGCATTTAGTATTCAAAACCTGGAACAGTATTCTGACTTATACCTCAAAACCGATGTGATGCGATTGGCTGAAGTTTTTGAGCAATTTCGTACGAGTTGTCATTTAACTTACGGACTAGGCCCCGCCCACTATTATACCTTTCAAGGGTTCACTTGGGGCGCAATGTTAAAGCATATACGACAGAAACTTGAATTACTGACTGACATTGATCAGCTCTTGTGCATTAAAAAGGGCATACTAGGAGGACTTAGTGAAGTTTGTTCGGAACGGCGTGCTTCTGCAAACAATAAATATTTGCCTACGTATGATCCTTCCAAACCGGATGTGTATCTTATGTACGATGATGTTAATAATTAATACGGGTGGGCAATGAGTCAACCCTTACCCTATGGTGGATTTGAATGGGCGGATACTAACATCGACATAACATCGGTTCCTAATAATGCTAACAAAGATTATATCTTGGAAGTTGATTTGAAGTATCCGGAATCTATCCATTATGTACATAAAGAAATCCCATTCTGTCCGAGCACATTGATCCGAAGACTAGAAAGCCGCCTGTATCAGAAACTCAAAGTACCAAATTAATGGCTACACTAAATGCTAAAAGAAGATATGTGATCCATTATAGAAATCTGAAACAAGCTTCAGAAAATGGACTTAAATTAAAAGCTGTTCACAGGGTGCTGAAATTTAAACAAAGCTGCTGGCCAAGATCTTACATTGATCTTAATACTGAACTTCGGACACGAGCAAGGAATAAATTTGAGAAGAACTTGTTCAAGCTAATGAACAATACTGTTTTGGGAAAAAGTAGGAGAACAAGCGAAAACATTGTAATGTGAAATTTGTGCAAAACTGGGACGGTAGATATGAAGCCGAAGCCAGGATATCCAGCCCGTTATTCAAAAATGCTACAATCTTCGATGAAAACCTTGTGGCGGTGGAACTTCTTAAATCTGAAATATATTTTAATAAACCTATAAATGTTGGTATGTGTATCCTCGACATAGCCAAGTTGACAGTCTACGATTTTCACTATGGATATATAAACGCCACCTTTGGAGATGGGTGTCGAGTTCTTTACACGGATACCGTTAGCTTAATCTATAAAATAGTAAATCAGAATCTTTATGAAACTATGAAGCGGGACTGTCAGCAACGTTTCGATATTTCAGACTATTCTGCCAACAACAATTATAGAATTCCGCTAATTAACAAAAAGTATTGAGTATGATGATGGATGAAAATAATAGACGACTTATGACAGATTTTATTGGCTTACGACCAAAGATGTATGCTAAAAAAAGTCTTAAGACAGCCGAGGAAAAAGAAGCTGAACTATCACGATTAATAGAAGAAGAGGAAATACCCGATGTCTGAGACTTTGGTGTTACAAAGAAAATTAAAGGGATTAAAAGATCAGTAATAAAGAATAGAATTACGTTTGAAGATTATGTCGATTGTATAGAAGATTACAAAGAAGTATTTGTAACGCAGAATCTAATTCAATCATCCAAGTATCAGGTTTACACTATCGCTCAGGAGAAGATTGCTCTAAACCCGCACGATGATAAACGCCACTTGCTTCCTGGTTCATATGCAACGCTACCTGTTGGACATTATTCAAATATGGAGCAAGAGGAAATATAATACTTATTACAAATGTAGAATATTGATTGTAAATATATAACCCTCAATGAAATTTTATATAGTTTATATTAGTGTTATTCTATTCTTAAAAACTGAATGTAATAGACTCCTCCGTGGTGTATGTTTGTTGAAAAGTAACCTGAATTAATCTTAAGATCCTCCTTATAGAGATTTCAATGCTTGGTACAAAAATGACCAGAACGGACCTTAGATTTTTCCATTAAAAAATACATGAGAAAATTGCACTTTTTGTGTGCTAGAACATAACCTGCTTACCTACCCATTTGCTAGTGTCCTCAGGCCCAATTACTGCAAGTCTAATGGTATCACACATGAAACAAGAAAACACCTCACTCCCGCTGTTCTGAAATTGTTGAAAGCTCCAGACGTTGAAATATCATCCAAAAGAACTGAAGAAGGTAACGGTAGTGACTCTGATAATTATATTAAGGGTAATATTTTTTGTAATTTTTTAACATTAAAATAACGATGCAGAATTGTATCATTCATAAAATTTTGTCGTGCTAGAAACCTCATCCACCCCACCGTGCGCAAAATTAAAACCCTATGATTATTTTTGTGGGGAACTTTAATATCTAAAGTTTATTCGTCACAATTTGTAGCGTAGAAAAATTGCATAGACAAGTTAGCCCAACGTTTTTAAAAAACAATGTGCAAACAAGCCGAAAGGTTCCGTTCAACTTCTTACGAAGTTTGTGCATTGAAGGAATTGGGGTGTATTTAGAAAATTTATTGTAATCGCCCAACACGTCATCTAGCTGTTAATTTTCAATAATAGTATTTTATCAGCAATTTTGAAGCTATTTAGGCAACTTGTATGAAGGAATTATTACAAACCAGTCTATTTTGAGCCAAAGAGTCTCTGCTCTTACGCTGTACACCTATTTTTCAGACACCGTAAATATAGCGGCCAATAAGAAGCAAGACGAACTTACCCTTCTTTGATTACTTTCTTATTAACTAGCGCAGTATTTTGTTAACCCTAAAGATAAATTTCTACATTTCAGTCCATACGTCAACCAATATTTGGCAACAGCAAAATCTTACCAGCCATCTTCAAATGATGCACAATCACGTATTTTCTGGGATTAGCGTTTTAGAATTAATAAAATATTCACATACATGGATTGCAACTTCAAATGAACAATTTACAGACATTAAGAGTTAATTCAACAAACACTTTTGGACAATAACTTATGTCCTTGCAATTAGCACGTCGTGGAGAGTTATAACAATACTACTGATTACACAACCTTTAAAATATGCAAAAATATACTGTCGGAAATTGTATAAAATTCTTTTACAAGTGAGGATTTAAATAAAATTTTTAAATGCATTTAAGTATCTAAAACGAATAATTTCTTTGCGTTTTGTTTTAGATTTGCTGGAAATGTTCACAATATAGACATTGTAGCGTTTAATAAAATTTCCTTCAATATTCTGTTTGTAATGGTAAATAAAGACTGCTTTTTGGGTGACCATTCAATGATAAGTACGTCCTTATATACTCATTATATAAATTGGAGACGTTATGGTTGTTTGAACAAACACTAGTTTAAAATTTCCATTGTTCTGGTTTGTGAGAGGATATGTAAATATATAAGTAAAGTTAATTACTTAAAATAAATTTAGCTTTGCATTTGCTGTAAAAGATGTTTTTGCATCACAGTTGCGCAAGCGAAAAGTACTAAAGGAATATGTATTCCTTGCTATTACCTTCTTATCGTAATTCAGAATTGTGTTTTTACAGGCACATTGAATATCCTTGGCAAACAGTAGCAGAAACAAAGTGTTAAAGATCACATTATCCAAAACCTGCTTTCTGTATAAGAATTCTAAAAGTTTTTGTTAAAAAAGAAAAGTTATTGATAGAAAAGTGCGTCGTTGCGTAAAAATTCTGTAAAATGTATAAAAGGTAAAGATTACAACAAAACGCAATTTAATTGTACACCACTAATTAAGGGTAGTCTAAACTAGTACTTAAAAAATTTGCGCTAAATAGTTTGACTCTTTAGTCGCATGAGAAAATCGGGCCACATTTTGAAACCTAGAGTTCCGACTAGTTATCCATGCTTCGAAGTAATAACTTGCAAACATCAAGGGTGTAAAGAATCGTACAATCATTCCTATGCACAAGGATAATTTTGAAATATACGAATACTAAAATGTTGCTACGTTCCATCTCAGTACTTAAATAATGTGGCTCATATTTTAAACTTTTATTTCTCTTATAGTTTTCACGGCTTTTTTGCATGTTACTAGTGAAGCCGACAACCTTTTTCATTTTTAAATAATTGTTTGTCCCACATCCTGTAGAATTTTTACTAAATATTCAGTTACAAAGTTAAATATTTTGAATCTATTCTGTTTTGATAACGTGCAAAACCCAGGGTTTTATTATTACAAAGTATGGAATTTTATATATCAAAGGTTGGTCAAAACATTTGCTTTAGAAACATTCTACTAAGGTGGAAATTTGCTTTAACAACATGCATCTATTGAATAAGTTATGAACATATTTAGTTATCAAAACACTTGCTTAGAAATATTTTTATTTTGATATCAAAGGTTAAAATGTGGCAATGTGTTTGCTTTAATAAATTGCAACGTGCTGTTTAGGTTATCAAAACATTTGTTTTCAAAGGTGTTAGGTACATACCGCTCCAAGGTTATCGCTGGCCTCTAACTAACATCACGTGATTAATTAGGTTTATGCTACAATTTATGCTTTCTATACGAAGTGTAGGCCACCAACCCTACAACTAACTATATAATTCTGGAAGATTGGTTGCAGAAATTTTTAGATGGGTGAACAGGTGTTGTTTTGCAAACGTCAAAACTGGTTTACAAGCAGATGTTATTCTGGAATTTTTCGTGTTCGTCTAGGCTTTTCTCTTAGTTGCATGTTTTGTTTTGAAAATACCTTTCACGTGGTTATTTCCACTTTATTTAGGATTCCTCTTAATTATTCTTGGGTATTAAACCACTCACAGTTTTTAAAACTGTCTTTATCTACGTTTCGATCCAAGACCTAGGATCGTTGTCGAAATAATAAAAATTTTTTTTGAACTTTGACATTTATGACACAAATTGAAGTTGACTTTGATTTATTAATCTTTGATCAATACATTAAATGAAAATTTAGAAATTTTAGAAGAATGAGTACTTTCAATTTGTGGTTTAATACCCAAAAAGAATTAGGAAGAATACAAAACAAACCAGAAAAAAACATACAGGGAGTATTTATTGATTTAGAATTCTTTATAATAATTCCCACGTTTCTGTCCCGATATTTTGTGTAACTACCTGTCATGGGAGATGCCCCTGATCATGCTTTATAATCTAATAAATCGATTTGTTCCTGCAAAACTCATCCTAATACAGCTGAAACAAGTATTTGTTCAACACTTTAGAAAATTATTAGCGTATTTAGTTTGAGTAAAAGTATTTCTATCTATCTTTATTTTTTAATAAAATACACCAAATATACGCGGATATCTACAATTCTTGTTTTATGAAAGAATGTATTCGCTTTATTTCTGAGTAGTAATAAAGTTTGAGTAGCATACATTTTCTACAATTGTAGTCGAATTTGCCGATTTTCGTTATCCACTAATACATTACGACTTTATAAGTGTTCTTTAGACATATGTTACTCAAATATTCGAATTAATTATCAGCTTGACTTTCACACTGATCCGGCTTTCCGCGCTAGCATGAACGCTATGCGTAACGAATTTTGTTACTTTAAGAACAGTGCACGCTTCTTTAGATACGTTATATCTCCGGTGCATTGCTTTTCTACGTAAGCCATGCTTTTCTACATAAGCCGAGCTCTTCTACGTAGGCAGTGTTCCTTTACGTAGACTCAAGTGTTCTTCCACGTATACTCAATTGTCCGTTTACGTAGACCCAATTGCTTTTGTTTATTACGTAGACCCAAATACTTTTGTACATCAGACGACGATTGCAAGTATGGTCACATCTTAATGATCCTGACTACTTTAAAGACCACCCCTTAGTGAGCGAGGTCACGATGCTTTGTTGATTAATCTCCGCCGATGCAAGTGCAAGATAGATGCAAGATAAGTATATAGACACGTGTATACACCAGTATCCATTCGCTTTGCATGAATAAAACTACTCCAAAGTGTGCAACATATTCGTTATTCGATTCTACTAAATGGAAGTTTAAATAAAATTATATCTTTAATATTACTTTCGCCAGAGTAGAATGTATAGATTTTAATATTCTGTAATACGAAAATATTAAGTATTATATGCTCGAATATATTAACAATTTCTGTAAAGATTTTAATAAAGAAAGTGAAAAAGAAAGAAAACTTAGAGAAAGTGTAAAATGTTTGAACTTTGGGCGCTATCAAAACCAGTTTTCGTTGTGGATTTTAACCTGAATTTTGCATTCGGACGCCTCTAGTGGCAATTAATACTAGTACTTTATAGCGTTTTTTGTATCCTATTAATTTTACCAAAATTGAAAAAATAGCGTAAAATTATTGTTTGAACTTTGGGCTCTATCAAGCTTTCGATATTGATACGAATTTGAAATTTTTAATTCGGGTGTGTCTAGTGGTCATAGGTAAGAGCTATAAGGATGCATTGTATTTTACTAACTTTGCCCAAATTAAGAAAAAGTGCATAATTAATTTTTGAATTTTGGGCGCTATCAAAACTAGCTTTCAATACGGATACGAACTTGAAATTTTTCATATGTACGTGTAGGGGTCATTAGTACGAGTGCATTATAAGAATGGCTTGCATTTTAACAACTTAATTAAAATTGGGAAAGCGGTGTATAATTAATTTTTGAACTTTGGACACTAAGCAAAACTTGTTGCGCTTTTTTTTTAAAAGACTTTATTTTTTTATTGTATTATTTAGGTTCAGGGAATCTTCTCACATAGGGAAATTATCCATTATTATTGTGTTTGATATAAAAGTTACGTGAAAACCATACTAAGATTTGGTTCTCACGTAAGTCCTGGCATTGATCTATTATTTGTGGTGTGGGAAGCCGCAAAAGTTAAATTTCAGCTGTATCTAGCAGTTTTCAAAAGAACATTGACCTATCTTGGAGAAGGAAGATGGCATGTGTGAACCAACTCGTCGAAACGGTACACTTTATTACTAGCCATCTTCGAGTGCGGACGTGTTAGTTAGCGTTCCAACAGTCGGTGAAGTGATTCCTAGCCCCCTGACCTCTTCATTTATCTAGCTTCGTCGAAAGAAGACCTACCTGCCCACCGAGATGAAAGACGCACCGAGATTAGGTTAATCATGGGAGAAGTTTTTGCTTAATAATTTAAGAGGCTTTGGCGCTCCAGGGCGTTACAAACTTTTGCTTGCATTCTTTTCATATTTGCAGCAACCTCGTGTAGCCATTGTCTTCGTAGTCTACCTCTTGTCTTTAAACCACTTTCTCGTATGTTGTACTTTATCTTGACTAAATGTCCGTCACTCGTGTTTTTAGATGCACCCATTTTTTTTTTAATTTTGTTTTTGTATAAACTACCGTCACTCATTCTTTCGATATGACTAAACCATTGCAACACACTGTTTCATATTTATCTGCTGGTTTGGTTTTCAGTAGATGACAATTAGCGAAAAAACAGTTCTACGATTGCTTGAACCGGAGGAAACTCATAGGTTTGATATTCACAGGTCCAACAAATCGACCCCATAGAACACGAAGTACAAAGAATAATTGATACTAGTAACTCTTTTGCATCTTAGGAGATCACAGGTACAAAAGACTCGGAACCAATTTGTCTTTATAGAGAATTATTAAAATTTTGCATCTTTAAATTGATTAGTTTTATTTACAAGTTGAAAATCTATAAATTCATTTACTTTGGGGGTGAAAATTATGTCTTTTTTACTATTTCGAGTATGGGAAATATCCAGGCGAAAAACCAAAGACAGAAAATTTGATTTCAAACAGCATTGATGACTTCATTAAAACACTTTTGTCAATACGCTCGATGATACATGTCACATGATGTGTAAATGACACAGGACTTAGTGGTTCCGTAGATTTTGAAAACCTATAAAAGGAACGTGCTGTTAGAATTATAATATTCCTTCTATTTTGATAAGAGATACGGAACCAAGACCTTTTCGATCTGTTATCCGATTAAGTTTATTATTGTATTTAATGCAGTAGGTCTGTTGGGTTCAGTAGTAGTCGTGACTGTGATTAATTAAGCTTAATTCCGTCCAAGGCACGATGATCTGGATACTTATGCCTCTATTAAGCGTCATAAAACCTGCAGCTAATATATCTATGCCGAAACAAGATACAGGTTTATGTCGAAATTAAGCCCATGAGATCCACAAGCTCAAATAACCCTCGCCACGTTCGTCTTCCCATCGGCTACATAACTTGAAACTTTTTTATAGTTACACAAATTTAACTTCTTGATCAAGGTGAAAAAGGAACCTGTAGCACCAATGCGTTAATTAAGCAATACATGTGTATATAGAAAAGCATTTATTAATTTGGGTTGGTTAAAATGAGTTCTATCGTGAAAAATACTCTTAAAATTTTATAGAAACTTGGTTGGTGTACAGTGTTACGTTAAATTTCAGAAATATATATTTATTTCTGCATCCACACTATAAATATTAAGTTCCAACTACTTTGTTTTACGTTTATTAAGAAACGACTTATAAAATTTCCAACTCAAACGACTCCACACGTCTTATGTTATTTTGAGCTTTGCGAATTTTCATTTACCTAGATCGATAAACCTTTCAATTGAAATGGGTCCTTATTTAAGCCTCGTATAAAATCTCATAGTGTTTAGTACAACGTTAAATACTTGAAATCTATTCTATGATAATTTGCTTTAGCTTGGCAAAGGTTAAAAACCTAGCATTATAAATTCTCTAAAATAAGCAAACACCTGTATATTGTAAATAAAAACTTTTAATGGTTTGTTTTCTATACTCCTACTACAAAATAAAATACGTTATATTTCGTTATCACGCAGATATTCACAACTACAAGCAATAAAACTGTTTCCTTATTTATCGGTTTTCGATATTGTAATTTGAAATAGTATATCTCTATGGTTTTCAATAACAAATGGGCAGCCCATCATACAATTAGTTAATATAATGCTGCAGGGCGGGTTGCAAACATAGCTAACAGTTTAAACAGATGTTTTCTAACATGGAAAAATTTATGGAAGTCGTATGTGTATCGAGGCCTTTTGCTTTTGTTAATTGGATCTCGCTTGCAAGTAGTGTTCTAGGAATACTTTTCAGTTGTTGGTTTGAAAATACTTCTGTTGGTGCTGTTTTTAGAATACTTTACATTTTATCAATAGGAGTTGCTTTTGAAACAAAAACACGTCACCTTCTCTCCCTATATAAACAGGCCGAGCTTAGGAAGATATCCTATTCAACACAGCGTTCTTTCTCGTAAAGAAACTCTATAAAATCGCGGTGCTACTTAATTTGCTTTTTTAAGAGGCATTTTTTTACTTTAGTGTTAAAGTCAAACTAGTGAAATTGGTTCATATAGCATCCAGTCCGTCGGCAAGTGTAAGTACGCACCTCCAGATCTGCTACGATTGTACCAGAGGCAAGTAGCTGCTCCTCGTAAGGTACAAGCACTGCTTTTTCTTGATGCTTTTATGAAATCTAATTAATCTAAAAAATCTAATTAATATAAGTAATAAATTAATATAAACCAATGCTCGCGTTAAAGCAATTGTACTTATTTTAAATTAATATTAGGAAATGTAACGTCAATAACTTGTTTACTAAATTCTAATCTAGATTAAGTCTAACACTTAGTTAGCTTCAGTTTAGGGTTACGTTATCACTTTTGGGAAGTGCATTTTGGTAAGGAGCAGAGAAACAAATGTTGTATAATTGTATGCATTATGTCTAACTGTTTTCTTGTATATATTTAGGGCTGGAAGCATTATGTAAGCATCTTTGTAAGTGTTATTTAGATTTTAAGATTTTACGTAAATAGAAAATAATTCTTAATTAATATTTGCTTAAATGAATATTTCTATGTTGTGTTATATACGAGTTGACGCTTTTGATTACATCATGTTGTAACAAGACGATTACGTCAATGTTCGATTTAAAGGTTTGTAAATATTCCTTTTGATACTATGTTTGTTAACTAACGGTTTATAATAAATCTACATACTGAAGTTTCCAATTTTTTTATCTGTGGCCCCACCCCACTCTACGACGTTTTGAGCTAGTAAGGCATTCAATCCTTTTTGATCCCTATACACCTTTTGTTTTGTTGCAGTATTCGACGCGAGCGATTTTCTTCACTTACTCTACTACTTTCTTTCCTGTCTGCATGAAATACCGTAACAAGAGTTTATAAATGACTTCTTCAATTATAATATTAAAGTGAAATTCGAAATAAACAGGGTAAGTATCTAGTACATTCTTTTGCAATCAGCAATAAAGGGGCTTCACATGTTGCATGTCAAACTAGAAAAATATCAATATATTTTTTCATAAACAGTTATCCTACGAATTACAAGACACCAAAATCATTGTAAATTGCTCAAATAGACAGAAACCCATATAACGTCATAAACTTTAATGAATAGGGACTAACCGATAATTATTTTGACGCATCAAAACACTGTTGACTTCTATTTTAAAACAGTTCAAGTCGTACAAACCCTGTAAACAAAAAAAAAACGCGTAACCCCACATACCGTCGAATCATAGTAGAGAGAATCAAATCAGTCAATCATCCATGCATTTCAAGTTGTTGTAATTTAATTGACAAGCAACTACCGCCATGCGAGTGCCAAGTTTAAGTTATTCAAAGTGACTTATAATTTTAAAAATTTGGGCTTGCTAGTAAAACAAACTACCGAACGCGAACGTAACCACAGAATTAAATAAATTTCTGTTACCAGTAAAAGTCGTCCGGTAGTGGATACTTCTTTTAGCACCATGTTGGATCAGAGGATTTCTGACAACCCCATTTTTGTTTTGCACGGAAAGGTCGCTCGAACCTCGCATAAACAAGCCCTAAGTCATTGAACTCTTCTACCTGCTATATACCTTAAACTTTGATGGCATGTAATTTTTTTCATTAAAAAGACTTGTACGTTGGTGCTCACTTGATTGAAAGCGACTTAACCAGGAAAAGCACCACAATTGTAATTATACAAATTTATAGGTACCCATTTAGTTTAGTTAAAAATCTATAATTAATTAATTTACTCTTTTAAAGACACGCGTATTTGACCATTTGGAGATAGACTTAATAAGTTTGTTCTGTTTCTAAATTCTGTGATATTCATGTTTTAATATAGGTCAGCTTGGAGATTTATTATAGTTTATGTATATTTTAAGTTACTAGGTAATGTAAATAGTGTAGGTACACAAGGTTTCACCAACTTGTATTCCAGGAATTAAACAACCATTTAGTCGTCTGTTTGATCACTTATCGACTATCTGAGACCGAAATCCATATGCTTGGGTCTCAACAATTTGTATCAGACAGAAACTTCAGGGACCTTCCCAGGTAGGTTCTAGTGAAGGTATTAACGTTGGTATACCCCTAAAAGTTTTGCAATGGCTTTCATAGAACTTGCCCCTCGCCACTGCAAACTAGCCGGTGCTTTATTACTGATACGTCTCGTTGGTTAAGAGCTCACTATAGTAGCGGCCATCTTGAAATTTCTAAAAATCCAAATTTCTTTACTATTAGGCACCCAAATTAAAAACGGTTTTAATAAAAGTTACTTATAAAATAATTGTCTATGCGGGAGTCATTTAAATTTTTTTAAATAAAAAAAAAAGTTTTTGCTGGTAATAGAGCTATTTAAACAAAACCAGTAACTTTCTCAAATGTGTGAATAATTTTTATGAATTTTCATCAAAATTGCACACAACAATTCACTTTATTTATCGAATAAATTAAATATTAGTATTTTTTAGAAAAATACACCTGCAATGTGCTGCCGTGGAAAAATTCAGAACTTCTATGTTACACACTATTGTAAAACAGAAATGGTTTGAATACATGTTATACAAGAAAACCACAACAAACATACAGGAAATGCTATACTATTGAGATCAAATTATCCTTATGAGAGTTTTCGACTATAGTCGTAATTGCTCGCAAACCTATTTATAACTTTCATTAAAGATATTATTTAGCGTGTCAGAAATTATAGAAATGAGTTGTTCTTCATAAATCTTGGATTTATATAAATTTTTGTTGGGCTTCCTATTTAGTGAAGTAGGTGATTGGTGTTCCCCCAGTTTTGAGGTAAATGATAATGAAAGACCGCATTGCAATAGTGTTCTATATTTTTTAAAAGAGTTTGAAATCATATACTATATAGTTGATGAAAAACTAAAAATTTGTTTTTAATTGTAAAAAATTCACTAAAATAAAACATACTTGGCCGTTGAGGTCATTTTGTTTATTATTTTGTCGTTAGAAAATGATAAAGGAAACGAAGGTGTGAGAAGAAAAGAAACCAAACCAACATTTGTTGCTTTTCACAAACTGTAATCAAAACCCACTTGACACTTTACTTAATCATTTTTTATTAGTGATACGTTTAAACCATTATTCTGTTTTTTCCATTTATTGGCCAACTAATTAATGTAACAGCTTGAGCTTTGTCATTTGCATATTAGAAATTTTAATATAACTGTGCGATTCAAATGTAGGAATCTTAAATCGTATAATTTCTTGTTCTTTAATAATTTTTTTTTACATTAGATATCGGATTTTTAAAGGTTTTCACTGGTTATAAATGTTAGAGAAGATATATAGTTAAAATATTTGTGAGGTTTATAACTGGACTACTAAGTTCCACAGCACTGCCATCTATATGTGCTCCCTGGTACTTCATAAATCAAGTAGGCACAGTACTATACTTCATATCCTTTTCTAATGAATATCCGCCCTACGCTACCTCACCCCAAACCGCGCTTTTTACAGCAGATGATAGGTAACCTGCTGAGATGAACTCTTAAGTAAATTTCAATCAGGTAACTAGGGTCAATTTAACGCGTAACAAACAGATTTACTTTTGTGATTTTATATACTTTGTAATTAATACCTTAAATAAAGTATTTAAAGATATTATCAAACCGGTAAAAAATTTCTTTTTCAGACTATTTTGCATTTGAAAATTATTATTTAAAGTGATAGACTTCTATAGAAAAGTATTTGTTTTTCTATTCTAGTAGGAAGAACACAAATTTACTATGACGTACAATAAATAGTAATTCGGCTTTTTATTAAGAATGTAACGGAGATTACCATTTTTAAATTACCTTTGCATTAACTACAGCGCCTCCCTCTGTTAATATTAATGTTGAACGTATGCATCCCAGTTTATAGATAAAACACTCTTTGGTAGCATAAAAATCTTACCATTCATATTAGATGCTGCACGATGTTACCCGTTCTGATCTTAATGATTTAGAATTTAAAAAAAAATTAGTTGGGGATAACTAACTTTAATTGAATAATTTATAAGCACCAAGAATTAAATAAACTAAGACTATTTGACCAATGTCCTGCAAGTGTAATAACTGTATAACCAATATGGATGTTCTACTAGTTACACAACCTGTAAAGTATGCAAAAATATTCTGTCGAAAATTGTATAAATATTTTTCACATCGATAGTTTTAAAGTATACAAGTAATTATTTATTTATATTCTGGCATCGCTAGGCATGTTCTATGAGGACAATTGAGTGTTTTGAAACGTCCTTCCACATTCTGCTTGTAATACTAGATAAATGACACGTTTTGGGCAGCCATTCAATGCTAAGCAAGTTTTTATGTGTTCATATAAATTACAGACGTTTTGGTTCGTTAAGCGTTTGTCCTCTGTTCTGGTTTATTTTTTTTTTGGGATTTATCATAATTGTATGTTTTTCTTTTATAGTAAAGTTAAATATCCTTGACAAATTAGTAACAGAAGCAAATAGGATTATACATAACCTGCAAAAGCAAATTTGAAAATGTTTTCCATTAAAAAATAAAATAGCGTGACAACTAATTATCTTAAAATAGAACAAAACTGATTTTAGCCAAAACAGATATTTTTTAGAAAGCCCAGTGCCTAGCTAGCAAGATTCCGAAAATATGAAAAATAAATTCATTGAGAATTTTTGAAAAGTCATTATCCGAGAGACATTTTTGCACATGACTTAGAAAAACCTTCATTTATTCATAAAAACGTTCTCAGAAGTAAAATATAGTATTCCTTATTAGGATATGTTCATTTAGTGAAACTAATAAAGGAACAAAGATATTGTAATACGTGAAGCACTTTGTGTGTGAAAAAGAATACTTAAAATTGGCCAATCTGAAAGCTACTAAAGCTTATTAAAACTAATGTTACTATGTTTTAATGGAAGGAAACATCATCATTAGGTTATGTCTGCTGGAACTGGTTGGACGCGTACCTTCATTGTTTCCTATTCTGAGATAACCTACCCATTTTCCTGAAATACTCACAGGCTACATCATTCTCTATGTGTGCAATAGTCTTATCTAGGTCTACCTCATTTCTCCCCTTTTTCCTTTCTCTGCTTCTAATATATTCCGCATCATTCCCTCATATCTTAGAACGTATCCTATCATCTTATCCTCCTGTTCTTTTTTACTGTTTTCAACATATTCCTTTCTTCCATACTATTTCTAGAACCTCTTTGTTCTTAACTTTGTCTGATCATGATGTTTTCATCACACGTCTGTGGCATCACATTTGAAAGTTTTTCCTAATTTCCACGTTTTACAGCCGTATATTGCTGTGCTCCGAATATACGCTTTCAGTAATGTTTTACTTGTTTCTATCTTAGAATATAGTAGTAGCTTTTTCTTGTTAAATGCAGCACAAATTTTGCTAATCTTTGTTCTATTTCTATACACTTTTTTCATTTTGCGTTATTTGCTTACTAGGGAGCAGAAATACTTAACCTCTTGTAAGTTCTCGTTACCTATTTGTATTCTGGTTTCTTACTTGTTTCATTTTCTTTTACCTAATAGTACTTTAGGTAATTTTCTTATTGTACCTCGCCGTTAGTACTGTTTCCATTTCATTAATATTGCTAGATGCTAATGCCGCTGTCTCATCTGCAAATTTGAGCATAAAAATCGTATAGCCCTTTATCATAATTCCAAATGTTTTTCTGTATTTGAGAGTATTTTATTGCCTCTTCATCATACAAGTTAAAAATTAATGGGGACAGCACACATACTTGTCTCACCCATTTTCTAATTTTTACTCCTCTACGTTCCAGCTCTAATTCTACTACCGTTGTTTGCTCTTTGTATAAGTTATGTACTATCCGCCTTTCCCTATAGCTCCTTCCTATCTTTTGGAGTATTTCGAATATTTTTTCCTATTTTACATTAGCAAATGGTTTTTCCAAATCTACACTCCCATTTATATGTAAACACGTTTTGTCCCATTAAAGTTAAAATAGCCTCCAGTGTTTCTTTGTTTTGCCTAAACCCAAATTGATGTTCTCTTAATGTTCCTTCATCCCGTTTTTCCAACCGTCTTTGCACAATTCGGTTTCGTTGTACTTTAGGTGACCACAGCTAGAGACGCCTACCTTATGGCACATACCTACTAAGGTGTTCAAAATAACAAACCAACACAAATAAATGCGGTTTTACCTAGATATTGTAACAATTTTTTTTATAACAAAATTTCTTCACGTAGAAACAAAACTGTATTAAAGCATTAGAAAATATGAAAAAATTCGCCAAATATATTTATTTGCAAACCTAAATAGGTTTTCGAGTTCTTCATAAGTCCTTGGTTCTATATAGAAAACAACACGATCTGTTGTTTTCTAGTTTAGCTAGATCGAATAAAACAGTTATTTATCAACCGATTTAGAACTTTTTGTAAAATTTTATTTGTGCACGAAAAATGCTATTAATTGAGGTATCACGAGGGGTACATTGCTATTTAAAATTTTTAAGTAGGAGATGCTAGATGAAGGGTAGGGGTTAAAAATTACATAATTAAATAACAATTTAAAAATAAAGATTGACGTGTCAGAGCTTTTTACTCAGAAATTCTCAATAATCATTTAATCGAATATATCAGTTACTTTTGGGAAGCACTGTATATATATATATATATATATATATATAATATATAGGAAATTTTACCGGTTTTAATTTTGGTCTCTTGAAGTTTTATCGAAAAAGTTAATAGAAACGAAGCTATTTACAAAAAAAAGAAAGCTAATGCAATTTTTCCATTATTTATCAAAAATACAGCAATATTCATAAACTTTTTTTTAAATATAACATACTTTGCGAAGGACTAGTACTACTGCAGCACGTTCATATATATATATATATATATATATATATATATATATATATATAATTAGGGAAAAATTGCATTAGCTTTCGTTTTTGTAAATATCTTCGTTTCTATTAACTTTTTCGAAAAAACTTCAAGAGACCAAAACTAAAGCCGGTAAAATTTCCTATAAAATAGAGTTTGTGGTATGTAATTTTGAATGCATCATGATGGGAAAGTGGCGTTTCAAAAGACAGGTAAGTTTAAGTATGTAGCAGATCATCACTATGAGTCGCTTGAAATGATGAAAAAACGTGTTTCTAACCATTTTTCTGTACTTATTGAAGTATCAAAAGTTATTCTTGGGGTCTTTTTGAATCGCTTGGTACTAGATCGATATTCTTAAGATCGATAGTACTGTACGTAGGCACTAAAGATAGAGAAGGGTCCGAAGCAATAAAATAGCAATTGGTTAATAAAATGTGAGTATCTTATTTTTCTTATTGTTCAAGCTATTGAAAGATGTGATAATGAATAAAAACGAAATTGTTCGTAATTAGATTTTTCTACAACTTTTATTTATTCTTCTTAATCTTCTTTGGGGATTAAACCACTCATAGTTTTTAAAATTATCTTTATTAACGTTTCGATCCATGACCTAGGATTGTTTTCAAAATAATAAAAACTTCAAGTTTGACATTTATGACATAAATTGAAGGTGATTTTGATTTATTGATGTTTGAAATATTTGGTTTGAGTACACTAAACAAAAAATTTTTTAAAGTTTAAATGCATGATTGCCTTCAATTTGTGTTACGGCCTGGGACCGACTTTTTTTAGGTAGCCAATACGCTTAACGTGAAATCAGCTGATTAATTTTTATTGGTGAATTTTATATAAATTCAATAACTTTTTTTTTATCCTAGGTCATGGATCGAAACGTTAATAAAGATAATTTTAAAAACTATGAGTGGTTTAATCCCCAAAGAAGATTAAGAAGAATACTAAACAAACCACAACAAACATACAGGGAGTATTAACTTTTATTTAAAACATATCTCGATTCGAGAGACCATTCTTGAGATATTAGCGAAAAATCCGCGACGCGTGTACGCGATTTCGTTGCGTAGCAAAACTACCGGTGCTTAAAAAAATTGTATCTCTGCTCTATTTGGTCGTACAGACTTGAATAAAAATTAAATTGTGTGGGATTGTATAAGCTATAATTTTGATATCTACATAAATTTCCGTAAAGTTGATATTTTCCGAGTTATATGCGAAAAACTAATTTTTTTGACTTTTTGGACCCTCCCCTGCCCGCAACGTAGCGTCTACACGTGGGGACTTTTAATATGTTGAATAGTACCCTATAACAAGCCTATTTACAAAGTTTCAGCCCAGTCAGTATTATTTCCTCCCAATCGACAAATTTCCAGTCATTTTACTGGGCTAAAGGAAATCGAGGTAAAGGCAGGGACATAAAAGAGCTGATATTTAAAATGACAAACCTGAAATTAAAAAAGGTCCTCTTTTCAACTGTAAGCATCTATTATCTATTTGGTTGTTTAAATTTATCAATGTTGTGAAAAACTTGTAGATAGTATTATCTTGTGATGGGGATAAGATTTATAAATGTGGGGATTTTAAAGGAATTTTTCAAGCAAAAATACTTTGCAACTGATTTTTAAAAGTAGACAATAAAAGTCATTGTTTAAAGTTTATTCAGTTCCAGCTTTACCCCCCTTTTGCTCTCTGTGGCAACACGAAGATAAACGCTAAACACTTCTTTCAGAAATATTCAAATAACAATAAATGTGACAAATAGCAAAAAATCAGCCAATATAATGCCCTTTTTAGACGATCCTATTTCTTGTACAAGAATTGGACAAATTTTCTTTGATCAAATATTTTGAGCAAATATGACCATTTGCAAACACATCTCATTTTAGAGGATCCTATTTTATTAGCATTTATTTAGGAAGGGATTTTGCGCCGTATAACATTTAAATGAGTTGGAACCTCGGGTTTTTCTACTCTTTAGTTGGCAATTTTTGTTTGTCACTTTTAATTGTCAGCTGATCACATGGTAAAATACAGTGCTTACGTTATTTTGTTATCAATATGAATACTGATAATGGATTCATCGATTATATTGCTCGCTGCGGCAGCGCCTATAATTATACTTATTATGCAGCTTTTTCGTAAGAAAAATAGACGTTTTTGGTCTGAAAGGTGGTTGTTAAGTAGGACGAGGTCTTGGGTGTATTGAACATGGTACAAAACGAAATAAGATTTCAGGACCCAGAATTCTATAAAAATTTTATTCGAATGTCTGATGAAATCATTTGGTAAAATATGATATAGTAAAACATTATACAAATATGAGAGAAAGCATTTCATCAGAGAAAAGTGATCTGTTTTTGGTTTTAAGGTTTTGTTATTGTTTATTGTTACAGGTTAGCACTGACACTTCGTTTTTTTTTGCGACAGGAGAAACTCATTGTTCTCTTATGTACTCAACTCGAATACACGAAAGCACAATAAGCTTAATCATTTCTGAAGTAGTCGACAGTATTTACAACAATATGAAAAGAACATATTTAAAAGTAAGGCAGAGCATGGGTAAAAACAATATAATTTCTTTAGCTTTATTGTATATGCCAACGACTTCATTAGAATAGAAAAATATTGCTAGTAAATTTAGCAATTTATGGAATTCTCCACTAGTGCTAGGTTCAATAGATAGCAAACATGTTAATTTTCGACCACCACGGAGTTTTGGTTCATATTTTTATAATTACAAAGTGTGAAGTAAAAACCAGAACTTATTTGACTCTATTCAACGTAAACAACATATACTTTACAAATAAATAACAAGTCAAAAACTGACATTTCAAAACATACTAGATTACTGGAATCATAAACGGCGGTCCGTCTTCACCACAGTCTTCCATCCTTTAAAAACAATGGTAGTCATCAAGGTACTGAGGGCGCTTACGCATCCGTTCAGAGCATCTGACCGACACTCGCCCAGAGGAGAAGGAGGGGCTTAGACATTCGCCAGGCAGGTCAGTAGTTGGCGATCTCAGCGAGCATTTTCTCATCATAGCTCGCGGGAGTCGGTAGCGTTGAACGAAGAGCCGCACCTTCCTTTTCAGGACTATCATTAGAGCCTCCTAATTGTGAATCAATGTAATCAACATAGCCTTCAGTCCCGATGGGAGCTAAATGTCTGTTAGAGACTGTTGTTTCTCTACCGTCACGCAGACGCACAAATGAATAATTTGGATTTGCTTCTAAAAGTTCTACCTTTTGTACAATGGGTTCGTACTTGCTAGACCGAAAATACTGTTTTAATAAAATCGAACCTGGACTCGTCAACCAAGTAGGCAGCGAGTGTCTGTTAGAAGTCCGTCGACAATGAGAGAACATCCTTTCATGAGGTGTTGCATTAGTTGCTGTGCAGAGTAACGATCTAATGGAATGTAGAGCCTCATGCAAAACCGATTCCCATTGAGTAATTTTTAAATTTCTAGATTTAAGAGCAAGTTCTAAGTTTTTCCAAAAAATTCCATTTTCTCTTTCTATCTGACCATTTCCCTGGGGGTTGTAAGCAGTTGTTTGTGTAGTAGCAACACCATTAGAGAGAAGGAACTCATTAAGTCTCAGAGAAACAAAAGCAGTTCCTCTATCAGAATGGACGAAGCTTGGAAATCCAAATAAAGAAAAAATTTGTAACAAACTTTTGATGACAGATTTAGCAGATACGTCAGGCGTTGGAAAAGCAAAAGGGAATCTCGAGTATTCATCCACTACAGTCAAAAGATACTTATTGGTGGTGGCAGACGGTAAAGGTCTTTTGAAGTCGAGAGATAATCTCTCGAAAGGTTTAGTCGCGTGTATTAATTTGCCCTCATTTTTGCAGAAACGAGGCTTAACTTCACAGCAGATAAGACATGAGAGTGTCATCGTCCTTATTTCTTCTGTGGAATAAGGCAGATTCTTTGAGCGAATCCAATGGATCATTCTAGTTATGCCCGGATGGCATAGTGGCTGATGCAGTTCAAACAGTTTTTGATCATTGGTTATAGAAGCACAAGTCTTGGACACATTTCTAGAAAACATATCGGAGACAGTGTTGTCCGATCCAGGACGATACACAATGTCATACTTAAAATTGGGTAGTTCTAAACGCCACCTTACAATTTTGTCATTTTTTATTTTTCCATGACGCTTGACGTCAAACATAAACGACACGGATTTCTGATCAGTAACGAGCCGAAAGGTTTGGCCGATTAAAAAATGTCTCCATTGTCTTAGAGATTCTACTATGGCATACGCTTCTTTTTCTACAGTAGAGTGTCGTCTTTCGCTGTCAGAAAGTGTCCGTGAGAAGAACGCCACAGGCTTCCCATCTTGAGAAAGAGTAGCTGCTATTGCGAAGTCGGAAGCGTCGGTCTCCACAACGAAAAGAATGTTAGGTTCGATGGCGGCGATGACTGACTTAGCTATAAAAGCCTTTATCTTTTCAAAACTCCGAAAAGCTTCAGAAGATATGGGAAACGTCTTACATTGTATGAGTGGTCGCACTACCTCAGAAAATTTTGGTACCCACTTTGAATAGTGGGAGAAAGTGCCAAGTAGTCTACGAAGAGCTACCGGATTATTAAGCGGTTCGAGTTGCATCAAACGACGAAGTCTTTCAGCATCAGGCCTAATAGTTTTGTTTTCTATTGTATAGCCTAGTAGGTTAATGGTTGTTGATGAAAACTTTGATTTTTCTTTATTCAATGTCAAGTTGTACTTTCTTGCGGTTTCTAGGAATCTTTTAAGGTTAGAGTCGTGTTCCGCTTGATTAATTCCACAGTGACGTCATCGAGCTAGGCGTACACTCCAGATAAGTTTTCTTTTTGTATTATAGAATTGATAGCTCTTTAAAACGCAGCAACGCCATTAGTAACACCTAACGGAATCCGCAGAAATTGATATGTTGCTATTAGCCTCGAAAGCAGTGTACAATCTCTCCTTTTCTGCAATCGGTATTTGATAATAAGCACTTTTAAGATCGAGGGTGCTGAAGACTAGATTTCTAGAAACTTTAGCAATTATTTCTTCTAAGTTAGGAACGGGGTAAGCGTCTAACTCTGTAAATCGATTAATGGTTTGAGCATAGTTTATAACCATTCGTTTCTTATGATCGTTGACTCGGATCACGAGTGCTTGAGCTCGTCAAAGAGAATTGCTATATTCGATAACCCCATCGGAAAGTAATTTGTCGTCCTCGGTTTTAATGAATGATAAGTCTTCCGGGGTATGCTTAACAGATTTAACAGCAATAGGTCGACAATCTGGAGAGACGTTTGTGAAAAGTTGGACTGGCGGGATTGTAGCCTGAGCTAAACTACATAATTTAAGAGATGGATCAGATTCTCCGAACGCTAATTCTAAAGTGTCATGCAATTTAAGGAAATCGTGGCCAAGTATGACATCTGCACATAAATTTTTGAAAACTAAGAGGCATAAGTTTTTGTAGGTACGTCCTTGAATACACAAATTGACCGAACAACGTCCGTCAACTTTTGCAGATAAATTCAATGATGCCATGTTAATTTGTTCATTTGAAGCTGTTATTTGAAGACCACAACGCTTGGCAAGAGAAATATCTATGAAACTGGAAGTACTCCCAGTATCAATAAGACAGTTAACATCGTTGTTGAGTTTTATAGGGATGATGGCTTTTTCTAATCCGGATTTAGTAACAGCCGATACAATGAGTGCCAGATGACCGCTAGAGCTCTCTGCAGGGTAATCTTCCATCGAGGGCGTGTTTTCAGGGACGACTGTGACATTCTCCGTTGTAGAGACAGATTTACTTCTACAAACCTTTAAAAAGTGCCCTCGTTTGAAACAATTATTACAAGTTACTCCATAAGCAGGGCAATTAATCCTTTTGTGGGGCTGTGCACCACCGCAGAAATCACATTTGTACCTGGGTTTTATAGTAGTTACACAAGTTGTATTTGAAGTAGAACTTAGCGAATTTATAAACGTAGGCAGTGTAAAACTTGTTGAATGCAGGAATGCATTATCCAAAGTCCGAGCTGTGGCGTGCGCCTTTTGAAGATCTAGATTATCTTCCTCTAGTAGTCTCTGCCTAATTGCATTTGAAGACAGCCCAGCAATAAAAGAATCTCTAATATAATCTCTCTTGTTTTCTTCAGCCGTCACGGCTTTAAAATCGCAGTCTTTGGCTAGCTTATCTAATACCAATAGGTATTGATCTACAGACTCCCCAGTTTTTTGTTTACGGGTGGCTAAAAGATGGCGTGCGTACGCAGTATTTTTCGGCTTAATGTAAATATTTTCCAAAATTGTATACGCTTCTTCTAAAGTTTTACAATCACTGATCAACTCAAATATACTAGGAGCAACCCGGTTTATCAATATTTGTAACTTCAAAGTTTCAGTCAGTTTAGCTTTTCTTTCTTCCGCTTCTAGAAAATCGTTAAATGTTCTTTTCTAGTACGTCCATTCTTGAGCCGCGGAGCTGAAGTTAGCATCTGTTTCAAGATACTTTTCTATACCATACATGGGTTTGTTTGGTTTTGTGGTTTTCTTATGTTGTTTACGTTGAATAAATTGTGAAGTAAAAACCAGAACTTATTTGGTTTTATTCAACGTAAACAACATATACAATACAGATAAATAACAACGTCAAAACCTGACATTTCAAAATATACTAGATTACTGGAATCATAAACGGCGGACCGCTCTTCACCACACAAAGGATAGTGTTGTTAGGTGTTGTAGATGCAACTTACAAATTTATTTTTGTGAACGTGGGCGTTAATCGTAGAATCAGTGATGGTGGTGTATATAGACAATCAGGTTTTAAAGAGATAATTGAAAACAACTTTGTTAATTTTCTTCCAGATGAATGCCTACCTGGACAAAAAAAAAACGGTACCTTATACATTTATCGCCGTTGAAGCATTTCCGCGTGGTCCACGTTTAATGAAACCAATGCGTGTAGACACTTGGACAACCGCAAACGTATATTTAATTATAGATTATCAAGGGCATGGCGAGTTGTCGAAAATGCTTTTGGTATTCTTGCAAACAGATTCAGAACTTTTTGACAACTAAATTTAGAACCAACAAAAGTTGAAAATATAGCACTCGCTTCTTGTGCTTTACATAATTTTCTTGCTACAAAAAGCCCAAGGTATACAAACATAGATCATTTGAAGGAAGTATTACCACATTTAGTTCAACAACAAGGGCCGAATCGAGCTACAAAAGATGCTTTAAAAATCCGAGAAGCTTTCAAGAATTATTTTAATGCACATGGAGCAGTAAATTTTCAATACAATTTATGTAGATAATTGAGTTTATTATTTGAATACAATACTTATAATAAAATACATGTAGAAACCAAGGTTTTTAATTAATTCACCTATTTTCCTGTATGCTTGCCATTTCAGCATTGAAAATCATATTATCAATTTGGTTTTTTAATGTTAATTTTATTTCCAAATTTTGTATAAGCGAAAGTCTGCTTACTATGTATTGATCATTTATTTCATCCGTATTTAATGTAGTTTTAACATTTTGGGATGCAATGTGAACCGCTGAAGAAATTTTTTCTAAAGCTGCCGTTGCCTTGTTTGTTAATTCATCTTTTAAGACCTTTCTCCGCTTCATCAGAGTTAATTTTGTGGTGGTTCCTTTTTAAATTCTACACCTGATCCTTTTGATGATGTGTCTGTCGAGTCATTTTCCGTATTAATAACTACTTCACCACATACTTCTGAATTGAAGCCACGGTATGAATGCTCATCTGCAAAACTTTCAAATGAAGGTGCTTTTTGGTTTGAAGTGTTTTCGATATTTATATTGTTATGTATATTGAATGATGACTTTGACTTTCTGACTGTAACATGTTCATTCAAGAACCCAAGTTTATAAAAAATACCACAAACAAGGTTTGTATAACTCAAAATAAATGTTACAACTAGATTTAATACTAAAAGTAAATATATTACCTCGGTGGTACCGGCTCCACTTTTTTTTGAATCCTCGACTTTCTTCTTCTCTTGCAAATATGTTGTTCGAATCCCATTAATTTCTTTTGTATGTCAACAATTGTAGTGTTAGGCCTTATTAAAGATAGAACCGTTTTTATCTCTTCCAATGCAAGATTCCTCAATTGCCTGTTGTGATAATCTGTGTCTTGAACTGCATATAAACATGGTAATTTTTCGTACGCTTCTATTAACCTTTCGACTTGTTCTACAAACCAAGACATTTTGAAATATATTTTCTGACATGTTTGAAATGCAGAATGCCAAAGTGAGCATGTTTATTTACTAAATTGGAGCAAAATAGAACGTGTTCTAATTTCGTCTAATTTAATGTACGATTTGTATAAATATTTGACAAATGAAAATTTGTCCAATTCTTGTACAAGAAATAGAATCGTCTAAAACGGGCTTAAGGGTCCGGTAAATGTTATACTTTTAAGAAATATCTATTAAATAACTTACAATATTCATAACGTCAACGCGGTCAACCCTATAGAATAATAGGTGATAGGCAGGTAGCTGTAACCCATCGCAACACAAATAACATTTTTTATCCTTCTATAAGGAGCCTACCTACCTTACACAGAATCTATATTGAGCATTGAGCTTTTGGTTAAAGATATTTTTTAAAATATACGTATATATTAGGAACTGGTTTCGCTAAAATAGTGCCGCCTATTAAAGGGTGCTGCCCCTGTACACTAAACACCCTAAGCACGGGGTTAGTGCGATCCTGGAATAATGCACACGCTTCCGCATACGGTCTGAGTCTGCCACCGTATCCAAGTATAATTAAAATCATAATCTTCTCCTGGTTTGTTAACTGAACCATTTTGTAAGCACTTCTTCGTTCAGACAATGACAATTATAAAAACTTGGTGTAACCGTCAAATCTCGTTCTTTTCATTTGTCGCAACCTACTAAGCCAAATTTCAAACTTCCTTTGCATTGACAAATCAAAATCACGAAAGAAGTGTCTCTTTTCATTTATAAGAAGTTGCAATGGCGCCATCACATGAAAACAAACCGATTTGACAACGGTTATTTGTGAAACATATGTATGTTTTTAAAAACAAAGCTGACCTGTCCGAGCGTTTTTTAATATTATATAACAAAATTAGTCTTTTGGTTTCGTGTTTTATCTTCTCATGGTACATTTAACCTAGTTAAAATAAAGTGTGCGTTTTTAAAATTTTTGTCACCCTAGAACGACATTGCTGTTACTTAATATTGGTTTACGGTAAACGTCAATTTTCAGTTAGATTTAGAAGTGAAAAAGCTATTTCGAATTGCGATAAAAAAATATTTAAATTATTTAAAAAAGCTAAGCATGGATGAAAGTCTTGCAGAGAAATAAATTATAATAGAGGATATTATGTTTAATGACAAAATTTATTCAAAGTGTTTGAGAAAATATGAATTAGAATACTACCTATTCCTTAATCACTATAAATTTTTAGCAAAATGTTTATTTACTGTAAATCAAACTTGAAAATAATTAAATTCAACCATTTCTCCACAGAAGACCAATAACTTACGAATTTGCAAATAGAAGTAGAAAGAGTTTGAAAACATCATCATTTATAATTACTTACAATTAACTTCTACACAGCATTGCTTGGATCACAAAAAAATATAAATATAATATCACATATCGTTTCTAAAATACAAAATTTAAGAGCAAATTAAATAAGAAAATAAAAAGTTCCTCATTGGAAAATACAGCAGCTATTTAATGCCAATAACATAACAAAATTCTTACCAGGCATTGGAAATGGCTGAAATTCGCTTTAAAAATCGATGCAGCAAAGAATGGAGTTGCTAAACTGGAAGCTATACGCATTTAGATTTTTTTTGCAAAAGCAATGGGACCCGCTTTTTCCAACCACTAAGTGACTGAACTAGATGGTTCACCGTACGCCTTATACAAGTGAACAAGTAGCAAGATTGCGTAGATTTAAATACACAACCTTGCCTTTTACCACATTGGCTTGATAAAATATCAAATAGGAGATAACAGATCAGGTAGAAGTTGTATTTTGACTTTATTGTTATATAAAGAAGTTTCTGTTTAAATCTCAGTAGTAGATCCATGACATACAATTATAAATTTTACTACCTTTAGCGCCGAAAGGTTTTTCGAAGGTTTTTCAAAATACGCTACGAATTGTCTTTGATACCGCCAGAATGCGTTCAACCGGAATGCATGTCAACTAATGCGTAAAAACAATCCGCAACCTTTATAGTTAGGTATATTGATTTTTTCAGGAGAAGTTGTGTAGATAATATCATTGTATAAATAGATGCATTTTCTAAGCGTAAAAGATACAATTAACAGATCAAAAAGAAATAGCGGTACCTAACAAGAACGGTTTTTATCTTTGATGTGCATGATATATAGACTTAGCCATATTATTTTATTGCACTTTTATTGAGACTTATACAACTTGTTAAATACTGAAAAAGTAATTATTGGTATCGATAGCGATATATTGCACGTTATTAAAATATGAATAATAGTTTGTTTTTTACATAGCTGCTGCAGCACAAAGGATGCGCAACATAAACATAAATAAAAAAATATTATTATAATTACATAAGGTATTCTATTACCAATGGGATACACTTAACTGGAGATACTATCCATCAAATAATGACCATTGAGCCAACCTTTTCTTATCCGAATATTGATGGTTTAAGAAGTACAGGACTTTGTAGGCTGTAACTTTATTACAATTTTTTGAATTATTCTGAAAATTTTTGAGTTATCGACTTGAAAGTTGGCATCTTTATGTTTTTGGGTACAGAGAAAAATAATATAATATTACTTTTAACTTTGGTCATAGAAGGCGCTACTTACAAGCATTTTGTATGATTAATTAGCCATAACTTTTTACCCCTCTACATCTTGCGTGAGTAGATGGATGACAGCTCAATCAGGACCTCATTTCCTCCAGCATCCTCATTTCTTCACACATTTTAAATTCCCATAGGGAGGATTTGAGGAGAAGAGCAAAGAGGGAGTCTCTGCTCCTCAAATACTCCTTATGGGAACTTTTTAGATAGGATCATGCCCCAGGGAGCTACCCCAATTTTAAGATTTTTTACCACTAACATTCTGAATCAAATAGTTTTCTTCGACTAACCATTGCATCTTTGGAGATAAACCTATCTTGTTTGGTATCAATTAATATTAGATTTTTTTCAGCTACCCGAATTTCTAGGAATTTTTTAGATTGCATCATCCCCCAGAGAGCTACCCCAATTTTATGACTTTTCACTGGTAGCGATTTCTGACAATGCTTATGAATTTTTTAACCAATCGTTACATCAAATTAGTCTACAATTTTACGCGGAATCCGAATCTGCAAGTAGATTTAATATAGGACCACTCCTTACAAAGTTACGCATATGTCCTTTGCGAGATAAATCTTTCTCCACATTTCCACCCACGAGATAAATGTACCTTACTTGGTATCAACTAATATTAGATTTTTCTTAGCTACCCGAATTTCTAGGAATTTTTTAGATTGCATCATCCCCAGGAAACTACCCCAATTTTAAGATTTTTTACCGGTAGCGATTTCTGACAATGCTTATAAATTTTTTAACCATGCAATACATCAAATTAGTCTACAATTTTACGCGGAATCCGAATCTGCAAACAGATTTAATATAGGACCACCCCTTACAAAGTTACACATATGCCCTCTGCGAGATAAATCTTTCTCCACATTTCCACCCACGAGATGAATGTACATTGTTTGGTATCAATTAATATTAGACTTTTCTTAGCTATTCAAATTTCTAGGAATTTTTTGGATAGCATCATCCAGGAAGCTACCCTCATTGTAAGATTTTTTACCAGCAGCGATTTCTGACCGTCTTTATAAATTTTTTAGCCATGGGATACATCAAATTAGTCTAGAATTTTACGCAGAATCCAAATATCCAAATGGATTTAAAATCTGAGCACCTATTACAAAGTTACACCTTTTAAAGACCCAAACCTCAAAATTTTGCTCATCTATGACATATGCTTTAACCAATCATTCCTGAAAATCTAAAACCGAGGGAATTTTAGAAATGAACCGCTTATAAGCCATAAGTGTGTAATATTTAAAACCATTTTCAAACAGTAATGTACTGTTTTTAGAATATTCAAAACCACGACTTTTAAAATTTTCAACAGTAAAAATTTTATCAATTTTTTGGTTTTACATTTTAATTTCTAAACACGTCATAACATAATTATGTAGTGAATGCTAAATAGGTACTTGGAAAATACAATTCAATCCGAACTAATTTCTTGACGATTACGGATTACCCAAAAAGTAATTGTTAAGATATTATTGTGCTGGTAAACAGGGAATATAAAGGAAAAAAGATATAAAATACGGGTTAGACAAGGATACAATAAACTGGTAACAGACATAAAAAATATAGGAAGGACACAAAATAAAAGACGCAACATTTTCGTATGTAAGTTAGAGTGACGTGACCATATATACGCGTATTCGAGAGGAGTGTCTTAGATGCTTGTGTTGGTGTCAGTTAACGGTGGACTTCAACGAAATCGATAGCCGTTGCAAATTTAATTAGATATTCGGAGTAAAACGTTTATTTTGTGTTCAAAATTCTTAGATTTTCTAGACGGTTAGCATACGACTACTAACCTTCTAATGATTTGTTGAAGGTTATCGGTGGAATTTTTAGAATTGACGACAGTTCAGTGTTGTTTGTGCATATTGTTTTTGAGAATTGCGTTGACCGTTGTACAAATTTACAAAAAAAGCTTGTTTGTGGTGATGGTGTTTTAGGAAGTGAAGGGGCATTTTTGGGTCTATATAAACCACCGGGAGGCGGTGAGAAGCTTTCTCATTAGTAAATGAGTTAAGCGACAAGTTTGATATTTTAATTAAAATCAATTAAATATGCACAAGTTGGTGTAATGTTGATATAGCAGTTTGAAATGTAATAAAATATATTTTCAAAAAGTGAAGCATGCTGAACTGTAAGGAGAGACTACTTTCTTATTTTGATTGTTGGTGCTTGTTATGCACTTAAATGGAGTAGTGCAGGTTGTTGGAACTTAGCAGATGTATGAAGGATTGGAATTACCGTAGATTAGATAAATAGAAATTTGGGTAGATTATTGCTTTACTAGATGGTGTGAGTCAACTTGGAATTATTCCTGTACGTGCAGTCGTTGATGAGGGCTACGTCAGCGATGGTTTAATGTCAGATACCTGTTTGTGCTACTTTCCAGGTAACTGATTTTTGAAATTGATTATTTGGTGTTATAACATTTTGTGCTTTTTGGGGTGTATCTTGTTGAATTCTCTGGACAAAAGAATTGATTATTTAATATTTATAATAAATTATTTGAAAATATGTTTATGTAGAAATTTGTATTATAAAATAGTTGAGTAATATCTGCTTATGTAAAAAGTAAACGGACTATAGGTGATTTTTAGTGCAAAAATTAGCGCACATATACAAAAAGGTTTACTATGAGCTCTTATTACACCAGAGATTTAAAGTAAGGGTATCGTTAAGCCCAATTACTTTACTGAATTGATTGATGAGTAAAGTTGTAGTGCAAATATTAGATTGAAAACGAATTATTATAAAATAAGGATGATTGTATTGTAATCTATGTGTGAAATAATTATTAGATAAAGTTTTTTTTTGTTGTATAGATTGTTCTGTTGGAACAAATTGTGTAGAATGTTTGGTAGTCGAGTTTCTTTTGGTAGAAAGCAGAGTAATAATTTTAGGTATAAGTAGCAGATCAGCCGTGGAAAACTACACAGAAGAAAATAAGTTAGGCGACCGGAAAGGTAGGTGATCCACCACTTGTTTGTAGGTTAACTCCCCAGAGTTAAGCCGTTATAAATTATTGTGTATTTTACCTCGACTGCTCCGCTCTTGACTCCTAAATCCACAAAAACCTTTTGAAACTAACACAGACGCTTACCTGGTACCGCTGAATCTAAAAACTCCCGCTCACTGCCGCTATGTTACAACCTATAAGAAATTCACACCCTACACACACTCAAAATAACACAATTCACAAAATACATCCCACTCTATTTACATGAAATAAATATTATATTTTCAAATTACCTTTGTGTTATTAATAATATCAACAGTTTCATTTTCAAAAGTAATTCCATTCGATAGCCTTATTAAACAAAATAGTTTATTAAAGTAAGAGGGCGTTCTTCATACCATACGTTAACCCCTTTGTCTTATCATTAGCTCATAGTAAAGCTCTTTAAATGCGAGTGCAAATTTACCGCAATACAAAAATAAAATAAGCCCGCTATACTTTTTTACAACATAGCCTGGTTATCTGTGGATTAATTATTTTTGACTACCTAAATAAATTTCTTTAAATCTAAAGTTTCATAAATTTTCAGTTCATTACATACATTAAATAAGAAACACTCCAAAGCACAAAAAAGATCAAAAGAACCATAGCAAATAATTACCACAAAATGTTTTTATACAATTGGTTACCTGGTAACTATCTTCCAACAGGTAGCCGCTAACCAGCCCTTGTAGATGATGCCGTCCAGTATGGCACTAATTCATGAAACACCTCCCCGGTTGAATCACCATCACTTTATGAATGTTGCTACACCAAAATCTTTTCATTTAAAATAAAACCATAAGCATCCAACTTCCAAAATTTACTCTTCGGATTCTCATTTATAATAAATTAATCAAAGATTGCTGCCTTAACCATCAAATACGCCCAAATTTTAAAATTTTCAGACATTTCAAAATTAAAATCGTAATCGTCTGTACTTACTTACCTTCATATACTCTCCGCTTAAAATGCCTTATTTGATTTTTAACTGACTTGACTTGTCATCAGTTTACACTAACTTATGTGCAATTATAAAGAAATTCACTAAATATTTTCACTAAAAGTAACTGAATGATACGCAAAGAATGAAGAAAAATTAAGAGAGCGTCACCCCCATTAAATGTGGGTTATATAGGCTTGCTACACCTCCCCTGTTTTTAAGTTTGCACGTAAATTTTTAACATACAATAATATTTTATGTAAAGGCATCAACCGTTTTTCACTTCTTAAAACTACTTGCCTAACCGCCTATACATTATCGTGAAAAGCTCCCACGACTCTTCATTTCCCCTAAATTATGACAACAAACACGTTAAAATACTTGGTAAAACATTTACAAACGGCCAACCGTCCCTGCTATTCAGCGAAAACTAGCCTCAACCGAAAATCGATTCCCATTACGTTCACGCCTTTAAAGTAAAACAAACCTTTTTCATCTCCTTTGTTTATATAGTCCCTTTTCACACATAAGCTCCCACCAGCTTGATATTTGCCCTACCTAATACAAAATCGTTGCGCTTGTACCTGTATCGTACAATCATTTAGCCCATTTTCTCTCCCTTGCTTTCAATCGATCCGTGTCTGCTTATAATACTCTTAGAAATTATCGATTTTGTTGCTCTCTCCAAAATAAGTTTGTTCGTCGTCTCCCTGCTATACTGCTTCTATAATTAAATCCCAACATATATTGTTTTTCACTTGTATTCATGCGTTTCTGCTCCGTACTTGTTTCTCCATGACAGTTGGTTTTAGGTTCACTCCTGTACTACCTTTATGATTAAAATCAATATCTTATACAAATATATTGCGTTTTCGTCATACTTGTATGTTCTCTATTCTGTCCTTGTTGTATATTGACTATATTAACTTCCAACGGTCGCTTTCCTTCTTGTAACACATTAAATGTTATAGGCTTGTTTATTGTAACCTGTCATCTTGAATTATTTCGCCCTTTCAGCTTGTACATTATGCTTTGAAACGTTTCTGGTTTTACTCTTCAAAATAATAATCCTACTCTAACGAATATAAAAAGCTGTCATTTTTTCGTATACCTGCCACGGTAAAAATTCGATATCTAATCGATATAATGGGTTCCTTAACGTTACGATGACAAATAGTGCTCCGGAATAGCTCAGAAAAGACTCATCAGGGCGGTGGGTAAAGAATCGCATTCAGGGACCATAAGGAACCACTAGAAAGGTCCCATAAGTCAAAACTAACTATTTTATTAATGGGCGCCAGGAACAGGAGCAAGCAGAATCAACGACAAATGTTCCACTATTCTCGGGCGAAACACAAGGTAACTCACTATATCAATAAATTAACAGGGCACAGAATTATACCTGAATTTATTGAAGTAACTACAATGCCAAACATGAAATCAAACACATAAATATAAATTTCACTAGAACAAATAATTCTACAAATAATCATACATACAAGATTCAAACCTAAATGATTCAAGAGAAAATTAACCAAGCTAAGTGCTCACAATAAGCAAATATATGTTTACTCCAGGTGATTGTATAATTAATATTTAACAGTAATAACGCAATGGTGTTCAGAATATCCGGGCACGAGCCCATACGCAAAAATAATTCGTACTAAGTAATAATCGGGTACGCAGACTTGGTGGCCACTAAGCACGCTATAACCGCATAACTCAAGTGAGTAATAATTTAACCAAGGGTCTAAGCTCGTGACTAGATTTACAATCAATATGTATAAATCACTGGAACGCATTAACTAGTTGTTAGCATTAATCATAAGAACATAGCACTTACTAAGGAAGCATTCAAACTTTAATACCTAAATAATTTGATCATAAATACAGATTTTACGTTAATTATCGCAACCCACCGTACACACAGGTGTAAGTATGGTTGCATGCAAAGCAAAATAATAAGAGGGTGAATATAAGGTTTCATACACAAAAGTATTAATCCAATAATCTCAAAAGAGCATACACAACACACTTAAATAAGGAAGTATACGACCTCAAGAAGTAACTCCAATGCACCAGTAGCAGTCAAGGATTCCAAATCCAACTTAACGCGATTACAGCAATTACAGATGTTCACACAAAATCGCTTCAGGTGTAATATTCATCCACGGATAACTCCAACAGGTTTCGATTAATATTTCGGTAGTCCAGCAGATGGAACTTATTGTATCAATAATTAGTTCTTCGTCGGGAGCTTCAATACCATATATTTCGGTAAGTTGTCGAGTCTGGGTAATCGTAATACCACCAGAACGATTACTTAAACAAATCTTCACAAATGTGCATCTACTTAAATTGGAACTGCTAAACATAAAATATGTAATTACTCTTGGACTCGCACGCAGACGTAGACATAGACTTAGTCGTAGTCTTAGACGTAAATTTGGACTTAAATTTGGACCCTAAAATTCATGTAACACATAGAACAAGAAGTGCTACAAAGCAATTACTTACCACATAACAATGTGGGTAGAATATAACAAATATCACAAAAATGTGCTTCCCTAACTGAGCGAAGGCCAAACCAATAGTATTAATAAAAACGACGTGAAATCCGCCAAAGGCGTAATAATTAACTTTCTTACTCACAAACACCAGAAAGATTAATTTTATCCAAGGTAGTAAGCTAGAATCCGCTAAAATAAGCGATATAAATTTTGCTAACGCACCAAGTTCTTCGTTTCGATTCCAAGGCTGGATCAAGAAGGAAGAGCCACCACATGGGCTCGTTATCACCCTTAGGTGAGATAACATTTTCCCACAATTAAACCACTTTTTATGAACAAAAGCAAATTAATGTGCATCACATTAATACAGTACTATAATTATAACTTGACAAATGTCAATTCAGTGAAATATATAACCAAAGGAGAGATTCAAAGGCTTCTAACCATAACAGAATACTTAACCACAGAGCATTATGTTAAAAAGATACTAAAAGTTGCAATGAGTTATAAAACTTAGAACGGGACGTTCCATACTACCTTAAATAAATTTAAAGTGGTATTTTTACTTCGTTGTTTCTAATCCTTATTGTCCAATCGTACAATAAATATTATGCTACGTCTTTTCTAAATAAAACAACTAAAATTAAAATAACCCTAAATTATCATAAGTTGACTAAGCTCTATTTTAATAATTTAAAATACCTAATTATCTAGAATGCCTAATTGACTTTCTCGTAAGTGATTTATGTACGTCCGAGCTTGACTTATGACCTTATATATTTACGATTAGCTACAAATTACAGGAAAATATATATATATATATATATTTATATATATTGCTGTGATATTGTTGCAATAGCCCGGTGTCCCCTTTTTGTGGAATAAGAACGTTAAAATTTTTCTTTTTGTCAATTTAAATTTTTAATTTTAATTTTAATTTTTAATACCTCGGCTAGCTCAGTTTTAATCACGCAAGGAGCTTGCGACAATTCGACAACAAAAAATTTTAATTTTCCTTTTACCTCTACTTCTTATGCTTTTAAGTCAAAACACCATTAAGCACAACTACTATAATATTCTCAAAATATTCACAATGTACAAAAACGTTTAAGAATTCTTTGAATAGAACCTCCTTTTAATAATTAAATTAAATTCTTTCAATAATTATCATTCCCGTTAATTAAACAAAAAGCCAGCAAAAATCACCCTTATTATTATTATTTGAAGCCCTATGAACGTCATTAAACTTCCTTCAATCTTTACGTAATTTATAACGTGTACTAAAACGATCTTTGTTGACCCTCACATAAAGTTTTCACGAAAGCAATGTTTAAAATATTCATACATAAAGATACAACAAAATATTCAGATTGGCTAACCTGTTGTCTCCAGTTCGAACCAGTTCCTGCTCCAACTGCTCCCGTTTCAGTTTAGTGATTTAAATAAAATAAAAATGTCTAGTTTTCTGACCCTTCATTGTGTTTTCATGAAGTGCACTATACCAGTGATCCTATCTACCCCTAAATAACCCCATTACATAGCAATATATATATATATATATATATATATATATATATATTACTCATATTTAGACCAGGGTAGAAAATCAAATAATCACATCAAATAATTTTAATCACCGTGTATAAGGAATTTCATTAAATAATACGCGTTATTAAAACCATGAAGCATAAATAAACTCGGTTGTTTCAGTAAAAATAAGAAATTTAAATTATTTATAAGACGCTTTATATCAAAAGAAGCAGTATTGAAAAGCTCTGCGTGTAATGTAATTATTCCTAAACAAAGAGAAATTACGTGCAAAGTTTATATTAATTAACTCTATTTAAGTAACCGGTAGTAAAACAAAGTGTACCTATAATAATTAATATTTAAGTTGTATTCGCTAAAAATGAAAAGGATAGAAATCAATTGGAGTTAATTAAACCGTTAATAACATATAATACCTATAGAAACTTGTAAAACCCAAGATTAAAATACCACGGAATAAGGCTCTGAGAATTAATAGTATGTTTAAACACCTGGGTTTATTTAAAAGCTCATTCGGCGTAAATTTTGCAGATAATTAATATTTCAAAGAATCTTGGGAAAACGTCGCATAATAGTTACGAGAATTGCTAAAGCTGGGTATTTCACACTCCATGTGGACTAAAATAATCGATAATAAAGAATATCAAGTTGCACCAATAAGAACACGGTAGAGAAGGAAAGAGAAATGCGTCAAGCAAAGACACATATTGTAGAAGGCGGGATTTAAGCAACGTCACGGGGGTCACAATTGGTTAAAAATAGGATGCAAATATCAGAGGTAGAACAACAATTTCTGTACAAAATCAATTAGTTTTTCTCGGACATGCTTGTGTGCCGTGTGGAAATTTTCTGAGATTTAAATGGGGCGAGTGAAAATTCGTAAAAATCGACGCGTGAGCGGCAGACTGGGAACATGGCATGAGAAATTCTTTAGAATTACCCGTTTTGGGGAACCGACCGACAGACAGGCTTTTGCTATATATACCGAGATGAAGATAAACAAGCTCTCTTAGACTTTTGACGATTCGATGCGTTAAAAGCTCGTACATACGCGACTTGATTGAAGATGTTAAACCGTGCATTTTAGTTTGATTAAATAATTTAAAGTTTGCTAGTATATTTTAGTGATTCAATAGCTTGTTATTTACGTGCTAACATGAATGTACTTCAGTGCACTTAGATACAAGGTAATAAAACTTAGTTTCACTGTACCAATTAGCAAAATTTACAACGACGAATGTATACACAAAAGTAGGCAGTTTTGGCGTATTTTGGTGACAGAAGCATGAATTTCTTTGCTATTTTCGGGGTGTTAATAATTAAATGGTTCAAATACGTGTCTGGATCCATGAAACAAGGGTCAGATAGACACAGATGAGTTCCGGAAAGGCCCAGAAACGACTTTGAATGGATGGTGATGGAGCAAATTTTAAAAGCGTAGAGAATCAGAAGCTGTAAATATAATCCTGTTGAATGGTGTGATTAACTAAAGAAACGATACTTTGAAGCTACGAGGACAGTAACCTTCAGGTAAATTATACTATTTTGTTTGACATTTTTTTGTGTATTGAATGACTTTATAATCGATTTACTTTAAATGGACATTAGTGAAATTGTTCTAACCATAAAAGTTTAATTTTAAGATGAAATTTGCGTGTTTAAGTAAAAAGGGGTATTTTGTTTTGATGTTCGGGAATATGATGAAACTTTGGGTATGTCTTTGAGCTCAATTGGACAAACCTGGTTAATTAACGTAAAGGGGTGGTAGATGCTCTCTTTATACTCAGACTCCGGTCTGCTTATATTGTTATATTAATTAGTAGGCATCCAACAAGGACTTTAATTGTGGATGCACAGTAAAATGATAATAAAATTAATCTTGAAATTCTTTTTAAAACTGAAATTTATGCTGAGTTTTAAATTTGAAATTTTAATGTATTCTGAATATTGATGTAAATAGAGTTAACGTTGATGTTTTTGGTAGGAATGTGTTTGTTTTTTTTTATGAATGAGGAGGTTTATAACATTAGGTGAGCAGCCGAGGCGAAAAGCGTAGTTCACGGATTTTAAAGGTATCACAGCATTTCTTGACGCCCAAACTGTGGGGCTCGAATGTTTTTTTGAAAGGGCCAGTACCAGCAGATATGAGAAGTTTCACAGCATTTCTTGGCGACCACAACGTGAGGGCTCGAGTTCCAAATAAAATTTTTGTTATTTTATTCCAGGAAACTGGCGATCTGAGAGAGAGTTTCTGGTTGTGTATAAATTTAAGAGTATTTTAGAGTGTGTGTGAGTGATTTGAACGTATGCAGAGAAAGGAGTGGTTAAGGAGTCAAGGAGTGGAAATTGGAAGTGACGATAGTGCATTGTGTGAGAAAATTTCGAAAATGGAAGAAGCTGGAGGCAGTAGAGATCAGTCGAGGACGGAATCAGGGATCAAGGAAACGAGATGATAATGAGAATGCTAGAGAGGATGAATAAAGAATCGAATAGAGCGAGGGAGGAGTCTAACAGAAAATTAGAACAGCTAAGCGATGAATCGAATAGAGCGAGAGAGGACTCAAATCGAAAATTTGACCGAATGAGTGAAGAATCGAACAGGAAGTTAGAGGAGATTAGTCAGAAAATAGATAAGACGAATCAAGAAGTTTCAGAATTTAAAAATAGTCTTACCGTAAAGATGGGGGAAGTTGAAAATAGGGTTGATAAAAATGAGCGTGATATTACAGGTCTTCGACAGGAAATGGGACATTTAAGGTCCGAAGTACGCATTTTTTGTGAAGAAGAGATTAATGTAAAAATGACTGAAGTGACGGACTCATGTAGGGATCAGTTAGGCAGGGTAGAACGCGAACTTAGTAGTATTAAATACAACATGTCAAATTTAACGAGGGATGGTCCCAGATTTTCTACAGGTGGAGTATCATTGGACCAACACATGAAGTTTTATGGCGATAACAGGGTAAATCCACAAATTTTTATTAATAGTGTAAGAAATCTAGTGGGAAATTTATTTGACGAACAGACTAAACTAAATACGATAAAGGCTTTATTAAAGGACAATGCGGAAGCGTGGTACAATTTAGTAGGACAGGACATAGACACGTATCAGGACTTTGAAGACAAATTTTACAACATTACTGGAGTGATCACAAACAGGATCAGATTAGGGACGACTTGATTACAGGAAAATTTAAGGGAGAGTTTGCAGGTTCTAGGAGCAATATGCCATCCGCAAGTACAGTGTGGCCAAACAACTGAATCCACCATTGACGGACAGACAGATTATTAAGTACCTATCACGACATTTTGAACTGGAAATTAGACAACACGTGGCCTTACAAAACATCACAGAACGGGAGACATTTTAGAGTATTTGCAGAGATATGACGATGTATGTGTAGGACGGACAAGAGAGATACGAGAACGAAACGTTAACACAGTTAGGTTTGACAACAGGACACCGAATTATCCGAGACGGTCTGACTACAACAGAAATTTTCGACTGAATTGGGAACGACGAGGACAGGAATACAGGAGCAATAGTGCGACTAGGGGACCGACGCCAAGACCTAGTTACACGAGACAGAACGGTTTACCGGAAGTAAACAGGACTGTGACCAGCACGACGAATAGAGACAGGGACACGGATATTAACACGAGAAGGACGTACGCACAGGTTGTAGAAGGACAACCAGGACCAAGCACGGAAAACAGGATGAGACAGGATTTTTAGAACGTGACAGACCACTAGATTTCTGTGTAAATGTATACGAACATCCACGTGAATTTTTCAAAATTGAGGAGGAAGTAGAGCCAGAAACTGAGGAAAAATTATGTTTGCCAATTGTTAATTTAGAAATTTTTGAAAATAATGTAGAAGTATTACTTGATACAGGGGCAGAGGCGAGTTTAATATCGGAGGAATTCGTCAGCAAAATTAGGGATAAGGTTTGTGATAGAATTATGCCTATAAAGCGTAGCCATTTAGTAGCTCCAAATAAAAAGAAGTTTGCTGTAGTAAATAGTGTTGTGGTGCTTAGGATAGATATAGGAGATTTAAGCTGTGAACAGGAGTTTGTAATTGTACCTGGACTGAAGTTTCAGAGCATTTTAGGTGTTGACTGTATGATGAAGTTAGGGGTTTTGATAGATATGGAAAGGAAGGTAATAAGGATTCAGGATAGGGTAGTGCCATGGAAGGACAGTTATGAAGTCACAGAGGATGACACTGGGTTTAGTATTAATGTAGTAGAGGTAGAGGATGATGAGGTTAAACAGATCAACACAATAAGATGTCCAGAGGAGAGGAGAGTAGAGGTTCAAGCTTTAGTACAAAAACATGCAGAAGTAGTGGGGGTAGAAGCAACAGCAGCATATCAGGAGCAGGTGAAGGCAAAATTAAGCAAAGATGGCAAGTTTGTTTTTAATCAAGTAGATTTAAGGGATTCATTCTGGCGGATTCCATTACACAAAAATTCTAGAAGGTACATAGGATTTTCCATAGAGGGAAAAATCGATAATTGTAAAGTAGTATCGTTTGGTTTGTCGGCAGAGAAGAAAATAAGAATAAATGAGAAACAGACATGTGTAGGGACTGAAGAAGAAGCAGTATTTAAGAGTCAGGATAATAGGGATGATAAGTTTATTGTATGTGAGATAATAGGGATGATAAGTGTAGATATAGAAGGGGAGAAATAGGAATGAAGAGTATTAGGTTGGTGAGAAGAAAGACTTGGAGGGTCAAGAGAGTTAGATTTAAATAGGATAGGGATAGAATAGGTGTAGATAGAAGAGTAAAAGTAAGTGTTTATAGAAAATAAAGCTAGGTATGGGATAAATATGGGAGATAATTAGAAATAGGTTTAGGATGAGAATAAAGAGGAAATGTAGGAAGAAAATAAGATAAATTAAGTATAGATATTTCATATAAAATTAGTGGAGAGTTAGGAATAGAGTAAGAGTAGGATAGGTATATAGGATTAGGTAGGGGAAGTGAAGTATAGTGAAGATTAGTTAAAAGTTAGGAATAGGATAGGGATATAGGATAGATGTAAATATTTTTGGATTGGAGACAAAGTAGGTAAGTTAGATAGATAAGGGTGAGAGTGATAGGCAATTTTTTTGTAATTTTTTGTCTAAATGTTTTATATTTGAAGTCAAATAAGTGGGATTATTTGTATTCAAATAGGGGGAAAATACTCATATTTAGACCAGGGTAGAAAATCAAATAATCACATCAAATAATTTTAATCACCGTGTATAAGGAATTTCATTAAATAATACGCGTTATTAAAACCATGAAGCATAAATAAACTCGGTTGTTTCAGTAAAAATAAGAAATTTAAATTATTTATAAGACGCTTTATATCAAAAGAAGCAGTATTGAAAAGCTCTGCGTGTAATGTAATTATTCCTAAACAAAGAGAAATTACGTGCAAAGTTTATATTAATTAACTCTATTTAAGTAACCGGTAGTAAAACAAAGTGTACCTATAATAATTAATATTTAAGTTGTATTCGCTAAAAATGAAAAGGATAGAAATCAATTGGAGTTAATTAAACCGTTAATAACATATAATACCTATAGAAACTTGTAAAAACCCAAGATTAAAATACCACGGAATAAGGCTCTGAGAATTAATAGTATGTTTAAACACCTGGGTTTATTTAAAAGCTCATTCGGCGTAAATTTTGCAGATAATTAATATTTCAAAGAATCTTGGGAAAACGTCGCATAATAGTTACGAGAATTGCTAAAGCTGGGTATTTCACACTCCATGTGGACTAAAATAATCGATAATAAAGAATATCAAGTTGCACCAATAAGAACACGGTAGAGAAGGAAAGAGAAAATGCGTCAAGCAAAGACACATATTGTAGAAGGCGGGATTTAAGCAACGTCACGGGGGTCACAATTGGTTAAAAATAGGATGCAAATATCAGAGGTAGAACAACAATTTCTGTACAAAATCAATTAGTTTTTCTCGGACATGCTTGCGTGCCGTGTGGAAATTTTCTGAGATTTAAATGGGGCGAGTGAAAATTCGTAAAAATCGACGCGTGAGCGGCAGACTGGGAACATGGCATGAGAAATTCTTTAGAATTACCCGTTTTGGGGAACCGACCGACAGACAGGCTTTTTGTTATATATACCGAGATGAAGATAAACAAGCTCTCTTAGACTTTTGACGATTCGATGCGTTAAAAGCTCGTACATACGCGACTTGATTGAAGATGTTAAACCGTGCATTTTAGTTTGATTAAATAATTTAAAGTTTGCTAGTATATTTTAGTGATTCAATAGCTTGTTATTTACGTGCTAACATGAATGTACTTCAGTGCACTTAGATACAAGGTAATAAAACTTAGTTTCACTGTACCAATTAGCAAAATTTACAACGACGAATGTATACACAAAAGTAGGCAGTTTTGGCGTATTTTGGTGACAGAAGCATGAATTTCTTTGCTATTTTCGGGGTGTTAATAATTAAATGGTTCAAATACGTGTCTGGATCCATGAAACAAGGGTCAGATAGACACAGATGAGTTCCGGAAAGGCCCAGAAACGACTTTGAATGGATGGTGATGGAGCAAATTTTAAAAGCGTAGAGAATCAGAAGCTGTAAATATAATCCTGTTGAATGGTGTGATTAACTAAAGAAACGATACTTTGAAGCTACGAGGACAGTAACCTTCAGGTAAATTATACTATTTTGTTTGACATTTTTTTGTGTATTGAATGACTTTATAATCGATTTACTTTAAATGGACATTAGTGAAATTGTTCTAACCATAAAAGTTTAATTTTAAGATGAAATTTGCGTGTTTAAGTAAAAAGGGGTATTTTGTTTTGATGTTCGGGAATATGATGAAACTTTGGGTATGTCTTTGAGCTCAATTGGACAAACCTGGTTAATTAACGTAAAGGGTGGTAGATGCTCCTTTATACTCAGACTCCGGTCTGCTTATATTGTTATATTAATTAGTAGGCATCCAACAAGGACTTTAATTGTGGATGCACAGTAAAATGATAATAAAATTAATCTTGAAATTCTTTTAAAACTGAAATTTATGCTGAGTTTTAAATTTGAAATTTTAATGTATTCTGAATATTGATGTAAATAGAGTTAACGTTGATGTTTTGGTAGGAATGTGTTTGTTTTTTTATGAATGAGGAGGTTTATAACATTAGGTGAGCAGCCGAGGCGAAAAGCGTAGTTCACGGATTTTAAAGGTATCACAGCATTTCTTGACGCCCAAACTGTGGGGCTCGAATGTTTTTGAAAGGGCCAGTACCAGCAGATATGAGAAGTTTCACAGCATTTCTTGGCGACCACAACGTGAGGGCTCGAGTTCCAAATAAAATTTTGTTATTTTATTCCAGGAAACTGGCGATCTGAGAGAGAGAGTTTCTGGTTGTGTATAAATTTAAGAGTATTTTTAGAGTGTGTGTGAGTGATTTGAACGTATGCAGAGAAAGGAGTGGTTAAGGAGTCAAGGGTGGAAATTGGAAGTGACGATAGTGCATTGTGTGAGAAAATTTCGAAAATGGAAGAAGCTGGAGGCAGTAGAGATCAGTCGAGGACGGAATCAGGGGATCAAGGAAACGAGATGATAATGAGAATGCTAGAGAGGATGAATAAAGAATCGAATAGAGCGAGGGAGGTCTAACAGAAAATTAGAACAGCTAAGCGATGAATCGAATAGAGCGAGAGAGGACTCAAATCGAAAATTTGACCGAATGAGTGAAGAATCGAACAGGAAGTTAGAGGAGATTAGTCAGAAAATAGATAAGACGAATCAAGAAGTTTCAGAATTTAAAAATAGTCTTACCGTAAAGATGGGGGAAGTTGAAAATAGGGTTGATAAAAATGAGCGTGATATTACAGGTCTTCGACAGGAAATGGGACATTTAAGGTCCGAAGTACGCATTTTTGTGAAGAAGAGATTAATGTAAAATGACTGAAGTGACGGACTCATGTAGGGATCAGTTAGGCAGGGTAGAACGCGAACTTAGTAGTATTAAATACAACATGTCAAATTTAACGAGGGATGGTCCCAGATTTTCTACAGGTGGAGTATCATTGGACCAACACATGAAGTTTTATGGCGATAACAGGGTAAATCCACAAATTTTTATTAATAGTGTAAGAAATCTAGTGGGAAATTTATTTGACGAACAGACTAAACTAAATACGATAAAGGCTTTATTAAAGGACAATGCGGAAGCGTGGTACAATTTAGTAGGACAGGACATAGACACGTATCAGGACTTTGAAGACAAATTTTTACAACATTACTGGAGTGATCACAAACAGGATCAGATTAGGGACGACTTGATTACAGGAAAATTTAAGGGAGAGTTTGCAGGTTCTAGGGAGCAATATGCCATCCGCAAGTACAGTGTGGCCAAACAACTGAATCCACCATTGACGGACAGACAGATTATTAAGTACCTATCACGACATTTTGAACTGGAAATTAGACAACACGTGGCCTTACAAAACATCACAGAACGGGAGACATTTTAGAGTATTTGCAGAGATATGACGATGTATGTGGGACGGACAAGAGATACGAGAACGAAACGTTAACACAGTTAGGTTTGACAACAGGACACCGAATTATCCGAGACGGTCTGACTACAACAGAAATTTTCGACTGAATTGGGAACGACGAGGACAGGAATACAGGAGCAATAGTGCGACTAGGGGACCGACGCCAAGACCTAGTTACACGAGACAGAACGGTTTACCGGAAGTAAACAGGACTGTGACCAGCACGACGAATAGAGACAGGGACACGGATATTAACACGAGAAGGACGTACGCACAGGTTGTAGAAGGACAACCAGGACCAAGCACGGAAAACAGGATGAGACAGGATTTTTAGAACGTGACAGACCACTAGATTTCTGTGTAAATGTATACGAACATCCACGTGAATTTTTCAAAATTGAGGAGGAAGTAGAGCCAGAAACTGAGGAAAAATTATGTTTGCCAATTGTTAATTTAGAAATTTTGAAAATAATGTAGAAGTATTACTTGATACAGGGGCAGAGGCGAGTTTAATATCGGAGGAATTCGTCAGCAAAATTAGGGATAAGGTTTGTGATAGAATTATGCCTATAAAGCGTAGCCATTTAGTAGCTCCAAATAAAAGAAGTTTGCTGTAGTAAATAGTGTTGTGGTGCTTAGGATAGATATAGGAGATTTAAGCTGTGAACAGGAGTTTGTAATTGTACCTGGACTGAAGTTTCAGAGCATTTTAGGTGTTGACTGTATGATGAAGTTAGGGGTTTTGATAGATATGGAAAGGAAGGTAATAAGGATTCAGGATAGGGTAGTGCCATGGAAGGACAGTTATGAAGTCACAGAGGATGACACTGGGTTTAGTATTAATGTAGTAGAGGTAGAGGATGATGAGGTTAAACAGATCAACACAATAAGATGTCCAGAGGAGAGGAAGTAGAGGTTCAAGCTTTAGTACAAAAACATGCAGAAGTAGTGGGGTAGAAGCAACAGCAGCATATCAGGAGCAGGTGAAGGCAAAATTAAGCAAAGATGGCAAGTTTGTTTTTAATCAAGTAGATTTAAGGGATTCATTCTGGCGGATTCCATTACACAAAAATTCTAGAAGGTACATAGGATTTTCCATAGAGGAAAATCGATAATTGTAAAGTAGTATCGTTTGGTTTGTCGGCAGAGAAGAAAATAAGAATAAATGAGAAACAGACATGTGTAGGGACTGAAGAAGAAGCAGTATTTAAGAGTCAGGATAATAGGGATGATAAGTTTATTGTATGTGAGATAATAGGGATGATAAGTGTAGATATAGAAGGGGGAGAAATAGGAATGAAGAGTATTAGGTTGGTGAGAAGAAAGACTTGGAGGGTCAAGAAGAGAGTTAGATTTAAATAGGATAGGGATAGAATAGGTGTAGATAGAAGAGTAAAAGTAAGTGTTTATAGAAAATAAAGCTAGGTATGGGATAAATATGGGAGATAATTAGAAATAGGTTTAGGATGAGAATAAAGAGGAAATGTAGGAAGAAAATAAGATAGATTAAGTATAGATATTTCATATAAAATTAGTGGAGAGTTAGGAATAGAGTAAGAGTAGGATAGGTATATAGGATTAGGTAGGGGGAAGTGAAGTATAGTGAAGATTAGTTAAAAGTTAGGAATAGGATAGGGATATAGGATAGATGTAAATATTTTTTGGATTGGAGACAAAGTAGGTAAGTTAGATAGATAAGGGTAGAGAGTGATAGGCAATTTTTTTTTGTAATTTTTTTTGTCTAAATGTTTTATATTTGAAGTCAAATAAGTGGGATTATTTGTATTCAAATAGGGGGAAAATACTCATATTTAGACCAGGGTAGAAAATCAAATAATCACATCAAATAATTTTAATCACCGTGTATAAGGAATTTCATTAAATAATACGCGTTATTAAAACCATGAAGCATAAATAAACTCGGTTGTTTCAGTAAAAATAAGAAATTTAAATTATTTATAAGACGCTTTATATCAAAAGAAGCAGTATTGAAAAGCTCTGCGTGTAATGTAATTATTCCTAAACAAAGAGAAATTACGTGCAAAGTTTATATTAATTAACTCTATTTAAGTAACCGGTAGTAAAACAAAGTGTACCTATAATAATTAATATTTAAGTTGTATTCGCTAAAAATGAAAAGGATAGAAATCAATTGGAGTTAATTAAACCGTTAATAACATATAATACCTATAGAAACTTGTAAAAACCCAAGATTAAAATACCACGGAATAAGGCTCTGAGAATTAATAGTATGTTTAAACACCTGGGTTTATTTAAAAAGCTCATTCGGCGTAAATTTTGCAGATAATTAATATTTCAAAGAATCTTGGGAAAACGTCGCATAATAGTTACGAGAATTGCTAAAGCTGGGTATTTCACACTCCATGTGGACTAAAATAATCGATAATAAAGAATATCAAGTTGCACCAATAAGAACACGGTAGAGAAGGAAAGAGAAAATGCGTCAAGCAAAGACACATATTGTAGAAGGCGGATTTAAGCAACGTCACGGGGTCACAATTGGTTAAAAATAGGATGCAAATATCAGAGGTAGAACAACAATTTCTGTACAAAATCAATTAGTTTTTCTCGGACATGCTTGCGTGCCGTGTGGAAATTTTCTGAGATTTAAATGGGGCGAGTGAAAATTCGTAAAATCGACGCGTGAGCGGCAGACTGGGAACATGGCATGAGAAATTCTTTAGAATTACCCGTTTTGGGGAACCGACCGACAGACAGGACTTTTGTTATATATACCGAGATGAAGATAAACAAGCTCTCTTAGACTTTTGACGATTCGATGCGTTAAAAGCTCGTACATACGCGACTTGATTGAAGATGTTAAACCGTGCATTTTAGTTTGATTAAATAATTTAAAGTTTGCTAGTATATTTTAGTGATTCAATAGCTTGTTATTTACGTGCTAACATGAATGTACTTCAGTGCACTTAGATACAAGGTAATAAAACTTAGTTTCACTGTACCAATTAGCAAAATTTACAACGACGAATGTATACACAAAAGTAGGCAGTTTTGGCGTATTTTGGTGACAGAAGCATGAATTTCTTTGCTATTTTTCGGGGGTGTTAATAATTAAATGGTTCAAATACGTGTCTGGATCCATGAAACAAGGGTCAGATAGACACAGATGAGTTCCGGAAAGGCCCAGAAACGACTTTGAATGGATGGTGATGGAGCAAATTTTAAAAGCGTAGAGAATCAGAAGCTGTAAATATAATCCTGTTGAATGGTGTGATTAACTAAAGAAACGATACTTTGAAGCTACGAGGACAGTAACCTTCAGGTAAATTATACTATTTTGTTTGACATTTTTTTGTGTATTGAATGACTTTATAATTGATTTACTTTAAATGGACATTAGTGAAATTGTTCTAACCATAAAAGTTTAATTTTAAGATGAAATTTGCGTGTTTAAGTAAAAGGGTATTTTGTTTTGATGTTCGGAATATGATGAAACTTTGGGTATGTCTTTGAGCTCAATTGGACAAACCTGGTTAATTAACGTAAAGGGTGGTAGATGCTCCTTTATACTCAGACTCCGGTCTGCTTATATTGTTATATTAATTAGTAGGCATCCAACAAGGACTTTAATTGTGGATGCACAGTAAAATGATAATAAAATTAATCTTGAAATTCTTTTAAAACTGAAATTTATGCTGAGTTTTAAATTTGAAATTTTAATGTATTCTGAATATTGATGTAAATAGAGTTAACGTTGATGTTTTGGTAGGAATGTGTTTGTTTTTTTATGAATGAGGAGGTTTATAACATTAGGTGAGCAGCCGAGGCGAAAAGCGTAGTTCACGGATTTTAAAGGTATCACAGCATTTCTTGACGCCCAAACTGTGGGGCTCGAATGTTTTTTTGAAAGGGCCAGTACCAGCAGATATGAGAGGATTCACAGCAATATATATATATATATATATATATATATATATATATATGCTGTGAAACCTCACCATTATTCGTGAACTAAGGTTTTCAAATCGAGCTCCAGCGTTGGGCCGTCAAGAATATGCTGTGAAACCTACAAAAAGCCTCACCAGAGTAAAAAAAAATATTCGAGCCTCTCGCACTGGGCACCTAGATTTGCTGTGATTCTCGCCCTGTTGAATCTCTTCTGATAATCGCCTCTTTACTCTTTCCGCCTCGGCTGCTCACCTAGTTAAAACCTTCATCCTCATTCATAAAAAAAAACACATTCCTACCACAAACATCAACGTTAACCCTATTTACATCAATATTCATAATACATTAAAATTTCAAAATTAAATTTCAGCATAAATTTCAGTATCATAAAATTTCAAGTTTAAATTTGTCATCATTTTTAATTTGCATCCAGAATTAAAGTCCTGGTAGGATGCATACTAATTAAGTTACAATATGTGCAGACCTAAGTCTGAATAAAAGGGAGCATCTCTCACCCCTTTTCGTTAATTAAACAGGTTAGTCTAATTGAGCTCAAAGACAGACCCAAATTTTCATCATAATCAAAAACATAAACCTGCTAAATACTCTTTTCTACTTATACAAGAAAATTTCACCTTAAAATTAAAAATTTGTTGTTTATACAAATTCACTACTGTCTATTTTATCCAACAAATTATAAAGATATCCAACACACACCAAAATATCAAAGTTCGAACAAAATTGTATAATTTACCTGAAGGTTACTGCACTCGTGGCCTCAATGTACATCGTCCTTGCTAATTTCACCATTCCAACTGGGTTATGTTTACGGCTTCAAATTCTGAACGCTTTTAAAATTTCTCTACCCCACCATTCGTCTAACAGGTCTCAGGGCTTCTCAGGAACGCATCTATGTATATCTAAATCTTGTTTTGTGGATCCAATCACGTTTACGAATAACATTTGATTATTAACACCCCCGAAAAATAGCACTGAAATTCATACTTCTTTCCCGCTATACCCAAAACTGCCTACTTTTGTTTATTCATTTATTGTTACAAATTTGGATAATTGGTACAGTAATACTCGCAAATATAATTAGACTTTATTACCTTGTATCTTCTTTTCTAAGTGCACTAATGCATAATAACTTGTATCGTAGCACGTATTCTGCTTGAAGTATGGTATCACATCAAAAAATTAAAGAGCAAACTGTTTTAAAGTATTCAATAATCAAAAAATATAAAAGCAAACTGTTTAAAGTATTGAATCAAAATCGAAAATCTAAGAGAGCGAAACTGTTTAAAGTCCGGGTTTATATAACAGCCTTGCTTGCACGTCGGATTTGTCCCTCAACGGACAATTTTCAGAATTTCGCATTCTCTGTTCCCTTCTCGACAGTCCGACACAGCGATTCTACTAAATTTTTGCACTCGTGCCAGTTAAATCTAAGAAATTTTCACACGGGTCGCAAATACGTCCGAGAACAACTAATTAATTTTGTATAGAAATTGTTGTGTTGTAACAATTTTATTTTCGATAATAAATTCTTCCATATAATTTCAAGAATAGTGTAACAATTTTATTAATAATAATAATTCTTTGCATATAATTTCAAGAATAATGTAACAATTTTATTAATAACAATAATAATTTGCATTCAACTTCAAAAGTAATACGTTAAGCAGGCATCGTCCTTTAATAATCTAGTTATATTCAGATATCTGTGTCGTATACAGCTATTTACAAGCACATCTCTGTTTGATTGTTCCCCTCCTGACGGCGCGACCGCCCGAGCTGATTAGAAGATAGTCGGCCACAAGTGATAGAGATATCAACATGTACCCTCGGCTGCAGGCCGGCAATCTGCGAATCCATTTCAATTAGTGAGGATATTTTCGAATAACGCGCGACAAGTAGGATGCAACTTTGAAAGACACACAAGGACACAGTAAAGTAAAACACATATAAGATGCTACCTTTAGAAGGTGACGTAATTCAACTTCGAGATTACGACTGCTGCAGAATGTAAGGCAACAGGATAGGATTCGACACGTGGAACGAAATCATTATAGAAGTTGGTTTGGATGAATTTGTTTCAAATTACAAACGCTGTTATCATTGCTTGAGAAAACGGGGATCCCGTCTTTCTTTATTACAATGCGACAAATGCAGTTTTGGTTCGTAGATAGCTATAAGTTCTTTTTATGTGTTTAAAAACTAGGAACACGTTAACTTGCTTTGATGCGTAATACATGTACGTTGTAAAAGTTTCAACTAATTGCTGAGCTGGATTTACCAGTAGTAAAACGAAAGTTCACTGATTTAATGTTTTAAAAACAACACGCTTTGCTCAATATGAATCGTCGGTAACGTTAACAGGTGTTACTGACGTCATATATTTTTCTGCTTTGTACTGCTGACAGATGTTATTTTAAAAGCAAATGCTTTGAACAGCTTTAGTACAATATATGTAAACATGTCTATTTTTGTGATCAGCTTTATCTAAATTAAAATTTGTATACGTAATTTTGAAAGCTCAAACGTTTATATTGTTAAGAGCTATTAATTTGTTATCTGCCTGAATAGATCTGCACAGATTAGAACCCTATTTGTACAACAAGTTCATGTTTTAAAGTAAAGTATTTGATTGAAAATAATAAAGATAAACATGAAAGTTAAAAGTTTAAGATTGATGCAGTTAATGAGTAAATTTTTTGTTACAAGTCACATTATTTTAAAAGAGATTTTTTAGTAAACAATTGGTTCAAGATTAAAGATTTTTTATTTTGATCAAGTGTGATCAAATCTAATAACATAAAGCTAAAACCCTTATGAGTAAGAAATTGATGCCAATTTTATATTGGAACTACCTTTGTACTATTTCTTTTTTCTTTGGGTCTCCACGTCCGCCCTTAGAAATATGCTATGCAATTATCATAATTACATCAGGACTTGGTGGCGCCTATTTGATTTAGCTTAAGGTTTGATCTGCAAACAGATTTCGACTTACCCCCCCCCCCCCCCATTTCTCATAGCTCTACCCAAGGAATAGACCCCTAGTTGTGTCGGAAGATTTTTAGAACAATAAGTATCACTGATGCCACGCTTGTAAGATACTTAAAATAATTATATATAATATAGAAAAAATTCGTTACACTGGCGCCCATGCGTGAAACCAGCTATACATAGAAAAATTCGTTACAGTGTTTTCACCTCTCATATCTGCACCTTATTTCAACCAATCGTTTCCTCGTGACGTTGCTCAAATCACGCCTTTTATTATCGGTGTCCTGCCTTGCGCATTTTATCCGTCTTTTTCTAACTTGGTCTTAGTGGTGCAAATAGATATTCTTTACTATCGGTTATTTCAGTCCACGTGGATCCCTATGTTAATATAAGCTACGGTTTATCCGACCGTTTGCAATATACGCAGAATCTGCATGTTTATCAGCTCGAATTTATTAGAATTTGACATTTAAAAATACGCAGGTGTTCAATCGTAATACTTTAAATAACACTTCTACGATTTGAATATTATTGGGTTATTAAAAGCTTTTATGCATATTATATATTACTAATGGTTCAATTAACTCCAATTAAAATAATAATGAATGGCATTGACTTCTACCATTTAATTTTTAGCGAATACAAATTAAATATTAATTATTATTTGTACATTTTGTTTAATGCTCGTTACTTAAAAATTGAATTAATTAATATAAATTTTGCACGTAATTTCTATTTGTTTCTTTATACTTGGAATAATTAAATTACATACAGGTTGAGCATTTTAATTCTGCTTCTTGTTATAGAAAGCGTCTAGTGAATAATTTAAATACCTTATTTTTAATGAAACAAATAAATTTTTAATTTTTATGCTCCACGTTTTAATAACGCGTATTATCTAATAAAATTCTATACAAACCCTACATTCTAATTGAATGATTTAAATCTTCACAGCAGGCCCTTAATTACGCGTACTTTTTGCCCAAAGCTTCCTTATACACGGTGATTAAAATTATTTGATGTAATTAATTAATTTTCTACCGTGGTCTAAATTTGAGTAATATATATATATATATATAATATATATATATATACATACATATATATATATATATATAAATTTATATATATATATATATATACATATATATATATATATATATATATATATACATGCAACGAAATTCTTTTTGCAGTGATTTATTAGGGTCAATATGAGCGTGATTATTCCAAGTATTTTTACAAAAATGTGTTATGTACTGAAATCCCGCTTTAAAAATCACTGATTATAAATACTTTGATGCTCACTACACTAAATTAAATATGACAATTACGCTGTATTTTTTATGAACACGACCATTTATTACATAATGCGCCTGGATGAATATTTTTTATATTTGTATTGATTGTATTGATTGTCTATTCAATGTTCATTTAATGGCTTTATGCTTTACGATTCTAGACTGTTTGGTGTCTTAGTTACAATACAAATAAGAATTAATATTTTGTTTGACGTTGGACAAATTAAAGGAAGCAATTAATTTTCCAACACATTTTATGTTTTAAAAAGTTGTCAATATATAAACAATATTGAGAAATAAGCAACATCCCAGAACACTTATATTTACGTCAGCACAAACTCTCTATAAAGATTCGTGTTTAATATTTTCCAGATAGAGTTTTGACTTATTGCAGTAAAAACTATCATTGAAAATTTGAATGTGTGATAATCTTCAAAAGAAACGAGCGGTCTAATCGCGTCATTTGTTCTGAAATTTTCGAAAACTTTAACGTCCTTATTCTAGCTCTATCGATTGTGCAATTTCTTATCACATTGCTTATAATTGTTGTAATTGTTAACCATTAACACATTAACCTAAAAGCATATCCAGAACCGTTCGTTCTAAATCCTTTCACACCCCATGAAATAAAAGGACATTTAGGTCAGTTTGATTTATATTTATTCACAAAAGAGTGATAAAGACGTGGGATGCATATTGCTACGACACCATAGGTGGTTCTGGCCATGAAATGATATTTGAGAGTAGACGTTTAGACGGCGCCCACCTGTGTGATGATGCAATGGCGGCGACGGCACCCTTTTGAGCCAGACATCGAGATTGCTATACTAAAAGTGGTTGAACTTAATTCGTTTTCTGAACCTAAGGTTGTTTGAAAAAAGGTGCACGCGAAATATGAAGCATTCGCACGCGTAACCTTGTCAAAAGTTGTATTTCCTTATCCTGGAGAGAAATTATTAAATTCTGAATGAATCAGAAAGTCGTATTGAAAAGTCTATGATTTTTACTTTAATAAGATTATTTATGTTGAAACCCATTGATATAACTAAGTATTCAGAGTACTCCGGAAATAATTATGTAAATGTTCAAAATAGAAAACTTCGAAATCAGTTCTTTTGCGAGTTATGAATGGGAAACTTAACCAATCTTATTAAACTGATCAATACTCGATTTATATTACTCTTCTGGAGTAAATTAAAGCTCAATTTCACGAACTTGAGAAAGTTTGGTAACTGTGGTATGATTTTACAACAATGTCGGATACTTATAGATCATTTTAATTCCATACAGCTCCTACACGAATTTAGATAATTCAAATCGTTTGATATATATAAACCAAATATTCTCTAGAGAATCAAAAAAATCGTTGAGTTTCTTAGCTTTATTTTTAAGTAGAAGTTGAACAACTCATTCTAGAAGTTCTTACAACTCTCTGGATTTGAAAGATGTCTTGGTCTTTGCAATTGGGTGACTGGGTCTAGTGATTACACTACTAGAATTAAAAATGTCCTGTTGCAAATTTGGTTTGTATGAAATAGGAGAAACCGAGGGGTAGGTGAACACTGATAAAAAGTGTTACAAAGATCCTAAAATGTGGTCTTAAAAACCGAAGAAGGTAAAGGCTTTAAACAAAGAAATAAGAACCTTAACTTCCCTAAATTAAGAACTACAGTATAACAGTTGCAGTAATTTTGAGAAAATATTCAACATTATACGAAACTCTATTCTAATTAATATTTTTGATTATTTTCATTCTGTCCGACTGTTCGGAAAACTATTACAAACATATTTTAGCTGAACTTACGGTTCCTATTACAATTAAGATTCAGGTTAAAAATAATACATTTAGCATGTAGGAAATTTAATGGTCACAGACAATAAGATATAAGCTTATTCCTTATTCCTTCATCTGGTTAGACGCGTATCCTCATTGTTTCCTATTCTGAGCTAAACTACACATTTCCCTGAAATTTCCACGTCTGTATCTTTCACTATCTGTGTGCAAGAGTCTGATCTAGGTCTAGCTCTACCTCTTTTTTTCCAATCTCTACCTGTAATATATCCCGCACTACTCCCCAAAAATGCCTTAGAATATATTCCGTCCTACTATTTCTCCTATTTTTTTTTGTTTTCCGCAGATATCTTTATTCCACTCCTAATTCTATAACCTCTTTGTTGTGAACTTTGTCTGTCCATCCCACCATCCTCATACATCTGAAGCACAACATTTCAAAAGACCTCCACCGTTTTTCTGTCTGCTTCTACTACTGTCCCTATTTCATAGACGTACTGTGTTGTGCTCCACACATATGCTTTCAACAATCTTCGCTTTGTTTCTATGTTTGTTGTCTTTTCTTGTTAAATGCAGTTCGGTTCCTCTTCTATTGCCTACAAATACATACCTTATTTCCCCAATATTCAGTGGTATGTGAAGGCGGTTAAGCAGCCTGCGGCTACCAAGATCCCCCATCACTTGAACACTTGCCGAATTAATAGTTTTCCAATATATCCTTTTGCACAATCAACATTGGTTGAAAGTATTTCAAAACCAACACCTGTAGTTGTTTATAATAATCATCATATTTAAGTGCAATTATTTTTTTCGTCATTATAGGTTTTCCGTCTTGAAACTCGTTGGACGCGTACCTCCACTTTATTTCTATTCTGAGTTAGTTTACACCGTTCCCTGAAATTCCCACAGTCTAGATACAGCTCGGATCCCCTTCTGTTGTTTCCTAATTATATGCCCTATTTCACTGAGATTCAGTGATATGTGAAGGGGGTTAAGCAGTCCGTGGCTACGAAGATCCCCCAACATCTAGACATTTGCGGAATTAATAGTTTTCCAGTAAATGTTTTCGCACAATTAACATTAGTTGAGAATATTGCAAAACCAATACCTGTAGTTGTTTATAATAATCATCAGGTTTAAGTACAGTTATTTTTTTCGTCATTATGTTTTCCATCTTGGAACTGGTTGGATGCGTCCTTATTCTTTAGTATGCATATTTTGTAATTAATAAATGCAGAGTAATGTAATAATGCAAATTGTGTTGCGTTCAGTTGGTCAGGTATTCGGGAACTTGACTTTAAGCAATTGAAAGACTGATAAAATGTGAAACATGAAGTAACTAGGTTGTTATTGTAATAAGGAAATTATGAGTAATGTACAACGCTAGTTAAGCACCAAACTGAATATGTTTGGATAAACTTCTCTAGTTTTTTGGGTATAAAAATAAGGATTAGAAATAGGAAGTCCGTACTTATTTGAAGCTGCAGCAAGAACGGTTAGTAGTACTCGCAGATGTGGAATTGTTAAATTATTCTATACTTTATCAGCTATTTTAATTAATAACGAGGTTAACATCAGAATTTAGCATCTGAACGTAGCGTCAAATCTACTGCATCGACGCTCAGTTCCTCATGTCGATTGTCGACACCGACAGAAGGCACTACTTGCCAACTCATGTGCTCCACCATTATTGATACGGTTTGCTGAATGTATCTGTATGCTTAATTTTGTTGACATCAAGTTGTAGTGACTTCATTAGAAGATGCCGTTTTTTAAAAAATATATATATATATATATATATATATATATGTATGTGTGTGTCTGTGTGTGTGTGTGTGTGTGTTGTGTGTGTGTATACATTACTTATTGTATAAATCATTCATATAAAATTTTAAATTTATCATTACGTGATCGATAGTAATTTTGTTACAGGCGGAAAAGCTACTAAGTGTATCTTTTCCAGTCAAATTATAAAATGGGGGCGGCCTGTAAAACAAAAATTAAAGGGGGGGTCACCGGCACTAGCTAGCGGAAGGTCGTGGATCATATAGAGGGTTAAAATTTTGAAAAAGGGTTAAATTAATTTATAATATACTACAAAATGTGGCACTTACCTTTCATAAAATATTGTGGCTTAATGACAATTGCCAAGGGCGCCAGACAAGTCGAGAATGTCCAAATGTTCGTAAAAATCCTTGAGAGACTTGTCATCCCAAGGAGGACAATTGTTTCTTTTAATCAATTCCTCACTTTTTGTACTACTTATATAAAAAAAATAAGAAAAACTATTGACTTAATCAACGGCAACCAAAACTATTTAATTCACAGAGCAATAAACGTGAACCTCTTACATGCATTGATTTTAGTTTATAAATTTAAGTGAATAGGTGACTATGGAATTTATGAAAATTTTGTGTACATAAGTAGTTATCAAATACTTGTATATGAAAGAAACTTATATTATAAATCATACACTAAATTAATCCTACGGTTTATGGCCAAAACGTCCTAACAAATAAACTAACTAAAAATTGGTCATGCTACTTAACTATAAAAGCTTACTTACTAATAATTGTCCATTGTTTGAGGGTTTGTTTTCCAACGTAGAGCAGTTATTAAATTTGGGAAGAGAATCTCGCTTGTTGCTTCTGTTTGTAATGTTTAAGAAAATTGACTGGCACACGAACTCGGCAGAATTTTTGACAATATCACTTACTTGCTGCGTCACACGCCTACAAGCTTTTTTAATATTTATCTTGCATCACTATAAATCCGCGAACATATGGGCATAACCCTCGCGAAACTGGAAAAGTAACACTTCTTTCCAATTTTTTTTTTTACTAACGTGATACGAAGTGGAATATTCTATGTCATGCCAGAGAACGCTACCCGCAAAACTACGTTTCTCTCTACTTCTTGACCACGGACGGCCCTATTAGAAAAACTCTCCGTCTTTGGCTAAAGCCTTCAAATATATAGACTAAATTTCTACCCTAATAATTACGTACGTCATTTTCTGTTATCCAATGACTGAACTGAACCTCCCACAAAACAAGATTTCAGAAACCAAATCCAACCCCTTTTTAGATGAGAATCACGGAAGCAATTATTCTCCCACGGGTTTAAATTATCTTTTATTTTCTACAAATTACTTAAATATGGCAATGTGGAATCTACCTATGGCGGCCGTAGTCTGGCATTAACAAAGACCGGCTAACCTACTTGAGCCGAAATGGATTTTAAATACAATGGATGTCTCCAGACTACTTAAGATTACTTGTAATATTTGAACAAATCAAATTGGAAATAGTGTCCGTTATTATAATGTTTTGTTTCCTATAATCCGCTGTAAATCCACGAAAGTATTAAGAAGGTTAAGCTTTTCAAACTGAAATTGGTTTTCCTTTATTTACGCTAAAAGGTACTATACATTTTAAGAGGTTTATTGTATTTGACTTACGATGGGGTCTAGAGCTTTAAATGATGACCTGCCGCTGGAATTTACTAGCCCGAAGCTATCGGTAAATGTGGTTTTTTAATATAAAGGATCCTAAATAAAATGAGGTGATTTATTGGTGTAAATTTTTGTTTATACTTTATTCAAGTTACTGAATTTTTAATTAATTAATTTGTTTAATCGTTAACATTACAAAATAATGTTACAATTTTATGTTTATATCATGAACAAAACAGGGACAACTTGATCGGTTTTTTGATATGAGTATCCAAGTTTTATTTATGACCATATCTTTTACTCTCAATTGCTAGCTCGATTTGAAGGTACTATTTAGGCTTTGCATAAAAGGCCAACTTACAATTTTAAATTATTTACTAATATAGTAGCATTAAAAAATCAATTTTTCAAACTACTTTTTTTATTTGTATTTAATAGTTGGCTTTTGCCTTGAGGTTGAGAGTCACTTTCTGTCTACATGATTCAGAGTCAAAAACTAGACACCGTTAGAGATGTTATTCTTTTACTTAACAGAAATTTGAGAAGTTCTAAGTTAAAAAATAGTCGTGTCGGATATTGTATACCGGTTCATTATCAGGGAATTTTATTTAAAACGTAAAATGTGCAGATATAATATTTAACATATTCCCGGAGCTATTAGTAATTAAGACAAGAGATCAACAAGAAATGTTAGTTTAATTGGATACCAACAAAACGATAGTAAAATAATCTTCTAATTGAATAAATTTGTTGGTTCGTTTCAGTTTAATAATACATGATTACAAAATTTTGAGCTTAACATTGCCGTGCTAATTGTAACATGTATTTTACTTTAAAAATTAAAAATTTTATACAATAAAGATGGATAAGCTCAACACTGTATGACAAGGGATAACTTGGCTATTACCGCAAGGGAGAGATAGAGATAGGTCGGGGTAAATTTACTTATTAATTAGAAAACAATGTAATCTTAAGTTAGACGCGACGGTATCTAACAAGTATGGATCAATTTAAAAGGGTAAATAATTCATTTAAATTCTTCGATAAACATAAAACATATGGGAAGTCTTATCTCAATCAATCGGAAGTCTTTCTCAACAAACAAATATTTTAACATATGCATTTTTACACAAGAAACACTAACGTGATAACCAATTTATTTGGTATCGAGAAATAACTAATTTAACCAAACAACTTTATAACATCCATATTCAACAATTTAATTATACTAAAGATTTTTTTAACTTTAACTATTTGGACAAGATATACACATTTAACACCTTTAACCATGGGGTGTTAGATCTGGCAGCCATTTATATATACAAATAAGCAAAATTTTAATTTATAAAACTGTAACTTTAAGTGACCTCTATACAAATCTTATTTTGTTACAAATAAAACTTTTAACATGATTCCAGTTCTGCTTCTCGCAAGCAAAAAAGCTTCAATTGTTACAAAAATTAAAGAATAAATACTTAAGTGAATTTCTTTCACAAAATGTCCGAAGTTACGAAAAATCGACAATTTTATGTGCTATTACAGTTTATACGAAACGGACCTTATAGATGGGCTTTTACGACTAGTAGATTGACATTTCACGCTTGAAAGGGGTTCCTTAATATAGCCGGTTTTCTTTTATAAGTTTGTTTAAGAATCAATTATGTTTGGCAGTTTTGTCAGATATGATTGACAAAAATGGCAAAGGTAAATGAAAGTTAGATTGATGTATAGTTGTGTACACGATTTAGACTTGTAAATTTTCCAATTGTCGTCATCGGTGTCGGTGACGTAATTGGTAAACGCATGGTCCTATAAAGACTAAGATACAGGTTTAAGTCCTGTACAAGACTTTAAATTTTCCTTCTTTCAATTACTAGCTCGATTTGAAATGATTATTTGGGCTTTGCATAAAAGTCTAAGTTATTATTTCATCTTATAACTGTAATACGTTAGTATTAATCAACTTACCTTGTGTAAATAACTATCTAAAATATTTATATATATTGTTGTGTTATTCACCCCACGATTGGGCATGTCATAAAATTGCTATGATATTACCTTGACAATCAAGCCCCAGCGTTGGGCCGTCATAAAATTTGCTATGATATAGCACCACGATTTGGCATACCATAAATTGCTATGTTATTGCCCTATTATTATTTTATTATTTTTAGCTCCAATGTTATGAAATGTTAACTTAGGACTTTTACCCCGACTAGCTTACTGAATAGATCTCATTAAATCAAATAAAGCAATTCTATAATACACAATATAATAATGGATAATATTTACAACACTCAAAATTTTCTTTTTTGTACAGAATATCTACATATACCAGATTTATGTTTTTCTGAAAGTCAGCAAAATATCTTTTAATTTATTCAGAGACCTTCAAACGTTCCAAGATACCTATTCCATTTTCATAAATCTTTAAGTGACTCTTTTTCATAACTCTTTACAAATATACAATGTGGCAAATATTAAATCTAAACAGTTTTCAATAATAAAATGTATTATGATTGCTAACCTGGAATGGGTTCTGTAGTTCCATCCTAGTCAATGATGTGCATCCCCTTTCTGTGCTCGGTTTGCTTATTGATATGCCGGCCCCATATAAGAATCGGCTCCCATAAATCGCTTCCAATTAAAATCGTACCAAGTCGGAATCAGAATACGTTCATTTTAAATTATCTCCAAATTTAGAATATGATCAAAATTAGAAGTCCCAAATTAAAGTCGCCTCAATTAAATATCCCCCGTTTTATTAATATTAGAAATGAATTTAATTTAAGTCGTATTAATTACGTCTATTTATAGATCGGCTTATTTTCGTTGCACAAAATCTAGCACTTTAAATTCTGATTTATTTTGGTTTATAATTCACTGGTTACGTAAGCTCTTAACATTTTTGAACATAGTCGTTGCTCAGTTTGAATATAGACTAACTTGTCGCTTCGTCACTATCTTATATATAGGCCTTATCTTCAATTGATTTCATTGGCTTGTTGACGTTCTAGGGCGATACTGCTACCTCATCTCGCATACCTTGGAATTTTCACCAATTATTTAGTTTAAATCTGTCACGTACGCATTCTGCATATCGTAGTATTTTTGAGAATTTATTTATTTATTTATTTATTTATTTATTTATTTACCAGAATATAGCCCAACAGTACAATGTACCAATTATAGGACAAAGCAGTAACACACAATATACAAGAAGTAGTCAAAATTTACAATTGCACTTACATATTTCTAGAGTAATGCAAATAAGCACAATTTAGAATATTTGCTAAACTGTCCACAAAAATATCTGTATGTTCACATAAGTCATTATACTCTGCACACATAGTTTCTATAGGAGACTTAAATAAGAGATTGGTATTAAAAGAATTAAAAAAACAAAACTTGTTTCTACTAGCTGTTCGCGGTATACAAAAATTCAATTTTCCTACTAAGTACTCGCAATGAATTAAGTAACGTACTAACTTAAATAAGAATGAAATTCTGAGAATTTTGCGTCTACACTCAAGAGTATTTACACTGAATGTTTGTAACAAAATATTATGATCAAAACCTCTTTCTGGATATACATTATACAAACGAAACCATAAGTATATAAAAAATTTACGTTGAACGGATTCTAAAAGGTCTTTGTGACAAATATAAATAGGACACCAGACATTGATGCAATATTCTAGTCTAGATCTTACAAATGTTTCGAACAAGACTTTTGGAGTTGTAATATTTTCAAAACCCTGACAATTGCGTATTATGAAGCCTAGCATACGATTTCCTGACTTAACGATGGTGCGGATATGATTTGAAAAGGAAAGCCGCTCATCAAAGTGAACGCCTAAATCTCTGGTTTCACTACAACGATTTACAACTTTTGACTTTTATTAATTCACGTATCGAATGTTTGTTAAATTTTATCGTCTAAATTGAATTGCCTGGTGCTTGTTTATTTTTACAGAATATTGGATTTTTGAACAAATCTGATTTTTTCCAGTCACGTAACGATTTTCTTATTAATTAATTTAATTGAGTTTAAGTCAAAGGGATATAACGTCTAAAACGCATAAGAGCGTGAAAAATCGATAATTCCAAGGCGAAACGCTTTACTAACAAACAAACACGTCGAATATATGAAATACCTTGAAACGCAAACTCCTAGAAATGTTATTTTAAAACGATCGTTAATTGAACACCTGCATGTTTTTGAAAGTTCAACTTCTTCTTATTGGTGTAGATAAAAGACAAGATTCGAGGTATATTGTGCAAACGGTCGGACGGTTTGCATGAACGCTAACCAAAAGTTTCCTCAAAGCGCAGAAGGGATGAACAATCCATGCTATGCTTCGGAATGAGACAGGCATAACAGCATTTCACTTCGAGAAGCACGTATTTAGTCCACGTGGGTTAGATAGCACGCAGACAGGAATATCGATTTTCTACTAGTCAAACAAGGTTAGAAGGAAACATATAATATGCATAAGAGAGGAATAGAGTTAATACAGGCGGGGTTTTAAGACGTCACTGAAATATATCATTGGTCTAAATAGTTAGTTGTACAACAAACGAACACGGGAAAATTGAATGCGGGTTTTTCGGAAAATATCGTATCAACGAGCTAAATTACAAAGATTTTGAAAACGGTTAAACCAAAATTTGAAGAACGAATTAGTTTAATTAAATATTTTGCGTTAGAAGGGTTTGGAGAAGTTACACTCAGAATCGTATAAAAACGAGAGAAGAGTTATTAAGTTTCTCTTTTGACTTCTTTAATCTGCATCGCTTACGACGTACAAAAATCTACAAACGAGCTTGTAAGTATTAAAATTTTTAAATTAAATAGTACAGTGTTAAATTGTTTACCTCATAGTTTGAAACGGGGATAGTGTCGAGTTTAATTTTAACTGAGGTGCAACAGATATTTTAACAAGCTCGTGAAGTAAAGTAAAGTAAAGTAACGTAAATTAAATTATGCAATAATAAAAAAGTGTAATATACTTGGATTTGGATTTGAATGGATCTTGAATGAATAGCATGCAGCACAACTTAGATGGTGTTCATCTATAAATAGCTGGAGGCGCGGCAAGCAGAGCAGAACCACGAGACCGAGGGTGCAGGAACTTAACTTCATCGTCAACGGAGTAGGGATCTTCAAGTTTCCAGGTAACGCATTAGAATTTGCTGTTTTTTATAAACTATGAAAATTATTGTGATGGGTGAGAGTAAACTTTGATGGTATTTTGCATTATTTTGCGTATTGAAAATAATACGTATAACTAACTTTGATGATGGTATTTGAATATAAATCTAAAGGTGTATATAAAGCTTATTAACATTCCTAAATTTAATATTTTATTGTTAAGAGTACATGGGTTTTTTGTGTTTGTAGTAAGAGTGTGCAAAGTAAAAAGCATACATTAATAAATTAAACTGGGTTATCATGAGCTCACCATACTCTAGAGTGTACTAATTAGAAATAATTATAAATAAAAAAAGAAAAACAAATAAGGTATTATTCAGGGCCCATTTACTCCTGTTACATTCAATGTGTTTGATATTTCAATTTAAAATCCTGGATTTTACAAAGATAGAATTTATTGAGGTGTAACTTGAGCACCGAAATGTAAATGGTCTTGAATTATTATTTGTTAATAGTGGTAAATAAATATTGTATGATTGTTGTATTATGTTGTGGTTTTATTGAGAGTGTGCGTGAACGGTAAAAAGTATGATAGAAAATCTAGGTATCCAAGAGGAGGCCCAACTGAGCTAGCCAGGGAAGCGGTTGAAGAAATCAAAGTTGATGGAAGCAGAATCTGGGTAAGAAATATTATTTTTGAAAATTTTTATTTTTAGTAAATTAAAAAAATGCTCGAAAGTTTTTTTTTAAATAGGCGAGGTCTTATAAAGGTTACACGGCAATTTATGACGCCCAATTCGTGGGCTTGAATGTTTTTTTTTACTCTGGCGAGGCTTTATAGAAGTTACACGGCAATTTATGGCGACCTGAACGTGAGGCAAGAACTGCAGGTAAAATTTTAGCAATTTTATTCCTGGAAACGCGATCTGAGAGAGAGAGTTTGTTGTTTTGTATAAATTTAAGAGTATTTTGAGTGTGTGTGGGAGTGATTTGATCGTATGCAGAGAAAGGAGTGGTTAAGGAGCCAAGGAGTGGAAATTGGAAGTGACGGTAGTGCCTTGTGTGATAAAAATTCGAAAATGGAGGAAGCTGGAGGTAGTAGGGATCAGTCGAGGACGGAATCAGGAGAAACTGGGAATGAATTTATGATGAGAATGTTAGAGGAAATGAGATTAGGTAGGGACGAATCAAACAAAAAATTCGAAGAGATTAGAGAAATGAGTGTTGAATCGAATCAAAAGTTTGAGCAAATTAGTCAGAAAATTGACAATTCGACGAGAGAATTTTCTGAGTTTAAAAATAGCTTGACCGTAAAAATAGGGAAGTCGAAAATAGGGTTTATAAAAATGAGCGTGATATTAGAGGTTTAATCAGGAAATGGGACAATTAAAGACTGATGTAAGAATTTTTGTGAGGACGAGATTAATGCTAAAATGATTGAGGTAACAAACTCATGTAAGGATCAGTTAGGTCGGGTTGAGAGAGAAGTGACGGGGATTAAACAGAATGTAGCAACTTTAATGGGGGATGGTCCAAGATTTGTAACAAGTAATGTGTCATTAGAGCAACAGATTGAATTTTATGGAGATAGTAGAGTAAACCCTCAAATATTCATTAACAATATTAGAGGTTTAATAAGTAATCTATATGACGAACAGGTGAAACTAAATGTTGTGAAAGCTTTACTAAAAGATTATGCTGAAGCTTGGTACAACTTAATAGGACAAGAAATTGACAACTGCACTGACTTTGAGGACAGGTTTTTGAAACATTACTAGAGTGACCATAGACAGGACCAGGTACGAGACGATTTGATCACAGGGAAATTTAAAGGGGAATTTTTAGGAAGTAGGGAGCAATATGCTATACGAAAGTATAGCATAGCGAAACAACTGAACCCACCACTGACGGACCGACAGATCATTAAATACTTGTCAAGACATTTTGAAGTTGAGGTGAGGCAACACGTAGCGTTGCAGAACATTGTAGACAGAGAGATGTTTCTGGAGTACCTGCAAAGGTACGATGACGTTAACAGTGGACGACCTAGGGAAAATAGGGAAAGACAAGTGAATGCTGTAAGATTCGAACGACGGGACAACTACGCAAGACGGGGGAATAATTTTGCATATCCGAGACAAAATTGGGAACCGCGACGGACATTTTATAGGAGTAACAGTGTAGGTAGAGGAACTGCACCTAGACCGAGACCAACGAGACAGAACAGTTCACCGGACATGAGGGGGACATCAAATACAAACCGGGACGGTAACAACACGGACAGAGTTGAAACGCCAAGGACATACGCAGAAGTGACAGCAAGACCAGGACCGAGTAGGGAGAACAGGCCTGGACAGGATTTTTAGAGCAGAACAAACCACTAGACATCACTGTATACAAATATAAACATCCTAGGGAATTTTTGAAAATAGAGGATGAAATTGACCCAGAAACTGTAGAAAAATTTTGTTTGCCCATAATTGAGATTAAAATTTTTGAGAAAAATTTAGGAGCTTTATTAGATTCTGGAGCTGAGGCGAGTTTGGTATCGGAAGAATTCGTCAATGAAATTAAAGATAAAGTGTGTGACAGGATAATGCCAATAAAAAGAAGTCACCTGGTTGCGCCGAATTAAAACGATTTGCTGTTGTGAATAGCGTGGTTATTTTGAAAGTAGAGTTAGGTTCAGTAAGCTGTGAACAAGAATTTATAATTGTACCTGCGTTAAAGTTTAGAGGGATATTAGGGGTCGATTGCATGATGAAGTTAGGGGTTATAATTGATATGGAAAAGAAAATAGTTAGGATTGGGGATAGGATATTGCCCTGGAAGGCAAATTATGATATCACAGAAGTGACATGGGGTTATGTATAAATAGTATAGAGGGAGATGATGAAGAGGTGAAAGAGATCGACTCAGGTGAATATAAGGTGGAAAGGTTAGATGAGGTACAATTGATAGTGAGGAAAGAAGCTGAACAAGTAAAGGTAGAGTCAGGCGCAGCATTAATAGTGGAAACGAGTCAGAATTAAGAAAGATAGAAGTAAAAATAGCATTATGTGACTCACAAGAGGTAAAAATGGGCATAAGTGAGTTAAGGAGCAAAGATAATTTTGGTAATTTGAATTTGAATTTAAAAGATTTTTGTGAAATGAATATTGTACATGAAGGGTCTAGAAGAGATGAAAAGTTTTGTATAGAGGGAAAAGATAAAGATGCTGAGGTAGTATCCTTGGGTTTGTCCGCAGAAAAGGAAATAATAATAAATCAAAAACAGACCAGTGTAGGGACTGGAGAAGAAGCAATATTTAAGAGTCAGGATAATAGGGATAAGTTTATTTTATGTGAAGTAACAAGGATGATAAGTATAGAAATAGAAGGAGGAGAAATAGGGATGAAGTGTATTAGGTTTGTAAGAAGAAAGACTTGGAGGATTAAGAAAAGAGTCAGATTTAAATAAGCAAGATGAAGCGTAATGAAAAAAGAATAGTTTTCCTAGAATTGAAATAGGGGGATTATGTAGTGGTTTTAAAGAGTTAAATTTAGGTAGGAACAAGGCAATTTCAAACACCCTGTATAGAGGAAACAACTATAATTTACGTGCGAAATTTACTTCATTTAGTTAATTTAAAGTAATAAGTATTACCATAATTTTACAATTAGTGATTAAAATTTAGTTAGGTTCGTAAAGAAAATAAATTGTATAAGCCAATGGAAGCTATTAATTAATTTAATTGAGTTTAAGTCAAAGGGATATAACGTCTAAAACGCATAAGAGCGTAAAAAATCGATAATTCCAAGGCGAAACGCTTTACTAACAAACAAACACGCCGAATATATTAAATACCTTGAAACGCAAACTCCTAGAAATGTTATTTTAAAACGATCGTTAATTGAACACCTGCATGTTTTTGAAAGGTCAACTTCTCCTTATTTGTGTAGATAAAAGACAAGATTAGAGATATATTGTGCAAACGGTCGGACGGTTTGCATGAACGCTAACCAAAGGTTTCCTTAAAGCGCAGAAGGGATGAACAATCAATGATATGCTTTGGAATGAGACAGGCATAATAGCATTTCACTTCGAAAAGCACGTATTCAGTCCACGTGGGTTAGATAGCACGCAGATAGGAATATCGATTTTCTACCACACAAACAAGGTTAGAAGGAAACATATAATATGCATAAGAGAGGAATAGAGTTAATACAGGCGGGGTTTTAAGACGTCACTGAAATATATCATTGGTCTAAATAGTTAGTTGTACAACAGACGAACACGGGAAATTGAATGCGGGTTTTTCGGAAAATATCGCATCAACGAGCTAAATTTCAAAGATTTTGAAACCGGTTAAACCAAAATTTAAAGAACGAATTAGTTTAATTAAATATTTCCCGTTAGGAGGGTTTGGAGAGGTTACACTCAGAATCGTATAAAACGAGAGCAGAGTTATTAAGTTTCTCTTTTGACTTCTTTCATTTGCATCGCTTACGACGTACAAAAATCTACTAACGAGCTTGTAAGTATTAACATTTTTAAATTAAATAGTACAGTGTTAAATTGTTAGCCTCATAGTTTGAAACGGGGATAGTGTCGAGTTTAATTTTAACTGAGGTGCAACAGATATTTTAACAAGCTCGTGAAGTAAAGTAAAGTAAAGTAACGTAAATTAAATTATGCAATAATAAAAAAGTGTAATATACTTGGATTTGGATTTGGATGGATCTTGAATGAATAGCATGTAGCACAACTTAGATGGTGTTTATCTATAAATAGCTGGAGGCGACAAGCAGAGCAGAACTACGAGACCGATGGTGCAGGAACTTTACTTGATCGTCACCGGAGTAGGGATCTTCAAGTTTCCAGGTAACGCATTAGAATTTGCTGTTTTTTATAAACTATGAAAATTATTGTGATGGGTGAGAGTGAACTTTGATGGTATTTTGCGTATTGAAAATAATACGTATAACTAACTTTGATGATTGTATTTGAATATAAATCTAAAGGTGTATATAAAGCTTATTAACATTCCTCATAAATTTAATATTTTATTGTTAAGAGTACATGGGTTTTTTGTGTTTGTAGTAAAAGTATGCAAAGTAAAAAGCATACATTAATAAATTAAACTGGGTTTTCATGAGCTCACCATACTCCAGAGTAGAAATAGTTATAAATAAAAAAAAGAAAAAAAAGGTATTATTCAGGGCTCATTTACTCCTGTTACATTCAATGTGTTTGATATTTCAATTTAAAATCCTGGATTTTACAAAGATATAATTTATTGAGGTGTAACTTGAGCACCGAAATGTAAATGGTCTTAAATTATTATTTGTTAATAGTGGCAAATAAATATTCTATGATTGTTGTATTATTTTGTGGTTTTATTGAGAGTGTGCGGGAACGGTAAAGAGTATAATAGTAAATCTAGGTATCCAAGAGGAGGTCCAACTAAGCTAGCCAGAGAAGCGGTTGAAGAAATCAAAGTTGATGGAAGCAGAATCTGGGTAAGAAATATTATTTTTTGAAAATTTTCTTTTTGGTAAATTAAAAAATGCTCGAAGATTTTTTTTTATATAGGCAAGGTCTTATAAAGGTTACATGGCAATTTATGACGCCCAATTCGTGGGCTCGAATGTTTTTTTTTACTCTGGCGAGGCTTTATAGAAGTTACATGGCAATATATTTATATATATATATATATATATATATATTACTCAAATTTAGACCAGGGTAGAAAATTAATTTACGACATCAAATAATTTTAATCACCGTGTATAAGAAAGCTTTGGGAAAAAGTAAGCGTAATTAAATGCCTAGTGTGAAGATTTAAATCATTCAATTAGAATGTAGGGTTTGTATAGAATTTCATTAGATAATACACGTTATTAAAACCGTGGAGCATAAAAATTTATTCGTTTCATTAAAAATAAGGGATTTAAATTATTCACTAGACGCTTTCTATAAAAAGAAGCAGAATTAAAATGCTCAACGTGTATTTAATTTAATTGTTCCAAGAAACAAATAGAAATTACGTGCGAACTTTATATTAATTAATTCAATTTTTAAGTAACGGGTATTAAACAAAGTGTACAAATAATAATTAATATTTAATTAGTATTCGCTAAAAATTAAAGGGTAGAAGTCAATGCCATTCATTATTATTTTAATTGGAGTTAATTGAACGATTATTGAGGTATAATATGCATAAAAGCTTTTAAAAACCCAATAATACCAAATATGAGACGCGTTGCTAGCATACAAATCTATCAAGAAAGTTAAAATACATGGAATATCCAAATCGTAGAAGTATTATGATTGAACACCTGCGTATTTTAAATGTCACGTTTTGTTTAATTTGTTTGGAATAGATAAACATGCAGATTCTACGTATATTGGAAACGGTCGGATAAACCGTAGCTTATATTAACGAGACAGGCGAGTTGAGGGGTTATTTAACTCAAGTAAGTCACGTCGCGGGTCCACGTGGATTCAAATAACCCATAATAAAGAATATCGATTTGTACCACTCAGATCAGGTTAGGAAGAGACGGATAAAACAGGTAAAACAGAGACACAGATAATAAAAGGCCGGATTTGAGCAACGTTACGAGGTTTACGATTGGTGCAAATAAGATGCAGATATGAGAGGTGTAAACGTAACGATTTCTGTATAAAATTAATTAGTTGTTCGCAGACGCTTTGCGTGTCGTGTGAAAAGTTCTTAGATTTTCAACTGGCGCGTGTGCAAATTTTTAGAATCGCTGTGCCGGACTGTCGAAAAGGGAACATAGAATGCGAAATTCTGAAAACGGTCCGTTGCGGGACAAATCCGACGTGCAAGCGCGCTATTATATAAACCCGTGTTTATAGGAGTTTGGCTCTCTTAGATTTTGATTTTATTCAATACTTTAAAACAGTTTGCTCATTATTTTTTGATGTTATGCGATACTGCAAGCAGAATTCGTGCTACGATACAAGTTAGTATGCATTAGTGCACTTAGAAAAGATAGATAAGTAGCGATAAATAAATACACTGAAGTATGCCGCTTTGTATAGCGTGAACGAATTATGGATTGCTTTGCTAATTTTCGGGAGTGAGTAATCAAGTATTATTAGTAAACGTGATTGGATCCACAAAACAAGATTCAGATATACATAGATGAGTTCCTGAAAAGCCCCGAAACAATTTTAGATGAATGGTGGTGTAGAAATAAAAATAACACATGATCCAAAATTCATGTCCAACAACGATTTATTCAAATATCAAATACATCACAATACTCAAAATTTGACATTGACAAATTACTTTTCATTCAATAGAAAATAACTTTCAAACCATAAAATTTTTTTACAATTTATCCATTTCTCACATTCGTAAGTAATTTAAGTATAAACCATTATGTACAACCACTATTTGTAGTTTACTCCTGAAGAAGAGATAAAGATTCTCGAAAGCTCGAGTTCTAAAAGAATAAAGAGAATATAGTTTTATCGCTGTTTTATTCCCAAGAATACTCAATTCACTATTAAAACCACACAGCAAGAAAATACTCATCTATATATATATATATATATATATATATATATATATATATATATAGCTGTGTATTTTTCTCAAGCTCCACGTTGGTTCGTCTATAAATTTGATGTAGTATCCTCCTCACATATTGTACTCGGATGTAATAGACGTTCTACTTAACGCCATCGCTCTATGTTCCTCTCAAATTAATCTTTTACTTTTAGTATTATGACACGGCTAGCCCTTTTTAATCTACACAGAGTGCACAACGTTACGATGATCAATTTTCTTTATCACCCCTTTATGATTACCTGTTTGAATTGATAAACGAAGTCAATCAACATTCATATAATGAAAGGATATAATATTTACAATTTTTGAAATTCTTTAAAAATACACTCTTCAATCAATTAATATCAAATTTGTTATTTATTCCAAAATTTATATTCTTTTAGTTTCAATATAAAGTCACCAAAAACTACCCCTTTTCAAAAAAATCTGGAACGTTCGAGACCCCTTTATGATTTATTACGTAAGTTTAACGTATGCAATGTTTCTTGTTGACTTCTTTACAAGTATTAAATAAATTGAATAAATTCAGTATTAAAATTTAAATTGAAAAATATCTTAAAATTGAGTAGATCTGACCTGTGATTTCCTGATTTGTTGGTTCGTGTTATGAATCAAAACCCCCTTGTTGTCTTTAATCGTATACCAATAATCTGCTTTGTTGATCCAATATTTGAGTACAGTTACCCCTTGTTTTTTAAAAATCACCTCGTGCTTCTTTATTTTATATTTCTCTGCATATGCTTTGAATCTCTTCTCTTAAATACTTTCAACGCAGATTAGAATTCTACTAGAATTGTACCAGAAGCCAATAAGAATTTGATTAAAAGTCAATTAGAATTGTATCAGAAGTCAATCAGAATCCAATTGGAATTGTACCAGAATCCAATTTAAAGCCCTATATGATTATAAATATTTAATTTAAATTAATTACCCAATTTCTACTCACGTTTTCTGAGAAAAGCGGCTAAAACTTTTAATATATTCTTAACATGATTTTTTATGTAGCAATATCTTTACTATAACATAAATTTGATATATTCTAAACTTTATTTATTTGACGCGTAGATTTCTGGTTAAAAGTGTAGTGGCTTCGACGTGCATCAAGTGTGGACTGCCTTGTCTTATCACTGGTGGGTGTTAAATAGCCTTTTCCCACTACATCTGGGTTGGGTTTCCAAGCAGTTTTACAGATTGTTTCAACCAACCAGCTTTTATCTTTATATTCCTTGTATTTTTAAGCTGCGTCTGATGAAATTATGCTTTGGATTTCCGTGTCATGGTGTTTATTTGCGATCTTGGATACCTTATTATTTGTTATCGCGGCCAGACTTTCAACTTACGTCTGTTGTTTTGTATAGATAATGCTTTTGGAGAATTGTACAAAAATAAATGATGTAACTCTAAAGATGTTTTCGTTTATGTATTTATTTATTTGAAAGTGCGTTTTTTTTATCAAAGCGCTCATGGTTCCAGCGTAATTGCATGTAGATTTGTTAGGTTACATCTTATCTTCTGCGTATTTTATTTTATAAACTTGTAAAATACTCCTCAACGTATGTTTAATTACATGTACGCATATTTCTCTCCTGAGTACGCTTTCTATTGTTGAAAGATATGCTCACTTGCATCTATTAAGGTTACTTACGGCCTATATACAGGGTGTTAAATGCTAGCTATTTACATAATGTACAAATTACTTATTTTTCTGCTAAATAAATGCAGTTTTCTGATTCCTATCGCTATTTACAGTTACTATACGACCCTTACTACCCAATACACCCATAAACAACCCCTTATCACAACATTATATATATATATATATATATATATATATATATATATATGTATATATATATATATATCTTGTAACTGTGAAGTATCTCGCATGGTGATTAGATTTAAATGGCCGAACCAACACAAACCTAGTTGTTTTTACAGAATTTATAGCTGAAGCATAGAACAAAAACACCAGGTCGACGTCATGTATACAGATTTCGCTAAAACATTTGATAAAGTCGAGCATGAGTTTTGCTATTGAAATTAGTATCCTTCGGTGGTTTTTCAATACCAACATTTGAATTTTTCAAATCATATCTATTGAATAGAAATTTTATGCTACTTATAAAAATGCTGTCTCTAAATGCTTTGTTCCTACGTCAGGTGTGTCACAGGGTAGCAACCTATGTCCGCTTCTATTTCTCATATTCGTCAATGATCTTCCAAATTCCATTTCAGACAGCTAATATCTATTTTTTGCAGATAACCTAAAGATTTATAGAGACAATCAGAATAATATATCGGATTGTAAATTACTGAAAGCTGATCTAGATCGCATATACCAATGGTGTAATGAAAATAAGTTGTATTTTAATATTAGTAAATGCGAAATCTAAAATAGAATTTTATTATTCAATTTCACAGACTAAGCTTAAGAAGGTAAGCAACAAATAGGATTTAGGAATTTACTTCACAACAAATCTAAACTTTGAAATGCACATTAAATCTACTGTATAGGCCGTAAGTAAGATTAGGTTTTATCATCAGAAATTCGCAGTCTTTTAGTAATGTCGAGTGTATTAAGACCCTTTACAATATAGTAGTCCGCACGAGACTAGAATTTGCCATTATAGAATGGGATCTTGGAACAGCAACACACTCTCAGTTGATTGAGCAAGTGCAAAATAAATTCATTAAATATCCCTATTACAAGACACTTGAGGTTTTCATAGGATACAATGTTTATGGAAATGCTAGAGAATTGCTGCGTATTGACACTATTTCCAATCATAGAACGAAAACAGCAATAATTTTTCTGTACAAAGTTTGAAATGGCTATAACGACTGTCCGAATATATTAAGTGAGATAGATTTGTATGTACCAGCCCACTTAGGCGTCGTAAAAATTTATTTTAAATACTTAATTTTAAAACAGATTTGAGACGTAATTCACCAATAATAAAAATCCTGAATACATATAATTGTTTATCTACTGATACGCTAATTCCCCTATTCTCATGCAACTTCCGTAAACTCAAAAAGCAATTAACATATCTTGGTTCAAACAAATAATAATAACACCCAAACTTCTACGAAGAAGCATGAAGGCGATAGCACACGCTCACGCACACACCCATGCGCGCGCACACACACTAACACTTACATCTTCACACACATTCTCACATACACCCACTCGCGCATGCACTTGTACCTAGCTATATAGTTATATTTATAGTACATATTATTCTATATTATTATTTTACTTAAATTTAGTTTATAGTGAAATATGTAATTAGGGTGTTACTTTGTTTATTTCAGACGAATAAATAAATAAGTAAATAAATAAATAAACTAACTGCTTGTGGTTTGTATTTCTTCCTAAGATTTTGCTTTATTTACAGTTGAAGTTTATACAAGTGCTACCTTGTGTCAGGAATTTATGTTCGTTTGACTGCTTTTTTAAAGAGTTTATTTACAACAAGATTTTTTTCTGTTTAGTTATATACAATTATTCAAAGAGGTTACAAAGCATTACAAAAAAAAGTATACATTGAGCTACTACCAAAGCGTTGCTTTGAAATCTAAATAATTAACGTCGTACCTGTCGATTAGTTGCTTTTTTAGGCGAGCTTTCAAAATACATCATATCAATTAAAAAGCAGGCTCCAATCATCACGGCTTTCATTCGCACATCTAAATCCATTGGAAACTTAATAGAAAAATTGTCTGCATCTGTGAAAGCTTCCTTTTCAAATCCTGTCCACTTCTTAGTAATCTTACCAACTTCAACTTCTCCGTCTATAGAAACAATTTTAAAATCAATGTCACCACAGCATGATAGGGTGCAGCAAGGGCCTTTAATGTATAAGACAGTGTCCCCGTTGGCATTTTTAACAGCAAAACTGAAACATTAAAAATACAACTTCTACATCACTTTCCACAATTGACACGTTTCAGTATCTATCTCCTCTCACCATTCATCCATACATTCAAATTCATCACAATTACAATTCAAAACGTCCCATAATCAACACATCAAAATTTTCAGCAATGTTTCCACTTTAAATACACCACAAATAATTTCACTGTCACCAGAAACCCATTAATATTCAAAATAAAAATAACACATGATCCAAAATTCATGTCCAACAACGATTTATTCAAATATCAAATACATCACAATACTCAAAATTTGACATTGACAAATTACTTTTCATTCAATAGAAAATAACTTTCAAACCATAAAATTTTTTTACAATTTATCCATTTCTCACATTCGTAAGTAATTTAAGTATAAACCATTATGTACAACCACTATTTGTAGTTTACTCCTGAAGAAGAGATAAAGATTCTCGAAAGCTCGAGTTCTAAAAGAATAAAGAGAATATAGTTTTATCGCTGTTTTATTCCCAAGAATACTCAATTCACTATTAAAACCACACAGCAAGAAAATACTCATCTATATATATATATATATATATATATATATATATATATATATATATAGCTGTGTATTTTTCTCAAGCTCCACGTTGGTTCGTCTATAAATTTGCTGTAGTAGCCTCCTCACTTATTGTACTCGGATGTAATAGACGTTCTACTTAACGCCATCGCTCTATGTTCCTCTCAAATTAATCTTTTACTTTTAGTATTATGACACGGCTAGCCCTTTTTAATCTACACAGAGTGCACAACGTTACGATGATCAATTTTCTTTATCACCCCTTTATGATTACCTGTTTGAATTGATAAACGAAGTCAATCAACATTCATATAATGAAAGGATATAATATTTACAATTTTTGAAATTCTTTAAAAATACACTCTTCAATCAATTAATATCAAATTTGTTATTTATTCCAAAATTTATATTCTTTTAGTTTCAATATAAAGTCACCAAAAACTACCTCTTTTCAAAAAAATCTGGAACGTTCGAGACCCCTTTATGATTTATTACGTAAGTTTAACGTATGCAATGTTTCTTGTTGACTTCTTTACAAGTTTTGGATAAATTGAATAAATTCAGTATTAAAATTTAAATTGAAAAATATCTTAAAATTGAGTAGATCTGACCTGTGATTTCCTGATTTGTTGGTTCGTGTTATGAATCAACACCCCCTTGTTGTCTTTAATCGTATACCAATAATCTGCTTTGTTGATCCAATATTTGAGTACAGTTACCCCTTGTTTTTTAAAAATCACCTCGTGCTTCTTTATTTTATATTTCTCTGCATATGCTTTGAATCTCTTCTCTTAAATACTTTCGACGCAGATTAGAATTCTACTAGAATTGTACCAGAAGCCAATAAGAATTTGATTAAAAGTCAATTAGAATTGTATCAGAAGTCAATCAGAATCCAATTGGAATTGTACCAGAATCCAATTTAAAGCCCTATATGATTATAAATATTTAATTTAAATTAATTACCCAATTTCTACTCACGTTTTCTGAGAAAAGCGGCTAAAACTTTTAATATATTCTTAACATGATTTTTTTATGTAGCAATATCTTTACTATAACATAAATTTGATATATTCTAAACTTTATTTATTTGACGCGTAGATTTCTGGTTAAAAGTGTAGTGGCTTCGACGTGCATCAAGTGTGGACTGCCTTGTCTTATCACTGGTGGGTGTTAAATAGCCTTTTCCCACTACATCTGGGTTGGGTTTCCAAGCAGTTTTACAGATTGTTTCAACCAACCAGCTTTTATCTTTTATATTCCTTGTATTTTTAAGCTGCGTCTGATGAAATTATGCTTTGGATATCCGTGTCATGGTGTTTATTTGCGATCTTGGATACCTTATTATTTGTTATCGCGGCCAGACTTTTAACTTACGTCTGTTGTTTTGTATAGATAATGCTTTTGGAGAATTGTACAAAAATAAATGATGTAACTCTAAAGATGTTTTCGTTTATGTATTTATTTATTTGAAAGTGCGTTTTTTTATCAAAGCGCTCATGGTTCCAGCGTAATTGCATGTAGATTTGTTAGGTTACATCTTATCTTCTGCGTATTTTATTTTATAAACTTGTAAAATACTCCTCAACGTATGTTTAATTACATGTACGCATATTTCTCTCCTGAGTACGCTTTCTATTGTTGAAAGATATGCTCACTTGCATCTATTAAGGTTACTTACGGCCTATATACAGGGTGTTAAATGCTAGCTATTTACATAATGTACAAATTACTTATTTTTCTGCTAAATAAATGCAGTTTTCTGATTCCTATCGCTATTTACAGTTACTATACGACCCTTACTACCCAATACACCCATAAACAACCCCTTATCACAACATTATATATATATATATATATATATATATATATATATATATATATCTTGTAACTGTGAAGTATCTCGCATGGTGATTAGATTTAAATGGCCGAACCAACACAAACCTAGTTGTTTTTACAGAATTTATAGCTGAAGCATAGAACAAAAACACCAGGTCGACGTCATGTATACAGATTTCGCTAAAACATTTGATAAAGTCGAGCATGAGTTTTTGCTATTGAAATTAGTATCCTTCGGTGGTTTTTCAATACCAACATTTGAATTTTTCAAATCATATCTATTGAATAGGAAATCTTATGCTACTTATAAAAATGCTGTCTCTAAATGCTTTGTTCCTACGTCAGGTGTGTCACAGGGTAGCAACCTATGTCCGCTTCTATTTCTCATATTCGTCAATGATCTTCCAAATTCCATTTCAGCCAGCTAATATCTATTTTTTGCAGATAACCTAAAGATTTATAAAGACAATCAGAATAATATATCGGATTGTAAATTACTGAAAGCTGATCTAGATCGCATATACCAATGGTGTAATGAAAATAAGTTGTATTTTAATATTAGTAAATGCGAAATCTAAAATAGAATTTTATTATTCAATTTCACAGACTAAGCTTAAGAAGGTAAGCAACAAATAGGATTTAGGAATTTACTTCACAACAAATCTAAACTTTGAAATGCACATTAAATCTACTGTATAGGCCGTAAGTAAGATTAGGTTTTATCATCAGAAATTCGCAGTCTTTTAGTAATGTCGAGTGTATTAAGACCCTTTACAATATAGTAGTCCGCACGAGACTAGAATTTGCCATTATAGAATGGGATCTTGGAACAGCAACACACTCTCAGTTGATTGAGCAAGTGCAAAATAAATTCATTAAATATCCCTATTACAAGACACTTGAGGTTTTCATAGGATACAATGTTTATGGAAATGCTAGTGAATTGCTGCGTATTGACACTATTTCCAATCATAGAACGAAAACAGCAATAATTTTTCAGTACAAAGTTTGAAATGGCTATAACGACTGTCCGAATATATTAAGTGAGATAGATTTGTATGTACCAGCCCACTTAGGCGTCGTAAAATTTATTTTAAATACTTAATTTTAAAACAGATTTGAGACGTAATTCACCAATAATAAAAATCCTGAATACATATAATTGTTTATCTACTGATACGCTAATTCCCCTATTCTCATGCAACTGCCGTAAACTCAAAAAGCAATTAACATATCTTGGTTCAAACAAATAATAATAACACCCAAACTTCTATGAAGAAGCATGAAGGCGATAGCACACGCTCACGCACACACCCATGCGCGCGCACACACACTAACACTTACATCTTCACACACATTCTCACATACACCCACTCGCGCATGCACTTGTACCTAGCTATATAGTTATATTTATAGTACATATTATTCTATATTATTATTTTACTTAAATTTAGTTTAGAGTGAAATATGTAATTAGGGTGTTACTTTGTTTATTTCAGACGAATAAATAAATAAGTAAATAAATAAATAAACTAACTGCTTGTGGTTTGTATTTCTTCCTAAGATTTTGCTTTATTTACAGTTGAAGTTTATACAAGTGCTACCTTGTGTCAGGAATTTATGTTCGTTTGACTGCTTTTTTAAAGAGTTTATTTACAACAAGATTTTTTTCTGTTTAGTTATATACAATTATTCAAAGAGGTTACAAAGCATTACAAAAAAAAGTATACATTGAGCTACTAACAAAGCGTTGCTTTGAAATCTAAATAATTAACGTCGTACCTGTCGATTAGTTGCTTTTTTAGGCGAGCTTTCAAAATACATCATATCAATTAAAAAGCAGGCTCCAATCATCACGGCTTTCATTCGCACATCTAAATCCATTGGAAACTTAATAGAAAAATTGTCTGCATCTGTGAAAGCTTCCTTTTCAAATCCTGTCCACTTCTTAGTAATCTTACCAACTTCAACTTCTCCGTCTATAGAAACAATTTTAAAATCAATGTCACCACAGCATGATAGGGTGCAGCAAGGGCCTTTAATGTATAAGACAGTGTCCCCGTTGGCATTTTTAACAGCAAATGTAGGACAAAGTAGAGCCCATTCTTGTTCGATTGTTCCCGCAAGCATTCCTGCTGGAGCAGATACTTCTAGCTTCTGTAGGCAGCATGGAAACCAGCAAGACTGGCATGCTAACGGTCGTTTTATGTGAATAATTGGCGTACCGAAATTGTCTAAAATTGTCATATCAAAAGGTCTCTTAGGGCCGCAGCAATATCGAGCACAACAACCAGACTCTTCAGCTGCTAGAAATACCTTTTGGCCTAATCTGTTACGTATGGTGTACTTGTTTTCGGTTTCATACGCATACATTAATTCCAAATATTCCACTTCCTGGTGAACTAATAATTGATCAATCTGTGTTAAATATCCTAAACCTGGTGGGCAGTTTGAAATGTTTTGAGGCATAGTCATCCAATCGCATGGCAGCGTAACCGGCACGGGTTGAGGCGGCGCTGTTGGAGCGAGTTCTGGAGGAATTATTATGCCTGGGGGTGGTGGAGATAGCTTTAAGTTATGAGCAGGCGAGCTGTACATCGTCGGCGGTAAGAAGCTTCCAGCAGGTTGATATTCAGGGGGTGCACTTGCCATTTCTAGAAAGATTCAAAAGATTAATAAATTTAACTTAATAAATATGTACTTACTTTAGTTATTCACAACACAAGTATTCTCGTACAACGCTCTTGATTTGTGAGTATAGTTACAGCTGGTATTGCTTAGAAACCCACCTGTTTACGTTCATACGCGCGGATCAATACATACCATCCCTCAGAACTTGAGAAACGCGATATTAGGGATTTCAGTTTGTGCAACCGCTGTAATATTTGCACATAGCTTGTATTGCCATCTAGCGCCCTTTGGCAATTTTTAGTACGAGTTTGAAAACAAGTCAAACAGGTTTTACGACGTGATGTTAACTTCACAACCTGGTTTGTTTGTATAAGTCTTTTTATTAAATTCAGCACTGCTGTCGATGATTTTTAATAGGTTATTTAATTACAGAATATGAAATAATTGTCAGTGACGTGAAAGTAACGAAGCTATCATTTAGTGGAGTCTATTTGAAACATTTCTCAGTTCGAAGAAATAAACAAAAATATTAAAAGCTGGTTAAACATGCAAAAACCATACAAATAAGTATTTTTGAGTTTTGTAAGTTAACAGAAAATAAATATCTACCTTTTCATTAAGGGGCTAAGCAAGATTGAAAGCTCGAATACGGGTCTTGAATTTCAGCAGTCTTTATTTTTGGCGTAAGTAAATTCTAGGCTGGTGTAGATTTTGCTATCCACCACCGTCTTTCCAAGCCATCACTACCAGTTCATTTTTGTTTTACAAAAACAAATTGCTTCCTTCTCGCAATACTAGTAAACGTAAACCACTACTGAATTTTCGTTATATTATTTTCCATTTTATTACTGACTGCAACTGTGCTTAATGCAACTTCTTCGAAGTATAGGATTCATTTCTGGATTTGCAAATCTATGACCTAACTGATGCCGAGAGGGTTCTCTAGAACTCTGTCATTTGGGAACTATCACATACATCAATATCCTTTATAAAAGATAGTGGCTTTACCTAAAGAGCACCAGATTTGAAAAAAGTTTTCTGCAGAATTAGGGGCAACGTGCCCTAGTCTATAATGCCATAAGTATAAAGAATTTTTTGGAATAACACTGTCTGACCTTTGACTAGATTCCGAGTCATGATTTGCATTAAAAATACAATTTGACTGTACTAGATTTTGAGAAGATTAAACTTCCGAGTCGGATGCTAAAATAATAATCGATTTTTAGGGAGTTACTCGACACTATTTCCATGTTTGTGTAACATCACTAAATTATTAAGTGTTTCTGGAGCAAATATTTTCCGTCAACGATAGTCGGATAAATGGACTACTGACATCCCAGTTTGTCCTGCACAAAAAGTTTGCTTAAGCCTTGTATTCAATCAACATGGTGTAGTGACAAAATTTTTGTTTTTCTCGTAATACATATTTTGCTGATGTATATTTCAGTAGTTACATAAAATTTTTTAGAGGTAGACTTTTACCTTGGTGCACGCTTATTAGCTAAAAGTGTAATGTAACAGGAAGTTCTAATATAAATAAGCACCAATTTTGTATTTGCATAACAACCATTATTGAATAAATTTCAGATATCCCTTTTCTTTTAGATACATGCATACTTGACCAGTTAGGGATGAATTTAGTGTATTTGTTAAATACTGCGCTATTCATGTTATGATAATATAGATTATGCGAACCTCTTGCAGTTTTATTATTGTTTATGCTTAGTTTAATCTAGTAGGTGAGGGAAAAGGTGTACACAAGGCTTCATCAACCCAAGGGATAGAAAAAATACCATTTAGGTGCCTCTTAGACCACCCGTTTGCCTAGGGAGACCAAATTCAAGATGATTGGTGCTCAAAAACTTCTGGACAGAAACTTTAAAGACTTTTCCAGGTCGGTGTAAAGGAAGGTGTTTGAAGTTTGTATATCCCTATAAAATTTACATTTGCTTTTATAGAACTAACCCCTCACCGCTACAAGCTAGCTGTAAGTAACAGGTTAAGAGTTTTTGAATCACGCACATGTTGCACAAACGACACAGAACAAGTTGATAGTTTCTTATACAACACTATGATTCAGTAATAATAATCGTCATTACCTAATAAAGAAGTAGGTTAATAGAACTTGCTCAAATTCGTTGATATTACATTCATGTTACATTTATTATTATTGCATTAGTTAGATAATCATATGGTGGTAGGTGCAGAACCTCATAGACATGACTTCTTAGAATGATTCACTTTTAAATATCTATGTGATATACTGATTGTTATGTGTAATAAGCTATTGAATTATGAGCCCCTTCCCACTTCAGTTGGTCCAACTATTGAATTCTAATATCTTTATTAATAAATAATGTAATTAATATATATATATACATATATATATATATATATATATATATATATATGTATATATATATCTATATTATTGTGATATTTGGTGCGTCGAAAGGGTGTTATTTTGATTTGGAACGTGATTTTTGAATTCAGCGTATGAAAATACATCAAACAGCTTTAGAAACTTTTTAAAAGTAAATAGTTAAAAATTAAATTTTTAGAAATTTTCAGGAAGTTAAAATTTATTTTTCATAATCCTTCAGATAAGTACTCGGAAAATGGCTCATGGCATATAAGAAACATCCCGTGTATAATACGGTGTTTCAATTTAATATTTTAGAACTCAAAGTTTAACCCTCTTATTTAATAATAGCAAAGTTGGTATTTATAATTTTTAAAAGCTTTTCGAATGAGTTTGGACTAGTTTATTTTTCTTTGTATCAAAGGAAAGGGGAGATAAGAAATGAACAAGCAACAAAAATTCCAGTTAGTCTAAGTTCTCAACGTCAATTAGTGGTGTAGGAGAAAGATTTACGACTGCTGAAATAAATGTAAAACCTGAGAATAAGAATAGGAGTTGATTCGAGTGCATATGTAGGAATGAGATGAAGACAACACGTGTTGTGATTTTAGGATGTGACTGGATGGACCGATTTGCTTTTGTAATTAGTTTTGAAAAATGTTTGTTGGAGGGTACGTTTGAAAAAACAAAGCAAGAATTTAAATTTTTATTAGTCGGGCGGGAAAATATAAACCGGGCTGTGTCATGTGCAATATTTATGTTAAGATTGACCTTGGCGTTCAGGACGGGGTTGGCAGAAAATGGTACCCAAATAAAAATATTGCGTTTGTTGTTAGGTACGCAAAGATAGTTAAAACGGAGAAGTTCAAAAACCCATACCGAGAGGTTGTTGAATTGGAAGAAAGTTCTGAAATAGATAATGAAGTGCACTTCTGCCACCATTGGCCAAATGATTATATAAAATCGATCTGTCGTCCTGATCGTGACAGAGAACTTAAGAATTTTGGGTTTTCAGTTAAAGAAAAGTTAAGAATAAAAACAGCGAAAACAGCTTAGGCATAGTCGTAATGCGCGCAAACTTACCAATTTTGTAGAGGAGGATCGCGTCTTTGTACGCTTTCATTCCAAGTCTTCTGCCAAAAACAAAGTAAGAAAGAAAATTTTTTTTTTGTTATTCAGGGGCCCGGGTGCAATTGCCAGAGTAGTCAACCCCAATTCCTACCAAACTTGCGAGGACTCGACCGTGTTCTCTCTCGTAGTCCATAGTAAAAATGACTCGAAACCCTATCGAGGGTGTGTTGATCTAGCGCACGTCTCCATGGTGAATTGAATAAGTATCCTGGCGGCACCTAAATTTCACGGCTCCGTGGCGTAGTTGGTATGTGTGTGACTACACGCCCTAGGTCACAGGTTCGAATCCCGACACGATCCACTTGAAAAAAGTTAGGCGAGCATTTTTCACAAAAATACACCCTCGTTTGGATGAGAGGTAAATGGAAGTCCGTGTGTGAGTGTTGTTTGTTGTGTGAGTGTTAACGATGCCTACCTTGCTTGGAACAGCAAGGGTTCGGAAAAATTCCAAATTTTTCAGGTAAAAAAACTCGCTGACCAATGTGGTGCCTTTGGGTGGAGCATTGGAAAATCACATGTTAGGCACCTAAATTCAAGTGGCGGGTAATGTGCTGCGCCAGTAGTTTGTAGTATGTAATAGCCCTTTTAACAATAGGTTTAACCATTCTTATTTAGTAGTACAAGAGAGTATTATTATAAGAAGTGGAGGTCAGAGGAATAAGCTCGTTACGTTCATTTTCGTAAATAATTGATTGGTTTATATGCAATAATTTTTAACTTAAATTCCTTTGGCGTTAAACACGAAAATTATTTCCGTAAATTAAAATAACCCTTTCGTGTATTAAAATTTGTATTGTAATTAATAATAAACATCCTGTATATTTTACTCGATAAATCTTTCTGCTCATTAAAAATAAACATCCCTTCTAAGAATTTCTTACCGTGGAACTTACGCCATAATTAGATAGGCGTCTTTCCAAGTATTCAATAATTAAGGCTGGTGTGTTTTCCCTTTTTAAAGAATTCGGCGAAATTGTTTCAATAAATTAGGGTTTTCCTGTTTTATCTTCCTTAACGACAAGTTTACGTTAGGCTTTGGTTTGTCCGTCGCCCTTAATCTAAGCAACATGGGAATGAAATTGGCAGCGAGCGACTGGCGACATTTGTGTGGCTATCTGAATAGACGGACATGCCGAGTTGGAGTAGTCAACTCAAAACGTTTAGTAATTTCGATTTCATTTAAAAACAGCTAACCTTTTTCCCTTTACAGCGCAACAAATTTTTTTGAACAGATTTTTTCGAACAAATTTTTTAAACAAATTTTAATTAGACAACAAATGCAATGACTTATTTTTCTTTTAGTAAAAAGTTGTTGATATATTTGTGTTAATATTCCAAATGAATGTAGTTTTCGTTATTTAAAAAAAGAAATGGAAGTGTGATTTTCGTTATCCGGTCTTATGATTACACCAAGTAACTATGCTGAAAGTATGACGAACATCTGTTCATAACTCTCCGAGCAAAAGAGAAAGGTTATTGATAAGAAGTTTATGCTAAAAGTGATAAGTTATCTTATAGCCTTTTGTGTCTTTTGGGATTTTATTTAACGAGAATTTCCAATAATCGAATAGAGCCCACGGCAAGTTCTGATGGAAAATGGCCAAAAGTTGTGGAAATCTCAAAGGCAAAGCGGCTAGTCGAACTATATGCTCTGGGTGGAACATGAGCTGTGGGTCGGGGTTAGATTGTGACCAAAAATACTGTTTATTAAAGACAACATAATCCCTGAAGTTTCTTACCTTATGGCTCGACCTTGATCTTAGTAATTCACTGCTACACCTGTGAACAAATTAAACACAGAACAGCACTGTTTGTGCATTTATACTCAAAAAATTTTTAAATTCAAATGGAATCAACTTTCATTCATCCTAATTAAAAAGAATAGTCTTGTTCAAAAAATAAAAATCTATTCCTCTAGTATTCAATTATGTGCTTTTTTACAAAATATCTTTCTTTCTTTATATTGTGATTAATTTAATTTATGAAAATTATTTACAAGGGCACTGGATAAAATCAGTACCAATCAAATTAAATGTGGTTTTATTAACAAATAGATAAAGCATCAAGTTGCTTTCTAAACTGTTGCTTATTGATAACAAAAATGTTAGTTTTGGTAGATCTACCTTAACCTTACAATGGATAATTCCAAATAGTTATTAATGAAATAGCAAACATAGAAGTTTAATTTCTAAGTTCTCATAAATAGAAGAATTTACTTTCTATAACACGTAATGACACCTACCGTAGTTTCATTGAGTTAATAAAAGAATTAGATATGTAAAAGTTACAGATTCCTATTACTTAATATTGAAAAATATAATTGTGGTCTGTCCTTGACCTATTTAGAAGTTTGAATAACTTGATTAAACAAAAAATAATCTGATTACAATGTCCATAGTTCAGCTAACATACGAAAACAATTTTCTACATACCAGAACTCCGTCTGTCTGAAAAATACCATAAAGGAAGCTTACGTCAGCATTGAAATACGGAAATCTCCAATTTAGAACGAATAATTGTACTGCATACTGAAATTCCACATTACTCGGCGTCCATTTTGAGTAATTAAATTTTGCCAGATCCACACCATGAACAAAGCGTAAAAACCTATATTTTCTTCTAGCTTTTAATCAAAAATAACGTAAACCAGTCTCCTGATTACCAATCTGCATGTTAATTTAAAGTTGCTTTATATGTAAATTAAACCACGAAAATTATCAAATGATGCATGATAATTTAACTTGAATACTATATGTATAATTTCATGTTATATATAAATAAAGTTGCATGTAATTTAGATTGAATACTTTATGTAAAATTTCGTATTATACATAAATAAAGTTGCATGTTACCAACGGCCCTTCGACCAAAAAATTTCACGTCATCTACGAGCTGTTCCAACAAATGGACCATCAAAAATGCCTCTCGGAGATGACATTCTCCTAACAGAACTTAATCCGCACGTGCTTTCAACACGAAAAACAGCAAAAAACCATTGTTTGTAGGAACAATTCGACCTGCTTTCACCACAGCTGTATTGGAAGTGTAGGGGTCAAGCGAGTTGCTGCCCGGCAACACAATCACTTCACAATTTCTTAAATAGATGGAGCTCTAGGAATGATACTAAATGGAAACTTTTATTTTGTCACCGTGGAAATTAAATTTTAATTGAATGCTAATACTTTATTGGGCAATAGGTAATATTTAATTAGTGGATTGAATAACATTATTATGTATTATATGGTTTATTATTAAATAAAGGGATTAATTATATGAACATATCTAGATAGAAAATAAAATTGCTACAATCTTTCTTATAATAAGTAGAGCGTCCGTGTATGTGTGAGTACAAGTATGTATGTTTAATATATCTACGCCTTGTGTAACCTTCTTTTTGTATTGATATCTTGCTCTTAACATTTTTAAATAAAGTTCATAAACTTACGAGTATCTTTTTCTTACAGGTTCTGTAATGAAAGTATTACAACTTAAATATTTGTGCTTAGATCCATTAATTGCCGTTTGGTTCTTACACTTTCTAGACGGTATTGTTGGTAAGCACTTGTTTGTTAAATGTGGTGGCGCATAAGGGCAAGCCGTATCGCCCCCCGTTTTTCTCGTTAAACTCCACTGAAGTTAGAGTTTAGAGCTAGTCAGGAAATCTTCTTAAAATCCCTCACTATGGATTAAAATGTCATTTTTGCGAATTATGACCTTAGGAGAGGGTACGTTTGTTATCCCCAGAACCTTTAATGCGATAAAGTGCTTCGACCTACGGTCCCGACTACACTTTTATTAGTTTAGTTTAAAAGTCTTACGAACAACCATCAATCCGAGAAGAAACATTCCAAATTGTTAATTTCAGCTCCTGTAAACTTTCAGCCATAGAACTTACTCATTTTATCTCGCACCTCTGGGGTAATTTATTTAATTATACTCTGAGTTAAGTGCAAGGCATTACAAATCAACAAAAAATTGATAAGAAGCAATTCTTTATTCGTGATTACCTTTCAAAGAGATATATGTCCTGCATTTTTTATACTGTTGCTGATTTGTTTCTGCATATCTTTAACTGATGGAAAACTTATTACACAGGATCTAGAATTTGTTAGTCAAAGTACAGGACGCATAAATTTCATTTGCATTGCATAATTTTTTGACAGAACTATCACTCAATGTTAAGCAATTGAAATACATATATTATGTTTTATTTTTAAATATAGCTCGTAGCAGTTCTTTTTCTGAGCGAATTTATGAATGACATCGGCATTTCGATCGTTCTTTATTATCTTTAGTATTGATTCATATCGGTCTGCGTATGTGCATAACAAGGTCGACATGCAAATTTAAGAGAATTTTAAACTAATCTTTTGGAAAAGTCCCAAATAGAAACGTTTATCCTTTTACCGTTTTCGTTGCAACGAACTTACACTGTACTGCTTATAAGGAGTATTTTTATTTTTTATTTAGTCACTGTCAAAGTAAATACCATTTAAATGCAAAAAAATCGACTACGATGGTGTGCAAATTTATATTATCGGTCACTCTCGTGTTTGGCAATTCTTCTGTATTAAAAATCTTTTATTAATATTCAATATCCTGTAATTTTGCATTCAAATCATCATTCTAAAGGTTAGCGCTTGTCGCTAAAGTAGTGCAGAACAATATGAACAAAATGTGGTTATTTTTGTAAGGTGCAAATTTGTTGGGGTTATCACAGGTTGTGAACGCTAGAGCGGATATCTTCACTAAACAAACACGAGTTGTTTGTAAAATTCATTGTGCACAACTTATCGTTTCCAAACTAAAACGAGCTTTAAAAATATTGTTATGCAATGGTTGTCTTTAAAATTTTGGCATAAGTTACTGCGAGCTTTCTTTGAAAGAACGGGGAATTTAAAACATCACCCTCGCAACTGCTCCCCTCAGTTTTATTTACCATTGGATGCTTCTCAGGTTATTTCTGAACTTTCGATTTCGTAAATTATTTGGTGGTTTAGGTGAAGTTCTCGGGGACGGTTTTGCTTGGTAGTTTTAATTCTTGTGGCATTGATTGATCGATTTCATTGGAAGGGTGGCTTAGCCACGCGCACTTAGGTCTCAATATGGACCCATTGTGCTGCCTTCTTATACCTGGTCCTCAATCAGACGAACCGGAGGATATCGATCCAGGGCGTGTTACCGATTCTGGCGGTGTATGGCCAGAAGTCACCTAACATGGATTCTCGGAGGTTGGCGAGTACCGGGCAGGTGCACAGGATGTGCTCTGTCGTCTAGTCATCCGGTTGACAACTGCGACAGGTTGGGTTTTCTGATAAACCTAATCTGTGCATGTGCTTTTTTATCTTGTTGTGCCTAGTCAAAACACCTACTAAAAGTCGTAGTTTTTGCCTCGGCAAACCTATGCAAAGTTTCCCATTTTTTTGGTCGAAGGAAACTTAATGAACATTTTTGCCTATCGGCAATAAGTTTTCTTTGCCCACCTTTCGCAATGGCGATGGTAGGTTCTCTGTCTTATCATGATAAATAGCACAGATGCCGAAAGAAAGACCGATGGCTCAGGTCCAACAAAACTCTAAGTCGATCCTTGTCTTGCCAAAGTCTTGCCAGTCTGCTCATTACCGTATTTACCTGAATAACCCTTGATCCAGGCCAGCTCGAGAATATTAGAGTAAGAAGCCCGTTCAAGAGTAAGGTGGCATTTAAGTACTACCTCTGAAAGGATCTTCTGCCTATTTAGGGCCATTAAAACTGCCCTGCTATCTGTGGATATGCGTACAGTTTTATTTTGAATACCTCGTTCCAAAATAAAACTGGCACCTTGCGTGATCACAGTGACTTCTGCTGGGAAAGAAGTTGCTTGCGTTCCCAACGCTGTGCTTTCGTGAAGGTCTAGGTCATCTGAAAAGTTGCCTGCCCCTGTACCTTCCTTCGTTTTTGATCCATCTGTGAAGATGAGTGTATCTGCTGGAATCACGTTTTGAGGGCCCACACAGACCTTGTACTGCTTCCTGAATATTAGTTTGGGTGTAATTGAATCGACCATGGCATCCAAGAGCGGCATTGTTAGCAACGCCTCCTTTAAGATATCCTGGTGTCTTCCACTGTCTACCTTATTGTTCAACAATCCCTTAACTTTTAGTCTTAGTACCGCTCTTAGAGCTACCTTTTTCACATGCAGGTCTAGCGGAGGAAGGCTCAAGATGGCTTTCAAGACCGCAGTTGGTGTGGACTCGATTGTGCCCGTGATACTAAGACAAGCTAGTCTTTGTATGTGCGTAAGTTCTTTAGCTGCGTTAACTTGTCTGGTTCGAGGCCACCAAACAACAGCTCCATTGCATAGCATAGGTCGTACTACTGTAGTGTATAGCCATAGGACAGCCTTTGATGAAAGACCCCAAAGTTTACCTATGGCACGTCTGCATTACCAGAACACTGCACTAGCTTTCGTAACTTTTGCTTGTAGGTGTTTAGCCCATTGCAGTTTCTTATCAAGTATAATACCTAAATACTTGACTTCCTCTGAGAGAGTTAGGGATGTTTGAAAAAGCGATGGTAATCTGGTTATCGTTAATTTTCTATTGCTGGCAAACAGGACTAGCGAGGTCTTGTTTGGATTTATGGTCAAGGAGTTTTTTATCCACCATTGTTCAATAAGCTATAATGCTGTTTGCATTAGGCTGCACAACACTTGCTCATATTTGTCAACTACTACAGTAGTCAAGTCACCAACATGCCCCACCGTGTAGAAGCTGACCCCATTAAGACGATGTAGCAGGTTGTCAACTACTAGATTCCATAGTAGTGGTGACAATACGCCACCTTGAGGACAGCCCTTAGCTACCGCCCTGCATAAGGAAGTGGTTCCTACACAGACACCTACTTCACGACAGCGTAAGTACTGTTGGATTAATTGTCTAAGCGTGTTGTCAACTTCATGTTCTCGCATAACTTTATCAATAGTTTCAAAGGTGGTTTCACTAAACGCGCCTTCAATATCTATAAATAAGCCTAAAGCTGACATATTGTTGTTGAGGGATTTCTCGATCCACCCTACCACAGCGTGTAGGGCAGACTCTGTAGACTTCCCTGGTATATAGGCATGTTGGTTTGGTTAAAGAGGATGGTACTGCCCAATCCTCGCCCTGATATCAATGTCGCACAATCTTTCCAGCGTCTTTAACAAAAAGGACGTTAGACTGATTGGGCGATAGGATTTGGCCAAGGAGTAGTCCTTTCGTACCGGTTTAGGAATGAAGACCACCCTGACGTCCCTCCAGCTTCTGGGAATATATCCAAACGCAATACAGCCTCTGAAAAGCCTCACTAGGTGAAGAAGCAGCCTCTTCAGACCCCACTGCAGTAGCACTGGAAAGATGCCATCCAATCCTGGGGACTTAAAAGGTTAGAAGGTTAAGATTGCCCGTTTTACTTTTTCTTCCTCAACCACCCGGTTGGCTACCTCCCAGTCTGCCTCCTCTGGGGCTGGTCTGAGAGTATCTATCCTAGTGGTAGACGATAAGGGTACATTTTCTGGGAAGTGTGTATCTAGGAGTAATTTCGCTGTCTCTTCCTCGTTGTTGGTAAACGATCCATCCGCACGTTTGAGACAACATGGTTGCTGACGCGGATCTTTAGACAGGATTTTATTTATTCGAGACGCTTCTTTGGCAGACTCAACTGAGTTACAGAAGGTCTTCCACGAGTTTCGTTGTGGTTTTCTTATTGAAGCTTTGTATAGTCTTTGGTGATTTTTATGATTCTCCCAGTCGACTATACTTTTGCTGTTTTTTACCCTATTGAACAGTCGGTTCACGGTTTTCTTCAGCTTCTGAAGCTCGCTACATCATCATGGGGCGTTGGAATGAGTAGAAGCTGTTCGAACCGGGCATGCCTGCTCAAAGGACTTTACAATGAAGGTTTGAATAAACTCAATGCCTCCATGTAACTGCTCTACGGTTGTTAGATTGGTCGTGTGTTACGGTGTGTAAAACCGTCCTTCCAGGCAGTTCACATAAACCACTCTATCGGTCGCTCTAGGGTTCCTGTATTCCTTACAAACAACATTTGTTGTTCTCCTTATCATAAAGCGAAGCCTTCTATAATCTGAAGGGGTTGCTGTAAGCAGCACCTGCCAGTTCAATATGTGGTTAGAAATACCAATAGAAGCCAAGGTAAGATCGATAACCGTCTGACTACGGGATGTAACAAATGTCGGCTCGCACCCTCGGTCTATGATTTCTAAATTCCTACTTGTAATGTATTCAAGAAGTGTTCTTCCTCGTGGGTTGACATTTACGCTGCCCCAGGTCGTATGGTGCGCGTTAGAATTACATCCAATAATGAGATGTTTTTTGTTCCTTTCGCAGTAGTCAATGATCTCCATCAGCTCACGAGGAGGGAGGTCATTTTTTACTGGAAGTAAGCTGAAACCAAGATTAAATCAGTTTTTCGCCGATATTGCATTCAAGCTGGATGATCGTGACGTCACGGCCACTCTGTTGAGGCAATAAGAGAGCGTTAATATGCCTAGGGATGTAAATACATGCTCTAGACTTAGATTAGCTATTACCTGTGAAGATAGTGCCATGAAGGCTGCTCAAACCAGAGACCCTTGAGTTAACCACCCAAGGTTCCTGGATGAGGGCAATGTCCTGCTTAGTGCTCAGGTGTCTGCATAAGGTATTTGCAGCCGCTCGGCAGTGTTGCAAGTATAATTGTATGTTGTTTAGTCCCGCCATTTTGGACCAGTACTCACTTACCCTTAAGCGTCCCTGGTTGGACAACCCAGCGACGCTTTCTTACACTCTTTAGCCAGCCACTCCACTAAGAAGGGGTCAGAGTCCATCATCTACATCTGACTGCCTGACGCTGTCGATGGTTGCGTTTCTACCTACGTCTCCAGTTGTTGCTGTAGATGGGGAAGTGGCTGTTGCTGCTTTATTGTTGCAATTTGTTGCTGCTGTTGCATGGTTGCCGGTTGCTGAGCCGCCTCTGCAACAGCTTGATTTTTTTGAATTCTAATATTCAGGGAGGTAAGCCTGTAGTGCAGCTTCCCTCCCCTACTGACTATAGCGTTCCTAACATCCTCTCCAACGCCAAAAATGACCAGCCTCTCTTGAAGCTGGTCCCTCGTAGCGGTGTGGAAGACGCACCACTTGGATATGTCTGTCCAAAGGTTTTACGCCCGCAGACGTCTTTGAACAACATCCATGTCTTCCGGAGGTCCCGGAATCCACAGTGCCGCATTCTGAACTCTGGTTAGCAATCTCACTTGGACGACCACCAGGTGTGCAGCCTCCCACAGCTGAGGGAGGTTGCCAACCACCTTTGTTATCCACTCCAGGGAGTGGTCATCGTCGCACCGGATTCGAAAGATCTCGTCCGAGTACGCCCACCTCCTGAAGGTTAGTGGAGTAATGCCGTCGGGAAGTGAGAACAAATACTCGTCCGACGCCTTCTCGATAGCTGCTTGTACTAGTTTCGCCTGAGGCTTTTTTCCCAAGGGTTGCACCCGTCGATCACAGCTGCCAACGGCAGAGCGAGCGGTGCCGCTCTTACACTCCCTTTTCGGGGGTTCCTCTTGTGGCATTTTGTGCCCAGGAGTAACGTGCCATTTCGAAAAGCTGGAAGCAGACTTTCTCTGAAATTCTTGAATTTCCGACATAGTTTCTCGAAAACAAAGTATTCAAATTTTAATTATCTAGAATTTTTAACTTGAGTTCAACCTTTCAGCCGATGATAGTATGGTAACGGAAACTCTATTTGCGACAACAACAGTTCTATATTTTCAAACTGATTATACAAACTTTTTTAATAACTTGTAGATACAATGGAATTTTCTGAAATTTCTTTCAAAGATTTATTTTCAGAACTAATTGCTAACAGTACAAGAATTATTTTTTAAAATTACGATATCTTCTAAATTACTATCGAAGCACTACAATTAACTATTCAAGCACTAATTATTAGTTTATATTATCACTACAATAATTTATATCAACACCAATTTATATCGATTGTACACAGAAATTAATATAACATTTTTCAAAGTTTAAACTAAACATATCGTAACCAAGCTTAATCAGAACTGTATTAATACAACTAAAGCTCATTATGTTCATGATCATGTCCGCATGCAAATAGTATCCCCGAGATTCCTATGGAAAGCCTTGTACCTGTCAATCAAGAGATCTCACGTCAAAGGGCTAGTCAATCGGTTCAATAACTTCGCGAAACCTCTTTGATGGCTGGTTCTTTCTCAACATCGACACACCCCGCCACATGAACGACCAAAGAACGCCACACGATCGTTGCATTCTTTTCAAACGCATTATAGAAGTCATTGGCGTTTTATGATCTTAACAGGTACACGTTCATTATTTTGGTCAAAGCTTTCCCCACAAGTACGCCTTTTCAAAAGGTTCGTAACTGATTGGTTCAATAGCACGCGCAAACCCTTCCCTGAAGCACCATTTAAGCGTCCCATCACCACATTTTCTGTCCTTCCCGGACAATTACGTCGTCTGTCAAACACACTCGCATAGACACGTCATCTGCTTCGCAAAACTGCGCCTACTTGTTCCTTACTCTTAAGGCATCCTCTTTTATATCTACATAGAACCCATAGCTCTTCAAGAAATCCATTCCTAAGATAACTTCTTTGGTGATATTCGCAATTACTATCTTGTAAGCAAAATTTTATCCAGCACCAAATTGTTGGGCTAGCGCTGGCGAATAAGGAAGGCTTCCTTATGTTAAAATAAGTCCACGGTGTTATTTGGATGGTGAGCAACTGTAGAAAAGAAACCCTTAGCAAGTTAAAACAATTAACTCCGATTATTAATTGAAGGGAGATCATGAGAGTGGGTGTAGGCCAATTGTGCTGTACCTCGTACGACAACCAAACAAAGGAGGACGTCACAGTGTTTACTGATGTTAATAAACTCACTACTAAGAGTCCGATTTTTACATTCAGAATTCCCTGAGTTTGAATTTCCTCGCCAGGCATGATTAGAAGATCCGCTTTCGCCAGTGTTGCTTTACCACTGTCAGGCACTACATCCGGATTAGCAATTGTTCTAGTGGCTCCGGAAACAACTAAAAACTTCACAATCTTGCCGTTAAGTTGTTCATGTATGTAAATGCTGACCGCATGCTTAGATCGTACGATGCCGATATTGGTCCCGGGGCAGAATCCGCGCAGGTCGACTTTCACATCTTCCTGTCCATATATTTAGTTTTCCGTTACTCTGCTTACCTCTTGGGCTGTTTAAGTTTGGACTGTATATGCACAAATGCGCTACAATTCCAGCACCTGGGTCCCTTCCTTTCCTTTTGTTGATGATCACGAAGTACCCGCCAAAACATCTCCTCTGTGCTTTTTGACCATGCTCATCTTACTTTGCCGCTACCACGTTGCGAGGCTTTCTTTGTCAAATCTAATTCCAAAGCGCTAGCTAGCGCATCATCTAGGTCCTCTGGATGAGTTAGCTGTAGTGCTTGCTAGATCTGCCAGTTGCGCATCCAGTCAACAAAGGTCTGTACTGCCAGCTGTTCTAAAAAGCTATCCGGTGCTGTTTGGTAGACTAGTCTCACCAAGTGAGCAATATTTGCTCCAAACTCCTGCAAATGTTCGTTGACTTTTGGAAACGGTTCTTCACTTAAGCGTGGTACACTTGTTGCAGATGAGAGTCGCTGTACCTCATTTCTAGTTTTGATGTTAATGCCCCGTAGCTCTTTGGTTATGGTCTGGAATGGTCTGCAGAATATTCAACGCTTCACGTTGTAACGCTAAAATCAACGCAGGTGCCCGCTCACCATCGTTTCAGCCGTTGCGTCTCAGGGCAGCCTCAAATTGTTTAAAATATTACCGCTGAGGTGACTTTCGATCAAATGTGGGTGGTCTTCTCTTAACTTTGACGTCGGTTTGCATTCCCCGACTTTTTAAATTCAGGGACGTTCTGTTGTATCAGCGACACTGAGGGCTTTGGTGCCTGCACAGCTCATCTAACCTCAGAATCTCTATTTCCATTTTAAGCAAAGTCTTTAACAACTTTCACCCTAGTTCCTGTGAGTTGTCTACATACCGCGCTTCCGATGTCTGTATATTGCAGGTAAATTTGGTTTCCAGTTTTTTCTGCGAATATTATAGTTTCCTTTTAAAACTCTTCTCTTAATTGTTCATCCGCTGTTACGGTTTAGTAGTTTTGTGTATAAATTCTTTTTTCAACTTTTCAAGCGTCGTCGTTTGCTATAGTTGTTTTCAATGTCTAGTACTTTTATATCACTGAAGTTTACGATGTGATTAGTTGAACTAATGTGAGACGCAAGCGCACAACATAATTTACCTATCCTGGCATAGCTTTTATGTTGGAGTAAGCAATTTTTAGCCACTGTTTAGTATGACCTACATAAGTTTTTATGCAACTACATTCAATTTGATAAACGATGTTGCGACACATTGATTTGTCAGTACTATCTTTAGGTCGAGTGAATACATTTTTATTGATTTGTAGTAGGTGAAAGCTATAAGAGTGTCTGGTTGCTTTAATATTTTGGCAATTTAAGGTGTTAAATTTTAAATATATTGTAATGTCTTGAAATTGATTGCTTGTGGTAGGTTTGATGTTATTTGTAAGTGGTTTGAGTACAATAGTCTTTTTAAAAAAGATTTAGGATATGCGTTGTTGAGTAGAATGTATTCTAATTGATTTAAATTCTTGTTGAAGAAACCAAGTTCGCAGATTTTTATAATCTGGTATTTTAGATCTATCATTGTATTAAGTTTGTGACTAAAAGAATGAGTTAAGTGATAATTTATGTACCTACCCGAGTCAGTAAGTTTTTTTTTATAAATGTCAAAATTTAGAATGTTGGTAGAAGTTCTAAAAACTAAGGTACCTAGGAATGGGATTGGAGGTTTCTTTTTCATAAGTAAATATTAATTTGGAATTGAAACTGTTAAAAATGTACCAAGTGTATTTTATTAAGTGTTCGGGAACAGAGCATAAGGCAGAGGTGGGGAACCTTTACCATTAGAGGCCACATTTTAATTAGGCAGCAATAAGAGAGCCGCATAAGCTGATTGACCTAAGAAAGTGACTTTGTGAAATTATTATAGTTTTCTATAAATTTAACAATTTATTGCATTATATAGAAAAATAAAATATAATACTACAAAATTTTAAATATAATATACATATAAAATAATATAAAAATATTATAAAAAAATACAATAAAAAACATTTTTTTATTCACTAAGTTAGTGACTTATTTGGCTTTGTTTTTTGTGTGACAGTAATTGAATATTTGGATCAAGCTTCGTAACACACAGCTTTAATTGATCCTCTAAATGTGCATCTGTAATTTGCATTCTTAAATTTGTTTTATTTTTGACATGAGAGAAAATGTTGTCTCGCAACAGTAGGTACTTCAAGCAGGAAAGTAAACGGCTAGCATGTTCTCGAAGGCATGGATATTCAACAGCATTTTTCCAGATTTCTATGGGATCCTTTTTAGCGTTAAAAAGGGACTTGATGATACTATCTTCCCCTAAATCAATTAACTCCATTTGTAGTTCTGCAGGAGCCTCGGATATATTTATTAAATGTGGTTCAAATGCCAGTTTCATAGCAGGAGTGTGCTCGTCAAAATCAAAAAATCTATTAGTATGTAACCGCTTTAGTTTATGCCAGCCCCACGTTCCGGCGACAGTGTAACTTCTTTTGTTTTTATATATATCTCGTAGCGTCAGTGTTACTTATTTTTCCAAATGGGCGCCAGCGAACAAAAATCTTCCGACATAGCTAGGGGTCTATTCCTGGGTAGAGCAATAAGAAGTGGGGGGGTGTCGAATTTTGTTTGTTTGTTTTAAACATTTGATCAAAAATAATTTAAAGTCAAAATACACTGAATTAACGTTTCTAACCTAGGCAGATCTTTTCAGGTAGATTACAGTTTCTAAATTCTTACGTAGTATGTATTTAAATTTTCATATTTAGATTTTATAATTTATCTGTAGATACAAGCTAATCACAAAAATAGGAATGTTCAGTTTAAATTCTATGACAGCTGCACGAAGCATCTGTTTTCATGACAACATCTGTCAACTGTGCAACAAAAAAAAAGTATGTCGTCGAAAACATACCTTGAAATTATCTAAGGTTCAAATAGAACAAAGCTTGTAATTATATAAACCTAACTTGACAAAATTTCGTTTTACGGCTTGTAAAACCAGTTCAACAATAATTGTGGATTAAACAGATTACATGTTTGAAAACATAATAGCAACTTTTCGTGCTTTGTATGATAGTCTGTCCCAAGGACAACACCACAGACAGAAACACACACGCACCCTCACGCGCGCACAGACACAACACACACACACACACGCACACATACACATACACACCAGGGATTGTACGTGCTCCCCCTGGTTTCCGGCTGCCGACGGCCAGGACACGTACAGCAATGCGAACTTCTCGGTTTCTGATTTCCGGCTGCCGACGGTCGGAAACTGGGAAGGAAAGCAGTTTCAAGGACATTACCACAGACAGAAACACACACTCACGCACCCACACGCGCGCACAGACACAAATACACACACACGAGTATTTCCAAACGCAAATAATATAAAACTAACTAATATATCTTAAGGTAGCAAATAACTCTGTTAGATTTCTTAGGAGTAACAGGTTTGCTGTAATTTTTAGGTAGCAGACTAATTGTAATGTTAGAATAAATAAATAAAAAAGATAATAAAAGTCTGTTTATCAAATTTTTACGACTTTCAAAACACATGAAATTTATTATATCTAATAACGAATCGAACACAAGAAATTTCTTATATCTAATAACGAACCGAACTGGCGCTGTTGCTCCAAGACAAATCTGGATGGAAATTCATAATCTCCGACCAATGTTACTATCCATTTCTAATTTGGGACGACGGCAATCAAAACCAACATCTATCATCTTTCGTTTACAAATTTTAAGTTGACAAATTACAAATCCTAGGTGAGGAATCCTAATTGACGAATCCTAAGTGACGAATCCTAGGTGACGCGCGTTATAGTAGAAAGTATCAAAAATAGTTTCAGGTCTGGCACGACCTGACCTGCTTACAAGAGTAATTTATACAAAGGTCGCACGCCTCTAGCCGGGAATACATGTTGATAAGGCGGTTGCTAGCGGGCGACGAAGCGAGAACCGAATCATAGCGACGTTAGAGGTGTGGAATACGAAAGAAACAGCTAGAGATGCTTGACGAAGTTACTTTATGTCACACAGATATTTTAATATAAGAAGATTAATAAAGAATAAGGCACGCTTAGCGCATTATTCTCGTAATTCAATGCGAATAATTATTGCTGAAATTAAACATGTAACAGTATACTCTTCTATTAAACAATCCAAGACACCTACATATTTATCGAATATTTCATTTTCACAGTTCTGCTTGTTTAACATTTTAGCTAGCTCCGGGAAGTGTTGTGTAGATATTTCCGATTCACAAAGCAATGTTTTGAAAAATGATAATTTTTTTCTAAACGCTTGGATCTTTTGCCACATTTCATAAATATACCTCGTTTCACCTTGCAGGCAAATATTTAAATTGTTTTGTTTTGTAATCATATCAGACAAAAATGCAAGGTTTCTGAGAAATACTTCATCTGATAGATTACATTGTTTTCCTTGTTCTTGATAAAAGTTTAAAATTTGTCGTCGTAAAGACAAAACTTTTATCAAAACCTGACCTGTTGATAGCCAGCGAACCTTGCAGTAGTATGGTAGGTCAACACTATACGTTTCCTCATCTAAAGAGAGCATCTGCCGAAATTCACGATGACGCATTGCATTTACGCGAATATAGTTGACAATGACAATGGTTCTATCCAGAGTGTCTTGCAAAATGGTAAATTTTGCGCAAAGATTTTGCTGATGCAAAATGCAGTGAAATGATATCAATTTTTTCAAGTTTAAGTTTTCCTTTTTTTTAACAAAGCAACGAATCCTTCTTTTTTACCTCTCATGGAAGGTGCGCCATCGGTGCAGACACTGACTAAATTACTGACATTCAATTGTAATTTATTACATACTTCTTTGAAGTTTTCGAAAATATCGGCTCCGCGAGTTCTTCCAGTTAGTGTACCCAACGCAAGTAGTTCTTCGTAACATTGAAAATCTTTAGTTATAGCACGAATAAAATATAAAACTTGTGCCGAATTTGTTTTATCAGTGCTTTCATCTAAAGCAATTGAAAAATAAACATCTTCATTTTGTATAATTGTATGAAATTGCTCTGTTACATTTTGCGCTAATTCGTGCTGTCGATCTGTTACAGTTCTTCTTGAAAGAGGTAATTGTTTGTATTTGTCGACATTTCTTAGATCTAACATACTCACTGCTTCAACAATACATTCTTTAATTATTTCAATGTCACTAAATGGTTTGCCCCTTTTTCCAAGTATATGTGCTATTTTATACGTAACAGCAACTGCAGCGGAATTTTGATTTACAAAGGCACTAAAAAATGCCTGCTGATGATGCTTCTCATTTTTCAACTTTTAAAGTGCAGCTTTTCGTGATTCACCTTTTAAAGCGAAATATTTATGTTCTTTATGAGTCAAATAGTGTTTATTTGCATTCGCTTTTTTTAAAGTATTTAAAACTGTATTGCACAACAAACACATAATTTTATCTTTCTCAGCAGTAAAGAAAAAATCTAACTCCCATTCTACATTAAATGTTCTGTTTTCATCACCTAATTTTCTTCTCTTACTATTTGACATGATGGATAAAAAAACGAATATCAAATAATATCTTTAACAAAGTGTATACTTTCTAGAAATACAATAAAACCGTGTAACTGTTATAAGCACGCACTGTTAACTACAGTTTGCTGAAGATCGCAACAGATGGTCTGTGGGCCAGAGCCTCGCTCATGCGTGCTAGAGTCCGTTTCAGACTAGTATTCTGACGTCATGTTACAATATGACTGTCTTTGGTGGGATTTTTCGAGCAACTGTCATGGCGTTGATGTACAATAGTTGTTTGAAACGAACTCTACCATTTTGTACTAGCTGGCAAAGGGCCGCACAAGAACCTCGCGGAGGCCGCAGGTTCCCCACCTATGGCATAAGGTGTCGCCTACATATTTGATAATGAAGGGCATGTCAAAGGGTAGTAAAATAATTACAGACTCTAACAAATGATCCATTACAATTTAAGCAATGATTGGGAGGAGGGGTGATCCCATTGGGGTGCCAAATGTCTGAAAATAATACTTAGAACTAAAAGTGAAATAAGTGTTATTAATGTTATTAATAAACGTCACCATGACATAACTCACAAGTAGGTAGCGGTCTGGCATGTTGGTAGCGTTTCGCTGCTTAAGCCTTACCATAACATATAATTTAACACTTTTCCTTTTTTGAAGCGAATAACCAGGTTATAGTTCATTTCCTTATAAATGGTAATCATGTAAACATGTTAGAGTTCTTTAACAACCATAAAGGTTGCTAATATCTATGTAGAGCCAGGTGGATAGGGAAAAGATAGAAGGATATAGGAAGACCTAGACCAAGCTATATTAGTCAAATTATTAGAAATTTAGGTTGTGAAGAATATGTAGAGCTTTTCAGATTAGCACAGAATAGAAAGGAAGTTAGAGCTACGTCAAACCGACCTTAAGTAAGGTCGAAAACAAAATGATGAATGATGAAAGATTAATTTGAAGGGTGATGGCAAAGAATTTAGGTCTATGTTACAACGTGGTTGAATAAGATTCCACTTTTTTTTGTAATTATATCTAATGTTAATTCCATGGGAATGTTGGTGAGTATGAGCGGATATCTAGCGATATAAGGATGTGGTCTGTAGGTCGACGACAGAAAAAATATCATTAAGGTTCCTACCTGCTAAAGGAAACGACACCTGCAAATTTTTGGATCAAATAGAAGCTACGTTATAGATAGGAGTATCGAGAGATGACGTCTTAAAGGTACATTAGGTTTATGGATTTTTGGCAAATCGTAGTATTTACCTGGAACACGTGTTTTTCATTAAACTATTTTTGTTGGCTAGTGTAATCATAAAACAATTATATAGAAATTTAATGTGATCATTGACTCTTTTTTTTGTATGATAAACGTAAAAATTAGTAATTAGGTTGGGGACTGGTACTGCATTCCTAGCAGGGCAATAAATAGCAAAATAGTTCCGTAATTTTCGGATATGCAGATTGATGTTGGGAATGCCGGAGTTTAAAATGTAAAGTTCAAATAGATAGAGTTTCAACGTAAACAAGGACGAAACACTCACCAGCACGTCCAAGGTGTAGGCTAGTCACACCGTCTCCAAGGAGCGGCGGTTCAACCAAATCTTTCCACTCCACCGGATGGAGCTATAACAATTACCGCAAACGATTAAACCCTCATAACAAAGAAAAATAATTTTTTTTTAAAAATAAGATACTCACTACACAGTGTGTACACGAAATTTTGAAGACCACACAAAAAGTAACGAAAAGTAAAATTAACGATGAGTCATTGTTGTCGTATTCATACAGAAAGAATCGAGTACAAATTAACTCGTTTAAATAACAAGAATTCAATGCAATCATACCGTTATCATACCATACCAACAGATGATTGGAAAACTCGAAACACGGATCACCAGAACAGGATATAAACTATTTAATTTATAGCACAAACTTTCGTTGTAAAGCAAATAGATTTGAGTTGAAAATTATTAGAAAGCGTTTCTATTATTAACAGGTAAAATGTACATTGTTGAACTATTTACGAGTAGAAACGGAATCTATTTGAATGGGTAATGAATTAACAAGGAAAACGGGGTACTTCAATTTATGCCAAAAATGAACGTAACAAGTCCCCCCCCCCAGCAAAATTACCAGGTCGGGGTAGAAAAGCCAAAGTGCGGGAGTGAGCAGTACCGAAAGAAAAAAAAACAAACAAAAAACAATTCGCTTAAAACTAAAAAAATTTCTTACCAAAACAAAAGAAACCAAAAAAAGACACAAAAAAATTAATAAAAAAGAACTCTCATCCGGCTCGAAAGACCAATAATAGAAAGAGGGAAAGAAAAAAAATTCGCTTAACGGAGTAAATAAAAAAACCCAAAAGAAAGCGCTCCGAAAAAAAGGAATTTTCATCCGGCTCGAAGAACCAACGTACCGGATAAACAAAAAAAAAATTGAAGGGAAGCATAGGGAAAAATAGGTAGGTAGGAGCACTGACGCAGGCAAAGATAAAATGGCGTTGGCACTGGAAAAGTCGTCAAAGAACGGGAGTTTCTTCAGAAAAGAAACAGGAAGTCTTCAACCTCAAAAAGGATTGGTTTCCTGCAGAAAAACCAAAAGTAAAGACAAGAAGCGAGGAAGCAAACCAACAGTAACAACAAAAATAATAAAAGTGTCAAGCCTTAAAGTATGCTTGGGAACAACAAGAATGCTGGATAGAAAAAAATGAAATTACTTGAAAACTGTGGTACCCAAGAATCGCAACAACCAAAGAACCCAAGAAAAGAATAGCTAACTAGACCTATAGTCGACTAAGTCGTGGTTTCCGAAGAAAAGCAAAACGGACTAGAAAGCACCAAACACAGGAAGTGGATCAAAAAATATACTGTCAGCACGAAGACTGGCAGAACGTAAAACCAGCCACAGGAAAAAGTAGAGGAATGTGGAACAAAAGAAACGAGGAAAAAAAAAAAAACGCAAAAAGAGTAACACCAAGCAACAATTACAAGAATCACAGAAAAACCTAAGAATCGCATAAAAGAAATAAAACAGAATCCCTGTGTAGTTATGTAGAAGTATGTGTATGCGTGTGCTGCGTGTGTGTGTGTTGTTGATATATGAGTATGTGAGTGTGTGTGTGCGTGCGCATGTATATGAACTGTGTATATATGTAGAGTGTGTGTATAAAGTGTGCGTGTGTGTATGTGTTTTACCGCTGTAGTCGCCTCTTACGACAGGCAGGTTGTACCAAGTGGCTATTCTATTCCCGAACCCGTACGGGTGTTAGGGTATAAGAAAATAACGGAACAAATGAGAACCAAACAGTAATCTGTATGTTTATGAAGTGTGTGTGTGTGTGTGTGTGTGTATGTGTGTATGAACTGTGTTGTGCACGCGCGTGTGTATGTGTGCGTTGGACCGCTGTAGTCGCCTCAAACGACAGGTAGGTCGTACCATGGGGCTATACGATTTCCGGTCCCACACGGGTGTTATAAGTACACTCATAAAACAATATGTACTCAACAAAACCCATAAATATGGGATCAAAGTGTTCAAACTTTGCTGCGATAATGGCTATACGTGGAATATAAAAGTCTACGCTGGAAAAGAGAAAAATCCAGGAACATCTGCTTCTACAAAAATTGTTTTATATCTGGCAGATGAATTATTAAACAGTGGAAGAACTATTGTTGCGGACAATTATTTCACAACCATAGAGTTAGCTGGTCAGTTACTTCGTAAGCAGGCACATCTTTTGGGAACTCTCAGAGTCAATCGCAAAGGTAATCGCAAAACAGTTATAAGTAAGAAATTGAAAGTTGGAGACTTTGTTGCACAAGAGAACAGCAAAGATGTTTGTGTCGGAGAATGGTGCGACAAAGAGATGTAATTTTCATTTCAACAAAACACAGTGATGAATCCATTGAAGTAATTCGTCGTGGTGGCGTAAAAGTTAGAAAGCCTGATGCAGTTGTTGATTACAATTCAGATAAGTCATTAATTGATGGGTCTGATCAAATGGCAAGTTATAACATTGAGCTTAGGAAGTCCATCAAATGGTATCGTAAAATAGACACCGAAGTAGTTCTGGAAACTGCTGTTGTGAAATTCCGAAAAAAAGTAATTAAAACTTTATTAGAATTGAGCGTGAAATTGCAGGAAGTTGGTGCTACACCGTGCACTTCTAGAAAACGCACAAATAAAATGAACACATACATTTGCTAAAAAAGAGGGACCTGCAGCTAAATGCAGGAAACACTGTCGGGGGTGTTATGAAAACAAGCAGTTACAAAATCTGTCAAAAACTGTGTGAGGTAACTACTTATTGCGTTCATTGCAGTGACCAACCACATTATGGTTTAAGTTGCTTTACAGAAAAACACAAATAACAAATGAATGTATATATATATATATATATATATATATATATATATATGAATAGTTATTAAGATGAAATGAAAACCCAACTTTGTATTTAAAGTTGAATTACCATTTCAAATCGAACTAGTAATTGAAAACCACTAAAAGAACGGCTACAGCAGGATTTGAACCTGCAACCTCTGATTCTCCGGATCAGTGCTCTAACCAATTGAGCTATCTAGCCTAATTGTTTAGATGATGTTATACTTAATACTACTGAAGCTTGGCCCTTGTTAACGATTTTCAATTACGTCTTGCATTTAAGGAAATTGAATCTAGTTATATACATAATTCATGTACCAATAACTTGATCATCCCATTTTGCAACGTTCGGAATAATACAAACATGTAATTATATTATTATTAATAGAAGAATAATCCACATTTGGAATGCAAATGAATGCTTAATATATATTAATAGTTATTAGTGGTTTTCAATTACTAGTTCGATTTGAAATGGTAATTCAACTTTAAATACAAAGTTGGGTTTTCATTTCATCTTAATAACTATTAATATATATTAAGCATTCATTTGCATTCCAAATGTGGATTATTCTTCTATTAATAATAAAATATATATATATATATATATATGTATATATATATATATATATATATATATATATATATATATATATTACTAGTAATATTTAATAATATTGAGTTGTTATATATTCTGAGGTATACGCAAATAGAAAATACGAAACCATTGATAACAAGGTATATCCTGAATTTAATAGAAGAATGACAAAAATACAAAAATAAATCGTACGAAACAGGAAAACAGAAATACAAAGCCATAAAATGGGAAATTATTCGCAAATGCAGGAAAGCTAAAGAACAATGGATTGATGAAAAGTGCAAAGAGATACAAAATAAGATGAAAATAGGAAAGACAGATGAAGCATACAAACTAATTAGAATCAATTTTAGGTATATAAAACCGTATAGAAAAAATATAAAGGACGCGGTGGAATCGTCATTATAGAAAATGTAGAGAAGGTGATTAAATAGAAAGAATATTTAGGGAATTTATATGCAGGAGGAAACTAACAGCATTGGAACAGGAATCAGACATTGAAAATGATGACTTGAGTTATCCTATACTTAAAGATGAGTTTGAAATAGCATTAAAGGGTCTGAAAAATGGTAAGGCACCGGGTACAGATAAGGTGCTAGCAGAAACTCTAAAAGCAGCTGGACAAGCAGTAACAGAATGTCTCTTCCAACTTGTAAGCTATATGTATGAGGCAGGCGAGATACCCAAAGATTTCAAACGTAACACCATAGTAACTATATCAAAAAAGAGAGGCGCAGATAGATGTGAAAATTTTTGAACAATAAGTCTGACAGCACACGCCTTAAAAATATTAATTAAAATTGTACAAAGACGAATGGAAAAATGGGCTGAAGAAATACTAGGAGAAGATCAATTTAGGTTTAGGCGAAACAGAGGAACACGGGAGGCTATTTTAGCTCTGAGAGTGATAATAGAGAAAACAAAACAAAAAGGGGAAAGCGTGTATATAGGGTTTCTAGATCTGGAAAAAGCATTCGACAATGTAAAATTAAAAAAAATGTTCGAAATATTCAAAAAGATTGGAATGAGCTATAGGAATGACGTATAGTACATAGCTTATATAAAGAGCAAACAGCAGTAATAAAATTAGAGCAGGAACGTAGAGAAGTAAACATTAGGAAACTGGTGAGACAGGGATGTGCCCTATTCCCATTAATTTTTAACTTGTACATTAAAGAGGCAAAGGATACTGTCAAATGCGGGATGACATTTAGAATTACAATGCAAGGACAAAAATAGATATGGTTAGTTTTGCAGATAATATAGCGGTATTAGCATCTAGCAAGGAAGAGTTAGAAGCTGCTCTTAATGAAATGGAAACCGTTCTAACAGAGAGATACGGTATGTAAATTAACAAAAATAAAACTAAAGTACTAGTTTGCAAAGGAGTGGCAAATATATCAAAAACAAGAATACAAATAGGTAAGAAGAACTTACAAGAGGTTAAGGATTTCTGCTACCTAGGAAACCAAATAACGCAAGATGGGAAAAGCGCAAAAGATATAAAACAAAGATTAGCACAAGGTCGTGCTACTTTTTACAAGAAAAAGCAACTACTGTGTTCAAAGACAACAAACATAAAAACAAGGAAAAGATTGCTTAAAACATATGTGTGGAGCACAGCACTATACGGCTGTGAAGCCTGGACGGTAGGAGAAGCGGACAAGAAAAAGGTAGAAGCCATTGAAATGTGGTGCTACAGACGTGTGATGACGATATCATAGACAGAAAAGTTAAAAACAACGAGGTACTAAAAATGGTAGGGGAGGAAAGAAATATGTGGAAAGCGATAAAAATCGGAGAGATACGATGATAAGCCACATACTACGGCATGAGGAATAGTGCGGAATACACTAGAAGCTGAGATATGAAAAAAGAGAAATAGACGTAGACTTAAGTTAGACTATTGCACACAGATAGTGAAAGATGTAGGCTGTAGAAATTTCAGGAAAATGTGTAGGCTAGCTCAGAATAAGTCATTGGAGGTACCTATCCATCCAGTCCCAAGACGGATAAACTAATGACGAAAAAAATAACTGTACTTAAACATGACGATTAATATAAGCAACTACAGTGTTGGGGGTCTTGGCAGCCACAGGCTGTTTAACACCCTTCACATACTACTGAATCTCGGTGAAATAGGATATATAATTAGAAAACAATAGAAGCGGAACCGAGCTGTATATAGGCTGTGTGGAAATTTCAGGGAACTGTGTAAGCTAGCTCAGAATATAAATAAGTGGAGGTACGTGTCCAACCAGTTTTGAGACAGAAAACCTAATGACGAAGAAATAAGCGCAGATAAATCTGATGATTATTATAAACACTACACGTGTTTGTTGTGAAATATCTGCAACTAATGTCGACTGTACGAAAAGTTATATTTGAAAAAATATTAAATCGGCATATGTTCAAGTGCTGGGGGAACTTGGCAGCCACAGGCGGCTTACCCCCCTTTACATGCACTGAATGTCTGAGAAATAGGGTATATATTTGCAAAACAATAGAAAGGGACCGAACTACATTTAACAAAAAAAAACAGCGCCTATGATCAAAGACAACATACATAAAAACAAGAAGAAGATTGTTGAAAGCATGTGTGGAGCATATTAAGTATGCCTATGAAATACGGGCTGTAGGAAAAGCAGACAAAAAATGGAATGTTGTGGTTAAGATGTACGAGGATGACAGCATGGACAGACAAAGTTAATAACAAATAGGTTATCGAAATAGTAGGGGAATAAAGATATATGTGGAAAAAAAAATAGGAGAAATAGAAGGGCAGAATACGTTCTAAGGCATTTTTGGGAATAGTATAGGTTATATTATAAGCGGAAATAGGAAAGATGAGGTAGATGTAGATCTAGATCAGATAATGATAGATGCACATTGCGCAAATTTCAGGGAAATGTGTAGGTTAGTTCAGAATGAGGGTACGCGTCTAACCAGTTCCAGGACTGAAGACCTAATGATGTTAACGAGTTGTTTTTTGCCTCTCAGTTATTTTTTACTTTTAATATCATCAACAATTATGTATCTCTGGAAATATAAAAATTAAAAATTCTATGAAGTTTAGTATTCCTCATGGCTGGAGCGGTCACGCAGGTATGATGTAATGTGCATAATGTCGTTCATGAGGTTTGGAGAGCACTTTTAACGGAAGTCTACAAAGCGGTCATTTCTGACCGCTTTGGCCAGGCTGGTAAAACTGATATCGGTCAGTGATGACCGATGTAGTCGCTAGTGTGTTAAGTCGCATTTTAACTAAGTAGATTTATTAGTTCAGTCCAAAAGTTTGCGCACACTATTGTTAATGTACAAAAAATAATGTAATTTTCGAATTTCAATTATATAGTTTTGCACTCTGCATAATTTTATTTATATAAGTCTATTTATGGCTACAACTACAAAACCACAAAGTAAATTGATGGGAAGTAAATTTTTTTTTATTAGTTGTGTCGTCTTTAAAAAGATTAATGTTTTGCAATCTAATCTGTATTGCAGATTCGTTTTATGCACATATTTAACTAATGCAGTATTTATTCCACAGGATACAGAATTTGTTAGTAAAAGTACGTAGATGCATGAACTTTATTTGCATTTTATAATTTTATGACATGACTATTATTCAAAGTTGAGCAAGTGAAATATATTATTAGTTCTATTTTTAAAATATAAATCTAAACGATTTTTCTAAGTGAATTTAAATACGTCGTCTGCATTTTGACCTTCCTTTAATATTCTTAACATTCATTCACTGCTGATCTGCGAATTTAAATAACAACATCGACCAATAAAACGCCAGAATTTACGAAAATTTTAAGGTATTAGTATTTTAGGCGCATTTCAAATCAAAACATTTACTTGTACACCATTTTTATTGTAACACATTTGCACTGTATTGTTCATAAGGAACCTCCTTTTCCCTTAATTATTCAACGATTAAAGTATGTCTTGTCAATGCATGCAATCGAATGTAATGGTGTGCACATTTATATTATAGATCAGGCTCGTGTTTGTTAACACTTGTGTGTATTTATAAATCGTTCATCATTATTCAATATCGGTAATTTTATATTTAAATTATCTTTCTAAGAGTTAGCTTCGTTTGCAAAAGCACAGACAAAACAATATCAACACTAAAGCGGGGGTCATCAATAAACAAGCACGCTTTTGTTTATAAAATTCATTTCGCGCATCCTATCACTTTAAATTAAAAAAGTTAAAAAAGTATTGTTGGTTAAAGATTTTCATCATCATACTCCAAAAATTACTACGACATTTCGGTAAAGAAAATCCTAATCGAAGACATCGCCGTTAAACTTCCGTTTTATCTAGGATTCGATCCTCCAAAAGTTAATTTCCAACTTTTTGAAGTTATTTGTTAGTTCAGATGGCATGCTTTGGGGACAGTTTTTTGCGGTTTTATATCTGATAATATTTTGAACACGAAGGCAACGCGAGTTACGTTTCGGGCCTTGGTAGCGGTATTTTTAAGAACCACTTTCAAAACTTGTAACAAATTTTATTAGTTTAATCAGACATTAATTATGGAATTTTAACAAACTGGTTTAAAATAACTCAAGTCGTGAGTGAGTAGCGTACGCAAACTGCAATATTAAAGCCGAAATACTTGAGACTGACTGACTGGTCTGTGGCTCCCGGAGTATTTATGTTATGTTATCCCTGTATTTATGTTATTCATGTTGGTGATTTGTACGGGTTTTGCTTCACAGTTTTCGTAATGATTTAAAAAATTAATAATTGTACTTCGCAAGAGCTGCCTCCTCTTGAATAGTTGTCGTCAATGATTGGCATAAATATTGAGTTGGTGTTGTTTAGGTACATTTTTCGTTTGTATAACCATATCTTAGTTCATTTTAGGATAAGAACTTGGTTTTGGGTATGATCACTTGATACATGCTAGTAATTTTTATTGGAAAAGCAAATAAATGATCATAATTGTAATTGTTACTTTCTATAAAATTTCTATTAAAAATGTTATTTCGTTGTTCTTTATATTGCCTTTAACTATAGCTATTTCTTCAAATAGTGGAATGTTTGATTCTGTCACATCAAAGTGTAATTTACTATTAGTTATAAATGATCTAATTCTTAATAATTCTTTTAATAAGTCAGTTGGTTCTATGATACTAGAGTGTAATGTATTTAATTTTGCAAATGTTACGGCATCTTCGAAAGTAGCTAAAATTTGTTGGATTAAAGTAAAGATTGATATTATTTGGGTGAATATTGTATTGAATCTAATTAAATCTCGCATGCCTAACATGGTAGTTTGCATGTTAGTTTCAAGGGCTTGTATTCTATTGGCTATTCTATCTTGATTTCTTACTAGCTTTCTTAAGGGAGCGATCGGATGTATGGTTGGCTGCCTAAAATCTATCAAAAAACAGGTTATTCTGTTTGGTAAATAACTTTTGTTGGATTGAAAATATGCAAAATGTAACTTCACCATTAGACTCACAAAACTTTGTACTTTCTAACGAAGGTTTGCTTTTTTTTCTAAAGTGCAGTAATAAGCAAGAAATAGCTGTTAAAGGTAATGTTAAAATTCACTTACTTTATTTTAGTTACTACATCTAACATAATCAATTCGTATATAAAAAAAAGCATTCGTTGGATAGCAGAATACATATATAATCGTTCTGTTAAAAAAAATTTCAAAAATATTGATCATGATAGCCGTAGTGTACAGAATGGATTTTATTGAATTATTACATTAATTGTACGCAATTTTAATAGAAATTGTTCACGACTTCCTCCGAAGATGGCACTGTTAATGATGTGTAGAATAAGGTTTAAAACCAGAATATTTCAAATTGAATTATTTTGGACTTTGTTTTTGTCGCGTTGAAATGAAGTAAACTAATAATATACGGTGAATTACCTTTTGATAAGTGTAATATAATAATGATTGGATTACTTGCGAATATTTATGAAGCCAAAAATGACACAACACCAACATCCATGGTTGTTTGTAAACTTTCATGTTTATATTTACAAGCGATAAGTAAATTATTACAGCAGTGTTACTTTGTGAAGCTTATACTATGTTATAATAGTTTTTTAAAAAAAGGGTAGTGTGACGTATCCCAAAACGTAACTAGATACTCTACAATATTCAATATAAGCAAAATATTGCATCATGTTAGCAAGAGTAATGTTTATTAAATTATCTTAGTGGAACCATTGCAGGGAAATAGGATACATTTTGTTACAAATTAGGTTGCGAGTTTGGTACTCGGCAAAATGATTTTCAAATTTGAACGATCTGGGGGAGGACGTTCTCAAAAAACGATAATTTTTCCTACATCGTTTTACACTTCACTTTGGGGACGTTCATTGTCTTGTGTATCTTCACCAGGGGTCTGTAATGGTAATTATATTTTCAATTTGAAAAGTGTCAAAATCAGCTTTAAATATATAGACAACTTATTAGTGTTCCCATTCTTTACCCCCACGTAGCAGACTTCCGTCATTTTTGATCATACATAGTTCACATGTAACGTCAAATAGATGTGATAATAACATTTTCTCAAATTGTGCTGCCGGCAAAAAATAATTATAATAAACAATAAACTTCAAAACTTCCGCTAATTATGAAATATATTTTATGCTAAATTAAAAATAAAAGCTGAAAAGTTTATTTAGGATTAAACAATTTACAAAACTAGACCTATCTTTAGGCATTAGAAATAAACCATAAAAGAATTCCTTTTTTGGTTTATTCTGTCAAAAAATAGCTATTTTGTTACATTAAATCGACTCTGTCAAAAACGACTAAACGTTTATTTCAATAAATATTTCAAACTAATAGAATATTTGGGGTCTTCGGTTTAATATTTTTCATAAAATGCTAATATCGAAAAATGTATTTCCAATACAAAAAAACTTGGAGTTGTTACCTGTAAAGTGTGCTTTATTAAAACAAAATTATTACAAATGTTTTAGTTTTAATGAATAACTAAGAAATTAAAAATAGGTTCAATTGTTGTAACATTTACAATGTGTATATAGGTATTTTTGAACAGTAAGTCATTACCAACCAAAAACTTAAAAGGAACACTGTTTTACACAATACGTAGCAATGTAAATGATATAAAACTATTGGTGAAAAGAAGTGAATAATAAGCATTTGTAAATAATATTTTTTTAACCCCACATTTTAAGGTCAATAGATAAACGTTTAGTAATAAATATACGAACAGCTTTCGAATTAAAATTGACTTTATTGTTGTTAATATTACATTAAATATTAGTATATAAGGCATGTTTGTAGGTCCATACAGGCAAAGTTTAGTCATAGACTATCTTATACTTAACCTGCATAAACCAATACATATCTCTACAAGGAAAATGAGTGAAGCAAATGAATAATTACACAATAATTGAAAAATATACAATTAGGCTATGTTACTACTTATCCAAAATATGCGCCCTGATTTGAACCTTTAATGCAGTAAAAGTAAAAAAGATTTTTATATCCATCTGGAATTGCACTATAAGTAGAAACAACATTATAGATTAATCTTCTCTGAAACATAGCTGTCAGTTGCTTGGGAATTGTTAAAGTTTTAGTGTGTCTAATATTGATGCAATGCACTTTGGAGCGTGTCATTAATATTTTAGCAATATTCTTTGAAGTCATTTATTATTATTTTATGAACAAAACATAACAAATGACGTTTCCTGCAGTTATCCATATTTAACCAGTGCAACCCTTTTATCTTATGCAATACATGATCAAATTTTTTTAGTCCAAAAACTAAACGACAACAAGTATTTTGAATCCTTTGTATTTGTGTTATAGAAGTGCTATCAAGGTTTGGACCATATAAAATCACAATAGTTAAATAATGACCAAACTAATTTCCGACAACAGCTTTTTCAATTGTAAGGTTAGTATAGACCGACAAGCATATAGTTGTTTAAGTGCTATATACGACCTTTTTATTAACCTTGCAAAAGCGTAGATCATCGTCAAGTATTAAACAGAAATTTCTTGAAGAACTAACTAATGGAAGAGGTATTGTTAATTATGACTTTTATCTTATCCTTAACACAATCTCTAATTTTCTCTGTGATCCGAAACAATATCAGCATCAATAGTACCTGCACGAACAAATAATTCATCACTTGATACATATATGGAATCAATAAAGAGTACTGCTGTTATTTACTATGCGCGTAGGTTCGTTTATTACTTGGATGAATCCATAAGAATCAATGCAGTGTGTGATAATATTACTTAAATTGAAAAGATTCACATTGACATCACCTAAACATATCATATTATCCATCATTGGTGCTAAATAAGATAATATATTATCTAGTTCATCAATACAACTAAGCGGATTAGAGTTTGGGGATCTGTATACTGTGCCTACAGTAAAAGTTTTGCGATTTAATTTAAACATTATCCAAAATATGTTCAAGTATACGAGTCAATTGCAAACCAAACAAAATAACCTGACATTTAAGTTCCTTCTTTACGTACACACCAACCCCACCCCCTGGACCCACTCTATCATTATGAAAAAAATTATACCCATTTATATTGACAGAGGTATTGGGGACGTATGAAGTAAGCCATGTTTCAGAGACACCAACCAAATCAAAACGGTTTTCATCTATTAAATTGATGAAATCATTGAAACTAGGCAACAAAGAATGCACATTTAAATGAGCAATTTTCATTTATAAAAAACTATACTAGCCTAATAGAATTATTTAATTTACTTTAATTAAATTTAAACAAAACAAATACAAAAAATTAAAGCACTCCTAGCTAAATAAAAATGGAGCAAAAAAGAAAAAAATGCAAAAGAGGCTATTTCCAACGTAACAAATTATCGTATTCTAACAATCAGCAACTTAAGTATAATGTGCTGCATGCTTAGTAAACTATAACTACTATATACCGGTTACTTATTACCAACTATGCTACAGGAATTTAAATTACTAGAGGTTACAATGCTGTACGAATGTAAATTAAAAATTTTTTCAGCAAATAAAGAGAGTGTGGCATTTACATTTGCACTAACTGTATGGTATCGTTGTTGATGATGTTCTACAAGTTGTATTAATATTCAGCATCTGTCTCGTACATACATCGTTTCACAGGATGTAGTATCCAAGTGGATTCATTATATTCCTTATCGTCTTTCAACGTTTGATCATATTTGGTTTGCTCCTTGTAAAGGGGCCAATATACCTTCTTTTTCATAGGCGTGATCCAATTTCGAAGTACAATAGACACCCTACCTGATCGCTACTCCACAAGTACCAATTTTCCCAATCTAGAGATATATCATGAAAAAATTATGTTCAGATAGAAAATTGTACCAAACCTACTTTTTGAATGAAGTTTCTCTGTATTTAGCACTAATAAGTAACCCAGCGACTTTCTCATCAACAAAAGTCGCCAACCACAATGAATAATTAAAGTCATATGTCCGTTTAACATCTATCTATCTATCTATCGCTAACAGGATTTGACAGGATTTCCATTTGCATCGACATCAAGGTTTTGTCTCAACTCTAACTTTACTTTTCCATTTTCTTCCAAATCTTTCATAAGATTGTCCTTCCGTACCTAAACAAACTGTCAAGTAAGATATTAAACAATTGGATTTTCTTTCAGCGCCTAATTCAGCTTCAATTTTTTTAAATTGGTAGAGTGTCATGGGAGGTAAATCCATAACTGAAAATAGTTCCTGAGAATGGCCATGTGTACTGCCAGTTGCCAGAGTACCCCAAACAAATCCATAATTAATTTTTGATTTTTGCGAAATATCTTCAGTGTAATGCTTGTATATCTTATCACACATTGTACATGCAAACATAAGGCAGCTTACTAGACCTAATTTTCTGTTACATTCCTCTTTCAAATATAGTTTCCCACCAGTACAAATTTGGGAATGTCGGTATTGCCGATCTATGGACCAACTTAATACATATTGCAAATTCACAATGCGGTTTCCACTAACAGTTGGTTCTTTATAAGAGTGATTTTTCTCGAAATATAATTCACGAGCCCTCTATTCTGAAAAACAAAACAAAATATTAGATTTTTTAGGAACCCAAAATTTAGCATATATACAGGACAACACATTAGTATGACAAAGTTTAATATATCGATTATTTATTGTAGAAATTATAAAAAAAAAGCAATTTACACAAATTTAGGCTGTATTATTTTTAAAATTGTTTCATATCTACAGGGTGTTCATAATTATATATATATATTATATATATATATATATATATTATATATATTATTAAATATATATATATATATATATATATATATATATATTTAAATTCAGGTTAATTTCGACTAGAAAACTTGATATTGTATAGTAAATATCGGGTCGTAGTCAATCTGGGCAATTAGATAATTCTTTTAATCAGTTCAAGCTTTCGAAAAATTTTATTTTCTTCTTCAGGAAGACTATAATTGGAGGATTACAAAAATGTTAATACGTTAATGCTACTTACGATTATATGAATCTATCTAGTAAATGGTTGGAGCATGATAATAGTTAGGATACGACGACAAACTTGGTGAGTACATTCAAAACACATAATACAGTTAACATAATAATTAATTAACTAAGGTGGTTTGTTTCTAAAAAACATTAACGGACAATTTAAAAATTATAAGTTACATAGGAACCAGTCAAGTTATAAAATACTACTAACATATAAACTTTGCAGTGAATAACTATAGATAAAAGTTTGTATTACACTAAAACAAGTATAGATTACGGCCAACAAGGACAACATAAAAGGAGGCTCACTGGTTAACTAGATGTACGATAGGTAGTGTTTTTTATAACTGAGATCAGATAGGAATATATATTATTTAGGTTTCGAGTTTCAGTTTTTTTATTGATAGGATTGTCTTGTAAAGATATTGCGACCATGTCGAGGAAAATGCGTTTCTTGTAATGACTTTCCCTAAAGACAATTTTAGCGTTGTCGTAATCGATCGTGTGTTGGGTCTCAATAGCATGAGAAACTAATGCGCAGGTTTTGGTGTTCCTATTGGAGTCACTTTTGTTGGAAGTTATCCTAGCTGAGACCCACCTGGATGTGTGGCCTACATATTGGTCCTGGCCATTTTTACACGATATACAGTAGACGACACCCGACTGTTGCAGGGGGGTACAGGTTTTAATTTACTAAAAGTGCCTTGTTAAGAGTTAAAATAGGTTTCTTTGTTAGGGTTATTCCTTGAATGTCCTTTAGAATATGGCACAATTTAGCTGTAAGATTTTACACATACGGGAGAGGAATGAAGATCTTGGGATTTGTGTTAGCGGTGGAATTCGAGTTGTGTCCAGGGGTGGGCTGATTGACGAGGGAAGGGGTATTAAAAAGTAACTTGTTCAATAACGAGATAGGATAAGAATTACGAAGAAGTAGGTCTCTTAGAATAAGAAAGTTTTTGTGTTTCAGAGTTCAATGTGAGATGAGTTCTACTCTGTTCTTCAAGCCCAAAACAAGGTTGATTTTCATAGTAATCGGATGTAAGGAGTAAAAATTAAGGTATCTACCTGAAGAGCAAGGTTTCCTATACCAATCGGTAATCAGATTATCGTTATTACGATGACGAGCATGTCTAAAAAAGGAATAGTACCGTTCACTTCTTTTTCAATAGTAAACTGAACATTGGGATTGTAGTTATTAAAAATCAAAAGCACTTGGTCTATACAACCTGACGGAACACAACAAATTAGGTCGTCGACGTATTTTTTAAAAAACGGTGGGTCAAAAGATAGTTGAGGGATACAGAAGTTTAAAAGGTCATCCATCACTTATTGAGAAAAAATCGGAGATACGCTGGCTCCCATAGGTGTACCCAGTATTTGCTTGTAGAACTTGTGGTCGAATCTCGTTATTGAACAAGTTACTTTTTAATACCCCTTCCCTCATCAATTATTTCCATAAAATCATCCAAATCCTCGGGCATTACTGACACAGCAGTACAGTGCTGTATTGCTTCTTCGTATGACTGACACATAAGACATTTTTCTCCTTCTATCGAAAAGCGTTGCCCACATTCTGCTTCTTTTACTCGTAAAGCAATGCGAAATCTTCGAATAACCTCCCCAAAGTCTTTATACATATCTGTTATTTCGTCTACTCTTATTCGGATATGTACCGATTGTACCCGATTTGTGTGCACGCACGAAACAACAGGTAGGGAATGTGTCCTATGAACTAATTCATTACATTCCTTAAGAAAATGCTAAGGACTATAAAAATAATTATAACTCTTGTTAGACCTCTAGCAACCGGATAAACGTTATTATTTTAGGTTGCGTCACTGTTTTCTCGATCAATTTCCTACACACTTTTTCCCAAACTATGCGTATCAGATTGGGGATTATACTTATATTTTTGTATTCGTCTCTAGCTAACACGTCTGTATAATAAAAATGTACAAGCTCGTCGTCAACTGGTAACTTAATCTTTTTAAAAAGTTCGCCTCTGTTTTCAACTTTAATCTCCTTTATAGGTTTTGACATTCTCTCCGCTATTCCTCGTGACTGGGAAGCGGTGATTTGCAAGGGATCGATCAATTGTTTGTGCACCTCTTTGAATTTTTGCAGAGATGTAGTGCCTCTCTTTTTGTATGACACAAACTTCCTTCGTACGGAATCCTGCATAAAATGAAACTTACGTTTATTTACAATCAAATCTTTAACGTTCGTCATCATGAAACTTCGGATTGGGGCTAACCATTGAACGTCTTCTTCTATATTTATAAACTCCTCGAAATTTTTACTATATCGCCCTTTATCCAAATCAAAATCTTTTACAATAGCAATAAAACTATGTTTCGAGCCACCCCACCCCAACACTGCAAGCACATTTCTTTAAATTTTGGATATGACATATAACCACTTATATGATCAAGAAAGATATGGCGAAGGTTTGTGTGACCCTGTTTCCATAATGCGATTACATTGGCGTTATCTCTGAGCCTATGTTTTAAAATACTAGCGTATTTTTGACATAAGTAAAAGAAATCAATGATCTCATGTCTTCAAAACAATAAAAACTACGTGATTTTGCTTTGTTCGTTTGCAGGTGTTGAAACGTTTTTCTCTAATTATGGCAAGCCTCGCGTTGGTTGCCAGTAAAACAAAGTCTTCCGACGTAACCAGGGGTCTATTCCTTGGGTAGAGCTATGAGCAATGGGGGGGTAAGTCGAAATCTGTTGGGGGATCATACTCAAACTAAAACAAATAGGCGCCACCAAGTCCGGATTGATTCACGTTAATGGCATGGCATATTTCTAAGGGCGGACGTGGAGACCCAAAGAAAAAAAGATCGCCTTCGCTGACAAGCACCTGTCTTAACAGAATAAGACGTTGTTCCTGTAAGAAAGAATAATAATTAAGTCAACATAGAAAATTGGAACACTGTTTGTGTCCCGCAAATATACCTAAAGAAATATAAAAAAAATATTTTCTATATAAGGGTGGTATCAAAATTCAACTCTTAAAGATATTAAATTTCGGTGGTTAGGTTTGATCACACTTGATCAAAATAAAAAACTTTAAGCTTGGGTTAATAATTTACTAGAAAGAATTCCTTTATCTTTAAATAAAATTTAATGCAACAAAATTAAATAATTACTTGAATTAGTTTGTAAATTTAAGGTAAGGTTTATCAACCTGAATCATGATCAAATATATTACAACAAAGTGTAAATTGTTACACTAATATTTTCTAACCCATTCAGATCTGTCTAGGTCGATTACATTATTAAAATTGAAATACAAAATTTTCTCATTTAGTTAAATGTGCTAATTTCAGTTTAAAATGAAAATGTTCACAAAGATATTCTCGTTTTAAAGGTGGTAGTAATATAATACTAAGCATCTGCTTTTAAAGATACAAGTGTCAGCAGCATATTTCAAACAAACAAGTGACGTAGTTACACCTGTTATTTTATATTGAAGCAACGTGTTGTTTCTGACAAAATAAACTGAGTAAATTTTAAGTTTGGTGCTGGGAAATCCAGCTTAGTAACAGATAAAGTGAATAACAAAATCGTATTTCTACGTATCGAAACAAAATAGCGTGCTTCCTGAATGGAACACAAAAGAATTTCTTAATGCTACTACGAACCAAACAAAACTGCTTTCCTAGACTGGATTAGGACGTGCATCGCCATGCGGTACTAACTGCTTACATCCTATCAAAGTAGTATCTTGGCTCGGAGCAACAAACGATCTCCTATTAATTAGATCTGCTTTCCATCCTCTAAATACACGTGTTAAAGTGAAGTGGTTTTCTTAACGTTGATTCAAAGTTCTAAGTTCTTGTCGTTTAAATTCTCATCAACTAAATTTTGTAGCGTAATCTTTCGTCGTCTAATCTTGGTTGCGCTAAACAAATTTTCAAATTAAATACTATAATAACGAGTATACATTACCAACCGTTATTCAGAAAATGTCTCACTCAATCAAACCGACCCGCAGGTCACTGGCCATTGTTCTCGTAAACATCTTGCTGCTTCTTTTACCTATGGCCGAGTGCTTATCCCGCACTCTCGGACGATGGGAGGATCCCAAGGGGGGAGTTGTCATTCCTCTCAACGCGCTTGCGACTGGGTGTGGAATACACCGACATCCAAAACAACTAGACTAACGATTCAAGATGCTGTTACAATGTAATATTTTAATTGTTAAACGTATTACGACTTTACTTAATAAAGGTGTTTAACTATTGTCGTACCTTTAATGAAGAGAATTATCAATTCGAAAATAAAATTGTTACAGTGTAGCATCGAAAACCATAATTGAATCTTCTTTGGTATCTCCAGGTTCAATCAAATCATCATAGTTTTCAAATTCGTGGTAACCAATTTCTTCTCTTAAAGGTGTAAAAACGTTTCTTAACAATTCGTATTTCGGCTGATATAAACTTTTCGAAAACACATAGACGTTTTGAAATCTAAGTCCATTCTCATGTAAAATGAGAGATATTAGAGCGTTAGTTTTTCCGCAACTCGATGGTCCGGCAAATATTGCCCTTATATTGGACGGGAACAAAGGTCCATGTTTACCAACATCCTTTGCACTAGAAGTGGTATATGCATCAAAGTTTTGTATAGGTATTTTAACTTTTGTGTAGCATCACCCATGTCTCTCACATTTTCTTGTCTAGGAACACCATTCTTCTTTTGAGGTTTACGGTGATCCAAATGCCTGCTTAACGTTTTTCTGGGTATACCATACAGCCTACTTGCAGAGTTAACACTTATACCCTTTTGTATTTCACTAATTGCTTTTTCTAAAGATTGCTTGGTGTACATCTTTCAAATATAAGTTTAAACTGATTCAAATTGAAAATAATACTTCCTATATACCAGCATTACAGAAGTGCGTATGGGCAGGGGTGCGCACGCGCAGGGGTGCGCAGGGGTGCGCACGGGCAGGGGTGAGCACGCGCAGAGGTGCGTTGGATCGTTAAAAATCTTATTAATATTAAAACATCAAAGTTTTTTACTATTTTATTAAAAATATATATACAAAATATTTAATTGTGAATAAATCTATTAACAATTTTCGTAAAAGGGTTATATTCAAACATAGAATTATGTATAATTAAAGCATAAGCCTTCATCGACGGTTCAAAATTTCTTAATGCTTCTAATTCCATTCTTACCATTGTTGTCTGGAGTTAGGTTAGCTTAGTTAGACTTGTCAGGAGTTAGGTTAGCTAGTGTTGTCTGGAGTTAGGTTAGGTTAGTTGGACTTGTGTGGACTTAGGTTAGATGGAAGGAAAAATTGTTAGGTTAGGTCATTGGACTTGTCAGGAGTTAGGTTGGCTAGTGTTGTCTGGAGTTAGATTAGGTTAGTTGGACTTGTGTGGACTTATGTTAGATAAAAGGAAAAATTAATAGGTTAGGTCAGCGCCGTGGCGCTGACGTGACCTATCAATTTTTCCTTCTATCTAACCTAAGTCCACATAAGTTGATTTTTATCAGAATCAATATCAGATATCTGAGATTATTACTTACCTTTTAGAAGTTACTTGGAAAGCTACTAGCAATCCTATAACTTTAGATGTAACTCTGCAAAAATATATGCATACATATTTTAACATTACCATTAAAAAACAAGACCTATCACTTACGGTGTCATGTTGCGTATAAATTCCATTTTTGAGAAAGCACTTCGATTAGCAGTTCGGGGCACTTTCCTTTTTTCTAAATGCTCGGGAAAATCAAAAATGCTGGGAATGGCATTTTTGTGCAATCTTCTTTTTCCAACAAATATTAAGAAATCGCTTTGGAGATAATGCTTGCTACATATGTCGGTTTGTCTTGAAGGTATAAAATTTTGCCGTTTCGTTGCTAATATCCATAGTTTTCTCAGTTCCGTATCAATAGGGAACTTTAAATTTATAGGCAACGCCGTGTATCATAGACATGACAATAGTAATGTATTATTATACTTACTGATGGAAAGAAACTGAAGATTCTTTGGATGCCCGTTCTGTACAACCATAAGCACAACACGATCGTACCATCTTTGCGAATAATATTAAAATACTAACACTAGTAAACTAAGTTCAAGAATTTATTTCATATAAATACATACAATTTGACTATTGTGCGGTTTAAAAGTAACTGCAGACTGCAGATACAGCACAGTAATCTCCTTACTTACGGGAGGTATTATTCTATATATATCAATCAACCAGAGACATGATAACTATCTGCACCCGACCTATCAAAATATTTCGCAGAAACATAATTTTGTGTCTGATATTTACAAAACTTTGCCGAATTCTAAATGGTATTGTTCTGGCATAAATTAGTTTGTGCAGGAATCTGTCGAAATCCGTTATTTTATGTTAAACCACAAGTAAGAAAATAACTTAAAAATTGATGTACATCATAAACGTGTTAACAAAACAACTTTCAACAGAATAACAGGTTTTCAACGGAGCGGATTCGCTTCCTGTTTTTGCCCACAACTTACATTGGGGGTTGCCTACTGTATTGGCATCACTTTTAGTCTGTAATGCTCAGTCTAGTTATATCATGTCTCTGGTATTTTCGTATTGCAGTTATAACACACAAGCTTCGCATTATTTCTTACAATCTCTTTTTTACATGCTCACGAAAATTGTAAGTTGCCTACATTTAGGAGATGACAAAGATGTATTATGAGTTAAAAGTTGATGTTCAACGACCACAATAGTAATTTATTTACACACAAAGCCATACAATTTATATTTACAAAACGAGGGAGCATACTGAGAGTAAGAGCTCTTAAGACAGTGAGAACTCTCAAACTCAAAGAATTCTGTAAAATAGCTTTCGAGAAGGGTTATGTATAATATTTTACCCGAAGTGTTTAGGGAGGTCCAGAAATCGTTAAGTCGAATTGATTTCGATAAGATCTAGTCATATTTTTGATATTTATTATTTAATTAAATTTAATTTAAGAATCAAATCTGCGAAAGTGAATCCATCTATGGTGTTAATAATTAAACAAATTAATTCTGTTTGATCTTTTAGTTGACTGATGGGTTTTGCTATTTAAAGAATTGAAGACGAAGATTTTTTTCCTATATTTTACTAATGCTGCCAACTAGAGCAAAATTTGTGATGTTTTGCAGTTGAGAAAAGTTTATTTTTGAGCATATATATGACACATCTGACAGATAAAAACTTAGGAACTAACTAGATCCTAAAGCTAAATATTTGTTCACAGTTCAACATCTGCTCTGAACGCCATATTCTTCATTTAAATTCCATTAACCTTGAGAATTTTAACCAAATATATTAAAGACATTTTAATCAATGAAACCTATTTGAACACAGAAATTAACATATTTCGCAATACTTACTCCTTTAGTTAGGAAATTAGCCAACATTTCGTTAGTGGAAATTTGCTTTAACTTATCTGTCAATTTTCAACTTTTTGATTAATGAACGATGATTTGACATCAACGTGCTTTATTCTATCGGAATAAGAATTATTTGTTATTTCATCAATCGCTCCCTTATTGTCACACTGAAGTAACACAGTTTTTGAAGAATTTGGGAATGTTTCTCGTTGGATTTTGTATAACAGCGCACAGCAGTAAATTTAATAATTTTCCTTCGATAAGTTAGTGGACCAGTCGTGTATTGTTACAACAAAATGCTAACGGTTAATACGTAAATGGTTGAACAGTTTATAGCAAAAAAAACGTAAACAAAGTCAAAGACTTATCGATGGTGGTAGCAGCAGCGGTCCAGTGGCATCACTTGAAGCTGTAAGAGGATATTTGAGGAAGAAAAGGGAAAAAACAAACAACAACTCGCACCACACAATCAGACGGTTCGAGAGCACTTTCCACCCGACAGATTCGCGAGGTTGACGTCTCTACAGGTACTTTCAAACTCGACTGACTGATAACACACGCGAGGATTGTTTTGTTTTTGACCGCGCGTGCATTCAGTTAATTTGAAGGAAATGGTAAAACCAAATTAAATTGAATATTGCACTTGTTGTGCAAACGTGGCCGCTCGGTTGCTTCGGTTATACTCAATTTTTCTTTCGTTTCGCATTTTATCCGAGGCGCGTTGGTAGCGACGCCTTAGATTTTGCGTTTCCGATCTTTTGGTGGTTAGTTCGCGTGTACACCAGACGCTGTCTTTAAATATTTTCTTACACGGCATGGAATGCGCCGACGCTTCTACTACAGCGTCGTTTAGTTTTTCGCGAGTGCTTCAATTTGTGGTGCCTCTTGGCAATTTACTAATTCGTTTTCAAGCGCGAGGATGCTTTCTCTAAATTTTTACTAGAATTCGCTTTTTTATTACAGAACTATGGAAAGAATGATAATTGTCCGTTTACGCGTGTTTCGACGTCGATATTCCATGTTATTAATTTGTGATCAAAAAGCGTGACCTCGTCCGACCTTAACTCCCAATTTTCGACTGCCCCTAACAAACCGTGTAAGACTACCGTGGATTCAATAAAACTACTATCTCTATGTCCTTCGAACGTGGTGGATCGCTGGGTTTGACGACGCTTAGAGCTCACTCTGTTAACACTTTCAATGCTGATCAATCGGTTTAGCACTCTAGAGGCTGAAACGGTTTTTTGATAAATAATACAAATTTATTTAAGAAAAGGGGAAAAAGAACATTTATTTTCAAAAATACGAAATAAAAACTTGGTATATAAACATATATATAAATGACGTCTTTTGACGGAAGACGGATGACGTCGAAAGACGTCATGCAAATTAGTAGTGTATATACATTGTTCACTTATTATATAACACAAATATTATTAAAAAATTACAATTTTTTATGATATTCAGAGAAGCAAGGCTCTAAACAAAGGGCTGGGTTTCCAGGGCAGATTGGACAGTGGTACACAGTTTCTTTGCGCACCTTAATTTTATAGCACCAAGTGCACTTTTTATGTGCGTGTTTCTTCTTTTCTCCTGTTTGTAAATTTTTAGTAGGAGCATGATTTGTGGTTCGTTGGTTTTGGCCAAGATTAGGGTGTTTTTTTCCGGAATAATAATATAATGGATCCCAATTTTTGTTTGTACCATCGTAATGACTTTCTCTTAAATGGATAGTACGACATCATTTGATCTTTTCTATCTATTCTTCTTATAAAATTATTATATTGACAAATAGCTTCTGGCTTTACTTTTTCTTGTTGTATTTGTTTTCTGAGATAATTTCCAAACTCAGTAGATATATAAAATACTTCTCTATTATCTCTCCACTTAGCAATCATGACACCGTTGGAATAACGCGCAATTGTCTCCCGTTTCTTTAGTTTAGCATTCCTTACTTCGAGAGGATTTTGTTTTCTGTCAACTCTGAGAGTGCCAGTGCAATACGTCTTTCTAGATAAGAACTTTGAGGCAAGTTCATAACTATTGTAGTAATTGTCTAGATATATGGAATGTCCCACATCTAATTTTTCTTCTGTCAAAAGTAGTACTATATTGCTAGTATGACCTTTGCCACCATAGTCGTCTAGGGTTCCGGTATACAATGCAAATTTTAAGGTTGTCCCATCTGGTTCTGTTAGCAAATACAATTTCACACCATACTTGTACCTTTTGTTTTTTATGTATTGGTTAAAAACTAATCCGCCACGCCACAATACCATTGTCTCGTCTAAAGAGAGATTTTTATATGGATAATAAGTTGCCTTCATTCTAGAATTAAAATAATCAATTATCGGTCTAATTTTGAATAACCGATCTGTTGGTTGTGGTTCATTAGGTAAAGGACTTCTGCTAAAATGAAGACATCTTAAAATTAACATGAAACGGTCCCTACTCATGTATTTGGAAAAAGCAGATAGGTTGAATAGCCAATGTTTTCTCCAATAATCCTAGAATCTATTTAATCTAATAGTGCCCATATGGAACAGAATTCCAATAAATATTTTTAAATCGTCCTTTGTTAATTCAGCCCAGCATGTTATCCAGGATTTTTCTTTTGTGGTGTTTGAAAGAAAAATTTCTTTCACGTACCTATTTGTTTCTTCGACTATCAACTGTAGTAAATTGTCATCAGACAGTAAATTGTGCATTGCCTGAAACACCATCCATAGTGGGTAAATATAATATTAAGAAAATATAAACTTACCGTTAGGCTGAACTAACAGCTCTCTCTGCTTGGTAAATGGAAAATCTTCAGGAGCATATTCCGCTGTGTTCCATACTACATCAACAGGTACCTGACGGCCAGGCAGAGTTTGTGGTACTGGGACGTTTATTGTTGTAGCTAGATTTGAATTATCTAAATTATCAAGACTAGGATCATCGACTACCGAAGCATCTATTTCCGCAGCATTCCCAATATCAGAATCTGAATCACTCAACTCATCTTCCGAATCTACAAAATCTGGATCGGCAAAATCATTGTCTGAATTACATAGATAATATTCTAACTCTTCCTGTGTTAAAGGAACCTTGTATTGTAACGGTTTCTTACACATCTGGGCTCTTTTTACACCTGACGGTCACGCCTGGCTATCAGTCATTGTAATATCAAACTACTGTAATTTTACGCTAATATAATACGCAAACGAGAGACTGAAAACAGTACAACATCCACGCTCAAATGCTTACTGAATACTAACTCTTTGTAACGTATTTTTTTCTAGTTACATCTAGCCCAATAAAATAATAATAAAACAGCTATATTTTAAAGCATTTAATTAGTGAATTATCAACCAATAAAGATTAAAGTATAATGTTCGTAATAACACATAGATTCTAGAAAATATATATTCTGAAGTTTGTTACCAAGCGCTGTCATATTGATAATCAGCACTTTATTCATAGATAAACACCCACCCACAATAGATGGGCAACGGCCTAATACTAACTTCTTTTAAGTTCATCGCGACCTCTAGCGGGCGTAGTCTAAACAACTATTATGGCGGTAATATTTAAATTATGCAGTTTCTATTATTATATTCTTTTTCTTGAAATAAAGAACCACGTGCAAAGAAAATATCATTTATCAGACGTTTTCAGAAATGAAAACGTTCGATAAATAATATTTTCTCAAGAAAAAGAAACTATGAACATGAATAATGGTCAGACTTCAATATTTTGGGTAAAATTATATACATACAGATTATATATAATAAAAGCTACAAATTAGTTCTGTTAAACTGAAATTTTAATTTAAAAGGGTGTCTGTAATTTTATAACAACATTTCAAGTCTTTATTACTTAATTTTATTCAGTAACATCAGTACAATATCTCGCAATACACAGAAGTTGTATAGGAATTTTACAATCATATTTAATTATTTCACAAAACTTACGATGTCATCAGTAGGAAACCGGTGCATTTTTGTTTCAGAGTTTTTGTTACAACACAAAGGCACACAGCACAAAAAAACCATTGTTCCAATAGATTAATCTAACCTGCACTGAAGTTATCCTTTTTAAATACAAAAATTAAGTCAATAAACGCGAAACAATAAATTAATCTGCAAATAAAAACACTAAATATTCTGAATGAATGTTCAACAAATAACAATAATTATACAATACCCACAAACGTCACCATTGACAAAAGTGTTATCTTAGAAATGTCATCTAACGTCCGACAGTTTCCTGCATTACAAATTACACGTACCATCTCGCGGGCGTAGTATGATCTAAATCAATGCTAAAATCGCGGCCATAAATGTTACCCATCTAATGTGTGGTCTTATCTATGACTTTATTTCCAACGTCCAAGAGTGCAAGTCGCTTTTTGTAGACGATATAAAGTCAAGATAGCCCGGTTAAAACACGTGGCGTCTAATAAAGTCAAGAAGAAAACGTAAAGAGCAATGGATTCTTACGGTCTAGAGGTTGAGCCTAACAGCGGTCGCGTGGGCACGAGTTTTGATAAGCCTCGCTTCACATAAGTTAGTTGATCCCTACAGGCCTGAGAATATGGAACGATTATAGGACATCATTTAAGACAGTTGGTATATATTAATACAATAAATTATACTAATATTTTTCACCTTAGTGCAATATCTTACGGACATATCTACAACAACAATTTTCGATGTTAAATTATAATAAATCTTCGCCGCAGTAAATTTAAAGCAAGCAGTTATGGTTTCGTTCTATTTAATTAACTACGCAGTATAGCAATTGTTTATTCTACAAAGAATCCTGAACTCCAAACTTACCGATGACTAATACCAACTAGATATTACGCTGGAAAAATACAACAGCTGACGTCAAGGTTTCGCACCTGCAATTCATTTAGATGCATGTGAGTGTTTGAAACTTTCCATAACTTTGAAACTATAGTAAATTATTACGAAATATCCTACGTGGATTATTAGAGTAACGAAAATATAAAGTAGTCTTTTGAAGTTAGTAACAACAACGAATAAGTATCTAGTTTGTCAGTTGTTTGTACACGCATTCAATCAATGTGTTTAAGATATCTGGAATGACAACTTATGTCAGATAAAAAATAGTATAGATTCTGTTTTCTAATCTAGACGCCAGATGCAGTATTGGTTTAATTTTACATTTTGCTTAAAGACATTCAGGTCATGTAAAAGCTCTTTCATTGGTGTAGAAATTCGCGTGTTTTTTTTTTTAGATTACAGTTAAATTTGAGTATTTGCATTTTACAATCGCTGCTTTTTGACGATCAATATTTGTTGTAATAGTCAAAGAAGTACTTCAATGATTAAAGAAAAATAAAACTATGTGTTATGAACAAATAATATATTACATGTTTATTTAACTAATTCTTATAAAAATGATCCATTTATATATATTTATTTCAAACGTTAAATTTCACTAAAATTTTTATAAAATATGACAAGAACATAATCCTATATATTGCAGTCACCTGTATATAATCAAACTTTTATATAAATAGAATTCCTTTTGTTTCTTTTGAAAGACGTTTTATTATTCAACATTTAAATTAGAAAAAAGGAAACCAGAGCAAGTCCTCCTTAAGTAAAAGGGTGTGTAATGAAACTAAATTCATTTAGTATATTACAGATGTTTAAATTCACTTATTCTATTTTTGGCATATGCTTTTGAGGACACAAATGGTGTCCATGTTGTGTTTTGTTTGTTCACAGGTAAAGCTGAGACATCTGTTTGACATCTGGTGGTTGAGGTTTTGGTAAGTGTATCCGAAAGAGTGAAATTCAAGTTTTATGGCTATGTTAGTGGTGTTAAGATAAGGTTTCCGCATTCCCATTATACAAACACAGTTAAATTTTGTTGGCAATTGTATTAAAAATACGGTGGCGCTTATTAAAGGTATTTTTGGTCTATTATTCACCCATGACCCATGCTCATGATCTACTCAGAGCTAACACTCTACTAGCCGTTTAACCCTTAAGAGTTTTCTTTGACTAAAGCCGTTTTCCATCCGACATTACCTTGGGCTTAAAAATAAAAAGAAGAAATTCTCGACCTAGTGATATCAGATTAAAGTATAGAAAATAGAGAGGTTTGGTATATAGCTGATAGTCACGAGGATAAAGAGTAATAAACTTACATAAAGTTTAATTACCCATTTTAAATTACAACTTAATAAGTAAAGGTATCGATGACGTCGAAAGACGGCATGCGCCTTACCCTAAAGAAGCAGATGACGTCGAAAGGCGTCATCAGCAGTGAGCGTGTTAAACGATCAGCGACCTGCAAACCCCTATCATCTTCCTCTGGACTACTCCACAGTGGCGACTTGGCGTTGAAATGTTCGCCGACGATCAGCTTTCGATTTCGACCGACCTTACAAAATACGACCTTAATTTGATTAATTAATTCTTCGGTTTGGAGATTTTCTAGTGGGAAGTATACGCTAATTACTATTATTGTTTTGGATCCTCTTGTTATCTCTGCCGTCGTTAAAAATTCATTTGACAAATTATTTAATAAAATATCTGCGCACGTCCCATTATTTACTATTATGCCGCTACACGGCCGTTCGCTGTTTGCGTTTAATACGGTGCCCCCACCCCTCCCGAATCAAAGTATTTTGTGGTCATACAGGTGAGGCGGCTCCGTGGGGTAGTTTGTATGTGTGCGACTACTACGCCGAAAGTCCTGGGTTCCAATCCCGACACAGTCCGTTTGAAAAATGTTAGACAAGCATTTTTCACAAAAATACACCGTTGTTCCGATGAGAGGTAAAATGGAGGTGCCGTGTGTGAGTGTTGTCACGCACGTCAAGGATCCCTACCTTACTTGTAACAGCAAGGGTTCGGCAAAATTCCAAATTTTCCAGGTAAAAAAAAACTCGCTTCCTGGCCAATGTAATACCTTTGGGTGGAGAATTGTAAAAATTACAAGTAAGGTCATACAGGTGCGGTTCCTGTATGAGCCCGATATGGATTTTATTTTCGTTAAATAATATAACGAAGTTATTCGTGGCACCTTTGCCCTTGCCTAAATTAATTTGCGCACATTTGATTGTCAAGCTTCTCGGAACATTGTCTAATGGCCTAGGATCTATAGTCGATGTTTTTGGTGATGGCTGCCTTCAAACGCTGCATCGTGGGGCACTGGCTGGACTTGGCGGCGTGACGCGTGTCGACCCTGACACTACTAATCCTATTGTTCAACCTCGCACAGACTACACAACAAAAAACTGCCCGTCTACAGTTCTTAAACTCATGCTCCACTTCGGCGCAGTTACAGCAAAACTGCACCCGCTCCTTACACTTCATTTGCATACAGCAGAAACTTTGAGTGATTGAAGCAATTTGAAATATCATTAATAAAAATTGAGAATAAGAGAGGACCCAAATGAGAGCTGTCGGTACTCCAGACCTAACGGGAAACCACTCCGATTCATGGCTATTTTCAATTACACATTGTTGACGCCCTATAAAGTATGAAGAAAGGAGATGTAATAGTTTACCAGTAATACCAAACTTTTCTAATTTCATCATTAGTATTGAAACAGAAATTTTATCAAATGGCTTTGAAAAGTCAGTATACACTGAGTCAACCTGTATTATCTTGTCCACTAACTGGGTAATATCTTGCGCGAAAGAGACCAAATTTGATGCAATCGATCTTCCTGCATAGAATCCATGTTGAGATTCCGTTAAGTAATTTTTTTATTTTAAAGAATAGTTGTTTTGCAATTATAGATTCGAAAATCTTTCCAAAAGCATCTAGTAAAGAAATCGGTCGGTAATTTTAAGGTTTGCTTTATTTCCCTTTTTAAATATAGGGTTTATATACGCCTTTTTCCATAATGTCGGGAAGCAGCCTTCATCAAGAACCTTGTTGAAAATTATAAATAAAGGATCGAAAAACTTTACGGCATTAATAATTCAAAATTGGAGGATTCCTTCTGGGTTAGGACTTTTGCTAACGTTCAATTTGTTTAATGTGTCAGTGATTTCTTGATAAAAATTTTGTCGATATAGAATTGTGAATTAGAAAGTAACTCGTTGGCAACCCACTGCGATCTTGTAAGGGGTGTAAATGGCTCATAAATTGATGTAAAATGTTCACTGAATATTTCACATTTACCTTATATTCCAACGAGTTAATATTATTTAGGTACATAGTAGTAGGGATACATAGTATTAGTTTTTATGTTCGGCAAATGACCAAAATTTTTTGACATTTTTTTATTTTATTCTTCATATCCTTTACGTAATTGAGGTAATCGACTTTGGTTAAGATTTTATCGCTTTTTCTTAACAATGAAAATGTAGAGTAATGCAGGTTACTTTTATAAATTTTCCTTAGAGTGTGAAATTCTCTTTCCTTCTATATTACTTTAATAGTATTACTTGTAAATAAAAATGGAAATTTATGCTTTCTAATATTTTAAACCTAATATGTTTCCTAATTACGTTATGCAAAGTATTATAAAATATATTAACACGTTCATCAGTTGGCAAGTTTAGATCAAACAAGTTATACCAATTAATACCATGTATTTTTTGAACATTAATGTTGTAGTCACAACCTTTAAAATCTGGTTTACTATAACGCGTAATCGATTTGTTTAAAGATCCACTTACTAATCGTGAAAGTATTATCTAATGCTGTATGGGGTAAATCTTCATATACAAATGGATTATCGCAATGACGGACTTAGTTCACTAATAGTAGATAAGACGACATCAAGTAATTTATTATGATGGTTGACAATACCATTGTACTGTTTTAGATTTAATAATAAAAAGGTATCAATGGAAATTTCATTAATAGGTGTAATTACATTGAAAGCCGTGTATATTGCAAGATTAGCGTTATAGGTTCAAACTAGGTCTAGTTGATTATAATCCCCTCTGATTCACTGTCAGGATGTTGAAGTATTATATAAGATATTTTATTAATACGCAAGATAGGTTTTACGCCTCTTGGAACTTCTTTCTAAAAGACTTCTTCCAAAAAACACTTCTATCAAATTTATTTTTATAATAATTTCAATAATGCTTTTTTACAACTGGTACGTTATATTCCTTAACGTCTTAATTAACAATAATCAAAGTTTAATAATTAATGATTAGAATCAATAACTAATATTTACAAACGAGTAGCTTTAAACCACTAACAATGCTAAAGTTATGAAGTTCTCAGAATGACTGGCCATCTTGGACTCCTGAGGGTATTTATGCTATCTCTGCTCTTACATCATTTGTGGGAAATGCAGATCTCATGTCTGCTATTTCTTGATACAATACAAAGTATTACATTTTAATAACCTTAATTCTAATAATTGCCGTCTTATAACCTACTGTGACCTGCACCTGAAATATCATATTACGTCTGGAATACAAAGTAACTGTTTCCGTTCTCATGTCTGGTTTATAAACTTTTATTAATCTTTTATAATGTGTCCTTCAATTATACGATGTAACAATAGTAGTCATTGGGGCGCGCTGGCGCCAAATGGTGGAGAGTAGATTTTTTTAAGGTCGCTGACATATGGATCTTATAGCATTTTTCTGTAGAATTCGAATCCGTTAAAATTTTTAAGATAGGTTAAGCCGTTTTCAAATTATTTTCAAAAAAAGGTTTTAAAAATTCGAGCAAACCTCGCTTAACTGTATTATCAGACGGTTATTTTACTAATGCGGTTTTGTGAATCGTATAGCACTTTTCTATAGAATTTGTATTGCTTCCTCGTATGACTGACACATAAGACATTGTTCTCCTTCTATCGAAAAGCGTTGCCCACATTCTGCTTTTTTTACTCGTAGAGCATTGCGAAATCTTCGAATAACCTCCCCAAAGTCTTTATACATATTTGTTATATTGTCTCTTTAAACTGTACAATCAACAAATAATAACTTCTACGCGAACAGTCCTTTTATATGAGCTACTCCTATTCGGATATGTACCGATTGCGCCCGATTTGTGTGCGCGCACAAAACAACCGGTATGGAATGTATTCTATGAACAAAATCATTACATTTCTTAAGAAAAATGCTAAGGACTTTAAAAATAATTATAACTCTTGTTAGACCTCTAGTCTCTAGATAAACGTTATTATTTTAGGTTGTGTCACTGTTTTCTAAATCAATTTCCTACATACTTTTTCCTAAACAATGCGTATCAATTGACGGTTATACTTTACTCCATAACCGACTTGTATATATTTTCGTATTCGTCTCTAGCTAACACGTCCATATAATAAAGATGTACAGGCTCGTCGTCAACTGGTAACTTAATCTTTTTAAAAGCCAGCCTTTGTTTTCAACTTTAACGCTTGTTGTAGGTGTGGAAATTCTTTCCGCTATTCCTTGTGACTACGAATCGGTGATTTTGCAAGGGATCAATCAATTGTTTGTGCACCTCTTTGAATTTTTGTAGAGATGTAGCGTCTCCCTTTTTGTATGCCACAAAGTTCTTTCGTACAAAATCCTGCATAAAATGAAGCTTACGTTTATTTACAATAAAATTGTTAACGTTCGTCATCATCGGACTCTGGATGGGAACTAACTTTTTTTTAATAATGTCAAATATTTATATACTCGTCGAAATTCTTCCTATATCGACCATTATCCAAATCAAAATTTTTCCCAACAGTTATAAAATTATGTTTTGAGTCATCCCAACACTGTAAACACATTTCTTTAAATTTCGGATATGTCATGTCACCACTTATATGATCCGAAAAGATATGTCTGAGATTGGTTTCATCCTGTTTCCATAATGCGATTACATTGGCGTTATCTCTGAGTCTATGTTTTAAGGCACTAGCATAAGTTTGACATAGATAGAACTAATCTATTGCTTTATGTCGGCCGAACGAGAAAAATTGAGTGATTTTGCTTTGCTCGTTTGCAGGTATTTCATCGAAAACCGCAATTGAATCTTCTTTGGTATCTCTGAGCTCAATCAAATCGTCGTAATTTTCAAACTCATGGTACCCAATTTCTTCTTTTAATGGTGTAAAAACGTTTCTTAACAATTCGTATTTCAGTTGATATAAACTTTTGGAAAATACATAGACATTTTGGAATCTAAGGCCGTTTTCGTGCAGGATCAGAGATATTAAAGCGTCGGTCTTCCCACAACTCGATGGTCCCACGAATATAGCTCGTAAGTTAGACGGGAACAATGGGCCATGTTTACCATCCTTTCTTGCACTAGCAATAGCAAAGTTATTATAATTCTGTATAGGTATTTTAACTTCTGGTATAACATCTCTGGATGCATCGTTGGAATTATGTAATTTCTTCACGTTCTGCAACCTTTTAACATATCTGCATAACCTTGTTCTAGGTATATTATATTTTTTACTAGCAGCGTAGAAATTTGAACCATCCAGGATATCTTCTGCTGCATTTGTAATAGATTGTTTGGAGCACCACTGATTGCTTGAATGCGACATCTTTCGAAAAATGTCTTACTATAACTAAGCTCAACCCAAAACTACTTCCTTATATACCAAATTTAATCTCCCTGCTCACATAACCACATGACCATATGACCACATGACCATATGACCACATGACCACATGACCATATGACCACATGACCATATGACCACATGACCTCTTCTTTGTCGATAGTCCTCACACGAAATTTTAAACCAAAGACTGAAAATTCAGTATTACTATTAATTACACTATAAACGACTTTACGTTTTACAAAATAAACTTAAAATGAACTTTTGGTATCATTTCCCCCGTATTTATGTACATACAGAAAGTATAAGTATAATTTGTCCTTACATTAACCCAATTTAAATCAAATTATAGAATGTGTATTCCCGTATATTAACTAAAATTGTGGAAAGTGCTTTTATTAAATTAATAGTCAGACGTCATCGACAAACAATGCAAGGTTAATGATCATACATTTCACTAAATTTATTTAGAATATACGCCTTATGTTGAACTACATTTAAAATAGATTATCAAACCACTTTCTAGCTCACCGTGCAGAATTAATATATGTATTATACCTTTTGGTTTAATCATTTGTATGTAGATTCACTAATTGAAAATTTTAACAATTCTAGCCACTAATAAATATTTTTGGAGTTTAACTCTATTATCGAGCTAAATCTAAATAAAAATGCAAAGGTGTTTTGCTGATAGGTTTTTGAATATTAATACAATATATACAGGTCTTTGTTGGAACTAATTTTAAAAGACGTGATAATTAATTTCAATTCCCCAGGAAAATTCTATACTAATTTTATAGGTTACACCATGGGTTTATCTCAAAAGACAGAGCGATACGGTTTAGAAATAGATTAAAGGTGAATTATATACGGTGCTTGCAAAGGTTAATCTGCAAATCAGTAAGGGATCATTCGATTTGAAAAAATTTCGAGGATTTGAGAACCTGAAGGAAAACACAATAATAATTGAAATCTTACACGATGGTATATTAAAAATACTGCTAAGAGTAATTTTGTTTAATAATTCTAAAAATGGTGTTGGTGGTTAAATACATACAGGTAAAACCCACTATAAAACAATTATACGCGTCACTTTTCCAGTCAAGACTTGCATATAACGCCAACTAATATAATAAGGAGCTGCGCACGCTCGACCATCGGCATAAAAGGCGAGAGAGCCATGTTCCAGTGCATTAGTCGTCAAAGTATCGTCGAGTTTGATTAAAATTATAAGTTAAAGATGGATTTTTCTTGTGTTAACGTTACAAGTGATGTGCGAGTACCACAATTAAATATCAACTAACTAGTTGGTAAGACAACCTATAGGTTAGGCGAATTTCCTCCAAATTATCACCACCATATAATAGAAGTTGGTTTTGACTTATATGGTGGTCTTCAACCTGATATCCAAGTTATTTGCTGTAGTGGTATGTGTGCTGATTCTACGATAACATTCTCTTACTTCGATTGGAAGAAATTGTGTACTTTTCAAGTGGAATTTCAAATTCACCAATTTGCTCAAGACTCAAAACAAGTCAGATTAAATGGTTTGACTACTGGAAACGATGTTGTTGACATACAATTGGATCAAGATTTCAAATTGCAGCTGAGCACAGCCTTTAATAGAAGTATATGGCTGTTGAATAATTTTGAAAAAGAAAATTTATATAATATGGAGATTACGAAAGATGGGAATGTTATTGTGCTACCTGCGTACGAGTGCATCAAGCTATTAAATTTGCGAGAATTAATCTGTTTTAGAATGGCTGAGTTAAGGTGTAGAAACTTTCCAGAATTTTACGAAAAATTTGTTGGTGATATAAAAAAAGTATGTGGAAATACGACGGAGGAAGAAAGGGTTCAAATGTTATTAGAGGGAGAGAGCAGTGCCAGTATTTCTCTGTGTAATGATTGCAGCAATTTAAATTACTTGACAGCGTTAGAACTTATTAAATGTTTCCCCATCCAGTACTTAAAAGATGCAACTGCAAGGCAATCGCTTGCGCAAATGTTTAGAGATTTGGCTATCCCAGATTCGCCAGACTCTGGTTATCACAGCGGTTTATAGATGTTATCAATACATGTATGTATTCTATTAAAAACATTATATTTTCTTGATAAAGTTTGTTTTTACATATTTGTATCGCCAACATTAGCAAAAATTCTTAATAGACGTATTAAACTATCTTGTTTTTATTTTTAGGTTTAAAGTGGTGTACTCCGCAAATAATAAACACAATATACCGCATGTTAACAAAAATTTGTAGAGAAATTCAAAAACAACTTTAATGTGGGTCTAGTATTATAATTTGTTGGTAGTAAGGCTAAGTCCTACTGTATTGTACGCGAGAAGAACACGATTAAAAAGATTAAAGGGATTTCACAAAGTGTAGTTAAGTAAAACCGAGGTTCTTACAACCTATAACGAGCATATATCCCCAAAAGGGGTAGGCATGCAACTACGCAACAGTGCGTGGGAGAATAAGGATTCTCTCCAATAAGAAATTAAAATCATTGGGTAATGGTAGAAATGTTAAACCTATAAAGGCGATTATTAATTGTGGTTTAGTGACCGCGTTTGTGCACTCTTCGAGTGTCTTCGACAATCTTCGATTGTTTCCAAAGAAAATATTCAAGCATGCCATTTTCGAAAAATATGGCGTAGAAGTTATTTAAAATTAAATTGCTTTATTAGTAAGTATTCTGTATACAACAAGTTTGGTGTTCCCTTAGTAAAGTGTTTATTTAAAATTTGTATCCTGCAATTATTCATCAATTTCTAATACACAAACATAATTAATAGAAAGTCCAAGAAAAGAAATTATATACAGCTTTCACATGTGATTCACATGATCGTTAAGATATTAGCATTCAATAGCGCAATGGTGTTTTCTAGAATATTTGCTGGATTACGTGTTATAAATACGCGGCTATCAACCATTTTGTATATATGCTGGATTACAAATAATTACAAATGAATTTTGGTAATTGCTATAAAATTAATGCTGCATTGGAAGTTTCGAAAATATTGAATTTAAATATTTTGCTATATTAATACTTAATTAGGCTGAAGGTAAGTGATACGCATTTTCAATTACAAATGCATTCTCTTTTTCATTACAAGAGAAATTCCACAGATTTCATACCAGCAAAATGCGCTTTCTTAATTATTAACCACGAGGTTGAATTGAACCAGAACAATAGGAAAATAAGTTTCATAAATTCACTCACGAAACCATGTAAACACCAACTTTGTACCCCATTAATTAATAAAATCAGTTTGTCGGGCGAGGACAACAAAAAAGTACATTATTCCTAATAGTACAACAACCTAATTAAGGTAGGTCAGTAAGCAATATTAAATTGCTATTAATTGACTTGCATTTAGCGTACTTTCCTATTGTAATAACCGCATTTGTTTGGAGAAGATATACACTTTTAAAAAGAAATTATATACAGCTTTCACATGTAATTCAGAGCGATGATTACGCCAAAAGTTAACCTTCCCATTTACATATTTAAAACACATTACATTGGAATGATTAGTTTATTAAACTGTAAATTGGATAAAATAAATTATTAAAATTTTGTGTGCTTAATTTTTGTGTTGGTTAAAGCATATGTCTTGGGTAGCGAAAAAGGTTTTAAAAATGGAGTTAAATATATAGATGAACAAAAATTTAGAGGGGTATAACTTTGCAGGGCGTGGTCCGATTTTAAATCTGTTTGCAGATTCGGATTCTACGTAAAATTTTAAGCTAATTTAAAGTATTGCATGACTAAAAAAAAATTTATGCGAGCGGTCGGAAATCGCAACAGGTAAGAAATTTTAAAATTGGGATAGCTCCCTCGGGAATGATGATATCTAAAAAATTCCTAGAGATTTGGGTAGCTGAGAAAATTCTAATATTAATTGATACCAAACAAGATAGGTTTATCTCGAAAGATGCAATGGTTAGACGAAGAAAACTATTTGGTTCAGATGAAAGATAAAAAAAATCTTAAAAATAGGTTTATCTCGTGTGTGGAAATGTGGATGCTCATTTATCTCGAAAAATGAAAAATTTAAGATAGGTTTATCTCGAAAGATGAAAAAGGGTTAGTCGAAGAAAACTTTTTGGTCCAGATGAGTGAGGAAATGAGGGATTCTGGAGGAAATGAGGTGGTGATTCAAACAATAACCATCTGCTGTGGGTGTTGGGCTGAAAGTGGTCTGAATTGATCCTCCTTGTATAGCCTCCACCTCCTTATGGGGATTTCAATGCTTGGTACGAAAATGACCAGAACGGACCTTAGAGCATCTTTATGGGAATTTACATGTAAAAATGGGGGGTTTTGGGCTAGAACGAACGTAGCTTACCTACTGAAATACAATTTAAATCCCAACGTTAGCAGCATTATGGGATTCCATTCCGAATAGTAGATCCTGTTGTTTACGAAACGGGACTATGTGGATGAAAGACTACGAAGGATGCTCGATATGTATCGGGAATAAGTAACAAAAACAAAACTTAAGGTGTGAAAGTTTCTTTACTCTTTTCAAAATATTTTCCATAATACACTTTTGCATACGTTGGAACTAATTTTCATAGCATTTTTTCCATTCCGATTGAGATATCTCCAAAACATGGGTTTTGAACGCATCAACCGTCTCTTCCGGTATCGAGAATAGTTGTCCACGCAGTTTGTTCTTCACGCGTGGTAACAAAAAAAATCATTAGGTGCCAAATCAGGATTATACGGCGGATGACCCATCGATTCGATGTTTCGAGTGCTCAAATAGTCACTTGTTTGAACCGATGTGTGAGAGATCGCATTGTCATGATGGAAAATGATTCGGCGTCGTCGGTTTATTTTTCTTATTTCTCCGAAAACTTGTGACAAAGAAATTGTTGTATATTAAGTAGAATTAACAGTTCTACGTTCCTCTATAGCAACGGTCGTGACATGTCCATTTATTCCGAAAAATCAGGCAAACATTTTCTTCGAAGTGCTTCGAACGCGGACAAATTTTGTTAGATTTCGTTCATCTTGAAAAACCTATATAGTCGACTGTTGTTTACTTTCATATGAATAAATCCAAGATTCATCACCTGCGTAAATGTTATGCACGGCGTTTGATACACCGCAATGGTATTTTTTTTAGCATATCTTTGCATTAATCGACACGAGTCTTTTTGAGTGATTGTCAAATTATGTGGGATCCAAAGTGCACATAACCTTTTCACAGCTGAATGTTTATGTAATATCGAATGTACACATCATACTAATGACTACGAATGCCTATATCTCATGATAAGTCACATGACGATCTTGCATTATCAATTCGCGCACAGCATCGATGTTTTCTGGCACAACAGCCGATTTTGACGACCTTCTTTAAATTCATCCGCTAGCGAACTACGACCACGATTAAATTCACTATGCCAACGATATACAGTGGTTTTAGTTGGAGCTTCTTCTCCAAAAATCGAAATAAGTTGATTCGGGCACTGTTGTGGAGATATTCCACGTTGAGAATAAAAAAATCATCACACGAAAATGTTCACGAGTTAAGTTCCATTTTTTGGGCGAGACGAAATTTTCAACTCAATCAAAACAAAACAAATAGTGTTCATATGGCAAAATGTTATAAGTATGTATACTGTCAAAAATGTCAAACTTTAGGTTAGAAACATCAGATCGCACGTAGCCACACTAGTGTTGTCAGTTCCCGATACATGTCGAGCACCACTCGTATAAACTATGATTGTATTCTTTTTTAGAAAAACGCGGAGGATGTTAAACAATCTATTCCATTTTATCTGTGACAGCTGTCACGATGGGGCCTTGATAAAAAAGGCAGGTACTTCATGACAGACTCGAGGATAACCTTAAAGTACTTTTGGATTAAGCAGCATCTGAGAGAAACAAAGGACTAATTTGTACTGTATGTACAAAGGAAGTAATAAAGATACAGTTAAGTGTGCCCTGATTATTTTTAATACAAGTAGTAAGAATACATATTTTTTAACTATTACAGCAACAGTCATGTAAAGATCAACTTTTATGAACCAAAATTGCTTTGAAAATTTTATTTTCTTGTCTACTTCAGGTAAATAATTAAATTTGTTGGAGTCGTAGTTAAAAAATACAAGTATGACGTGCAACAATCAACAACAATTTCAGTGATTGCACTGTACATGTTGCTATTACTGCATGTTTACAATTGGAATAGGGTATTTTTTTTTTTAAAAACTCATGATCTCAGAATTATGCGCAATTTCACGCTTATATAATTTTGCCAAAATTTATTTACATATTTTCTTTATATTGTATAATATGATCGTTTAAATGGTTAATATATTCAATAATTACAACAACTTCATGTGCAAAAATCAGGTTGCATGATTCTAATCAGCGAATAATTTTTAAATATTATATGCAATATATTCCAAAATAGTTCGTTACATATTCGGACATAAAATTAAGTTTAATATGCATAGTCATTAATGTTAACGAACTATTTTATCTGTCATTAAAACAAGTTAGTAATACAGTTTGATAAACCTCTTTAGCGAAACACCTGTTTGCGGTAGCAGGTCCTGATCCTAATCGAAATGCTTTTATTGGAAATCAAAGTGGGCATGAGAAACTCACATTCAATATACTTTTTTTTGTATAAAACTATCAAATCGCATATAATATATAATATATAATATATTGCAGTGGAAGTCGATAACAATCGAGATCTCGATAAAAACCAATCAAGCCCCGCGCTTGAGCCAACATAAAATTGCAGTCGATCTCTTGAACAATCGGGATCGCCTTTGTTGGACCGTCATACAAATTTTCTGAAAATTAAATAATAAAAAAAATTTTTTTATTATATTTTTGGAACGCCTCCTCATTTCTGCACACCTCGGCTAGCTCTAAAATCTGCTTCTTCTTGGATACCAACCATCTTAAATTCACTTTTTCTCACAAATACAGTCAAATGAAATTACCACTCAAATAATGCAACAAGACATACAACCTTTTTATTTACACATATTAACAAGTTTCCATTAGTAAGAAAGTATTTACACATTTGTATATACAGTTTGATAAAAATGTTACCATCTCTTTAAATCTTTTAAAATTTCTTGATTTTTATATATTCCAACAATTTTATTTTAGACGAGTAGATGGGCCCGCCGTGCAACCCTAAATTGATTTTTATTCTGGTCTATTTTGAGCTCAGTATAACCCAGTTACTCTAACTGCTTTTACACATCGCATTTTTGTTTAAAATAAAGCTAAAGACCCGTTTACTCCTTACAACATCATTTTTATATCATTAATAAACATTTTTAAATAATCAATATCAATTGTCCTTTACATATACCCCTTCAAATGAGTTTTTATGGTATAAATTACACCCACAATAAGTCAAAATACTCAAGCACAAGATATCAGCACAAATGTTCAAGCAAAAGCAAGAAATTAATTTTCTTTACTTGAAGTAAGCTTCGTCCTTTGTTACCTCTGAAGATGTGTTCCAAAACCCTCGTCGTTGTGTCCATACACTTCGTAATTATATCTGGATCCAACTCATGTCCACTAGCTATCCAAATCTCTGCCACCACCTTTAGTTTTCTACCCGGATAATGGTCTCGACCAAGCTTAACCTTCCATAATCACTACACTTCACGCATACTAGTTTCAAACTTCTCAATTCGTTTACCCAAGTACCATCCTATCATCAGATTGTAGCGTGTAGTAACAGCACCTTTTGTAAGCCAGCACCCACTTGTGAAAATCACACTTTTAATACGTTACCGGTACGTTACTAACAGTTTTTACACATTTTTAAATAGGATGTTGTATGCTACTTCAACGAACAAACGACAATCAGTACAACGTACGAGCACGTAATTGCAAATACGTAAGAAATCTAAGAGATCTAAAAGCAAGAGATCTAAGAGCTTTAATACTTCTCCCAGTGTATTTATACGCTTTTGAATTACTCTCACGGACCGTCTTTTCATCGAAAAGCTTATTTTCCAAACCCGGTTCTCCAAATTTTGTTCGTAACAAACTTCAACGTCTGAAAAATTCCAAGTTTACCCTGCTTTAACCATGAAATTCGCTCAACAACATCTAACGGATGAAAGCTTCTCAAAACTTCTAGCCTTCGACCAATTATATGTGAATGTACATACATATATTTATGACATATCCAACAAGCAGATGTACCGCTGCATTCAACGACCTCAGTAGTATCCATATCGGAACACGGAGATTCAGAAGTAAATTTGATTTTATTGTGATTGTCAGTACGCTCTACTAAAATTGGCCTGTGATGGGAAACAATTACTAAAATTTTTTTGTGTAAAATATAATATAAACCCTGAATCACACTAATTTCCACATTATCATCAAACCTGTTATTTGTGAGCCCAACATTTCCCTAATATACAAATCGGCGTCAGTGATTTTAACATTAGGCGGTAGGCCACCTGGCAGGTAACATTTTTCCTCTGAAAAAATTTTTTTGTATAGTTTTTTTTATCATCATATTTCCTATTGTGGTATATATTACACGTAATCGTATAGCTCCATTAATAAGGTACAGAGGTTACTAGAGAAATTCGTATTGAAGCGGGCTACTGCTACCGCGTTTCTCTAATTTAAAACAAGTAATAACAAGAATCTTTATCACTCACTATTCACAAGTCTAATTAACAGTATATGCCTTATTTATAGATGTTTTCAGTCCACTTAACAATGAAGCACTATTACACTAATGAATTTACAAGCACTAATATCTTCTTAAACTAACTTCTTTACCATAGGTCCATTAACAACACTAACACAACTATTTATTTGTTTTACACTTTGTCTATTTATGTATACTGCAAGCTGCATGTACATCAGACACAGCATATAACATTTATGTATACTCTTGAACTTCCAAAAGCTCAACTACTATTACTTTACAACGATATAATTTATATTAGACATTCTAGTATAGACTAACTCTTGCATTCATTAGCGGTCTTATATATACTCTGGATTAAAAAGGATGACTCATGCTTAAGTAATTTTTAGAAGAATTCTGGAATCCTTGAGAATAAACAGTGCTTGCGGTGTTTTGTGTGTTTGATGGGTTGCCTACTAGTAGCTCGCTACAGTATGTTTATTTCTTCAACAAATAATATTCCAAGAGACATCGGCTATAAATTTATAATAACAGAAGCGCTCCGACAAGTTGACGAGTAAAACGCTAAACTTCAACAGATTTTTTTAAACCTATTATTATTATTATTGATAATAACTATTATAAGCAGAGGTCAAGCAATCAATGCTTTAAAACAAGGTATATGACTCGCCCCTAATATCAAAACAAAATTATTTTTAATTGATCAGAAATCGTACACAATCTAGCGAATTAAATTATTAATTAATAATATATGTATAATATCTTGTCTAATATTCTAAGTTTAACTTGTTTGGTGGTCTTACTACCCTACCGCTTCTGGTTACAGTGGCCGAAGTGTCATTTAACGAAGTAGATAGATTTTCTTCTTTTCTTTCGTTATTTTGTTCTGTGGGGATTTCTCCGTTACTATTTACGTTACGATCTGTGTACGAAAAAGGGTTTTGTAATGGTCTAAGGTGTTGTCTGTTCCTTCTATAGTTACAGTCTTCTACACGAACGTTGTAGTCATTTGAGCCTGATTTGTTTACAACTACCCTAGGTTTCCATTCTCTTTTATTGTTATTTTGCAGTAAAATAGGTTGATTAGGCTGAAGTTCGTTCATTTTTTAGTCGATACATCATAGTATGATTTTTGTACATTTTGGTTGAGTTTTAAGTTTATCCTTAATTCCTTGTAAGGAAAATCTTGGATTCAAAAGTTTTTCGCTAACAGGGAAGGTTGACCGTAGCCTTCTGCCCATTAACAGATTACACGGCGGTGACAAATTTACTTTTGGTTATATTATAGTTCAGTATTGCTAAAAATGGATCGCTTCTTTCATCTGCACCTTTGGTTAGAAGTTCTTTAACGGTTTGGATTGAACGTTTGATCATGCCATTGGATCTAGCATAATAAAGATTTGAAGTACTGAGATTAATTTCGCAATCTTTAGCGAATTCATTGAATTTGTGTGAATTGAAAGGAAGCCCATTGTCCGAAATTATTTTTTGTGGCAGTCCATTTGCAGCAAAAATGATTTTTAGTGTCGATATTACAGTTGTGGCCGTTTTATTCGTAACTTTATTTACCACTGCAAATTTGCTGAAATAGTCTACAACTACAAGAAACTCGTGCACCCCAACTAACTTGAAGTCCATCCCTATTTTTGGTCAGGGTAGGTTTGGTATATTGTGAAGGGCAAGTGATTCCTTCTGATTCGATTTCGAGTATGATTGGCACAACTTGCAATTCAATACAAGACTTTCAATATCTGTTGACCAACCCGGATAGTAAATACTTTCTTTGGCTAATATTTTGCAAGAAACCACTTCTTCATGGAACTTGTGTACTAAATTGAGAAATTCTGCTCTTAATATTGCCGACAAAATGAAACGCTTGTTATAAAAAAGTACCTTTTCATGTAAAAAAATATTATTTCTTATGTTCCAATACTTTTTTATTTCAGTGGGGCGTTGCTTTTATGCTTTGGCCAACCAGCCATAACATAATATTTTATTTTTCAAAGAACTGGATTATTTTGAGTTGTTTCTTGTATTTTATGCGCAGTTTCTGGACGCACGGCAATAATTGAAAACACTTTTGAACTTTTGTCCAAATATTCAGTATTAATTAAGTCCTTTATAGGTTTTCGACTAAGTGCACCAGCAGCCTGTAATTGTTTTCCCGGTACATATCCAAGAGTAAAACTATATTTTAATAAGCGTATCGCAAGCCTTTGAATTCTAAGCGACATTTCATCGAGAGGTTTTTTTAGCAATCTTAACAACGGTCGATGATTAGTCTCGATTTTAAAATTATCCTGCCCACACAAATAACAATTAAATCGTTCACAACCAAATACAAGTCCTAAAAGTTCTTTTTCAATATGATTACGAGGGCCATTTTTTTTCAACCTCCGATAGGCTATAAATAAAAGACAAGTTTATATAAAACAATAATTTTATTACCAAAAGATGGTACACTTACGGTTACTTTTCGACATAATCACTGAAGAGATTAAGACATTTGTCATATCTGTGGACAAGCTTTTCAATACCCTGTTCAAAGAAAGTTGCCGCCAATGAATTCAAGTAGCCCTTGACGTTGGTTTGAAGGTCCTCATTGGTTTGAAAGCGCTTCCTACCAAGCCACGTCTTCAGATAAGGAAAAAGATGAAAATCGCTTGGTGCTAAGTCAGGACTGTATGGCGGATGATCGAAAATGTCCCATCCAAATTGTTCGGGAAGCCGTTGAGTTGCTCCAACAGTGTGTGGACGGGCATTGTTGTGGATCAGAACAACTCCAGCGATCAGCTTTACTCTTCGTTTGTTCTGAATCGCTTTACGCAACCGTCGTAAAGTTTCACAATAAACAGCTGCAGTGATTGTGGTTCCAGGCTCCATAAACTCCACAAACAACACACCTTGTTGGTCCCAAAACACAGTAGCCATAGTTTTTCTGTTGTTAAAGGTTTGTTTGAATTTCTTTGGTTTGTTTGGTGAAGTTGAATGCATCCATTGTTGTGATTGTCGTTTTGTTTCCGGTGTGTCGTTTTTGAATCTAGGTTTTATCCCCAGTCACGATTGATTTCAAAAAGTTGGCCCGTTCATCATGATGATGCTCAAAGAACTCCAACGATGACGCCATTCGTCGAGTTTTGTGGCCTTCCGTCAGCATTTTTGGGACCCAACGTGCACAAAGTGTTTTGTAGCCTAACCGTTCAGTAACAATAGAGTACAAAACAGACCTTGAAACTTCTGGAAATTCCGTAGACAAAGCAGTAATGGTGAATCTGCGATTTTCTTTAACCATTCTGTCAACACGTTTAACCAGGTCATCTGAAACGACAGATTTGCACCCTTGGCCCCCTTCATCATGTTCATCATTACGGCCATCTTTAAAATTTCAACACCATTCACGCACAACACCATCACTCATGAAGTTTTCCCATACACGACTCATTCTTCTATGGATTTCTGCAGCACTATGGCCTTCAGCCTGTAGAAAACGAATCACACTTCGCACTTTACACTTGGCGGGAGCATCAATAATAGCGGACATGTTTACGTGGCTGTAGCACAACGCCGACTGACGCCTGAATGTCAACAATAGCGGAGTGTGTAGTGCAAGAGCTGCGCAGTCGCCTACAGCGTATGCCCGCTTTCTGCCACCCGCGATCGGAGGTTGAAAAAAAAAGGTCTTCGTATATCGTTGTTGTGTTGCTGTTAACGACACACTAGCAAAATCGATGGGGTGACTTTCTTGACTTATGACCTCCTAAACCATAAGGGTTTGCATCCACGGACACAGTTATTTGCTTTTTTGGATTAAAATAAGATAACGCAGTTGTGAACGATACTAAATCCTTTAAACGATTAAATAAATTTTCTTCAAGGGTCGACCATTGCCATTCCGATTTTATGCTTAGTAATTCTCGCAATGAATTACTTTCTGTTGACAGATTAGGAATAAATTTAGCTAAATAAACGATTATTCCTAAGAATCGCTGTAAGTCTTTTTTATTTTTAGGTGGTTCCATTTGACGAATGGCCCTAGTTTTACGCTCATCCGGAGAAACGCCATTTTTGTTTATTATGTGTTCCAGTAATCTCACTTCACCGACACAAAATTTTGATTTCCCGCGATTTAGTGTTAGACCATTATTTCTAATCCTTTCTAGAACTATACTGAGATTTTGGTTATGTTCCTCTAAGGTTTTTCCCGAAGACTAGTACGTCATCAAAATATGCCACAACTCCGATGTTGCCTGCTAGTATTTCAAAGACATATCTTTGAAACATTTCCAGAGAACAGGTTATCCCATACGGTAGCCGTGAGTACCAGTATCTACCGTAGCTAATTGTTATCGTGCATAACAAAGAGCTTTCGTAGGTCAAGGGTAACTGTAAAAACGCAGACGATGCATCTAATAGGCTAAAATACGTTGCATCTGCGAGTTTCGAGAATAGAACGTCTTGGGTAGGTATTTTAAAAAATTCGCGTTTTATATACTTGTTTAAATTTTGCGAATTCATACAAATCCTAATGTCATCATTAGGCTTTTGAACAACCACAATTTGGTGTACCCAATCTGTCGGTTCTGTTACCGGCACAATTAATTTTTCAGTGACCATTTGATCTAACTTTTTTTTAACCGCGATGCGCTTACATATGGTTTTCGCATTTTCAGTGAGTGTTATTGAAAATTCTTTGTGAATGTTTCCAATCCACAAAAAACTTATTTATTTGCATTTAAGATTTCGCTATACTATTTTTCGTTTACCGCACAAACGTTCTTATTGCATTCATTCGATATTATTCCTACATCACACAGTGCATCTAATCCTAAAATTGAGCAATGGTTGTATGAATAAACTATATAAAACAATAATTTTATACATTTATCCTGGTGACGGCAGTCGAGATAGATCTTGCCTGCGACTTTTATTTTATGCCCGGAATATGACATCCGCACTGACGAGATGTTTGTAAGCTTTTGTAAGGTATATTTAATTGATTAAACTCTGATGTATTTAAAGTATTGACCTGACTTCCGGTATCTACTTTCTTCCACCCAATCAATTACATCAATATTGGAAGTGGTGATTGTCCACACAATTAAGCTCGGCTTTTGCCCACTATATACGGCATCTTCGCCGTAGTCAAAACTATCACCAGTGTTTTCGACAAGCTCATGCACATGAGTATTTTTCCTACACAATTTCGGATAGTGACCTTTGCGCCTACACAGACTACATGTTTTATTATAAGCTGGACACTTACCTTGCTCATGCTGCTGGCCGCAAGTATTTACAGCTAGAATTACCTTTGTTTTTTGGAGAAGTTCCTTTTGTCCCTAGATGTTTAGCACGATCAGTAACATATCGTGCGGTGCTAGTGCTGGACGATCCACCATTGCCTCCATCTCTACCAAAGCGTTCATAAATTGCATTTATTTACACTGAATCCTTGGCAATTTCTTTTTGTGTCGCTACACTACTTTCCATTGAACGACAAATATTTAATGCTTTGTTTATTTCTAGATTGGGATTTTGTAACAATTTTTCTTAAATACGAAGATCTTTTGCACCTAACACAATTCGATCACGAATAAGAGTGTCCTTTCTTTAAATTCACAGGTAGATGCTTGTTGTCTTAAAGTCGTAATAAATTGATCGTTAGTTTCACGTTACTTGATCCCTTTTAAAAAATTTTAAATGTTCATACACTAGGTTTTTTGTAGTATTGCAATACTAATCAAGTTTGTTTATGTCTGTAATTTTTGTAAATCCTCATCCTCTTCGTATTTAAATGTATTAAAGATTTTTATCCCTTCATCGCCATTTTTGCGAAAAGCTCATATTTACTAATAGCACTAGAAAAATCTTCAAAATAGATAGCAGCTTCATTCAGCACACTAAATCAATAAAGTTCACCTGAAATATTAGTAAGATATTTAAACGACAGGCGGGATAAAGAATCGGCATTTGATACGCTGCCGCCCTTTTTTGTACTCTATTTCATAATCGTACTCAGATAATGAAAGTGCCCACCGAGTTATTCTGGAAGCTGTTGTAACTGGAATGCCTTTTTTTTCAAAAATATATTGCAATGGTTGATGATCACTTATAATAATAAACTTTCAGCCATAAAAATGTTTATGAAACTTCTGCAACACAAATATGAAAGCTAATGGTCCTCGCCCAATATTAGAGTACCTTTGCTCTACAGTTTAAAGCGTGCTGCATGCAAGATAGATGGATTTATTGTTGTCAATTTTGTGACTTATTACAACTCCCATACTCATATTCCACTACTATTCCAATAATGTAGATTGGTAAATTTGAATTATACAACGTAGCACTAGATAAGGTTTTCCAATGTTCTACCCGAAGGTTCAACATTGGCAAGGAATCAAACATTTTTACATGGAGAATTTGAATTTTGCTAAATCTTTGCTGTTATAAAACAAGGTAGAGATCTTTATCGTGCGTGACAACACACACACGGACCTACATTTTACCTCTCATTTGAACGAGGGCGTATTTTTGTAAACAATGCTCGTCTAACATATTTCAAGCGGATTGTGTTGGGATTCGAACCCCGAACCTTGGACACAGTCATATGCATACTAAATACGCCACGGAGTCGCCTTATTTATTAAATATCAGCAACCTTTTGCTATTCGAAGGTACTTTGTCAAATGCTAGTCCACGCAAACTGCTAACACGCTTTATATAACTGGTGTAAGGAACCTAATTCAGACGACACCATCGGTATGCTTTTAAGTAATAATATTTGACACCTAAGTATGATTTTAGATCAGATAGGGTTTTAGCGGTGCTACATTTTTAGTACACTCAATTTTCATTTCGCTTGGATTATACCGAGTTCATCAATTTTGTGCACTAGAAATACCACACTTACATTTTTTTCCATTAATTTTAACATTGAATTTAGCAAGACAATTAAAAACTAACCACACTCTCTTATGACAATTATCCAGGGAGGGGGAGAGGGGAGGGTCAATTCATGAAAACATCATCTATGTAACATTTGATATCTGCCAGCCCAGCTAAAATATTTTCCATAATTGTTTGGAAGATCCCAGGTGCCGAAATAATTCGGAATCATAGACGATTAAAAGTAAACAACCCTAGATGAGTATTAATTGTTAATACATGTTTAGAAACCTCATTCACTTCAGGTTATCTGTAGGTCCCTCTTAAATCGGGCACTACAAAGATTTTATTGCGTGCTAACTTCCGGCAGAGGTAAAACACAATAACAAGTTTCGATGGCTCGATTTATAGTGTACACTCTGCCTTTTTCCGTCTTAGGCACTATAACAATAGGGCTTGTCCAGCTGCTACCACTCACTTTATTCTACCATCCGACTTAATTCTTCCTTGACTTTGGGATTCACCGCATATGATATATTATATTTTCTGTAAAAACAATTTTGAAATGTTTTATGCAAGAATGTGGTTTATTTTTAAATATTTCGTGAAGGCTACCTTTAATTCAGACACACACGGGTTCTTAAGCGGCACGGCAGATTGATGACTTGAGTTTACGTTTGACCGAATTTGAGCTACTATATTATGAGAGTTATTTTACTGAAAATGACCAAAGAAACGTCTTTTCCACGAAGGAATAAAAAGACAACCAGTTCCTTCCAAATAAGGATTTAATTTTAGACTAGCAATGAATAACTTCTTAAGGCAAAGTTACCAATTTACGTTTGCATAACACCTTAACAGGAATTTCCGCTACCAATCTTACAGTTTGACCTATTACCGCTCTTAGCCTTAATTCTGTATTACTTAATTTACAAGGACTAAAATACTTTTAAAGTAACTGATTTACATGATTCGCTATCAACCTCCATGCTTAACTGATTACCTTCTATATAGGTGTTTATTTTCCAAATTTCTTTCTTAGACTCGGACACGGATGCAATTTATGACAATTCAAACGATTCGAGGCCCTCCTTGTCCTCTGTGGATTAGGACATATCTACTCGTTCAACCTGATTGATCTTCTGAGATTTACACATTTTACTGGTGTGACCTATTTTCTGTAGTTAAAGCACGCCCATACAGCAGTAGGTCATATTTCAGGATGATGCCATCTTCCACAACCAAAGCGACCATTATGCTGCACTTGACCTTAATGACGATTGCCTTTACGCTGTTTTTATCTCCAATATGTTGTGTCTGAAAGAATTTCTAACATACAAAATACTGAAAGATTTTAGTAACAATTTTTATTATGACAAAAACAATTTCGTTCTAAAAACATAAAAATTTCGGGGATCTCAGCACCTACACACAGAGTTAATAATAGAAAACAATGTCGGTACGCGTTCAACCAGTTCTAGGACGGAAACCCTAATGATGATGATTTAAATTCCGAAGGAAAGTATAAAGAAATCAGTGCAAAGAAGTGGTTAGGAATATAATTTCTTACCTAATATTAGCGCCTATGCTAAATTTTTCTGCCTTATGCCAAGGTACACACTGTAATGAAGATTAACCTACGTATGGTACGATCAATGCTTACTTTTTTATTTACCAGAATATGGGCGATCAGATTTCAGGGAAAGTAGATCAGTTGGCAGTATGCAGCAAAGAACCATTTCATAGTGTAGGAACTGAAAATTCTGCTTACTGTCACTGCACATACCGTTAGATTGCTAGTTATTGATTTCCGTGTTTTGGACAGCTTTCCATTCTATTGTACAAAGAAGTAGTCGTGATTCTCAACATCTTTAAGATGGTATAGTTTATCATAATAACGCAGCGCCACAAGTTATGAAACGTTTTGAAACTTAGCAAATATCTCCCTGTATGTTTGTTGTGGTTTGTTTAGCATTCTTCTTAATCTTCTTTGGGAATGAAACCACTCATAGTTTTTAAAATCTATTTTATTTACGTTTCGATCCATGACCTAGGATCGTTGTCAAAATAATAAAAACTTCAAGTTTGACGTTTATGACATAAATTGAAGGTTACTTTGATTTATTGATGTTTGAAATATTTGGTTTGAGTACACTAAGCAAAAATTTTTAAAGTTTAAAAGAATGATTGCCTTCAATTTGTGTTGCAACCTGGGATCGACTTTCCTATGGTAGCCAATACGCTTAACGTGAAATCAGCTGATTAATTTTTATTGGTGAATTTTATATAAATTCAATAATTTGGGAAACATTTTTTAACATGTTTCTATTTATACAATTGAGAGATTTCTGATTTTATGTCTTATTTTACCGAGATTCAGTGAAGGGGGTTAAGCAACCTGTGGCTACCAAGATCCCCCAACATTTATAATTTGCCGAAATAATGGTTTTCTAGTTAATATGCTTATTGTTATGTAATTAGTTATTGTATGTATAAATAGAAAACATGTATGTAGGCTGTATTTCATGTTAATATTGTATAAATAGAAACATGTTAAAAAATGTTTTCCAAATTATTGAATTTATATAAAATTCACCAATAAAAATTAATCAGCTGATTTCACGTTAAGCGTATTGGCTACCATAGGAAAGTCGATCCCAGGTCGCAACACACCTGGCAGGCAATCATTCTTTTAAACTTTAAAAATTTTTGCTTAGTGTACTCAAACCAAATATTTCAAACATCAATAAATCAAAGTAACCTTCAATTTATGTCATAAACGTCAAACTTGAAGTTTTTATTATTTTGACAACGATCCTAGGTCATGGATCGAAACGTAAATAAAATAGATTTTAAAAACCATGAGTGGTTTCATTCCCAAAGAAGATTAAGAAGAATTAGCAAATATCTATTTAGGACGCTGTAAGTTGACATGTTAATAAGGTATTGTCATGTTTGATGGAGTGCGAGTTGCAAGGGTCATTGAATGGCCGCGATTTACTGTACATTGTATTTTTTTGCAAGTTTGTATTAATGTAAGTACGCAAAAACACATTTTAAGAAAACACTAACCTGCAGATTCTGATGTTTAACGCGTTGGGAGTGTTGCATATACAGCAGGTTCTTAAATGTATATCATATGAATTACAATTTGTGATAGACAATTTTAGTATTCCAGTTAATTAACTTGTATTTAGAAAACGCAATTGAAAATTTTATAAAGGTTTCATATTCCTGGGAAGTTTGTTTGAGCCAACCTAAAACTGCATTCTGTAATCTTTGGCGTATCACGAACTATCCTTATTTAATAAAATCAATCTTGCGCGATCAGTCCAACACTTCAAGTAGTTGAAACATCATTTTAAAGCTAATAGAAATTAACCATATATGGGGTTGTAACGGATAATTAACCCTGTCTGATGTTCCATGGCCGGACAGTTATTTGCTGCAAGCGTTTTCTTAAAATATTTGGATTTTAATTGTGAAAATAGACAAAGTCTACACTCACGTTGGCCACGAAGATTCAGCCAATTTGTATTACCTCTCTAAAAGATCACCCTCCTTGGTCTTCTGGTCCAAGCTTGTGTCATTCCGAAGGAGTGCTTTCTGATCAAGGTCAGGGGGTACCAATTCCTATATTTGGTGCGGGGGTTTAGTAAATCCTACCTTACAGACCCACTGTAGGTGCTTTCTACTTTTAAAGGTAGGAAGGAGGACTCTGCACAACTTCTCACCTTCTGTCGCACCTACGGCAGTAGTGTATTTTTACAGGTTTTGCTCCAGCATCCTCATTTGCTCCCTCATCTGGACCAAATAGTTTTCTTCGACTAACCATTTTCATCTTTCGAGATAAATGTGCCTTGTTTGTTCTCAATTAATATTAGATATTTCTCAGCTAGCCGAATTTCTAGGAATTTTTTAGATAGCATCATCCCCCAGGGGGCTACCCACATTTTAAGATTTTTTACCGCTAACATTCTGAACCAAAATAGTTTTCTTCGACTAGCCATTGCATCTTTCGAGATAAATATATCTTGTTCGGTATCAATTAATATTAGAATTTTCTCAGCTACCCAAATCTCTAGGAATTTCTTAGATTGCATCATCCCCCAGAGAGAAACCCTCAGTTTAAGATTTTTTGGCATCTATGACATATGCTTTAACCAAACACTTAGAGGTATTAACACAAAGAAATTAAGCACACAAAAGTTTAATAATTTATTTTATCCGATTTGCAGTTTAATAAACTAATAGAATACAATTTTATATATATATATATATATATATATATATATATAGTGATTAATTAAAAAACACAAGTCTAAAAACTTTTGAGTAGTTTAAAAAGAGAGGAAACGTGTTTTCGGTCAATAAAACATATTGTCGTTAATCTAACAATATGTTTTACCGGTCAGCGTCACCACGTGGAGGCAAACACAACTTTTAACCATGCAATACATTAAATTAGTCTAGAATTTTACGCATAATCCAAATATACAAACAGATTTGAAATAGTACCGCTCCTTACAAAGTCACACTTTAAAGCTCCGAAACCTCTAAATTTTTGCTCATCTATGACATAGGCTTTAACCAACCATTCCTGAAAATCTAAAAACCGTGGGAATTTTAGAAATGAACCCTTTATGGGCCATAAGTGTTTATTATTTAAAACCGATAGTTTTCTTGTAATCTTCAAAACCACGACTTTTTAATTACTAAGTACGTCACAAATAATTATATGCTCAATGCTAAATAGGTACTTGGAAAATACAATTCGTTTCCGAACTAATTCTTTGACGATTATGGATTACCCAAATTACATGTGAAAGCTGAATATATTTTTTTTTCTTGGACTTTCTATTAATTATATTTGAATACAGTGCATTAGAAATTGACGTATAATTGCTGGGGGTTCACACAAGGTACTTTCTAGCAACCATCATTTCAAGAAATTTTCCAGTAAATTATAGAACGAAAGTACACCCAAGGTCATTAAATTCTTTTCCCTATTTATAACGTTAACGAGCTATTTTTGCCATAAAACCGTCAAAGCCGGATAACTTTATCATTCTATATTTTTTCGCTTTGAACATACGATATAACGTTACTACACGCGTTTCATCATGTCGGCACTGTAATAATATATTCCTGAAACATTCGCCGTTAGAAAAGTAAGCATCAGTTTTGAATTTTAACCTGTAAACATGTTCCACAGCAATAGTTGTCAAAGTATCGTCGAGTTGATCAAAATTACATGTTAAAGATGAATTTTTCTGGTGTTGACGTTACAAGTGATGTAAAAGTGTCATGAGACGCCTGCAAACTAGTAGGTAAGACCACCTATGCGCTAGGTGAATTTACATCAAATTTTCACCGGTGAAACATGCATGTTTTGGATATCTAGGGTGTTCAGTTGCACCACAAACGAATCACACGTCTCATTGTATTTCTAAGGTGATGTTTAATATAATGTTAAATGCAATTGCACATATATACCGTTTTTTAAAATGTAATTAATGAAAATACAATAATGATTTATTATAAAAAAATATACACAATTAACATGGAAATCTGTTGTACTCTCCATATACTTGACCTGTTTACAAATAGTATTTTCAAATAGTTTAGAATAACTTTTTATAAATTTGTATAATAAGCCGCTATTACTATATTCATTTTTAATTATATTATGCGCGATGACATGTGCAGATTTCTCCGGACCATTAAATTTCTCCATCAATACATCCAACAGAAATAAATCAATATTAGGAACGCCTTTTTCTACTGACGATGTTAAAGTGCTAGCATAGCCGAGAACGTTCGGAGATATCTCCAAAAAGCGTTCTAAAGTTTCTTTTGTAAATACTAGGTAATCTCCTTTGGTCGTTGCCATCTTTACCAAGCAATTCTTCAAATAAAAACGTAAATTGCCAAATCTACATATTTGATCCCGCACACCAACTTCCATATTATATATAATAAATGGGAGATTGGATATAAACTTCTTTAATTCTTCGGGGGATACATCAAGCACGGTCTGTAGAATGCTATCCACAAATTTAAAAGTTATTTTATAATTTTCAAATGGGTTCAGACCTGCGATTATAATTTTGGATGAATATGATGTTATGGGGTACGGTTTTTTCGAATAGCAGACTGTTTCGGTCTAACTGAATTGCGGTGTTTATATCTTTCTCATATGCTACGAGCGATTGCTGCTCCAAATTCTCAATTTTAGACCAGTCATCCGATGTAATTTCCATTGCAGTGGAAAATTGGATGGTTGCCATGTGATTCGCTTCATGTCTGCTGACGGCATCATCGCCGATAAAAACAGTCTCACGCACATTACATATAATGCTTATCACTTCCATCTTCAAAGAAAAATATATATTAGATATTTTTGAATTATACAAATAAAATCTTAAATAACTTATATGTTTACAGGTTAAAATTCAAAACTGATGCTTACCTTTCTAACGGCGAATATTTCAGGAATATAGTATTAAAGTGCCGACTTGCTGAAACGCGTGTAGTGACGTTATATCGTATGTTCAAAGCGAAAAAATATAGAATGATAGAGTTATCCGGCTTTGATGGTTTTATGGCAAAAATAGCTCGTTAACGTTATAAATGGGGAAAAGAATTTAATGACTTAGGGTGTACTTTCGTTCGATAATTTACTGGAAAATTTCTTGAAATGATGGTTGCTAGAAAGTACCCCCAGCAATTATACGTCAATTTCTAATTCACTGTATTCAAATATAATTAATAAAAAGTCCAGGAAAAGAAATTATATACAGCTTTCACATGTAATTTTGGCAATCCATACTCGTCAAAGAATTAGTTCGGAAACGAATTGTATTTTCCAAGTACCTATTTAGCATTGAGCATATAATTATTTGTGACGTACTTAGTAAATAAAAAGTCGTGATTTTGAAGATTACAAGAAAACTATCGGTTTTAAATATTAAACACTTATGGCCCATAAAGGGTTCATTTCTAAAATTCCCACGGTTTTTAGATTTTCAGGAATGGTTGGTTAAAGTCTATGTCATAGATGAGCAAAAAATTTAGAGGTTTGGGAGCTTAAAGTGTGACTTTGTAAGGAGCGGTACTATTTCAAATCTGTTTGTATATTTGGAATATGCGTAAAATTCTAGACTAATTTAATGTATTGCATGGTTAAAATTGTGTTTGCCTCCACGTGGTGTCGATGACCGGTAAAACATATTGTTAGATTAACGACAATATGTCTTATTGACCGAAAACACGTTTCCTCTCTTTTAAACTACTCAAATGTCTATAGACTTGTGTTTTTAATTAATCACTATACATATATATATATATATATATATATATATATTACTCAAATTTAGACCAGGGTAGAAAATTAAATAATCACATCAAATAATTTTAATCACCGTGTAGAAGGAAGCTTTGGGAAAAGGTACGCGTTATTAAAACCGTGAAGCATAAAAATTCATTCGTTTCATTAAAAATAAGGGATTTGGATTATTTACTAGAAGCAGAATTAAAATGCTCAATTTTAATGTAATTTAATTGTTCCAAGTAAAGAATCAAATAAAAATTACCTGCAAAATTTATATTAATTCAATTTTAAGTAACGAGTATTAAACAAAATGTACAAATAATAATTAATATTTAATTAATATTTGCTAAAAAGTAAAGGGTAGAAGTCAATGCCATTCATTATTATTTTAATTGGAGTTAATTGAACGATTATTGAGTTATAATATGCATAAAAACTTTTAAAAAACCCAATAATATCAAATATGAGACGCGTTGCTAGCATACAAACATATAATAAGCATAAAAGCCTGTAAAAACCCAATAGTATTCAAATCGTAGAAGTGTTATTTAGAAGTATTACGATTGAACACCTGCGTATTTTTAAAAGTCACGTTCTGCTTAAATTTTGTAGATAACAAATGGTTACAGAGAATGTTGGAGAAACCGTCGCTTAATATTCACGGGAAATGCTAATAAAGTGGGTTATTTAACAGTCCACGTGGATTGTACACAGCTGATAGGAAAGAGTATCGATTTGCACCACTAAGGCCAAGTTAGAAAAGGAAAGAGAAAATGCGTCAAGCAGAGACACTTATAATTAAAGGCGTGATTTGAGCAGCGTCACGAGAGCTACGATTGGTTGTAATCAGATGCAGATATGAGAGGTGTAAACGAAACGATTTCGATACTAAATTAATTAGTTATACTCGGACGTGGTTGCGTGCCGTGTGGAAAATTTCTCAGATTTTCAACTGGCGCGTGTGCAAATTAATAGAATCGCATGCCCGACTGTCGAGAAGGGAACCGAGAATGCGAACTTCTGAAAACTGGCCGTTGAGGGACAAAAGCGACGAACAGGCTAGCCATTATATAAACAGTGCTCTTAGATTTTCGATTTTGATTCAATACCTTGAACAGTTTGCTCTTTGGTGATTATTGAATACTTTAAAACAGTTTGCTCTTTACGTGCTACGATTCAAGTTATTATGCATTAGTGCAATTAGAAAAGAAGATATAAGGTAATAAAGGCTAGTTATATTTGCGAGTATTACTGTACTAATTATCCAAATTTGTAACGATAAATGAATAAACAAAAGTAGGCAGTTTTGGGTATAGCATGAAAGAATTATGAATTTCTTTGCTATTTTTCCGGGGTGTTAATAATCAAATGTTATTCGTAATCGTGAGTGGATCCACAAAACACGTTCAGATATACATAGATGAGTTCCTGAAAAGCCCTGAAACAATTTTAGATGAATGGGGGTGTAGAGAAAATTTTTAAAAGCGTTCAGAATCAGAAGCCGTAAACATAACCCAGTTGGAATGGTGTGATTAACAAAGGACGATGTACATTGGAGCCACGAGTGCATTAACCTTCAGGTAACTCATGCTTTGTTGTTCGATTTTGATGTTTTGGTGTGTGTTGAATAACTTTATAATTTGTTTGCTAAAAATGGACAGTAGTGAATATGTACAAACAACAAATTTTTAATTTTAAGGTGAAATTTTCTTGTTTATCACTTCCATCTTCAAAGAAAAATATATATTAGATATTTTGAATTATACAAATAAAATCTTAAATAACTTATATGTTTACAGGTTAAAATTCAAAACTGATGCTTACCTTTCTAACGGCGAATATTTCAGGAATATAGTATTAAAGTGCCGACTTGCTGAAACGCGTATAGTGACGTTATATCGTATGTTCAAAGCGAAAAATATAGAATGATAGAGTTATCCGGCTTTGATGGTTTTATGGCAAAATAGCTCGTTAACGTTATAAATGGGGAAAAGAATTTAATGACTTAGGGTGTACTTTCGTTCGATAATTTACTGGAAAATTTCTTGAAATGATGGTTGCTAGAAAGTACCCCAGCAATTATACGTCAATTTCTAATTCACTGTATTCAAATATAATTAATAAAAGTCCAGGAAAAGAAATTATATACAGCTTTCACATGTAATTTTGGCAATCCATACTCGTCAAAGAATTAGTTCGGAAACGAATTGTATTTTCCAAGTACCTATTTAGCATTGAGCATATAATTATTTGTGACGTACTTAGTAAATAAAAAGTCGTGATTTTGAAGATTACAAGAAAACTATCGGTTTTAAATATTAAACACTTATGGCCCATAAAGGGTTCATTTCTAAAATTCCCACGGTTTTTAGATTTTCAGGAATGGTTGGTTAAAGTCTATGTCATAGATGAGCAAAAAATTTAGAGGTTTGGGAGCTTAAAGTGTGACTTTGTAAGGAGCGGTACTATTTCAAATCTGTTTGTATATTTGGAATATGCGTAAAATTCTAGACTAATTTAATGTATTGCATGGTTAAAAATTGTGTTTGCCTCCACGTGGTGTCGATGACCGGTAAAACATATTGTTAGATTAACGACAATATGTCTTATTGACCGAAAACACGTTTCCTCTCTTTTTAAACTACTCAAATGTCTATAGACTTGTGTTTTTTAATTAATCACTATACATATATATATATATATATATATATATATATATTACTCAAATTTAGACCAGGGTAGAAAATTAAATAATCACATCAAATAATTTTAATCACCGTGTAGAAGGAAGCTTTGGGAAAAGGTACGCGTTATTAAAACCGTGAAGCATAAAATTCATTCGTTTCATTAAAAATAAGGGATTTGGATTATTTACTGGACGCTTTCTATAAAAGAAGCAGAATTAAAATGCTCAATTTTAATGTAATTTAATTGTTCCAAGTAAAGAATCAAATAAAATTACCTGCAAAATTTATATTAATTCAATTTTAAGTAACGAGTATTAAACAAAATGTACAAATAATAATTAATATTTAATTAATATTTGCTAAAAAGTAAAGGGTAGAAGTCAATGCCATTCATTATTATTTTAATTGGAGTTAATTGAACGATTATTGAGTTATAATATGCATAAAACTTTTAAAAACCCAATAATATCAAATATGAGACGCGTTGCTAGCATACAAACATATAATAAGCATAAAAGCCTGTAAAACCCAATAGTATTCAAATCGTAGAAGTGTTATTTAGAAGTATTACGATTGAACACCTGCGTATTTTTAAAAGTCACGTTCTGCTTAAATTTTGTAGATAACAAATGGTTACAGAGAATGTTGGAGAAACCGTCGCTTAATATTCACGGAAATGCTAATAAAGTGGGTTATTTAACAGTCCACGTGGATTGTACACAGCTGATAGGAAAGAGTATCGATTTGCACCACTAAGGCCAAGTTAGAAAAGGAAAGAGAAAATGCGTCAAGCAGAGACACTTATAATTAAAGGCGTGATTTGAGCAGCGTCACGAGAGCTACGATTGGTTGTAATCAGATGCAGATATGAGAGGTGTAAACGTAACGATTTCGATACTAAATTAATTAGATATTCTCGGACGTGGTTGCGTGCCGTGTGGAAAATTTCTCAGATTTTCAACTGGCGCGTGTGCAAATTTAATAGAATCGCATGCCCGACTGTCGAGAAGGGAACCGAGAATGCGAACTTCTGAAAACTGGCCGTTGAGGGACAAAAGCGACGAACAGGCTAGCCATTATATAAACAGTGCTCTTAGATTTTCGATTTTGATTCAATACCTTGAACAGTTTGCTCTTTGGTGATTATTGAATACTTTAAAACAGTTTGCTCTTTACGTGCTACGATTCAAGTTATTATGCATTAGTGCAATTAGAAAAGAAGATATAAGGTAATAAAGGCTAGTTATATTTGCGAGTATTACTGTACTAATTATCCAAATTTGTAACGATAAATGAATAAACAAAAGTAGGCAGTTTTGGGTATAGCATGAAAGAATTATGAATTTCTTTGCTATTTTTCCGGGGTGTTAATAATCAAATGTTATTCGTAATCGTGAGTGGATCCACAAAACACGTTCAGATATACATAGATGAGTTCCTGAAAAGCCCTGAAACAATTTTAGATGAATGGGGGTGTAGAGAAAATTTTTAAAAGCGTTCAGAATCAGAAGCCGTAAACATAACCCAGTTGGAATGGTGTGATTAACAAAGGACGATGTACATTGGAGCCACGAGTGCATTAACCTTCAGGTAACTCATGCTTTGTTGTTCGATTTTTGATGTTTTGGTGTGTGTTGAATAACTTTATAATTTGTTTGCTAAAAAATGGACAGTAGTGAATATGTACAAACAACAAATTTTTTATTTTAAGGTGAAATTTTCTTGTTTAAGTAGAAAGGAGTATTTAGCAGTTTATGTTCTTGATTATGATGAAAATTTGGGTCTGTCTTTGAGCTCAATTAGACTAACCTGTTTAATTAACGTAAAGGGGTGGAAGATGCTCCCTTTTATTCAGAATTATGTCTGCACATATTGTAACTTAATTAGTATGCATCCTACCAGGACTTTAATTCTGGATGCAAATTAAAAATGATGACAAATTTAAACTTGAAATTTTATGATACTGAAATTTATGCTGAAATTTAATTTTGAAATTTTAATGTATTATAAATATTGATGTAAATAGAGTTAACGTTGATGTTTGTGGTAGGAATGTATCTGTTTTTTTTTATGGATGAGGATGAGAGTTTTAACTAGGTGAGCAACCGAGGCGGAAAGAGTAAAGAGGCGATTATCTGAAGAGAATCACAGCAAATCGTAGCGCCCAAAAGTGAGGGTCGAGTTCAAAATAAAATTTGTTGTGATTTTATTCCAGGAGACTGGCGAGGCTTTTTGTACGTGTCACAGCATTTAATGACGGCCCAACGCTGGGGCTCGATTCGAAAACCTTAGTTTAAGATTAATGGTGAGGTTTCACAGCAATTTATATGTTACAGGTTACTTTCAGCTGCTTGGATTTGACTACACGAAGAAAATAAAATAATGTTATACTTTGTAAAAATTGTATTCTATTAGTTTATTAAACTGTAAATCGGATAAAATAAATTATTAAACTTTTGTGTGCTTAATTTCTTTGTGTTAATACCTCTAAGTGTTTGGTTAAAGCATATGTCATAGATGGCAAAAAATCTTAAACTGAGGGTTGCTCCCTGGGGGATGATGCAATCTAAGAATTTCCTAGAGATTTGGGTAGCTGAGAAAATTCTAATATTAATTGATACCAAACAAGATTTATTTATCTCGAAAGATGCAATGGCTAGTCGAAGAAAACTATTTTTGTTCAGAATGTTAGCGGTAAAAAATCTTTAAATGTGGGTAGCTCCCCAACACACGGAAATCAATAACTAGCAATCTAACGGTATGTGCAGTGACAGTAAGCAGTATTTTCAGTTCCTACACTATGAAATGGTTCTTTGCTGCATACTGCCAACTGATATACTTTCCCTGAAAACTGATCGCCCATATTCTGGTAAATAAAAAAGTAAGCATTGATCGTACTATTACGTAGGTTACTCTTCATTACAGTGTGTACCTTGGCATAAGGCAGACAAATTTAGCATAGGCGCTAATATTAGGTAAGAAATTATATTCCTAACCACTTCTTTGCATTGATTTCTTTAAACTTATCTTCGGAATTTAAATCATCATCATTAGGGTTTCCGTCCTAGAACTGGTTGAACGCGTACCGACATCGTTTTCTATTATTAACTCTGTGAGTAGGTGCTGAGTTCCTTGAAATTCTTATGTTTTTAGAATGAAATTGTTTTTGTCATAATAAAAATTGTTACTAAAATCTTTCAGTGTTTTGTATGTTAGAAATTCTTTCAGACACAACATATTGGAGATAAAAACGACGTAAAGGCAATCGTCATTAAGGTCAAGTGCATCATAATGGTCGTTTTCGTTGTAGAAGATGGCATCATCCTGAAACATGACCTACTACTGTATGGGTGTGCTTTAGCTACAGAAAAATAGGTCACACCAGCAAAATGTGTAAATCTCAGGAGATCAATCAGGTTGAACGAGCAGATATGTCCTAATCCAGAGAGGACAAGGAGGGCCCCGAATCGTTTGAATTGTCATAAATTGCATCCGTGTCCGAGTCTAAGAAAGAAATTTGGAGAATAAACACCTATATAGAAGGTAATCAGTTAAGCATGGAGGTTGATAGCGAATCATGTAAATCTGTTACTTTAAAAGTATTTTAGTCCCTGGAAATTAAGTAATACAGAATTAAGGCTAAGAGCGGTAATTGGCCAAACTGTAAGATTGGTAACGAAAATTCCTGTTAAGGTGCTATGCAAAAATAAATTGGTAACTTTGCCTTAGGAAGTTATTCATTGCTAGTCTAGAATTAAATCCCTATTTGGAAGGAACTGCTTGTCTATTTATTCTTTCGTAGAAAAGACGTTTCTTTGGTCATTTACAGTAAAATAACTCTCATATATTTATTTCGAAAAATGCAATGGCTAGTCGAAGAAAACTATTTTGGTTCAGAATGTTAGCGGTAAAAAATCTTAAAATGTGGGTAGCCCCTTGGGGGATGATGCTATCTAAAAAATTCCGAGAGATTCGGGTAACTGAGAAAATTCTAATATTAATTGATACCAAACAAGATAGGTTTATCTCGAAAGATGCAATGGCTAGTCGAAGAAAGCTATTTTGGTTCAGAATGTTAACGGTAAAAAATCTTACGACATTGAAAATTTCACCTAGGTTAAGTTCAATTTGGACGCAAACGCACATACCTTCATTTACTCACACACAATTTTCCGATTCATTTCATATTTTTAGCTTGATGTCTTAGTGTCCGCCTTTCACTACCTATGCCGATTTGTCTTAATTCACTCAAGATTTTTGGAAAAATTTTATTTTTAGAAGGAATGTGATATTCCCTTAGAAATAATTATAATCAGATATTTTAATATTTTCTGTATAAGTAAACTCCACCAATAGGCTTAGGTTATTCCCATTAGGAAATATAAGTTTCAGACTTGTATAAATTCTAATTTAAGAGAGAATTATTTTGTATCATGTTCGATCTATAGTTGAAGGTTATAAAATCTATGTCAGTTTTTAAAAAAAGGTTAGAGGTAATGTTATCATAATAATTTATACAGCTTGATTTGGTTTTGCTCTGAAAATATATAATGGCGCCGATGATCTTATCATCAGAACAAAAACAGGTCATATACAGTTTTGTGCTGATTCAAATTCATGTAATACCCGAAATACGTAAGTTTAATTATATAAAAGGAAAGATAGAGAAAGCTACACAAAGGATGTGCAATTTTGATTCACCCATCTGAATTTTGCTAAGAATGCTTCGTGTAGTTTTAAAAAGAGCAGCTCCATTCTACTAAAAAAGATTCCGTTTCTAACATCCAAACGCTCAACAGATCGCTTCGGTGGGAAAGTACTTTGATCAGAGGCGAAGTAGCCAATTATGTTCGGATAATCCCCTACTAAGCTGCTCATTTTAGTTTTAGAGGCATATTGGTTGGCAAAAATTCAACCCGTATGTTGGAATTAGGTACAAGAATATATAAAGCGTACCCAAAAATGATAATCTTCCGCACATCAAAAGCATCGCCAAATATCTCAGGAGATACCTAATCATCATCATCATTAGGTCTTCAGTCCTGAAACTGGTTAGACGCGTACCATTATTATTTTCTATTCTGAACGAACTTACACATATCACTGAAATTTGCACAGTCTGCATCTATCACTATCTGATCTAGGTTTACATCCACCTCTTTTTCTTATATCTGCTTGTCATATATTCCATACTATTCCCCAAAAATGCCTTAGAAAGTATTCTGCCCTTTTATTTCCCCTATTTTTTCCAAAGATATCCGTGTTCCCCTACTTCTACAATCTATTTGTTGTTACCTTCGTCTATCCATCTTCATACTTCTGAAGCACGGCATTTCAAAGGCTGCTGCTGTTCCTCTGTCTGCTTTTCAGACTGCCCGTATTTCATAGGCATACTGCCTGTGCCGTGCTTCACAAATATGCTTTCAACAACTTTTTGTTCTATGTTTGTTGTGTTTTTTCATAGGCGCAGTTCTTTCTTGTTAGATGCAGTTCGGTCCCCTTCTATTGGTTTACAATTATATACTCTATTTCTGAAGGAGTAAGCAGCCTGTGGCTGCCAAGTTCCCCCAGCACTTGAACATTTAGCGATTTAATATTTTTTCCAATATATCTTTTCGCAAAGTCAACATTAGTCGCAGATATTTCACAACCAATACTTGTAGTTGTTTAAAATAATCATCAGATTTCTCTGCGCTTATTTTTTCGTCATTGGGTTTTCCATTTCAAAACTGGTTGGACACGTACCTGCACTTATTTATTTTCTAAACTAGCCTACATAGTCCCCTGAAATTCTCACACAGCAATACTGTTCGGTTCTCCTTCTATTGTTTGCTAATTGTATGCCCTATTTCACCGAGATTCATTGAAAGGGGTTAATCAGCCTGTGACTGCCAAGATCCCCCAACACTTAGACATTTGCCGAAATAATAGTTTCTCCAGTAAATGCTTTCACGCAATTACCATTATTTGAGACTATTGCCCACCCAATACTTGTAGTGGCTTATAATAATCATCATGTTTAAGTGCAGTTACTTTCTTCGTCATTAATTTATCCATCTTGGGAATGGTTGGATGCGTACCTCCATTGATTTCTATTCTGAGCTAGCCTACACATGTCCCTGAAATTCTCACAGTCTACATCTTTCACTATCTGTTTGCAGTAGTTTAATCTAGGTCTACCTCTACTTTTCTTTTTTCCTATCTCTGCTTCTAATGTATTCCGCACTATTCCCTTATACCGTAGTTTTCCACATATTTGTTTCTTTCCCTACCATTTATAGTACCCCTTCGTTCTTAACTTTGTATGTCCATGATATCTTCATCATTCGTCTGTAGCACCACATTTCAAATGCTTCTACTTTTTTCTTGTCCGCTTCTCCTACTGTCCAGGCTTCACAGAAGTACAGTGCTGTGCTCCATACATGTTTTAATCAATCTTTTCCTTGTTTCTATGTTTTGTTGTCTTTGAACACAGTAGTTGCTTTTTCTTGTTAAATGTAGCACGACCTTGTGCTAATCTTTGTTTTTATCTTTTGTGCTTTTGCCATCTTGTGTTATTTGGCTTCCTAGGTAGCAGAAATCCTTAACCTCTTGTAAGTTCGTGTTACATATTTGTATTCTTGTTTTTGATTTATTTTCCCCTCCTTTGCATACTAGTAGTTTAGTTTTAGTTTTGTTAATTTTCATACCATATTTCTCTGTTAGAACCGTTTTCATTTTATTAAGAGCAGCTTCTAACTCTTCCTTGCTAAATGCTAATACCGCTATATCATTTGCAAATCTAAGTATATCAATTTTTTGTCCCTGCATAGTAATTCCAAATGTCTTCCTGCGTTTGACAGTATTAATTGCCTCTTCAATGTACAAGTTAAAAATTAATGGGGATAGGGCACATTCCTGTCTCACCCCTTTCCTAATGTCTACTTATCTACGTTCTCGCTCTAATTCTATTACTGCTGTTTGCTCTTTGTATAAGCTATGTACTATTAGTCTATCCCTATAACTAATTCCAATTATTTTTGAGTATTTCGAATACTTTTTCCAGATCTACAAACCCTATATACACGCTTTCCCCTTTTTCTATTGCTTTCTACATTATCTCAGAGTTAAGATAGCCTCCCGTGTTCCCCTGTTTCGCCTAAACCCAAATTGGTCTTCTCCTAGTATCTCTTCAACCCGTTTTTCCATTCGTCTTTGTACAATTCTAGTTAATATTTTTGACACGTGTGCTGTCAAACTTATTGTTCGAAAATTTTCACATCTATCCGCGCCTTTCTTTTTTGGTATAGTTACTATGATGTTACGTTTGAAATCTTCGAGTATCTCACCTGTTTCATACATATAGCTTGCAAGTTGGAAGAGGCGTTCTGTTACTGCTTGTCCAGCGGCTTTTAGAGTTTCTGCTTGCACTTTATCTGTACCCGGCGCCTTACAATTTTTCAGACTCTTTAATTTTAATTCAAATTCATCTCTAAGTATACGATATCCCAAATCACCATTTTCAATGTCTGATTACTGTTCTAATGCAGTTAGTTCTTCTCTTGCATATAAATTCCCTATATATTCTTGCCATCTACCCACTTTCTCTACATTTTCTATAATGACGTTTCATCCCGCGTCCCTTATATTTTTGCTATACGGTTTTATATCCCTAAAATTGATTCTAATTAGTTAATATGCTTCATCTGTCTTTCCTACTTCCATCTTAGTTTGTACCTCTTTGCACTTTTCATCAATCTATTGTTCTTTAGCTTTCTTGCCTTTGCGAATAATTTCCCATTTTACGGCTTTGTATCTCTGTTTTCTTGTTTCGTCTAATTTATTTTTGTATTTTCGTCTTTCTTCTATAAAATTCATGATATCCTTTGTCGAAGCTGGATTTAATGTTATTTCATTCTGTTTCTACTTCCTTAGTATTAGATATTTTTCCGATATCTTTGAACAATTCATTTGACGTCATTTCGAATCTTTCTTGAATATCTTTATTTTTGTTTCTTTAGGTCCAAGTGCCTTTTCCGTTTCTTTTTTTCGAATTTTTAAATTTAACTGCGGCTCTCATAATTACGATGTTGTGGTCAGTGTCTATATCTGCTTCTGTGTAGCTTCTACAGTCTTTTACTTGATTCCTAAACCGTTGTCTAACAAGAATGTAATCTATTTGATATTTTCCTATGTCTCTTGGCATCTTCCACGTAAATCGTCTTTTAGCATGATGTTAAAATAATGTGTTTGTAATGATTAAATTGTTCTTGTCGCAAAATTCTACCAGCCTATTTCCTCTGTCGTTTCTCGTGCCTAAACCAAATAAACCTACTACTGCTCCTTCCCTACCCTCACCTACCACTGCATTAAAATTCCCCGTAATTATTAAACTTTCATGTCTTTTTACGTGTCTTAATATGTCTTTGATATATTTGCAGATTGCTTCTACCTCTTCGTCACTGTAGCTAGAGGTGGGCATGTATACTTGTATTATTACTGTGTTTACCGGTTTAGATTCTAATCTTACCATGAGTACTCTTTTGTTCTTTTGTAAGTAATTTTCTACATAGTATCCTATCTTTTTCCGCATAACTATCCCCACACCCAAATTTCCTTCCTCTGCTCCTGTATGAATTACCTTAAAGACTCCACTCCAAAAATCCCTCGCCTCTGGCCACCGAAGTTCGCTGATCCCTACTATGTCTAGTGCTAACCTATTTATTTTGATTTTTAAGTCCTCTATCTTTTCTACTTGCTTCATACTTCTAACATTCCACGCTCCGACTCGCAAAATGTTTCCGACTCTTATTCTTAACCTTCGCATCGCATCCTCCGAAGTAGTCCCCCCCTGGAGATCCGAATGGGGGACTATTTTAGCTAAGCGGTTCCGTGGCGTAGTTGGTATGTGTGTGACTACTACGCCCAAGGTCCCGGGTTCGAATTTCGACACGGTCCGCTTGAAAAATGTTAGGCGTGGATTTTCCACAAAAATGCACCTTCGTTCGGATGAGAAGTAAAATGGAGGTCCCGTGTGTGAGTGTTGTCACGCACGTTAAAGACCCCTACTTTGCTTGGAACAGCAAGGGTTCGGCAAAATTCCAAATTTTCCAGGTAAGAAAAACTCGCTTCCTGGCCAATGTAGTACCTTCGGGTAGAGCATTGGAAAATCACATGTAAAGACTATTTTAACTCTGGAATCTTTTACCTCAGAGATTTTATTATAATTTAGGTACGCTGTGTACTTGGTTGGTAATGTGGTGGTTTCCCGTTGCCTTCCACATCGCGGTAGTGTATCTTAGACTGCCATACCGACCCCTATGGTCCCTGCCAATTTAAGTACCGAAAGAGCCGCTGCCCTCTTTAGGGGATCTGTCTTCGTTTGGTTCCTCACTAACGACCCTACTACTTTGGTTGGATCTGTAGTTTGACTCTTTAGCTCATTAGAACACGCAAGCCATTTCGCTTGTTCTAGTAATCTAGAACTTCGGCAAGGTGCAGGTCCATTCGAAATGGACCTAACCATAGGGAGAATAAAATCATTTTAAAACACTACACTACATGCAATCACCAGTATGCCACAGATTTTCCGAAAAACCATTTGCAAATAGAAACCATGTGGGATTATGAAAAAACGCTAACTGGGCGAGCATGTAACATCGTAGAATTATATTTCCGCTGGTGAGACTCTTGTAAGAAACGGAAAGGAACTGAGGTCACTTGGATGGCTGAACCACATTGTTAGCAACTGAAACACCAAAACAGAAGAATTTTCCAAACAGTAAAGAATGCAAGTTTATACATGTCATATTACATTTGATTTTCAAGCTTCACCTAAAGATACTGTATTGGACAGGAATCGAGTTTTTTTTTAATATGGAGATTTTGAATTATGCCGAGCCCTTGCTATCCCATGCAAGGTAAAAATATTTAACGTGCATGACATCTCACTCACTCACTCACACACACACACACGAACACACGCACACACGTACACACGCACACACGCACACACACGCACACACGCACACGCACACGCGCCACACACACGCACACACGCACACACGCACACACGCACGCACGCACACACACACGCACACACGCACGTACGCACATACGCACACACGCACACATACACGCACACATGCACACACGCACACACGCACACACGCACACACGCACACACGCACACACGCACACACGCACACACGCACACACGCACACACGCACACACGCTACATGGCAACAGCAAGTTAACTATGAGAGATTCAGGCTCGATCGCTAAGCGCAGCCAACTAAATTATGATACACTAGGATTCAAGGGCGTGGTGGAGCTAACAACGGAACATACGGAAAGATTACGAAAATAGCCATAACACATTAAATATTTTATTAATTAAGGATTGTAGTACTTTAGTTCCACTCATGAGACAATTAATAAGTTGTCGATTTACTAATTATAGGTTGTCCGAATTTTGTGTTTTTGACAATATTTAGGACATTTTCCTTCACCACCACACACTTGTGACACCAGTGCTGAAGGTCCAACATTCTATACTCGTAGATGTTTTATCTTGCGCATTGAGAAATTTTTCTACGCACCCTTGATCTGGTGAAAAATGGATTCCAGATAAGTATTGACTAAACTTAAGTAAGAATCCGTGGAAGCTTAATCCGATGAATAGGTTAAGTTTTAAAGCAGTTTAAAGGTATATGATTTGATAACAAACCTTGCAATGGTGCTTTGTTTTGGTGAAACAGGAGAGGCTTTTGCAATAGTCGGAGATATATCATCACCATAATTTACTGCAGCTGCTTCCATTTAGAGGTTAGCCTTTTTTAAGATGTTCGGCTAGGACGATAAACCATTGCACCCCAAAAACAGAAACCAAAACTTCGTCAGCCAAAAAAACACATAAATTTTCTAAAGAAGGGGAAAGGTGAATTTTGTGTTTTAATTGCTTTTTGGACGCTGCCTGTAGGTGGTAAACCCAAAGCGTTTTAGAGATTTCACTCCATTGCCTCAAGCAGAGGTAGTTTCCGGTCGACTTTATATTATTTGAGTTTATTTTCAATGGTTAACGTTTCAGAATTCACTTTGCACTTTATGAATGCGTAGACCTTTTATGTGTCCAATGTGTTCTTGAGATATGCGTACAATTTCTGCGCTAAAAAGTTTTTTAAGTATCCTTTGCTATAATAAGATTCTGGATTTAGCGTATTGTTTTCCTCAATTCACACAGCTACCGGCCATCCGCCGTGAGTGGCGCCTTGGTCAAAAAGGTTTTTCTTCTTGGACTACGGCCCCTATTTCTTAACGGTGGAAATACGGAGTTAAACTTTTCTCTATTTTTTAAATTATGTCTTTGTGGATGCTCTGCTCATCCACTTCTTTTTTCAACAATTTTCAGATTACGATCAATTTTCTATAATCGATTCATAGAAAATACTGTTTATGAAAAATTTGGTATGAGGTTTTTTAAAAATATGTATTTTATGTAGCAAGGCATTTTTATAAGTAGGTCAAGAGTATTTGTTTGTCTTTCAACAACCTAAATATTTAAATCACACATAGATAAATATTACCTACATTGAAATTTGCTTGAACGAGCTGCCATTTTTTTAAAATTGAGTATATCCCTTTTTCAAAGTATAATTACGTGTTTTAATAAGGGTTTACGTGAGAAACCTTCATTAATGTTTTGTAATTAAAATACAATTTTTAATTAGAATTTTTTCTGTTAAAAGGTCGTCAGCTGCTCCAAATCACAATCGCTTTAATTATAAATTAATCTGGTAATGAATTATCATGTATTATGCACCTTTTACTACTTGATTAAAAGACAAAGGGCCATTTGCTGTTTGATACCAGAATAATTTTGCATATAAATAATCCCAATTAATATTTATGAATTAAAATAGAAGACTTAAAAGCCATTTACGTCCGAATGTTTCAGAAGTAAGTTAATGTAATACCCATATGGCGGCACTTTTTCAAAGACTTCATCTGCTTCTCAAATTATGCACGTTCCACATTAATAAAACCATATTTTAAACTGCAGAAAAGTGCAGCGCAATCGCCCAGTACATACTTTCAGGTGCGCTGAGAACCTTCGTGTAAAATAAGTAACGACCCATTTGGTCCAATGTGAATTTCATTTAACCAAAAAACTGGTTCGTTGATTCTTGCAAGCATCACGCTTATTTTAACATAGTTTTTTCTTCTAAAATAAAGTATGTCATGAGAGTGACGTTGATGTGTGCACGGGAATCAAGGATGCCATTGAACTCGTTTAAAATGATCTTATATCTAACGAATTTTAATTGTGGTAATTTTTTGCTGAATTTTTTTGAATTTAAAGGTTATTGAACACTAGATGTGTCAAGAATCTTATGTGCTGTTCTTTATAGTTCTTTTTAAAATGTGTTGTTATTTTTAGCTATCTTTTGTAGCTAATTTTTTTGCACATAAAGATTTGACAAAAGCATATGCATGCAGTTAGCCATTGACTGCAGAACTGTATGTCAAAAACTACAAGTACCTCATCAAACTCCTACAAAATGCGCTACCTTTATTCTCGAAAGGTAGCCTACTTTATTTTCAATACTCCATCTATTACTAACCAAGTGAGAAAATAAAAACTAAGCACGTTAGGTCCTCGTCGACATAGAGCACATATTTTACAACCTTTTGCATGCAAATTTAGTTGTAACTCCCTTTAATACTCAACGACCGATACTACAAAAAGTTATAGACCACAAATAGTGGTTTTTACTTCACGCAAGAAACCTAACTGAAAAATAATTTTTAAATCGTTTTTCTGCTTCATCGGTTTGAAAATTCATATTTTCATCATAAAAAACAACCCATAAATAAGTTAATTTAGATGGTTCGACTACAAATTTGGCTCAAGCTCATTGAAGGAAAGCCGTTTAAAACTATTTTTGCTATTTCGTTGCGCTAAAAATGCGCGTTGATATATTTACAAATCCAAAATTCTAATATCAAAAATAAAAAATGAGATACGATTCAATTATCTCAGAGGAAAGGAAGGACCGGGAACATCTTGCGAGTTCGAACGTAGAATGTTTGTAGCATCAAGCTAGGAGGCAAAGTAGAGAATTTGAAAATTGAAATAGATATGCTGGCAGTAGATATAGTAGGGATTAGTGAAGTTCGGTGGAGAGGTGGGGGATTTTTGGAGCGGATACCTTAGGGTAATTCATACAGGATCGGAAGAAGTACCGGTGAACGAAAAGTTATGCGAAAAAAGATATGACACTGGGTAGAAAACTACTTACAAATGTACGAAAGAGTATTCATGGTTAGTTTAGCATCTAAATCGGTAAATACGGTAATACAAACTCATGTCTAGCTACAGTGAGGAAGAGGTAGAAGCGATCTACAAAGATATCGAAGAGCATCCTAATATGCTTAAAAGGACATTAAAATTTAATAATCATGGGGGATTTTAATTCAGTGATAAGTGAAGTTAGAGAAAGAGCGGTAGTAAGTTTATTTGGGAACAACAGTGGAAATAGGCTGGTAGAATTTTACGACAAAACAATTTAACCATCAGAAGCACATTATCTCAACATCATTCAGAAGATGATACACATAGAAGATGCAAAGAGACATAAGGAGATTCATATAACTACATTTCTGTTAAGCATGGTTCAGAATCAAGTAAAAGGCGTTGGAAGCTACCCAGAAACAGATATGAGCGCTGACTACAACATGGTAACTACGAAAGAGAGTTTAAGTTTAAAAATTGGAAAAGAGGGAACATATAGGTGTATTTTGAATTTTAGAAGCTAAGAGATAGAGTACTCACAAAAGACTTGAGGAAAGGTCAAACAAATTTTTGGGAGACATCTAAAAAACTCCTATTACTAAGGAATTAGAAGCAGAATAGACCAACATTAAATCCAGAGATAAATACCCTCGGATATGAAAAAAAGAAAATAAGAAACCATTGGTATCAAAGGATATTCTGAATTTAATAGAAAAATGCCATAATACAAAAACCAGAATAAGCAGGAAAACAACGATACAATGGCATACATCCCAAAATTACTCGCAAATGTAGGAAAGCTAAAACAACGGATGGAATAAGATACAAAATAAGATGGAAAAAGGAAAGACAGACTAAGCGTACAAACTGGTTAGAACGAATTATAGAGATTTACAGCCGTATAAGAAAAATATAAGAAGGGTTGTGGGAGACAATATTAGACAAAATGTATAGAGAGTGAAATGGCTGGCATGAATATATAAAGAAATTATATGCAGAAAAAGAATTAGAAACGCTAGAACTGGAATTAGACAATGGAAAAATGACTCCTCTACCTAGAGATGAATTTGAACTAGCATCAAAAAGCCTGCAAAGTAATAAGGCACATTGTATAGATAAAGTGCAAGCATAAACTCTAAAAGCCGCTGGGCATGCAGTAACAAAAAGTATTTTTCCATTGAGTAAGCTATATGTATGAAACGGGCGAGATACCTAAATATTTCAAACGTAACGCCATACTCAAAACTCAAAAATGGAGATGTGGATAGATGTGAAAATTTTTGATCAATAAGTTTGACAGCAAATGTCAAAAATAGTAACTAGAATTGTACAAAGACGAATTGAAAGTGGGCTAAAAGAATATGAGGAGAAGATTAATTTGGGTTTATGCTAAACAATGGAACCAGATACACCATTTTAGCCTTAGGGGTGATAATGGAGAAAACACGAAAAAAAGAGAAAGCGCGTAAATTAAGTTTCTGGATCTGGAAAAAGCATTCGATAACGTAAAATGGAAAAAAATTTTCTAAATACACAAAAGATTGGAATGGGTTGTAAGATTAGGCGGATAGTACAAAGCTTACATGCTGTGTTCGCGCTTGTTACGGTATTCTGTGCGGACAAGGAACAGAACAACGAAAGTATCATACGTAGTCCGCACCGATTATCACAACATAAAAGAAAAGGGAACACTGTGCTAACTAAAAAGTCGTAGAGTGGGGTAGGTCGTAGAAAGAAGAAGAAATAAAAAACAAACAAAAACGTAAGACGGAGGAAAATGCAACTTTTATTGTTAAAAGTGAAAGACAGCATTAGCTAAATGCACGAATTCTTTTTGGTGATTTTAATAGCACTGGTGTTATCACATGAACAGAACACGGAGAGTATCTATTTACAATTGTACCTAGTAGGCCGGAACACGCACTTTTTATTCTCTTCACCCATACAATTACTTCTATACAATTTAATCAAAATTTACTTTTCTCGTCCAACTGTACACGCAGCCGTTAGGAAAGTGGCACAGATTTAACAACGTATTTTGGGTGCCTTAAAATAACAGGCATTTGATAAATAGATATATCCATAGCCGTTTTCGAGTTTTGTCGCTTGAATAATGCACAAAAAATTAGCTACGTAGATCGTGCTACGCGATAGTCTAATACCATCTTGCCAAGTTTAATGAGTTTTTTTACATTTCTGCACCAACAGTTGCGAATATAATCATTATAACTATTGGAGGGCCATAGTATCCAAGGGGAACCAGAGCTGTCAGAAAAAAATATAAAAGAGATATAAAAGTGTAAAATTAAAAGTGGTAATTAAAAGGAAGTTTATATAACAGGTAGCTGAATAGGAGTCGTTGGAATTAGGGCTTCTTATAAGGATAAAGAGGAAATCGAATCACATAAATAAAATATAATAATTTGAAGAATTAAAAAAGGACGAGTATTGTGATTGACACCAGCTTAAGGGATTACATATTTATAGAATTAATAGGGAAGCACTGTAAGGATACAATAACCGAGGTTGTACACATTATAGGACGACGCATAAGTTACAAAATAAAGTCATAAGTTGGATTAATCGTTTGTCATTTCGGTTAATATTAATTGATTAGTAAAGTCAGCAGAGACCGGATGACCACTGGAACCGGAGCAGTTGATTCAAGTAAGAAATATTAGCACAAAACGGAAAAGGGACATCAGAAGAAAAATATCAGAATACTCAATTAATAATAGCATCAGGATCAGAACAAGCCAAAAGAATTTTCAAGGTATTATAGGACATCACATTTTAAAGAGCAGGATTCTCTAAAAGAAGATACAGAAAAAAAAGGTAATCTTCCGTTAGTAATCGTTGAAATTACAAAATATCACAGTGTTTGCGTAGTATTCATATTCAAAAATTTTTTTATATAACCCTGTAACACAACATTTTAGTAAATAAGTACATAATTTTGTTAATCTAGTACTGCTTTAACTTACAGCATCGCAAGAAAGAAAAAGAGAACAAGACAAGAGAATACATGAAGTAGCATTCCGGAGCAGCGTACCTGAACTTAGTCGAAACAGGAGCGTATACTTGAAATTAGGTCTAAATGGAGTAAATCACCCTAATAAAAATAACATTTGTAATTTGTATGTGTGGCGATTCATCAATCATAAGTTGATCTTAAATCGTAAATTTATAATAATTAGTGAAATATAATTAAGACGGTGGTCGAAATTACAAGAATCCTCTTTGTAAAAGAAGGTCAATAAGGCTGACTCAACTGAACTAGCGATAAAGACAAGGCCAAACTAATATTAAATAGAGAGATTAACATTTTATTTGAGATATTCTAGAGTACGTGTACACAACTACATAGAACAACAAAAAGAGAAACAAGCACGAAAGGACAGTACATAGTAAAGAGAGCAGCAACGTGGGACTCCCGAATGACAAATACACAGCAATATATATATATATATAAATATATATATATATATATATATATATATATATATATATATATATATATATATATATATATATATATATATATTATATATATAATATATAATATATATATATATATATATATTGCCGTGGAACCTTCTACTAAAATCTCAAGCCTCGTGAATTTTTCCCTATATAAAATTTTCTTAAAAAAAATTAACAAAATTCCTTACCCTTCTTTTATTACGCCTTCTTCAAACTCCTCTGCATCCCTGGCTAGCTCAGCTGGGCCTCTTCTCAAATATCTAAATTTACAGACATACGTCTTTCACACTCGCACCCCATTTAATTAAATTTCCAAATAATACAACAACCATACAACTTTTTATTTACACTTACTAACAGATAACTTATATTTACACATGTTTTAAAACAGTTTTATACAATAATTACAAAACTCATTTTATGATATGTTTTCAAAGTCCTTGATTTTTCTAATGATTTTCAAACAAATTCAATTAAATGTGAGTAGATGGGCCCCGTATGTTACCCTAAAGTGACTTCACACTGGAGTATTGTAAGCTCATTATAACCCAGTTTTGTTTGTATATGACTTTTAAACCTTGCATAAATTAATACAAAATTTACAGACCCGTTTACTCTTTACAACACAATTTATATCCTGAATAAATTTTTAATATATTCGAAATACACCCTTTTTCAATACTCAAATTTAGTAAATTGTCCTGTACATGTATCTTTTCAAATAAGTTTCTAAAACCATAAAAATGCCACAAACGGTCAACCACACAACACAAAAATTTCCACAAATGTTCAATGATAATTAAATAATGTCGGTAATTTATTTAGTGCGTTTATTACAAAACTAGCCATAAGTTTAAACTTTGTCACCGCTGATGGTAAACCAGAAATAGACTTGTATGTGATTGGTACTTGTTGTATCGATGGCAAAAGGGGGGTGGCTTGCTCAGCCAGGAGATCGTGGAATGAAGGCTTCAATTAAGGACCAGAATGGCGAAGCCCGAAAAGTAAGGGCGCCAGAGTCTTGCAACAAAGAAAATATAGAACCGCGACCCAAAGGTTCCAACTCCTACACCAGTTTCCAAATATCATATCCAATCAGCACAAAGAGCACAGTCGTCACGTGTTAACTCAAAAGAATAGCAAAAAAATAATAATAAAGATAAATATATAATGTTTAACTTGGCACAAATACAGGCGACACAATGCACAAACAAAAATATAAAATACGGCACCAAACAGCAGGTTGGCACTAGATTAACAAATTATTTGCTAGTATCTAAAGGGTATAAATATTAATCAAAACTGGCAAAAATAGTGCGTATCTTAAAATAAGAGTATGGCGTAAATAATGCACCTAAGGGGTACAAAACCAGAATAAGAGAAAATAAAGTGATTGGTGGAGACCCACGAACGGTTCGGAAAATACACGGGATACCCCTACATTTGATTTTCCAATGCTCCACCCGAAGGTACTACATTGGCCAGGAAGCGAGTTTTTTTTACCTGGAAGTTTTGAATTCTGCCGAACCTTTTGCTGTTGCAAGCAAGGTAGAGATCTTTAACATGCGTGACAACACTCACACACGGACCTCCATTTTACCTCTCATCCGAACGAGGGCGTATTTTTGTGAAAAATGCTCGCTTAACATTTTTCAAGCGGCCCGTGTCGGGATTTGAACCCGGGACCTTGGGCGTAGTAGTCACACACATACCACTACGCCACGGAGCCGCCTGATATTTTGAAACATTACATGTGATTTTCCAATGCTCCACCCGAAGGTACTGCATTGGCCAGGAAACGAGTTTTTTTTTTTACCTGGAAAATTTTGAATTTTGCCGAATCCTTGCTGTTCCAAGCAAGGTAGGGATCTTTAACGTGCGTGACAACACTCACACACGGGACCTCCATTTTACCTCTCATCCGAACGAGGGTGTATTTTTGCGAAAAATGCTCGCCTAACATTTTTCAAGCGGACCGTGTCGGGATTCGAACCCGGGACCTAGGGCGTAGTAGTCACACACATACCACTACGCCACGGAGCCGCCCGATATTTTGAAACAACCTAGAAACAGGCTATTATAAATCAAAACGCAACTACAATTTAGGACGACAGGAAGTAACTTATTTAGTTGGAAATAAAGTTTGGAGAAGGAATTTTGCTATCTGAGACGTAACAAGATGTTTTAACGCTAAATTAGTACGGAAATTTATTAGCTCATTTACGATTGTTGATAAAGTTTCTATCAATATATATGTTAGCTAATAATACAAGTCAATCCAGAAGGATTTGGCATGTAAAAGATTTAAAGAGGAGGCTACAGATAGTGATAAAGAGGAAGAGAACCTAGTCTAAAAGTGACAACAATTTAAAGTAAACGTTAGAACAATAAATTAACTATTTCTAGGTTTTAAGAGGGTTTTTTTTTTTAGTTACAGTACACTGGTAACTTTAGCCAGTTTGATTTAATAATACGAGTTAGATTTTTATCTGGGACTTAACATATTAAGTAAACTTTACGGACAGTTAGATTGACTTTTTCACGGTCTTTACATTTTGTCTTGAAGGTACCTTATTCCTATCCCGCTATCGATCGCTCCCTAAGGGAACACATCGTCTAATTCTTCGAACATTCTGCTGAAAACACTAACCTACATTTGATTTTCCAATGCTCCACCCGAAGGTACTACATTGGCCAGGAAGCGAGTTTTTTTTACCTGGAAGTTTTGAATTCTGCCGAACCTTTTGCTGTTGCAAGCAAGGTAGAGATCTTTAACATGCGTGACAACACTCACACACGGACCTCCATTTTACCTCTCATCCGAACGAGGGCGTATTTTTGTGAAAAATGCTCGCTTAACATTTTTCAAGCGGCCCGTGTCGGGATTTGAACCCGGGACCTTGGGCGTAGTAGTCACACACATACCACTACGCCACGGAGCCGCCTGATATTTTGAAACAACCTAGAAACAGGCTATTATAAATCAAAACGCAACTACAATTTAGGACGACAGGAAGTAACTTATTTAGTTGGAAATAAAGTTTGGAGAAGGAATTTTGCTATCTGAGACGTAACAAGATGTTTTAACGCTAAATTAGTACGGAAATTTATTAGCTCATTTACGATTGTTGATAAAGTTTCTATCAATATATATGTTAGCTGATAATACAAGTCAATCCAGAAGGATTTGGCATGTAAAAGATTTAAAAGAGGAGGCTACAGATAGTGATAAAGAGGAAGAGAACCTAGTCTAAAAGTGACAACAATTTAAAGTAAACGTTAGAACAATAAATTAACTATTTCTAGGTTTTAAGAGGGTTTTTTTTTAGTTACAGTACACTGGTAACTTTAGCCAGTTTGATTTAATAATACGAGTTAGATTTTTATCTGGGACTTGACATATTAAGTAAACTTTACGGACAGTTAGATTGACTTTTTCACGGTCTTTACATTTTGTCTTGAAGGTACCTTATTCCTATCCCGCTATCGACCGCTCCCTAAGGGAACACATCGTCTAATTCTTCGAACATTCTGCTGAAAACACTAACCTACATTTGATTTTCCAATGCTCCACCCGAAGGTACTACATTGGCCAGGAAGCGAGTTTTTTTTACCTGGAAGTTTTGAATTCTGCCGAACCTTTTGCTGTTGCAAGCAAGGTAGAGATCTTTAACATGCGTGACAACACTCACACACGGACCTCCATTTTACCTCTCATCCGAACGAGGGCGTATTTTTGTGAAAAATGCTCGCTTAACATTTTTCAAGCGGCCCGTGTCGGGATTTGAACCCGGAACCTTGGGAATAGTAGTCACACGCATACCAACTACACCAGGGAGCCGCATTTACACGGGATACCGCAAAATATGCGAATGAATAGGTAATAACTAGCGCGAGTTAATACGCGACGAGAGGTATACCGCTCATCCGCTATAAAGGCGCGGAGATAAGCAATCTATAAAATTTATAAATATAACGCTTTCGTTGGTGGATCGTTTGCAAAACAAAAACTTATAGTAGCATAAAAATATACCTGGAAAATAAGACAAAATACATAGTATATAAATCTTGCGAAGTTAATAATGAAGCAGACCACTTAAAATATAAATACACTGTAGGTCACAATTGTTACTACCAAAACTTCGGTATCTAAAGAAAAAATACACACAATGGTTCGCTTGAATAATAATTAAATATGTAAAGAGGGCAAAGCGAAGGGATTTATTAACTTTACTTCACATTTCAAAATATAAATATAAATTTTATTGTGGTAAAGCAGAGTTTTGTAATAATTAAAGCGCAAATAATTTTAACTGATAAAGTAGTTCAAATTAGTTGTTGAGGCGATACAAAAAGCATGTATTAAAATAAATATGTATACGACGTTAAAGATTCAGGTGTCTTGAATTCTCTTAGTAGCAGCAACATAGCTCTGGGTTCCATAATCGGCTGGGCGACTATTGCCTCCTTTCAGAACAGCAAATTTAAATATGTAAGCAGAAGCAGAGAACAAGCAGGAACAAGGATCGAAAGAAAAAAGGTACCATCTATCATCTAGGCTCTTTTTTGTGGTAAGTAATACGTCTTTGACTTACCAGTAAAAGAGATAGGTAAATGGGTATTCGGTTTTCACTAATTCCCCGGGTAAAAGAAAAAAAGATTCTTGTTACAGTTAGTGAGCGAGTGTATAAAAAATTGTTCGTTACGAGCTTCTACAACACGTATTTGAATTATGGATACCTGGTTTTGGTGGTAAGCAACTAAGTCACCATGAACAATTTTAAAGTTTAAACGTTTTATGTTTTTTGCATCTGTGCCGTAAAATAAATAGGGTGCAGGAACCTATATAAGTATGATTTTACATGTTTGAATTCCCATGTACACCAAAGGTACGTAGTATCATCAGCAGCCATGGATATTAGATTTCGTTGCCCAAAAAACCCTAGAATGTAGTTTTATCTTCTATTGCCTTTGGAAATATAAGTTGTTTACCTATTATAAACACTTAGATGCATACAATTAGTAATACATTATCGACCGTTTACTATAACTATCACTATTAACTACAAAGGGAAGCAGATTCCTACCCTTTGTCTACAGATAGTTAAAGTATAACTTACAGTCAATACTTGTAATTGTGCTGCTATAAAGTTCAACCTTTCACAAATTAGAATAGAACGTCAAAACAAGTATACCCTGCAACTTTTTTGTAACTAATCTTGCTTTTGCCATCTGTTGCAATGTCAGTCACAACCACTTTCGAACAGTTAACCACACCATTAACTATAAATCCGTAATTATCCCTAGCGCCCTTAAACCACTCTAAAACTATAACTGTAATGTCAATTTTTATCCGATCACCTCGTACCAAAGGTTACGTGACTTTTCTTAACGCAACACTTACTTTCTTAAGTTTATCAGATCTTCGGGGTTTTTATGCACTTTAAAAACGTTTAAATGTAAGCTGGGCAGTGGCCTCCTTTCAACACCTTTCACATAGACAAAAAGTGTTGCATTACCAACTGTGTACCTTGTTATGCTGTCCGAAAATGAGAAGTGTAGGCTATCGTGACCTCTCCAACTATGCCTCAGTCTTGAATCTGGAACAAAAATATTGTCGTTAAAAATATTAAGTCAAACCCTGTGCAGTGACGATTTGATAGATAAATTTATTGATCTGGTCAGTTATATTTTTATGTTTTATGTGTTTGTTTTGATAGTACGGGTGCATCTAGAAGCAATTAAATATATCAATTTTGAACTGTCTCACCTTATTATATTTAGTACTAGCGTAGTTGAGTAACATTTACATAAAGATTGGAAAATCAGAATAACCTTTTTTATAATTATCTGTGATCTATTCTTCGTAGCAATTAATTAAAATATAAAAATATCTATTTGAGAATTTTTTGTACGTAATTTGCGCATTTAATCATTAATTTCTGGAAGAGATTAATTAAAATGCGCTTTACATTGTTACTATAGTGTTGTTATAAAAATGCACTTTTAATCTCAACAAAGAAATTATAGTCGTGATAGTGTCAGAAAGAAAAAATATTCAAATCAAAGTGCAAGTAATTATAACAAATATGCGTAATTTATAAAAAGTCCGACGTTATTTAATTTATTGTTTCGTGTTTTTAAAGATCATTACGGAATGATTATAAGCGATTTTTATATTAGAGTTGTTGCTTATTTCTGAGTAGTATATTTAAAGCTTGCACCGATAATATAGAGCAATTCTTGTAAAAGATTTTCAAAACAGAGACAATTAAAGGAAATTAAGAACTATTAATAAAATAAAAATTGCAAAACGAATTCCCCACGGGATTTCTTAAATTCCTTAAATTCCTTGCGTTACCGATAGTTAGAATACTGCAACAATGACACAGAACAACCTAGAATTAAAAGAGATAAAGCCGTGGATTGATTGACAGCTCCAAGGGTGTAAAAGAATCGAAATAAAAGAAACAAATGAGGTTATGATACTTAGTTACATAAACCGTACAATCTGACGGTTAGACCAGCCTGTATAATAATTCACAAATGATACGAAATGAATTATTACATCGAATATTAAAATAGAGAGCTTACTGTCTATATAAATGAAGTTTGAATAGTTACTGCTTTTGTAAATAAATTACTTGATGAAATTTATTAAAAAAGAATAGCGTAGTCGATGTGAAGTAATAATTTAGTATTTGTAATTATCATCAGTAGTGTCTGCAGCGACATCTCAGTATATTAAGGATTCTTTGTAAATGATTGCGAATAATTAAACTTGTGCTGCGCTTAATAAAAAACAGTAAATTAACATTCGCTACAATAACAGAAGTTACAAAGTAGTACTGTATTAACAAAATCAGTTCAGGACTTTAAAAACTCGCTGTTATTGAGGTCCATTTTATAAAAATTAACTCAGTGTTTTAAAATTGCATTAAGAAGGAAAATTCAGAAAGATAAAGGATATGTATTACCATTTTATAGAGTAATCGTCATGCATATACTTGTAAACTGCCTAAGAAAAATTGAGAAAATGCGAAACGAAGCAATTTACTTAGCCATTTATTTGCATAAAGGACATAGAGGAGTCATTTCTGAAATGCACTATATAAATGGGTAATACATACGTTTAACGCATAAAAACCTAGAATTTCATTCATGTATAATTATTAAAGAAGACCGTGTCGGGATTTGAACCCGGGACCTTGGACATGTAGTCACACGGATACTAACTACACCACACAGAGCCACCTTTACACGGGATACCGCAAAATATGCGAATGAATAAGTAATAACTAACGCGAGTTAAAACGCGACGAGAAGCATGCCTGCTCATCCGCTATAACGGCGCGGAGATTAACAATCTATAAAATTTATAAATATAACGCGTTCGTTGGTGGATCTTTTACAAGACAATAACGTATAGTAGCATAAAAATATACCTGGAAAATAAGACAAAATACATAGCATATAAATCTTGCGAAGTTAATAATGAAGCAGACCACATAAAATATAAATACACTGTAGGTCACAATTGTCACTCCCAAAACTTCGGTATCTAAAGACAAAGTATACACAATAGTTCGCCCGAATAATAATTAAATATTTAAACAAAGAGGGGACTGCAAAGGGATTTATCAAACTTTACTCCTAATTCCAAAAATGTAAATATAAATTTCGTTGTGGTAAAACTGGATTTTGTAATAATTAAAGAGCAAGTAATTTTAACTGATAACGTAGTTTAAATTGGTTGTTGAGGCGATACAAAAAGCAGGTATTGAAATAAATATGTATACGATGTTAAAGATCCAGGTGTCTTGAGTACTCTTAGTAGCAGCAACACAGCTCTGGGTTCTATAATCGGCAGGGCGAGTATTGGTTCCTTCCAGAACAGCAAAGTTAAATATGTAAGCAAAAGCAGGGAACAAGCAGCAACGAGGATCGAAAGTAAAAATAAAGGTACTACTTAAAGTAGTACTTACGGCAGTACATAAAAGGTAGTACTGAAAGATGGTACAGAAAACGAATCCGCTAAAATGAGAAAAAAATAATTAGAATACAAATACTGTACCTAAATAGTCACGTATGTTGGACGGCGTTATTGCAAAAGTGAAGAGAACGCAAATACCTTCCACAAACGGAAGTGGACAAACGCCACTAACTGCTGTAGTATAATTATAGACCCTCCCAAGGAGATGCTAAAATCAAATGCACCATACGCACTTATAAATTATACAACAGAAACAAGAGCGTTCACTCTTTTACTAGCTTCAAACAGAAAATGAAAGTCAAAACCATGCACTACACCTGCTAGATGAGATAATCGACCCATTCAGGAATTGAAATAGACAAAGAATTAAAGCGGGTTGGGAATTAATTTAGAGAACCAGCCTTAGATTTTGCCGAAAACACAGAATAACTTCAAAAATGGAAAACTACACGCATCAACTTTTTATTTTATCTAAATACAATTTCAATAAAAAAACTTTTACAAGAAGAACAAAAATCACCAACACTCGCGTTGCATGTTGCATCCTTCGTCACAACTGTCCTCAAATTAACATTTTGATTGACACCCTACCTTGTGACCCATTGATGCTTAAAACAAAAAATTTAGCAAAATTTATTCAGTAAATCTATTTAAAACAGAATTAAAAATACCAAACCCCACAACTATTTGTACTAATGGGTAGTGTTTAATGTTACTGAAAACACCTAGCTGTAGCTTAACCTACCTATATATAAACATACAATTCAACTGATAATGATTTTAAGCAGCCTCTCAAAGAAAGCGTTGTCTATCTCTTGTTTAAATCATAGTTACATGAAAAAACTTTATGGCTATAGTTATGAAGTGAAAGCACGGCATTTTATATGTCTTGAACAAACTTTCAATATTAATACACATAAAACGGTTTTTATTACAGGAATTAGTAAATATCTTTTGTATTAAAAGCTTAAACAAATCTTCATTACATCATCATTAGGTCTTCAGTCCTGGAACTGGTTAGACGCGTACCATCATTGTTTCATATTCTGAACTAACCTACAGATTTCCCTGAAATTTTAACACTCTGCATCTATCACTATCTGATCTAGGACTACATCTACCTCTTTCTTCCTATCTCTGCTTGTACTATATCCCATACTATTTTCCAAAAATCCCTTAGAACGTATTCTGCCCTTCTATTTCTCCTATCCTTTTCCCCAGATATACTTGTTTCCCTGTTATTTGTATAACTTATTGTTAACTTTGTCTGTCGCTGCTATTATCTTTATACTTCTGAAGCACAACATTTCAAAAGGCTGCTACCGTTTTTCTGTCTGCTTTTCAGACTGCCCGTATTTCATAGACATACTGTGCTGTGATCCACACATATGCTTTCAACAATTTTCTTCTTGTTCTATGGTTGTTTTTTCTTGTTAGATGCGTTTCGGTCCCCTTCTATTGTTTTACAATTATATACCCTATTTCTCCGACATTCAGCGGTTATGAATGGGGGGGGGAAGCAGCCGGTGACTGCCAAGTTCCCCTAGCATATTTACCAATCTAATATTGTTTCCAATATATCTTTTCGCACAGTCAACATTAGTTGCAGATATTTCACAACCAACACCTGTAATCGTTTATAATAGTCATCAGATATATCTGCGCTTATTTTTTCGTCATTAGGTTTTCAGTCTCAAAACCGGTTATACACGTACCTGCATTTATTTATATTCTGAGCTAGCCTACGCAGTTCCCTAAAAGTCTCACACGGCATGTATACAGCTCGGTTCCCCTTCCATTGTTTTCTAATTTTATGCCCTATTTCACCGAGATTCAGTGAAGGGAGTTAAGCAACCTGTGGCTGCAAAGATCCTCCAACACTTAGACATTTGCCGAAATAATAGTTTTCCAGTAAATCCTTTCACACAATTAACATTATTCGAGAAGATTACCCAACCAATTCTTGTAATTGCTTATAATAATCATCATGTTTAAGTACAGTTACTTTCTTTATCAATAATTTATCTACCTTGGAGCTGCTTGAATGCGTACTTCCATTGATTTTTATTTTGGGCTAGCCTACACATCTCCCTGAAACTCCTACTGCCTACATCTTTCACTATCTGTGTGCAATAGTCTAACCTAAGTCTACCTCTTCTTCTCTTTTTTCGTATCTCTGCTTCTAATATATTCTGCACTATTCCCTCATGCCGTAGTATGTAGCCTATCATTCTATCTCTCCTATTTATTACCATTTTCCACATATTTTCTTCTTCCTCTACCATTTTTAGTACTTCTTCGTTCTTAACTTTGTCTGTCTATGATATCTTCATCATAAATCTGTAGCACCACATTTCAAAGACTTCTGCCTTTTTCATGTCCGCTTCTACTACTGTCCAGACTTCACAGCCGTACAGTGCTGTGCTCCACATATATTTTTTAAGCAATCTTTTCCTTGTTTTTATGTTTGTTGTCTTTGAACACAGTAGTTGCTTTTCTTCTTAAATGTAGCACGGCCTTGTGCTATTCTTTGTTTTATATCTTTTGTGCTTTTTCCATCTTGCGTTATTTGGTTTCCTAGGTAGCAAAAATTCTTAACCTCTTGTAAGTTCGTGTTACATACTTGTACGCTTGCTTTGAATTTATTTTCCCCTCCTTTGCATACTAGTACTTTAGTTTTAGTTTTGTTAATTTTCATACCGCATCTCTCTGTTAGAACCGTTTCCATTTCAGTAAGAGCAGCGTCTAAGTCTTTCTTGCTAGACGCTAATACCGCTATATCATTTTCAATTCTAAGCATATCAATCTTTTGTCCCTGCATAGTAATTCCAAATGTCTTCCTGCATTTGACAGCATTCATTGCCTCTTCAATGTACGTGTTAAAAATTAATGGGGATAGGGCATATCCCTGTCTCACCCCTTTCCTAATTTCCATTTCTCTACGTTCCTGCTCTAATTCCATTACTGCTGTTTGCTCTTTGTACAAACTATGTACTATTCGTCTATTCCTATAACCCATTCCAATCTTTTTGAGTATTTCGAACATTTTTTTCCATTTTACATTGTCGAATGCTTTTTCCAAATCTACAAACCCTATATACACGCTTTCCCCTTTTTCTATTGTTTACTCCATTATCACTCTCAGAGCTAAAATAGTCTACCGTCTTCCCCTGTTTCGCATACACCCAAATTGATCTTCTCCTAGTATTTTTTTAGCCCGTTTTTCCATTCGTCTTTGTACAATTCTAGTTAATATTTTTTACACGTGTGCTGTCAAACTTATTGTTCGAAAATTTTCACATCTATCCGCACCTTTCCTTTTTGGTATAGTTACTACGATGTTACGTTTAAAATCTTTGGGTATCTCGCCTGTCTTGTACATATAACTTACAAGTTGGAAGAGCCGTTCTGATACTGCTTGTCCAGCGGCTTTTAGAGTTTCTGCTTGCACCTTATCTGTACCCGGCACCTTACCATTTTTCAGACACTTTAATGCTTATTCAAACTCATCTCTACGTAGAGGATTTCCCGAGTCATCATTTGCAATGTCTGATTCCTGTTCTAATGCAGTTAGTTCCTCTCCTGAATATAAATTCCCTATAGATACTTCTATTCTACCCACTTTCTCTACGTTTCCGTTTGCGTCCCTTATATTTTTGCTATACGGTTTTATATCCCTAAAATTGATCTGTCTTTCCTACTTCCATCTTAGTTTGTACCTCTTTGCACTTTTCATCAATTCATTGTTCTTTAACTTTCCTGCATTTTCGAATAATTTCACATTTTATGGCTTTGTATCTCTGTTTTCCTGTTTTGATTAATTTTTGTATTATCGTCTTTCTTCTATTAGATTCATATCCTTTGTTATCCATGATTTCTTATTTTCTTTTTGTGTATATCTCAGAATATTTCTGGCCGCTATGTCTAGGCTGAATTTAATATTATACCATTCTGTTTCTACTTCCTTAGTATCAGATATTTTCCCGATATCTTTGAGCAATTCATTTGACTTTTTTTCGAATCTCTCTTGAATATCTTTATCCAAGTGCCTTTTCTCGAACCTCTTTTTCAAATTTTTAAATTTAAATGCGGCCTTCATAATTATGACGTTTTGGTCAGTATATATATATCTGCTTCTGGGTAGCTCCTACAGTCTTTTACTTGATTCCTAAACCGTTGTCTAACCAGAATGTAATCTATTTGATATCTTTCTGTATATCCTGGCATCTTCCACGTATATTGTCTTCTAGCACGATGTTGAAATAATGTGTTTGTGATGATTAAATTGTTCTTGTCGCAAAATTCTACCAGCCTATTTCCCCTCTCGTTTCTCGTGCCTAAACCAAATAAACCTACTACCTACCGCTGCTTCCCTACCCTCAGCTACCACTGCATTAAAATCCCCCGTAATTATTAAATTTTCATGTCTTTTACGTATCTTAATATGTCTTCGATATCTTTGTAGATCGCTTCTACCTCTTCGTCACTGTAGCTAGAGGTGGGCATGTATACTTGTATTATTGCTGTGTTTACCGGTTTAGATTCTAATCTAACCATGAGTACTCTTTCGTACTTTTGTAAGTAATTTCCCACACGTTGTCTTATCTTTTTCCGCATAACTATCCCCACACCGAAATTTCCTTCCTTTGCTCCTGTATGAATTACCCTGAAGTCTCCACTCCAAAAATCTCCCATCTCTTGCCACCTAACTTCGCTGATTCTTACTATGTTTAGTGATAACCTATTCATTTCAATTTTTAGGTTCTCTAGCTTACCTACTTGCTTCATACATTCCACGCTCCGACTTGCAGAATGTTCCCGACTCTTATTTTTAACTTTCCGATTGCATCCTCCGAAGTAGTCCCCTCTCGGAGATCCGAATGGGGGATTATTTTAACTCCGAAATCTTTTACCCCAGAGAATGCCATCATTTTATTATAATTTATGGACGCTATGTACTTGGGAGGTAATGTGGTGGTTTCCCGTTGCCTTCCACTTTCCATTACAAGCTAAGCAAAAACCTAATCTATTATAAAAATTTCGGTTTGCCTTGGCAAGAATACACGGCTGAATGTTGTTGCAAATATTTATTATTTTTATCTTCAACCCCTCTATTGTTACGATGTGCTTGAAAGTATATAGTTGATTTTTAATCTGAGGTCAAAGAAAAAGTGGCATGGATTGTTATCGGGCGATCTTTGCGGCCATTGTTTTTTTCTACCTCTTCCTATACATTTATTAGGAAATGCATTGTATAAAAAGTTTTTTACGTCGGTAGCGTAGTGCGTAGGACATTTATCATGCTGATACTAAATATCATCTTCTCCGGCAATATCTGTAATTTTGTCGGCAATATCATTTTGTAGTAAATCGAAATACTTTTCAGAATTTAAATTACCGTCTATGAACTAAGGTCCCACAATTTTGTTTTTTAATATACACCCGCAAATGATGACTTTTTGAGAATATTGGGTGTTTAACTGAACAGCAGTATGTGGATTTTCTTTCGCCCAGTATCGATGCACTTGCTTGTTATGTCCTGATACCAAGTGGAACGTGCATTCGCCTGTAAAACAAGTAAAATATGAAAGATTGTTTTACCGATTGCACATTTCCATAACAATCTAACAAAATATATACCTACTGTCGGAATCAGGTTGCAACAATTCCAGATGTTCTTGGCTTTTGAACGCAGAGTATTTGTTTCGCTTTAAAATTCTGTACACACGAGTTTTACCGATACCACATTCTTATCCTATTTGTCTCACACTAATTTTTGGTTGCATTTCATTCCTCGCTAGAATATTAGTTTTCATATCTTCTGGGAGTTTTCTCTTAGGCCCTGCAATGTGTTCCGAATTATCACATCCGTTTTTTCTCAAAACTACGCATTACTCTAAGAATTGTAGAAGCATTTGGGACTGGCCTATTTGCAAAATTTACTGCAAACAGTCACTAATACTTCTTAAGGAATGATCAATGTAAAACCATTTAATAATTTGAATTTTCTCTCTAGTTGTATAAATATTCATATTGTCATGCACACGATATAATTTTGAAAATAAGGATCTCAACTCAAATACTTGCTATAACAATTTCAATTAAAGTGACCTTTTTTTTTGATTTGCAACGGCGACTGTGATTCATTCCTGTAACTAAGTATGCATTAAACTTTCTGTTTAAAGAGTTTTAAATAAAATTTACAATGGTATTTAATGATTGGGTATATTGTTTGTAGGAAAAAAATCAAAAATATTATTCAACCAGTATTGTTTTTTGTAAGTTCTTGATATAATTGACATAGACACATGAATTTAAAATTTTGCAAGTAATTTTCCAAATGATGTTTTATTATGTTTTTGTCTCTATTTGGTGTTTAGAAAAAGAAAACTCGTGGAATTTTATGTGAGTGTTCTTTCTACCCAAAATACATCTAATCAATAAATAAATAACACGGGTAAATTCTGTTTAAAATTTCTAGAACAAACTTCTGGAATTTAATGCACATTCAACGAATTAAACTACTAAAATATTGAGTAGCTTTTCGGTATTTTAGGAAATTTCTTTATCGTTTTATTTTTGTTCATTATTGGATGCAGCAACGGATTTACAAATTGTCTAAGCAGATAGCGATGGTCGGATTAATTCATTAGTAACATCGTGGTGTGTATGGTAACAGTAATGGGTCTTGTTATACCTATGAACATGAATGGCAATCCTGCTATTTCTACCAATTCTCTCGCAACGCCTAGAGTAGCCTTAAATTTGATACTACAAGTTTTATGTGCACCAAACTCATGAAAAAATGTTTTTGGTAGATACTAGATAATTGGAATTTAAATATTGTAAATGTTTTGTTTTTGAAAACATGCAAATGCTGTCGTCATGGAGTGATCGTCCCCACACCCCCTTCAGATCCGCCGCCAACGATTGAGTGTTTTCATTGTAGAAAAAAAAACGAATATTATACCAGTAGGTTTTTTAGACCAATAATAGAGATAGAACCACAAATTAAAAATTTTTCATGCAAATTCCCTACGTTGCGGTTGAAAACGGAACATACGGTATATATTGACGTGATAAGGGGTCACGAGAGGTCAGTAAAATCCAAATTCTAAAAATAAATCCCACCCAAATATAATATAATAAAAAAAAAAATTGAATTTTCTGTAAATTAATAATTACGCCCTGTATAATGCAAACTACCTTTATTCATTAAAGTACAAGCCAAAAACGCAAATTGCGCGTGAATAAAAATCACCCTGTATGATATACGCGTATTGAAAATAAATAACAAGTAACGTAAGTTATATATGTAAAATAGTTAATTGTAAGATACCGTAAAATGCATTTAAATGCGAATGGAAATCGATACATTTTTGATAACATTTGCTATAAATAGCATAGAATTTGTAAACTGAAACACGTCTAATAAACGCCGCCTTTTTTGCATTAAAAAGCAATTAAACCCCACAAAAGATTCAAAAACCGATTATTTTTTGCATTAGTATGCGACGCCACAATACCGCAATTTTTGGACACTAATTAGGTTTTCTGAGACACTTTGTATCATAATGTTTCCCCTTTTTTTAGTAGCATTCTAGAAAATGGACAATTTGTATATAAAGAAGCGTTTATTTATTCGACATTTATTGATTGATTAAATTCGAAAGCATTCGATTCACTAGATTGCGAAATGTTATTTGAAAGCGCGAGCTGTTGCTATGCGAAGATAGTGATGGTAGTATGTAGTAAACATACTGTAATTTAATTGTTGCGAGGTTGCAATAGATATAGAAGTGATTTTTCTAAACGCAAATTACGACAAACATTGATTTATTACTTACGATGAAAAAGCAAAAATCTTCAATATAAAGCTATTTTTAAAATTTTATTCGAAAGGAAGATTTAACCAAAAATGTACTTTGGTAACTGTTGATTGAAACGAGGATATTAATAGTATGCTGATTTGAACATCAATTTAAAAATAAGAAGATTTCTAATTACCAGGAGCGTTTTTGGGAGGTTCTGCAATTATTATTCTTAGATTTATTTCTAATTGATATTAGAGTATTTGGATCTAGTTTAAAATAATTTTTTTGCGTAAAGGATTTTTACCAGGAGTTTGTGTTCAGCGTTTGAAATACTCTGACCTTTTTAGGGATTGTCTGTCAAGATTTTTTTTGCCAAAACAAATCTTTCAAGCGTGGAAATAATTATAACCAATTAAACCATCTTCAAAGGAAGAAATTTTGTTCTCTAAATTTAAAATATGATAAACAACAATTTTTTTTGTAATAAACACTTCTTAGACTATTGTTTTATATTTGAAAGAAACAATGTTGCAAATGTTCTAAATGCTTTTGTATGAGAGAAAATATTTCATAATGTATAAAGGCTTTGTAATATTGCGGTTTTTGAATTCATTTTGAGGAATCCGTCAATTCTGTTGAGCTAGTCAGGCAAAGTTAAAAAGGAAGGTAAGTGAACTATTTCAAGTTTACAAATTGCTGTATCTGTATCACAGCACTCTTTTAGTAATGCCCTTAAGCGGCCCTTGTCATATCACTCTTATAGCGGCGCACCAACGTGCTGCCCTTGTCACACCACTTTTTAGCTGCGACCTAACTGGTGGTTCGATCAATTTGTCTGTAAGATAGAGTTTCTTGTCTCGTAGTATTTGTTTTTGGAGTTTATTTTTTTATTTTGTAATATCTGATTAGTTTCCAGTATGACTGACAGAATGAAAGAAGTTCGTGAAAGTCTAAGAGCTGAGGGAGTAGAAATTGTTTCTCAAGAAAGCTTTTATGTCGAAGAAGCGAAAAAGAAAAAGCAGAGTGTAGAAGAATCCCAGGAATAAAAATTATAGCTCTTTTATTAAGTCTAAATCAAAATATGAAAGAAATGAGTGAAAAGTATGAGAAACGCACGAACGAAATAAGTGAAAAGAATGAAAAAGATATGCAAGAAATGAAAAAGAACATGAAGGAAGTGAGAGAGAATATAATGGAAATGAGTGCGAGATCTGATAAAAATACTCAGGAGTTACGAGCAGAATTTGGAGGGAACATTGCAAAATTGGGAAAAAGTTTAAGATTAGAAAGTGAGAAAAATGAAAGAAAATTTAAAAAGATTAGTGAAAGAATAACTTTGGGTTTAGAGGAAACTAACAAAACCATTGAATAGATGAAATTTGAAGTTAGAGGAAAAGTAGTACAAATTTTAGAGGATATGGATGATGTTAAAGAAGAAATAGTTCAAATAAAGGCAAATCAGGAAGAAAATGAAAGCGAAACTAATGGCAAAATTAGAACTTTAGATAAAAAAGTAAATGAAATAGAAGGAAGCTGATAAGCTGGTTTTAAAACATTTAGAAATGATTTTGGAAATCTTATAACAGACATAGGCAATAAATTTGCCAATTTAGAAGATAAAGTTAAAAATATTCATGTCGGGGAACCGATGAGATGAAGTTCAACCAGTGTTCCGTTGGAACGACACTCAAAATTTTATGGGGATAATAAACCTTGTGCCCAAGGAATTTAAAATATGGCAAACGCATAGAGAAATAGCGTAAATAGTGGCAACGAAAATAGAAGGACATATACAGAGATACTTAATCAGCCTGGAACATCAAGTAAGCAGAATTTTTGATGCAGACAAATCAAGCGACGAAAATATAGAAACTAATAAATATGAACATGCGCGTGAATTTATAAAATTTGCGTTGAAAAATAACGAAAAATTTAATGAAAAAAATGATTTACAACTTACACTAAAATTGCAACTACAAGGGAAAGAGTTAAAATTACTGATAGATACAAAAGCTGAAACTTTTATTAAAGATAATTCAGAAGAGTTAATGCAGAAATATTAATACGTCTAGGAATATACTACGAAACATATATATATATATACTTCCGACCGCATATATTGCTATTATATCGTTGCACTTCGATTAACCCTTAGTTCCCTGTGTTCCTAAATAATCTAGAATAAAATTTGAATTTCACATAATTAGATTTATGCCTCGACTAGCTCAGTTCAACCCCACACAGGGTGCACGACGATACGGTAACAGAGAAATGTATACCCCCCTTTTTTTCTAACACTTCATACCCAAATAGGATAAACTGTATAACCAAAAGTTTGTATAATAAATCAAGAAATATGTACAATTTACATTTCTACAATCTTCGTAATATTATTTGCTATTTAAAACCCTTGAATCAAAGTAAAACTATAAATCCTTTCATCACCAAATTATAGCCCTATTAAAAATATATAAAGTCAGGAAAAATAACTCTGTATTTTATGGGAAGCCTTGTGGAACGTTTAATGACCCTTCTTTTCTTAACGTAATTTCCACGTATCAATCGAAGTTTTTGATGACCCTTCACATAAATATCTAAGTACATGCAAGTTTTAAGTGTTAAAAAACTTTTTTTTAAGTTATATGCTATTAATTAACTATGATCTCTAACCTGGTATTTTTTTTTATTTCCTGGTTCGAATGTGTAGTTCTTCATTCTTTCCTTTGACCTGCTGCTACGTAATGTTTACCAGTGACCTTGGGTTGCATACAGCTTAACGTCGTGATTTAGAGTTTTCTCTTTTATTATATCTGTTATTCGTATTATTGGATTTTTACATTAGATTTCTTACTGAATTTGTTTACTGAATTGTTTATTAAATCGCTTAGTAAATTTCTCAGTAGATCTTTTAGAGAATTTTTCAGTTTCCTTAGATTCCTTAAATTCGTTAAAGCCCCAAGTTAGTAAATGTTAAAAATCATGTTTACCTTAATTAAAATTTGAACTTACGTCTTATGTCGACGGCGAACTTGTATATTTGAACGTGCACTCGTGGTTTTAATTTCACACTCAAACTTTGCGTATTATTTTTGTTCAAACTAGTACAGTTCGTACTTCAGTTATGTAGAGACTGACCATTACCCGCATGGTGGAATATATAAAGACAAGCCCTTTTTACGTGTTGTTATTGGCTGACCGCGCATTAGCTTGGTTGAGGCGTTGCACTCGTCTTATCATGTAAGCCTTTGGATTTTATATAGAGTTACCTATCCTAAATTTTATTCCAATGATCCCAAATCACGTAGGCATCAAACCTTTACATTATGGAGTTCGTTGGCTATGGTGCTTTGTACCGTTCAATATCAAGATTTCGTATTTTGTATAGGAAATTATTAGCTATTGCATTTAATCTTGCACGTAGGCCTAAACGCATGGTTGCATATTTTGTTTTCCTCATATGCTAAATTTTATTTGAATTTGTCGAGTTTAAAAACTTGTTTTATGTTTGTTTGACTTTAGATACTCCTAATTTTTATTTATTCAAATTTTTAATGTGTTACTGCTTTTAAAATGAATTGGATTGCGTCTAGAGTTATTTATTCTACTAAATGTGGTTAAATTATTAAAGAATGAGCTTGCTTTTATTAACTTAAGTTAGTTTTAGATTTTATACAGTGTGTTTGATATTTGCTTTTTGCATAATTAACAAATTGTGTACTTCTTATGAATCAAATGTTTAGCTTCCTTGATTTTGGTGTTGTTTATATAAAGAATAATACATTGTGACCCTATATACCACTAAATAACCCTATTGTCATACCAATATATATATATATATATATATATATATATATATATTATAATATTATAAAATGGTTTAAAAGATAGTTGTTAGTACTGAAGGTAAACACATTAATTTACCACTCCTATCAAGGTATTCAAAATTTAAAACACTACAATAAACTAAGGATTGCTAAATAATTACTTGGTAAACTAGGATAAAATGTTATTTACTCGTGGTGAAGCGTTTGAGATTTGAAAGAAGCATTTTGGTTAACTGTTCTTCAAAAAAGCTTATCTAATGTAATTCCAACTGAAGGTGGTTCGGTTTGCTAAAAATATCATGTTTGTAACTGTTTGATGGATAGTCTATTTCATTAATTAATTAATGTACAATAATACCTGTAAAAGAATTTATTTTAGCATGCGTAGTTATCATAAAGTGATTCTTAGATTTGTGGAATGTCAACCAATAATAATTTGTATAAATGACACAAGTATCTGTTCCAAAATAGTAATTAGGCATAAATAATATTGAATCAATGAACGTACCTCTTAGACTTTTATATATAGTAGGCAAGAAATAATTTTAGAGACTATTTCCTAGGTGATAAGTGTTTATAATTAGTTAGTTGATTTTGAATTTTTGTAAGGGATAGATGTTTTGGTTTTGGAGCTTATAATTGAAGTTTGAAAAAATTAATATATGTGTTTGAAATTTACCCCTTTTATTTGATCGTCGTGTAACTGGAGCAATACTACAAAGAATTTGATGTTTGTGGAGAATAAGCGTATTATATAATACTTAATAAGGTTTTATACAACCAAGTATAGTACAGAAGAGTGTTCCAGTTAAAGCGTACAACGGTACATCTTTAGTGTTGGTGAAGAGTAGCACCAGTGAGCTTTGAATATTGTGCAGCGGTTTCCCAGCCGTACAGGACTACGTTTTATCATATGTAGTGAAGTATTGCAAGAGTTCATATTAATAGAGCCGTATCTAAGCATACTGTGGCTGAATTATTATTTTATTAGTTGTAGAACCTAAAAAAAGAAAAGTGAATGTAATTAGAACATAAAACTAAAACCTACTTTCAACAGGTATTAACTGCAAGCGTTCGCAAGACGATTTTGTTGTATCCTGTATCGAGGTCCATGTACAACTCAAGCACCTTCGGAGGAATTACAGGTATTTGAAATTTACCCTTATATATGCATTATTTAAAGATATTTGTTAACAATTTAAATCTTAAACGTTTATCTAAATAATACATTTATAATTTTATTTATCAATCTTTAAAAATAAGAACGCCACATCTACACCGCGAGAGGTTAAGTGGTTTTAACTTGACGACGCTTTATGCGAATGTGTTTACTGTACCTGTAAGATGACAAAGAACCCATGTTTTCTTACAGAGTAGACATATCTAGATATATTAATCCCTGAGTGAGTTTCAAAAGTCGTGGCATAAATAAACAAAATTTTTTCCTTTATTAACGTTACAGAACTACAAACGTTAGTATAGTATTATTCAGCGTGCTTAAATATATGCATGTAAGTCAGATTGTGGTACTATCAGGAAAGATTTACCGCCGTTTCTAAATATTTGAAAGGCCGACACCACCTTTATATGTGCAATCGTTTATTCTTTAACTCTTATATTTTGAATTATATTTTATCTGATATCTTCACGTCACTATACGTGTGATTTGAGTTTAATTATATGTTGATCTGATCTTCCCGTACACAATACGATATAAAGCTTGGCTATACACATGGAAGACCCTTTTGTTTTGCAAATAAATCTTAATTTGCGACCCTTATTTATTACTAGTCAAAGTCCAATAGAAAAGTAGTTTCTTTCTATAAAGAGAAAGACATACGAAGTGAATAATTTGTATCCCGAAAAGCGGAAATGTACTGAATATGTATACTCTAATGAGATAATACAGCCTTTATTCCACAAACGACTTTAAATTGTGTAGATGATGCCAGAAATGTATATACGAAAAGAAATTTTTTTTTAATGCCAATAGCTGGTTATTGTCATCACTTTTTCAAATTCAAATAAGACGTTGCACAGTTTACGTCAGTGCAAATTATTAGATTTTCCCATTACGTAATTGAGTCGAAACACAATAAGACATAATCAAAGAAAATTGCCTTGTATTTTCATTATTGTGGTGAGGAATACAATTCAATCTTGTTTTATATGGTCAGGGACACGTCAATGCAGACGCAAGTTGTAGAAAATTCTTTGAAAAAGCTTTTGACAGCATGCTATTTAACCTTAGTCTAGACTGCTGAGAATTTATGAACTGAAAATGATACTCCTATTTCTTACTGAGTAAATTAACTTGAGCATTGTAATTGTATTCTATTTCCATTGGAACAATGTTGCTGATAACCATGACCTTTGACTAAAACTTAAATTTCTCTGTATTTTTAGTTGATTATATTAGAGTATTATCTGCGATCGTCATAGATTTATTTGTTTCTTTTTTTTTAGTTTGAAAGCCCAATTATTTTAAACCAAATTATATGTTCCTTAAAAATTCTTAAAAATTAAACGCAGTGCTCTGTGTAATGACCGGAATAAGAAATGCAAATGGCATCTTATTTTGGGCACTCAGTCTGTCGCCCAATATCAAAGGATGAGTTAAATCATTAAGGGGTATTTTGGTTTCTCAATTTTCAAGATGTACGTTTTTGCTTAAGGGATGTGATTGTTTTTACAAAAATTTTCAGGCGTTTGAAAGGTTTTTAAGCATGCTCGTATTCAGATATGTTTTTGTATGTAAATACGTTTTTTATAGTTTAAAAAAAGTTTACGAGATATTACAATTTAAGTTTTACTTTCTTCATTTCCTTATTCTATTATTTTGTTTATATCCAAAATTTATCTTTCATGTAGAAATGGTCATAGATATTAGTTCTACAGCTGTCCAAGTATTTACTATTTGTTTAAGTTCATTTCGCGCAGAAAACAATTAGAGACACATTCGCTTCGATACAGTAGTTATTCCCAGAAAAGGTTTAATCATTTAAAATTTTTGAAGAATAATCGGTTTTAATGTTAATGGATCTTTTATGCTCAAGAGACTGTGAGTAGCTAGTTATTTTGATAGAACTGTATGATTGGTTAGCGCAATTACGGTCGATGAATTTATTGTCGACCTCAAGTTTTTGTTATCTCAACTTTGGAAGATTATAATTTGGCGTAAGTTGTAGGGGAGACTGGGGAGAGTCTGGACACTGAGGGACAGTGGACAGGCTCAAATATCCTAACTGCAATCTTCTGAATGCACCTTCAGTTGTCAACAGGCAACCCTTGTATAGGGATATTTCTATACAGTATCATTTGTTTATGGTATTGCAAGTGAACAAATAATTAACAATTATTGTTTGTTTTTGGTAAGTCTGATGTAATATTTTTCTCTACCCGTGTAAGCTTTATACTGAGTAAGCAAATAACTATTTCAAGTTGATTTTCTGAGGTCAACTTTTAGATGTATTTGAAAGTTAGGTTATAATTCTCTGACGTGTAAATATAAACCAATCCCTATTAATAGCGCCAAATTTAAAAAAGGTGTACCTGGGGGGACGCTCGACAAATGTCCAGACTCTAACCGATGGTCTGTCCATTGTCTTGCTCAAATTCTCACTGTATATTGATGTACCTATTTATGCATTTTCAGATTAAAATTTACAAATATGCCAGGATATTAAAAAAACTGACAGGCAGTTTGACCCTGATGCTCTAAAAGAACCAGTTCTTGACGTGATTCACAGCAACATGAGCATAAGAAAAGGTGCTCAAAAAATCATGTTACAAAAAGGAAACTTTACAACTATCTAAAAAGAGCACAAAGTATTGGTTTTGATAATATTGAGTTAAGCCCCCAATTTCCATAAAGCGCAAATCTTTATTCCTGAAATGAAAACTGCCTTAGAAATTTATTTATTAAAATGTCCTAAGTTAGTAAAACGTCTAGCTTATGAATATGCAGTAAAATTCTTTGGCGGTGTCAACAAAATGGGTGGAAACTAAAAGCGCTACTGGAGATTGGTTTTGGGGCTTCATGCACCGACATTCCCGATTGCCTGTCAAAAAGCCAGAGGCTACAAATTTTGCTAGAATCACGATTTTTAATAGAACGACCATCAAAGATTATCAAGATAAACTAGAGCTGGGTCTTTACCCGGTACTCTTTTACACCAGAGAAAATTTTTAATTTGGATGAGGTAAAGTTAGTTATTAATCTAAAAATCAATTAATTAATTTTACTTATATTTCTAAACTGGTGATACCACTGTCCAACGAGTTCAGAAAATCGTAGCCAAAAAAGGGGAACATCAAATAGGTCAAGTTACATCTAAGGAAAGGGGTGAGCTAGTCACCTAGGTAGGAATTGTTGGTACTAATGGCAGTGCTATACCGCCTGTATGGGCTTTTCCTTGACACCGTTTTGACTCTAGCAGAAGAAGGTTCTTTAGGTTTAATTTATTCCAGCGGTTGGATGACTTGGGAAAACTTTTTAAAGTTTTAGAACACTTTGTTAAACTTGTCCGATGTAGTAAGGATAATAAAGTGCTTTTGCTTATGGACAATCACGAATGACACTTATTCATATCTTCTATCGATTTCCCCATAACGAATAGAATTATAATTTTAACACTACCACCTCACACTTCCAATAAGTCGCAACCTTTGTATCGCACAGTGTTCGGCCCATTTTAAACCTTTTTTTAACCAGGCCGTGGACGCATGGATGATTTCACATCCAGGAGAAACCTTAAACATATATCATCTTCCGCTTATGTGTCTTCAATCATGGGATCGAGCAGCAACTCCAGTTAACATTAAATCAGGGTTTAGATTCACTGAAATTGTCCTCTTTGATTGTAATGTGTTTTCGGAAAAAGATTTTTTTATCTTATGCGGTAACAGATCGCCCCTTAGTAGATAATGAAGGCATCGAAGCTACAACTGCAGCTGTAGATATTCATCAAATGCGCTAGAGATCCTTTAAAACAACGGTCAATCACGCCTGATAATTCCAATCGGCCATCCACTTCGGAAACTAAATTGTTTATATCTCCGAAGGAGATAAAACCTATTCCGAAGGCAGCTGCAAAGAAAGAGACAAACAACAGATGAAGAAAAAGAGGGCGGTTTATGATTGCTACTGACACTCCTGAAAAACTGCTGTTAGAAGAAAAAGCGAGACTGAAGAAGAATAAACTGCCTGCAAAGAAAATAAATGCAGCCAAAAGAAAGATTGTCCAAGAAGAATCCTCAAACGAAGAAACCGAGGAAATTGTTTTCAATAACGATACATCGGATGATGATTTGTATTTCGGTAAAAATGAAGAAACATCTGCTGAATGTGTTTCCAAGGGTGGTTATATTATTACCAAAGTTTTAGGAAAGTCAGTACTTTTTATCGGGATGAATATGAGTATGTGGTTATTGGGGTGTATCGGTCCTATCCCATTGCTAACGGTTTTTTGAACTCGTGTAAACTTGTACAAATAACTTTAACATGACGGCTATTTACCGAGTGTCTATTTATAATTTTTCTAGATTTAATGCAAAGAAGTTGTGGAAAAGTCTAATCCTGGAAACTGGGTCAACTGCGTCGTACTTACACTTTGAGGTTGCTTTGGTTTTTGTGGTCAAAAAATAATAAGTTGTTATGTCACAAATACTGCTGATAGTTTATTATATTGCATTTTTAGCTAATAATTGTTGTCAAAATCAATCAAAACGCAATGAAAGAAGTGAGTTGTTAAAATGTTGTAAGTTATATAATAAATGTAATTTGTATTTGTATATAAATAACGTTAACCCACCACTAGCCGAATAATCTTGCCAAACGCCACCTCCGTAGTAGTTGTTATTCGAAGTATAGCTTGTTACTATATTTAACAAATTTTATTATTTCTTCCCAGAGACAAATAATGCCTGGAAGAAAAACCCGCCGATCAGGACGGTCACAGTCTCATACAGAAAGTGAAGATCAGCCCCAAGCCAAACAAGAGGTGAGAAAAGTGGTCTATAAGAGCCCGTCAATCAAAGACACCTTGGAAAATCGTTCATCGCAGAGATCACCCGAAGAAAGTATGATTGAACGTTTGGGACAGTCAAGATTAGAACAGATGATGCTTTCTATGTTTAATAAGATGTTTCCTATGCGGCTGTGTTTACCAGTTGAGAAACCAATGCAGTCGATAGCACAAGCCAGATTGGAACATGCCGAGGACAACGACTTAGAAGGAGTTCACTTGTTCATTACGGAACATGTGGCAACTTCTACTGATCGACAATTAGATCAAGTAACGCTCTGTGACATGCCATCAACTCATGGTAAAATTTAAGACCTGCCTTCATATTCTGGTTGCCCAGAAGAGTGCCCGATGTTCATACGTTATTTCCCGAATTAACGTCCGCATATGGGTATACTAATTTAGAAAATATGTTTCGCCTACAAAAATTCTTAAACGGGTCAGCTCGAGAAATAGTCAAAACCATGTTAATCTACCCACAAAACGTACCTGAGGTGATTGAGGAATTGAAGTTCAGATTTGGTAGATCAGAAATACTAGTAAAATCACAAAGACAAAAGATTCAAATGATTTCAATCATAATACAGGAGGAAGATTTGAAACAGTTAATTGTATTTTCGACGCAGGTAAGAAACCTCGTAGCATATCTACCAAGTGCTAAAGCCATTCCACATTTAAAGAAGCCCCACTGTTAGAAGAACTAATAAGCAAATTGCATATTTCTAGAAAACTGCATGGGTCGATTAGTTAGCTAAGACAGGCTTCACCTCGTCTATCACAGAATTCTAGTTATGGCTAAGCCATAGGGCTAGACTTGCCTGTTTGTAGAACCTAGTACTAGCAATACTAATAGTAATGGTTACGTAGTAAACAAATCGGTGGTATCTAAGAAATTATCTTTGCATACAGAGAAGCTTGTAACGGTAAATGTTAAAAACAATGTTGCTTGCACCTATTGTAAAGGCATACACCAAATTCAAGCACGTGCTTAATTTTTGAATCATTTTATAGCTCAAAGGTGGTAATGGGTAAAGAAAATCACCATTTGCTTTTCTTGCATACGCGTCGGGCATCGCATTGCCGTATGGCGGAAGCGTAAGGTGTGCTGGATTGATAAATGTAAGTTGAGACATAACGCCCTCCTAGGTGAAAAGGTAACCAAACAAGAAAAAGGCACATCAAGCACATCTGTGGAGGCATTCGCAGCTTTAAGCTTGCGCGGAAAGCTCACAAGTCTATTTCCGCGTGGTAGCAGTTACTTTTTATGAGCCTAGTGACAAAAAGGTTAGATATCTGGGTAATGTAGGATAGATTAGCGAATGAGTGGCAGCTAACAGAAACGCCGGAACAGGTTACCATGCAATGGTTGAACAGCTGGGCAGCCACACCGGAAGCAGAAGTAGTACACTGTGAGATACAAAGAATGTGCAAGACTTGTAAAAAGCTTTTGTTAAACAATATACATGTCCTGAAAAACAAATCTACCAGTCCCGTCAATAAATGTTGATAGTCTAATCAAAAGGTATCTACAATTGGCTAATATCCTAATTAGCACTTATAAAATGCGAAGCCACGACTTCTCATTGGGATAGATAATGCTAAGGTGGGGTTCAGCAAACGCTGGGTAGATTGTCCGCGAGCTGGTCATATTGCAGTGGAGACGTCACTTGGTTGGCCCTTATACAGACCAAACCCCGCAACCAAAACACCAAAAGAATGTAATGGGATTTTGTTTATTCACAGTTCACATCAAGAAGAATTTACACGAAAATGTGGCGAACTAAAAACGCTTATAGACAATTACTTCGAATTAGATAGTTTGGAAACTGTAAGAGATACTGTGAAACTAAAATCTAAAGAAAACCACCGCGCACTTAGACTACTAAAGAAAACGTCAGAATTCCTAGGAGATCACTATCAGACTGGGTTGTTATGGAAAACTGATAACGTAAAACTACCCGACTGTTACTCCATAGCGCTCAAACGTTTACAGACCCTAGAAAAGAAAATAGCTCGTGATCGCACATTTGCAGAAAATGAGAAAGGTTCAATAACAGAATTCGTTACTAAAGGTTATGCCCGCAAACTGTCAGTAGAGAAACTAAATAAAATCACTTTAGATCTCACTTGATATTAACCTCATTTTGCTGTCTCCAAGAAGTCAGGTACGCTAAAGTTGGTGTTTGACGCTGCAGCTGAAGTTAACAAAACCTCATTAAATTCGCTTCTTCTAAAAAGTTCTGATGTGAACAAACCGATGCTGGAAATCCTTAGTAAGTTCAGAGAGAAACAGATTGGCGCATGCGGAGATATTAAAGAAATGTTCTGCCAAGTCAAAATAAGGCCTTAAGATAAAAACCCTCAGCATTTTTTGTGGAGATGTTCTAGCAGTCATGACATTGAAATTCCATGATCTTTGGAGCCACGTGTTTTTTTGTGTACAGCGCAATTCGTTAAGAACACCAACGCAAAATGTTAAGCCTCGTTATGTCGGGTTTTGATCCCTATGGGTTCCTAGGAAACTTTCTTATCTAAGCCAAAATACTATTACAAAGTATCTAGAGTAGCGTACCCAATTGGGACACTTTCGTACCAAATCTCATTTGCCGAAAATGGTATCAGTGGTAACAAAATCTATAAGCTGTAAGGTAACTACGGATACCGAGATGTTAACGTTGAACGTACCAAACAAATATCTTAAATATACACATGCATACGTTTGTAGACGCGAGCAAGTCAGCTTGTGCCGCCGTTGTCTATTGGCGATTTATATTTGAGAACGTAACACAATCGTTCGTCTACGGAAAGACAAGTATTGTGCCTCCTAAGCAACTAACAATGCCTCGTTTGTGGCACTGCACAGCCACATGATTAAACCTTTAAAGCGGTTCTTCTAGACAGATTCAAAAACAATCATTTAATGGGTGAATTCTGATAACCGAAAATATAAACCGTTTGTCAGAGTTATAAATTACAGTTACCAATCTCTAGTGCAAATAATTATTGCACCGAAGTGTCCTGAGAATCTGCCTTACAACTTCCTTTCAAATTAAAGACCCTGTTGGCTGAGAAAAAATATATTGGATTACATATTAATTACTAAAACTGGCATTTGATACAAAGGAAGAAATTTAATTACTTCCACCGTGCATTTAAAAAAGGCTATTATGTATTTACTAGTCTTTCAACTTTAACCAAGTCTTGCAGTTTGGATCCAACACTGAACCACGTTCTTTGCAGATAAGGTAATGATTATATTAAAATTAATGGCAAACCTGATAATTTAATTTCTGAGGAATTTGCAACACAGATAAACAATAAGTAGAAATAACAAGGTTGATTGATTACCACAATGTCAAGAGTAATACTTCAAATTCTGAAAACTTGTTTTTATAAATATTTTTATCGTGAAATATTTTTAATTATTAGTCATATCGACCTTAATTTGCGCATAATTAGGACTGATTACTTAGGAAGGTAAATAATCCAAAGAGTAGATTTATTAAATTCAGCTCTATTTCAATGCAAAAAGGTCCGAATGTATAGTTTTTACAAAACGCTGCACGGTGGACAAGTTGCAAAAATCGGAAAAATATATCGTCGAACTGAAGGAAATATAATATGTGATTTAAAAATAAAAAGATCATTTCAAATATGGAAAATGTGATTGATAAAGTCACCCTGTTAAAGCTTTAAAAGCAATATCAACGCATGGCTTCTTGAATATACGGTTGTCTGGAGGACTAAGTTTTTAAATTTGGAATTGCTTAAACGGGACGTCAACCCCGTGACAAAATAGAGATGCACCGACCAACTACAGTAGTGCAGTATTGGGTTCCTATACTACTAAATGGCGGAAAATTAAGCAAATTCTCGTAACGATCAAAACTTCACTTAGATGCAATTTCAAACTACGTTATTACACCACTTACTTTCGTAGGTATTCAAGTCGTCAAGCTTAAAGGGCGCCAACGGTGGGTGAGGTAATAGGAGTTTCACTGGCCAACGTGTAAACCAGGAGATTGTTGATTTTCTTTGTGGAATGAATGTTTTTACACACTGTACCTGACCGGTTAACAAACAAAACTACTCTCCACTCACCTGCGTTGAATCTATTATACGAAAACATTATGTAAACGTTTCAGTGAATAAATAGTAAAAAAAAGGCAAAGTTTCAAATGTACATACAATAATAGTTGGGTTAATAGCCCATAATTATCCCTATAAACAAAGTACATATATTAAACAAAGATTGGTAAAGTTCAATAAAAGCCATTCTTAGTAGAGTTAACTTTATTTTCCATTACAGTTATTTTTCTATTTTCAATCACAGTTATTTTTCTAATAAGGTCACCGTACAGGTTCTTACTTTCATTTAACAAAGAAATCATCTCCTCATTTCGAGCCTTGAATTCCAAACCGTTCCAATTTCAATCTGCTTATTGGTTATGTCGAAAATCCGTGTACCATAACGTGGATCCTCATTAATTATTTCATACTTTGTAGGACGTTTACGACAAACCCAAACTTTAATTTTTTTCTAACCCCACGCCTGTTTGTATTGATGATCTAAAATATATTCAATTCTTTTGTTCCAGTAACTGTCTCGCGATGTCATTATGCCCACTTCTCTGTTTTAGAGGGTGCGCCACTTATATATACCTTACATGTGTAGGATAGCCAGTTGTCAAGGTTTATTTTTGTTAACCTCACGTAATTGTGATATAAATGAATAAATACAATGTCTGGTGCGTAATTTAATCTTAGCAAGTTTTGTCGATTCAGTTTTTCCTTGGTGTGCTACATTGTAAAATTCTGTTTTTATTGTGTCTTGCATACGTTGTAACTATCTGAAATTATGTTATGTAAATGTATCATTAAATGGAATATTTTCAATGCAAAAAGCATTTCAATATGTTACGAGAAAAATATTGAAGTTTGTTTTTCTTTTCAGTGCTTTTTAAAATAGCTAATGAATTAGAGTTGCATTTCAAATGTATTATATAGAAATAAAAAACTACTTTACTAATTTCTAAATATAATATTCCTATGGAACCCTTATTTACTGTAATACTTTATTAAAGTCTATATTACAATGAAATAAAAATTCACAGGGTGCTTCAAAAATAAGTTGTTTGTTTTAAATTTTTTAACCCCTTTCTCGTCTGATTTTTTTATTGTAACGCCAGTTACGTATCCCCCAATCCATATATGTACAATCAAATAGAAATTATTAGGAAATTATTAAGAAACTTAAGTTAGATGCAACATTGTAAATTCAAGGATAAATAAGAAAAGGTTATTGAAAGTTTACAAGCAAGTTGTGAGAACGGATGTAAATACATTGTATTCCAGATGTAAGCGACACTGCAGGTGTAAGTCACAGATGGTTTTAAAAACCGTAATTATTAAAATTAAGATTGTTACTTTGTATAATGAGTAGAATACAGAAATAAGCAGACATGAGTTCTGCAAGTTCCCACAAACATGTGAGGAGCAAAGACAACATAAATACCCTTGAGCCCCAGTTCAGTCAGTCAGTCTTGAGTATTTCAGCTTTTACATTGTTGTTTGCCTAGGCTACTCGCTCTCATTTAAATTCAATTATTATTTTTTCGATTTAGTATAATTTTATTAAGTTTGTCAAAATTTCAATTTTAATTTCTGTTTAATAAATAAATTGTTACAAGAAGTTTTGGAAGAAGACGTTTTAAAAAGGCAGCTCTAAGGCCCGAAACGTAACTCGCCTAAACGTTATATCACCCGTGAAAACAAGATTATTCTAAAAATCTACTATTCTAACATCCCTGATGTTAGTCTATTATCTGCCCTACATCTACAGACTTTCGTCCTTCCAAATTAAAACTAAAAAATTAAAAACTAAAAAAACAAAAACATTCTAAGGCCTTAGACCTATAAAAAAATAACATTGTAAGCCCCGCTGAAGACGAAAGGTTGTGTAGCGATCTTTTCTATTTCGCAAAAGAATAAAACACTTACGGGGTGAGGGTGGTTCAACCTTGGAGCTGGATTGCTAAGATACTACCGCCTGAAAGATATAGCAAGCTATATCCCTCAGTTAAGTAATATCCTAACCATCTGGATATGATCAACGATTGCGCATTCAAGTCAAAGGTGTACTCGTAAATCGACCCCAGCCCTATCTCTCGCGTCCCTTTAACTATTTTCCACCTCCAAATGATCCCCCCTTGGATTAACCTTTCAGGAGGTTCTTGTATTAAATACCCCCCGTACCTCTAACAGGAAGAACTGCCGCGATGGCGTTGGATCAAACTGTTACCGCGCCCCTTCATAGATCCACGAACCCAAAGTTCAACGCTAAATTAACCGGAGAAAGACCCAGTGGAACTGAAGGTTGGTAGTAATATAAGGAATGGGGGAAAATTGTATTGGAAGCGGAAGATGTATGGTACTACGACAAGTTTTGTCAGAAATACAACAAAGGCATATCTAGTCATGCAAATTAGACAAACAAATGTTGGAATGAAACCCTCTTTTTTAAGGGAGTACCAAAGATAAACAACCAAGGAAGGGTAGGTTAGTGTTTTCAGCAGAATGTTCGAAGAATTAGACGATGTGTTCCTTTAGGAAGCGGTAGATAGCGGGATAGGAATAAAGTACCTTCAAGACAAAATGTAAAGACCGTGAAAAAGTAAATGCGTAGTGTCAATCTAACTGTCCGTAAAGTTTACTTAATATGTCAAGTCCCAGATAAAAATCTAACTCGTATTATTAAATCAAACTGGCTAAAGTTACCAGTGTACTGTAACTAAAAAAAAACCACTTAAAACCTAGAAATAGTTAATTTATTGTTCTAACGTTTACTTTAAATTGTTGTCACTTTTAGACTAGGTTCTCTTCCTCTTTATCACTATCTGTAGCCTCCTCTTTTAAATCTTTTACATGCCACATCCTTCTGGATTGACTTGTATTATCAGCTAACATATATATTGATAGAAACTTTATCAACAATCGTAAATGAGCTAATAAATTTCCGTACTAATTTAGCGTTAAAACATCTTGTTACGTCTCAGATAGCAAAATTCCTTCTCCAAATTTTATTTCCAACTAAATAAGTTACTTCCCGTCGTCCTAAATTGTAGTTGCGTTTTGATTTATAATAGCCTGTTTCTAGGTTGTTTCAAAATATCTTAAAAAACTTACGATTACTTAACGGTTTTCTATCTGTAAATTGAGTATCTATTACATTTTCAGAGTTTAAACTTTTTCCAAAAGCAGTACCTTCTAAAGTACCTACTAAGTCTATCGTGATCATCTGTCAGGGTTTTGACACTACGGGGTGTCGTGACAATATGCCTGCTGGAAGTTTTTGTTCGGGTTATGGACAATACAGATTTTATATTGATTTACATTCTTAGCAACATCAGCACATAATTCGGGCCAAAAATATTTTTGCGCTATGTGTTCATAAGTTTTTACCTAAATGACCAGATGTGGCGTAACAATGAAATTATTTTAAAATTTCGGAACTACTTCCTTCAAGTTTTCTACTTATTCAGTTAAATTTGGAAACTTGGGTGCTACCTGTTTATACAATTATTCATTAATTACTCTCCAATGGCATAGCTTATACAAAGAGCAAACGGCTATAATAGAATTAGAGCAGGAACGTAGAGAAGTCAATATTAGGAAAGGGGTGAGACAGGGATGTGCCCTATCCTCGTTAATTTTTAACTTGTATGTCTATGAGGAGAAGCGATTCTTGATTTTGCACCCACTTGTTACTAATCCGTATGTAAGCCACAGTTGGACAATCCTAACTTGCTTCAACAAATATGTGCAGTTGGTTATTGAGCCCATCTCATATCAGAGAGGTTTTTAAATGACAACTTGGAATTCTTAGCAATTCTACGCCTGACAGTGCCTTAATCCACAAAAGCCACCATTATTGATGCTCAGCTCGTATTGTATCATCCCATTCGATACTTGATTTCCACAAATCATGGATCAATACTTTTAAATAACCTCCATGGGATCATATATTGACATTAGAAACACGTATTTCATGTTCTCCAATGGGGTATTAACACTCCAAATAGTCTTCAACATATTGGTTTTTAATGATTGCTTTGGCTCTTTGATATATTTATTTGTTAGGTTGATCCGAGTGTAAGAACCTTAAGCACATTTTCTTTATATCACCATCTAATTTTGTTTGCCAGAAGAGACGTTACACTTGCTGATCATGTTCGTTGACCTTAACTTGGCGAAATATTTCTTTAATGTTTTGTAGATGGCTACCACACGTTCACGAAAATGAAAAATTATACCCAATAATGGCGGAATCATATCCGGACTCTTTAATGTACATAATTTAAAGATGTGTCTTGCACTTATGCTGCGGCTTTAAAGACCATTCGTAATTCTCTTGGTTTATTCAAGTTAGTTATAGGAAACTCTGGAAGATACCGATTCGCTTGTAAAAATTTGAAAGTTTTTTTTTGAGATCAACCCTTTGACATACCCTTTCTTTATATATAGTTGTCCATTGTCTCTGTAAGTTTTGCATCATGTGCTTTACTATCGGAAAGCTTTATTTCATCATGCTTCCAAATAATCCCAGTGCTAAACATTTCACCAATACGCTTTGTAGGTGCTTGCATGATTTCTAAAGCTCTCCTTTCATTCGTAGTGAACATATCTTTCGATGGTGCTTTCACCCTGAACTGAATCAATTGAGAAGAAACTTTGCATATTTCATGTAATGGATGACCATTTTCTTCTTTCAATCCTATATCATCCTTACATGTACAAAATTTATTCTTCATGAATCTTTGCCATTAAAAACAGCAAAAATTGTCCAACTTCAGAGACATTTTGCAGCCATTGGTTTGTGTTCTTTGTTTACATGAACTTGGATCAGTACACCAATTCTCTCCAGTTGTTCAGACAGATCAAAAACTGAGGGGAAACATTCTTTTAAGACTCGACTGGTACGACTTTCAGGTGTGGATACTGAATAAACAATTGTTCACATTTTAATGTTTGCCGAGGTAAATTTGCCCGTGTGGGTCCGGGAATAGAATAGTCCCACGGTACGACCTGCCTGTCGTAAGAGGCGACTACAGCGGTTCAACACATACACACACACACACACACACACTTTATACACGTCCCATCCATACCCACACACTTTATACACACACACATACACCCACACATTTCATAAACTCACAGTTCTACTTGGTTCTCCTTTCTTCCGTTCTCTTCTTGGTTCTTCTTTCCTCCGTTCTCTCCCTGTACCTCTCGTACCCGTGTGGGTCCGGGAATAAAATAGTCCCACGGTATGACCTGCCTGTCATAAGAGTCGAATACAGCGGTCCAACACATACACGAACACCCACACTTTATACACACACACACACACACATTCACCCACACATTTCATAAAGACATAGTTCAACTTGGTTTTCCTTTCTTCCGTTCTCTTCTTGGTTCTTCTTTCCTCCGTTCGGTCCTTGTACTGCTTGCACCCGTGTGGGGCCGGGGATAGAATAGCCTCATGGTACGACCTGCCTGTCGTAAGAGGCGACTACAGCGGTCAAACACATACACACGCACACTTTATACACGCATAACACATACTCATACCCTTCTTACACCCCCACACACACGCCCACACACACACACGCACGCACACGCCCACACCTACTCATACCTAACTACACTGGGATTTAGTTTTATTTTTTTTTGTACGATTTTATTTTTTTTTTGGGTTTTGTACTTGGTGTACAATTCCCTATAGTAGGGGATAAAGAATACTACTATAGTAAGCCTGCTTATCGTAAAAAGCGATTAATAGGCGCAGCAAGGGGCAGCAGCCTTGCTGGCTAAAAGATATTGAAGGAGGGTCGGTTGGTCTCGGGCGATCCTCAATAATTTACAAGCTTGTTGGGGGTTGGCCATGACGGATACGGCTTTTTGCTAAAATCTTTAAAAACTGCGTTGTGGAAAGATATGGGAGCCTACCACAATATTTCCCAGGTGTGTGTGGCCTAAAACACGAAATACATATAATGGAGAGCTCACAAGTAAAATTCTTGTCCGGAGGTAAAATACTCCCTCATTCGGATCTCCGGGAGGGGGTACTTGGGGCTCGTCATCGTAAGAATATAAAACATCAGTTCGGTTTAGTGATAGGAACTTGGAATGTAAGGTCATTACTTAGAGTAGATAAGTTAACGAATTTATTAGTCGAAATGAGAAAGGAAAAGTTGGACTTTTAGGTATTAGTGAGGTGAGATGGCCAGATAGTAATGACTTTTGAAAAGATAATTATAGAATAATTACAACTTTTTCAACTAATGGACAGGCAGGCGTAAGAATAGTGTTAGGTAAAAGATTAGGGCATAAAGTTAAAGAGTACTTACAATTTAGTGATAGAATAATTATGGTTAGATTGAGTACAAAACCCACAGACACTGTTTTAGTTCAGGTTTACATGCCAACAACTCAGTACGAGAAGGAGGAAGTAGAAAGGTATACGAGGATATAAATAGTATAGTGAGAAAAGTAAAAGGAGATGAGAATTTAATAGTTATGGGCGATTTTAATGCGTCAGTGGGAGAAGGTAGTGAGGGAAAAATGGTAGGAAAATTTGGGTATGGCAGACGAAATGATAGAGGAGAAAGATTAGTTGAGTTTTGCCAGGAACATATTTTAGTAACTGTAAACATCCTATTCGAACAACATGTTAGGAGAAGATATACCTGGAAAGCGCCAGGTGATAGGGCTAGATACCAAATAGATTATATTTTAGTTAAACAAAGATTTACAAACCAAGTTAAAAACTGTCGTAGTTATCCAGGGGCTGACATAGATAGCGATCATAACTTAGTTAAAATGAAGTGTAATCTAAAATTCAAAAAATTGAGAAAGGTTAAAAGAGAGGGATGAGATCTAGGTAAGCGTAATGATAGTAGGGTAAAAGAGGAATATAAACAAGTATTAGATAATAAGAGCAAAGAGATAGCTGTAGGAGGGAACGTAGAAAATAGATGGAAAGAAATAAGACTGACTGTACATGATACAGCAACACAGACTATAGGTAAGAAAAAAATAGAAGCGAGAAAACCGTGGGTAACAAAGGAGATATTAGATTTAATAGAGAATAGAAGAAAGCTTAAACCTTTCAGAGAAGTGGATAGTGAAAGTAAGCGAAAATATAATAGAGTTAGAAATAAGATAGTACATGAGTGTAGAAAAGCTAAAAATAAATGGATGGAGGAGAATTGTAAGGGAATACAAGATGATTTGAGAGTAGGTAAGACAGACAGGGCTTACAGGGCAGTTAAAAAGTTTTTTGGGGAAGATAGGAAAAAATATAATGGTATTAGAGACGAGAATAATAAGCTTCTAATAAATAAAGTTGAGGTAGCTGATAGATGGAAAAGATATTTAGAAGATTTATATAAGGTAGACGATATGAATGAGTTAAAAAAAGAACCAAGAAGAGGATGTAGAAATAGGGTTCTCAATATTAAGAGAGGAATTTGATAGAGCTGTTCGGAATCTTAAAATAAATAAAGCATCAGGTATAGACGATATTCCCGCAGAATTAATAAAATATGCAAGTCAGAAAACTTTAGATAGATTATATCAACTAGTAAAAGTAATATATGACACAGGTGAGGTTCCAATAGATTTCGAAAAAAATATTATTATCCCAATCCCAAAAAAATCAGGAGCTGATAGGTGTGAGAATTTTAGAACGGTTAGTTTAACTTCTCATGCTTCCAAAATACTAACAATAATAATTAAAGATAGAGTAGAAGCTTTGACTGAGAATTATTTAGGCGAAGACCAATATGGTTTTCGTAAAGACAGAGGGACTAGAGAAAAAAATAAAAAGACTCATTTCGCGTTTGTAGATTTAGAAAAAGCATTTGATAGGGTTAATTGGATTGTTATGTTCAGGGTTTTGCAAGAAATAGGAATCTCTCATAGGGATAGAAAAATTATTTACAGTCTATATAAAAACCAAAGTGTAGTAATTAGATTTGATGAAATAGAAAAGGAAGCTAAGATTAGAAATGGTGTTAGACAGGGTTGTATACTGTCTCCCTTGATTTTTAATGTTTATATTGAAGGAGCTTTAAACTTAGCTAGAGAGAGAAAAGAGATAGGTATTAGTGTACAGGGACAGAAAATAGACATGTTACGTTTTGCAGATGATATAGCCATTATAGCAGAGTCTAGAAAAGAGTTAGGAGAGTTTTTAAATATTTTAGATGAGATACTACGGAGTAACTATAGTATGAGAATTAACTCAGTAAAGACAAAGATAATGACAAGTGAGTTACAGCCTAGTTCTAAACCAAAATTAAAAATAGGTAATACCGAGTTAGAGGAGGTAGATGAATTTTGCTATTTAGGTAGTATAGATACAAAAGATGGACGTAGCAGAAGGGATATAGTAGCTAAAATAGCTCAAGCTAGAAAAATGTTTTTAGAAAAGAAAAACTTACTAATAGCTAATAGTATTAGTTTAGATAATAGAAAAAGTTTCTTAAAGTCGTACGTATGGAGCGTTCTACTATACGGTAGTGAGACTTGGACAATTAAAGAAGTAGATAAGAAAAAGATAGAAGCTTTTGAAACTTGGTGTTATAGGAGAATGTTAAAGATTAGTTGGACAGATAGAGTAACAAACGAGGAAGTTTATAGAAGGATAGGTGAGGATCCCTGTATGTGGAAACAATTGAAGGTCAGGAGAGATAGAATGATAGGGCACCAGTTAAGACATGAGGGACTATTTAGTAAAGTCTTAGATTACAGACTACCAAATAAAAATAGAGTAGGAAGGCCTAGACAAAGCTATATTAGTCAAATTATTAGAGATGTAGGTTGTGAAGGGTATGTAAACCTTTTTAGACTAGCTCAGAATAGAAAAAAATTTAGAGCTGCGCCAAACCGACTTTAGGTAAGTTCGAAAACAAAACAAAAAATAAATAAAAATCAGTTAACTAAATGTCACCAGGACATGACTCACAAATGGTTAGCGGTCTGGCATGTTGGTAGCATTTCGTTGCTTAAGCCTTACCATAACATAATTTAATAAACGTCACCATGGCATAACTCACAATTAGGTAGCGGTCTGGCATGTTGGCAGCGATTCGTTGCTTAAGCCTTACCATAACGTATAATTTAACACTTTTCCTTTTTAAAGCGGATAACCAGGTTATATTTCATTTCCTTAGAAAAGGTAATCATGTAAACATGTTAGAGTTCTTTAACAACCATCAGGTTGCTAATATCTATGTAGAGCCAGCTGGATAGGAAAAAGATAGAAGGATATAGGAAGACCTAGACCAAACTATATTAGTCAAATTATTAGAGATTTAGGTTGTGAAGGGTATGTAGAGCTTTTTAGATTAGCACAGAATAGAAAAGAAGTTAGAGCTGCGTCAAACCGACCTTAAGTAAGGTCGATATCAAAATGATGATGACTCTCCAATGGTTAAACTTATTCTTATATTTTAGAACATTTTTAATCATTTTTTCACACCGCTTATCATATTTAAAATTAGTGTCTTATTTTGGTTCATTTTTTGCTTGATCCTGCAAATTTAAAATATATTCCCTATCCGTCTCAGAGAGTTCTGAGTGTTCTGAAGAGATATCGTTTTTATTACTAATTTTTATATTATCTAATGCTGGGACAGCACGAGATGATGCATCCGCAACAATATTGCCTTTACTTTTATTGCAAAGTTTAATACCCAACGACATAATCTGCCACTAGAATTTTGTAACGTATTTAACCAAACTACAGAATGATGGTCAGTAATTACGGTAAAATGAGTCCCTTTAATATAATGGTCTTAATTCTTCAATACTAATTAAAACAGCGAAACACTCTTTTTCCGCAAATTTTCGTTCATTTGGTGTAAGTGGTCTAGAATTATCAAATAACCTGTTCATTTCCCTCTATATTTTCAGTTAACACACCCGAGATACCAAAGTCTGAGGCGTCACATTGTATAATAAATTCATGATTGTAATCCGGACAAGTCAAAATTGGTACTGAAATAAGACAATTTTTAATAAGTGAAAAAGCTGCTTCGTCGATTCCGAAATTTTTATTTTTCTTTAATAAAGCGGTTAATAGTGCAATGATTGTTCCATAATTAGGTATAAACTTACTACACCAACTTGCCATACCAATAAGTCTTCGAATATCTTTAACGGTTTTCGGGGTAGGTATTTCTAAAATGACTTTAATTTTTTCAGAATCTACTAATAATCCGTTGACATTAACAACGTATCCTACATATTTTAATTCCTTTTTACAAAAATGACATTTATCTTTACTTAACATTAAACCAGCTTTTGATAATCTTGCAAAAACCTTTTCCAAAATTTCTAAATGTTTTTCAAAGAAGTCGTTATGATTTCTACGTCATTTAAATAATAAAATACAAATGATTCTAATTCTAAGCCTAAAAATGTCAATAAGTCTTGATCATGTACTCAGTCAATTTGAAAGTCGCATAAGTAAACATGCAAATTCAAAAGTCTTCGATTTGGTACAGTAAATGCAGTATAATAATAAGAACCTTCTTCATAAGGTGGAAATTGAAAATTTGCGACTTTAATGTCTAATGTCCAAATATATTTTGCATTACGTAACTTATCCAAAATTGAAGAAACGCACGGAATGCGGTATGCATCTTTCTCTGTTACTTTATTCAATTTACCAAAATCTATTACAAAATAATAACCATTATCTTTCTTCCATCTAGCAAAATTGGATTATTCCATTCAGAAGTACTTTTTTGAACAACACCTAATTTCAACAATTTATTTAACTGTTTATCCATAAGTTTTTGCATAACGGACGATACTGGAAAATATATTTGTTTGATGGAATTACTATTAACTTTAATTTTGTGTTCTACTAAATTTGTCCGTCCTAACTCTTGTAAATTATGAACATAATTTGCAACACTACTATCTAATTTTGATCTTTGTTTGGATGTTAAATCTAAAGTTGATTTGAGAATAGGTCCTTTTTGCTTTGTATTGTCTAATTTTGAAAAAGTATATTCTCCTTTAAATATGTTGGAAATAATTCTCACATCTTTCTAAAAATCTATCTCTAATAGCCAGAAGTTCACTATTTTGTCGTTGCCAGGTGCATTCGAGTTGTGTGATGTTAATAGTTTGGCTAATTTCTTCGTGTGTGATGATTATTTCTTGCATTTCCTTTATTGTGTTCTATTTGTTTGTTTCTGTTTGGATCCATTGTGCGTGCTAGTTGTGTTGTGTTGAGTTGGACCATAGATTGGTCCAAAAGTATTTAGTGCCTGTTATGTTTGGTGGGTTGTTTATCGTGATTGCGTTTTTGTTTATATTTTGGTAGAATTTCCTTTGTTTTTTTTTCGAATGAATGTTTTGTTTTGTTTTTTCTGTTATTACTTGTTTGTTATCTTGTGAGTCTTGTGACTAGTGCTTGTAGTTTCTGCTTCTTTTCGTCTAGTTGTTCTTTGCTTTTTCTTTCGGAGTTTCTCCTACTACTTTTCGTTTTTTCTCTGATATTTTCTCTTTTACGTATTGTGTTAGTTGTCCTATGTCTTTCGCAGTTTTAGTATTTTTGTATGTAATCTGTGATGCCATGGTGACTGTTTGTGTCTTTTGTTTGTTGTCTGTTGATTGTTTTTGTTTTGTGAATTCTTGTTGTGGTAAGTTCTTTCGTGTAGATTATCTGTTGTAGTTCCTCCATAGTTGTGTCGTTTTGTATTTTATTTCCTATGATTGTGTTATTGTATGCAATTGTATTTATACATGGGTTATCTAGTATTTTCTGTATGAACTGTTTCATGTCGTTGCTTGTGTCTTTGAATTCTATGTGTTATTTCAAATTTTTCTTCCATTTCTGTAATTTGTTTGTCCGCACCTTGTGTTATTTCTTGTTGCTGTTGTGTGTTTTTTATTATTTTTTCTCCTGGTTATTATGTGTTTGTATGTGCTCTTGTGCTTCCCTTGCTATTTTGTTAAACATCAGATATAACTAAAACTTCTAAAAACACTAATTTTTTGTTTAAATTTTATCGGTAATGGAACGGTTCCTGAAACATCTAAAATTTGTCTGTTTATTAATTGACATTGTCCCAGGAATGGGATCCCAAAATGGTTTTGGTTTTTCCTAAGTCTGGTAACGTCAAAAATTCAAATTCTAGTATATTTTTCACTACATGAGGACGTTCGCCTTCCTTTGATTGTTCTATTCCATAATCGAGTATTACTTTATTTTTCTGAAACGTTTCAGTTTTTTTCTTGACTTAAATGTTTCGTTTTCATAGTCGAATTATAAAAGTTTGACACGTTACACGACCAGGTAAAGCCTCTTCGGCATGTATACCTAACGTGGCTATTTATATTTTTCGTCAGAGCGGGACACCAGCAGAATTTTTAAAAAAACAAACTAATTACTGTTTTAACTGCTTTTTATGTATTAATAATAAGAAAGGGAATGAATTTACTTAATATAACGTCTCTAGAGACTTTTTTCATATTTGTCGGTGAAGCAAATCTGTTTCAAAATATCGGGTCTCGTTTTCAAGTAAGAGTGGTACTGATTACATTGCTGATGTTTGACTTGGTGATCAATATGGCTTTCAAAACTGCAATACTGAAGTGTGTTTTTTCACTTGTCAATGTTTTATTCATTAGGGAAAAACTCTTTCTACAGATGCGATACTTCCAGACAAACATAAAACCTACTCAATAATTATATGAAAGTTCGTACATTGGAGATTGTTAGTACGGAAGTGAGTGAACAACTCCACCCAACGGTCTTTAGCAGCAACATTTTCAATGTTTCAGCTTGTTATTTTTGCATCTGTGGCGTAATTGCAAATAAGCTCAAACTCGTTGTACACTTCCCTATCTTGGCTGCAGCTAAGAAATCTTTGCGTGATCAGCAAATCCGTCTCTGAACTTCTTCCCAAATAGGAACTTTTGTCAAATTTGTCCATTCAAATACCTCCAGTTCTGCATTGAACTAAGATCATTGCTCCAAGTATTCCTTACTTGTCTTATAAATTTCAGCCGCCACAGTTTTCACATTCTCCTGATCAGTTTCCTGTAATTTTACCAGTAGATTACGGACAGTGTGAGAAAGGAAATGTAAATTCCCTTTAAGTGCCAAGTTATCTCGTAGACGATTAATTTCGACCCTTGACTTTCAACACAACTTGATGAAAAGTCGTTGCTTGTTCATGCATAAAATATAACCACAACTCAGAGCTGGGATTTTCCAAGAATGGTCTTAAAATATTTGGACATATTTCGATGCCCAGGAAATAGCTTTTCAAAGGCTCAAACATTTCCAAAACTCTCCCAAGCGCTGGCACTAACGTAAGCCACCTAGTTTTACTGTATCCCAAGAGTATGTTATACTCTGTGTCAGTGGGATCACAAATCTCTTTCAAAGATTCTACTCGAACGTTGTAGATGTAGAAAAATGAATAAATTTTGACAATGATACATTCTAAGTCAATAGGAACGCAATCGGTGGCTGTTTTGATCGCGTTGTGAACTATACGGGTCCCACATCCAATTCCAATGAGCTGTCTTCAGGGATTTAATTTTACGTATACATTATTTTTTCCTTTTCTATCATTTCCTCCAAAATTGCAGTTCGTATTATCTCCACAAAATGCCACAATTTTCTCATTTAGATCGTTGCATGATAATACTTCCTTTAAGTAATCGACAATTTAAATATACATGTAAATATATACATTAAATATACATAAAAAATAAAAACAGCTTGATTTGGTTTATTGATTGCTCACTGTACTATTGATACGGAACCCTAATAGTGCGAGTTCGACTTGCTTTTGGCTAACTTTTTTATAATTCTGAAATGTAAAAGTCTAGATAACACTTCTTTTGAATATCAAATTACCAGCCTTTCCATCAAATTGTGACAAAAGACTGCACAGATTCTATAGTTGTGTGAATTTCTTTTTTTCACCTGAAAACCCCATATTATAATTTGAAATATAAATCCAAGAATCTGAATTCGATTTTTCCTTTGCAAACAAACGAGCCATAATTGATTCCTTTTATTTTTAATTCATAACTAAGTTTATCTTGAAGTAAGTGCTTTAGACGAAATATTTCTACCATTTTACAAATTTATTTTATAAGATACAAATCACATAAAGGTTTTTATTCAGCTAAAAAAAATTTTTAAACGGCACATGTAGAACAATTCAACATCAAATTCAATCCACACGCCTAGTGAGAGAGAGAGCTCTAACATTGTAACGTTGTACGCCAATACAAGTATTGAAAAAATGGCCCCTGCGTTGAGCGTGGGAGTCTTATACTACCTATTGGTAGCTATAAGTATGACCCTAAATAAACTATAAGGAAGGCAAATGGAGCTCAGGTTTCATGTTTTTAAAATTATGACCCAAGGTTAGAAATGTTAGAAAATGGCAACAGAAGTAATAATACCTAATTTGATAAAACGGCCAGCGGACTTTTTAGGTTTAGGGAAGCAATAAATGCGTGGTGGGAACTTTGATGCATTACAAGATGGAAATGTATTCCTAGGGTCAAATATATGAACAATAGATGACATAAAGGGCACCACAATACCCTGTCGTATGATTAAGATGTAACCAACTTCTAAGAAGCGGGTATGAAAACCTCAAAACGACTAAATCTAACACAAAAGGTATAAGACACTTTGTAAAGACATAAAGGATATACTAATTACCTAAGTGAACACTGTATTGCAACGTCTCGCCTTGAATCTGTAACAAACTTGTATAACATAAGCTCAGGCACGGTTGGAGTTTATTTTATATAAGTTATTCCTTTATGGTTTAATTAACGTTAGTGATTACTGCCTTTGCAAACTTTCTATTAACTTAAATTCTTTCTTTTTAGAGCATGAACAAATGTATCTACATTTTATGTAACGGAAAGTTTAATCATAAAGACATTCTCTTGTTTAGATAAAAAATTCCGTTTACATATTTTATGATCACAGCTGTAGTAGATCTATTAAAGATGTGCTACATTATAGTGCTATTTTTTTTTAGATAAGCACAGTAACTACATATACATGTATAAGGTAACCAACCAATTCTCAAATCTGTAAACCAAAATTAGCTATACTAAGATTTTAATCTTCTTGTTCTTTAAACGTTATAGAAAAAATTAATCTGTATATTTAGTACAGTCTCGTAATGAGAATAAAAAATATTATTATCAGATTTTATGACAGTACGTATTAAGCATTATAAAAATTATTACTGTTATATTTTATGACAGTGTTTTATAAACCCTATAAAAAATAGTGCTGCAACTTGATGCAGTTGCTTAAAAAATTATGAAAGATATTACTGTTAGATCTTATGACAGCCGTGTTGAACTTTATTAAAAATATAAACCTGTATTTTTGATACAGTCTCATAAAAAAGAATAAAAAAGTATTGCTGTTAGATCTTGTGACGGTACATATAGGCCTTTTAAAGATATGTTTGATAGTTTCTACGAGCAATATTTTAGTGCCAACACTGACTTCAACTATTTACAATAAAATTGACAATTGGGGTAATGTGTAAACACTAATAGGCAGTAAGAGTGGTATATCTACTCAGAAATCTTTAAATAAGCATATATCACCTGAGAGAAATTTACTAATCATCAGCTAAGTATTTTGACGTACCAGCTGACAGGAATTTAGTTAACCACGTGCGGCTTCCATGTGAAACAAGAAGTTCGTTATCTCTTCCAAATAAGTATCAATTTATTTACCATATGCACAACGCTACAACAGTTGATAACCAAACTTGACGAATAAAAGATGCTTTAATTATGAATTTCTAAAATATTATACTATACCAGTTATCATAAGAAACATTTCAGCTGCGTAAATTCAATTAGGAAGTTAGGGCAGAAAAGATAAAAGCTTTCGCTATTGAATCATAAAATTCGGAAATGGTTGCAACTCGACATGTGCGTGCATTTTTCATATTTTGTGAAGTATTGCAAATCCGAAGTCCCACATTCTTTAATATATTGCAATATGCGAATTGCCGGACGAAGACATGAGAGACGACATCACTCGTCCAGGGTTAAACACTAAATCTCTTTATTACAATGGACAGACAATAAGACCCGTTAGGAAATTGCGCGCTTGCTATTGGCGCTTGCTGTTACTACGTCGTGGAACATGACCATTGCACTTGCGCTAAGTGTATGACTTGCTCAAGGCAAACTTTATTGTAACTTTTTTAAACGATGCAAGTTAAGGAATGTTTACGCAAATATGTATAGGTGTTGCTATTGAGTGCGTTTCTTCCCAACTGTGTGTTGTTGAGGATAAGTTACAACACTTTAGGAATGCGCTGGATTGTATGTTAAGAACCCTTGATAATTTGGGGAAATATTGGAATGGTTTTCGGAACGTAAATTATTATATAAACAGTAGATTTTAATTAATGCTATTACAATTATTCTAATAAAGGTTGTTGAAGCTAGCATTATTCATAACTTAATTAGAAAAAGTAGTTTATACAGTGAATATTGCTATATGAAAACTTTGACTTTTATAATCTCGAAGCATAAACCTTTGATCAAAAACTAGTTAACCTGACGAATAGTTAATTCTAAGGAGCACTTGATTGATTAATACAAATGTTTTATATAATCCTCAACAGTTGCAATATAGAAATAAGAATGTGCATTCTAATATATACGGGGTATGTTATTAGGGATAGTATTTATGTTTGATTATTTAACTAGGGCTAAAGGGTTAAGTTTCGGGCAATGGTTTAAAAATTGCTTACGGAAATTTGGAACGTTACAAGCTTTGTAAAAGAGACATTTACCTTGTGTGAATTAGTATGGAAGAATAATCATGTTCTATCTGATGCTACTAAAAAGTTTTTCGCTAAGCTAGCTCCTAAATTCATCTACGCCCAATCACTCGTATAATCTCTCTATTAATATATGCACTACAAGATTTAAACGTCAAAACTCAAGGACGTTAGCACATTAAAGACCTAAAACCATATTCCTCTGCCCCTAACAAGTAGTTTAAACTTACATCTGTGATCATAGCTTTATCTAAACATATTTATCTCATCTTATCTTGACGGAATTTTCTTAAACTTTATCTTCCCTACCCAAACATAATCTAATTATCGAGCTCTTCTGTATTTAAATGGCTGTTAACACTTTGATCTACAAGTTTTTTTAAACCTTAATATTTTATATGTAGTTTCTGATTTTAAAAGATAGCTGTCCCATCCCTAGTTAGACAAAAAATTTTCAAATGATCACTACCTGTAAGTAAACAAAATTTTTAAAAAATTTTTATCTTTTATTTGGTTATAATTTCACGAACTAATACAGTCACTTATCTTTGTTAACGTATGCTTCGTCTGAACAACCCAGCAAATCTTTACGACTTGTCCTAGCTGATGTTCAGGGTTGCTGCTTTACTTATTAGATTACCATAGAATCGCTATCTATGCCTCTGTAGTAAAAAAGTCTCCACAGTTGCAAATACAAGGAATTTCTATTCGATGTGTTCTCTTACGCATATATTTTAATGATTTCTTATAATTTTCCTTATCATTCATTATATATTTTTTGTTTTCCGGAACGTTTTGGCGAGAGGCTATTGCCTTGTTGTTTCAAATATGATTCCTTATGTCGTTGCTGTATCAAAATTTCTTATTGTTGTCTTCAATTAACAGTCTATCGTACAATTACCGCTGTGTCCATGGCAATCAGGCTTTGAAATTATTGAGTGGGGTTATTTAAGTTTTATACGTTAACTTTGTTTGATTTTCTTATCGCAGCGGATGTGTTCGGTAGAAAGATAAATTGTTTGTGTCATATTTGGAATATAGTTGCCTTTAGTTTTACCTTATCGTTAATATTGCAGGTGGACCTTTAGACCAGTCTATTTTAACAGGGGCATTTTCTACTCTCTACTTCTTCTCTAAGATGCTTATACTAAAACTTTGCTTTTCCTTATGCCTCTATCTCCGCCTTAAACCTTAATTTTTTCTTTGGCAAACCTATCTTAGGTCCCGGGACAACCGTCCATCACATAAGTGTGGTATTCCCCCACTCCGGGCTACTGACTACACTTTGGCTGGTCCAGTAGTGCTTCGCTACCCATCGCTTTTTCTCTCGCTATTGCTTAATTCGAGCCCTTCCACTTATCTCTTTTATCTGTGCGACTGTATTGCTCGAAACCACCTACCCCCCTCTCTATCGTTTCCTTTTTTCTCTTTTTCCTTAATTTTCAAAATCGCTGCATAGTTAAAGGTTTGTTTCTTTACGATATTGGGCTGTGGGCGTGGAGGGTCTTCATCTAGCTGTGTATCGCTACTGTATCTTGTTGATATACGTTGATAGTGAACGTTGTTATAGATTTGGCTGTGGCAATCCTCTTAATCGATGCAGGGTGTCGTCCATTATTTATCCAGCAGAGGTATAAAGTGGTGCTTTAATCCTCCCTACGCACCCCATTTCGGCGGATTATGGGAGAGGCGTCGCCGTGGATCAATGTAGTAAGCGTAAGACTACGGATTCCAAAGGCCCGGGTTCAAATCCCGACACGGTTGACTGCTTGAAAAATGGCAGGTGAGCATTTTTCACAAAAATTACGCCCTCGTTCGGATGAGAGGTTAAATGGAGGTCCCGTGTGTGAGTGTTGTCACGCACGTGAAAAATCCCTACCTTTCCTGGAACGACAAGGGTTCGGCAAAATTCTAAATTTCCAGGCAACAAAAAACTCGCCTCCTGGCCAATGTAGTACCTACGGGTGGAGCATTGAAAATGTAAATGAACGGATTATGGGAGAGCGGAATCAAAAGCGCAAAATACCAGGAAAACGGATAGTAGACGACGCTTCCCTCTGCCTTGAAGAATTTATCACAACTATGGCGAAGATAGAAAGTAGTCTAAATTCTCGCCCTTATGCACACTTTCTGCTGCACTGGACGAGGGGGTAATCAATATCTTTACTCTAGCACATTTTTTACCGGTGGTCCCATTTTATCCACAGCTGAAATTGACTTAACTAAAGTTCCCGTTAACAGACTTAATTACAGGCAGCTTGCTCAACAATTAGTTCAGTCGTTTTGGTGGCGCTGGTCAAAAGAATACCTTCACAGTCTTCATCATAGATCAAAATGGACTACTCCCGCCCAAAAGTTACAAGTAGGCGATATTGTTTTCTACTATACTTCTGAATACTTACCGCCTACTTGTTGACCTTTGGCAAAAATAGTACAGCTGATGTCGAGAGATGACGGAGTTGTCAGAATCGTACGAATTAGGGCACTATCTGCTGAAAGGGTGCGCACTGTTGACAAAGTCGTACCGCTCCCTCCTCAATAGTTACATTAGCACATGCTTTAGTTTACTTTTCTTTTATGTCTAGCAAACGATGTTTTTTGTTATTTTTTCCTTTTTTTGGTTTTGCTTTTATTTAAACAAAATTATCATTTTGGGTGGGGGTATGTTAGAAATATATGAGGTTGACTCTTTTGACGATATTAGGCGGTTTTATCGAAACTGTGCATACACATGGAAGATAATACCCGTCCTATTATCTACAGCAATAAAATAAACATTCGTATCCGATACTTCGAAACGTATGGTAGATGCACGGCCGTGTGCGTCACATTTGCTGTTCGTACCTTCATTTCCTTCGTGGGAAATCAATTTTTTGTGCCACTACATTGAAGACATTCTCTGCAAGTGTTGGGTAAGTGTTTACACTGTTCCAATTTATTGCATTTTTATTGTCGAAATTGTAACACCTCAGCATTTACTATTATTATTATTATCAATTTGGTGTTCACCATTTACAAATCAGTCTACTCAGCTATCGAAAATTTGCACTTGATGCGCAATCTGGACAAAATTTCAATGCGGGATTTTTTTACATCCATTGCATAACTAACAGGTATTGCAAACTGGTCCTGCATGCCTTTTATGTGAACAAGTGATGCTTTACGGAGCCTTTCCTTTAGAAGGGCATGTGTCAAATACCCTATTTTACGTTTATATGGGATTACTCTACTCACTCGGAAGTCCCCATTTCTTGTTGTTACATTTATAGGAGCGGCGTTCTTTTTTTAAAAAAATTTGTCGTAATAAATTTTCATATCTGAATTTGTAGGTTAAATTATAAATGTCTAGTGTCTATATTATCCTTTAAAATTATGTTAGGGATTTTATTTTACTTAACTAATATGTGACCATAATCGGTTAATTATCTTTTATCCGAAAATTTCTTGAAGATCTTATCGTACTTTAATTAATATTCTAACCTTCTTAATCTTCTTTGGGAATGAAACCACTCATAGTTTTTAAAATCTATTTTATTTACGTTTCGATCCATGACCTAGGATCGTTGTCAAAATAATAAAAACTTCAAGTTTGACGTTTATGACATAAATTGAAGGTTACTTTGATTTATTGATGTTTGAAATATTTGGTTTGAGTACACTAAGCAAAAATTTTTAAAGTGTAAAAGAATGATTGCCTTCAATTTGTGTTGCGACCTGGGATCGACTTTCCTATGGTAGCCAATACGCTTAACGTGAAATCAGCTGATTAATTTTTATTGGTGAATTTTATATAAATTCAATAATTTGGGAAAAATTTTTTAACATGTTTCTATTTATACAATTGAGAGATTTCTGATTTTATGTCTTATTTTACCGAGATTCAGTGAAGGGGGTTAAGCAACCTGTGGCTACCAAGATCCCCCAACATTTATAATTTGCCGAAATAATGGTTTTCTAGTTAATATGCTTATTGTTATGTAATTAGTTATTGTATGTATAAATAGAAATTATGTATGTAGGCTGTATTTCATGTTAATATCGCAAGGAAAACCCAGGAAAAACTTGCAATGCTACCTAGATATTGTGGGCATTTGATTTTCATTTGTTATTTCTTTTGTTATTTCTTTTAGTAATGGAATCCATTGTTTACTGAAAGTCACGGATTCGTTTGCAACGCAGTTATTTTTATGTAGGGTTATATAGGCAGCTTCTTTGATTTTGCGTTTTGGTGGTTTTCTTCTTTGTCGATAATTTTGCATCTTCCCATTTTATTTTATGACTGGAGTCCCATGCATGTTGGCAAATCATGGATTTTTCAAATTTTCTATTTTTATATATGATTTATGTTCTCTTAATCGAACTTCAAATGGTCTGGAAGTTTCTCCTATATAAAACTTATTACATTCGCACGGTATTTTGTAGATACAGTTTTTGAATTTTGTATTGCGTTTTTGGGTTTTGTTTTGTTAATTGTGCTCTTAGTGTATTGTTGGTTCTAAATACTGTTTTAATTCTAAATTTGTTTCCTATTCTTTGAATTTTTCGGAGAATCCTTTTATGTATGGAATTGAGAGCATTTTGTGGTGTGTATCGTTGTTTTTGTTTTCTTTTCTTTATTTTTAGGGTTTTATTCATTTCTTTCTCTATTATTCTTTTAGGATATTTGTTTTCTATTAGTGTACATCTGATTAGGTCTTTCTCTTTCTTTAAAATTTCTTCGTTTGATGATATTAATTTTGCTCTATCATACATGGTTTTGATAATTCCTCGTTTGACACATTGTGGGTGGTTTGAATCGAAGTTTAAGTATCTGTTTGTGTGCGTTGGTTTTCAATATACCGATGTATTAATTGTTGTATCGTTTTGCTAACTAGAATATCTAAAACGGAAGTTTTCCATGTTGTTCTAATTCATATGTGAATTTAATAGTTGGTTCTATTTCGTTAATTGACTGTATAAAGTTTTAATTAATTCTATATTATGAGGCCAAATAGCATAAACATCATCAACGTATCTCCACCAGATAAATGGTTTCAATTCTTGTGTGAATATTACATCTTTTCGAATTCCTCCATGAATATATTACTGAAGATTGGGGATAGTGGACTTCCATTGCCATTCCGAAGCTTTGTTTGTAAAATTGATCATTTATTTGAAAATATGTGGTATTTACGCATAAACCAAGTAATTCCATAATCGATGATATACTTAGTTTTGTTCTTTCTTTAAGATTGCCATCTTTTTCGAGTTTGTTTTTTATAATATTAAGCGTTTTGTTTATAGGGACATTTGTAAAGAGATTTACTACATCAAAGCTTACCATTGTGTGTGTATTTTCAATTTTTATGTTTGATAGTTTTTCTAAAAAGTGTTGGTTGTTTTTAATGAAAGAATCCGTTTTACCTGCTAATGGATTTATAATTTTTAGTAGAAATTTTGCTAAATTATGGCATGGTGAATCTATTGAGCTTACGATAGGTCTTAAAGGAATGTCTTTTTTATGAATTTTTGGTAGACCGTAAAAGTGGGGTGGAAACAAATTTAGAATTAAAACAGTATTTAGAACCAACAATACACTAAGAGCACAATTAACAAAAACAAAACCCAAAAACGCAATACAAAATTCAAAAAACTGTATCTACAAAATACCGTGCGAATGTAATAAGTTTTATATAGGAGAAACTTCAGACCATTTGAAGTTCGATTAAGAGAACATAAATCATATATAAAAATAGAAAATTTGAAAATCCATGATTTGCCAACATGCATGGGACTCCAGTCATAAAATAAAATGGGAAGATGCAAAATTATCGACAAAGAAGAAAACCACCAAAACGCAAAATCAAAGAAGCTGCCTATATAACCCTACATAAAAATAACTGCGTTGCAAACGAATCCGTGACTTTCAGTAAACAATGGATTCCATTACTAAAAGAAATAACAAAAGAAATAACAAATGAAAATCAAATGCCCACAATATCTAGGTAGCATTGCAAGTTTTCCTGGGTTTTCCTTGCGATATTAACATGAAATACAGCCTACATACATAATTTCTATTTATACATACAATAACTAATTACATAACAATAAGCATATTAACTAGAAAACCATTATTTCGGCAAATTATAAATGTTGGGGATCTTGGTAGCCACAGGTTGCTTAACCCCTTCACCGAATCTCGGTAAAATAAGACATAAAATCAGAAATCTCTCATTTGTATAAATAGAAACATGTTAAAAAATTTTTCCCAAATTATTGAATTTATATAAAATTCACCAATAAAAATTAATCAGCTGATTTCACGTTAAGCGTATTGGCTACCATAGGAAAGTCGATCCCAGGTCGCAACACAAATTGAAGGCAATCATTCTTTTACACTTTAAAAATTTTTGCTTAGTGTACTCAAACCAAATATTTCAAACATCAATAAATCAAAGTAACCTTCAATTTATGTCATAAACGTCAAACTTGAAGTTTTTATTATTTTGACAACGATCCTAGGTCATGGATCGAAACGTAAATAAAATAGATTTTAAAAACTATGAGTGGTTTCATTCCCAAAGAAGATTAAGAAGAATGCTAAACAAACCACAACAAACATACAGGGAGTATTTAATATTCTAACCCATAGATAATTCTGTGTTTATCTCTCTTTCCCGCTCTGCAGTTATATCTGATATGTTATCTTTATCTTGTCTTTACCGTTAAGTAAATGAAACGCCTTAAGAAATTACTTCATCGATTTATTGTTTCGATCCTTTGGTATTTATGACCAAAAGTATGATTTATTATTGCAAGGTGAAAAAGCAAACTTACACCTTGGAACTATATTTGATAGGGTAAGGTTGAAAAATTATGTATCGTATATGCGGTAGCACTGGCTAATTTGTTAAGTTAACGTTTTCGTTGCTTTATCATATCGTGTCTTATCTTGTCGAAATCAGTAAAAATTTGTTTAGCTGTAGATAATATCATTAAAGAGACGGGTGTAAATTTGCACGCATTTATAATTGAATGTAAAACTTTTAAATTTAGATTTATATGGAGTTAAGTGTAGTAATAAGTATGTGAGTATCAGGCTTCCGACGAAATTTGTGCGGTCGGTGTTGCGGCAAACAAGACCTGTACGCACTGATTCGAGTAATCCTTACAAGTGGGTGTCTGCTCATTTTCGCTTCCTGGTATCGCAACTTCTGCTACGGTTTAAAAACTAGGTGACGTCTATAGGCACATGGGTAAGCCCTTGTGCAAAGAGTCTTTTTCTTTTTTGTTTTTCTCTTTTAAGCTTTAACGCGATTGTTAGGCTTTTCTATAAAGTTTTAACATTTACTGTATTAATTAGGTTTAGGGAATTCTTTAAAACCCTACACTGGAAAATTCTTAGCATATAAACATTTTAATGCAGACGTACGTGAAAACCACACAATGTTGCAGTTCGCACGGAGAGTCCGGTCAATATTTTATCTTTGTGGACTGAGAACAGAGAACAGAAATATCCAAAACATCCTATGGCTGGTCGTAAACTTTGAACAAACAATACCGATAACCAATGATTTTAGATGGGCGGTGCTTATATAACAGGCGAATTTAAAAAGCAGACAGTATTCATTCAAACCGAGAACATTTCACGTCGCTTACAGTCAAAAACTTACGCAACGAGTTAAATTGAATAATTAAATATTTGTGAATGTGATGATAAAAATTTCTAAGTTAAAATTAGTGAAGAATACATAATACAAGTTTGCCATTTGCTGCAAAACGTGAGTAGAAGTATATTAAATAATTAATTTTAAATATTTGTAAAGTAGGACTCTAAGAAAATCTAAGATACCATAAGAAACTCGATGTAACTCTAAAAAAACTCTAAGAAACAAAGAAATAAATTTAAATAAATCCAAGTACGACTGGGTAAATTGAAATTATTGATTAAACGGGGTAAAATTTGGAAACGGAATAAATTGAAATTATTGATAATATAAACCCTGTACTGGAAAATTTTTAGCATATAAACATTTTAATGCAGACGTACGTGAAAACCACACAATGTTGCGGTTCGCACGGAGAGTCCGGTCAATATTTTATCTTTGTGGACTGAGAACATGCTTCGCCATCCGTTCTCGTGCCTTCAACCGTGTTGTGTCCGCTAATGTAGGTCAGAGAACTTTAACCGCTTTTGGAGGGTATAGACATTTTCGTGGGAAGCGAACGTATCGAAACAAGGCACTTGACTATGGGCTTCCTTCGAGTGCTGACGCGCGAGTAATGCTTCGACTTATCGATCAGTGATTCCCAACTCCCGTTGCTATTCCATATCGTATCGTATCAGCACGTCGTCAACGACGGCTACAGCGAGACGAACATCTAAACGGAAAGAAGCCACCGTGAAACCATACTTGGGAACCAAGGAAATAATTGCAACAGAAGTAATATACCGGGGTAAGTGATAGTTTGTCGCATCGGGAAATTTAGCCCCGAGTAAATTTGAGGTTATATATGGGAGGTAAATACTAGTGTATTTTACTCTAAATACGGAGGTTTTTAAGGGTTAATAAGGAAGGTGTTGTTTTAAGCGACAGCAGAAAGACTAACTAAAGATATGAGTGACTTAAAGGAAATTGATAGCATATAATTGAACACTTTTAAAACCAAAGCTAATATGAAACGGAAATAAAATTAAAAATCCTTGAAAGTCTTAATAAAACAACGACGGAGAATAACTATGACAGCACAATTTACTGCTAAAAGGCAGAACTGTCAGTTTGACATTGTCGATTGAAGTACTCTCCGACTATGGGATGTAATTCTGATCGACTACTTTTTAACCCGAGATACGCAATATAACACAAAGGAATCATAAGTTAGTCAATCTTCGATGGGTTATTAAAGTTGTCACATTTCACGCGTGCAATTTACGCGCTATTTTTACACTTTAGGCGTGGCTCTAACGCCATTGTTATAACATATATAAACCACGTTTTACAGGATGATGCAATGGCTGTCTAAGTCAATTTGCATGCACAATTTAGGTAAAATTCAAATTACTTACGTGATGTGTATCTCAGAACTTCATCTCAGGGTCTACCACGAGGTTAATGGTTGTCGCGATTACGCCGTGTTGAACATCAAATTATTATCCGTCACTGAACTTCTGTTGAATCTTGTAGGAGTTTGAAAGGAAATAGGTAGCGGAACGATAGGGGAGGTAAAGGGAAACTACATACCTTTTCTTAAAAAACTACCGCACAGTTAGATACTTGTTGCTTAGTCCATGTCTCGTGGCTTAATGTCCGCTTCCTCCACACGCGCACTTCCGCATTCCTTCTGCGCCGACTCGACTGTCAGCAACGGCGGAAGTTAGCGTATCATTTCAAAAATACGCGGCAATTAACCTACAAATGTATCTATAAACCTAAAACATGATACATGGCCAGTTTGGCATGTAACAATGTGCTTATTGCTATTATAAATATAATAATACATTATTTCTAACTAATTTAATTACCACAAGGTTAATTTTGATTAATTAAGCGAACGCTACATCTCTTGAATTACATACATGGCCACTGTAGAGGGCTTGTTTAGTTGAAAGCTAATTAATTACCCAATTACATAATCAAACATTATGCATTTATTTCTTGTATTCAGAGATGATTGTTTTGAAATGTGGTTTTTGCACAAAAAGGTCTTGCTGAATTAAAGAAAACCTCATAATCCAACGTGTTGCATAATTGTTAAAAATATAGTTGCAAATTAATTCCACCCATGTTTGGAATGGAAAATCCTATAGTCCAATTTAAATAGATTTATTGTGAAATATCGAGCTGGCACAGCATTAATAGTTAAATTTTTCAAATTGGACTTAAGATTTTGACGTATTTTTACCCAGTATGACTGTAAATAACCACAAATTACTGATTTATGTGCGTCAATAATTCGAACAATGTTACACGTCCTCGGTGTTTAATATGATCTTGATACTTACGTTGAATTTAAACAATTACTAATTAGTACAATTTGAATAACTGCTTAAGAGAGTACACGAAATATACACGTAGGATAGTTAGGTTTAACGCAAACAGGATTGCATAAGAAATTGCGCATTTCATTGTCGTACTACAAGAACTCTTTAAGGATTTGCATAAAAACTACAAACGGTGACGCTATTCCAATACCTTTCTTTGACCAGTGCCATGTGATACAATATTTTTTAAATAAAGCACGCGCGCTAACTTCCTGCTCACTTAACTGACTTCGAACTTTATTGCTTCGATAAATCACAAGGAGTAAATTCGTACGCATATGAACTGCTGCTCTACAATGCAAACACCAGCAAACACACATTGTAAAAAAGGAAGAAGAAATTGCCAGTGGCAAAATTAATATATTTATTTATAACAGACTCCCGACATAACAACAAAAGCTTACTACTTTTCCTTAACTTCAGCTAAGAGGTTTTTACTGATAGAATGAGCGGTACGTTATTAATTTAGATTTTTTTGTGAAGGGACGAAGATCCTGTAACAATTTTAAGCGTGCACCTGATAACTAGAGTGGGGCGTGAGGGGTGGCTATAAAAAAATAAAAAATTTTAATGCCTGAAACACAAAAACTCCGTTGTTATAAAAATATACCTTTAAAGTCTTGTTCTGTTGTTATAATTAAGGGGCGCCAAACTGTCTTGTCTCAGCATTCCCTTTCGATATTTTCTCTACACGAAAGATGGTTATTCTGAATAGGTCTCCTTTGCTTTTGGTTTGCTAAAGTTATCACATCATGTTATATCTTGTTCTACAAAACCTTAAAAACACTCATTAATATTGGTCAAATTAAAGTAAATTGTAAAATGGAAGGTCTCTTCAAATACGACTTCATCACTGGAGTGGCGGGATATCTTTTCGTATATTTATCTATTTTTTACGTAGCTCATAAATAAATTCAAATAAAATTCAACCTAAACCTGACTTCTTTTAACATTAAATTATTAATATAAGAATACAAATACTTTACAAAAAAACTTAATTTCTTAACATCAGAATGGATGAGTATTACTAAAAAACAAAAACCTTAAAAGAAAAATTGATACCACTATTATCAAGCCGACTTTCATAGTTTTACAAGTATTGGCAATTACACTATGACTTCCATTTCTGAAAATGTCAATTTAAAAATAAAAGAAAACGTCGGTTAACACAGGTTTTTCTACCTGCATTTCATAGTTCCTTAAAAACGCCAACTTATCGTTCACTTCTTAACTGGCCCTACACCACATGTAAAACCTGAACTTATCCTTTTCGTTGGAGTAAAGGGGTAGAACGGGTCTGTCCTTTTTCAAGGACTGAATACTAAGGAAAAGGCATTTTTTCCAGCTAGACTCGGAGTCAGGTATTGGGAATGTAGGGGTAGGTCTATACTCAAAAATACTCTATACAAAGATTAAAAAAGCTTAACAATAACCTAGGCGCCATTGCATCTAATTTAGACGTTACAACAAATTAAGGGATGACACAGAAAACCCTTATATGCAACTCTTAAATTTGATAACATTCAATGTTTAGTTTACGGTAAACCCTGTTCTAAAAACACTACCTGAAATAAATGTGCATAAATTATTAATAATTATGATGACAAAGGTGCCAGATCTGTACCCAACAAATTTATAATTAACTTCAGAGTAATCAAAATTCTCTTAACCATCACTACTATAAAAATTTCCTTTTGTATACAGTTTAGTACATTTGAGATTAAATAATACTCTCATATGTTTTAGATTACTTTTACAAGTTACAGAATGTTCATAAATTAAGTGATTAGAATTTTAGTGTTTTTCGGTTCATCACGATTCTCCATTTTCATAATTAATTATATTTGAAAATTTATTTAATATTTGTTTAATAAAAATGTGTACTTAAATTGTCCTCTACTTTTACTGAAATTTCTAAGCATTAACCAATAACCTTCGACTTGCGTTTACATAAATACCAGTTAAAAATCAAAATATTAGGGCAATCGTAATAATCTAATCACAAATCTTACATTACTAGAAGATGACCTTTGCTTAACATAAATGTGTTTGAATAAATTAAAAAAATAAAATTTCTGTGCTTTTGACAATTGCATTAACATTTTAAACATTGCAGTTAATAGACCTTCCTTCCGGAGTTCGTTACAAAATAAAAAAACGCTATTATCTCAACAACCACTAAAACATTAGATTTTAGTTTTTCTAGATTTTTATATTTACTATACAAAAAAAAACTCACCACCTCGTTACCATCAATTCTCTACTAAAAGGAATTTTGCAAGCGCAATTGCAAAAATATTTAAAAAACAAAAATTAACTACTAATTACTACCTATCACAACTGCACAAATATATTTAAAACCTCCTTGACAATTTCTAATGTGAACAGTTATTTACTGAATCATTACTGCATTACTCCATATAGGTGCATATCTTACACCAACAATCAAAAATAGCAAGCAATCTCTACTTACAGTTCTGAAGCAAGTTTTGTATACTCAAAATGTACTGTATAAAAATTGTTGACAACAATACACCAACTTGTGCATGTTTCAATTAACTTTAATTAAAATAGTAAAATCACTTGTTACGTAATTGGTTAACTAATATTACTCGATGCTTGGATGAGAAGAAAAAGAGAGCCTCTTACTGCCTCTCGATAGTTATATAGACATTCTGCCCCTGTTATAGTTGTAATTCTTGAAAGCACACCACTACAAACAAACAAACCTTCTTGGTATATTTATTAAACGACCAACACGATTCCACAAACTACACGCTCACAAACAACCTTAAACCGTTTTCAAATCTAAGAATTTAAACAAATAACGATTTACTACGAAAATATATTATAGTTTCACAAAGAATATTAAATTTGCCAAAACCCAGCCTCAACTGACACAAGTTCTGCTATCTAATGCACGCCTTCATAATACATATATTAAGATTGTCTTGCTCTAATTCACATACGAAAATGTTCTATTTCTGTCTTTATACCCTTTCTATATTTTAACTTTCTACTACCAGTTTTATGCATCTTAGTCTAACCTGTATTCAACATCTCCTTTCCCTTTTTACTCCTTGTTTACAATCACAATTATCAATAACTAGCAATTTTCTTCTCGACTATCGCCTTTCCCCCTTCTATATAGGTAGTCAAACAATCTATCTCTGTTTATCATATGCACGTTACATCAGTCCTTGAAATCAACCACTACAAAAACATTTCTCACTCCACCTTTTAAAATTGACGTTTTTTCCAAACACGCTGCCTCTCCATTGTATCTACTAACTTCTATCATTTTCTTTGTCCCTCAGTTGTCTCAAAGTCAATCGAGAAGAAACGTCCACGGGTCGTTCTTCCGGGGGTCGAAACAGGGATGAAGGCTGAAAAGCTCGTGTGGTTGATTGCGAGCTAGAATCCCCGCGTCGGCGATTTGAAGCTAGAAGACCAGCTGAAAGAGAAGTTCAGGTTTGGTGGAAAGGGCCCTAGGGATCCCTTCGCCAACGTAGTCTTCGAAGTGACCCCCACACTTCGAAGGCGTATATTAGCTGATGCTATTAACCTCAGGTGGCGAAGAGTATGGGCCCGGGACCACTTCTCGATGACCCAGTGTTACCGGTGCTACGAGTACGGCCATCGATCGATGGAATGCAGGGAGAAGGTACAGTGGTGCGGTAACTGTGCCGAGGTCGGGCATGAATTCAAGAATTGCCGGAAGGCAGTCCCCTGCTGTGTGGTTTGCGCTAGGGCAAACGACAGAACTGGAGGTGGCGCGAAGGTCGATACGCGCCACATCGCCAAGTCGAGTAGATGCCCCACGATGCAACGTCTGAAGCACGCAATCACACAAAACATCGATTATGGATTGTGAAGATAAAACACAGTCCATAAGAAGCAAGAAGATAAAATTCGCGCAACTAAATCTCGGGAAAGGTAAAGGGGCAACAAATAACTTCGTAAAGTTATTCATCGGGCTTATACAGGAACCGCACCTGTATGGCCATAAAATAACAGGTTTTGGGAGGGGGGTTACCGTCTTAAACGCGAATAGTGAACGACCACGTAGCGGGATAATAATAAACAATGGTACGTGCGCCGTAATTATATTAAATAATTTATCGAACGCATTTTTAACGACGGCCGAAATCAAATCAGGGGGAAATGCGTTCTACGTAATAAGCGCGTACCTCCCGCCGGTCGATTCCAGGCTGGAAAATCCCCAAACCAAGGACTTGATAAATCAAGTAGATAGTATTATTCGTAAAATCGGCAGAAATAAAAATCTAATCATCGGGGGAGATTTTAATGCCAAGTCGCCACTATGAGGCAGCCCTATCGAAGACGATAGACGCTCGCAGGTTACTGATCTTTTTACGGAATGGGACCTTAGTGTGATAAACACTAATGATTCACCTACGTTTGAAGGGCATAGAGGTAGCAGTTTTATAGATATTACTGCAGTCTCGCACGAAATGTTAGAAACGATTTGTAATTGGAAATTAATGTCGGACGAAGAAACGCTCTCTGACCATAAATTAATAACATGGGACGTTGAAACCAAAAGAAACGCAAACGAGCAGCTAACTATATTTCCGCGGTTCTGTAATAAAAAAGCAAATTGGGAGCGATTTAAACAAAAATTTGGCGAAAGTATCCCTGTGCTCGAAAATGAGCTATATAACTTCCGAGAGGCAAACGAAGTGGAAACACTCGCGAAAAAATTGAACGACGCGGTGGTAGACGCGTCGTCGTATTCCATTCCGCAAAAGAAAACATTTAAAGACAGCGTACCCTGGTGGACCCGGGAACTAACCACCAAGCGGGCAGAAACGCGTAACCTAAAACGCCGCTATCAACGCTCTTCGGGAGATGTAAGAGAACAACGGAGAATAGAATATAATCAAAGTTACCGCGAATATAAAATATTAATAAAAGAAACGCGAACGAATAAATTTAAAGAATTCTGCACGCGAAACTCAGAGAAAAAACCCTGGGGAACCGCATACCGCGTAATTAGAGGAATACAACAAAAAATCGCGCTAAGTAATATAAAGAAAACAAATGACGAATACACGGAAGGTTTTACAACCACGGCGGAATATTTACTAGAGAATTTTTCCCATCAGATAATCCCGAGGGGGATGAATGGTCGCACGATTTAGTACGTCGAGAAGCTGCAGAGGCGCAAGGAACAGGTGCCGATAAGGCAATCCTAGTTCACGAGGTCATCAGGGCTCTTAGGAAGATGAATCCTAAGAAGGCACCGGGGCATGATGGAATCACTTCAGGCGCAGCTCTGGAGGCGTGCCTGTTAGCCCCGTGTGTCTTTGTCGAGTTGTTTAATCTTTGTTTAGAAAGTGGCGTTTCTCCGCGTTGCTGGAAAATCCAGACCGTAAAATTTATACCCAAACCTAAAAAGGGTGATTCGTCAGATCCGGGCAGCTATCGTACAATTAGCTTGCTACCGGTGCTGGGGAAAGTTTTAGATCGCGTAATGACTACGCGTATTGAGCACCTAGTGCGAGACAGCGGCGGTTTTAATAACCGACAGTTTGGTTTCGTGGAGGGCAAGTCGACTATCGACGCATTAGAATTTGTTGTCGGGGAAATAAAGCAGGCGAGAGATGCTAAAGAGCACTGTGTCGTTGTTGCTTTAGACATTTCAGGAGCATTTGATGCTGCCTGGTGGCCATTAATCGTTTGCGAGTTAGATCGTAGGGGTTGTCCGCAAAACTTGATGTCCTTGATCAAGAGTTATTTTTCGGGGCGATTGGCACTGGTTGAAATTCCGGGTGAAGTTCTGTCGCGTGAGGTAGAAAGGGATGCCCGCAGGGGTCATGTTCTGGTCCCACATTTTGGAAGTTGTTGTATGAGAGCATCTTTAAGGTCAAGTTGCCCGCAGGATGCTCAATCGTTGGGTTTGCGGATGACACGCTTTTAATTGTAAGATCGAGATTGTTAATGGATATTCGCACAAAACCGAACGAGGCGCTTAATAAATTACACGAATGGTCGCAGGCGGTAAAATTAAAATTTAACACGGCGAAGTCAGAGGCGCTTTATTTCGGCACGAAACCAGGACAAAGACCTCCTAGGCCAGAGCTAGGAGGGGAGAAAATCCCGTTTAAAGATTGTATTACCTACCTCGGCGTCAAGATCGACGATAAATTAAATTGGAAAGCGCACGTACAATACGTTAAAAGTAAGGGCGTCAAAATATCAAATAAAATTATGGCGGCGGCTAAAATAAAGTGGGGTTTCAGGGGCGAATCGCTGAGCACGGTTTATGCCGGAGCAATTAAGCCGGCGATGCTGTACGCAGCTTCTGTATGGGCAGAAGGTTGTAAAGTCAGGGGGCTGCGTCAATTGACGAGCGTACAACGCATAACCGCAGTAAAAGCGGCGAGGGCGTACAGGACCACCTCCACGGAGGCGGTCTTGGTAATCAGTAGGACTCTCCCTATCGAATATGTCGTTAGGGAGATTAGAGATAAGCGATTAATAAATATAGGAAAAAGGCGCGAAATTATCGAAGATCTTAATCTTGGTAATAGGGAAATTGCAAGAAAGATCGTTGTATCTGAGTTGGGGCACCCGGCTGATATTAGAGAAATCGAGTTTGTCGAAGGTGATGAGGACGCGATGGGTATCAGAATTTATACGGAGCGTTCACGTATGGACGATGGGCAAGCAGGCGCGGCGTTTGTCGTGTATAAGCAGGAAAGGGAGGTGTTTCGGTTTCAAACCAAACTCGCGAACTGGAGCACAATTTTCCAGTGCGAATTGGTAGCCATACGAGAGGCTATCGATTACGTAATAAACCATACGGGCAGAGACGAGTATTATATAATCAGTGATAGTAAATCGGCGCTGACGGCTTTAACAAACATGAACACCTCGACAGACCTCCAAGCGGACGTCTGGAGGATAGCGCGTACGGCGCTCGAGTTTCAACGTTTAAAGTTCTGTTGGGTCAGGTCGCACAATGGTAACGTAGAAAACGATAGGGCTGATGAATTAGCTAAAGAGGCCGCGACGGGAGACTTTCGAATATCACATTCGTCGATACCAAAGTCTTTGATTAAAAGAAAGCTGCGTGAAAAGTCAATCCGACAATGGGAAGAGAGGTAGAACAACGCCACGGGCAGGTTGACCCACAAATTCATACCGAGCTTAGAAGCTAGAGGCAAGATCGAGGTAAAACACGATCATAAAATGGTTCAGTTGATAACAGGGCACGGCGCCCTAAAAGCGTATTTACATAGGTTCGGGTTAACCAACAACGGCCGCTGTGAATGCGGTGAGGGCGCGGAAAGCGCAGAGCACGTGCTCTTCAACTGCCCGCTTGAAGCGGCAACTCGAGGGTTGGCTGATACGAAATTAGCTGTCGTAGGTCTGGCATGGCCAAAGAGCCTAGAGGAAGTCGGGGAAGTGGCTAACCAGAAGCCGTTCTGGACAGCCTTTAGAGAGTTCGCAGGAAGGGTTGCGAGATTAGACGGTGATAATCGTGTGCAAGTCTGGAGGGGATGGTGGGAGGATTGAAAAATTATAGATTTCGACCTGGCGTGATTTTGACATGATAAGAGCATTATAACCAAAACCTGCAAAAAAAAAACAAAAAAAAACAACAAAAAAAAGAGAAAGAGGAAAAATAAAGAAAGAAAACCAATAATAATAATAATTAAATAAGTATACCCAAAACTCTAATATGCATGACTAACACACACTAAAACAATCACTGTCCCACCTTCTACGCGCAGAAAATCGGGAATAAACGAAACAAATAAATAACAACAAACTAAATCAGAAAACCTCATTAATTTAAATAAGTGTAATAAATAAAGAAATAATAAAATAGAGTGAAACCGCGCATCCCCCCAGGACTTAAAAGTGAAGTGATGGTGATTGTGATCCCCCCCAGAACATTTAGTGCATATCCACCAGGACTTTAACAGTGCATATCCAACTCCCCCATAAAGGTAGAAAACCTATAGATATAGGTAGACGACCAGATCTTCGAATGCTGGAGAAAATTATATTGAAGATAAGAATAAAATTGTGGCGGCTGTACTCGCATGAGCATGGATTTGTGCTTTTAAACAGATTTTGAAATAATCTAACAAGCGCGTTTTTTGTGTAATGGCGCTAGTCGATATAATGCTCATGCGAGTGCACCTGATAATGTATTTGCTTTTGCTGATATATGCACTGTTACATGCTTTTGCTTATTCAGAAATTTATTTATATATTTATTATATGTTTATTTATATATTTATATTATATTTATATTTATTTTTACACTTATATTTTTGCCTGCATTGTATTGTTTTGTGGCTTGATTCGTTTGACGTTCTGTTGCCAATTTTTGGCCGCAGTATATATAGAAAAGAAGATTGTATGTAATATTATGTCTGTTAGGGAATGATAGGGAACGTTAGGGACAAATTTAGGTTAAAACACTTAGATCAGGGAGGACGAATTTGTAAATTTATAGAGCAGGCAAATAGCTGGATTCACTATTAATACTTTTGGCAACTGCTTAGAAAATTTGAATCCATTTTAAATTAGTTAGCTAGATTTGGATAGTTTGAAGTCGACTCTTCAGGTCGCACTGGTAAGCAGAGCCGGCGTCTGCTATCCGGTATTACGGATCCCTCCCCCTCTCATTTTTGTTTGTGTTTTGTTGATCGGGCACACTCCAAAGTCAACGCTAGGGATACCATTATTTAAACCCTGTTTTAGTTTTTATTTTAGTTTGTTAGATTTTTATTTAGGGTGGATTAATTATGAAGTTAGAATTAATAAAAAGCACGTTTATTTTTCGCGTTTAAACCCAATGTAGTACCTCCGGGTGGAGCATTGGGGACGTGGCCGCAAGTATAGCGGCCCTAATTCAAATTATAATGTTTCAAAATCAGCGAACATCTAACCATGTGATTACTTTTACCTCATTCTAATACATGCTCAAGTACTCTCTCTTTAATTAATATCGATCACTACTTGTAGTTAACCTTCAATGCCATTCGTCGAATATGTTGTTGTTTGCGTTTGTTTATAATGATCTTGAGTGTTTAGCTAGAAATCCTTGACGATTATTTTCAAGCTTCGTAAATTAATACCGAGAATGTTTTCAACGTTAGAAAGTCCTATTGGGAATGTTTTATTTGCCTGCTCCTTCTTAAAACCAATAACCGTTATAACTATAGCGCTTTGGCTATTATTAAACTTTTATATTTATACACATGTTCAAGTTATACACTAAATTATAATAAATTATGCACGCCAAGAATATTTACACTTAGAATATCTGTTACTTTATGAAAATCCTTCACCTTCCTTGATAACGGTCTTAAAATTATTGATTTCTATACTACGGAAAATTGAAAACTTTTGGACTCTTATATCTACACTCTAATCTAAATAAGATGCATGTGTTTGCACTGCACGTCAAGGATACACATTTTTTACATTTACTATTTGTAATTGGTATTTACAATTACTCTAAAATAAAGCAAAATTGACCTAGAAATCTATTTTAAAAATGCAAATTCCAACACTATAATTATGGAAAACGTTTTAAAATTTTAAATGAATTGTATATCCATGCGGTACCCTCTTATAAATAATTACCTAACTTATCTACTCTATTACATCCTATGAATACACAGAAATATATACACATATACAAGGTGTCCGAAAACTCTTTTCAATATATATATATATATATATATATATATATATATATATATACTTACCTATTATACAAGTTGCTTCATTTAGCCGCTAGAGGGCTTCAAAAATCGTGAAAAATATTTGATATTTTAAAATAACTTGAAAACGCGTCGATAGATTTTGACCATTTTTGGGGTGCGAGTTTCTACTTTCAATTGACATCTTCTGGTGGTGTAGGCAATAATTTTAAAAGCATACGAGTGTCCCAAAAATGATGTATTGTATAAATATCCGACCATTACTTTTTTCCTGTTTATGCAATGACTACCAATTTTTTTATGAGTAGCCGACTTAATTTGGAAACTTTTTTGTCTCTTGTAAAATTTTAATTAGCGGTTTGACAGAAAAAAATAATTTCAAATGTCTGTTTTTTTATTTCTATTTCATTGTTTTGTTTATTATTTATTACTATCATTGAAAATTAACAGCGCGGCACAAGTGTTGGACCATTACAATAAATTTTCAAAATGGTCGCCATTTTCTTCAATGCTCAAATTAAACCTTCGTAAGAAGTTTAACTGAACTCTCTGCATTGTTTGTGCATTATTTTTAAAGAGTTGGCTGCATTTAAAATTCGTCTATACAATTCTTCTTCGCTATCAAGTGGAGACCAATAAACCTTAGATTTTAAGGTACCCCACAAAAAAATAACACAGGGCGTCAAGTCCGGCGATCGTGCTGGCCAATTTGACCGGAGCATCATATCCCCTTCCGATCCATCGATCCGGATATTTTTCGTGTAAATGTTGTCGAACAGCTAGAGTAAAGTGGGGAGGAGCACCATCGTGCATGAACCACATGTCTTGGCGAAGTAACAACGGCAGATCTTCCAATAAATTCGGCAATGTTTGTTGTAGAAAGTTGAAGTAATTGTCTCCGTTTAATCGATTTGGTATCACAACAGGACCGATAATAAAATTATCAATAACTCCAGCCCAGACATTAATCTTAAATTCATGTTGATAGTGAGTCACTTTAGTTGCATGAGCGTAAACATGTTTATTATGTATGTTAGTAATACCAGATCTTTGAAAAAGAAGCTTCGTCTGTAAATAAAATTTTGCGACTGAAATTTGTATTTTGAATTCTCTGATCTTGAATAAATTGACAGAAAGCTAGACGCCTCTCAGGATCGATAGGCAAAAGGTCTTGTACTTGTTGAACGTGGTATGGGTGTAATAACTGTTCCTTTAAAACGTCATGAACAATACTTTTAGGAACTTGTAGTTCAAGTCCTAAGCGTCTGGTGCTTATTTTTGCGTCTTCTTCAACTCTATCCAAAATTTGCTCCTCTAGATCCGCAGTTTTTGTGGTACGTTGCCGTTTTCGATCCGCATTTCTTGACTGAAAGCTACCATTTTCACGAAGACGTCTTTCAATATTTGCGAATGTTTGGTGGTTTGGAATTCGGCGATTGGGAAGTCTTTCCCTATAGACGCTATCGCTTTCACGACCATTGCCTTGACAAAATCCGAAAATCAAAAGCATATCCACCAGTTCGTTGTTTGTGTAAGTACTCATAATGTAAGATCAAAGATGCAAACTTTTATTGAATTAAGCAGAAGTTCACGACTTGACAGGTAAACTGAGGGTAAATGACAGTCAAATTAAATAACAAATAAAAAGCAAACCCAACTACTAAACTATGCTTTTTGATTTGCCCCGTTTTATACTTAATGCAGCAATGATGACGAAAGTATGCAGACATTTGAAATTATTTTTTCTGTCAAACCGCTCGTCTAATCAAAATTTTACAAGAGACAAAAAGTTTCCAAATTACGACGGCTACTCATAAAAAAAAATTCGTAGTCATTGCATAAACAGGAAAAAGGTAATGGTCGGATATTTATACAATACATCTTTTTTGGGACACTCGTATGCTTTTAAAATTATTGCCTACACCACCAGAAGATGTCAATTGAAAGTAGAAACTCGCACTCTAAAAATGGTCAAAATCTATCGATGCGTTTTCGAGTTATTTTAAAATATCAAATATTCTTCACGATTTTTGAAGCCCTCTCTAACGGCTAAATGAAGCAACTTGTATAATAGGTAAGTTGGCTTAAATCGATCTATTTCGAGCCAAAGAATTTTTGTTCTTACGTTGTACGCGTATTTTCCGGACACCCTATATATATATATATATATATATATATATATATATATATAGTAATGAATGTTCCTGGAAAATGGTCAGGTATAAGTAAAACAACTCAATTTGTTTTCATTGGTTTTCATATATTTTCATGCTTTACGCGTTTCGGTTCCAAATAACCATTTTCAAAATTGCAGCTAAAAATTACATTGTTATAAATACTATAAAATTATACACTATAAACATATACTTGCACTAAAACATTTTTAAATAAATAACAGATACATTATAACTATTGTACGTCGTAAAGGTTTAGAAATGTTATACTGAATGACTAGATTAGGTTAACTGGTTAGAACAAATAATCTGTTAGTGTTGATAATTTAAAATATGTATACTATTGGAGTAAATTGTAGTATGAGAAATGTGAATTACTTAAAAGCGTATTCTTATTGAGGTGCCATAGGTTACTATTTATTTTGTATTAGTCTGTAGTAAATGTTAGTGAATTGTTCATGGTCCGACTTGGAATTTACGGAGTGTCTGTCGCGTTGTATGTGAATGGTTTCTAAAATATTTCTTTTATTGTCGTTTGTTTCAGTACCTAAAACCTTAACATTCTTAAAATCGAAATTGTGTGATGTTTCTATTGCATGGTTAGCAAGTGCTGTGCATTTTTTATTATTTGTTTGGATTGAGTATTTGTGTTCGTATATTCTTTTATGAAGATATTGTTTTGAATTTCCTATATAACATCCCTTACAGCCAAGACAGTTGATTTTATAGATCGTATGTGTTTTGTTCTTATTTTCTATTTGTGGTTTTAGGTTGGTAAAAAATGTTTTAGTAAAATTATTTGGTTTGTGGGCAATATGGATATTATGACTTTTAAACATTTTTAATTCTTTCGGACAAACCAGGTATGTATTCTATTCCAACTATTGATTCACATTGACTGAGTTTGTTCGTATTATTTGTATTATGTATATGTTGTGGATTTTATTTTTAATTAATGGCTCATAGAATTGTTTTGGGTAGGCGTTATTTTTAATACGGTTTTACTTTTTCAAATTTTTGGTCTATATTTACCGTGTGATAATTGGATGGCGTGATCGATAAGGTTGTTTACAACGTTTTTTTGTATTGTTTAGGGACACTAGAATTATAATTTAAATATCTTCCACTCCATGTTTAAATTATAATTCTGTGTCCCTAAACAATACAAAAACGTTGTAAACAACCTTGTCGATCACGCCATCCAATTATCACACGGTAAATATAGACCAAAAATTTGAAAAAGTAAAACCGTATTAAAAATAACGCCTACCCAAAACAATTCTTTGAGCCATTAATTAAAAATAAAATCCACAACATATACAATAATACAAATAATATTTTAGAAACCATTCACATACAACGCGACAGACACTCCGTAAATTCCAAGTCGGACCATGAACAATTCACTAACATTTACTACAGACTAATACAAAATAAATAGTAACCTATGGCACCTCAATAAGAATACGCTTTTAAGTAATTCACATTTCTCATACTACAATTTACTCCAATAGTATACATATTTTAAATTATCAACACTAACAGATTATTTGTTCTAACCAGTTAACCTAATCTAGTCATTCAGTATAACATTTCTAAACCTTTACGACGTACAATAGTTATAATGTATCTGTTATTTATTTAAAAATGTTTTAGTGCAAGTATATGTTTATAGTGTATAATTTTATAGTATTTATAACAATGTAATTTTTAGCTGCAATTTTGAAAATGGTTATTTGGAACCGAAACGCGTAAAGCATGAAAATATATGAAAACCAATGAAAACAAATTGAGTTGTTTTACTTATACCTGACCATTTTCCAGGAACATTCATTACTATTTATATATGGTCAAGAAAATTTATATCTTATATATATATATATATATATATATATATATATATATATATATATACACATACATACATATATAAAATAATTCCAGTTTGCGAGTTTTAGGTCATCAGGAGTATTTAAGAATACTGTTTTCACTCTAATCCCTTATTCGAGATTAAAATACGAGACTTATTTCACTAGCAAAACCTAATAGATCTTTGTAAGACTTTTATGCAACATCTGGCTTCACAAAACACTCTTACTTTAAAATTCAATTCAATTACTTCCTTTATTTATTTAATCCAGGATTTTAGTTCAAAATTGAGCGAAGATAGTGAATGCGTGACAACCAGCTGAATTTTTGTATACATGTTCTAGATGATGTATTGAATTATTACCGAAAACTCCCCGTCCATCTTCCGCTTGCGTTTCCCCATCCCCACCCCCCCTCCGCATCGGTTGTCACCAGACGGCGTTTTTTTCTAATTCTTACTAAAACTGTTAGAGTTTAAGAAGGAACAAAATGGATGTTTGGTTAGTTTTGATGACTGACAGTTTTCGAAATATACTTACCCAAACTTCAGGAAATATTTTTTTTTGCTAAAACTTTAGCTTTTATACTAAATTTGTCGATCAACGGTCGAAGCTGTCATTAATTAGTGTAGACGTGAATTAATTCTGATAAATTTACCTACAAATCGAGACATAATTCATCTTCATACGAGTTTTAGTTTTCGATTTACATCTTGCCGCGCCTAGAATCACAAAATACCCATGTACGTTTTAATTTCATAATTAAAAAATCCGATTCACGCTAAAATACCTATTTTATATGTTTGGTATAAAAGCACGACATGATACGACTCCAATTCGCCTGGTGTTAAGGGATGCAGTGCATATGATGTAATAAAAATCAAATTCATTCCTCCGCTTTCGCCGCTCCAACCAATTAATTCCACACGCCGCGCATATAGTCGGCCGTTGGCATCGTTTTATGTATAACGTGTGATCGTTTAATCTCCTGCGCAACCCGTTACCCGAAGTGGTCGTGTAGTATTTTGTTCGCTTTCATTAACAATGGATGTCTGTTTATTGTGTAATCTTTCACTCGAGAGCGGCGTATTGATACCCTAATAAAGGCCAGTATAGCTCGTGGAGACAACCTGGACGAGGCGTTTGGACAAACCCGTCCATTTCGAGTACACGAGCAGTGCAGAAAAGACTACACTCGACCTACGTTCATAAGTCAAGCACATAATGAAATAGTGTTAACCCCAACTTAAACACGGTATCAACGCGCTCAAGTGTACCCATCTTCGACTTGAAAAAATTGTTCATTCTTTGCGGGGATGAAGCAGATGAACTAAAAGACAAAACAGCTTCCTCAGAAATACAGACGAACAATTTGTAAAATAACTACTATAGGCTTAATAGACAATATAAAGTATGTTGCTATGAAACGTAAGAATAACTGGGGTAGAGAAGCTAAAAAAATTATCAGGTGTAATTGAATTAGTGGCAGCTAAAGGCCGTTAGCACAAAGTCTGTTATGCAAATTTTTTGAAAGATACCGATAGGAATACAGGGGATATAAAGAGACAAGCGTTTCAGCAGCTTTGTATTGAGATCGAAAACGGCGAGGAATGCCAGTACACACTTTCTGAAATTAAAGATCGTATGTCTCAAATACGCGACGGAGAAAATGGATACACGTCTCCCTACTTAAAACAAAAACTTATGCAACATTTTGGCAACAATGTAATAATAACCCGTTTTTGTGGGTGAACTGGAATCGTTTGCCTCCGTGAAAGTGTGGACAACATTATCCACAAAAAGTAGTATCAAGAGGCACTCTCTGATAAGTCTGAGCAGCGTCTCAGAATAGTATCGACAGCAACAGCTATAATACGAGAAGATATACGATCTCAAGCGTATGATTTGACATCCTACTCTGCCAATGGCAAAGACGTCGGAAAAAAAGTATCATCCCCCAAACCTTACAGTGTTTCGCCAGTATACTCATTCAATCAAAAAGAGATTGTCAATGTGTTCAAAGAAAACGTCAAAGTGTAAGCGAAGCTCTTATTTCAGCTTGTCGTTCCAGACCATTTGTCTCTCCAATTCTTATAGGCGTTGGTATCTATATTCATCAGCGTCGCCGTGGATCAATGTAGTAAGCGTAAGACTACGGATCTCAAGATCCTGGGTTTGAATCCCGACACGGTCGGCTGCTTAAAAAATGGCAGGTGAGCAGTTTTCACAAAAAATTACGTCCTCGTTCGGATGAGAAGTTAAATGGAGGTCCCGTGTGTGAGTGCTGTCACGCACGTTAAAGATTCCTACTTTGCCTGGAACGGCAAGGGTTCGGCAAAATGCTAAATTTTCAGGCAACAAAAAACTCGCCTCCTGGGCAATGTAGTACCTTCGGGTGGAGCATTGGAAATGTAAATGCAATATCTATATTCATCGTCATTTTGCTTCTCGAATGGTAATTAATTTATTGAGTAGTATAGATTTCTGTGTGCCATATTCTGAAGTGCAGAAGAACTTTTTAAAGGTAGCTCCCATGAAACACACCTCAGATGCTTTTATTCAATTTCTTTTCGATAATGCCGATTTTAATATACGTACTATAGATGGCAACAATACATTTCACAATATGAGGGCATAAAAATGGAGACCCTTAAGATCGAAAGCATTGAAGAAGTTAAAGTGAAGAGACATCACGCTAATGATGAGAGCCCATCAGAAATGAGTGGACGCATGCAAATCCTAACATACGCAAAACCTCCGAGGAAAGGATTGAAATATGTACGTGATCGAGACGTAGATTTACTACAAAATCAAAGGATTTTCGTTCAGGCTGTACTATTACACTATCTATGGATTTCCGGATACTGGCTTAATACATCTCCAGTACCTAGTTGGAACGGTTACATGAAGGTAGGTCTACAGCCTGGCCGTAAATATGAGATCAGTGATATAACATTTCTTCCGTTCATCAACTTGGATCCCGGCAATTTGTCGTCGTGTATATATTCTGCATTACAATCCGCTCAATCCAAGTGTCACAAAATTAAACCAACTACATGTTTGGTTGCTTTCAACCAACCATTATACGCCAAAGCCACAGACATCTAGCGAACTCATCCAACGGTGAATTGAAGAATACAATTGTTTTGCTAGGAGCATTTCATACCATAATGTCATTCTTGGCCGCTGTTGGTTACATTATGTGAAATAGACGAACTGTGGTCAATGGTTTATGCCAAAAATTCTGTTATTCATATGATCAGTGGCCATGCATATTTTCGGGCACTTAGAGCTCAGAATTTAACTCAAGTAGCACTGTCCTTGATCATTTTAGAAAATGACAGTGAGTTCATTGACGACGAAAAATAAAACTATTAGAAATCTACAACTATAACATATCTTTTTATGATAGAACAGGCAACCCTCACCTGTCGTGAATATACGCTGCGCCGTGCCGTGTAGTGTGCTATCAGTTGTATTGTGTAGTATTGTTTAAGCCGTTGTGGCGTGATGGCATCTTGAAGCGACTCTCGCGTGCTTACGTGTTTCGGGTATGAGTCGACTTCTTTTGTATATTAAGATACCATACAAACTATTATTGTTCATTATTTTGTATAAAGTTTATAGTTCGTTAAAATGTGTAAACACTCATTTAAGTTTTGTATGTATAACGGTTGAGCTTCATTAATTAAAAATAGTTACTACGTGTGTGCTTTATTTTAAAGATAACCAAAGCCTACCCCTGGGATTATCATAATGCTAGCCGAATAAAATACTCTACCGCGCCCTTAATTAATAAAAACTCTCGCACAACCAATTTGAAACAGGTGAGTTCTCTGAGCTTGAAGTACATCAGTCGTCACTGGTAGAAAAACTAGCGAAAATATATTTGAAGCTTTACAATCCAGAGAGGATTCCTCGCGCACGGCTCGACTCTGGATTCAGTACTTAAAACTGGTCAATATTATTCATTGCTCTGTACGAACCGAGAGAACGGAAAACTTTGAACTTCAATTGCAAAGCATACGAGAGATGATTCCTTCCTCTCATGCATCTCGTAAGCAGCTATGACATTTGAATATTATACTTATTGTTAAGAATTGCGCTTTTCCTACCCGGAAAAGGCTTCTTCGACTACTACGTTGTTGGTAGTTGGCATATGGTAATTAATATTTTTGCTGCCGTGCCTACGCAGTTCTCCACGCAGCTTCCAATACCTTGAATATAACAAGCCATTTCTATATTCTTTATTATTCCTTTTAACTAAAATTACTAATTTCTATTTATTTTTGACAATGACAGAACCCGAATTTATTTTCAACAACTACTCTCAATCGTTCCAAGCCTACTACAAAAAAACGACTGACCTTTGTCGTGTCGTGTCCACATGCCGAACATTATACATAAGTTTTAACACTTATGCATAACATCTATCATCACAGATGATGATTTTGTCTTCGCAACACAAAAAATTTCTATTTGTTTTCAGAGCATCTGGCTTACGCAAAATGGGCAAGAGATTATTTGCAACAGATGGAAGATCTTGAAGAAACTATATCATCTTGTAAGTATGAAATACTTGCATCAAAATGCTACTTTACAATTCGAAGAAATGATCAGTTTTGGTCTGGAGTTTCAGCTGATCTTGCGATCGAGCAAGGTCTAATGCGCTCCATAAAAAACCAAAGGAGGACTTACTACAGGTACCTACATAATAATAATATTTTATTTACAATCATCAAACAATAATCAGATTACTATACATGTCAGGAGTTTGAAAGTATGCCATTTCAAACCATCTAATGATTGAAGTGAAATGCTATTCGTAAAGTAGTCCGATCTCGTTTTTTTATTTAATTCAGATACAAACATAAACGGCAGGTGCTACTCTGACATTTGTTTTTTGACATAAAAGTCATTAATTTTTGCTTACTTGATAAAAACATAAAATACTTTAAAAATCATTTTAATTTCGTATTGGTTTTTTGTTACTTAACGTGGGTGACTGTAAATAAAGCACTACCTAGGCGCGTAGCGCTTTGATCATCAAACTTCGCATCGGTAATGAAGTATCTTCCGCCTCGGTTTGTAATCTACTATTGTTTTCTAAGTATTGTTATTTATAATCTAATATTATTTTCATTCAGGTAGAGGAATAACCGACAGCACACTTAGTACATGGATAGCTGCTTTGCCACGCTGCATAAAAATGTGTGAGTCAATTGAAGAATTCTCAGGAGTAAAGTCTGAATCTTCAGAACAACACGTGGACTTACGGGACAAGAGACAAACAAGAGATCTTAAAGACTCTCACACTGTCCGTGATTGGTTAGTTAATCATAATCCATTTGCATCTAGGCGAGAAAATGAGTTAGTAACTTTGTCCACTGGGTTACTTGGTGATGATTCCATAAACAGCGATAGGGCTCTTGAGATTGGCAAGGAGTCAATGAAAAATGTGAGTGGCAATTTTGGAGAATTACAATTAAAAAGAAAAAACAAAGTTAGTTCGTTGTCTGCTACGAATTGCAGTATAGTTGTTCGCAATGCTCGCATAGAAGTTAGTCCACAACAACTCCTCAATAGGATCGTATGTGTCATAAATAGCGAAGTTTGTCAAAAGGAAGCTTTTTAGTATGAACTCGCACCTAAACCCCCTTGCTCATTTGATGATGTTTCATGCAGGAAGACAACCAAGTCTGACCTTGCAAAAAACGTGAATCTTTCTTCCCTTGTTCAACAACCTTTCAAATAGATACATCCTACGTTCTTGACGGTGGATATCTTATACATGCAGTGAATTGACCGCCACGTTCTGCAACTTATGAGGAAGTGTGTAATTCGTATGTATCATATGTTATGCAAAATTATGGACCGTCTTGTATAACAGTTTTTGATGGTTATAGAGGTGAGATAAATACAAAAATTGAGGAACAAAAGCGTGGGTCCGCAGATAAATCATGTGGAGACTTAAAAGTAGAAAAACACTTACCAATTGTTACTGGAAGGGATGAATTTCTTTGCAACTTAGAAAACAAAGCACAAATAATAGTTATATTGACACAAATGCTGCGAACCCAAAAAATGATCGTGTACCAAGCTGAAGCTGATGCAGACACACTTGTCGCTGAAACAGCAGTTAGATTAACTACAAGTGGCCCTTCTGTTACTGTTCTCGCAACGAATACTGACATTTTAAAGATATTGATCGTTAGATTGGATGAAAGCATTTTTAACATGTTTATGTTGAAACCAGGAAGCCGAAACCGTGAAGTAAATGTTATAATATTCAGGAAATTAAAAAAGAGAGGAGATTTAAATAATGTATTGCTTTTCGCACACGCAATGTCTGGCTGTGACACAACATCAACATTCTATAGAAAAGAAAAAGTAAAAACTTTTCAGTGCTTAAGCAAAGGTAAACAGCTGCAAAAAACGGTTTCTGTTTTCAATAACAATCCCCTCGCTAACCGACTTGACATTGCAAGTGCTGGAGAAGTATTAGTATTGCACCTAAACGATAAAACAAGTCTCAATATTGATTTAGACGAGCTAAGATATTATTTATATAAACAAACAGTTGCTCAGCAATAAGTACAGAATAATTTTCAACTCTCAGCTCTACCACCTACTAAAGACGCAACTTGGCAGCACTCATATCGTGTCTATTTACAAGTGCAACGCTGAATGGGAAACAATCTTCCACCTTGTAAATGGGGTTGAATTAAGCGTGGCCAAACTCTAGTTCCGGTAGCAACAGAGTTATCTCCTGCATCTAGTCAGCTACGGTGGTAAAAAGGGGCGCGAGTGTCGAAAAGTACGCTTAACGTGTTCAGCAATGTGTCGACAATGCCTGTGGTAATTCTCCCGAACCTTGCCACAACGATATTTATTAGGATCCTTTGTAAAGTTTTGTAATTCATAAATATCCTGTTGTTTTTGAAGTTAATGTTTTTTTCTGAATTCATATTCTTTTATATTTTTATATTCTGTTTTTTTAAATTTATATCATGCCATATGTACTGTATCGCTTAACATCAGGCAAAGTGGAGTTGTATCATGTCGTACTATTATACAAAACATAGAAAATAGGCACTTTAACATGAATAGGACTTTGTTATTATAAGATTAAAACGTTCATACTTTGCGATGCCTGACGCGAGTTACATATCCCCCAAATCAATGTATATGTATAAATTAAATGAAACTATTAAGTATTAAGAATTATTGTTACATTGTATAATTGAAGAACATGTAATAAAAGGTTAATGAAAGTTCACAAACCAGACATGAGAACAGAAACAGTTACTTTGTATTTCAGATGTAATATGACACTGCAGGTGCAGGTCACAGTAGACAATAAGACAGCAATTATTAGAATTAAAATTATTAAAATGTAATACTTTGTATTGTATCAAGAAATAGCAAACATCAGATCGGAATTTTCCACAAAGTGATGTTAGCATAAATATCCTCAAAAGCCCAAGATGGCCAGTCAGTCTCGAGCTTTACAACTTTTAACATTGTTGGTTAGTTGTTCAAGCTTCTCATATAGTTTTAAAATAATTAATTAGTGAAAAGTAACTTTGATTATTTTTATTTTAAACGTTGATGAACATAACGTACCAACCTGTTGAAATTATTTGAAATTTCAGTATAAATAAATTTGATAAAAGTGTTTTTGGAATAAAAGTCCTTTTAAAAAGAAACTCCCAAAAGCCCAAAACCTATCTGGCGCTGCCGGTAGCATTCCAGAAGGGCACCAGCAAATTCAAAAATCGAGAAAATGGTGGTTTTGAATTTTAATTCTTTGTCTGGAAGAAAACCAATTGGACGAAGTACAAAATCTACCAAGTCCAATAACAAAGAGGAAAGACTATAATAGAACTGGAAAACAAATTCTTATGAGTACCATAAGTTCATTTTCCTAACCATTTCAATTGCATATTGATATTAGGTAGTAAGAAACAAAACTCCAATCCAGTAAAATATACAAAAACAGATAATAAAAAAATCTATCAAATTTAAGTAACGAAAAACGATAACGAAGAGCAGATAATTAAAATTTTGAAAGAATATACCCCAGACAAAAAACCGTTTTTACTTTTATTTCACCACAGAACATTCATACAAACGATTTTCAGAATGATATATTAGATTATTTAATAATTCAGGACTCTAGATTATTCAATGAACACAAAAATTAATAATTTTAGATGAACCAGACGAAATAAATGACGTCATTAGAAACCAACATGAAAGTACAACCAACCATGGTGGAATCAAAGAAACATTAAAACAACTCATAAGAAGATATTACTTTAAGGACATGAAAGAATTAACCACGGATTTTATCAACCAATGTGAATTATGCGACAAGGCAAAATACGACAGCTCACCCCCAAAAGTACCTTTAATGCTAACTAATAGAACACCCGACAAACCTTTTCAAAAATTATATGCAGACACTTTGGCAGTAGAAGCCCAAAACTTTTTAACAATCGTAGACGCAAATAACTTTAGACAATGGAAGCAAATTTAAGAACGAGACCATACAAAATACCCTAGAACTCCATAAAATAAATATTCATTTTATAACAGAAAATCACCTAGAATCAAATGGACTAATTGAATGATTACACGTAACATTATTGGAGCAAATTAGACTGTTAAGACTAACCTATAAGAAAGAGCATATCACTAATATAATGTCATACGCACTAATTGCTTACAACAACAAGATCCACTCAACAACTAATTTTACACGCTTCGAACTAACATTAGGACATTCAGATTCCTGCAACGCTTACGATATACACTACAATAAAGAAGTATACCAACAGTATGTTAAAGACCACAAAGAAAAATTAAAAATAACTTACGATAATGTAAAAAATAAATTAGATAACAAGAAAGAACGTATTACAAAAACCCGCAATAAGAACGCCGATATAAATAGATTTTCAGCAGGACAAACCGTGTACGAAAGGAATTTTAAAAGTAAGAGACACAAAACGGCCCCCAGAAATTTAAGTCCGTTTAAAATAAAAAAAAAATACATTCACTTAAAGAATTTATGACACCCTGTAATTTCAGATGGACAACCATCACCCTTGTCATTACCTCCACCAAGGTAGAACGGACGACAACGACATAACAGTGGAAAATATTAAAAACAACCCCTGTATGCTATCAGTAAAATTTGGAAGTATGCAAAACACAATAAATTATTGGACTTTCGCACAGAAATTTGATTTAACTCAATTAAAACACGAACGTTATATAATTAGAGACAATTACTACAGACTGAAACAATTAATGGACACAGCCAAATTCGGAAAAGAATACGCAATAGAAATGCTTAACTACAACACTTAATTGAAAACCAAAATGACATAAAACCCATTGTTAGAAATCAAATATCTTTAACTCAATCAACCACAATAAAATTTAAGAATACATTAAGTAAGCTAGTAAATAACCAAGACAGTACAACAAACAGAATATTAACTCTTGAAAGTAACATGCAAACCACGATGCTAGGAATGCGAGATTTAATAAGATTTAACACGACATTCAATCAAATGATATCAACCCTTACTGTAATTCAACAAATTTTAGCCACATTAGAAAACGCTGTAACATTTGCTAAATTAAACACATTACATGCTAGTATTATAGAGCCAATTGATTTATTAAATGAATTACTAGGAATTAGATCACTTATAACTAATAGTAAACTACCCTTTGATGTAACATAATCTAAGATACTTATATTTGAAAAGATAGCCATAGTAAAAGTTTCTGTAAAGAATCATGAAATTACGTTTTTAATAGAAATCCCCATTGTAGAGATTAACACTTATAATTATTATCATTTATTTGCTTTCCCCATAAAAGTTACTAGCCAGTATCAAGTTATTATACCTAAAACCAAGTTCTTTTCCCTGAATAAACTTAGGTATGGCTTCACGAATAAAAAGTGCAAGAAGTAGCCAGTCAATATTTATGTCAATCATTAACGACAGCAGCTATTCAAACAGATAGCCCTTGTGAAGTACAATTATTAAGATTCTTTAATCACTATGAGAATTGTGAGCCAAAACCAGTACACATTACGAATATAAAAATTCAGAAAGTCACGGACAACAAATGGATGCTGTATTTTCACAAGAAGTAATAGCAACTGCCCATTGCAACCAAGACGAAAACAATCTAGCCTTAATTGGAAGGAAAGTAATCACCCTAAAAGAAGATTGCTATTCAAAATTAAAAAACGAAATTATTCGAGTTTATCAAAACCCAGCAATAACGAAAAATTTGCAAATCTACCCGAACTACAGTTTAAGATTACAGAAACCGAGGACGACAAAATCATCAAGAAACCAATGCTACTAGAACATCTAGAACTAGACGACCTCAACCAAGCCGTAAAATTAATGGACAGTTAAGTGAATTAAAAGTGCCAAAATTACATTACGGCAATATTAGTGTTTTGACAATTTTATTGATTATTCTAAGAATTGTATTAACTTTATATTTATTGTACAAAATGTATCTTAGACATAGAAACAAGGAAACAAATTTTAGTCATAAGAAACAAGAAACAACGGTAAATCAATAAATAATATATGAAACCTTAGGGACAATAAGTTTTAAAAATTAAGTAAAACCCTTAATCTTCATCTACTTCGGGAGGTGTTACATTTCCCCTATATCAATATATATGTATAAATTAAATGAAACTATTGTCCTAAGAATTATTGATACATTGTATAATTGAAGGACATATAATAAAAGGTTAATGAAAGTTCACAAACCAGGCATGAGAAGGGAAACAGATACTTTGTATTCCAGACGTAATATGACACTGCAGGTGCAGATCACAGTAGACAATAAGTAAGCAATTATTAGAATTAAGATTATAATATAATACTTTGTATTGTATCAAGAAATAGCAGACATGAGATCTGCATTTCCCACAAAATGATGTTAGAGCAGGAATAGCATAAATACCCTCAAGAGCCCAAGATGGCCAGTCAGTCTCAAGCTTCACAACTTTACCGTTGTTGGTTGGCCAAGCTACTCATTTAGTTTTAATTTAATTAATTAGTGAAAACTAACTTTAATTATTTTTATTTCAAACGTTAAATAACATAACGTACCAATCTGTTGAAATCATTTATAATTTCAGTATAAATAAATTTGATAGAAGTGTATTTGGAATAAAAGTCTTTTTAAAAAGAAGCTCCCATAGGCCCAAAACCTATCTCGCGTCGAGTTGTAAATCGAGAACTAATACTCGTAAAACAATGAATTAGGTTTTGATTTATAGATAGATTTATCAGCATTAATTTGTGTCTAGACTAATTTATTACAGCTTCGGTTATTTTTGTATAAATTTAGTATAAAAGCTAAACTTTTAGCAAAAAAAATTTTTTTTATGCAGTTTGGGTAAGCATACTTCAGAAATTGTGTCTTGTCAAAACCAACCAAACACCATGTTATAGAGAATTTAATGAAGATTGTTTTTGCTATTGACAAATTTCTTGACGTTTGAAGAAGGGGGGGGGGCAAGCAAGCGACGGACGGGGAGTTTTGGTAATAATTCACTACATAATCTAGACTAGGTGTACAAAAATTCAGCTGGTTACCACGCATTCAACATCTAAAACCTATAAATCCTGGGTTAGTAGTGTTGCATAAGAATCTTAAATATATATTTTAGTTACCGCAATTCCACGTAATCAAACTCTTAAATTTAAAAATTGTTAGAATTGTATTTAAGGCAGGGTAGATCAAGACTAGAGTAGTTAACTAGATACGTATGCTATTAGCAAATCGGTTTTTGTTTGCATAAACTCCAATGTTTAAGTCGTTCGCGAAATTTCATTGTTGGCGTGCTTAACACCAAAAGCTTAAGATTAATGGGAGATACTTCTCTGTAACCGCAAGAAATACCATTTGTAATTTTATATAACCCACTTTGCAATATTCTTTAATTAAATAATATGCAAATATCGTTAAGCAACGTGTTTAAACTTAGATATGCTTTTTGGAATATGTGGTTTTTGTTGTGAGCCTTGAATGGTTAATAACATGCTTACCTCAATCAATATTGTTCTGGCGTACTTTTTGGTGTTTACTATGCAGTACATATCTATCTATTAATAGAACGGAAAATCTAAGTGTCTATTTCGAAGAAACATATTTTAAGAAACGAGGACAATGCAAAAAGTTGGTTAGATGCTATTAACATACACGTTATTTTGATATATCTTTACTAGGTATGAACATCCTCGTAATGCAGATCATTGGCTTTTTTGGTCATTACCTCAAATACCCTAGTACAAGGATAAAATTTTTTTTAACCTATTTTTGATATCTCTAATTGCCAAAACTAGATATACTTTTTCCATACAGCAATTGCAGTCGAAGTCATTTCATTTTCAATTTTACAATAAAAGATTGAAATACTAAAACCAACTTATGAGTAGGATCTAGAAAGAAGTAACCCATCGAGATACCACAGCCAGCTGAATGATTAGTCTCCGCAGGAGCATGAGACAGTAGTGACTTAAAAAAAAGAAAAAGGATAGCATCACCGCACCTAACCTAATAACTCAACAGAAGAAATTATCCCAAAGAAAGACGCGGAAGCACCTGGAACTGAACAATATCAACACCCGGTTAGTTTACCATACTTTACTACTTTGGACCTATGCAAACTCTCTTCAAAAGCTTTACTAGACTGTATCTGGAAATATTACTTCAGAATATAGCTCCATGTAACAAGAAGAACAAATGAAATTAGAAAAGAACAGGTAAAACTGAAAAATGGGCAGACGAAACTGAAAGAAGGGCAGACAATGCTTGAGAAGGGTCAGACAAAAATGAACGTACAGATAAAGGAACTCCAATCAAATCAAAAGAAATTTCAGACTCAAGTGCGAGAAAAGATTGCAAATTTGACAGAGGACGGATAAACGCCTGATGCGAGTTAATCACTAACAAGGTATCTGAAGTTCGAAAGAAGGTGCATGGGGTAGATAAAAGACACGAAAAATTATATCGAAACAACATGAACATATTCAACAAGAACCAAGAAAAGTAACTCTTGTGCAGGAAGAATAAATTCAAGACCCGGAGAATAGAAGCGGGAAACGTAGTAAAAATTGTCACGACTAATGGAGGAACTGTCCGAAAGTGTAGGCAGGATCGTGTTGGAAATTCAGGACAAGTTAGGCGAGTTGAAACAAAATGAGAGCAACGAATAAATAGGCTCGTACGGCTTAAAGCTACAGAAAAACGTGATATCTAGTTTGAAGGCAAAAATTGGGAGTAGCCAATGACGTTTATGGATAAATTGGATGAGTTGGTGAAAAACTTTCGTAACGCGGTACTCCACGGAAGCGCAGTGAAATCGCAGAGTAAATTCAGACTACCGGACGTACAAAGAGTTCAGACAACGGTTCATCGAATAGTAATGGGGCAGCATTCAACAGATGAACGTGAGGATAGACTTGATTGCACGCACGTACGCAAAGGGTAACAAAACTCGCAAAGAGTATGTATCATAAAAATGCAACCGGGCACGACAATTGACACTTAGGATGAACGAGAAAGACATTGTATAGTTGTTGGCGAGGCACATGGACAGTGAGGTCAACCGGGCGGTAGCCGCACAAAACATAAAGACGTTAAAGGATTTCTTGGAGGTCATTTGGAACTATGATATGTCGAAGGTCTTAGAAGAAAATAAGAGCAACGCCAGACACTCAAGTGAGAAAAAAACGGAGGCAATACCAGAGCAGCAGAGCAAAGCAGATTACAGCACAGGTTGAGATACAGTCGTGTTGAACGCCACAATATTAAGCGACCGTTGGGACATGTACAACAAGGACGATACTACCGCGATGACAACCAGGTGAGAAATGCAAGCTATCGGTAACTCTAACTCTGTTTGTTAAACATCAAATTGTTGTTTTAACAAGTTACACTGAATGTGAAAATAAAAAACTTTTACATTGATATTAGCATATCCTCATAGCAATTGATGTGCATTTATTATTTAATCCTCCAATACGGCATATCAACTAACAAAATTATATCTAAAGATCACAAACGCGTTAAAAAATCGCATTTGTACTATTCTGAAATTTCAAATAATTCCATTGAAAATTTATGAATCTATAGCAAGTTGAAGATGTATAAGAAAACTAAGAAATATTGGTAATTTGTCAGTAATAATTTTAGCTAACCTTCAAAGTTGACCACAAAAAACGCCGTATTTTACTACATAGTATGAATCTTTTAACGCTGTCACCTTACGGTAGAGATAAATTAGATGAGAAAAATAGTAAATTTGGATGAATAAATAAATATGGACCTACCTTGTGTAATAGATTTCACAAATAGTTAATGTTAATAAAGCATGATATCTTAATTCTTTTGTTTTTAGAAACTATAATTACAATTGGAGCATTTAATATGCTTAAAACTGTAAAAACCTAATTTTTTAAAAATGAATTTAAAACAATACCAGGATAACGCATTCGTTATTAACTAGGATAAAGGTCACTACAATAAAAACTGCTGATACAAAAGATTGCATAAAACATACAATGTAATAAATATGTACTACAAAAATGTTAAATATGCGAGATCGAACACTATTAATAAAATTGAATTCAGGAAGTTATGCAATAAACAAAACCACAGAGTGTGACGCTACAAAACAACACAACACAGGGACGTTCTCAATATAGTTCAATACTAATCACAAAAGAGGAACGGGCAAATAATACCTTTCCGGGTAGTCGGAGTCAACAGCTTCCATATGCCCTGGACCAACCCAGTACTGAGGCCGGGGTGGGGTAGACCATAAAAAACCAGCCAAATGAGCGCCACCTAAATCTATAACAGCTGTACTCCGACGGGACTGAAATAGGAAATCCTCACGCTTACCTGTAACACCCAAATCAGCAAAAAAATTCTCCTCACACCTCACACTCGAGTAATACAAAACTACCTTTTACATACAGTATTGACACTTTACTACAAACATATAATATATTTATAACAACAGTAAACATATAAAAGGCTCCAATTACCCACCCACTTGTTATGGTGTAATTTCCAATAAACAACCAGCAAATAACCTGATTGTATAACTCTTACTGCTACTTTTACTATTATATTTAACTCAATTCAGCCAACCTATTGAAACAAATCTGCGCCAAGATGGCAGAACAGAATGACTATTAAATAATGTTAAGGGTGGTATACCAGGATCCTCGTAGATTGACCCTTGAACGCTGAGGGCATTGGTATAAACTATAATTATACCTATAATGATCGGTGCATTGGCTAAACTTCAAACACGTGTTAAAATTGTGAATAATGTAAAGTACAAATTAGTAAATCTGAACCCACCCTATAATAAATGTGCAGACAAAACAGTCTTCAGTAAAGTGTTATTAAATAAAAAAAAAAATCTTCAACAAGCAATATCAACCAGACGGTTGCAGTAGAAAAATTAAATGTGGAACGACTAACCCACAGCTGCACTAGTCGTTGTAAGCTGATCTTAGCATAAGCCAACTAAGGGTTGCGACGGCAAAATAATGACTGGAGCTATTATTGGGGCTAAACTGAAAACCGCAGATCGAGACTGAAAACTGCAAACTGGGATTTGAAGACTTAGAACTTGGAACTTGGCACTTGGAACTTGGAACCCTAAAATTTATAACCTATAACTTCCATTAATATATTCACGACTTCTTACCGGTCAATTCCGGGTCCAGTACAAAACAACAAACGAAAAATGTACAAGTGGTCACCAAATACAACGGTCGAGGATTCACTTTAGATCTACAATAGCATAAAAGTTATCTATTTGAAAAATTCTTCGATACTTACGAATCGCCGAAATCCCAATAAGGAAATAAGAAAATTATTTCAAATCACAACGAATAATTTCCTTCAATTAATCCGCCAAAACCCTTTCAATAAAGGAGGAAATACAACGTTCCAACGGCGTAATTAAAATTGCTCGATTCGAATCAAGAGTGTAATCAAGAGTATTGTGTTGAGACCATCAAAGCTAGTCCGGGAACCGGTACCTGATAACACGGCGTGCTATCACTATTCGAATTCATACAATCTAATTTGGAAAGAATATACTTTTGAAGTACACTGCTAAATGCAAATGTCGTTATGAAAATTACGACCGTAACAACTCCCTTCTTACCCAAAAAAAAGAAGCTAGCGCTGGGGTTCGAACCCACGCATAACCATAACAAAGACACCAAATCCGAAGTTTCTTCGCCTTCAAGTAACCTTTGACGACAAAAGTTACTCAAAGTACAGTAAAAGGAACAAAACCGACAAAACTACTGAAGGGCACCAAAGTGCGCAACGTATCCCAAATACTGAAATCCAAAATCAATGAGCGGAACAGAACAAATAACTAAACAACAGACAACAAAACTTAGTCAAGGATCAGGACGGAGATCCTTGGCGTGCCACAATCAACACTACGACCATCATCAGTCTCCAACTGATAAGTCCACGGAGAAACGCATTTAGATATAGTAAAGGGTCCTACGTACTTGGGTGCAAGCTTATTTGTAAAATAAGCCGCGGCATCCGAGTGTACAAAATTTTGTGCCACACTTTTGGCCCACAACATAACTATCGGGGCGGCGACGTAGGTCGTACACCTTTTACTACGTACAAAAGCTCTGTCTAAACGAGCACGAATATCTTTAAAACCTTTTCAAAAATTGGAGGTCGATCCACAGGAAGCACAGGATCTTGCCCAATGTCATCACTCACGGGGACTTTGGGTAAATCGTGACTGTTACCCCTATGATGCATTTCACGACCAAAGTTCACGAAGTACGGCGTGAGACCAGTAGCCTCATGTCTCGACGTACGAACTGCGCATGCGGCTTTCTGAAGCAACGAAGCCCATGTACGTTGATTGTCTTTAACAAAGAAGCCAATATAGTTTTCAGAAAACGGTGCTGTCGTTCGGCAGCATTCGGCTGAGGATGATAATTTGCCGTATGGCTGACCTTAACACGATAGGCATCCATCAGAGATTTAAACTGACGTCCCTGAAATTGATTGCCGTTATCACAAATTATGGTGCGGGGGACACCGAATAAACAAAACACATGGTCCTCTAATAATTCAACAAGCTTGGATGAAGTAGCCTCTCTCATGGGAGAAAAATACAAAACTTACTGAAATAATCCTTTACACTCAACACATACTTGTATCCGGAAGTGGATCTTGGAAACGGTCCAACAATGTCAACAAAAATAAGTTCCCAAGGTCTTGAGATATCTGGGCGGCCCAAAAGGTATCCAGCAGGTGGTTTCTGTTCAACCTTGCAAGCAATGCAAGTATGACAGTTACGCACATATTTTGCAACATCACTTTTGGCTTTCGGCCAAAAGTACCTAGAACTAATTCGATGGTAGGTTTTAAAACACCTAAGTGGCCTGATGTAGGCTCATCATGATTATTACGCACAATCTCCAATCTATGGGACTTGGGGACTACGATCTTCCACTCAGAAGCAGCCGATTCTAAATCAGGGTATGGGGACTTACACTTTTGAATAAATTTGACCCATCAAATCGCCATAAGGAAATCTAAGGTGATCTTTCAAAATTTGATCACACATTTTGTGAAACCAACGATCTTTTATATTTTAAAATGTGGTTCCGGGTTACTAGGGGGTCCGATCTGGTTAATAACAGGCACAAAACGAGATAAAGCGTCGGGGACAACGTTGTCTTTGCCACGACGGTGGACAATATCAAAACTGAATTGTTGTAAACGGACACTCCAACGCGCTAAACGACCAGCAGGGTCTTTTAAATTATCTAGCCAAAGTAAAGCAAAGTGGTCCGTAATAATCGTGAAGTGGGAACCTTCAACATAAGATCTGAACTTGCCGATAGCCCACACTACCGCAAGACACTCTTTCTCAGTGGCGGTAAATTTCCGCTCGCTAGGACTCAGAGATCTGCTAATATAACTTATCACCTTTTCGCCATCGGGGTGAATTTGGGATAAAACAGCGCCCAAGCCATAATCACTGGCATCTGTTTGGATAGTAAATGGTAATTCAAAGTCAGGACAACTCATAATGGGAGCGGATACTAGAAATTTTTAATTTCAGTAAAAGCGGACTCGCATTCATCGGTCCATAAAATTTATGGCCCTTTCGCATTAATTTATTTATAGGGCTACTACCGTAGAGAAGTTTGGAAGAAAACGGCGATACCAACCGCATAAACCCAAAAAGCGGCGGACTTCAAGAACGTTGCTAGGTTGAGGAAGATCCAAAATGGCCGAAACCTTTTCGGGATCAACGTGCAACCCTTCCTTATCAACGACGTAGCCTAGATATTTGATTTCGGGTCTACAAAAGTGACATTTCTGTCGAGCTACAGTTAAACCAGCCGATTTCAACCGACGGAAAATTTCTTTGGTTACTTCTAAATGTTTATTGAAGTCGTTAGTAGCAATAACCAAATCATCAAGATAGACGTATACGTAGGAATCGAGGTCAAGACCGATAACGCGGTCAATAAGTCTCTGCCACGTAGCGGGACTATTATGTAAACCGAAAGGCATTCGGTTGAACTCGAAGAGACCTCTATCGGGAACGCTAAAAGCAGTAATTGGGCGGGACGGTTCAGCTACCGGCACTTGCCAGTAGGCGCTTTTAATATCAATCGAAGTAAGGTACTTGGCGTCGCGAAGTTTATCGAGGGTCGCTGAAACTAAAGGCAGGGGTAGGCGTCGCGTTCGGTGACCTTATTTACCTTCCGGTAATCAACACAAAACCGATAGCTGCCATCCTTCTTTCTCGCCACAACCACCGGTGACGACCAAAGACTTGAAGATGGACTAACAACACCTTGTTCTAACATGATGTCGAACTGGGAATTGACAATTTTTTTAAGGGTTGGAGACAAAGGGTAAAACCTTTGCTTTATTGGTTCAGCACTTGTTCTTATCACATGTTCTACCAAGTGAGTGCAACCTAGTGCGTCGGGCATATCTTTAAATAATTGTTCAATCGTCGAATTTAGTAGGGCTGTATGTTCTGGGTTAAGTTTATCATCCGATTGTATACTAAATAGGTTTGGTGTTACTGAAGAAAACTGCCATAGACCGTGGCGTAAGTCAGGTACAACACCCAAACTAAACCAAAAATCGGTACCAAGAATCAACGGATCTGGTACGGAAGGAATCACCAGAACTTTTATGCAGACAACTTTATTTTGTAATTTAATTGGTAAATTATAAGTGCCACTAATGTTACACATTTGACCATTAGCAACGCGGCATGCTTGAATGTTACTAGTTTGAAGTTTTATATTTAATTTACGGAGCTTGTCGTAACCAGCTTGGCCTAATATTGTGTGGGAGGCTCCACTATCAAGCAAACCGAGCATGGATATTCCATAGATGTCCACTTCGAGATAAGGACGTTCGTCGTCTATAACGTTCGCCAAAACAAAATTAAGGGTGGCTTTATTCTGAATTTCAGTTAAAAAGTTTATTAGACTTAAGCATTTGTTTGTAAGTTCATTTTTCCGAATTATTTCATCTTCATTAGAAGAAGTAATTCGTTGCAACCGGTCATCAATATGTGAAAGTCGCGTAGATATGCGTTTTGATTCATTAGAATGGTTAGAATAATTAAAATTGTTTAAGTCATTATCTAGATTATTAAGCTTGGCTAAACAAATAGCAAGCTCTGTACCAGGTATAATATTTAAATTTTCATTAGGCACTAATTCACACGTGACACTTACTTGTAGTAAGTCTCTTAATAATTTACGTTTATCTTCTACATTGGCTTTGGTTAAACAAAGACCGCGTATTCTCAATTCATACGAAATTTCATCAGATAATAGTCGATTTACGTCCATATCGATTAACAAAATTCAACACTTCAATTCAAAACAAATGTTCTGATTAGCAACCAGCGATATAAATCAGAAACAAAACAAGCCTTCACGTTGGGCGCCAAAAATGTGACGCTACAAAACAACACAACACAGGGACGTACTCGATATAGTTCAATACTAATCACAAAAGAGGAACGGGCAAATAATACCTTTCCGGGTAGTCGGAGTCAACAGCTTCCATATGCCCTGGACCAACCCAGTACTGAGGCCGGGGTGGGGTAGACCATAAAAAACCAGCCAAATGAGCGCCACCTAAATCTATAACAGCTGTACTCCGACGGGACTGAAATAGGAAATCCTCACGCTTACCTGTAACACCCAAATCAGCAAAAAAATTCTCCTCACACCTCACACTCGAGTAATACAAAACTACCTTTTACATACAGTATTGACACTTTACTACAAACATATAATATATTTATAACAACAGTAAACATATAAAAAGGCTCCAATTACCCACCCACTTGTTATGGTGTAATTTCCAATAAACAACCAGCAAATAACCTGATTGTATAACTCTTACTGCTACTTTTACTATTATATTTAACGCAATTCAGCCAACCTATTGAAACAAATCTGCGCCAAGATGGCAGAACAGAATGACTATTAAATAATGTTAAGGGTGGTATACCAGGATCCTCGTAGATTGACCCTTGAACGCTGAGGGCATTGGTATAAACTATAATTATACCTATAATGATCGGTGCATTGGCTAAACTTCACACACGTGTTAAAATTGTGAATAATGTAAAGTACAAATTAGTAAATCTGAACCCACCCTATAATAAATGTGCAGACAAAACAGTCTTAAGTAAAGTGTTATTAAATAAAAAAAAAATCTTCAACAAGCAATATCAACCAGACGGTTGCAGTAGAAAAATTAAATGTGGAACGACTCACCCACAGCTGCGCTAGTCGTTGTAAGCTGATCTTAGCATAAGCCAACTAAGGGTTGCGACGGCAAAATAACGACTGGAGCTATTATTGGGGCTAAACTGAAAACCGCAGATCGAGACTGAAAACTGCAAACTGGGATTTGAAGACTTAGAACTTGGAACTTGGCACTTGGAACTTGGAACCCTAAAATTTATAACCTATAACTTCCATTAATATATTCACGACTTCTTACCGGTCAATTCCGGGTCCAGTACAAAACAACAAACGAAAAATGTACAAGTGGTCACCAAATACAACGGTCGAGGATTCACTTTAGATCTACAATAGCATAAAAGTTATCTATTTGAAAAATTCTTCGATACTTACGAATCGCCGAAATCCCAATAAGGAAATAAGAAAATTATTTCAAATCACAACGAATAATTTCCTTCAATTAATCCGCCAAAACCCTTTCAATAAAGGAGGAAATACAACGTTCCAACGGCGTAATTAAAATTGCTCGATTCGAATCAAGAGTGTAATCAAGAGTATTGTGTTGAGACCATCAAAGCTAGTCCGGGAACCGGTCCTGATAACACGGCGTGCTATCACTATTCGAATTCATACAATCTAATTTGGAAAGAATATACTTTTGAAGTACACTGCTAAATGCAAATGTCGTTATGAAAATTACGACCGTAACAAGAGTTTACATTAATGTAATAAATTAGTATGTGAGAAATGCAGAAACCTTTAACAGACAAAGTGATATTTAAGATATGGTCAGATAATCAAGTCAATTGCAAAAGAACGTGATTTTTATGTAATTAACAGCGGAATAACGTTTTATTCATCATAAATTAAATGTTATATTGTGAGAACGAATTTTAATAGAAAAATGGATCTAATATTTCAAGTAATCATGACAGTTGAATGTTCAAGTCTACAAGTTATTTAAAATCATTAAAATGTAGTAATATGAAAAAGTAATAAGGCGAAAGGCTGCGCTGTTGGATTCAGTATAAAGACGGGTTAAAGGTTAGTTGGCGGAGCGCAGGTTCAAAGTGTGACGTGGACTTCTCTGAAGGGGGAACTTAAACGGTGCTTGCAAATTTGACAAAGAATGTTAAACCGTGCTCGAAATTGTAAAAGCTTGTGTGTGCCGTAATAAAAGGGCTAACCAGCGGGTATAGCTTAAATAATGAAGTGGGTTTTTAGCGCAACTGTTGTTTGCTAGAAGAAAATAGAAATACTAATGATTTCTGGACATCCTTGAGTTTAGAAATATATAAAACAGTAAGTACTTATTTGTGAATTTTAAATGTAAATGGTTGGTATCTATGTATTATGAAATTAACCATATACGGAAGTAGTTAGTTTGTTAAGCGACGACTTCGTGACGGAACTAGTGTTGTTTGAATTTAGTCATGATGTTATAGTGCACGGAAGTTGGAACATTTCAAAATACTAAGAAATATGTACGTATTGATTTTAAGTATTAGTTTTATTGGTGGAACGTAGTGCTATTTATGGCATGAAACTTTAGTAATTTCAATGCACAATAAAATGATAATCGGAAAAGTTGGTATTTAACTGTTTTTTATTTGTAATTAAAGGCATCTAGTTCAGTATGGAGAACGGAAAAATCGGAGTGATAGTATATTGATGGATTTGATTTAATATGTTTTCTTTAGTACTTTTTTTTAGTGATATTTGGCCTGTTTGATGCTAGAAAATGAGGTTTTTCTTGTAGAAATGTATGTTTGTATTTATATTTCCATTGTTTCATGTTAATAGCGATTAAGTTTAGTTTGATTTTTATTTGAACTTATTTAGAAACTAGGTGAACAGACAAATTTTTGAAAAGAGTTCTAGTCACTCCAGTGATGAAATTGTATTTGGGGAAGGCATTTTGTTGCACAATATTCTCTAATTTAGCCAAAACTTAATAAACGTTTTTAAGGGATTGTTCAAAAAGGTAACATATAACGTAATAAATTTAGACAACTAGAAGCAAAGGAGACCTATTCAGAATAACCGTTTTCCATGTAGGAATAATATTAAAAATATTGCTGAGACAAGCCGGTTTGGCATCCCTCAAGTATGACAGTAGAAAAACCTTTGAGAGTAAATAAATATAGTAGTGTAATTTTTCCATGTTGGCTAGTTCAAATGTTTATTATTTTAATTATTTTTATTATATCTTTTATAGGAAACCACTCGCGCGCCACTGTAGTTTGCCTATGCACCCTTAAAGTTGATACACGGGATTTCCGCCCATTTAGGACAAATGTAAATTTATAACGAATCGATCATGTTACGCATAACAATCTGTTACTGTTTTTGCAGCCAGGTTTCATAAAATAAGCTTGTAATATGTAACGCCTTGACGTTACATTGAATAAAAGCCTGAGACCAATAAAGGAAAATTAATCTTATATGGACAAATTAATATTGATGTATTCTATTTGTTCTGATTTCATAAATAGTAATGTTCAATGAGTAATACGTTTCGATCAAAATTTTAGTTTTATTAAGGGTGACAAACCCAAAAATTTCAAAAGCCTAGTATTATTTCTTTGTAATACCGACTTGAACGTAACTCAGATCAGTAACTTATCCAACAACCGCCAAAAAAAAAAACAGAATCCAATGCTATGGATTTCTCACGCATAATTAAGAAAACTTTTGTACACCGTTTATTAGAAATAATTCGGTTTAGTAATACATCGAAATAATTACAGTTGTAGCTTACAAAGTATTGAGACCAGATGACACAGGTTATTACTTTGTTGCTAAATGCATATCAAAAAAGCTGATGATGTAGCGGAATCCACAGATACTAAAAATTGCATAAATTTCTGTTTTCCACTATAACTAATTAAAAATGAGATTTTAATTCTGGCTATACTTAAAATAGCGAATCGAAAGCGACGTAAACTAAGTCTGTAAGCAACTCAAATAAAGCTAAAGTTAAATGTCACCTTATTAAAACTGATAACAAATACTTTAATATTCAAAACGATTTGATAAGCGGCGGATTTTTTTTAAAAAATAATGCCGTTATTACTGAGGTAACTTACAGGTACAATATCCATATCCGGCTCGAGGACCAATGCTTTACGTTAAACTTCGACAACCACAGATGGCGGAGAAAGTGGACGTATAAATATAATACAGTTTATAAAAGCGGAACGTCAAGTACTTACCAGTAATAACCGCAACGTTTAGCGGCAGTAGCAGGACGAGGAACCGTCGACTTGTTCTAACGGAACTCGAGAAACGTCAATAACGTTATAGTATCATAGTTACGATTACAATAGCGTTTGTACAACTACTGTCGCGACACTCACAGGTTAATCTCTATAAAACCATAGACTACAACTATATGCACGACGTAGGTGTATTTGACTTGCAAGCTAAATCTTAAGGGAAAATTAAAGTTAATTTTAATAATAATTACAAGCAGTGTAGTACCGTATGGGTTCACGCCTGATTCACGCTGAATAGGAATGTTATACAATAAAATAACCACTACTAAAACGGATGAAGAGTAGGAAGGGAAAGATAGACGCTGGCCTGTGGACTAAAAAGAAGTTAGAATTCTCTATTTGCGAGTGTTGAAGCTTCAACAGTTTGCGGAAAATGTTGAAACGGTGTCTATGTGGCCATATGATATAACCCTTTTAACACTGCAACAGGAAGCTGCTTTCTTAGCCTCAACACATTGTTATATCTGTGATAAATCATTTACTGTAGATAACATTAAGATTCGGGGACCATAATTATTTTATACCCAACAATAACTATAGAGGGCCTGCACATTTGGGTTGTGATATAAATCATCAACTCTCGAACTATTTCCATCGTTTTTCACAACCTAAATGGTTATGATTATCATTTTATAATTAAACACATTGCGGTTAATCTTGATGGTCGTATAGGGGTACTACCAGTAACTAAAGAAAAGTATATTTCTTTCACTAAATATATTCCTGAGAACTTGGTTAACTTTCGATTTATTGACAGTTTTCGCTTTATGAGTTCATCTTTAGAAACATTTGCTTCATATGTAACTGATTATCCGTTGTTGAAAAGTCAATTCCCACATTTAAATAATGAACAGTTTCAACTATTGACTCGGAAGGGTATATACCCATATGAGTTTATCAATAATTTTTTTAAGTTTGATTATACTTGTTTACCTTGTCAGCGACAATTTTTTAACACACTGAAGTATAGGACAGTCTTTAAAAGATAATATGAGCATGCACAGAGAGTATGGACAACATTTAATATTCAAAACTTAGGTTAATATTCTGATTTGTATATGAAAACTGACGTATTGTTGTTGGCAAACGTATTTGAGCAGTTCCGTTCAAGTTATCACTCCACTTATGGACTAGATCTGCTCATTATTACACATTGCCTGAGTATACTTGGTATGCCATGATGAAGCATACGGGTCAAGAACTGGAATTGTTGACTGACATCGATCAACTTTTGTTCATTGAAAAAGGTGTACGAGGTGGTCTTACTGAGGTATGTGCAGAACGATGTATTACTGCTAACAATAAATACCTACCCACTTATAATCCTTCCAAACAGGATAAGTATCTAATGTACTTTGATGTAAATAGCCAGTAGGGATGGACCATGAGTCAACCTCTTCCGTACGGATGTTTCGAATGAACTGATCCCAATATCGATGTAACCTCAATTCCCGATGATTGTCTTTTGGGTTATATATGAGAAGTTGGCTTGGAGTATCCTGAATCCATTCACGACCTACATATGGATATTCCATTTTGCCCCGAACATATAGACCCAACGACCGAAAAACCACTTGTAGAGAGAACCCAAAACTTCAAGTTAAATTCTAAATTCTAAGCAAAAATATGTGATCCATTACAGAAGTTTAAAGTAGATGTTGGCAAATGGGCTTAGATTAATAGCGATTCACAGGGTACTTAAATTTAAACAAAGCTGTTGGCTAAAATCATATATTGCTTTAAATACAGACTTCCGAAAGCGAGATTGAAAAAATGTATTCAAATTGATGAATAACGCTGTTTTTGGTAAAACAATGGAGAACAAGCGAAATCATGATAATGTTAAGCTGGTTGAAAGTTGGGATGTAGGTGTTCGAGTAGAACAAAGGACACAGTCTTGACAGCAATTTCCTTTAATGAAAAATAAGGGGTGCGCTTCAAGCTACAATTTTAACAATTAATAATTTAAACTTTTTTTCTATAACTTACATTTAGTGCGCCTATTTGAATCGGTGACTATTAACTTTAAATATAACTGTTTGTAACACAATGAAAGAAATCTATATTAACTACCTTCTAGCTACGCTATTTCCCAAACTCTCTAATGTGACGGTAAGATTGACATTATTCGCGTTTCTCCGGTAACGCGTTTGTACTAACATCTACAGTTACATTCCCCTCCACGTAAGGATGTTCGTTGACATCTTTACCATCCTCGTTTACTTCTAGCAATGCCAACTTCGCCACCGCACGGTGGAATACTCCTGTTGGGGTTTGTACTAACGCTTGACGGGCGCGGCCATCTTGTCCATACCAAACTGTTAGAACTCGTCCTCGAACCCAACCGTTTCTTTTGCTGTCGTCGATAATAATTACAAGATCCCCAGGCTCGACCGGTTTCGTATCACCAAACCACTTGGTCCGTTTGGTTAGGGTAGGCATATATTCCCGTATCCATCGTCTCCAGAAATAGTTGATGTTGAACTGAATTAAGTTCCAACTATTATGTACAACAGTTGGTTGCTTAATTCCGCTTGAGCTTCCCAATAGAAAATGATTTGGAGTAAGGGCTTCTTGCTCCTCCGAATCTAGTGGTAAGTACGTAAGCGGTCTTGAATTAACTATGGACTCCGCTTCCACCATTACTGTTTGTAACGCCTCGTCGGTAAGTTTACGTTCTTTCGGTAGATTGAGAATAGCATTCTTTACGGAGCGAACCATACGTTTCCATGCACCGCCCATGTGGGGTGTTGATGGAGGAATAAACAGCCATTTCGTTCGGGCATTGGTGAACGTTGCAGCAGACTCCGCCTCTATTCGCATTATCTGTTGCTTTAGTATACAATCAGCTCCTATAAAGTTGCTTCCGTTATCGGAATATATTTCTAGTGGTGACCCACGACGACAGATAAATCTGCGTATGCACATTATACACGACTGTGTTGATAAATCAAAGGCAACTTCTAGATGGATTGCGCATATGCTAAGACATGTGAATAAAGCAATCCATCTCTTAGCATTTGATCGCCCTGCCTTTACAAGGATAGGTCCAAAGTAATCAAATCCAATAAAACTAAATGGTCGGAAATAAGGAGATAATCGTGCTGCAGGTAGCGGTGCCATTTTAGGAACTTCTGGTCGTGCTTTATAAACTTTGCACCACTGGCATTTCTTGCTAAGCTTTCTTACTAAGACACGCAGTCGCGGAATGTAATAACGCTGTCGTAGCTCGTTGACGACGGTTTCAGAATTGCCATGAACGTATTTCGTGTGGTAGTGATATATGATCAACGAGGTCACTAAATGGTCTTTAGGTAGTACGACAGGATTCTTGGTTTCCTCCGTTGTCCATTGAGCAGCACCGATACGTCCGTCAATTCTTAGAACTCCGTCTCTATCCAACATTGGGGTAAGCTTATAAAGAGGACTAGACCTCGCTAACTGTTCCGTTTCCTGCACTGACGATCTTCTCTTTGACAGTATTAATAATTCTTTTGCATAGGCCTCCTCCTGCACGAGCCTCCAAATCTGTACCTCCGCTTTGTGAAGCTCTGCCTGAGCGAGAGTTGATGTTTGTCGTATGCCTTCATTATTTTTAGATTTCCTACACGCATCAACAAATCGCAATACATAGGCCATCGTTCGTAACAAACGATTCCACTTAGAAAACCGTTGGAATTGTATTAACGGAGTTAACACCGAGACGACGTTACTGTGTATACAACACGTTCTTAATTCTTCTTTAGTATCGGGAACAACTTGTTCAGGCTTAGGCCAATGTTCCTCAGCTAGGTACAAAAAGTCTGGTCCTCGATACCATCGGCTCGTTGTAAGAAAACTAGGTCCCTTTCCCCATTTAGTCGCTTCGTCGGCAACGTTGAGCGCACTGGGAACCCATCTCCAATCTTTTTCGGCGGTGGATGTCAAGATTTCTCCTATACGGCACGCAACAAACTGTCGGTATCTGCGATGCTCAGACCTAATCCACGCTAGGACCGTGTTAGAATCTGTCCAGAAAAATCGTTGATGGACTGAAATCGAATGCCCATTGATAACGTGTGAAATCAATCGAGTACCCAAAACCGCAGTCATCAACTCTAATCGAGGGATTGTCGTATACTTTAAAGGGGCCACTTTTGCTTTGGCTGTTACTAGCGCGCATTGTACACGCCCGTCGGAATTAATTATTCGAAAATACACCACAGCGGCGTAAGCAGTTTCACTAGCGTCAGTAAATATATGAGCCTGCAGAGAACCGTAAGTCTCACTGCTTACTCCTTTGAAGTAGCATCTGGGTATACCGACGTCGTTAACGTGAGCAAGTAAAGTACACCATTTTTCCAGCGCTCATACAGCTCGTCATTCACTCTCTCGTCCCAATGAATACCCGTTCTCCAAATATCGTGCATTAGAATTTTGCCATGTACAAGTAAATGAGACAGTAAACCGAGTGGATCGAAGAGACTCATTACACATTTTAAAATCTGTCGTTTTGTTGGTATAGTTCCAGAAGTGACCAAACGTTCAATTTCTCCGCTAAAGCTCATCGAAAATTTCAGCTCGTCTACTTCCGTTTGCCAAAGCATACCCAAAGCACGTTCTGAACCGTTACTTTTAGAAGGAACAAGTTGCTTTGAATCTGAAACGCTTTTCCCGCCGATATAGTTCAAAACAGCCTTCAGATTTGTAGACCATTGATGAATTTGAAATCCACCTTTAGAGTGAACCCACTCCACCTCCTTGGCGACCCTTTGTGCCTCTTCAACGGTCTCAAAGCTATCTAAATAATAGTCCACGTAGTGGCATTTCAAAATTCCTTCCACGGCTCTAGGGAAACGATCAATAAACTCTAAAGCGTTTTTATTTTTAACAAATTGGGCCGATGATGGCGAACAGGCTGACCCAAATGTAGCAACATCCATTAAAAGAATTTTAGGGTTTTCATCGGGACTGTTTCGCCATAAAAAACGTTGAGCGTGTTTATCGGCCTCCACGATTTGGATTTGGTGGAACATCTCTTTGATATCGCCTGTAACTGCCACCGAGTATTGACGAAAGCGAAAAGTACAGACAACAATGGCACTAAGAGATCAGGCCCTGGAAGCAACATGGAGTTTAACGACACCTCTCCCACTTTGGCTGCTGCGTCCCAAATTAGACGCCCTTTACCTGGCTTTTTGGATTCAGAACAACGCCTAACGGTAAGTACCAAACGCGACCCTTTGGTGCTTTACTTAATTCTTCCTCAGTTGCATAGTGAGCATATCCCTTTGTTTGATATTGTTGCAGCTGAAGATGAACATTTTCCTTTAAACTGGGATCTCGGTTCAGACGCTTTTCTAGGCACTCCAGGCGACGCATTGCCATTGGATAGCTATTTGGGAACTTCACATGGTCGCATTTCCATAATAGACCTGTCTTGTAACGGTCACCAACTCTGATGGTTGTTTCTAGGAGTATACGTTTTGCTCTCAAATCGTCCTCGGACTCTAAATTTACAATCGGAAGCGTTCCAACATCTTCAACACCAAAATACTCTTTAAGCATAAGTTCAGCTTTATTGTCAGACTCACAGTCACAAATATGGTAATTGAACTGTTCAGCTGTATTTCCCTCTTGAAGTTGCCCATAAACACACCACCCTAATCTTGTTTTTGTCGCTACTGGACCGTATTTGCCTTCAATTATTTTCAGTGGGGCGGCTAAAGGTAGATCACGCAAACCCAATAATAGTTTTGGGGTAGCTTTCTCATAACTGATCACGGGCAACCTTTTCAAGTGTGGAAATTTTGTGGCTATTTCTTCAAAGGGCAAAGATTGTGTTGGTAAATTAAGGTTTTCAACTGTTCGCACATTTTCTAATCTGTAACACTTTCGTTTTCCAACCGCAGAAACACCCAGCGATATGACCTGCGAATGACTTTCGGAACGTGACATATTCGCTGTCCACTTCAAACATAACGGTACATTCGGTCCACTTACCCAAGCTGTTCTGCAATTTCTTGTTCCACAAGAGTTGCAGAAGAACCTTCATCTAGTAAAGCGAATACTTGAATGGACTTTGAGTTTCCATGCAAGATCACGGGTATTATCCGAAATAACACTGATTCGTTAATGTGGTGATATGAATGGCTTTCCGTTTTGGGCGGACCTGTTATTTTAACGTCTTTCTTAGTCAGAGAATGCAGCAGGGGATGGTGCTTCAGTTGACAACCATCAATTTGACATTTAATTTGCTTCCTGCATGACCTACGAAAGTTAAGTTTTAAGCAGCATCTACACAATTTTAGACGTTGAACATGTTTCCAACGGTCTTCAACACTACAGTCTAAAAATATCTTGCAGTCTTTTGCAAAATGTGCTTCATTAAAGCATAGGAAACATTTCTTTTCAGAGTTTTTATTGTCAGCAGAGCCACCGGATGTAGGTAGATTTCTCTGGTCATGAGCGTGAAGATTTATCTTAGCTTTTCCTGTCCGTTCACACTGATTACCAGAGTATAATACTACCCTACTGACTGATTCCACTACGGACGACATAAAGTCGCTGAACGTTTGAAGTGATGGAGTAGAAAAGCTGTTCAATTGTTGGGCCCACTGGAGCTTTATGTTAGCGGGTAATTTTTCTACCAGTTCTTGTAAAAGGACTGGATTTAACAGATGAGCGTGTTGTCCGACTGCGATTAGGTGCTGCGTGAGATTCCTAACCGACATCCCAAACTCGATCAACGTTTCTAGTTTTTCAGCTTTGGGGGGATGGTATGGCTAATACGTTTTTAATTAGTTTATTTACTATCATCTCGGGGCGTCCGTAAAGCATGTGGAGTGTCTTTATCACGTCCGGCACGGACTCAGGGGTCAACAAGTAATACCTAACCGACTTGAGAGCACCACCTTTTAAAGATCGTTGCAATCGAGCAAGATTTTCGGAGTTACTGTAGCCACAAGCAGCTGTAGAATTATTATAGCTACTTATAAATATAGGCCACTGTTCCGGTTCACCAGAGAACTTCGGTAAGTCACGTGGCATAACCTGCCTAGAGGCTAGTTGCTCTGAATTGGCTCTTTGAAAGGTTGCATGTTCTCTCCTCACAGGTAGCAAATATTCCGCACCTCCGTGATTTGAACGCGCGGAATCAAAATGACACTCCTTTGTATTTGTAGAATACACAGGATTTATATTTAAGGGTATAGGACGATCACCCGCTTTTAACGCCGATTAATTTCCAGCTTCGCTTTGATCGAAACGTAAACTGGTAAAATGATCGGCTAAGTTCACATCACACGTGACATTTGCACTGCAAACTAGGGTATCGTTTGCTCTACCCTGATCATGGTCATTTTTTCCTCTACAATATCTTTTAGCAAAACGTGACGTTTAGGAATGGCTGTTTCATATGGAATTTGAGAACACAATCCGTCCCGACGCTGCAACTGTAGTTGCCAAATCCGCCACTGCTCTTTTAGTTCTTCCAAGTCCTCTACTGAAGGACTTTGCTGCTCTTGAAGCCTAACCATTTTATGCTGTAGTAAACTAAACAACTGCTGTTCTGCTTCCGGTTTAACTTTAGAATTGGAATCCTTGGCCGACGGTACGTTTTGTTGTAGTTTTAACTGGGTTGTACCCATTACCCCTGCAACGTTTACTTCCTCGTTCATAGGATTCTCAGCTAAATAAACCGAGCGGTCAATTTCGGACAATCTCACGGATGCTACAGACTTTAAACTTTGATTGTTTGTGTATTTAGGAACCTGATTCTCGACCCATGCAGCAACATTTTGTACTCGCTCGTGACATTCAGGTTCTGAGATGAAGCTGCAGTTATCTGCTCCTTCGTCTAACAAGCCCTTTTCCAGTAGTTCATATTTCTCTTGCATGTATCTTTTTTCTAATTCCTGTTCGTTCTTCTCTAAAGCGTGCTGTTCTTCTAAACGTTTTAATTTAAGTTCCAACTGCTGCGCTTTGAGTTTAGAAGTACTAGACCGTGAAGATTTAGCCATCGGGGGAACAGAAACGCATTTCGCACAAACCCAGATTCGATTCACAACAGATTCGCTTACACCCGCGCAAGAATAGTGCCACCAGTTATCGCACTTATCGCAGGCAACAAGATTATCTGCCGCATCTGGCCTTTTACATGTAATGCAACTGAAGCAAAAGTTGAGATCCAAATTATTATCTTCCATAAATCTTGAAGATTTTGTTCGAGTAGAACAAAGGACACAGTCTTGACAGCAATTTCCTTTAATGAAAAATAAGGGGTGCGCTTCAAGCTACAATTTTAACAATTAATAATTTAAACTTTTTTCTATAACTTACATTTAGTGCGCCTATTTGAATCGGTGACTATTAACTTTAAATATAACTGTTTGTAACACAATGAAAGAAATCTATATTAACTACCTTCTAGCTACGCTATTTCCCAAACTCTCTAATGTGACGGTAAGATTAACATTATTCGCGTTTCTCCGGTAACGCGTTTGTACTAACATCTACAGTAACAGTAGGTATGGTGCCGAAGCTCGTATATCCAATCCTCTGTTTAAGAATCTTACAGTTGCTGATGAAAATCTTGTTTTGGTAGAATTAATTAAATCAGAAATCTGCTTTAATAAACCGATACATAGGCATGTGTGTCTTGGACTTATCGAAACCCACGATGTATGATTTTTATTATGGCTACATGAGTACTACCTTTGGAAACGATTTCAGTGGTTTATATACGAATACTGATAGTCTTATTTATAAAATTAACAATCGCGATCCATATGGAATAATAAAGCTGAACTGTCGACAACATTTTGATACTTCCGATTATCCAAACGATAATGTCTATAAGAAAGTATTGGGGATGATGAAAGATGAAAACAATGGACCGATTATGACAAACTTTATTGGATTAAGATCTAAAATGTATATAAGGAAGCAGAACGTTTGCGCGTGGAAGATGATTCCACGCTGTTGTCTATTTTGCTTTTTTCAATTTTGGTGTAAATAAAAAGATTAAAGGTATAAAGAAATCAGTTATTAGAAACAAAATCACATTTCAGAAATTTGTACACTGTGTGTTTCTATCTCTAAATTTAATCTATTCATCTAAACATTATGTTCATACCTTCATTCAAAATAAAATAGCTTTAAGTCCACACGATAATAAACGGTATTTGATCCCCGGATCATACAAAACCTTACCCCTAGGTCATTATTCTATAGAAGTATGGAAGTTGATTAGACGACACCTTATAATAGATTTATAAATTTAAATTGTATATTAGTTTATATGTATGTATAGTTGTTCGTAATATAGGTGCAAGTATGTATAGATAAACAATAATGTTTAACTGTGTAGGCAGCTCTAATTATATTTTAATAATGTATAAACCTTCTAAGGCAGTTTGTTGTATTATAATTTAGTGTATAGGTATAAATTTACATTACTGTGTATTAATTTAGATATAAGTAAGTATTGCAATCATTAGCTATACATTAATTTAAATATATGTTACTTTAGATATAAGTAAACGATAAAGTTGTAAATAGATGTAAAACTAAATAAATATTGTATTAGACATAAGAGCAATGTATATGCATCAAATATATATGCGTAATAAAACACTTTTATGATTCTTGTAATATGTTTCTTTGTTTTGAAAGGTATATGCAAGTAAGCTTTTTAATTTCTAACAAGATGGTATAAGCTATAATTTACACTGTGGCGTCAGAGGGTTATATGGTTATGTGGCAGGTCATTGGTGGAGTGAATGACCTTTATATTTGCCAAAAATTGTCTTTTTAGATCTTAAAATTGCTCCATAAGAAATACATGGGAAACATCGGTTTTTTTATCCAGAATGAACATAGGTTATCTACTCACGCCTCTTCAGGAAAAATTAAAATTTATTAACGCAACGCTCATTTTTTCAACGTATCGCTCATTTTATCCGTAACAAAGATCCAGAATGATAACTCGACCCATTTTGATGATATTCCGTAAAATCTCATCTAGTACTTTTGTACTTAGAAAATGCCAATATTAGTGCAATTCGAATAACTTGATGCGAAGAATGGCATTGTACTAAACCCGTAGGTGGATGCATTTTAGACTACGTAAGAATTTAACCAAGGAGCTCGATTTCAAACTGCACTTTACAACCGTTTATAGAGTAATAAAAAGTCAAAGATTTTAATCACAACAGCCATTTCAGCAAATGCTTTCAGCTTAGTAACTTCTAATTCAATGTTGTGACAAACGTCCTTCAAAATTTTTTGGAGAGTTTGCATTAAGTTTTAGGGCTCCGTACCTTATAAGGTATAACGGAACCTTTATAAGATCACTCTCGTGCTAGTCCGTCCGTCTGTCACAGAGGTTTTTCTAGAAAACTATGTAATGTAGGAATTTGAAATTTGTTACAATGCTAGGTCTTTATGGCGCGCATATATATCGACAGTCAGAAAATAGAAAATAAATATTTTTAGATTAAAATGGCGGGGGTTAATTCAGTCAAAGGAAAAAAGTTTTAAAAAATATATCGTGTGAGGTATCATTTGAAAGAGAATTCTAAAGGCTTCTAAAAATATTTTTTTAATAATTTTCGGTTCAGTAGTCTTCATGATGTAGCTCAAAATGTGCTAAAAATGACCGTCCCCCCTGTTCTTCTACATTTCCAAAGCTAAAATTATGATTTTAATTGGGATAGTAACTATTGAGTCATAGATTATCGGAAAACTGCAGGTTTTTTGACAGTGTAATAGTTGCATTGGAAAATTTTTTTAAACACAATAGACAACGTATTTACTAATGTACCAGTACAATGTAGGACAATATATTCATTTTTCAGTTATCACAATCAAACTTGGATAAGATTTAGATATACATACGAAAAAAAAACAACTTAATTTGGTTTATAGATTGCTCATTGTAGTATTGGTACGGAACCCTATTAAAGCGAGCTTGACTCGCTCTTAGCTAACTTTTTTTAGTTATTCTCTCGGCACGTGTTACTCATATAGAGTTTAAGCTCCAATTAAGAATTTAAATACCCAGAACGAAAGTGCGCGCCAAAAATATTATTGACAATACCGCCGAAGATACCTAAATTAAAGTCAAAAACTCTAAAAAATAACCGCGCCATTGATTTCAATTTATTATGTACTTAATCATCTATTCACTACTAAGTGATTTTTTAATGTGCCGAATGTATTTAATTATGAACAATCGGCATTTATACTAGTAATGAGGGCAATCTCATGTGCGTTAAGCGATATAAAATGGAAACAAATGAGCTATATTCAAAAATTACATTCTTCACAATAATGGTTTTCTAAGCGAGACGTGTTACGGATTTAGACTTAAAACTATATTCAACAAGTTTTGTAAATGACTGCAAACATCTGTGTGAAATATTTAAGTTAGGATTGTGTAAGTTATTGAAAATCAAGCTTTGGCTTATTTTAAAAAACGTAATGTGTTCGAAATCTGCTCTTAAAATATTGGAATTACGGCAATGTTCACCTCTATTGTACATATTACACTATTTAAACCTTATTATTGCAAATAAATAGTTTATAGTCAGGCCGCTAGATCAAAACAACTATTTGAAGATGAATACATATTTTGACCACTAAGCAATTGCTGCTGCTGAGTTTTGAGAATATAAGTACACACTTTATAGTTATTTGACTCCAAAGAGGCAGGTGAAACGCATAGGTTTTCTTGAAGATAAAAAAATCGTTTTAATGGTGTTTATATTGCAGAAATATAGCAAAATTTGCTTACTAAATAACCCTCACAAGTTGTACTATTTTAATCCGTTCTTTTTTAATTCACAAATGACAAGTAAATCTAGAAAATCCGAATGGAATCAGCCATAGAATAAGAAAAAATATATTATAGACCCAATGGAGGTGAGCGCATAACTATTTTGACAAACAGGAAATCCAAATTTGTCGTCCTGTAAAATTTAAATGATTCTGCTGATCTGAATTTTTTAAAAGTATAATACCGGGCGTAACAAAATAAGTGTAAAACAATTCAGGGGGTGATTCCTCATCGTAAAACAGATAGGTTCTTTCATATAAAGAAACTTCATTGGAGCATCCCTTGTTAAGATACAGCTTCTTAAAAGGGGTACATAAAATTTGTTTGTCATTTTTCTTTACAAACACTAAAAAAGCTAGAAAATTGAAATTAAGGTGACATTTTTTATTATCAAAAATACACTTACTCAGTAATTTATTTGGTTTACCTCATGGTTGTAAGGGGTGGAAAACGCAACCCTTAAAATTTATTTCCAATGTAACTTTTTGTCTTATTATTTGTTTGCCATTTAAAAATTTATTGGCTTGACTTTGTTTTAGAAAGACACTTTTATTCGGGGGTCGTATATATATTTCAATTCAGCATGTTCCCCTGAGTCTAACGACATACGACTTTTAGTGCGGAAACGACCCCTTAAAAAGTTATGAATTTTTAAATTTCCCATGTTAAGTCTATGGGAAATTTTTTTTTTAGCTAAAAATTAATTTAAATTAACTGCGTATGCGCGGAAATTATGCGCATGCGCAAATCAAAAGATTAGCTGCGCATGAATACGATTTGGGGAGGCCGCCGTCTGTCTTAACGTCGGTTTGTGTTTACGTTTTGAAGAGAGTGGTTGGTATTTCATTTCATAAGCTCAAGTAAGAAAGAACTTATGCTTGACCTTTGTTACAATTTCAAATTTAAGTTCTTTAGATCATGGAGAATTACGCTATAAATTGGAACTATAGCAGGCTACCGATTTGCAAAGAACAGGGATATTCTTTTGCAATCGAGCATGGGCTGCTTACCGAGAAGAAGGATTGCCGTCGTCACAAAAGCCCTATGCTTGTGGATAAATCTCAACATGGCGTCGGCGGATTTTATTGTCCTAAAGGCCGAAGAGATTGCCGCAAGTATAGCGTTGCTACGGGAACCTGGTTCGAAGAATCTCGCTTGGCCCTCCATATTGAAATCAAGTAAGTTTGTGTTTTTTTTGTTTATTATTTATTATAGGTTTCTAATTTTATTTTAGGCTTTTTTTATATGGATTTGCATTAAATGAGTCGTACGCTAAAGTTACCCGCGAATGCACGGATTTTAGCATTCCACCAGAACAACGAACTCAGCTTTCTCAAGAGACAATTGCTGCAAGGTATTTATTGAAATTATTTTATTTTATTTACCAGCAATTAATTTAATCATTATTTTGCAGATTTCATTATGCCCGTGAAATGGTTGTCGATCATTTTTCTTCTGAGCAGGCAGAACGCGGCAAGATTGGTGGCCCTGGGATAATCGTTCAGATTGACGAATCAAAGTTTGGAAAGCGCAAGTTTAACAAAGGCCGCTGCGTTGAAGGGCATTGGGTTCTTGGCATAACCTGCGAGGATTCGAAAGCTTTTCGCATGGTAGTTTGCCCGAAAAACGTTCGCGATGCTGCAACATTGCTTCCAATCATTATGGAGCATGTTGGAAAAGATTCGATCATTTGGACTGACCAGTGGAGAGCTTATTATTCACTGCCGAAATATGGATTTGTGCATCAAGCTGTAAATCACAGCAAGTATTTTAAGGGTAAGTTTTATAATATTTTAAACAAATTCATTCTAACAGTTTTTTAGATCCAACAACAGGAATGAATACGCAGCGTGCAGAAGCACACTGGCGTCCGGCAAAGGCTTTCTTCAAGGCTCGTAAAGTTCCTGAGGAATCTTTCGCAGATCATCTCTGCGAGTATTTGTGGCGCCGCTGGAATGCTAAAGAGCACCGAGATCCCTTCGATGCCTTGTTAGAAGCTATTCGCTTCCAATATGGAGATTTGCGCATTTGAATATTTTGCTCTTTGTAAGTTTTGCTATGTCATATCGATTAAAAGTTTGATTTCTGATTTTTGATTTATTTCATATAATTTATTTGTTTAGGTTAGGTTAGGTTAGTTTAGGTTGGGTTGGGTTGGGTTGGGTTAGGTTAGGTTGGGTCGGGTTAGGTTAGGTTAGGTTAGGTTAGGTTAGGTTAGGTTAGGTTAGGTTAGGTTAGGTTAGGTTAGGTTAGGTTAGGTTAGGTTAGGTTAGGTTAGGTTAGGTTAGGTTAGGTTAGGTTAGGTTAGGTTAGGTTAGGTTAGGTTAGGTTAGGTTAGGTTAGGTTAGGTTAGGTTAGTTTGGTTAGGTTAGGTTAGGTTAGGTTAGGTTAGGTTAGGTTGGTTAGGTTAGGTTAGGTTAGGTTAGGTTAGGTTAGGTTAGGTTAGGTTAGGTTAGGTTAGGTTAGGTTAGGTTAGGTTAGGTTAGGTTAGGTTAGGTTAGGTGTTAGGTTAGGTTAGGTTAGGTTAGGTTAGGTTAGGCTGGGTTAGGTTAGGTTAGGTTAGGTTAGGTTAGGTTAGGTTAGGTTGGGTTAGGTAGGGTTGGGTTGGATTAGGTTAGGTTGGGTTAGGTTAGGTTGGGTTAAGCTTAGAATCATTTAAATTATTCAAAAATCTTTTTTCCTTTTTTTCAAAAAAATTCCCATATACTTAACATGCGAAGTATGAAAATTCATAACTTTTAAAGGGGTCGTTTCCGCACTGAAAGTCGTATGTCGTTAGACTCAGGGGAACATGCTGAATCGAAATATATATACGACCCCCGAAACAAAGTGTCTTTCTAAACCGAAGCCTAACCAATTTATTTCACATAGCTTGTTTCATTTTAATTAATAAATGTCTCTTGAATTTTTTGCCCAAAACTAACCAGTTCGCAGAAAAAAATTATTTTACAAACAACTACAGAGATACATCGTCATAAATGCGAACTGGATTATTATTGTTATTTTTGTCGTTACCTGCATCAAAGTATGATTAAAGATAAATTTAACAAAACTAATTTATTGATATCAAAACATACAACATGTAGAAATCATAGTAAATGTTCAATATGTCCACCTTCAGTCATTACACATGTGTCTAGACGTCGACGCATTGTGCCACGTATTCGCTCAAATATTCCTGGAGTCTCTCTAATTACCCTGCACGCATCGATGATGCGGTTTCTTAAGTCCTCTACATCGCGAACAGGAGTAGGATAAACCAAATTCTGTAAATGGCCCCAAGTAGAGAAATCGAGAGGATTCAAATCCAGGGATCGAGCGAGCGAGCCAATTCTGTGGTCCTCGACCTATCCAATGATTTGGATATGTTTGAGTTAAATGCTGACGTGCCGCTTGACTAAAATGGGCGGGAGCCCCATCATGCATAAAAAACATAATCCTTCAAATACCACAAGGAACTTCCTCCAGCAGTACTGGATGCACTTCTCTTAAAAATTGAGTGTATGTCTCACCATTAAATCGAGGAGGTAGAAAATGAGGGCCAATTAAATAATCCCCAGTAACTCCGACCCACACGTCAATACATCAGCCCATATGTGGTTATTATGAAAATTAATAATCCTGTGCCGAGAAAAAGTACATTCGTCTGTGAATTCAATCGTCTTCAGAAAGTCAGGATTTCTTCCAATCATTTCCAGCATCCAAGTAGAAAATTCAAGACGGTTCGGAAAATCTCGCGGTAGCAGTACCTGTACTCGTTGTAGATGGTAGCGGTATAAGAGTTGTTCCTTTAAAATTCGAAATACCGTCATATGATCAACATTTAACTCGAAAGCAATCTTTCTAGTACTGCTAGTGAGTTGTTCTTCAACCAAATTAAGTACTGTTTCGTCAAGCTGTGGTGTTCTAACTTCTCGATGGCGACCACAATCCTGCGTTCTTTTTTCGAATGAACCATATTCTCGTAATCGTAGATGAAGTTGGGCAAATATTCTATGCGAAGGTAGCTACCGTTGAGGATACATTTCAGCATACCTTCTACAAGCTTCAAACCCATTACCCTGCGACAGACCGTAAACGTAATGCATATCAGCCATTTCCGCATTTGTGTATGCCATTTTAATAACAAGTGAATTATTAAACGAACAAATTAAGAACAGAACAACGACACACAATTATTAATTTAATTTTAAAAATTTACAAACTGACAGCGTGATAGCAATTTAATTGTCGCTATCACTAATAGCGGCCTACTAGATAAATTAGTTTCGCAATTTCGTCTTATGACGATGTATCTCTGTAGTGTTTGTAAAATAATTTTTTTCTGCAAACTGGTTAATTTTGGGCAAAAAATCCAAGAGACGTTTTTTGTTTAGAATGAAATAAGCTATTGGAAATAAATTTTTAAATGGCAAACAAATAATTAGACAAAAAGTTACATTGGAAATAAATTTTAAGGGTTGCGTTTTTCACCCCTTACAACCATGGGGTAAACTAAATAAATTACTGAGTAAGTGTATTTTTGATAGTAAAAAATGTCACCTTAATTTCAATTTTGTAACTTTTTAGTGTTTGTAAAAAAAATAAAAAACAAATTTTATGTACCCCCTTTAATTCGGTAATTACACAAAGGCCCCGAGGAAAAAAACCGTCACTTGCGAGATTAACCAATTGACTCAGTCTCTAAGAATATGATATTGTTACTCTATATCAAAGTGCACGTGTTGAACATAAAACAAAGGCCTAGAAAATCAAAATCTCTAACTCATTTTTTGTGCTACCCTAAAACTAGCAAATCTATTGGATGCCCATTCCACTAACCTTTTTTCAACATACCCTGCATGGGGGAACATATAAATACGATTGCAAATCCAGCAGAATTTAGTACAGCTAGTGCCCTCCATAGCCTAAGAACTCACCCAACAGTGCTCACCATAGCCTGCTAACCACTTCAGCAAGCAGTGCACTCCATAGCCTGTTTAATTCCGACCAGTTACGCTGCCCGGCGCCGTACCTAGAGCACGCCGCATTAATTCGTTCCGTAGATCAGTAGTCAATTACGTATGGGCAGAAAACACCATTCCACCCACCAGGCTAACCGGAAGCAGATGAAGAACGCTCTCCGACGTGCCTTTCGAGACACCCTACCCCTACCGAAGCTACTGTCGCCTCTGCCGCCGTCATCGGACTATCTTCAGCACTTACACGGGCTGCGGCGAGAATCCATCCAAGCCGCCCCCACGACGATAACGTCTTGAGAGGTCGTTTATTGTGGTGACGCCGAATGCGTCTGCGAGCTGTACCTCTGGGATAGCACCCCCGTAGAGTTCAGTGGCAACACACTCGACGAGGTCTAAGGCCTCACGACTCCCAAAGCCCTCCGAAGAGTTTTGAAGACCGCCGAAGATGTCTGGACCTCTTTAAACTGCAAATACTTTCTAACTATCGTTATTCAAGCTCTTACTCAGCCTCACAAGTAATTCTCGAGGCCTTCCGAAGAGTTCCGAAGACTACCAAAGACTTCTAAACCTCTTAATATTGTATATATATTCAAGGTATAGTTCTTATGTTCATATCATAATTCTTTATAACTTCACGTTGTCCCACAAGTAAAACACGAAGCCTTCCTAAGAGTTCCGAATACCACCGAAGACGTCTTTGACCTTTTCAAACTTCAAATACTTTTTAACCATCGTTATTCAAGCTCTTACTCAGCCTCACAAATAAATCCTGAGGCCTTCCGAAGAGTTTCGGAGATTTCTGAACCTCTTAATGCTGTATATATATTCAATGTATAGTTCTTATTTCATTTCATAATTCTCTATAACTTCACGTTGTCTCACAAGTAAAACACGAAGCCCTCCGAAGAGTTCCAAAGACCGCCGAAGACGTCTGAACCTCTTTAAACTATAAATACTTTCTAACTATCGTTATTCAAGCTCTTACTCAGCCTCACAAGTAAATCCCGAGGCCTTCCAAAGACTTCTGAACCTCTTAATATTGTATATATATTCAATGTATAGTTCGTATTTCATATCATAATCCTCTATAACTTCACGTTGTCCCACAAGTAAAACACGAAGTCCTCCGAAGAGTTCCGAAGACCACCAAAGACGTCTGTACCGCTTCAAACTGCAAATAGTTTCTTACTATCGTTATTCAAGCTCTTACTCAGTCTCACAATTAAATCCCGAGGCCTTCCGAAGGGTTTCGAACACTACCAAATACTTATGAACTTCTTAATATTGTAGATATATTCAATATATGGTTCTTATGTTCATATCATAATGCTTTATAACTTCACGTTGTCGCACAAGTAAAACACGAAGCCTTCCGAAGACCGCCGAAGACGTTTGGACCTCTTCAAACTGCAAATACTTTTTAACCATCGTTATTCAAGCTCTTACTGAGCTTCACAAGTAAATTCCGAAGCCTTCCGAAGAGTTCCGAAAACTTCTGAACTTCTTAATATTGTATATATATATATATATATATATATATATATATATATTTTAAAAACATAATATATATATATATATATATATATATGTTTTTTTTAAATTAGTTTTATAGATGAAAAATTGGGATGATGTAGTCCAAATCAAAATCCAATATCGTATTTAGCACATTTAATTAAGACCTTACGTTTCGGCAAAGGTTTTTGCCTTTTTCAAAGGTACTGCAAAAAATTGACATATAGAATGACAGTTAGTTAAAGATTAATAATATTTAGTTAAAAGTTGTTAATGCAGAAATACATATATATAGTTAAACACCACCAAAATTGAAATGGTGAGGTCCCAAATCAAAATAACAAAATGGAGAACTTACTAGGGTGTACAAAGTCATTTTAATAGAAGGTTGTCATTAATACATATTATAATGTCAAGTGTGAAGCTTATATATATATATATATATATATATATATATATATATATATATTGCCGTGGAACTCTCGGGTTCTCAGTAGTTTCGAAACTTAATTTATACAAAATCAAAAATTTCACTAAAAATAAAAAATTTAAAAAAAAATAAATTCTTACCCAGATTCCTCTCTTCCTCGGTTGAATTGCTTTCTTCAACTGCTTCTCAGTTGGACCTCCTCTGGGATACCTAGATTCACCATTATGGTTTGCATCGTTCACGCACTCTCAATAAAACTACAAAATACAACAATCATACAATCTTTTATTTATCACTATTTACAAATAAAGTTCAATATTATCCACATTTCAGTGATCAAGTTACTCCTCAATAAAGCTTATTTTGTAATGTCCTGTATTTTAATTTAAATTATCCAACACATAGAATGTACCCGGAGTAAATGGGCCCTGAATAATATCTTATTTCTCATTCTTTCTTTATAATTTATTTTAAATCTACGTAAACTCTGGAGTATGGTGAGCTCATGATAACTCAGTTAATTATGAATAATGTATGCCTTTATACTTTGCATACTCTTACAACAAACAAAAAAAACAAACCCATGTACTCTTTACAAAATTTAACTTCCCGATGGAACGTTAATAAGCTTTATATACACCTTCAGATTTCTATTTGAATACCATAATAAAGTTGGTTCTACGTATTATTTTCAATATGCAAAATAATGCTCAATACCTTCAAAATTCACTCTCATACGTCACCCAATATTCATAGTTTCATAGTTTATAACAACACAATTTTAAAGCGTTACCTGGAATTTCTAGAAAATCTCTGCTCCGTTGACGATTACGTATATTTGCTTCTTTCTGCTCTGCAGGCCGCTTCTAGCCATTAGTAGAAGAACCCCATTTAAGTTGAGCTGCTTGCGCTGCCTTTACGGTGTATCCAATTTCCAAATCCAAATTAATTATACTTCTTTCATAATTGTTTAATTTAATCCACGTAACATAACGTCACTACACGAGCTTGTTAAAAAAAAATGTATGTGGTACCTCAATAAAAAAATGTAAACTCGGCACACTCCGCGTACAAATTATGAGGCTAACACCGTGCTATATAATATAAAATAATTTTCTATACTTACAAGCTCGTGGTAACTTTCGTACGTAGTCTGAAGCGATCAAATACTAAGGGCTTTTATTCTATTTTCAAAAGGTATTTATACAATTTCCGATGCCACCTCTTGTCCGCATTTCACCCGAAGTCTCTCATTTACAATAACACGTTCTTAAAATTTTGGTTCAACCGTTTTTGAAATCCTCGAAATTTAGCGCGTCGTTACGATATTTTCTGAAAATTAATATTCAATATTCCCGTGTCTTGTCTAATGTGCGACTAACGATATCGACCAATAGTCTATCCATTGACGTTTTACAAATCCCGCCTATACTAACGCTGTCCCTTGCTTATGCATATTCTACGTCTCTTTCTAACCTTGTTTGAGTGGTAGAAATCTATATTCCTGTCCGCGTTCTACAACTCCATGTGGACCCCAAAATACGTGCTTTAAATAACCCCTCATTAGCGTTTAACGCGAAAACATCTGACCGTTTATCCGATATTCTTTGTAACTTGTTTGTTATCTATAAAAATAAGTGGAACTTGACATTTAGAAACCTGCAGGTGTTTAATTTAACGAACGTTTTAACACAACATTTCTAGGAGCTTCTTTTCATGGTATTTCAACCCAACCGATATATTTGTTTGTTAGCAACGCGTTTCACCTTGGTATTATTAATTTTTACACGCTTTTATGCATATTATACGTAGATAACCGTTCAATTAAACTCAATTAAATTAATAAATTAATGGCATTGGCTTCTACAATTTATTTCCTTTGCAAATCTACTAAATTTTAATCATTATTTGTAAAATTTTGCTAATACCTGTTACTTAAAAATGAACTAACTGGAATAAATTTCGCACATAAATTCTGGTTGTTTCCTTTATACAAGGTGTTTTGAAATTACTTTGTTTATACGTAGATTTAGCCCTTTAAAACCACTACAATATATATATATATATAAAATACTCATATTTAGACCAGGGTAGAAAATTAAATAATCACATCAAATAATTTTAATCACCGTGTAGAAGCTTTGGGAGAAGGTACGCGTTATTAAATAAAAGCGTGAAGCATAAAAATTTCATTCGTGTTATTAAAAATAAGGGATTAAATTATGTACAAGACGCTTGCTATAAAAAAAAAAGGAAGCAGTATTAAAAAGCTACGTGTAATTTAATTATTCCTAGTAAAGAAACAAAGAGAAATTACGTGCAAAATTTATATTAATTAACTCTATTTTAAGTAACCGGTATTAAACAAAATGTACAGATAATAATTAATATTTGATTAGGAGTCACTAAAAATTAAAGGGTATTAATTTTAATTGAAGTTAATTGAACCATTAGTAACATATAATATCTATAAAAAACTTGAAAACCCAATAAAATGCAAATCGTAGAAGTGTTATTATGTTTGAACACCTGCGTATTTTTAAAAAGCTCATTCTGCGTAAATTTTGCAGATAATTAATAGTTACGGGAAATGCTAAAGGTGGGTTATTTCACAGTCCACATGGACTGAAATAATCGATAATAAAGAATATCAATTTGCACCAATAAGAACAGGTTAGATAGAGACAGATAATATGCGCAAGACCGAGACACATATGGTAAAAGGCGTGAGTGGAGCAACGTCATTGGGTTGCGATTGGGTGAAAATCAAAGGCAAAATTGAGAGGTAAAAATAACATTTCTGTATAAAATTCAATTAGTTATTTCCAGACGTTGCGAGCCGTGTCGAAATTTCTGAGATTTAACTGGGGCGAGTGCAAATTTCGTAAAAATCGCAAGCCGGGCTGCGGAATGGGAACATAGCATGCGAAATTCTTTAGAATTGTCCGTTTTGGGGACTAGACCGACAGACAGGCTAACTTCTATATATACCCAGGTGAATATGAACAAGCTCTCTTAGATCTTCGACTTGATTCAATGCGTTAAACAGTGCTTTTTAGTTTTCCGATTTCGATTAAATAATTTAAACAGTATATTTTGGTGATTTAAAAACAGTTTGTTCTTTACGTGCGACAATGAATGTACTTTAGTGCACTTAGAAAAAAAGATACAAGGTAATAAAGTTAGTATCACTGTACTAATTAGTCAAAATTTGCAACGACGAATGAATACACAAAAGTAGGCAGTTTTGGCGTATATTGGTGAAAGAAGCATGAATTTCCTTGCTATTTTTCGGGGGTGTTAATAATTAAATGGTTCATAAACGTGTCTGGATCCACAAAACAAGGTTCAGATATACACAGATGAGTTCCGGAAAAGCCCTGAAACAACTTTAGATGAATGGTGGTGGAGAAATTTTAAAAGCGTGGAGATTCAGAAGCCGTAAATATAACCCAGTTGGAATGGTGTGATTAAAAAAAGGGACGAGGTACATTGAAGCTACGAGTGCAGTAACCTTCAGGTAAATTATACTATTTTGTTTGAACTTTGATGTTTTCGTGTGTGTTGAATAACTTTATAATTTATTTACTTAAAATGGACAGTAATGAAGTTGTACTAACAACAAATTTTTAATTTTAAGGTGACATTTTCTTGTTTAAGTAGAAAGGGGTATTTAGTATTTATGTTCTGGATTATGATGAAAATTTGGGTATGTCTTTGAGCTCAATTAGACGAACCTGGTTAATTAACATAAAGGGGTGGAAGATGCTCCCTTTGTACTCAGACTCAGGTCTGCATATATTGTTATAGTAATTAGTAGGCATCCTACAAGGACTTTAATTCTGGATGCACTTTAAAATGATAACAAATTTAATCTTGAAATTTTCTGATACTGAAATTTATGCTGAATTTTAATTTTGAAATTTTAATGTATTGTGAATATTGATGTAAATAGAGTTAACGTTGATGTTTGTGGTAGGAATGTGTTTGTTTGTTTTTATGAAAGAGGATGAAAGTTATCTAGAGGAGCAGCCGAGGCGATTAACAGAAGAAAGTCAATGGACCAACACAGTTAAGGTAATGAATAGCTTTTTGTAGGTTTCATAGCATTCTCTGAAGCCCAATTCGTGAGGCTCGATTCTAATACATGGAATCACAGCAATATATATATATATATATATATATATATATTCAATGTATAGTTTTTATTTCATATCATAATTCTCTATAACTTCACGTTGTCCCACAAGTAAAACACGAAGCCCTTTTAAGTGTTTCAAAGACCGCCGAAGACGTCTGTACCTCTTTAAACTATAAATACTTTCTAACTATCGTTATTCAAGCTCTCACTTAGCCTCACCAAGAAATCCCGTGGCCTTCCGAAAGGTTTCGAAAACGACCGAAGACCTCTGAACCTTTCCTAACTGTGTATTTACTAGTTTACTTAGTATTTAAGTTCCTAGTTGGTTCCACGAGCAACCACGAAGCCTTCCGAAGATTGCGGAAGATTACCGAAAACTTCCGAAGTGCTTAAAACAGCATAAACGGTTCATTTAACTATTTAACTTGTATATCTGTGTACTTATGAACTTTTTATTATTTGTTTGCTTGTGCATATTAAACATAACAGTGCTAAGTCTACTTACTTTCAGACGCAGCTCACTCGTACGATAACAATATACTATTATTATGCAGAGAGACTCTATAATAAAAAAGAAAATAAGTGGATTGGAATTAATGTCAAGTTATTAATAAATAAACCGTTGTTTATGAATGTTCATGATTTCTCGGAAGTTTAGATTAATAATTTCTAAATGGTCGATATTATAAGCAAAGATAGGATAAAAGAATGGTAGAGGTAGACCTGGATCAGATAATGCACGCAGATAGTGAAAGATGTGGACTGTGGAAATTTTAGGGAGATGAGTAGGTTAGCTCAATAGGAAACAATGAGGGTACGAGTCTAACCAGTTCTATGACTGAAGACCTAATGATGATGAAATGGTCAATTTTAAACTTTCCCAAAAGTTGTACGAGTGAATTTTATGCCTTTACTTTCTTTGACTTCTTAATGTTTGGTGATAAATAAATAAAATAAAGATACTAATTATATATAATATACATAAATATTTATGTAAACCATAATTATGGTATAATCCGACTAAAAACTAACATTTTTTGATGCCCAAAATGTAACAGCAAATTTTGGTTGTAGAGAAGAAAACAATATGATGATTGCTATTTTAGTATAGTAAACGTAACTAGAAATATTCGTAACAATAGGCACAGCAGGACATATCATTAGGACTCAGCAAGAGGACATATTATTTCTTATACCCTATTATTCTTATGTAGCACCAATTCACTTTCGTTAGTCTACTTCTGGTTCCAGTGGGTGGCAGATTAGGGTGTAAAAATTTTGAAGGAAGCGCGATATTGATTTTGAAGGAAATTCAGCATTTAACCAGCAAGAGTCGAATGATCTTAATAGAGACCTAAATTTCTCAATAGTGTTATACGAACTTCTAGTCTCCATATGATTAAAACAACTTGTTTCATGCAAACAGTAAGATCACAGAGAAAAAATTTGTTTTTCTCAGGATATTAACTTGTTATATTGTAATGACGTAAAAAGCCTATTAGAGAAACATGCACTTTCATAGAGTATACATCCAAGCTTATGGGGTCTTTTTATTGACAGTTCAAAGGGAGTTTAAAATACATCCTCCGCAACGACAACAAATATGGTTTTACACCAGTTGGGCATATTGCAAAAATAAGGGAAGAGTACGAGACCATACCATTGATGCTGTGCAAGTACAGCATGTTGAGCATCAGAGGGTTGTCTGCGTCGACTTGGAACTAATAAACCTTTTTCTTTAACAGCAGAGAGTTTATACAAAATACTGTTATTTTCTGCTTTTGAGATAGTAGAGTTGGGAATTAACACTGGATTAGAGAAAATTGATCTTCATGATATATCACGATTTAATGACAACAAAATGTAATTACCGAACACTTGCCACCATAGCACATTAAACTAATATCAGTATTAAGGTTCACTACTTCCGTATCTATTTTCTAGAAAGACCGTTATTACGAAGGCCGCTCTTAAATGTAAAAATTTGGAAAAAAGAACGGAAAAAGGCACTTTGACTTTGAAAAACTAAAAGGTAAAGATAAATTCTCATGGATAATTGAAATATTCTTATATTAACCGTGTCAATGTAGTTGATCGACGACGTTGAATATAATTTTTCGAAAAGGTTAAAACGCTCGAGCTGTGACCTCAAGATCGTTAAAATCAAATTATTCATTTTCAATTAATTTTTATACGCAAAATAAAGACTTTTTTAGCTCACTCTACTAAATAATACCCAAATGTTTCTTAAGGTTTAATATTAATTTATACTCGCCGTTTGGATCGTCAAATTTTTTTAAATATTTTTCTTTATAACTACCTGTCTTTGCTTATGGAAAATATCGTTTCAGTTGGAATTAACTGCATTCAAAATTTTTTTTAAGTTTCCATTTTTAATTATTCTCCATACGTTGAAATATCTGGCATCAGTTTTGAAAATTACTTTTTACATATTAAAGTAGCGCGTGACCTTGTAGTAGCATGATTTATATTGAAGCAATAAATTGTCGTTGTACTCCAATAATATAGTTATCTATCAATGAACGAATGTCTCATAACTTATGTTCAAAGCTTCAATGTTACATGTTGAATGCCGAAAGATTGAATGACCCCTTCCTCATTTAAATTCCTATTTTATATAATAATATAATCTCAATGCGTCATAGTTCTTTGAAGTTCATTTTGTTCTCGAAGCATCAGTCACCGCATATTATAACAATTACTCACACGAACTTTTGTTATATAAAACCATTAAAATCGTTATCCTATCTTTTTTTATAGTCTTCTCGGTATTATCGCTTTCCACCAATAACTGGCTGAGAAATGCTTACGGTTCATACAAGTTTTATTCTAGAATCATCTTAAAATGGGATTCATTAAAATAAAGCTACCTTTTATGAATAACTTATAAAAACGGTACTTTAACGAGAATGCATGCATTATTGAACTTGTTTTAAATTATATATTGACACTGAAATGCATTTAGTAGTTTAAAGTGCATAAATGTAAATTAGCGTATTGCAACACATTTTACGGTCTTCATAATTGCAATAGAGCTTGTTTTATTTATCGAGAATACATACTTGCACACGGATAAAATGAATGCTTTTACTTTCACGAATTTTAAAAATTCGTGTTCGTTCTTAAATGATATGCGCCCTTAAAGCGTCTTATTTTACATGAGATTACACCTATCTTGCTAAAACCTATTATACAGTGTAAAAATTAATCATTAGAAATTTTACTTTTCATTTCTTTAGGATCTGTTTTCTTACAGAATGCGCTATACTTCGTTACACAATTCTATTAATCCTTTTAAAGTAAATTGTAAATGATATATTTCAGGAACGTTATTCCAGAAATGCCCTCAAGCGCACACAGCACATACGCCCACACCACATACACCACACACACACACACACACAGACACGCACATGAGCACACACGTAAGTTTAATTTCAGTTATGAGAGCAATGACCCGTAACCATTTTAGTTAAGAGGTCCTTTTTTTTGAGACAATCGTCGCGCTTGCATTTCACAGCTACTTAGTTGTACACTATTTCAAACCTTTTATATAAAAAAATCAGTGAAATTTCCAGCGCAATAAGTATAAGTCGTTGAAATATCTCATTCAACTAACACGCTATTTAGTGAACAACAAGGTTAAACTCAGCCTCAGCGTAACTAGACATATCAAAATGTTTATAGTGAAACATTTTGAATTTGGCTACATTCTTGTGAAAATAGTTGATATACTTCCATTATTATGTTTTTAGTAGTAAAGGCCTATATAAGATTGTAAAAGAATTGTTAAAACCTATGCGTTGTGCATATCTATCACCATGGATGTTTTTTCTGGCTTGTAACGTTGTCTGAAAAGAATGTCACTAATAAATACGGACGTAGCCTGTATATTTAGATTTTGCGAATAATTAAGATTAATTAAGTATGACATTTCAAATTTTTGTTTCTATAATGGTAACTCAGATAACATACTTTAACCTCAAAGTTTATAACCTTATGTCCTTTAAATACATTGTTAACTTTATTATTCTGGGCGACGATTTATTGTAAAACCGCTAAGGAAAACAGGTCTAAATGTTACAAGCCGCTATGTGTGTGCATCCCACGGAAAAATAATCTGCAGTAAACAGTTGTCGTCCATCTCAACCATCAAGCACATTCAAATGATACCATATTGCAACAACTATACTGATCACAAAACTTTGTGACCTATACGTAGTTGTGGTACAAAAAGTTTGTGCCTAATGCAGGAATAAAATATGTTACATATAAGAAGGAATTTTTGACCGTGGTTAGCATGCATTACAAGAAGGGAAAATGTTATATAGTGACTAAGCCTGAAAAAAAGGAAGAGAAGTTGAAAGTAACGCCGCTAAAATGTAAATATAGATTCTTCACAGGCGAAGAATAGACGCGCTGCGCGACTTATTTTATTTGAAATACGTTTGCAAGTACAGAGTATGTTTCAATCACGTGTTTCTGGGTTTAGTGGCGTATCAACCTGGTAAAGGGATTAGGAACTTGAGAGTTTAACTCACAAATATTTTGAATTTTATTTTGTGTTAAGAAGGAATACATTTAATGACTGGTGCTTCTGGACATCCATACATTTATACCGGTAAACTGCAAAATAGAATGTGATTAAATAAACCTTTTAAATAAAGTAGAAATATGTTAATGTCAAATTGAGATGCGAGTTATAGATGGCATCTGTTCATTCATAGGAAGTTGGCATAATGCTAACGCGATAGTTTGTTAGCTTATTTGAATAGTGGAGAGCTATAGTGCATAGAACTCGAACTTGTTTAATATTAAGTACGCTAGTGTAGGAAATTGTATTAGAATGTTTTTCGATGATTAATTAGGAACTGCATGATAATTTTTAAGGTAGTGCCAGTTGAAAGGTGAATAGAAACAATTTAGCATTTTTATGAAACTATAGAATTTGGACATGAAAAGGTGTATTGACCGACATTTTTGTTTATTGTTAAGTTGACATTTCCAGAAATGGGATTGAAAATGTAACTACCAATATTCGTAAAACTAGAAGAATAGGTGTGATAATAGTAGTATTAATTTTTCTTTTAGAGTTGTCTTTTTTTAGTAGTACCTGGCCAGTTTGGTGTTAGCAAATTAAGAATTTTTTGTGGAATGTTTGTGTGTTCTTGTGGTAATTATAGGAACGTTAAAGTATTTTTAGAGTAATATAAAAATTCCCAAAAAGTTATAAAAAAATCTTAAATGCTAGTGTAAACTTATCAGAAAAACTCTGTAGCATTTATCTAGGATTTTTTCAATCCTCTACTTAATAGACATAGCTTCTTCTTTAGTTTACAAATACTTCAAAAAGTTTTATTAGCTAAATATATTCAGCTTAGTGTTTAAACCACGGCATTTCTTATAATTCGTAGGATTTGTTTCTAGTAGAATTAATAATTACTAGTAAATGATTGCCATAGCTCTGGTGAAAAAAATCACTACCTAATTATCGCAGACGCTACTACTTAACCTTCGGTGATTCCGTATTACTAAAAATAGACTAAAGATTAGCGGAAGTAAATATTGCTTTTATGTCTCATGCAAAATAGAAATAAAGTTGTTTATTATTCTGATACTAATAGTTACATTCTAGGTCGTGTCAAGAAAGTCACAGATCTGGATGTGATATTATATTATCAATTTAGTATTCAATGCTCGTGTTGACTGATACTAAAAAATAAATTCCTATGATTAGAGCTGCAGACGGGATTAACAGAAGATACCACTTGAAGTTCATGTAGGAGCCAAGGCAATCCAATACGCATGTTTTAGAGAGTTATGTGGTTCCTTTGGAACCACATAACTCTCCTGTGGGCTTTTGGAGACACCACCCTTACAAGGAGAATCTCATATTTTTTATATCCTTTCATAGCGAAGGAAAAAGGAATGTAAATTTGTTTAAGCCTATTAAAAATATCAGTGCTGTTTTGCAATCATTACAAGTTTAATTGAAATTACATACAGTACGAAGAAAATATTATTCGCGTTTTGTAATACATGAATTCTAAAAAACGATAGCAGTTTACGACAAATGTTTTGTGCAAGCTTTCTATAAATTTATAACGAAAATAGTTCTGTCAAGATTACACACCTTTAATAAAGGTTAACTTAATAAACTATCGGTCATTTTGTACGTTGCTTTTATTATATTTATTGACAACGCAAGTTATGGTTCGTGGCTTCGAGCGGTCCTTTTAAAGGCTTCTTTGAACTTTAACACATTTATTTTTGTTTATACAGAAATTAATTGGAATTTTGACAAACTTGAATATTTAGTTTAATTCGAAGTTGTTGTTGTCAATGATTGGCATAAGTATTGATTGGGTGAGACTTCATTGCATTTTTCGTTCGTATAACCATATCTTTGTTCATTTAAGGATAGGAATTTGGTGTTTGGAATAATATCTTGGTATGTGCTAATCATTTTTATTGGAAAAGCAAATAAGTGATAATAATTGTAACTGTTAATCTCTACTATAGGTATTTCTATTAAAAATGTTATGTCGTAATTCTTTACATAGCCTTTAACTATGGCTATTTTTTCAAATATTAAAATGTTTGATTCTATTACATCGAAAGGTAATTTACTGTTAGTTATAAAAGATTTTATTCTCAATAATTCTTTTAATAGATCAATTGGTTCTATGATACTTGAATGTAGGGTATTTAATTTTGCAAAGGTTACTGCGTTTTCTAATGTTGCTAGGATTTGTTGAATTAAAGTTAGGGTTGATATTATCTGTTTGTATATTGTGTTGAATCTGATTAAATCTCGCATGCCTAACATGGTAGTTCGCATGTTATTTTCTAAGGTTTCTATTCGATTGGCTATACTATCTTGATTTCTAACTAATTTTCTTAGGGTTTCATTAAATTTGATGATCGTTGATTGAGTTAACGATATTTGGTTACTAATTATGGTCCTGATGTCGTTTTGGTTCTCTATTAATTGTTGTATTGCGTTGTCATAGCGTTCTGCGTCTTGGTTATCTAGATTGCCGGTAATTGCTTTGATTATGTTTCCTAATCCGTTGATTAGCCCTCTTTTTCTTCTCGTTATTTGTTCTGTAGGTATTAGACGATTAAATTTGTCTTCTATATTTTTCAAAAAACTTACTGTTATACTGTCGTAGTTCATCATTTCTATTGCGTATTCTTTTCCGAATTTTGTTGTGTCTATTGACTGTTTTAGTCGAAAATAATTATTTTTTATTATTTCAAATTCTTGTTTTAGCTCGGTTAAATCGAATTTTTGTGCAAAGGTCCAATAATCTATAGTGTTCTGCATACTGCCTAATTTTATTGGTAGTATACCGGGGTTATTCTTTATGTCTTCAATTATAATTTCTGTGTTCGTTCTACCTGGGTAGAGGTTGACGGTAAGGGTGATGATTGTCCATCTGAAAGTACAGGGTGTCTTAAATTTTTGAGGTGAACATATTTTGTTCTCTTGCCGTCGTCTATTGCGGCTAGGTTTTTGTCGGATATTCGTTTGATTTAAAGAGGCCTAAATTTCTCGGTGCCGTTTTGTGTCTTTACCTTGGTAATTTTTCTCGAATACGGTTTGTCCTATAGAAAATTCGTTTATATCTGTGTTTTTATTACGGGTCGCGGTAATGTATATGTAATGTATATCGTAGGGGTTGCGTGAATCTGAGTGTCCTAGAGTTAGTTTTAAGGGTGTGAAATTTGTCGATGAATGAATGGTGTTATTATACGCGATTAATGCGTATGACATTAAGTTAGTTATGTGTTCTTTCTTGTAATTTATTCGTAATAATCTGATATGTTCTAATAGGGTTGAATGTAGTCTTTCGATTAGTCCGTTGGATTCAGGGTGGTTCTCCGTTATAAAGTGAATTTTTATTTTGTGTAATTCCAAAGTGTTTTGAATTGTTTCGTTTTTGAATTTGCTTCAGTTGTCTAACGTTATTGTTTCGGGTGTTCCGTAAAATGTAAAATAGTGTAGAAATCCTTGAGTTACGTCTATACTATTTTTGGAGTGATTGGTATTGCTTCGCCTATTTTCGTAAATGCGTCCACGATTGTTAGGTAACTTTGTGCTTCTACTACTAGAGTATCTGTGTGTAATTTTTGAAAAGGTTTGTCTGGTGTTTTAGTCAACATTAAGGGTATCTTGAGGGGTTTTCTGTCATATTTGGCTTTATCACATAATTCACACTGATTGATAAAGTCTGTAGTTAATTCTTTCATGTCTTTGAAATAATAACGTCTCATGATTTGTTTTAGGGTTTTGTTTATTCCTCGATGGTTGGTCTTTCCTTCGTGTTGGTTTCTTATCACGTCATTTATTTCGTCAGGGTCGTCTAATGTTATTAATTTTCTTGTGCATCTTATAAGTTCGGGGACAGAATTGTTGAATAGTTTAACATATATTTCTGAAAATCGTTTGTACAAGTTTTCCGTGTTAAAATAAAAGTAAAGTCGTTTTTTCTCGGGGGTGTATTCCTTTAGAATTTTAATTATCTGTGATTCATTGTCGTCTTTGGTTATTTGAACTTGGTAAATTTTCTTATTATCCACTTTCGTGTATTTTACAGGGTTGGGGTTGTTTAAAACTTCTGTGATTATAAATTGATTGGGTTTCATGTCTATAGCTTCGTTTAAAATTTTAATTACGGTTTCCGGTTCGTCATTTTGTGTCGAATGTATGGTTTCCATTTATTCTGGGTCTTCTCTAATTTCGGTTTCGTCTACGATTCCTATCACTGATTCGGTTTCTAGTGCGTTAAGTTGGATTCTACTTAAAGCGTCTGCGTTATTGTTGTAAATTCCCTTTTTGTATATGATCTCATAGTTATATTCTTCTAGTCTGATTCTCCATCTTTGTAATTTCGAGTTGGGTTCTTTGAGTTTGCATAGCCATACTAATGGTCTATGATCGGTGTATATATAAAATTTTCGTCCGTATAGGTACGGTCTAAAATACTTTGTTGCCCAAATTATGGCTAACAATTCTTTCTCTATCGTACTGTATGGTTGCTCTGTTTCGCTGAGGGTTCTGAATGCGTAACTGATGGGTTTATCGTTACCTACTGTTCCTTGACCTAATACTGCGCCTAAGACTACATTTGATGCGTCCGTTGTTAATATGAATGGTTTCGAAAAGTCTGGGTATTCTAGTACGGGGTAATTTGTTAAAATGCTTTTGATTTTATCTACCGCTTTGATAAATTCTGGGGTATGTACAATTTTGTTTCCCTTTTTTAAACAATTGGTTATGGGCTTTGTTATTTGAGCATAACCTTTAATGAATTTTCGGTAATATTCGCTAAGGCCTAAAAATCCTTTTATCTCTTTATTCGTTTTGGGTATGGGGTAATTTAATACAGCGTTTGTTTTGTCGGGGTTCGGCATCACTCCTTGGGGTGTTGTTACTTGTCCTAAAAATGCTACTTCCTTCTGTAGAAATTCGCTCTTATCTAGTTGTACTTTAAATTGTGCGGCTCTTAATCTTTCGAACACTTCTCGTAATCTTTCAATGTGCTGCACTAATGATGTTGAATACACTATTATATCATCTAGGTACACAAGGCATTTTTCGTTGTGTATCCCTCGTAGTATGTTATCCATTACTCTTTGAAAAGTTGCGGGTGGGTTCTTCAGTCCAAATGGCATCCGTTTATACTCGTAGTGTCCTCTAGGTGTGCTAAAGGCTGTTTTCTGTGTATCTTCCTCTTCCATTTCTACTTGATGGTATCCTGATGCTAAATCTAGCGTCGAAAAATATTGGCACTTGCCTAACTTATCTAAAATTTCTGTTATATTCGGTAACGGGTATTTATTGTCTACCGTTTTATTGTTTAATTTGCGGTAATCTATTACCATTCTGTATTTCCGTTTTCCTGATGCGTCTAGTTTCTTCGGTACTATTAACTCCATGGTGAATTGGAGTGTTGTATGATATCTTGATCTAATAGATCGGCTACTTGTCTGTCAGCTTCTTCCTGACTTACCTGGGGTAATCTGTATGCTTTGGTGAATATCGGTTTGTTGTCTGTTAGCTCAATGTTGTGCTTAACTGTATTTGTAAAGGTTAGGGGTATTCCTTCGCAATGGAATATGTCGCGGTACTCGTAACATAATTTTTGTATTGCTTTCTGCTCTTCGTGATATATGTCGCGGTTATATCGGATTTTATTTAAATTTTGTCTTAACATTTCTTCGTTTTCTACGGGGTTGTAATTTTCGTTTAAGTTTTCGTCTATTTCCATTTCATTAAAGTTTAATTCTTCTACGTTAATCGGGTTTGCTAAAAATAGTTCTACGGGGTAGTCATTTGAATTTAATATGGTCGTTGTGGCATAATTGTCTTTGATTTTGAAAAGTTCGAGTCAAATGTTGGTTGAAATGCGGGTTTTGAAAAGTTCGGGTAAAATGTTGGTTTTGAGAATTGTTTGTATTGGTTGTTAAAGTTTGAGTTATTAAAATGTGGATTATTGGTTCGCGTTTGGTTTATTTGTGCATTGAATGAGTTAAATTTTTGTTGTGGGTTTATTTGTCTTGCGGGTTATATAGTTTTCATTGGCGTGTAGCTTTTATTCGCGTTGGGGTTATATAGTCGGTTTCTATAGTACATTACATTTTCTTCTTCGATTATCATGTTCATTGCTTCTTCTAAGTTTTGGGGGTGTTGAAATCTAATTTTATCTGAAAATCGTTCGAGTAGTGCATTTAGATAAGTATCTAATGCCATCTTGTCGTACATTTTCGTTTTTAAAAGTCTTACGTTTGAGTAGGTTTTTCGATTTTGAGTTTTGTCAAGATCAAGCTTCTTACATCTTGGCATTTCATTCCAAATTGATAGGGTGATTGGTTGTGTTCCTTCCTAAGGTTTGTTAAATCCCTTACTAAACATTTTAAGTTTCTCTGATCGCCGAAATATGCAATCAATATGCGTTTGTACTCTTCCCATTGGTCTACGTCCTAGTGACTGGCAATTAATGTTAGTGCGCTTCCGGTCAGTTTACTGATAATAAGGCGGATAAGCAAAGAGTTCCTTTCGTTATCACCTGGCTTATAAAAGGTTTTTATGAATATTTCGCTGGCTGAAATATAGTTACTAAGTAAACACTGGTCATTACCGTTAAAGCTGGGGATCATTTCTAAATACAGTTTCATTTCATATAGTCATCTTGGCTGAGGTAATTTTTGGGTAATTTTAAAAAATTAAAAAAGAATTATTTTTTTTTTGAAAAAAAATTTGCGTTTATTTGTAGTTTTCGGTGTTATTTAATGAGGTTTACGCTTGGTATTGGTTTGGTTGAGTTTACTCTTAGTTTGCCGATTTTAATCTTAATTTTCTGAAGTTTCAATAGGCTGAGTAGTTTTTTGTGGTAATTTATCGTGCTTGAATGTTTTGTGTTAGTTGCGTCAGTTAAAACTTCTGTATTTTTAATTTATGTCGATTTTAGTTAGGTGCGTAATAATTATCTCTTTGGTTTATGCAATTGTAAGGTGTCTGCAATGCTTACAATTTTGTCAATTAATTAGTTGCGTTAGCGTCTCTATTATAGTTATTTTTAATTATACTGTAAGTGTTATTCAGTACTCGCTGTGATTTTATACACTGAAATTTGTGCTTCGTTAATTTACTGAAATATTTAATTAAAATTTTTACGTTTGAATGCGTTTTCAGTACCGTAATTATTTATATCTTTCCTGAGTAATTTAAATTGATACCTTATAAAAGTTTCTGGTCGTAATTTTATGCTACTTTAATTTCACAATGCTGTAAGGTTTTCGTGATGTATTTAAATAGCTTTTGATGTAATTTATTATTAGATTTTATGCGTATTTATCCAAGGTTAGATTTCATTCACTTTTGAAGATGAGATATTTGCGTTCAATTTGCGCTTTGTTATTTCTTGTAATAAGAATGTGGTTTTTTATAATAGATTGCAGGTTGTTTATTTATGGATTGTATTCCGTCTCGCGTTTAAATAGTTGCGTTGTTATTAGGATTTTGGTTTTAATTGTTCGTGATTTTAGCTTTCGCTTTTTTATTCTCGGTGTATTTAAATTATTTTTATGCGCCAGTTAATTCTTTTATTATTGAATTAGAAATTCGTTTCTTGCGTTAGTTAAAGTTGTTGAATTAGAAATTCTTGTGTCAGTTAAAATTGCTGAATTAGAGGTTTGGTTTTGTTTCTAAAAAAATTTTCTTACGTTAGTTAAAACGTGATCTATTCTCTTGTGCGCTTTGCGACTTTTTAATTGTGTCTAGTTTTTGTGTCTCAGAATAGTTTTTCTCAGTTCTTTGTCTCATAATTTTAGTTTTCTCAAGTTTTTATAAATCTTTCTCATATATACAAGTTATAAAATAATAATAAAATTTCAATAAAGGCTTGAAGATAATTTCTAGCAATTCTTAAGTCGATTATTTTCAAAAAATTGCATAAAATATTTGTAACAATAGTTAATATACATATATAAATCATAAACCAGCAAATATCAAAAGTCTTTGTTAATAATAAAATAAATTTCAATTGGTTTAAGGAAAATGAACTTACACTAGTTGCTTTGTTGATTTCATTGATTTCTTTTTATGTTTCTAGTTTCTTTTTGGTTTCTTGGATTTGATCTATGCTTGTATCGCCTCCAATTTTCTTTTGTTGAATTCGAACTAATCTTGTTTCTCCTTCAACTGCTGGACTTGAACGATGCGTGTTTCGCCTCCAACTTTTGTTTTGTTCTGCCAAATTCGGAATTGAAATTCCCGGGCCACCAGTTCCTCGAAGTTGGATTCGCTAGTGCCCTATTGACATCCGTTACGACTGCGCTAGTTAAGGTTTGTGGCTTCGAGCGGTCCTTTTTAAAAAGACTTCTTTGAACTTTAACACATTGATTTTTGTTTATACAGAAATTAATTGGAATTTTGACATACTTGAATATTTAATCTAATTTAAAATACATTAATTAATTGTACAATGAGCTATCTACGAACTGCAATGTAAAAGCTGAACGTTTGATGAACTGACTGCGAGTGGAGCTCCCGGGCCTTACATAATCTCCCTACCCCCTCACAGTTCTGTGGGAACTTGCAGACCTAATGTCTGCTTACACTTGACTCTATTCATGATACATAGTTGCTATCTTAAAAGCTATTCATAATTACAATGTTGCAGGCTTACTTCTGCGTAGTCTCGGTACGTGACTTCCTACAACCGTCTGTGACCTGATATCTGCAGTGTCACTTATCCTTGTGCTACTTTGTAGCGTTTCCGTTCGCATGAACGTTTATAAACTGAAATAAATTGTAACAAATTGTCTTTTATGACATTGTTGCACATTTCCTAATATTTCCTAATAACTTTCTTAAGTATAAGTTTTATATTGATATAACAAATGGGGGATTACATAACTTGCATAAGAAACGAATGTCAATTTATAACAGACTACACATATTATAGAATACTTCGCTATTGTATTGAACATAAATGCGAATGTAAATCTACATCTGGAAACAAAACAAAGGTGCATAATAATCATTGTTATCGTTCGGGTGGGCGGCGTCTAAAAGTATGTAGGCTTGACTTAATTATTTGTTCAATAAGTATAAGGAAAAATAATTATAGGTTTTATAAATACACGAAAATAAAAGTGAAATAGTTAAAATTGAAAGATTTTAACAGTTTGAAGCAGTTCGGAAGACTTCGGTAATCTTCGGAACTCTTCGGAAGGCTACGTGGTTGCTTGTGGAACCAACTCAAACTTAAACACTTATTGAATGAATGTATATACAGTTTAAAGGAGTGTACAAGTCTTAGGTAGTCTTCGAACTCTTCAAAAGGCTTCGTAATTTATTTGTGAGGCCCATTAAGAACTTGAACAGGGATAGTTAAAAATATTTACAGTTTGAGGAGGTTTAGACGTCTTTGGCGGTCTTTGGAACTCTTCGGAAGGCTTCGTGTTTTACTGGTGGGACAATGTGAAGTTACAAAGAACTATGATATAAAACTAAAACTATTAATTGAACAAATATACAAACATAGAGGGGTTTAGAAGTTTTTGGTTGTTTTCGGAACTCTTCGGACGGCTTCATGGTAGTGGTGTCTTAAGCTTCGTCGAGTGCGTCGCCGTTGAACTCTACGGGGGTGTTGTCCCGGCGGTAGAGTTCGCAGATGCAATCACAATGACGACTTGTCGGTGATGTATGGAACGGAGGGCGGCATCGTGGCGTAGTTAGTATGTGTGTGACTACTACGCCCAAGGTCCAGGGCTCGAATCTCGACACGGTCCGCTTGAAAAATGTTAGGCAAGCATTTTTCACAAAAATACACCCTCGTTCGGATGAGATGTAAAATGGAGGTCCCGTGTGTGAGTGTTGTCGCGCACGTTAAAGACCACTACCTTGCTTGGAACAGCAAGGGTTCGGCAAAATTTCAAATTTTCCATGTAAAAAAAACTCGCTTCCTGGCCAATGTAGTACATTTGGGTGGAGCAATGGAAAATCACATGCAGGGATGTATGGAACGGAGCCTAACGCCCATATGTAGTTTGTTAAGTACTGATTGATGAATTACAGTGATGTGCCCTAGGTACGGCGGCGGACAGCGTCATCGTCGGAGAATAAGCAGGCTATAGAGAGTTCTGAAGTATAGCAGGCTATGTAGAGCAATGCACGCTGGAGTATCAGCAGGCTATGGGGAGCACTGCCAATATAGTCTTTAGGCTATGGTGAGCACTAAGGAATGTCTTTCGGAGAATTTGCAATTATATTTATACCCTTCCATTTCCTATGCTTCCTGTGTTGAAAAACGTTAATGATGTCTTTAACAAATGAAATTGTGTGTTTCAATTTTCAAGTGTAAAAGAATCTCCAAATTTTAATTGAAAAAGATCGTGCTGATTTTTGGGTACCACCAAAAATTGTCGCGATTCTTAGTTTGTTCTGTTTCAGCTCGTGTATTTTGATATAGTGAACGACGATTCTTTAGTTTGATCTGTGTTCAGCTCGAGAATGGTGATATAGTCAACATTCCCCACCCGCTTTAGAGTGTAGCGTAGCTAGATTGTTGCGAGGAAGCGGCGGGGTCCTTGTTGTTAAAATATTTGAGCCTTTGGCGGTGTTTGCGTTTTTCCTTTGTTCGGCGGCGTCGGACTTCTCCATGATCGCCTGCTGCTGGGTGTAATAGTTGTGATTGAAAGGGTACTTCTTCTTCGGACATCCGTCCACAGGTATGACTTTCTGGTTGTGCGCCTTGCATATAATTGGCTAGAACGACTTCGAGGTCTGCATGTTTCGGTGTCCAGTAATAATAGGCAGGTGCTAGCTGGGGTTGTTGGTGGGGCTGGCCTATCGATCATTGGTTGGAATTCTTTCCGAAGGCTGCTGGGCTAAAATTCAGCTGGAAACTGGTGAATGGCAGTTAGCGTGTGTTGCCTGTTGGCTGTAACGGGCGTTACCGTTTCGTTCCAGTGGAGCGTCTAAAGGTTATGTGACCTGAAATGTATCAAGCCTTGTTCGTAATCCATCACCACTTTCTGGCGTTGAAGTCAAAATTCACCCAAAATAATATCCTCAGCGAGGTTTGCTACTACCAAGATGGTTTCGTGGTCGGTCACTTCTTCGAGGGTGAATGACGTGTGGAACTTGCTATTGATATCCATTTCTGTCTCTGCTTAGGCTAATTAGGCGGAGGCATGATTGGGTTCTACCCGTGAAACTGCGGGTAATCGATCTTCCCTAATCATGCACGTCGATGCACCTGTATCTTGTAGTGCGTTGAAGGTTATCTGCCGTATGGTGACGGTGATTCTTGGTAGTTGGGCATCGTGAGTAATGTTTAGTCGCGTCAGTTCGTTTTGCCCGACCGGGCAGTAGTCTGGCGTTGCTCGACCGGTGGTTGGTTTCCCGACGCCTTGGTTGGGCAGTTTCGGTTGCAATGTCGTTGTGGACACAATGCGCACCTTGGTATCTGCTCCATTGTTTGTGAAAATCTGATAGCTGACGTCCCATACTGTTGTCAGCATGTGACAGTAAATTGGGTCCCTCAGTGTCGGCAGGAGGAGGTCCGTGAACAGCTCTCTGTTCCGGTTGGTGTCTAGTTTTAGGCGGTGGGCTTGTCGCACTTAGTGTCGAGGAAGGCAGCTACTGGTTGAGATGCCATCTGCTTCTGTCCATAGTACTCGGAGGTTATTTTGACTCGGATGGTTGTACTGCCGTACTTGTCCAGAAAGAACCTTTTGAATTCGTTTAGGTGGGTTAAAACATCGCGTATACTTCCCACCATGTGACTGCTTGGCCTCGGAATTGAGCGGTCGTGTACATACGTTCGCGTCCATCGCCTCGATCTGTTGAAGGAATTTTGCGAGATCTTCCAAAAAGATGCCAAAGAATATAGGTTTTTCTGCTTTAGAGGTCGCTGTAGTGAATTAGTACAGGTTCTCCACTAGCGCCTTGATTGTGACCATTTTGCTGGTTTGTTGTGTTTGTTGAGCGCCACTGGGTTGTTGCAGTCTCAGAACTGTTGGTGGTTGTGTGACCTCTTGGGTTATAGGCGGTTGGTCGGTGCTCCGGCTGGACGTGTGATGTCGTTTGACTCCTCGTTTCGCTTATTTTGATAGTTCTAGAAAACGCGCTGCTTGCAAAATCGTCTGTGAAGTCGACCCAATCAAGTTGGACGCCACTTGTTATCGTTCGGGTGGGCGGCGTCTGAAAGTATGTAGGCTCGGCTTGATTATTTGTTTAATAAGTATAAGCAAAAATAATTATAGGTTTTATACATACATGAAAATAAAAATAAAATAGTTAAAATTGAATGATTTTAACAGTTTGAAGCAGTTCAAAAGTCTTCGGTAATCTTCGGAACTCTTCGGAAAGCTTAGCATTTTATTTGCGAGGCTCGGTAAGAACTTGAACGGCGATAGTTAGAAAATATTCACAGTTTGAAAAGGTCCAGACGTCTTCGGCGGTCTTCGGAATCTTTCGGAAGGCTTCGTAATTTGCTGGTGGGACAATGTGAAGTCACACAGAATTATGATATGAAACTAAAGCTATTAATTGAACTTATATACAAGCATAGAGAGATTCAGAAGTTTTCGGTTGTCTTCGGAACTCTTCGGACGGCTTCATGGTAGTGGTGCCTTAAGCCTCGAATACGTATCTGCAAGACATCTAGTTAAAATAAAAAAAACATCATACAAAAAGTCGATTCGCATAGAACACAACATTCATCGAAAATATGTATCGAAGGATTTACACAATATAAAAATCTGCGCAAGAATAATTTATCGCAAAAATAATCTATACAGTTCTTTAACTGCCTGTAACTAAACTTCAAGCTCAATTTTAACATGTACATAAACAAAAATTAAGAAAAGCTCATGGTAGATCGTTTTCAATCCTGTGATTATCCAATCTTAAATATAAATAAAAAGTACTTATAATTTATCGCAAAAATAACGTATACCCTTCTTTAACTGCCTAGAACTAAATTTTTTAAACAGTCCATGTTAATATTAATTTCTAAATAAATACGTAAACCATAACAGCTATCGTCATAAGCACGCTCCGACGATTGCAAGTTCAACCTCAAAACGGGAACATCTTCAGTTGTGCGATGAGTAATCTGAAAAATCCAGACACAATTCTTCCGCAAGCAAACCCTGAAATCGTCGTAGAAAAGGAACAGTAATCTCCTTGAAAGTAGCTTAGCGCCAACTACAGTACAGAATTCAATTTGTAAAAATTCCATTTCACAAAGGAACAACTTCGTACATATCAATTTTCTAGAACACCGCGTTACAAATCCACTAACTGTAGGAGCCCCCTGCATTTTCAATTTCGCAGGCCTCTGCAAATTTTTACAATACTCATTATCGGTGATTACACAAATTTATTTGTCTCCAATCAACATTGCAATATGTTGCCACTGTTCTTCATTAAAATGAAAGTACAAACAAACAACAAATTAGTAAACGTCGTTTTCTCCTTATGAGGAAAACTGTATCTTTGATACACTAGAAGTCTGTGTCATAAACCATTCGTTGACATATTTGTTCATAACTAGACAGCAAGCTGAAAATAGGAAAACAAAACCCGAGCATGTCCCAGTTTACGTTACTTATTCAATGGGAATTTAATACCGTTTTCGCAATAAATAAAAGCGCGTATGTTATTCACTAAATGTTGCGCAATTAAGTCCTTCCTTGTTAGAGCACACAGAATATCTTAAATTTTACGCAGACGAAACTAAGTAAAGGAATCATTCGTGGTACCCGTAGGCCATCCCTCGAAAAAAATTTAATTCTGCTTTTGCGAGGAAGGTACACATAAAAATTATCAATAATCCGACGCTTAAACTTTCTCCATAACATTCTAGCGATAAACAACCATATTCAAGGTATTTTTCAAAACATCCGCCTGCTGATAAAAGAACAACAGAGCGAAATACGCTCGATAAATGGAAAATCATACGTTTATCTTATGTAGTGAAACAAGTCGTAAACGTTCTAAACAACACGAAAATTACGTCATATTCACTTTTGAGTACCTGTTTAATGTGTTGCCTACCTACGCATATAAATTTATAGAAAATGTAGCACATGTTAAACTTATTTAAGGGCGTATATAATTGTAAGAAATAAGTACCACGTTTTAAACTTATTAGAATACCTTCGAAGCAAGTGTTTTGACAAATAAATACCTGATTTAATGCTGTATCCAAAATAAAATAGAATTCCGTATTTTGTTAATGATAAAATCCTAGGTCTTCACATTATCAGAATAGAATATATTTAAAATATTTAAATTTATAACTAAATATTTAATAAAAATTCTACAGGATGTTAGATGGACAATCGCTTAAATTGAAAGGAAATAGCACTCGCTAATAAACATGCAAAATGACCGTGAATACAATAAGGGATATGAAATTTAATTACATAAGAACGAAAATATTTACTTACAGGCAGGGCACGTAACAATTTTTAGTATTTGGTCAGTATTAATACCAGAGCTGATGGCGGCCAGTTCATTATGCGTATACTAATCCACAAGTGATATGAAATAAATTGTTGGATTGAGTTCTTAAAATAAATACGCTGAGATAAATATACCGTATTTCGTCAATCTGAGGAAGACCTCAGTATAGTAAATATTGGTTGTTGTTATATCTGTAGCGGCGCTTTAGTGCAGTAAAGATTCTTTGTAAATATCTGTTTATAATTAAACGTGTATTGAACCGAATAAGGAAGTGTAAATTGAAATACGCCCAATGGCATCGAGAACTTTAGAATATTTACAATATTTAATAGTGGAATTTTATGGTAACACATTTTAAAAGTGTCTTTTTTTAACTTTAGGTATTTCGAAATACGTAGTCGTGATTCTCAAATATACCGTATCTTTTCTCGATTTGGTATCAAATTTTCACGTTCTCGTCATGCAATTCCATATTATTTCATGACGTTAACTGAAGTTTACACAATTAGTTTAAGTTTTTCCCAAACAAAGTAGTGCAGCGGTGTCAAACCGGATAAGTGAGGTGGCTTTGCAATAAGCACGTTAGAAACAAACGTATGATTGTGAGTAGTATTTAAATGATCTTGGAGAAATGTGGTGACGTACTGTTATGTAAAAGTCACATTTCCTGACAATCCATTCCGGTACTTCAACTAAGAAATCCTACATGTTTTGAACAAAATTTAAATAAATTGTTTCAGTAAGCTTTGGAAAAAGAAAATAGTAACGAACAAGTTATCATCGATCAATCTACACTTTATATTAAAAAACAGCATATACTGGTAATACGTGGTAGCGGTAGCATGAAGAATTTCAAATGCGTAAGCATGGGTAATTTTGAATTTTACATCATCTTGTCACACCCTAAATGCTAGGAGTAAAGTATAAAATAAAGGTGTACTAGGAATGAATTGTAGCAACGCTGTGCTCGAACCAATGGAAGTGGCTCGAACTCGGAGATATAAATTTGCTGCTTGTTGTTTCGCGGCTAGTCAAAGAGCACGTAGGGGTCGTAGGAGAAAACAACTCAAGCAAAAAAGTCAACCACACCCAACCCGATTAGGAAGACTATGTGATCTAGGTTAGATTTCTCCGCAGTAATTATCTTAACAGCCCCAGATTTCCAAATAATAAAAGCTTTGTTTCGTGCACACATGCACAACTTCTTTATCATTTATAAATAAAGTAACCAGACAGATTCAAAGCCATATAAGATAATGTGAACCAATGGCAATGTAATCATAACACTGGGTAATTCAAGACAAAAATTTAAACTTGAGTGTTATGAATATAAGTTACCAAAAATTTATATCCCACAATGTGTGCAAATTGTGTTCACAATTAGATTTAAAATAGCAATTTTTCTTTTCAGAGCTTTACACTTATATCCATAGTTAATTATCAAATGTAAATCTCTTTACCCCCCAATAATTATTCTCGGCTATGAAAAATTTAAGGCCAATCAATATTTTATTCTAATTGGAAATAACTTTACTACTCTGCATCACAACTACACTTCTAGGGCTACTCACGATTACCCCTCGGACCTGTACCGATGAATTGGATCCCGGAACCGCCGATCCTATATCCAACGTTAGCAGCACCAACTAGGGATTAAACCTCTACATCAACCACACTACCAATTCCAGCACCAAACCCAGAAAGACATTCACAAAACTCACTAATGCGCTAGCAGCTAAGAATTAGAACAATCTAAGAACCCTGCAATAATACAATTAATCACCTGTTAATAATAATTCCCCCTTACCTTCGCTAAAAAAAAGGGTTCTTATACAATACCGATAAATTAATGCTCTATCAAAATATAGACAGAAGTGCTAATGTCTAAAAGATTTAATATTAGTACCATGAGGACAAAGTTTATTACTTACAAATGATGGTCGTTCACGCCAATCTATCTTTCCGATAAGCGGTCCGAACAGATGTGGAATTTTGATTTGTACCAACAACTAGAAATATCATCCGTTCAATAAATTAGGTGTGCTTACTATTTATTTCATAACAAATCCTTACAACGTAAGTTCGGGTATAATTTCAACTCTGAACCCCTTTTAATTTAGTAAGCTACCAAGCGTGATTTCGTGCGACCTAACGTTCATCTGCACGTATTACAATTTTTATGTCCGCGCAGCCTGCTATCACGTCAACAAAAAAGTATTCCTATTCCGACTCCTCCTTATACACCACATCGATGCGATTCCCCGCCTTCAAACATTGAGATATAGTTTAAACAAGGGTTAAATTCCCTTGAAATAACTTGCTCTCTTTTGACAATACGAGTGTGTTCCCCAACGTTACCCCAATCAAATAAAGTAAATTACTTTATTACTAGACATTCAAAGCGTTATATTTATCTCAGCGTATTTATTTTAAGAACTCAATCCAACAATTTATTTCATATCACTTGTGCCTTAGTATACGCATAATGAACTGGCCGTCATCAGTTCTAGTATTAATATTGACCAAATTCTAAAAATTGTTACGTGCCCTGCATGTAAGTAAATATTTTCGTCCTTATGTAATTAAATTTCATATCCCTTATTGTATTCACGGTCATTTTGCATGTTTATTAGCGAGTGCTATTCCCATTCAATTTAAGCGATTGTCCATCTAACATACTGTAGAATTTTTATTAAATATTTAGTTATAAATTTAAATATTTTAAACTTATTCTATTCTGATAATGTGAAGACCTAGGATTTTATCATTAACAAAGTACGGAATTGTATTTTATTTTGGATACTGTATTAAATCAGGTACTTATTTATCAAAACATTTGCTTCGGAGGTATTCTAATAAGTTTAAAACTTGGTATTTATTCCTAACAATTATATGCGCCCTTAAATAAGTTTAACATGTGCTACATTTTCTATAAATTTATACGCGTAGGTAGGCAACACATTAAACAGGTACTCCAAAGTGAATATGACGTAATTTTCGTGTTGTTTAGAACGTTTACGACTTGTTTCACTACATAAGGTAAACGTAGGATTTTTCATTTATCGATCGTACTTCGCTCTGTTGTTCTTTTATCAACAGGCGGTTGTTTTGAAAAATACCTTGAATGTGGTTGTTTATCGCTAGAATGTTTTGGAGAAAGTTTAAGCGTCGGATTATTGATCATTTTTATGTGCACCTTCCTCGCAAAAGCAGAATTAATTTTTTTTCGAGGGATGGCCTACGGGTACCACGAATTCTGTGTACTTTAACAAGGAAGGACTTAATTGTGCAACATTTAGTAAATAACATACGCGCTTTTATTTTATGCGAAAATGGTATTAAATTCCCATTGAATAAGTAACGTAAACTGGGACATGCTCGGTTTTTGTTTTCCTATTTTCAGCTTGCTGTCTAGTTATGAACAAATATGTCAACGAATGGTTTATGACACAGACTTCTAGTGTATCAAAGATACAGTTTTCCTCATAAGGCGAAAACGACGTTTACTAATTTGTTGTTTGTTTGTACTTTCATTTTAATGAAGAACAGTGGCAACATATTGCAATGTTGATTGGAGACAAATAAATTTGTGTAATCACCGATAATGAGTATTGTAAAAATTTGCAGAGGCCTGCGAAATTGAAAATGCAGGGGTCTCCTACACTTAGTGGATTTGTAACGCGGGGTTCTAGAAAATTGATATGTACGAAGTTGTTCCTTTGTGAAATGGAATTTTTACAAATTGAATTCTGTACTGTAGTTGGCGCTAAGCTACTTTCAAGGAGATTACTGTTCCTTTTCTACGACGATTTCAGGGTTTGCTTGCGGAAGAATTGTGTCTGGATTTTTCAGATTACTCATCGCACAACTGAAGATGTTCCCGTTTTGAAGTTGAACTTGCAATCGTCGGAGCGTGCTTATGGCAATAGCTGTTATGGTTTACGTATTTATTTAGAAATTAATATTAACATGGACTGTTTAAAAAATTTAGTTCTAGGCGGTTAAAGAAGGGTATACGTTATTTTTGCGATAAATTATAAGTACTTTTTATTTATATTTAAGATTGGATAATCACAGGATTGAAAACGATCTACCATGAGCTTTTCTTAATTTTTGTTTATGTACATGTTAAAATTGAGCTTGAAGTTTAGTTACAGGCAGTTAAAGAACTGTATAGATTATTTTTGCGATAAACTATTCTTGCGCAGATTTTTATATTGTGTAAATCCTTCGATACATATTTTCGATGAATGTTGTGTTCTATGCGAATCGACTTTTTGTATGATGTTTTTTTTATTTTAACTAGAGGTCTTGCAGATACGTATTCGAGGCTTAAGGCACCACTACCATGAAGCCGTCCGAAGAGTTCCGAAGACAACCGAAAACTTCTGAATCTCTCTATGCTTGTATTCTTACATTTAAAACGGTAGTTAAAATTTAAAGTTCGATAATTACAACACTGGTAGCATGGTATAAGAGACACCATCACAGTTGGCAGCACCAAATCTTATACGGATTTAGGCGCGGTTCAACTACTGATGATGTCATCAATATTACGCAATGCTACGCAAATTTAAATAATTCAAAACACAAAGGATAATGCAAGCAAATTAAGTAAAGAGTTACTCACATCAGAAATTCTGCTTCCGCCTGCAATTTCATTCGGTAGGCCTCTAACCACTCCAGTCGGGCTCCTTCCGGAGGAATTAGAGATGAACGTCGACGCTACCAAATGCGTGCAGAGCAGCTTCGGCTAGCTGAGCATGTCCCTCAGGGTCGTCTCGGGTCCAGTTTCGCCTCGAGGTGGCTGCAATTTACCTATGTAGGGATTTGACAGGAAAATAAGGTATGAGGTAGACAACAAAAGATAATTAGATAGGGATTTCTACATAGGTACAGCTACGATACGTTACCCAAGACAAAAACCAGCACTTAACTCAAAGGTATTCGCGAAAAAGCCACGTTGTTGCGAGAAAAGCGGAGAACTCTCCCACCCCATTGTCTAGTATTGCCCTAACCCTCTAGGGATAAGCACACTACGCAGACTCACTACCATGACGTACGGAAGTACCGCCTAGTCCATTTAAAAGTTCCCGCGTACCGCGTATTTGAAAATTATGGCGGGAAACTTCCGTATATTAAGAAAACTAAACCTAAAAACATGTTTAAGTGCAAATTCGGTTTGCACGTAACAATCGCGACAAAGCCACAAAAGAAAAAACTTAAAAAAAGGAAAAGTCTGTTAGCACAGTAACAGCTTAAAATCTAAATCCTAACTACCCTATATAACCCTAACTTAAAACCTACAAAATGTTTATATAAGGCGCCACCTGGTTTTTTCGACCGATAACACGTCTACCGAGGTACCAGGAAACGGAATAGGTAGCCCCAATAGTCTGTGACTACACTACTTACCGACAGCACAAATTTGTCGGGGAGCATGAAACACTACTTAAACTAACACGGGTGCGACAAGTCGCCTAAACTATCTAAACCTATCTAACTAAAGCTAACATAAAGTTGTTATGCAAACACACATGAGTGTTGCATCAAACTATTCTTCTTTTGGCAAGAAGTGCCCAAATTTAAAAAATGTTCATAGAGTGAGTCACTCTGCACTCTAGCAAATTTTGTTACTGGTACTTTGGTTTTTTACGATGCACATTTAAAACTTGTCCATGACATAGTTGTGAATCAACAAATTTACCAAAAGTACCTCCTACTAAATCCTTATATGCTAACCTGACAAATTACATTTCTAAATTGGGTTAGCTTTTTCACTTAATTTTCAGACAAAAAAAATAATTCCCACGTCTGGTCATATATACCACACGTTAGGACGATAAAAAGATAAGACAAGATCTCAAATTGTTGTTAAAGATAGTAGATAAGATAATGTTATTAAGCTTAAGTTGTTATCCTCAAAGGTAATGAATAAGATAACGGTATTAAGCTTTAGTTATTATTTGAGATACTCGATAAGATAACACGATATTAAGTTAAAGTGATTATAAGAGATAGTAGGTAAAGTAACACGAAATTTAAATAAGTTATTACTAAAGATAACCGGTAAGATAACGCGAAATAACTCGAAGTCATTCCTAACGGTAGTCGGTAAGATAACGAGAAATTAAACCAAAATTATTACTAACGGTAATCGGTAAGATAACGATACTAAACTAAGGTTATTATTGAAGGTAATCAGTAAGATAACGATATTAAAACTAAGGGTATTGTCAAAGATAATAAAGAAGACAAAGATATTGGCCTGGTTATTACCCAAGACAATGATAACAACAAAAGAGTGGCTCCAGTAGAGCCGTTTAAATGGGATTAACTCGTGCCCTCTAAAAAGAGAGACCCGTGAAGCAGGTCCGTTCACACGAACAGCACGGGGGACCGGCAAAGACATTTGGGTGCATTCCTGCACCCGGCGTTGATCGATATCGGTGAAACTATCACCCGATATCCACACGGTATATAAGATATACATATTTACTCACACATTCACACACTCATACATACCTTCACTGCCAGAGCCCATGCACTGACAGCGGCACCGCATGACCCCACGAAAGATTCGCAGAGACATGGTCCAGGTGTCTGTGGAAACTTCCCGCGCAACCACACGGTGACTAACAGAAATGAAAAGGCAGTAGAAATAGGAAAGGTAAAAGAAGGAGGTTGGTTTTTGGAGTGCATAAGAGGCACCTCCAGGTAGAAGAAAGTAGAGGAAGGGCTCGCATTGAGCAAAAGCGACAGAGGAAAGGTGGATAGCAAAGCGCTACTCAACCAACCAGTGTGGTCAGTAGCTCGGAATGAGGGAACATCATTCTTATGTGGCAGACGGGTGTTCCGGGACAAGAACAGGTCCACCGAAAGAAGAATAAGGCATAGCGGAGATAGCGGGTTAAGAAAAAAAGTATAGTTTTTGGACAAGCGTCCGAGAGAAGGTAGAGAGTTGTCCCTAATAAAACACAGCGTAGTCTGAAGGACCACCTGCGATATTAATCCGACAAGATAAGGTATACACATTTTTAAAATTCACTAGGCTCCTAAGAGAACTAGTACGATCATTTTCCTAACGAGTGCATTGACTACGATAAGAAAATCAGACAAAGGTAGACACGACAACTTGAAGGTATCATTACAAATACAAACACAAAAAACAAACTGTTTTAAGGTAGTTTTTCAAAACGGTAGCACCCTAAACACACAAAAATGCCCCATTATAAGCAGTTAAATACAGATATACTGTCCCCATATGCCAAAACAACCGAGAATTTAATAAGATAGCAATAAGAAGCCATAGCACCTCACCACGAAGTTCAATAAAAAACAATGAAAAAAATGTTTATAAGTTATGTAGATTTAGTAGAAAAAGAAGGGAATAATGATGTAGTATAATGTAGGCGACTGCAATAATTCAGAAGAAAACACATGGAATAGACAATCCTAGTTTTTGCAACTGCGAATATGAACTATTTCTTTCAATGGCATAGATCGCGCGTTCCTATGTGAGCACCAAAGAAGAAAGCATTCACTCAACATCAGCTTAAAACGTAATCATAAAAATTCAATGAGTTATTACATACCAAAGTTACGACATTCCACACAAAATTAAATGACGTAAGAAAAATACTAAAACCAAATAATATGCATAGGAAAAGTTCGAAGGTTGATTTAAATGAAACAACAAGGTTATATTGGGGATGTAGAGAATGAAGTGATATAATCATCTAACGGTATGGTCAAGGAAAAGTCAACCAAAAGAACAAATAGCTAATTTAAGGATAATAAAGTTAAAGTAGGTTATATACTGTACGAGAGCAAAAGTAATTAAAGTTAAAATTGATGGTAGAACAAAAATATTAGGTAAATATATATTAATATTGATATATATATAGTTATTTTATATTGCTTTAAAACTGTAATTGTTTATCGATTGAAAGTTTTATTGTAACACAGATATTATAATAAGTAGTAAATTTATGTTTAGTGATTTTAACTGTATAGATATTGATATAGTTTTAAATATTTGGTTCGATTTAAAGTTGTATTTTAATACTGTCATAGTTGTCTGAATAAATCTTTAAGAATAGTGCTATTTTATCAATTTTCTCAATTTCTAAATTTCAACATTGGTTGTATTCGATTACAGTGAGTTAATCTTTCATATGGTGTTTCAATAAAAATGTTTTTGTATTTATGTTTGTTGTATTGTATTAGTAAAAGTAGCTTTTTAAAAATTTTTGGGTAACCATTATTTAGTAACATAGATTCTTTTACTAATACAATACACACACAAACAAGACCAACAAAATAGCATTATTTATAAAACTTTACCATATATAGAAAGATTAACTCCTTGTTTACTAAATTATTAAACAACTGAATATTGTCATTGCTTTTAAATATGAAAAGTGCATAAAAAAGTTATTTTCGAGAGTTAAAGATAAAACACCAACAAAGATGTACAGTAATATAGTATATAAAATACAATGTAGTTGTAATCGACCATATGTGGGGCAAACTAATCAATGGCTGAAGAATAGGCTCACCCAACATAAGAGTGACATTAAATTAAAAACATTTTGTGCATTGACAACACACGTAGTGAACACACTCCACTCACCGAACTACGACAATGTTGAAATTTTAGAAATTGAGAACAATTATAAAAATAGACTATTCTTAGAAGCATTTCATATTCAACAACTAAATGACAGTATTAACAACAAACAAGACACACAAAATTTAAACACTATATACATATCTATACAGTTTTAAAAATTACAAAACAAAAATTTCACTTGTTCTGTTATAAAGTTTTCTGTTACACACATAAAATACCTTTCAAGACCAAAACACAAATGTATCTAGTAGTTATTAAATGACAGCTACATAAAATATATTCAAAATCGATATGGCATGTAAAGTTTTTATAATTTAATTCAAGTTTTATTGTAAGTACTTTTGACTTTGTAACTGTTTCTATTTGTAATGTGTTAGGTTATGATTAAGGTTTTAAATAAACCGAAACGTAAACAATAAATGCAGATGGATTTTTAATATTTACGTATCAATTGAAGGAAATATCCCAAAAAATAATTACATCATTTTGACATTTTATATATATATATATATATATATATATATATATAATTATATACAGAAACTGTATTAGTTTTGTAACGGTCATAGAATGGCTGTTACAACTCCCCCTTACCTTACCTTAAGCCTCATCTGAAAACCATTTGTTCCTACAACCTGTCGCAAAGTTTCATTCATTTCGGCTACCATCTAATTTTATATCTTTAAGGTGCCAATGGCCTAGATCACGTCCCGAGAAAAAGTCTGCCACCTGATAAACATTTGGCGAAACCTTCCCCTTCACGCGACCTTTACAAATTTAGGATTGAGTTTAGCAGCAGCAAGGTCTGCTTTTTTGGACAGAGTGTAATTCCGTTTCCAAACTATCTGGTCGACTTTCAGAGATAATGGACAATGTCTCAAATTATAACGATTGCTATTTTTCCCGTAAGCAATCTCCAGTTTCTTTTTCACCATCGGCATCAATTCCGTGATAGATTTCAAATGTACGGTTCTTAAATCTATAGCACCCTTTTTATCAGCTCCCACTGCGCGGAATATATGTCCTGATAATTGGACTTCACGACCAAAATTCAGATAACAGGGACTAAAACCCGTCACCTAGTGTACAGCTGTGCGAACCGCAAAACCTATAGCTGGAAGTCTTGTATCCCAATTTCTGTGGTCTTTGTCCACGTACAAGCGGACCATAGTCTTTAGAGTTCGGTTCACCCGTTCCGTAGTGTTAGCCTACGGATGGCATCTTGACATAAAAATGATTTTAGTTTTATACCTCTTAGCCATATCCTTAAACTTTGAACTTACATATTGATTACCGTTGTCACATAAAATTCGTTCTGGAGCCCCATGAACCAAGAAAACTTCTTCCTCGATATGCTTTACTACAGCCGAGCTGGTTGCCGAATTTAATGGGAAAAACAAGACATATTTAGTAAAATAGTAAACAGTAAAACAACTAGAATAAATCTGTTCCTTTTCGCAACAAAGGAAGGGAACCAACTAAATCTGTAACAACTTCCTACGGTCGAGAAATCGTTCGTTTGTACATAACTCCTGCGGAGATTTCTGTACTACTTTTTGTGCCAGACACACTTTACATTTCTTAACGTATATGGCAATCGTTTGGCTAATCGTTGAAACACCTCCCTTAAAACTCTCAAATGTATAGAATAATTAGGAGTAGCTATAAGAATGTTGTCCAAATAAATTGACACATATTTTTCCAACTCTGGCCCTACGATTTTGTCTACCAACCGCTGAAAAGTTGCGGGTGCGTAATGTAAGTCATAAGGTGATATCGTGAACTGATATAATCTTTTGCCCGGTACGACACAAGCCGTTTTCTCTTTACTAACCGCTTCCAGTGGAATTTAATGGTACGCTGATTTAAGATCATTGGTCAATAAATATTTTGCATCCCTCAGACGATCTAAAGATACTAGAGTTATATGCAATGGGGTAAGGGTCTCTCTTAATTACTTGATTTACCTTCCGAAAGTCTATACAGAAACGGTACTCATTATTGGGTTTTTGACCATCACAATAGGAGAGCTCCAAGGTGATTTATATTTTTCAATTACACCTAACGTTAACATTTTATCAACTTCTTCATTAATAATAGTTTGTACGTACGGTGGACCGGATAGTACCGCTGTTTGATTGGCAAATGATTACCTGTATCAATAACGTGGTGCACATTTTTAGCACAGCTTAAAGATTGACCTATTTCCTTAAAGAAAAATGCTACCAGTTCATCTAGCTCCGTTTTCTGCAAATCGTTTAATGAGTCTCTCACAGAAATTCCGTTCAGTTTGACATTTTTTTGAAATTCGCACTTGTCCTTCACGAACGGTACGATATCCATCTGATATAGAAAATCCATCCCCAAAATAATGTCTTCGACAACATCGCAGATAACCAAAGTCTGTATCACTTTAACATTACCCCCCAAATTGATGGGTAGTTCAACGTTTCCTAAAACATTACATGTTCTTCCATCTGTCACTCGTACTAACGAATCGCCTTGTTCTAAACTAATATCTATTTTTTTTAGTTTACTCCACTCGGATTTCCCTATTGCAGTTTGATTAGCTGCGGTATCAACCGACCCTACCTTTTTAATATTGTATACACCCACAGATACAAATGGGCAATGATCCTCGCCTACCCTTACAAACATCTCATTAAGCTTCGCTTTTTGAAATTCCACCCGGACTATATAATTTTGCTGCCGAATTTGTTTTGAGATCGATGACCGGTCTCTCGACGACCTGAATACTCGTTTCCCGAGCACCTACTACATGCATATTTCGTTACACCTTTTTGGCCGCAACCAAAACAAAACGTCCTCTCCCTAGGGCGAGAACAACGTTTAAAGGAATGCCCTACCCTTCAAAAATTCCAACACTGTATGTCCAGGTTAATGGGTTTATCTACAACAGCCGATGAAACCTGTCTACTTTTATTATTGCATATTCTAATTCCAGTTCTGAAGTTTTCTTTTCACAAATTATAAGCTCGTCCTTAATTTCTGGACTAAAATTCTTTGCCGTTTTCAATTCGCCAAATAGCTCTTTGGACAATTCCTTTTTCAATTTCTTCCTAAGTTCTCTAACCGTTTCGGTAGTGGAAAGTTTACAGCCTCGTACTAAAATTTCGTATTCTAACTCGTCTTTAGTTGATCTATAAGGATACATTTTAAATTTATCCTTCCTATTCTCTCACAACTCTTTTAAGATAACTTACGAATACTTTTACTTTTACACTTTACTATAATTAGAAAATAAATAAAATATGTAACCACTGTGTCTCCTATCTACAAAAAAATTTTAATACTATCTTCATACCATGAAATAATTATGTGATATTATTTAATTTGGATAAAGACCAACTAACCATCCCATAATAACCCTAATATATTTGAGAATCGGAGGCAGCACTTTATAATCTGAATTTATTTTACCGAAATAGGCCCCAGATGTTGGACGCCAAGTTCTTGTCTCACCCTAAATGCGAGGAGTAAAGTATAAGGCCCCGCTAAAGGCGTACTAGGAATGAATTGTAGCAACGCTGTGCTTGAATCGATGGAAGTGGCTTGAACTCGGAGATATAAATTTGCTGCTTCCTGTTTCGCGGCTAGTCAAAGAGCACGTAAGGGTCGTAGGAGTGCTACATAAGAGGTAAGTAGATATGGGCGCCATGGCTAGGTTTCGCCCCAGGAACCAACTTAAGCAAAAAAGTTAACCACAGAAACTGTATTAGTTTTGTAACAGTCATAGAATGACTGTTGCAATCTCTGGTACAACAAGACATATCTTTAAAAAAAATGTTTTACTATATTTATACCACGTGCACATTTTTTGATTAATCAACTACAAGACTATTCATTTGGTAAAATCTTGTGGCAGTAAATCTTACGCAGGCACACTATCATAAGATACAGCTATTGTTCCCGCAAACTTCTGCGTAGAAGAAAACTGGAAAACCTCAAATCTTCCAGTGCTAGTAGTGGGAGATCAAGCGTTCATTGGTATCTTTAACTCGTAACAACGTACTTATGTACTTTAATATCATTAAAGACTTATTTATAACTTTGTGGTCCTTTTAGGCCTATATAATTGCGACGTTCTTAAACAATATTTCGTCTTGGTCAATGGATAACTAATTATCTATTTATTTGTTTTTGTTTGGCATTTAAGATTAAACAAGGTTTACTTATACCATAAAAAATTGATATTCATTTTTTTAAATGAGCAATAAATAGTTAATCTGAAGTTATGTAAGTATATAAAAAGATTATGATGAAATAGAATCAACTTTCTTCAGAAAAGTTGTTGTGCACCATGACTCAGTCTCCGTATATCTCCTATGATATATACGAAAGTTGTCTTTTATATTTCGAAATTGTGTTACACAAATGCTGCCATCTGCTAACTGATGTTTTTATCGTAATGTTTGACATTTTTGATGGTAAACATGTTCAGAACATCTGGACGTACGCTATTTGTGCTGTTTACAGTAACTTGAAAAAGATTATCTCGTCTAAAAGTGTAATTCAATCGTGAACTTTTTTTTTGCAACTTTCGGCGTGGATAAACCCAACAACAGTGCATCGATGTACACGATTCGTCTTTTGACGATGAAGCACCACTAAGGACTATTGTTCAACGATGGTTTGTCGACTTCAATAGTGGCTGTTGTGGTTCGGTTAACGACGAATTTCGTTTAAGCCGTTTGAAACTAGTTGTTGTTCTGGAAAACATTGATACTGTGCGTGAACTGATACTACGAGACTATCATGGCACTTATCATGCGATTGAGCCATCCTCGGGCGTTAGTAAAATCAGCATACCTTCAATACTGCATGAACATTTGGGCGTGAAAAAGATTGTTCGTGTTCGATCCCACATAATTTGATAATCGCTCGAAAACAGACTCGTGCCGATTGATTGAAAGAAATGATCAAAAAAATGTAATGGAAGTGCTTCCTAACGTGTCTACGACATTATGAAGAATGACGAATGAAAACAGCAGTCGACTGTATGGGTATTTCACAACTAGCCAAATACAGCAAAAATTGCGAAACACTTCAAGGCAAATGCTTGCCTGTTAAAAAAAAACACTAAACTGTTGCAAGTGTTTCTTCAGATATTGGTAAAACTGCCAGTTCTGAATGATACCGAACCATTTGTTTGCCATTAGTCTTCGTAGAAATCAAGAAAACCACCTCTTAAGGCAGATCATTTTCCAGTTCCAGCTCTCACAAATCGGCTCAAGCAAGTGACTTTTAGAACACAAAACGTCGATATGCAAACCATCCACCATATACTTCTTATAAGACACCCAATGACTTCTTTTTATTATATCAAGAATAAATTGCGAGGTCGAAGTTTTTGACTTCTGAGGAAGTGGTTAATGCGTTCAAAATGCATGTTTAATAGGTGCCTTGATTGGAGTTGAAAAAGTGTTTGAAATATTAGTTCAAACATATGCCAAAGAGCATAGAGAATATATTGAAAACCAATAAAACCACTTTCGTTGATAAATAATTTTTATAAACTCAAATCCCGAAATATAAACGGCAACCTTTGAACTAATTAATAGTACTAAGTAAAACATTTTTGTAGCGAAATTAATATTTTTGCTTTATTTTATCTATTGATTCTGGGACTTTGCTTCAGTAAATATTTTAATTGTATCTTTATATTATTAACTATTTACGATATATTGTTAAAATTATGAAATGGTTTAACTCTTCTACAAACATTGTCGATATATATTATTGTGTAAATTATATGTAAAGAAGGATAGATAAGTCAAGAGAGTAATTTTGTAAGGACCGTGTATATAGAAAACAGGAAAAGATTATTTACGCTCCAAATTAATTAGTTTTGACCTTAAAACAAACGGATAATAGCATACATATGTATTAATAAATCGTAATGGTAAAGTTGCATAGTGTGGAAGCTTTGTAGTACGTAAAAACTCAAGGATAATACGAGTATAATTAGCTTTAATATTCGAAGGTTGTAAATTGAGCATATCAAGTAATAAGAGAGAGCTTTTGTCTATATAAAATAGATAATGTAAACGCATATGTTCATTTAAACTAACAAAGCGTTCGTTAAAAACAAATCCTAAGAAATCTACAGGTTAAACAACATGGAAAAGTACAATTTCAAACTGGCAAACAGTTCATAGAACACACTAACAGACAAACAAAACAAATTCAACAAACCAGAATGTACGTTGAAACATAATTCTTCAGAAATTTGAGTTAACGGTCGAAGCGAATGCTGCGAAAAAACAGGTGGCTTGAAAACAAAGTACAGACGGGATATCAATAGCATAGGGTAAACGAGGCTGACAAATAACAGAAGTTGGATAAAACAGTCATGTAAAGCGCGCCATAATTTGTAGAGGCTAACCACAATATCGATTTTAAGTTACTGTAGTGGAATGTTAATAAAGACGGTAAATATAGGTTAAACGAGAATAACATAGTTGGATGAGAGACCTACGACAGGGGAAATGGTCTGGATTGGCTGTTTGCAAGTGGAGTGAAAGACATTTCTAGGAGCATTGCGACCGTTGTGCTTAATAGCCAGTGTTTCGGACTAAAGCTAAGTGGAATGAGAAATTCTGAGTTTTAAAAGATCGTTATAGTTTGGATTTTCAGAATCGGTTACGGTGGTGGTGTTTTTCGATGGAAACGGGGTACAGGAGGTAGGTTTCAGCGCTTATAAATTCACTAGAAGACGTAGTGGGACTCTCTTACTTCTTCGGTCCGCTTCCGACTTATATGGTAACATCTAAGTTAAAAATTTGTAAATCGGTGGTAGTGCAGTCCTTTTAATTTAAATTAAAAGGGTTTGAAAGCACGAGTAGGCGCTAAGTTATAAACGGTGCTGTAAGTACATACGAATAATGAATAAAAGATGTTACTGAGGTAAGCGAGATTAGTTAATTTTTCAAAACGAGGATGCTGGGTGTATGGTAGATTCAGAAGCCGAGCAACTTATTTGGACAATTATATGGATAGATGTATTGAAGGCGTCTGCAGAGAATGGGATAACGTGTGGAAATGAGTTTGATGTACATATAGCAGAGAGAAGTTGGATGGAATGCAACGACGAGGTTTTGTTGGACGACATCTGCAGAGGTGACGGTGCAAGAGCTTACACCAGGTGACGAAATTTGTTTCCCTTTGTTATTGCTTGAACATTTTGTGCTGTTATTTTGTGCTAGAGTGATTTGACATATATGGTGTATATTTTATGAACATAAAATTTAATTAGAAGGTTGTATGAAAAAAACAATTTGAATTTATTATTTAAAGGTATAGATACATGACGTATAATTTTGATGTAGATGTAGATCCTTAGAGTTGTCGAAAACACAGATGCGATTTATTTATGCATTTAGAGTAATAGGGGTTACACTGAGCTCACCATAGACCAGAGTAAATTTCAATTTAAGGTTTCAAGGTAGGCCCATCTACTTAAACTGTATGTAAAAAAATGTTGAAATAAATTAAACTTGTTAAATTTAAAAGGATTTAATGGTTGATATTGTAAAATTTTATGAACATGTTTATATCCGATTTTGTAAATATTGAGCTGGCAACGTAAATTTTTTTTACTTGTTTGAATAAAAAATTGTATGTTTCGTAGAATTATTTGATTAGTAATTTTTATTTGGTAGTCTAAGTGAGAGAGAGTAAGCATAAGATAGGTAAGTATCTCTGAAGAAGCTGAAAGCAGAGCTAGCCGTGGTATGCTGATTAAGGGGAGCTTTTCCAGAGATATTGGAATTACATTTTTCAGGAATAATTTTATGACAGCTTATTTTGTAAGGGCATAATCAAGAACTTCCACTGAATTTGTATGGCTCCCAACGCAAGGGCTCGAAAGTAATCCAGAAAGACCACAGCAATATATATATTGTTGTGTAATCGTGGATTAGGAACCAGTATCGAGCCCCAGCGTTGGGCCGTCATAAAATTGCCTTATTATTCGTTATCTTGACCATACGTTGTTTTGTATAGATATCGCCTTTTTGATAATTGTACAAAATAAATGATGTAACTTCAATGCTGTTTTTGTTTATGCGTCTTTGAAAACTGCGTTTTCTTATCAAAACGTTTCTCGTTTCCGCGTAATCGAATAAAGCTTTGTTAGGTTTTATCTTTTATCTTCGTATTCGTTTAATAATTAGAACACTTCTCAGCGCGTGTTTAATTACATGTACCATCATTTCTTCTGAATGCGCGTTTTATTGTTGAAAGATATTTTTACTGCCATTACTTAAAATTAATAACGGTCTATATACAGAGTGTTAAATACTTGCTATTTACATAATGTATGAATAACCTATTTTTCTGCTAAATACGCGTTCTATTGTTGTAAGATATGCTTCCTTGCATCGCTTAAAGCTAATTATGGTCTATATACAGGGTGTTAAATGCTTGCTATTTACATAATATACGAATTACTTAATTTTCTGCTAAATAAATACAGTTTTCTGATTTCTATTGCAATTTATGATTACCACACGACCCTTACTACTCAATACACCTCTAAACAACCCCTTATCACAGCAATATATATATATATATATATATATATATATATATATATATTGCCGCAGGAACTGCGCTTTTAGCATTGAGGCCCAGCGTTGGGCCGTCATAAAATTGCTGTGGGCTCTCTGGGACAGTCTCTGGGAACACTCGAGCCCTCTTCTAAAAATCATATGAGCCCCACAAATTGGGCGCCATAAAATTGCCGTGGATTTTTACAAAAATTTGTGCCCCACCTGGGCCAACATAAAATTTTCAAAAAAAAATTTAAATTAAAAGTTTCTTACCCTTTTATTAGGACGCCTTCGAACTTCTCTGCTCCCCTGGATAGCTCAGAAATCGGCCTCTTCCTGAATACCTATCTTTAAGTACATACCTCTCTCACACATACACACCATCAAATGAAATTACCAAAATAATATAACAGTCATACAACCTTCTATTTACACATGTTAACAGATAAAATATTTACACTTAGGTACAAACGATTTGGTACAATTGTTACCAGCCCAATTATTAAATGTTTTAAAATCCTTGGTTTTTAAATTATTTTTACAAAAATTCTACATGATATGACTAGATGGACCCCACATGCAACCCTAATTTAACTTCATACTGGTCTATTGTGAGCTCATTATTACCCAGTTTTTGTAAATGCTTTTTAACCCTGCACTTTATTGAAAACAAATTTACAGACCCGTTTACTCCTTACAACCACAATTTATAGTACGAATAAACTTTTATATATCATCAATATACCCTTTTTTAATAATCGAAATTAATTGTCCTGGACATGTACTTTTTTCAAACAAGTTTTAAAATTAATAAATACGCCACCAATAAATCAAACACACAAACACCAAAATATCAACACAATTGTTTATACAAAACAGAAATTCAAAGTTCCTTACCTGGAATCACCTACGTTCCTCGTCACCGTTGCAGATGGCTACCAAAACCCTCGTCGATGTATCATCTACTATAATGAAGCCTGGATCCACAGATCCCCACCATGCAATATCTCCGCTATCACTCCGGTTCTTCTTCCCAGACATCAGCTTCGTCTCAACAGTAATATTCCATACCAATATTTCATGCATACAGATTGCCTTCAGTTTTGCTTACCCCAAATATCATCCATCCATTTAATAACCTTGTCGTAGTAATGGCACCTTTTATTGGAACAAGCACCAACTCGTGCAAACACTTCTAAAACGTGCGGTCCGCTACTACAGCTTTTAAGATTTTAACAGGATGTTTATGTAACTTTACTGAACACAATAATTGCTAACCGAAAGCTTTTACTATTATAGATTGTAGATCTGAACCCGTATTCAAATCTAAATGGAAAGAAAAGAGAGCTTTAATATATTCGTTCGAGTATTTATATTATTCTCAATCCTCCTAGTGGCACATGTTTCATGTGAAAAGCTTGTTTTCAAAACGGCTTCTTAAAATTCTAAACGTAGCCGACTATAATTTCTGAAAAATTTCTCCCGTCCGTCGTGCTGTTTAGATAGAATTTCGTTTCCTACCTTACCGTATGCGCACTTCTGGAAAACTGATCGCTATCAACCAATGAGATATAATTTCCTGTCGTCCGAACGCTCCACCTATTAGCTATCCATCTCTGTTCTACGCATATCTGTTGTCTCCTTTTGAACCCCTCATAAGTTACAAAAAATCAATATTGTATTTGGCCTTCGCCTTTGCACGTGTATATATTACGTGACTTCTATCCAACGCTTCATTTATACTTTTCTCTGTCTGTTTTATATTATTAATCGTTTATTCCACTCACTCCTTAAGGTACTCGTTATTGTACCAGCTTATCCAAATTGACCGTTGCAAACAATTTCTATGGAGTTTTGTCTTAACGTACATTTAAAGTTCCCTGAACCTGACATTTAACAAGCAGTGTTTCTTGAAACAACCGACCGTTGAAAATAACAATTCTCGGTTTCTTCGCTTCGTAGTATTTGTATATCCGAACGTTGGCTTTTAAAATGAATAACATTTGCGTTTGAAATTATTGATTTTCTATACAAGCACGCTCCCTTCTTGCTTCCATGCGTTTGATTAAAAGTTGTTATAATTTCTTATGCGTATCCTTGCGCTTTTTTATGTACTTTAAAACTTTCTTCCCTTATATAATTTTCACATTCCAATTTAAATATAGAAAAATATGTTAATACCCGTCAGTTTCCACTATATAAATTAATTAATTTGGCGCGTAAATAATTTGCTCCTGTTTCTATATACACGGTAAAACTATTAAAAGGTCAGAGTGTTTCGAACTCTAAACACAAACTTCCTGGTAAAGATTCTTACAGAAATAAAATGATTAGGACTTACTCTATCTTAAACTAAATGACAAAATTCAAGTATCAGTTACAAACAATGTTTAAAGCAAATTATACTTGCAGAAATCCACGAAGCGCTTTTCTATCTAATTCGTGATTAAATACCTTCTTGTTTTTAATTGACGTCCAAATTAGCTTATAAGATTTTCATATTATTTACATGTCCATTTAGAAACCAATACGCATCCGCGGTTTGATTATTCAATACTAATTTTTATTGCTTTTTATATCGAAGCATTTCCCATCTTCATTGAAAAATTGAATTTAATAATTTCAATTTTTTTATGCAGGTTACGTTTAAAACATCACTTCTTTATTCATTGTAACAACGTAAATAATAGTTACAGTATGCGTATTGCATACCTTGAAACAATAGCTTTGAAATTTTTTTCTCAGTGTGACATATTCGCGATTGAATTTATGAATGAACCTATTTAATACAATTTTTTATTTATATACAAATATTATTTATTTTTAGAATGTAGTAGTATTTAAGTGATTTAATTTTAAATAATACAGACTTATCTGACGTAATTTTCTAGAAATTTCTCATTTCGCGTTTTATTACCTTGTTATCGAGTTTTGCTTATTAGGGATGTGCGTTGCTAGTCTTTGTTTAACACCCAAGGCTATTGTGACGTCGCATACTAATCCAGCAATTGCGAAAGGTAATAAATGACTCTTTTTAATTTTTGTTACATTGTATGGGTTTTTTTTATTGTCCGGTAGCTTCGTAGAATGAACGTTTTTTATCAATGAGTTAAACGAAGTTGACGTATTTATTCTCAATTCCTTTTGAAAATACGAAAACATGTTTTATTTAAAATGTTTTTATGCTATACAAAGGCTAATTAATTTAAACTTTAATTGCTTTTTAATGCTTGCTTTTAATGCATTTTTATATAAAATACTTGTTTCATGGTGAAACGTGTTTCAATACCTAAAATTAAAACACAAAACTATTTATTTTCGTGCACGAAAAGGGCCTTTTTTATTACAAACAAATAGCTTCTGTATTTATTTTAAAATGATCGATTTGCGTTCGCATTTAATGCGTTATACGGTAACTTAGAATTAATTATTTTTACATATACAACTTACGTTATTTTCTATATATTTACAATATGCTTATATCATACAGAATGATTATTATAGACGCGGAATTTGCGTTTTTGCTTGGGACTTTAATGAATAAAAATATGCTTGTATTATAGAGGGCGCAATTATGAATTTTCGGAAATTTCTACTTTTTCCGGATTCTTTTATATTTTAGTGGACTTTATTTGTAGAATGTAGGTTTCAATGACCTCTCGTGACCCCTTATAACGTATATATCTATATATATATATATATATATATATATATAATATAAATTTAAAAAGCTTTATTTCTTTTCGATATATTACTTTATTTTATACAACTCGCGTCATAGGTTTGGGTTACTTAATACAGACACTCATTTTGATACTTGTATCAATTTACAACCGTTGTATAACTTGACACAAAACAAATATGTTGTGAAATCCCTTGGAAATGTTTATAATCACATTTCAATTCAATAGTTCTATGTATTGGTCAATCCCACCGATAGTGTTGTTATTTTCTTTAAGAAATACAATATTTAGGTTGAATACATTCTAGATCTAAGGAAGGTTTACTATTGTATCTTACATTGTTTATACTCAAAGATTGTCAAATTCATTATGGCGGTTTCTAAGACTAATAATAATATCATCATCGTAACTTTGTATTATAAAGTAGTGCAGCTTTATAATTCATTTGTTTTGCTTAATAACGTGTAACATTGGCGTCATCGTCTTAGAAAAAGGAGATTTACACTGAAAAAATGCTGATTTAAAAAATAGAAACCCCTTCTTCTTGTTGAAGGTATTGTATCGGTAAGATAGTATCACATATGTTAGATAAAGTGCATTCTTAATTTATTTGTTCGAATTCTAACAAAAATAAATTTGCCGTTTAAGGAGGAAGACAATTTTTTTTTTAGTACTTTGTCATTACCATCGAAATTTATAAAATGCAACTTGAGTAGATGCAGTTAACTGTTGATAATAAGGAATTGAGCTGATTAATGCGATTAGTCAATAAAGTTAGAAATAACACCATACAACGTTGGTTACTTTTGATTTTAGGTTAATTGTACCTTTAGTATACACTTCAAGTTGGGAAAAGGCATGTAAATAAAGAACATCAAACAGGTTAATAAAGTATTAGAAGTCCTGTTTTATCTTGTTAGAAGGAATTAAGTCCAGTTAGTTGTTTCCTAAGTATCTATTGTCAAAAATCACCCTCAGGAATCTATAATAAATCTTCTGAAACTATAACTTACAGTATCTGTAAATAAATGAATATTTTTATTTAACTGCATAAGTCTATAAACATATCCATAGTACGTTTCTGTTATTAGTTTAAGAATTTGAAAAGTAATTATGTTCGCTGAAAACGTTTTCCATCAACCTAAGTAAATTTTAACATAATTTGTTTTTTTTTTGCTTAAGACTGTTTATATGTTTTTGTAATGAAAACATAATTGTGTAATAGTCATACGTAAAGACGCAAGAAATTTGACATTTGATTTTGGAAATCTTTTGAGCTGACAGTTTTCAAATAGGTATATTAGTGTTCTTACTGTTAACGTTTATTTTAGGTTAGTTTTAGCATTAGTGTACTCGAATATTCTTCATGTGAACTTCTGGCTAGAATCACTTACCCGCATCTCAAATTTTCTCCCGTCCACATGCATTTCAATTAGCAAAAAGCTACCTTCAGGTATTTGAGCGTAATCAACAGATCGACTACGCGTTGATTTACTTAATTCAGGGGTATTCTTTTTTTCATATAAGCTAACATTTTCATTATCAGATTCGTCGTTTAAGCCTACCTCTATTTCCGATTCAAAGAATCGGAGTCTTTATTGGCAACACCCTTGCGAAGTTGTACTTTTAAATTTGTTTTGCTTTCACAAATTTATTTTCTTGATTACTTACAGTGTTCATTTAAAAAGTTTCCACCTGTAATACAAAGAAAATTAGTAAAGATATTGAAATACGATTTCTGTGGGATTATTAGGTGCCAAGAGGGAAGCATGAGTTAGGGGTTGTAAGATTATAGCACAGCTCACTCACAGCCTACTCAACCTTAACATTTTTAAAAGCGTCTTACGTATTGTACTACATGGTAATATAGCTGTTGAAAAACGAAGTCTTTTTCTATTTCGTAAATCTTGCATATCAACTGGTTGAGCCTTGTAAACAATAGATTTTATAGAACCCTACAAGAAACAATCGAGTGGGGAAATATCAAGAGATTTTGGTAGCCACTCAATTCCTTCTCTTCTGTCAAACCGCTTATTAGGGAACCTCTCGTTTAACCACTGCCGAACGACAAACACATAATGGGGAGGGCTCCATCCTGTTGATACTAAAGCCGGTCTCCATCCAGTTGCAAATTTCCATGTTCAACACATTGATTATTTATAGCTTCAGTGATTAGATGATCGATGGTATCTTGCAGCATGTTCAAATAAATTTCTCCATTTAATTTTCCATGGATGAATAAAGGACCGATAATTGTGTCCCCCGTTCCGAATGGATTTGCACCTTGAAAAAGTTCTAGATTGCTAGAATGGGTGGAATGGCTTGTGCGTTCCAGCGATCTAAAGAGACAAACTACAGGTTCAACCAAAGTAGTAGGGTCTTTAGTGAGGAACCAGACTAAGACCGGTCCCCGAAAGAGGGCAGTAGCTTCTTCGATTATTAGATTGGCAGAGACCATAGGTAACGGTATGGCATTCTAAGACACACTACTGCGATGTGGAAGGCAATGGGAAACCATCACATTACTTCTCAAGTAGACAGTGCACTTAAACTGTAATTAACATGATGCAATTCTCTGGGGTAATATCAAAATACATGTTTTGGAAGTGCTTCATCTGGAGTAGAAAAGGTGCAAAAAAATCGCTTCAAATGCATGAAAAAGTTTATTGGCCTTTATTAAGAATATTTAGAAAAACAATAAAGTCACCTTTATTGATCTCAAATCCTGACATATATAAAGCTACCGTCGTATATGTCAAGGGGTTTTGAAGGCAGCAACTTGCTCTCTGAATTTTGGGTGGAATACGCTTTGGTTACTAGATTACATTATCTAAATTCAAATTGTATAGATACTAAGTTGAAATACACTACCACTAATACAGAATGACCATAGCCGTGACAGCAAAAACAGCACTCAATGTTCTGGTGTCAAAAACTGTATTGAGCTTTTGGTTGCAGTGCATTAAATGATGCTTATAAGAAATGTATTGCACTTTATGCACTGTTTTACAAAAATACAACTTTATGTATTGTGTAATAGTCTGCATTACGCGCAAGAGAAGAAAAACAAATTATTATATAAAGCACTGAAATTTTAGAAAGCGAAACTTTCTCAATGATCTAATACTGACCTCTAACGTTAACCTTCTACAATGTTGCGTGCCATTAATATATCTGATGTGTATGATCATGAGCTAATTTATTGCAATATTACTAATGATAATGATAGCGCCAACACTATAATAAAATTGCACAGAGGACTATGCTTCTTAGAATAAGATAGTATAGCTCCTACTTGCAATATTGATTTTTGATTAACCAACCATTTTCTCAGTTTTTAATGTAGCATTCTGATGTTCTTATAGTCTTGTAACAAATATTAGAAACGCTTTAATAAAGATTATATATATATATAATTATTTGTTTGTTTGCATTATTCACAAGATGTTGTAGATGAACAAGCACAGTACGATGCCTGGTGCTAAAATTTCGAATTAGAAGGCAACCATTTAGAATTAAAAAACGGTTTTATTACTTTTCAAAATATTTCCTTTAATAATCTATACATTTTATAGTGCAAATCCAATTAAACAGAGCAACAGAATTTTTGTTTTTATGTCTGATGTATTTTTGGTGGCTGAAAGCGAATTTTTATAACACCCACAGGTATTAAGATGCTCGTTAAAAACGGTTTACATTTTTTAACATATTGTAACGGATGCAATCCGACGGGTGACTCATCATTGGTATATAAACAGTGTCATACTGTTTGGCAAAGTTTCTGGAAATCAATAGAAAGGTTGGCTTAAGATATATAAGCGCAGTAGACTGGATGAGCCGCAGTTGATATTTTAAACGCGTCTGTAGATAGATATAAATTATAAATAAAGAAATAATATTTTACTGTACAGTATATCTTGCCATTCCAAATGCACATGTACCTTGAAGAAGTTCTAGATTACTAAAACGGTGGAATAGTTTGCGTGTTTCAGTGATCTAAAGAGCCAAACTACAGGTCCAATCAAAGTAGTAGGATTTTTAGTGAGGAACCAGACTAAGACAGGTCTCCGAAAGAGGGCAACAGATTTTTCGGTACTTAGAGTGGCAGAGACCATTGGGGTCGGTATGTCATTCTAAGACACACTACTGCGATGTGGAAGGCAACGGGACACCACCACAATACCGCCCAAGTACATAGGGTACTTAAATTGTGGGGTAAATAAAAAAGAGTCGTAAACATTGTGCGAGTCGAAGCGTGAAATGTCAGAAGTATGAAGCAAGTAGGTAAGCTGGAGAATTTGAAAATAGAAATAGATAGATTAGCATTAAACTCAGTAGGGATCAGAGAAGTTCGGTGGTCAGAGGTGGGGGATTTTTGAAGCGGAGACTTTAGGGTAATTCATACAGGATCAGAGGAAGGAAATTTGGGCGTGGAGATAGTTATGCGAAAAAAGATGGCACAACGTGTAGAAAACTTGTAACGTATTTTTTTTCCTAGTTACATTTAGTTCAATAAAATAAAAATAAAACAGCTGTATTTTAAAGTATTTAATTTGTGAATTATCATCCAATAAAAATTAATATATAATATTCGTAATAACACATAGATTCTTGTATATATATATATATATATATATATATATATATATATATATACTCTAAAGTTCGTTACCAAGCGCTGTCAAGTTGTCAGTCGGCACTTTATTCTCAACGTCCGAAAGTGCAAGCCGCTTTTGCAGAAGAGGTAAAGTCGAAATGGCCCCGTCGAAAAGAGTATGGAACCCCTTTGGACATCATTTTAGACAGTTGGTATATATTAATACAATAGATTATACTAATATTTTTCATCTTAGTGCAATATCTTAAGGACATATCTTCAGTAACATTTTCGAGAATAAACTAAAACAAATGTTTATGGCAGTAATTTAAAGCAAATATTTATGGTTTCGTTCTATTCAATTTAATATGCAGTAAAGTAAACGCTGATTCCACATGGGACCTAGATATTTCAAACTTACCGATGACTAATATCACACCCGGATCTTACGATGGAAATGTCCGACAGCTGACGTCAAGATCTGGCACCTGTAGTACATTTTTGATGCACGTGAGTGTTTTTAACTTTTGATAGCTTTGAAATTATAGTAAATTATTATGAATTATCCTACATTAATTGTTTGAGTAACGTAAATATAAAGTAGTTTTTTTAAGAAGCCAGTAACATTAACGAATAAGTATCTTGTTTTACAGTTTGTTTGCACATGTACGCAAACAGTGTATTTTATGAAATTCTGAATGACAACCTATGTCAGACAAAAAATATGTAAATTCCGTTTTCCAATCTAGACGCCATATGCTGTCTTGATTAAGTTTAGATTATGTTTAAAGACTTTCAGGTCATGTAAAGGCACTTTCATTGATATATGAAATTCGCGTGTTTATTGTAGATTACAATTAAATTAGAATATTTGCATTTTAAAATGTCTGCTCTTTGAAAATTAATTTTTGTTGTAATGATCAAGGAAGTACTTCTCTGATTAAAAGAAATTTATGTGTTATGGACAATTAATAAATAATATGTTTATCTAATCAAATTTTATAGATATGATCTACTCATAGATCTTAATTTTGAATGTAAAACTTCATTAGAATTATTATGAAAAAATTATGAGAAAGATACAAACTTAAATATTGCAGTCACATGTATATAATCAGAAATTTATCCTAATAGAATCCTTTTTGTTTTTGAAAGGCGTTTTATTATTTAACATTTAAAAAAGTGCAAGTCCTCCCGGAATAGAAAGTGTGTGTAATGAAAATAAATTTCCTCAGTATATTTTAGATGCCTAAATTCTATTATTCTATTTTTGGCAAATGTTTTTGAGGACACAAATGGTGTCCATGTAGTGCTTTTGTTTGTTCACATGTAAAGCTGAGACATCTGTATGACATCTGGTGGTTGAGGTCTTGGTAAGTGTGTCCGAAAGAGTGAAATTCAAGTTTTATGGCTATGTTAGTGGTGTTAAGATAAGGTTTCCGCATTCTCCTTATACAAGCACAGTTAAATTTTGTTGGTTATTGTATTAAAAAAATACGGTGGCGCTCATTAAATATATTTTTGGTCTTTTATTCACCCATGACCCAAGCTCATGATCTACCCAGAGCTAACACTCGACTAGTTTTTCTTTGTCTCAAGCCATTCTCCATCCGACATTACCTTGGGCTTAAAAGAAAAAGAAGAATTTCTCGACCTTGTGATATCAGATCAAGATTTAGAAAATTGGGAGGTGTAATTTATAGCTGATAGTCACGAGGATAAAGAAAATAATATAAAATTAAAAAATAATTTTATAGTACAAACTACTTACAAAAAAACGAAAGAGTACTCATTCTTAGATTAGAATCTAAAGCAGTAAATACAGTAATAAGACAAGTATACATGCCCATCTCTAGCTACAGTGAGGAAGAGGTATAGGCGATCTACAAAGATTTCGAAGACATACTAAGATATGTAAAAGGACATGAAAATTTAATAATTACGGGGGATTTTAATGCAGTGGTAAGTGAGGGCAGGGAAGGAGCGGTATTAGATTTATTTGATTTAGGTACGAGAAATGACGGGGAAATAGGCTGATAGAATTTTGCGACAAGAACAATTTAACCTTTTCTTCTTAATCTTCTTTGGGAATTATTTACGTTTCGATCCATGACCTAGAATCGTTGTTAAAATAATAAAAAAATTTAAGTTTGACATTTATGACACAAATTGAGGGTGACTTTGATATATTAATCTTTGATTTGAATACATTAGGTAAAAATTTTTAAAGTTAAGCGTATTGGCTACTTTAAAAAGTTACTCCCAGGCAGTAACAAGAATTGAAGGCACTCATTCTTCTAAACTTTAAAAATTTTCATCTATTGTATTCAAATCAAAGATTAATAAATCAAAATAATCTTCAATTTGTGTCATAAATGTCAAACTTAAATTGTTTTATGATTTTGGCAACGATACTAGATCATGGATCGAAACGTAAATAAAGACGATTTTAAAAACTCTAAGTGGTTTAATTCCCAAAGAAGATTAAAAAAAATATAAAACGAACCACAACAAACATACATAGAGTACTAACAATTTAACCATCACAATATAAGAAGATATCCAATAGATTACATTCTTGGTATCAAGTAAAAGAGTGTAGAAGCTACCCAGAAGCAGACATAGACACTAATCACAACATCGTAATTATGAAGGCCGCTCTTAAATTTAAAAATTTGAAAAAAAAACGGAAAAAAGCACATTGACTGTGAGAAACTAAAAGATAAAGATATCCACGAAAGACTTGAAAAAAGTCAAATGAATTGCTGAGTGATATCGAAACAATTTCTGATACTAAGGAAGTAGAAACAGAATGGAATAACATTAAATTCAGCGTAGACTTGGAGGCAAGAAATATTTTGGGGTATACACAAAAAGAAAGTAAGAAACCGTGGATATCAAAGGATATCCTAAATTTAATAGAAAAAAGGCGCAAATTCAAAAATAGATCAGACGAAACAAGAAAACTGAGATGCTAAACCATAAAATAAGAAATTATTCGCAAATGCAGGAAAGCTAAAGAACAACGTATTGATGAAAAGTGCAAAGAAGTACAAACTAAGATGGAAATAGGAAAGACAAACGAAGGATGCAAACTAATTAGGATAAATTTAAGGGATGTAAAACCGTAAGCAAAAATATAAGGACGCGGCAGGAAACGTCATTATAGAAAACGTAGAGAAAGTGGTTAGATAGCAAAAATATATAGAGAATTTATATTCAGGAGAAGAACTAACAGCATTAGAACAAGAATCGGACATTGAAAATGATGACTTGGAATATCCTATACTTCGAGATGAATTTGAACTAGCATTAACGTGTCTGAAAAATGGTAAGGCACCGGGTACAGATCAGATGCAAGCAGAAACTGTAAAAGCCACTAGAGAAGCAGTAACAGAACGTCTCTTCCAATTTGTAAGCTATATGTATGAGACAGGCGAGATACGCAAAGATTTCAAACGTAGCATCATAGTCACTATACTAAAAAAGAGAGGCGTGAATAAATGTGAAAATTTTCGAACAATAAGCTTGACAGCACACGTTTCAAAAATATTAACTAGAATTGTACAAAGATGAATGAAAAAACGAGCTGAAGAGGTACTAGGAGAAGATCAATTGGGTTTAGGCAGAACAGGGAACACGGGAGGCTATTTTAGCTGGGAGGGTGATAATGGAGAAAACAATAGAAAAGGGGGAAAGCGTGTGTATAGGATTTGTAGATCTTGAAAAAGCATTCGACAATATAAAATGGAATTTTTTTTTCGAAATACCCATAAAGATTGAAATGAGTTTAAGGTATAGACGGATAATACATAGCTTATACAAAGACCAACAGCGGTACTAGAATTAAAGCCGGAACTTAGAGAGGTGAATATTAGGAAAGGGGCGAGGCAGGGATGTGCCTTATCCCCGTTAATTTTTAACCTGCACATTGAAGAGGCGATGAATACTTCAAATGCAGGAAGACATTTGGAATTACTATGCAGGGACAAAAGATTGATATGCTTAGATTTGCAGATAATATTAGCATCTAGCAAGGAAGAGTTATAAGCTGCTCTTAATGAAATGGAAACAGTTCTAACAGAGAGATACGGTATGAAAGTTAACAAAAATAAAACTAAAGGACTAGTATGTATAGGAGAGGAAAATAAAACGAATACAAGAATACAAATAGGGAACAAGAGCTTACAAGAGCTGAAGGTTTTCTGCTACCTAGTAAGCCAAATAACGCAAGATTGGAAAAGCACAAAAGATATAAAACAAAATTAGCACAAGGTCGTGCTACATTTAACACGAAAAAGCAACTACTGTGTTCAAAGACAACAAACATGGAAACAACGAAAAGATTGCTTAAAACATATGACTGGAGCAAAGCACTGCACTGCTGTGAAACCTGGACAATAGAAGAAGCGGGCAAGAAAAATGTGGTGTTACAGACGTATGGTGAATATATCATGGACAGACGAAGTTAAGAACAAAGAGGTGCTAGAAACCGTGGGCAAGAAAGAAATGGATAACAGTAAAAAATAGCAGAGATAGTGCGCAATATATTAGAAGCAGAGATAGGAAAAAAGAGAGGCAGCGGTAGACCTAGGTTAGACACAGATAGTGAAAGATGTAGGATGTGAGAATTTTAGGGAAATGTGTAGACTTGCTCAGAATAGAAATCAATCAAGGTAGGTATCCAACCAGTCCCATGATGGAAACACTAATGATGAAAAAAATAACAATCTCCGTGAAATTAGGGCATATAATTAGAAAACAATAGAAGGGGAACCAAGCTGGATATTGGTTGTTGTGGCAATTTCATCGAACTGTGTGGGCTAGCTCAGAACATAAATAATGGAGGTACGCGTACAACGAGTTTCAAGACGGAACACCTAAAGACGAAAAAATAAGTGCACTTAAATCTGATAATTATTATAAACAACTACAGGTGTTGGTTTTTAACTAATGTTGATTGTGCGAACGGATATATTGGAAAAACTATTAATTCGACAAATGCTCAAGTGCTGGTGGAACTTGGCAGCCGCAGGCTGATTACCCCACTTAAGATACCCTAATTGTGATTCTCCAATGCTCTATCCGAAGGTACTACATTGGCCAGGAAGTAAGTTTCTTTTTACTTGAAAAATTTTGAATTTTGCCGAACCCTTGCCGTTCCAAGCAAGGTATCCATCTTTAACGTGCGTGATAACACACACATGAGACTTCTATTTTACCTCTCATCCGAACGAGGGCGTACTTTTGTGAAAAATGCTTGTCTAACATTTTTCAAGAGCACCGTGGCGGGATTAGAGTCCGGTACCTTGGGCGTAGAGCCCCCTCACATACTCTACATGTGATTTTACAATGCTCCACCCGAAGGTACTACATTGGCCAGGAAGCGATTTATTTACCTGAAAAAATTTTAATTTTCCAAGCAAGGTAGGGATCTTTAACGTGCGTGATAACACCCACACACAGGACCCCCATTTTACTTCTCATCTAAACGAGGGCATATTTTTGTGAAAAATTCTCGCCTAACATTGTTCAAGCGGACCGTGCGGGATTCGAACCCAGGATCGTGGCCTAGTAGTCACATACATACCAATTACGCCACGGAGCCGACTGCCCCTTCACATACCACTGAATATCGGGGAAATAGGGTATATAATTGTAAAACAGTAAAAGGTGACTGAACTGCATCTAGCAAAAAAGAACAGCGACTATGTTCAAAGACAATAAACATAGAAACAAGAACAAAATTGTTCAAAGCATATGTGTGGAGCACAGTACGTCTATGAAATAGGGGCATTAAGGAATTCAGACAGAAAGAGATAGAAGCCTTTTGGAATGTTGTGCTTTAGATGTATGAGGATGATAGCATGGGCAGACAAAGTTAATAACAAAAAGGTTGTTATAGAAATAGTAGAGGAAGAAAGATATCTGTGGAAAACAAAAAAAATAGGAGAAATAGAAAGGCAGGATACGTTCTAAGGCATTTTTGGATAATAGTAACAGATATATTACAAGCAGAGGTAATAAAAGAGAGTACAGGTAGACCGAGACCAGACTTTCGTACGCAGATAGTGATAGATGCAGACTGTGTAAATTTCATGGAAATGTGTAGGTTAGTTCAGACTGGGAAACAATGATTGTACGCGTCTAACCAATTCCATAAACGAAGACCTGGTGCTAATTAGTACATGCTGCTGATAAATGTGTGTAAATCAAACGAATACGTTTTGTACGTATGTGGCGAATTTACAATTAAATCTCACATAAAGGCAATAACTACGATAATAAAAAGCTTATGAGCTTTATTTTGGATACAAATTAGATCTAATATTTGACTTATTATCCCCTCCTTTGCATACTAGTACTTTAGTTTTATTATTGTAAATTTTCATACCGTATCTTTCTGTTAGAACTGTCTCCATTTCATTAAGAGTAGCTTCTAACTCTTCCTTGCTAGATGCTAATACCGCTATATCATTTGCAAATCTAAGTATATCAATCTTTTGTCCCTGCATAATAATTCCAAATGTTTTCCTGCATTTAACAATATTCATTGCCTCTTTGATGTACAAGTTAAAAATTAATGGGGATAGGACACATCCCTGTCTTACATCTTTCCTAGTATTTACTTCTCTACGTTTCTGCTCTAATCCTGTTACCGCTGTTTGCTCTTTGTATAAGCTGTGTACTATCCGTAAATCCCTAAAACTCATTCCAATCCTTTTGAGTATTTCGAACATTTTTTTCAATTTTACATTGTCGAATGTTTTTTCCAGATCTTCAAACCCTAAATTTTTCTATTGTTTTCTCTATTATCACTCTCATAGATAAAATAGCCTCCCGTGTTCCCCTATTTCTCCTAAACTCAGATTGAAGATCAATATTTTCTCGACTCGTTTTCCCATCCGTCTTTGTATAATTCTAGTTAGTAATTTTGATACGTGTGCTGTCAAACTTATTGTTCAAAAATTTTCATATCTATCCGAATCTATCTTTTTTGGTTTAGTGAATTGGGTGTTACGTTTGAAATCTTTGGGTATCTTGCCTGGTTCATACATATAGCTTACAAGTTGGAACAGACGTTCTGTTACTGCTTGTTCAGCGGCTTTTAGAGTTTCTGCATGTACCTTATCTATACGCGGCGCCTTACCATTTTTCAGACCCTTTAATGCTAATTCAAACTCATCTCTAAGTATAGGATATCCCTAGTCATCCTTTTTAATGTCTGATTCCTGTTTTAATGCTGTTACTCTCTCACCTGCATATAGATTCCCTATATATTCTTGCCATCTATCCACTATCTCTACATTTTCTATAATGACGTTTCTTCCCGCGTCGCTTATATTTTTGCTATACGGTTTTATATCCTTAAAATTCATTTTAATCGGTTTGTATGCTTCGTCAGTTTTTCCTATTTCCATCTTAGTTTGTACCTCTTTGCACTTTTCATCACTCCATTGTTCTTTAGCTTTCCTGCATTTGCGAATAATTTTCCATTTTATGGATTTGTATCTCTGTTTTCCTGTTTCGTTTGATCGATTTTTATATTTTCGTATATTTTCTATTAAATTCAGGATATCCCTTGTTATCCATGGTTCCTTATTTTCTTTATGTGTATACCCTAGAATATCTCTGGCCGCTATGTCTAAGCTAGATTTAATGCTATTCTATTCTGTTTCTACTTCCTTAGTATCAGAAACTTTCCCGATATCTTTCAGCAATTCATTTGCCTTTTTTTCATATCTTTCGTGGATATTTTTATCGTTTAGTTTCTCAAAGTCAAAGTGCCTTTTTTCGTTCCTTTTATTTAAAATATTAAATTTAAGAACGGTTTTCATTGTTGTGGTCGATGTCTATATCTGCTTCTGGGTAGCTTCTACAGTCTTTTACTTGATTCCTAAATCATTGTCTAACAAGAATGTAATCTATTTGATATCTTCCTATATTATCTGGCATGTTCCACGTTTATCGTCCTCTAGCATGTTGTTAAAATAATGTGTTAGTGATGGTTAAATTGTTTTTGTCGCAAAATTCTACCAACCTATTTCCCCTGTCGTTTCTAGTGCCTAAACCAAATAAACCTATTACCGCTCCTTCTCTACCCTCACTTACAACTGCATTAAAATCCCCCGTAATTATTAAATTTTCATGTCCTTTTACGTATCTTAGTATGTTATTGGTATCTTTGTAGATCGCTTCTACCTCTTCCTCACTGTGGCTAGAGGTTGGCATGTATACCCGTATTATTACTGTTTTTACGGGTTTAGATTCTAATCTAACCATTAGTATACTCTTTCGTTCTTTTGCAAGTAGTTTTCTACACGGTGCCCTATCTTTTTTCGCATAACTATCCCCACATCAGAATTTCCTTCCTGTGATAAGGTATGAATTCCTTTAATTCTACATTTCAAAAATCCCCCGATTCTGCCCTCCGAACTTCGCTTATCTCTACTATATCTAGTGCTAACCTATCCATTTCAATTTTTAAGTACTCTAGCTTACCAACTTGCTTCATACTTCTGACATTCTACGCTCCAACTTGCACAATGTTCCCGATTCTTTCTCTAAATTTTTCGATCACATCCTCCAAAGTAGTCCCCTCCCGGAGATCTGAATAGTGGAATATTTTACCCCCGGAATCTGATACCCCAGAGGATGCCATCATCTTAAATACAATTTAAGTACGCTGTGTATTTGAGAGGTAATGTGGTGGTTTTCAGTTGCCTTCCACATCGCGGTAGTGTCTTAGAATGCAATACCGACCCCTAAGTTTCTGCCACTCTAAGTATCTAAAAAGCTGTTGCCCTCTTTCGGGAACCTGTCTTAGTCTGGTTCCTCACTTAAGACCCCACTAATTTGGTTAAACCTATAGTTCGACTCTTTAGATCGCTGGAATTCTGAAACCGTTCTACCCGTTCTAGGTATCTAGAACTTCTTCAAGATGCAGGTCCATTTGGAATGGCAAAAAACTTATGAATTTGGAATTAAGGAGTTGCGTTGTTAGTAACTGCTATCTACAATTAATAAGTTACTATGTTAATAAACTTCATGTATAGTTAGTTGATGCACAAATTTAAATATCGACCAAAGGGGTTACTATTTTAACCCACCAAATAAAATTTGTACCAATCCAAATAAAATTAGGAGGCCTACACATTTATGGATTTATTTTACGTAACAAGGTTCGTCCAACGATACCATGCTGAAGTATCGGAATTAGAACAAAAACAGGGCTTTAGAGTTTCAGCAAATTAATTTCCAGATCTGATTTGCAAAATATTTTACCTAAAAAAGTTTCTTTTGACAATGTGGTACAACAAGCAAAAATAAAAAAATTTGAAAAGTATTTTGAAAATTAGGGTACAACCTGTAATGTATTAAATAAGTTTTGTACAAAAATTAATTAGTATAATGGCTAATTACCACTTAATTTTTTTCTGGCTAGCAACGCCGCTCCACGTATAACTAAATTGTCGAAGCAAGTAAGAGGTGCCCTACTAAACATAAAAATTACCGCATTCTCCCGCAGAGAATTATGTACCAAATGCTAGAACGACTACCCTTCCATGGGTTTCGATAAGACTAAAACAAAAAATCTGCGTTGCAATGCCGGTAGAATAAAAACGATCTAGTAAAACACTAAATTACAAAACAAACTAGTTCCAAAGTCAAAAATACCAGATTTAACAAAACACGTCATTGTTTCTCTCACCATCCACGCTTTACCGACTACAAAACGTTATTATCTATAATTTTGCTTAGATTATAACAACATTTCAAAATTTAATTTTGCAATATCAATTATATTTATACAAAAATGAACAATCTCAAAATAGTTTGCTTTCTAAAATACCAAATACGTACATAACGCTTAGATTAAAATAAACAATTTGTACAGATAAATTTTTAATTAGCTTTGCAGCTCTATTATTATATCAATCAAGTATCCAATGCAAATGATTAAAAATATCACAATGTTTATGTAAAACTTTGCCTAAACAAAAATACAAATTAAAGGACAAGTTTCTATAACTTATAAAACAACCATTTGTTGCATTGCTACTGAAGTACAACAACTTCTTTTAAACTGTTATAAACCACCAGATAGCTTTGCTTCAAAAAAACGATTATTTTAATTAAAATGTTTGTTTCGTAAAATTAAATACACATACAATTTGTGTATTTACTTTTTTTTAACTAATTACATATATGCAATCTAATTTGAACATAATTTACAACCACGAATAGAACAAGATTAGTTTGAGTCAACCTATGCTACAGCTTCAACCAATAAATAAGGGGCCTCGATTACAAATCCCTATCTTCAACTCTCCAACAAGTATCAGTCAACCTTCGAATCACGGACAAACAAGCGATGCGACCTCCATATACTCTGTACTTTCTATGGTGTCTAAAATTTTATCTTAAAGTATATTTTTCCACTTCAAAGCCTAAGTAGTCAAGTTTATATACATTTAAACCAGTGTGAAACATTCTTAAAAATCACTAATAATTGGTTAAACACGACTTTGTATTTGTAGAAGAATACTGTGTCAAATCCCAATGCAACAGCTCGTCCCCTATACTTGCTTGAAAGAAATAATTTTAAATAGCAGTTGTTCTCATACCATTGAAGGGAAAGGTTTTAATTATAAAAGTCAAAGTCAAAGGATAATGTACCTTTACGAGCAAATTTTAAAATACTAATAAAACTTTTCTTCCAGCTAGATTGGAACCTAAGAAATGTGGATTCTAATATAACAAAAGGGTAAACAGGAAATGCTTTAGCGTAACCGTCTAACAAGACACAATGTACTAATCTGGAAAGAATATTTTAAGACTCCGTTGCGACAAACTGACACAAACGGAAAATCGTGTAACAATTTAATGAAATCCAATAAGTCAACCTGAAAAGAATACCTCGGACTCTAATGTGACAAGCAAGTTTTAAAAGAAATTATCTGATTTAAGGAGAATAGAAAAATATTTCGTATCCCACGTTGTGAGCGCTAATGTAGCAAAGTTATTTTTAAAACTTTAAAGCGTTGGGCGTTAATGTAGCAATTTCGATTTTTAATTCGGACCCCACAATGTAGCCGTATTAGTTTTTTAAATAACACGTTGTACGATCTTGCCCCGAAGGAGAAGATAGAACAACAATACGGAACTTAAAGGGACTCAAAATTTTTTTGCGTGCTAGGTGGAACAATAAAAATTTGCTGCGCCGGCGGCTGGCTTGGCTATTATCCTATGAGAGATCATGTAAAAGACGGGGTTTAAATATTCTACGTGAAACGGAAAACTAAATAAAGTGGAGTTGATCGTCACTGTATCTAGCAATTATTAAAAAGATGTGAGTTTAGAGTAGATACAGAGAACCTATCGGAGTGGATCATTTAAAATTTTTTATTTGCCCTCTTTAGAAAATGGAATATATTAAAATCAGAACTAACTTAAGAAAAACTGTAATTCAAATTATTTTACAATTTTTATTATTGATTATTCTATGGACCTGACTTAAATTATTATAGCCTCTTTCGGTTTCGCGTTGTTACCTGCCATGGATTCACAAAAATACAATTTAATCTTTATTCAACTTCATGCGTTTGTTTTGAGAGGACGGTGCGTCCGACGGGACAGTGCTCAACCATTGTTATATAATTAATGACAGCTGCACAAAGTCAGTGGAGACTACTACACAAATCGTTAAAGTTCAATCAATTTGTCTTAATGTTTGCTGTTACAGAAAGTAGTAAAATAATAGTAGTGAAAAAACTTGGTTCGGCCGCATGACAAAGGCATGTTTAAATTGTTCCGCATGGGGTTAATACCGACATTTTAGTGTGCAACTTAGAATATATGCTTCAAATAGTAGCTGTAACGACATATCAAAATTTCAAGCTTGACATAGTAATATAAATTAGACCGTGGACATGACATGTTTGGGGTGATCGGCAACCCTCTAAATACCGATGTATCGATCCGCAAATACTATCCTGCATTTCTGGATCACTAGACAAGCAGTGCACAAATTTTCAGCCTTGACCAAATAATATTTGGAACACTCTTTTTCTATATGTCGAGGGCGTTCGGCACCCCTCTCATACCGCTATCTGGCAAAATCCTTAATACGGGTGCATGAACATTCGTCCTTCAAGATCTCCACAAAAAATAGGCCTCGACTTAATAATCACTGAAAATTGTCAACAGCTCTCCTACTATTACAGTTTCAAAATATATAACGTAGCGTGGTCTTGAAAAGACTGGTTTGTAATTATTATTAACAAAGACAAATTAAACAAAATACACAAACAATATACAAAGAAGCGGGATGCGAAAATGTCAAAATCCAAGTGTGTATAATATCGGTTCGATGGTAAGTTAAGAATTTGTAAAGAAGCACTACAACGTAGCTATAGCGATTACCTTTAATTATTTAGTCATATTTTTGCTTTATACTTAGTAGCAGTTGTAAAATAGAGAAGTTTATAAAAGTTATAAAACATCCACCGGTCCTTTTCAGTATGAAAAATGTAAAGAAAATATTCATATGGTAACATTAAATTTTAAATTATACTGGAATACTTCACCGCTGTCTATCATTTCACAATAATTGGTCTTTAGTATTTTCAGTAATATTTGGAGTATATGCGCAGGTAGCTGAGATTTTAAAACACCCATAGATAAGATGATTAAATAGGATAGCAAATATATTACAAGTAGTGCTTACTATTTTTCTTCTGTTCACATATTGTCAAGCAGCGACGGTTCGCTAAGGTGAATTTATTACTTGAAAAAGAATAAAGTTTTTTATTTAAAATTGAATTTAAACCGCAAAAAGAAATTCCTTTTAAGCAACACTGTGTGCAAAAAATAAAATATCCTAAAAACGTATGCAAATATTTTTTTTATATTGAGTACTACCCGCATTCAGCTAAAGGATCATTGATTGAGAATGACAATTTTAATAAGTGGTTCTTTTATTATTCCCGTATCCATAAACTTTAACAGTTGTGTGAAGAAGTAAATGTTTTTAAAAGCTTAGTGAGATATTCAGGATGGTGCGAATGTATCTGCAGTAAAGTACAAGCTATAATTTAATCTGAAATTAATTTCCCCTTGCATTCCCAAATGCAAAGGCTAATAGTAAAAAAATAATTTTCGTAACTCTGAACGTGCAGTAGGTCCATATAAAGCTCCTTGTAAAAAATATGCATAATAGTGGCTGCATAATTAGTGCACGGTCTCCCGGTTGCTGCTTATTACAGCGCTAATAGATAACAGACGCCGTCGTATGTAATCAAGAATTAGTTAAAATTTTCCAACTAACAATTAAATTTACGAGCATTGAAGTGTTAATACTCGTGCCTACAAAAATTAACCCTTTATACGCATAATTGTAAAAGAAAATTTCCTTTTTTAAGCGGTCGATTTATCATTATATCTTTGGGTAGGTTGCATGCACGCATACACTGCTCACACACATATAAGTAGCTGCTGTCTAGTGAACTTCTCAGTGTTGGTCTACACAACTTGACAAGTCGGCGCATAAGCAAGCCGGCAGATCTCTTCTTTCAACACGCGCGCGATTGTGATAGTGACCGGCAATTGCTGATAATAATTCGATTAGCAATTGTCTCGTCTCGACTGATTCGTTTTGTGAGGTCTCATTGACCATTTACTTGTAGTAAAAAGTAATTCCAAAAATAATGTGATTTTTGTGTCAAAAACCAAAGTATTATTTAAAACTAAAACGCCATTTTTATGTTCCGAAAAGCAAAATGTTCAAATTATTCCAATGGAAAGTGAACAAAATTGTGATAGAAATTTGGGGATTTTGCGATACCTATAAAGTAAAAACGTGATATATTTCAAATTTGTGTTAGAAAAATACTGCAAGCAATCATGAACGTAACAAAATTTTGTCGGAGGAGAGCGAAAGCTACAAACTACATATTCCTGTTAATCCTAATAATGCCTACGTTTTGCGAGAAAAATCCAAATAGGTCAAATAGTATCGATAAGCGGAAATTAGGAAGTGATTCCATTGATGAAGATGTAACAGCAGAAGATTTTACACCAAGACCGCAAATGATAGGATGTGGTGCTTGTAGAATGCGCGAAGAAATTAAAAGTCGAAATTTAGAAGCAATAAAAGGGGATGTTTTACGAAAAATGGGGTTTCAAAGCGCGCCTAATGTAACAGGAAGGGTTTTACCACAAGTTCCTCCACATATCTTAGCCATGGTGGATCAGGGATATTCGGGGATGCAAAGTGACGAACCTTCTTACAAAACTGGACCATCAGTTAGCGAGGAAGAGGACGACTTTCATATAAAAACTGAAAAAATCATTACTTTCGCACAACACTGTAAGTACATTGATTTTTTAAATCACATTACTGTTATTATTATATCACGGAAATTTTATTACAAGGCTAAATTATAGCATTCTTAATTTTACATTGTCCTGATTGACACAATTACAAAATTAAATTGTAGAACTATTTTCATGACCAAGCGTGCTTAAATGCTCAGATTGCATGAAACACCTATCTAAATCACTGTAATTTTCGTTAATTAAGTACATCAAACGAATTATTGTAATTTGCATATTTATGCAAATACCAATGATTTACAATAAAATAAACATTATGCTTTACATTACAAGTAAACCTGTTTACTTGCTAAATTTGTATTAGCGTTGTAAATTTTTGCGTAAATAAAGATTTACTGCAATCTTACTATCGACACGAATCCTAAAATAAATAGAAGGTCCCAGAGTTTGCTAAGGCAACGACATTCACTTGCAATTACACGCGCGAGTTTATTACGATAATAGTTTTGGTTTAATATTCGCCAACTGAAGGCTTTTCTGGGTTTCTCTTGGAGGACAAATCAGAATAGCCTTATATTTATTTGAGTGTTCTAAACTGGATTAACCAAAATCCCGAAATTGCATTTACATTGAAATCTTATAAATTTTTTAAATATTTACATTATTTATGCGCGCTAAAAATAAAAGAGATCGCTAATCTTTTACCTTGGATAAAACTTGTAGCTAAGACCATTTTAAAACAATGCATACGTTGAGTAGGTAAGTTTTTGACGGATCGAAATGTACAGTTTTTAAGGGCGAAGCTTATTACAAGCTCTCGCGACTTATATGTTTGTCAAAAGATTCGTAAGAAAATTACTGATAGACCTTGAAAATCGCACTAGGTCATACCCAGTGAGGATTTAGAATCGCGAAAGCTGGCTGTAGAGCACCGCAATAAGGACAAAAATCCGGAGAACCCTTATTGCAATTTGCTTTATGTAAATTCTGCTTCTTAGCTGAGTATTTTTTCCAATAAGGTTAAAGTTAGCGATTTTGAGTTAATTTTTGAATTAAAACTTATTACAAATCATGCTATTAATTTAATTTTTACGATTAAAAAGATACTTATGATACAGGAATTACGATAATCTACTTTATAATATGATTTATAATGTGTCAAATAAAATACAGTAGAGAAATTGTATAAGTACGATAGAAGTTGCAATGACTTCGATTTTTGAAAATTGGGGCCGTATGTCGAACTCCAAAGCGATCAAAGAAAGCAAATAAAAATTTTACTTCTACCAAATATTTGGAGTTGATTGGTAATTATTGAATAATAAATTTTGAGCGTTGTTAAACTGAACTTCAAATTTAAGTCTTTCAGTACAGTTTAATGTAAATTAAATTATACGTAATAAGATTGCCAAGGCAATTAAAACTGGCACATTTCTTTAACAAAGTGATATTTTATATAAAGTCTTACTACGAAAAATTATATTTGCAGCCCGACGGTTGTCATAATGTACGTCATACACTCTCTAAGTTGTTATTATTTTACAGCAATTGTGCAAGTAACTCACTACTAAAGACCCATAAAAAATTAATATAGTCAGTATAAGTGGGCACTTCACTTTTGGCATTACACGACGTACTTTCGAATATTGTAGATTGCAGATTGGCATAAAATAGAGGGACATCAATTAGAATATTTCTTGGGTACATATATAAGGCTACTGCCTATAATTAAATTTATATTTTAAAATTTGTTTACTGCAATTTGTTGTATACTATATTTAGAAATTTCTCAAATAAATATATATATATATATATATATGTATTGCTCTGAATTCCGTATTGGGTAGAAACTTCACTGTTGGGTCGAAATAAAAATGACACTCCACGACTAGCTCTGCTCACTGCTTCTTCAGGGATACTCACCACAGCTACTTATTCCCTCAACAACAACCTTTATAATTAGTAAAAAAAAATTTAAAAAAGTAATTCGACAAAACATACAACTTTTTTATTCTAACAACATAAATAATAAATACACACAATCTCAATATTTACAATATTTATCCAAGTTAAAGATTTCATACCACTACTCGGTAATAAAGTCATCAACCTAATATTCCCGCGATTTTATGCTCGTCTACATTTCATTGTTTTTTAACGTAGATGGGCCTATCCCAGCACTTTAATTTATTTTCCCCTGGTCTGTGGTGAGCTCAGTATAAACCTTTTTATATTTGTTCACAAATTTTTGCACTTAAAATCAAACAAAAGGCCCGTTTACCTCTTACATCTGTGAAATATTATACAAGCATTTATACCCTCAGATTTATAATAAAAAAATTGTCCTTTATATATGTCATTAAAATTAAATTTTGGTTCATAGAAATTTTCGCCAAATAAAACTCAAATCACTAATAGTTTAAATAAATCAGCACCAGCACAACAGTTTCAACAAAAAAATCCGTTACCTGGAGAATATTCTTCTTCCAGATCACCACCTCCGTAGATGTCTTCCATGTTGCGGCCTTCCATTGTGAACAGCAATTCCATCTCAAACTCGTTGTTCACCCAAACCCCCAACAATTCTTCTGGATTGCTGCTCCAGGTCTAAACATCACCTCTTCTTCCACTCAATGTGTAACAAGCACCCTCATTCAATATGCAAATACTTCTCTACCTACAAGTCATCCTGCTTATTATTACAATGATTTACTACGGTTCACTCAGTTTAAACTAACTGCCACCTACTTGTGCATCAAAACACTTGTAAATTTCAAGTCGGACAGCAATAGTCACGTGGTTTGAAGCTAGGATGTTCTTCTGTAGACTTGGAAAATAAGAGAGCGAGAATGCAGCCTCCAGCAACGCTTATATAACCACAGCTCCACTTGAGTTGCCTGTATTTTTGTTACCCATTCCTTGTAAAGTTGCCAACTGCCACTCAATTCCACAAAATACACCTGTACGTAAACACAACGGTCTTTTAAAACTCAAAAATCGGAACATAAACACTTCATTATCGCAAAACTGTCTAAACTTGCCAACCGTTCAAATATTCCTTGAAGTTTCAACTCTTCTGTTTACCTCACACAAATACAATCACGCCTCTTGTGTGCGCGTTAATACATCTTCCCTGCACCTTCATAATAACATCTCCTGGCTTTGTCTTCCTTTCCTACCTAAAGTGTCTACGTTATTTCTGCCTTTCTGGCATCTCTTTTTGTCCCGTGTTGTCGGTCTTGCTTGTAGCCCCTCTATTACCATATTGTTCATCGGTTATTTCTTCCTTCCTTTATGTGCGCCTCGAAAAATCGATACCATCTACAAACATGTTGCATCTTCGTTCCTCTTATTGGTTTTTAAAGTATACTCGTTTATCCTTTATCTTTCTCTGCTACGTATTAAATATTGTCTGTCGCCTAATTTTATTGATCTGTTTTGAACTAGTAGACCGTTGCTGTTAGCCTTGCGTTTCTCCGTTAACACAATTTACCTCGAATTGTATTCTCAACGTAAACTCGCTTTTACGAGAATCGTTTATTTACCCTACGCCTGTTCCTCGAAATCCTTGACTGCTTTAACGTGTTTACAATATTAAACCGTGTAACGTTCGTCGACTGCTTTAGCTTATGCCATATTTAATAAATGTACCTTGGTTAAATTATTAATTTTTACACTTAAAAGCATTAATACTAATAACGTTTGTACACAATTTTTTTTCTTGTCATCGATCCTAATTGTTGTCCTTGTACTAAATTAACGTAAACAAATTAAACCTACATTATAATATGTAATTCTATTCCACTCTAATTATATTGAAGCGTTTTAAATAAATTATAAATTTTTATATACAGGGTACCTATAAATACATAAATGCTTGACCTATTTACACCTAGCTAAGCCTACCCAATCACAGTAATATATGTGTATATATATATATATTCGTGGAATCATAGATTAAATTGGTCTATATAATAAAATTTTAAACACTGTGCATATAGGAAATAAGAATAATTTATTTACGCGCTAAATTAATCAGTTTATATAGTGAAAACGGACGGTTATTAAGATATTTTTCTATTTTTAAATTGGAATGTTAAAATTGCATAACGGGTAGAAGCTTTAGGGTGCATGAAAACTCAAGAATACGCATAAGTAATTATAATAGTTTAAATCAAGCGCATGGGATAGGAAACGGAGCTTTTGGATATAGAGAATCAATAATTTAAACGCATAGTTCCATTTAAATAAACCAAACGTTTGTTATACAATCATAAGAAAGGGATAAACTCGGAATTGTTAGCTACTAAAATAACAAGGGCTCTGAAGATTGATTGAAATAAAAGACCTATAATATAAAACGGACAGAGAACACGTATAATAAAAGGTTGGTTACAATACACGTCTAGAATACACGGGACAGTTGAAGACCAAACAATATCGATTTTCTGTAGCTTAAGAGGGGTTCTAAAAGAGACAATAAATATGCGTGGAATGGAGAAAGGTAGCTAGGAGGTGGAACGTAATAACGGGGGTAAGAAATATCATTGGTCAAAGGCTAGCAGTTTTTGAGAAGCTCTCGTCCGTTAAGGTTATCGAACAAATTTCTATGTAATAGCACGATGAACGGGGAATTTCTCAGACGTTAGAATTCGTTGGGATAAAAATTTTAAGAATCGGTTTAGAAAGTAAGCTTTCCAAGGGAAATAGGTCCCATGAGGGTTTGGAAAAGGATATAAATACACGGACAGAATTATTAAAGCTCTTTTCTCTTGCTCGCGCTTGCTCTTAGAACTTATTACGTGCTGATTATTGTTTATATGCTGAAGTAGTGCCAAGACCAGGACCAAGTAGGGAGAACAGATCTGGACAGGATTTTTAGACAGGGACAAACCACTAGACGTAATTTTGTACAAATATGAACATTCAAATTTTTTTTTGAAAATTGAGGAAGAAGATAAGCCAGAAATAAAAGAAAATTTTTGTTTGCCTATAGTTGATGTTAAAATTTTTGAGAAAAATTTAGAAGCGTTGTTGGATTCAGGGGCAGAGGCGAGTTTAGTATCGGAGGAATTCGTCAATGAAATTAAAGAAAAGGTGTGTGACAGAATTATGCCAATAAAAAGAAGTCACCTGGTAGCGCCGAATAAAAAGCGATTTGCGGCAGTGAATAGTGTAGTTGTGTTAAAAGTAGAGTTAGGATCAGTAAACTGTGAGCAGGAATTCATAATTGTACCTGGATTCAAAGTTAAAGAGATATTAGGGGTAGATTGTATGATGAAATTAGGAGTAGTTATAGATATGGAAAGGAAGGTAGCTAGGATTAGGGATAGGATATTGCCTTGGAAAGCAAGTTATGAGATCACAGAGGGTGACATAGGGTTATGTATTAATGTTATAGAGGTAGATGAAGAAGAGGTGAAAGAGATCAACGCAGTTAAATATTCTGAGGGAAAGTCAGAAGAGGTACAATCGGTAGTGAACAAAGAGTCTGAACTAGTAGGAGTAGAGGCGAACGCAGCATTATGTTACACACAAGAGTTAAAGGTAGGCATAAAGGAGATAAGTGGCAAAGATAATTTTGATAAGTTGGAGTTAGGAGATTTTTACGGGGTAACTATAGTACATGAAGAGTCTAAAAGAGATGAAGAATTTTCTATAGAGGGAAAAGATGAAAATGTTAAGGTAGTATTGTTTGGTTTGTCCGTAGCAAAGAGAATGATAGTCAATGAGAAACAGACAAGTGTAGAAGCAGAGGAAGAAATATTTAAGAGTCAGAATAGTAAGGATAGTTTTATTTTATGTGAAGTAATAGGGAGAATAAGTATAGAGATAGAAGGAGGAAAAATGGAGGAAGCCTGAGGTAGTAGGGATCAGTCGAGGACAAAATCGGGGAACCAAGGAAATGAGATGATTATGAGGATGCTTGAGAGAATGAATGAGACATTAAGCGTGGTTAGAGATAAATCGAACAGGAAATTTGAGCAAATTAGCCAGAAAATCGATACTTCGACAAAAGAATTTTCTGAGTTTAAAAATAGCTTAACGGTAAAAATGGGGAAAGTAGAAAATAGGGTTGATAAAAATGAACGTGATATAAGAGGTTTGAGTCAGGAAATGCGACAATTAAGGACGGAGGTTAGAATCTTCTGTGAAGATGAGATCAATGTGAAAATGACTGAGGCATCAGATTCATGTAGAGATCAGCTAGGAAGGGTTGAGAGAGAAGTAAGCGGAATTAAACAGAATATGTCGACTTTGATGGGGGATAGTCCCAGATTTGTAACAGGGAATATGTCACTGGACCAGCAGATGAAATTTTATGGCGACCCAAACGTGAGGGCTCGATATCCAAATAAAGTTCGAAAATTTTATTCCAGGAAACTAGCGAGCTGAGAGAGAGTGTGTGTGCAGTGTAAATTTGTAAATATTTTTGAGTGCGTCAGGAAGTGATTTGATCGTATGCAGAGAAAAAAGTGGTTAAGAAGTTAAGGAGTTGAAATTGGAAGTGACGATAGTGCGTTATTTGATAAATCAGGAACAATGGTAGGTATGCACGAAGAAGCAGATTGCTGAGCTAGCCAGGGTGTGCAGAAGCAGGAGGCGTTCCAAAGGAAGTGTAAGTTTTATTTTATTTCAGAAATTGTTATGTTGGCCCAATCCGTGGGGTGAGAATTTTTTTTATAAAGAGTACACGGCAATTTTATGGACAGCCCAACGTGGGGCGATCTCGATTGGTATAAAACTCCACGGCAATTTTATGACGCCCAAACGATGGGGCGCGAATTTTTGTAAGAATTCCACGGCAATATATATATATATATATATATATATATATATATATATTATATTGGAAAAAATGCCCTTAGTAAAAATTCTTTAAGAACTTTCATAATTATACGATTTATTATATTCTTGCTATTTATCTTGTTGCACATCATTATCTACATCTAAAGCGATAGGCAACTGTTTAATTTTATTTTAATACCTTCCATTTTGTTATATAGATAGCATATTTAATAATCAACAACAGCCTGTTTTCACTGCGTTTTTTATTAAATTGTAATCAAATCTACCTAAGTTTCTTTTAACTAATTTGTCATTCATTGCTCTGAAGATATAAATTATTCATCAGAGCTCGTTCTTTCTTCGATTTAATTCAGATTTAAGGATTATTGTCTACCACTGACCACAACAGCTCTCAGGCATTAAAGAAACAGAATCTCGAATCAACCATTCTTTTAAAGGTTCAATTAAGTTTGTTTCTTTATATGCGGATGCTTTGTTGGGTACTATATTAATTTGCATATGATAAAAAGAATTAGACTAAACAGGTGAATGCTATAAGTGGCCAACCCCAACGACGCCAACCACAACTGGATTAACCGGGTTCTTAAAATTGCATTTAAAAGTATATAATTAAGCTTCCTTGGAGGTACAGTACGTATGAAATAGATGTGATTCAATATTCAATATTTATCTTGTTTCCTTAATGATTTGTTTTAAATACTACAATGATTTTGATCATATATAATACAATGAGTGAAATCGTGACTATCGATAATCGCGTAAGTTGGAACACGAAACATTTTGACAAAAATTATTTGACATGTTGAACGCATCAACCCATGCGATTATCAATAGTCACGATTACAAGAGTTGTATTCGTTAGTTTATATCACCAATGAACAATTTAATTCTTTTACAAATGGAAATTTATTTATTATTACAAAACAGTCAACACAAGAATATTATTTACCGTATAAGTAAAAGACACAATCATTGCATGTTACATTAGCATTTTTTTCAAAATTTTCGTCTAAGATGGTTGTGTGTCAACGCTTGCTATACTCGAATTCTCTGTTAATATTTCATTCATTGCAACTGATGACGTTGATGGTTCATTTGGGTTGCAGAGTCTCAAACCAGACATGGTTATGGAATGATGTTCATTGTTCAATGTTAAATATGGTGTTGAGAGTTAGTCGACGTGTGACCGGTTACTTTAATAATTTCATGCAAATTCGAGCCTGAATTACAAAAATTGGTGACTGGTGAAGAACGATTTGAATGGTTTGTAAACCTTTCTCGTTGTGTATCAAGTCCAATGCTTGCTGCTCCTTCACGAGACCACTTGCAAAGTACATTTAACACACTGACCGCCAGGTGTATCTTTTTGGATACACCAAAGTTCTTGCCTAAAACGCCAAGTGTATGATTTATGATACACCGGTCTGTACGAAGTTTAGAACTTCGGTATATCCGTACGGACACACCAATATATGATTTTCCTTGTGATTCTATACGGCCTAGCCCAGCCGTACAACACAGCCTACGGAATTTTATCTTGTAAGTAACAGGAAAGTTAAGATCAAAATAAAATGTAGGCTATATTAAAATTAAGTGTCAAAAAATACAAAATAGAAGAAATATATATAAAAGATTAATTGTAGTATATGAGCATGTTTATAATAGTTAATGCGACTAATTGAAGCATGTTTTGCAAAAGAAAGGTTTACCAGAACATGCATCGCAAATGTTTCGTGCTTGCGATGGTACAACCAAGGCCGGCTGTGGGTTTAGTGGGGCGTCGGGAAAATATTATATGCGGGACCCTTTCCCAAAAAAAGAAGAAATGATACATGGACATAATTTTTTAAATTTCCAATGTTGTGTAAAAAACCAAATACATCATTATAACGAGTATACTGTTCAAATCTTTCAATCAGAGCAACAATAGCACAATATACAATTTTAAAAAAATAGTCTACTTTAAATAACTGTTTTACATCGTTTCCAATGTCGTCATTGTTTTCATAGGTATAAATTTTTGGTTTTTTGGAAATACGTTTTGTTTTAAATTCTGGTGATATATTTACACTACTACATATTTCACCACTACTAATTATCGCATCTTCAAACCCAGATTTTCTGTAACTTTTAAAAAAATTATAAGTTGTTTTAGGTGCTCTAAAACTACAGAAATTTGTACTCCACGTTTTTGAGAAGTTTTGCTTGTAATATTGACTTTATTTAGTATTTTATACCAAATCGCCAAACTCATTACGAATTCAAATGACATAATGTGTTCAATTATTGACAAAACTACTACTTCTAAACACTGGCAACGACAGTAGATACTTCCTCCAATGCAGCTATTACACCGCGGAATTGCAAACGAATTGTCTTGATGCTTTCAAATCGGCACTCCCATCGTGTTTCTGATAATGGTTTATGCGTTAAAAGGTGTGCATGTTTTTTAAAAATAGTCCACCTACTGAGTGACCCACCAAACGTTGTAAAGATTTTTTGTATTAACGAAAAGAAATTGATCGATCGTTCAGACGACTTGCAACAATCCCCAAGAATTCAATTTAAATTATGAGAAGTATACGGCAAATAAAAAGCACGAAGATTTCCTTCTCTAATTAACGCTTGGACACCCCGATTTTTTCCTTTCATGTTGCTACCGTTATCGTAAGATTGGCCTCGGCAATTTGACAATAATAAATTCTGTTTCTCAAATTTGTTCTTAATAGATGCGGTTAAACCGTTGCCAGTTGTAGCGTTGACAACTATGAAATTAATAAAATGTTCGACAATTTCAACATTTACATCTTGTCTATCTACGATACGTATTATAACAGACATTTGTTCCAAGTGACTAATATCAGGTGTACAGTCTAGAATGACGGAATAATACTTAGCTCGTTTAATTTTGTTTATTATAGTTTTCATTACTTTCGAAGCAAGAGCACAAATAATTTCGTTTTGAAATGTATGGTTGAGGAAAGCCTACGATTATTTTTATTGATAAAACTGTTTATGTGTTTATTTAAAATTACATCAAACTTAGCTAGTAACTCTATCAACCCAAGAAAATTGCCGTTTTGGGGTTCATAAAGTTTATCCGAACTTCCACGAAAAGCCAGATTTCTATTTGTTAAAAAAAGAATTATTTCTACTATTCTTTTTAAAACATTTTTTAATTTTTCAATTTCGTTGTTTCTTATTTTTATGGAAATCTGGTCAATTAAATTTTCTTGTTTCATACCATTTTCTAACAAATTCAGTTTCATTATACATTCACAATGGCGTTGAGATGTTTCGTGTTTCTTTAGTCTATCACCTATATGTTTCCAGTTATTAAAACCATTTATCAAAGAATTATTCTGAGTCCTATTATGAAATAACTTGCAAACGAAACATTATAGTTGATTTGTTATTCAGAATGAACTAACCATTTTCTTTGAACAATTTCTCCATTAGGCAACAATCTATTAAAATATTATTTACCTTTATCTGCTGCAGAAGTTTTCATTTTGTCACTATTTAATTTACGATTAACAATTTCTGCACGCAATTTATCATTTATTAAATCGGGCCAATTGGAAATTTCGAAAATATTTAATTTCGTAGAATTCTGTTCAGTAGATGTGGAAGTTGAAGGTTGATCTTCCGTTATTGAATCAACTTCACTCAACTCCTCTGCATCCCCGTTTGAGCTTGCTTTGTCTGCATCTTCATTATTCTCCGTTTGTTCACGATTTTCATTTTCGTTTTGCACTATGGGTGTGTCAACAGGTGTAAGTTGTTGTACTGGCATCAAATATTTTTCTAATGCGCCCGACTGTGACTTAATTGTCCCTTCTATCTTTCATTTAAGCTCTCCCTTTACATTATCAAGAATATACTTTCTTCCTCTATCTCGATCTCTACAACCACCAGTATTCGACATGATTTTACGCACTAAAATTGGAAAAAATTAACAAATATTTAAATAATTTTAGATTTTCAAAAAAGATATCATACCTATTTTTTATACCAAGCTCCTTAAAATTACTCTCAACAATATCAACAAAACGTATAGTACTAATTACGAGTTGAACACACGGTCTTTGTCAACGCCTTTATGTGTGCAGCATTCGGCTAAAGAGAAGGGAGTGGGAGTGGTGTATATGAGTAACGCGAACATTGCCTTTTCACTTTGCAGCAGTTGCAGGAGACAAGGAGGCAGCAGACGACCTGATATGCAGATGCACGATGCACAGACATGTACAGTGTGTCCCAAATTCGTTGCAAAACGGGGTTACCTCGGTTATTATTGTAGTTAGAGTTTTGCGGTTTTCGTGAACTGTTGCTACTTTTTTTGTGAAACTTACAATGCCGTTAACAGTTAACAGTCCTCATCGTTTCGAGTTACAGGGTGAAATTGAAGTTTTGCGCTTTTCAGAGGACTTCTATATCTCATTAACCATTTAAGATTGTGGAAAGGTAAAAACTGTGTTTGATAGATATTTTTACGTAGAATTCAGTGGCGTTCCTGAATACTTTTTTAGAGGGCAATTTTTGAAATATGACACAAACCTATGATTTTTTTAATGGAACACCCTGTATTTTCTTGCACCAATAAATAGGTGCAACTTTTCTCACTTCAATGACATATAATAGTAAATACATTTGTTTTTTAAAATATGAAGAATTAAATAAGTTTGATTATTGAATGGAATTTTTAAATATTTTAGGAAGCAACTATTTACCAGAACAAAAAAAAACTCAAATCAACATAACAATCATATAATTCTTCTTAATCTTCTTTGGGAATGAAACCACTCATAGTTTTTAAAATCTATTTTATTTACGTTTCGATCCATGACCTAGGATCGTTGTCAAAATAATAAAAACTTCAAGTTTGACGTTTATGACACAAATTGAAGGTTACTTTGATTTATTGATGTTTGAAATATTTGGTTTGAGTACACTAAGCAAAAATTTTTAAAGTTTAAAAGAATGATTGCCTTCAATTTGTGTTGCGACCTGGGATCGACTTTCCTATGGTAGCCAATACGCTTAACGTGAAATCAGCTGATTAATTTTTATTGGTGAATTTTATATAAATTCAATAATTTGGGAAACATTATTACTAGATTCAGATATCCCCTGTCTTCCATTGTTAAATACACCATCAGTTTTGTATTGCACACTACTGTTGTTACTACCACGTCATTGAACATTTTACCCTTACCGAGCCAGATGTTAATGCAGGGAAAGACCTACGTTAACATCGGACTTGTAAAAAACTTTGCAATTGGTGTCAAAAATTTGCTCTAGCTACTAATCTTAGAAATATGAAATATGAAAGCGTGGGGCCTCTTTAAGCGCGGGGCCTCGGGAAAAATCCCTGAAGTCCCGACCTCTGAGCCGGCCCTGGACATAACCCTTTCTCCTTCAATTATTTTTTCATGTTTGTCGAAAATTTGATAGCATTTAGAACAGCGGCCTGTTTTGTTTTCTGGATGAGTAGCTTCTGATTTTGGTGCAAGAGCAGTCAATTGGCTCGTCAAATTAATCATAGACTTTATAATTTTTTCTCAAATCTGCGTAATGCTTGGTTTTGTTGCATGCAGTGTATTTTCACAATACAAATAATAAGCATTTACAACTGATGTGCCCCAAATTATTTTAATTAGCAGTTTACGATACCATTTTACACATCTACGCAAAGCTGTATTGTATGACGCCAATTGCTCACTTACATCCACAGAAAACTTGCCATTGTCATAATCTAAAACACACTCAGGTTTTTCTATTCCTTTCCCAAATTTAATTTTTGTAGTTTTTATTTTATTTGAGTGATACGTTGAGAGCATCAACACATTTCGTTTATTTCTCCATTTTAAAACTGTTATCCCTTTATCTGATTCCCTTGCTATTACTTTATTTTTAGATAATTTTGCTTGTATTACAACTTCCGGGATGTTTTCTGTTTTTTCGCATAGTACATACAACATGAGTTTTTTCAGCAAGCAATTTTTCAAGCAGTTGCACGCCCACATAGAAATTGTTTAAATATAGTGTTCTACCTTCACCTAAAAGATTCTTTATCAGATTTAGGACTACGTTCTCAGATGCCGACAACTCCTCAGTTGAATTTCTTCCAATATAAACAGACATATTCCAAGTATACCCTTTGCCTGTACAAAGTTTGTACAACTTAATTCCGTAACGACGTCGTTTTGTTTCTATATATTGACGGAAAGCAAGTCGGCCTCGCTAGGGAGCCATAGTTTCGTCAATACATATTCTTTTATTAGGCCTAAATGTACTTTGAAAGCGTTCTACAAATTTATTCAGTACGTTTACGAGTTTGTACAAACGATTCTCCAGGGGAACGTCGTCATTGTTTTAAAAGTGCCAGAATTTTTACAGCAATTCGAATCGGTTACGGGTCATAACTCTATTCGGAAGTGGAAGTGAATATAATTCATTTCTAATCCAGTAGTCAGACAATTTGGGCAATTTGACTAGGCCCATATAACCAATCAGGGCAATAAGTGAACACACATAAGTTGAACACATTACTCCATACAGGAATCAACTAGGTTGGTTGACCATGGACGACAGACGTAGTATGCATTGCGCTGTATTACTTTACAAAGTGGTAAAAACACATACTCCTCAGTACCTACAAACTAGTTTTCACCTTTTGTCAGGACAGTACTCAACAAGATCGACTGATAATGTTCGTTTTACAATTCCAATTCATAAAACTAATTTCTATAATGATTCATTTACTGTTAAAGCTATTCGACAATGGAATTTGCTTCCGATAGATATTAAAATATCTAATTCAATTAGTATTTTCGAAAATAAAAACAAGCTGTATTTTTAAAACAAGACCTAACTTTCATGTGATATGCTTCCTATTGTTCCCCATTCCCATCCGTTTCCGTCCTTTCCCATTCCTCTATGTTTTTCATTTAACGTACAAATAACTATGAATTTTTAATTTGATAATAGGTATACAAGTCCGATTACTAAGTTAATATTTTCTATTGTTTATTAACTTGAGGTTTTGCCAATGGTAAATTGGAAGAAATCGCCAGCTGGCGATAAATTCACCATTTGTGAACTTTGTAATTAGTTTATTATTTTTTTCTATTTTATGTATAAATGTAAAAGTTCTCAATAAACAAGTCATTATAATAAGTAATTTTATTCCTTCAAAATCGGTTGGTGTCCAGAAATGCAGCCTAGACTTGGCTCCACTATCGTTTATTGTCAGAAATTGAGTATCGTAAATGTTTGATTTTATCTAGCATGACGTTTATAATTTCGGGGCAAAGGAATAGAAAAAAGTAGTCTACTGTTTCTGCTATTGTCAAGATCCCACAACTTTCTGGGTCCATTTCCCCACGACCAGTGTAGTCAAAAACCTGTTGATTTCCTTGCGGCAAGTGCCAAGAGGTAACCGGCACACTTTCAAATTTACTTTCTTCTTTTTTGTTTTGGGTTTGGCGTGTGAAAAATTTTCTACTTCTAGTTGTATTGACTGTGAGAAACATTTATTTGCGTTTTTTGCTGGCTAGCTTCCATGGTCAGAACCTTTCCTTTCGTTTCCGAAAAGAAGGGTCGGCTTCACTGGAGGATGCGGATTCTAGAACAGATGATGCAGACGATTTATGAGATCGAACATATGATTCTTCTGACGATATATATAGCTCTTCAGCTTTAAGGTAATCCACGTCTTCATCACTCAAATCACCGTAATCACCAGATTGGTGTATATGGACTAAGTCAGAGTCAGTCAGTCCTTTTCGAAACATTGCACTCTCTAGCACTGTATACACTGATTCTGCATGTTATATTTGCTAACACACTAAATCACTAACATACATAAGACCGTGAATGGATTTGGTGAAATGATACTATAATGTCGCCCTGAAACAAAAGACAAAGTTACTACAGTCCCGAAGATGAATATAACTAAAAGATGGAAGTTTTAACGTGTGTATCATAAAAGATACACCTGGAGTACTAGATGACAGTACTAGGCTAAGCCGGGTGTATCATTTATAATACACCAAACAAAAGTAAGAATTAAAAAAAACTAAAACAAAAAACAAAGTTAATTATGTAAATGGTCGTTTTTCAAGTTAACAAAACCACAAATCAGCCTTGGCCTATGGCAATGGCGGTACAAAATAATGCTTAACGGTCAGAGTGTTACGCGATTATGTCTATTTTTATACCAAAAAAATATAAATAATGAATCTTTAGCGATATACTATATCCCATTTTATGATAAACTGTCTGCATATCATCGACGAGGTTTTTGAAATTTTGCGCTTCCTTATTGGCCAGAAAGCAGATTAGTACAGATTTGAAACAATTCCACGCTACCTTTTTTTTTCTTGCAGAACCGCATCGAAACCGCTGTTATTTACTAGTTGTCGAATTTAACGACCCAACGAATATACCTTCCTTGTCTTTGTTTTTTATATACTGAAAAGCTTTTCCGCAACGGCCCGTACCTTTACACAATTCTTTACCACCACTAACTTTATATGCAAAGTGGGCAAATAGACATTGTTCTTATCAAAAAGGTTTTCATGTAAAATATTTTTTTCCGACAACCTGTTACGTACAATTTTGACCCAGAAAACCTAGCTGGTAATCCACAGAAAAACTCTGGTGAAGTCTTTATACCCAGCCGATGAGATCACGGGCGCCTCAACGTAATACATTATTAATAAAAACAAACGAATCATGAAACTGTAATAATTTAGAATGAAATTACCATGATAACATCATCTGTAACCTTTAAAACTGACTCAATGAATTTGACAACTTTGATTAATGAACCTTATATGATACAAAATAATTCGATCTTAGATCAAAGATGTAGTAATCTGAAAATTATATTTCCTTGAGAGAAATGGCCTAACCCTATTGACGGGATTTACTAATTCAGAAACTGTTAAAATGAAATAAGATTATGAGCATTTCATAAGAATGTCACAAACCATCTGTCTGTTCTGCATATATTTAATTTAGCACGACTGTCCCATTCACATAATAAGTAACCGTATTTTGTTAATCCCAGTCTCATTCCTAATATCAATGCTTCAACTTTCGAATCTCCTTTATTTTCTACTCGTATCGTGTATAGTCTATTTTCGTTAAAAGGTATTTCATAGTTTCATAAGAACTTCGTAAGTGAGCTGAATATACAATAGAAACTGCAGACAATGCATTACCATTATATAACATTTCTGCTTTTAAACTAAATTTAAATCCATAAGTGAAAAGGGCTTGTATCAAACCGTGAACACCACGACAGTTTGTAAGATTATCGTTCATAGATTTCTCGCGGTTATGAAAATGACTAGGCGGATTCGTCGCTTAGTTGATTCGCGTCAGACTACTAAGCCCAAGGTCCCGGATTCGATTACCGACAGGGACCACTTGAAAAATGGTAGGTCTGCATTTTTCACAAAATACGCCCTCGTTAAGATAATAGGTATAATGTAGGTTCAGTGTGTGAATGTTGGCACACACGTTAAAGATCCCTACTTTGCTTGGAATAGCAAGAGTTCGGCAAAATTTAGAACTTTCACGAAAAAAACTCGCCAATGTAGTATCTTCGGGTAGAGCATTGAAGAATCAAACGTAGCGTTATGGAAAAACTAATATTGATATTATGTTTTAATAAGTTATAACTTTGCAACCTAAGGCCAAGTAACTCGGATTTGTTTTTACTAAAGTTTAAATTACGAACTAACGCCTTTACTTGTGCGTGTGTAAGCAAATGTGGCTCAGTAAGATCTCGATGAATAAATTCGTCATCAGTGCTAGAAGCAATGTCATTACCCTCTACATCTAATTCTTCAAATGTTTCTAGTTGCATAGAAACAGGAAGAACATCACAGTGACCAACAGGTTTTATCACCGATGTTAATTGGGATACCCATAGGAGTCCTTTGCCTTTTGCAGAGATGTCTGCCATCTTTTTATGCAGTGGTCTAGATGATCCTTTTGTTCCCTCCATATCATAAATACTGCAAAGGGTATACACGAACGGTACCTTTTATTAGTCCAACAAAATGTGTTGTCTACTGCTTATCTAGATCTCCTAATCTACAGCCAAAGTACGGATGATAAACTTTTCTTTTAGCATAGTAAAACATCGATTCTGATGTTTAACAAGAAACTCTCCACAAACACAAGAATAACTATCCGCATCATTTAAACGTTTACGCTACATGATTAATGTTTTTATTGGTTACTATAGTAACTGTCACTCACTGAAAGGGTTAAGCAGTTATGACGCAATTTTATAAATTATGAAACTTTACCCACTCATAACTCCCCAAAACAATAATAACTCTGTATGGGTTGGTACAAATATTATCTAATTTGTGGAAAATTGAAATATTGTATTTACAAATATTTCATGACACAGCAATAGCTTTTAACCTAAATACAGAATGTAACTAGATTATCTCCAAAAATTCTTATTGATAATATGTTGTTACGCGTCAAGTGGATTAACTTGTAACATGCCTTTTCAATTATTAGATAACCAGTTTCTATTACTTATATTTATTAATTTTGTTGTATTTACTTTAAAGATAAAAGTAATTTCCCTTGTTGCAAGAGTCAGGTTCTGCGTACGCTTTCACTAATTTGTTATATTCTAGGCTCAGAATGATTTAATAAGTATAAAAACGTTAAGATACTCTCGGAATATTTTACTGAACTAGGGAATGTACTATAAACACGAATTATCAAAGTGTCAAGTTCTCTGTTCCAATTGGTTGTATAACATCAACCCATTTAAATGGGCCAATCCCGGGAGTGATGAATAAGTGTTAAAAACGTTGCAGGTGTTTTTCTCGAAATAAAATTGATCACTTTAGTACCAAGAATCAACCGAAACGGTTGTGTTTTGTAGGGGTGCCGTTCCCACTTGTGTGTAATGCTCGTTAATCTTTCCAACCTACCTTACCGTTTTCTTTGGGGCACTACGGGTACTGAAAGTAGCAATATTTAGCAATATAGGGAAACCGGACCCTACTGAAAATTCTGATATGATCTCGTCGCCTAGCACGGAACTGTATGTGTTATACTCTAAAATCGGCATATAGAAATTTGTATAAATTTAACCTTAATATATAATTAAGTAAGTGGTATACGTAATAATGTAATTACCTTATGTACGTTATTATAGTAATTACATCATCTAGTGAAACTTCAACAACTACAGATAAAAATAGATACGAATTTAGGAGGAATAGCTACATACAGATCACCTAGTTTTGATAAGGAACCAACAACCTTATGGTACATCTTTAGGTACATCTGTAAATGCAGAAGCTTATTTTTTATACTATAATTATTTTGATTTTCCGCATTAAGGCGACGAAATTCGTAAATACTCCTTGCGAACGTTCAAAATATCTACGCTACTCATGTGTGACATGCGGGAGACTTTAGATATCTTCTAATTCCTGCTTCCTTTTATCTAATGGCATTTGACATTAAGAAAAATCTTAAAGAAGAACTGATTTATTTAAATTAAATTAAAAAAAGAGTAGTATTTATAGTAGAACCTGGACGGCATCCAAACCGATACCTTATAGTGAACTCTGAAAGAAGCTTCTATTTCCAGGTCGTGAGGATTAAAAGTTGCTGCTTTTTGTCTGTCGCTAGTGTATGTTTTTGCTATTCCTCAAATTTTGATATTACATATATTCCAAAAATGTAGCCAGATCTAACAATTTTGGACCAGTCTTCAGTTTTGTTACTTGATCTTTTGGATATCTTCAATCAAACCTTTGCGTGTATAAAGAAATATTTCTAGATAAAAGCTTTACATACATCATAAACTTGTTAATTAGTCTAATGTTCTTTGGATAGGATTGATTAGCGATACTTAAAGCGTTCTATTTAAAATATTGTCGCGCATTTCCCGTAAAACATAGTATTGAACACGGTTGTTTGGAGTGCCTTTCTACTCTTCATGAACCTTATTGTTACTTCAGTAAAAAACCCTGTGGTTGTTGAAAGCTGACTATGGTCAGTTCTTCAAGTTCAATAAATAGTTCAGATGCTTGAATTCTTCAGACCACTTGTATTCCCGAGGTTATTGACACGGATGTTTCAGATTTTACATTTGATTTTTCCTAATGTTCCATCCGAAGGTACTACATTGGCCAGGAAGTGACTATTTTTACCCAAAATTTTGAATTTTGTTGAACACCTGCTGTTCCAAGTGATGTAGGAATCTTTAACGTGCGTGACAATACTCACATACGGGACCTACATTTTACTTTTCATCCGAATTGTTGTGAAAACTGCTCGTCTAACAGTTTTCAAGCGGTACGTATCGAGAATCAAATTCTGGATCTTTGACGAACCAACTAAGCTACCGAGCAGACATATGATTCCACAAACAAAATCTTTTTCAGGCTGTGTCGGTATTTCAAAATATAAGTGTATACAGACGTGTGGTTCCTAAAACAAAAATCATTTGAGGTCATTAATGGGTTATCTTATATACAATGATACTTCAAATCACTAGCATTACTTATCTAAGCATAAGGCAACGAGAAAAACAGGTCAAATTGTTTTATGCTGCCTTAAATAATATTGAATTTTAATTAAACGATTAATTATTGATAACAAATATAAATCAATGTTGATGCTGACTTAATTTGTATCATAAACATTGAAATTCCATTATTTCAAATACGTTGCATTGATATAATACTGCTTAATGTGCACTTATCTATTTTTACATCGGTACACTTTTCTGTTTATTCTAAGTCCAGTTATGTGCAATGCCAACTTGAATGATTAACTCATAATAAAAAACGCTTTTCCGCAAGTTTGCAAATTAGCAAAAAGTACTACGGTCTCGGCCTATGTCTCTACATAAAAATTTCTATAGCCATAAATAGAAGCGCATTTTGTAATACTTATCTTTTGCGATTTCCTAAAAATTGAGGTTAAAGATTTAGTGCAAGTTTTTGTGCAAGATTGGGCTGTTTGATTATAAAAACAGGAGCAACAATGTATCTTCAATTATAACCTTGAACATCGAACTAGGCTACCAATACTTAAGCAGCAATCTTAATCATTGATGTCTGCTGAGCTGTTGAATTAAGTGGAAAAACAGATAGAAATTTGTGTACAAATAATATTATATTTATTTACAAAAGAAGTATGCTGTACAAGCCTGGCTTCGAATCTGTATTTTTTATTCCATTAGGGAGAGAATCCACAACTCGAAGTCGCCTAGTTTTCTACATAATTTTTTGATGCTTATAATTTGCGCATGCGTATGTGCGCGCGCGCGCGTGTGTGCACGCATGTATGTGTGCTTAACACACGGTGTCTAATATGCGAAGAAATAACATTGTTATATCAGACACGGTGAAAGACACAACGAAACGTTTGCAGTGCAGATTCAATTAAACTATATTTTTCAGGATATTGTATCAAGAATTTTTTTTTCATTCTTTTGTTATTTTTTGAAATAAAATTGATAGGCCGTACAAATAAAGAAATTACATCTTTGCGTTTCCCTGTATAACTGAGAGCGGCCTGAGATAGCGTCAACATTTTAAAAACAATTTAATATATTCCAAAGTTTGCAACTTTTTTCCAATTTAACTTACCCTGTAGCTCTTGCCGTTTTTGATATAGCAATGTTATTCCTTCGTATATGATGCACTTTATATATATATATATATATATATATATATATATATATATTTCTGCGCAGGAATTTCTGCCTGGAATTGAAGCCCTAGCGCCTAGACTTGCAATTCATATCTCCGTATAACAATATCCTCTGAAGATGCTTTCCAATTCGGACGCCAAAACCTTCAGCTTCCACAGTGATATACGCCACGGGTGCTCACTTGTGCACTGAAAATCCTATACTACTATTTCAATAAAAGTTGACTGCCAAAAGTACATCACGATTTATTTGCACATCCAACTACCATTCAAAAATTTCGTTTACATTCCTCATACATTTTAATATTTAACAAATATTATCAATTTTGAAAGAAAAATCATTTTAAATAAATTGCTTTTGAAATTCTTCTAATTACATTACTAATAAACCAAAAGTAACTGGGCTTATCCCCAAACTTTACTTTAAACCCCCGGGTCTAATACGAGCTCATAGTAAAAACCTTCCTTTCCCTATGTGCCGACTACGGCACTGAAATTATCAAAAACCCTTTTACTTTGTACAAGAAGCCAAAATTACACCTTCATTTTATACCACCAAATATTACATACTTAAGTTTTCATATGTTCCTTTTTCAAGGTAAATCATCAAATAAAATGTCTTTACCATATAATAAAATACACCAAAAATCACCACAAGAAGCAAAAGTTTTACAAAAATAGAGTTACCTGGATTGTAGCACCACCAGCTCTCTACGTGGAAACCATCTCCAACGTAGTCGTCCCTCTAGACTGCATGTTCAAAATCTTTCGCCAGGTGGTCTCTCACCATCCGGAACAGCACGCTTCTACCCAGATTCTTCCATAAAAATGCACGGTACTTTCATGCTCTGCTACTGGTCCATTCATATACTCGACATGTAACAAGAGTACACAAGGCGCCTCCAACCACAAGTAGTAAAATTGTATTTACTTTGTCTTTAGCTTCAATTTTATTTACTTCAGAGTTGCCATATACTGTAGCACCCACTTGTGCTTATTAAATTTTAATGCAATCAAAATTTACTTAATTATATCTGCACTTGTAAGTAACTTGGTTAACGATCGAAAGTACAAGAGAGAAGAAAAAGTTTACCACCTCCTTCGGGTTTATATAGCCTCTCAAAACTACCTCCTCGCATCTATTCTCACCACCCCTATAACATACTTTCTCGGTAAAGTTTCCAGCCGTCCACCGGTTCCAGAAACTAATACACAGCACAAACTACAAACGGTTGCTTAATTCCACAGACACACAATTATCCTTGAGTTATGCTACAAAAAGCTTTTTAACCGTCGCATAAATTGCAGAACTTTCAGTAACAACCAAGAGCTTTACGAAGAAATGCTCATTAAAAATTGTCAACCGCCACCGCTTTCCACGAAATCGTCCGATAACTGTCGTCTATTCTAGCCCTCAAAATAGACCCCTAAGGCACGTGAATGTTCGTCATTTTTCTCTAACCTGCATTTAAAATCTTCCATCTTTTGTCATTTTCCCTTTCTCTTATCTTCGTTTAACCCGTATGTTATATCTGGTTGTTTTTATCTCCGTTATTCATAAGCTCTGTTCTACCTAACCGATCGATACTATCATCTATCTTGCTTTTATTCACATAATTCAACAACCCTACTCTGGTTGTACCCCTCTACAGATTTCTCATTCTACTCCAATTATAATCTTAAGAAAACACATCGCGTCTCTGTTTCGCCCGTTTGCTTCTAAATTTCCTTATCTAACAGACGTTTCAAAGTCAGTGATCACTAAACATATGACATTGTCCTTTCCTTGCTACCTCGTGTAAAATATTGTCTTTCTCTTTATATTATCGAGCTGTTTTTCGTACGTGCCTCCAACAACTATAATACTTTCACAAGCTTTATACTCGATACCTAGGACCTGTTTACAATGCTAAATCTTCCTAAAAATGTTGTACGTGCTCAATACTTCTTTCGATCGCTGTTTAATTTGAATATTTCTAGACAATTCAAGGTAATTATATAACACGATGCTTTTCACTTTATTTTTGTGGGGCATCTATATTATTATTTCGTTTAATGCCCGGAAACCCAAAAAATTGATGCAGTTACTAGATGATTTTGTTATTGTTCTACAACACATATCTTGTAAACAAGTTGTTATCCAATGACATGTCTGTGAAACACTTGTCATTGATTTATAATTTTGAGAATATGATTAAGTATATTTCTGCATATTTACGTTTGAAAATAAAATTTCCAGATTTTTATTTGTAATACAATACGCCCTTGATTCCGGATACCATAAAATAACTCTGCCGTTTGTTCACTTCAGCAGTCGGTTTTTCAATATGTCATCATCGACAATTACTTTCCACCCACAAATTTTGCCGTAGTTCATCGATAGCTCTTCGCTAATGACAGTAAGCCATCTAGATGGGTCATCATGAATAATTGTCCTTCCTTCATTGAACAGTCTGCACCACATGCATATTCTCATCATTCATTGCACCTGCCCCATGTACTTCAACCATTTATCGATCAATTTCAGCAGGCCGGACGTTATTTTTACATTTAAAGACCAAATGATAGAACGCACTTTACAGTCGACGGAATTATTAATCGGCGGCTTTGTGGATTAGATAGCTTCGCTTATGACTACAGATCCCAATGTCCCGGGTTCGATTCTCGACATGGACTGCTTGAAAAATGTTAGGTGAACTTTTTTCACAAAAATCTGCCCTTGTTCGAATGCGAGGTAAACCGTACGTCTTGTTTGCGTGTCACGCAAGTTGAAGATGTCTATCTTGCATATAATGACAAGGGTTCGGCAGAATTCAAAATTTTCAAGTAAAAAAAACTCCATTCCTGGCCAATGTAGTATCTTCAGATGAAGCATTGAAAAGTAAAATATAGAGGAACTATTAGTCAACATAGGGGCAGATAAAGCAAAGTAATCAAACGAGCAACACAGACAACGAGTTCAAACGTGCTGGCAGAGTATGGGAGACCGGACAGAATGGCTGACATTGAATTTGTGTTACCTGACACTTTGCACGAACAAGATCGCGCAATCGTTTCTTACTTAATGACTATCCTCATATGTGTAAGTTACCGAAATTCTAATTTTTGCAGTTTACGCATATTTCAACATTTACTTTTGAAACCTCTCCCTTACTGTTACTCCAAGAACTAGGAAACAAGTTGGGGGGAGATTACATAAATACGCATCTCTTGTTTTATTTTAACAATATGAATAGCATAAAGAGCTAAACAAATTACATTCATCATATTGTCAGGCGCCACTAATGGAAATGCAAAGTTTTACAAATATTCAACACGTGCCTAATTAATAATAATTTATACTTGTTTATGTTAGAATGTATGTATAAATATAGAAGTAACGGGAGATAATTAATTGTTTTCTTGATGACCTAAATACTTAGCTATTTTAAATGCAGAGTTTAGGATTTTATTTAATTCGATCTTAAAAACTAAATTCCCATATAATTAACACAAACTTAAAGGATACGGACAGTTGCTATTTAAAACCACAAACTAATTAAAATAATAACAAAAATATACACAAAATAAACATGACAGCACTAAGGGAATTATCTGAAGAAGCCAATGATTACGCAAAAGCGACGTATGCTATATTTTGTGCAGTTACAAAGCAAAAACACTTTTATAGTTGATTAGACGTCAAAACGTACTTCATTATCTTACTTGAATGGTTCGTGCGATGCACAGGTGTTATGTTATTGTATACAGGCGCCAGTTACATATCCCCCAAATTAGGATATATATGTAATCAAATGGAATTATTAAATCTTAAGTTAGATTATTACAATGTATAAATTGAAGGACATATTACAAAAGGTTAATGAAAGTTTCCAAGCCAGACATGAGAACGGAAACAGACATTGTGTTCCAAACGCAACATGATACTTCAGGTGCAGGTTACAGTAGGTTATAAAACAGCAATTATTAGAATTAAGATTACTAAGAAGTAATACATTGTATTGTATAAAGAAATAAGCAGACATAAGCTCTGCAGTTCCCACAAGCAATGTGAGGGGCAGGGGTAGCATAAGTACCCTTAGGATCCCAAGATCGCCGGTCAGTCTAGAGCTTCACAACTTTAACATTGTTGGTAGTTCAGCTACTCACCGTAATTTTAGTTTATTTAAAATAGTGAAAGTCAACTTAGAATTGTTTCGATCTCCACACGTTACTGCATATAACGCACTTGTAAATTAAAATTAATATTGTAATTTCTGTTACAAATAAATTGATAGAAGAGGTTTTTGAAAAAGCTTTTTTAAAAAGTCGCTCCAAAAAGCCCAAAACCCATTTGGTCTTGTATTTTAATTTATTTAGTCGTAGCAGCAGTTGCTTAATTGGTTTAGTTTCAAAAAGGACTGAAAATCTTATCTGTTAGCCTGTTATCTTTTGTTATATGGATCATTCCTATTGCATATTACAGTCTCGCTAATTGAAATGTTTGCACACATGTTTGTTGTCGTACCGATAAATATCTGTCATTTGCTTACTTCTACAAACATAATTTATTGGGTTTATTCTCGCTAATTAGGATGGTTATTCATATTATTTGTCACCTGGTTATATTCACAATGTAATTTATGTGCTACTAAAAAATCCTACAAAATAAAGTGAAGTTTCTATAGCTATACTACACGCGACTTGTTAACCACCTGCAAAATGAAGTTGAAACATGAAATTTTCAGTAGAAATACTTTAATGTTGGATACATGTAGCGCTTTATTAAATTGCATTTCCTTTGCTCTTTTTGAATGGAGGACGTACTTACTCAGAAAGCGTTTTAAGGGAATTTATTATCAAGGGATGGTAATTTTTTTTTGCCAATTTTACTCACATACTACACCATTTAAAGATACTATTATACGAAGCCTATCGTATCACTGGAGTATTACATCGAGAGTTTTCAATTATGGGACATATGTAATTAGAAAAAATTTTCTTTATTTTCTCAGTTTCTTTGGTGTTTTATGTACAAGATATGGTACTCATTAACATCTATATGACAATGACCTCTTATGACATCATTTATATATATATATATATATATATATATAATTATAGTGACTAAGATGACATAATAACTTCGACTTTTATGAAAAGCCCAAATGATCATTTCAAATCGAGCTAGTAATTGAAAGATGAAAAATATAAGGTCTTGGACAGGACTTGAACCTGTATCCTGGTTTTGCCGGAACCATGCGTTTACCAATTACGCCACTGAGACCGATGACACAATTGGGAAATTTACAAATTTAAATCGTGTACACAACTATACATAAACCTAACTTTCAATTACGTTTGGCAATTTTGTCAATCATATCTGACATTGTTAAGTTTTTGACTTATGTCAGTTATAGACAGGAAGCTACGCTCAAAATTGTGTTTAAAAACAGTTTACATTTTAATCAAAAATATGTTTACTCCATTTGATATATAATTAATATTATTTCTATTTTTAAATTTAATTATTAATCGGCCAATTGTATCTTATCTCACTTTATACTCTTGAAAATGGAAAAATAAATTTTCAAAAGCTTGAGTTTATAAAAAAGAGAAGTCTTTAATTCTGCTGACCTAAAACCTAAAACCAATTATATACATATATATATATATATATATATATATATATATATATATAAAGCAAAATTTTTTCTGCAATCTGCAGTTTAAATTAAACCAATTATATGAGATGTATCTGTAAATAAACCAAGTGTATTTACCTGTACAAATTGAATTGGTATCTGGATAGCTAGTATAAAATAATTCTTTGACGGTTTTATACGAAAATATAACATCCATTAACCAGGTTTCAACTTCACCTAACAAAACATCAAGGAACCTCAATCTATATGCACGAAGAAATCTCTGTGCATTGGCAAAAGAATAAATAGAAAGGCATTAGTTGGCTAAGACCAACACTAAAGTTGAAACTGTACAGAAGTTGATTCGAAACTATACTATGTTTTATAGATGGTCAATACATATGCGTTCTTCCTTTGGAATTTGAGAAATGTGCCATGCATATTTAATGCAATAAGTAATATTACCAGGTGTCGACATCATATGGTCTCCTCAGAATGGACCGGTTTTACTTCTATTCAATCAATTATAGCTTTCGAAAACTTATTTTCTTCTTCTTAAATAAGCGAAGCATCATACTAATTAGGATCCGACAACCAATTTAGTATAAACATCAAAACACACAGTAGCAGAAACTTGAATAAATAATTAAGACAGACGAAAAATTATTTATAATACAACACAGTAAAATAAAACCAAGAACTACATCCCCAATATTTTGATGTAATAAGGTTATAAGAGGTCATTGAGTAGTACATTCTTTGAGAAAAACCAACCCAAAGTTGAAAAAAGTAAAATTTTCCAATATTTAATTTTTACCCTATTTAGTATGTTTAGTAAGACAGCTCATTATTCCTGTAGACGTAAATGAAATCCCATCTAAATTAACACGCTCTAGGCACATGTAGGGTTGGGACATATTTTAAAACAAGTCTAATCCGTGAAAATACAAAAGCCAGCATTGATTGAAAAATCCATGTGTAAATATTTATTCTTTTAAGAAATATCGGGTAAAACAAGTTTTACTGCATTTATAAATACTAAAAAGATCGTAAACGGATTGAATAATGCACTCATCCGCTTTATTTAAATTACGTTATTTAATCCAAAATAAAAAATAATGCGTTTATTGGCATTCCTTTATACAAACCACTCTTCGAGAGTCTTTTTAAACTCACAAATCATTTGTTAATAAGCAAAGAACAGCTAATTAGTTTCCGTGAATAAATATATGTCAATTCGAGGAACGCGATAATACGGGGAAGGACTAAAACGCCAGATAAGATAACGTGTTTTAATGACTATAATTATTACAGAAGCTCGTAAGAGAAAAAAAGAGAGAGAGAGAACCAACTTTTGATTTAATTCATTAATGAAGAATGGGAAATGTTTTTGATCGCCATAAGTTTAAACTAACAGGCCATTAAAGATACAAACACGCAAAATTGCGGTTAATTGTTACATAAAGAGGATGACTCATACTTTTAGAATGTAGTCAAAATTCGTGACTTATGGCGTATTTAGAATGTGTTTATATAAAAGCCAAAAAATTTAATTAGGAGAATTCACTCAAGATTTAACAGTGAAGATTTGAACATAAGTACTTCGACATTAGATCAGTGATAGATAGTTAATGAATATCATTTATGGAGTAGAACGACGATTAGTTTCTGCTTCAATATAAATGACAATCCTTTTTGCAAGGTCACAGGCTATTTTAATCTATTAACAATAAAAGCACTTTTAAAAACTGATACTTCGACATATGAATATTAGAAAATAGGACCAGGAATTTTTCGATGCAGTTAATTCTAATAGCAACGACCTATAGATAGCAATAGAGATAAGAATAACAGCAAGATTTTGATAATGCAAAACGCAAGTATACCTTTGTTTTAAGACTAAAGAGACATTTTGTGTATTGTTAAATAGATTAGGCTATTATGGGTTTTTATTTTGCGTATAAAAAATTATTTGTGAATGGGTAGTTTTTATTTTAGCAATTTTGAGGGCAAAGCTCGAGGTGTTTTGATCCTTACAAAAATGTCTGTCTGCTCAAGGTCGATGATCAGCTCCACTGAGACGGAGTAATGGAAGAATATTTAAATTAAATTTTATAATTTTGTGACTTACATATGAGGTATTTTGGGGTTTTCTGAATACCAAAAAAGGAATTAGGTGAGGATTGTATTAATATGTAAGCAGTGATGCAATGGTGTTTCTTCCTAAACATAGTTGTTGCTCAGTTAAATATAGACTAAATGTCGTTCAGTTTCCATCGTATATATTTTTTCCCATTTCCATCAACCTATACTACTCCTACTTTTCCTAAACCTATCCTAATTTATTATTAACCTATCCTATGTTATAATTATATCCCTATTTAACCGATTATTTTTTACAATTTGTACAATTTTTCTATTCCCTGTATGGGCAAATTAAATTCACATGAAATTTTTCCCTGCTCGCCTCTGAATCTACATCCTTTAGTTCGTACGTGTTTTCACCTATGACCTTGTTTACCAGAAATGGACCTACATATGGTAGGTGTAGCTTGGCACATGTATGAAGGTGCCTTCTTCCTACCCTTAGATTCTTGATAATTACCTTGTCCCCTATTTGAAAGGTAATTCTCCTCTTTATCTTATCGTTCATTTTATCCACGTACTTTCGTGCTCTTTCCTGTAGCCTTCTTTTGGCTCTATCCAGTTTTCTTTCTAACTCCTCTTTTCTTGGTGTAATTTCTCATGGTCTATCCGGATACACTCTTCTCATTAAAGTTATGGGGGATTCTTCAATGACTGTATGAGGCGTGTGATTTATAAACCCTTTAATTGTGGCAAATTTATCTCCCAACTTCGATGATCTTGATATGATGTCATACGCAAAAACTTACAGGTTTCCTGAATGTATCTTTCTGCAGGGTTGCCCTGAAGATGACGGATGCTACAGAAAACAACTCCTATTTGTTGGTTTTCCCAGTGCAACACAAATCTAGCATTGTTAAAGTATGTTGCAGTATTATCCTAGGATTTCCAACTTTTAGCTTTTCATTTACTCACGTATTCGATGTTTGTTAATTTTATCATATAATTGAACCGCCTGGTGATTATTCTTTATACAAAATATTGGTTTTCTGAACAAATGTGTTCTTCTCTAGTCACGTAACGATTTTCTAATAATGAATTATTTACGATGTGTTTACGTTGATATTTTCGACGCAATTGTTAAATATTTGGAATGCCAATTTATCTATGTTTATCGGTAATTTAATTTTGATGCAATTTGTTGCGTTTTAAAATTTTATCTTTACTTGTAAACTATACTTAGACATATTTATGTTCACATGCATTTAGTTACATATCCTTTATATACAGTGTCCTCTCAATTGACAATATGTAGAGTGGTCGATTTACTCTTATAATTTCTGGAATTATTTGATTTGCTTAAAGTTAAAATTGCTTATATTTATCCTACGACCCCTGTGATTTAATCTACCCTTAAACTACCCTATTATCTTAGCAATATATACATATATATATATATATATATATATATACATATATATATATATATATATATATATACACACACACGCACATATTGAATAATTGCACAAGTACTGTTGGTTAATACTAAGGCATTATAAATAAGACATCAGTAAAACTGGGCAATGTCAGATATGACTGCCAAGATAATGCTAAACGTAATTGAAAGTTTGGTTGATGTAAGTTTGCGTACGTGATTTACATTTTTTATTTTTTCAATTGTAATCACCCGTCCAGGTGACGCAATTAGTTAGCGCATCGGTTGCGAAAACCCAAGATACAGGTTCAAATCCTGTTCGGGATCTTATATTTTCCATCTTTCAATTACTAGCTCGATTTGAAAGGACTATTTGGGCTTTGCATAAAGGTCTACATTATTATTTCCTCTTATTTATTTATTCTAGTGTACGCGTGTCTGCTAAGGGTATTTGTATTGTAAAAGTTAGAACATTAGGGTTTTTAGGCATATATATAATATTTATAAATGTGTAGTTTGTTTGATAGGTCAAATATCCACTTGTAAAGATCTTTAAGTTATCTAAAAAATATTCCAGTAGCGTGTTTTATAGCGTGGTGGTCGATCAGGTACTGTTGATGGATAAAACTTTTGTATGACCTAGTTTATTTCAAAATTGCTCCAGGTTTTGTTTGCTTAAGATAAAACTAAGGATAATGATATCAGCAGGTGATTCATTATTATTTTGTTGACTGCAGGAAACTTTCATTTGGATTTAATGAAGGTTATGGATTTTTATGTGGGTTGAGGTACACTTTTTCAAACATTATCGTGTTGACTGTCAAACGGTTCTGAACATAGATCTTTAATCTGATTTGAATTGAAATACAATTTTGAAAATATCCTATATTTGCTAAATTTTCGAAACGTATATTGGAAACAGGCATTTGTATAAAATTCCTACTTTTAATTAAAGCATTATTGCATATTGATGGGATTTAGAAAGTGTTATTTACATACATAGAAAGACAATTCTAATCCTATGACCTAGCGTGCATTATGATTACAAAGGTTATCATTAAACTGTACACAAATCAAAATTAATGCAAACTAAATGCTATGAAGCATACAACTAAAATAATTTGGATACATTTGTCTACCCACATAACTATAAATATGTTAACTTATCTAAAATGGAATAAACTAATATTAATAGAAAGGAATTCACATCCTCAAATGTTTCAAAACATGGGATATTTATAACCTGGCCTACAATTTTAAAACGTTAAACCAGTATTGGTTTTGGTAGAACGATATTATATTTTTAAATATGTTTAATACTTTCTAGATAATAAATTTTGAGTTTGATATTATTAAAAAAGTTGCTGATGAATATAAATTGAACATGATTATCATAAAAAGCAAAAAAATAACATTGCGGTTGAATCTTGTTATATAATTTCTAATTTTATAGTATAATACTTGATTCTATACTACGCTAAACTAGTATTTTGTATTTTGTGGAAATCCAGAATATGACTTAATAGTGTATTTATATGTCTGACAAAGTTGCCTAAAAATGTAACTATGGACAGTAAAACCAAAGCGTTTTTTATTAAAATCAAATTATACATTTGTACTTTATTAATTTTTATGTACCTGGAGTGTGTAAAAGCCAAATGGAATAAATTTATTATTTCGGTTACTGTACATATTTATAAAAAATCCCGAAACACGTCAAACTTAAATTATAAATTGACATTCTTCAACGTGAAAATGCGATCCCTACCTTCAACCCCCTTCGAATGAGAGGTACAACCCCCAATTTTTTAAATGGGAAGCATAGGCTTGTGATATATCGTTTGAATGGTCTCTTCATTCTCTATTCAAAAATGTTGTACATTTTAAGTTTATTGCAAAAATTAAGATTAGAATAAAATATAATCATTTGATTATAAAAATTCGCTACAATACAATCAAAACTTATTACAATATACTCAAAACTCATTTCCCGTTTAGGTCTTGATAACAAGAAAGTAGTCAAAAACCATATCAATGTGCTTTTTAGATGGTATCCATTAAAAATACTTTAAAGAGTTTCCGTGGCAACGTAGTTTTGTTTAAAACGCCTTAGCAAATTGTTTTGTAATTATCCATAAGGTGTCAGTATTATAATTTTAGTGTGAAATTCGTTAACTTCAATTCTGAAAAATGGTTAGATTAATGGAAATCCATAAAATAACAGTTTTACAAATGACTGGTTACGGAGATAAAACCCGAACACAACAGGAAGTAACTCTCCTATATCACAAGAAATTTCCTGATTTACCGCCTATATCCCAAGGAACAATTAGTAAAATAGAGAAGCAGTTTCGCGAGTTTGGTCATGTAAGGCAGATAAAAAATCAGCTGAGTGATGAAATCAAATTAGATGTGATGCTTGAGTTTGAGAAAACCCCACTTACACCGAGTGGACAGGCATCTACTACATTAAATCTTAGCCATACATAGATAGTAAACATATTAAAAGAAAATAAAGTATATCTCTATAAATTGATACCTACTCAAGAGCTCATGGAAGACGATTTTGATAGGAGAACTTATTTTTGTGAGCGAATTATGGACATGTTGGATAACAATATTATCCAATTAGAAGACGTTATATTTTCTGATGAGTGCACTTTTTCACTTAACAGCCATGCTAATCGGCAAAATTGCTCCTACTGGTCAACGGAAAATCCTTACTGGATGAGAGAAGAACGCACGCAATACCCTCAAAAGGTTAGTGGTTGGGCAGGGATTGCTGGAAACCGTATCATTGGTTTCTTTTTCATTGAGGGCAATTTGAATGGCAATCATTTTTTGCCACTACTTCAAAATGATGTTATTCCAACTTTGGCAAATTTATATCCTGATCCAAGAAACCTTCATGTTCCAGTGAATACGATATGGTTTCAGCAGGATGGAGCACCACCACATACCAACGCATTGTCCGGCAGTACCTCGATACAATATTTCCCAATCGGTGGATAGAGAGGCGAGGATCGTATAATGGTCATCGCGATCACCTAATCTTGCATTATTAGATGTCTCTTTATGGGGATATGTGAAGAGCATTGTGTACAAAACTAAACCTTTTGATTTACATGACTTAAAAGAACGGATAACGCTTGCGATTAGGTTGATCACGTCTGATGTGTTAAATAATGTTTTGAACATCTACTTCATTGATATTTATAGTCCTTTTTAGTGTTTTACATTTTATTACGTTTTGCATTACGTTTCAGTTTTTGATTGTATTGTAGCAAATTTTTGTAATTTATTCCATTTGGGTTTTACACAATGTATAGTATTGTTGTACTAATCATTGACAACTAATTTTTAAAGACCAGAATTAGAGCGTAATATATTACAGGTGAAAGTGTTTACATTTCAACTATTTTTGACGTATAGCTTTTCATTTATTAGTGGCTCTAGATATAGAAGTTATAAAATTTCAATTTACCGAAAATTTAGTCTCTTTTACACTTAACTCAGAAATAACTAATGCTTATTGTTTGCAGTAATGAATATTGGTGACTGCATGAAACTATTTTAATAATATTTCAATGACACATGAGTGGCAAAAATTAGATAGGAATGAGTTTGTATTTCGTTTCGTTTTAATTGCGATTTAATTAAATGCAGTTCGCTTGAATTTAATGAAAATTTAAAATAAAGAAAGCTCTTGAATCACATGATATTGCTTACACTGAGCAGACCGAAAACACAACTTATAACATAATATAAGATAATATCATAATACAACATAATTAATATAATACAATATAATCTAATATAAAATAACGCAACATAATACAATATCATGCAACATGTTTACATGATTCCCATTTATAAGTAAATGAAATATTATTTGGTTAACCCCTACAAAAAAGGAAAAATATTAAATTATATGTTATGGTAAGGCTTAAGCAACGAATCGCTACCAACATGCCAGACCGCTAACTAATTGTGAGTTATGTCATGGTGACATTTAGTTAACTGATTTTTATTTCTTTTTTTTGTTTTGTTTTTGAACTGACTTAAGGTCTAAATTCTTTCCTTTTCTGAGTTAGTCTAAAAAGGTCTACATACCCTTCACAACCTAAATCTCTAATAATTTGACTAATAGAGCTTTGTCTAGGTTTACTAAATAGTCCCTCATATCTTAACTGGTGCTCTATCATTCTATCTCTCCTGACCTTTAATTGTTTTCACCGACAGGGTTCCCCACTTATCCTTCTATAAACTTCCTCATTTGTTACTCTATCTGTCCAACTAATCTTTAACATTCTCCTATAACACCAAGTTTCAAAAGCTTCTATCTTTTTCTTATCTACCTCTTTAATTGTCTAAGTCACACTACCGCATAGTAGAACACCTCATACGTACGACTTTAAGAAACTATTTCTATTATCTAAACTAATACTATTACTTATTAGTAAGTCTTTCTTTTTTAAAAACATTTTTTCAGCCTGAGCTATTCTAGCTACTACATCGCTTCTGCTACGTCCGTCCTTTGTAATTATACTACCTAAATAGCAAAATTCATCTACCTCCTCTAACTCGGTATTACCTATTTTTAATTTTGATTTAGAACTAGGCTGTAAGTCACTTGTCATTATCTTTGTCTTTTCTGAGTTAATTCTCATACAATAGTTACTCTGTAGTATCTCACCTAAAAAATTTAAAAACTATCCTGACTCTTTTCTAAACTCTGTATAATTACTACATCATCTGCAAACCGTAACATGTCTATTTTCTGTTCCTGTACACTAATAACTATCTCTTTTCTCTCTCTAGCTAAGTTTAAAGCTTCCTCAATATAAACATTAAAAATGAAGGGAGATACCATACAGCCCTGTCTAACACCATTTCTAATCTTAGCTTCCTTTTCTATTTCATCAAATCTAATTACTACGCTTTGGTTTTTATATATACTGTAAATAATTTTTTGTGTCCCAATGAGAGATTCCTATTTTTTGTAAATTCTGAACATACCAATCAATTAACCCTAACAAATGCTTTTTCTAAATCTACAAACGCGAAATGAGTCTTTTTATTTTTTTGTAATCTTTTTTCGATAATTACCCTAATCATTAGTATAGGTTCTCTAGTCCCTGTCTTTACGAAAACCATATTGGTCTTCGCCTAAATAATTCTCAGTCAAAGCTTCTACTCTATTTTTAATTATTACTGTTAGTATTTTGGAAGCGTGGGAAGTTAAACTAACCGTTCTAAAATTTTCACACCTATCAGCTCTTGACGTGTATATCATCTATCCCCGGCGCTTTATTTAGTTTAAAATCCCTATCAGCTCTATCAAATTCCTCTCCTAATATTGAGAACCCTATTTCTACATCCTATTCTTGAACGTTCTCTAACTCATCCATCTCGTCTCCCTTATACAAATCTTCTAAATATCTTTTCCATCTATCTGCTATCACAATTTTATTTAATAGAAGCTCATTATTCTCATCTTTAATACCATTATATTTTTTCCTATCTTCTCCGAAAAACTTTTTAACTGCCCCGTAAGCCCTGTCTGTCTTACCTACTCTCAAATCATCTTGTATTTACTTACAATTCTCCTTCATCCATTTACTTCTAGCTTTTCTACACTCATGTACTATCTTATTTCTAACTCTACTATATTTTTGCTTACTTTCACTATCCAATTCTCTGAAAGGTTTAAGCTTTCTTCTATTCTTTATTAAATCTAATATCTCCTTTGTTACTCAGGGTTTTCTCGCTTTTGCTTTTTTCTTACCAATAGTCCGTGTTGCTGTATCATGCACAGCGCTTTTTATTTCTATTCTTCTATTTTCTACGTTCCCTGCTATAGCTATCTCTATGATCTTATTATTCAATACTTATTTATATTCATCTTTAACCTCACTATCATAAAGCTTACCTAGATCCCATCCCTCTTTTTTAACCTTTCTCAATTTTTTGAATTTTAAATTACATTTCTTTTAACAAAGTTATGATCGCTTTCTATGTCAGCCCCTGGATAACTACGACAGTTTTTAACTTGGTTTTTAAATTTTTGTTTAACTAAAATATAGTCTTTTTGGGATCTAGCCCTTTCATCTAGCGCTTTCCAGGTATATTTTCTTTTAACATGTTGTTCGAATAGAGTGTTTACAGTTACTAATTCATGTCCTGGCTAATCACAAATAATCTTTCTCCTCTATCATTTCGTCTACCATATCCAAATTTTCATACCCTTTTTTCCCACTGACGCATTAAAGTCGCCCATACCTATTAAATTCTCATCTCCCTTTACTTTTCTTACTATACTATTTATATCCTCGTATACCTTTTCTACCTCCTGATCCTCGTACTAGGTTGTTGGCATGTAAACCTGTACTAAAACAGTGTCTGTGGGTTTCGTTCTCAATCTAACCATAATTATTCTATCACTAAATTATAAGTACTCTTTAACTTTACGTCCTAATTTTTTACCCAACACTATTCCTACCCCTGCCTTTCCATTAGTTGAAGAAGTTGTAATTATTCTATAATTATCTTTCCAAAAGACACTACTATCTGGCCATCTCACCTTACTAATACCTAAAATGTCCAACTTTCTTTTTCTCATTTCGACTAATAAATTCGATAACTTATCTACTATAAGTCATGACCTTACATTCCAAGTCCCTCTCAGTAAATCGAACCATTGTTTTAAATTCTTACAATGACGAGCACCAAGTACCCCCTCCCGTAGATCCGAATGAGGGGGTATTTTACCTCCGGAAAAGAATTTTACTTGTAGTTCTCCATCATACATATTTCGTATTTTAGGCCCATACCTGGGAAATATTGTGGTAGGTTCCCATATCTTTCCACAACGCAGTTTTTAAAGAATTTAGCAAAAAGCCGTATCTGTCACGGCCAACCCCCAGGCGTTGCCGTGGATCAATGTAGTAAGCGTAAGACTACGGATCCCATGGTCCCGGGTTCAAATCCCGTCACGGCCGACTGCTTGAAAAATGGCAGGTGAGCATTTTTCACAAATATTACGCCCTCGTTCGGATGAGAGGTTAAATGGAGGTCCCGTGTGTGAGTGTTGTCACGCACGTTAAAGATCCCTACCTTGCCTGGAACGGCAAGGGTTCGGCAAAATTTTAAATTTCCAGGCAACAAAAAACTCGCCTCCTGGCCAATGTAGTACCTTCGGGTGGAGCATTGGAAATGTAAATGAACGGCCAACCCCCAACAATCTTGTAAATTATTGAGGATCGCCCAAGACCAACCGACTCTCCTCCAATATCTTTTAGCCAGCAAGGCTGCTACCCCTAACTGCGCTTTTTAGTCGCCTTTTACGATAAGCAGGCTATAGGGGACATTTAATGCATAAGGTATGATATCTTAAGTACATTACAATACAATCCAATACAATATAGTATGACATAATATAATATAATATAACATATTACAGTAAATTATAATATAGCATAACGCAATTTAATATAATATAATATGGCATAATATAACATAAACAATATAATATAGCATAAGAAGTATGTAAGTGAGTGAATAAGTAAGCAAGTAAGTAAGTATGTGAGTAAGTAAGTAAGTGTTTTTTTAAGTTAAAGGGCGTAGGTGACACTATTGCTAACCCAAGTGGTCCCCTTTGAAATAATCAGCTGCTCGACCTCCCTCTCCATATCACTATTATCTTGGTGTTCTGCAATCACCTGTCGGGGAATGAGATGTAAGTTGTTTATCATATATTATAATTCGTTTTGTCTTTTGTCTTCTACTATCTGTAAAAATTTTAATTTAGAAGTGAATCTTTTACCAGTTTTCTCAGTTTTCTAACATTAAGTCTAACATTAAGTTCCGTCCAACCCCGTATCTGTTAATTTAGTTTCTTATATTATTACTATACAATTTAGGTTTATTTGTTAATAATAATATTTGCTCTTTTATTTGTATTAATTTGATAAACCCGGTCGCGTTATCTATCGCCTTCAATGTTCTATCTTGTTTGACATATGTTGGGTGATTGTGCGTCCTAACACAGTCCATTTTTACCGCTTGAACAATAAGTTTCTGTTTCGGAGGTCAGTTCCCGTATCGGACTACTTCACCGCTTTAATGCAGTAAGAAGTATTCTGGATCCAAGAATCTTCACCGCTCTAACTGGACATCAGGTCAGAATATTGAAGACCGCATTTGTTTATTATCTGTTTGATGTTACACCCGCTTTTCTCCCTCTGAATAGCTTTTTACGTACTTAAGACTGGGCCTCTCTTCATACCCATACACCACCCGCCCCATTTATATGGTCGACAACCATTCTTGTTAGTGCGGTCGAGGTTTACAGAACTTGATCGAAACAGAATTTTTAGAGGGTTACTTCACCAGCTAAATTTTCTGGGGCCAAAACTAGACGTAACATTTGTAACCCTGAATTATGTGACTACAAAGATACCATACACACGATTAAAAAAAAATAAAAACAGGAAAATTTTTTACAATGAAACTACACTACATTATGATATTTGGCCCAAGAACAGGCACTAACTTATTAGACAATAATTGATTGGTGAAATACTTGTCGAGGATTCACAAGCATTCTACTAGTTTTTTTTTATATGCAACACATAGGAAGATAAAAGCACAACCTTGAAGTAGTACCGATAAAAAATTTAAAATGTTTTTTTTTAATTTCTTTATATTTAGGGTTCAGAAGTTTTTAATGGCAAAAAATGATTCAGTAATAAGTAGTAAACTGAAAATAAAGAAAACTTAACTATGTAAGGTCGTACTTTTATAGATTAATGTCCGTGCCAAAATAAGTAACAAAGAACTATTTTATGGATTTTCCCCAAATTGAAGGTAAGTTTTGAATCTAATATTCGAAAAGGAATGTTACGGAGTGAAATAGAGGTTAGTGCCTACAGTTCTGGGAACTTCTATAAAATAATTAGCAAGTTCAGTAAGTATAGAAGTTGTCCAGTTTCTACTGAGCTCATTTTCATGACATTCTGCCCAGTACATTTTTGGAATTTGTTTTCTTTCTTTAAAGGAAAGTCTTTTGAGGCTCAGAAAGTCCCATAACATATTTCAATAAACAGAACAGTCGGCTATGGAGTACGTTGCTCGAATTTTCGATTTCAAAAGAATACAAGCATCTAATTTCTGGCTAGTAAAGGTACAGCCTTTTTTGTCCGTCCGCCTATTTGTCAGTCCTACCACCGTAGTCATATTTATTGGCGAAGGCGTTGGAAGCGTCGTAAGAGTGTGAATGGAAACCGCCTTGGTTTGTTTCATTCGTCCAATACTAGTTTCTTTTTTAATGTATTGTAAGTTTCAGCCCTGTGCTTCTTATTGAAGCCATAAATAAACTCGTTCTTTATGTAAGCTGTATTGGGGTATACTCTTCCAGTAGTCTTGCGATCTAACGACTGGGTTATAATTACGAGTTTTGGCCTCTTGTTGATACTTAATTCCGGACTTGTTACTGCTTTTGAAAAAAAATTTCACGGTAGATCTTTAAAGATGTCATAGTATTTAATTCTCCAAGAAATAGCTTAAGCGGTTATCGATATAAAGCCTTTGTATTCTATATTGCTTCCGGAAAAATCTGAATTTCTTTTAAATTAGGCAAGTGAAACTTGCTTAACGTTAGAAAATTTTAGAACATGTTATTTTTACACCTCACCTCTTCAATCTATCACTATATATTGTACATTTGCACATCATTAATACGATATAAACTCGCTAAGGTGATCCGAGTTTTTCGACTTATATATTTATACGAGACCTTTGTTTATAGAAGTCTGGAAATCTTGCTGCCCCCACGGTAACTTACCCTTCCATTTACAGCTTCCAGACCTACTATCATGGAGAAACTCCTGTCATAAGATGTTTCAGTGTGGCGGGTAGTGTTAGTTACAGGTGGAGTTCTTTCTGAACAACACATTCCAGGATCAAGTTCCTCGTCTGGTTTCACTGAGAGAAAGACACTGACCATCTAAAACCATCCATCTCGCTAGTGACAAAGCGCCTTGATACCGTCAAAAGGCAAATCTTCAGAGCCCTTGCGGAGAATCCTCTACTCCGATCTAGATAATTTCCAAAAGTACTTTATTTGCAGCGTTTCTTATTTAGTTTTGTAATAGTCTTGTTTTAATTACTAGCCTATCGTACGGCAGCACTTACTTTCATCACCTTCTTTGCTGCTGCGTACTCTTAGTATGTAAACTCCCACTGATTTCCATTTTTTGTTTGCCAACATTACTTCAACTAGGTTTTAAGCCGTAAGTTACTGCCCAATGCATGTTTCCATTTCTGTCTGGTACTCGACGCAGCTTAAAGCACTTTTAGATAAGTTGACTCGATGAAATATTCTTGTTCAAGCAATAAGGTTCTATAACTTACCACAGCTTACAAACTGTAATCCTACAGTTCGACGTAAACATCTATTCTCCATAGCCTAAAAGAATCCCTTTCAACTAGGGATGGACTCGGGCCGCGCCGGGCCAGGCTTTTAATAAGCCCGGCCCGACCCAACGCAGAAAAGTGACCGGCCCGGTCCGAGGCCCGGCTCTAAATAAAAACTGACGGCCCGGCCCGGCGGGTCGGCCCGGCCCGGCCCGGCTCGGCCCAAAATTTCGGGTTGGCCCGATTTTCATTCAGTGAATGAGAAGATATTCTTTCAGTTGTTTTCAACAAGTAACTGTCACTCTTTGTTTCATTTAAGAGTATAATGATTTTGAGTTACAATCAAGATACTTGTGGAACATACCGTAGTATATCAGTTGATTTTTGATTCTTTAAAAAACCCTAGAAATATGTAACAAAAGTACAAAATGTTTAGCAATTTTCAATGTTTATGAAATTGTTACAGACGGATTTTTATAGCCTTTTTTACTTTGAGAAATTGAAACTTTTGGAATTGAACTCTGATTTATTGTCTTTATTCTAGTTTTTTTTAATTTTTATTTGAGCTACTGACAAATCGTGCCATAGTTCAAGATTTAACACTTTTGGTGAATTACTGAATGCTAAAAATTAAATAATTTGTTTATATAGGTCATAGTATAAACGGTAGCAAACTTCATCGGTTAATATCTCAAGCAATTGAAAATTGGTACCTAATGTTATTAGAACTTAAGGAACCTAAAAGTCAAATAATATACCGAATGTTTCCTTAAAAAAGTTGAATTTTCAAATTGTAGTATGTAGAGGATACGCTATTCTTTAGAAATACATATTGTCTGATGGAATAGAAGTAAAATGAAGTAATTGTTTTAGGTTGGAAAGTTTTTTAAAAAATTATTACCAAAAGGTATAAATCAGTATATAGTTCCTTTTATATATCAATAAAATTTTATTTACGTTATCCTTTTTTTATAGCATGAGTTCTATAATGGCATTATTATACATTTTCCCGCAATAAATAGAAAACTATATCTGCAGCCAAATTCTACTATTCAAAAATAAATTAAGTGATAATCATGCATTACGTAGCTAGGGAGCAGGGGACTTACAAGGATTATTCCCCCCCCCCTAAATATTTTAGCCGACCCCAAGAAGGGTGTTCAGAAAACGCTAAAAATAAAGTTGTATTTAGAAAATGATTAATGCCTATTTTGTTCCCTCCACCCTTCCCAACAGAAGGCTAGTTACGTTACTGGTGATAATATCATAGTATTAAAGTATGAAATTCAAAATTTCAAGTACCCTAGAAATGTCTGCTATAACTATAGTCTACGAATAGACGATTAACGTATTGTTTTCGAAAGTTTTATTGAAATCGTTATTTTAAAATACATGCAGCAGTAAAGCTCTAACGCTAATTAATATATACTACATGGTAGCACTAGTTACGTGCAGTGAAGTAGCCTAAAAAAACCCAAAAGGAAACAGTATGTCCGGGCTCAGTCGGCGAGTGGGCGGGGTGTTATACATATAAGCACGTAAAGAAAAACTTGAAAAAAAATAGAAAAAAACTTAAGAGAGACCTGAAATAAAGAAGGAAAAATTATATACACTCACACATTCACACCCATTCGCGCTTAAAACAAAACATACAAACAAAAGAAACCTATAATTAAGCACAATATGTACACAGTATAGTGGTACTAAGAAGAAACAAACAAAAAAAAATTACTTCCTCTTAAACACTAAACCTAGCAAGAAAATAAAAAAAAAACAACTCATTTTTTTTAAATGGTGAGCTGTCGGTTATAGGCTACTATCTTACCTTAGTTCCAACCAAAAAGAAACAAAATTAACCCCTAAAACCAACGCGCCCTAAATCCTCGTAAATATAAAACTTAACCTATACATAAAAATGGCCACAATTTTTTTTTTGTTTTAGTTATTTAAAACCAAACAGCCATGCATCTACATAATGCCAATAAATACCAAAAGGGTTCAACATTGGTCGTATTTACGAATAAATTTAGAAATACAGGATAGTTTTTGTATATAAGAACTAAATGTGGAAATACATGCATCTAAACAGTAAAATCCCCATTGATATGGTTACAACACGAGTAGTGAGGAAAAGCACTCACCCTCGAAGTTGCTGACGTCGGGGTTGAGTCAGTGGCTGGTTCACATCAACTGGTAGGGCGGGGCTACACCCACAAAGAAAGAGTTTGGCCTCCCATCACTACAAGGGACGACCATTCATTGCAGCTTCAAGGCCACCGGAAAGAAGCTAAAGCAATTACAAATAAAATAAATTCGTGGTGCCCGGAAGGTATAATTTTATAAAAACCCTAAATACCTAGCACGCTGTAATGCGTGCCCGAAATTCGCATCAACCAAAACGAAAACAACCAAACATTCTACACGTATTTACTTGTGCAGATTGCAAAGCAAAATGAATATTAATTTTGTTTATTAAGAACCAAAGCTCAACGTAATCTTGTAGTCAGGCTTAAAAACGGAAAAAACACCGTTTATAATGGGGCAATACGCAACTTTAATTCGATGAATTCTTTCAACGGGAAAACACATAAGCACAGATTATCGTATACTTGGAATACGTTATTGACTATTTAGCGTAAACTTTACATTGGGGAATTTTTAGAACTAGAAATTGGTATTGATTCGCGGAAGTAATAATCGAAATTGAATTTATGCAAACAGATAAATGAATTAACACGTGAAAGGGTTATTTTAATTTACTGAATAAATTTTCGTTTTTGAGACTAAGTGGGTTTTGAATTGAGAATTATGGTAATTAATTTATGCGGAAAATAAACGTAACACGTTTAAATAATTATTTGTATATCAAGGCTGCGAAATTGTTTTTTTAGCGTACCGAGAGAAAGTTTATCGTATAGATCGCTTGCGATGGAAGCAATATAATCTCGATGTCCCTAAAATAATTTCATGGTCTAGGTGCAACCATTTGTATGGTTTTATTACAAAATTTTTTCACTTAATTGATTAAGCCATAGCTAGAATTTATATGTTTATATAATGGCTTTACATCATACGTTGCTATGAAAATGGTATATTTAAAACAACGACAGTATTCTTAAAAATTACTGAAAAATGTTAGGCTGCTCTAGTACTACATAGTTCAATTTCCTACATTATTTCAGAGCAAGCGTTTTTCCTCTACTGTTTATTTTGACATATATGTTTAGTACTCTATATCTATAGGTTATGTTTTAAAAAAAGAATTAATCTCCTTTGTGATAAGGTGACCTATAATACATGTTTAACTATATTGGAAAAGATCAAAAAATTCTATTCACACAAAGATAAACCTTTTCTTATTATTTGAGTTTTTCATTTCCCACCGATTCGATAACATTTGTATCTGTTGTCAAAGTGTTTTCACGGAATACTTTTCGAGTTTACTTTAAGACACTGTTTTTTACTTCTTCCCAAGCCTATAGCAGATCTGTTTCAAAAGGATTTTTACATCTTATTTCTAGGAAAAGCATTACAAAACAGCATCCTCGTATTTAGAGCGTTGACGTTTTATATCTTTTTAGTGTTATAAACTTGGACATTATATTTCTAAATTTAATGACGGAATCGACACTACAAAAAGCCATTTTATTTCACAATATTTATTCAAAAAGCAGACAATTAAATGTAAGTTTGTACGTTATGCATTTGGTATATGTCAAAATTAATGCGCCCTAAATAAAAGCATTTCTTGCCTGTATTTAAATTAAATAAAGATGTCCTGTAAATTAACACAGTACAAACATTAAAGGTGCGTTAATTGCGCATGTGTAAATGTCTAATAAGGGAAAACTTTATTAAAAATTGGTAAAATGAACATTGCAATAACTCTCTAGTGTTTTAGGCAGTATGCATAAACTATACACGCGATTGATAATATCGACGTTCGCCGCATGGTTGAAATTTGAAGTATATACATATATATAATATACATCGTGCAAACATTTGAATTATGAATAAATCACCTAGTACGATGTTCCTGGGCATTTTTAACTTGCCTAAAGTATAACAAGAGGGACATTAAATAGAGCTCATCATCATTGGGTCTTCAGTCCTGAAACTGGTTAGACACGTACCATCATTGTTTCCTATTCTGAACTAAGCCACAGATTTCCCCAAAATTTGCATAGTCTGCATCTATCACTATTTGATCTAGGTCTACATCCACCTCTTTTTTCCTATCTCTGCTTGTCATCTATCCCATACTATTCCCCAAAAATACCTTAGAACGTATTCTGCCCTTCTATATCTCATATTCTTTTCCCAAAGATATCCTTCTTCCCCTACTGTTTCTATAACCTATTTGTTATTACCTTTGTCTGTCCATCCTCATACATCTTAAGCACGGCATTTCAGAGGCTGCTACTGTTCTTCTGTCTGATTTTCAGACTGCCCGTATTTCGTAGACATACTGTCTGTGCTGTGCTTCACACATACGCTTTCAACAACTTTTTGTTCTATGTTTGTTTTCTTTCATCATAAGCGCCGTTCTTTCTTGTTAGATGCAATTCGGTCTCCTTCTATTGTTTTACAATTATATACCCTATTTGTCCGACATTCAGTGGTTGCGAAGGGGGGGTAAGCAGCTTGTGGCTGCCAAGTTTCCCCAGCACTTGAACATTTACTTATTTAATATTTTTTCCAATGTATCTTTTCGCACAGTCAACATTAGTTGAGGATATTTCACAACCAACACCTGTAGTTGTTTATAATAATCATCAGATTTATCCGTGCTTATCTTTTCGTCATTGGGTTTTCCGTCTCAAACCTGGTTGGACATGTACCTGCACTTATTTATTTTCTAAACTAACCTACATAGTTCCCTGAAATTCTCACACAGCAATACAGCTTGGTTCCCCTTCTATTGTTTTCTAATATTATGCCCTATTTCACTGAGATTTATTGAAGGGGTTAAGCAACCTGTGGCTGCCAAGATCCCCCAACACTTAGACATTTGCCGAAATAATAGTTTTCCGGTAAATGCTTTCACGCAATTACCATTATTTGAAATTATTGCCCATCCAATGGTTATAGTAGCTTATAATAAATATCATGTTTATGTACAGTTACTTTCTTCGTCATTACTTTATTCATCTTGGGACTGGTTAGATGCGTACGTCCATTGATTTTTATTCTGAGCTAGCCTACACATTTCCCTGAAACTCTTACAGTCTACATCTTTCACTATCTATGTGCAGTAGTGTATCCTAGGTCTACCTCTTCTTTTCTTTTTTCCTATTTCTGCTTCTAGTATATTCCGCACTATTCCCTCATGCCGTAGTATGTGGCCTATCATCCTATCTCTACTATTTTTTACCGTTTTCCACATATTTCTTTCTTCCCCTACCATTTTTAGTACCTCTTTGTCCTTAACTTTGTCTGTCTATGATATCTTCATCATTCGTTTGTAGCGCCACATTTCAAAGGCTTCTACCTTTTTCTTGTCTGCTTCACCTACTGTCCAGGCTTCACAGCCGTACAGTGCTGTGCCCCATACATATGTTTTAAGCAATCTTTTCCTTGTTTCCATGTTTGTTGTCTTAGAACACAGTAGTTGCTTTTTCTTGTTAAATGTAGCACGACCTTGTGCTAATCTTTGTTTTATATCTTTTGTGCTTTTCCCATCTTGCGTTATTTGGCTTCCTAGGTAGCAGAAATCCTAAACATCTTGTAAGTTCGTGTTACATACTTGTATTCTTGTTTTTGATTTATTTTCCCACCTTTGCATACTAGAACTGTAGTTTTAGTTTTGTTAATTTTCATACCGTATCTCTCTGTTAGAACCGTTTCCATTTCATTAAGAGCAGCTTCTAACTCTGCCTTACTAGACGCTAATACCGCTATATCATCTGCAAATCTAAGCATATCAATTTTTTGTTCCTGCATTAGTAATTCCAAATGTCTTCCTGTATTTGACAGTATTCATTGCCTCTTCAACGTACAAGTTAAAAATTAATGGGGATAGGGAACATCCCTGTCTCACCCCTTTCCTGATGTTTTAGGACTAGAAAAAAATATTCGGGATAAGAAGTGAGTTATAATATCAAGTCTCTTTACACTAAGCAAGACTAAAAACTAACTGATTCTTAATGGGTTCATGAAGACACTACGTGAAAATATAATTAAGGACGTTTACTTGCTCAATGTGAGATAGGAGTGAAAGGACGGTGGAGTATCTACTCATGCGTTTTTCGGCCCGAAAAATTCGGACCGGCCCGAATCGTTTGGCCCGGCCTAGCCCTAAAAAAGATAGGCCCGGCCCGAATAAAGTAGTCAACGGCCCGGCACTGATTTGAGCCCGAAATCGAGCCGGGCCCGGGCCGGGCCGAAAGCCCGAGTCCATCCCTATTTCCAACCATAGTGATGCACTCTCTACGGATAAAGCTGTTTCATATTTAATATTTTATTTAAAAATTATTAATTGTGGGAAATTGCGGCCTCTTATTCGTTCTAGGCTTGTAGATTACGTAGATCTGACCCTAGTAGCATAAGATATATCTCCGTGGGATACGGTCATTTGAGAAAATAGAATCACTCAAGTGATATGCTATGGTACTGCTAATTCAACACCGACCCTATTATAAACGTCATGAATCACTAAACATTTATATAGAGGCTGTAATTTCTAGCAACGAAAATTTTGCAACATAATAGGGAAAATTACAGTTAAACCACACGTATCTGAAAACCACTTCGTTAATCTTCTGTGCGTGTTATAATGGTAACAGAAAACAGTGCAAAAGGAAACTTTAGACTTTATACATTGAAATTTTACATCAAAATTCTCATATTCCCCATTACTAAGTTAGCTTTATTTAATACAAAATAGCCTTGCGATGTCTAGCAGCAATTTACTCGATTTTGAATCAACTATGACAGATTTATTAATACATCCATAAAATCAAATTATACATAATAATACATCTATCTGTTTCCTTATTCACATTCTGGGCGTAACATTGGTGTAAAATACAACACCATAATTACGGCTTTCTTCCAAGGATAGCTGATATATTTGGTCGGGTAATCAACGATCAAATCAATTATACACATGGTTATTTAACATAAATTGCATATGAATTAATTTGAATTTTTCTTGCTACGACATTGGGCGTTTTGATGTAGCATGGCAACAACTGATTGGTCGTATAACTTGTTGCTAACTGCGAAAAAGTAGATGTATGTGAAAGTGCAGAATGCAACAATCGCAAACATACTTACCTTAAACTTTTAAAATTATATATCTTATTTGCCGTGGTTCTACTTTATCGAGGTTAATGGAACAGAGGTATATTTTTGAAATGAATAATTTGAGGAAGATCTGTAAGTTCTTACAACAGGCTTAATTTTAATTAACGGGTTTCAATGTGCCACTAATAGTTAAAACAGTTTCACGATACCTTGTTCAAAAATTTAAAAAAGGATTGGTATAACACCTGTATTTAATATATGATCCATTATTTTAGCTCTTAATAATTGAGCCCTCGAGAATGAAAGTGGCTGAAGTCACATTTTTCCTGTTCTGACATTTTTAATGGTTTTCAAAAAGTGTTTTTAAAAAATGTAGTAGATAAATACAATAATTTATATTGCTGACTTTTTCAATCTCATACTAAAATTATATTTTTAAAATTTATACTGTAACCAAGGATACCAAAGGGCCTGATTTCCTTAAGCCACTTTCATCCCAAGCATGTGGTGGATGAAATAAGTTAGTATTACTTTTAAGACAACACAATTGCTTTTATTTTACAACAAAAACCGATACAAAGTCCGTGTCAAATACACTGCAGTTAAGATATGAAGTTAAATTGTCTTCCAGTTCATTATTTTAATCTCCATTGACTTCGTCTTCGTCTGAATTCTTAATGAACGGTAGAGGTCCAATGTCTTCCCCATCAGTAGCATCGCTCTTCTGATTTTGGAAAAAGTTGTGGTAGACTGGAGGGATAAACTGAAGTAGATCCATCATATCACGCTTTTTACTGGCGCAACAAGTCTTATTCCTTCATAGAGCCTAATCAGTGGAACGCTTTAGAGAAATGTTGGCTTTCTCTAAATTTGCCGTTGAAATAAAGTCTTCGCTGTTCATTTCACATACAATAAATTTTTTCTTATTTCTGCAGCTTACCATGATGTTTTTCCAATCTTGAGGAACATAAATTGTTTTACCTTTGGCTGCTAATTCTAAACTGCCAAAATCATAATCGTTCGGTAAGAACGAATGTCCAGAAACTAAACATTTCTGAACAAGTATTTCGATGTCACGTCATCACTCTGAATAAATCTCATGAGGGCAAGAACCATTTTGATGTTTCGGTTCTGCCCTCCACAGGAATCGCTGAGAATTGTTACATTTTTCTTGCCATTAGCTTGAGCTTTCAATTATTTTATCAAACCTGAAGGCATTTCTTGTAAACCTCTTTCAGCTACTGTTTCATTCCATGTGTAGAAAAACCCATAGTCTTTGGCCAAGTCATGAACGCTAAAGTTATAACAATACAAATTTCTTTTGTAGTATGCATCAGAGACCGATAAGACTGGAAAAAACAATGCTTTCTGTAGATCTATACTGGAGGTATACAGTTCTTCATTTTTTTTTTGCAGAAACAGTATCATTCTTTAAGAAGTACCTGGCGAGCTCAGCTTTCCTCAGATGCAATTCGTGATCTCTCTTGTTCTCTTTTTCCAAATCACTTACATCTGGGTTTGATATTTTTATTTTAAAAATATCTCAGGACTTACACGTGTCTTTCCTTGGAGTACAAAAGTGAAAATTGGATTTTGTATTAAAAATGTACTTGTAAAAGTGTTTTTTGACAAGTTCTTTCTCATTTTCTTGGCATTTCTCAACGTACAATTTGAACATTTGACAAGGATTCAGTGATTCTTGCAAATACTTTCAATGAGGATTGTGTATCCTAGTATAGTGGCTCTCGTAGAGAGGGAATGATTTAGTGTGTTGTTTTATAAAGTTTACGTCTTCATCAGATATTTTCCTTGAAGGGCAGCCCTTTTTACCCCGTAAATCATCGCCTGGCGACCTACCATCATTGGTAGTTTTTAGAGCCCGAACCAGTCTTCCTTCTGATATTTTAAATGTGTTGAGGAAACATTTTTTACACACAATTATGTAAACGTCATTGTCAGGCTTCAAAAATACTTATAGGCATAGGACCTCTTCACCCCTTCTTCTTTTCTTGGCCTTCTTTGTTTAACTGTATTTTTTTGGATTAATCCGCAAAGATAATTACATAAGATAAGACACATAATAAGTTAAAAAAAAATTACTAGACTCTAACGAGTGCATCCACTGCGATAAGAAAATCAGACAAAAGTTGAAACGACAACTTAAAAGTATCACTAAAGATACCTTCACACAAAAAACCAACCGTTTCAAGGTAATTTTTAGAAACGGTAACGCCATAAACACACAAGAATGCCTAACTATAAGCAGTTAAATACAAACATACTGTCCCAATATGCTAAAACAACCGAGAATTCGATAAGATATCAATAAAAGGTGATAGCAGCTCACCACGAAGTCCAATAAAAAACAACAAAAAAATGTTTATATGTTCTGGTAACTTAATAGAAAAAGAAAACAAGTAATGGTAAAAGCTAAGGTGGGCGACTGTAATAATTCAGAAGAAAAACGCATGGAAGAGAAACTCCTAGTTTTTTTGCAACTGCGAATATGAACTATTTCTTACAATGGCATAGGCCGCGTCTCCTATGTGAGCTCAAAAAAAAGCATCGACTCAACATCAGCTAAAACCAATCATAAAAAAACAATGAGTTATTGCAACCAAAGCTACGACAATCACCATGTAATATAAACAACGTAAGATAAATTCTGAAAACAAAATAATATGATGTAGAACAGGTATCAGGATTAATTAAATAAAGCGACAGAGTTATACTGGGGAATCTAGACAATAAACGGATATGTGGCTAACAATAAATTCAAGGGAAAGTTAACAGATACCAAAAAGATAGCCAATTTAATGTAAATAAGGCAAAAGTGTAGAAGGTAAGTGCTGTATACGAAAAGAAATGGCCGAATAAAGTTAACTAATTCATAGTAGGGACAAAAACATTAGGTAAATCGTTAAAGAAATGAAACGTGAAAAATTTTGGATGTACGCAAAGCTTGAGTGATTTTAAAGATATTTTTATCCCACCTAGTGTGGTCTGAATCGATATATGAGGAGATAGTGTGAACTAAGACTCGATTTACTGATAACAAAATTGTTAAAGAACACAAAAAATATATCTTACAACGCATATAATTGCTAGAGTGACAAGCCTCCTTTGAGTCTCACCTAGACTAATAAACAAAAACTTCAACATTATCCTCAAAAAATGATTCAAAATTACTAGAACGACAATCTTACCACGAGTCTTGCTAGACTTATGTAATGCTGAGCGACCAACTCTTTATGAGTCTCGTCTAGACTAACATACTGCTGAGCAACCAACCACGACGATAAGTTTCGCCTAGACTAAATAGATCTTAAAAAACGTTGCGTTGCAATATCGATATAAATAAAAAATTTGCTATCAAAACAAAATCATGCTCACTACACAAAAGCAATATTCTAGCGATACATGTACAGAAAAAACTAGTATACCAAATTATTAAAGTATTATTTTTACATCGAGAAATTTATCAACAACCATCGTAACTAAAGGGGATAGTAAATGAACTTAAATACAAAACATTATCATCAACCTCAGTATTGTAGTGTTTAAGAAAGCAGATATAACGAAATGAAATTTACTATAGTGTTTTAGAAGGTATAGATATATTAAGTTAAGAATTCAGTTAACTACGTTACCTGTTTTAAGGGCCAAATATTCTTTAAGAAGAAAATCGTAACTTATAATTAATTATTTAGATTGTAAGGGAACACTTTAGAATTATGGCAAACTAAGATAATGTAACAGATAAATAAAATTTAAACTAAAAACAGATTTCAATAAACCAAAGGAATTTGAGATTTAGAATAATTATTTAAATAAATTTAGTCTATTTTTAAGGAGATTTTTTCTTTTTTTAATTATAATGATTGGTAAATAAACGTTTTTATCTATGACTAGAATACTTACAGAAAGAATTATTTAATCTAAAGCACATGTTTAAATTGAGATTAAGGTAATTTGTTAAACTCATTTGAAAGGTATATGCTATAGTTTCAACCTAAATTAGGTTAGGTAATTATTTGAGAAAATTTATATATAAATACACTCTTTTTATAAAAGAAAAGTGCCAATTAATTAAGTTAGAAACAACATATATAAGAGGTAAACTATCACTGTTCAAACATGGCCTATTTTCAGATTGACATTTCAACTGCATTCAATGTCACGCCAACATAAGATAAAAATTACCAAATGCAATGTTGCCAGATTGTATTTCTTTTATCCAAAAGCGCAAATGAACAAGTCTATTTTAAAAATAATGGTGGGAATTCACTCACAAATTTAAAAGTGTACATCTCCAAATTTGGAATCTAACAAGCTAATAGTAATAGTTTAGATAATAGAAAAAGTTTTTAAAAATCGTGCGTATGGAGTGTTCTATTATACGGTAGTGAGTCTTGTACAATTAAAGAGGTAGATAAGAAAAAGCTTTTGAAACTTGGTGTTATAGGAGAATGTTAAAGATTAGTTGGGCAGATAGAGTAACAAATGAGGAAGTTTATAGAAAGATAGGTGAGAAACCCTCTATGTGGAAACAATTAAAGGTCAAAGGAGAGATAGAGTAATAGGGCACCAGTTAAAACATGAAGGACTATGTAGTAAGTTCTTAGATTATAGACTACCAAACAAAAATAGAGTAGGAAGACCTAGACGGAGCTATATTAGTAAAATTATTAGACCTTTTTAAACTAGCTCAGAATAGAAAAGAATTTAGAGCTACGTCAAACCGACCTTAAGTAACTTCGATAACAAAACAAAAAAATTAATAAATAAAAATCAGTTAACTAAACGTCATCATCATAATTAGTTAGCGAACTGGCATGTTGGTAGCGATTCGTTACTTAAGCCTAACCATAACATAAATTTAATAAACGTCCCCATAACATAATTCACAATTAGTTAGCGGTCTGGCATGTTGGCAGCCATTCGTTGCTTAAGCCTTACCATAACATATAATTTAATATTTTTCCTTTTTTTTGAGGGGATAACCAGGTAAGATTTCATTTCCTTATAAATGGGAATCATGTAAATATGTTGGAGTCCTTTAACAACCATCAGGTTGCTACTATCAATGTAGAGCCAGGTAGATAGGAAAAAGGTAGAAGAGTATAGGAAAACCTAGACCAAGCTACATTAGTCAAATTATTGAAATTTAGGTTGTGAAGGGTATGTAGAACTTTTTAGATTAGCACAGAGTAGAAAAGAAGTTAGAGTTGCGTCAAACCGATCTTAAGTAAGGTCGAAAACAAAATTATAATGAACAAAAAATGCATGATATTGTTAGAAAATGTGCTACAATGTACACTTCAGCTCTGTCTACATTTATATCGTTGATTATTATAGGGCACCAATTTTCAAATGCTACCCTTGGTCACTCATTGTTGCAAAGGGTGCGTGAGGAATCTAAGTCTGAACACTGCATTTTGAAAGATGATTGATTCGTTTGGAAAATGTATGTTTTCATATTTACATTGAGAAGGGAAAACTACATATTTATATGCAAATTTTGGAATTAAAATAACTTTCAGTTATTTTAGATAGAAGTTGCATATGATTAATTTAAACAAATTAATTTACATATGAAATTGCGGACAGCAGAATCACGAAAAATACATCTACATCGTCACTTGTAACAGAGCGTATTACAATAATTGGTAGCCAATATAACTCTAATTCATAAATAGTAAAATAAATATTTCATACATTACACTATTGCGAAACAAATAAAAATATACAAATATTTATTGTGGGTGCAGTTTTACGAATGCAAGAAAAAGTTTCATCGTGTTACATACTTTCGGCACCGCGCCAGCAATGAGCTACCGGTACACATCCCTGATAAATTGTAGGAGCATTTGTAATTTATAAAGAAAGAACTACATCCGTCTGCCAAAAATAGCGAAAACAATCATGAAAAATTTTTTGCTTATACTTTGCTAACACAAAAATGAAGGTCATATTTTTACATAAACTAGAGATTCTTTGGTACAGTTTTGTTGTAACATGCAGTTGTCGTTGTGGGTAGTCGATGGTTAAAAATTGCTACTGATATTATTTACTTAATCTTTGATATATTTATTCAACTTTTACAATTTGTAAGGAATAGGCTGTATCTGTCTAACGACTTGAAAAAGCCGCGAAACTATACCGGATAACCCATACCTACCATGCAGTGGTTTATTGTTTTGGTTATTGCGTAAGTTTTCATTCCGGTAAGTTTCCAATAGCAACTTGTTATATAAATAGTTATTTGATCACTGTACGACGCTTGTGCTACTAAATTTATCTTATGACAATTATTAATGTGGCCTAAGAACTACAGTGTTTTTATTTTGTACGTGAATAAATACTAAATTCAAAGCAAATGTTGCAACTCTGGATTTTCTAAAACATCATCGTAGACTTGAGTCGGAAGTCATTCATAATACTACAAAAATAGTAAATATATAGGTTCGATTTTAGTTGCCAAAATTTGTAAACTAACATAGGAATATAATCTTATGTTTATTAAATTATCTGACTGGCGAGCTCTAAGTGTAAAGTATTAGCAGCTAGATCATCCCATCCCATAGAAACCAGTGACATCCCTTGTAATCTTTATAACCATATTTCATTTTAATAGTTTCTCTATTTGTAAATATAACAAGTAGGGTTAGATTATTTTCTATAACAAATATAATTATTAGGTTACGTGCATTTTTAATCTAAGGAAGGATTAATTGTGTATCTTATATTGTTCAGACCCTAGCTTGTTAAATTCATTACGGCGGTTGTAAGGTTAGAAATGAGAGCTTGGTTACTTTGTATCCTAAACTATTACAGTTTTATGCTTCATTGTTTTTTATTAATAATGTATAACGCTGGCGCCTATGATCTCATCGTCTTAGAACGAAGAAAATTCACACGCAAAATTATGCCGATTCCAAAAATTAAAAGTTCCTTGTTCTACTTCTACTTAAAGGTTTAGCAAGATAAACAATACATACGTTAGATAGGGAAAAGAAACTACAGTCATTTTAGTTTGTAGTCTTAATTCAATTGTTCGCTTTTGCTGTAGATAACCTCGAATTGTTTTATGGAGGGAAAACTTTGTGGTTGAGCACTTCGTTATTACCATCAAATAAAATACCATGTAACTTGCATATATGCTAGTAACCTCGAAGAATAGGTTGTAGCATGTTTATTTTCCAGAACCTCTATAACTGAATACTTTTGATTCAGATCATATTTAGTTTCATAAATATTCGTTTTGATAAAATATTTAATGCTATATAAATATTAAGTACCCGGTATATTTTTGTTCCTCATAAACAAAGTTTCGCTTTCGTAAAACTTTTAATTTACGATAAGTTTTGTTCAAGTTCAAATAGGGTTACTCCAGAAATCGTGCAGTTTCGGTATAAGGTCGCACCTGATGTTGGTTGCTTCGCTATGCGACATCCATCTACAACGTTCAAAAACTAGTCAGTCGTTTCTTACCTGTCGTAGAGCAAGGATGTCTTTCTCCACCTCTAGCAACAGCGACTGGAGAATCACTTTGAGTTAGCGGTCTCCAAAATTACAGTTATGTAGAAAGAACTTGTGTGATAATAAACAATGCGCAATTATATTAAATTAATTTAAACTATATTAAATTCTATAATGTAATAACGAGGGTTACGTTGAAATCGTTCGTATTCGCATTGTTAGCGATAAAGCTATTAAAGTAGTAAATTTTTGAAACTGCAAGACATTTAAAATATGTTTCAACTGTAACTCATCGTTTATCGTATGAAGATTTCTGTTATGGCATTTATGTGAAAGCGTATCCTAGTGGTGATTTGGTTGAAAAACTCCTACCCCATATTCTGCGAACTGGTCGTCAATGTCACTGGTTAGGATTGGACTAAAAACTCGTTTCACCTCTTTCATTAAAACCCGAGAATGGTGCTAAGAGGCCCTAATGGGTTTCGGCTGTTATATGGTGTGTCCGTACTTCAAGTATTTATCACATTCCGTATGTAGGACAACAAATGGTGAGGGTTGATGATTAAATTCTTTCCAATTTTAGCAATTTTACATTTGAGGGTTATTTAAGTATAAAAATTTCATTAAAATTAAAAAATAGTCTACATAGGGTTTTAAACTTACTAGAACTTGCTGTGTTAAAAGAAATTCTAAATAGAAACTAAATAAACAGTTAACTTGACTAACTATTGCGTACGTAAATTTTATGTACCACATTAGTATAAAATTCTGTACTAGTGTAAATTGAAGATTTCAGATCTGCTCTTTACGATATTCAGCAATAATGTAAATAAAATTTAAAAAATGCCCAAAAAATTAATTAGGGGCGATTCTGAAATGTAAATGTCAACTTATAAGACTTAATTGAAATAGCACCAAGTTTGAACTCAGTAACTATCAACTAAAAATTGATACGATAATATTTCAGTTATAATAAATGTAAATATTCTTGTATTAACACTTATTATTGGTATCTTAAATGACAGGAGGTATTCATGATAGAGGAATTATCAGTCATAAAATTTTATCTAAAAGGTATTGAATCCAGCATGAAAATGTCATTTCAATTTTAGCCGTATTAACAGCACAAGAAGGTGTATAAAATTTAGGTCCAGCACAGTTGAGGCAAGAGGTATATTTTTCATATTTTTGGTGTCTTATCTAGGGACGTAAATAGCTACCCCTTGTGATTAAAATATTTAACCTTTTCTTGCAGGTACAAGGTTAGAGGTGTGACAACAGAGCTTTTGTGCTCAGACGCGCTTGTACACTAAATGGTTTTTACTTTTTCCTATTAGTGCTTTCCCGTTAGAAATAATAATTAACAAAGTAGTGGCGCCTTGGCATTATCCGTTAATAGATACCCCTTCCCATCCAATAATCTTTTGAAATAACCGCGGAAGTTAGAGTTCCAAGTTAGTCCGGAAGATTCTAAAAGTCGTCATTTTAAACAGATTATGTTACAGCTTTTTCGTGGTTTTTGGGAATGTAGAGGTGAGTTGTTTTTTCTTTGGCAACCACCTCGGGTTCTGTTTTTGGACTTGTAATTTTTAGTCCATCTTAGTTCAAAATCATTATAATTACAGTCAAACAGTTTATAGTAACGTTACACGCTACAAGGTATCGAAATGATTATTACGATTAGTCAACAAAGTTCGGATAATGCACTACCATGTTGGTAACTTTTAGTTTTGGAAACGCATTAATTCCCACAAAATGAACAACTTCATATTGTACAAAAGCATATTAATTTAGAACATTTAGTTTTCTTTTGGAAGTTCCAATAGGATCTGCTTGAAAATGAATTAAGTACAGGAGATAACGACTATTAGTTATCTACAGTCAGATATAACTCCAGGTATTTATGATCAAAAAAGTGAAACTATAACCTATAGTAATTAAACAAATGACAGTATTTTTTTTAACTGTATAAATTAATAAACGTACCCACAGTACGTTCTTCTTGTTGGTTTAAGAATTTAGAAAGTAATTTTAGTTACCGAAAATGTTTTCCATTAAGGTAAGTAAATTGTAATGTATATATATATATATATATATATATATATAAAATATATATATATATATATATATATATAAAAATATATATATATATATATATATATATATATTATTATATATATATATATATATAATATATATATATATATATATTGTATAGTAAATATCGGGTCGTAGTCAATCTGGGCAATTAAATAATTCTTTTAATCAGTTTATCTAATTGCCCAGATTGACTACGACCCGATATTTACTATACAATATCAAGTTTTCTAGTCGAAATTAACCTGAAGTTATATATATATATATATATGTATATATATATATATGTATGTATATGTATGTACACATATTAGGTAATTGCACAAGGTAAATTGATAAATACTAATGTATTACCTAATAAAATGAAATAATGACTTAGACTTTTATGTAAAGCCTAAATATGCATTTCAAATCGAGCTAATATCAGAAAGATGAAAAATGTAAGGTCACTGATAGGATTCAAACCTGTATTTTAGCTTTTGCAGCTGATGTATTTACCAAGTATACTGTCAGATATTGACAAAAATACCAAACGTAATTTAAAGTTAGGTTGATGTATGGTTATGTATAGAACTTAGATGTGTAGAATGTTCCAATTGCCATCACCAGTCCCGGTAGTGTAATTGGTAAATACATCAGTCGCGAAAGTTGAAGATACAGGTTCCAATCCTGTCTGGGGCTTTATATTTCCAATCTTTCAATTACTAGTTCAATTTGAAATGATCATTTAGACCTTGCATAAAAGTTACTCATTATTTTATCTCATTAACTAATATATATATATATATATATATATATATATATATATATATATATTAGTAAAAGCATGGTTCCGGCAAAACCAGGATACAGGTTCAAGTCCTGTCCAAGACCTTATATTTTCCATTTTTCAATTACTAGCTCGTTTTGAAATGATCATTTGGACTTTGCATAAAAGTCTAAGTTATTATTTCATCTTATTCATATATATATATATATATATATATATATATATATATATATATATGATCAGTTCAAATCGAGCTAGTAATTGAAAGATTAGTAGCTCGATTTTATATGACTATTTGGGCTTTGCATGAGTAGTCTAAGTTATTATTTTATCTTATTCACTGTAATACGTTAGTATTTATCAACTTACCTTGTGTAGAAAACTATCTGTGAGTGAAAGGTTAAATGTAATGAAACAACGCAGCTCCAACACAAAGATTCTAACGACATAAAATATATTATTAGCAATCTTTCAAATGATAACAATCGTTACATTCACTAACATCTTTTTTCAACACACATATCTATAAAAATTGCTTACATGCAGGCATTAAATCTACAACTACTAGTGATTACTGTAGAGAGCACATAATCTCCCTTAAACTTTCTTATGTATGTCAAACTATGTGCAGATTATTTAAATTAGTTATGGGTAATTGCAAAAATCTTTCTTACCTCCGAAAAGGAAACAAATTAGTCGATCAGATACTTTTTTATAATCTTTGAAAATGGTCAAACTTATCGAATACGACCTCATAACAGGATTACAATATCCATTTACAGAAAAATATATATACACAAAAATCTTATGCAAGCTTAACCTACTTAAACTAATTATATCACGAAATGTCTATCTAAAGATCTAAACAATGAAATACTTGCGGTTTTGACCATTAAATTTGCAGGATCCTTAAAACTTTGTTGTTTAAGTTTTTTTCTCCATTTTGAACCATAACTGACTGCATCCAAAAATAAGTTTTCCATTCCTCATTTTATGACTTTATTAACTCAATACTATTTAAGTTCTTCTTAATTCAATACGATTTTACTTTTATACGTTGAGTGTTATGTTATAAAAATTTAAACGTCGAGCATGGCTTTGCATGCAATTTATAAATTACAACTCCTACAATTTACAATTTCCGAAAAAGGTATCGGCAAGCACTTTAGTTATAGATCAACCTGACTGGCCGATCTTGAATGAATCCTAGTTATTTACTGTATTTTATATGATCGAAAGATTTCTACGTCATTAGTTCTCAAATTTCTACACTTCTCTAGGTGATATGCCTCATCAAGATGGTGTAAGTTATACGCTTACAGGGTCTTAAATTTTAATTTATCTTTGTTAATGGGTGCCGTGATCGTTCTCGATTATAATTTGTTGGTTATTAAAAGGCCTTATAGCACTCTACTGATTGGGCAGATCATTCATATTGCTTGCTGTCGTACGAAATAATTACCTGATATTTGTGATATATTATGGTTTTTACACGTCTTATCTTGTTTTATAGTATCACTAATTGTGTCGTTCATTCGTGTTAGTTGTTAACATAGGTATAACTAAGTGTTATTCAAGATTTTTGGTTTTATTTGGAACCTGAATTTTATGCTACCAGACTGGCCTGAAAGCATCTAGAAAATTTTATTAATTAGAGTAGCTATTTACAAATATGACACCAAAATAATATGTGTAGTAAGATTTGAGTAGTTTGTTTAAATTCACGTTTTGTGTCAAAATACTTTTAACGAAAGCGCTCTTTAGAGCGGGTTTTAAAATATTGTTTTCAGGAATGTAACTCGTTTGAAAGAGTATTTGATACTTCTTGAAGAGGGCGTATTTTAGAACTCGTTCTACGGTTTTTACAATCTACATATAATGCATGATACTTGGTGTTGGAAAGTCAGAAAACGAGTTTGTATCCTCGCCGATTACGTAATTATTCAAAACCTGTTTTAATTAAAAAACGCTGGTTTCACTTATGTACTAGAAAATACTATACTAATCATATCGTACTACTAAAATATTATACAGGGTGTAGAAAATTAAGTATTAGAAAATTTAGAACTTTTTTTTGGTTTTTGGGTCGATTTATTGACTGAATGTGGTGCTTTTTACCTCTTGCGACCTCATTATTAGATTAATATATATTTGGTTCTTTTTTTTGTTTAATAATATTTATTTGTTCTTGGAATGAAAATATAATTGTGTAATAGTCTTATATTGGTTTTTTATATAACTAATGAAAAGGTGCTAGTTCCAACTTTGTTACAATAAAATATAATTCAACTACCTGGATGCGTGATTAATATTCAGGTAATTTAACAATTGAATTTGGAAACCTTTCTTTCAACCAGCAGTTTATAAATATGTATATTAGTGTCCTCATCATAACGTTTATTTAAGGTTAATTTCAGGATTAGTGTCCTCGATTATTTCTCCAGTGATTTTTAGGCCAGGATCACTTTCTTAATCTCAGGTTTCGGTATAATCTTGTTATTTTAGGGGAATTTTCTCTAGAAATCCCCGTATTTCAAGAGCAGGTGAGTTTAAGATACTTCCCGATTAAGACGTGTTTTACACACGGTAATATTCCAGGACCCTTCTCAAACACATACACCACCATTTCCACAGAGTTATTCGGCATTAGTACAGTCGGGGTTTTCGGAACTTTATCGGAACACAGAATTTTTAACGAGGTACTTAATCAAGTTTTTGTGTGGACTACTGGATAGAACTTCTGGAATCAAAACTGTACGTAACAAACCCTTTATCAAGAAAACTAACATCTAGCTTCTGTACAAAGCTGTGCAGAACATAATCTACCTAGAAAAAGTGCAAGACCATTTTTAGAGTCAGGTACCAAGATAAGGACCACTTTTTTGTTGATATATTAACAGCATCATAAAAAAGCAACGTTTTTATGTTTTACTGTTCTTATACTTTTTTTACCGATTTAGTTTGTTCTACAAACTTCTCACTTCTTTTTTATGTGATGGGGTTTTCAGGTTGTGCAACACAAGTATTGCAGACGAAGCTCACAAAAAGCATTAATTTTGATTTTTTACATGGTGCAATAATTTTAAATATTTCCTAGCACTGTGTAAAAAAGAAACGAAATCCGTCGCATACATCGCAAAACAGGAATGGAAATTCAATAATTTTTCTTTTTATGAATTGATACATAGTTCTAGTTGTTTCTTTTTTGTCAAATACATGTCAACATACACATAAATAATTATTTAAAAACTTGTTTTACAAACCTAGTTTTGTAACACACGAGCCAAGACTTGCAAAGCCACCTGTTGTATTTTTGTAATTTAGGAACGGTATGCATGCCCTGCAAAACTGGTTTTTAAATTTTTTACTATCTCTTGCTTTTTATTTCTTAGAAAAATTTGCATAGTTTTAGATTTAATGATTTCTATTTACAACTTGCTTTAATTTAATTACAATTTTTATTAAACTAGTTCTGCTTATATGTATGCCTCAATCTTGTTGTTCCGAAACACAATCACATATCAGAATACTTTCTGGGTAAATAAATTAGATATAAAAGTTATCTTTGTAACAAAATGCTGCTATTGACCACAAATTGATATATATTAATACAGGAAACGGCTTTGTAACGGTATACCACAAATAACATATTGTTATGCTCAAGAGAACGTTAATATTGGGGATACTGAAAAAGCATGTATAAATTAACAGACTTTGTAGGTTAACAAAGCACATACACGAACGCACGTACACGTAACCATGAGCACGTCTCGCATAGGCACGCACGCACTATGCACGCTGCACGCACGTAAGCGTGCGAGCAGACACCTCGTAATTACGCACGTTCGCCAAAAACGCACGCGGTTTGCACTCACGCACACTTTACATGCACAGATACACCCAATCCAATTAAGAAGAAGAATTAGAGTCTGATTTTTCCATAGCCGAAATGAAATTTTAGTCAAAAGGTTAAATAAGAATAAATAGCCAGGCTGGACAAATTATCGGTTGAGTTGAACCAAAAATTTTCGAGCCACTTAAAGGAACATACACGGGGTGGCCTTAAAACGCAACTCTATATTGAAAATACTCTGTTTGCAGGTCATTCGTAAAACAAGTTTTGTTACAAGCAGGTGTATAAAGAAGTCAATTTACACAGCCTCCCCCCCCCCATCGAAATTTGAACTTTTTTCTATGTGATTTGTTTGTACATTGTAGGTGCACAAATGTGCACGATAAACGAACGTTTGTGCACCTCTCTATACAAAGATAGGAAGAAAACGAAAATGGGGGGTTTGGAAACGGCAGCCGCCCCCCCTCCCACCGAAGAAATTTATGATTTTTTTATAACCGATCGTTTGTGCATCGTAGGTGCGCAAATGTGCACAGTATACGAACGTGTGTGCACTTCTCTATTGCGAGATGCAAAGAAAATAAACTGAAGATATAGGAAGTTTTATGTTGATCTTGGAGATCAAAATATTTTACTTGCATGCCTTCGTATGGTGGACAAACGCGCATCAAAAGAACATATATTATGTTCTTGTTATCGTGGTTTGAAGCATCCGTCAAAATTGTAAATTCGATTTACCATAATCAACATTTAATTCTTCAATTGCTGTACGTCTCAATACATTTACTACAATAACTTCTGTTTTCATCCGATTTCTTGAAAAATGTACCATCGAAGAACTCGAAGTGGTGGCACGGTCGACACATTTACGTCTCTCAGACTATATGCTGTTTAATATTACCGGTACCGGTATGAGACACTGCATTCTGTACGTTTACGCACATGACATCCTAGGGAGTATTCGTTTGCTTAATGAACAGTTTGCTTGTAAACTAATATTAAATATGGACTTGCATTTCGGCATAGTTAAAATATGGGAGTTTTCAAAACAAAACACTTCGAACGCGAGCGTTAGTGGAAACAACCGACAATTGAAAAAAGGCGATAAGTAGTAAGAAGTACCCAAGGCGTAGACGGTAAGCAAACCAAGACGCCCCTCCCCTGTCCGCCTGTTCTTTCCCGTCCCATTTTGCATTATCCGTCCACAACAAAATCTTTGTAAGAAAACGTCGTTCATTTGACGGGCGCTGACACTTCGGCAGTTCTATGTTTACTTTCTTATATTATAGTTTGAGAAAGTGTACAAACGCTACGCCCCAACGAACAATTATCCATAAAGAAGAGAAGAAATTTGTTTGGTAAAGAAGTTACCATTTCTGCGGTCTCCGGTCTCCGCAAATCGCTTTCCTTTTATCTTAGTGTACGAAAGTACACAAACGTTAAGATTTTTGACATTTGTGCACCTACGATGCACAAACGAATGACGTAGAAAAAAGTTCAAATTTTGATTGTGGAGGTTTTGTGTAAATTGACTTTGTATAAAGGATGAGGCATCAAACAAAATCTGGGCGCTGAAGAAAGTTTAATTTAATAGTTTGTAACAATCCGTGAGTAAGTGTGCGCAATGCAATATTCAGACAAACGGCGTGTGTTTATCATTACTTTTCAACGTAACCTATGCAGCTAGCTCTTCGTGAACGGTTTGGAAATGCATTTGAAGGTATTGGACCACCAATTAATAGAACTATTTCACGAATTACGTAGAAATTTCGGACAGAGTTCACTGTGCGAAGAAAACCAAAAAACTGAAGCGGTTGGTATTACTAATCGATGGGTAACTAGTTCTGAGTTCTTAAAATATACCTTGAAAGCCAAGGCCAAATGAATCTCTTTTTTTATTTATTTCTTTAACGTTTTGGTTAGTTTGCTTTCGAACTTTTAAGGCTGCTCTGTGGCATAATTGGTATGAGTGTGACTACCATACAAAGTCCCGGGTACGAATCTCGACACGGTCCGCTTGAAAAACGTTAAGCGACCATTTTGCACACAATACGCTCTCGTTCGGATGAGAAGTAAAATGAAGGTCCCGTGTGTGAATGTTGTCACACACGTTAAAAATCCCTACATTGCTTGGAACTGCAAGCGTTCGGAAAAATTCAAAATTTTCCAAGTTAGAAAAATTTGATTCCTGGCCCATGTAGTGCCTTCGGGTGGAGCATTAGAAAATCAAATATAGTGGCTAGCATTTAAGCAGACCCGGTTCACCCCTTGTACCTAACTGATGTTAACGTGCTCTGACCGTGTCTAGGAGTTGTATTTACGGCGTACAGCCCTAAGGCTGTGTGTGAATTAGTCTTCGATAACAGTCCCTAGTCTCGTGGAGGCAGCACTCAATTGTTTTATATTTTGTGTTCCCCTTCGTATTCGGTTGTTTGTATTTGTTGTGTGGTTAAATATGTATGTGTCCGAATGCACATTGGGTTTGTGTGAGTATGTGTGCTTGCGGGTATGCTCTCCTCTTTGTCCCTGACCACTGACAGCCGGAAATCCAGGAGTAAGAGTAGTGCATTAGCACACGAACTCTGGCCATCGGCAGCCGAAATGCATAGGACTCACGCAGGGTACAAGACGTACTGTATGTTGGGTGCTTTGTTTAGGGCATTTGTGTGTTAGATCTTTGTGGTGTGTTGGTGTTTTTGGATGTACTTTGCTCTCAGTCCTAGGCCATCGTAAAACGGAAATCCGGTACCGAAAATAGAGGGCTACCGCACATACTCTGGCCATCGACAGCCGGAAAACAGATAGCTCACGCGATTGGCAGCCGTAAACCAGATAGCTAACGCATGCATATTTTGCTTTGGATGTTTGTGCGTTTTGTCAGTGTCTGTGTGTGTATGCGCGCGAATGTGTGTGTGCGTTTGTGTTTGCTTGTGTGTAGTGTGTTTTTGTTTTGGGCGTTTGTGCTGAGTCTTTGTCTGTGCATGTGTGTATTTGTGTGTTTATGGTGTGCTGATGTTTTTGGTCGTGTTTCCCTCTGTCTCAGACCAATAGCAGCCGGAAATTCAGTACTGAGAGTTGAACACTATAGCATGTGCTCGGATTGACAACCGGAAGCCAGAGGGTTCACGCTAGGTCCAAGACGTATTGAGTATTGTGCGTTTCGTTTTATTTGTTTGTGTGTGTTGTCTTTGTTTATATATATATATATATATATATATATATATATATATATCTGAGTGTATGTGTGTTGGTATCGTGTGAGAATGTGTGTGTTTGTGGTAATGTTTGGGTGTGCTCTCCTCTCTGTCCCACACCATCGTCATCCGGAAATCTTGCATTGGGAACTAATTACTACCACTCATGCTGTGGCCACCGGCAGCTGAAAACTGGAGAACTCACGCGCTGTCCAAAAGCGTTGCGCTGTCTTTTGTTGTATTTTTATTTGTGTGTGTAGTTTTTGTGTCTGTGTGTGTTGTGTGTTTTGTGTGTGTGTGTGTGTGTGTTTTGTTGTTTGTTGTTAATGTTTGTGAATATGCTTCTGTATGTTCGTGTATGTATATGTACTTCTGCTGTGTTGATCTTGTTTGATGAGTTCCATTTTGTCCCCGACCATTGACAAAGCATTGGAATAGCAGCGCTTCGTCAAAATTCTAAATTTCCAAGTAAAAAGACTCGCTTTCTGGCCATTGTAGTACCTTCAGTTGAGCATTGGAAAATCATATGCAGAGTATGTTAGAAGCAACGGTTGCGTGGCTAAGTTGAATCACACCTGTACACCTAAACTCAAACTCCCGGGTTCGATTCCCGACACGGATCCCTTGAAAAGTGTTAGGCCAGTATTTTTCACCAAAATACGCCTTCGCCTAAATGAGAGGTAGAATTTGGGTCCCATGTGTGATAGTTGTCGCGCACGTTAAGAATTTCTACATTGCTTTGAATAGCAATAGTTCCATAAAATTAAATTTCTAGGTAAAAAAACTTACCTCCTGACCGAAAAGTCAAATGTGCACAAGTACAGTAATAGTGATATTGGTGTCATGTTATAAGAATTTATAAGAATGTTCGTCATATGTCCGCCATATGTCCGACGTATGTCCGACATGTGTCCAACATTCGGACTAAATCCGACATAGGTCGGATTAGTCTGATCTAGGTCGAATTTTCATCCGACTTAGGTCAGATTAATTCGATCTAGGTTGAATTTTTATTCGACTTAGGCCGGATTCATCCGACAATGATCTTATGTCGAAGACACTTTCACCCTCTGAGGCAATTTCACTCTATAAGGCAATTTCACTCTATTCTGATGGAGATAAATTCAAGGAACTTTGCCATTAAAGTACCCACAACCAGACCTGGATCTGATTATGCAAATAAAGGAATAGTTTAATATTATTGCAATATCACAAAAGTTACACGCAACAACTAACTTTAAATAAATTGTCTTTGAAACCTAAATGGATGTTATGACTAAGTTTTATCATTATAGTGGTACTATATCTGGTTGAACCGAGTAATAGTGCAATTAAGGTGATGACGAAACAAGATCGATAAACCATACTGAAATATGTTAATAACTGTCTTTACAAACTGTTGCTACCTCTAACCGTTTTCGTGTTATCATTAAATAGCCAAAGAGGCACTACATACCAATATGAGAAGGTACTTTAATTACGCCTATTAATGCGTCATACTCAAATACGCAAATAATTGTCTTTGCAAAATTTAGATATCTACAACAGTTTAAGAGTTATAAGCAAAAACCATAAGGGCACTAGATAATAATTCGAAAATAATTGTATTGGTTGCACCACGCTCCAATTGAAAAAAATATGTCTTTGCAAAATTTTGATATTTATAACAGTTTGCGAATTAGAGTCCTTGGAAGAAATATTCCAATTTTATGTTAAAATTTACCCAACATATTCAAAATCTAAAATATTGAAAATTAAGTTAGATAGGGCCATTTAGGTTACAAATGAGCCGATTTACCGGATTCATATCTAACATAGGTTGGACTTTCCTTCGACTAACCATATCTGTTCCAGAGCCATTCAATTCCTCTACTGCGCGGGCGTTGTGCGAACGGGTGCCCTAGAAAGTAGTTGTTCTGTAAAAACGTGTATTGTATTATTCTTTATCGGAGGAAAATTCGACCTAGATCAGACTAATCCGACCTAGGTGGGATTTAGTCCGAATGTTGAACATATGTCGGACATATGTTGGACATATGGAGAACATATGGCGGACATTCTTACAAATTCTTATAACATGATCCCAATATCACTATTACTGTACTTGCCTTTAATTATATTCACAATTAAATAATCTATAATGTATATTATGTATATGTATCGCTTTTTATTAAAATTGTACACAATTTATGTTGTTTTAATATTAATAAGATTTTTGGCAATTCGATGCAGTTCCTCACGCATTCCGGTGTACGCCCAAACATATCCCAGCCCATACACACCCTGAGTATGCGCACCCTTGCTCATGCGCATTCCTGTATGGTATATATATAGGGTATTATTTTCAATTTGAATCAGTTTAAACGTATATTTGAAGATGTACACCAAGGAATCTTTTGAGGAAGCAGTTAGTAAAATACAAAAGGGTATAAGTGTTAATTCTGCAAGTAGGCTGTACAATAGACCTAGAACAACGCTACGCGATCATCTCGACAAACTTGGTGCTCGAAATAAAAGTAGAGAATCAAATATCCAGGAAATGGAAGCTGCAAGACAAGAAGTTAAAATACCTATACAAAACTTTGATGCATATGTCACTTCTAGTGCAAAGGAATTTTGTAAACATGGATTTTTGTTCCAATATAAGGGTATTGACAATGTCTGTTCCGTATTTAAACCTTTGGTTAATACGACAAGTGGGATGGTATACAATTAGTTGATTATGTTATGACCTAGTGGTCATGTGACTGGGTAGTCATGTGACCGAGTGGTCATGCATCCAGGTGGTTGTGTGGTCGTGTGATCATGTGAGCAGGTTGTAATTGACTGTTATTAGTAGCGAATGGTTGTAATTGACAGCTATTTGTCACGATTGATCAGATTGGCATATGTACTATAAACGCTCGTTCATTGGTCGAGAAGGTAATGCGCTGGTGGTAGTGGTGTAGAGAATTGTATATATTGTTTTAATAAAGTTATATATAAGCATTTTAAATGAATTGTGTGGTTTATAAGCATGCAGCCCGGTAGAAGAAGGTAGTCTATGGATGAGTTGCGTTGTTAGATTAATTTAAGCTCTGTGTGTAATGGATGATTCGATGGGCAATACAATGTGAGGGTGTGGTGTCATCGTATGAATTTGATGTAGGTATTCTAGACGTTTCCATGCATGAAACGATACGAACACGGGTCTAAAGTCTGAGTTTATAATTACTTTGGGTTTTCCCCACCTCCTACCAAATGAACTCGTCGGCGGGTATATAAAAAAAGCTGCCATCGAGCGGAGCGTTAGGATAGAAGTGGTTGCCCAGACTCCGACGAGGCAGCAACTTCCGTATATCTACCACCGCCTCCGGGCGATCAAAGGTGGGCAGCGGAACGGCGACGTCCTGAGGGAGTTCTCCAGCTATGCGGGGTGCGGAGGAATGGGTACACAAGTGAAGTCGTCGGGGATGCACATCCGTCAGACCTGTTTAGACGAGCTACCTGACGATGGAGCGACCTGTGGCGAGTAGCCATCCTGTCGGTCAAAAACCACAGGCCAGTGGACCCAGGATCCGGAATACTCTGTAGTTGGAGGACAACCAAGGGGAAGATCCGGGAAACTGCTCACCGCATCGAAACAAGAGGATTCCAGGAGCAGGTCTCTTGGAATCCAGACCTACATATTTATTTAAAAAGACCAACTTTCATCACCACAACAACTCACCAGAGAAGGAACATCTACAAGCCGAAAAACTCTCGAGTTAAAAGGCACTGTAGCGACGCAGAGAGCGTCGCGTCCAGCTAATGTACGGGCGGAGCGTCAGTTCTAATTCAATTTTGTGATAAGCAAGTCGACCTTTAGAGTAGAATAGTTTACAGTTTTTTGTTAAAGGTATACCGTTTTTAATAATCTGTTTTCCTAAACTTAAAAAACGAAAAAATTTCAACCAATCACAGTCCGGCTATTCAATTAACAGTTAAAGTAGATGACAGCGTGTACTAGTATTATTCATTCTGTTTTTAACGTTGAACGAGTAACATGTCTCTCTTCAGCGATTGGTGCAGTATATAACTGCTCTGTTTGTTGATCTTATGATCCTCCTTATGGGGATTTCAATGCTTGGTACAAAAAGTATTGGGTATGATGAAAGACGAAAATAATGGGCGACTTATGATAGATTTTATTGGGTTTCGATCAAAGATGTATGCGTCGAGGATTTTGATTACTGTTATGGGGAATTCAATGTATGGTACAAAAATGGCCAGATCGAACCTTAGATTTTTTGAGACTAATGCTCAAAATACATGAGAAAACCGATATTTTTTGTTAGAAAATTACACCTTTTGCGCTAGAACATACCCTGCTTACCTACTCGTATGATAAGATATCATGCACAGAATAAGTTAAGAACAAAGAGGTACCACAAGTGGTAAAGGAAGAAAGAAATATGTAGAAACCAGTAAAAAATAAGAGAGATTGTAGGATATCACACGTTCTAAGGCACGAGGGAATAGTGTGTGATATTGTAGAAGCAGAAAAACAAAAAGAGGTAGGTAGATGTAGACCTAGATTATACTGCTGCTTACCGAGAGATTTATAAGGTATCCTGTTTCTTGTCAATAGTGAATGATGTAGGCTGTGGGAATTTCAGGGAAAGTGTAAGTTAGCGCAAATAGGAAACAATGGAGGTACGCGCCCAACCATTGCACGACTGTAAACCTAATGGTGATAATGAATAGCGATAACCCAAAGTGGAGGCTATCCGTAGAATAAGAAAAAATCTGGTCAACTTTCAAATAAAAATTTGTAAAAATAAAAAATTACTGCCAGTTCCAGCAATTATTATATCTTGATTGGTGGCATCCGCCATGATTGTTTGTGGTGATGACAAGATATTTGAAATTTTCTGAGTAACTAATTTCTTGGAGAATTATTGAAACACATCTTCTGGTTAATTGCCATAAGGGTAATTGCTCTATTTACACTAACGCTTATCATGTTCTTTGTTAAAAAGCTAGAAAGCTTATTCAGATAAGTCACAGTTTATTTATTCTTTTTATATCTATGGCTGAAGTTAAACTAAATAGGCTAACATTTTAAGAATTCAGAAGACATCACTTAGAATTGCAATACGTTTGCTATATTTTGCAATCTACTAGGTTTGGTCCCGGCTTCTGGGTTCCCACATTTATTACATGCTCATTAGGGGGCATCTGTAGCTAAAGTTATAAAAGAAATGTTATTTGCAGATGTAATATTGCACTCTTTATAGGAACAAAAAAACCTAAGTGCTAAATTAAACAAGTAATCAAAACAATGTGTGTGAAATATGTCAAATTTCCACGCAAACGATTGGTGACTTAAAAATGGACAAACCAATGTTAGCCTTAACAAAGAGCCCTTCAATCCATTATTTTCTCGGTACAATTATGCAAATTTTTTACTTAGCATAACATATGGATAATATGTGAGACAGAGATGATCTTCGATTTTATCAACGTTTCGTACCAAGGACACAATTAAACTAAATGAAAGTGGGAGTGCTAAAGGTGATGGTGCACAATGTAAACAATAATATTCTAATTAATTTTAATAGATCTTCTAGGTAATATTAAATGTTTGGAGTATCATGCATGACGTAACGACAATAAGATGTGAATTTGAATAGGCAATATCAGTCTGACGAAAAACATGTACGCTTTAGATCTAATTACGTTTGCTAAACTTGATCTGTATTGTTCTATTGCATTGAATTCGATCGTCTAGCAACTGTCTGTTATTAATTGTTCTATGAGTCATTTAAGCGCAACCGTATGACCTCTCAATCTTTGCTATTAAATCCGAACATCACGCGCATTGAAATTTACAACAGGGAAGCAAATTCGGATTAAATGATATTACATAAAGAATTTTTTATTAAAAATATCAATATTTTGCCAAGACGCCAGCTATTAAAAGCTGCTTATAAATAAAAATACTAATTAGGAAAAATTGCATCATGAAACCTCCGCGTTATTTTGGACTATTAGAAAGCAAACTCACGTAATGTAGTGCATACAAATTATGACTCACGCCCGCTTAAGGCAGTTAACCTCAAGGATGTTATTTAAAAATATTGTTGTGATATTTCTTGAGTGATGTTTTAGGAAAGTGAATAATAGTGTATTTTTGGTTTTAGGTGCCATTTCTAAAGAATGCATTTAATTTATTAGGTCATTATTTTGAGGGTTCCTTATCCAAATTGGCCTGTCAAAAGCTAGACGAAATATTTGTCATTTGGACAACCACCAAAGAAGGAATAGTCTTCAGTCACCCTTGAAGCCATCTAAATCCACTGCTTAGACCGCAATATTATATAAAGAACATGGTGTGGTATCAAAAACCAAGTCGTGAATCACCCACGGATGAAACTAGTAAAATTTGAAGGTACCCGATATTAGGAAAACACGATAATTCTTCTGTAGAGGAACGAAATTACTAATTCACTCTGTTGTTTAAGACCTTTAATATAAAGTGTAAAAAAGGGATTCTTTAGGACTTAATCCGCGTTGCATTAAAGGGTAAGTGGCCTTAGCTTTTTCCATCAACTCCTTATTCCGACATGGTTCAGCTGCTAGAATATTCATTAGGTTTGACTTTCACCTTTGTTTATGCGTTTTCAGACCGTCACTACTTAAGCCTCCCTTAACTTTGAAGTACCCCTTTCAAAACTACACCCTGAGATACATTCTGGCTACAAACTACTTATTGACCACAAGCAGATAAAGGTTTATACCGTGTGATTTTGACAACTACGTAATGGTCTAACAAGTGCGGTACTATAACTTCTAAGTAACCTTGAACAATCTTGACAGCGTTCAGAAATGAACTTCGTTTGAAAATAGGTATTTAAATACCAAAAATATTAATTTTATTAATATTAAACCAAAATTTTCGAGGTTAAAAATTTCAGAAACTATGAACCAGTCATTCCAATAAAAAAATTTTATTAGATTATTATGTCGAGATTCCTTATCTAAATTGGTCTGTCAAAAGCTAGACTAGAAATTTTTTACCAACGAACGAATAGTCGTTAGTCGCTCTTGAAGCCGTCTAAATGTACTGCTAAGGGTGCAATACTAAATAAAGAACCTAGTGCGGTATCAGAAACCAGGCGGTTCCGTGGAGTAGTGGTATGTGTGCGACTACTACGCACAACGTCCTGGGTTCGAATCCCGACACGGTACGCTTGAAAAATGTTAGGCGAGCATTTTTCATAAAAATACATCCTCGTTCGGATGAGAGGTAAAATAGAGGTCCCGTGTGTGTGTGTTGCACGCACGTTAAACATCTTTATCTTGCTTGGAACAGCAAGGGTTCGGCAAAATTCCAAATTTTCCAGGTTAAAAAACTCGCTTCTGGCCAATGTAGTACCTTCGGGTGAAGTCTTGGAAAATTACATGTAAGGCATCAGAAACCAAGCCGTGAACCATCTACGTATTAAACTACATAAAAATTTGAAGGTATCCAAAATTAGAAAAATACCTTCCCGTTGCATTAAAGTCTAAGTTAGTTCAGTTTTTCCATCAACTTCATATACCAACACGGTTTAGCTTTTAGAAAACCTAACTAGATTTTTACAACACACACTAGGTTTGACTTTTACCTTTGTTGATGTGTTTTCAACCCGTCACTGCTTAAGCCTCCTTTAACTTTGAAGTAACCCTTTTAAAACTACACCCTGAGAAACATTTTGGGTATAAGCCACTTATTGACCACAAGCAGATAAAGATTTATAGCGAGTGATTTTGACAACTATATAATAAACAATCGAACAGCCAAATCAACAATCGGTTTCCCATTGCATTTTAAACTAGCAACATTCAGGGAATTCATACCAATCATATGCCTGATAGGAAAGTGTAATATAAACATGCAGACTTGCGAATCAATTAAAGGACCAACAAAGGTGGTTGCCTAACTGAACTAACTTAAAATAATAAAAGTGTAACAAACCCGCGTATTCAAATAAGTATAAATTGAAATTTCGAATTAATTAAAGGAGCAGCAAAGATGGTTACCTAACTGAACTAACATGAAATAATAGCAGTGTAACAAACCTGCATATTCAAATAAGTAGAAATTGAAATGGTTTTTAAATTAAGGAGGCAGAAGGTTTACAAATACGAAATGGAACGTAAAAAACTATTATTTTTTTGTATCTTATAGTTCCCCAAACAGATTTTCCAAATATTAGGATTTCTTTTAAAGTACTTTATATAAACATTCTTATTAAATTTAAACTACTGGTGTGTTTATTATTCACCTGTTTGTTATATAGCACCCATAATTTTTAATTTCCATGTTCATATCCAGATTTGTGTATATCGGTTTAATAACTACAGTTTTAGATAATGTTTGTATTGTGCTTATGTCAACAATTATATTTGTACGAATAAATATAATCCTGTGTATATACAGCAAATTTTTGCTGTAAAGTAAATAATTTCTTTTGTAAACAACACTCCATCATCTCTTAAATTAGTTTCAATCTTTTGTGACATTTCTTTGAAATGCTTATAATCATATTTCATTTTAATAGTTTTTGTATTAGTAAATCCCACTAATTGGGCAAGGGCTACTTCTTTTAAGAAATAGTTTTCAGTTTACACGCATTCTTGATTTAAGGAAGAATTATTTCAGTTTACATTCAAAGGTTGTCAAATTCATTATGATGATTTCGAGACTAGATTGTTATTTTATATTTTAAATTATTGCACTTTTGTGAATCGTTTGTTTTGATTAATAATGTATAACGCTGGCGCCTATAACATCATCGCAAAATGTTTGCACGCTAAATTATGCCGATTTAATGAAGTAAAGCCGCTTCTTTGGTTCAGGTTAGTGTTTGATAAAGTTAATTTTACAATTGTTAGATAGATAAAATAAAAGTAATTTCAATTTGCAGTCTTAATTCATGTATTTGAAAATAATTTTGAGTCTGTTTTATACAGAAAATATGCGTCTGCTGGAAACTTCACAAAAGCATTGAAAAGAGGTAATATGCAAATTAAGTAGGTACGTTAACATCCGAATAATTAGACAACGAGCTTTATTAATATGATTAGTCAAATAAAGTTCACAATTATATCCTACCAGGTCCTTCCTTTTAGGAAAAACTGGTTTTTGAAGTAGTAACAACGTCGTGTTGGAAAGGCATGTTGATTGAGAAACATCCAAGCTTTAACGAAGTCCCAGAATTTCCAGTAGGATTTGGTTAAAACGAATGGATTAAGTCCAAGATAGTTGAATTTAGTTATTTCCGAGGTATCTATTGTCAAAATAACTTATCAGTTACTTATAATACAAATTTTTGAACTAAAAATTACAGTCTTATTTAATTAAGAAACATTTTTAACTGCATAAACTTATAAATATACCCACAGTACGTTCTCGTTATTAGTTTTAATAAAGTAGTAAGTAACTTTGTGTTCCAAAACCGTTTTGATATATTTAGAATTTGTTTAAAAATGAATGTATATTCTCGTGCTCAGATCTATATTGTGCAACAGAGCAAAGAAACCTGTACATTTGTGTTTCGCAACAAATGTAAAGGCAATAGTATTCTTGATATATTAAAAGATATTCCTATTATCTAGACGCGCGGTTAATATAGTGGTAATTTAACATTTGATTTTTGGAACATTTTTTCTTACAGCTATTTCATTCAAATAGTTCTAGTGGTTTTTTTTTCATAAGGTATATTTTAGATTTGTTTTAAATTAGTGTACACAATTATTCCTCTTGTGAGTTCTAGGCCAAAATCACTTTCCTCATCTTGAGTCTTGGTATCCTTCTGGGAGTTTTCTAGGAACTCCGTATTTCGAGATTAGGTGGTGTCCAAGATAATTCTCGATTGAGATTGGCGTCTCTCACACGATAGTATTCCAGAACATTCGAACATTTACACTACCTTTACCACTGAGTCACTCGTCAAACATTTTTATTGGCACCTCGAAGTTTTTGGTACTTTATCGAAATACAGAATTTTTGGCGAGGTACTTCACCGAGTTTCTCTGTTGTTTCAAAATATCAAATCACTTCTGTAGGTAAACGTTGAATCAATGTTAATACTAAAGGTATCTTTTTGTAACAACAGCCACCAGGCGAAAATTGCATAGTAAGCATCTTGTAAAGTATTTATAGGTTAAACAGGTCATATAGGTAATAGGAAAGTCAATTGTCCATATTAGTAAATCTTTTCAAAAGCTCAACCGAAAATTTTTGATACTTTATTCAAACAATCTGAGCTGATCTATGATTGCAGATAAAGTTGCAAGGGATTTGATCAATTTCAAAAGTTTACCCACTGCAAGGATTTTGAAATTATGTGCCCGTTATCCGGATATTGCTTCATAAAATTAATTAATTTCCCTACCTTAGTCGTATGTTACACTTACGTCACTGAGACGATCTTCTGTAAGTTGCATTTACTAGGAAGGATGTGAAGCGGGGCGTAAAATTTTACTTACTTCCCTTGGGGCGTAAGTGAGTGTCATCCAAATGAAAGAAGTGGTGGTCACAAATCCATGGTTACGGGTCTAAGCCTACATTAAATAATTCCCTATTCTTATTTGAATTTTAAACTTAATTTAAGGGCATTTTTAATGATTTTGAATTTAGAGGTAACGAAAAAAATAATATACATACCGCGGAACATTTTACAGCCCTCGCTTCGCTCGGGCTGCAAACCGTCTCGTCACCGTAAATCCTACTTACGTCCCTTAGTATGTAGTATACTATTGTCATCGTACAAAAGGTTTTTTTACGTCTTTTCAAAAATTTCAAATCACTTTTGTAGGTAAATATTAAATCAATGTTAATCGTAAAGGTATTTTTGCAACAACAGCAACCCGGCAAAAATCACGTAGCAATAAGCACCTTTTTCTTGCAAAGTATCTATAGGTTAAACAGGTCATTTAAATAATGGAAAAGCCTTTTACATATGTCTATTTTAGTAAATCTTTTAAACAGCTGAACTCAAAAGTTATATTACTTTATTCAAACAACCGGAGCTGATCCATGATTGCACATAAATTTGCAATGGTTTTGATCATTCTCAAAAGTTGACCCTCTGCCAGGGTTTTAAAATTATAGTGCCCGATATCGGGATCCTGCTTCATAAAATTAATATTTTCTCATCGTAAAAACGGTTTTGCTTCTACCTTTTAACCTAAGTTCTCATTTAGTTTGATAGTACAAAAGGGGTCACTATAAAACAGACAATAATTCAACCAAAAGGGTTGAATTCCAAACGTAAAGGATGCAATGGGTTGGCCATTTTTTCAAAGCTTAATTTTTTCTAGATATCTTTAGTATATAGAAGGTTGGATAACAAATAATTAGATGTCAAATTAACAAGTCCCTTAGTACAGCTGTTTGATGTTAGAACGATTATACTGGTATGACTCGTTAAAGTTAGTAAAGGAGAAAGAATATCAACTTAATAAATTGTTACCAGCTGTTGTTGTCCGCATTACATTAGAATTTTAAGTACCTAGCAGAATAGATATGTGTTTTACCTGTTCCGCTTTGTTCGGATTTATTTCTAGTTCAACAGTGTACCACTTGAAAAATTTATAGCTAAGTGAACTGTTGTTATTGTAATTGCTAACTACAATGCACGCACACATACGTTAGACACTTATCTATTGCAGAATTTAGTCCGAAGGGTATGTATTTTATGCCATATTATAATTCTAAATATGCAAATAAATTTATTACATCTTAATAAACGTCAACAAATCCAAATGAACTGCGATGTGGCGAAAGCAGAGATTAAGATCGCTTATTTATCATATGCAAAAGTTGCATTAGAGACGTTCCAGGTTTTCTAATAGATAAATTTACCAATTAGACTAACCACCGGCTCTAATTTAGAAATGTAAGGGATAAATTGGGGTGCATGTGACTTGCACCTGACTAGTGCATCCTTCCAGGTGTAATCAATGTATTTGCATTTTCGATCGATATTTTTTTGTATGCTATCGTAAAGCTGGAACATTTTAGTAAATCTGATTTTATCATCCCTTCTACATAGTAATTAGACAGTTCTCACCTTGCAAGTGCGGCTTTTATTAATAAGAGATGCCCAAAATCGAGTGCACTTAAAATAGACTGTATCACTTGTGTATGTTTTCAACTAACTGGAATGAAACGTAAGCAATTTGAAAAGGTTGATATGATAGAAGTCTATTCTATTTTGGATGTCCATATTGAAGGGTATTTTGCTATTGGAGCAAGAGATCTATAAGTAGTATACAGAACACTCTGGAAATGACGTTTATTCGGTTTTAACTACATGTTTGAAAGGTTACGTTTCTGTGAAGGTAGGTTGTTTTACTTTGAACTTCGATGACGATGGTTCGTTTTCCTTGGCAGTCTTAAATTCTGACGCGTACTGTTGTATTTTCGAGGTTGGTGCTTGTACTGTTATGGAATTACTCAGTTCTTTCATCTACAGCACCTTTTCGTATTGTAATGAACTCCTGGCAAAGCTGGATAACGTTGACGAAGTGTCGACGATTGCATACGCCTACGACATATTGCTGGTGTTTGAAGGCAATTCCAGAAGGGAAATCGAACGTAAAGCTAACATCGCCCTAACCCAAACACAAAGTTGGTGCAAAACCACTTAAATAGGGTGACCCACGGTACAACTTCAACTTCCTATTTATCGAATCGTTGTTTAAAATTTTTGGGTGACAAACATATAGACCAATTTTCAGAGGTTTCTCAAACTTTTACGTGGATGATTTACTTGTTAGCGGTTTGTGTCCACTGAAACTTACATAAAATGTTATGGAAGTTAAAGAAATACTTTATTCTTCTAGATTTTCATTAAATAAATGGATATCTAATTGTCCGTCAATATTGATAGCAATGAGCTTAATTAAGTAGCGATAAAACAAAACTTCATTTTGAGAAAAAGCATGGTATTTACGCACATGGTAATTTTTGGAATTGTAAAGGCGATTCTTTACAATTCCTCGTCCAAGTATAACAAAAAATCTATATTTCAGTGTTTGATTATTAGGGGCTTTTCAGTCCTTGCATTGCTGTAGCCAAAATAGTATTACAATAATTGTGGCTAGAAAAATTATCTTGGGATGAGTCAGTCTCTTCCTACATCTTTACCAAGTGGTATGAATTCTGGCAGCAATTGTCAATTTTAAATGGTTTTCAATTCCTCGTTACGTTTGTTCACCCAGTGCAATTAAACTTGAAATTCACGGGGTTGCTGACGCATCCCAAAATGCTTATAGTGCATGCATATACGCACTAAATGCGTCTGGCGAAATCCAATTGCATTTCTTATGCGCAAAGAGCCGGGTTGCTCCATTAAAAGCTCAAACTATACCTAGATTAGAGTTATGTGCTATCCTACTCTTTGCTTAATAAACAAACAGAATCAAACAATCTTTGACTATAACAATACACGCATATTATTTGTGGTCAGATTCTTCTGTGGTTCTGCAATGGTTAAAAACTGACCCGCATATTTTGCAAGTGTTCGTTGGTAATCGTGTCTCTTCAATGCAGTTCACTGCTAGTTTTACTGCATGGAAACATGTAAGGAACGAAGACAACCTGGCAGATATACTGTCTCGGGGTGTTCCCCCTAAAAGTCTATTGCTTAATCCACTTTGGTGGTACAATCCAGACCGGCTTAAATTATCACAAACCCAATGGGCATCTTCATCAATTGAAGTTTTAAATGTTCTCCCTGAGTTAAAAGCAATACAGGAAAGCGTACTATTAGCAGCTATTCATGAAACTCCTATTTTAATGGAAAACTATTCAACTTTGACTAAACTAAAACGAGTGGTTGCTTATTGCAATTGTTTTAATGCATCGCAAGAGGATGCTCAAACAAGAATTATAGGCGACGTGTCCAGACGAGAATTACAAACATCACTAAATACTTTAGTGTATCTAGCTCAGCAAGAGCATTATTCAAATGAAATTAAATTTTTAAGAAATCGTAAGTCTATTTCCAAAGATTCTAAAATAAATCGTTTTTTATATGAAGGGTTATTAAGAATTGGAGGGAAGACTCCAGTACTCCGAGATTTCTCTCGACAAGAAACCTTTCCTCTAATTTTTGCCAAAACAGCGTCAGTTAACAGAACTTATTTTCCTGCAAGAGCATAAGATTTTAGGCCTTGCAGGGGCTCAATTATTATTAGCTTCAATTTGTGAAAACTGTTGGTCTGTTTCGTCTTGTAGAACTGTACAAGGATGCATTGTTTGCTTTCGGAAAATCCAAAACCCTATAATGGCATCTTTACCTAAACGAAGAATTTTCATTAGCGGGAGTTGATCATGCTGGACCCTTTTTCTATAAGAATCGATTACTTCGTGGGCACAAACTTTCAAAATGTCACATTGCTGGATTTGTGTGCCTTGTATTTTTTTTTTTTTGATAGTTATCCGAACCCGGTGGAGTGGAAAGCTTTTATAGCCAAAGTGACGGACTCTTCTAGCGGCATGCCCATTAAAACCACTTCCCCTGGCGGGTGCGTCTGTCAAACGGCACAGAAAACTATATAGCTTGTGATCATGGGAACCCTGGAACGGGATTCCACCATCAAACTAGACGGTGTAAAAATAAGTAGAACACAAAATATCTGGGCTTAACATTAGACGGAAAACAGAATTATTTTACACATATAAACACCGTGTGTGCAAGTGCAACTTCTGTAATGTAGAACATCGTAACCCTGGCCCAAAGGACTTATAAGATACCACTTCATTGCGTAAGGCTTATTCTCAACAGTGTGCTCGGGGCTATGGTATCATACGCCGCGAGCGCCTGGGGACATCACCTTAACACAATCAAACCTAGACAAAAAATGAACAGTTCACAACGAAGTGTTTTACTGCGACTGACGGGGGCTTATGGGACTATCGCACATGATGCACTTCATGTACTGGTGGGAACATAGACAAACATTATTCAACAAAATCTTACACGCGATGATTTGGAACGAAAACCTTTTTTTACACTTAAATGCATAAAACGCATAAAAAACCACGGCACTCATCCACCAACGTTATCTTGACGAATAAAGGACACAAACAAAACTACCTGGACAGAGACATAAAAGTACTACCTCTCCTCGGACCGAAGCTCTGCTCCGGATACCGGAGACCGATCTCCTACAATTTCAAGAGCTCCGCTCTTGATGACCAGAAAAGCAAGAAGATCAAACCATCAACCCGACTTTGAAACAACCAATATGCATGCATGCTCCTACATATTAGCAACCCCGTTCCTAACAAATAATAACTAACAGCAGTAGCATAAGTTAATCTTAAGTAGTAGAATATAGAATTACTTTTCTTTTTACGAACGCTCAATTTTAAGAACCAAACTTACACATACCTGAGGCAAATAATACAACGAACAAATCCTTTCCTCTGACAGAACCTAGTTTTTATGTAATAGTATAAGTTCAAACATGTACAAAATTATACCAATTCAATCCAATTTTTGGGTAACCTGGCCAAACATGAACAAAAATTGACATTTCAAACGCTCTTTAAGTACATCTGCTAAGCATTCTCCTCCGAAGACTGGATTTTTGGCCGCCGATAGTCCTAGTATTAGAGGGGAATGCAAGGCGGATGCAAATAATACACAAACACACACACACACACACATACATACACAAACACACAAAACACCTCTCAAACAGTGTACAAACACAAACACCTATTCACACACTTACATTGCCTTTTCAACATCTGGATTTTCGGCTGCCGATGCTCCGAACTGATAAGGCAATATCCGCTGAGCGTTCTTCCTTGACGACTGGGATATCCGGCTGCCGATGGTCCTGGTTCTAGAGGGAGAACGTAACACGGATATCAACATCACACATACACACACACACACACACACACAACCTCACTCCCACACATACACACATAATACATGCCCTCAAGCGCGCGCGCACACACACTCACACACACAATTCTCACGGTTACCTTCAGGGGGTAGCCAGGTTTGCTTATATTTCAGGTAGCAGACTACTGAAACGCTAGAAGAAATAAATAAAAAACCTATTCCTCCATTCTGGAAACACTGCTTGAAGTTTTTTTAAACTGCATGAAAATTTAGCTTACAAGTGTTCTGCGGTTTTTGTAGTTCCTGTATAAATTACTCTCTCAATTGGCTGTACTTTTCAATTAGCTTTTGTTCAACTGCTTTTATGATATGATCTAGTTTTCCCACGGTTTCAATAGCTTCCTGTATGAACTCCTTTTTCAATTGTTTGGCGACTTTAGCGTTCTGATTTAATGTGTCCGTAAGGTTTACGGCGACTCGTTCTTGTTTCTCCGCATTTTCTTCTAATTTTAGCGTCAGACTCATAGAGCCTTCCTCCATGCCCGACTTGAGTCCTTAAAAAAGTACATCGCTGTACGTTTTCTGCTACACGATCCACTTGAAAAAAGTTTCGCGAGTATATTTCACAAAAATACGCCCTTGCTAGAATAAAAAGTAACAAGTAGGTACTGTAGACGAGTGTTGTCACGCACGTTAAAGATCCCTACCTTGACTGGAACAGCAAGAGTTCGGAAAAATTCAAAATTTCAAAGTAAAAGATCTCACCTTCTGGCCAATGTAGTACCTTTGGGCGGAGCATTAAAAAAATCAAATTTATTGTCCATTTTCTGTTGTTAAGTATAAGTGATATGCATATGCATGAAAAGCAAATTGTCTAAATGTCTTTTTCACTACTATGCCGCACCGGGTACCAGTGTAACGGATTTTCTAATTAATCTTTTGTCTTTAGTTCCAATAAATTAAAGTCTAATAATTATTCTTCACAATCACAAATATTTTGAGTCTTGTTTGCATTAGCAATAGCTTAATTACTATTTGTAGGCACTAAGTTAATCTTATAAATACAACGAATTAAATATTATTGTTGCACTAACCTTACTAGTAATTTACTTGTCTAACAAACAAATTTATATCACGTAAGCAAATTTACTCTACTTTAATTATCGAACATTTATTTGTACAGAATTCAAACTAATACTGATTGTTTGCAATGGGGCTCGCGCCTATATACAATAATCTTTTATTCTAGTTTAACCGAGAAAACTTCTAGAATGTGTGTCATCACATCAACTGTATTACGGTATCTATTAATCATCATACTCATCGCTAAACAGATATTATTACAATACGATATCTATGAATTATCCTTTCTTATCGCTAAACAGATATGAGGCCACTTTAGTAAAAACTAAACTGAACAGGCGTAATTTCCCAAGTGTTTTTTATCCTTCTTAATTACTGTTACAGTATCAAACAACAGAAATAACTGTAAAAGAATTTGATATAAAAGACAATTAAGGAATAATACGTTGCTCTTCAAAAAGAAAACATCTGAAAATATTTCGCTTGTGCTTTTATTTCTTGTTTTTAAGGAATTATTATGGTTACCTTCCGCTATTGTGGACCATTTCAACCGCTATGTTGTTTCATGTCTATTACATCTTCCAAAGCCAACTAACAAGTGTTTTAGAAAAGGATGCAACCGGTCTATGATGACGTTATGCACTACAAAAATAATAATGATAATAAAATAGACAAAAATATTGAAATTACAATGCAGATGACTTTCTAGTAGCTTTCAAAATGATCTTGGTAGACGTAGCTCTTTCGATACCAAACGATGGGCAAAATACTTCTATAGTTTGTTTAGCGTTTCATTCTTATCAAAACTCTTGGATTGTATTCATACCAAATGCAGATTTACCGGTAGCTTTGTCTAATTATGCTACAGGAGTGAAATTTTGCCAACTTTATCTTCGATGAATAGTAGACCACACATTATTCACGGGCAATGTATTGTTTCCCTTAAACAGTTACATAGATTTGCAAAACATACGAACATCTGCAGACTATCCTCGTGGTTTTACGGAAGCTAGAATACATCCTATTAAAATTAGAAGCAGGTGTTCTATATCTTGAAGAAAAATGGTTGGTCCAATGTTTTATTACCGACTCGTTGCAACGGCAGAACAAAGTTTTGTGGTACACCGCACTTTGAATGGTCTTAACACTGGTTTGGCAGTTTAATGGATGAGAGAAACGGTATTTATTTGACATGCGAAGAAGTATATATTCCAAAATAATATATTAACTACTTAAACACTAACATAAGTTAATAGCATAAGAGTTATAAGATAACACATATTAATAATATAATAGAGCTATATTCTCGCCAATACTCGCTGATACAGGGCGGATTTCACTGCTAAGCCTCTTGGTGGTCGTGGTAGAAATTTTGCAGATTCACTTCAGGAGGCCTCACAGCTCGATATTGATGGGTGCGATTTCGATTCTGCTAGCCCGGTAGGTGATGCGAACTTGGTAGCGTCTGGGGTCCCGAGAGCAAATGGTCTAAAGATCAACCCCTTGATAGCGTTGACAGGTGTCGTAATTTTGAACTTGCAGGCTTCTCAAATAGCGCTGTAAGCGCTGTAATGCAGCGCCGTAAGTATCGCTTTGTTAAAATATTATGGAGTGAAATGAAAATATGTACGATTACATTTTATGGTATAGGGTGGCCTTGAAAATTTGTTTTAAATTGTGATATACTCATTGACAGTGGGTAACGCAAGCTTCTTACGTAAATCAACTTTAATAGTAGAAAAGAATTTAATAATTTCAGTCAGTTAAATGAGCCATTATAACGAAAACACCTGGTAAAAATTTAGAAGTTTTGGTGGTTTGCATTTATAAGGTGACTATTTCAATGTAATATTAAATTAGGATAAACAGCTAAACACCTAATATATATTAAACACAAACATTAATAAAGTTCGAGACTAAATTTAGAAAAATACCGATAAACACACGCAGAATCACCAGGCATACGAAAGCTTATTTGTGCACATTTACACAAGTTCAAGAATCTTACAACTACCGACCCATAATATAACCATACAATTAATATGTTTACTTGGACAGAACATTATTGACCTTGAAGCGTGACCAGTTTAAACCCGAAAAGTGTGTAAACAAAACTTTTAAGGGAGACGTTGTATAACGACAACGTTGTTAGTTGAAAAAAAGATGGTGAAGTAACGGCGGAACTATAGACGGTAGATTGTAGACAGTCACCCTCGGTGAGATGGCTCACAAGGGATTGTTGTTGAAGTTTGCAAGATTAGTATGTCAGAAACCTCAAGCACGCGGGTACCATGGAATTTATATTCGTGTTGGTAGAGCATCGGATGTTGGTATTATCCAAAAAAAGGGTGATGGACATATTTTATTCTTCAATGTAGGTATTTATTTATATAGATGGCATGGCGTGACATACGTTTCAATAGTCAATACAAAGGTAAATAATTGGAGTTTCTGGATGTGCTTAATTTAGAAAGCCATGAAGTTTGAAGTTTGAACTTTTCTTGTTTGTTTATGATTTGTAATTATGTGCACGTGAATTTTTAATGTTGAACGCTTGTATTTATGCAGTTGGAAATTAATATTCCGGTTGATAATTATTCTGTTGCACTATGACATAGTGACTGAGCAAGTTTTGTTTAAATTTAAGCATAAGATTGTCGGGAAAGGTGGTTTTAGCATTTTAAGAGAGTAAAAAATGTGAATGTGTAAATTTATTTCTGGAATTATTGTTACTCAAAAAATAACATTTTTATATTTTTATTAATGGTTCTTTAATGATTTAATGGTTAAAGCTAAATTAGGTGATGTACTATATTTTTCTACGTACTGGAATTAGAGGACTTCCAAAAAAGGAATTTAAAATATCGTATACATCAATCTTAGAAACTAGAACAATGGTATGGTAAAATTATTTACGAATTAATGTTTCAGTTTTTAGGGATTTCTGTTAATAATACCTGGTCAGTTTGATGTTACATTAGGTACATAATCGTTAAAATTTACCCACCTACCCCATAAATATTAAGTCGCATTTGAGAGAATCTCTTTAGTTTGACCTAAAAATATGGAATGGATTTAAGGCATGGCAGAGAAAGGTAATGTAGGGTGGGGCGAGATTTTAGAACACTGAAAGCAAGGATATTTATCTGGAATGACCGTCTTCCCGGTTACGTGATCCTGCAAGAACTAGCATTCTTATTAGTTTAAATCAAACATAGCAATAAACTATTGTACTAAGTTGGGATAAATCACGATATTCACATATTTTACAAAAATAAAGTTCTTAATCTCTACAACACAATGCAGAGGGGTCGCACAACAAACAGCTATTCCACAAGTGTATAATGGTCGTCTATCAAAACACGTGATAGTTTTTAAAGATTCCTATTCGACAGTTGTGACTGTTAATTTAACCATTAAAGTGAAACTACGTCCCGTCACTAAAACAAACACCATCCAATATTTTAAAACCGTTTTTGTAAACAAGACAAGAAACCAACGACAACATAAACACTTTTCTTGGTTTTGTTCCATGCCGCAAGCGTGCAAATGTAAATTTGAAGTAGCTCTAAAATCAATAGATAGTGAAAGGTCAACTTCTGAAAAAAACTTTCTCGGTGAATATTTTCAGGACCAGCGTTCTATAATATCCTCCAGAATTTTCACATTTAACCATAATATTTGACTTGTTTTTTTCCAATTATGCACACTTGTCACCTGCAGTTTTTGCACTTGAGTATTTTTGTTCTTACGCAATTAAACTGTACGTTTCTTACTTTCTTTTCTGGATCATTTGAATATTTATCAACGTCAACATTCTACCTCTCATCCGAACAAGGACAAATTCTGTCAAAATACTCGCCTAACATCCTTCATGCGGTACGTGTCGGGAATCGAATCGTAGACCTTGGGATTAGTAGTCACAGGCGAACTAATTAAGCCACGAAGCTGCCCACGTGAACATGACCGCGAAATTGAATAAATTTCCGTTACCAGTGAAAGTGATGCGGTAGCGGATGCTTCCTTCAACACGTGTTGGATCAGAAAATTACAGAGAGCACCATGTTGTTTTGCACGACAATGAGTATTGTATAATTGAGCTGCAGGTTAATGAATTTCTTCCCTGCTACATATTTTAAGCTCTTATTTTATATATGATTGCATACAACTATCTTTTTATTAAGAGGACTTGCACATTGGTGCACGCTTAATTAAAAGCAATTTCTACCCAGAAAAGCATGACAATTGTAATTACATAAACTTATAGGTACCCATTAATTTGGTTGTATACTTATATTTAATAAATTTGCTCTTTTCACGCATATTTGGCCAGTTAAAGATAGTTAATTTAATCAGTTTGTTCTGTTGTTAAATTCTGTGATATTCAGTTTTAATATAGCTTAGGTGAACAGTTTGGAGTGAGTATATTTTGTGTCGGTAGGTGTTCACAAGGTTACACCAACTGTATTGTAGGAATTTAAAAACCATTTAAAATCGTCTCAGACCACTCATCGCCTAGGGGGACCGAAAAATCCAGGTGGGTAGGCGCTCAACATTTGTATTAGACAGAAAGTTTAGAGACGTTTCCAGCTAGGTGAAAGTGTTAACGTTAATGTACAATTTGTTTTCATAGAACTCACCCCTCCTCTGGTGCAATTTTATTATTACGTCTCCAAATTTCAGTTAGGCAATTAGCGTCAATTTAACACGTAACAACTTCCTTAATATGTGGTTGTCAAGTGCATTATTCTTTGCGGTAATGAATTAAATGTTTACTCTGAATAGCTTTAGACCGAATAACTACACACCTATGAAAGTTCAAAAGCTCCATAGTGCTTGGGTTTTGGGTTACTTCAGTTTCAGTTTCTAAAAGTTTAGGTATGTTACCAGTTTCGAATATATAAACTTAGTCTCATCAACCAGCATTAACAACACTATGCACTATTACGTATCTAGTTTACAAAAATGTTGTCAGGTGCGTCTTTCATAAACTCAGAAATAGAAGAAATACAATAAAATAAAATAGAATAGAACAGAATAAAATCCAGTAGAATGGAATAGAACACAACAGCACAAAATAATACCTGAGACATTCTAAACCAAGTTAATCTGACGTACCTTTCGTAAATTCTCTGGTATATGCGTGCATTAAGAATGACTTTAAGTAAACATAAACAAATGGTTGTTTTTCGTGTATACATATATGCAAATTGTATTTTTAACTGGAAAACCAGTTGTTGCGCAATCTCCTCTACAAATGACTGTAAACTATAGATTATACCTGTGGGCATAAGCACGGAATACGTATCGTTTGGATACGATATTTCAGTTACGAAATACGAAATGCCATTTGTATTTCTATTTATATCTTGTACGCAAATAACATTCATTTATTTAACTTGCATAGCTGTCATGCATAACGTTATTGTTATCTATCTCTTATTAATATGCAAATATTTAGCACAGTACTTGCAACTGAATCACATTATTTCCTATATGGCATCCTTATTTTAGAGGCTACGCTCGTCTATAATCGCTATACCCTTATTAACATCATTTAATGTACGATTATTTATACAGCCTTATTAGTATATAATGCAATAAACCGAATTTAATACTAATATAAGGTTGGTACTCGTGTGGCTTTGCAAAGAATAGACTAGCTTATATCTGCTTCAGTTTCTGTAGGCATTCTATTCATTCCCCCTTGTATGCATCTAACTAAGTCAATTTCCACCCCCTCCCCAATCAAAATTTGAACTTTTATTACGTCATTCGTTTGTGCATCGTAGGTGCACAAATGTGCACAGTATACGAACGTTGGTGCACATCTCTATATGGAAATCCGAAGAAAATAGAGTGGAGGGGCTGTAGAAACGGCAGCCCCTCCCCCCCTCCAACCAAACAAATTCCGGATTTTTTATAGCCAATCGTTTTTACATCGTAGGTGCACAAATATGCACAGTATACCATTTTGTGCACATCTCTATACGGAGATACGAAGAAAATGAAGTGGAGGGCTGTAGAAACGGCAGCCCCCACCAAAGAAATTCCGGATTTTTATAGCCAATCGTTTGTGCATCGTAGGTGCCAAATGTGCACAGTATACGAACGTTTATGCACTTCTCTATTCACAGAAAATATCGGAAGTTTCATGTTAATCTTGGAGATCAAAATATTTAACTTGTATGCTTTCGTATGGTGGACAAAAGCGCATCAAAAGAAAATATATGTTCTTGTTATTGTGGTTTGAAACATCCGTCAAAATTGTAAATTCGATATACCATGATCAACATTTAATTTTTCAATCACTGTACGTCCCAATACATTTATTACAATAACTTCCGTCCCATTTTGCATTATCCGTCCACAACAAAATTTTTGTAAGAAAACGTCGTTCATATGATGGGCGCTGACACTTCGGCAGTTCTATGTTTATTTTTTTATATTATAGTTTGAGACGCCCTAATGAACAATTATCCATAAGAAGAGAAGAAATTTGTTTGGTAAAGAAGTTACCATTTCTGCGGTCTCCTGTCTCCGCAAATCGGTTTCCTTTTACCTTAGTGTACGAAAGTGCACAAACGTTGAGATTTTTGCAGAATAATGTATGTGCAATAGACGTCAACAAAAACCACTGAAAACTCTGAGTATTGCGCGTAGGAAAAATGTTGCTGTTTATGTGGACAACTTAAATTAATTTTTGCATAGCTAGCATTGGTTAGGTGCGTGAAGTTAGCCGCACTTTTTTGAATTTCAAAAAATTTCTTGCGGCATAATTAGGCGTTATTTTGCGCTGTTAAAACAAAACGTTGCGCCTACCTACTAAACAGGTTATATTAAAGAAATTATTGCGCACAAGTTATTTAGTAAATTTTCGGTTGATGCGTGAACCGCGCCTACTGGAGGTTTTCTAAATAACTTGCTTGCAACGAGGACGCAAAATTGTATTTCAAGGGTGCAAATTGGCGCTTAATTAGCGCCTAATTATGGCACAATTTTTTTTTCAAAATTCCGAAAAAGTGCAGCTACTTGAACTTGGCCGGAGCAATAGTTTTTTAATATAACTTGTTTGCCAGGTGGGCCAAAATTTTGTTTTAACGGCGCAAAATAGCGCATAGTTGACGCCTATTTATGGCACATTTTTTTTGGAAAAAACGAAAATAGCATGGCTGCGTAGGCTTGGCCGGAAAAAAATATTTTTAAAATAACTTGAATGCTAGGAGAGCGCAAAATTTAGTTTTAACGGCGCAAAATGTCGCGTTATTATAGCACAAAATTTTTTGTAAAATTAAAAAAAAAAATGCGGCTAATTTCACGCACCTGTATTGGTTAGTACTCACATCGATTGCAAGAGTGCACAAATGTTTGCACGTTGTGCACTGCTGTTAACCTATGACCCGAAAGCGATTGGCTTTTAGATAATAGGGGATTGCATCGGTGGTACATCACCGCTTATGTTTGGGCTACCCAAAAATAATATTCTCATATCTTGGTATGTAGAAGTGGACAAACATTTGTACACTGTGCACATTTGTGCACCTACGGTACACACGCGACTGCCTATAAAAAATTCAGAATTGCTTTGGTGAGGAGGCTGCCGTTTCTACAGCCCCACCATTTTAATATCTTTGTATCTTTGTAGAGAAAAGTGCACAAACGTTGGTTTACTGTGCACATTTGTGTAAAATTCTGCAAAAATCTCAACGTTTATGGACTTTCATTCACAAATGTAAAAGGAAAGCGATTTGCGGAGACAGGTGACCGCAGAAATGATAACTTCTTTACCAAAGAAATTTCTTCTCTTCTTTATGGATTATTGTTCGTTAAGGCGTAGCGTTTGTACACTTTCTCGAACTATAATATAAAAAATAATAGAACTGCCGAAGTGTCAGCGCCAATCAAATGAACGACATTTTTCTTACAAAAATGTTGTTATGGACGGATAATGCAAAATGGGACGGTAAGGAATGCGCGGACAGAGGAGCGACCGTCTTGGTTTGCTTACCGTCCACGCCTTGAGCACTTCTTACTACTTATCACTTTTTTTCAATTGTTGGTTGTTTCCGCTAACGCTCGCGTTCGAAGTGTTTTGTTTGGGAAACTCCCATTTTAACTATGCCGAAATGCAAGTCCATATTTAATATTAGTTTACAAGCAAACTGTTTATTAAGCAAACAAATACTCCCTAGGATGTCATATGCGTAAACGTACAGAATTCAGTGTGTCTCGTAGCGGTACCGTTAATATTGAACAGCATATAAAGTCTGAGAAACGTAAATGTGTTGACCGTGCCACCGCTTCGAGTTCTTTGATGTTAAATTTTTCAAGAAATCGGACGAAAACAGAAGTTATTGTAGTAAATGTATTGAGACGTACAGCGATTGAAAAATTAAATGTTGATCATGGTAAATCGAATTTACAATTTTGACTGATGCTTAAAACCACGACAACAGGAACATATATCTTCTTTTGATGCGCTTTTGTCCTCCATACGAAGGCATTCAAGTAAATTATTTAGATCTCCAAGATCAATACGAAACTTCCGATATTTTCAATTTATTTTCTTTGCATCTCTGAATAGAGAAGTGCACAAAAGTTCGTATACTGTGCACATTTGTGCACTTACGATGCACAAACAATTGGCTATAACAAAATCAGGAATTCCCTTGTGGGGGGGGGGTGCCGTTTCTACAGCCCCTCAACTTTATTTTCTTCGTATCTACGTATAGAGATGTGCACAAACGTTAGTATACCGTACAAATTTGGGCACTTACGATGCACAAACGATTGGCTATAAAAAAAACCTAAATTTCTCCGCGGGGGGGGACTCCGTTTTCACAACCCCCCATTTTTGTTTTCTTCATGTCTTTATTTAGAGAGGTCTACAAACGTTCGCTCACTGTGCACATTTGTGAACCTACGATGCACAAACGAATGACGTAGATAAAAATTCAAATTTTGATTGGGGAAGGGGTGGAAATTGACTTAGTTAATTGCATACAAGGGGCATAAATAGAATGCGTACAGAAACTGTGGAAATTGACTTCATTTAACGCATGTTACGATTTTCCTAATCTTATGTGCTTAATCTATATTGACTATTAATTGTTTTATTGTCGAAGTATATTTCACCTTAATTATTTTTCAACATTCGCGGTTTTATAACTACAGAAGTAAAGTAATTCTATATATCCCTATAGTTCAAGAGCTGATTAAATAACTAAAATTAGATTTTGAGAAAATTATTCTAAAGAATTTTATGCTAACAACAGTGTTGGCGTAGATAATATTTAGTATGGAATATACCGCTAGGAGGATGGGCAACTCACGGATATGTTCTAAACGGACTTAAGGTATATGAGTTGATAGATGCGCTTTAAGGTAATGACATACATATGCATGCAATTTTGATTTGCATTCACTTATTGTGTGCTAATCAATATATTTGGCACTATATTATTAAATATATTAAAAGCTGAACCATAAATGTGTGCTATAGTTCAACAATAAAACCATGCACTCTTATGAAGTTTAAATATTAATTTTTAAAATAATTAATAACCCTTAACCACAAAAAATATCATTAAAAACTAAATACATATTTAAAAAATAAAACTCATTAAAAATTGTTCAGGTAACCTTTCTGAGGATATTCTTCTCACCACGTAGGCTGAAGTGATCCTTCTCAACAAACAATTTACTAACACCTGAGGATATTCTCCTCGCCAAGTAGCCTGGTGATTTCTACTAAATAAAGTGATCTCTTTATTTTATAGGGATCACCAGCCTACTTGGTCGAAATACGTATTAGTTTTAGCAATATTTTTTTGTTGCTAAGGGTTATTAATTATTTTAATTCGTATCGTGCCACAGTGTTCTAATTTATTATTATTTAATTTATAACTAATAAAACTAATAGATAGTCACTATTATCTTTCAGGAAAATCATTCCGCAGATTTTTTGTTTGTACATTAGTAAGCAAAAAATAGAGATTGCGGTATGTACGTGAAATCAGCCACAATAGCGATGCATCAGACTATTGCAATACCAAATTTACTACCGACTATAAAGAAAATTGGTTGCCATCATAATTAGGTCTTCAGTCCTGGAACTGGTTAGACGCGTATCCTCATTGTTTCTTATTTTGTGCTAACCTACACATTTCCTTGAACTTTCAGTATCTGTGTGCAATAGTCTGATCTAGGTCCAACCTCTACCTCTTTTTTCCTATTTCTGCACTATTTCCCGCACTATTCCGCAAAAATGCCTTAGAACGTATTTTGCCCTTCCATTTCTCCTATTCTTTTTTTGTTTTCCACAGATATCTTTATTCCACTACTATTTTTATAACCTCTTTGTTTATCGGTCCACGCTATCATCCTCATACATCTGAAGCACAACATTCCAAACGGCTTCTGTCTGCGTCTCCTACTGGCTCTATTTCATGGACGTACCGTGCTGTGCTCCACGCATATGCTTTCAACAATTTTTTCCTCGTTTCTGTTTGTAGTCTTCGAACATAGCTACTGCTCTTTCTTGTTAGATGCAGTTCGGTTTCTCTTCTATTGTTTATAAATATATACCCTACGTCCCCGATATTTGGTAGTATGTGAAGGGGGTTAAGCAGTCTGCGGCTACCAAGAACCCCCAACACTTGAACACTTGCCAAATTAATAGTTTTCCAATATATCCGTTCGCACAATCAACATTAGTTGAAAATATTTCAAAACCAACACCTGTAGTTGTTTATAATAATCATCAGATTTAAGTGCAGTTATTTTTTCGTCATTAGGTTTTCCACCTTGAAACTGGTGGGACGCGTACCTTCACTTATTTCTATTCTGAGCTAGCCTACACCGTTCCCTGAAATTTCTACAGCCTAGATACAGCTCGGTTCCCTTTCTGTTGTTTCCTAATTATATGCCCTGTTTTACCAAGATTCAGTGCTATGTGAAGGGGGTTAAGCATCCTATGGCTACCAAAGATCCTCCATCACTTATATATTAGAAATTGACTGCCATTTAAATCCAATTCTATATCCGAGTAAAAAGCTTATTTCGTCTAAGTATAGTACAGTAGTGTTCTTTAGTTTGTTTATATTTCATTACATCAGAGATGGGACCTGATTGACCCTCCGAAATCACTAACAAACTATTAAGCCAGTTATTTCCGTACACAGTTTGTTTAATAAATCATGAATATTGTACAACTAATTAATAATTTAAAATATTTGTTGTGATGTATTTCACAGTGAAATGTTTACATACATGACTTAGTTTAAAATCATCAAAGTGATAGTGTTATAGAATTAACCATTTTTTGGCATAAAAGTTGTTTTTAAATTTGCTATTGAATTACCAAATTATCCTTATCAGTAAGAACCTAAAAAATGACGTAGGTATATTGCTTGTCAGCAAGAGAGGCTTTTTAATTAATTTTTATTTAATCGAGCAAAGTTCAGTTTTCAATTTAAAAATGAGGATACATTTTGATAAGAGGATGTTAATCAGCTGGTGGTTCTCACGATTACCAGAACGACTACGTAATTGAATAGTCCAATTAGTCATCTAAACTTAATCCTATCTTTAACATATGCAATAATAAAAAAAGAGGGACGATAACCTTTATTGATGTTGCAAAAAAAGATATATTCACAAAATTTATAAAGTTGTGATGATAACTTTAATATAATAATTTTGGAAATTATATTTTCTGTGGGGATACTAATATCAGCATTGGTTTGTTTCAGCAGGACTAGGCACATGTGAAACTATTAATTCACAAAAAAGTTGTAACTGCCAACAGTCACAACAATATCGGTAGACACCTTCATCGAATTTTGTAAATACGGATTGATTTTGATGTAGTATACAAATTGGCAATTTGCCAGCCTCTTGTCGTACCTTTTAAGGAATACAGGATTTATCGAAATTATCTTTGCTTTAAACTTGACAGTTACTTTGTCTCTTCATAATGTCGAACTCTACCCTTGTACTGCTAAAGAACTCCTTCTTTGTGTTTTAATACAATGGTTGGATTCTGCGTCAACATTACTGTATCTTAATTCATTGCGTCTTAGTTCTGGATAATTCTTTTCTATTCATCCAACTATCTACCATTATTCTCCAATATCATTATATTTCAAGAATTTCTTTCCCTTTTGCTTGTTTTACCCACAGTCCAGGTTACTTAACTCAATGGAATCTATAGTTGAAGGCTTCCACTTTCTAACCTTAATATGTATAATTACTGTCCATGTTCAAATGCATATATATATATATATATATATATATATATATATATATATATATATATATATATATATATATATATATAGTATAGCAGCTGTGTTATCGGACGTTTTACTAATAATAATATAAAATTTTTAAGGGAAACTAAACAATGGTTACGCAATCGTATAAGCCAGCATAAAAGCGATAATAAAATAATTAAAAATCTTGTGCTCTTGCAATTCATCTAAATAAAGAAACACATAACGCTGATTTTGACGATATACAAATTTTAGAAATAGAAAACAATTACAAAAACGATTATTTTTGGAATCTTTTCATATTAAAAACAACAATTCTGCAATAAATTTCAAATCCGATATTGATAATTTAAATACAGTTTATTCATTACTATATAAATTAAGTAGGCGCATAAAGACAGCAAAGTCATAATTCACACTCACCATGTATATCGTTAAAATGTAATTCATATAAAATATCAATTCTCAATTGCGATAACTAATCAGTATTAACAGGCAAACCAACAACACTATATTGTGAGAATCTTGTTTGAATTAGTGACCGTTCTTATATGTTATAGTTTCTAAGTTTTAAACTAATTTTATTTTTATGACTGTTATTTTTAAAATTTGTTTCATGTTTTAAAAGTAACTGCTTTTATTCTATTGATGATTTTCGAATTACTCAGGGCTCACATAGATTGTAAGTGACATCTATTTTGTACATTTGTATTACAGCCTATCACTTATAGGTCATGACTAAGGAAATAAATTTACCGAAACGTCGACAAATTTATAAATGAGCGTTTTATTAATTAATGGACGAACATATTCCCAAAGAAGATTCTAACACCTTAAAAATTTTATATTATTATTATTATATATATATATATATATATATATATATATATATATATATATATATATATATTTATATATTTGATGTATCTATAAATCAACTCTTTTGAAAATAATAAAAACTTATTCACCTGAACAAATTGAGCTAATAGTTGTATAGTCATTAACAAAAGAATAACTTTATTATTTCACAAGAGGAAGAAAGTTCCACTGGCTAGTTTTGGCTTTCTTAAGCTACGTCGGGGCGAATTAGTTTCCAACAACCCTATGAAGTAATCAAAGAAACTATACTGATATAAGTTTGGAGGAACCTTTGTACTATAATCAAGTTATTGTTTTGTTAATGGCTATACAACTATTAGCTCGATTTGTTTAGGCCTATAAGCTTTTATTATTTTCATAAGAGTTTATTTACAGATACATCTCAGTTATATTCCTGTTGTACACCGATTCCTGGTTGCGGACTGCAAATAACAAACAACGTGTCATTTGATTATATATATATATATATATATATATATATATATAATGCTAAAATAAGGGGTTATTTAGGGGTATATTGAGTCGTAATGGTTACCCAATACATGTAAATAGTAGTAGGAGTTAGAAAACCGCATTTATTTAGCATTAAAAATACGTAATTTGCATATTATGCAAAGAGCAAACATTTAACACCCTGTATAAGGATCGCAATTGACTTTAATTAATGCCGAGTAGCACATCATTCAACAATAAACACGCATACCGCAAAAGAAATGACTCTACACGCAATCAAACTTGTCCCAAACCAAAAATATTCATAAATTGTAAAATTAATACGCGTGAAATGCAGTAAAAACCTAGAAAATCATAATACAATTCACATTAAACAAGCGATAATAAAGACAGTTAGCATAGTGACCTGATAAGAAACGCATCCTTCAAAATAAATACGCTTTGGAAACGCAACGATGTAAACAAAAAATGTGTTAATTTACGTCACTTGGTCTACGTGATTTTCTACATGAAGTTAGTGCAGATCCCAAAAGTATTATCTTGACAAACAAAGCCATAAGTGAAATTACGTGCCAAAACGAATTAGAAATTCCTGTAACAACATCAAAAACAGACGCTATAAATTAAATACAAACCTGAAACATATGAATACCTACGTGATCAACGGACCGTTTCTATAAGGCAATATCAGTGTTAAACCTGTAAACGCCCAAAAATATCCATAAAAACCGATGGTTGGTCATACACTTTGAACAACAGCTCAGATAAACCAATGAATTTAAATGGGTCGTAGGCTATATAATGTGGCAGGTTTGATAAGCGGACAGTCTTAGTTTGAAAGACGTACAAGCTGCATCACTGTTACTTAAGAATTTACGCGACGATTAAGTATACAAATTAAACAATGAAAAATTTGTGAAAAATGATGTTATAAAATATTTTGAATTAATTATAGTGAAAATAAATGAGACATAGCTTGGCCGTCTGCTAGAAAACGTCTCTAAGAACAATTCTAACGAAATCTAAAAGCAATTCTAAGAACAACTCTAAGGACAATCTAGGTACAAAAATTCGAAATCTAAGAATAAATTTAAGGATATTTTAAGAACAATTCTAAGTACAATAATCTAAGTCCAAAATTCTGATGATACCTTCAGAATAAATCTAAAGACATTACGACGTTATGAAAAGTTAAGGCAGATCACATTCAACGGGGTAGAACTTGGAGACTAAGCAACTCAAAACTTTTGCCCTATTCGTAAACACCGTTGCTATTTGTATCAAATTCAATTTTGAAAATGTGTTTATTAGTATTAGACGTCCCCTTATATTTATTTGTCTTTTACTCGTTGTGTAGATACATTTCTGTTTTTCCTTTGTTTATTAGATTAATAATTTTATTAGTATCTCATAACGTTCTATTTGTTTTCTTGATTCTAGTGGATTTTTGGTTACTATCGATAACCCTTCTGCATAATTTCTGTCATTTTTCTAAACATTGCTATTTTCTATTCTATACTTATCTTCAATATCTGATGTCTTGATTTGTATAGTATGTTACAAGTTTGTTTAGCTGCTTATCTAATTTCTGAAGACCATAATCGTAACCTATACTTCAATTTGGGTACTAGTTTTCTTTAATATAAATTTTACCTCTTCGTTACCGTAAGTGTCCGAATTTTGGTGTTTATAAGCTGACGACCAAAAGTGTCCTTACTTCTTCCATTTCTCCTGGTCTTAAAATATGCTGCTAGTTTACTTCTTTTTCGTCCTTAAGTAGCCACTTCTCAATTGTTGGTAATTTTTGGACATGTACGATTCGGATATACGTTTAGATTTGTCCTCTAATAACTCACTTCTTGCATTATTCGTTGGATGGTTGCTTTAGATAATATCAAATATAGACAGATTTTAAATATAGGTTAACAAATGCGAACAAGCTGAATCTATATTCAATTTAAAACATAAGGGACCAGTAAGAATTGTAGGAACTCAAGAAGATATTGATAAAAATTCGAACTGCCACAATGTGCTGTCCAAAACGTTTTGCGATTAAACATACACTAGTGACGTTCGCTTGAAATGATTATAAACATATTTCGTTTTAATAGTTCCTGAATTAGTAGATGGTACCAATAAAGTTAGGTGACTTCTGTTTGGGTTCCATGCATACTTGATCTCAGGAAGAATTATTTTTTATTTTATATTATTCATACTCAAAGGTTGCCAAATTTATTATGGAATTTTTAAGGTAGGAAATGATATCATCAACATAGTTTATTTTTTTTTTGAGTAATGCTGTACTACGCGGACGCCTATGATCTCTTCGTCTGAGCGCAAAGACGTTCACATGCAAAATTGTACTGAATCAAAAGAAAAAAGTCTGTTTGTCTAATTCTAGTTTACCTTTCCGTAAGATAATTTTACATATATTTAGACAGACAGAATCAACAAATAATTTCAATTTACAGTCCTAAAACTGTCTTACGTTTGCCGAAGATGTCTCAAATTATTTTATGGAGAGAAGATCAATTTTCTATTGAGTATTCATAACTAACATCCGAAGAAACAACACGTAACTTGAATGGGTTAGTATATCTTGAATAATAGGTCTCGAACAGACTGATAGTAGCCAATAGGGTTCGAATAATACTGTAATAGGTTGGTTACCTTTAATTTTAGGAATACCTTGGTTCAATTAAATTAACAACTTCAAGTTAGACATAAGCATGTTGAGAACAGCTAGTTTCTTTTGAAGTCCCTGGAGATAAATGCTTTTGTAATTTCTGTTTTTGAGGATCCGGTATCGATTATTAATTTAAATTTTGCATGGGGTATTTCTCTGTATGGCAATACTTGTTGACTGATATTATTTAAATTGATTATGTTTGGTCGTTTATAAATCGGTCTATACGAAAATTTGTGCACGCATTTTCTTTGTCGTTTTCTTCGTAATTTTCGCATGGTTCGTCGCGTTCATAGTCTGTTTCGAAAATACATGACGTTTTCTTCTTTTAAAATCATATTCATAGCTTCTTCTAAATTTTGGGGATGTTGGAATTTTATTTTATCTGATAATCGTTCGGGTAATGCGTTTATGTAGGTGTCCAGTGCCATTTCGTCATACATTTTTGTCTTTAGTGTGTGGATATTTTGGTCGGGTTCTTCGATTTTTAGTTTTGTTAAAATTAAACTTTTTACGTCTTGACATTTCATTCCAAATTGATATGGGGATTGGTTACTTCCATTCTAAGGTTTATTAGATCGCGGATAAAACATTTGATGTTTCTTTGGTCTCCGAAATATGCTATCAGTATGCGTTTACAATCTTCCCACTGTTTTAAATCGTCTCGGGTAGCTATTGGCGTTAGTGCCCTTCCGGTCAGCTTACTTATTATTAGACGTAAAAGTTTAGCATTTCTTTCGTTATCTCCTGGTTTGTATAAGGTTTTCAAAAATATTTCACACGCGGTAATGGAGTTTCCTAGGAGGGCCTGGTCTCTGTTGAATTGAGGTACGTTTTTGAGGTAAATTTTCATATCTGAATCATGGTCGTTAAGGGTTGTTTTAATAATTAATAGTTACTTTCGGTTTTAATTAATTTTAAGTTTTTTGGTATAAATTGGTATTTATTTCGCGGTTTGGTTTATTACTTATCAGTTTGGATTGTGTTAGGTTATTTAAAGAATTGCTTTACTTATATTTTATACGTAGTTATACGTTGTTATAATTAAATTGAAGAATTTGTGCTTGGTAATGTTTAGTCAATTGCTTGGACTTGTTTATTTTTATACGTCGCCGATGTTAACGTTGTCGCGGGTTTTAATTTTCTAAGTGGTTTTTATGGGATTAATAATTTTGCGCCAGTTACGATTTTATTTTAGTCTTGATGATTAATTAAGTGTCTGTAATGGTCAGTTGCTATTTCCGTCTAAGTAGGTTTTAATTGATAAGTGCATAAAATTGTTTCCTTTCAATTGTATTGTCTAGTTTTCTTGAATGTTTAATTATGGAGTTACACGTTTTCAGTCTATCGTTTCGTTAAAGTAGTTGCATTAAAGTTTTCTTAATAATTTATACAATAAGATTGTTTAAATTATAAGTTTTAAGTCTCCTGCAAGGTTTTATTTTTAGTCTCGGTGATAAATTTAAATAAATTACGTAATGCTTTTGTATAATTAAATATTCTCGTGCTGAAAATATTTAATTATACTTCATAAAGTTTGATTTTTTTAAATAGGTTTTATTCACTGACGGTTTACGGTAATAATTTATGTGAAAATCGCGTTTTAAATTTGCGCTTTATCAAGTTAATTCAATAATAATTACAAAGATGTTTCTACAATTATACGCTAGGTGTTTAATTGTGTAGAATTGATGAAGGTTAAACTTTGAATAAATTGTTTTTATAAGAATTGCGTTTTATACATTAAGCTTTCGGTAATAAAATGGTAAAATTAATTGCGTTCTATTTTTATGTTTCAGACTTGCTGAATTGAATTCGTTTTTGTTTCGTATTAATAATAATTCGTAATAATAATTTGTACTAATAATTGCGTATTTAAATGCGTCTTTTTGGTTCTCTTGTTTCAAATTTAATTCTCTTATTTCAAAATAAGTTCTCGTGTTTGAAAATAAATTCTCTTAATAAATAAGTAAATTATTTCCATAAAATGGCATAAGTTGCAATAAAAAAATCTGTACATATATAAAAACAATAATAAAAATTTTTTTTCTTACTATGATATATTTGGTTGTTTCTATTGTCTAATAATATTTACATGTACTTATAATGAAAACATAATTGTATAATTGTCTTATATTGATGTTTTTCATAATCTAGGTAAAGGTGATAGTTCCAGTTTTGTTGTAATAAATTACATTACAATTACCTAGAAGCGTGATTAATATTCGGATTATTTGATACTTAACTTTGGGAACCTTTCTTTCAGCTAGCAGTTTTCAGGTAGATATGTCATTGTCTTTACTATAACGTTTATTTTATGTTTGTTTTAACAATAGTGTACTTAATGATTTTCTATGTGAATTTTATGCCATAATCACTTTCCTCATCTTAGGTATTGGCATCCCCTTGTTATTCTTTTTGGGCATTTTTCCTAGAAAGACCTCGAGATTAGGTGGGGTCCAAAATACTTTCCGATAAAAACGTATTTCACACCCGTTAGCATTCTGGGAACCTCTACAAACACTTCACCCGCCCCAGTGAGTTAGGGGCAACCATTTTTGTTATTACAGTCGACCGGCTCCGTGACTTAGTTGCTTCGCGTGTGACTATTAAGCCCAGGATATCGGGTTCGATTCCCTACACGAACCGCTTGAACAATATTAGGCGAGCATTTTTCACAAAAATACGGCCTCGTTCGTATGCAGGACTCGTGTGCGAGTATTGTCACTCACGTTAAAAATCTCTGCCTTGCTTGGAACAGCAAGGGTTCGACAAAATTAAAAATTTCAGGTAAAAACTCGCTTCTTGACCAATGTGATATCTCCGGGTGGAGTATTGGAAACTCAAATGTGGAAGGTTCTTTACCGGCGGGTTCGTAGGTTAGATAGGTTCGGGTATGACTACTAATCCCAAGATCCCGGGTCTTATTCCCGACACGGACCGCTTGACTTACCTGGTTTTCTATGCATTATCGGCTAGAATTTCTGGAGCCAAAACTGCTCGAACACACTGCATTAATCATGTATCCGGAAATTTTACATAAGAATTCCAATCGTTGAATAATTTGAAATACTAATTTGTTTGCACGTATGATTTTTTGCAGAATGTTGGAGTATTTAAATCGAAATTAAAACACGATTTATCAAATGTTAATATTGAATGAAGCCTACTTTTTGAAACGGTAATATCACGTATAATCCGAAAATCAAGATGCAGTATGAAATTATCGAGCCATGCTTTTATGAACACCATTGAAGAAACCCTAACTTTGAAATAACCATGCTCTTTCTAAAGGTACTATATTAGCCATGAGGTGTCTCTTACCTGGAACTTTGAAAGTTAGCCAAACTCTCGTCAATCTACCCAAAGTAGTCACGTTTATCATGCATAAGAACACAAGGGAACAAGCGTGTAACCTGCCATCTGAAAAATGCTCATCTATCATTTTTAATTGGGCCGTTTCAAAAATCGAACCCGTGACCTTAGCATTAGCATTTACACGCAAACCTTGCTAATCTACGGAGTCTCTCTGTTCAACACACAAGTATGGTCACAACAAAAATCAGTTCAATTTCCGAAAATTCTGTCGCTTCAGCAAGGTCCTGGGTTTGATTACCGACACAGATCGCTTTTAAAATGTTAGGTGAGCAGCTTGTAGAAAAATACGCCCTGGCACAAGTCAGAGGTTAAATGTTGGTTCCGTATGTGTGTTGTTACTAACAATAAGGGTCCTCTACCTGAGTTGGGTTTGCAAGGCCTCGGCTAAATTCTAAAGTTTCAGATAAAATCTCACCTTGAGACCGATGTAGTACTTTCCGCTGGAGTATTGGATAATTCAAATATTCTATTTCAACAAGACTGTGCAAAAAGTCACAGTTCTTGGGCAATTACTACTGCTTTGACAATATCTTACAAAAAAATTGAAATTGAAATGATTAGGTTTTCTAGTTAGGCAATGCGATCCTTTTCTTTGGGGCTTTCACAAGAGTTAAGCATATGTTGAACAACTTCCAATATTAGGGGAACCGAAGTTTAAATTCAGAAAAATTACACGTATTAGACCTTGATGTTACGGTGAGTTATAGAAAATTTTCTGTGAAATTTACAAGATGCGTAGTTTCGGAAAATATCAAACTCCTTAAATATAGAAATTTGACATTCTCCTGCCTGAGTACTTCGGCATCTTACCCATTTCCAAAAATTAAAGACGCTAAAAATTATCTTGTTTAAAAATTATTTAAACTTATTGTCTATGAAATTGAGATTGTTGTTTCTTTTCAACTTAACAATACTTTATGATTCAAGGACTTTAAGTTGTAGTATGTGTGAGTAAACAAGGATGATCGCAACCTATCTAATACATGAAAGAGATGAGATTGGTAGTACATCACGTTCAAGTGCAATTACATGCAATTGCACAGAGGGGTCAGTGTTTGGGTCAGTTAGGGCCGTTATCAATGTCAAACTAACCACTGACCAACATTCCATTAAAAGAGCATTCATTCGCACGTTTACTAGTTGTTTATATGTATTTACCAACACTTATCAAGTTTCCTCTATTAAATATGACATATAGTAATATCATTTTATATTTCCAGCGCCACGTTCATATGAAATAATAGAATAATAACCCCTTTGTTGTTCTTAAATAATACTAAAAGATCTTAATTAGAGTAATTTTCACCTGAAAGAACTCTTTGGGTGTATTTACCTGAAGGAAATTCATTTAAACTGTGAGTACTAAAAACTTGCCATTGCTATAAAGTCTTTTTGAACTCCTGCTACATATTTTTAATGCATGGTTTGGCCACGCATAGAACGAATGCGTTTAAAGACTAACTAAAACGCACCCGTTCAAAAAATTCTGAAATTTAAAAAAGGGCATAATAAGCGAATGCGTTTTACAACAAATTGAATGTCTTTCATGAAATTCTAAAACATAAATACTTCATTATCATCATTAGGTCTTCAGTCCTAGAACTGGTTGGACGCGTACCCTCATTGTTTCCTAGTCTGAACCAACCCACACATTTCGCTGAAATTTGCTCAGTCTGCATGTGTGCGAAAGTCTGATCGTGGTCTACCCTACCTCTCTTTTCCTATCTCTGCTTGTAATATATCCCGTACTATTCTCTAAATGCCTTAGAACGTATCCTGTCACGCTATTTCTTCTTTTTTTTCCATTTTCTACAGATATCTTTATTCCTCTACTATTTCTACAACCAATTTGCTAGTAACTTTGTCTGTCAATGCAACCATCCTAATACATCTGTAGCACGACATTCCAGAAGGCTTCTATCTCATTCTGACTGCTTTTCCTACTGTCCCTACTACATAGATGTACTGTGCTGTGCTCCACACTATGCTCTGAACAGTTTTCTTCATAGGTTTGTTGATTTTGAACATAGCGGCTGTCTTTCTTGTTTGATGCAGTTTGGTCAACTTCTATTGTTTTACAGTTATATACCCTATTTTCCTGATATTCAGTGGTATGTGAAGGGGGGTAAGCAGCCTTTGGCTGTCAAGTTCCCCCAGCACTTGAACCTTTGTCAAATTAATAGTTTTTCCGATTTATCCTTTCGCACAATCAACATTAGTTGAAAATATTTCACAACGAACACCTGTAGTTGTTTATAATAATCATCAGATTTCACAGCACTTATTTTTTCGTCTATTTTTCGTCTATTTAGAATCCATATTCGATTGGTGAAAAATTATGTTTTCCAAAATTGTCATATTGAATTCAACTTCTTTCACCATTGTCCATGGTTGTGGTCTTGGTATTATGTGGCTTTTCATCATCGTCCACTACATCAAAATTAAATAACGTTAAAACAAATAGACCTAAAATCAAGTACAAGAAAAGTTCGTCTTAGAGTAGGATAAAAGGATGTGTATGTAGACACGCACAGCTAACAGATGAGGCCTACACTTGGCACACTTCACTTTTTATGCGTTTCGTAACGGTTATATAGTTTGAGAAAAGCAAATAAGAGATTTTGCAGGTATATTTCTTTCGCTTACAACTGTTAATCCATTATGAGCTTATTCACAGATCCAATGAAGTGAACCAGTGATAACTGAAGGACATGGGGAAAAGCCTTAAACATATCAAAAGTTTATGCTTTGTTTTATAACATTAAAAGTGTGAAATTATGTGAGAGTAGTAACGACAAGTTATGAGATAGTTATCACAAGGGTTTTAGTCTTACTTTGGCTGAAGAATATCATTTAGTGCTTTAATAACTTATTTTAGAGCTACCTAATAAGGTATTAGCTAAAGCCGTTTCCATAAGAATACTAGTCCACTGATTTAAATAAAACTGGCACATGGATTGGATGGATTGAATTAGCTGAATTTGAGGACGGCTGTTTTTATTAGGCCAGAAGTCTTCCCAGCATGTATTTTCGAAAGCGGGCGAGTGCCGAACACGAGCACAGAATGTGCACCAACGTCTCGTCCTCCTGCTGGCAGCCGCGATAGGTGGCGTCTTCTGACAGGCTTATCCTGCACAGATTTTTCTTTAGTTTACAGTACTAAGGTAGAATACTGACTAAGAGTCGTAGTTTTCGTCTCGGTAGGCATGTGATAACATTTCTGATTTTAGTCGTTGTCGATCTAATAAGCATATTTGCGTGTCGGTAGCCTGGCGTACAAGAATATCTGTCCTTATGACGGTGGTGGGTTGTTTGTCTTATCATGGAGAACACAACATATGGCGAAATGTGAGCCCATGGCTCGGGACCAACAAAGCTCCGAACTAATCCTTGTTTTGCCAGAGCGTCTGCCTGTTCATTGCCCTGTACTTCCGAATGCCCTTTGATCCGAACTAGCTCAAGGCCTTTGTGTAAGAAGCGAGCTGAGGGATGTAATGGCATTACATTACCACCCCTCAGAGGTGTTTTTACTTCATTAGTTTCAGAAGAGCTGTTCTACTATCTCTCGTAGTGTGTATAGCTTTATTTTGGATTCTACGTTCCAGAATAGCATTAGCACAGTGTACGATAGCTATGATTTTTGCTTGGAAGACAGTAGTCAGCTAGCCAAGGGTGACACTCTCATGACACTTTACGTCTGCTGAAAAGATACCTATCCCAGTACCTTCAGTTGTTTTGGAACCACGTGTGTAGATGAAGATTTCGGTTGTGGGCGCATCTCAGTGTTAAGACAAACCCCCAAAGAGCTTTCTGAAAGTCATTATGGGTGCGATCGGGCCCACCAGTCCTTTATCGAAAGGTGTGTTGTGCACGGTCTCCCCTAGTTTGTTGTGGGGTTAACTCCACCGTCCTTATCAATCCCTAGATCTTTGAACCGCAGCCTAGGTGCCGCCCTCAGAGCCACATCTTCTACATGCAGGTCCAGCGGAGTGAGGCCTTGGATGGCTTTTAAGACTTCTGTGGGGTGAATCGCATTGGGCTCGTGATGCTTAGATAGGCTAATCTTCGGATAAGTTAGCTCTTTAGCTGCATGGGCTAGCCTGACCCTGTGCCACTAGCAAAGCTATAGTCAAACTACTGCAGTATATAGCCACAGGATAGCTTTTAGTGGAAGACTCAAAAATTTGCATATGGCACATATATTTATACTATTTACTAATTTCATTCTAATGAACGCATTTTAGTTATATTTCGCCTATCAGTTTATTGTTGACATACTGGATATTACTTTTACTGTTAATAATGTTACAAAATATTTATATTGGAAAGTTACTCATGTTTGTCTTTCGTTTAAAATAAAATTGCTTCAAATCTAGAGACAAGGGTCATAGTTATTTACGAGATAGAAAGGTATGGATTTATGTACAAATAACTTGAATAGAAAGGTTATCGGTAAATATATTCATAACATTGCTATTTGTGATATCAGCAACTAGACTGTTTCCAATGCCGCTTGATCATGTGCCTAATATTAATAACATTAAGATACAATTGTTAATGGCTTTCTTTAACCTGCGAAACACTTTTTTTCAAGTTTCTCAAGCCTTGCCCTAATGATTTTAGAAGCTATAAGCTCACTTATGTTTGGTTGTATGAATTTAACATTTTCAAAATTTGTTTTTAAACAGTGGGGTACCTAGAACCACCCGGGGTGGTCTTCAATTTACCGCCCTTCCTAAGTCAATCAAATGGTGATTAATAAACAATTAATAAACAAAAATAAACGATTGTAATTGAGACAAACTGTAGGTGGGGAACTTTATACCATTGGATGCCATATTTTTTATAGTTATCCAAACTAGGTGGAGTGATTTTAAAGCCAAAGTGTGGGACTTTCCTTGCGGCATATCCACTAAAACCACTTCCCCTGGCAAACTGCTCCGCCGCACTGCTGACCCTGGTTAAGTTGATTAGTATACAAGTCCTGGGTTTATCAGTGGATCTACTATATACAAGTGCCCCGTCGATTGAACTTAGTCCTTGCACATTTCCCTTGCAAATCCAAGGTTTCTGGATAAGGGCTATATCACAGTCCCCCATCACCTTACATAGTGGACGGGTGTGACTCCGTTCAAGTTTCAGATTCGACTTTCATGGTTTTCCTCTGTTTTCTACGCTGAACTCCTAAAAACCTCTTTTCTTGCAGTACAGTGCCTGTAAGTTTTTTCATAATATTCTACATGTCTGGTGTTTCAGATACCGGTCTTGCAAGCAGACTTGCATCCCGGGACTGCTCCATCTCCATGGGTACATTTTGGTTTCCTGAGGAATCCCCAGTTGCTGGTTTCACCTCTTCAGGTTCAGTTTTACTAGTGGTAGCAATATTATTCATGATTGTTTCCACGAGTATGGGTGGTGTAATTGGTCGCCATGCCAGGTGCACCCTGTTGGCATGGAAGGCGTGAATAAAACGGGGTGCCGCCCTGTTCCTCGAGTTTTGGACCGATTGAGACTGATCAACTATCCAGCCACGCATCCCCATGGCTCGGTCCTACACTACGGGATTTAGGAATTTTTAACGAGGTTGTCTCCTTTTGGTCCGGGCGGTTAAGCCAAGACCTCCACACCTTCTTGCCCGTAGGACATAACCACGACGGCAGGGAAGGCACGATATGACGATGTTGCTGAATTGCCCCATCGGCTTCGTTTACCTCAGTACAGGCCCATTAGCCACGAAACTACAGCTTGGGTTAAGGGTTTTGTTCCGCGGGATTGTTTTCACTTGTCTCTTGCTCTCCACCATGTTGTGGGTTTTATGCCACCCAGGTCACTGGGTCACTGAAAGAGATAAGCTTATCGCGATTCTTCCCAGAGTAGAGAGCCAATCCTTTGGCTATATATCCTGAGATTTCTTCTATCCGCCATCTGGAGACGCGCCCAATGGGTAACCAACCACATGGGATAGCAATTGTTAAAAAAATTCTTAGCAAAATTACAATGTTGGGTACAGAATTTTTCAATCTATACTGTTGACTAAATTTTAGTAGATCAAAAGGATCTTTCCCTTCGTTTTCTAACGTTTTATTTTTTCTTGTAGTGCAGGTAAAGCCATAAAAACCTGGTGCTTTTTCATTCAATATGGAACTGTTTTTTAACAATGTCAATAATTCAAAGTCATTTATTTGACGTTCAAATTCTTCAGTTTGTAGGTTACCTGATATTATATACGAATATTTTCTTGCAAGGACTTGCATCTGATCAAAGCGTTCTTTTATTTTCTTCATAATTCTATCCGAAGGTAAAAACATTTTGTGTAAGTACTTATTGTTTTAAGGATAGCAAATTTTCTCCACTCTTATATTTTTTCCTTCTAACTCGGTGGTCGGATGATACCTCCAACGTATCAAAAATTGTTTTGGCTGTTATAACAGCGTTTTGTATTAGCGCACCTCCTCGTTGCATGAAATGCGTTTGCAATAAATTTAGTTTTATATGACATTGATGGGACATGTAACCCTTTTATTTGCAGGTATTTTCGCGCGAGATTAATTTCCAAAAGGACGGGTTGAATTGAATTGATGTCTTACTGATGAACACTTTCACGATGACCTCGAAACGCCAAATCTTGTTTTGCTAAGAATCTAAGTATATCAGGTATTCTTGTAAGAATTTCTTTCCATTTCTTGATTTACTTATCAATATTCCGTTGTTGTGCCATGTCAAAGTCTTATTTCTAATTCCTTCCATTGGGAAAATGATGGAATGTGCAGTGGATTCAACTCGCGTTGATTAATTTTACGATTAAGTTTCCACCATTTCTAAAAATCATTTTCCGTGTTAAAACTGATTGACAAAGATCATCAAACAGTTTGCAACAAAAACAATAAATACTTTTCTTCGATGGTGCATACACCATCCACGATCTTTTCATTATTAGACAGAATTTGTAAAAAGTAATCGCGATTAAGTTTTCTTGTTTCACCTTTGGCTTTGATTGTATTACCAGTACGTCTTACTCTTTCACTGAAATTGTCACAGTGAAACTCGTACATTAAGGTCTTAGATAATTCCAAAATTGAAAAACCTGTATACATAAGCTTGTCATAAGTGACCTTTACCCGATTCATTTGGATGATAACCAAATCGTCAGACAATATAGTACAACTGCTGAAATTTGGTTGAGCGATCAAATTGCTAGCGCACAACTTGTTACTGGAAGTCTCCCATTACGTTACAATTTTGACATCAATACGCTTGTCCACATACTCAACGTTTTCTAAATACCGCATCGTTTATTAGTTTAAAAAAGTTTTTTCAAAAGCTCCGTGGCGTAGTGGTATGTATGTGACTACTACGTTCAAGGTCCCGGGTTCGAATTCCGACACGGTCTGCTTGAAAAATGTTAGGCGAGCATTTTTCACAAAAATACACCCTCGTTTGGATGAGAGGTAAAATGGAGATCCCGTGTGTGAGTGTTGTTACGCACGTTTAAGATCCCTACCTTGCTTGGAACAGCAAGGGTTCGGCAAAATTCCAAATTTTCCAGGTAAAAAAAAACTTGCTTCCTGACCAATGTAGTATCTACCGGTGGAGCATTGGAAGATCACATGTAAGGCCTTAAGTTGAAGTCCATACAGTATGATTTGCTGTTGGTTGTAATAATGGATGGTGTAGTTTATTTTATCATGTAGCGTTGCAAGCAACTTTGGTGTTCTCCATGTTGGTGCTGGAGGAACCATATTCTCAGGACAGAAAAGTAAATCGTTTATGCGATCAATCACTAAACAATCTGACGGTGGATTCCGGCATGGTTGGGATGCATAATCTAGAGTTTCACTCGGTTTATGTGTTTCTGTTTTCTTCGCGACTTGAGGTAAACGCAGGCTCAACTGAAAAAAGGGCAAAGTTATGCCTAATTGGTTACCGGGCACAATTGTACCCATTCATTCAGAGGCAGACCGGCAGAGTGGCGTGAGACAAGCGTCGTGACCAGACAGAAAAAGGAAAGGCATTATTTAAAAGGTGAGATGATAGCAAGTAGGAGGACGAACGTTCTAGGGTGTCAGAAAAAAAAAAGGAATCGGTACTTCTTTACCTTGATCAGAAGCACTATGACGAGAAAAGAAGAAAATATAAGCCAAAATCAGTAAAGAATATAGGTAAGATGTACACAGAATTTACATAAATTCAAGTAAATGTCTGTTGTAAAAGAAAAAGAAAATGTAGTCATATGAGAAAAGTGAACAAAGAGAGATTAAGTTAATCAATAGGATTCCATTTCAAATTTTTGCCGTATCAATCACCTCTATTCTCTCCCGTTTCATCTGTTAGTCCACAGATATTAGCAGAAATTTTATCTTTCATGAAAAAATGGTTCTATATGGTGCTAATTTATCATTGAAATATTTTGCTGCGTTTGACAAAACAAAGTTCCCATACAAAACTGAATGATACCTCTCGTCTACGTGAGTTATAATTGATTTTTGCTTTCTTGTATGCATGGTCTAATTTCTTACCTATATCATAAGATTGATCAAATTTAGGTATTCTGCCTTTTAAACTATTTCTACTTTCAAGCGATGTCTTCTAAATTTTCAGAAACCTTTGCCTTACTGAAAGAAAACCCATCAATGACTATTTGTACCTCTTCCAAAGTTTGCAAAATACCGAAGCTGCTATAATTCCAGCACCGCAATCCCCACAGCACAAGCGACCATTGGGAAATATTTATCCCAACATCTATGATTGCCAGATACATAAAAAAGGAAGCATAGTCTTGAGTAGTCGTTTTATTCTTTCGACTGGCAAAGATTGAGGATGAAAATATGTAGTAAAAATAATTTTGATATGTTGTTGAAAATATGCCTACGGTATTGAACGACATTATCTACTATACCACATCGGGGTATTCCATACAATAATATCACAGATTACTCAATTTTCCGAGCAACTGTGATGTTACATTTCGAAGTTGAAATAAACAATGGAAATTTAGTAAAAGTATCAACAATAGTAGAGGCCTTACCAAATCAACAGAAACCATCTACCAGGGTTCTGAGGCAAAGAATGACGAACGAGTTTCCCAAATGGTAATTTTTGTACTGACTTTTGAGCCAAACAGTTTTTACGTTTATTAACATACATTGCGATATTTACACGAATTTATGAAGAAAAGAAATTGGGAAAAGGGGGATTGGGGATATATTTTGGGGATGCATGGGGTCAATAGTCTCATGGGGGTTTTGGGTAAATAAATATTTTGAAATACAAATAAGGCTAGGGAGTAGGAGGAAGGGAAACTTCTCAGCGTTTGCCTTCTCTGAAAGCCACTCTGGAGCGTGACCGCATGAACCGTCCCATATGATTAGGCTCACCGTAGGTGTTTTTTCCTTTAAAAAGATATAGAGGAAGATACTTCACAACGGCTCACCTCCCGTGGTACCTATGAAATTGAAATGTCCCCTAGGTTAAGTTCAACATACACAAAAACACACATTAACCTACATGCAATTTTTCGGGTTATTTCATATGATGTCTTGGTGTTTATTTTTTACTATCAATGTCGATTTATTTTAAACGTACCTAAAATTTTTGGGAAAATCTGATTAATGAAAGGGGATGTAGCAGTCTTTTGAATTTGTTAATAGGAATCAGCTAATTTAAATAACTGCTCTTGTAAGTTACCTTTTACCTTTTCATCTTTAGATCAAGCGGCAAGGACCTATTTAGTACACTAAAAGTGTGTGCAAATTTTGTTCTAATTTCTGATTTATTTAATTCGATATTATATTCATTCGAATTTTTCACAATATCATCCAAAATCTCTAGTAAATTACTAAAACATCGTCCCTAAATTCAATTAGGTATTTAAAATTGTCGTCAAAATCTTTATTTATTTTTGCTCGAAAGGTCTTTCTCAACTGTGATGCATTTAAATTGTCGTATTTAATTTGTGGTTTATATTTAATTCCTCCGTAAGGAGTCTTTTAAGAGTGATCTTATAATCCATTATATAAACCAATTATTACTAATATCAAAAAAATCTCAAAATTCCATAATAATCCTTTTTATTACTACTAAAGTTTCACTTTTCATCGAATCTATAAACAAAATTATCCCAAACTAAAATGTTATATGTGTATGTGTGTAAGAAATTCTAGCTTATGTAAATGAAGAAAATGAATAAACTCCTATTAAAATCATTAACAAGGAGGATTTACGACAAACAAAGTTCCCCTTGGGCGCCAGTTGTTACATACAGTTTTGGCCCCATAAAATCGAGCCAATAATCCACAGAGATATTCGGAGAAATATCTCGCCAACACATCGGTGTCATGATAAAGTAGCGAAAACCTTGAATGTGTTAATAAAAATGGTTGTCGATTAACTCGGTGGGACGGATGGTGCAAGTATTTGAAGAAAAGGAAAGTGATCCTGGCATAAAATTTACATGGAGAATAATCGAATACACTAATGTTAATACCAACCTAAAATAAACGTTAATAATTAGGACACTAATATAACTACTTGAAAACTGCAGGCTGAAGGGAAGGTTCCCAAAATCAAATGTTAAATTACCTGAATATTAATCACTTCTCTAGGTAGTTTGATAATGACGTAGCCGGAAGAAAACGTAAATATACCAAGCTAGCGAACAATGCGGAGATGGGAGGGGTTCCTAGCAACACAAAAATAATACATCGCCAACGATTTTCTATTTACATTAAAGAAACACAAATATAGAAATTTCTATCAAAACAGCGAAACAAAATTAACTAAGGTTACTATAAAATAAAACAATTTTACTCTATGGACAAATTCACTAATTGTTCCACGAAATGTGCAATTCGTAGCTAACATGCAATAAATCCAATCAATACTAAAAAGAATAACGCTGATACTTTCGTATAAGCGGATGGGTTAATTAAAAAAACATTGAATTTAGAAACCTTTCTAGTAAGGATTTTACCATACAAAGCATTTGATACAACTCTAATCAGTAAAAGAGAGAATGCTGCTGATACTTTCGTATAAGCAGGTGGGTTAAGTACAAAAAGCAAAAGCATTAAAGTTCGAAACTTTTCTAGTAAGGATTTTACCTGAACAAACATTAGCGTATCTAATTCAAATTGGGTGTATCCCTGGGTATGTTAGAAAAGGAAAACAAGTCACATACATGTGTCGGGATACTTATCTTGTCTTCCCTCGGAAGCGAATTGATAGCATCGCCGCGGTGGTCAGCAACAACCATGCTACTACCGTAATTGCAACGGCGGTCTACATGCATGAGCAGTTGATCTACATCAAGAAATAATCGGGCTATGCAACAAGCTATTTAGCTTCCAGCTAAGAGAAAATCTACACATTTGATAGAAGAGAAACGTGCATCGCTCTTGGAGTAACAGAACGAGTAGTTTTTACAAGTGCATCAACGCATAAGCTGCAGAATCTAAGTTTAAAAGGAGTTCAAAGTAAGACGATCTCGAAAAGCAAACATCCGCGTTATGGAAACGCAATTAAAACTGGTTTTACCGGAAAATAGTAGGATGTACTATTTCGACAAATCTTTAGATGGGAAACCCACTAGAACGCAATTATACGTTATCGGAAGGTATAACGCGCTCACGGATACCTTACAGAATCTTGACTAATTAATTGCAGCATAAACTTATCGTTTCAAAACAACTAGATTTACATTGAGAAATTCTTAGAAAGAGTATTTATTATTAATTATCCGGAAGGATTTAAAGATTTACATGGAATTTATACAAACGGATAATGAATTAACAAGGGAATTTACGTAAATAAAATAACCAATTAATGCCGAAAATGAACGTAACAAATCGAATATATTTTATTACAACAAAGCTGAAACTATTACCTTTACATTAGTAGTGAAAAACGCCAATATAGGACTATTAAACATTTATGTTTTCATTACAAGTACATATAAACATTCTTAAACAAAAACAAAATAAAACAGATAAATCAAAATTCACTTAGCATAATAGAAAACGTTTCCGGCTAACAAAATTACATTCCAAATTCTTAAACTAAAGTACGTTTATAAAGTTATGCAATTAAATAAAATTGTATATTAGTTACAGTTACTGTAATTTATAGTTTCCGAACGATTACTATAAATATTTGACGAGTGATTTTAGACTGTATATAACTCGGAAACGACCACGTGGACTCAATTCGTTCTAACCAGGGGACTTTTAGAACTTTGTTAGAAGTTAGATTTTATTTTTTGACATACCACGTTCCAACATGAAGTTATCTATTCACACAACTTTTCTAAAATTAGTAGTGGTCAACTTGGTAAGGCATTATTCCGAACTAATCACATTAATCAGTTTACTACTTTGTAATCAACGGCCAATTACTCCTACTCAGGCTTTACATGTTATCAGTTTCGATGGTAATGACGAAGTGTTCTATAAGGGAAATTATCCTCCCTCCATACACGATTTGAAATACTTTGGCAGATTCGGAAAAATCAACCAAGAGGGCAAATTGAAATTACTTCAGTCGTTTTTCTCTATCTAACATTTGTAATATTGCCTTATTGAAACCTTTAACAAAATTAGAGGAAAGGGTTTTTATTCTTTTAATTAGCATGGTTTTGTATGCAAAGACGCCAAGGTCATTGGTGCCAGCGTTATATATTATTAATCAAAACAAATGAATAATATAAGTACACTAATTTAAAATACAAAATTAAGGTGCTATCATTCTTAACCTTAAAAGCCGCCATATAAATTCGACAAACTTTAAGTATGAACAATGTATAATACAAAAGTAATCATTCCTTAGTTCAAGAATGCAGTAACCTGAAAATTATATTTCTTAAAGAAAATTACCTAACTTTATTAGTGGAATTTACCAATACAGAAACTATTAAAATGAAATATGATTATAAACATTTCAGAGGAATATCACAATGCTCCTTTTTATGTACAGTCAAGGAAGATCACCCCTTTTCATCTTTCTGTGATTGGTCGTAAGGATTTTGAGCAACATTTATTCATAACATTTTCATTCATATGTTGCTTTTTGTAGTCATTCTAAATTTGGGAAGAAGCGAAAAAAAGGCGTTAGCAAACTATTTGCTTTGACTTTTATGGATTGGTACCGTTATGCAAAACTCCATCCAAATGTTAATCAAAATTTAAGCTGCTTTTTACAAAATACTGATTTCCCAATGGGACAATGACTTGAATTTGGATGACGTACGCATAAACATATAACGCGTGACGAAACTTTCAAAGCGTTCTCTAAATGCTTATCAAGCAGTCCAAAACAAAGAATTACCAAACTATTGTGTGTTGCCACATAAAATAAAAATTAAATTTAAATTAACTGCAGTAACGATAATAAATAGATGCTTAATATTGCTATTATATCATTAACTTATAGGATGTGTTTTCTTCATATTATTTCTGTGATAATAATTCCCTGACCTTTGATGGCATACAATTTCCTCTTCGTACTGTAATTTTAAATAAGTACAGCGCCATTTTTCTAAATCCTTAAAAAGAATATTTATACCCCATTTCCGCCAAGGACTAGAACATGTCAATTGGCGAATAATTTAGTAATCACGCACCTAACAGAGCTCAAGGATCCCATTAATTTAAACGTACAGTTTGACGTGTACTCGTATTTCTATGTATATTTAATGTCTCACTACTGAAATAAGTTTGTGTACAACCGAGGGTACACTAAAATGTTAAATGCACCAATATTTTCCAATGTGCGTACCTTTTCCAGGAACAATAAATACCACAGAATTGCATAATTTTAACCACAAATTATATTGTATTTGTAAACTGCATTTTAGCTGCACGCAATATCCCTTACTGACAATGGCTTTTACCTTACATAATTATTACTGTTAAATATGATGGTGGTATTGCTTGCTTAGTTATAGTGCGTGTTACATATACGTAACTTATACAATACCAATCAGTTTTCTTTGGCGGCGATTTGCATCATTCTTATATAACCCTTTCAGGGTGCAATGGCATGCTCTATTCTTACAGAAGTTGGATCATTAAATTTGGGTATGAGTGGTTAATGTAATATTGCAATTGCGATTTAAGACAGGTCATGAACGAGCGTTGCACCATGGACAGTTAAACTTTTAAATTAATCTCTTGTTGTTTAAAAAACGAACAATACGTCTATAGTGTGATATGCAGAACCAATTATTTTTATGGCTATATCTTGTAGCGGATGTGGTTCATGGACATAATGGTTATTTACTTTCACACACTGCGTTATTTTGTTATGCAGTCGCAAAGATTAATTTTGAAAACAGCAATCTGCCGTACCTATTGGTTTATCTATGAAGCATTTTTTTTATTTAAGAAAAGAAAGGTTGCAGAAATTATGTGATGGCGAATGTAAAGTACCAGTACACATACCTATTCACAGGTAATACACGAATTCTACAGGCACTATCCAAAATCTTCTTGGAGAATAAATCATTTTTAACCCATGAAAGCCCAAATTAATTTTTTTTTTTCAGTTGAAATTTTCGAACATTTTTACAATAAAATTGATCTATGTAGACCAAGAACGTTTATTACAAAAATGCCAAAACCATTCGTTACATTTACGTAACGCTGGGCTTTTGCACTACCTATTTGATACAGATCATGACAAAATGAAAAAGTATTTAAAAAAACTAAAAATAAACTTTATTTACTATAAAAACCCTTATTGCAAGTTAAACAAAGTTCTACATCACATTTCTTACACATTGTTCTTGCACTTGTAGTACATACCTGCATTGCACAGCGTCTTCTTTTTTTTAACTGGTACGCTAATAGGCAGATGATCTGTTTTATCGTATCGAAATTGGTCACCTACCCTGTTGCTTTGGAAACTGCATAGTGAAGCTGCTGGTCTACCGGCACCCTTTGAAGCAGTTCCGTATTTGACAAGATAATTATTGTCTTGTCGGAATTGCAACTGAGTCATTGATCTTCCCGATTTTTTGAAAATAACCCAAGGATTTTCAATAGACGCATTTATTAACCACGTAAACAGAGGCCACCACCACTTCTTTGAAGGTGTGCCAATTCTATATCGCCCAATATTTTCGTCCATCAAGTCTGTGCCTCCCATTGACGCATTGTATTTACGTATTAGATTGGGTCTGGAAACATTCAGAAATTTTTTTTTCATTTTGGGAATACCTTTTAACCTGAGACGTTGGTTCTGTCCCATAACAAGTGGAAGCAACTGTAACAATATTATTGTCCACCCATCTGACAAATACTATTCCAGTTTCTCGATCAGTTACGGAATGATATTCCCCACGTACAGGTTTTTTTTGAGAGCAGTTTTTGCTGGACGTGGTATGCCTTTTAGGAGCCTATTATCTCTAACTGTTCCAGTGCACAAGTATCCACTTTCTCTCATATCCCTCAAAAAAAATACACTTGTAAACAAATTAACTAAGTAAATTCTATAAGGTAATCTTTTTTGTCTTCAGGCATATCCCTCATCATCACTTGAAGTGGCGCTGTAGTCTTGCCATATAAAATTTCATCATCTGTATTTGATCTGGGATTTTTTCCCTGGTATAGGTCAAAATTTATTAGGTAGTCAGTCATCTTTAGTATTTAGACACTACATTTTAAAGCCAAATCGAGTTGGTTTTCCCCGAATAAACTGCTTACACGAGTGCCTACCATAATATTTAACCATGGACTCATCATAATTGATATCCTGCTCTGCTACAAAATACTCCAAGAATTTCAAGTGAAGTTTGTCCATAAACGGTCAATTTTTCCAGCATTAATCATTCAAGTCTGGGTGATTATTATCGGCGCAATGCATAAATTTTAAAATATCAAAGAAGCGATTCCGTCGCAGGGAATTCATCACTAGTGAATTTCCCATATCGGGCCGAGAATCCCAATAAAATCTTTTTCTGGTTTTTCATTATACCCGCTTAGTATTAGGATTCTTATAGCACATTTGAGTTCTTCTATGATCAAATTGAAATCGGGATGGTTTTTGAATAAACCATATTGTTTTGACTCATCTAAAAGGTATTCGAATACATCATTACTAAAAATAATACAAACGTATCTATCGGCAAAGGTGGGCAAATTGTGAATAATCAACTGTTCTAAAGCTAGTGTTGACATTCTGAAATATAGCATTTCTCCAATGATGTTTTATTTTTCCTTTTTGATTACATGTTTTACTTGAAAATTCGATTGTTGGTTTTCCTTATCCTCTAGTGATATACAAATACTTGAATTATCCTTTAACTTTATTTCAGCACCAGTCATCAACTGCCGAGCAGGAAGATGATTTAGATCTTTCCCTTTGTCGTCATCTCCAGATTCTTCATTCGTGAGGGTATTTGCTTCAGGAGGTTCGGTGTAAATTTCCTCGACCTCTAAGTCATCACCATAAGCAATTTGAAGTGCTTCTTCAAGTGTAAACCCTTTTCTAAAAAGAAAAGACAAATGATTGTTTTTTTTACAAATCTCCATTTCAAAATAAGTCAGTAATTAAATGACCTAGCGTTACACATATGTAACACACAAGTTTTAGAGTGTATATGGTGAAAAACTATATCACTATTTTAACAATTAAATCTGTTTAGTCATATGCACATGAATTGTTAAATGTATTTCAGTGAGAAAACAAATAGGAAGTTCATTATAATTAAGCTAATTATACTTACATCAAAATTTATGTCCATATTTTATCAATTTCCTGGCAGCAGCTTTAGAATAATGCTTCTCACACCAACATATCACAAGTATGACTGATATATTTTTATTGAAGCTGTTGAAGATATGTCAGGCAATGATACTGGTGGTGCCACCAACCAAATAAAAAATAAGTTTAGCTGCAGCATCTTATTTTATTTACTACTAAATCTGTTACATATATGTAACGCAGGGCTTTCATGGGTTTAAATACAAACTCCGGTATGATAAACGTACTATCGTACCTAACAAACAAATAACCTTAAAATTTCCTGCAGTAGAATTGACTAAAGAAAATACTAACTTGCATCAATCTTTCGACTGTCAAAATAATTCTTTAGGCCTTACTTAAACCTAAGAGTAATTTTTTAGACCTTCATCGGAGTTGTAGGTTTCTGTGTAACAGCGCACGGCAACAATTTTTAATATTTTTCCTTCGACAAAATTCTAACGGAAAATACGTAAATGGTTGAACAGTTTATAGCAGAAAAACGTAAACAAAAGTCAAAGACTTACCGATGTTGATAGCGGCAGCGGCCCAGTTTTATCGCTTGAAGCTGTAAGAGGATATTTTGGAAAGAAAAGGAAAGGAAACAAACAACAACTCGCACTAAACAATTAGACGGTCCGAGAGCACTTCCGCCGGATTCGCGAAGTTGACGACTCGACAGGTATTTTCAAACTCGACTGTCACTTTCAAAGGCTCGACGGTTAATTTCAAAGGCTCGACGGTCACTGATAACACACGCTATGATTGTTCCGGTTTTGACCGTGCGTGCGTTCAGTTCATTTGAAAGAAATGGTGAAACCAAATTAAATTGAATATCGCACTTGTTGCACAAATAGGAGTGTATGGTGAAAACGAACAGAATTCCGATCTATTTTATGAAAATAATACACACATTGCGTGGTTCATAAAAGAATACACATCTTAACAATCTCTAGAAAAATTACCATAATAGCCATCAAACGTTTATTTAACACAAAATGAAAATAAAGAATGAAAATTCAAGTTTTGAAAGTCACATCGTCCAAGTGATTTCCTTTGCGGTGCGCATATTCTTCCAAACGGGCTTGTAGATTCTGTAAAACACGAGTCCGGGTATTTCGCAAAATTGCTGCAATTTCTTGTCGAACATCGAATGTCAGATGAGCGATTGTCCTTGGACGATTACAAAAAACTTTACTCTGAAGGTACTTATATAAACAATTTCTCGAGTTAAATGAGGTCTACGCGAAGGCCACGAAATGTTCCTTCGTCTCGAGATTAACTTGTAGAAAAACATTTCCTTCACCGTTTGTATGTTAGCATTTGCTGTGTGTCCTGAGGCACCATCCTGTTGAAACCGCGTATTTCTATTGCAACCTAAAACTTCTCCCAGTGTTGGAACCAGAAAATTTCTCAGCATGGTGCAGTAGTATTCAAAATTCACAGTTAGTGCGAACACCAAAAAATCGGGATCGATGATATCCCGCAATGCTATTCCATCCCAAACCGTAACCTTCGCTGAGTCAAGCGGTCGCTGATGCTGCAAGCGCAGATTTTCAGGAGCTCAATAGCGACAATTTTGTTTGCAAACGGAGCCGTTAAGGTAAAAATAGACCTGGTTCTACAAAATAATGTTGTCGAAATTTGCTAATCGCTCCAAAGTCTCTTGGGCCTCATTTGAAATTTGGGAAATCGAGCCAACATCTCCCTTACAAACGTATGCGTAAGGTAAAGTCTATCTTCTTCAACTCCTGCACTAATTGTAGCTTACAAGAATGTATTTTCAAGTCAAGGCGTAAAATAGGATGCACATTTTGTCGCATTCTAAGAGGCGCCAACCGCCCACGAGTTGAAATTCTTTGTTTCCGCGCTTAAAGACGCTCTTACACACTTGACGTTCTCACTAGTTCGAACGACCCTTGTGCGTCTTTGAAGTCGCATATTTTATGTTGATCTTGTTGTAGAAAATTTTTTGACCCATTAAGTAATCAAATTAGTGCCAGGACACTGGTTAGTCTTACGCTAACCATTATTCAACACAAAATCGACGACGAACAGTTACATACGAAACACTATTCTCAAGAAACATACGCACGCTGCTCTCCTGCTTAATTCCTTATAGAAACTAATGTTTCCGTATCAGGGCTACATATCAACACTACCATGGCGACCGGCGCACCAGCGTTTAGGAACCGCATCTGCTTCAAGCGTGAATTTCTATATAGGCCATCCGGTATAAGGGTTGATTTAGGACTAGGTGTTTGACATTCAATAACAAAAGTAAGTAACTATTACTTATTGATCTTTATTAGCTTGCGGCTCGATTAGTTTTGTATTAGTAAGTTAAACCAATTCCAAAAGGCTTATTTGCTTAACAATAGTAAAACTTTTTGTTTTTCTCTAGCACACTTATGCACAATATAATTTGGATACGTTTTATTTGTAATATACGATACAATCAGCTGACTGGAAAACATAAGAAAGTCAGTTTTATTTGTTACGTGCAGTTCCTACACCCGAATAAGTTCATTCTAATGTAATTAAATTTCATATTCCCTACTGTATTCAAGATCGCTTGCAAAATTGTTAAGCGTTTTCGAGTGCCCTCTAAATTTAAATGATTATTTATCACCCTTTAGATTTTTATTAGTATATTTAGTATAAGTTAAAGTACCACAATCTATCTTTGTCTTTCATATAGCATTGAAAATGTATTAGGTTATCAGCAACGTTTGCTTTCTGAAATGATTTGCACGAATTATTTAAAAGGATTACCACAAGTTTCATATAAAGTGGGCTTTCTAAATATGTAATTAGCAAGTTTGACTCCGTTTCAATTTAAATGATTGTTTATCTAACATACTGTAGAATTTTATTAAAATATTTAGCTATAAATTTAAATGCTCCATATCTATTTTGATTGGGCCTTAATATCTGAGATTTTATTATTAACAAAGTAGTGAAATTTATTTTATTTAATAGTGTTAAAAGGTGGTTTGATTATCAAAACATTTGATTCTAGAGAAATTACAATGTTACAATATGCTTTCCGCAAAATTGGTTACGGACACACATTTAGATTCATGAAATTCCCGCTATCCGTTATCTCTAGACTGTATTAATATTACATTTTCTATAATTTTATGCGAAAATATAGGCAAATTTTCAGCCACGTCGTGCATAAGTCCTGGGGTCGATGTACTTTTGTGTTGTTTTATAACGTTTTACGACCTGTTCCACTATATAGATTAACATGATTATTGTATTTTATCAATCATTGTTCGCTCTGTTGGTTTCTCGTGTCTACACATGGATGTATGCAATTGATGTTGCAATCGAAAAAATTATTATTGTATTTGCTCTTACGGCTTAAAAACGAAAAGTTGAAGTGCTTTCCGTTACAAAAATGCGTTCTGTTTCGGAGTCTGTTAGTGATATAGTGAATTGTTCGTTCTAAGTTTTAAAGTTAGGATTTGGATAATGGATCTTCTATAAGTTGGTTGTACAACGAATATAACTCATCAATTCTTTTAAGAAACCGTTATTTCGTTTGTGTAAAATTAGATATATGCAACCCCTTTTCAGTATAAATCCTGGAATGTTTTTTGTGGAACAGGGACGTAAGATCAGAAAATCAAAGGCTATTCGATCCGTTTGCCGACGGCTCCCTTACAGATGTTACTGGTATTCTAAATTCAAATAATTATTCCTTTTTGTTTACAATTTAAAAATATTATAAATTTTACTAGGCAATCGAATGTCTAAAAATGAACACTTAGCATGGATTGAAAATAAACAAATTCAGCTACTAGTGATTTAAAATGAGATTTGGCAGCTATCGGAACGCCATTCCAAGCTGTAAAATTTGCTGGTTTTTATTTTCTACATCGATTTGATGATTTTCCTCGTGGAAAATTGGGTCTGCATTTTCTTTAAATTTTTAGGTTACTCACCGTGCGACTAAAAATGTACCGGTGTGGAAATTTAACTTACTTTGATCAAATCATCTGAGTGTGCTTATAACGATGATTGTTACTGTTTGGGTATTTATTTGGAGAGTGTGTCACTTTCACCGACCATAGAACCTTTCTATACTAAAATTTAGAGTACAGTATTATTCAACTGTGACACTTTTGTTTCTAATAATTTCTTGTTACAGCTACAGCGAAATGCATTTCGACTCGTAAATGGTTTTTTTCTGAAATACTGTAATTTACCGTTACAATTTTTTTTTATTTACTTATCAAGAGTTATTTGTGGACAATACGTAAGCATATGATTTTATGACTATTTTGATATTAAAGATTTAGCATTGCGTAACTACAGGATCTGAAAACAGTCCACTGTACATATGTTTGTTTAAGTTTTTTATATAAAAACTAGGATTAAGGTAGCAACTTAGGTTACGGTAATAAAAGATGGGTATTATTTATTTTTGCAAAGATTTTTGCACTATGTAAATTCTCCGGGATATGCTGGATACATGTTGTTTTCTATGTAATTTGGTTTTTTTTTATAACAAGTTTGTAGATAAATTTTCTTTCTTGAGCTTTTCTTTCTCTTTCTGTGTGTCCCACACCACTCTACGACGTTTTTAGCTAGCACGACATTACTTAGTTGAATTCCTTTTCTCTTTTTTTGTAGCGATTCTCGTTGGGAGTTTCTTTGTTTAGTTGAATCATCTTTATTTGATAATTTTTGGGTATTAATTACAGCAGTTGTGCACAGTTTTAGTTATATAGTATTAGTCAGGTTATACAGAATAACATGTTTCCATAGAATAATAAACAATGTTTAACTACCAATATCCAAAGTTTTTTAACTTGTTTACATATCTTTATTTAGAAGAACGGCAGAAACTTATATATTTACATTTATATAACTGCTGAAACTTTCAACACCCTTAAGTCTACAGCTCACAAGTCCATAAATTACAAATGACTACTACAAAATTACATATTAGTTATCAACAATTGCGGTAAAGATTATTCACAATCATAGCACTCATTTGCCTGCCTTCTATTAAATCAGCGGCATCCTTAGCAATATTCTGATGCTCCAGAATATACATGCCTAAATCGAGAGCATCGTCGTCTTCCTTTTGGTCAGGATTAGGCACGTTATGTGGAATACATAAATTGTGGAGGATTCCACAAACATTCTCATTTTACCACATTTTGGTGGAAGGTAATATAGAGTACGGTCTTTTAATAGACATCTGAATCGCGTTTTAAGAAGACCATTACAACACTCAATCGTGCACTTTGCACATTTAAAATCTTTGTTGTAGTAAACTCGGTTGAATTGTGATCAGGATTATGAAGGATATCTAGAATCACCTATAACAAAAGTGTGTGAAATTTGCATATATATATATATATATATATATATATATATATATATATATATATATACATAAAAAACTAGTTATTTGCAGTCCGCAATAAGGAATTGTGTAAAACAATAAAAAATAAGATGTATTTTTATTCACCTATACAAAAGAGCAAAAGAGCAAAGAGATAGCTGTAGGAGGGAGCGTAGAAAATAGATGGAAAGAAATAAAACTGACTGTACATGATACAGCAACACAGACTATAGGTAAGAAAAAAATAGAAGCGAGAAAACCCTGGGTAACAAAGGAGATATTAGATTTAATAGAGAATAGAAGAAAGCTCAAACCTTTCAGAGAAGTGGATAGTGAAAATAAGCAAAAATATAATACAGTTAGAAATAAGATAGTACATGAGTGTAGAAAAGCTAGAAATAAATGGATGGAGGAGAATTGTAAGGAATACAAGATGATTTGAGAGTAGGTAAGACAGACAGGGCTTACAGAGCAGTTAAAAAGTTTTTGGGAAGATAGGAAAAATATAATGGTATTAGAGACGAGAATAATGAGCTTCTAATAAATAAAGTTGAGGTAGCTGATAGATGGAAAAGATATTTAGAAGATTTATATAAGGGAGACGATATGGATGAGTTAGAGAACGACCAAGAAGAGGATGTAGAAATAGGGTTCTCAATATTAAGAGAGGAATTTGATAGAGCTGTTCGGAATCTTAAATTAAATAAAGCGCCAGGTATAGACGATATTCCCGCAGAATTAATAAAATATGCAAGTCAGAAAACTTTAGACAGATTATATGAACTAATAAATGTAATATATGACACAGGTGAGGTTCCAATAGATTTCGAAAAAAATATTATTATCCCAATCCCAAAAAGTCAGGAGCTGATAGGTGTGAGAATTTTAGAACAGTTAGTTTAACTTCTCATGCTTCCAAAATACTAGCAATAATAATTAAAAATAGAGTAGAAGCTTTGACTGAGAATTATTTAGGCGAAGACCAATATGGTTTTCGTAAAGACAGAGGGACTAGAGAACCGATACTAATGATTAGGGTAATTATCGAAAAAGGTTACAAAAAATAAAAGACTCATTTCGCGTTTGTAGATTTAGAAAAAGCATTTGATAGGGTTAATTGGATTGTTATGTTCAGGGTTTTGCAAAAATAGGAATCTCTCATAGGGATAGAAAAATTATTTACAGTCTATATAAAACCAAAGCGTAGTAATTAGATTTGATGAAATAGAAAAGGAAGCTAAGATTAGAAATGGTGTTAGACAGGGTTGTATACTGTCTCCTTGATTTTTAATGTTTATATTGAGGAAGCTTTAAACTTAGCCAGAGAGAAAAGAGATAGGTATTAGTGTACAGGGACAGAAAATAGACATGTTACGTTTTGCAGATGATATAGCCATTATAGCAGAGTCTAGAAAAGAGTTAGGAGAGTTTTAAATATTTTAGATGAGATACTACGGAGTAACTATAGTATGAGAATTAACTCAGTAAAGACAAAGATAATGACAAGTGAGTTACAGCCTAGTTCTAAACCAAAATTAAAAATAGGTAATACCGAGTTAGAGGAGGTAGATGAATTTTGCTATTTAGGTAGTATAATTACAAAGGATGGACGTAGCAGAAGGGATATAGTAGCTAGAATAGCTCAAGCTAGAAAAATGTTTTTAAAAAAGAAAGACTTACTAATAGCTAATAGTATTAGTTTAGATAATAGAAAAAGTTTCTTAAAGTCGTACGTATGGAGCGTTCTACTATACGGTAGTGAGGCTTGGACAATTAAAGAAGTAGATAAGAAAAGATAGAAGCTTTTGAAACTTGGTGTTATAGGAGAATGTTAAAGATTAGTTGGACAGATAGAGTGACAAACGAGGAAGTTTATAGAAGGATAGGTGAAGATCCCTGTATGTGGAAACAATTGAAGGTCAGGAGAGATAGAATGATAGGGCACCAGTTAAGACATGAGGGACTATTTAGTAAAGTCTTAGATTATAGACTACCAAATAAAAATAGAGTAGGAAGGCCTAGACAAAGCAATATTAGTCAAATTATTAGAGATTTAGGTTGTGAAGGGTATGTAGACCTTTTTAGACTAGCTCAGAATAGAAAAGAATTTAGAGCTGTTTCAAACCGACTTTAAGTAAGTCCGAAAACAAAACAAAAAAATAAAAATCAGTTAACTAAATGTCACCAGGACATAACTCACAATTAGTTAGCGGTCTGGCATGTTGGTAGCGATTCGTTGCTTAAGCCTTACCATAACATATAATTTAATAAACGTCACCATGACATAACTCACAATTAGGTAGCGGTCTGGTATGTGGGTAGCGTTTCGTTGCTTAAGCCTTACCATAACATATATTTTAACACTTTTCCTTTTGAAGGTTATATTTCATTTCCTTATAAATGGTAAACATGTAAACATGTTAGAGTTCTTTAACAACCATCATGTTGCTAATATCTATGTAAAGTCAGATGGATAGGAGAAAGATAAAAGGATATAGGAAGACCTAGACCAAACTATATTAGTCAAATTATTAGAAATGTAGGTTGTGAAGGGTATGTAGAACTTTTTAGATTAGCACAGATTAGAAAAGAAGTTAGAGCTGCGTCAAACCGACCTTAAGTAAGGTCGAAAACAATATGATGATGACAAATCGGCTAATAGTTGTATAGCCATTATCAAAACAATAGCTTTATTAATTCACAAGGGGAGAAAACATCCACTGACCGGCCGGTTTCAGCTTCCTGAAGCATCTTCAGAGTGAATTAGTTTCCAACCCTATGAAGTAATCAAAGCTATTATACTAATATAATTTCGAAGGAATCCTTGTACTATGGCAAAAGTAAGTAATATCGCCATCAGATGGTAAAATACCAACACTACTAAGCGTGGAAATACAAAGATTGATTCAAAACTACATCGTCGTTCTATAGATGGCTATTCAAGTATGTCTGGCTTTTGAGATTTGAGAATGTTATAGCAAAATTTATTTTCAAAATAACAAACCTTCTTGTGGTGACACCCGTTTCTTGCCCCAAAGGCAATTCATAATAATAAAAGACTTGTTATTTGCAGTCCGCAATAAGGAATTGTGTAAAACAATAAAAAATAAGATGTATCTTTATTCACCTATACAAATTGGGCTAATAGTTGTATACCCATTAACAAATCAATAGCTTATTAATTCATTTGCGAATTAAATAAAATGCAGGATGTCTTTTATTTAGTTGTCGCACTGCATGCTTTACTTGAGATTGATTCCAGATATATGCATCATGGGAGATTCCTGGAAAACGTAGATTTACATTTAAAATTTTCATATTTCTGTCACAGACCTAAAAATCTAGTGTTTGGTAAATAGTACATTCATAATTAGACACTAGAAGAATATCCTCACCAACTGTACATTCAGTGAATGATAATTTTTTCTGTTTACATGAATGTGTTCCAGGTACAGTGCATGCTCCTTCGGAGGAGAAACCAGTGCCATATGTGTGCAGTCTATAAACCCAAAGAGACTATACTTGTCGGAAAATCTAACAAAATGGTATTTATTTATCTGTAGTACAATAATTTAATTTCATTTTACCCTCAACCGATAGTATCCAGTTCATCTAATGTTGCAGGAAGTTGCACAAAACGATGAAATATTTCCGGACGATTTGTAGCATTGACTACTTTTTCTAGGCATCTACTAACAGTAACTTGACTAACACCATTAAACAAGTTGTGACCCACTCTGGTTTGATAGCAACCAGATGCAAAAAATTGAAGTGAGATTAATATCAGAATATCAAATTAAAAAGAAGCGTAATAAATTAATAAAGTATTATCACAATTTACCTTGGTTCGCATGCCTACAGCTGAAGTTCGTGTAGGGGCATTTAGAAACGGTACTAATAAATTTATAAATTCTACAATCAATTCTGCTCAGTCTGAATGCTTTTATGAAATTTCAATCGTTCAGCGTGTTAACAGGATCTATTCCATGAATAAAGGTTCTTAGAATTTTTCCTAATATTATTAACCATACGAATTACATCAATTCATTCCCCATTTTATTAAATTGCAATTTATTTTAAAATTAGAATTAAAATAACTCGCCTAAATGAGAAGGCATACACCTAACCTCCAAAACTTTCATTACAACTGACAGCTGACTAACAGATTCTCATGAGGATGTTCTGTTCCAAACGGATATACTAGGGTAAAAATATTCCAACCACTATATTGTGAATACTTTCGCATGCGAATTTCGAGAATCGAAAGTTTTAGTGTAGAAAAGACGTCATATTCACGTGGGAATTAATTCCAACGATTTTAAGAATTGTGGCTCTGGCGTGTTCGTCTATATGATATTGAACTTCTAAATAATTATAATTACTTAAATTAACAAATGAAAATTGTTGAATAATATTTGTATATGCTTTAAACGTAATTATATGAAAATTATGATTCTTCAATTATTAAATATGAATGAAACCTTCTTTCAAAATATTTACAAATACGATTTTTCTCTTATTAAATATAATTGAAATCTCTTTCTATGCATTATATGTATATCTATTTAAAATTTGATTTTTTAATAATTATACATGAATGAAATTCTAGGTTTTTATGCGTTAAACATATCTATTACCCATTTATGTAGTGCATTTCAGAAATGATTCCTCTATATCCCATTTGCAAATAAATGACTAAGTAAATTGCTTCCTTTCGCATTTTCTCGATTTTTCTTAGGCAGTTTACAAGTATATGCATGACGATTCCTCTATAAAATGGTAATGCATATACTTCATCTCTCTGAATTTTCTTTTTTAATGCGATTATAAAACACTGAGTTAACTTTCTTTAAAATACACCTCAATAACAACGAGTTTTTATAGTCCTGAACCGATTTTGTTAATACACTACTACTTTGAAACTTCTGATATTGTATCGAACGTTAATTTACTGTTTTTTATTAGGCCCAATACAGGTTTAATTATTCACAATCATTTACATAGAATCCTTAATATACTGAGATGTCGCTGCAGACACTACTGATGAAAATTACAAAACCTAATTTATTACTTCACATCGACTACGCTATTTTTTAAATAAATTTGATCAAGTAATTTATCTACAAAAGCAGTAACTATTCAAACTTAATATATATAAACATTAAGCTCTCTATTTTAATATTCGATGCAATAATTAATTTCGTATCATTTGTGAATTATTCTACAGGCTGGTCTAACCGTCAAATCGTACGGTTTATGTAACTAAGTATCATCTCATTTGTTTTTTTTATTTCGATTCTTTTACACCCTTGGAGCTGTCAATCAATCCACGGCTATATCCCTTTAAATTCTAGATTGTTGCAGTATTCTAAATAGGTAACGTAAGGAGTTTAATAAATTCGAGACGAAAAATATTATAAAATCTTGTGGAGAATTGGTTTTGCAATTTTTTATTTTGTTAATAATTTTTAATTCCTTTTAATTGTCCCTGTTCTGTAAATCTTTTACAAGAATCCTCTATATCATTGGTATAAGCTTTAAATATGCTACTTAAAAATAAGCAACAACGTTAATATAGAAATCGCTTATAATCATCCCGTAATGATGTTGAAAAACATGAGACAATAAATTAAATAATGTCAGACTTTTTATAAACTACGCATATTTGTTATAATTACTTGCACTTTGATTTACTTTTTCTTTTTGACACTATCACGATTATAATTTCTTTGGTAAGATTAAAAGTGCAGTTTTATAACAACACTGTAGTAACAATGTAAAGCGCATTTTAATTAATCTCTTACAGAAATTGATTATTAAATGCGCAAATTATGTATGAAAAATTCCCAAATAGATATTTTTATATTTTAATTAATTGCTACGAAGAATAGATCACAGATAATTATAAAAAAGGTTATTCTGATTTTCCAATCTTTATGTAAATGTTACTCAACTACGCTAGTACTAAATATAATAAGGTGAAACAGTTCAAAGTTGCTATATTTAATTGCTTCTAGATGCACCCGTACTATCAAAACAAACACATAAAACATAAAAATATAACTGACCAGATCAATAAATTTATCTATCAACTCGTCACTGCACAGGGTTTGACTTAATATTTTTAACGACAATATTTTTGTTCCAGATCCAAGACTGAGGCATAGTTGGAAAGGTCACGACATCCTACACTTTGCATTTTCCGACAGCATAACAAGGTACGCAGTTGGTAATGCAACCCTTTTTGTGTATGTGAAAGGTGTTGAAAGGAGGCCGCTGCCGAGTTTCCATTTAGACGTTTTTAAAGTACATAAAAACCCCGAAGATCCCGATAAACCTAAGAAAGTAAGTGTTGCGTCAAGAAAAGTCACGCAACCTTTGGGACGAGGCGATTGGATAAAAATTGACATTACAGTTATGGTTTCAGAGTGGTTTAAGGGCGCTAGGGATAATTACGGATTTATAGTTAATGGTGTGGTTAATGGTTCGAAAGTGGTTGTGACTGACATTGCAACAGATGGCGAAAGCAAGGTTAGTTACAAAAAGTTGTAGGGTATAGTTGTTTTGACGTTTTATTCTAATTTGAGAAATGGTGTGCTTTATAGCAGCACAATGACAAGTATTGAACTATCTATAGACAAAGGGTAGGAACCTGCTTCCTTTTGTAGTTAGTAGGTGATAGTTATAGTAAGTGGTCGATAATGTATTGCTAATTGTTTGCATCTAAGTGTTTATAATAGGCAAACAACTTATATTTCCAAAGGCAATAGAAGATCAAACTAAACTCTAGGGTTTTTTGGGGAACGAAATCTAATATCCATGGCTGTTAATGATATTATGTACCTATGGTGACCATGGGAATTTAACATATAAAATCATACTTATATAGCTTCCTGCATCCTATTTATTTTACGGCAAAGGTGCAAGAGACAAAATGTTTAAATTTTAAAATTGTTCATGGTGACAGTTGCTTATCACCAAAGCCTCCATAATTGAAATACGCTTGTAACGAACATTTCTTCATACACTCGCGTCACTAACTGTAACAAGTATCTTATTTTCTTTTACCCGGGGAATTAGTGATAGAACTACTACCCCATTACCTATCTATTTTACTGGTAAGTCAAAGGCGTATCACTTACCACAAAGGAGAGCCTAGGTGATAGACGGTAAATGGCTTCAGACGAAGGTAAACATAGCTCGGGCATGAACCCTTCCTACACAAGAGTGGTCGTAGGTTTTGTCGTTTGCTTGGTTCAATAACAGACGCTAACGGGGAAGGGAGGGCGCCATAACTTAAAACACTCCTGCACAAAGATGGAACAATAGAAATTCTTAAACTCATGACGTTAAAAAAATACCCCAAGGGCAACCAATATTTTCTAATTAATAATCTGAAAATGCTGTAAGTGTAAATGTAAATGTTAATGCAGCAAGACATCTGAATTTAGATACATGCATATGTATGCATCACATAACAATTTTCGCGTGTATTCAGGTAATATCCTATCTGTGGATGCATTCTCGAGCAACAGCCTACAGTGTTGTTTATCAGACAACTATTTGAACAAATCTCGATCATAATTAGGTCTTCAGTTTTGGAACTGGTTAGACGCGTAGCTTCATTGTTTCCTATTCTGAGCTAACCTACGCGTCTCTCTGAAATTCCCACATCATAGGTCTTTCACTATCTGCGTGCAATAGTCTGGTCTAGGTCTACCTCTACCTCTCTGCCTGTAATATATCCCTCACTGTTCCTCTAGTGCCCTAGAACATGTCCTATTACTCTTATTTTATTTTTCTTTTTTTACATATATCTTTCTTCCCCTACTATTTCGAGAAACTCCTTGTATTTAACTTTGTCTGTCCATGCTATCATTATCATTAGTTGAGAATATTTTGCTAAACCAACACCTGTGGCTGTTTATAGTAATCAGTAAGTTTAAGTACAAATTTTTTTTCGTTTTAGGTTTTCCGTCTTGGAATGGGTTGGACGCGTACCGCCATCAATTTCTATCCTGAACTAGCCTATACATTTTCCTGAAATGCCCACAGCCTGCAACTTTGACTATCTGTGTGCAGTAGCTCAACCTATGTCTGCCTCTACCTCTCTATTTTCCTATCTCTGCTTCTAATTTAGTCCACACTATTCTCTCATGCTTTAGTATGTGCTTGTGATCCATCATCCTATTTTTTACTGTTTTCCACATATTTCTTTCTTCCTTTATCATTTCTACAAACTTTTTGTTCATAATTTTGTCTATCTATGACGTCTTCATTATACGTCTGTAGCATCACAATTCAAAGGCTTCTATGTTTTTCCTGTTCGCTTTTCCTACTGTCCACGGCTCACTACTGTACAGTGCTGTACTCCACACATATGGTTTCAGCAATCTTTTTCTTGTTTCTATGTTTGTTGTCTTTAACCATAGTAGTTGCTTTTCCTTGTTAAATGCAGCGCGGCCTTGTGCTGATATTTGTTTCATATTTTTAGCACGTTTCCCATCTTGCATTATTTGGCTTCCTAGGTACCAAAACTCCTTAACCCCTTGTAAGTTTTTGTTTACTATTTGTATTATAATTTTTGATTTATTTCCCTTCCTTTACATACTAGTATTTTAGTTTTATTTTTGTTAATTTTGATACCATTTTATTAAGAGCTGCTTTTAACTCTTCCTTGCTAGGTGCTAATACCGCTATATCATCTGCAAATCTAAGCATATCAATTTTTTGTCCCTGCATAATAATTCCAAATGTCTTCCCTTACATTTGACAGTACTCATTGTCTTTTCAATGTACAAGTTAAAAACTAACGGGGATAGGGCACATATTTGTCTTGCCCGTTTCCTAAGATTTACATCTCTAGGTCCTTTTTCTAATTCTATTGTCCTTGTTTGCTCTATGTATAAGCTATGTACTATAATTCTATCCCTAAAACTCATTCCAATTTTTTTGAATAATTCGAACACTTTTTTCAATTTTACATTGTCGAATGCTTTTACAGATCTACAAATTCTATATACGCGTTTTTTTCTTTTTCTATTGTCTTCTGCATCATCACCCTCAGAGCTAAAATAGCCACCTGTGTTCCTCTGTTTCGTCTAAATCCAAATTGATCTTCTCCTAGTATCTCTAAAGCACGTTTTTCCATCCATTTTTGTACAATTCTAGTTAATATTTTTGGCACGTGTGCTGTCAAACTTATTGTTCTAGTGCTGTTAGTTCCTGTCCTGCATATACATTCTTTATGTATTCTTGCCATCAAATCACCTTCTCGTTATTTTCTATAACCATGTCTCCTTCCGCGCCCAAAATATTTTTGCTATAAGGTTCTATATCCCTAAACTTGATTGTAATTAGTTTGTATGCTTCGTTTGTCTTTCCTATTTCCATCTTAGTTTGTACCCCTTTGCACTTTTCATCAATTCATGGTTCTTTAATTTTTCTGCATTTGCGAATCATTTCCCATTTTATGGCTTTGTACCTCTGTTTTCACTGCTTCGTATCGTCTGTTTTTGTATTTTTGTCTTTTTTCTATTAAATTCAACATATCCTTTGTTATACATGGTTTCTTATTTTCTTCTAGTGTGTACCCCAGAATATCTCTGGCCACCATGTCTAAGCTGGATTTACTGTTACTCTATTCTGTTTCTGCTTTCTTAGTATCCTTTTTTCAAATCTTGGGTGAATATTTAGTTTCTTAGAGCCAAAGTCCCTTTTAGCATTCCTTTTTTACAAATTTTTTAATAGAAGAGCGGCCTTCAGAATTACGATGTTGTGGTCGGTGTCTATATCTGCATGTGGGTAGCTTTTACAGTCTTTTATTTAATGCCTAAGCCGAATGTAATCTATTTGATATCTTCCTATGTCTCCTGGCATCGTCCACGTGTATCGTCTTCTAGCATGATGTTGAAACAATGTGTTTGTGATGGTTAAATTGTTTTTGTCCCAAAATTCTACCAGCCTATTTCTCGTGTCGTTTCTCGTGCTTAAACCAAATAAACCTACTACCGCTCCTTCCCTACCCTTATCTACCATTGCATTAAAATCCCGCGTAATTATTAAATGTTTAGGTCCTTTTACGTATCTTAGTATGTTTTCGATATCTTTGTAGATCGTTTCTACATCTTCCTCACTGTAGCTAGTAGTGGGCATGTGTACTTGTATTATTAATGTGTTTACCGGTATAGATTCTAATCTAACCATGAGTATCCTATCTTTTTTTGCATAACTGTCCCCACACTGAAATTTTTTTTCTCTGATCTTGTATGAATTATCTTAGAATCTCCGCACCAAAAATTCCCCAACTCTGGCCACCAAAATTCCCTAATCCCTGCTATGTCCAATGCTAACCTATCCATTTCAATTTTTAAATTATCTAGCTTACCTACATGCTTCATACTGCTAAGATTCCACGCTCCGACTCGCACAAATCTGGATTTGTTTTCATTTTCACGGTCTGCCATTCAGTCAAAAAAGTACCAAGGAGCTTCAAGACCTACACCGTATACAACAAATGCTACATAGTGTGAAGCTTCAATACAGATAACAGTAAATAACTCCATAAAGTTTTGAGCGTGTACATTCATCCGCATTAAGTAAAAACATTTGCGACACAACAAATCTTCTTTGAAAATGTGTAGTTTTCTTATGTATATTTTTCAAAACATGCAGAGCAAAATATTTTGCTTTCTAAACCTATGTCACACTGATAAAAAACAATGAGTACAAACCCGTGTACCTAAATTTCCGGATATGTTGTATTAACGAGTTGTATTTTCTATAACATCAGCGACATCTAATAACTGAGATGGCAAAATCCTAGGATTCATCTTCTAATTTTTACCAAATCTGGCCATTTGTATAATTAAACAACATGGAACTTTCTTTAATTTTTTGTTACTTGATAAAGAGCGTCATTTAATGAGTAACATTAATGAGACACATATATTTGTATGAGCCTGATCAGCTTTCAGATCTGATTACTTTGCAGATGGTCAATAAAATTGTTAAAATACTTAAGATCAATCCAGGAACATTAGTAGGTTATTAGTGTTAACTTTGCGTTTGATATAAACCTTGTAACAAAATAATCACTTCAACATATGCGTGTCAAAATAATCATACGTATTTATTACTTAAATAAATGTTTAGTGGGATAAACAGTTTAACTGTCCAAAAACAATTTTCTTAAAAGAACAGCTGGTTTTATATTACATGATACTTTCCTCGATAAGAAAGTTTCGTTAAACGACTACTAACCACTCTGTATAACACTACAAAGTACCAAAATTTAATATCGTACTTACAGTTGTTAATTACTTCTACTAAACGAGGTTTCAAATCTGCATCAACATATTTAAAACAACTTAGCCCATAAACAAGAAATTTGCAGCTGTGAATAAAATGTCGCTAACTTTATTAATCAGAACAAACGACAAGCGTTGAAACTACTTTAACAAACAGTAATGATGAAAGATTATATTGCCTGATGGATGATGCTCACGATCAGTATCTTCAAATTTTTATTTTATAACCAGACGAGAACTTTTGCGTCATGAGTATTTAAAACGTTATTACAAACAATATTTGTTCCAACATTAACTAATTTAAGACGGCATTGCAACTAAAAGCTGTACTAACACCAAACAACAAGTTGATAATGTTCCTAAACTAATAAGGTAACTAAGGCGCGTTTTAGTTGAACTATAGTGCAATTCTAAGATTGCACACCCTTCTAAGAGTCTTAGGCATTCTGACCAGGTTCTCAAAGGAACACAATCCGTTGTGGATATACGTTCATTATTAGCGCAGGCGCAAAAAGGTATTCCTACCACTGTGTTTAAAATGACATCCAAATATTTGTAATGAATATGCTTAGTGTCTGAATATAGCACAACTCACACAACTTGTAAGTATAGCTTGAGAGCTTTTTAATTTAACCAATACTAGTAATAGGACCTTTGAATATTTGTATAAAATAATTGATTACGGCAGTTTAGATAAAAATACAGCAAATTAGAAAGTGCGACATCTATGCTTGCTATAAACTTAAGATTTGTAAATAAATTCAACTTATATAATTTAACGTCTGATTAGTTAGAATCTGATTTAATTAAAAATGATTTATCTGCACATAATAAGCTAAAAAATTAATTTTTAAAGTGGGATTATCTGCATTGTAGTTCTAGGCAAGTATGAGGTACGTTTGTAAGCCTCCATCTGAATCGAGAAATTCCTACCATTGATACTATTCAAAAAGTAATTTCTAAGCCAGCTAAGCATGGTGCAGTTTTTACACCACTCATAAGTTCTTCGTTATTTTACGTTAGATGTTCACGAACAAGAGCTGCGTTGAAAGTTCAGGCAGAAAACAATAATAGCAACAAATTAAATGACATTGCAGCAGTGTATAATAATCCTTGACTATACACTATAGAATTGCATTGAAAATACTGGACAAGAGCAAGTGTAAATCTTATAAATATAGCAATCATCAAGAAATTTTTGAAAGAGTTGAGCTGCCAAAGATGACTTCTGTTAAACAATATGGCTAATCTGGATAATCGGATAATCTGGATAATCGGCATAAACGGTGAACCAAACCGTTAAAATTGCAGATACTGGTACACAGCATCCACACCTGGTAATTGATAACCACCCAAAATATCCACAAACTGCAAATACACGGATTTGGTTACTGCGTAGTAATGTAATCGGACCATTTTTATTTAGGAAACCTTAATGGTTTGAAATATTTGGGGTTGCTACAAAATGATACCGAACACACAGGACTTACTTAGGAAAACGATTGTTTTAGCAGGATGGTTGTCCTGTTCATTTTACGAAAGATGTAATTTGTTTGGCTAAATGAATTGTTTCTTAGTTCATGGATTGCGCTCAGTAGACCGATAAATTGGCCAACTCGATTACCCGATTTATCACCAAATGGCTTTTCCTGTGGGGTTATTTAAAATCAAACGTTTATATTGATTCCTTAAAAAACAAAAGTGTCAGAGAATAGGAATATATATATATATATATATATATATATATATAATACACTATATATAATATATATTGCTATGATAAGAGGGTAGTTTAAGGGTGAATTAAGTCATAGGGGTCGTAGGATAGATATAAATAATTTTAACTTTAAGAAAACCAAATAATTTCATCTATTATAGGAGTAAATCGACTATTTTAGAAAAAGTCAATTGAGAGGACAATGTGTATATAGTAGATTTAATCAAATGCATAAAAAAGAAGCTCATTTTGCAATAATCCGATACCATTTAGCGAAAATAATAATGTTGACGTCCTGTAATAGGCTTTAAGATAAGGTTTTAAACGCAACTAATTGCATCAATATAAATACATTATCAGAAAGATAGATAAACTGGCATTCTGGATATTTAATAATTTCGTCAAAAATATCAACGCATGTATAAGAAAACGCATTGTAATACGTCACTAAATACGTGACTAAAAATAGTACATTTGTTTAGAAAACCAACATATTTTAATAACAAGTAAACACCAGACGGTTAATTGTACGATGAGTTTTGGACTTTTAAACGACAAATATAAAATACGCGACAGAATAAAAGCAATATTTGGAAATTCTAAGAAGATGCTATGAAATATTGAATGTCTACGCATGGGATGGATGGTAGGAACAACAATTAAAACCAGGGAATTTGAGAATTACTACAGAGATACTACTACAGAGATAGGCAAAGATTATCAATAATCAGGCGACGCGCACCAATTATACCATTGATAGGAGGGCTTATAAATACAATAGGGAATGAATAAACATATAGTTCATCTATAACAAGGCGCGAATCACATCAGTATGCAGTAGAAATTTAGGTGACAGTATTAATTAGTGAAAAGTTTATAATTTAGTATAAGTAAAAATTTGAAAGTACCAAATTGGTGCAACGAATAATAGCCGATCTACACATAGACATAAGTTAAACTATTAAATAAAATTTATTCTAATATATTACAATTCAGGGCTCTAAATCAATATCCTCATACTGCTCTAAATCAATGTCCTGATACTAATCTAAATCAATATCCTGATACTGCTCTAAATCAATATCCTGATACTGATCTAAATCAATATCCTGATACAGATCTAAATCAATATCGTCCCACATCCAAATTAAATATCTGAATATATTTCTAAAATGACCTCTAAAAGGACAAAATAAAAATACGTCTGAAAATACGACTAATTAAACAAAAGTAACGATACCATGGAATCCGAGGAAACTACAAGCAATAAATAGAACGAGTGTAGCAAGGGATGCTGAACACAGATACACTGAGGCAATTCCAGTGACAAGGAAAGAAAAACGCAGGTTAGCGATCTTAAATATTTTATTAGTTAAAGACTGTTTCAATTTTAATATTTGCTATATATTGTATGTCTGTAAGAGTCAACAAAAAGGTCATTTGAGAATTTGAAAACAGGGAAAGCATCTTAAAACGTTCGAAGGTACTTAAAAGTAATTGTGAAAAGATATTTTTGCTGACTTTCAAGAAATCATAAACTTGGTAAATGTTAATGTTCCATTCAGGGGCTAAATTATCAATTTATATAAAATTATGCATATTATTATCAATCATTATATCGTATAATCTTTGGATTACTTCATTTAAATTTACTTAAATTTATTTAAACAGTAGAAAGAGTAAGGGTTAAACAGTCTTTATCGTCGTATAATAAGAGATATCACATCAATATTAAAAACGCCCAGTCGTAAGGGCGATATCATAGCAAAAAGAAAGTACGCTTAATTGTGTGGGTTGTAGGGGCTATTTCTATATTACAGCAAAAAAGAATTACGCACCAATCGTGGGGCTAGTAAGGGGCATATCACAGCAAAGAGAATGACACCCATCGTAGAAGCTAAAAATCCAGAAAGGGCTATTTCATAGCATAGCAATATATATATATATATATATATATATATATATATAAGAACGTTATTTGATCTTGATTTTTGGGATAATTTCGTTCGAAAAAATATATAAATACTAATCCATTTATTGATCACTACGTTTCGGGTATAACTTTGTACCCTTAATCATGTGCTACAAAGATGTGATAAAAACAGTTATTAATATACAATATTAGTTTTACTTACATAAAGTGGATCGAGTATAAATTTAAATGAAAATTAAAACTAGTGTACTGTTATTATTAAAAGGTTATGTATACATGCAAAGACCTTTTGTTGATAGTGTTGTGTATACCTGTAAAGTGAAATTAATTATGTTATTGATTGACCACTGACAAAGGTCTGGCCAATACTAGTTGTGATGTTGTAGTTGACTAGTTAGTTGGGTATGTAGTAACTTGTTACGGAAAATATAAAGTTAATTTTTGTTGTTGGTAGTGAAGAGTAATGAGTATATAGAACTTAAATTTTGAATATCTGATTTTTCCAGCATAAACGTCTCTTACATTTTCGCTGTAAGATAAATAGAGAAACGGAAAACTACGTATGATTTTACATGAAATCTCTATGTACACTAAAGCAGTTTACTATCCCGGAAAATTTTAACTGGCTTTAGGACTGTGGTGTTAGATAGTTTTTTGATCAGCTACCTACTATAACCAATTGCATTATTTATTCTAGCAATACATGAAATTGTGTACGTTTCGTTAATATCTTCAACAGTGGCTGAGGCTGTAGCTGAATACAATAAAGCTAAAGAGTTATTGTTTATCAAACATCATTTTTTTAAGCAATTTTCAGTATTTTGATTTCAGCTCACTAAACCCATGATTTCAATTAAAACAATTTCTATGTAGTTCTATGTCTACTAACATTGTATAACTACCACCAACTTTTAAGTGTTTACAATGTCATTAAAATAATTACCTCTTTCTAAAATTAAATACTAAGTTTCCAGTTTACTCTACTTTGTATTATTCTATCTAAATCTTTGTAGTCAGGTTAAAGAACAATCGATAGGGAGCATATTTTTATTTATATTAATTTACGCAACTTTAACAAGCGTCAAAGTTTATCGTTTTTATCAACTATAATGATTCGAGGGCAATGAGGATCACGCAAAATTGCCGCAAAGAACGTTGCTTAGCAACTGCCTGTCACCGCTGCTTTAGCGATACACCTGAAAAGCGATTCAAAAAGATTTAAAAAACTAAGGTAGAAAAAGATTTTTAGTATGAGTTTTTGAAGATCTGAAAAATCTAAAATCGAGGACTGTTTCTGACTTGGTGCTTAGTTAGGAACAAATTGGATTAGCGGTTACCATACCCCTATTGTTTTAAGTGCTCTTCGTATTGGGAAACCCTTAAATCGAGACGGATAACTAGGCATAATTTTAGAAAATATTGAAAAATATACTTTTGTACATAACTTCCGAGCCATTCCACATAAAGATACATTATTTATTGAAGCTGATTGTTGTTTTACAGAAAAACACTGTAACAAAGAAAAATTTGCAAATACATCTCACCACCATACACAAAAATAGCCATATCTGTGATAAATCAGTTTGAGGCTGACATTGTTTGCAGGTCCAGATTCAGTGGCGTAACTAGGAATTGAGAACCCCCTGCAAAAAATATTAAATGAACCCCATTTGATTTATTGGCAAAATTTTTAAAAAACCCATTCAGTACTTGAAATACCATAGAGTTTTATACATACCAAATGCTTAGGTTCTAATTGGATCGAATTTAGCAGAAGACAACCAACTGATAAAAAGTCGAATTGTGGTTATAAGCGTTTTTCTATTAAAGGTTGCTAGTTTACCGTTCGTATATATTTATTAAATTTTATACTTTGTATACGTAGACATAGATATTGGCTATTTGTGTCATCATCATTAGATCTTCAGTCCTAGAACTGGTTAGACGCGTACCCTCATTGTTTCCTAGTCTTAACCAACATGCACATTTCCCTGAATTTGCAGTCTGCATCTATCACTATTTGTGTAAAAGTCTGATCTCGGTCTACCTCTACCTTTCTTTTCCTATCTCTGCTTCTAGTATATCCCGTACTATTCCCCAGAAATGCCTTAGAACGTATCCTGTCCTTCTATTTCCCCTAATTTTTTCATTTTCCACAGATATTTTTATTCCTCTACTACTGCTACAACCTATTTGTTATTGACTTTGTCTGTACATGCTACCATCCTCATACATTTGAAGCACAACATTCCAGAAGGCTTCTATCTCTTTCTGTCTGCTATTCCTACTGCCCCTATTTCATAGATGTACTATGCTGTGCTCCACACTATTCTTCTTGTATCTATGTTCGTTGTCTTTGAACTTAGCTGCTGTTCTTTCTTGTTTGATGCAGTTCGGTCACCTTCTCTTGTTTTACAGTTATATACCCTATTTCCCCGGTATTCAGTGGTATGTGAAGGGGGGGCGTCGCCGTGGATCAATGTAGTAAGCGTAAGACTACGGATCCCAAGGTCCCGGGTTCAAATCCCGACACGGTCGACTGCTTGAAAAATCGCAGGTGAGCATTTTTCACAAAAATTACGCCCTCGTTCGGATGAGAGGTAAAATGGAGGTCCCGTGTGTGAGTGTTGTCACGCACGCTAAAGATCCCTACCTTGCCTGGAACGGTAAGGGTTCGGCAAAATTCTAAATTTCCAGGCAACAAAAAACTTGCCTCCTGGCCAATGTAGTACCTTCTGGTGGAGCATTGGAAATATAAATGCACGGTATGTGAAGGGGGGTAAGCACCCCAGCACCTGAACCTTTGTCGAATTAATAGTTTTCCAATTTATCCGTTCGCTCAATCAATATTAGTTGAAAATATTTTACAACCAACACCTGTAGTTGTTTATAATAATCATCAGATTTAAGAACACTTATTTTTTCGTCATTGGGTTTTACATCATGAAACTGGTCGGACTTGTACCTCAACTTATTTATGTTCTGAGCTAGCCTACACAGTTTCCAGCAATTCTCCCAACAGCCTATATACAACTGGATTCCCTTCTATTGTTTTCTAATTATATGCCCTATTTCACTGAGATTAAGTGGTATGTCAAGGAGGTTAAGCAGCCTGTGGCTGCCAAGGACCCCCCAACACCTAGACATTTGCTGTATTAATAGTTTTCATGTAAATCCTTTCACACAATTAACATTAGTTGAGAGTATTGCAAAACCAATTTCTGTAGTTGTTTATAATAATCACTATGTTTAAGTACAGTTATTATTTTTCTCATTAGTTTTTTCATTTTACGACTGGTTGGAAGTGTACCTCCATTGATTTCTATTCTGAGCTAGCCTACACATTTTCCTGAAATTCTCACAGCTACATCTTTTACTATCTGTGTGCAGTAGTCTAACCTAGGTCTACCTCTACTTCTCTTTTTTCCTATCTCTGCTTTTAATATATTCCGCACTATTCCCTCATGTTTTAGTATGTGACCTATCATCCTATTTCTCCTATTGTTCTACTATTTTCCACATAGTTCTTTCTTCTCCTACCATTTCTAGTACCTTTTTGTTCTTAACTTTGTCTGTCCGTGTATCTTCATCATACGTCTGTAGTACCACATTTCAAAGGCTTCTACCTTTTTTATTGTCTGCTTCTCCTACTGTTCAGGCTTCACAGCCATACAGTGCTGTGCTCCACACAAATGTGTTAAGCAATCTTTTCCTTGTTTCTATGCTTGTGGTCTTTGAACACAGTAGTTGCTTTTTCTTGTTAAATGTAGCACGACCTTGTGCTAATCTTTGTTTTACATCTTGCGTTATTTGACTTCCTAGGTAGCAAAAATTCTTCACCTCTTGTACGCTTTCGTTACCTATTTGTATTTTTGTTTTTGATTTATTTTCCCCTCTTTTGCATACTAGAACTTCAGTTTTATTTTTGTTAATTTTGATACCATATCCCTCCGTTAGAACTGTTTCCATTTCATTAAAAGCAGCATCTAACTCTTCCTTGCTAGATGCTACTACCGCTATATCATCTGCAAATCTAAGCATATCAATTTTTTGTTCCTGCATAGTAATTCCAAATGTCTTCCTGCATTTGACAGTATTCATTGCCTCTTCTAAGTACAAGTTAAAAACTAATGGGGATAAGGCACATCTCTGTCTCACCCCTTTCCTAATATTTACTTCTTTACTTACTTGCTCTAATTCTATTAGCGCTGTTAGCTCTTTGTATAAGCAATGTACTATCCGTCTATACCTAAAACTCATTCTAATCTTTTTGAGTATTTTAAACATTTTTTTCCATTTTACATTGTGGAATGCTTTTTCCAAATCTACAAAACCTATATATACGCTTTCCCTCTTCTCTATTGTTTTCTCCATTATCACCAACAGAGCTAAAATAGCCTCCCGTGTTCCCTTGTTTCGCCTAAACCCAAATTGATCTTCGCCCAGTATTTCTTCAGTTCGTTTTTCTATTCGTTTTTGTATAATTCTAGTTAATATTTTTGAAGCGTGTGCTGTCAAGCTTATTGTTCGAAAATCTTCACATCTGTCGGCGCCTCTTTTTTTTTGGTATAGTTACTATGATATTACGTTTAAAATCTTTGGTTATCTCGCCTGTCTCATACATATAGCTTACAAGTCGGAAGAGACGTTCTGTTACTGCTTGTCCAGCGGCTTTTAGAGTTTCCGCTTGCACCTTATTCAAACTCATCTCTAAGTATAGAATATCCCAGGTCATCATTTTCAGTGTCTGATTCCTGTTCTAATGCTGTTAATTCCTCTCCTGAACATAAATTCTTTATATATTGCTTGCATCTAGCCACTTTCTTTACATTTTCTATGAAGACGTTTCCTCCCGTATCCTTTATATTTTTGCTATACGGTTTTATATTCCTAAAATTCATTCTAATTAATTTGTATGCTTCGTCTGTATTTCCTGTTTCCATCTTAGTTTGTACCTTGTTGCACTTTTCATCAATCCATTGTTCTTTAGCTTTCCTACATTTGCGAATAATTTCCTATTTTATGGCTTTGTATCTCTGTTTTCCTGTTTCGTCTAATCTATTTTTTTATTTCTTCTATTAAATTCAGGATATCCTTTGTTATCCATGGTTTTTATTTTCATTTTGTGTATACCCCAGAATATCTCTGGCCGCCATGTCTAAGCTGGATTTAATGTTCTTCCATTTTGTTTCTACTTCCTTAGTATCAGAATTTTTCCCGATATCTTTCACCAATTCATTTGACTTTTTTCAAATCTTTCGTGTATATCTTGATCTTCTCAAAGTCAAAATGTCTCTTTCCGTTCTTCTTTTTCAGATATTTAAATTTAAGTGTGGCCTTCATAATTACGATGTTGTAATCAGTGTCTATATCTGCTTCCGGGTAGCTACTACAGTCTTTTACTTGATTTCTAAACCGTTCTCTAACAATAATGTAATTTATTTGATATCTTCCTGTATTTCCTGGCATCTTCCACGTGTATCGTCTTCTAGCATGATGTTGAAATAATGTATTTGTGATGGTTAAGTTGTTCTTGTCGCAAAATTCTATCAGCCTATATTTCTCGTGCCTAAACCAAATAAACCTACTATCGCTCCTTTGCTACCCTCACCTACCACTGCATTAAAATCCCCGTTATTATTAAATTTTCATGTCCTTTGACGTATATTAGTAGGTCTTTGATATATTTGTAGATCGCCTCTACCTCTTCCTCACTGTAGCTAGAGATGGGCATGTATACTTGTATTGTTACTGTATTTCCTGTTTTGGATTCAAATATAACCAGCAGTACTCTTTCATTCTTTTGTAAGTAGTTTTCTACACCCGGATTTCCTTCCGCTGATCCTGTATGAATTACCTTGAAGTCTCCACTCCAAAAATCCCTCGCCTCTGGCCAGCGGACTTCGATAATTTCTACTATGTCTAATGCTAACCTATCTATTTCGAGTTTCAAGTTCTCTAGCTTACCTACTTGTTTCATACTTCTGACATTCCACGCTCCGACTCGCAGAATGTTCACGGATCTTTTTCTATTCTTTCGGATCACATCCCCCGAAGTAGTCCCCTCCCAGAGATCCAAATGGGGGACTATTTTACCTCCGGAGTTTTTTACCCCAGAGGATTCCATCATGTTTACCAATTTCTGTACGCAGTGTAATTGAGAGGTAATGTAGTGGTTTTCCGTTGCCTTCCACATCGCAGTAGTGTGTCTTAGAATGTCATACCGACCCCCATAGTCTCTGCCACTCTAAGTACCGAAAAAGCTGCTGCCCTCTTTCGGGGTCCTGTCTTAGTCTGGTTCCTCACTAAAGACCCCACTAATTTGATTAAACCTATAGTTCGGCTCTTTAGCTCACTGAAACGCGCAAGCCATTCTACCTGTTCTAGTATTTTAGAACGTCATCAAGGTGCAGGCCGTTTAGAATGGGACTATTTGTGTATATAATTAGAAATAGAAACTGTTGTTAGCTTTATTATTATCTATGTTTTTTTGATGTGGCTGTTTTGAACAAAATAAGATGTTTATTAACATTTTAATTTGGTAGAGGTTAAGTAGAAAGCGACCAAGTCAATTGGCTGTTTACTGCATATTACTGACAATGGCTGCAGTTCAAAATAGAATATGGACAAAACAATCGTAAAATTATGCATTTGCTAAAAAGAATTAGGTTTATAAGGCCAAAACACATTACAATAAGTATTTTAAGACAGATCAAGTTGAAAAGAAGTTTTATTTCTGAAAACTAATAGCAAAAGTACTCGATATTCAAAAAAATAGAATAAATATTTAATACTCGTGTATCTCCTCGTCTTCCAAGTCAAAATCTAAAATAGTATTAAGACCATCAACATGATCTACAACGTCAGCAGAACCTGTAAGCTTATCTTAAAAGTGTCTAGCATCGTCAGGTATTAAATGCATTATGGAAACAATATCTTGTAATTTGGGCTCCGCAATAGGCTTTTCGTTAGGTCATAGCTTAATTAAATAATTATTCTCAAATGAATAATCCTTTTCTTGGGTATCGTTGCGTCGGCGTGGTCTTAGTGACCAAAATCGCATTTCATGTAAATATGGTACGTTTTGGTCTTTGCGATTTTAATTTCCTTTGATTTTAGCCAGTTAACTTTGTCATTGATTATGGTTTTCTTTCGGTATATAATGTATTTTTCAAGTTCAGTCGAATAAAAATCGTCACTTGTCATTTGATAAACTATTAAAGGGTGCTTATTTTTGCATACACGCATAATATTGATATAATCTTTGATTGAACTTGAAAGCTTTTTCAATCTCACCAAAGTCTTTATCATTCGGTGTATCACTGTAACCTGGGATTAGATATGTAAGTTATGGATTTTGAGTTTGGTTTCATTTTTAGTGCTGCTTTCATCAAGTACAATTTTTATATTCCTGTTTTGACCGCCACAGGAATCCGACCAAAGGATTAAAAGCTTGACATCATTAGATACATTATTAATAATATGTTTTAATGAACATAAACCAACTTCTTGCGCACCGCGTGCAGCTTGTCCTTCAATCCAAGTTAAAAATAACTTTGATTATATTTTGCACTGTGCACCCCTAAGTTGTACATCCAGATTTGTCGTTTGTAAAAAATTATATTGGTTTGAATTCTGGGCAAAGGAAGAGTCTTCTGCATATCAAAGATGAGACATTCAACATCATCTTGGTTTTCACCCGCATTCAAGTCCGTTCTCATTTGGGATCTTGCTTTTTCTGCTTCAATAAGGAGAGTTATCTTGTTCTTTGATTTTTCCACACTTCGATTTTGACTCTCTGCACTTTTCCGATCAATACGTAATTGATCACACACATTACATGTATATTTGCTAAGAATTTTTACTTTTATATTATAATTGGTGTAAAACACTTTTTTGAAATAGGTAAAATTTACAGCATTTTCACATAACTTATATTTATATTCTTTATAAACCATAGCTAATGTTAATCCAGGTTTAAAGAATTTTGCAGTAGTTTTTTCTCGGCGGTAGTGTGAAGTGTATAATGGGATAGAATCAATAAATGTTCTGATTTCTTGTTTATAAACATCAGCCAACTTGTTAGTTCTGCCTTGTTTTGTAAATGTATTTTTTCCATAGCTGTAGATATTCTAACAATACAGATATTAAGGGTTTTGCAAAACATGTCTCGACAAACATCGTAGGGTTCTATGGTATATATTCTAAAAGACTTTTCTTTTCGTACAGCTTTTACTTTCAGTTTCTTTTACAAAACCGCCCAGAAAAGTAGTTTGAGCATTGTAACTACGTAAACTTCAAAATCTGTTAAAGAAACCTTTGTGAATTTGTAAAGGAACGGTGTCTTGGCATAATTTAGAATTTATAATCATAATAATCTGTATTTTTTATTGTCGATTTGTAGGACATTTTCCTTTTCTGCCTCTTGATAGTTTTTCTGTATATTTATGGCCTTGAACTCATGCCACTACTACTACTTCAGCTCCACTGGTATTCAATAATAATGGTGAATCTTAGGAAGTAATTAAATTGTTGGTAGATGTTATTCTGCACTACAAGATTTCTCTTCAATGCCCTCCATGGCGGATTTCTTTGCTTTAGTGGCTAGTGGTTTTAATATCAATGGCATATCAACAAATACTTTATGTATTATAGTGGAACGTCTTTGTAAGTCCTCGGCAGTAAATAGATCCTATTTGTCTGTGCTCCCATTTGTATCCTCAGAATCTGCACCTGTTGGGACATAGTCGGAACCGTCTGTAGCAGAAAAGTCCCCATCAGAGACACTACTACTATCATCGTGAGACACTGATCAGTTTCATGATTTTTGTAATTCGTAACCGACATAGACAACCCGAGTTTGTTTTCCCTACCTCTAGTGAGTTTTTCGTTATCATATACTCGACAGAATGAGGTAATTCCGATTTTACTCTGAATTGAACCTGGAACAAAAGAAAGTTTTGTCATTTTTACAACCAATTCAAGGTTTATGAAAATACTTGCAATGTATGTAATTGTAAAACGATAGAAGGGGGTCGAACTGCGCCTAACAAGAAAAAACAGCGCCTGTGATCAAAGACAACAAACATAGAAACAAGAAGGAAATTGTTGAAAGCATACGTGTGGAGCACAGCGCAGTATGCCTATGAAATACGGGCAGTAGGAAAAGCAGACAGGAAAACTGTAGCAGACTTTTGAAATGTTGTGCTTAAGATGTATGAGGATGATAGCATGGACAGACAGAGTTAATGACAAATAGGTTATAGAAATAGTAGGGGAATAAAGATATCTGTGGAAAAAAATAGGAGAAACAGAAGAGCAGAATACGTTCTAAGGCATTTTTGGGAATAGTATGGGATATATTACAAGCAGAAATAGGAAGAAGGAGGTAGATGTAGACCTAAATCAGATAGTGATAGTTGCAGACTGTGCAAATTTCAGGGAAATGTGTAGGTTAGTTCAGAATAGGAAACAATGATGGTACGCGTCTAACCAGTTCCAGCACTGAAGATCTAATGATGATGATGATGTATGTACTAAATGTACTAAAGTTATATTAAACCCAAATAATTATATGAAAACAAATCTGAAAAGTAACCATATTTTCTCGCTTATAGACCTAGTTACCTAAGCTTTTTACAAATTTGCAGTACATAAAAAACATAAAGGTAGTAAAAAACGGTATAACTGTTATGTACTTACATTATCTGTGACGGATCTCAAGACTACACTAACATTAGATTGACCAGGGCTCAAAATCGGTGACATACAAATTTGATCAGGATATCTATTTAAGTTGCAGTTATTTCCCTCCAGAGATAAATCTTCAACACCGTTAGGATTTAAAACCATATTCACTACAAGTCTCCTTCGACTAGTCATACTACACAATAATAAAATAGAAAACTAAGAAAACGTCGTCTTTTAATACTAAGTAATAACGAACAATAGCACACAACGAAGTATTCTTTTCTCCAGAATTAAACTCAATCACAACCAACACTGTCAGGCGATTACAATTCGTTCGGAATGAGGGAACATGCACACAATATGTAGTGTTCGTCAACGGTTGCGCAAACATTGTCTTTCAGCTAAATATCTTGCATATTTGTCTGCTTTCTTATCACATACCACGGTAAACATGAAGTAAATAACTAAGTCCTTGCTCTGTTCCACAGTATCAAACCAAACTGTAATAAAAATGTGTTGTTTGTAAAAACAAGTCAATTTAGTGGCTAATAACGAAAACCACCTCGTGAACTAAAAACACATACATTGCAATTGCAGAAAACAGCCAGCCTTCGGAGGCTGAGTTTAACGATAATTCAAATATCACGATTGTGCAGCAGCAAATTTGTAAATCACAGCCATGTGGGTTGACTGCTTTCTTCAAAAATCCTTTTTAGATTAGTTTGGTAGTTGAGGTTTTTGTACCATAAGTTGGCCGCATTTTATAAAATTAATAATTTCTTAGGGCGGTCTTTTTCGTTTTATATTTTTATATTTATTTGAGGTATCCCCTTGGCTCTCTTTGACAAATATGCAGGGAGCTCAAACTAAGCGGTCTGTGTTTGAAACGCAATACTGACAAGAATGTTAGTTGGCTGTTTTCTGCTAAATGCGGTCCAATTGTAATATAAGTCATAGTAAACATAACTAAAAGGAAATTTCAGTGATACAGAGTTATTCGCAATTACTTTCTAAAGCAATATTTTTTTATTGATAAAAACTCATGAACTACACTTTCCACTACAATATTTTTAGCTTGCTAACTTGCAATGGAACGGAGTGCTAATGCACTAAGTCTCATTTGGGACATGGTGCTATCCAAGTAAGTCTTAATGAGTTTGAGCTTACTGAACAACCTTTCGAGAGAAGCGGTGGAAACCGGTAAAGTTAAGTACAATTATCATACCGCATACAAATCCGGCACACTACTAGCAATAGAGCAATTTTCTACCATCACTAATTCGGCCACTTCTTTGACTGAAGAAAAATTTTCAATTATCTCTTTCATTACAGCTCGAAAACTAAGAATTTGTTGAGGAAATGTAGAAGGCAAGTCATCAGGATAAAATTCACAGGGTTTGTTTGCTTTTTTGATAAATTCTTCATCAGGCCAAACACTGAGACGTTCTGGTTGTGGAATTGCGAATTTGGTCGAAATATCCTTCATGCTAACAAAGCGTGTTATCAGTTGTTGAATTACAACATCTAGACGTACATTGAAAACGGTTATTCTAAATTTTTCTTCTAGTTTTTATGTGTTCATCTACTGCTAATTTATCAGAAAACTTTCTTAGTGTGACGCTGTCGTTTAGTTACAAAAGTAGAGGCTATTTTTAAGATTTTTGCAAATGTTAAGCTTTTTTCAAAATACCGCTGAAGAATTTTCTTCTTAATACGATCATTTCTTCTGTCCGCTTCTCCTACTGTCCAAGGTTTATAGCCGACGGTGTTGTGTTCCACACACACGCTTTCAGCAATTTTTTCCTTGATTCTGTTTGTTGTCTTTGAACATAGTAGTTGCTTCTTCTTGTTAAATGCAGCACGACTTTGTGCAAATATTTTTTCATATATTTTGCACTTTTCCGATCTTGCGTTATTTGGCTTCCTAGGTAGCAGAAATCCTTAACCTTTTGTAAATTCTCACTTTCTATTTGTATTCCAGTTTTTGATTTATATCCTTCTCCTTTACATAATAGTACAATAGTTTTATTTTTGTTAATTTTCATACCGTATCTCTCTGATAGAACTGTTTGTTTCATTAATAGCTGCTTCTAACTCCTCTATGTTGGATACTAATATCGCTATAAAATCTGCAAATCTAAGCATATCGATCTTTTGTCTCTGGATAATAATTCCAAATGTCTTCCTGCGTTTGATAGTATGCATTGTCTCTTCGATGCACAAGTTAAAAACAGTGATACGGCACATCCCAATCCCACCCCTTTCCTAATATTTACTTCTATATGTTCCTGCTCTGATTGTATTATCCTTGTTTGCTATTTGTATAAGCTTTGCACTATCTGTCTATCCCTAAAACTCATTCTAATCTTTTTGAGTATTTCGAACATTCTTTTTCATTTTACATTGTCGAATGTCTTTTTCTGATCTACAAACCCCATATACGCACTTACTCCTCTCTTTATTGTCTTTTCCAATACCATCCTCAAAGCTAAAATAGCCTCTCGTGTTCCCGTTTTGCATAACCTAAATTGATCATTTCTTAGTACTTTTTCAGATGATTTTTCTATCAGTTTTTATACAATTCTACTTAATATTTTTGACACGTGTGCTGCCAAACTTTTTGTTTGAAAATTTTCAAATTTTTTCCGCCCCTCTTTTTTTTTAGTATAGTAACTATGAGGCTACGTTGAAATCTTTGAAGTTTTTGGGTATCTCGCCTGTCACATACATATAACTTACAAATTGGAAGAGACGTTCTGTTACTGCATGTCCAGCGACTTTTAGAGTTTCTGCTTGCATCTTTTCTATATCCGGTACCTTACCATTTTTCAGATCCCATAATGCTAATTCAAACTCATCTCTAATTAAAGGGCATTCCAAGTCATCCCTTTCAATGTCTGATTCCTGCTCTAGTGCTGCTATTTCCTGTCTCGCATATAAGTCCCCTATATATTCTTCCCATTTAACCATTTCTTCTACATTTTCTATGATGATGTCTCCTTCCACGGCCCTTATATTTTTACTATACGATTTTATATCCCTAAAATTCATTATACTTAGTTTGTAAGTTTCGTCTGTCTTTTCTATTTCCATCTCAGTTTGTACCTCTTTGCACTTTTCATCAATCCATTGCTTTTTAAATTTTCTGATTTGCGAATAATTTTCCGTTTTATGGCTTTGTGTCTCTGTTCCCAGCTTCGCCCGGTCTGTTTTTTATATTTTTGTCCTGCTTCTACTAAATTCAGGATATCCATAATTTTAAAGGAAATATGTAGTCTCCAAGTGGGTTGTATATTAAAGTAAAGTTTAAAATCTTCACACATCAAATTTGATGTGGGAAGATTTTGTGACATACAAAGGCGAAGTGACGTAACAGTAAAATAGTGTACCGGTTAACTTGCAGTGGCTCGCGATGGATTCTATATAAGCAAATTTTTTAGAGGTATACAAATTCCAACACTTAATAAATTCTTTGACATCTTCTTTAAGAGTTCTTTAAACTTTCTTTGTATAAAAAGCATTTGAGTAGCAACCCACCTAGATAATGCCTGTCCGAAAAATGGGTATTCCGAGAGACGATTAGCGGCTTTCACTGCTGTTCGAGGTTGATGGAGCCACGACTTGCTCTCTTTCTACTTCTTTTTACTAATCTACTATGAATATAAACAAAAAAATAACTTTACGTTTTGTACACCTAACCTATATTATCAAACATGATTAGGACAGTGAATAAAAATAGAGAAAAATACTAGAATCTACTCCTACTTTGGCCAAATATGCATGTAGCTAAAAAAAAGACAACTTAAATTTAATATCGACAGACGTTCAACCAGTTTAATTTCTACGTACTAACTTTCCTCTACAATAATGAGCTTTTATGCATGAAACTTGATGCAATACGCGTAAATTTATATTACTTTGCAACAATTACAATACTTAGACACCATAGACAGCATGTGTTGGTTATAATTCAATTCACTTACAGGTTTTTGTTTCGTTGCATTCCTTCAACGCTTTACCCATCAATAGGCAGGATTCCTTGCAAGTAAAAATTCCAATCTGTTATGGTCTACCAAAAGCACCCAAAATACTGTCCACTTTGTCACGAGACCAACATGTAGTGGGCGCTTTTAGTCGTGTCCAAAGGCCTCTTTAATCCAAAATAGTCCCGTCACTTATCCTACCTATCCTTCAAACATCGTCTTGTATCGCGATCGAGTTTGAGAGGTTACTCGCTGGTATCTAATTACCGGCACTGATCTCTTCTTTTTAGTGTCAGGGGGTTTTATAAGTTACAACATCCCAGGGTCGTTGCATGCTATTTTTTGTTTTCACGGGAAAGTACGTCTAACTGCCGTCCTAAGGTAGAGGTTAAAGTCGTTCTCTTCGTGTGACGGGTTATTTGTTCCCACACTTTTGAAAGCAACGTTAGTTGTTTATGTTTACAACATATTTTCTATTACTGTAAATTTATGAGCATATAAATATTGGTAGTAATCTACCATGGTGGCAGTTTCTTTGAATTCGTGTGAGCTCTTAGTTCCTTCCACAGTTTACGTGTAGCGTACTAATTTTTATGGTTGGTGTTATTGCTATTGCGGTTGTAGTGTGTGTCAGTTCAATTTCATGATTTAATGGTTTGTTTTTAAACTCCTGTAAATGGATACTAATAAACTTTCCTATGCCCGCTGATTTACCGAAATGTATTTGTTTTTTTCTACCTTGAATACGAGAGTGTAGTTCTGAGCGTTACAAACGTTTGTATTTAATATATTATGTTATGTGCCTTTCTGTTTATTTCTGGATTCAAATTTAATATTACATTGAATTAACCGTGTTATTAATGTACAGTAGCAAAGCTTCTAAATTTTACAGACTACTTTCGTGCTTAAAGTAACGCACTCGCATTACAAGGTATTGGTGTAAATATTAAAAGCGAGAACTAAATTGTAGTTTTAAACAGGTTTGAAAATAAAACCACAACACTATTAATGCATAAAAGTGTTAAAAAACAAAGCTGTGAACAAAAATATAAGTAAAATAGAAATTAGCAAGTTAGAAATCGTGTTTCAGATTAGTAAAATATATAGTCGGAATTAGCAGGGCGTTACTTTGGCAATAAAATCACACAAGCAAACCATTAATGCATGACGCTACCTTGAACTGTTTCTGTAATAGTCAATGCCGTGCTTCTAGATTCTATGCTGAAATAACGCTATAGCTAACCTTCATTGTCAAAATTCATAAATAAGATATAAAACGTAAGTTTTAACTCTGCAATTATTTTTGTAACAACTTTTAAGGATTTCTTCAAGTGTATCTTGTTAACAATTTATATTTAAATACATCCGTTGTGTCGTTTGACAAACAGTTTACAAAATAAAAAAGTATAACGGCGGCACATGCGTAACTTAATATTCACCGCCCTTATATTTCTAATACTTTTCTAAGAGAAATCATTTATACGCCTCCATTTTGGAGCATATAAAATGTCGCAAAATCTTCTCACGTCAAATATGAGGTGGGAAGATTTTGTGACATTTTATATTTTAAATTTTATTTCAGGATGTCCTTTGTTATCCATGGTTTCCTATTTTCTTTTTGATTATACCCCAAAATATCTCTGGCCGCCATATCTAAGCTGGATTTAGTGTTATGACATTCTGTTTCTACTTCTTTAGTATCAAAAATTTTCTCGATGTTTTCAACAATTCATTTGACTTTTTTCAAATTTTTTGTGGACATCTTTATCTTTTAGTTTCTCAAAGTCAAAGAACACTTTTTCGTTCTCCTATTTCAAATTTTTAAATTTACGCACGGCCTTCATAATTACGAAGTTGTGGTCAGTGTCTGTATCTGCTTCTGGGTAGCTTCCACAGTATTTTACTTGATTCCTAGACCATTGTCTAACAAAAATGTAATATGTTTGATATATTTCTATATCTCTTGGCAACTTCCACGTGCATCGTCTTCTAGTATGATGTTGAAATAACGTGTTCGTATAGGTTAAATTATTTTTGCCGCAAAATCCTACCAGTCTGTTTCCTCTGTCGTTTCTCGTGCCTAAATCAAATAAACCTACTGCCGCACCTTCCCTACCCTCACCTACCGCTGCAATAACATCCCCTCTTATTATTAAATTTTCATGTACTTTTAAGCATTTAGTGTATCTTTGGTAACTCAGTAAATCGTCTCTATCTCTTTCTCACTGTAGCTAGAGGTCGGCTTGTATAGTTGTATTATCACTGTGTTTCCCGGATTTGATACTAATCTAACCGTACATTCGTTTTCGTTTTTTTGTAAGTAGTTTTCTACGCTGTGTCCTCTCTTTTTCGCATAACTATCCCCACGCCCGAATTTCCTTTTTCTGATTCTGTATGAATTACCTAAACCCTCCGCTCCAAATCTCCCCCGTCTCTGACCACCGAACTTTAATAATACCTTTCAGTTGTATAATTTCAAAGGTAATGTTATTTAAGTTTAGACGTTAGTAATTTGAATTATTTATTTAACATAGAAGACAAAATCGATCACTAAAATATACCGCCAAAAATTGAAGATATTTCCTTTTTTAAGAAACGAATTTAGAGTATTTTTTCCTATTAAACACAAAGAATACAAGTAGCGCTTGCTAGAAATTCTTAGCTATATAGTTTTACTCCTCAGAACGAATTTAAGGCATTTTTTTTCATAGAAAACAAAAATTATCAATAATTAGATATGCTAAAATGGAAATAGCTACATGTTTTTTAATGTAAACACACTTGTATGTGGATATGTGATAAAGATCTCTACTAATTTCGAATAAACAGTTTATTTAATTAAGGAAACAAGCTGTAAACATCAAACAAAAAGAGGTTACTAGAAAAAAATTTTATACATGCCGCCAATAACACTAATTTCTATGGTTAACGGCAACAACAACTATTTTTTGTTATAGACTCTTTCAAACTTTTATTTAAGCATAAATGATTAAACAAATTTAATAAAACTAGCAAGCCACTAAAGATCAATTAGACAAAGATCCTTTAAGTGAAACATCTTTTTGAAAACCTACGTACAAGTATAGTTAGAAAACAAATCGGGCACGTATGTAATTAAATTCTTGTCTTTAGGATTAAGTTGCTGATTTTTAGACAACAGTTACGTGCGTATAGAGTTTATTTTAAAATAGAAAAGATATAGTGTGAATAAAGGAATGTCTACGCTTAATTTTGTAAAACACTAAATTTGGATATGAATACGTAAGTTTCAACAAAACAGGCAAAACTATGAATAATTAATCACAAAACTGGCAATTTCTATGTATACAGTAGATAGTTTTTCATGCTCAAGTAACGTAGAGAAATCTCATACTCTAAAAAAATATTCAATTTAATATGGCTGTCGCCATTTTATGATGACATAAATATAAACTGTAATATCGATTATTTCCATATGGAAAAAGGAAATAACCCCCTTTTTTAAAAATATATCGCTTTTAATGTTAAAAATCTAAAAAGAGCGTTTCTGAGATAGAATTTAATATAGATGAAAAATCAGTACGTTATAAATAAAGACCACATTTTTAGGCGCTAAAATTATTAATAGCTAATGGCAGTTAAAGGTAAACGTACCTTAGTTTATCGCGTTACCGTACAAAAGACGTAATGATATTACACAAATTTTCAGTACAAAATAAACAAACAACTCGGTTAGTAAATCGAGTTCACTTTAACTGATCTAAGTAGTTTAGATAGATAGAGCATTCTCGTAATATGGCCATTGCTTTGCGGCAAATGCTATTGATTGATACTTTATCATGTACGTTTAGGTCATAACGAAGACGATGGCCTATTTAACAGCAGGTTTGTATCAAAGTTTATTTTTGAAACATTTAACGTTTGGAACAAAGAACACATGTAAGGTGTTAGGATAAATAGACGGTATGGGATTGTAAATGTAACCTTACTACTTCACCCGCACTGTCTGTCACTGCTTCTGTTCAGTGAGAAGTCCAAGGTAATCTGCCGATCATGGCACTTGTTTCACACCAGCTTGCAAGAACCCCCTCCATATTGCTGTTCTCATTGGTTGAAGCAATGGCGCACATTACGTCGAAGCGTGAGAAAATGTCTATCCGGCAAAATACGTATAATAAATTATAAGTTATTCCCCTAACAGTGCATAGGAATTTAAGAACGCATTCTTATGAGTTATTATCTACTTATACTAGCTAAATTATAATGGGAAATACACTTACAGTTTAAGATTGGAAATCCCCTATGTTTAATTAGCAAAATAAGGTTTGCGACGCCAAAAAAGGTGTGCCAAAGCTTACGTTTACATGCAAGTTAGTTTGTGAACATTTTACTAAATTCTTGTGAATATGTTTATTACTAGTTCCGTATCAAACTTTGTTTCCATAGATATAGTAAGTTCGATTACTCAAGCAACCGGACTTTATTTACTTTTGCTAATAGCTTTATTTCTTAAAATTATATCAATCTTCAAAGCATGTCTCTTACTCTATGATAACCCCGTACATTTCTGACTGCAAATTGCAGCAAAAATTTATAAGCAGCTAAGATAAAACGGAAAACCGGTGCATCGAGCAATTCAGACATAGTGCGTCTAGATTTTCTTAGTAGGGACCTATTAGATTTCTACTAAAGTTTTAATAAGTCCACTTATTTTTATCCAATGTTTCTCCTTTGTGCATATGCATTTGTTGTATGAACGGGCCCAGATAAACATTTAGCTAACAATCCATAAATCATATCTTGATAAAGGTTATAAATGAACTGTTACCGTTTACCCCAACACTCTTAATTAATTAATTATTAAGATTCACTCGTGCAAATTTCTATCTGTAGGCCATAAAGTTATTAACACGTACGGTTTATGTACTTCCTCTTTAAACTTTTCTCATGCTATTGGTAATTCAGTTGCCTCAAAATTAATTACCAAGTTAATAAGTAAGTAAATGTCCAAAAAGGAAATCTTCACAATAGTCTATCTAAATACAAAATTTTACAATTGAACCGGGAAAAGAATAATTATTAAACATTAAAACTTTAAACGAATAAGGAAAATTAATTTACTGTACGATGTATATTTTAAATATCTATTAAAAATCACCAGTAACTGCGTACGAAAATTCACATAAGCGATGAGTGCACTTTAGTGTAAAAGGGAAACATTTTTATTCGGCATAGGCAAACACTAAGAAATGTTTACATAACTAGTGTGTTACCTCAGAATAAGTTATTTCATACAGAATAATTTTGGAAAATAAATTATTTATAGGTTACGTGCTAAACACTAAATCTGAAAGCGTTATTGAATACATAATTTTGAAGCTATACATTCAGACAGACCTAAATTAGGTTAATATATTTGTAAAAGCTCAGAATTCTAAATCAGGAGCTTTTTAAAAATCCAAAGTTCAAACATTAAATTTTTTTCAAAATACTTCTCTAGATACGAAAACATAACATTTCCTGTGTTATTTTTTAATACTTTGCAATAAGCTCCGTAGACTAGTACAAAAGTAAACTACTAGAAATCGAGCGCATTGTATTCCAGAATATTATACAAGCTTTACAATAATAGACGGAATTATTATGAAATGTATTCTTCCGAAAATTTAAATATGCTAAGGAAACATTCCACTTATAGTTTAGTACTTAGGAAGATCTATTTATTTACGAAATTACAAATATACTTTTGACTTCGGTAATAGAGTCGACACTTTTAGTTCAGATAGTGATTGTTATCCAGCACAAGGCAAGTATTTATACTGATGTGTTTGCAAAGAAGAAATTGTAGATTTTAATAGATACAATTTAAATTATTATAGCTAGTTCACAATGTAATCGGTAAATTTTTTATTATTAATAGAAAGAAAGAAGCCAACATTGACATTTATAATGAACAAGTAATGTTATATATCATTGAAAACGCTTTATATGTAGTGCCATTGATAGCGTATACTCCGATATTCATAATCAATTAATTGTTAAGGTTCAACCGTGCAAATTTCTATTTAAACGCCATAAAGTTATTAATAATTACAATTTATGATTTGCGGCGACGAACCCCTCTCAGGGTCTTTGGGATTCGGTTTTCTTAAATTTAGTAGCGTTGTTGCTTCTAATATTTCTGTAATACCTTATAAAGAATAGGTAAGAAAGGTTCAAACGTTAATTGTGGGGACAACACCCAAACACGCACGTTAACGGCACTGTCCGAAAACACAATCGCTTCCGCAAATTTCGGCACTAAAGTGTTCACGTAATTACTTCATTGTTCTTGCACTTATTTCGTCCTTCATAAGATTGGCTTATTCAAACAGGCTGATGTTATACATCCAACTAGAGTTTAGAATGCCGTTACTTGAAGAACGCATGCTCATATAATTTTCCAGAGAGCGATAAAAATCCCCGATGCGGTATCTTAACATATTTTTGCAGGTCAAAACCAGTTTATTCTTACAATATAGATGTTATAAAATAACAAGGGCCGGAATTAGGAAACAAACAAAATTCTCTACTTTTACCCAAAATGCAATAGAATTGTTAATTCTAATATACGGAAACTTGAATATTCAATAAATGAAAAAAACATGTTATTAGTTGGTTTACTTAACACATAACAACCGTGACAGAATTACAAAAAAAAGAAAAAAACCCTTGTTCGCCCAAGTTCGTGTAACTACTTATAACCTAAAGCCCTTATTGACTCAATGCAATTTTTATGCAATAGCTGATTTTTTTAAAATAAATCGCATGAAATCGGGGAACGTAAAAAGGAAGTATCCACTAATTGATGAACTACCAGTATTGCGCGCAGTTATTTTTGTTTCAATTCACACCATCAATGGATTTTGTCAGAAAGCAAGATATTTTTTTTAACCTAACATGTTATATCACTAAAGTCCATACTAAAACTTGAAATTTAACTTAGTTTAAAATCCAAAAATAATTCTGAAGGGTACCCCAAAGATAAAGGTAAAATCCCAAGATAATTCCCAAAGGTAACTCCAACATAAAGGTAAAATACCAATATTAGCTCCCCAACATACACCTATCATAAAGATAAAATCTAAAAATAATTCCCAAAAATAACACTAAGGTAAAAGGTAAAATCTCAAGATAATTTTCAAAGAAATCTCGGACGTAAAGGTAAAGTTGCAAGATAATTCCCAAAGACAAAGGATCAAAAATAAATAAGAGAAAGGTATATACAATAAATTCACCCCATCATTATCAAGAATGGTATGAAAGAAGCAACAGCGTCTCACCCTTATGTTAGATACAAAGAAATGCAATGAAATTTTTAGGTCGCAAATAAAAGAGAAAAAAGAAAGGGAATTGAATAGTGAGGTAAATGGAAACTCCCTAATGAAAACACAAGATATAGAAATTTCTTGTTTTTGCAACTGTGAATATTATGTTCAACGTATGCATGGCTGTCGACCACCATGTTTACTGCATTTCAAAAGCATCAACTCTCATCAGCTCCAACAAGTCCTAAAGATTTAATGCGGTATTTCGAAGTTAACTTAGCGGAATATCTTTTATGTTCAAAATAAGTTTTTTCGTTTTTAGATGAAGGTAGTTCAGCTTCAAGGATTATATTTAATTTTCAAAAAAAATTCTAAAAGTGTCAGCGTGCAAGCTTGTATTAGCTACTCGACAAATAAAAACTACGAAAATATAGTTAAGCCAATAAGTAGGTAAACGAAATATGCAATAGGAATTGTTGCAAGTCTGTCTAAATAAAAAGATTTGCCTATTCAAACGGGAAAATAGTATTTATTAAAATGAATAAGGAGAAATTACTGTAAGATAAATATTTTAGACAGATTACAGAAATTTACATAAACGATGAGTGTACGTTAAGTAAAAGGGAACAAATCTATTTGGCATAGACAAACTACAGACGAATCAAAGTCATTTATCAAAAAATATTAATATAACTAACCTGGTATTTCAAAACCAGCTAATTTATATAGGACTAATTACGAAAACAACTATTTATAGATTACGTGCTAAACACGAAATTTCAAAGCGTTATTGGGTACAAATTTTAAAGTACACTTTCAGATAAAAATAAATTACGTTAACATATTACTAAAAAATCGGAAGTTTAAATCGATAACCTTTAAAAAAATTCAAAAATGAAACATTAATTACTATTTTAAAAATATCTGTCTAGATGCGAGAAAATTACGTTTTCTGTATTATTTTTGGATATTTGGCAATAAGCTACGTGGACTAGTAAAAAAATATACCGCTAGGTCGGACGCAATGTAATTTATTCTTCTAAAAATTTAAACACACTAAAGACCGCTTCCAGGGATAATTTATTTAGTAACAAAAGAAAGAATATTTTCTAGTTCGGTAATAAAATCGATAGTTTTATTTAATTGTTATCCAGCACAAAGCAAATATTTAATGTGTCGTGTTTCCAGGGGAAAAATTTTAGATTTGAATAGACAAAAAAAATAAGGTTACCCACAATTTAAGTTATTATAGCTAGTTCACAGAGCAATCAGTAAATTTCTAGTTACTAATAGAAAGAAAGAAAGAAAGAAGTCAACCTTGACATTTTATTATGAACAATCAATGTTATATCATTAAAAACGCTCCATTACTACCTTTTTAGTCCGATAATCTTAATTAATTCATTATTAAGGTTCAACCGTGCAAATTTCTATCTACAAGGCGTTTTTAACACCTACAGTTCATGATTTCCGGTGACGAACTCCTCTCAGGTTTTTTGTGATTCAGTTTTCTCAAATTTAGTAACACTGTTATCTTCAATGTTTCTGTAGTGTCCGATAAGGAATCGTGAACACTATATCGAAACACACAGGGTAACGAAACTCTCCAAAAACACAACCGCTTCCGTGAATTCTAGCACTGAGGTGTTCACGTTTTTACCCTATTGTCGCAGTACTTATTTCGTCCCTTACGGGATTGCCTTATTGAAACCGGTTGGTGTCATACATCCAACTACAATAGAGAATAACGTGTGTTCACATAATTTTCTCTAGAGCGATAAAAATCACCTAAGTGGTATCTTAACATATTTATGCAAATTGAAACCACTATATTACTACAATGTAGATAAAAAAAATTTTAATTGTCAGAACCCGGATTTAGGAAGCAAAAGGAATTCCTTTACTTTTATACAAAATACAATAAATTTAGTAAATATACGAGACGGATCTTGGATATTCAGTAAATGAAAAAAGCATATTACGTCTTAGTTCAATAAGCACGCAATAGTCTCTGGTTAGGAGAACATCCCCTAAATAAAGCAACATCCTCATTGTTGTGCTTTTCTTGGCAGGATCAACCTCTAATATAATACTTGGATTTTGCAAAATATGTAACGCGCGATTTCAGACAGCTTTTGCTTCCACGATACTTTCAATTCTTCTAAAACGCATCGCTCTCCAGAAACATATCCATCTACCATAGAAATAGTTCTCAACTAGTTCTATCACATTTTCTTCGTGCATTTCATATTTGTTTGTTTACTTTTTTTATACTTATTCTTATTTTTATTCTCTCGACTAGGAACCTACAATTACCGCTCCGTCCATCCACTACAGTGAAATCAAATATTTAGAACACTTATGATGTCTAGCAACTTTTGAGAGAAAAATAAATTAACAATAGAATACCAACTTAATTTGTATACATAGTTATCAAAAGTTTTTAAAATTTTTGATATACATAAATCCATTTGTAATAAACTTAAACTATATAACTTTATCTACAATTGGCACGAGGTTAATTTCGTTTATGTTACGAAATAATATTTAATTTCTCGTACACGTATATTTATTCACTTTATTTTACTGTAAAATTGTAGAATTTAGTACCATTTAACGGGCAGAATCTGAAGAGTGTTATGAAGACACAAAATAGTTACCACATTCAGTGTTTCAGTCCAGAATCTTCTACGGATCAGTAGAACAAAATTACGTATATAGAATTTAATTGTCCTTTCCAACTACTTTACAGTTTTGGAAAACCTCCAAAAATAAGTTTATTCGTCATTTTCACCTCTATGCAATACTAAATTAAATAAAATACAAATTACTTTTAATTTCGGTCTACACAAGAATAGGTTATGTAAATATAGAATTCCAATGTGGATTTCAATATTTAGTACAGAACATGCAAGCTTGCTAAATTTATTAAATGAATCTGCTATGAATTTTAGTATTTGTCCGTAACTAGCCCAATAACCTCTTTTTCTTTAATCATTATTGCTTTTTTAATTACGTCTTTATATATTACGACGTACTTAAGTTTCTCAAATTAGCTTTCGACAGATTCTAGTCAAATTATTTTTAAAGGTATGGCCGAAATTGTTATGCTGATATTGGAACTAACCTAACACAACCAAATACTTAGTATTCCCAACCTCTCGTTTCACTGTGCTCCCGTTTTCCATATCTCATTAGTCACCAATATTGTAGTTCCAGATATTTCATTTTAGACTTGTTTATCGTTATTTTGCATTACATATCCATGCGATGGATGATTTATCTAATTAATCATTATTTTATGACCTTTTAACCATTCTGTTGATGAACTTATTCGTACTTGAAGTAATCTTTACTTACGATGGGGCGATGAAAGCAGCGATGCACTTTAAATAGACGCGTCACCAGTTCATGGCTATTTACCACTTGGAATCTTTACTTCTATTGATGTATAAGAAGCATTAAACTAAATTTGCAACTAGTATAGAAAATGACACCGTTGCACAAGTTGAGGTAGCTGGATCTAAGCGATGAACCTTTCAGTATCGTTTGATTTAGGTATCTCTAAAGTAAAGCTTTGTGTAAAATATAGAGGGCTACCGTCTTATAAAACAGAACCTATGGTAGTCAGAAGCAGTTTTACTGGTGTGTTGAGGAAGTCTTATTGGAATTTGGGTTCAAATTTTGCATTTATTTGTGTTCTGTAACTTATATTCAAACATACTTTGTATTTTCTATGTATCAAGTAATGATCTAGTAATATGTAAAAAAAAGCATTAGTTGTTGTTGTTGATAAAATATAATGTGACATTAAGCAGTTTGAAATGAGCATTAAGCTCATGTATGTAATCAATTTCAAATAAAAAAGAGAAACGAATTCAGCAAATTACAATCCGCTTAGTGTTTTTCTTACATACTTTTTTGGTGACTTCGAACGAATTAATGTAAAACTTTGAAAAATATCATCATCTGTAAATGCTGTCAGATGTGCAGTTTTAGCGTAATTCGAAATAAAGTGACCAAATACGTTGAAACGAAGCAAATCAAATCAACAACATTTGCTTGTGTGCAGAAATCTTCAGTATATACAAGTCTTAAATCTTAATACGGGGGCACGAACAAAAGGAAACTACACGGTAATATATATATATATATATATATATATATATATATATATATATTGCTATGATAATACGGCAGTTTAAGGGTAGATTAAGTCATAGGGGTTGTAGGATAGATATAAACAACTTTAACTTTAAGAAAACCAAATAATTCCGGCAATTATAAGAGTAAATCGACTATTCTACAAAAAGTCAATTGCGAGGACACTGTATGTAAAAGATATATAATTAAATGCAAGAGAAAGAAGCTCCTTTAGTAATAATCCGATATCATTAGATTAGAATAGTAATGTGTGCGTCTAAATATGTTTAAGTATAATTTACAAGTAAAGATAAGATTGTAAAAAGCAATTAATTGCATCAAATTAAATTACCGGCAAACATAGATAAATTGGCACTTCAAATATTTAACAATTGCGTAAAAAATATCAACGTAATTAATATGCAAACGCATCGTATGAATTCATTATTAGAAAATCGCTACGTGACTAGAGAGAACACAGCTGTTCAGGAAACCAACATTCTGAAACAAACGAATAAACAAAGTGGTTCATTATTTGATAAATCGTGGACTTTCAGTTAACAAACATTGAATACGTTACTTAATAAAAGCCAAAGTTTGGAAAACCTATTACAATATTGTAATATGCTGAAGGATTACGTGATCAATAGAGCATTTGTCTAAGAATTAAACTAGGGAATTTGTAAAAATTCCGAGTTCTGCCAGATAAGGCAAAGTACAGGCTTTGATTATAAACACGCCAATGAAAGCTGTTGGGGGAAGGGCTTTTATATACAATAGAAAAGGAATAACATTTAGTCGATATTCAACTGAGCACTCACTATGCTTGAATGCTATAAAAACTCACGTAATTAGTGAAATAAAAATTCTATAAATGAAATTTAAAAGTGTAAAAATTTTGTGCAACGAAAAATAAGCCGATCTACAAATAAACGTAAGTTAAACAATTAATTAAATTCCTTTCTAATATTTAACAAAACAGGGCTCTAATTTGGGACGTACTTTAATTTGGGACGTATTTTATGGAGGCGATTCTTTAATTTGCGACGTATTTTATGGAGGCGATTCTCTAATTTGGGACGTACTTTAATTTGCGACGTATTTTATGGAGGCGATTCTTTAATTTGGGACGTATTTTAATTTGGGACGTATTTTAATAAGAAGCGATTCTTTTGTTGGGACGGCAATTTGTTGATGCAATTATGTGGAGACAATTTTGTTGATACGACTCGATGTTCATGTCTTAAAGCAAATCTAAAATAGCAGAAATCAAAAGTGGATAATTTGACCAATAAGTTAAGCGAACACAACAAGGGATGCAGACCACAGACTAGGATGGAACTCCAGAAACCATTCCAGGTTAGCAATTTTTAAACACTTTATTATTGAAAGACTGTTTCAAATTTAATATTTGCTATACATTGCTATACATTGCTATACATTGAAATACGTTATATTTGTAAGAGTCATCAAAGAGGTCATATGAAAAATATGAAAACAGGGATAGGTATCTTGGAACGTTCGAAGTTCCTGCAGTGTAATTTAAAGATATTTTTGCTGGCTTTCAGAAAAGAATAAATTTAGTAAATGTAAATATTTTTATAAAAGGGAAAATTTTTAGTATTGTATAAATTATCAATTATTATATTGTGTGTTCTAGAACTGCTTTATTTGAATTCATTTAAAAGTTAAAAAGAAGATTTATTCAGTTATTCAGTGAGCTCGTCGGGGTAAAATCCTAAAGTAAATATCATAACAAATAAAGATAACATAGCAATAAAAATGACACCCACCGTAGGGGCTTAATAAATTCATTTCGCAGCAAAAAAATTACACCCATCGTAAGGGCTCGATAAGAAATATCACAGTAAAAATGGTACGCCCAATCGTGGGGTGAATATCATATCAATATATATATATATATATATATATATATATATATATATATATATAAATTTGGAACAGTGCAGTACTGCATAGCAAGTCAATTTTATAGAGGGTGTTTGCATAAATCAATCTACGTGCATTATATCCTACACACGTAAGTTAATTTCTACATCAACCACAGTGTCGAGTTCGTACTCAAAAATCACTTTCTGGTCAACAGCTAATATGCATATGTATCTGTTGCATTTTAATTTGTTATTAAAGAAAGTCTACCTCGAAGTCACTAACGGTGAGATCTAAAACTGACTTTTTAATTTCATTCATTAGCGTTTTAGCATATCAGTTTATGTGTATCAAAATATTTTTAGTCGATTATTAAACCGTACGTCGTTTTTCTAATACAAGTGGTACTGGTTCATGTGAGGTTTGTAGTCAAATTGTTACCCATATTAAAGTGTTCGAATACAGATTCATTCATATTAAATTTAAAATGGAAGTACAAATTTCAAAATTAAAAAAAGGAGCGCCTCTGTAAAGGCAAAGTTAACTAATATTAAAAAATTTTTGTTAAAATTTGAAAACAAAAGTGCGGAAAGGATTGAGATAAAAGCACTTGAAAATAAAACATCAAACGCAGAATCCTTTTTGCGAGATTTTGAAAGTGTACAGGATGAGTTAGAACTTTTAATTGAAGGCGAAGACAATCTTCAGTTAGAATTTCTTATACGTGACGAATTTATTGATAATCATACTAGAGCAACAGCTCAAGCCAAGTGTTTATTAGAAAATTTCTCCAAGCAGTCATTATCAAGTAGTATGGATCATCAAGTACAACATGTCAATTTTCAGGTTAGTTATAAGCTTCTAACTTTAGATTTTAAGAAGTTCAATGGAAATTACCAGGAATTTATGGAATTTAGGGACTTTTTACTTCAGTCATTATCGTTAACTCTAAGTTAGGCCCTATTGCAAAGTATCAATATTTGAAAGCAAGTTTAGTGGGACAACTTGTAACGAATATACCTGCTTCATTAATGTACGCTTTAATTCTAAATATTTATTTAACAAATATTCTTTATTAAACAGAAAATATTAAATTGCTATTGTAGAAATATATTACCAATTTGTTACTTAGAACTCCACCTATATCTAAGGATTTGAAAGAGAATTTAAGTTTTCTTTTATCTGTGTATGTGTTTATACAACAATCTAATTCTGCGCGTGCTTGAATAATAAAATTGCCCCGTGGTCATGGTTCATTATTTAACGTCCGAATGTAATCAGATAAGCAAGTGGAGTAGCATGTTTTATAAAACAAGCAGTCCCATAGGCAGGTGAAATGGTGTCGACGTATACCATTGCATCTACTAATAGTTTAATCGACCTATTGTTACTGTGAAATAAACATCATCTTCGGTAGGTGAATAATTTTCAATTTTGCATCCAAATCATTTTCTCGATTCTTTTCAGCGCAAGTAAATTGTAGATACAGTATTGAAACGCAAGTTTTTTGTGGTTACAGTATCGAAGCAAGTTTTAGGTCCAATTTTGAAACGCAAATTCTATGCAAGTCCCGTATCGAAACAAGTTTTATGTTATACAGTATTGAAACGCAAACACGTAATGTTTTAAGTATTGCAGCGCTAAATTTTATGTATATAATCGTCATGGAGCACTGAAGCACAATTTTTTGTTATGCGGTATTGATAGTTCAAAGTCTCAAATGTTGCTATGGAGTATGGTGGAATTTTCCGTAAATTTTGTTTTGTATAGAAGTCAAGCTGTAGAGCCGTGCACGTGTAAGCCGCGCGCACCTGTCGTCGTAAGTACTCAAAATGGTTGACGAAATCTAATGCCTAGCAGATTATTTGTGGTGAGTCATCTCCAATTTTAATTCAATTTTTGTTTTACGGAACCACTACTGGAAATGTAATAATAATTTCTGTAAATTTTATATGGTAATTTAAATTGGTACACGTAATTTTTGTTGAAAATTTAGTAGTTGGATATTGCATAAATGTTCATATAAAAACAAAGAAATTTCTATAAGATAACTATATTTGAATTTACAAGGTTATACTAAAATGTATCCGTAACTATGCACGTGACACGTTAATATTTGTTTGTCACATTATAAAATATAGTTTTTTTGGACAGTACACTTGAAGTACAGATTAGTTCAAACCATGAGTATTTTTGACCTTTGATTCCATCAATTATGTTAATTAAAAATGTAGTTCTGCAATTTAAGAAAAGTCAAAGTTTTTAATCCATTAAATGTAAACGCAAACAGGATCCTATTTAGGTATCAAATACAAATTGTAGAATAATAACAAAAACACTATAATTCTTCTAGAGAACTATAATAAATTTACAATTATAAAATTCATACAAATAATCAGAGACTACTCCAAGACATTATTAAAAGTAGATATCTCAAAAGTTTCAGTACGTATAAAATTGTACAAATGATGTATATATATTTTTTGTAAATCAATATAAAGTGTAATAAGTTGTTTTAAAGCTTTCTTTCATTGAAGTCAACAATAATTTTTCTATAGAAGCAAGCAACCATATTTATAAAATTTTTGTAGTGAAGGATAGATTATTGGCATTGTGTTTAAAAAAATTTTGAGGTATAATCTTAACCAGGTAATCTAGTTGAAATTAATTTTTTTGAGATAAATTGACTAGGCTCTAATGTAGCCCTAGCTCTAAAATGTCAAGAAATGATTAAATTTTCAGATAGTACGAGATCGTCGTTCCAATTCCAGTTTGCAGAGTCACAAGTATTATACTTCTATGTTTTGCTCGTTACAGATATTTTTTCTTTTCGAAGATTTCCGTATTTTATTTTCGGATTGTTTCTTATTATAGCTATTATTAAGATACGGTGGCGTCCATTAAAAATTTTTTTATTATCGTATACCATCCTACGACCCTGGCTCATAGCTCTGCCTTAAGTTGAAGAAGCTTAGCTGGCTGGAAGATCTCTTTAGAGGGCCCTTTTATACTCAGAGCCATTTTCCATCCTCTTTACCCGGGGCTTAAACCTTAGACAGGAACCCCTCATAATTTATAGAGGCTCTGCCGCCTATAAGGTAGAGCAAATACACTATATATACCTATATAGAAAAGTAGCGTAACAAACTAAGCAATCTAATAGAATCATTACCAGTTTCGGCAGATCATTTTCAAATTGCGTGGGATTAAGTGATTGATCGTTACTCTAACAAACAAATGTTAGCCAAAAATTAGTAGTCAATGTTCCTTGCGTGGCAAAAGATAGTTCTTCTAGTATAAGACAAATAATTGATCAAATGTTTAGTCATTTAAATGTCTTTAAGTTGGTAGAGGAACCTGTAGACTCCTGGGACACTATTGTGTCACATTGTCGAAAAAAATTAGATGTTACTTCAGCAGAGGAGTGAGATAAAGAAAAATCTGCCTCAAAACCGAAGTTTAACGATCTTGTTGAATTTCTTAAAAAGGTGCCAATACCTTAGAGGACAGGAAAATTGATAAGCATTCGAATCAAGCTTTGAGCGATGGGAACGGTTGATACAAATGTATTTCATATAATAAGCAAGGTGTGTATAGTTCTCGGAAGTCTATTAGTCAGTACAAGTCAAGCTCACAATCATTTTTTGTTCAAAATTAAGTGTGTTGTTATTGCAAAGGAAGTCATAAATTGTTTAAATGTGCTTCATTCGTATGGTTAGATGTTTCTCAGAAAATAACGCTTGTGAAATCAAATGCATTGTGGTTCAAATGCCTGCACGCGGGGTATGTTTGTGTTGATGTTCTTTTGGAAAGTGTAAAAAGTGTGACATGAAGCATCACACATCATTGCACATAGAAAAAATGGATGGCCAATCTAGTGGCGTTAATTCTCAAATCTCAGTTCCAAATTCATCAAACTTAAGTGCAAATAAATGTTTTCAAAATGAAGTTCCTGTTGCTACACTGATCCAGGTGTACCTGATGCTTCAAAACACAAAATTTCTAATTCAAACTACTCTCAACCACTGCAAATTAATGAGAACCAACACTTAGCAGTATTGTCTTTTCAGCCAAACCATAGCACTGTGCTTCTGTCTGCAGTAACTTTACGTGTGCAAAATCAACAAGGAAGGTCTCAAAGGTGCAGAGCTTTGCTAGATTATTATAGTCAATCTAATTTTATTTCATCAAATCTTGTTAGTGCATTAGGATTAGACAAAGAAAATATCTCCATCTCTGTGTCTGGCGTTGGTTACATTAGCTCTCAAATCAATGCCAGTTGTGAAGTAATCGTTCAATCAATTCATTCAAAATATACGGTGCCTCTTTCGTGTCTAATGGTAGAAGAAATATGCAATTTTCTTCCACATTCAAAGATAGATGTATCTTTGTGGAATATATTGCACCTAACATCAAACTGGCAGATCCATATTTGGATTGAAATATTGATTGGAGCTTGTTTGTTCTATGAGCTTCTTTGTGTGGGACAATTTAGTTTTGGTAGATTTATGCCTACCCTTCAAAAGACCTTGTTTGGATGGACCTTGTCAGGTCCTGTGGGTAAAACTGCTCCTTCAAGGAGTAGTCTGCATTTTGGAGTATCTCAAGTAGATCTTAGTGAAAGTTTAAGTAAATTTTGGGAATTAGAGGAAACCTCGATTAAAAATGCATTGTCAATCGAAGAAAGTGTACCGACTTTCAGTAGAAATGCTGAAGGAAGATTTGTGATGTCTATTTCTTTTACAAATAATCTTTAAGACTTAGGAGATTCGTTTCTTGTCGCAAGAAAGCGATTTCTAAATTTAGAGAGGAGTCTCGATTCGAATGCTGATTTAAAGGATATGTACCTAGATTTTTATTCGCGAGTACATTCAAATGGGACATGCGTCCAAACTTCTTCATTCTAGTGAATCGTCAAACGAAAAGTTTCTTGCAGTCTATCTTCCTCATCACGGAGTGCTAAAAGAGAGCAGACCCACCATCAAGCTTCGTGTTGTTTTTGACGTTTCTTGCAAATCATCTTCGTGCATTCCTTTAAATGATGTACAAAAGGTAGGTGCTGTTGTACAGAGTGATCTTATTTCGATTTTGCTTCGTTTTAGGCAGCACACGTTTGTGGTGTCCGCTGATATCGCAAAACGTATAGACAAGTAGAAATCTTGCCGGAACAGCGATGTTTTCAAAAAATTTTGTGCAGATTCAATAAATCTGACCCTATAAGTGTGTTCGAGTTAAATACCATCACTTATGACACTGCAGCAGCGTCATTTTTGGCAACTAGATGTCTTGCTCAGTTGTCAAAAGAATATTCTAGCAGATATCCTAAGACTGCAAGTATAATTGGCAAAGGTTTCTATATGGAAGATCCTCTAAGTGGCTCTGATAATCTTTCAGATTTGAGTTCACGTTGTGTTAAGATAAACAAGATTATTCGTTTTGGCCGTTTTCCACTTAGGGGGTGGATCAGCAATGACTCTAATGTTTTGAGAGACTTGGACTTTTGTTTGAAAGAGTCCAATTGTCTTCAAATTGGCGATAGTGCTAAGACATTAGGCATCTTGTGGAATCATAGTGAAGATTTTCTTTCATTTAGTATAAATACCTTTTCTTCTTGTTCATGCATTGCTGTGACAAAGAGATTTATTCTGTCAGAGATCTAGCAAATTTTGATCCTTTAGGGCTCCTATCGGCGTGTGTAATAAAGGTCAAAATTCTTATTCAAAAAATGTGGTGCCTTCAAATTGGTTGGGATGAATCACTGCCAACGTATATCATTTCTGAGTAGATATCGTTCCAAGATCAGTTGCATGTTTTGAGAGAATTGAAAGTTCCTAGAAATTTTAAGCTATCAAGCTCTACTAAAATAGAGTTACATGGCCTTTTGGGATTCTTCTGAGTAGGCCTATGAAGCTGGCGTGTATAAAAGAAGTTCAATGAAATTGGACAGATTTGTGCGAAACTCGTCTGCGCCAAGCGTAAGGTTGCTCCGATCAAAAGTGTTTATTTGCCCAGATTAAAGCTGTGTGGAGCTCTTATCCTAGCTGGTCTTTTTCAAAACATCTCTGAGTGTTTAACTATTTCATTAAATAATATTTTTCTACTCTGGTATTAGGTTGGATTCGTATTTCCCTTAATGTTCTGAAAACTTTCGTAGCTAACCGTGTTAGTGAAATTATTTCTTTAACTAAACCAAATTATTGGTATCATATCGGATCAAAACAAAATCCTGCTGACTTGTTGTCAAGAGGAATAAATCCAACTCTTACCTTGTCTTGTCCAATGTGGTGGGAAGGTCCTGAATTTCTTCATTCCGAACCGTTAATAATGTCACTACGGTGTTCAACCGTGCATTTATATTTCCAATGCTCCACCAGAAGGTACTACATTGGCCAGGAGGCGGAACCTCTATTTAACCTCTCATCCGAACGAGGGCGTAATTTTTGCAAAAAATGCTCACCTGTTATTTTTCAAGCAGTCGGCCGTATCGGGATTTGAACCCAGGACCTTGGGATCCGTAGTCTTACGCTTACTACATTGATCCACGGCGACGCCTTACGGTGTTCAACCGCCAGTTAGAGTTCAAACTTGTTTGTTGGCTTGTAGCCAAATGCTGTCATTTCCTTTTACGAATTTCTCAAACTACAGTCTTTTGAGACGTTGTGTCGCATTCAGGTTAAGATTTATTCACAATTCTCGTCCAAGGAATTGCGATTGTAAGTTGATCGGTGCACTTTCACTGGTAGAGTTTAATAAAGCTGAGATGTGTTTTTTGACTATTGCACAAAGTACTTCGTTTCAGCCAGAAATAACTAGCTTAAAGGCAGGCAAGGTGATTTCCCCGAAAAGCAAAATATTACTTTTACAACCTTTTATTGATAGGCTAGGGATACTTCGTGTAGGAGATAGAATTTTTAAATCGAATTTTTCAGAGTATAAAAAGCATTCTATTTTACTTCCATCTGGTCATATCGTGTTCAAGTTAATAGCTACATATATTCATAAAAAATTTCTTCATTGTGGTCCGCAGCAAGTGTTGTATCTAATGAGAGAAAAATACCGGCCTATATATATATATGGTAGAAATTAGTTAAAAGGTGTCCTTAGGAATTGTGTTTCTTGTTTTCGTACTCGTCCATCATTTTTAATCCACTGACTACAGGTTTGTCTGAACATCGAGCTAATACATCCTTTCTTTTTATAAAAACTGGAGTGGACTATGCCGGCCCATTCACGTTAAGGGATCGCAAGGTTCGTGTAACTAAAACCTTTAAAGGTTATGTTGCCTTATTTGTGTGTCTCGTCATTAAGGCTATTTATTTAGAACTAATTAGTGATTTATCAACCCCTTCATTCATGCGTGTTGCGTCGATTCACAGCGCGTAGAGAAAACCACTTGTCATTTATTCAGACAATGGTACTAATTTTCGAGAGATTTCTAACGAATTGAAAAAGTTGAAAGAGTATTTGAGGAAGGATTCATATGCTATTGTTTATAAATATTCAGAGAAAAACATTATACGGAAGTTTATACCTTCCCATACTCCGCATTTTGGTGGGATGTGGGAGTCAGGGGTTAAGTCCATGAAAGCTCATATGAAGCGCGTACTACAACACTCTTTATTAACTTACGAAGGATTCAATACTATTTTGATGCAGATAGAGGGAATGCTTAACTCACGTTCTCTTACCTCTTTATCCAATCATCCGAATGACCTTAGTCCAATTACGCCGTTTGAATGAGCATTAAGCTCATGTACGTAATCAATTTCAAATAAATAAGAGCAAATTACAGTCCGCTTAGTGTTTTTCTTACAAGTTTTGAAGAATACTTTGTGAGCTCACAAATGTTCAATATGTGTTCTCCTCATCGCACGACACGCGTTAAAACGATATTCGAGTTTATTACAGACCCTATGTAACACATTTGCATCGACACCTGCCACTGCGTATTTAGTTCGTTCCAAATCAAGAGGAGGTGTAGAAACGAAAACCGTCTTTCACAAACCTTAATAGAAAGAAGTCCCACGAGATTAGATTGAGCTCCTTGGTGAACACTGTACAACGCATTATTGACGACTGTTGCACGGCCAATCCAACGCTGTGTTTAATCTAGATATGTCTAACATCTGTATGCCAGCGAAGAGGCGCTCCCTCTTGATGGAAACCGATGCGGTCCCGTTCCTCGTTTACTTGCATCTACCAAATCTATAACATATCAAGATATCTAGACCCCCGTTACTGTTTGTTCCGCAAAAAAAGGGTCATACACCTTCGTGTAAGATACCGCACAAAACACATTAATTTTGGAAGAGTTCCGCACATATTCCATCACAGCACTCAGAGGTTTAGTTGTCCATACTCACACATTTTTTTTATTCGCTTTTATACTTAGAAGGAACGTTGACTCATTACTGAAAATGATGCGCTTACAGAAACCGTCATCTTCTTTATTACGTCACACGCGCCTACGACCTACGATTATTTCTTCGCGTACATACTGCATCTGCAATTTGTACGGCGTTATTTGCAGTCGCCTCCGCAACATTTTCCATACAGTTGTAACTGCAAGTTCGCCCTTGCTGTCGATTTGTGTGAACCTCGCATGTAAGCAGAACGAACATGTTCAGTGGTTTCTTCTGATACGCGTAGTCTTCTCAGGTTCTGTCCTCTGCACGAACAGCCCATTGCGTCGAATCTTCAATACCATTCATAAATTGACTGTCTAGTTGATGTTGGTTTGTAGAAACAGGTTTTAAAACGTCATTGAACAATTTTTTCAGATAGTGTTTCTGCAAATTCTAGAGCATAATATGCATTTTCCACAGAATTGTTCGCTATTTCAACATCTGCAACAACAAACACATAAAGAATTACTAACCACAACGATCAAAACAATCGAACATTGAAGTTGAAATTTGAAGGGTTTCTTTACATATACCGGGAAAATTTCGTTGCTATCACTATAAGTTTTTGATTTCCAGGACGTTAAAGTTGTCTATACCTCTTGTAGTAGCCCTGAATATTGATTGTTCAGTTTTAGTAATGTAAATATGTTTCTGTACATTTTTTTAAAAAAGCGTACACGAAGCGTTAGCATACTCGATTGTAGGTCAATCGGAATATATCAACTGGTGTTTATTGCTAAGGCCGAGAAGCAGAATTTTTGTAGGTTAGGGAATACTTTTAATTTATAATTCGAAATATAGCTCGGTTTCTATTGAAAACACTCTGTATATGGGGTTGCGTTTTATTTTATTCGATTGCATGATTTTACTGGTATTATTCGTTTATTATCAAGTGAAACTTTGTAAAAGAAAGAATATTCAATTTTTCTGAAAATTGCGTTAATTATTATTCAAAATCGTTGCTGCACCTGGCACGTAATTTTAGTTTCAAAGCTCATTATTTCATTTAATAAAATGAACAATCGCAGTGATAAGCCGAAATATTGTATTTATGAGAAAACAATTGTGATTTCTAAGTGAGAGATTATTGGTTTGAAGTTTGGGATTTTACGCATTGTCGATAAAGTTGATTTTTGCAGTTTGTTAACGCTAAACCAGTCATGTCTTTTGTTGTGTACATAAACGATTACTATTGGAGGTGTCTTACCCGACCTTTAGCATGATTGATATTCCTTGGTAATTGTAAAATTCTTGAACCATGTATTTTGATATAAATTGGGGGCATAAGTTATAAATAGGACTTGCATTTTATCATTATTTTTGATATTTTAAACACAAACCACCGTACTAAAAGTTTTACAGTGACTCGTAAAATGCAAACGCAAAGTGCAAATATTATAAATTTTGGTCTGTATTGATATAAGTCAAAACAGCCGTTAATTGCAATAACTAATCAGTATTAATAGGTTAATTTGCCATTTCCAAATTATGAGAATTTGCATAGAAAATCTTAACCGTTTTTATATGCTATAGTACAATCTAAGTATTAAGCTAACTGTTTTGCATTGTCATTGTTTTCAAAATCTGTATCTTGTCTTAAATGTAGCTGGTTTAATTTATTATGGTTTTAACGTTAATATGTTATTACTGAAAGCAAACAAATTGTAATTAACACCAAATTTGTAAATTTGTTGCACAGCTTATCACTAATAGTTAAAAAAAATAATAAATATGTTATTTAAAACGTCGACTAATTTATAAATAGGCATTTTATTGATGACTAGACGAACATATTCCCAAAGAAGATAACTAACTCTTAAAATTTTATATTGGTATTAACTATAATTTCCGATAACATAGCTATGCAATATGTATCGATATTGATGTGATAAGGAGGTCATAAGGGGACAATGATGCACCACATCATGATAAACCACCCTAAAGCTCAGAAAACTAAATTTTCAAATATTTAATTTTTATATAATATTTCAATAGTACGATAAGCGTATTATTATTATAATGTTTACCAATGCGTAAGTAAAAGCCGTGTTTTTATTTAAAACAAATTCTACATAATTATGCAATCGGCGAAAATACGAACTCATTCCTTTATTGAAACACTCGCGTTTTCCAACACGACTTATCGTTTAAAAACAAGTTTTTAAATAGATTTATGCAGACTGAAAAGATCATAAACCCAGTTCTAATGTATAAAATATTCATCCACTTTGAAAACACTAAATAACTTTAATGACAAATACGTCCTCTAAAAGCAGTGTTAAATACTCTTTTTAAATGCGAAATGTTGTTTATAACTTTCGTCATAAAATAATTGCGAGTATCTAGCGCGAAGTGAAAATAAGGTGTTTTTCTTTCAAAAAAGGTACTTTCCTAGATTGTTTGTAAAATCAATCCTTCAAAACATATAAATCATTTGTAAATAATTAAAGGAAAGCTAATTGTTGTTCATGAAGGACTGCAGACCAATTGGGGAAACATAGAACGCGATAAGACAGGAAAATCCTATAAATCAGATAAGATAAGACGTTTTAATTGCCATTAATTTTAATCGGAAGCGATAACCAGCTATCACGTATAAATCGCAATAAATTAAAGTGATAGCTAATTAGGATAAGAAACATCCCTAAAATAAATCAAATTACAGCTATTTATTACATCATATCCCAAGAAAAATGCAGAACATTCAGGAACGAAATGACATAGAATATCATTTTGAATAATAACCAATTAAACTTTTAAATCGAGGCATTTCATTCACAGTTACTGAGTGGGTAAAGTTACTAATAGTCTGCTTCAGTAAAAAGCTATATTTAAAATTTTAGTTCAAAGTCACCGCAATATTTTAATAATTATTAAAAATGGGGTACTTTCTGAAACGGATAAAGTAAACTTTGACATACAAAAATTTATTTAAAGTAAATGGAAACATAAAACGGAACAATGGGTTTTGATGCAGTTCTGGGTGAAACGACTTAGAATGGAAGTAATCTGGGATAGAGATTATAATCAAATTGTTTTTAATGAGAACATGAATGCCAGCCGAATTTGATGGTCCAAACGCAAGTATAGATTTAGTTAAAATCTTTTAAAAGCTATTTCGTGATATAATAAATTTAAGTAGATTAAGCTTGCATAAGATTTTTCCCGTAACGATATCTTTGTGTAAATGGATATTATAACTTTCTGGACTATCGGTCGTTTCGTACATGCCCTAAAACTTGTTTTACGCGTTATAAACGATATCTACTCGCCGAAAATATGCTTTGCTTTATAAATTCGTAAAATTGATACTTTTTAATGGCGTTCTGCAGTATATGCAATGAAAGCTTGTTATGGAGAGGTATTTTTCAGGAGAATAGAATAATTATTTGCACACCGCTGAAAATAGATACCTTTATTTTCACATATTTAAAATTTGGGATTCGATTTTATACTTTCCTTAAAATAATAACTAGCTTTATAGTATTTCAGGAGTCATTATTTAGTCACGGCTGAAATAAATTAACGTAATAAGTGAATTTAAAATTGGTATTCGTTCTTAAATGGCATGTGTTCTTAAAGAGTGTTATTTTACTTGGGAATCTTATTTTATATGCCAAAATATGAAATTACTATCTAACCTTCCCTTTACTTGCCTAGCTAGTTCTATAGAAATTACGCAATGTGATTTACGAAAATGAAATGAAACACAAATCTCAAGATTCATCTATGTATTCAAAAAATTTTTTTATATATATATATATATATATATATATATAAAAGAATTTATATAACAGTTTACAGCTTAAGTTCATACAGAAAATTATTCCTAAAAGTTACTTAAAATAATCCTTAGCTAATTCTTGTGAACAGGTACTAAATCCTTTTTAATTTATGTATAGATAATTTACTGATCCTTTACTACTACGCTGCACAGATCATTTAGTGAAAGTTAAAATGCTTCGAACTCGAACTTCAAAATCTTCTAGTAATTATCCGCTTCACAAAAAAATTTTTTATAAGATTAAGAACTTATTCTAATTTAAGTTACAAATATTTAAATATTCTTATCAGCTGCAATCAAAAAAAATTAATTTTATACTTGCGAAAATACTGGCGAAAATCAACGGTATTAAATACCTCATGGTTCTATCTTAAATTGACGTAAAAATTCCAGTGTACAAGATTATCCATTTTATCTTAATTCTCCATTTGACGTTAGAACATCAGTTTGAAATGTGCATCTTTATTGTTAATTGTAGAAATCCGATGAGATTGATTACAAATTATTTAAAACGTTTTTGTTTCATGTCGTAAGGTAATTTTAAATTAGTCATAATTTACAAGTTCGAAGAATTTATATTGGATGCCAAATACTCTATGCATGAATAATACTGAATCGCAAATCTTTCATATTATTTGAATGAATCGTTTTAATTCAGTTCCTGTTTATATACAAAATTTCTAATTACGTCACTTTCTCCAAACGATTACAAATTTATTTAAAAGCATTAGTCACCATACGTGTGCAATATTTACGAGAATGTCGGTGTTTACTGATTTAATTAGTATAAATATGTCGCGACTGTCATGAGTTATGTCTATTGTAAAGCGTTATCTATTCTTATCTAATACACGAAGTTTAAGTCCGCTGTCTCCTTATTTCTTATTGTAATACGCAAGGCTATTAAACAGCGTTACCTTATTTGAATTTTGTCTTTCTAATAGCGTGCGATCTTTGCACCGGAGCGTTTATTCATTTACGGGAAATAATCGGCTTTTAAAACAATTCTAATGAAATGACGTATTCAAAAATTCTAAAATTTAAATGTTTTGTTTGAAACTTATTAAGCGTTATTTTAACAAAAATAAATATTTTAATTTTGTTTTGAATTGTAACTATACACACACAGAAGTTAAATACATAATTAATTAAAACTCGCAATTACATTCTTAATTATTGTAAATGCATTCTATCAGGGTGCGGATACATATTTTGAAGAAGATAGCTTATAATTTAAGTTATTTTTTTTTATTTACCGAGTAATTATTAATAAATAAATGACTTGTGTATTTACATTTTAAAATGAAACTCATTTTTACTAAGTATGATTGTTTACACAAGGTTGAATTATACTAATTATTTTGGGTAATGATATTAAATGGCTTTTGTATTTATACTGTATCGTATTGTATTAATATTGATTTGCATTCTAACAGGATATGAATTTTAGTTTCGCGTACTCTATCACACTCTGCAATAAATGCAGTACATGGGAATTAATAATTAATAAAGGCTTCTTTTTAGGAGTTCATCAAATATGCTTATTTTTATACAGGGTAAAAAAAATTTACAATATTGGAAAATTTTAATTTTTCCCGTTTTCCTCTCTTTGGGTGGTAATCTTTATAGAATTTAGGTGTTCAATGACCTCTCATGACTTTTTTATCACATCAATATATATATATATATATATATATATATATATATATTGCCGTGGTATTCTAAGATTAAAAATCGAACCCCTCTAATTATCAATTTTAGAACAAATCGAAAATTTGCACACAATAAAAAATTTTCAAAAAAACATTAATTTTTTACCCAGATTCCTCTCTTCTTAATTCGCTTCCTCGGTTGAATTCTTTTTTTCAACTGCTTCCCTGGCTAGCTCAGTTCGGCCTCCTCTTGTATACCTAGATTCAGTCTCATACTCTCTATCGTTCACGCACACTCTCAATAAAACCACAAAATAATACAACAATCATACAATATCTATTTTCCACTATTTACAAATAAAACTTCAAAATTATTTACAACTCAGTGGTCAAGTTACACCTCAATAAATTCTATTTTGTAAAGTCCAGAATATTAACTAGAAATATCAAACACATTGAATGTAACCTGAGTAAATGGGCCCTGAATAATACCTTATCTTTCTTTCTTTATTTATGATTAATTTCAATTAGGAAACTCTGGAGTATGGTAAGCTCATGATAACCCAGTTAATTATGATTAATGTATGCTCTATACTTGGAATATTCCTTTTACAAACACAACAAAAACCCATGTACTCATAACAAAAAATATTTAAATTCCTGAGGAACGTTAATCAGCTTTATAAACACCTTTATATTTCTATTTAAATACCACAATAAAAGTTAGTTATACGTATTACTTTCAATACGCCAAATAATGTAAAATACCATCATAGTTCACTCTCACCCATCACAATAACCTTCAAAGTTTATCAACAACAACAAATTCTAAAGCGTTACCTGGAATTTCTTGAAGATCCCTGCTCCGTTGACGATGATGCCATTAAGTTGTTTTGTGGTAATGCTCTGCTCCAGCCTCCAGATATTAGTAGTTGAACACCCTCTAAGTTGTGCTGAAATGCTGTTCATACACGATACCTCCAAATCCAAATCCAAAATTTACATTTCTTTTATCTTTGTTTAATTTAGTTCACGTTACATAACGTCACTACACGAGCTTGTTAAAAAATATATGTGGCACCTCGATAAAATTTAGACTCGTCACTATCCGCGTACAAATTATGAGGCTAACACCGTACTATTTAATTTAAATTAATTTTCAATACTTACAAGCTCGTGGTAACTTTTGTACGTAATCTGAAGCGATCAAATTACTAAGGGTCTTTCATTCATTTTCAAAAAGTATTTATACAATTTTCGATGCCACCTCTCGGTCGCATTTCACGCAAAGTCCTTCATTTACAATAATATTTCTTAAAATTTTAGGTTTAACCGTTTTCTAAATCCCCGAAATTTAGCGCGTCGTTACGATATTTTCTGAAAAATTAACATCCAATATTCCCGTGTTTGTCTGATGTACAACTAACGATATCGACCAATAGTCTATGCATTGAGGTCTCAAAAATCCCGCCTATATTAACGCTGTCCCTTTCCTATGCATATTCTACGTCTCCTTCTAACCTTGTTTGAGTGGTAGAAATCGATATTCCTGTCCATCTGCTATCTAACCCCACGTAGACTTTCCTACGTGCTTTAAATAACCCCTTATTAGCGTTTAATGCAAAAACATCCGACCGTTTGTACAATATACCTAGAATCTTGAGTTTTATCTACACAAAATAAGGAGAAGGTGACATTTAGAAAACATGCAGGTGTTTAATTAACGATCATTTTAAAATATCATTTCTAGTATTTCGATTTTCAAAGTATTTCATATCCAACGGCTGTTCGTTTGTTAGCAACTCGCTTCACCTTGGTATTATCGATTTTTACACGCTCTTATGCGTTTTAAACGTTATATTCCTTTGAATTCAACTCAATTAAATTAAATAATTATTTCCATTGGCTTATGCAATTTATTTTCCTTACGCACCTATTAAATTCTTAATCCCTAATTATAAAATAATGGTAATACTTGATACTTTATTGAATAAAATGAGATAAATTTCGCACGTAAATTTTGGTCGTTTCCTTTATACAGGGTGCTTTGAAATTGCCTTGTTTATATTTACATGTAACCCTTTAAAACCACTACAATATATATATATATATATATATATATATATATATAATTAGATAATTAATTGCAGAAGGCAAGTTGATAAATACTAAGGTATTATGGAGTAGAGGAAAATGGAAAAAAGAATATTTAACTTATATTTATGCAAAAAATGTAGAAAAGTAAATAAGACCGTTTACAACAACCCTTAACGCAGTTACAAACTGAAACTTTTTATATTATTTATCAGATCATTAAAATATTAACAAGTAATTGACAATATTTAATTTTATAAACCATTAAAACATGATCTATTCAATTAAAATTATTGCAAATTAAATAGAATGGCGTATATTATTAACATACAGCAAAATGTAAATAAGTTGATAACGGTTTCGATGCACGTGTAGGATGATAAGAAAAAAGGCAAGTTGTCATTTTAAGTACAAATTTAGAATGACTCCAAGATAAACATTGCGTCATACATATTTACTTTTTTTATTGTTATTCAATTTTTCCTGGATGCATATTGTTTTGGTATAGCGTCTAGGCAAGATAACAAATTTTTACAATGTTTCAATTACATATTACTTATCAGTTCGTCTCCTTTAACCCAAATCAATAACGAATAGAATAATAACAAGTAGAAAGTTTTACAGAACTGTCGTTTTGCTCTTGTTTTTGTTATAAAACTGTCATATGGTCAAGAACCACTTTCGTGTTACTGGCTATTTATGAAATAATTTTTCCCATCGACCTTTTGATGATACGAAACGGCCTTGAACTGCTACACCCACAATACTTCAATCTTATTGAAACCGAACTGAAGAAATTTATAAAATTCAACATTATAAATTTTACAGTTTTTAGCAGAACTATTTTTAAAATTGGTCCTAATAAAACGTAATAGTAGCACTAAAAGTTAATTTTAAAGTCAACAGTTGCAAGAGATTTTCCGGATATAATCTGTCCTCGACCTAGTGTAGTTATCTCTAAAAAAAAACAGTAAGGAGCGTGATAATCTCTTACTAAATAAACAATTTTTTTATACACATGGGTAGCGGATGATTTACTGAACGCTCTGTATAATTACCGCAAAGTTATCGATAAGTTCAACCCGTGTGTTATGTTTGAGTGTTAAAATTATGTAACTAAGTTTGCATCGTCTTTTAAATCAACAAATCTTAGCTTGGTAACATCAACCAACATCACACAGAACTCTGCATTATTAAATTAACCAGAAGTGTCAGATAAGATGCAAAATTTATCTCGTTATCCTCATTAATTTATTAAGTAGTCATCTAGAGCTCAATGGGAATTTATTCTTGTATATTGTTGAAATAGTTTAGCCTTCTGGTTATAAAACAAGAGTCTAAACTGCACTATTTTATACAGCAGTGTGTTTTAAAAGTGCATTGACTCTATCCTAAAATATATATAAAATGTAAATTAAAGAGCATATGTACTTATAAACAAGCGGGTTATCTTCAACAAATACGCCAAAACTACATAAAGGTTGCTAAAAATAGCTTAACTTGATATTTACTTCTTTGGAATTGGTAGTGTGTGCGGTTTGTTTTAACAGCTGTCGTATGTTTTATTGCTTGACTTTTCTTTGTCAAGTAAATCAACTGTTTTTAGTATTTTGGTACTTGAATGTTGTTATTTCAATTTGCATACGTTTAAAAATCACGCAAATGCAAAAATTTCAGAGCTGACACTTTTGAGTTTGTAGGAATTGATCTCTCTTCTATGGTCAGACGTGCTGCTGGCTTTCATTAGTGAGACAAATAGGTTTTCAAAAAGAGGGCTAAAATGGAGGAACCTGATAGTAACAATTAGGGGTAGAGGTGTGTGAAATTAGCTGCTAAATGACAGCTGCCAATTTACGAAGCGACCCGATTATGCAGTGGCGGAGCATCCTTAACTTCGCGTCTATATATTTTAATATGCACTTTCAATCAGTTTGCAAATGATATCCTAATTTTTACAAACGGCTACAGAATATGGCAATACATACTCCCGTATGTTTGTTGTGGTTTGTTTAGTATTCTTCTTAATCGTCTTTGGGGATTAAACCATTCATAGTTTTTAAAATGATCTTTATTAACGTTTCGATCCATAACCTAGGATCGTTTTCAAAATAATAAAAAAGAAGTTTTTATTATTTTGAAAACGATCCTAGGTTATGGATCGAAACGATAATAAAGATAAATTTTAAAAACTATGAGTGGTTTAATCCCCAAAGAAGATTAAGAAGAATGGCAATACAAGCAATTTTTACATTTACACATTTAATTAATTATAAATCCACGTCCAATATTTAAAAATACCTTTGAAAATTCGTCAATAGAAATAGCGCAAGGGTATCAAAATCCGGCCAAAAGATTATGGTTGATATTCTACCTCTAACTATACTTTAGCAGAAAGTTACTGCCAAAAATCTAAATGTCCAAAAAATTAGGGAAATTCCTTATGCAATTTTGAAAATTTTGAAAATTCGTAAATGAAAATGGCACAAACGTATCCAGGTTCAACCAACGGATCGTTGTTGCTGATACATTCTATCTCTAACTATATTATAGCAGACAGTTATTGCCAAAAGCCTAAATGTCCAAAAAATTAATTATTTTCATTGTGCAATTTTGAAAAGTTTGAAAATTCGTAAATGAAAATGGCACAAACATATTTATGTCCAATCGACGGATTATTGTTGATACAATCTATCTCTAACAATGCTAAAGCAGAAAGTTACTGCCAAAAACTTAAATGTCCAAAAAATTAATTATTTTCGTTATGTAATTTTGAAAACTTTGAAAATTCGTAAATCAAAATGGCGCAAACGTATGCAGGTCCTACAAACGGATCGTTGTTGATACATTCTATCTCTAACTATGCTATAGCAGAAAGTTACTGCCAAAAGCCTAAATGTCCAAAAAATTAATTATTTCGTTATGCAATTTTAAAACTTTGACAATTCGTAAATGAAAATGACGCAAATGTTTCCAGGTCCGACCAACGGAACATTGCTGATACATTCTATCTTTAACTATGCTATAGCAGAAAGTTACTGCCAAAGGCCTAAATGTACAAAAAATTAATTATCTTTACTATGCAATTTTAAAAACTTTGAAAATTCGTAAATAAAAATGGCGCAAACCTATCCAGATCCGACCAACAGATCATTGCTGATACATTCTATCTCTAACTATGCTATAGCAGAAAGTTACTGCCAAAAGCCTAAATGTACAAAAAATTAATTATCTTTACTATGCAATTTTAAAAACTTTGAAAATTCGTAAATAGAAATGGCGCAAACCTATCTAAATCCGACCGACGAACTATTGTTGATACATTCCATCTCTAACTATGCTATAGCAGATAGTTACTGCCAAAATCCTAAATGTCCAAAAAATTAATTATTTTCATTATGTAATTTTGAAAACTTTGAAAATGCGTAAATAAAAATGGCGCAAACGTACTCATGTTCGACCGACGGATTATTGTTGATACAATCTATCTCTAACAATGCTAAAGCAGAAAGTTACTGCCAAAAACCTAAATGTCCAAAGAATTAATTATTTTCGTTATGCAATTTTGAAAACTTTGAAAATTCGTAAATCAAAATGGCGCAAACGTATCCAGGTCCGACCAACGGATTATTGTTCATGCATTCTAATTCTAACTACGCTATAGCAGAAAGTTACTGGCAAAAGCCTAAATGTACAAAAAATTAATTATTTTTGTTATGCAATTCTGAAAACTTTGAAAATTCGTCAATAAAAATGGCGCAAACTTATCCAGATCCGACTGACGGATTATTGTTGATACATTCCATCCCTAACTATGCTATAGTAGAAAGTAACTGCCAAAAATATAAATGTCCAAAAAATTTATTATTTTCATTATACAATTTTCAAAACTTTGAAAATTCGTAAGTAAAAATGGCGCAAACCTATCCAGATCCGACCGACGGATTATTGTTGATACACTCCATCTTTAATTATACTATAGCACAAAGTTACTGCCAAAAGTATATATCCGACTGTCGGATTATTGTTGATACATTCCATCTCTAACTATGCTATAGTAGAAAGTAACTGCTAAAAGTATAAATGTCCAAAAAATTAATTATTTTCATTATGCAATTTTGAAAACTTTGAAAAGTCGTAAATGTAAATGGCATAAACGTTACTGCCATTTTTTGGTAGAAACTTTCTGCTAAAGCATAGTTAGAGGTAGAATGTATCGACAATAATCCGTCGGTCAGGCCTAGAAACGTTTGTGCCATTTTCATTTACAAATTTTCATAGTTTTCAAAATTGCATAACGAAAATAATTAAGTTTTTGGACATATAGGCTTTTGGCAGTAACTTTTTGCTATAGTGTAGTTAAAGGTAGAATGTATGAACAATAATCCGTCGGTCCGATCTGGAATCTTTTGCGCCATTTTTATTTACGAATTTTCAAAGTTTTTAAAATTGCATAATGAAAATAATTAATTTTTTGTGCATTTAGGCTTTTGGCAGTAACTTTCTGCTATAGCATAGTTAGAAATGGAATGTTTCAACAGTAATCCGTCGGTCGGATCTAGATACGTTTGCGCCATTTTTATTTACGCATTTTCAAAGTTTTCAAAATTGCATAACGAAAATAATTAATTTTTTGGACATTTAGGCTTACGGCAGTAACTATTTGCTATAGTATAGGTAAAGGTAAAATGTATGAATAATAAACCGTCGGTCGGATCTGGATACGTTAGCGCCATTTTTATTTACGAATTTTTAAAATTTTCAAAATTGCATAACGAAAATAATTAAGTTTTTGGACATATAGGCTTTTGGCAGTAACTTTCTGCTATAGCATAGTTAGAGATGGAATGTGTCAACAGTAATCCGTTGGTCGGATCTGGATACGTTTGCACTATTTTTATTTACGGATTTTGCAAGGTTATCAAAATTGCATAACGAAAATAATTATTTTTTGGACATTAAGGCATTTAGCAGTAACTTTCTGCTATAGCATAGTTAGAGATAGAATGTATGAACAATAATCCGTCGGTTGGACTTGGATACGTTTGTGCCACTTTCATTTACGAATTTTCAAAGTTTTCAAAATTACACAACGAAAATAATTATTTTTTTGGACATCTACGCTTTTGGCAGTAACTTTCTGCTATAGCATAGTTAGAGATAGAATGTATGAACAATAATCCGTCGGTTAGACTTGGATACATTTGTGCCACTTTCATTCACGAATTTTCAAAGTTTTAAAAATTGCATAATGAAAATAATTAATTCTTTGGACATTTAGGTTTTTGGCAGTAACTGTCTGATTGATATAGCTTAGTTAGAAATAGAATCCATGAACAATAATCCGTTGGTCGAACCTGGATACGTTTGCGCCATTTTGATTTACGAATTTTCAAAGTTTTCAAAATTGCATTATAAAAATAATTAAATTCTTGGACATTTAGGCTTTTGGCAGTACTTTTCTCCTATAGCATAGTTATAGATAGAATGTATGAACAATAATCCATTGGTCGTACCTGGATACGCATGCGCCATTTTTATTTACAAATTTTTAAAGTTTTCAAAACTGCATAATAAAGATAATTAATTTTTTGGACATTTAGTGTTTTGGCAGTAACTATGTGCTATAGCTTAGTTAGAAATAGAATGCATAAACAATAATCCGTTAGTCGAACCTGGATACGTTTGCGTTATTTTGATTTACGAATTTTCAAAGTTTTCAAAATTGCATTATAAAAATTATTAAATTCTTGGACATTTAGGCTTTTGGCAATACCTTTCTCCTATAGTATAGTTTTAGATAGAATGTATCAACAATGATCCGTTGGTCGGACCTGGATACGATTGTGCCATTTTGATTTGCGAATTTTCAAAATTGCATAATGAAAATTATTCATTTTTTGGACATTCAAGCTTTTGACATTAACTTTTTGCTATAACTTAGTTAGAGATAGAATGTATCAACAACAATCCGTTGGTCGGACCTGGATACGTTTGCGACGTTTTTTTTACGAATTTTCAAAGTTTTCAAAATTGCATAATGAAAATAATTAATTTTTTGAACATTTAGACTTTTGACAGTAACTTTCTACTATAGCATAGTTGGAGATGGAATGTATGAACAATAATCCTTTGGCCGGATCTTGATGTCCGTGCGCTATTTCTATTGACGAATTTTCAAACGTATTTTTATATACTGGACGTGGATTTATAATAGGTTAAATGTGTAAATGTAAAAACTTTGTAAATTGGCAGCTAACATTTAGCAGCTAACTTTACACATCTTAGGGAGAAGGGGGTAGTCTATTTGCGGGGCAACTTTTGTCCTCTTAATGTATTACTGCTAGTCAGTAAAGCTGAAACTAAATTCATGATCCCACTAGGACTGGGATTCTAGGACACAAGAGGAATCAGTTCTAAGCGCTATCTAATCGCACTAAACTCTAAAGCCTTTTTCTCAGTTCCATGTGAGCAGACCAAAGTCTCATTATTTCGAGGCAGCTAAGCCCTCTTTTTCTTTGATCAAAACTCTAGTAACTTTCAGTATTAGATTTGCGCTCCTATCGGATCGTAATGCTCGTTTAAACATTTAAATCCGTCGGTAATAGGACGACGCGTGTTCTTATTACCTTGTACGTTGCCAATGAAACGATGAATTTCTTATTACCTTTTTTTTTATATTATTTGTTTATTGTTTTAAACTATAACTTGGCTAATGCTTATCTTAGTTTATACATTCTAATTAAGAATAAGCAAATTCCTTGGTAGATGTGTTGCTTTTATTTTCTTCAACGATCTGTTTGTCGTCTTCTATCGTCTATTGCCTCGTACTGATAGAAAACGTGATGTAGTTTGTTACGTAGTTTTGGCCCCTAGAATATCTAGCAGATAGTTGACAAAAAATTCGGTGAAATACTTTGCTAAAAATTCCGTTGCGGTAAAATACTCAAAACCTCGGCAGAAAGGTTGGTTTCCAACTAACTCCGTGGAACAAATAATGTAAGTGTTTGACGGGGGTTCTAGGGTTATCGGGTATGCGGTCTTGATAGGGAAATGCCTTGGACGCCATTTAATTTCGTAAAATTAAAGAAACGCTTTGGAATGAATTACAAGGTCTGCCAAAATCGGAGATTAGAAGAGAGATTCTCGTTTGAAAATATACCTTAACATTCATTAAAATCAAAATTATTTTAAATCTAAGATAAACATAAACATACGTAGACCTGTTGAAGACTGCTAGTTGCAAAGAAGATTCCTAAAAGCAAATGTTAAATAACCTGAAATACTCAATCACGCTTCTAGACAATCACAAAACGATTTATTACAGCAAAATTGTAACTATACCGTTTGCAATAATGGAAAAATCAAATATGAAGTCTTTACATAATTTTATACGACATCTCGAAACATATATCACACACATTTTCATTAGAAATACACAGTGCCATCTTAAACAAGAATTAAAGATAACTATATTCTAAATCTACTAACTGAGAAACTTAATCTATACATAGATATGTACTATCATTTCGTTCAGCTCGTACTTTTAATTATGAGTTTATATACTAAATAACCTCCACTCCAGTATAGTTCCAGCAGTTTTTCATTTAAATATTTATATATATATATATATATATATATATATATATTGCTATGTTCTCTCTAAATTATCATGCCCCTTCGTTGTGCGCCTTATTAATTTTGCTATGTACTCTAAATTATTTACGCTTCCATCATTTGGACGACCATTTTAATATTTACTATGAATAAACAAGATTGTAATTATCTCCTCCGACGTTGGGCTGTCTTATTAATATTGCTATCAATTCCCTCCAGAAACTTAACTGGATTTTATCTTGAAGCAACCTTGTCTGCCAATAGCAAAATTCGATACGTTACTGCCTTGCGTGTTATCAATTTCCTATTCAACTCGTAGCTCCTCCTTGAACTATTTAAATCTTATGACCTCGGCTAGCATTTATTTGGAATTATAAAATTCAGTTAATTTCTATTTTATATAATGAAACCAATATATTATGTACAGCTTTTGTAAATTATTTGAAATACACTTTTCAATTAGTTGATGTTGTAAATTTTTATTTATTAAACATCATATACTATTTACTCAAAACCCAAAGTCACCAAAAAAAAAACTATTATCCTTATCAACGAAGCGTAGAACGTTCTAAACCTGTTATCATATTACTCATTTTATACTTATGCAACTGTTTTTGTTGACTTTTTCACATTCATATTATATTAAGCAAATTCAATAATCAAAATAAAAAATATCTAGAAAAACAAAATGTCTTATAACTAAAAATCTGACCTGGTCTATCTTCTTCACATCGACGCTTCCATTTGCATAAAATTATCTTCCCCCAATTCAGGATTACATTTAAATTATTGCTATTACCCTATGGACTACCATTATTCATGTATGCACCCCAATTTATTGTCGTTTCATTTCAGACTTATTACTTCTTATCAATCAATTTCTTCAAACTTAGAATAGAATTCTTATTATCATTGTCCTCTAACTTAAAATCGTAGTTTATTTTCCCCAGACTTCAAAATTGTAATACTGGATTTTCCCCCGGACCTCAAAATTGTCGTTTGTTTCGCCCGGACTTCAAAATTGTAGTTTATTGGATTTTCCCCCGAACCTCAAAATCGTCGTTCGTTTCCCCCGGACATCAAAGCCGTTTAATCGGCAATTATAGTTTTCATCTTGGCACTTATTTTATCTTTCACTTTTAAAATTATTACGTATTACTTTATTTCATATCGACGCACTTCGGCCTTTGTTGAGTTGCAAGCTGTCTTCATTATCACTGTGCCTGCTAATATATTATTCCGTTCCCACTCCGTCAGTGGGTATGGTCTAGAACTCGTCGCTTATTTATGACCAATCAAATAATTACATTCAAAGTAGTTTCTGATGTAACTCTCTACGATTCCCAATAATTGTAACCTGCTTGCAGCTGTCTTTCGTTATCAACATGCTGTGTTTTGATAGATCTAATTGCTTTTCCATAAACAACTGATGCAATTCGACTTTTAATTTTCATATTTACATGTTGTTCACGCAATTTTTAATCTCCTTTCTTATCAAAAATGGTTAGCTATTTGCACGCATTTACCTATGCTACCTGAAGCTCTATTTCTATCTCCGTACTAATCTAATTGTTTGGTACTCTTTTGAATGCGTGTCTAATTACACTTTATCGTTTACTTATAAATATACGCGTGCTTCCACTGAAAAATATCATTACTTGCTTTACCTAAAATTAACTAAAACTTTATCTACAGGGTATTTAATATTTACTATCTACTTAATGAATGTTTTCCTGGTTTCTACGCTAACTATGCGTCTTCCTATGTTTATCTGCGTCGCCTAAAACTATTTATACTTTATATACAGGGTGTTGACTGCTGACTATTTACAAACAATGTCCATTTCTCAATTCTTCACTAAATAAGTGCAGTTTTCTGCTGCCTATGGTAATTTCTCATTTCTAAATGACCTTTACTATAAAGTACACCCTTAAACAACCCTTTATCACAGCAATATATATATATATATATATATATATATTGGATGATTGACATTAAAGATGCATATAGGCTTTGATTTTCAACATGGTTGTATACAATGGTTGTATATCTGGGAACCAGTATGACCCTAAAATAAACCGCTTAGCATAGGCTACTTCGCTTTGCTCGCTACCGTCTGATCAAGGTAATTGACCTACCAAAACGGCATGTTCAACGTTTGAATGTTATAAACAAACTCTCTTCTGAAAAATGTTTCTATTCTTTTTAAAACCGTACTGGCCATTCTCGGCAAACTTTGGACGGATGAATCAAGCGAATAAAATTAGACCTCTCTAGTGTCGTTTTCTACTACCTAACCTATATATATTTAAATTTATGTAGTCAGCATGAAATCAGAAATCGGGATTTTGCATTTATTTAAGTCAGCACAAAACTACATATGAGCTATTTTTATTCTCAGGCGATGAAATCGTCGGCGACGTTATTTGTTTGTAGGGCAAGAACAGACGAGCGATTGTTGTAGTCCGACAATCTTGTAGCTGTAAATAAAATTTTCTGCAGTAAATGTAGTCGTTCACATACGCTACGATTATGTGGCGGCTTCTAGTGTCTGCCAGCGACTACGAACAACTGTCGCGGCAGATGCAACACGTTCCATTTTCCTGCATCTTAATAGTCGTCGGGCGATAGTTGGTGACTATCGAACAAACAGGTCACAACGTGAGTGTGCAGACAGGCGGTATGTTTGTATTTTAATTAGTATTGCTACTATTGCTAGGTACGGCGTATAGTGAACTACAATGGGTGACTTTACAGAACAATTAATATTAGCAGTAGAGAAACGGCCTGAGCTCTTAAATCTGTATAAATGTTATGAAATTGTCCTTTTGATAATCTTTGGCTGAGTAGTGGATGCACCGAAAATCGTCTTCGTATTTTTCTTCTGCGCCGCACAAGAAGTACTGCAACATATGCTACCTCTATGAAATCCATTTTACTCTTGAACATACGCGACAACTTGTGCAATGTGTGCACACATTAGTAAAATCGTCAATCGCTAATCCTTTGCGACACGATTGGCGGACTACAATAATCGCCCGTCTGTTCTTGCCCGTAGACAAAACAAAATCGCGGTTGTTCCAATTTCCATGATGACATCACCTCTAACCTTTAAAGACTGACATACGAATTGGGTCTTTGACTATGATTCAAACATGATGCAAAATAATTTTCTCTTTGATTAAAGTTTATAGAAACCTAAAACTTATATTTCTTGAAGGGAATAACATATTCCTATTGGTGGACTTTAATAATACAGAAACTATTAAAATGAAATGTACTTATAATTATTTCTAAGAGAACGTCACAAGTTCGTGTGCACTGTGATCTGAGCGGTTCGTGTAATGTTGTGATGGTTAGGTTGGAGTACGGGAATGGGATTGTGTCTGTTGGCGTATGTTCTTGCCGCAGGTTAATTGAGATGGGAGTTTAGTGGATATGATTTCCTTAAGGAAGCTGTTGAGTTTCTTTGGGTAGGTCGAGACCAAAAAGTAATATTTGGGTAAGGGCTAAAAAGATCGTGGTTAATTGATCTTTCGAAGCCAGCTTGGAGGTAAATTGTTTGTGAACAGGAGTGTATGAGTTGTGCATGGAGGTTTGGGTTCGGGTAGCGGAGAACACGAGCAGAATGGTGAAGGAGTAAGGTTAAAGGAATGTAATTTTGCTCGGAAGTTTTCTTGGCTGGTCAGAAAGTAGATTATGATACAAATAAGTTGAGGAATCTTTTAGATCGACCGAAATATTACAAAGGTGTGTTTGCCAAGGTGAGAAAAGCGTCCACTGTTTCTGCCATTTGTAAATTTAATAGCTGTGTATTAGGGATTTGGTGTCTGTAAAGGATTGGGTGCGGTAGTTGTTGTAGGTAAAGGTTCTGTCGTGCAGATAGATCAAAGGGACTAATTTGAAATTACGAGAGTAGACAATGGAGTGAAAGGAGATGTCTATGGGCGGAGTCAAAAATAGCGCATATAATGAGGCTGTGGAGCTGAGCCGATAGGCGTTTTAGGCATATAGGAGGAGTGGACGGATGATGGGATTTGGTAAACAGCAATCCGAGGCGGTAGGTAAGAGAAACCACGAGTCTGCAATGATCTAATTATTGGAGTTGCGATGCGGTATAAGGTTATTCTACGGTTGGATTTGGATAATTTGATGGAGCAGGTGAGGGACTGATAGGATTGATAGCATGATTTTTGTTTTGCTGCGGACTTTGAAAAGTTGTGTGTAGAATATTAAGCGGGTTTCGATGTGTAAGCCTAGGTATACTGCATAGTGAGAAAATGTTAGAAGGGTGCTTAATGTACAGATTGTTAGGTTTCTACGTAGATCGAGGTGGCTTTTGACAAGTATCATTTTTAACTTGCATGGTGAAATAAATAACCTGCCGAAGAGGGTCCATGATTCAAGATTGTTTATGAGAGTGGAAGCCGTATGTTTTAAAGAGGAACGGAAGTTACTGCCGATGAAAAAGCTAGATCATCGGCATATGCAAAGGTGTATGTGTTGTGAATATCGAGATCGACAAAGGGATTTGAAGCTACGCTTGAAAGGTTGAGGGAAAGGAGGGAGCCTTGAGGGTATCCTTGGTTAAGGGGGTTTGGCATTGGTGTAGTAGTTGATTTCCAGAGTAGCTGAACGGGATGTCGAATAGGATTTTATGATCTTGAATATGCTAGATAGTACGTTGACTTGTTTGGTTGATTTTAGATGTTTGGCCCTATGAACGTTGCTAGTGAGTATCTCAAATGGTGCGATTTGGTCGTATATATAAAGGAGTAGATTGATTGCTCTGTATTGGGTTTTTTCTGAAGCCATTCTGGTTTGGTAAGAGAAGCCTCTATGGGATTATTGTTTATAAAGGATGATTGTTTCATGAAACTTGCCTAATGCGGAAAGTAGGACAATCGAACGGTTGGATTTGGGATCGTCGGGTGCCTTGTAGGGTTTTTAAATGAAAGTGATGGGCCCTGTTTCTAGGTTGTTAGTTGTTTGGCATTTCTTGAACAGTATGAAAGCGGATTTTTGTATGATTGACCAGTATTTGTATGGGATAATGTTGTTTATTTGATTTGGGCCTGAGGTTTTTTGCAGGTTTAGGTTGGCTGTCAGAAACACCGTTATCGATTAGGAGTTACTGAAGAAGTGATAGGGCATCACAGGCAATTGAAGAGATGGCAGTTTCCGGGAGGGTGGAAAATGTGTCATGGAAGATTGTCGGTTGTGGGCAAGGCGAAGAAATTAAGATTTGCGGACGTTTGGATTTTACTAACCCGCAGTATAACTTCTAGTGGTTTCTGTATGGTTCTGTTAAAATTGAGGAGTAATGTTGTTTCTTGGCTGCATTTACAATTTTCTTCTCTCTGTATATATTGCTGATAATATTGCTGTCGGGTTGGTGTTTGGTGTAGCTCTTCTTGCTCTGTAAAATCTGTGCCTGGTATTTGACAGGGACGGACTTAGGAGTTAATATATTTTATGGCTGTGAAAGTGGCTAAAATTAGATTAATATTGGATTTATAATATGAGTCGCAAGTGGGGAAATTTAAAGTATTTATGTGATGCTGAAGGATGACGTCTTCTAACACGGTTCCACTTTCGTCGGTGTCTTTGTTAAACCACAGAATCGATTTTGACTTTGCATTGGCGCACATCAAAATAGTTTTATTGCCGATTTTTGTGATAATATAGTCCAGCTGGTGTAGGTAACTGTTTTTTGTTGATTCGATATTGGAAGTAGGCGAAGACACGAAAGATGGTACCTGCTGGTCAGTGAGCTTCTACGACTCTTGTATGAGGACTGGATAACAATGCGATGTAAACGGCGTCTATTGAGGGACATGAGATTACTAATACTTCGGTTAAGTTTGGATCAGGAGTATTCGGATAGGAATAGGTGCGGGAGTTTGTCGTGAGATTGGGGATTTTGTTGCCAATTAGATATAGTTTCTGGGTAAGTGAGATTGAAGGGTCGTTCTCTATGATACTCTGTGTAAATTTTAAGTTTGTGGAGCGGGCATGTTGTAGATTGATTTGTAGGGTACCAATTTTAAGAAGTTGATGGGGTGGAGCTGGCGAACGTCTTTGGATGGGGTATTTAATATCCATAATCTGATTGCCTTGTACATCGCTAATAAAATAACTAGTCCTGAAGCTACCTTTTTAGTGTCACCTAAAAAAACGAGTTCTTTGGTTTTCTTATTGCGTCGCTAAACGCTTGATGAGTCCTCCCTATATAATATCTTTTTTACGTCGCTAATAAGACAACGGGTACTCTTAATACATTTTTGCGACGCTACAGCGTCAACATTCAATCTTTCCTGCTAACAGCTCACGGTTAAAAATCAATGTTATATTCGCACCGAGTAGCCACAGCAAATTATTTTCACCAGCACTGGATTTTGAAAATTTAACACTGAATGAACGAAATTTACATTGCCATTAAATATCGACAAACTACTCCTAAGACTATGACTGTTTAAATTGAGACAAACTGACACCATGAATTATGATGAAGTTCACAGCCATTTGCATATATGTCTTAAAATACGCTAGCGTGGATGACTTCGATACCAGGTACAATTCCGTCTACTTGAGTAGAATGTTGAAACTCAAGATGAGATGGATCGCAACACCGCTAACGGAATTGCAGGCGAGAGAAGAATTCCTTGAGCATTCAATAACCCTACACCTTAAAAAATGAACGTTGATAAATGTAGTCTTCTTATGTAGGGGTCCAAGGAAGGGGGACAACTTTATGCTGCTATTTGAGAGCTTCGGTAGCTTTAAGACACACTTACAATTTGCAGGACTGCAGTTGTGATGGCAGTTGTTCCTAAATCAAGTAGTAAAAATTTTCATGAGGCCAAACCTTATCGTCCGATCAGCTTTACATCCTTTCATGAACAGACTATAGACACATTGTACAAAATACATCTGCATATACCTTCCAAATTTGCTTTACTTACTGTCATTGGACAGATTAAGAGGTCAATAATCGAGAAAAAGTTAGTATATACTGTCTTTTTATATATGGAAGGAGCGTGTCATGAAGCCATCTTCAAATGTACAAACAAATCATCCAGAATTGTGGCATATACACAATTCTTTCACACTGAGACTCCACTTCCCTCGGTTGCGAGTTATTTGTATTGCTATGGAAATCTTTACCATCAACGTGACAGTGAGGAGAGGCTTTGTCTTAATCGGCGTTCTGTTACGACCACTGAAGAATACAGTAATAGAGAATTTCCTTTCTCTTTCTCTCTCTTTTTCTCCCTGTCAAATGTAGCAGTTTCCACTCTGTACAGGGGACCAAGTGGTAGTGATGACCAGTTGATGGGAAATTTCATACAAATAACACTCTGTTTGACAGAATAGTGATACATGTAGCACTCGTTGAATGTTCACCAAGCAGAGACTAAGTATTATATCTTTACTAAGAAGATACCAATTGCAATTTGTATACCACAAACAGATTTTATAACCAGTGTGTTCGGGTGAAATCAAATACCTGAATCTGGCACTTGGCAAAAATTAAATGATGCCTAAACACTCTACAGTGAAATTAAAAAAACAGGCTTTCGTTTATGGCCGCGATGGTGCATGTGTTGTGAACCTGTAGGTCATCCAAAAACTTCTGTCGCTATCTACTACCATGCTTGGTTATTAGTCTATTAAATGGTAGATTTGAATAAGACAAATGTAGCTTCGCGTAACGAGATTTACATGCTTAAGCTCAATACCTTGCCGAATAATAGATATTCTACATGAGCTCATTTTACATTGCAAATAAATGATCTCCAAAGCCACTTGAACGTAGAGAATTTAAACAAAGTTTCATACTTTTTACAGCACTACATCGTTATGCAGGATTTAAATCAAGGAATGCCTTACGGTAATTATATTTATTCTCGAACACTTGGTACAACAATAATTGTGGTAGTAGAAAATGATTTAAATAAAATGTTACCCTTTGGTTTAGTTGGTACATATTTTACAGATTTCTGTTTCAAAATTCCCTGTTTTTACTATTAACGTCTCTAATCTGTTTTGTTTGTTGATCAAAAAATCAAGAAGTTGCTTTTAAGTAGGCACAACATCATTTGCCATTACGTTTGAACTGGGTTTAAAATATCACTCTTTAGAAGTTTGTGAATCAAGTTTGCGTAACCAGCTATCTTGAAAAGAGTGTGCAGCGGTGCATTATAGAATGCAGTGAAGTTTTACTTGTCGATACTTATACGATACCTTTGTCTTGTTATCGTTCAATGGTGTAGGAAGAATGCAGCAGTCTCCATTACAGGGTATTTGAGCTAGATGGAAACTGCACCCACGCAGATTACTTAAATAAACAATAATTATGTGGTACATAGTGTGTCAATATGCATTGAGTAATAATTAATGTGAAACGTAAATTACATTATTCCATTTGTAGATCCTGTGTAATATATTGCGCCCTTTGTTTAGAAGAGCATTTTACTAATATTTTTACCTTTAAGTAACATACTACGGATTAATGCTTAAAAATATCATTCAATTGTTTATATGTGGGAGAACTCACATCAAAAGTCTGCACTTCTACTCTAGGAAGTATAGTGTTAACTAATTTTTTTGATTTTCCAGCAAGGCTTTTGCTAGAACCTGCATTACTATACTTTTGATCCCGCGAATTTTTCGAATATTTAGAAATAAGATTTTTTGCTATAGAAGTAAAACTAAAATAATTATTCTGAAATTTGCATTCAAATCATCATCAATAGAGTCTATCTCACTCTGAATATCATTAAACTTATCATATAAAAATTCAATTTTAATTAAACGTTCATTTAAATTCAGAAGGTCGGATTCTGATAAATTAGATTTATCTAATGATTGAAGATGCTTTGCAAACAAGGTTAATTGACCTGAAATGCCGCCGCGTTTATTTCTTAAAAGTTTTAAGTTCACCCATATTTATAAAAGTAAAAGTAAAATGAGTCAATACCTGTATATAAGAACGGATACAAAATTGTTAGCTAAGAAATTTCTTTGTATTAATTAGGCACTTAATTAAGAACTGCAAAAACATGCCGATAAAGTAAGTTACGTGCTAAATTGACGCTAGTCACCTGAACTAATTTTACCCTACACAAGAGATGTTACAGTAAATAATGCACCAACTAGCTTTCACTACTGACGGGTGGGTTCTATAAAAGAAAATATAAATCTTTTAGGTGTATACCTTTAATTACACCTATTTGGAAAGGTCTTTGGAGTTTCTGGTGCGTTGCGCGGAAACTGACCTGGATTTCGGATTCCCTAAAAGGTGGATGTACCAAGAGACCAGTTCTCATCGTAATAATAAAGATTGATGGAGCCTCGTGTACACTTTTTCTTACATGTTACTAATTTAAAATACACATAATAAGTAAACTCCAAATCGTTCATTTCATCTGTACTATCCGAACATAAATATCACAGTATAAAACAATCACAACAAAATAAAAACTAAGTTCTTTACGTAATTGACCAAATATGTGTGTATTTAAAAAAGGAATAACTTAAGTTTATCTATTGTAGGTATTTAACGAATGTAACTGGTACATAAAAATTTATGCAGATTGTTGTGCTTTTCTATATTACAATTTTCTGTTTACAATACGCTTTTAACTAAGCATGCACCAACGTAAAAATCATCGCTACAGAAGCAAGTTTATACAACTAGTTGTTAAATGCACATCAGCAGGTGGAGAGCAAAAATTGATCACCTACCAGTTTGTTGATCTTGTACAAAGCCCAAGCGATCTTGTCGTTCAAGACAAAAATGCGGTGTAAGTAATCTAATACTTCAACTTTGTGTTGCAGGATCCGTAGATATTTACAAGTTTTAATGTTCCTGGGGATTACCCAATTCTTCTTGTTCACTCGGATAGCGTGTCTAAAGCTGTCCTATTTTAAGTTCGATGTTATCATGTTTAGGTCTACGATCTAGTTCTCATATTTTTGAATGCGGCGTGGTTGTTTATGTTAGAATTGGCGCGAATTTATAAGTATATTAGGACATACACTTTTGATGTTCATAATAAACAATGTTGATATATTTTGGATTGTAGAATTGGTAATTGTTTCTCTAAATCACAATACACTTACTTAATTAAACAGAAATGTGATTGTTGTAGTATAAAGTTTCATTTGGAATGATGCAATATTTGAAAATATATTCAAAAATTTCAGTAATTAGCGGTTACGTAATGGTTTTTTTGCTGATCCGGCTCCAAGGTCTAAGTATGTTAGGACCAAATCCCTTGAGTAGGTTAACAAATCTGTTTAAGATTAACTTTTGATAGTATGTGGAGTTGTATTGAATAAATACTTGACGACAGTGAATCAAATCAATTTTATTTGAAAGCTAACACGACAATGACGTCAGCGTAAGGCTGGTTAAGTAAAGTTAATACAAAGGCACTACTTGCTACATAGCGGTAAAACATTTAAATTTAAAAATAAAGAGAAGGCTTTAACACAGTGATAAGGAGAAAAACTATCATTAGTATTATGTCTTGGTGATCAATCTGCAAACTGGGACAAGAAAGATGATTAAGTCTACAAGCAACCCAAAGGCCTGGCAATTCCTAAACTGCACACCGAATGCAGTACTAAGTGGCATGTTTTCGTTAAAATCATACCTAGAATCGCCAATCTCATCTCAGATGTGGTACAAATCCGAAAATATGAGTAGGTGTATTTTTTATCAGATTGCGTAAAGGTTGTTTTCACCTTCATGTTTAAAAAACAATTTTTACCTTATTTAAAATTAATACATAGACTATGTCATTCACCTGTTACATACAGATTTGGACCTCAGAATATTTAGCAGATAATTCACAGAAAATTTAGTGAAGTACTCCGCTAAACACCACGTTTCGGTAAAATACTGATAGTCTCAACTGTACTAACAAAAAGGTGGACTGCCGACTAGCTCAGTGGGACGGCTGGTGTAAGTGTTTGACGAGGGTTCTAGAAGGCTATCGGGTATGAAATACAGTCTTGATCAGAAAATGACTTGGATGCCACCTTCTCTCGCAGGGTTGCTAGGATGAAGATCAGGAGAGGGGTTCTGGTTTAGAAATATAACTGAAAATTCGTTAAGACCAAGACTGTTTTAAATCAAAAACAAATCTAAAAACATGTAGATCTAATTAAGACGCTGACTATAAAGAAGGTTCTTAAAAGTAAATGTTAAATAACCTTAAATACTCAATCTCGCTTCTAGATCATCATAAAACAATTTATTGCAGCATAATTGTAACTATACCGTTTATAATAATGGAGAAACCATATATTCACAGCTTTTACACAATTATATACATTTCTAAATATATAGCACTCACGTTTCCATTACTAATACACAGTACAATCTTAAACAATTATTTAGAAGCAAATATATAATAAATCTAATAACTAAAAACGAAACCTACACAAAGACGTACTATCAGTACGTTTACTCCATGTATTTAAATACAAGTTTATGTACTAACCTCCACTCCAGCATAGTTTCAGCAGTTTTAATTTTAACTTTTATTTCCTTTAATCAATCCTTCAATTAATATGGGTTTCGACTTTAAACATGGTATTTCCAACGCAAGGATTAAATTTATGGGAACCATTGTACCTCTAAAAATGAAATTGATCCACACGGCAGATAATCATTCGAACACACGTAGGCTACTCTGACTTGATCAAGAACTTCTAGTTAAACAAATGGACCTAGCAAGTAGCATATATATATATATATATATATATATATATATATATATATATATATATATATATATATATATATATATATATATATTTCTGTGAAATGTAAATGTTAAAATTGATTAGAACATTGGACAATTTATTTCAAGTTTCAGCATGTAAATAGCAAAAAGCAACAATTATTAACGCATTGCGGATCGTTAGGATAGAATTGAATTCGGATAAAGAACTTTAAGGATGCTTAAATGAAAAGTAACAAAAACCTTTCTAATCAATTGCAGATGCAAATATTTGTTAACGTGCAGTGGAAAAGCGAGCATCTTAAATTATAGCAGATTGGATGTACAGTAGTCAAAAGCTTTTCAGATTCTATTAGCGTAAAAGTCAATAATTCTAACGCCATAATCAGGAAAGTTGAAATATTAATTTTCATGAATTAACAGGTGTAATAAATGTAAATATCCTTAGCGTGCATATTTAATCATAGTCTTTAAAGTGCAAATATAATTGGTAAAATGTTAGCATTCGAATAACTTTCAAAAGCTTAACTATAGCAAAAGAGGACAAGTGGCCGTTACAATGTTTGTTAAACAGTGTGTAGAAGGAGATATTTTTCTAGTGTTCTTTATAAAAGGTGTGAAAGTGTTTTAAGAGAAACAATCTTAACGGTTACCGGTTCTAGTAAATTCGAATAAAAAGGGGCAGGCAAACATCACGTTCTTAGTATTTGTTTACGAGTTTGAAAGTTGTTTTGGTCAAGGATTTCTTAATATTGTTGTGAATAAGTTCTATGGTAGTTAGATTCTAGAGATTCAAGCAGAAAATGTGCACAAACAACCGTTGGAAAGAGTGAGCATTAATAGCAGGCATAGAAACTGGACAGAGATATGATGTGTTACATGTTGGGTTGACTTGGGGAGAAAGCAGTAAGACAAAGAAAGAATAGATTTAATATGTACGAGTGAGATGCCGCATGTTTCTATAAACATCATTTGAATATTGTAATATTTTTTAGCCTAGCGTATATGAAAATGAATCATATTTGCTTTAAAAATGTGACTGAAAGTAAACCTTTTCGGCCCTAGGGCCGCTTAACTCATGACAGCATGATTTTGTAGGTTTTTCACAATCTAGACACCTATGACTGTCATTGAGATTTATTTATTGCGACTTTGACGTTTCAAATAATTTTTCATTTAACCTCGGCGTCGGTGTAGTGTTAATGAGAGGGTCGAATAAAAATATAAAATAATCATACATGAGTAGTGAATAATTGTAATTCTAACTGAATTTTGTGTTATTTTTCTTATCTTTTTTTCTTTAATGCTAGGCAAAAAAAAACAGTTGTGTGTCACACAGGCAAAAATGCATTAGCAGCTCTTAGCTATCAGCTGCCCTTGCTCGCTTTGTTCGCTCAGGCATCTAATAGCTGCGGGCTGCTAATTCTCACTTTCTGCCTTTGTGACACAATATACTGTAGTGGGGAACAAGGTAAATAGGTTACATATACAAGCTGCTAAAGATAAACAGAGAAGTAGTATCAGATAGGATATATGTGCAAATGAGACAAGATTATTTAAATATTGCTTGAGGAGGGCTATTGCGTCAAGGACAGGAGCAAGTTGAAAATAAAGTAAGGGATAGAAAATTGTCTGTGTTGGATAAAAGGAGACAGTCAGTTCCATATTATAAACATTTGGGAGTAGTGGCTAAAATTCGACGAAGTGGATTTCCGTTGCGCCGCGAAACTGTGCTTTCGTAGAAAAGATTTTATTTGTTATGTCAAAATTGTGAAATTTTGGTGGCAGTTGATGTTAAGGTAGAAATTTACAGAGCATTGGTGAAAGCTAAACGGGTGTTTTCGGAATTAAAGTGGCAGTTGAGCGTTTGTTTGTAAGGGATTTTTAAGAAATGTTTTAACCGTTCAAAATTTTACTTAAAAGGCTGTTTTGTTTGTATCAACGGAGTTGCGAGTATTTTGAAGTTTGAAAGAGGCAGAAATGGCTATATATACACCAGAAGGTGGTAGTAGGGTTCTCTTTTGATTTTCATCGACGCGTCCGCTAATATTGGTGAACAAGTAATTATATAGTACTTGAAATTAAATTTATACAGAAGTTGGTGTGGAGTATTTACTAGCAGTATACAAATTGATGAGAAAGATAGTTTAAAGATCGGAAGCATACTTGATTAAAGTACAAACTGCTTTATATAAGGTTGTTGGTGCAAAGCATGCACAAAAATGCAGTCGAGATTGTTGAAGGATCGATTTGGTGGTTTACTCATTGTAAATTGGAAAAGTAGCAGAATTAGTGGAGACTGGCTGTATCGTCAAGTGGTGATTGAGAGAATAGAGTAGCAGCTTGCAGTCTAGAATGGTATAATACAACTTGGGGAGGTTCCAGAACGTGCAGTCATTGATGAGGACAACAGTCATCGATGGTATAATTGTGGATACAAGTGCGGTGGTGCATTCCAAGTAATAGATCTTTGTATATAATTGCTTTTGTGGATTTATTTGGTGTGTAATGACATTTTATGCCTTATGGGTATATTTCTATAAATTTAATGGACTAAAGAGGTACCGAATGAACTTTTATGATTTATTATTCGACCATATTTTTTGTAGGTGTGTAAGGTAATTTGTGTAATATTTGTTTATGTACAAGGTAAAATGGACTTATGGTGTTTTACGGTGCGAAAATTAGCACGAGTGTTTATGGCTTATACAATGAGCTCTTATTAAAACGTAAGGTTTATGAAAAGGCCCTATTACTTTAAAATAAAGGTGTTTTTCTTTTGATAAAAATTAATCAGGAAATATTTAAGGGAGAAATGTATTGTTTCAAAGGAGAATGTTTGTAAGTGAATCAATGTGTGAAATAAGGATTGATGAGGATTTTTGGTGTAGAATTTTTCTATGAATAAATCGTTACTGTAGCCGCGTTTGCTTTTGTAGAATAGTATGGTAGTATATTTCAGATAGCAGCTGAGCAGCCGTGGCATACTTCATTGATGAAGCTGAGTTTTAGGTATTTATAGCAAAAAGCTGGCAGTAGTTTGGCGTACCTTATGAAAGGACATCGTTTACTCCAGAGAAAACTGCAAAGTATTTTGGCAGCCCGAATTGTGGGTCTTAAATCATAGGTAAACTTCAGAGCAAAATGACTACCTAATTGTGGGGCTTAGACTTTGTAAATATATATATATATATATATATATATATATATATTATATTACTGTGGATTTATTAGCTTAGATAGTGTACATAAGTCAAACATTTATTTATTTGTAGATACCCTGTATGTAGAAATGAATGTAGAATTTAAAACGTTTCAATATAATTAAATAGTGATAATATTTGGTAAGATAATGTATGTTTAATTGTTGTGATTTTATTTAGAACTAGGATGATAATTAATTAGTACTAATATTGAGACAAGGACAGAAATCGTGTACAAATATTATTATAAAAGCTTTTCATATTGGGTGTAGTGTAGAAATCAATAATTTAAACAAGGTAAATTTTGTAGGGGTAGCCTAAGCTAAAACATTTGTGGAACATTAAAAGGTTGTATATTCGAAAACAAGCTACAACGGTTGGGAGCGAATGATAAATAATTCCAATAAAGCTTTTAAACGTTGAGAATATATTTCTAGGTAAAAATCGTTAACTGAAGACACAGATCTATAAGAGCAACAGACAGTTACGTAAAGAAAACAGATCGATAAAAGCAAGCGAGAGACAATATTTAGCATGAAATAGATACAGAGGGAAGGTATCATATGGTCAAATTGTTGGGACTTTCAAACGTCTGTAATACGAGGATATTTTACAGGCAATAAGCGGGACAAGGATGGAGTGTGTTTGCAGAAGATATTAATTTTCAAGGCGCACAGAAAAGTAGGGAGAAGCAATTCTGAACAGTGTGGTGATAGAGGGACTATGCAAAGGATAGAAAACATGGGGTAGACAAGGAAACCAGAAATGTAGAAATGACATAGACTACTTAGGAAGGGTATGAAAACAAGGCTAGAGGATGTTATGATGAGAATAGAAGCGATATAATAGCATATACGCGCATATAGGAGGTGTGATTTTAGTTGTTTGGGGGGTGATGGGAGTAATTATTTTGATAAACTGAAGCAGGATGAACAGTAAGTAGCAATTCATTTGTAAATTGGATGAGGGTGCTTGTTGCACTTGCTTGAAAGAAGCGATTGTTATGGATCTGTAGCGGCGGCCTTGAGGGTTTTTGGAGTATGGTAATTTGGATGCCAAGTGAATTCGAGAGATATTTGCTGTTACTAATTGGAAGGCAACAATGTAGAGTGCTCCAGGTACGAGCAGTCTGTAGAGGAGAGCATCTTTAGAGGTGGTGATCTGGATGAAAATTACTCTCCAGGTAATGACTTTTTTTAAACCGTTGTGGTGGTGCTTATTTGTTGTTTTAAACTATTACTGATTTTGGGTTATACATTGTGATCAATTTATGAACAGAAAATTAATTGATTTACCTTTGCAAAGGAAATATTTAAAATCCGAGTATGTAAATAGATGTATATGATATAATTATGAATATTTCAAAAATGTAAAAGGTAAACGGGTCTTTTATTTAAAATTTTCAGTGCTAAAATTTGGCACGCAAATACAAAAAAGGTTTATACTGAGTTCACCATAGACCAGGGGAAATAAAGTAGGGTTCTAGGCTAGGCCCACCTACTTTAGAATGAGCATATAGACAAGCAGGTAACCTTTGTTGTATGAGGTTGATGATATTTTAATATTGAGGAGGAGCATGGAATATTTAATGCGGATATAATTTTGTAAATATTGAGATAGTCTGAGTTTAATGTTAATTTGTCAGAATAAAAAGGGTTGTATTTTTGGTTAGGAGTTTTTTTATTGTTATTAAATAGAAAGGTAGTTATAGAATGTAGAGCAGATGAGCAGCCGTGGTGAGTACCCCTGGAGAAGCAGCGAGCAGAGCTAGCTGGGGGGTGTCAATTTTAAGAGCATCTTAAGAGGGTACATAACTAGAACATATCATGATACAAAGTTTAGAAACAAAATTTATTTAGGTGATGATTATTGGAGCTCACCACAAGTAACTTTGCAATTATGGCTTCCCAACGGAGGGCTCGAGTAGTTAGAGCCTAGCCTAAACTTTGCATTTATGACGCCCAATTTGTGGGGCTCGATTTTATACAGGTGAAGGTGCACAGCAATATATATATATATATATATATATATATATTATACATATATATATACATATATATATATATATATATATATATATATATGATATGATAACGCCGTACTCGGTGTCAATGGACGTTTTCTTACTTAACTCCACCTCTCTGTGTTTTCTAATCAAATTTCACTCCCACTGATTTTATTATTCTGCCACGGCTAGCTTTTATTATTATTCTACACAGAGTGCACAACGTTACAATGATCAATTTATTTTTCTTCTTCACCCCTTTCTGATTACCTCTTTGTTTAAATTATAAAATGAAGTCAATTAATTTCATATAATGAAAAGAAATATTATGTACAAGTTTTGAAAATTATTAGAATACACTCCTTGATCAATCAATATCATAAGTCTTATTTATTCCAAAATTTATCTGCTTTGCAATCAATCTAAAGTCACCAAAAGCTACTCTTTTTATCAAAGAAGCCTGGAACGTTCTAAACCCCTTTATAATATTACGTACTTTTAACGTATGCAAAGTTTGTTGTTGACTCTGTTACACAAGTTTATATAATTCAATAAATTCAGTAATGAAATTTAAAAATAGAGAAAAAAATATCTTAAAACTAATAAGATCTGACCTGTTCTGTTCTGCTTAATTGAACCCCGTGGTTTCCATAAATTGCTTCTTTATTTTCTCGCAACTCAAAATTATTCCAAAATCGTCGACGCTGCTTTGAAGTATTACATTAATCCATTTAAAACATCCCCATATTCGAATTATCCATTTGAAATATTATACCATCAATTGGAATCTTCCATGCATTTAAGTTATTAAACCATCCATTATGATTTATTATGAACCAATTCGGAATTATTATCATCAACACATTCGAATTATTAACATCACATTTGAATCAGGATTATTCACCCATTTGTAATTATTATATCTATCTACTCGGATCAGGATTATAGCCACATTTGGATCATTAACATCGTATACTCATTTGGAATTATTATATCTATCCCTTCGGATTAGGATTATACATACATTTGGAGCCGTTAATCGGCAAAATAAACTTCCATATTTATAGCACTTACTTGTCACTATGTAATTTTACTATTAAAATATTATTACGCGTAACTTTTAGGTTCAGAGTATTGCAGCTTGGCCTTCTTGAGTTAAAACTGAGCTCTGTTATCATTGTCGCTGTTAATATAGGTTCAACCCACTTGGATGTGGGTTGGGTTTACACCAAGTCCGTCGCTATCTTAACCAATGAGGTATTTGTATTTGCTGCACTTAAAGTGGTTTTCTGATGTAATATACTTGGCTTTCCGCGTAATGATTGTTTGCTTATAGATACTTCGTTATCAGACCATACGTTGTTTTGAGTAAATAATCTCTTTTTCATATTATACAAAAATACATGATGTAATTTGAATTCTACTTTTGTCTATTTTTATTTATTTGCGCATTTTTGAACTGCATTTTCTTATCAAAAATGTTGATTGTTTCTACGCACTTACACAAGGCTTTATTAAGTTTTATCTATTATCTCCGTATTATGTTATAACTAATTAGAACCCTTTTCAATGGGCGTTTAATTACATTTATTATCATTCCTCTAAATACGTGTACCTAACCTTTACTGAAAAATATCGTTATTTGTATTACTTAAAATTATTAAAGCTCTATATACCGGGTGTTAAATATTTGTTATTTACCTAATGTATGAATTACCTATTTCTATGCTAACTATGCGTCCTATTGTTGTAAGATGTAGTCATTTGCGTCGCTTAACAATTATGTTCTATATACAGGGTGTTATATGCTTACTATTTACATAATATAAGAATTATTAAATTTTCTACTAAATAAATGCAGTTTTCTGCTTCCTATCGTAATTTATGCTTTCTGCACGACCCTTGCTATACAATACACCCTTAAACAACCCCTTATCACAGCAATATATATATATATATATATATATATTGCCGTGGAACTCGGGTAAAATCCTCACTAACAAAAATATTTTCGAAACTTTTATAAAATTTTCAAAACTCGAAAATTCAAAATTAAATATGTAATACACAAAGAAAAATATTTCTTACCCGTTTTCCTCTCTTCCTCGGTTGAATGGCCTTCTTCAACTGCTTCCAACTAGCTCATTTGGACTTCCTTTTGGATATCTATAGTCACTCTCATATTCTATCATTCACGCACACTCCCAATAAAACCACAAAATACAACAAACATACAATCCTCTATTTATTACTATTTACAAATGAAATTCAATATTGTCCATATTTCATTGTTCACGTTACACTTCAGTAAATCTTATTTTGTAATGTCCTGTATTTTATTTTAAAATCATCAAACACATAAAATGTACTCGGAGTAAATGGGCCTTGAATAATACCTTCTCTAAACTTCCTTCTTTATAATTTATTTATTTATTTTTTTAATCTTAGTAAACTCTGGGGTAGGGTGAGCTCATGATAACCCAGCTAATTCTGCCTAGTGTATGCCCTTCTACTTTGCATTATAAAAAAAACAAAGCCATGTACTCTTCACAAAAATTTCACGTTCTGAGGGAACGTTAAAAAGCTTTATAGACACCTTCAAATTTTTAGTTGAATACCATAATAAAGTTATCTACACGTATTATGTTCAATACGTAAAGAATCCACACTACCTTAAAAACACTCATACATCACCCAATATTTACAGTTTATAGGAATCAAAATTTCAAATCGTTACCTGGAAATTTCTAGAAGATCTCCGCTCTGTAGACGATGACATGTATTTCTTCTAGCTTGTCTGCAGGCCGTTTTTCTCTGTTACTAGACGAACTCCATCTAAGTTGAACTGCTAACGCTGCCTTCACGGTGTAACCAAATTCCAAATTCCATTTAAATTATACGTCTTTCACAACTATTTACTGTAATCTATGTTACTTAAAGTCCCGACACGAGTTGGTTAAAATTTATAGGTGATACCTCAATTAAAAAAATGTAATCTCGGCACACTAACCGCGTACTAATTAAGAGGTTACCACTATGCAATACAATTTAAATGATTTTATAATACTTACAACTCGTGTTAACTTTCATACTTCGTTTGGGACGATCGAAATAATAAGGGTTTAATAATGTTCTCGTAAACTATTTATATCTTTAGACTGCCACCTCCTGGCCACGTTTATTTGAAATCTCCTGCTCACAACAACACATTCCCACAATTTTTCACTCAACCCAATTTTCAAATCCGCGAATTTTAGTACGTCGTTACAATATTTTCAGAAAATTACGCTACACTATCCTCGTGTTTATATCAAGTCAAACTAAACATATCGACCAATCGTAGACCCGCTGACGTCTCTCAAATCCCTTCTATAATACCGTTGTCTCATGCTTATGCGTTTTCTACGTCTCCTTCTACCTTGCTTGAGTGGTAGAAAATCGATATTCTTGTTTGTGCGCTGTCTACCACACGTGGACTCACTACGTGATTTAACTAACCGCTCATTAGCATTTCCAGAGAATATAAGCGACGGTTTACCCGATATTCTCTGTAACCGTTTGCTATCTACAAAAATAAATGGAAGCCTGACATTTCCAAACTACGCAGGTGTTCAATCGTAACGAACGTTTTAAATACATTTCTCGGAGTTGTATTTCAGCGTATTTTAATCCCACCGATATATTTGTCTCTTAGCAACGCTTTTATGCATATTATACATCAATAATCGTTCAATTAAATTCAATTTAATTAATAAATTAATTAATAAATTAAGTCAGCACAAATCTATACATGACCCGTTTTGGTTCCGAGTCGATGAGATCGTCGGCGCTATTGTTTGTTTGTAGACAAAACAAAATCATCGCTGCACTAATTACACTGATGAAATCATATCTAACCAGTAAAAACTGACAAATGAATTTGACAACCTTTGAATATGGATCAAATATAATACAAAATAATCCTGCCCTGAATTAAAGTTTAAAATAACCTAAAAATTATATTTCTTAAAGAGAATAACTCAGTTGGTGGACTTTACTAATACAGAAACTATTAAAATAAAATGTTATTATAAACATTTCTAAGGGAACGTCACAAACCCTTCAACAAGAATTCTGCTATTGAGTACGAAGTTGATTTATCACCAGTAAAGGTTGCAGCATAAACTGGGTAAACTATACCCTTGTAATTTTGTCTTACCTCTTAGTATTCGTTCAACATATTATTTATAAACTGGTATTCCAGCAGATAAATACATATGCAGTCAAAAATTGCTTAACTCTATTGCTGTTCTTACTTTCGTTATACGTAACTAATTTTTTTTTTTGTTATAGGCTCCTTTTGTGGAAGTATTAACAAGAGATCCAAAAAAGAGGGTGAGACGAAGTATTGGTTTAAATTGCGATGACAAAACGAACGAGCCCCATTGTTGTCGTTACCCCTTAATAGTGGACTTCGAACAGTTCGGATGGGACTTTGTTATAGCTCCTAAACGTTACGAAGCCCATTACTGTTCAGGCGAGTGTCCTTACCTTACACTACAGAAACATATGCACACACATTTGTCTAAAATGGCGTCACCAGCTAGTATAGCGCCTTGCTGTGCAGCTAGAAAAATGAGCGCCATTTCTATGCTCTATTTCGATCAACAGTTTAACGTAATTTATGGGAATCTGCCTGGGATGGTTGTTGATAGATGTGGATGCTCATAAATTAAACCTAGCCAAAAAGGAAAAAAATGTTGCAAAATAAAGACATTTCCTAAGGGCATTGTAAAATAAACTGTATAAAGTATGTGATATAATTTTAGATTTATAATATTTATTTTTGTATAAAGTACGTTAGGGTTAGACAAAGATGCGATTGTATTTTTGAAAATATTTTGTGGTTACATCCCAGTGATCCATTGGTGATACAAAATTAGATTTTTTAGGCATCAAGTGATATCAAAAATGCGTTAGTTTGTAATGTTGTGTGATAACCGCAAACGCAAATGTGAATCCTTGTTTTAAGGGAAAAATAATATTTTGCGTTTACGTTAATATACTCGACTTAAAAATGGGTGATAAAAGATAAAGCCTTAATGTAACAAATTTCAAGGAGCTAATTACGTAAATGAAAATGTGATAAAACAAAATTATTATATTTAAGAATCAAATTATATTCCATCATTTCATTTGTACATTTTTATCTTTTGTATTACGTCACGAACTTAATTAGTTCATTAGTTGAAATCAACAGCGATATGTATAGTAGAAATGTTAACTTATTCGATGTAAATAATTCTTTTGCAGTATTTTAATTATTTAAGTCTCTGGAATTTTTTTATAAAAGTTTTAACTACTGCAAAAATTTTGTATTATTCTTGTTTTATAAGTGTATATACAAGATAATCTATTGTAAGACTGTCGTCTGTCTCCTTAATTAGATCTCTTTTTTTGTAATTAGTTATCTATAGTGTCTAAATAAAATTACAAGATTGTCGGTTTTAATTGATACTCCTTATGGGAATAAAATCTGTATGCACAAAATAGTTAACGAAAGTTCATGATTATCATACATTTAAGCAAGACTAACATGATTTTTTATAAATTTCTGCAAAGATTTTAGTATTTAAAATTCTATGTTAAAATCACTTAATTTTGTATAATTACTATCTTGTTTTGCGAAATATAGTGCTATTTTTAACTGTGAAAATCATATATTTATATTTGTTACGTCTATTTCAATATGTAATTTCAATACCTGCAACAAATCAATATAATTAGGTCTAAATTTTTCTAAAAGTGGATTTTGCATTCAGATGATTTTTAAATGATTTAGAAACATCAAGGCGGGCAAGCAAAGCTTGTGCTATTTCTAGATGATTATCCTATATTCTTTAAGGGATGTTATAAATTTCACTGTGATTTTTGCTTTGTATTGTCTTGAACTTTCTGCTTTAAAATTGTAATTCTGTAAAATAAAAAAAAGAATAGTTATAATAGTTTCATTTTTCTAAATAAACTATTGATTTGTGTTTATTTCTGATTATTTTTTAAACCTAAGAAATCCCAAAAAATTGTGGAGCAGATTACGAAATTTATTCAATGCCACAGAAAACCTCGTTTGCACTGAGTGTGCTCCAATTAACCTTGACCTACTTGTTGCTACTGCTAGTTATCATTAAAATGCGTATATAATGTATCTTTAATTTTCTAACAAGGAACAGCAAATACAGCACTATAGAAGAATATTGCAGATTCAAGGTTCTAAAGTGCATTTATATTATTAATAACCTGATTATGTTAAAAGTAGGGTTACTTCTTTAGAAATACTTTACTATAACAAGTACCATATGGTTTTTAAAATGTAATGAAATTGTTGAGAGAGTAATGCCATTTGTAAAATCGCTAAAGCGGAAGGTATAATAAAGTCCGGTGTACTGGACCAAAATTGGTATAATCGATCCTCGAACTAGTGGCGCGGAATCATATGGTTGATCGACTATGTTGTCTAGTCACCATTTCATCGACTAAAACAGTGGTCGGCAAACTCGTCATACAAAAGAGCCAAATATAAACAAAACAGTGGTCGGCAAACTCGTCATACAAAAGAGCCAAATATAAACAATACAAAATTGAAGTTTATTCGAAGAGTCATTTTTTTAAACCTAAGCTTTACTTTAGTAGAGACACTTTTATGGAAATACTTAGAATTAAAAATACACTTTCGGACTTGCCTTTGCTGAATATGTCTTAGTGTTAGTTTAACTTTTAACTAATGGTACATTAAGTAAAACTTGGTATCATACTTATATAGATAATATTGATTCAAACATATAACAAGTTAAACAATATAGAAGAGTAGGTGTAATACAGGCTATCCACCCCCACATTTCCTCCAGCATCCAGATTTCCTCACACATCTGGACCAAATAGTTTTTTTCGACTAACCATTTTCATCTTTCGAGATAAATATATATTGTTTGGTATCAATTAATATTAGATTTTTCTCAGCTACCCGAATTTCTAGGAATTTTTTAGATAGCATTATCCCCCATGGAGCTACCTTTATTTTGAGAATCTTTACCGGTAGCGATTTCTAATCACTTCTCCTTTTTAACATCTAGAATCCTTCAATCAAACACTTAGAGGTATTAACACAAAGAAATTAAGCACACAAAAGTTTAATAATTTATTTTATCCGATTTACAGTTTAATAAACTAATAGAATACAATTTTTACATTGCAAAGTATAACAGTATCTTCTTCGTGTAGCCGAATCCAAGCAGCTGAAAGTAACCTGTAACATAGGTATATAGTGATTAATTAAAAAAACACAAGTCTAAAGACATTTGAGTGGTTTAAAAAGAGAAGAAACGTGTTTTCGGTCAATAAGACATATTGTCGTTAATCTAACAATATGTTTTACCGTCCAGCGACACCACGTGGAGGTAAACACATGTCGCCGGGAGCGAAGGGATTATTAAGGATGAGGATGATGGGTATGTCTTATAACTAACTTACATACTACTATATACATACATAATAAAATATAACAACTATCTTATATCCTTATGCTCCCATGCATATGTGCAAGTACTACCAGCGATGACGTAGCGCTTGTCATCCTTGCCCGATAAACTAACTTTATTGATTATTTGGGTATATAAATTGTGTTTTTTACTCCGAATACACGCCATGGTATGCATGAGTGCATCTCTATTATTAATCACAATGTTCTTAAAACTATCTAAACCAATACCCTTCACCACACCACGCGATACCCCTTGATCTTTTTAATCACTTTCTTCTCACTAAGGATGCAATACGACTTGGCCCTAGTCCCAACAAACTCTAGAACCAAATCGCCGTTGAATTCATCCTTAAACTTGCCAGGAATCTTTTTGTTCACAAGTGGTATGTTATGTTTATTATCTTCGGGGTAATCGGATTCAACGCAGTTCCTCACGCATACCGGTGTACGCCTAGGCACGCCCCTGCCCATGCGCACCCCTGCGCGTGTACTAGGTGTAATACAGTCTATCGACCACCACATTTCCTCCAGCATCCACATTTCTTTACACATCTGGACCAAATACTTTTCTTCGACTAGAGATTGCATCTTTCGAGATAAATATATCTTGTTTGCTATCAATATTAGATTTTTCTCAGCTACCTGAATTTCCAGAATTTTTTTAGATAGCATCACCCCCCAGGGAGCTATCCTCATTTTAAATTTTTTTACCTACTTACTCTGTTCCGTTAATAGTGTAAATAATTAAAGCTAAATTTTATTTCTGTCGAGTTTGTTGATTATTTACATTCGCCGCGGTATAATTAAATTTATTAGAGTAAAATTCCCATGGTTTTACTTGAACCACGCGCCAGCATGTGCCGCGAGTGATAAACGTTGTTTTTCCGCATGTGCCGAAACAGTATAGTGACTGGAAAATCCACAAAGCCTAGAGAATCGATTTGTCCTTCGAACAGTCCGCATCGCTGTTTTGCATGTTCTACGTAGGACAAATTAATTTGACGGACCGTTTTTCGTCAGAACCGCTATTGAAATAAATGTGCTTCGCTTCACCAGCAAAAGGTAGAGTAGATGTTACATCGTTTGTTTCGTTACCACAGCTTCATAAACCAACAGGTGAGTGCTTTTAGTAAATGCTTGATCTAATTAAAAACATCATTTATATGTTGTTTGTTCAAATACCACTTAATTTTATACAGTTCACTATTCTCTCCTAATTAGCTATCGGAGTTTTGTTACCGCATTTTACATACTTCATAAACCGACTTGTATATATTTGCGTATTCGCTTCTAGCTAACACGTCTGTATAATAAAGATGTACAGGCTTGTCGTCAACTGGTAACTTAATCTTTTTTAAAAGTTCGCCTCTGTTTTCAACTTTAATCTCCTTCATAGGTTTTGACATTCTTTTCGCTATTCCTTGTGACTGGGAAGCGGTGATTTGCAAGGGATCGAACAATTGTTTGCGCATCTCTTTGAATTTTTGCAGCGATGTAGTGCCTCCTTTGTTGTATGCCACAAACTTTTTTCGTACGGAATCCTGCATAAAATGAAGCTTACGTTTATTTACAATAAAATCTTTAACGTTCGTTATCATGAAACTTCGGATTGGGGCTAACCATTGAACGTCTTCTTCTATATTTATATACTCCTCGAAAATTTTTACTATATCGCCCCTTATCCAAATCAAAATCTTTTACAATAGTAATAAAACTATGTTTCGAGTCAGCCCACCCCAACACTGCAAGCACATTTCTTTAAATTTTGGATATGGCATGTCACCACTTATATAATCAAGAAAGATATGGCAACGGTTTGTGTGACCCTGTTTCCATAATGCGATTACTTTGGCGTTATCTCTAAATATATGTTTTAAAGTACTAGCGTAAGTTTGACATAAGTAAAAGGAATCAATGATCTTATGTCGGAGACACTTTCACCTTATGAGGCAATTTCACTCTATGAGGCAATTTCATCCTATAAGGCAATTTCACCCTATAAGGCAATTTCACCCTCTGATGGAGATAAATTCAAGGAACTTTGCCATTAATGCATCCATAACCAGATCTAGATCTGATTATGTAAATAAAGGAATAGTTTAATATTATTGCAGTATCACAAAAGTTATACCCAACAACTAATTTTAAATAAATTGTCTTTGAAACTTAAATGGATGTCGTGACTTAGTTTTATCATTACAGTGGAACTATATCTGGTTGAACCGAGAAACAGTGCAATTAAGTTGATGAATCGATGTGAATTGGTGTAGCTCCGACTCCTAGTAGGTGGGGTTGGACCTGTCTGACCGCAGAGTTGTCGTAATAACTGTCTTTGTAAAATTTGGTATCTATATTAGTTTTCGAGATAGAGGCCTTGGTATAAAATTTACAATTTTATGTTAAAATTCTTCTAAGTCCAAACTACTAAAAATTTTATCAAGTCCCAAAATACTCAAAATGGACATATCTCGGGCGTATGCTGGATATAGTTTGGATGTATGTCGTACGGATGCGAAAGGAGAGAGAAGGACAAAGAAAGGTTGAGGGTGTAGGTTAGTTTACGTTGTTTGGAGTTAGGTTAGTTGGTGTTGTCTGAAGTTAGGTTGGGTTAGTTGGACTTGTCAAGAGTTAGGTTAGCTAGTGTTGTCTGGAGTTAGGTTAGATTAGTTAGACTTGAGCGGACAAGATAGGCAATTAACTCTTTATAAGATGGGATAGCGTTCGGATCTTTATGCAATTCAAAACTACGGGTGGTGTGTACATCAAGGCAATTTAAGATCATCTGTATAAGAATAAAATCCCATTGCTCTATGGGCAAATCAAATTTCTCAAGCGCTTATAAATTTTCGGTAAAGGTATCGACTAATTTTTGCAAACCCAAGGGGTTATCGTAATTCAATTTGGGAAATTTATCAATATTGTTTCATAGAGCTGAGGTAATGTGACGAATATTACGATATTTTTTGCGAAGTTTATTGTGGGCAAGAGGGTAATTGGTTCTGTAAGGTCAAAATTCTTAATGGTTAATAGTGCGGCACGTTTTAGTGCTGATTGCAGATACAAAAATTTATTCACGTTTGACAGATCGTTATTAAGATGAACCAAGCTATCAAGGCCGTCAATAAAGTTTTCAAACAAACAACCATCCTCATCAAACGTAAATGGCGTCAGCGGGGGAAGTGAAACTTTCGACTTAAAAGTATCTAGCGGCGCGGACATAGCCCGAGGCGACGATTGGTTCGAAAACAGCTTGAAATAGAGCGCTTTTATTTGAAAGTAATGGTTATCAAATTGTTCATCGGCGTCATCGGCGGAAGAAATTGCACTTACTATCCAATTATGGTGTGTAAAGAGATTTTCTCGAACCGTCTCAAGAGATTGGTATTTCGATCGAAGTAAATCAAAAAAGATTGGTTTGACGGATTTTTGCGCGATTTCAAACATTTCCTCCAGTGAATTAATTGCAACATTCCGTAGAAAACAGATACTTTTTAATTTTTCTGTCATGGTTAAAAATTAAGTAAACACAAAGCACAGACGAAATAAACCGAAACTTCAATGTTTAAAATAGCCTTGCGGCGATAACAAATACGTAAGCCTAGTATAAATTCTAATACCAAACCAGATAACAAAAAAGGCTTGTAAACAACTCAAACGATAGAAATGATGTTAATTAAAACTGGCTAACGTGGATCTATTTATCAAATAAACTTTGTTGTTTGTTCAGATCCGGTGAGAAGTGAACCAATGTAACCTTTGCGGTAATCTCAATAGCTACTAATGGTAGAGAAAAGTGGACATATATACGAAATAACATTAATGATAATAAACAAACAAGAATTACTTCAAACACTTACCTTGTATGCGAGCGTAGAGAAGCACATTTATATTGATGCGGCTGTTCAAACGGATAACGAAGTAAATAAACTCTATTGAACGCGTCCGTCAAGTACAAGTAACAAAAGTCGACTCTTCTAATGTAGTGAAGCGTAGAAAAAGTACTTTTACGGCCTTCTACAACGAAATCGATTCTACAAAGCTTCGTGTGTTCTCCAAGGTGATAAGAATGTTCATGCACATGCGAAGAGCATAGTTTAATCGATATCGCCGCACTTTGTACAGGTGCTGTGTTTGAGGTAATACACGGGACATAAAATAACATTTTAAATATACCGGTCGAAGGAAAATAATAAGCAAACTTCAACTTCGAAAATAAATTAAGCGGTAAATTATACAATATAAACGGAACAATGGCACTTTACCGATAAAACTCTTCTGCATAAATAAAATATTTTGAAGCTTTTACAACCAATTTCAGTACAGAGTAATATCATTTTGAATAGTAATTTCCTCTAATAAGACAAATTACATTTTAAAAATCTTTTATATACAATGACCATGCATACTTGTATTAAAAAACATGATGATACGCTTTTAAATCTAATATAAACGAATGTCAAATAAGTAAACTAATTCGAAATATTAGTAACAAAGTTTACACAATGCTTGTACTAATTCCGGTATGCAGTCCAAATACGTATCGCAAACAGGACTATCTTCTTGTACAAAGTTTTACACCAAAACGGTCTTGTGGTGGTAGCAGGTTCAATCACCTGACTAGCACCGACATATCCTACGTATTTTAAGGATTTGTATTACATATAAATTACCGAAATATTATTACGGGTGTGTGAAGCACTAAGTTTTAAATTTAGAATTGCCCAAAAGCGACGGGAATCTCGTAAAAAATAAGGATGCACAGGTCAACTACAGTGATGCGGGAGTGGGTTCCTATAATACTAAATGGCAAAAAATTAAACAAATTTGCATAACAACCGCAATTTCACTTAGATGCGATTTCAAGCTACGTTATTACTACCACTTATTCTGATAGGTTTTTAATTCGTCAAGTTTAAATGGCGCCAACGACGTCTGGGGTACTAGAACATCCACTGGTCGGATTTTTTAGACGGAATGAAAAGAAATAAAACTATTCTCCACTCACCTAGCTTAAATCCATTCTACAAAACATTATGTAAGCATAAACAAATAGATAAAAAAACAAACATTTAAAAGGCACTTAGAGTATTAATTGAGTTAGTAGCCTATACCTATCTTTACAATAAAGTACATATATTAAACGAAAATTGGTAAAATTCAATGATTTGGAGTTTAATTTCAAATGTATTGTACCGAAATAAAAGTTGTAATTTCTAAATTTATGATTTTTTTTTGTGTGGCCCCTGTTTATTGCATAGTTTATTAAACACTATTACAGGAAATCAAACTTACACAGGGTGTTTCAATACTAAATTGTTTATTTCAAATTTCTTATTCGCTTTTTCTCATCTGATTTTTTTTCTCGTAGGCCCAAACGTTACGTCTCCCGTACAAATAAGATTTTTTGCAAAAATATACAATCATAACATCCCTAACGTTAGTCTAGTATCTGTTCTATGTCCACAGTCTTTCGTCCATACAAATTAAAACTAACAAAATTAAAGAGTAAAAAAAGGAAAAAATTGTATGTCCTAAGACCTATAAGGAATAACAATGTGAGCACCGCTGAAGACGAAAGGTCGTCAAGCGCCCATCTCTATTCTTCAAGAAAATAAACACTCACAGGGGTCAAAGGGATTCTAATTTGGTGCTGGTTTTCTAAGATATTGCCATCTGAAAGATGGAACAAGCTACATCCCACTAGTCAAGTAATATTCTATCCATCGGAGCGTAACAAAAATTATTCCCTCGCGAATATCAGATAGCAAATTGGACCACCATATACCATAAACCCCTACCTGATGTCACAAGGTCGAGAATTTCTTATTAATGAAGGAAGCCCAAGGTAAAGTTGGATGGAAAACGGCTTTAGGAAAAGAAAAACTTTTTAGAGATAAACGGCTAGTAGAGTGTTAGCTCTGGGTAGATCATGAGCTTGGGTCATGGGTTGTCAAATGACTAAAAATATAGATAAAGAGCGCCACCGTATTTTTCAATACAACAACATACAAAGATACATGTACTTTGTATTAGGGGAATGCGGAAACCTGAAATCTACACCGCTTATATTAGCCACAAAACCTAAATATCAACCTTGCAAAGCACTTACCAAAATATCAATTGCCAGATGTATTACAGATGTCTCGGCATTACCTGTGAACAAACAAATGCACAACATGGACACCGTTTGTGTCCTTAAAAATATTCACCCAAAAAAATAATATAATTGAATTTAAGTTCCAAAAATATAGACAACCAGGGTATTTGTGATCATACAATAGAATAAATCGTTTGCTTATTAAAAACCAATAAATTTCACTTGAATTTTTAATAATAAAAGAATTAAGCAAAAATAAATTGTATTCAATTAAATTGTTTTAGCTTGTTTCAACATTGACTTTTTCAACAAAAATTTACATAAAAAGAAACTAGTATTGTACTGTCTTCATAAAAAAACACAAAGATCTTTAAATTTAATACTTCTACGTAAGTTTACTGTAAGGTATATGCTTACTTAATTTAAATTTCAAATTTTAATTATAGTCATCAGTAGTACTACGGTCGACTTTACAAGTGAGAAACTAGATTATTTTACGTCTTATAAAAATGTACCATTCAAACAAAGAATAAGCTTTACTTTATATGCTACAAAAAATTCATCATGTTCTTTAAAATTAAATTGCATGACCTTAAAATAACCAAAGATATTTTTAATGTAACGCAGAATAACATGTGGTAATTATGTCGAACAACTAGATATTTTTGACATCACATGTCAATAACAATTTTTTAGGAAAGCCATAACTGTCTGCTTGTGAAACAAATATGATAAGCAAACTACGTAACCATCTTTAAAATTTTGTAAGTTTACAAAAATAGAACGGGATCTTTCTTACTAAATGAATTTTAAGATAACTAAATCAAAGTAAAATTCCAACCTTTGATCATACGTAAAACATTTAAATAAATACAACTTAAATTAAAGGTTAAATGTCACTCACGTGCTGAAGTACAGTTCAATCAAAAAAACTTGAACGTTAAACCAGAACCAAATAACACCAGATGTCGACAATTTCATGTACATCTGCGATGCACGCAATATGAAAACATACCATTATGCTGTATTTTACGTTGGAATTTTCAGAAACCTTCAGAACAAAACATTATCCAACTATATAAAATCTCCGTTGAGTATGTCTAATTATTTTCTTGTTTTCTAAATTTCAAACTAAATATTGATTTCAGTGGTATTGCATGTTTTAATGATGGTTACTCCAATCTTCTTCGGTCTGCAGGAATCAACTAACTTTGCTGATGGTGGAATACAGAATAAAACCATCACCAAAAGCTGTTAGGAACCACATTCAGACACGAAGGTATTCGCAAATCAGCTTCTTTTACGAACTTTATTCTAGACCACGTGCCTGAGCATATTAACTTTTCTATGCTCCGAAAAGCAGCTTACTTCTTCAAGCGCTAAACGAAAAGTGAAACGAAATGACAGACAAACGACTAATATTGTAGAAATTTAGACATCAAAAGTGAAGGAGCGCATAATCCATTATATACTTTATAAATTATTTTTATTGATTAGACAATTATAAATTATATTTTTATCTTATTGAAACATGATATTAGATTAATAAGGAAAGTGTAACTGAGTAAAAAAATACGTTACAGGGTCACAACTTATGATTGCACAATCGAGTAGATAGTGCATTTGTAAATCGATCCCAGCCCCGTTTCTCCCGTCCCCTTTAATGTTCTCCACTTTTAACACCCCTTTCCCTAAATTATCTTCGCTGGAGGATCTAGCATTAAAACCCTCCAGCACCTTGTTACGTTTATTTTTAACATACATTAAATACCCCGTTTTCCCTTGTTAATTCAATACCCGTTCAAATAAATTCCGGTTCTACTTTTAAATCCTTCAACATAATTAATAATAAATAGGCTTTCTAATAATTCCTTAACTTAAATCTACTTGCTTGGAAAACAAGTTTATGCTATAATTAAATAGTTTATATCCTGTTTTAGGTACTCGTTAACTTGTTATACATTACGACCGCGTATAATTGCTTTCTCTTGGGTTTCCGATCTCAAGACGCGTCGAACCCAGGTCACGTACTATTATTTGATAGCGTGTTTTCCAGTTTTAATCGCATTTGATAGCGCCAGGATTGTAGTAAAGTCTTGTTAGAAAACGATTCTTTTACTCGATTCTTTCTGTGCTATGACAACTTTAACATTTCCTTTGTTGTTATCTCTACAATTGCGTGCACACACTGTGTGGTGAGTATTTTAATTAAAAAAGGATGTATTTTTCGGCGTAAATAAATTAATCTTTACCAGTAATTATTATAGCTTCCTCCGTCGATCTACGTAATTACCCGTGGAATTGCTGCCCTTTTTGTTATGGGAGGACACCACTGTGTGTTTTCGCCGTTGGACAAGATGGTCTGATGAATTGCCGCCCCTTTTTAGTGTAAAAGGGTTCACAGGTGGCGTGGTCTCAGGCAGCTACCATATTGGTTCGTATCTATTTATATCTAATCATTACTGGACTATGATAGAATGTATGGCCGTAATAATTGAGGCATTGCTTTTTGTTCCGAATGAGCTAGATTGGTGGAGACAAAATGACTATTTTTGGTGCGTGGGGTATGGGTTGGTAATATTCACGTAGTTAAAAATTGGGTTTTCCTTTGTTGGGATTTCAAACTGTTGGTTTCTTGTTAAATTTATAAATTGGGGTTAATTAAGAGATATGTGTTGGTAATATTCAATTAATTAAGAATTGGGTTTTCCTTTGTTGGGATTACGAACTCTTGGTTTCTTGTTAATTTTGTAACTTTATTTTTTAATTAAGGGATATGGGTTGGTACGCTATATTTACGTAAGAATTTTAGGTATGTAGCCTTAAGTTTACTGTGGGAATTACGAGCGGCTGTTTTTAGTGTTGAGTTTGAGTTTTTTTGCTGTTGTTATTTAAAGGGGGTTGCAACCTGAGAAATGCAGCTCGCCATTTTTGACGTACTTTTGTTGTTCTGCCGAACAGATGTATATTGGTGTTATTGAATTTTTTTGTTGGGGGTTTGGGGAATACTGTGCTTTGTATATATTTTGTTTTAATTAGAGGTTGTATGATTATTTTTATAAGTGTGTAATTTTTTTTATATCAAGCTTTTTTTAGTTTTTGTAGGTATTCTACCCCGCCCACTCGCCTATTGAGCCCGGTCAGTTTCTTTCTTCTTTGTTCTTTTCTTTGGCTACGTCTAAGTACGTAGCAAGCTCTAGCAGAAGGAACTATTGTGATGGCTACGGGCCGAACTGTTACTGTTAACTACGGTAGAGCCCTGAATCCAAACGTCAACGGCAAATTGACTAGGGAAAGACCGAGAGAAGTTGAAAGTAAGTAGGAATAAGGAATTGGATAAACAAATTCATTTAGAGCAGAAAGATAGGGTACAGCGACAGGTGTCAAAAATAGAAAAAAGACTCGTCATGCAAATTTGTTTAACAAATGTTGGTTGGAAACCTTCCTTTTCAGAGGAGGACCAAGGGTGAACAGCCAAGGAAAGGTAGGTTAGTAGTCTCGGTAGACTGTTTGAAAAACTAGACGATGTATTCCCTTACGGAGCAATTAATCGCGGGATAGGAAAAAAGTACCTTTGGGACAAGATGTTAAGACGGCAAAAAAAGCGTGCCGTTAAATTTACAGTTCAGTGCGTACTGGGCCGCGCCAACCCTGTGTTCAAGGTGATCAGTAAACAGGGGCGGCACCCTTTAATGGGCGGCACTACTCTGACGAAATACATTCTTAATATATGTGTTTATCTTATAAAATATCTTCAATCAACATCTCAATGCTCAATATATATTCTGTGTAAGGTAATGATTTACAATGGAAATATGCTCCTTACAGAAGTATAAAGATGTTTTTGTTGTGATGAGTTACAGGTACTTGCCTATCACATGTTATTTTATAGGGTTGACCACCTTGACGTTTGGAACATTGTAAATCATTTAATAGGTATTCCTTACAGTATAATTTTCTGCTGTTTCTCACATTTACTATTGTTTGGATATTTCTGAAAGAAGCGTTTGGTGTTTTTTTTTCGTGTTGACACTGGAAATAAAGGAAGGGGTTCATTGTAGTAATAAAGTCAATGATTAAAAAAAATTGTATTTTATTAAGCGTTCCACTCCGCGTCGCCCGTTAACTGTCACCTTCAAGCAATAATGTATCACTTTTCGCCTTATCTATTATTTACACCAAACTAATTTTTCAATAAATACCAAATAAAAGAAAACCACTATCGGTTGCAAAGTATCGTAAAATTAAACAGCACAAAATGATAGAAACACAGAAATATACTTCTAAGATTTCTGGATTTCTCAAGAAAGAAATGCCTCAAGTAGACACTGTGGGTCTTTTAACCGCTAAGCAAGCATATACTTCTGAAACACCAACCCTTGAAGTTGTCGCTGAAGTAAGTAAAGAAGCCATCCCAACATATTCTAAAATGCTTTCATCTCATTCAACGAATTTGTCGGCACTAAACGCTAGCGTCTCTAGCGATGACATGAAAAGTGAAGTTGAAACAATTCCTGGTGTATAATAGTTTCCAGAATTCAAGATAGTCGGTTTTTTTCATACCGAAGATTCCACCTTGTGGCTTCCAAACGTTAGTGAAAGAGAAAAAATGACTACCAGAAATGAGACTGACACAAATTCGCAAGTTTAATTTTCCAAAAGATTCAGAAAGAAGAAGTTGTTAAAAAAAAAGCTGAAGGAAATTGAATAATAATGAGCGGGTTTACAGAAGGTGGTTATTAAATTCTTAAATAAAACATAGCGTCTTCTGCTTTCCGTGCAACATTTCTGGAATAGCTAAACACCCTTAGGAAATAGTGATGTTTTTAGCAACTGGTCACAAATAACCAGCATGAAAAATCAAATATGCACATTTACTGTTTAAAAAAATTAATTGAATTTCAGAAATCACTAAAAATTGGTTCCACGATTGATTCCGTCTTTGAGCGAATTATCAATCAAAAGGAAGTACATTGGCGGGCTGTTTTTTAATACAGTATTTAAACAGACAAAATTAGCGCTAAGATGAGAAAATAATAAACTCTTTTGTAGCAACATCGGCAATTTTTTACAACTTATTAAATCAGTTTCAAAATTAAATTATTCACATTTTAAGTGAAAATATCAAACAATTAGTAACTTGCACAGAGCAAAATATTATTCCATAATATTAGACTGTACCCCCGTTACTTGTTATCAAGAACAAATTACTATTATTGCACGATTAGTTCAATTTAATATCAAAACTTAAAAACTTGAAATTCAAGAACATTTTTAGGGTTTTTCTTTATTTCAGATTAATCTGGCATAGGTTTAGCAAAATTTTTAGCTGAGAATATTAAGATCTATAACATGAGGGGACATGGATGTGATAACGGCGCGTTATGAAGGGTCAAGCATAATGGAGAATAAAAAAGTATATTAGATATTATTTCTAGAGCGTTTTTTGTCCCTTGTTTGTTAATGATGCCGCAAAAATTTTACATGAAACGGTTAGCTTATTTGGGATAACCTAAGAGTCGTATAATTTTTTTTCGACTTCAACTAATAGGTGGAAAGTTATAGGAAAGGATGTGCCGCAATTAACTTTGAAATCATTTTCGGACACTCGATGGGAAAGCAGAATTGAAGCCACCAAACCCCTTAGATATTATCTTCCTGAAATTTACGATTCGCTTTTAGAAATGGTTTGTTGATCATGGAGATGTCAACACCTTAGCAGTAGCGCAATCAAGTGCATTAAAAATTTGTATGTTCCACAGTAGTTTGGTACAGTATTTTACTTAAAGTTAACATAGCAAGTAAAATACTCAAATCTGAGATAAATATTCTAAAATGCATAGAAACTTTGGATAATTTTCACAAATATTTGCAGAAATGTAGATCAGATCACGAAGTCAACAGTCTTTTAGTAGATGCTAAAGATGTTGCTGAAAGTTTAACAACCGAACAAACATTTCACGAAGTTCAAACAGTCAGAAAACGTAACATTAAACAACAATTTCAGTATGAACATGAAAGTCATCGGTCTATTGTACATATAAAAAATAAATTTAAAATCAATTCTTATTTTTGTATTTTAGATAGAGCTATACATTCTGTCCAGGAAAGATTTTCTCTCTTAAAGGAGCATTGTGAAACGTTCAATTTTTTATATGACTTCGGCAATTAACATCTACGGATAAAAATACCTTATCACAATTTTGTAAAGATCTACAAATTCAATTAACCGATGATAATCATTCAGATATTTTCGCTGTAGATTTTGTAGGTGTGATTGGAACATTACGGAACTCTTTAGCTACTGAGAAATATCCAACTGAAATATTAAAATTTATTTACAAAATTGACGTAATAGATACTTTCCCATATCTAGCAACTTCTAAATATATTTTATTGACAATGCCTGTATCTGTTGCCGAAGGTGAACAGTTTTTTTAAAAACTTAAAATAGTAAAAAAACATCTCCGTTTTAAAATGGGTCAAGAAAGACTGACAGCTTGGCCACTATTTCAATCGCAATTCACCTTTGTAACGAATTAGACACAGAAGTAAAAAATAAATGAATTTATACTAAGAAAAGCAAGACAGTTATTTTTTGAAAGTATTATTTTATTTCCGTAGTATAGTTGGTTAGCCACTAGAACTCAGGCTAAAAGTGGTGGTAGTTGTTAGAGCTCTTGTAGAAGTGTCGATGTATACCAAAAAATGCGCTAAGAATGATCAGCACGACACTTTTTTCCGAGCATCGTGCTAAACCAAAAATTAAAAAATTATTTATAGATGGATAGCCAGTGCAACTCAGGCTATAGAACTGTCGATATATATCGGAAAATTCGTTAGAAATGATCAGTACAACACTTATTTCCGAGTATCGAGCTAGATCGAAAATTAAAGAATTATTTAAAAATGGTTAGCCACTGGAACTCAGGCTAAAAGTGGTTGTAGTTGTTAGAACTCATGTAGAACTGTCGACATATATATCGAAAAATGCACTATAAACGATCAGCACCACACTTTTTACCAAGTGTAGTAATAGACCAAAAATTAAAAAATTATTTAAAAATGGTTAGCCACTAGAACTCAGGCTAAAAGTGGTCGTAGTTGTTAGAACTCTTGTAGAAATGTCGATGTATATCAAAAAATGCGCTATGAATGATCAGCACGACACTTTTTTCCGAGTGTCGTGCTAAACCAAAAATTAAAAAATTATTTATAGATGGATAGTCACTGGAACTCAGGCTAAAAGTGATTGTAGTTGTTAGAACTCATATAGAACTGTCGATATATATTGAAAAATGCACTAGAAATGATCAGCACGACACTTTTCCAAGTATCGTGCTAGATCGAAAATTAAAAAATTATTTAAAAATGGTTAGCCACTGGAACTCAGGCTAAAAGTGGTCGTAGTTGTTAGAACTCATGTAGAACTGTCGATAGATATATCGAAAAATGCGCTATGAACGATCAGCACCGCACTTTTTTCCGAGTGCGTGATAGACCAAAAATTAAAAAATTGTTTAAAAATGGTTAGCCATTGGAACTCAAGCTAAAAGTGAACGTAGTTGTTAGAACTGATGTAGTACTGTTGATATATATATCGAAAAATGCGCTAGAAATGATCAGCACGACACTTTTTTCAGAGTGTCGTGCTACAACAAAAATTAAAAAATTATTTAAAAATGGTGAGCTGCTGGAACTCAAGCTAAAACTAATCGCAGTTATTAGAACTCATATAAAACTGTCGATATATATCGAAAAATGCGTTTGGAATGATCAACACGACACTTTTTTCCGAGCGTCGTGCTAGACCGATAATTAAAAAATTATTTAAAAATGGTTAGCCAATGGAGCTCAGGCTAAAAGTGGTCGTGGTTGTTAGAACTGTCGATATATATCGAACAATGCGCTAAAAATAGGTAAAAGAACTTACAAGAAGTAAAGGATTTCTGCTACCTAGGAAGTCAAATAACGCAAGGTGGGAAAAGCACAAAAGATATAAAACAAAGATCAACACAAGGTCGTGGTACATTTAACAAAAAAAAGCAACTACTGCGTTCAAAGACCACAAACATAGAAACAAGGAAAAGATTGCTTAAAACATATGTATGGGGCACAGCACTGTACGGTTGTGAAGCCTGGACAGTAGGAGAAGCAGACAAGAAAAAGGTAGAAGCCTTTGAAATGTGGTACTACAGACGTATGATGGAGATACCATAGACACATAAAGTTAAAAACAAAGAAGTACTAGAAATGGTAGGAGAAGAAAGAAGTATGTGAAAAACAGTAAAAATAGGAGAGATAGGATGATAGGTCACACACTAAGACATGAGGGAATAGTGCAGAATATATTAGAAGCAGAGATAGGAAAAAAGAGAAGTAGAGGTAGACCTATGTTTGACTACTGCACACAGATAGTGAAAGATGTAGGCTGTGAGAATTTCAGGAAAACGTGTAGGCTAGCTCAGAATAGAAATCAATGAAGGTACGCCTCCAACCAGTCACAAGATGTAAAACCTAATGACAAAAATAATAACTGTACTTAAACATGGTGATTTTATAAACAACTACAGATATTGGTTTTGCAATACTCTCAACTAATGTTAATTGTGCGAAAGGATTTACTGGAAAACATTAATACGGCAAATGTCTAAGTGTTGGGGGATCCTTGGTGGCCACAGGCTGCTTAACCCTCTTCACATACCACTAAAATTCGATGAAATAGGGCATATAATTAGAAAACAATAGAAGGGAATCTAGCTGTATAAGGCTGTTGGCGGCTCCGTGGCGTAGTGGTATGTGTGTGACTACTAAGCCCAAGGTCCCGGGTTCGAATCCCGACACGGTCCGCTTGAAAAATGTTAGGCGAGAATTTTTCACAAAAATACACCCTCGTTCGGATGAGAGGTAAAATGGAGGTCCCGTGTGTGAGTGTTGTCACGCACGTTAAAGATCCCTACCTTGCTTGGAACAGCAAGGGTTCGGCAAAATTCCAAATTTTCCAGGTAAAAAAAAACTCGCTTCCTGGCCAATGTAGTACCTTCGGGTGGAGCATTGGAAAATCAAATGTAATGTATAAGGCTGTTGTGAGAATTGCAGGGAACTGTGTAGGCTAGCTCAAAACATAAATAGGCTAAGGTACAAGTCCAACCAGTTTCAAGGCGTAAAACCCAATGACGAAAAAATAAGTGCTCTTAAATCTGATGATTATTATAAACAACTACAGGTGTTGTTTACGAAATATTTTCAACTAATGTTGATTGTGCGAAAGGATAAATTGGAAATTAATTCGACAAAGGTTCAAGTGCTGGGGGAACTTGGCAGCCAAAAGCTTTTTACCCCCCCCCCCTAGCATACCATTGAATATTGGAGAACTAGGGTATATAACTGTAAAACAATAGAAGGTAACCGAACTGCATCAAACAAGAAAGAACAGCGGCTGTGTTCAAAGACTACGAACATAGATACAAGAAGAAGACTGTTCAAAGGATAGTGTGGAGCACAGTACAGTACATCTATGAAATAGGGGCAGTATATATAGCAGACATAAAGAGATAGAAGCCTACTGAAATGTTATGCTTCAGATATATGAGGACAGACAAAGCTAATAACAAATATGTTGTAGAAATAGTAGAGGAATATAGATATCTGTGGAAAATAGAAGGACAAGATACGTTCTATGACATTTCTGGGAATTAGTACGAGATATACTACAAGCAGTGATAGGAAAAAAGAGGTAGAAGTAGACAGAGATCAGGCTTTCGCACACAGATAGCGATAGATGCAGACTGTGCAAATTTAAGGGAAATGTGTAGTTTGGTTCAGACTAGTAATCAATGAGGGTACACGTTCAATCAGTTCTAGGATTAAAGACCTAATAATGATGATAGATTAGAGAAGAAAGTGTCGTGCTAGATTCGCGAAGTTAGCACGACAATTTTTCATTTGCTATTTTTTGGTATTAAAAATGCGGAACTCTTTTTATTTTCTATCAGGAACTCTGGAACTATGAAAAGTGCAACTAGAACTATCATTGTTTTTCTAAAAGTTAAAAAATATTGTGCCAACTTCTCAGGGGTAATCTGGGAGGGCATGGTAATTTTAAGATGGTGGTGTAGTGCCAATTAAAAACTGAACAACAAATTGGTACCTTTAAGGGATTATGGAATGCGGAAATGAAAAGTTGTATTGACCGACGTTTTTGTTTATTGTTAAATTGACATTTTCAGAACTGGAATTTAGAATGTAACTATCAATATGTCATAAAACTTAAGAAAATCGGTTTGCTAGTAGTAGTATGAATTTTTCTTTTAAGGTTTCCTTTTTTCTAGTAATACTTGGCATGTTTAGTGTCAGGAAAGTAATTTTTTTGGAAAATGTTTGAATTCCTCTGGCAATTACAAAATACTAATATAGGTTAGGTACAGGTTGAATTTCAATTGAAATTATTTATGCCCTAGGTAAAAATAGATGAATTTGTAAAAGGATATACTGACGCTTTATTTTGAAAATTTTGGATGCGATCAAACCTTAGAATGCGTTTTTAAGGTGTAAGAAAGTAAAGGATGATGTGATAAATTTAGGAAACCAAAATCAAAGGAGACATATTCAAAATAACCGTCTCTGTGTAAGGAAAATATAGAAAGGGATTGTTAAGCCAAAACGGTTTGGCGCCCCTTAGTTTTGACAATAGAAGAAGCTTTTCAAGTTAATTGGTTACTATTACGCAGTTTTTGTATTGTAACCATTAAAAAGGTTTATATTTTAATTACTTTTATTATATTTTGTTCTGTATGAACCCACTTCCCGCAGCGCTGTAGTTAGTCAGTCGTTGCACCCTGAATATTGTTACTGTGTTACGGGGCTTCCGTTCCTTCAGAGCAAATTTAATTTTGTGACGTAACGTCACTTTTTACACGTAACAACCATCCAATTAATTCATTTTTAAAACTATCCAACCACCTTTGGTCACTAATTACTCAAAATCTACAACGCGCGTATACTACAGATAAGCACTTGCGGTCACGAAATGGTAGTAGCATCAGCGCCACGACCCGACGTCGCAGATATTGATGACAAAAATTGACCTATAAAATGCAAGTACAGTATTGCCCGAAATAAACAGTACTGAAATTGTAATTGTTTTGTATATTTAAAAAATACATATTATTGACACTTTATTATATGTTCTAAATGTGCACCTCCTCGTTCGAGACAGACTTCATAACGATGTTCTAAGTTTCTGGTCATGTTATTGAATAAGGGTTGTCTCAGGGCTGCGAAGAAGACTCTAACGGCATCCTTTAATTCATCGATGGTTTGTGGTGCCCGTTTGAAAACGGCATTTTTAGCCATGCCCCAAATGTATGCGTCTGGAGGTGTGAGGTCTGGAGAATGTGAAGGATAAGGGAAGTCAGTAAATCGTGATATGAATTTGCTTGGAAAATGTTCTTGAAGAAATTGACGAATTGCGGCAGCAGTATGGCAAGTTGCCCCGTCCTGCTGAAAAATTGGTTTCGAAATGCCAAGTTACGTGCACGACAGAATTGACGTAGATCAGGGATAAATCGTGTTAAAATTTGTCTGTACCTCTGTTGATTAAGTGTGACTTGCCTACCATTCTCTTCGATAAAGTACGGACCAATGATTCCGTGTCCGGAAACAGCACACCAGACACTCACTTTTTCACTATGTAAAGGAACCTCTTGAACCTCATCGGGTCTGGCAAAGCCCAGAAATCGATTTGTGCGACGATTCACATAGCCTGACAAGTGAAAATGTGCTTCGTCTGAAAACCAAACATTTTTCAAAAATTCAGGTTTTTCATACTGTAACGCGAGAATTCTGGCGCAATATTCCACTCTACTGCGATAATCCCGAGGATGTAGTTGTTGATGTACCTGAATCACATACGAAAATGTACCCAGCTCCTTCAGGATTCTTTGAAAGGAAGTTCTTTTAAATCAAGTTGTAACGCTGTCCTTGCCTGGCTGACTTTCGGATTTTCTAAGATTTGCTCAAAAACACGTTCATGGTTATTGTTGTTGTTAACTGTCCTGGGACGCCCTGAGTTTCCTTTTCGTTGGCACAATACACTACCTGTATTTCTAAACTTTTCAATAACCTTCAAAATTACAGCATTACTTGGAGAACGTTTATTAAACCTTTGTGTGAATTGATCAGACACGTATAGCAAACTTGCACCATTACGTCGGCCGATTCCGTATGAACGAAAATAATGCTCTACCAGAAACACTTTCTCCTCTGTACTTAACACCATTTTTAACAATTAGGCCCTACTAATTACTTGTTTGAGGTTTACTTGACAGGTCTATACTAGCTAACTTGAGTGTGACAGCGCACGCATAAAAACACCGCCAACTTAGTTTCAGTACTGTTTATTTCGGGCAATACTGTACTATTACTTATATCTCTTTGCAAAAAATTATTTTTCACGTATAACTGCAAACTCCACGTCAATAAATTCTTTTAGAATTGCAAGAGGTGGTCTCGAAAATGTTAGCTATACCTGCATGGTCTTTGATAATTACCGAATTTAAAACGTATTGATTAATTAATAAAATCGTCACGTTTTTCTTATCTTGAGAATGTTTGAAAGTAATCTACAAAGGCTGCGACTTAACTACAATGTAACTTAATTATGCACCATCCCAAAATAACTGAAATTGGAACGATCGAAAATCATGACCCAACCAACATTAACATTTTATTAGAGAAGGTTACTAGTCGGTAGACAATCTTAATTAATTTTATTGTTATTTTATTCACTACTTAAATTTGGTTAATGACACTAATCTATATTTGTTACGTATGGAAGACGTATCTGTAGACTTACGTGAACCTCAGTTTACGAGTATGCACATAATTAAGATAGAAGGCAGATCCACTTCTAAGGATTTCATCCAATAACTGCATTTAAAACTTGCCATGACCTATAACCCTGTAACAGCCAATGCTCTGATGGTCTGTCAAAGTCGTTATCGGTAAGGGTTAATGCATTTTGAGCATTCCTATTTGTCTGAATAAAGATTTCTATTCAATTAAGATCTGTTAAACATGGACCAACAAAGAAAATTGAAATGGACAATTATTTTATTCGCCAAAATATTTAGGTCAACCCTCAATTTCGCGGTTGCACCAAGTGCAATAATGCATTTAAGCAATTTTGGCCAATTTGTATTAGTCTGGCGGTAGAAGGCTTTTCGTGTGAAGTAGGTGATGCTATAATAAATTTTTATTGTTAATAACAACCTACGTTATTGAATGTGGAGACTTCAGTAATTACCCTTCGTTGCGATTATTGGTAACAGTTAAACATGCCAACTTGTACCATATTAGAACAAGCGGAAAGTTTACTATTGTAGACATAGACCTAGAAAAATGTATTTTAATAATTTTACTATACTTAACGTTACCATATGTGCTCAATTTCAATCTCTACTGATGGTTAGTAAACTATTCCTAAAAAATATCTTAAATTATAGAAGAAATGGTACATAAGGGAGAGGTGGAGTTATCACTGATGTTTAACGCATGTCGTATTGCAACTCGTGTTGCAGTTACAAGAATACAAATATGTCTTTACTTAGTGCAATCCGGGAAATCCCCTATGAAAGTGTAAAACCGAACTAACCCTTTTCGTATTTGGTACTTACAAATTACACGACGCTTGTTTTCTGATGCTTGAAATGCGTTTCTATGTATTTTTAGTCACTGAAACCGAATCTGCACTAATATTTTTGAATCGCTCTCAGGTATTAAGACGGTTTGCATTGTGTGACATATTGAAACCAACGTACTCCGGTAGGTGACTCATCAGTGTAATGTAAACAGCGCCATAATGCCGGGCAAAAGTTTAAAAATCACTGGAAAAGTCGGCTAAAGATGCGGATAGTATGAACATTATAATTTAATTAAGGACCGCTATGCTTGCGGCCACGTCCCCAACGCTCTACCCGAAGGTACTGCATTGGGTTTAAACGCGAAAATATAAACGTTCTTATAATTATTCTAACTTTAAAATTAACACATACTAAATAAAAATCTAACAATTGAAACAAAAACTAAAAATAGGGTTTGATTGATGGTATCCCTAGCGTTGATTTTGAGTGTGCACGATCAACAAGACACAAACAAAATGAATGGGGAGGGATTCGTAATGCCGGATAGCAGCTGCCAGCTCTGCTTACCGGTGCTACCTGAAGGGTCGACTTAAAACTATCCAAATCTAGTTAGCTAATTTAAAATGGATTCAAATTTTCTAAGAATACGCCAAATATATTAATAGTAAATCCAAGTATTTTACCTGCTCTATAAATTTACAAATTCGTATTTCCTGGTCTAAGTAATTTGTTAGCCTAAGTCCGTCCCTAGCTTTCCTTATGATTTCCCTAACTGATCTATAGTGTAATTACAATCTTCTCATACAATCTTCCTTCCTATATATAAGCTGCCACCAAAAATGGCAGCAGAACGTCAAACACAATATCAAGCCACAAACAATAAAAGCAGGCAAAAATATAAATATAAAAATAATTATAAATATTTATGTAAATATATAAATAAACATCTATAAGCATTAAGCGTTGAGCAGTGCATAAAATTGCAAAAAGCATAACCCAAATTATCAGGTGAACTCGCATAAGCATTTTACCGGCTAGCGCCATTACGCGCAAAACGTGCTTGTTAAATTATTTCAAATCTACTAACTATCATAAATCAATGCTTATGCACAACCGCCACAATTTTGTTATTACCTCGTTAATATATTTCTCCAGCATCCGAAGATCTGGTCGTCTGCATACATTTAAATTTACTGCTAGGGGAAAATGGTTATGCACTGCTAAAGTTCCGGTGGGTATGCACTAATCGTCCTGGTGAGTCACAATCATTATCACTTCACTTTTAAGTCCTGGAGGGATTCGCGGTTTTACTCTATTTTATTTATTATTTTATTCCTTTGTTTATTTCATTGATTTAATTTAATGATGATTTTTGATTTATATGTTCTTATTTATTTATTTCCCTGGATTAAGTTTTAAGTTTTTTATTTATTCCCTATTTCCGCGTGTATAAGGTTAGATAGTGGTGATAGTGATTGTATTAGTGGTGCGGGGGTTGTCGTGAGATGGACTTTCATAAATATTATGATAATTTTTTTTTGTTTTTTGTTTTTATATATTTTTCCTTTATTTTAATTATTTAAATGCAGGTTTTGGTTACCAAACTCATATCATTTAACGCCAGGTCAAAATCTAAAATTTCCAATCCTCCCCCCCCCCCCCCCACCACCATCCCCTTTCGATTTATGCGCGGTTATCGCCGTCTAATTTCGCGACCCTTCCCGAACGCTTCCAGAACGCTTTCTGGTAAACCACTTCCCCAACTTCCTCTAGGCTCTTTGGCCATGTTAGACCTAGGACAGCTAATTTGCTATCAGCTAACCCTCGATTTCCCGCCTCAAGCGGGCAGTCGAAGAGCACGTGCTTGGCGCTTTCAGCGCCTTCAACGCATTCGCGGCGGTCGTTGTCGGTTAAACCTAATCTTTGTAAATACGACAATCTTTTTCTCTACCGCCCTATTGCCAAGATGAATATCTTCGATAATTTGGCGTCCCTTTCCTGTATCTACTAACTTTCTAACTCGAAACTCCCTAGCGACATATTTGATAGAGGGAGTCCTACTGATAACCAGGACTGCCTCCGTGGAGGTGGTCCTGTACGCCCTCGCCGCCTTTACCGCGGTAATGCGTTGAACACTCGTCAGTTGACCCATCCCTCGGACTTTGCAACCTTTCGCCCATACAAATGCTGCGTACAGCATTGCCGGCTTTATGGCTCCGGCATAGACCGTCCTCAGCAATTCGCCCCTGAAACCCCAGTTTATTTTCGTCGCCGCCATCATGTTGTTTGATATTTTGCTGCCTTTGCTTTTAACGTACTGCACGTGAGCTTTTCAATTTAACTTATCGTCAATCTTTACCACGAGGTATGTAATTGTTTCCATATACGGTATTCTCTACCCTTCTAGCTCTAGCCTAGGGGGTCGCTGTCCCGGTTTCTTTCCGAAATAGGGCGCCTCTGACTCCGCTGTGTTAAATTTTAATTTTACCGCCTGCGACCATTCGTGTAGTTTATTAAGCGCCTCGTTCGGTTTTGTACGCACATCCTCCTCGGGATTATCCGAAGGGAAGAATTTCTCTAATAAATATTCCGCCGTGGTTTTAAAACCATCCGTATATTCGCCATTTGTCATTCTTATGTTACCGAGCGTGATTTTCTGTTGTTTATCCCTTATTACGCGGTATGCGGTTCCCCAAGGTTCTTTATGTGAGTTCGAGTGCAGAATTCTTTGAATTTATTGGTTTGCGTTTCTTCTATTAATATCTTATTTTCGCGGTAACTTTGATTGTATTCTACTCTTCGTTGTTCTCTTATATCTCCCGAGGCGCGTTGATAGCGGCGCCTTAGGGTACGTGTTTCTGTTCGCGTAATGGTTAGTTCCCGGGTCCATCTTTAAATGTTTTCTTTCGCGGCATGGAGTACGACGAAGCGTCTACCACAGCGTCGTTTAAATTTTCCGCGAGTATTTCTATTTCGTCTGCCTCTCGACAGTTATATAGCTCGTTTTCAAGCGCAGGGATATTTCGCCAAATGTTTGTTTAAACCGCTCCTAATTTGCTTTTTATTACAGAACCGCGGAAATATAGTTATTCTCTAGTTAGTCCTTGAAGTGAACTCCTGACTACAAGGCTACATGTAAGTTTTTATGTAGGGTTCTATTATTTATTATTATTTTTTAAGCTTTTATATTTATTGTATTATACTTTTATTATTGTGTGGCGTTAATTTTAATACGTAGGGCAGTAAATAAAACAAAAGTTTAAACCGAATACATAATAAATAAATCACTTTTTAACTTAAAATTTAACTAAAATCCGCGTTTAAAAATAAACCAACTTAAATTTCAGGATAATAAATAAAAAATCTACTAAATAAATGACCAAAAATAATTTAAAAAGGCGTTTTAATAAATTTATTAAAAAACCCTAGTAAAACGGGCTAAAACAGCGTAAAACCGGCAAATAAATTCGGAAAATTATATAACGTGCGTGTAATAAAAATGATAATTTAAAAACCAAAATCTAGGTCCTTTTTGAATCAAATAAATAACTAAAAACCGTAAATTTTGAAATAATTTGAATATAAATATTGCATTTTAAAGTAAACGTGTACTTTAAAGTTCCTTAAAGTCGATCTTTGGATATAATTAGTGGTGTAACACTTGAAGGTCATACCAGACACTGAGTAAACAAGCGGTAAGTGCTTCCGGTACCGCATTCTAATAACGTGGTTTAATCCCCAAAGAAGATTTAGAAGAATTAATTAGTTTGTTTCTAAATTTAAATTTAAAGTCCGGTATTTTATAAATTTGTTTTTGAGGTAATTTGCTAGTATAAATTTTGAATAAATATTTTAAATAAACAAATACAGTTTTATTATAGTAGATTTTTAATTGCGTATATTTATTGAACTTGCTATCTTATTTTGTCCTCGTTGTAATTTTGCCTTCACTGCCCAATGTCATAAAGTGACAACTTTTTAAACTATTCAGCGACTTAAAAAGTAATGTAAAGATAAAAGAGAGAGAGGTTGGAACTGCAGGGCTCGTAATAATCAAAAGCGATAGTGAAATGGTGAATAGCAAAGTACTACTCGATCAGCTAAAACATAGTCAGCAGCCCAAAGTAGGAGAGAACTATTCTTATGTGATGGACGGTTATCTCGGTACAAAGACAGGTCCACAGGAGGAAAAATAAAACCAAAACAAAAATAGATGGATACGAAAAAGTAGAGCTTTAGGATACGCATTCTAGAGGAAGGGTAGAGAGTAGAGAATGTTCCTGTTAAAACAGGTTGGTTTGCGGGACCACCTGCTATGTTAGCGACAAAATAACATCTATAATAGCACGTCGATAAGCAAAAATAGCTCAGCTGAGATGTAAGCAGATCTTCCTTTCGAGCGCATCCACTGTAATAAGAAAATCAGACAAAATTGAAACGAACAACCTAAATATGCCCTGACGGTAATTTCCTAAATGGTAGATACCTTAAACATACAGAAATAATTTACGAATAGGCAGTATTTACAGGTAGAAGTAGAAAAGTTTCCAATATACCAAAAAAAACAGGGATTTATGATGGAAACAACAAACGGCAACAGTGACCCACCATCACGTTCAGCTAAAAACAAAAAAAAATGTACAAACATATTTATGGTATAAACAAGCACTTATTAAATGTAATTGACAAGAAATGATTGATCTGTTTGTGAAAGAAAACACATCGAATAAAAATTTCTCGAAGTATCAAGTGTGGAAATCGACTGTTTACTACAGAGACATAGTTTGCGAACGATGTGTATCCAAAAGCAATGCACAAACTGACATCAGCTAGTACAAGTCTTAAAAATTCGTCGAGTTATTCAAACGGAAGGTATGTCAACCACAACAGCAGGATGCGGGGAGTTGTGTGATAGTAAGAACTAAGAGATACAAAATGAAAATTCAAGAAAAATAAAATTATTTCAGAATAGTGATAAATAAATTTTTTAAAACTAGAAACGAAAGAACCATACAATTTTCAGATAAATAACGTATTCGCAAAACAAGAAGATTTGAATTAATTTAAAGCTTAAGGGTAAGAATTTGTACACAATAAGATAAAGTCAAGAAATAGAAATTTAATTTGGATAACGGCAGAGAAGACAAAATATATTCAAATAAAGGAAGAAACAAAACTGCTGCTAATTACTAATAGCTAGGATTAAAAGCAAAAAAATTAAGATTTTTAATATGCTATAGTCTTTGAAATTTGCCATCACCACCTTGTCATTTATAGATGAATGGAGATACTACACAATATACCTAACTAACATGAATTAAGCTTGGGAGTTAATTTGGCAGAGGACCTTTTACTATATTAGATGGGATATGGTTTAGTTCTATGTTTTATTTGAAAAGCCCATAGGTAATTTCATATGACTTTAAATGTAGGTAATTCATAATAGTTAACATAATATGCAAGGAAAGTTCGAGCTCGGAGGAACATAAGTAACAATTAATATAGGTATTATAAATAATTAGTTTTGGTTTAAAATTGAAAGTAACAAACGTTTTTTCATAAAAAACAACATCAGATACTCTATATAAAAGTTAGGTTATGTTGTTATTAATCTTGATCAATTTTAGATAATTCTTTTAACATTTAGGTCTCTTTCTTAAATATTTTTAGAAATAAAGGAGCTCAAGTAAAAATCATAACACTCCAATCGGTTCAGACAAGTAACATCCAACAAAATTATTCTCCAAAACAATTCACTTTTAGAGAAAGCACCAGCGATTAAAACACCAAATAGTGGATTTTTCTTGCATAAGGTAGACGACCTAATACACAAATCATTTTTCAAAGCAGAAAGTTATAAACCAATACTGTTTAATCGCAACAACAACTAATCCTCTACTTTGAAGTTAGTGTCCAAACCAACCAGTAAAAGTTAGTTGTGATGTAGTGTAAAATATTATTTTTAAGCCAAATTAATTTAAAAAAAAATATTTTTAAATTTCAATAATCTACACCTTAGACAATAAGAATCTCAATTAGATAATAAATATTGCATTAGTAATGCTAAAACCGCAAAATTGGCGCCATTTGCTGTATCGAATTAAGGTAACGTACGTAGTTAATCGTTTGCTTGTGTAGAGGGCGGACTAGGATTAACCAAATTTACAAATAGTATGACATAATTTACGTTTCAAATTAACAACATAAATTAAATAATAATTTTGCTTACGTTCTAAATTAATGCATAATAGCAAGCTAAGTGACAGAATTATGCTTTTATCTCAGTGTTGTACATCGTGGATGCAGTTGCCGTTGTAGTCCATATTTTGGTAGTGATGCTGTTTACTAATTTCTACAACATAAAACGGGAGCAGGACAAGGTACGACAATAAATCGGAATAGGTAGGGAGTTCACGGTTTCAGTTCATCACCAGGTTTATAATACACTTTCCGCACAAATAGTTAAATATATGATAATCGGAACAGGAATGGATCATGGAGGCTGCTTTCAACAACTAGTCAGACCACCACTCTTTGCGGTCGCTGTTCTGATTAGTAAGAAAGGTTACATATCTCTATTAGAACCGCGAGAATTTATGTCTAACGATCCATAAAAAAACTGTTACTAGCAAATGATGAGGTAATTCAAAAAAGCCGAATTTCTAAAACTAGATTAGGCAAATGTGTCTAATATACGTAAATTAATTATACAATTAGTTGTTTCCAAAATCTTTTTTGAAACACTTTTTTGGCGTGGAACAACCAACCAAACGTCCACTACATTATGTTATATCTACAGTTTCCAAAAACTGTTTGATGGTCGCATTGGCAATAGTAAACTTCTCTCTGTCTATACACGTCTACCAATATATGCCCATCTCCTATTGCCTTTTCATTACTTACATTTACCAGGATGTTCATTATGTCATCATCTATACATGATAAGCGACTTCATTTATCCTCTAGAACACTATACTTAATATCGACATCCCCTAATACTTTCAAATAATTAATTCGTAGCATTTGTAAGAAATCTTCTCAGTACAGAACGTTCAGAACGTAAAACATACATCTTGCTTGCTAAATTGATATCACTAATACGTTCATTTATGTTCTGAAAATACATCTTATCACGGTCGCCAATAACGTTAGATTACTGCTAACCAGTTAGCCACAATTAACCATCAACTACTCTTTAGTTATATAAAAGTACGTTTATAATAAGGTTACAAAAAATAGACATGTACAAAAAGTATTAGAACAACTAATTCAAACAAATTAATTTTTATCCAACTACACACCCTTTTGATTGATATTATAACTAGTTAGTCCCGCCAGAATACAATTAGTTTTGGCAATAGCGGATAATGCGTCGCAGCGTATAAGATTTATAACCATGAAGATAAAGTACGTGTTCAAACCAGCGCGAGTTACGTTTCGGGCCTTGGAGGCTGTCTTTTTAAAAACTTCTTCCAATTCTTCGTAACAATATTTATTTACTTAAACAGAAATTACAGTTGATTTTTGACAAACTGGTTTATAAAACTCTAAGTCGAAATAAAATAATTAATTGAACTAATATTGTGAGTAGCCTAAGCAAACTACAATGTTAAAGCTGAAATACTTTGACTGACTGACTGGTCTTGGGGCTTCCGGGGTATTTATGTTGTCCCTGCCCCTCAGAATTCTGTGGGAACTTGCAGAGCTCATGTCTGCTTATTCTTAATTTTATTCATTAATACATTGTAACAATCTTACTTTCTAGGTAATCACGGTATCTTAACCGTCTGTGACCTGCCACTTGCAGTATCACTATTGTCTGGAATACATTGTATTGCATCCGTTCTCGTGAACTGTTAATAACCTTTTTATATCTATCCTTGAATTACATTGTTGTACTTGACTTAACAATTTTTTAATGATTTCTAATAACTTCCTACTTTATAATACATACATAAATTGGCGGATACATAACTCGCGTAATCGTTGAGCGTTCGAAAAAAAACAAACAACAAATATTTTTTATATAAACTCTAACATTTCTTTGAAATGTTTATAATAATATTTATTTAGATATTTTTGTATTGGTAGATCCTACTAATAAGGTTAGGGTAATTGTATTTAAAAACCATAATTTTTAGGTTACGTGCGTTCTTGATCTAAGGAAAGACTATTTTGTCATCGTACATTGTTTATACTCAAAGGTTGTTTAATTCGTTATGACGATTTTAGGGTAAAAAATGATATCATTATTACTTTGTATCCAAAATTATTGCAGTTTTATGATTCCTTTTTTACTAACAATGTATAACATTGGCGCCTATTGACATCATCGCCTTTGAGCGAAGAAAATCAACAAACTAAATTATTCTGATGTAAGAAATGATATAGGTCCTTTCTCTAGTTAGTTCACGTTTCAGTAAAATGGTTTTGCACATGATATGTAGAGAAAGATAACAAAAGTAACTTGATTTTTCAGTTTTAATTCAGTTTCCGAATTCTGTCGAATCGTGACAAGAGCGAAGGTTTTTGTTGAGCACTTCGTCAAGACCATTGAAACGGATAACAAGCAAGCTTGAGTAGGTACAATTAACTTTTGATAACTGTGAATTAAACTCACTAATGTGATTAACCAATATTTGGAATTATATTCTCCTAGGTTGGTTCATTTTACTTTTCGGAAAATTTATTGCTTTTAGTAAACAACTATATTAGGGATGGACACGAACCGAACAGGTTCGAGGTTCGGTTCGAGGTTCGGTTCGATTTTTCGAACCGAACCGAACCGAACCGGACATTTTATTTTCGAACCGAACCTCGAACCGGACCGGCAAATTTTTCGAACCGAACCGAACCTAGCTCAAGGTTCGGTCCGGTTCGGTTCGAAAGGTTCGATTTTTTAAATAAAAATTTAGTTTAAAAATTTAATTTTCACTAAAAACATGTCAATCTTAATTTCTCCCAAATGTACATTTTAAAAATCTCTAGTCGCGAGCATATAAGAAATAGAACGATTTTCTAATGTACATGGTCATCGAGTTTTAAGTCAATAGGTAAAAATGTAATAGGTATTAGTGTTACATATCTAATAAATTTTGTCATCGGGGCACGTTTGTAGATACAATTTTTTTACTAAAACTAAAATAAAACTAATCGCAAAGATCGTGTGATATCGTTCTTGCACGGTAAAATGGCATTAGTAAAAATCATCAAATATTAACACATTTTAAATTTTAGAGGTGGCTTTCACTATTAACCTAATTGTTATTAGGCTTTGTTAAAGATAGTACGTAATGAAAAATCAAACATGAAAAAATAGTATTAATATGATTTATGCTACTAAAATCTAAAGCAAATTAATGTTGGGTTTATTTGAAAGTAGCAACTACTAAATATAAAAACTACATTAAACATTTAAATTGTTGTAGTTGAACGCACTAGTTGTTTAAAATATCAAAATGTCGAACCGGTTCGGTTCGGTTCGAGGTTCGGTTCGTTTTTTTCGAACCGAACCGAACCGAACCGGAATATATTTTTTCGAAGCGAACCTCGAACCGAGCCGGACTAAAAAGTTTTCGAACCGAACCGAACCTAGGGCAAGGTTCGGTTCGGTTCGGTTCGAATCCATCACTAAACTATATGCTAGAGAAACATGTTGATTAAGAGTATCTAATTTTTTCTAAAGTACCAGAAGTTCTAGTAAGAATGAGTCCAAGAGATAATTGATATTAGTTGCTTCCACAGAGTCAAATAACTAATCAGGTATTTATAATAACACTTTTAAAACCATCTTCTCTAGTAAATTAATAAACATTTATATTTATTTGTATATATTTACAAAGTACTCATATTACGTTCTGTTATTAGCTTTAAGAAACTAGAAAGTAACTAAGTTCGCCTAACACGTTTTAGTAGATCCTTTGTGGGGTGTCTGGCGCAGGTGGATCATCCGCCCGATCCGTATCTAACCTAAGTAAGAGTTCCTCCTTATGGGAATTTGCATGTAAATTCTTTGAAGTACACCTCCTTCGAAAATTTATAGGGGATTTCCTTCTTGCTCCCTCCTTGCTCCTCTCCTTGCTTAGACAGCCCCACATCAGCCATTTTGATTACGTCACACCCGCCTTCTTTGATTACGTTATAACGCCGCCGACTCAAATTACATCACATCCGCCATATTCTAAAGATATTTCCACTGCGTTTGGGGCTCGCTGGAAAGAACGTGTGCGAGAATTACAGATCCGTCAGATTGTTTACCTAAGCGCACTCCAACCCGAAATTCTTTTAAAATTAAACTGCAGGAACGCGAATACTAACTACACCATGCGCGACAACTCCAAACTTTTCTTTAGCGCCTTAAGATTTCCAATAACTTTTAACATAACTTTTTCCACACTTCATATATTTTCTTTTCTACTCACCTGTTTTATATATCGATTCACGCTAAATTATAACTTTTCTCCAGTCCATACCTAAGAGAAAATCCAAAAACCATTCTTAAAACTCTTTATTACAGACAATTTTTTACTAATTCAGTTTAAATTTTGCAAACCACATTTCTAAATACATATTCACAATTTTTATTCTTAACCTAGAACTTCTCACATCGGTTTATATTTATTAATATTTATTTCTAAATAGAGCACCTTTTCCAAATACCAATCGTACTCACGTGTTTCAAATTCTTTTGATTTTGTTCTCATGGTTTGGCTTAAGAACTCGTACATATGTTGTAGATTACTAGAAAATGTTATAACCATTTTTTTTTGTGTTAAAAGATTTCACATCGGTAGTCCCTTCTCCCATTTCTGTGTAAACGCCGCAGAGTTCGCAATTGACTTTTATTGCTGTATGTTGTGTACTTTTTCATTAATTAATTGAATAAGCCGCTCTTTCTGCTTCCAAAGAAACTCGGACACTCCTTCGTCGACACTGACGTTTTTTATGCGATAACTAGCCGTACGGTTATTAAACGCAGTGCTAGCCATTTCTACACCATCTTCGCCAGTAGCGGTAACTGTTGCATTTTATGTCTGTATTAACTGGAGGAGTGTTTAGGTTAGTTTACGTTGTTTGGAGTTAGATTAGTCGGTGTTGTCTGAAGTTAGGTTAGGTTAATTGGACTTGTCAGGAGTTGGGTTAGCTAGTGTTGTTTAGAGTTAGGTTAGATTAGTTGGCCTTGTGTAGACTTAGGGTAGATAGCAGTCAAAATTCATAGGCTAGGCCAGCGCCGCGGCGTTGACCTAACCTATAAACTTTAACTGCTATCTAACCTAAGTCCACACAAGTTCAACTAACCTAACTTGTTTACTTGTCTACAAATACTGTTTTCAAATAATCTTGGATAGGTTCTTATAAATTCGTATAACATGACACCAGTGTTGTTATTATTGTATTTGCTTTTAATTATATCATGTGCGATATCTTGTAAAACATCACTCCTATTATACCTTTCCTTAGCTACATCTAACAGAAACAGATCAATATTAGGAGCACCGTTTTCTGTTAGTTTTCTTAAAGTATTAGCGTAGTTGAGAACGACCTGAGATATCCCTAGAAAGTGCTCTAAAGTTCCTTTGGTAAATAACATACAATCCTCATCAACGGTCACCATCTTCACTAAACAATTCTTATTTAAATAAAAACGCAAGTTGTCGAATTTGCATGTTTGATTTTGCACATCAACTTCCATAGTGCGTATAATATATGAAAGATTTGATATAAACTTCCTAAATACATTGAGGAGTACATCAAGTACGGTCTGCTAAATGATGCCAACAAATCTGAAAGTTCTTTTATAATTCGTCGAACGGGTAAAGGCCTACAATAACGATTTTGGAAGGAGATTTTGTTATGGCGTATGTACTAAAAAGCTTTAAGAATGGTTTTGGATTTTCTTTTGAGTACAAGCTGCAGGAAAGTTATAATTTAGGGTGAATCTAGATGTAAGACAGGGGAATAGAAAATAAAATAAATAAAGTATGGAAAAAGTTATGTTAAATATTCTTGAAATCTTAAGGCGTTAAGGAAAAGTTTGGAGTTGTCACACACGGTGTAGTTAGTATTCGAGTTCCTGCAGTTTAGTTTTAAAATTGTTCGAATTGGGGTGCGCTTAGGTAAACATTCTGGTCCTTTCCATCGAGCCCCAAGCGCGGTGGAAATACCTTTAGAAGTAACAAAACAATATGGCGGATATGATGTAATTTGAGTCGGCGCGAGTTAAGGTTCGTCGCTGCGAGCGGTCCTTCTTAAAAAGACTTCTTGAACTTCTTAACACATTTATTTATTAATTTACAGAAATTAATGTTGAATTTTGACAATCTTGAATTATTATTCTAAGTCAAAATTAATTACTAATTGTACAAAGTGAGTTATCTAACGAACTGCAATGCTATAGCTGAACGATGGATTAACTGCCTGTGAGTGGAGCTCCCGGGCCTTTTATAACATCCCTACCTCCTCACATTTCTGTGGGACCTTGCAGACCTAATGTCTGCTTTCATTTGACTCTTATTCATAATACATTGTTGCTATCTTAAATCTATTCATAACTACTTTGTTGCGAGCATACTTCTCAGTAATTTCGGTACGTGACTGTCTACGACCGCCTGTGACCTGACATCTGCAGTGTCACTTATCTCTGTGCTACAAAGTAGCGTTCCCGTCCCACGAACGTTAATAAACTAAAATGAATTGTCCTTCAATTACATTGTTGCGCATTTCCTAATATTTCTAATAATTCCTAATTATTAGTTTCTTTATTTATATATATTAAATGGGGGATTAGATTACTCGCGCTGTAACGTAATTAAAGAACGCGGGTGTGACGTAATCAAAATGGTCGGGGTGTGGGTGTCCGAGCAAGGAGGGGAACAAGAAGGGAGCTAGGAGGAAATTCCCTGTAAATGTCCAAAGGAGCTTTACTTCTAAAGAAATCACAAAGCCGATCTCCTATTATTAATTATAGCGAGGACAGTGGACAACCATGAAAAGCTTATAAGTGGTTTGCGGTAGTAAATCGTTAATTTAATAACTATGAAATGCATTCTCCTTGGTGATACGCTTAGAAACTGTCAAGTCTCGTAAGAATACCCAAGTTTTCACTTCTAAAGAATTAAGTTTCGTGCTTGCCGGTATTTAAAATAATAATTATAAGCATCGCTTTCGTACATTAAACACTAATTAACCGCGGTCGCAAGATGAGAAACTAATAACAATGCTTGTACTTTCACTAGGTGATTCATTTAGAAAATAGTCAAGTCTGCGATTTCCAAAAATATAACGTAGAAGTTATTTAAAATTTAATTGTTTTATTAGTAACTATCCGGTAGAGAATAAGCATGATATACCCTTGGTAAACGTTTAAAGTGTTTTGTTAAGTTTTCCTTCAAAAAGTTTAAATTGATTTACAAAAACCTAAATTGATTTTTAAGGTATTGAGAAAAGTCTATGTATAATTGGTTGTCTATAGCACCTTTAATATATGAACTTATTTTGAAAATTCGTAAAGATTTGGGTTTCCCAGACTAAACTTATGTGTAATACCCTAAGACGATTTGGGGTAACTTCCTAAAATCAGAGGTATAAATTTCTAAGGAGTACCCGATTTGCCCGGGAAATTCCCGATTAGATGCATATGGATAGTCGAAGAAAACTGTTACCTAGGTAAAATATGGATCAGGTAAATGATCGATCCACCTACTCTAGACACCTCACAAAAGATCTACTCGTGTTCTATTAGGTTAAGTAATTTTTGTTAAAGTGTAATTTTGCAATACAGTAAAAAATTTCTTACACTGGTGTTTCTGCAATTAATGTATAGGTGGTAGCTTCCAAATTTAATATAATTAAAGATATTGCAATTACCTAGAGGCATGGTTAATATAGAGGTAATTTAGCATTTGATTTTGGAAATCCTCTTTTTCAGCTAGCCGTTTTATATATCTGTGTTAATGTTCTTTTCATTGCGTTTATTTTAAGTTTGTTTTAAATTAGTGTACTCGATCAATCGTAGTGTGAATTTTAAGCGAGGATCACCTTCCTTATCCCAGATTTTTGCATCGTTTCGTTATTTTCTCTGGGTTTTCCCCCTAGAAACCCCCTTATTTCGAGGCAGCGTCCAAAATAATTCCCAATTAAGACTAGTATTTCCCACCCAATGGTATTCTTGGAACCCTTTCGTACACTTACACCACCCTTCCCACTCAATTAATCGACAGAAACTGAGGTTTTCGGTACTTTATCGAAATACAGAATTTCAGTGAAGTACTTCACAGAGTTTCTCCGTGGATTACCGTTTAGATTTTTTGGAATCAAAATTGTACGTAACAGAGCCTTTTAGAATTTTCAAATAAAACAAATAAGTTCGACTAAATGTGTTCATAAAGAAGACTTGCACAACTAATAATAAAACATAAATAACAGTTTCTAACGTTTAGTGGTAATTTACCAATTTCAATTCCTAAAGATTTACTGCATCAGAAAACATGGAAAATTAACTATGTTCTTGCAGTCTTCATTAATTATATTTTTTGTTTAGCATTATTGCAAACGTTATGATATAATCTTACTTGCACTTTTACTTTCAATTAGGGTATGAGATATTTGCTATTGCTGCAGTGTATATCTGTAAAAAATTAATTACGTCTGGTATTAATCGCCATACAATTTTTAGGTTTACAAGTTCTCAATAGTGTCGCATTAAGTGAATAATTGCCTTTCAACTGTTATAAATAGTAAGCACTTCTGTTTTACTAATATTCCATAACTGTTGATGCAATCGTGAGTCACATAACAAGGTGATATATAACAAAAACTTGTCCAAAAAGTAATAATTAAAAGATAAATTAATGGTAGAAGAAAGTAGTTGTTATATCATTGTTTACGATGTTAAAAAAGTAAATAAAACTATTGCTACATATAAAAATTGAAATAGTGTCCAAATTCACAAAAGTGTTTTTTTAAAGCAATATTCTGTTAACTCTATCATCACATGCAGAGCACTAAACGAAATGCGAATGTAAATTTGACTATATCAGAGTACATGTGCTGGAAATAGAACAAATCAAAAATCACCAACTAAGTTTTGTTCTAATAAAATTTGAATAACCTTGTTACGAAATTAAAAATCGAAAACGCAATTCATTGGTTAAAGACCTAATAAACGTTTTTCTACACAGGAAGGATAGCGACCAGAACTGTATAAATATAAATTCGAATACTGCAGAAGACATCCTAGTGCACACCATAGCCTGGGACTCCTCTCCTTTGCGGTGCTCTTCATAACCTGCAGGATCTTACCAAGCAGCGCTCGCCATTGCCTGCTAAATCTTAACGCAGTGCTCATCATAGCCTGCATCCTGTCCCAAACGTTACAATACCCGCCGCTGTACGTGGAGGCCGTCATCGTAGTTCATCAATCCATAATTAACAAACACGTACGAACGTTAAACTCCGTTCCACACTTCACCGACCAGTTGTTATAGTGATTGCATCTGTCAAGCTCTACCACAGGGACGACATCCCTGTAGAAGCATCACCCCACGAAGCCTGCCGAAGAGCTCAGAAGACAACCCAAGACTTTCTGAACCCCTTTTTTCTTGTATATATTGTAGAGTAGTAGTTTTTAAGTGCATATAATTTCATTTCATAAATTCTTTTAACGTAACATTGACCCACGACCAAAAACACGAAGCCCAGCGAAGAGATCCGAAGACCACCGACGATGTCTGGACTTCGTCGACCTGTATATATGTCCTAATCATCATTGTTGAAGTTCACGCTGGGCCTCATAAGCAACCTCCAAGATTTTCCGAAGCAAGCCGAAGACTTCCGAAGACTTATACACCCAATTAAATGGTGCATACAGACATTTAATCAGTGTTCAAGTTTAATTCTGGCTCCACCGCACCCATGAAGTCATCTGAAGCCATCCTAACTGCTAAATCATTCAATTTCACTTTTTATATTATGTAATTTTGGAACTTATAATGATTTTGCTTATGTTTATAAAACAATTAGCTAAGCCAAGCCTACTTGCTTTTAAGATGCCGCCTCCGTGAACGATAACAAATGGCGTACAACGTGATTGGGCCGTCTTCATAAATAGATTTTGCACACAGCGCGCTTACAAGAACCACCATCATGCCCGAGACGAGGAGTCAAACCACGTCTAACGTCCAGTCGAACACCAACCAGCCGCCTCCAACCAAAGAGGTCACTCAACCAACAATTCTGGGACTGCAACAACCCAGTGACGCTCAACAAACACAACCGATCGACAAAATGGTCACAATCAAGACGCTCGTGGAAGACCTGCACCACGTCACCACAGCCACCCCCGAAGTAGAGAAACCTACATTCTCTGGCACCCTTCTGGAAGATCCCACAAAATTCCTCTAGCAGATGGAAGCGAGGAATGCGGATGTACCGACAACAACCGCACGATTCCGAGGTCAAGCAGCCACTTGGTGGGAAGCATACGCCGTGTTCCAGCCCACCTATATCTAGTTCCGAAGGTTATTTCTGGACCAGTACGACAGTCCAACCAGGAACTGGGGAAACGGCACCCCGTCCGAGTGACGCCAGACTACTTCCCGGTCGGGCAAAACGAACTGGCACGATTAAACATCACCGACGATGTCCCACTACCAAGAATCCCCGTCACAATACAGAAAATAAACTTCGACGCATTACTAGACACAGGAGCATTGACGAGCATGATTATGGAAGATTGTATACCCACAGGTGCACGGGTAGAAGACTATCATACCTCAGCCTGTCTAGCCGAAGCAGGGAGAGAAATGGCAATCAAAGGCAAGTTCCGCACGCCATTCACCCTGGCACAAGTGACGGACCGGAAAATATTCTTGGTAGTCGCAAACCTCCCTGAGGATGTCATCATGGGCGAATCTTGGTTGCTACGCCAGAAGGTGGTGATAGATTACGAACAAAACTTCATACATTTTGGAGCACATAATCGTAACACACTCCACTGGAACTTTACACGCAGACCACGAGCTAACGACACAGACCGTGTCGATCTGCCCAATGTTGTGCAGAGCGCACAACCAGAAAAGCATACCTGTGGACAGATGTCCAAAGAAGAGGTGCCCTTTCGAACACAATTATCTCAACAAGCAGCAAAAGACCCTGGAAGAGTCCAACGCCGCCACACGACGGTGACGCCCGTCGTCGCCAACAAACCACCCACACCAATTGCAACTATGCAGTTTGCAGACGAATTCTTGCCCAGCAGCCTTCGGGAAGAATTTCTACCAGTGATCAATGGGTCAGCACCGCCTACTGCCGCCACCGGTACCAGCCCATTATCACTGAATATTGAACTATGCAGACCACGAGCTAACTACACAGCCCGCGTCGATTTGCCCAATTTTGTGCAAGGCGCACAACCAGAAAGGCATACCTGTAGACAGATGTCCCAAGAAGAGGTACCCTTTCGAACACAATTATCTCAACAAGCAGTAAACGACCATGGAAGGTCCCACCGCCGCCGCACGACGGTGACGCCCGTCGCCGCCAACAAACCACCCACACCAACTGCAACTATGCAGTTCGCAGACAAATTCTTGCCCAGCAGCCTTCGGGAAGAATTCCCACCAGTGATCGCCTACTGCCGCCACCGGCACCAGCACATTGTCACTGAACATCGAAACAGAACCAGAACTGTATAAATATAAATTTGAATCCTGCAGAAATCATCCTAGTGCTCACCATAGTCTGGGACTCCTCTCCTCTGCGGTGCTCTCCATAGCCTGCAGGACCTTACCAAGCAGCGCTCGCCATAGCCTGCTAAATCCTAACGCAGTGCTCATCATAGCCTGCATCCTGTCCCAAACGTTACAATACCCGCCGCTGTACGTGGAGGCCGTCATCGTAGTTCATCAATCCATAATTAACAAACACGTACGAACTTTAAACTCCGTTCTACACTTCACCGACCAGTTGTTATAGTGATTGCATCTGTCAAGCTCTACCACAGGGACGACATCCCCATAAAAGCATCACCCCACGAAGCCTGCCGAAGAGCTCAGAAAACAACCGAAGACCTTCTGAACCCGCTTTTTCTTGTATATATTGTAGAGTAGTAGTTTTTAAGTGCATCTGAAGCCATCCTAACTGCTAAATCATTCAATTTCACTTTTTATATTATGTAATTTTGGAACTTATAATGATTTTGCTTATGTTCATTAAACAATTAGCTAAGCCAAGCCTACTTACTTTTAAGATGCCGCCCCCGTGAACAATAACAAATGGCGTCCAACGTGATTGGGCCGCCCTCATAAATAGATTTTGCAAACAGCGTGCTTGCAAAAACTACCATCATGCCCGAGACGAGGAGTCAAACCACGTCTAACGTCCAGCCGAACACCAACCAGCCACCTCCCACCAAAGAGGTCACTCAACCAACAGTTCTGGGACTGTAACAACCCAGTGACGCTCAACAAACACAACCGATCGACAAAATGGTCACAATCAAGACGCTCGTGGAAGACCTGCACCACGTCACCACAGCCACCCCCGAAGTAGAGAAACCTACATTCTCTGGCACCCTTCTGGAAGATCCCACAAAATTCCTCTAGCAGATGGAAGCGAGGAATGCGGATGTACCGACAACAACCGCACGATTCCGAGGTCAAGCAGCCACTTGGTGGGAAGCATACGCCGTGTTCCAGCCCACCTATATCGAGTTCCGAAGGTTATTTCTGGACCAGTACGACAGTCCAACCAGGAACTGGGGAAACGGCACCCCGTCCGAGTGACGCCAGACTACTTCCCGGTCGGGCAAAACGAACTGGCACGATTAAACATCACCGACGATGTCCCACTACCAAGAATCCCCGTCACAATACAGAAAATAAACTTCGACGCATTACTAGACACAGGAGCATTGATGAGCATGATTATGGAAGATTGTATACCCACAGGTGCACGGGTAGAACCCTATCATACCTCAGCCTGTCTAGCCGAAGCAGGGAGAGAAATGGCAATCAAAGGCAAGTTCCGCACGCCATTCACCCTGGGACAAGTGACGGACCGGAAAATATTCTTGGCAGTCGCAAACTAGTGTAAAGCCTAGTGTAAAGATTTAAATCATTCAATTAGAATGTAGGGTTTGTATAGAATTTTATTAGATAATACGCGTTATTAAAACCGTGGAGCATAAAAATTTATTCGTTTCATTAAAAATAAGGGATTTAAATTATTCACTAGACGCCTTGTATAAAAAGAAGCAGAATTAAAATGCTCAACTTGTATGTAATTTAATTGTTCCAAGTATAAAGAAACAAATAGAAATTACGTGCGAAATTTATATTAATTAATTCAAGTTTTAAGTAACGGGTATTAATCAAAGTGTACAAATAATAATTAATATTTAATTTGTATTCACTAAAAATTAAAGGGTAGAAGTCAATGCCATTCATCATTATTTTAATTGGAGTTAATTGAACGATTATTAAGGTATTATATGCATAAAAGCTTTTAAAAACCCAATAATACTAAATATGAGACGCGTTGCTAGCATACAAATATATCTAGAAGGTTAAAATGTTACGATTGAACACCTGCGTATTTTTAAATCTCACGTTCTGTTTAATTTGTTTGGATAAACATGAAAATTCTGCGTATATTGCAAACGGTCGGATAAACCGTAGCTTATATTAGCATATGAATCCACGTGGACTGAAATAAGCGATAGTAAAGAATATCGATTTGCACCACTAAGACCAGGTTAGAAAAAGACGGATAAAATGCGCAAGGCAGAGACACGGATAATAAAAGGCGTGATTTGAGCAACGTCACTGGGTTTGCGATTGGGTGAAATAAGTTGCAGATATGAGAGGTGAAAACACAACAATTTCTATACAAAATTAATTAGTTGTTCTCGGACGTGTTTGCGAGCCGGGTGAAAATTTCTTAGATTTTCAACTAGCGCGAGTGCAAATTTTGTAGAACCGCGTGCCGAGCCGTCGAAAGGGGGAACAGAGAATGCGAAATTCTGAAAATTGTCCGTTGCGGGACAAATCCGACGTGCAGGCAAGCTATTATATAAACCCGTGATTATAGGTGTTTGGCTCTTTTATATTTTTTGATTATTGAATACTTTAAAACAGTTTGCTCTTTAATTTTTTGATGTTATACGATACTGCAAGCAGAATACGTGCTACGATACAAGTTATTATGCATTAGTGCACTTAGAAAAGATAGATAAGTAGCGATAAATAAATACATTGAAGTATGCTGTTTTGTATAGCGTGAACGAATTATGAATTTCTTTGCTATTTTGTTCGGGCGTGAGTAATCAAGTGTTATTCGTAAACGTGATTGGATACACAAAACAAGATTTAGGTATACGTAGATGAGTTCCTGAGAAGTCCTGAAACAATTTAGATGAATGGTGGTGTAGAAAAATTTTAAAAGCGGTCAGAAGCTGAAGCCGTAAACATAAACCAGCTGGAATGGTGGGATGAGCAAGTCCGATGTACATTGAAGCCACGAGTGCAGCAACCTTCAGGTAAATTATACTATTTTGTTCGAACTTTGATGTTTTGGTGTGTGTTGAATATCTTTATAATTTGTTTGATAAAATAGACAGTAGTGAATTTGTATGAACAACAAAATTTTAATTTTAAGGTGAAATTTTCTTGTACAAGTAGAAAGGAGTATTTATCAGGTTTATGTTTTGATTATGATGAAAATTTGGGTCTGTCTTTGAGCTCAATTAGACTAACCTGTTTAATTAACGTAAAGGGGTGGGAGATGCGCCCTTTTATTCAGACTCAGGTCTGCAAATATTATTTATTTATTTAGTATGCATCCTACAAGGACTCTAATTCCGGATGCAAATTAAAATGATGACAAATTTGAACTTGAAATTTTATGATACTGAAATTTATGCTGAAATTTACTTTTGAAATTTTAATGTATTGTGAATATTGGTGTAAATAAAGTTAAGGTTAATGTTTGTGGTAGGAACGTGTTTTTTTATGAATGAGGATGAAAGTTTTAACTAGGTGAACAGCCGAGGCGGAAAGAGTAAAAAGGCGACCATCAGAAGAATTTCAACAGGGCGAGAATCACAGCAAATCTTGGTGCCCAATTCGAGAGGCTCGAATATATTTTTACTCTGGTGAGGCTTTTTGTAGGTTTCACAGCAATATATAATATATATATATATATATATATATATATTACTCATATTTAGACCAGGTAAAATTAAATAATCACATCAAATAATTTTAATCACCGTGTATAAGGAATTTCATTAAATAATACGCGTTATTAAAACCATGAAGATAAATAAACTCGGTTGTTTCAGTAAAAATAGAAATTTAAATTATTTATAAGACGCTTTATATCAAAAGAAGACAGTATTGAACAAAGCTCTGCGTGTAATGTAATTATTCTAAACAAAGAGAAGATTACGTGCAAAATTTATCTTAATTAACTCTATTTCGAAGTAAAACCGGTATTAAAAACGAAAAGTGTACGACATTAATTAATTAACTATTTAAAGTTGTATTCGCTAAAAATGAAAGGATAGAAATTCAATTCTTAATTGGAGTTAATTCAAACCGTTAATAGACATATAATACCTATAGAAACTTGTAAAACCCAAGATTAAAATACCACGGAATAAGGCTCTGAAATGTAATATTACATGTTGAACACCTCGTAGTTTAATATGTCACATTCACGTAAAGTTTGCAGATAATTAATGTTTCAAAGAATCTTGGGAAAACGTCGCATAATAGTTACGAGAATTGCATAAAGCTGGGTTTTTCACACTCCATGTGGACTAAACATAATCGATAATTTAAATGAATATCAATTTGCACCAATACGAACAGGTTAGAGAAGGAAGAGAATGCGTAACAAAGACACATATTGTAAAGGCGGATTTAAACAACGTCACGAGGGTCACAATTGGTTGAAAATGGATTGCAAATATAGAGGTAGAACAATAATTTCTGTACAAAATTAATTAGTTTTTCTCGGACATGCTTGCGTGCCGTGTTGGAAATTTTCTGAGATTTAAATGGGGCGATGTGAAAATTCGTAAAAATCGACGCGCGAGCGACAGATCTGGGAACATGGCATGAGAAATTCTTTAGAATTACCCGTTTTGGGAACAGAACCGATGACAGGCTTTTGCTATATATACCGAGATGAAGATAAACAAGCCCTCTTAGACTTTTGACGATTCGATGCGTTAAAGCTCGTACATACGCGACTTGATTGAAGATGTTAAACCGTGCATTTTAGTTTGATTAAATAATTTAAAGTTTGCGAGTATATTTAGTGATTCAAAATAGCTTGTTATTTACGTGCTAACATGAATGTACTTCAGTGCACTTAGATACAAGGTAATAAAATTTAGTTTCACTGTACCAATAGCAAGAATTTACAACGACGAAGTATACACAAAGTAGCAGTTTTGGCGTATATTGGCGACAGAAGCATGAATTTCTTTGCTATTTTCGGGGTGTTAATAATTAAATGGTTCAAATACGTGTCTGGATCCATGAAACAAGGGTCAGATAAACACAGATGAGTTCCGGAAGGCCCAGAAACGACTTTGAATGGATGGTGATGGAGAAAATTTTAAAGCGTAGAATCAGAAGCCGTAAATATAATCCTGTTGAATGGTGTGATTAACTAAAGAAACGATACTTCGAGCTACGAGGACAGTAACCTTCAGGTAAATTATACTATTTTGTTTGACATTTTGTGTGTATTGAATGACTTTATAATTGATTTACTTTAAATGGACATTAGTGAAATTGTTCTAACCATAAAGTTTAATTTTAAGATGAAATTTGCTTGTTTAAGTTAAGGGTATTTTGTTTTGATGTTCGAATATGATGAAAATTTGGGTATGTCTTTGAGCTCAATTAGACGAACCTGGTTAATTAACGTAAAGGGTGGTAGATGCTCCTTTATACTCAGACTCGGTCTGCTTATATGTTATATTAATTAGTAGGCATCCAACAAGGACTTTAATTTTGGATGCACAGTAAAATGGTAATAAAATTAATCTTGAAATTCTTTTAAAACTGAAATTTATGCTGAGTTTAATTTTGAAATTTTAATGTATTCTGAATATTGATGTAAATAGAGTTAACGTTGATGTTTTGGTAGGAATGTGTTGTTTTTTTATGAATGAGGAGGTTTATAACATTAGGTGAGCAGCCGAGGCGAAAAGCGTAGTTCACGGATTTTAAAGGTATCACAGCATTCTTGACGCCCAAACTGTGGGGTTCGAATGTTTTTTTTTGAAAGGGCCAGTACCTGCAGATATGAGAAGATTCACAGCAATATATATAAAGTAAAATGTAACTGTAAACAAACTCTTATGAAAATAATAAGAGCCATTGACAAATACAAATAATGGCAAATAATGGCTATATAACTACCAGCCCGATTTGTATTTGTCAATGGCTCGTATTATTTTCATAAGAGTTTGTTTACAGATACATCTTACTTTATATACAATTTTCTTATTGCGGACTGCAAATAACTTGTCTTTATATATATATATATATATATATATATATATATATATATATTGCTGTGATATTCTCCTTTGAATGCGGGAACTGGGTCCTTTCAACAAAAAAATTCTAGTCCCACAGATTGGGCGTCATAAACGGCTGTGATCCTCTTTTCGCCTCGGCTGCTCACCTAATGTTATAAACCTCCTCATTCATAAAAAAAAACAACACATTCCTACCAAAAACATCAACGTTAACTCTATTTACATCAATATTCAGAATACATTAAAATTTCAAAATTAAAACTCAGCATAAATTTCAGTTTTAAAAGAATTTCAAGATTAATTTTATTATCTTTTAATGTGCATCCAAAATTAAAGTCCTTGTTGGATGCCTACTAATTAATATAACAATATAAGCAGACCGGAGTCTGAGTATAAAGGAGCATCTACCACCCTTTACGTTAATTAACCAGGTTCGTCTAATTGAGCTCAAAGACATACCCAAATTTTCATCATATTCTGAACATCAAAACAAAATACCCTTTTACTTAAACAAGCAAATTTCATCTTAAAATTAAACTTTATGGTTAGTACAATTTCACTAATGTCTATTTAAAGTAAATCAATTATAAAGTCATTCAATACACACAAAAATGTCAAACAAAATAGTATAATTTACCTGAAGGTTACTGTCCTCGTAGCTTCAAAGTATCGTTTCTTTAGTTAATCACACCATTCAACAGGATTATATTTACGGCTTCTGATTCTACGCTTTTAAAATTTTCTCCATCACCATTTATTTAAAGTTGTTTCTGGGCTTTTCCGGAACTCATCTGTGTTTATCTGACCCTTGTTTCATGGATCCAGACACGTATTTGAACCATTTAATTATTAACACCCCCGAAAAATAGCAAATAACTTCATACTTCTTTCACCAATATACGCCAAAACTGCCTACTTTTGTGTATACATTTGTCGTTGTAAATTTTGCTAATTGGTACAGTGAAACTAACTTTTATTACCTTGTATCTAAGTGCACTGAAGGACATTCATGTTAGCACGTAACAACAAACTATTTTGAATCACAAAATATACGAGCAAACTTTAAATTATTTAATCAAACTAAAATGCACTGTTTAACATCTTCAATCAAGTCGCGTATGTACGAGCTTTTAACGCATCGAATCGTCAAAAGTCTAAGAGGGCTTGTTTATATTCATCTCGGTATATATAGCAAAAGCCTGTCTGTCGGTCTGTTCCCAAAACGGGTAATTCTAAAGAATTCTCATTTTATATTCCCAGTCTGTCGCTCGCGCGTCGATTTTACGAATTTTCACTCGCCCCATTTAAATCTCAGAAATTCACACGGCACGCAAGCATGTCCGAGAAAACTAATTAATTTTGTACAGAAATTGTTGTTCTACCTCTGATATTTGCATCCTATTTTCAACCAATTGTGACCCTCGTGACGTTGCTTAAATCCCGCCTTTTACAATATGTGTCTTTGCTTGACGCATTTTCTTTCCTTCTAACCTGTTCGTATTGGTGCAAATTGATATTCTTTATTATCGATTATTTTAGTCCACATGGAGTGTGAAATAACCCAGCTTTAGCAATTCTCGTAACTATTATGCGACGTTTTCCCAAGATTCTTTGAAACATTAATTATCTGCAAACTTTACGCCGAATGTGACATTTAAACTACGCAGGTGTTCAAAATAATATTAATTCTCAGAGCCTTATTCCGTGGTATTTAATCTTGGATTTTCACAAGTTTTTATAGGTATTATATGTTACTAACGGCTTAATTAACTCCAATTAAATTGATTTCTATCCTTTCATTTTTAGCGAATACAACTTAAATATTAATTATTATGTGTACACTTTGTTTTACTACCGGTTACTTAAAATAGGTTAATTAAGATAAATTTTGCACGTAATTTCTCTTGTTTAGAATAATTACATTACACGCAGAGCTTTTCAATACTGCTTCTTTGATATAAAGCGTCTTATAAATAATTTAAATTTCTTATTTTTACTGAAACAACCGAGTTTATTTATGCTTCATGGTTTTAATAACGCGTATTATTTAATGAAATTCTTATACACGGTGATTAAAATTATTTGATGTGATTATTTAATTTTCACCCTGGTCTAAATATGAGTATTTTCCTATTTGAATACAAATAATCCCACTTATTTGAATGCAAATATAAAGCATTTAGACAAAAAAATTACAAAAAAATTGCCTATCTCTCTCACCCTTATCTATCTAACTTACCTACTTTGTCTCCAATCCAAAAAAAATATTTACACCTATCCTATATCCCTATCCTATTCCTAACTCTCACCTACTTCTATAAACTGAAATTATCCCTAACTCCATCCTACTTATCCATCTAATCCTATATACATCCTATATACCTATCCTATTCCTAACTTTTAACTAATCTTCACTATACTTTACTTTCCCCTACCTAATCCTATATACCTATCCTATTCTTATTCTATTCCTAACTCGCCACTAATCTTATAAGAAATATCTATACTTAACCTATCTTATTTTCTTCCTACATTTACTCTTTATTCTCATCCTAAACCTATTCCTAATTATCTCCCATACTTATCCTATACCTAGCTTTATTTTCTATAAACACTTACTTCTACTCTTCTATATACACCTATTCTATCCCTATTCTATTTAAATCTAACTCTCTTCTACACCTATTTCTCCTGTGGTGCTGGTTCTCCGGTATAAGGGAATAGTAGGTTGACGTGAAACCGTCCCCTCTCATTTCCCGTACCTACTTCCCTTAATAAATATGTGCACTCCCCTACTACTTGCCCTATCTCAAAAGGTCCCTCATATGGCAAGTGTAGTTTAGCACATGTCATCCTATCTCTCTTCCCTACTCTCAAGCTTTTTACTACTACCTGGTCTCCCACTTTAAATTTTACCCTCTTTCTAATTCTTGCGTTCATCTTCCTTGTATATTTTTCAGCTCTCTTCCTTAACCTCTCCCTCACATCTACCAAAAGTTGTTGGAATTCATCGTCCCTAGGTACAATTTGCCATGGTCTTTCGGGATACTGTTGCTTGATCAGCATGATGGGACTGGTTTCTGTCACGGTACTAGGGTTTCATTGATAAAAGATTCAACCTTAGACAAATTGTCCTCCCATAAACGATGATTCCTATGTGAAGCTAAACGCAAAAACTTAACCGTCTCTTGAATATATCGCTCAGCTGGATTCGCTTGAGGATGCCTTATGCTACAAAACACCACTTTAACGTTTTGCCTCTCCCAATAATCTCTAAATCTTTGATTATTAAAATAAGTAGCATTGTCTGCTAATACTCGTTTAAAAGTTCCTACTTCCTACAAAATTGTTCCAATTTCTTGTTTGTTCCGACTGTGTTACAATCCCGAGTGGGATATAATTTGGTAAATTTCGAAAACACATCAGTCACAATCAGCACATGTTTGTGTCCTTTTGTACTTCGGACTAGATTACTCAAATAATCAATAGCAACTAAGTCCAGGGATTTTGTACGTGTATACTTTGTACCACATCCTGACTCGTACTATTTTGTACTTTCCTAAAGTACATAAGTGACAAGTGTTGATGACTGACTTTACTAATCCTAAGTCTTTAGTTGAAAAAACGTTTCCTAAAAATTAACCATGTCTTTCGGATTCCTATGTGACCATATCTTAAGTGCAGATCTTTGATAATTAATTTTGCTTGTACCCTATCCACTACATACACTTCCAATTCTTGAATTTTTTACACAAAAGCCGTTTATCATATGGAAGTTTTTAAATCCCGGTTCATTTTCTAACTTCGTTCTAACAATCTGTAGCTCCTCACTCTGCCTCTGGTTCCTCAAGATCTCCTCTTCTCCATATACTGAATCATTTTGTAGTAGACTGTTCATGGCAATCATGATGTCACACGGTCTTTTGTTATCCATGTCCCTGTTTCTACTAAACGCGTCTGCTATAAAATTATTTTCTCCCTTAATATATCTAATCTCAAAGTCAAACTCCTGTAGTAACAACAGCCAACGATATACTCGATTGTTCGAAAATCTCGTATTCATCAACGCACACAACGCCGAATGATCCGTTTCGATTACAAAATGTCTTCCTATCAAAAAAAATTTTAACTTCGTAACACCAAACACCACTGCAGCCATCTCCTTTTCACTAATCGTGTAATTTACTTCATGCGGCTTCAGTGTGCGTGAAACAAAAGATATGGGCACCTCTTCCCCCTCTTGTACTTGGTACAACTCTGCTGCTAATGCACTATCCGATGCATCCGTCCTCAGTACGAAACCTACATCAAATCTGGGATGCCTCAAAATTAGTTGGTCGTGAAATTGTTCCAACAGTGTTAAATATGCTGCCTCTTGACTTTCCGTCCAACTCCATCGTACTCCCTTCTTCAGAAGTTTAAACAATGGACTCGCTTTTCAGCAAATCCCGGTACAAACTTTTATAAAAGTTAAGGACCCCAAAAAGCTCTTAATTTCCTAATGTTATTAGGTCTCGGATATGTCAAAAGTTCGGACAATCTTTCCTTATCGATACACATACCTTGAGTGTTCACCACATACCCCAGAAATTTAACGGTTTTTGAAAAAATTCACATTTTTCTATATTCAGCCTCAATCCTGCTAATTTAAGCTCTAATAATATCCGTTCTAAATGAGAGTAATGTTGTTCCTCAGTTTCACTAAAATTAAAATATCATCCACATAGTGTATGCAGAATTGCTCATATGCTCCTAAAATTGCTTGCATTGCCTTAATTAATGCTGCACTTGACGTTGACAAACCATACGGTACTACCTTAAAATTATAGATTTTTCCCTCTACGGAAAATCCTGTGTACCTTCTAGAATCTTTGTGTAATGGAATCAGCCAGAATGAATTCCGTAAATCTAATTTACTAAAAATAAACTTGCCACTTAATCTCGTCAAAAGTGTATCCATGGATGGTGGACAATGGAATTGCGGTTTGGTCCGTTGGTTAATTTTTCGTGCATCTAAACATAAACGAATGCTATCATCCTTTTTCTTAACTACCACCAACGGATTTATGAAATGAGTGTTTGATACCTCTATTATGCCATCCTCCAACATTTTATTTAATTCTGCCTTCACCTGCTCCCGATATGCTGCTGGAATTGGATAAACCTTTGCGTTGAACGGTTCTGAATTATCCACTTCCAATCTGTGCTCATAGCCTAACGCTGTGCTTGCTTCTACCCCACTAATTCTGCATGTTTTGTAATAAAGCTTGAACCTCTACTCTCCTATCTTCTGGACATCTTATTGTGTTGATCTGTTTTACTTTATCATCCTCTACCTCTACTACATTAATACTAAACCCCGTGTCATCCTCTGTGACTTCATAACTGCCCTTCCATGGCACTACCCTATCATTAATCCTTATTACCTTCCTTTCCATATCTATCAAAACCCCTAACTTCATCATACAGTCAACACCTAAAATGCTCTGAAACTTCAGTCCAGGTACAATTACAAACTCCTGTTCACAGCTTAAACCTCCTATATCTATCCTAAGCACCACAACACTATTTACTACAGCAAACTTCTTTTTATTTGGAGCTACTAAATGACTACGCTTTATAGGCATAATTCTATCACAAACCTTATCCCTAATTTTGCTGACGAATTCCTCCGATATTAAACTCGCCTCTGCCCCTGTATCAAGTAATACTTCTACATTATTCTCAAAAATTTCTAAATTAATAATTGGCAAACATAATTTTTCCTCAGTTTCTGGCTCTACTTCCTCCTCAATTTTGAAAAATTCACGTGGATGTTCGTATACATTTACACAGAAATCTAGTGGTCTGTTGCGTTCTAAAAATCCTGTCTCGTCCTGTTTTCAGTGCTTGGTACTGGTTGTCCTTCTACAACCTGTGCGTACGTCCTCCTCGTGTTAATATCCGTGTCCCTGTCTCTATTCGGCGTGCTGGTCACAGTCCAGTTTACTTCCGGTAAACTGTTCTGTCGCGTGTAACTAGGTCTTGTCGTCGGTCCCCTAGTCGCACTATTGCTCCTGTATTCCTGTCCTCGTCGTTCCCAATTCGGTCGAAAATTTCTGTTGTAGTCAGGCCGTCTCGGATAATTCGGTGTCCTGTTGTCAAACCTAAGTGTGTTAACGTTTCGTTCTCGTATCTCTCTTGTCCGTCCTACACATACATCGTCATATCTCTGTAAGTATTCCAAAAATGTCTCCCGTTCTGTGATGTTTTGTAAGGCCACGTGTTGTCTAATTTCCAGTTCAAAATGTCGTGATAGGTACTTAATAATCTGTCTGTCCGTCAATGGTGGATTCAGTTGTTTGGCCACACTGTATTTGCGGATGGCATATTGCTCCTAGAACCTGCAAACTCTCCTTAAATTTTCCTGTAATCAAGTCGTCCCTAATCTGATCCTGTTTGTGATCACTCCAGTAATGTTGTAAAAATTTGTTTTCAAAGTCCTGATACGTGTCTATGTCCTGTCCTACTAAATTGTACCATGCCTCCGCATTGTCCTTTAATAAAACCTTTATCGTATTTAGTTTAGTCTGTTCGTCAAATAAATTTCCCACTAGATTTCTTACACTATTAATAAAAATTTGTGGATTTACCCTGTTATCGCCATAAAACTTCATGTGTTGGTCCAATGATACTCCACCTGTAGAAAATCTGGGACCATCCCCCGTTAAATTTGACATGTTGTATTTAATACTACTAACTTCGCGTTCTACCCTGCCTAACTGATCCCTACATGAGTCCGTCACTTCAGTCATTTTTACATTAATCTCTTCTTCACAAAAAATGCGTACTTCGGACCTTAAATGTCCCATTTCCTGTCGAAGACCTGTAATATCACGCTCATTTTTTTCAACCCTATTTTCAACCTCCCCCATTTTTACGGTAAGACTATTTTTAAATTCTGAAAATTCTCTCGTCGATTTTTCTATTTTATCCCCTAATTCCTGATTTAATTGGTCAAATTTCCGATTTGAGTCCTCTCTCGCTCTATTCGATTCATCGCTTAGCTGTTCTAATTTTCTATTGGATTCCTCCCTAGCTAATCGCATTTCCTCTAACATTCTCATCATTAACTCATTTCCTTGATCCCCTGATTCCGTCCTCGACTGATCTCTACTGCCTCCAGCTTCTTCCATTTTCGAATTTTTCCCACACAATGCACTATCGTCACTTCCAATTTCCACTCCTTGACTCCTTAACCACTCTTTTCTCTGCATACGTTCTAATCACTCACACACACTCTAAAAATACTCTTAAATTTATACACAAACAGAAACTCTCTTTCTCAGATCGCCAGTTTCATGGAATAAAATAACAAAATTTTATTTGGAACTCGAGCCCTCACGTTGTGGTCGCCAAAATTTGCTGTGATATTCTCCTTTGAATGCGGGAACTGGGTCCTTTCAACAAAAAAATTCTAGTCCCACAGATTGGGCGTCATAAACGGCTGTGATCCTCTTTTCGCCTCGGCTGCTCACCTAATGTTATAAACCTCCTCATTCATAAAAAACAACACATTCCTACCAAAAACATCAGCGTTAACTCTATTTACATCAATATTCAGAATACATTAAAATTTCAAAATTAAAACTCAGCATAAATTTCAGTTTTAAAAAGAATTTCAAGATTAATTTTATTATCATTTTAATGTGCATCCAAAATTAAAGTCCTTGTTGGATGCCTACTAATTAATATAACAATATAAGCAGACCGGAGTCTGAGTATAAAGGAGCATCTACCACCCTTTACGTTAATTAACCAGGATCGTCTAATTGAGCTCAAAGACATACCCAAATTTTCATCATATTCCCGAACATCAAAACAAAATACCCTTTTACTTAAACAAGCAAATTTCATCTTAAAATTAAACTTTTATGGTTAGTACAATTTCACTAATGTCCATTTAAAGTAAATCAATTATAAAGTCATTCAATACACACAAAATGTCAAACAAAATAGTATAATTTACCTGAAGGTTACTGTCCTCGTAGCTTCAAAGTATCGTTTCTTTAGTTAATCACACCATTCAACAGGATTATATTTACGGCTTCTGATTCTCTACGCTTTTAAAATTTTCTCCATCACCATTTATTTAAAGTTGTTTCTGGGCTTTTCCGGAACTCATCTGTGTTTATCTGACCCTTGTTTCATGGATCCAGACACGTATTTGAACCATTTAATTATTAACACCCCCGAAAAATAGCAAATAACTTCATACTTCTTTCACCAATATACGCCAAAACTGCCTACTTTTGTGTATACATTTGTCGTTGTAAATTTTGCTAATTGGTACAGTGAAACTAACTTTTATTACCTTGTATCTAAGTGCACTGAAGGACATTCATGTTAGCACGTAAATAACAAACTATTTTGAATCACAAAATATACGAGCAAACTTTAAATTATTTAATCAAACTAAAATGCACTGTTTAACATCTTCAATCAAGTCGCGTATGTACGAGCTTTTAACGCATCGAATCGTCAAAAGTCTAAGAGGGCTTGTTTATATTCATCTCGGTATATATAGCAAAAGCCTGTCTGTCGGTCTGTTCCCCAAAACGGGTAATTCTAAAGAATTCCTCATTTTATGTTCCCAGTCTGTCGCTCGCGCGTCGATTTTACGAATTTTCACTCGCCCCATTTAAATCTCAGAAATTCACACGGCACGCAAGCATGTCCGAGAAAAACTAATTAATTTTGTACAGAAATTGTTGTTCTACCTCTGATATTTGCATCCTATTTTCAACCAATTGTGACCCTCGTGACGTTGCTTAAATCCCGCCTTTTACAATATGTGTCTTTGCTTGACGCATTTTCTCTTTCCTTCTCTAACCTGTTCGTATTGGTGCAAATTGATATTCTTTATTATCGATTATTTTAGTCCACATGGAGTGTGAAATAACCCAGCTTTAGCAATTCTCGTAACTATTATGCGACGTTTTCCCAAGATTCTTTGAAACATTAATTATCTGCAAACTTTACGCCGAATGTGACATTTAAACTACGCAGGTGTTCAAAATAATATTAATTCTCAGAGCCTTATTCCGTGGTATTTTAATCTTGGATTTTCACAAGTTTTTATAGGTATTATATGTTACTAACGGCTTAATTAACTCCAATTAAATTGATTTCTATCCTTTCATTTTTAGCGAATACAACTTAAATATTAATTATTATGTGTACACTTTGTTTTACTACCGGTTACTTAAAATAGGTTAATTAAGATAAATTTTGCACGTAATTTCTCTTTGTTTAGGAATAATTACATTACACGCAGAGCTTTTCAATACTGCTTCTTTTGATATAAAGCGTCTTATAAATAATTTAAATTTCTTATTTTTACTGAAACAACCGAGTTTATTTATGCTTCATGGTTTTAATAACGCGTATTATTTAATGAAATTCCTTATACACGGTGATTAAAATTATTTGATGTGATTATTTAATTTTCTACCCTGGTCTAAATATGAGTAATATATATATTTTTAATGCTGTAATTATAGGGTTAATAGGTTAATAGGGGCAGGTTAAGTCATTGGGGTCGTAGAATAAGCAAGGGAAACTCCCAAGCAACAGATGCACAAAATTATAGATATTAGGAGAGTAAATAGATTATTATAAAAATTATTAGTTGCGAGCACACTGTATACAGCAGTACAAACAATTAAAACACATATCCAAGTGGAACTACTAGCAAAGATAAGTATTTAAAAAGGTAATGAAACGCATTAAAATTAAATCAGTGAAAAACCTGCATGAAGTGATAGATAAACATTCATAAAGTGTGTAAAGATATTATCGTAAACGCACGCAGAAATTATGCTTTATTTAAAAGCGTACGTGATCTAAGAGAATCACAGTTGTTCGAAAATCCAATTTTTTGGGAAATAAACAAATACCAAATTTATTCAAATTAGATTAGAATAAAGCTATCAAACAAGACTACGTGCTCGATATGTACGAAGTACTGATATCATTCATTTTGTTTATTTTACTGAAAATTGCAGTAATCGTTATTACTATAATCGCTACATGTATCAAGTTACGTGATTGTTCATTATTACGTTCAATAAAATTACATTTGCAGTTGTAAGCTGTGATGTCAAATTAAATATTCCATTTACGAAGAAACATTTGGGATTTTTAAGTTGCTTATGCGACAGATAATAATTTGAATAGTTAGATTTTACGTATGGAATATAAGGTCGATTTTAGCATTGTTGACAGCGCTAAACCAATTATGTGCTTTGATGTGTGCTGAAACCACCATTATTGGTGCAGGGCTGGGTGATTTTTAGGCAAATCTAATATTCTATAAACATATAAATTTTCTTAAACCACGTTCTCAATATGAATGATAATATATAAATGCGACTATGGCGTTTAGACAGTTTATTCCTGTTGTTCTGCTGACAAAGGAAGTTATTTGAAAATAATGCAGTGACTAGTGAAACTTAATGCAGTTTAAAATATTCGTAAATATTGTAAAGTGTCTGCTAAGAGTTGATTTTTAATAAATTTGAAAAAATTGCAAGTAGACCTATATTTGTGAAATTAGTTTATGTTATAGAGTCTCAAATCAATTTTAATCCATTCTAACTCAATTCAATTCTACTTTATTTTACTGTTAGGTTAGCTTTCTCAGATTAGTTCTAGTAAAAAACTTAAAACAATCACGACGCAAAGAAAGTTTGAGTTTGAAATTCAAAGTAATGAATGGCTTTTAAGACTAGTGATTGATTACAAGAAGCTTTATAAATATATTTAAATCTGCAATTTGTACAGTAGTTTGGAATTTGAAAATTCTATTGTGAGAAGTATCAACCTTTAAGATAAATCTATTTTAAATCTTACAACTTACAATTAGGAGATTATTATTTCTACTGTAAAATACACAGGTCAGGCAAAAACCATAAAAAATTAAAGTAAAGACCCCCACGAGTCACAATAACGTACAAAAAGATAAAAGAAACCTAGATGTGCCGTGCTAACTACAAAAGCGGAGAGTGTGGTGGTTCACATAGACAAAGAAGGGACTCACCGTCGAATTTTTATTGACAATAAAAACGAAAAATTTCTATTTAAAAATAAATACATTCTACAGATAACTTTAATAATTGATGTAGGAAGTGGGAATTTCGAATTGTAACTAACTAACTAGACCGGCAATGAACAAAAAGGTATTGTTTATGATTTTTTTTAAACAAACATTTTTAGTTAAACACGGTACATTTAGAGCAATTTCTAATAAGCAATTTAAAGTAACAAAAAACAATTGTGTAGCTAGTTTCGAAGCGGGTTTTTGTATACTTGAATCGTTCGTTGGAGTTACGTGATTTGAGTTTCTTTGTTGTGCATGAATTACGCATCAACATCAAACGCTGATTAGCACTAATCTCTTAATATAAAAAACAAGGTAATATACCTCCAAGTGCTGAGATACTTATCTTGCACCAAAATCAATTTTTTGTCCTTGCATAGTAATTCCAAACGCCTTTCTCTATTTGACAGTATTCATTGTCTCTTCAATGCACAAATTAAACATTTATGGGGATAGGGAACATCCCTGTTTCACCCCTTTCCTAATGTTTACTTCTCTAAGTTCCTGCTCTTATTCCATTATTGCTGTTTGCTCTTTGTATAAGCTATGGACCATTCGTCTATCCCTATAACTCATTCCAAGCATTTTGAGTACTTTGAACATTTTTCTCCATTTTACATTGTCGAATGCTTTTTCCAGATCTACAAACACTATATACACGCTTTTCCCATTCTCTTATTGTTTTCTCCATTATCACTCTCAAAGTTAAAATAGCCTCCCGTGTTCCCCTGTTTTGCCTAAACCCAAATTGATCTTCTCCTAGTATTTCATCAGCTCGTTTTTCCATTCGTCTTTGTACAATTCTACTACCGCTCCTTCATTACCCTCACCAACCACTGCATTAAAATCCCCCGTAATTATTAAATTTTCATGTCCTTTTACGTATCTTAATATGTCTTTGATATCTTTGTAGATCACTTCTACCTCTTCGTCACTGTAGCTAGAGGTGGGCATGTATACTTGTATTATTACTGTGTTTACCGGTTTAGATTCTAATCTAACCATGAGTACTCTTTCGTTCTTTTGTAAGTAATTTTCTACACAGTATCCTATCTTTTTCCGCATAACTATCCCCACACCCAAATTTCTTTTCTCTGCTCCTGTATGAATTACCCTGAAGTCTCCACTCCAAAAATCACCCGCCTCTGGCCACCGAACTTTGCTGATCCCTACTATGCCTAGTGATAACTTATTCATTTAGATTTTTAGGTTCTCTAGCTCACCTACTTGCTTCATACTTCAAACATTCCACGCTCCGACTCGCAGAATGTTCCCGACTCTTATTCTTAAGTTTCCGATCGCATCCTCCGAAGTAGTCCCTTCCCGGAGATCCGAATCGGGGACTATTTTAACTCCGGTATTTTTTACCCCAGAGAATGCCATCATATTTGCTACAATTTAGTACGCTGTGTACTTGGAAGGTAATGTGGTGGTTTCCCGTTGCCTACCACATCGCGGTAGTGTGTCTTAGTCTGCCTAACCGACCACTATAGTCTCTGCCAATATAAGTACCGAAAGAGCCGCTGCCCTCTTTCGGGGACCTGCCTTAGTCTGGTTCCTCACTAACGACCCTACTACTCTGCTTGTACCTGTAGTTTGGCTCTTTAGCTCATTAGAACACGCAAGCCATTTCACCTGTTCTAGTAATCTAGAACTTCGGAAAGGTGCAGGTCCATTCGAAATGTGCCATTCACTTAATGGAAAAAAATTCTGAAAGTTGTTGTTTGGGAGTTGGTAGAACTAGGTCTATCCCACGCAACTTTAAACCGCTGTAGCTTTAATTTCTTTCCCAACCTATACAATTTTTACTGCTATGTGGAGGCATAATATCACCATCGAAGTTCTAGCGTGTTGGAGGGAGTAGTGGAGCTGGCATCACTTTCAACTGTTATATTTCAACCATTTGGTTCAAAGTTAAGCAATCGGTGGTGTTACGCAGTGCTATGTTAGTGTTTGTAGATGCCCGAAAATATTAAAATAAAGTGCATAGAGCGGGGGAGTTTGTTAATCTTATATGGCTTCAAACTTAGAATCGTTATATTTTGCGTGCTAGGTATGCGACTGGTAGTGTTACGCGGTAGTTCGTTAATATTCGCAAGAGCGAGAAAAAATTAGATAAAAATTTTGTCAGTAGGCTCACGCTATTTTAGCCCTCCATAAAGTTTGTACCGATATATATTTGCAGTAAGTACTAGCTATGCGACTGTTGGTGCTATGCGGTGCTATAATAGTGGCGGCTCCGTGGCGTAATGGTATGTGTGTGACTACTTCGCCTAAGGTCCCGGGTTCGAATCCCGACACGGTCTGCTTGAAAAATGTTAGGCGAGCATTTTTCACAAAAATACACCCTCGTTCGGATGAGAGGTAAAATGGAGGTCCTGTGTGTGAGTGTTGTCACGCACGTTAAAGATCCCTACCTTGCTTGGAACGGCAAGGGTTGGGCTAAATTCCAAATTTACCAGGTAAAAAAAACTCGCTTCCTGGCCAATGTAGTAACTTCGGGTGGAGCATTGTAAAATCACATGTAAGGTGCTATAATAGTTCTAACAGTTGCAAGAGTAAAATTTCAAAAAAGTATGTGTGTGTGGGGGAGGCTGACGTAGTATCAGTTGCAAGAAAAAATGAAACACTAAACTGTTATATCTGCACCATTTTTTGGGTTCCAGCTATACGATTGGTGGTGCTATGCGGTGCTAAGATAGTACTAACAGGTGCAAGAAAAAAAAATTAAAAAGTGGAGTGGGGGGGTGACATCGCCAAAGGGCATAAACTTTAAGCTGCTATATTACGTAATTTTTTAAGTGCTAGCTATGGGACTGGTGGTGCTATGTAGTGCTATGTTAGTTCTAACAGGTGCAAGAGGAAAATTTGAAAAAATGTAGTGGGGGGCTAACGTAGCCTAGGACTCTAAACTTCAAATTGCTATATCTACGCCAATTTTTGGGTACTAGCTGTGAAAATGGTTGTGCTATGTGGTGCTATGTTAGTGCCATCAGGTTCAAGAAAAAATTTCAAAAAAAGTAGTGGGGGCTGGCATCACCTTAGCCTCCCTCCCCCAACTTTAAAGTGTAATAACTGACATAGTTTTTGGGTGCTAGCTACTAGTCTTCTGCTGCTATGTAGTGCAATGTTGGTGCAATCAGATGCTATACAGAAAATAAAATAATTTGGTGGGGGGGGGAGGTGATCTTGCCAAACAATTGTTATTTTCATCGGCATATTACTGAGCAAAAGTTGATAAAATATTACATCAAGATTACCTGATTTTTAAACTCAGCTTTTTCTTATTCACACATCAGACACACACACGTGTAAATTTTTGGTTATGTTATGAAAACGTTCAATCTAGTATCAAAATATTCCGCTAGATAGCATTTTTGTGTTTATTTTTAGGGAAAACTGCAACTCTCCCATAGCGCCGGATATATTATAAGCAGAGAAAGGAAAAAAAACGGTAGACGTAGACTTTAGATTAATTAGAGTTATTACACACAGATAGTGAAAGATGTAGGCTGTTGCGAATTTTATGGTAATATGTAGGTTAGATCAGAATAGGTAACATTGAAGGTACACGTCCAACAAGTTCCAGGACTGAAAACCTAATGATAATGAGAGTTTTGATAAGTTTGTAAGGTATTTTGCAAGAAGGTAAGTATGAGAATCTAGTGCACTTACTTATTACATTTTATTTGCAGGTTAAAGGGTCTGTATGACGCTAGAATTTGCGCCAATCTATAAATTACTTTGACGTTATATTTTCATAAGATTTTGCCAATGCGGTCAGTTACTCTGTGTATATATGGAAGATCTTCTAAATACTGTGCATTGGAATTGTTTTGGAGTGGATAACGATGGCGTGATATTGTCTTTTTCTGGCTGTGAATGACTGGTACAACGAACTATATTATTCCCATACAATTAGTATCCTGTGTTTTAATATCGATCACGATTTTGATTTTGGGACGATTCAGGCCGCGATAAAACATGGCTTGTCCGTGAAAATAAAATCTGTCGAAAACTTATGTCATGCAGCCGGGTCAACTTGGCCTCCCCACTTTCTGTTTTCAATTTTTTTTCTTCCTCATCAAATGCGCTCGTTTTATGCTCAATTGTGCCGGTGTTTATTTAAATTGTGCTCATTTGCTTATAGCGAATAATTGAAAACAAATCCGGGTGGCTAGGTTGACCGGTAGCCCCCCGCATTTTTTAAGTTTTCCAATTTTTCTTCAGTCAATTGAATGGTGCTCGTTTTGTGCTCAATTGTGCCGGTATTTATTTAAATTGTGCTCATTTGCTTATAGCAAAAAAATTGAAAACAAATCCAGGGGACCATGTTTACGGCTGGCCCCCTTTTTTTCGCTTGGTCAATTTTTTATGATTCCATCGAATTGTGCTTGTTTTGTGCTCAATTGTGCCGGTGTTGGTTTAAATTGTACTCATTTGTTTATAGCAAAAAAATTGAAAACAAATCCGGGGGCCAGCTTGACGGCTAACCTCCGCGTTTTTTGATTTTTCCAATTTTTCTTCAGTCTATTGAATTGTGCTTGTGTTATGGTCAATTGTGCCGGTGTTTGTTTGAATTGTTCTCATTTGCTTATAACGAAAACCTTCAAAACAAATCCGCGGGGCCGAGGTGGCATTACATTTGTTTTTTAATGCCCCTCCCGAAGATACTACATTGGCCAGGAGGCTAGCTGTTTTTACACACAGGACTTACGTTTTACCTCCATCCGGAGGGCGCTTTTTTGTGAAATATGTTCGCTTAAAATTATTTAGAGATCAGTGTCGGAAATTAAACCCGGTACCTATGGGATTAGTACTCATAAGTGAACCTATCTAATTCACGAAGCCTCCGGCCTGGTTGGCCGCTAAGGTTCCGTTTTTGTTTGAGTTTTTTAATTTTTTCTTAGTCTATCGAATTGTGCTCGATTGCGCCGGTGTTTACGTTAATTGTGCTCGACTACTTATACCGAGAAATATGGAAAACAATTCAACAGTGACTGGGGGGGGGTGCCTTCTAACCACCACCCTCGCAATCTTTGAGTGACTCAATTGATTTTTAGTCCAATAAATTTTGCTTTTTGTTTACGCATACTATAAAATTCCCAAAACCCGTTGAATAATTAATATGCAACGTATGTAATATAAGCAAACTTACGGAATACAAACCCAGAAAGTCAGTTTGCAACGGTAAAAGCACAAATATCATTAGTAACAAAACTTTATAAAAAGAATTTTAAAAATAACAATGCGGTAACTACCCGGGTCCCATTATATTTGCGGGAATTGCAAGAGCTTTGAACTTTTAAGCGAATAAAGATAGATACACGCGGTTTTCACTGAGATGCTTTACAATAACACAAAATTTGTTTGAACACATTCAGTTAGTCAATAAACAAAATGGCGGTTTATTCGAATTTTTCTTTATGGATGTATTTAATGTGGAATGCCCTGGTATTACATTATAAAAAATTCCGTTACACTGTGACTGAACTGTGAAACATTAGGATTTTATTTTTCCAACTGTGTGCAATATAGTGCTTTCATTTTAATATACATAGACATACCTACCGTTTTCTCTACTGCTTTTGTTCTAAATGATTATTTTTGCAACATTAGTTTTATATTATCTTATTTTGCAACTTGTGCTATGCTTTTATATTTTATCGTTCACTGACGTATGTTAATCAACTCATCATAATAAGATGATAGTATTAAGTGGACTATTTTTGTATGTATTTTTAAATGCCCTGTGACCATTATATTTTCAGATACTTCAAGAGCTTTTAACTTTTGAACGAATAAAGATGGATAAATGTGGTTTTCACTTAAACTCTTTACAATAACACAATGTTTGTTTGAATTCATCTAAATTTTTTCGTCACTTTCGGGTAACCAACCTGTATATTTTTTAATAAATGGAAAGCCACCTCTTTCAACTGTTAGTCTGTATAATGTTTGTTAAATCAATGCGGAATTAACTGAGCAATTAATGTTTAAACAGAAGCTTGCAAAATCCGTAATGTATAATGTATACAAAAGCAAAATTACAAATAAACAAAAAAAGGTAATCAGTAAATATAATATGCTCTATATGCAATAAAAATCGTAGAAAATAATAAATTGAATATTCCTAATTGTTTTGACAGGGAAAAGGCAACTTTTGCCATGTAGAACGCTTTATTAAAATAGTGTGCCTAGTAAACAATTAAGGTATTTATTTGTTATTTCCTTAAATTTTTATTGCAAAACATACTATACTACCAAATTGTTTATTTGTTACAATCTTTGTAATTTTTTTTTAAAAGAAGATGAAATTGTCAAATAGAAGATATTGTTTATTGTAATCAAATTTTACTGTTGTATGCATTACTGAATTTGCAAGCTTCAGCTTATTCATTAATTGTTCAGTTACTTCTGCATCGATTTTAAAAAACGTTATAACTAGCTGATAGAAGTCGCTTTTGATTTATCAAAAAATATACAGGGCATTCCACATTTAATAAATCAATAAAGAAAAATTCTAATAATCCGCCATTTTGTTTTTTGGCTAACTGAATGTGTTCAAATAAATTTTGTGCCAATGTGAAGTATCTCAGTAAAAACCGTATATATATATATATATATATATATATATATATATATATATATATATATATATATATATATATATATATATATATCTTTATTTGCTTAAAAGTTGAAAGCTCTTACAATTCCTGCAAATATAACGGGACCCGGGTAGTTACCGCATTGTTATTTTTAGAATTCTTTTATAAAGTTTTGTTACTAATGATATTTGTGTTTTTATCGTTGCAAACTGACTTTCTGGGTGTGTATTCCGTAAGTTTGCTTATATTACATGCGTTGCATATTAATTATTCAACTGGTTTTGGGAATTTTTTGTATGCGTAAACAAAAGGCTAAATTTATTGGACTAAAAATCAATTGAGTCACTCAAAGATTGCGAGGGTGGTGGTTCGAAGGCACCCTGAATTGTTTTCCATATTTCTCGGTATAAGTAGTCGAGCACAATTAACGTAAACACCGGCGCAATCGAGCACAATTCGATAGACTAAGAAAAAATTAAAAAACTCAAACAAAAACTGAACCTTGGCGGCCAACCAGGCCGGAGGCTTCGTGAATTAGGTAGGTTCACTTATGAGTACTAATCCCATAGGTACCGGGTTTGATTTCCGACACAGATCGCTAAATAATTTTAAGCGAACATATTTTACAGAAAAAGCGCCTTTCTTCGGATGGAGGTAAAACGTAAGTCCCGTGTGTAAAAACAGCTGACTTCCTGGCCAATGTAGTATCTTCGGGAGGGGCATTAAAAAACAAATGTAAGGCCACCGCAGCCCCGTGGATTTGTTTTGAAGGTTTTCGTTATAAACAAATGAGTACAATTCAAACAAACACCGGCACAATTGAGCACAAAACGAGCACAATTCAATGGACTGAAGAAAAATTGAAAAACTCAAAAAACGCGGGGAACTAACGCTCAACCTGACCCCCCGGATTTGTTTTCAATTTTTTCGCTATAAGCAAGTGAGCACAATTTAAACAAACACCGCCACAAATGTGCACAAAGCGAGTGCAATTAGTGAAAAAGAAAAAAAATTGAAAGTGGGGGGCGAAGTTGACTCGGCTTGTATGCACAAATTACAATAAGAACATTTAACTAAAGCTTTTGGAAAGGTTTGATAAATTTGTCCAACTTTCATAAATACGCTCGCTCCAGCGTTTTTATTAGTTAGTCCGTAAAATCAATTAATCGCAGATTGCAACGTCATTTTAATACCCTTAAACCTTATTAATTATTTAAATAACTCAGAATCCGAAAATCAGAACTTAATATACCCGCTGACGCCAATCCTGTTTATACATCATTCCTTTTGTTAGTGCAATCAACCAAAGTCAATGCCTTTAATGTGACAAAGCACGGGCGGTAACCATGAGAAACTCGTAAAACTGCATCTCTTAAAATATGCTGACCTTGACTAGGTTAGTGCATCCAAAAATGGTCTATCTGCTAACAACTGCATAGTAATGAGCGGTGTAGTAACCTGCATTTAATTATTAACAATACATTCAACTTTCAGAAACGAATTTTTTAGCTATCCATTTGCCTCGTCGTGTTATTTTTAGTTGACCGAGTGGTAATGGCCTTGGAATAGACCTAGATCATGACCATCACAACATAGTACTGTCTGCGGCCTCTAATAGAAACAACAATAGACGTTTACCGACATTACAATGGGACACGATAAATATTATAATGAATAAAAGACGCATTAGATTGCAGTTCATTTACATCTAGACTTTTGCGTTCCTAATTTTTCCCATGCGTTATCTATAATCATGGTTAAAATACACTATTTTTTAAGTGTTTTTCAAGCGCTTAAAAAGCGTTTTAGACAGTTAAAAATTAATTATTCCTACTATGGGAATTAGCTTGCTTAAGACTTTTACATGAAGATATTTGAATGTACACCTGGGCATCGACTTGTTCATTATTTTGTATCGATTAAAGTTTGATAGTCTAGACACCAATGTTAGCGCAATGTCAAAGTTATTGATTTGCCCTGTTCCTGACCTAACCATAAACTGGTTCTATTGTCCAATACTATTTATTTTTTGCTAATTTCGAATTAGAAGACTTCAGAAAAAATTCACTGTGGAGACTTTTTAAGTAAGATATGCAGCTCGTTTTTTAAAAAATGTAAACAAAGTAAATTTATGCAAATTACAAAATTTGCGAAAAAACTTCTTAGATATTTGCGTACTTTATGTCATGTATTTTAATATAAAATTATAAAAATTCCGTATTTTTTTTAGCAATGAGACTCTCTAAATGGGTATTTTATAAATAGTCTTTTCCGACTAAATATTGCTCTTACTCACTAAATTAACGATCCAAGGAGGGGTTCAAATTTTATCATTAATAGAATATAAATTAAGTTCCTTGATAAAATGGTTTAAAATAGATCGCTTCAATATTTAATTTTTTTTTATTTTCAAATTTTACTTAAATAAATAAATAGTTCAAAAACTTACGGTTTGAATCTTCAATTTATTCAGTGTTATAATGGTTCCTATTAACTGATATGTTAATTCTTAAAGTAGTTGTTTATTTCCTCCTAAAACTTCAATACAAATTAGTAATGATTAAATACCTTTTATACAAAATTTCCACTTCAAAATTATCTCTCAAGATTTTAGAATATTTGACAGATCAAATATTTTCTATGGAAGTTCTGTATACGATATTTTTTGGCTCTTTCCAAATTTTGATCTGTATAATGATTAACTTATATAGAATAATTACTGTGATACAATTTTTTTTATACCATTACAATAAATAATAAATTTAAACTTCCCTGAATAATTTTGTAGACTTTGATTCTTCTTACTTCAGAAAATTTTTAGCTCCTCTTATTTTCTAAAAAAAATTTATACTGTAGACGTGGAGTTTATATTCTTCTAAGACTATTTTCATTTCAATTATGTTTTCTTGATATATTTTGACAGCATTTCCAAATGTTGATAAATTAATCCTTGTCTTTTACCAAATATAATTTTGACACTTATTTTCTGTAATATCCTTATAAAATTAGTTTTTAATGACACAAGACTTGACGTTTTAAATTAACTTTTATTTTCTTTTTTCTGATGGAGACACTTAACTTCAAAAAACAATAGACTTCTAAATACAAAATAAACTTTCTTGTTTTAATATATATCAATTTAGTCTAATTCGATAATTAAATGTTCTTTATAACTTAATATTGTTTATGTAACTTAAAATCACCATTATAATACACTTCTTTAATAATATTTGGGAACATTTATTAATTACGACTATTCGCGTCAAAATGATTGAATAACTGTCTTTTCCTCATTTATTTATTTCCTAGGTAACCTTTCCTAGCTGTCTTTATTTTATTTTTATATTTTCTCCACCTACTATTTTCTATACTATATTCTAATCTTTTTGGAACAAGGCCAATCTTCTTCCAGAATACAGTTCCTTAATTCCCAAAATCTCACCACATAAAACCCCCACTAAAATTAAATAAATCAAATGTTGTGTCCTTTTTTTTGAATTTTCTTTAATTTTTATCAGTAATGAAATTTTAGAGTAGTTTAATCTGCTATTATTACCAAATTGTATAGATTCACATCATAACACTATGTATCGGATATAACAATTGAATATGGAAGCCACTTATTATCTTTCCACTTTTGTTTATTAATTCGTAAACATTCCCTTCTGCAAATATTTTATTTATTTTAAATGGCCCTATATATTAAATGATAGTTTTGCACATATCTTCTTCTCTGAGTTTGACATTCTTAATCCTTTTACTACGACTAAATCTCCGATATTTAGCTTTGTACGTTTCTTTATTTTCTTATTTTCTTTTTTAAAAACTTTTCTCTCTTACTATTAATTTTTCTTTCTTGCCTTCATAAGTAACTCTGTAATGTCTATTTGTTCTATTTTATACCTCCATGGTCTACATGGTCTACTTTCACCCTACTCCTTAATTGATATGAAATTGGGTACAGTTTTGTATAGAATCCTTTGTCATCTGCTATCTCTGATTTATGCACATATTTTTCTGCAAGCTGTATTCTTCATTAAATAATTGTACATGTCTATCTATTAAATCACTTAATTTTTCTTTTATTTCTTGGTTTTGTGTTCCTACTTGTTCATCTTTAAATATCTTTTGAAACAAACTACATATAAATATCGCGTTCTCTTGTTCCTTCTCTTCTTGACATTCTTTATCAAATCCTTATCCATTACACTCTCAAACATATCCTTGCTAAAATCCAAAATATTCCACTCTTGTCTATACTTCCTAATTATCGATGGCACCATGCAATTCTTCATTCCAAGTTCAATTCCTGTTTCATATCTTCCTTGTATTTCCACACATTTTTCCTTTCCGTTAATTAATACACCTAATCTTTCCATAACATTTAATCCAATAATCATATCCATATTTAAACTTTTAACAATTAAAAACTCAGCTTCTCCTAAATTCGCTTCATTTACGTATACACGAACACAAACCATTTTATCGATTGTTGATAACTTTCCTTCAATTGCTGACCATATATTGACTTTTTTGATTCTACACATCCTTTTACCTAACGTTTTCTCATGCTTGATCACTATTTTCTCATTTATTAGTGAAAGTTCCCAACCACTGTCCACAAAGGCTAAATATTTACAACTATCTAATACCAAATAAATAAACGGTAACTTTCTTTTATTACTAAAACTATTTCCTAACAAAACATCTTTAAAACTATAAACAAATGTATTGAGAAGTAACTCTCCCCCCGCTAATACATCGAAGTTTTTTTTGTACATGGTTCGAAGTCTCTTGGTGTACCTGCACCACCTCAATCTTATCGTCATCCCTCTCATCTGGATTTGACGTCATGACTTGTTGTATGTGTGCGTTGTTTTCTTCATGTCGCCTTTGATATGTCTGAAAGCCGTTCTTTGTATTATCATTATTCCTTGGTGCCATGTTATTGTTATAGCCACCTGGTTTCTCAAATATTGTTCATTATATCCCTGATCTCCTCTTTCATAATTTTTATTCCAGAATTCGTATTTCTGTGTTTGTGGTTCTTGTCTCTCTTGTCGGTTATTGTACCTATTGTTATACTGGGGTGGTCAAAAATTATTTTTTTAAACCTCCTGATATTTTATGGAAAATCTCTTGCGTATAATCCTCTTTGTCGATCTATATAACTGGTTTTATATTGCGTTCTACTAATATCGTTATTTACTTGCCTGGTTTGAATAGTTTTGTCTTCTTTAATTGATTTTGCCGTGTCATAATTTCGAATATGTTCTAATTGCCTAATTAAATTTTTCTATTACATACTCTTCTCTGCTTACAATATGTTTTCCATAAGTTCCTGAAATTAAATTTATTCTTACCCCCATTTGTTGAGCGTTGCTCCAGTATTGGTCCATAAATAAATTTCTAAATTGCTCATAATTTGTGTACGTACCTTTTATAATTTCATGCCATTTTTCTACATTTCCTGTCAGTGTAGCGTTGATTATTTGTATTTTTACAGCTTCTTTTTCATGTCTATCTATCTTGACTAGTTTTTCAAGAAAGGACATTGGTTGTTCCCATTTTCGTCCTTCAAATTTTGGTAATATTTCTCGTGTAAACTTATAATCATTAATATAAGTGCATCGAGTTGTTTGTCCCTGTTCTAAATCTTTAACTTTGTTTTGTATTTCCGTGATCGTTCCTTCTACCATTACTAAATTTTTGTTCATTTAATTTTTTTTTATTTCTACATTTTGTACTATTTCTTTTCTAAATCTTGACTCGTCCTCGTTATTTTGATTAAAGATGGTAAAGTCTGAGTGTACCTTTCTTCGTTTCGTACGTCCACCATCCGTACCTCTTTGCTGATACCTTCTACTTGCATTATAATTCTTTCATTGTTTGTTTTTACATTGTTTTGCACATTTTGTCTAATTTTTATTACATTTTCTTTAACGTCCCCTCTTAATGTTGCTTTAAATTCTTGCACTTGTTGTTGTATCTCCGATTTAAAACTTTCTATGTGTTCTGCCAAATCCTTTCAACAAATTTTTATCTGTTCCTTTAACTGTTGTGTTATTTTTCGATGGTTACCTTCAAGCTTTTGTTCTAACCTTGTTTGATTTTCTTTTAATTCTAGTTGACTCTCTTATCTCTAGTTGACTTTTTTCCATTTCCCGTTGACCCTCTCTTATCTCTAGTTGACTTTCTTTCATCTCTTGTTGGCTCTATCTTACCACAGTAAGTTTTTCTTCAATTTTTCCATCTAATTCTTTTAGAAAACTTAAAATCATGTGTATATTGTTGGCTGTATCTGTCTTTTCTTTGATTTTTTGATTTTTTTCTCATTCCACAATTATAATTTTTGGTTTGGTGTAAATTTCTTGTTCCTCTACTGTACCTGTGTTCACTTTATTATTACTTTGTTCAAGCTGTATTACTTTTTGCGATAGGTTATCTTGCAGCCCATATCTTTTTCCCGATCTCGTATGAAAATCGTCTTGTTTTTCCATTTTTATGCGGTACTGGCTCCACCAGTATTTTATTTTAGGTTTTATGTAAAATTACGGATTATTGGTATGGTTGTTTTAAATTTTTCTTATATGTAATAATAAATAGTTAATTTATTGTATAAAGTCAAAGTTTGATGATACTCTTTTGTTAGTTATGGTTATCTGTTGTCAAAACAGTAAATGTCACAAATTTGTCACTTATTTATCTTTATAGTTTTGAAGCCTACACGTAAGGTGCCATTTATGTCATGTATTTTAATATAGAAATATAAAAATTTGTATTTTTTTTAACAATCAGACTCTCTAAATGGGTATTATATAAATATTCTTCTCCGACTAAATATTGCTCTTACTCACTAAATTAACGATCTCAGGTGGGGTTCAAATTTTATCATTAATTGAATATAAATTAAGTTTCCTTTATAAAATGGTTTAAAATAGATCGCTTCAATATTTAAGTTTTTCTTATTTTCAAATTTTACTTAAATAAATAAATAGTTCAAAAACTTACGGTTTGAATCTTCAATTTTTTCAGTGTTATAATGGTTCCTTTTAACTGTTATGTTAATTCTTTAAGTAGTAGTTTATGTCCTCCTAAAGTTTCAATACAAATTAGTAATGATTAAATACCATTTATACAAAATTTCCACTTCAAAATGATCTGTCAAAATTTTAGAATATTTGACAGATCAAATATTTTCTATGGAAGTGCTGTATAGAATATTTTTTGGCTCTTTCCAAATTTTAATCTGTATAATGATTAACTTATATAGAATAATTACTGTGATACAATTTTTTTTATACTATTACAATAAATAATAAATTTAAACTTCCCCGAATAATTTTGTAAACTTTGATTCTTGTTACTTCAGAAAATTTTTAGCTTCTTTTACTTCTCTAAAAAAAATTTACACTGTAGACGTATAGTTTATATTCTTCTAAGACTATTTTCATTTCAATTTTGTTTTCTTGATATATTTTGACAGCATTTTCAAATGTTCATAAATTAATCTTTGTCTTTTACCAAATATAATTTTGACACTTATTTTCTGTAATGTCCTTTTAAAATTGGTTTTTAATGACACAAGACTTGACGTTTTAGATTAACTATTATTTTCTTTTTTCTGATAGAGACATTTAACTTCAAAAAACAATAGACTTCTAAATACAAAATAAACTTTCTTCTTTTAATATATATCAATTTAATCTAATTCGATAATAAAATGTTCTTTATAACTTAATATTGTTTATCTAATTTAAAATCACCATTATAATACACTTCTTTAATAATATTTAGGAACATTTACTAATTACGACTATTCGCTTCAAAATTATTGAATAAGTGTCTTTTCCTCATTTATTTACTTCCTAGGTAACCTTTCCTAGCTGTTTCTATTTTATTTTTATATTTTCCAGACCTACTATTTTCTATATTATAATCTATACTGTATTCTAGTCTTTTTAAAACGAGCTCAATCTTCTTCCAGAATACAGTTCCTTAATTCCAAAAATCTCACCACAATATGAAAAAGAACTTCTTGTATAAATAGTTCTTAAGTTTATGAACCAGCCACGGCAGATCATATACGTAGTAAAGCATTCCTTAAAACATATTAACTTATACAACCACGCAAAATTTGGCTACGTCAAATCTGTTCTGTTAATTCCAATGGGTGTATCAACAAATGTCTTTGAAACTGCAATATTACCTTCAAACGATACTAAAATTAATTATTTTTATTGTGCCGAAAACTCTATTTACACAAACAACAGTTCTTTATTTTTCAAGCTTAGTATACAAGCCTTTTTAACAACTCGTAGTTACAATGAAATTTGCTAAAAGCTCTCTCCAAGCGATTTATTTTCAGCTAATTGTTAATAATACAATTACTAGCTTCTTAAACTACGATGCTGTCTTCTTAATTACTTATCATCGTGGCACAACATTAACTATCCAAGAATTATTTAGTAATTTATATTATCAGTAGAGTAAGTTATTTCAACAGAGGGTCATCTATATCGAAAGTAATTTATGTCACATTTGTACCACTACTTATTTTATATTACAACTATCAAAGCTTTAAGCTAGAATTTATCATAATCATAGCGTCAATCGGAAATCAACTTCTTCTTATTCTTCTTTGGCAATTAAACCACTCATGGTTTTTAAAATCATCTCTATTTACGTTTCGATCCATGACCTAGATCGTTGTCAAACTAGTAATTTCAGGTTTGATATTCATGACATAAATTGAAGGTGACTTTGATTTAATGATGTTCGATACATTTGGTTTGAGTATATTAGGGAAAAATTTTAAAGTTTAAAAGAATAATTGCCTTCAATTTGTGTTTGCGTCCTAGGAACGACTTTTTATGTAGCCAATTCGCTTAAAGTGAAATCAGCAGATTAATTTTTATTGTTAAATTTCATATAAATTCAATAACTTGAAGATTGGAAAACATTTTTTAACATGTTTCTATTTATTCAATTGGGAGGATGGTTATTAAGGAAGTGGCGATTACGTTACAGTAAGGCTTAAGCAGTCATTTTTTTATACTTATTTTGAGGGGAACAAACTCATTATGATTTAGGCTACCTCTTTGGTAGATTTTAACATAGTTCTGAGGCGACCCTATGGCGGGTTTACACTTGTCAGATACCAATGTTGTTCTATGAATATTTTATATAGTTCTGAGGCGACCCTAAGGCAGGTTTAGACTTGTCAGATACAAATATTGTTCAACGAAGATTGTATATAGATGTGAAGCGACCTTATGGTGGGTTTACACTTGTCAGATACCAATACTGTTCAACGGTGATTGTATATGGTTCTGATGTAACTCTATTGCTGGTTTACACTTGTCAGATACCAATGCTGTTTTACAGGGGTTGCTAATATGCTTATTGTTACGTAATTAGTTATTATAGGTATAAATAGAAATCATGTATGTAGGCTGCATTTCATGTTAACATCGCAAGGAAAACCCAGGAAAAACTTGCAATGCTACCTAGATATTGGGGGCATTTTATATTTATTTGCTATTTCTTTTAGTAATGAAATCCATTTGATTAATGGGGGGGTTAAGGAGTGATATAAAATTGATAAAGATATGCTAATTACAGGGAAGGACCAATTGCTTTTGTAGCAATAACGATGACGGTGGAGCGGTTATGTAATAACTACAACTACACCAAACTACTTAATAAAGGGTATAAATACCTTTTATCCTGTGCCGCTGGGGGCAATAAACATTCACACACAAAGAGCTTCCGACGGACCACCAGTAACACGCTCGACCGGGTGATGGTGTCGCTTCAAAAGCTCTCTCACGACCGTCTTCTGCAAGGGTTCGAAGGCGACTCTCTTCTGTAAAGGCTCGAGTACGACTGTCACTTCACGCACTCATTGCCGGTATATAATGTTTCACCGACAACTGTAGGATGCACGCACTGACGGTATTTATTGTCACAAAATACCGAATTGTTCGATGATGACGTAACATACCGCCCACCAAATTCATAGAATTTTGAAAAGGAGGGAAGTAGGTTGGGTGAAGGAAATCACATGGGATTTGACCTTGCTAGGAAAACAGGTAACGAAAGATAGGGTGGTGCACTACAGCGAGCGATATTACCAACTATGCAAAAATAAAATATATATGTAAATAAGCAAATATGTAAAATAATATACTACTATACATGTAAAAATGTGTATATACATCTAAACATAAAATAAAATTAAAATACCGGTAGCGGCGCTAGTTTGACCAAAGGTCGTTTTAATGTGCCATGTGCCGTTTTGATTTCAGCGACACGTATAATACCGTCTGCACCGGGAAAGGTATTAATAATACGACCAAACTTCCATTGAAGTGGAGAAAGCTGGTCGTCCTTGATGAGGACAATAGTGTCCTTTTCAACTTGTCGGACACCTACCTTAGAGTGCCATTTAACCCTTTGATTCAGAGTATGTAAGTACTCATGGCTCCAGCGAGCCCAAAAATCTTGTTGGAGTTTTTGCAGGAGTTTCCACCTGTTTTTTAATGGTAAAACGTTGGTTGAATGGTCCTCGTCTGGTGGTGCAGAAAGAGGCTCCATGGTGAGGAAATGACCTGGTGTTAAGCAACGCAAGTCATTTGGATCCGAACTCAAAGCGCAGAGTGGCCTTGAATTTAGAACAGATTCAATTTGCGTAAGAACTGTGTAAAGTTCCTCAAAAGTAAGTTTTTGTTCGCCGATTACGCGAGCTAGGTGTGTCTTTACCGTCTTAACACCGCTTTCCCACAAGCCACCGAAGTGAGGGGCGCTAGGTGGATTAAACGACCACTTTATCTTTTCTGAGGTTACTGCATTATGCAGATAACTCGTAAGCTGACGATAGGCACCTACAAAATTAGTACCGCAATCGCTAAATATTTGAGAACAGCGTCCTCGACGTGCTATAAATCGTCGCAAAGCGGCAAGAAACGCGTCTGCCGACAAATCCGAAACAAGTTCAATATGTGCTGCCTTAGTGGCAAAACAAACAAAAATACATATATAGGCCTTAAGAGTTTTAGAGCCTCGCAGGCGGTTAGCCTTTATTAAAAGAGGGCCAGCAAAATCAACACCAACAATACTGAACGGTTTGATTTGGGTAATACGTGCTGCCGGTAGGTCTCCCATAGGAGGAGTTACCAGGACCGGTTTGGTACGAAAACATCTATGACATGATGATAAATAATTTCGGATTGAATTTTTAATAGAAAGGATCCAGAAATTCTGTTGGATAAGATACGCTGTGGTATTAACACCAGGATGGCAATACCTTTCATGAGTTGACCGAATGATAAGTTCGGTTAATCGGTGCCGCTGAGGCAATAACGCAGGAAACTTTTCGGAATAGGAAAGCGAAGAATGTGTCAAGCGCCCACCTACTCTTAAGATGTTTTGTGGATCAACAAATGGAGAAAGTTTTCGCAAGCTTTTAGGTAACTTACGGTTTGCCTTGATCGAAGCTATTTCCTTTGAAAATGTAACATTTTGTACATGCCGAACGATAATCATGAGAGCATTGTGTAATTCAATGTCTGTTAAGGGACCAGTATGACGTTGAGCCATGGGTTTAGAAAATCTATAAATGTAAGCCACGATGCCTTGGATTTTATATAACGATGAAAAGCGACTTAGTAAAATGTCAATGACGTTTGGATCTGTTTGAGCGACAAATGTTAGGATCTTCTTTTCCGTAGTTACCTCAGCAATTGAGGTTGACAATGTTGGTTGAGGCGGCCACGAGTCACTAGGGTAGTGAAGCCATTCAGGCCCCGCCCACCATAGCGAACATGAAATAACCGCGCTTGGGATTAATCCCCGAGATGCAGGATCAGCCGGATTATGCGAAGATTTAATATAAAACCATCGGCTAGGTGCAATGATTTCTTGAATGTGGCTAACACGGTTTGCCACACAAGTTTTCCAACGAAAAGGTGGAGAACGTATCCAAGTGAGAGCGACCGTAGAATCACTCCACGCTGAAACATCGGAGATGTCAATCAAGCCTTGATAAGACCGAATGGTAAAAGAAAGTAAATCGGTTAATAAAACGGCGGCACATAATTCCAAACGTGGAATTGAAATGCGCTTAATTGGAGCTACTTTTGTTTTAGCGGTTACAAATTGTACAGTTATTTCTCCAGTAGTTTGATTTATGAACTGGAAATACACTACCGCTGCATACCCTACCTCGCTAGCATCGCAAAACCCATGCAAATGACAAGTAAAAGGATCCGAAGGGGGTAAACAACGTGGTAACTTTAATGACGATAATAACGGCAATTCTTTTTGATACTGCTGCCATTCAGACGAAATGTCTGCTGGTGGGATGTCATCCCAATTTAAACCTAACATCCACAGATGCTGGATTAGGCGTTTTGCAAAAAGTGTTAGTGGGGCTAAAAACCCTAATGGATCATATATTCTGGCAACTTGCGAAAGTATGTTGCGCTTTGTACATATTGGATTTAATGGTTTAACCCGAAATGAGAAAATATCTTCTGTAGGTGACCATTGAAGACCTAATATTTTTATTGATTCGTCAGAATCTAAATCGAGAGAAGTATATTGGCAAAAATCTGACGGAATGCCTTCCAAAATAGAAACTGAATTAGAACTCCATTTTCGAAGTTCAAAACCAGCCAAATGTAAAAGTCGGATAAGTTGATCTTTAATTTCGCGGTCCGATTGTATAGAATCTCCACCGGCGACGAAATCGTCAATATATAGATTTGACCGTATAGCCTCAGCGGCTAACGGAAACCTTTTGCCTTTGTCAATGGCTAATTGCTGAAGAGTTTTTAATGCTAGATAAGGCGATGACTTAATACCATAGGTCACTGTATTAAGCTGATAAGTCTGAATGGGTTCTTCTGCGGAGAACCGCCAAACAATTAACTGAAACTTTCGATGTTCTTCGGTAACCAAAATTTGTCGATACATTTGGCGAACATCACAAGTAAAAACGAAACGATGAGTACGAAATTTCAATAAGATTGACGAAATGTCATTTTGGAGACTAGGTCCAGCCAATTGAGTGTCATTAAGTGACACGTTGCTTTTAGCCTTTGCAGAGGCGTCAAAAACCACACGAATTTTAGAAGTATGACCTTCTTCTTTAAACACAGGGTGATGGGGTAAAAAATAATTATCGTTCCCAACGGGCGGAGAATCGAGTAATGCCATATGACCCGCATCAAGATAGTCCTGCATGAAATTGTTGTACTGTGCGCGTAGCTGCGGTTGAGCATGCAATTTGCGCTCTAACGAAAATAGTCGTTTTTTAGCCATCTCAAAGCAATTATCAAAAACGGGCAAAGTATCGTTGAACGGTAACGCAACAATAAAACGACCGCTAGGGTCACGAGAAAACGTGTTTTCAAAAATCAAATCTGCCTTTTCTTCTTCTGGAGAAGTATAAGGCTTGGATGGCAGTTCTTCCATCTCCCAAAACCGCCTTAGGGTCTGGTCGATAGGATCTTCTACAGAAGTAAAAAATGCTTGGACAGTATCAGACTGCAAGCTTTTTGTGGGACCAAGAATAGTCCAACCAAAAATTGTATTTATGGCGGCAGGCTGAAGAAACTTGCCATGTATAACACCGCCATTGATGATGAACGGATAAACATCTGCTCCAAGGAGCATGTCAATAGTTCCTGGAGAGTTCCAGGTCGGGTCTGCAAAGTGCAGGCCGCATAAGTGTTCCCAATTATTAGGAACTTCAACGCTAGGTAATTTGCCAGATATTGACGAAAGCACAAAAGTTGTGACTTCTAGAGATTTTTCAGAGTCTAACATAGAGCGAATAGTGCAGCTGACGGCACCTCTATTGACTGCTGAAGTTGTTTGCCCAAGTCCATAAATCGGAACTTGAGAACGTATGCGTGGAAGCCAAAGTTTGCTCACGCAATCGTCTCGAATAAAGCTAGCTTGGGAGCCAGGGTCTAAGAGTACCCTGATCGGTTTTTATCTACCAGAACGATCTTGAACTTCCACAACAGCAGTGGAGAGTAAGACAGTAACCCCAAAATTTGGATTCGTCTGTGAAGACAAAACATTTGCCGGAATAGGAGAGGCTGACTGCGTCCTATTGGCATTTTTATGCATAGGTGTAGCGATCGGTTCAGCTGAACGGCTAGAAGCAGGTTGCGGTTCAAAATGTAGCAAGGTATGATGCGGCTTGGCGCAAGTTCGACAGGAATTATAAGATTTGCATTGCATGGACGCATGGTCTGTTCGTAAACAATTTAAACAAAGGCGTAAGCGTTTGTCAATGTCGAAACGTTCCGTCGGAGTTTTCTTTAGAAACGATTAACATCTATAAATTAAGTGATTGCCCTTGCAAGAAGGACAATGGTGCGAAAATGAATTCTTTGAGTCACTGGAGCTACTTGGTGTGTCCAGTGAAACTACGTTAGAAGAAACTCTTGGTTTAAATTGAAACGCTGAGGATTTCTTAGGCACTGATGTGTGAGATGTATGGACAGTCGTCGAATAAGAAACAGGTGCGGTTGAAGAAAAGGTTTCCAACGCTGCACATTGTTGAGTTAAAAAATATCTCAAATCCTCGAAATTGGGTATTTGTTTCGGATCCGATTGGAGTTCGAAGCGTTTTCTAGTGAACGGATCGAGTTTTTCTAAAAGCAAATCGACTAGAATAAAGTTCCAATGTTCAGTGGGAAACTTTAAGTTAGTTAGAACAGCAAGGTTCTCTGAAAACAATCAATAAGTGCCCTAAGTTTCTTAGGGTCTTCTGATTTTAAAGGTGGAAAGTCTTTCATTGCTTTCCAATGCAAAGTTGCCAATAAACGCGGGTTGCTAAATCGCTCACGCAAGGCGTTATAGGAAATAATAAAAGTATCCCCCGAAATGGGTACAGATTTAACGATTCTTAAAGACTCCCCGCTACAACAATTAATAAGGTGATTTAATTTTTCGATATTGGACAGCGACGCGTTATTATAGACCAGACTGTCAAATAAATCGATAAAAGATGCGAACTCAGTTACCTCATTCTTAAAGAGTGGGAGCTTTAACGGTACCAATTTTGATACCGTGCTGCTTGGAGCATTTTCGATGATTTGTGGTGCTTTCATTTCTTGCATCGTTTCGAGATGCAGGAGTATGCAAAAATAAGCGGAATCTACTTCCTTCCGTACAGCGTTGTAAGTTAATGATTCTACCTCGTCACAGCAAGCTTAGACAGCAATTAAAATTTTGTTGAAATTTGTATAAAGGTCAGTTACTCCCCTTGTTTGAATAAGGAACAACGTTTTTAAACTTGGGTCACTTTGTATAGTGTTACAAAGCTCAAACATTTCTATAATACGTGTTTTCAGTAATTCTAGTTCTACTACATGTGCCTTCTTCGGAGCCATAGTGACTGTTATTGTGAAAGGCCTACAATAAAATGTTGTAAAACGGTACCGCTCAAGATGTACACTGAGAAATATTAAAATATTATGAGTTTGTTCAAAGCACGAAAAGGTAAGACAGCGTATAAACCAATAAATCACGTTTTATGACCATTAGCTTGCAATGTGGGTCTTAAAACGAGACGTCGAAAACCTACCGGTTTGTCAAACAAAGCGTGAAGATAAGATTTACAGCTTAACAACCCGGGCGGTTACGGTCGGCCTTTACTTCAAAGCTCACAGAAACGTGGTTTTAACGTATTTGCCGAAAGATGCAGCTTAACGTGTTTGCAAGAAGCGTTCAGCTTTTACATTTTATTACTCCTGCAGATGTTCAATATTTACTGCAAACCGACTGAAAAGGGTTGCATGTGATAGAAAACGTACAATAGCTTTTAAATACAAAGCAAATCCCTTTCCTTTTTTATTTAAGAAGTATAAAGCGACTATAATTTTCAGGTTTCTGTGCTTTATACCGCTAAAATAAATTTAAAACTGAAAGCTAACAAATTTTATATTATGGATTTGTTTGTAATTAAAACGCTTGCTGGTTTCAATTACGGCGAAATCGCTTAATCTAAAGACAGTATAAATAATATTTACACATTTTAACCCGCTACATATGGAGCTTGAACACAAATTTTAAAAGCTAAAATACTACTTAAAAGCTCGCTGGTGTGCAAAATGATATTTAATTTAGGACATGCGTATACCATAGGACTGATAAATCCGGATCGACTTTAGGACCAATGATTAGATTGGGGAAGTTAAAGAGTGATATAAAATTGATAAAGATATGCTAATTACAGGGAAGGACCAATTGCTTTTGTAGCAATAACGATGACGGTGGAGCGGTTATGTAATAACTACAACTACACCAAACTACTTAATAAAGGGTATAAATACCTTTTATCCTGTGCCGCTGGGGGCAATAAACATTCACACACAAAGAGCTTCCGACGGACCACCAGTAACACGCTCGACCGGGTGATGGTGTCGCTTTAAAAGCTCTCTCACGACCGTCTTCTGCAAGGGTTCGAAGGCGACTCTCTTCTGTAAAGGCTCGAGTACGACTGTCACTTCACGCACTCATTGCCGGTATATAATGTTTCACTGACAACTGTAGGATGCACGCACTGACGGTATTTATTGTCACAAAATACCGAATTGTTCGATGATGACGTAACACCATTGTTTACTGAAAGTCACGGATTTGTTTGCTACGCAGTTATTTTTATGTAGGGTTATATAAGCAGCATCTTTGATTTTGCGTTTTTGGTGGTCTTCTTCTTTGTCGATAATTTTTGCGTTCTCCTATTTTATTTTATGACTGTAGTCCCATGCATGTTGGCAAATCATGGATTTTTCAAATTTTCTATTTTCTATATATGATTTACGTTCTTTTACTCGAACTTCAAATGGTCTGAAACTTTCCTGTATATAAAACTTGTTACATTTGCACGGTATTTTATAGATGCAGTTTTTTGAACTTTGTATTGCGTTTTTGGGTGTTGTTTTTGTTAATTGTGCTTTTAGTGTACTGTTGGTTCTAAATACTGTTTGAATTCTGAATTTGTTTTGCATTCTTTGTATTTTTTCGGAAAATCCTTTTATGTATGGTATTGAAAGCATTTTTTGGTGCGTATCGTTGTTTCTGTTATCTTCTTTATTCATTTCTTTCTCTATTATTCTTTTAGGATACTTGTTTTTTATTAGTGTACATCTGATTAAGTTTTTCTCTTTCTTAAAATTTATTTGTTTGATGATATTAATTTTGCTTTATCATACAATGTTTTGATAATTCCTCCAAAAAACTGCATCTACAAAATACCGTGCGAATGTAACAAGTTTTATATAGAGGAATGTTCCAGACCATTTGAAGTTCGATTAAAAGAACATAAATCATATATAAAAAATAGAAAATTTGAAAAATTCATGATTTGCCAACATGCACGAAACTCCAGTCATAAAATAAAATGGGAGGACGCAAAAATTATCGACAAAGAAGAAAACCACCAAAAATGCAAAATCAAAGAAGCTGCTTATATAACGCTACATAAAAATAACTGCGTAGCAAACGAATTCGTGACTTTCAGTAAACAATAGATTCCGTTACTAAAAGAAATAACAAATGAAAATCAAATGCCCACAATATCTAGGTAGCATTGTAAGCTTTTTCTGGGTTTTCCTTGCGATATTAACATGAAATACAGCCTACACACTTGATTTCTATTTATACATACAATAACTAATTACGTAACAATAAGCATATTACCAACCCCTGTAAAACAGCATTGGTATCTGACAAGTGTAAACCCGCCATAGGGTCGCCTCAGATCCATATACAATCTTCATTGAACAATATTGGTATCTGACAAGTGTAAACCCGCCTTAGGGTCGCATTAAAACCATATAAAATAGTCAGGGAACAACATTGGTATCTGACAGAACCATGTTAAAATCTACCAAATAGGTAGCCTAAAAAGTTTTTTCTCCCTCAAAATAAATATTAAAAACGACTGCTTAAGCCTTACGGTAACGTAGTCGCCACTTCTTTAATAACCGTCTTGCCAATTGTATAAATAGAAACATGATAAAAAGTGTTTTCCAATTCTCAAGTTATTGAATTTATTTGAAATTTAACAATAAAAATGAATTAGCTGATTTCACGTTAAGCGTATTGGCAACCCAAAGAGCAACTATACCATCCGATTTCGGGTCCAGTGGTGTTATTGGGATCTTTACCATATCCAGAAACCCACAAACTCTAAGAATTAACGCTGACTCAAAATTTCTGCCCTGATCGACGTGCAATTCCACAGGAACACCAAAGCGGCAAAACATTTCTTTTACCAGCACATCAGTAACGGTTGGAGCTCCTTGGTTCGGTATAGCATACACTTTGGTCGACTTCGAAAAATAGTCCATAGCTACCAAGATACACCTATTCTCGGAGCCGGTCTCAAGGAGTCGACCGGTAATGTTGATTGCCACTCACACAAAGGGGCTTCTCACGTTGAATTGTCTCATTGAGCGTTACGGTTTCTCAATAGTGCACATAGCTGACACTTGCGGAACCACTCTTTTACATCGTTTTTGCAGCCTACGATGTAAAATCTTCCTCGGACTTTCTCCAGAGTCGTCTTAACACCGAAGCGTCTTCTCGAGATCCCATTAAGCAAATGTTCTAAAACATCTGAGAACGAGTGTCATCCAAGACCGTTCAATGCACATCCGTATTACGATGACATACCAGCACGGTGCTCCTTATTGAATTCATACTCCTACTGCTTTTCTATCTATCTGGCGACTTCCTCATATGAGTTTCTAAACAGTAATATCTACGTCAGGGCGGTGTTATCGGTTCTCATGTGAAATTTTCTCCCGTAGAGGTATGTAAAGAGGCGTTTTACCGATTTCACCACAGCCAACAGTTCCCGCTTTGTAATGCAATAATTCCGTCCCGGTTTTCAGAGCACCCTACTAAAGTAACCAGTTACCGTCTCTGGCCCGTCTTGCATCTGGAATACTACACTTCTGAGGGTAGTATTGCTTGCGTCTGTATCCAAGCTGAATTTGACTTACGACCGAGGATAGCTTAATATCAGAGCTGTTGCCGAAAAGTGCCTTGGTTATTGAAACGCATTCGGGCAATCTTGATCTCAAATGTAATTACGTTACGTTGGTGAAGGGCTTGTCAATATTTGCCAACCCGAAAACGGACCGTTTATAGTAAGTGCACAACCCTGCAAATCTGCGTAACTGATGTTTGTCTTTAAGCGTTGGCCACTCTTGTACTGCCTTAATCATTTCCGGGCCTGTCGTTACTCTTTTGCTTGAAACTACGTGCCCTTCGTATTTCACTTCTTTGCTTACTAATTGACACTTCTTCAGATTCAGCTTTAGATTGGCTTTCCTGAGTCTTCGATACACTTTTTTTAAATTTCCTAAGTGTTCCCCAAACGACTTCTTAATCACGAGCACATCATCCAAATATACAAGACACCTTTTGAACGACAGCCTACGCAGAATGTTATCCATTAAACGTTTGAAGGTGACAGGAGCGTTGTAGAGTCAAAATGGCATGACTGTAAATTGCCACAGGCCAATACCAATAGTCTTTTCCAGATCTTTGGGTTCCACATCTACTTGCCAGGAACCACTCTTCGAAACAAAAGTCGTGAACCATTGCGGCCCTGAAAGTGTATCTAGGACAGGGATTCTCACCACCGTGCTGCTGCACTTTCGTGTATCGCCAAATTTTTGAAGTGTACCGCCAAATTTTAGAAATGCAAACAAAAATGCTATTTTGTATGTACTTTATAGAGTTCCGTACCTTATAAGGTATAACGGAACCTTTATAAGATCACTCTCGTGTTCCTTCCGTCCATCTGTCACAGAGGTTTTTCTCAAAAACTATGTAACGCAGGCACTTCAAATTTGGCACAATGCTAGGTCTTTATGACGCGCACATATATCGACAGTCAAAAAATAAAAAAACGTTTTTAGATTAAAATGGCGGGGGTTAATTCGGTCAAAAGAAAAAAAGTTTTAATAAATATATCGTGTGAGGTATTATTTGAAAGAGGATTCTAAAAGGCTTATAAAATTATTTTTTTTATAATTTTCGGTCCAGTAGTCTTGATGATATAGCTCAAAATGCACCAAAAATTACCGTCCCCCTCCCCACCCTGTTCCCCTACATTTTCAAAGCTAGAATTTTGATTTTAATAGAGATTGTAGCTATTAAGTCATAGATTATCGGAAAACTGCAGGGTTTTTTGACAGTGTAATAGTTGCTGGGTAAAAAAATTTTAAACACAGTAATAGACAACGTATTTACTAATAATGTACCAGTACAATGTGGGACAATATATTTATTCATTTTTCAGTTATCACAATCAAATTTGGATAAGATTTAAATATACATAAAAAATAAAAGCAGCTTAATTTGGTTTATTCATTGATTGAATTCTCACTGTAGTATTGGTACGGAACCCTAATAGTGCGAGCTCGACTCGCTCTTGGCTAACTTTTTTACAACAATTTATTGATACCGGAACGCTACGAGAAAAAGAAATCTTATGAGTTATACTTCAATCAATCACAGCGCGTTTTCGGTACTTTACCACTTTCGCGCACTACATCTGGGTTAGTATTATTCTAGTGACTTCGGTAACAACCAAGCACTTCTCATTTTTCTTGATTTTGTTTGGGAATTAAACCACTCATAGTTGTTAAAATCGCTTTACTTACTTTTCGATTTAGGATCTAGGATCGTTTGACATTTATGACATAAGTTGAAGAGGACTTTGATTTATTAATATTTGGTTTGAATATATTATGAAAAGTTTTAAGTTTAGAAGAATGAGTGCCTTCAATTTGTGTTGCGCCCTGGGAATGACTTTGAGGCAGCCAAAATGCGTAGTGTGAAATCAGTTGATTAATATTTATATAGTTAAATTTCATATAAATTCAATAACTTGAGGATGGGACAACATTTTTTAACATGTTTCTATTTATACGGTTGAGAGGACGGTTATTGAAGAAGTGTGCCAATATGTTACCGTAATGCTTAAGCAGCCGTTCTTTTATATTCATCTTGAGGAAGAAAACTTATTATGATTTAGGTAGATTTTAACATGGTTCTGAGGCGAGCCAATGGCGGGTATATACTTATCAGATAGCATTGCTATTTTACGGGGGCTGTTGATAAGCTTGTTGTTGTGTAATTAATTATTGTCTGTATAAATAGCAATCATGTATGTAGGCTGTATTTCACGTTAATATCGCAAGGAAAACCTAGGAAAAACTTGCAATGCTACCTAGACATTGGGGCATTTGATTTTCACTTGTTATTACTTTTAGTAATGGAATCCATTGTTTACTGAAAGTCACGGATTCGTTTGTTATGTAGTTAGTTTTAAGCAGCTTCTTTGATTTTTCAAATTTTTGTATATGATTTATGTTCTTTTAATCGAACTTCAAATGGTTTGGAACTTTTTCCTATATAAAACTTTTTACAATCGCTCGGTATTTTGTAGATGAATTTTTTTGAATTTTGTATTGCGTGTTTGAATTTTGTTTTTGTTAATTATGTTCTTAGTGCTTTGTTGGTTCTAAATACTGTTTCGATTTTGAATTTGTTTCTTATTCTTTGAATTTTATGGAATAATACTTTTATGTATGGTATTGAGAGCATTTTTTGATGCGTATCGTTGTTTCTGTTTTCTTCTTTTTTATTTGTTCTTTCTCTATTATTCTTTTAGCATACTTATTTTTTAATAGTGTACATTTGATTAAGTCTTTCTCTTTCCTTAAAATTTCTTTGTTTGATGATATTAATTTTGCTCTATCGAACATGGTTTTGATAATTGCTCGTTTGACACAGTGTGTTTTTGCTAACTAGAATATCTAAAAATGGACGTTTTCCATGTTGCTCTAATTCATATGTGAATTTAATAGTTGGTTCTACTTTGTTAATTGAATCTACAAAGTTTTTAATTATTTCTGTATTAAGATGCCAAGTAGCATAAACATCATCTACGTATCTCCACCAGATTAGTGGCTTCGATTTTTGTGCAAATATTACATCTTTTTCGAATTTTTCCATGAATATATTACTAAATATTGCCGATAGTAGAATTCCCATCGCCAATCTGAAGATCTGTTTGTAGAATTGATCATTTATTTGAAAATACGTAGTATTGATGCATATATCAAGTAATTCCATGATCGATGACATACTTAGTTTTGTTATTTCTTTAAGGTTGTCATCTTTTTGTGGTTTGTTTTTATAATATTAAGCGTGTTGTTTACAGGGACCCTTGTGAAGAGATTTACTACAGCAAACCTTACCATGGTGTGTGAATTTTCGATTTTAGTGTTTGATAATTCTTCTAAAAAGTGTTGGTTGTTTTTTATGAAAGAATTCGCTTTGCCTACTAATGGATTTATAATTTTTAGGAGAAATTTTGTTAAATTACGGCATGGTGAATCTATGGAGATTACGATTGGTCTCAAATGAATGTCTCTCTTATGAATTTTTGATAGACCGTTAAAGTGGGGTGGTTTACTGTGATGTGGGACCAATTTGTTTCTTTCTTTGTTTTCGAATTCATTTTTAAATTTATATAGAGTTTTATATATTTTATTTTCAATTGATTTTGTTGGGTCCTTTTCTAAACTAGAGTAATGCTCAGTGTTTAACAGTTCGTTGACTTTTGCGTTGTAATCGCTTTTATACATTACTACTGTTGCATTGCCTTTGTCAGCAAGTAGAATTATAATTGAATTATCGTTTTTTAGATTGGGAATTGCTTTTATTTCGTTACTACTTGCATTTGGTTTTATTTTGTGATTCTTTTTCATTTCGCTTTTTAATTCTTCTCTAAATTCGTTTGCTTGATCTTCTTCGAGTTGATTCGTTGTTCTCTCAATACAGCTGATTATTTAAATTTTGGTATGCATTTTGCTGTTACTACAAAGTTTAGGCCTTTTGATAGAATTAGTTTTTTGTGTCGTTAATAGTTCTGTTTGATAAATTTATGACGGTGTTTAGCATGGTATTGTTGTTTTATAATATTTTAGTTTGCGTGTTACTTTTCTCTATAAATTAAATTTCTTCTAGTGTGTAACGGGCATTTTTATGGTTTTAACGTTTTACGCTTTTATACTCAATTCGTAAGTACCTTCCTGCAATTACTAGTTCTATATTTTATATTTATTAACTCGTGTATATTAATTTAAAAAGATAGATAAATTGAAGATTAATTCTCATTAATAAATAAATTCCAACTTATCGAAAACGATAAACAGCCTGTAATTAATTGTTAGATACGATTGTTACATTCACGTTTCAGATGTTCCTTATGTTATTAGCGAAGTAGATAAGAGTCGATAAGCGGTTATAATAGCGACGCGGAGTTGTAGTTTGCTCTTCGTTCTTATATATATTAATTACATTTGACGGACGGCTTTATTTGCTTACGCGTATTTTACTAATATGTGGTTTTAGTTGTTTGTCTTGTGAAATAGCAGTCGTGTTTCGTTCTTGGTTGCTATATATTAATTACGTGGAAAATACTGTTTTCTTTTTGCTTTAAGAATAGTGAGAATTAATGCGGTCTCAATTTTCGAATTGTTATGAACAAGTGCGGCACGATTTTTAGTTGTCTTTCTTGCGAAATAAAACTTGTACATTAACTGTAAAGAAAAGTGGAGTGCTAATTTCGATTGAAAGATGTTTTTATAGGCAAACGTGTTTGACTCGACCGCACGTGTTTGTTTTTACGGAACATTTGACTTAGTGATTACGCGTTGCTTTACTAATTGTGTTTTTTTTGTTGCTTTGTCTTTTGATATTTAAACTGTGTGTGCGATCTAGTTTCACGGTCCTTTTGTTTTTTTTCAAAGTAGTGCATACTTTGGATTATTTAAATACAGTTGATACTGTAGTTCTGAATTTTTCTAACCACAAAGAATCTAAAATAGATCATTGTTTGCACAAATTTCGTTATCCAAAAGCATTAGATTTTTCTTTGTTACCATAGGTAGCAAATATAACACCTCACGTTACTATTAGTTCAATGCATTACATCGTGGCTTGAAAGCCCGTGATTCTAACTTGTTATTACTATGTTTTACGATTTGTGTTACAAAATATTTCTAAATTATTGTCTCAGGAAATAGAATTAACAAGAAATTTATCAATGCTACATAGTTCCATCAGCATGAGAATGTCTGCTGCTAACACCAGTGAGTAGTGATTAGTGTAGAGTGTAAGAAATTCCATCAACACTCTCACATTTAAGGGTGAAGTGCTTCGTTAGTGCAGGACATCGCGAATCCCACACTTCCATTGCAAGGAAGCGTTACTGCAGGACTTTTTGTAAGTTGAACTATTTCCTACTTGTTTTTATTTTAAATATATATCCGTTGTTTTGGCATATCTTTGTCGTTCTGATACCTTTTACAATAGACCTGCATGCTACTTTAAAACATACAAAAAAAAGACCGTAAGAAAAATCAATACTACTAAATTACTCATACCCATTGTGTCTTACCTATTTATTTACTGAATTACTCATATCAATTGTGTCTTACCTATTTATTTACTGAATTACTCATAGCAATTGTGTCTTACCTATTTATTTTTTTTACATTTTGTCTGATTTATGTTTAATTGGTGTGTGAGGAAACGTTTCTGCTACTCCCCAATATTACCTCACCTTGTACTAAACATTTTTCTGTATTGCTTTTACTGTTGTTATATTATATAGTTTATCTAAACAGTTTCTGTTATTTACATGCTACAAAGTACTGAATAGCTTAGATGTTTCATTGCTGCTATGCTAATTCTTTTTTTTTCAGGTTTGCTTAACTAATTAATTTTATTGCAGGTATTATCACTAACTCCTTACGGCCGCGTACATGGTATGTTGGTCTGCTTTCTACAACCCCCCCTACTCACCGATTGAGCCGGGTCACTTCCTTGATATCTTTGTGTTACTCGCGGCTGCCACGAAATAACGTAACAAATTTTTTTGATTAACGTGGGGCCCTTTAAAGAAAACGTAACAAGTGAGTTTCTTTTTGTTTGGAAAATTTCGATCCGTAGTAGGTTTTTGCACTAACGAGAATATTATCAAAATCATCTTTTATTACCGTTATTCGTATGAAATTTATAATGCCCTTAATATCTTGTTTTAACTTATAAATAATGTGTCGGTGGTTTTGTAGTTTTTCTTTCATCATAACTTGATTTTTTTCTAGAATCTTTGATAGTTTATTGCTTGTCTGACCACATTTGATCTGAATCCTTTTGGTATTATTTCGTTGTTTCTGCATTTTAAAGACAATGAAACACCATGTTTGGAGCATAACGCTATTTGCATTTGGAATATGTACATTAGACAACAAAGAAAGTTATGTGATTAAAGCTTTTCGGAATTTGCTGCTGTATGAGATTACGTTTGATCAGCTGGACGGATAAAGTTAGTAACCATAGTATTATAGAAATTCTTTAGTATTACGAGAGTGCTTAAAAGAGGGCGTGGTAGAATAATAAGAAATATCCAGAGGCATGAAGACATGGTTACAGTAGTTATTGCCAGAGGAGCAGCTCGCGTATATAGAGGAATACAAAGACTCAGATATACAGACAAGACCAGGAAAGACACAGGTAGATGCAGGGTGTTCCTAAATATCATGCACATACGGAAGCGTGTAATTCCTTGACTTATTTCATGACTAAAAATTCGTATAAACATAGATTTGCAGACGCTTCGTTATTGATTGACACGGTGATAAAATTTCAAGATTTTTTAGTTTTTCTATGTAGCTTGCTAACTATATCACCGCACGCGAGCTGAGCATAGAACAGATTGACAGAATTTCAGTTGACTATATCAAAGCACACGAGCTGGAAACAGAACAAACTAAGAATCGCAAGAAATTCCAAACTCATTTTTTGTGCTACCCAAAGACCTGTACTTTCATTGGACAAACTAAATTTGGAGATTATTTTAAATTAAAAACTCGAAATACACAATTCTATTGGCTAAAGACATCATTAACGTTTTTTAACACACGAAGCATAGGAAATGGAAGTGTATAAATAAAATTTCAAATTCTGCAGAAGACATTCGTTAGTGCTGACCATAGCCTAAAGTAACACCTTGCAGTGCTCCCCACAGCCTGCAAACCCTTCAACCAGCAGCGCTCTCCTTAGCCTGCTATACTACAACACGTAGCGCTTCCCATAGCCTGCGTATTCTCCGACGGTGATGCTGTCCGACGCCGTGCCCACGGCACGTCATTATAATTCATCAATCCATAGTTAACAAACCACGTATGAACGTTAAGCTCCGTTCCATACTTCACCGACAAGTCGTTATTGTGGTTGCATCTGTCAAACTCTGCCACCGGGACGACATCCCCGTAGAGGCACCACGACCACGAAGCCTGCCGAAGAGTTCAGAAGACAACCGAAGACCTTCTGAACTCTCTATAATTGTATATATTGTAAATTAGTAGTTTTTAAGTTACATATAATTTTATTTCATAATTCCTTGTAACGTAACGTTAATCCACAATTAAAACACGAAGCCTTCCGAAGAGATCCGAATACCACCGAAGATGTCTGGACCTCTCCAACCTGTACATATCTCCTAATCATCGTTGTTCAAGTTCACACTGGGCCTCATAAGCAACCTCCAAAGCATTCCGAAGAAATCCGTAGACTACCGAAGACCTATACACCCTGTTAAACTGTACATTCATTCATTTAATCAGTGTTTCAGTTTATTTCTGGTTCCACAAGCAACCATGAAGCCATCCGAAGACTTCCAAAAATTACCGAAGACTTCCGAGCTGCTTCAACTATTAAAACCATTCAAATATTAACTATTTCATGTTTATTTTCATGTATTTATGAACCTATAATTATTTTTGCTTTTAATTATTAAATGAATAATCAAGCCAAGTCTACATGCTTTCAGATGCCGCCCACCCGAACGATAGCAAGCTCCCTTAATTTTTGAAATACTTAGATCAAATTGGAAATATGGGTTACGCTGCAGAACTTACATCATTGGGCTTGCTAAATGGTTGTGAGAATCTACAGGGTGATATTGCTTGAGGGGTCATGCACACCATTCTCCCCCTGAATTTTTTTGCGGTGCACTGCTGATAGATTTTAAAATATAAAGTGAATTTTTTGTTTCGTCTAGAAACTTTTTGGAATTTTGCAGCTTCTTCGTAGCTGCAACCGTTTTCAAAGATAAAATAAAAAACGATTTTCTATAAATCACTAGATAAAGTTAAAATTTATAAAATTGGTTTAGTAGGCTCTGAATAATCTCCAATTTTTATAGTTCGCATTTAAAATCGTAACTCCCGTCAGCATATGTTTAAAAGATTAATTTGTAAACTGTAAGGATAAAGACGGGATGAATACCCTCTACAGGGTATTGAAAAGAAAACGTTACCGCAACTGTTGAAAGAGACCACCTCCAACCCCCTACACACGCGTCCACTCTTTTTCTCATTTATGCCTGTACTCTTTCGAATACCCCTGGAGTATTTGCTACTGTTTAAAATGCATCTATTACTCGATTTCTGAAGTCATCAACATTATTCACGGTTGTTGTTTACACAAGATCTGGGATGCCCTTATAGAAATAAATTTAAACTATTTAAGTGAGGGATTTATGACGCCATGACAGGTCCAGCCCGTCCTATCCACTTGTTCTCATACATTTCATTTAAATTCTCTTGATCAAAAATACAAAAAGGTGCTGAGGCGTCATCGTGCTCATACCACATTTTATTTCTTAGGAAAAGTCGTAGTCCTCGAGTATTGAAAGCAATTCGTGTTTCAAAGAAATGCCTGTAAAAGTGACCAGTGTGTCGGCCAGGTAAAACGAAAGGACTAATCAAATGATACCCAATTATACGTGTCTACAATTCTATGTAGATTTTACAGCCCATATATGGTTGTTGTGAAAATTTATAATCGAATTCCTTGAAAAATATCACTCTGTAGATTCTTACAACCATTTGACATGCCCAACGATGTAACAGCGTAATCTATATTACAAATTTGATATAATTATCTCAAAAACTTCAGGAACTATAAAAAGAAACTAAAAAATCTTGAAATTTCAACAACCTGTTGATCGGTAACCAAGCGTTAGCGAACCAATGTTTACATGAATTTTAGTCATAAAATAGGTCAAAGTGCTACACCTTTCCGTATGTATATGATATTTAAAAACACCATATATGACTATAGGACATGGTAAAAAGTCGGTGGAGAAAATTGCGTCAAACCAATCTTGAGCTTATGCCAAAAGATTTTTTTACGAAGTCAAAGAAGGTCGTCCAAAATCGGTGGTTGTACCGGAAAGTATCGATGCTATGCGAAAACTGAATGAAGAAGATCGTCATGTGACATACCAAGAAATCGAGAGACGTTTAAGCATTAGTATGAACACCATACAAAAGATTTTGCACGAACATTTGTGTGTTCAGAGGCTGTGTGCGCGTTGGGTTCAACATTTGTTGACAGATGCTCAATAAATTGCTCGTGTCGATTGGTGCCGTAAAATGATTTCAAAATGCAACCGTGGTGCATCCACAGCGGTACACAACATCGTCACAGGTGACGAGTCGAGGATTTATGCGTATGAGCCAGAAAAAAAAGGCATTCGGAAGTTTGGGTGTTTCAATGTGAAGCACAGTCAACAAAAGTTTTTTGTTCTCGAAGCGTTAAGAAGCAAATGGTGGCGTTTTTCTTTACGAAAACCTGTCCTATAACAACTGTAACTCTCAAAAATCAAAAGACCGTTAATTCAGCGTGGTATATGATCATTTGATTGCCGGAAGTTTTCGGTAAATTGAAGGAAACTAACCCAAAACCACGAATCATTTTGCATCATGACAAAGCGAACTCACACATCCCATGCAACAAACGAGTATTTGGACACATAAAAGATCGAATTGATGCGTCATCCGCCTTACAGCTCGACTTGGCACCCAATGACTTCTTCCTGTTTCCAGTAATTAAAGATAAACTGCGTGGACAACGATTTTCGCCGCCCGAAGAAGCATGATTTAGGGCTGCCATCTTCTGACTGGACAAAGTGCTTTGAAGGGTGGTTCAACCGCATGCAAAAGTGTATACATCTTAAAGACGATTACTTTGAAAAGCAATAAAAGTATTTTCCATCAAATTCATTTGCATATTTTTTCTATTCTCAATACGTAAATAGTGTCCCTCGTATATTAAAGCCTCAATTGCAACAATAACGTAGTACTTACTATAAAATTTAAATAATTACGTCACCCTTTGTAAGAATTTTACGACCAATAATCCATTATAGAGTAAAAAAAAATTGTAATTGCAATGAAAGCGAATTCCTCCTTCAAGACATCAGAAAAATTGTACTTTGGATAAGTTAAACCTTACTTTCAGCAAAACCTTATTGCATACATTTGTAATTATTATTAGTATTGTAATATGATATTAGCTGATCCAGACTAGACAGTTGACCTAGAAATTCCATTTCTATGAATTATTATTCCTTACTTAAATCGAAATATTGTGACATAGAATATCTTGAAATCTAGTTCATATAATAATTAGAAAAGTGAAATTTAAACTATTTGTTAATAAATATCATCATTTTTTGGGAACACTAGATATGAAATAACACTTGTTTGAATTAGTATATGACAAATCGCTGATTGAATAGAAAGCCGAATGAACAAAATACCAAAAACTTTGACAAAACGCCGAAAGAGAGCGGTTGGCAAAACGCAGGGTTTGTCAAAACGCTGAAACTTATCGGTGGACAAAACGTTGAATTTGGTCTAAATGCCGAATCGTAGAAGACAACGCTGTGTACCAAACGGGTATACCAAACGTGGCCAAGACCCCCAACAATTCTTTGGACATATCACCGAAAGTGGTCGAAACGCCGAAATTTATTATTAGTACATACGATAGAATTTTACTATACACTGCATAATAACAACGTTAAAATCGAATTTATTTTTAAAAAGAAATAATAACCATAATTTTAATATCGAATTTATTTGTTAATTTGCCGTTTACTGTATAAATTAATCATAAATTTCGGCGTCTTGACCACTTTCGGTGATATGTCCTAAAAATTATTTCGGCGTTGTAGCCTCGCAATGCGATATGTGCAAAGAATTGTTTCGGCGTTTAGATCACGTTTGGTATATCCTGCAGGAATATTAAAGAAGATTTGGATCTCGATATTTAAACGATTCGGCATTTTGACCATATTTGGCATTTTGTCCACCGATGTGTTTTGGCGTTTGGGTCGAGCTTTCGTCGTTTTGTCCATCCCGCGATATGCTTAAGTTACGCTTGGATGGTTTGGCTCAGATTTACACATTGTCAACGTAGACACTTTAAAGCGATTTTCGACATTCTGAGTTTCACTAGCAACAACTTGCCGCAGAACACGATTGTAATGCGCCAATCCTAATACCTATATCTACTTTCTGACAAAATTCGTACTCTTTTCTAAAGGACATGGAACGGAATTTTAAAGAGACGTTAAAAGTAAATAAAGTGGAAAGGGATTTCAAACTGGTAGAATACCACCTTTTCTCAAAAGTAACTGCTTTTGTAAATTAAGGACACAGACGATAAACCCACAGTCGAAGTACAATTACCTGCATATACAACGAAATATTATTATAAAAAGCTATCAATTTCAACAATTTTGAAGATTATTGCCATGCATCTGGCAACATAAGTAAAGCATTACAAAAATGATATCACTCATCACAACCTTGCAAATCTACAGACACCATAAATAAACTGTACTTCCAGAAACTTCTTTAATTTCCGAAATCAATTTCTCCAACTTCGCCGTGGCAATCAAGGCAGATAAAAATTAATTTCTTTCATTCTATAACAACGTTGGCCAGCAAGCCAACTGGAAATTTAAAATTTAGCCAAACTTTGCTATACAAAACAAGGCAGAAACTTTTAACTCGTGAGATTTCATTGGAACACTTAAACCATTCTATAGCCTCGTATAAATGAATTGTCTATTGACAAGGGTTGTGTATTAAAGCGAAGTAGAGTCATTATTCCTGAAGATTTGAGGAACAGCATCCTTCAGCTACTACATGAACAGCACATTGAGGTAGTTCGTTCTAAAATGCTCGCAAGGTTAATCTGGTGGTGATCTAGAAAGCACAATTTAAAGATGTCGTCCATGTCAATTGAATCAGTAGGGTACAGAATTTGAGGTCTTGGCCTGAAAGTCACAATGTTTGGCAACGAGTTCATACTTATGTTTTTCATCAAATGGGTCAAACATTCTTGCTTATCATTGATGTAAGTCGAATTGGTTGGATAGCCACCACATGCCATCGAGAACCAACGTGCTGCAAACTTTTGAGAAGCTCCGAAACATTTTTTCCATCATGGGTTATGTCCATCTGAAATGATATTTAAAACTAAACCTTGCACAAGGTTGAGTATGTTGAAACCAGGTCGTTCAGAAAAATATGACTACCAGGACCCATTGCAAGTCTACACTAACCCAATATGTTTGGAATGAGTAAGAAAGTATTAGTCCAAAATCTAGGTTCTAATGCAAAATTCAAATGGACAGGAATAATAATGAAAGTATTAGTGGAGTACCATACTTAGTGAAAGTGGGAAACAAAATTGTGTATATGCATGCTAATAGTCTTAGGAAATCAAGTTATTAGATGACCCTAGTATAAGTACAAATCCGACGAAACCCTCGGGTGTTGCCATTGAACTAATGTTGGCCAAGCTACCAGATGCTGTTGGAGTTGTGGAAGAGAATTAGAAAACCGTTCCAGCTAGTAGTAGAGTTGAGCAAATAGTTTTCCAGAAATTTAAGTAAAACAAGACCGTTCGAAAGGACCGGAAGTAGAACCAGCATACGTAGAACAACCCGTAACTTTAACCGTTAAAAAGACGACATACTGTTACCCATTTTTTGTTGAATTTAATATGTGTGTTTTGGTTATCTAATAATTATTTTTCTGCCTGAAACTCTTTTGTAATTTAATGTTTTAACTAATCAAGTTTGCAAAAAAATGGTCGTGTTACTTTAACTTTTTGTGTGAAATATCATTTTTGGAGTTAATTGACATTATTTGGCTTTTAAATTTTTATTTCTTGCTTTCTGGGGTGCCAACAGGACGCCACTCAGCATTTTAAAGGTTAAGTTAGATCGTCCTTGATTTTTCAGGTACATTTTTAAACCAAAGTCACTCTCCTGATCTCAAATTTTGGCACCTTCTTAAAATTCATTCAAGGACTTTTGCCTAGCAATCCTGCGAGATTAGGTAACGTTCTAGTATTTCGCAATCAATACATTTCTTCCCTGAAAGCATTCTGGAAACCTATTTAAACACTTACACCACCCCTTCCACCGAGTAAGTCAGCAACCAATTTTTTTAGTACAGTCGAGGTTTTCGGTAGTTTACCGAAACGGGATTTTTATCGGAGTACTTTATCGGCGGCTCCGTAGTGTAGTTGGAAAGCATATGACTGCTATGCCCCAGGTCCCGGATTCAAATCCCGACACGGTCCTCTTGTAAAATTTTAAGCGAGCATCTTTTACAAAAATACGCCCTCGTTCGGATGAGAGATACAATGGAGGTTTTATGTGTGAGTGTTGTTATGAACGTTAAAGATCCCTACCTTGCTTGCAACAACAAAGGTTTGGCAAAATAAATAAATTCCAGGAAAAAAATCGTTTCTTGGCCAATGTAGTACCTTCGGGTGGAGCATTGGAAAATCAAATGTAGGGATAATATTGATCTCAGTCTGAAGAGGCTCTGGAATAGTCTTGTTTGCGAATTGTTGCTATAAAAAATAGTGCAGAGTTTTAAACCTGAATGTAGATATTTGAAATGGTTCAAATTTTCCAATTTTTCAAAAAATGCGCCCTTGTTAAGATGAGAGATGAAATGTAGGTCCTGTGTGTGAGTGTTGTCACGCACGTTAAAGATCTCTACCTAGCTTGAAATAGCAAGCGTTCGGCAAAATTAGAATTGCCCGCTTAGAAATCTCGCTTCCTGGCCAATATAGTACCTTCGAGTGGAGCATTGGAAATTCAAATGTAGAGGAGTACTTTATCAAGTTTTCTGTGAATTACCGGATAGATATTCTGGGGATCAAAACTGTACGTTACAAGATGTGCGAACTTAGAGTCCATTTTTTTAAATCTAATCCAATTAATATTCATCTAACTCTGACAAAACATTCCTCTCGCAAGGGCGCTGACTCCATGGGGTTTGGGGGTGCCCGAGCCCCCCAAATGTAATTGCCAGCAAAGCTACTTCCCCCCACAATATTTCATGCTGTGCCCCTAGAGTAATTTTCAATAGGTAGGTCATTATAAGCACGCGGGATAAACAAAGAAGCTTTATGTTGTTTTTGAAGCAATATTACTGCATTTTGTTCTAGAAATATCAGTTACGAAGAACTATTTTTATTATGTTGCTATTACATGCTGTTCTGTAATTTCTATCCATTGGTACCGAGCGGTTGACAGACGTTTCTCGCAAACTGTATTCAACAGAAGACCACGGACAGGAACGAATCCTCGACTTTCACTAGTATTTGTTTGTTACTCCCGAGTCTTGTTAGTCAGTGTCATGTCAGTAGGTGCCAGGTGGTCAGTAGTCGCTCACGTTTGGTACGAAATCTAGTGCAAATACAACCACCTAATTACTACTCTTACGAGTAGTGGAACCTTTTGTTTTGAAATGCGTAGCTAAATTTCACGTGAACAATATTACAATAATATAGTATAGTATAATACAGTGTTTTAGTGGTTAGTGTAGTTACGCTGTAGATGTGTTTTTACAGTTAAACAAACTTTCACCCTACAAATTATCTTTTAGTGGTTGATATGTTAAAAAATAGGTAATTGCGTAGCTGAAAAACAAATGAAATTGATAAATTTTTGATTGAAACACCACGCCTGCAAACTGAAATTCCGCCATCGTCCGCACATTCCCCGTCATCATCAGGTAGTCCTCTTACGTATGTCCCGAGTACATGTACTAGTGTGAAATTGCGTCCATTAATCGAACTGCCGACAGAAAGACTAGTAGCAAGAGAAGATCATTTCAAAGATCATGCGTGGTCACATTCAGTTGGCCGGAATGGGATGCTTCTGTGGTAAAAGCATTTTGCAAAACCTTCAAGGAGGCACAGTTTCAAGTACTGCTAGTGACGAACACGGAAAAAGAGTACATTTTCACAACTGTGGGGTTCTCTAACTGAAAAAAAGTGCTAGAAAAATTTCGAGTACAACGAAAGTACGCAAACCTACAAAGAATGTGTAATTAAGTTGGCTTCACTATCCAGACCAAGCGTAGTTGTACAACTAAATGATCAAATTGACTCTCAAACTCTTATGAACATTTTTATTTCTTTGAGGTTTCTTTGGCGCCAATGATTACCTAAAGGGGTCATGATGAAATAAATGCAAACTTTAGACAGTTGGCAGAATTGAGAAAACAAGACATATCTGAGTTCTAGGGTTGGATGGAGCGTTTGGGCTACAGGTGGCGCTCCCAAGATGTATCGAATGAAATAATTCAACTGGGACATAGCGTTTTGCCTTATGTCGTAAATGAAATCAAAAGCTACGAGTATTTTGCTACCATGGTCGACGAGACTTGCGACTCTTCAATCCATAAGCAAGTTAGTTTCTGTGTGCGTCCTGTCGACGAAAGCTCTAAAGTAAGCGAGGAATTTATCGGACTATACAAGACAATTAATGCTAAAGCAGATGCTCTCTATAAGATAGTGAATGATGTTCTAGTGTGTTTGGACATGTCAAGTGAAAAATTGCGTGGGCAGTGTTATGATGGCGTATCAAACTTGAGTGGGGAATTTGGAAGCTTGCAAAAGTTAGTAGCGGATATACAGCCGCAAGCAACATTTGGGCACTGTACAGCTCACTCGGTAAACCTAACAGTACAAAATGCATTGCGGCATATGCCAGCTATACGAGATACAATGAATTTGGCTAAAGATATAATAAATTTAGTCAGGGAATCACCTAAAAGACTCAATCTTTACAAAGCTTTTATCGTTTAAGACAACAATGTGTCCTACAAGGTGGTCTACGAGAGTGTTCAGTATGCGACAAATCTTAAAAAACTACGTTCATCTTCTGAATTTCTTTGAGGTCTATTCGTCGACAGAAACGTCCGACGGGTCAAGAAAATACGCTGAGTATTGTGAAATAATGCAGCACTTCAAAGTGTACGTTTTTCTCAGTCTACTGCCATGTTATGAACCCTGTTGAGGAAGATAATTCTAGTGTTCAATCTCCCCGCATCGGTGCTTCTGAAGTAGAGCTAAAGCTACAATATCTGCTTGAAATTCTCGATGAAAATCGCAAATGTTTTGAACAATTCTGTCAAAAGTGCTTGCACGAGAAACCACTTCAAGTAGAAAATCCAGAACTACCTCGGCAGAGACAAATTCCAAGAACATTTGTTCCTCGCGTTAAAAACTCCCATAAATTTGAAAGTCCAAAATATCATTATCAACAAATTTATATGGAGATAATCGACCCAGTGAAGAATTGTGTAAATGATAGATTCCAAGCAACGTGTCTTCAAAAAGTACTCTCGGTGTCAGTTGAAAGGTCATTCAGTGCTCTTCGTTGATTGAAGACCTGCTTGCGGTCTACCATGACGCAGAACAGACTCAACAACATCGCGGTTCTCAACACCCATCAAACTATTCTGGATAATTTGGACCTTAAACCTCTCGTTAACCAGTTCATCATGTGCAACCCAGTACGTCGTTCAACATTCGATATATATTAAGTACGACTAGATACAAGTACAGCTATAGTATTGTTATAATAGGATCATTCATTATTTTATTTTACAATAAAAACAGTATGTCTCTATGCTTTTTGTTATCTCTTTATTTTATTCCATTGCTTATCATACCCACCCACTAAAAATTACGGACACGTGAAAAATTTAACATGTAGATTTTATTTACGTTATAGTTGACATTTGACAATATAAAATAATTTTGGCCACCATAGCCCCCCCCCCCCAGATTTTTTGCAAGTCTTTGCCCCTGCTGACTCGACGGTAGCATTTACTTCGTTCGTCACATTCCGTTAAAGAATCTACATCGTAACTAAAAATATCAATGAGGCAACCAGGCATTTCGACTCTTCAGCTAACAAACAAACTAATATTTTCCTCTTCTTAGAATAATCCAGTCAAAATAGACTAAATTATGATTCAAGTTTGCATTAATTCCCAACAAGCTGGATTTTTGTTCAGTCCTTGGATGCGTCATTACAAATGACATGTCAAAAAACCCCATCGATCCCGCTTGTGCGTTGTTTTTTATTCGAGGTCAAAGGTCACAAATTTGCGTTTTTTGCGTATATCTCTGAAACAATGAGAGCTATCGGAAAAATTGTTTAAACAAAGTTTGTAGATCGTAAAATTGTCTACAAAAAAGATTTCAACACTTTTTCTTCTACGGTGCACTGTTCTCGAATTATGGCTATTTTAAACATAGAAAATACGATTATGCACTCATACGTGGCCAGTATGCATCATCGGGTTAACCATTTGAACAAAAAATATTAGAACATAGTTTTATTTGCCCCATGCACACAAGTACGTGAAAAATATACAATTATGAGTGAGTCATCGTCCGTCCCTAATTCTATTGGGCGGTTGGCCTTGAGAAACATCTGCCTGCGACACTACATTTTTCGGGTCGAAACCAGCGTATACCTGCTTTTGCCGAAGGACATAGCTCTCATATACTAGTAAATACAGTTAGTTTTAAATGATTTTTCGTAGTGAATAGACGTGTTTGTGAATTATATTCTCTTTTTAAACAGTGCCGTTACAAAATTTTGTAAAAATGTCAGAAGTTTGCTTTATTTGCAATGAATGTTTGACTGAAAGTGAAATTGTGGTTGTTGATCGTTGGCTAAAGACTTTAATGGATTTAAGTACTGAAAGGGGTGATGGATTCGATGAATATTTGAGGGACAAAACATCTGTAACGATACATAAGCAGTGTCGTAAAGCATACACCCGAAAAAACAGCATCGCTGCAGCTAAAATACAGCGTGAGATGGAGATAGCTACCACATCTGGGATTAGTCCTCCTCGTATTAGAGCACGAGGTAATGAATCATCTTTTTGTTTCAAGAAATACTGTTTGTTCTGTGGCAATGAAGCAGATAAAACGGCTGAAATGAAAAAAGCGCAGCATCTTCGACGAAGAATGTCTCAAGTTTCAACCCTTGACTTCAAGAAAATCTTGAAGGAAGCTCAGACTCGTTCTGATGAGCTAGCAAGAAGTGTCATTGCCCGCATTCAGTATGAATATGACTTAGTTGCTGCTGAGGCTAAGTACCACAGTGATTGTTACACTTCGTTTCTGAAACCCATTAGTGGAGGTAAAATCGGCCGTCCTGAAAGTGATTCTATTACTTCAGCGATGGAAGAAAAATTTGCATTTATTGAAAATCATGATGATTGTCAATTTTCAATACAAGAATTGAAAGATATTTGCAAAGAATCATCGATCGATAATAGAACAATTAAGTCAAAACTCAAGTTAAAGTATGGTAATAGAACCATTATAACTGAGAAATTGGAAAGTTCAACATTCATTTGCTTCATCGACAATCAGCATGACGTCCTCAGCAAAGCTTAGTATGAGAATAAAAAGCAAAATGAAAAGGAAGAGAGGTTGAGAATACTTGAAGCAGCTGCAGCAATCGTTCGAGAAGATATTCAGTCGATAGTGTTTGACACTGATAATTATCCTCCACCTACTCAGATGTTCGAAGATATCAATAGTGATATTCCAGAATCTTTGACTTATTTGTTAGAGCAAATAATTTTGAAAAATAAACGATCCAAATTGGAACACTTGAAATTAATATGTACAAAAGTCAGTCACTGTATTATGGCTGCTGTTCGGCCTAGGTCTTTCAAATCACGGTTACAATTGGGTCTCTCAGTGTTTTTTTATCGACGGTTTGGATCAAAACGTCTTATTCAAATTTTTTCATCTTTTGGTTTGTGTGCATCGTATAATGAAACTATGATGTATGAAACAGCAGCAGTTCTTCATCGTCCACCTCATACTCTACCACCAGAAACTGGAACAGTTATTCAATATGCTGCAGATAATGCTGACATCAATGTACATACTCTAGACGGTCATAACACGCTCCACATAATGGGTATCATTCAAATTTTAACTCCAAAAACAGCAGTTATAGCTGAAAGACCCATATCACGAGTAAACAAAGTCCTTTCAGCGAAAGATTTTGCAGCAAAAACTCATATACCGATAAAAGTCTGTCAAAATGATGGTGCAGTTGGGTATAGTAAAATAGTTGCACAAAATTTTGATTATGAAAGTAGCACAGCAGTATCTTTACTCAAAAAAGTTGATATTTTGTGGTTGTATGGGAAATGGAAAGATTTACTATTACCTGGTTGGAACGGTTACATTGAACGTTTAACGAGTAATATCATGGATTTTTCAAAGTCTCAAATTCTCTTTTTACCATTCATTCAGCAACCAGCAAGTAACTACAATACTATCTACACAACTTTACTCTGCGCTTTGGAAAATACAAAACGTTATAATCACGATGTATGCATTATTACTTTTGATCAGCCTTTGCATGCAAAAGCTCGAGAAATCGTATCAGCAGCACCTGAAGGATCTGAGGTATCGAAGATCGTAGTAAGACTTGGAAGTTTCCATTTACTCATGTCTTTTTTTGGAGCAATTGGTCATATTATGCAGGGAAGTGACATAAAAGAGGTGCTCTCTTTGATTTATGCCACTAATTCATTAGACAAAATGTTGAATGGCCATGCTTATGCAAGAGCAGTTAGAGCACACACATTACTCCATCTCACTTTAGCAACAATAATATCAGAAGAACTTGACATCGATGAAGAGATGCATGCTAATCTACAAGGTACTGTAGACCTTCTAATGAATAACACAATTTCGTACGTTGATATTGAGAATGGCGATGAGATGGCTGAGGCATTACTCAAGCAGTTCAATCAAAAATTAAAGGAATATGAACAACGTGGACCAACTGCTGTTACGTGCCAAATTGGCACTTAAACATTTTTTAGGTTAATTTTGATGTGCGGAAGTTTCGCGCCACAAATTCAAAAGACTTGGCGTGTATTTCCGTCACGTCAGAGTGCGTTTGCGCCAGATCGCGCGACGCGAGTGGCGGAGAAAAAGTGGAAAAAGTTTTTCCGGGAGACTCTGTAACGTGGCTGTTTTGCCTGTAACTTCGAATAGTATGGTCGTGTCAGGTATCGTATCGTGTCTTTATTTCTAGTATGTAGATTTCCCTTTGTTTATCGTTCACTATAAAACCTGATCCTGCCGTTCTCTACATATTAGGAAAGAAGACAATTTGTATGCAGCCTAGGGTGAACCGGAGTCCACGAACCCTGGACGAACGAGTCCATTACCGTTCATTTACTTTTCCAATGCTCCACCCGAAGGTACTACATTGGCCAGGAGGCGAGTATTTTGTTGCCTGGAAATTTAGAATTTTGCCGAACCCTTGCCGTTCCAGGCAAGGTAGGGATCTTTAACGTGCGTGACAACACTCACACACGGGACCTCCATTTAACCTCTCATCCGAACGAGGGCGTAATTTTTGTGAAAAATGCTCACCTGCCATTTTTCAAGCAGTCGGCCGTGTCGGGATTTGAACCCGGGACCTTGGGATCCGTAGTCTTACGCTTACTACATTGATCCACGGCGACGCCCGAGTCCATTACCGCCGTAGCTGGTCGGAGCCATCCTGGTCGGAGCCATCTTGAAGTTCGCTTGGCGTACTTCGTGGAAATCTGGACCTGTTTATGTGAGTACCTTATTGTATTAATTGTTTGTGAATTTAACATATATTTTCCGTCAATTGCACATTTAATTTGTATATTGGTGACGTCATTGACAGATGGGCGCTCCAAAATCTGTATATAGATTAGCGCTACCAACTGCCGTTGTGTCTAGTAAACCGCGCTTGCGGAATTGTAATTATGAACTTTTAAAATGTAAGACTGCAAAATTGTGGACGCAATATTTTCACATGGTATTAATTGCTAAGGAGTTTATAAGAGCTGAACGTATGGGAGATTGGAAAGCTCATTTGAATAGCATTCGAGAAATGCTTCCTTACTTCCACGCATCAGGACATTTTCTTTATGCCAAATCTGCACATTTATATCTACAAGATATGCTACAATTGGAAAACTTGATTGATGATTCTGAGGTTTTCGAGAGATTTACACGGGGATTTTTCACAATTAGACGTTCTGATAAATTGAGTTGTGGAACTTCAACGGATATGGTCATTGAGCAATCGATGATGAAGTCAATGAAAACAGATGGAGGTGTTGCTCGAGGAAGAAGTACGCAAGAAAGCGTCATGAGTAAATGGATTTATGGCATGCATGCAATGAATACTGTGTGTGAAAGATTGGAGGATTTAGCGGATGTAAGAATGGACACAACAGATCAGCATGTCGATGCAAGGGATTCCCGCGTAAAGAGAGATACTGGAGACATCAAGAAACTTCGTGAATGGTTTTCATCACATGATCCTTTTCCTGAATTGAACAAAATCATGCCCATTGCTAATGGAGTCGTCGGGGATGATAAAATCAATTGCCATAATGCTCGTGAAGTGGGTATTGCATCTATGAGTAAAATGATGGGCCAAACATTTAATAATATTAAATTGAAACGTGCTGATAAAGTACTATCTCTATTATCTATGAACAGTACCATGAAGATTCATGATGAGAAGGTCCCAATAGATCCTGTATTATTATTTCAACGCATGAGTATTACGAAGACATTTGAAGATGAGCTTGAAAAATTCTTCGAGTACGAATTAGCCCCTTACTCTTTATCGCTCTTTGATGCAATTGGAATGCGTAAGACACAGAAGTCAGCCATTTATGATTGCTTTGAATGTGTGAACATTGATATCGAAAGTGCAAATGCTACCTACATCATCGATGGAGGATACCTGTTACATCGTGTTGTGTGGGATCGAGAGAACACATTTGAGGATATTTTGAACAAATATCTTCAGTATGTTCGTAGACACTTTGGTCATAACGTTACTATAATATTTGACGGTTATACTGATTATACGAAAAATATCAAAACTGCAGAACAACGTCGTCGAGCTAAACAAACATCTTCATCGTCTGATATCGTTTTTGATCGATCAATGACTGTTCCGACAGACCAACAGCAGTTTCTTGCTAATACTCACAATAAATCTCGTTTGATTTCGATGTTATGTGAAGAATTTGCAGCTGCCAATATTGTTGTGGAACAAGCTCAAAATGACGCTGCTGTCCTCATTTAGTCCTCAATTAGTAGTTTTTGAAATAATTTAAGAAGCACGTTTGGTGTGTAAAGGCGCTAGCCGACATAATGCTTGTGCGAGTGCACCTGATAAATAGGGTGATGCTTTTGCTATTTTGTGCACTGCTATATGCTTAACGCTTAACGCTTATTAAACATTTATTTATATATTTACATAATTATATTTATTTATATTTTATATTTACCCTTTATATTTATTTATATATGGCATGTATTATGTGGCTTATTTGTTTTGTGTGACGTTCTGTCGCCATTTTGGTTGCAGTATATATTTGGGAAGGACGAGCAGAATTGCGAAGATTGTAATCATAATGTAAATCAGTTAGGGAACGATAGGGAAAGCTAGGGATGGATTTAAATTAATTAGCTAGATTTGGATAGTTTTAAGACGACCCTTCAGGTCGCACTGGTAAGCAGAACCGGCGTCTGCTATCCGGTATTACGGATCCCTCCCCCTCTCATTTTTGCTTGTTGATCGGGTACACTCGAAAGTCAGCGCTAGGGATACCATTATTTACAACCCTGTTTTTAGTTTTTGTTTTGTTTTTGTTCCAGTTTTTGTCAGATTTTTAGGTTTGTTAGATTGTTAGAGTTTGTTAGGTTTGTTAGATTTTTAGGTTTGTTAGATTTTTATTTAGTTTTTATTTAGGGTGAATCAACTATGAAGTAAGAATAAATTAGGAGCACGACTATTTTTCGCGTTTAAACCCAATGTAGTACCTCCGGGTGGAGCATTGGGGACGTGGCCGCAAGTATAGCGGCCCTAATTCAAATTATAATGTCCTCATTATTGAAACCGCAATAGAGCAACTCAGTAGCATCAATCCAACTATCGTTGTTGGAGAAGATGTAGATTTGTTAATAATCTTAACTGCACGAACACCTAGTGATAAGATCATTTACTTTTTAAAACCTGGGAGAGCTCAAGTTCAAACGAAAATAAATTCTTCACAAAGTTTAACTACATATCCAAAATGTCAGCCTTATATATTATTTCTTTATGCGATAACTGGCTGCGATACGACATCAGCAATTTACAAAAGAGGCAAAAATACAGTATTCAAATTGTTTGAAAAACGTGAAGACTTAATTGATAACGCAAAAGTATTTACAAATATTAGCTCGTCAGCAGATGTTGTCCTCACCAATGGAATTCGTGTTCTCCTTGCTATGTATGGAGTTCCAAAAAAATGGAATCGATAGACAAGTATAGATATTTGAGTTTTGTGAAAACTACAAGAAACAATAAGAGAGTGCAGTTATCTTGTCTCCCTCCAACATCTGCTTCTGCTTATCAACACTTGTTTCGTGTGTTCTACCAAGTGCAAGTGTGGCTAGGCAATGATCTAAATCCTAAAGTATGGGGCTGGAGATTAATGAATAATAGTTTGGAACCAATCCAGACTTTACTGACACCTGCTCCAGAAAAATTACTCAATACAATTTTTTGTAATTGCAAAAAAGACTGCACAAACAATTGTGGGTGCAGAAAAGTTGGATTGTATTGTTCATCGGTATGTACCAATTGTCAAGGCCAATCTTGCACCAACATTGAATCAAATGCAACAGATGAAGATTGTTTCGAAATTGTTGAGAATATAACTGATATATCTCTCTTCTTGGAGCAGTCTACACAAATCGAGCAAGAAGAGGAAGAAGACAGTGAAGAAGAAGAAACGAGTGACTATGAAGAATTTGATGATGAATGATGATGTAATTTTCTTGCTGTTAAAATTTTCATTAAATTTAAATAAAAAAAAAATTTCATCAATAAAATAGTGTCCCATTACACTCCCTCGATCAAAATATAGTGTGGAGTATTCCTACTGGGAAAACCACGTTAAAAAAAAGCGCCGTGTACACTACCTCAGAAGTGGTGCGGAAATGTGTACATATAGTCGAAAATACGACTTTCCTGCGGTCTAAAGTCAGGATATCTCGAAAGCGATGCTTTGTAGAAGAAAAGTGTTCAAATCTTTTTTGTAGACAATTTTACGATCTACAAACTTTGTCTGATCCATTTTCCGATAGCTCCCGTTGTTTCAGAGATATACGCAAAAAACGCAAATTTGTGACCTTTGACCTCGAATAAAAAACAACGCACAAGCGGGATCGATGGGGACTTTTGACATATCATTTGTAATGACGTATTAAGGCCTGCACAAAAATCCAGCTTGTTGGGAATTAATGCAAACTGGAATCTCTATTTTGACTGGACTAGAAACAGACCCACAAAGATGATTATAATAAAGGCGTTTTAGCGCCTGAATAGCACAACCCACAATACTAGCATGGTTGTTTTTTAATTTATTCAATACTAATAATAGAACGTTAGAGAATATAAAGTAATTGATATGAGAATTCAGACCAAAAGTATTGCAAATTCAAGAGCGTGGAGTTTATAAGCGCCACTTTTACTTGATGAAGTTATTATAAGGTACAAGGAATGAATTTAATTTTTACAACAATCTGTACTGCTGCTTGTACAGAAACACTGATAGGGAACAAAAGATTAAAATTGTGTGACTAACGATGTGAACGACATATGACCAAAACGTCCCGTGCCAGAAAGTCCGGTTTCGTATAAGTATTCAAGACCCGTTTGTTAAGCGAGTAGGACATTTTCAAAGGTAAATAACGCAATCGAAATCATTTTCCCACGTACTTTATAATACTTGTTAAAAAAAAGCTGTTTAAAATAAGCACTGCTATAAATTAACTAAACTCGTTTCAACCTTATAAGGTGCTGTATTGGCAGTTTTTTGTTGTTTGGGTAAATGGATATTGTTCTTTTAGAATTTCTCTATACCGTACAGGGGAAATAACGGGTGCCACACATTCTAGTATTAATTTTTAATTGCTGCACTACTCTCGTTCTAAGTGAAGTTAATTAATATGATACAGTATTTTAAATAATATAGAAAATTGTAGCAAAATAACAAGTGTAGAAGCTCTTATGCGGCACTTGTGTAAATTTGTCTCAAATGCGTCAAATGTTCATTACATAAAACGCAACGGTACAATGAAACACAGTTGGTAATAGAAAATAATACACCCATCTATTTCAATACACTGAAAGATTTGAAAGCAGTCTAGTAACAAGCCGACTTCGAGAACGAGAAAAGGACGAAAAATGAAGAAACTTTGGAACTAGTCTCGAAGAAAGACGTCCCGAAATTAAGAAATAATATAGATGCTACGGGCACAAGAAAATACAAAACCTAAATAAAATAATTCAGGTTGGAAACATTAACTATACCGAAAAAAACTCTTAGAGCTCCAAGATGGTCAGTCAGTCTTGAGCCTCATAGCTTTTACATTGTTGGTTGTTCAGGCTACTCGCCCTAATTTAAATCCATTTTACAGTAATTTCGACTTAGAGTAATTTTATATAGTTTGTAAAAATTCCACTTGTAATTTCTGATTAAATAAAAATTGTTACAAGAGTTTTTGAAAGAAGACTTTTTAAAAAGGCAGCTCCCGAGACGCAAAATGTAACTCACGTACCGTAGCTTTTTCATGTGCACTTACGCTCTACCGGATTTACCTCTCATTATAGTTTTTCCACCTACACTTTAATTTTATTTAAATGTGTTTGGTGCTTAATCACCGATATTGGAAACATTAACTATACCGAAGAAAAACTCTTAGAGGCTAGCGATGTACTCTATCCGATTACAGAACCTTTGTGGTATAATATATTGCTAGTTAAAATACTTGACATTATGGATTTCGAGGGAAAATTTAAAAATAATGGTATTTTTTTTAAGAAGGGATATATGGTTTAATAATAGCTACCTACGTGGAAAGTTCTCGAAATTTGTATTTACTAGACATAGACTAAGAGATACGCTTTCATTTCTACTACAAGGCGAAAACAAAATGGCACGAGGAGTAAAATATATTATTGCGTAAGGAGATCTGGAAAGTGTAAACAAAAAGTGTACAATTCAGTATGTATCCAGCACAAAGTAGAACCAGTAATGTTAAGTTAGAGATTTTGTTGGAGTAACTGCCAGATATATTGGACTATCTCGAAAAGTTTTAGCAAAATATTTAACAAGATGTAAATGGTTAAATACTTAGCGAATAATTTTGCTTGCAATAGGACATACAGAACGCGATAATGTAATTTTGGATAATGATTAAACAGCTGGCAAAGACTACTTAACGTGAGTAAATTTCGATAGTTGCGTTAAGATTTATCAAATTTATATCCAAATAACATACCCAGGTATTATCAAAGAGACAGGGAATCATACAGTGGATTTAATCAACCGTGCAGATACTTGATTAAAGCAGTCATTTAAATCTATTATGGCTATAATTACAAGACCAGAAACTACAAGATATAACTACACGGTTGGAACTTGTTATATGGTAGATAATGTATATGATCCATTAGAGGATTATCTAACTTTGTTCTAAGACTGCAAATTAAACATGCGAAATGCATCGGTGTACTAAGTATCGATTACAAATATGTGGAGAATGTTAATCGAAAATCTGCAAAATAGTTGCTGTCATGTATTTTTAATAATATTCTACAGAACGGTTACTGGACAAACAGTAGTACAAGAAAACTGACTGAACTGCGGGTTAAATTACCACACAATATTGAGAACAGCAACAAACTAATAAATTACGTAATTTCCGAATTCAGCTGTTACTGCTTGCCAATTAATTAAATAGAAGTCGTAAAAGATGAAGCAAACAAGGTTTGGTGTATTAATTAAACAGAAATGTTTCGTTAAAAATTAAGGTATGTTTTCTATAAAGGCTGGAATACCGTTCTCGAAAATTCCAGAAAATGTACAACTTTGACGATCTAGTACTTATCACTACAATTAATACTTCTCCGTAAATCTTAAGAAAGTTAACCAATACATGTATTTTCGCATATATCGTAAAAGAAATAAACCCTGTGTCGGCTACTTATGCACAATCGATTAAAAAAATAGAATTAGATTTAGAAGAACTAGATATAAAAAGGAGGAAGTTGGAGTACAAAACAAAGACCACCGCGTTAAAAGATCAGTACAAACTTCTAGTAAAAATAATAATGAACGATGCCACAATTAAAGAAGAGGTTAATAAATCATTTTAAAACGAAATTAAGAAATAATATAGATGCTACGGGCACAAGAAAATACAAAACCTAAATAAAATAATTCAGATTGGAAGGTAGCAATCAGTGTGGAAGGCTAACAGATCGCCATAAAATGTCGTGGACTAGTTTTTTCGAAAACCGGTACGTAAATCAGTATCTACCGGTATTTACAAAACACCGTAAAGACTTTTTTTTTTGTCTAAAAACCGGTAAAACCATTTAAACCTGTAGATCACATATCACGATCCACTTTCACGCACAAAGCAAAAAATTAGTAAATCATTTAAAACTTTTATATAATTATCTATTTAGAGATTCGTCGTTTCTCACTTTTCACTTGAGCACACGCATACTCTTATGTTAAATACTACTAGCGCACTATGGTTTTATTTTAAATGCTATAATAACAGGGTTATTTAGGGGTATATTAGGTCACAAGGGAGGTATACTTCATGTAAACAACCTAAAAATCAAGAAAACTAAACATTTGAACCATAAAAAGTACACAATTCGTTAATTATGCAAAAAAGCAAATACCAAACACTGTGTACAAAATCGACAACTAACTAGAGTCAATGAAAGGAAGCTCCATCTTTAATAATTTAACCACGTTTAGTAAAATGAATAACTCTGTGCACAATCCAAATCATTTTGTTACGTTCATTTTACGACAGTAAATTAAAACCTACCTTTTTCTTACATTATTCACGTACATAAATTCCGCTTCTATACGCAACCACCATCTCGTATATTTTACCTTCCTACAATAAGTATATTTTATTATAATTTCATTTGAATCCATTTGCTGCGAATTTGAAAAGTTTACTTTATAATTGAAATAGTCGGTACCTTGTTTTAGGTGTCTGTTGGCTTGGCCCATATTCTTGTAGCGTATAATTACTTTGTATACTACTACAATCTAGAAATTCGTTGAAATAATGAGTCCTACTTTATTGATAAAGCGTGTTTCGAATCATTAATCCTGTGTTTGATAACGCAAACATGAATGCTAATTCGTGTTATTAAACGAATCCATTTTACTTGATTCTACCTGCAACTATAGGATTGCGAGTATTCGTTGCATTTTTCATTATCTACGAAATTTTCGTGCATACACTGTGTGGTGAGTACTTTTATTGTTAAAAACATGTACTTTTCTTCGTGAAGGTCTGCACTTATACTTTACTCCGGTGGACACGACCGCCTTCTGCATTGACCGCTGAGTTATTTACATCTGTAATACAGAATTGCGAAAATAAAGCAACTAAGAAACTTTTAAGAGAGAAAATTACTGTGACTATGGTATCAGGAGATGCGAACTGTCAACTCCCGTTGTGAAACTTAATACCGCGATCGATGATTTCACCAGCAAGAGGTATATGATGGATCTTTTACTTTCTTTGTTCTAGTTTTTATGATTGAAAAAGGATTCCACTTCGCTCCAGCCCGCCGGAAGACAATGGGACGACAGATTTTGTCATTTTGGGTACAACATTTACTTTGAATCCTCACGACGGTTGCGGCATATTATTGTTATTTAGTCCCGCTGTAAGGATGCATCAGGCGGCTCCGTGGCGTAGTGGTATGTGTGTGACTACTACGCCCAAGGTCCCGGGTTCGAGTCTCGACACGGTCCGCTTGAAAAATGTTAGGCGAGCATTTTTCACAAAAATACACCCTCGTTCGGATGAGAGGTAAAATAGAGGTCCCGTGTGTGAGTGTTTTCACGCACGTTAAAGGGTTCGGCAAAATTCCAAATTCTCCAGGTAAAAAAAACTCGCTTCTTGGCCAATGTAGTACCTTCGGGTGGAGCATTGGAAAATCACATGTAATGTAAGGATGCATCCAATGTAGTACCTTCGGGTGGAGCATTGGAAAATCAAATGCAATGTGAGGATGCATCATTTTTAGTTTTTGTTTAAGTTTGTTAGATTTTTATTTAGGATCGATTAATTTTGAAGTTAGATTAGATCTGAAGCACGTTTATATTTTCGCGTTTAAACCCAATGTAGTATCTTCGAGTGGAGCATTGGGGACGTAGCCGCAAGTATAGCGGCCCTTATTCAAATTATAATGTGTGGATGTATCCCAAACCCAATGTTTAGCTTTTGTTTCAGGTTATTAGATTCTTATTTAGGATGGATTAATTTTGAAGTTAGATTTAATCTGAAGCACGTTTATATTTTCGCGTCTAAACCCAATGTAGTATCTTCGGGAGGAGTATTGGGGACGTGGCAGCAAGTATAGCGGCCCGTATTCACATTATAATGTGAAGATGCATCAGTTGGTATGCGTGTTACTACTACGCCCAGGGTCCCGGGTTTAAATCCGACACGGTCCGCTTGAAAAATATTAAGCGAGCATTTTTCACAAAAATACGACCTCTTTCGGATGAGAGATAAAATGGACGTCTTGCGTGTAGGTGTTGGCACGCACGTTAAAGATTCCTACCTTGCTTGGAACAGCAAGGGTTCGGCAAAATTTAAAATTTTTCAGGTAAGAAAACTTGCTTCCTGACCAATTTAGTACCTTCGGGTGGAACATTGGAAAAAATCAAATGTAGTGTGAGGATGCATCCTAATGACAGAGGATTACAGGAATACGCGATACATATGTAAGTAAACCCTTTTCTTACCTACTGACAGTTAAACTTGTGTAATATCTCAAGATTTAAAATTTGTAAATGCAGCAGGACTGTAAGCAGTTTTTCCTGCTAGTTTTTGGGTTAATTTTTCTTGGTTAATATGCATGAGAGAAGATGCTATCTAAATTATTTGTAAGGAATTTAGAAAGATGTTAAGTATTTTTGCCTTCATCAATTTGTTTTTGTACTATGAAAGTTCTTTTGAAGAAATTGAAAAAGGAAATTGTGTAATGTTTTTTAGGTCGGTTTTTCTTCTTTTTGTGTAACATATTTTCTAATTAGAGCTTTTTTTATGGTTTTTTTTTACAAATGAGTGTGTTTATTTTTATTTTCACGTCTTTGCGTTATTTTGTATTGGTAAAACCCAGCAAACTCACCGATTGAGCCCGAGCATTCTTGTATTGTCCGTCCAGATACGTCGATGTACGTAGCAATTTTAGAAACAGTAATACATTTAAATAAATACAAATTAGGCGTATCTAAAGTAAAACAATATTTAACTCGCCGTATTAGTATAAGAAATGAATCAATGCGTGCTCATAATAAACAGACCTTTCAAAACAAGCATATTTCATCACGCAGGAAGTTAATAAACGCATCTAAATTTACGTCATCTGTTAAAGAATCACATTATAAAATTTTGTCTACCTGATGTTTTAAGTATAAAATCGCCAAATTCGAATAAACTCTAGCATATGAGGATAACAAAATATGGAATCATACGTTTTGACGTACGCACAGGGTTAAATATAGTAGTTCATAAATCCCTGTATAAAATTACAATTACGTGATACTAAAAGGTACAAAATATCAATTGCCAACAAAATTCATAATATAAAGCTTATTAACTACGTGATTTTTGAAGCACATGAACAATGCAGTTAACGCATAACTTCGAGTAAAACCCAACCACCTACATGATAAACCAAGTGCAACGCCTCTTCCGTGGTAAAATAGTAAGATAGAAGCAGGTCAACTAATTATAGGATGTGGGATGACTTGCTTATATAATACACATCCAGCTGAAAACAGTCATTGATTCCTTAAACCGAAGCACGAGCTGTATTTATCGAAATAAAAGTATTACGCAAAGTTCAATTGTGAAGTGAAACAACAATTTATAAATAAAAGTAACAAGAATTAAAACTTTGAGGCTCCCGTAGGAAATCAATCCGTGAATAACAGGTTAGCAATTATATTTAACTAACAGTATAAATCCTTTTTTTTAATATTTGAAACCTACATCGACTTTGACATCAGTGTAAAGTGTCAAAAATTTGGTTGATACGTACAAAATACGTTATAGAAAAGAACGTTCAAGGAAGCACTCGAGATAATACATAGTCATTTTATCTTTGACTCCCGCCGCACTCCTACAATAAATGGTGCCTTTATTGCGCATTTGTCGGGAGCACGCGTCGGGTTATGGGACGTATACGTCAGGGCTGAGGTATGCTGCACTACTGACGGTCGCTGATTTTGGAGGTGTTCTCCACAACCTTCGGTTGATTCTAAGAGGAACATGTGTTACATATCCCCCAAATCAATATATGTATAATTAAATAGAAATTATTAAGAAACTTAAGTTAGGTGTAACATTGTAATTCAAGAATAAATAAAGAAAATGTTAAATGAAAGTTCATAAACAAGTTGTGAGAACGGATGTGAATACATTGTATTCCAGACGTAAGTGATATTGCAGGTGCAGGCCACAAACGGTTATAAAACCGCAATTATTAGAATCAAGAATGTTACTTTGTATTGTATAAATTAATAAAGAAATAAGCAGACATGAGTTCTGCAATTCTTACAGAAATCTGAGAGACAGGGACAACATAAATACCCTGGGAGCTCCAAGATGGTCAGCCAGTCTTGAGCTTCACAACTTTTGCATTGTTGGTTGTTCAGGCTACTCGCCCTAACTTAAATCCATTTACCAGTAATTTCGACTTAGAGTAAGTTCATATAGTTTGTTAAAATTCCATTTGTAATTTCTGATTAAGTAAAAATTGGTACAAGAGCTTTTGGAAGAAGACTTTCTAGACAGGCAGATCTCAAGGCCCAAAACGTAACTCACGTACCATAGCTCTTTCACGTGCGCTTTCGCTCTACCGGATATACCTCTCATTATAGTTTTTTCCACTTACACTTTAATTTTATTTAGATGTGTTTGGTGCTTAATCACCAATATTGAAAACATTAACTATACCAAAAAAGAAAAACTCTTAGAGGCCAACGATGTACTTTATTCGATTACAGAATCTTTGTGCTATAATATATTGCTAGTTAAAACACTTGACATTATGGATTTCGAGGAAGAATTAAAAAATAATGGTAATTTTTTTTGTTAAAAAGAAATATGTGGTTTAGTAATAGCTACCCACGTGAAAGTTCTCAAAATGTGTATCTACCAGGCACGGGGTAAGAGATATGCTTTCATTTTTACTACAAGGCGAAAACAAAATGGCACGGGGAGTAAAATTAAAATATATTATTGGGAAAAGAAATCTGGAAAGTATAAACAAAAGTGTACAAATTTAGTATGCATTCCGTACAAAGTAGAACCAGCAGTGTTCAGTTAAAGATTTTGTTGGAGGAACTGCCAGATATATTGGACCATTTCGAAAAGCAAGATTTCAATCTCTTAAAGTTGATTATAACCTAAGGTTTTAGCAAAATATTTAACAAGATGGAAATGGTTAAATACTTAGCGAATAATTTTGCTTGTAATCGAGGACATACAGAACGCGATAATTTAATTTTGGATAAAGATGGCAAAGATTACTTAACGTGTGTAAATTCCGGTAGTTGCGTTATGATGTATAAGAAATTTATATACAAATAACATATCCAGACCTTATCCAAGAGACGGGGAATCATATAGTGGATTTAATCAACCGTCCAAGTACTCGAATAAAGCAGACATTTAGATCTACTATGGCTATAATTACGAGACCAGAAACTACAAGATATAACTAGATGGTTGGAAATTGTTATATGGTAGTTAATATATATAATCCATTAGAGGATTATCTAACTTTGTTGTAAGACTGCAAATTGTACGTGCGAAATGCATCGGTGTACTCAGTATTGATTACAAATATCGTTAATCGAAAATCTGCAAGATAGTTGCTGTTTTGTATTTTTAATAACATTCTACAGCACGTTTACTTGAGAAACAGTAGTACAAGAAAACTGGCTGAATTACGGCTTAAGTTACCATACAATATTAAGAACAGCAACAAAATAATAAATTATGTAATTTCCGAATTCAGCTATTACTGCTTGCCAAATACCTAGGTAGAAGATGGATCAAACAAGGCTGGTGTATTAATTAAACAGAAATGTTACGTTAAAGACGAAACACGTGTTTTTTATAAAGCCTGGAACACCCTTCTTAAAAATTCCAGAAAATGTACAACTTCGTCGATCTAGTACTTATCACTACAATTAATACTTCTCCATAAATTTTAAGAAAGTTAACCAATACATGTATTTTTGCGTATAAATAAACTTTGTGTCGGCTACTTATGCACAACCGATTAAGAAAATAAAATTAGATTTGGAAGAACTAGATTTAAAAAGAAGAAGTTGGAGTACGAAACAAAGACCACCGCGTTAAAAGATCAGTACAAAATAATAATGCACGATGCCACAATTAAAGAAAAGGTTAGTAAATCATTTTAAAACCACAGGAAAAATTTTGACACATCTGGTGTATATGTTCTTGCATTTTATAGTTAATAGCCGAGGAACGTATTCCTATGTTGGAGCTCTTGCAGAAGAAATAAGCCCAAAGATGTGCATTTTTAAATAGATTTTATAAAACCCAATTTACTAAGGTGTGATGCTAGAAAGAAACATATAAACAATCATACACTTTTAACGGAATGGATTTGACTTTCCTGCCTACCAAAAAGCATTTTGCAAAATTTAATGGTATTACAACATATGGTCACTCACTTTCGAAAGTAAAGGACTTGCGGTTTCTTTGGATTGCTGAAAAACAAGTAGAATGTATCCTTTGCAGAAAAAGAAGTAGAACAAATCGAAAAAATTCGAATGCTAAAAGTAAGAGGTTGTGTGCATATTACAAATTGCCAAATGTTGGAGCAAATAGAGAGAAGAACAAAATTTATTACTACTGAAATTTAAGAAAGAAATAGAGCACAGAGGGGAAGTCTGTTATGTTTCCTAATTCGAAATGACCAACAGCGTGTTGTACGTATCCAATTATTAACCAGAAAAGGAAATAGGAGGCTTGGGAATGGATGTGAAGCTTAAACTACGTACAAAACTACATTTTTAGCTTTCCTCGATTCGCCCAATTCTGATTATCAAAGAAGATGTTAGATAAGAATACATGTATATATTTAATAAAATTATAATATTTGTTAATAAAGTTTGTTTTACTTATTTGTAGCGTCAACACCAGGAAAAATAATATTAAAAAATTTTAATTACTTTATTACGTTTTTATTGTTAGGGGGTACTACATTAAAATAAGGGTTTGAGTAGTTAAAAGATGGCGTAGTTAAAAATAAAATCTTTTAATGGTTCGTGTGGTTCTAGGTGTTCGACTATGTTAAGTCAAGTTAAAACTGAAAGTTGTGACGTAATAAAAAATGATGTCTGTGACGTATTGACAGAAAATGATGTCCGCAATTAAATGAACGTGGAAAAGGGTGGGGTACTGAAATGAAAGTTACACCTTAAATTGTTTAGTTTAAATGCGTCTCTTGACTGATGCAAACCTCTAGACCGTACTTTTTGAGAATTATGTGATTGTTGCTCGTTAATATACAGGGTAAGTCTATACATAAAAATTGCGGTTATATTCTCTTAAATTAATCTCTAATATAAATTAAAATTCCACCTGAAGTGGGGGAAGGTTGAGGTGTGGGAAGATTGAGGTTGAAAGATAGTGGGGAGTAGAGGAAGGAGGAGTGGAGGAAGGTTGGGGTGTTGAGAATGATTAAAGTATGAGAATGAGTGAGGTGGATGACAGAGAGGTTTGCGGGTGATTGAGGAAGAGGATCGACAAAGGTTGAGTTTGAGTGAGGAAGAGTACGGAGATGGGTTGAGGAAGAGTGAGAGGAAGGACAGAACAGGGTTGAGAATGAAGAAGAATGAGGACGGTGGAGGGTTAAAGGTGAGTGAGGATGAGGACGAATGAGGTTGAGGATTATTATGGAAAAGGAGTGAGGAGAAGGACGGTTGAGGATTATTGTTGTGCTTTATGTTTGAACCATTCAATTTCCTCTATTGCGAATCAAAACAAAAAGGAAGTATGCTTACTTTTGAAGTAGTCCTCATTCATAACAACGCCCGATCTTTTAGTACTGCTGACACCCAACACATTCACTGGGGTGGAGGTGGGTGGTGGGAGTTTTAATGGTACGTGTTTCATCACCAGGCGTTGTAAAGCCCCGATTGAGCACAAAATAATTTACATCCCTTCTTTGAATTGAATAACTGGATAGGAGACTAAAATGTCTAGAAAAATGAGCAGCTTTAAAACAACGTTAAAGTCCATTTTACATCACTCGCAGGCAACGTATTTCAAAGAGGAGATAGAAAAACTGGTTTACAAATATGATAATTGTCTAAATATTTACGATTATGTGGGAGAGCAGCCATGTTTGTATACATATTTTTTGGCTATGAATTCATTTTGTTCTATACTTTTGCTTTTTTTGATTATCTTCGGAGGAGGATAGAAATCGACCCTCGTATGTACGTCTAGTAATAGAAAGTACATGCTATAACTGAACCAATTTAGGGGTGCTTAAATTTGTGTTGTTGATTTTTCAACTCTTAATACTTCGTTCAAATAAAGAATTTCCATTTTTTCTATTCCTAATCTAATCGCAACTCATTTTATGTGGTTTATTATTATTTGTCACGATAATACTTAGAAATATATACTATTACAAAATCATCCGAACCTTTAGAATAATTAAAATGCAGTTTATAAATTGTATGGTTTCACCTTCTAATTATGCAGTTTTGTGCACTTTCGTTTTAGTTTGCTAAAGTGTAAGACAATATTAAGTGTCTACGCATGAAATTCAAGAACTGCGATTTAGAGATTAGCATAAGGAATAGTTTAACCCTTTTGTTCAGGAAACCTTTTTGTTATAGTATGGCTGCTATTTTAATTAAACGCCCATATTAAAAGTTCCCTATCATTTTTAATTAGTTATTGCGATAACCAAATATACCATGTTGTATGTAAAGCTGAAGAATATATATTACTCTTACAGAATATGCGTTTGGAAAAAGAAATAAGAATTGTAATCTATAGAAACCTTATCAACTTTGAAAAAAGACTTCCTTAATATACAGTGAGTTGAGAGACCTGGTTATAGATTTTTAATTTATTTTTAAACTATCTATGATGTACTAGTTTGTCTGAGATCACCTTGTTAATGCTCCGTCGCAACAGAAATAACATTTATTTGCAGGTTTAAAAATACGAACTAAGCGTACATCAAAAGCCTAAAGAAAATATATACAAAAGTTTGTGCATGAGAGATTATTGCAAATGCCTTTAATTACTGAAAGTACTTTAGTTTGTAGTTGTGTTGCAGAGTGTGCTTCTATGTTGAAGATTTAAATCTTGTCGCCTCACGCGAAGACCTGCATCTGGTGTTGTGTATAGAATGATGCCAATTGTTAAGACAAATTCAATGCGGAAGCTAGCGACGGTGACTGGGGGGATTTCCTTACTTCAGTACCTTGCGGCTGGTAGAGAAATATGCTGGTATACGTGCGACGTGCTTGGTTAGTAGAAATTAAAGCAGTTTGATGGTGGAATGTTCTCAATCCTGGTATGCTTGTTGCCGTCACGTGCTCTAGAAGGTGCGCTTGATGGCTTTTGAGGTGGATTTGTCCGACTTACGACGGCATCCTGTCCATAGCTTTATGAGAGTCTACTTCATATTATCCCATTATATTTGGTGGTCACAATAAGATAGTCAACGGGAAACCCTTAGTTACGAGGAGCATCTTGCACTATTTTTAAATTCTCTCCAAGATGTTTAGTGACTACCTTTAAAAGAAAACAATTAAGAAGAAATTTGCTCTAGCGTTTGAAGCTCCTTTTATATCCTGAGTTTGTTTGTATTGTACGTTCCAACGATTCTGTTATATATTTCGAAGGTGCTGGACAAGTTCAGTGTGAGAGGGAGATTTTAAGCGTGCATGTTATTTATATGCATGCTCCGTGCATATTGTTCAGTTAGGAGTATGATTGGTTGCATACCCCTACAAATCTATAGGAATTAAATAAAAATACATATCTCCAAAAAGACCCATTGCTAAAACTCTGAAAGTTGAAAGAGTGTGTTCCATTTATATGCATGCTCCGTGCTTATTGTTCAGTTAAGAGTATGGTTGGTTGCGTACTCCTACAAATCTATAGGAATTAAATAGGAATGCGTATCTCCAAAAAGACCCATTGCTAAAAACTCTAAAAATTGAAAGAGGATTAAAGGTCCGTTGGTAAAAAAGTAAACTCCAGAAGAAGGTGGGGAGAGTGGGTTGATAAGCGGTTAGAATTTTTAAAATGATGTTATGATAGCAGAATGATCAATTATAAAATTACAGGAGAAAGGTGGTGTTAATCAACATTAAGGATAGAACGCGTTGTGAGGGTTGCAAAACCGTAATACTACGACGCAATCATGTTAGAAGAACAAAGCAAAAATCACACAAAAACCCTTTTATTCTAAAAACGTAAATACAAATGAAATTCCAAAACATCAAGAACATTACAAAATATAAAACAAAATATCACGCCAGTAGTTGCATACATAACATTGCTTAATGTAAACTCAACAATGAATTACATTAAAACTAAAATAAAAAATAAATAGCACAATTAATCAAATTATTGGCTCGTTTGAGTTTGTATTGTTGAGGCAGCTTTTCGTAAAATGGTAATATATTGGAAATAAACACTCTTAGTTTTTTCAATTTTAAGCAGACATTTGTATTTTATTTTTAGTGTAGACACAGAAAAAGAGTTAAAATTGTTGGAAACAGTAAAAGTATACGAAAATCTCGTATTGTGTGTAACAAAATTTAGTATTCACGCCAGACACAAGCTCAAATAGAACTCTATTTCGTTTAATTTAATCACGTGCCTTAAAACTTATATCTTGTTCTTTTCCTTGAAATGAGCGTATTACTTAACTGATTATTTTTAGTAAATAATTATTTTTGAGGATTTTTGTATAATCAATTTAGCTATATTACGCATACTTATGTAATATAGTTTTAAAAATTAAAACGTCTAAATTACCTTTTTGTTTTTGTAGTTACAGTTTTTTTGTACCGTGGAAAAGGAATCTTAATTGTATTTCTCACGGTTTGTAATAGATATGCATTGTTCTTCGACCAATCAGGATTGCGTACAAAGAACCGGTCGTTTTAGAGTTGGACAAATCGGCTACCATATTCAATACTGTCATAACCCAATTACCTTTAACTACTTGTGAGGGAGTACATATAGACTATGTAGTGGAGTGTTTACCTGAATCGCCAGAAATAACAAAATAGTCTAATTTTACCTAAAAATTGTCTTAAAGTAATTGCTTTAACTATAAAAGGCTTTTATCTAGTGAACTTTCAATATTGTAATTACTTTTATAAATCTATTTGATCACTTATTTTTAAACAGGTGCCAGATATGCCTTTTATGGGAGAAACGTTTTTAACAACATTTTGAAAGACTAACTAATTACATCTATAATACCTATATTAAGTACTACTTGCACATCCCTGTGTTTGAAATTATTTTTCATTTTATGTTAACTATCATGAGCTGCTTACACGTATAGTTAGATTTAAACTACATTAAGGCTTTTGAAATTAAATATGCAACCAAATCAATTCTTGTCTAATTAAACTAAAAGGTTCTCTGCAGAATGAGCTCCAATCTTTTTTGTTTTAACTATCTCATATAATTTTTCTATTAATTTACGAATTGCAAAGTGCTGATAACAAACGTCAAGAACAATGGCACTTTAAGGATTGAAAACCTTTTCCTTCTACTCCTAACGATTAGTAAAAACCCTCATTTGAATGCATTTTGTATTCTTTATTGTTACATAAAGTGAATTACTACGTTTTGACTTTGCCTTTTCGTGTATAAATATATCATACCCCTGAAAGCTAAATCATTACACACCTTTTCGTTTCCCAATTACATTATTCATCACAAATTTTATAGTTCTTTTGTCTCTAGTTTTTTTTTAAATTTATTTGTCACTACACCTAAATATTTTCATTTTTTCTTAAATTATCTTTTTGTATTTTCCTATTATTCTTATTGCCGCCGTATTTATTTGTCATGGTTGACATACCTTCCATTTGAATAACTCAACTAATAGTTAGGACTTGTACTGGTTGATGATGGGTTGTGCTGTTTTACTTTTTAGACACACAAAATACTCGAGAACTATGCTTCAGCAATAAAAAGCTGAGTTTTGCAATTGCCACAACGAAGAATTTCTATTCAACGTGTCTTCTTTTGCAAATATCTCAATCATTTTTACAGATTCCATTATCAACTATTTTTCTGTATCATAGGAACTTCTGTACATTTTTTCTGTTTTTTTCTTGAACGTGTTGGTGAGGGGCTGCGGGCTTTTGTTACTTCATGGTTAATTCCTTATTATTTTTAGTATATTAGGAAATTTTTCTACTTCTATCCTTAAATAACCGCTTATCGTTTAAACATTTCTGTATGTTTCTAGTAGCTGTTGTTTTGAAATTACCATTAGGGTACATTTAAGTTGGTCGTTTTAACTTTTATTCGATTTTCTTATCGCAGTGGATGCACATAGTAAGAAGATGATCTGTCCAAATCTCCTCAGGGACCTAATTACTTTAAATCAACAACGTGGTAATATAGAGCGCCTACTTTGTCGCTAACGTTGCAGTAACAGCTTTTATACAATAAAAAAAAAAGTTAAATATATTTTCCACGGTTCGTTATAGATATAAGTCGTTTCTCAGACCAATCGCATGGCAAATAAAGAAACGGTGGTGGTTTTATAGTTGATGAAGCCGAACGCCATATTCGTTCATGTCGTGACCCGATTATCTTTAACTGCGTGTGCATAAAGACTATATAGTGGAGTGTTAACCTGCCGATTCCGATACCTATCCAATATCGTACCTTGTCTTGTTCCATTTTTATTGTGGAAATTAGCAAAGAGCTGAATTACGTGCATCTGAGCTAGCAGCGGCAACCCACATTCACGTCGAAGACTGAGACACATAGTATTTGTTACCTAGTTTGCTAATATGCATTAATTTAGAAATAATTGAATTACTTGTTAATTAGAAAGATAAATTAAATTGTTTTATTTATAAGTTCTATAAATGAGTAACTAATGCCTTAACCTGCAAGTAACAAACGTTTTTAGGAAGCTTTTCAAATTCTAGTCCACTCGTATTTCATGACAGAGCACATCGGACGTACAACATTTTGTTACTGACTCGTTGCGACGGGAGAACAAATTTTTATGGCACACCGCATTGTGGATGATCTTAACACTAATTTGTAATTTAAAGCCGGAGTATTTATTTGAAATGCGAAGAAGTAACTTAAACACTCCAAAATTATATATTTACAAGAGAGTTACCACACCCATATTTACAACTTAAAGACTAGCAAAAGATGAATAACACATAACAGCTATAGGTTACTTTACATTTAATTTTTTTTCCAATGCTCCGCCCGAAAGTACTACATTGGCCAGGAAGAGAATTTTTTTTATCTGGAAAATTTGGAATTTTGCCGAACCCTTGCTGTTCCAAGCAAGGTAGGGATCTTCAACGTGCATGACAACACACACACACACGGGTCTCCATTTTACCTCTCATCCGAACGAGGGCGTATTTTTTGTGAAAAATGCTCGCTTAGATTTGAACCCGGGACCTTGGGCATAGTAGTCACACGCATAGCAACTACGCCACGGAGCCGCCTAGCTATAGTTTGCCATTGATTAATAGTATACGTCAATATATGTCCCTATCACACACACGCACACACAGCGAGTTTTGCTCCTTGGGCACTTGGTGGTTACGGTAATAGGTTTTGAATACATACTCCGGTAGATCGCATAGCTGGTTGTCGGTGGGTATGGTTTTGATGCCACTATTCCGACGCGCAACGATTACTAGGTAGGTTCTGGCGTCCCGAGGGTGAAAAATTCAGGGATCAACCTTTTAGTAGCGTTGAGGGTTTAAGGATTAGCGTTTATTGGGGTTGTCGTTCGTGACGTGAAGTTTCGGACTTTGTAAAAGGTCCGCAGGCGTCGCCTTCATTGTAAACTTGCAGGATTTTCAAACAGCGTCGTAAGTGTTCCTTCAAGCGGTGAACTATGGGTTAGCACCACTGGCTATTGCAGGTCTCCGAAGTCATAGGTCAGCTCCGGTTAACGTGTCTTTCCGAATGCAACTTTACTACTTTTTATACTTGATCAGTTTCCTTGGCTAACAACTAGCTTTCCTGTATACACTGCTTGTACTTTACCCTGAGCTATCTACATTATATAGTCATAATAATTACTTTAGACAGCATGATTGAAATTTTCATACAACTCGTACAAGGATTTCAAATAAATTTAATAAAACCAGTACGGCTAATATTTTATCAACAACATATTGCTCGCACGGAGGCTTATGTTGGTTAATATTTGCATATAGTTCTGATGTTGTATCTTTAAGCTGAAAAGGTATGTTTCTTTTCAGTAGCCAATACCTAATGTCTTCTTTTTTCCAAGCCGTAGTTGGATTTGGTTCCTCGGTCGCATTATGATTATCTATCACTAACACAAAGTTTGGTTTAAGGTTTTGTAATAATTTATTTTGTAACCATTTACAGAAATTTCTATGATTCATTTCATCGTGATAATTACCAGTTTTTAGTCCAGACTTAAAAATTAGGAATCATTCGGAACAAAACTTTTTTTGCCGTCAGCATGTATAATAATTAAACGCTTCTCTTTAACTAATGGTGCTTTTGAACATTGATTTGAACCATCGTCCCATGACTTCGATACAGTATGTGCACTGTGCGGGTAAGATTCATCACAATATATAACATTTCTTCCTTCTGATTGATATTGCTAAACTTTTGGTAAAAAATCGACTTGTTTTGCTCGAATTTCACGTTTTTAAATTAAGACTTTACAATTTTCTTGGCACTTCTTCCTACGAAACCCCATTTTATGCACCAATCGTCTAAACGAATTGATTTTTCCAAAGAAATTAATCCTTCAGATTTGAAAGCTTGCATTGTAGGTTGTTTACGGTGTGTATTCGGTAATCGATAAATAATTGTGCACACAATATCTTCTTCAAATTCATCTAATGTAGACTTTGGACTACCTTTCTTGATGGTTTTCCTTGGTGAGGTAAATTGTAACTTATCATCAACTGGCTGCATTTTGCCTTCTTTAATAATTTTCTTAACAGTTATTAACCCAACACCAGTTGCTTCAGACACTATTTTGCTCAAATTGTTCAGCAAAATCATTTCTTGGCCAGCATCCTTCTGCTCTTTCATATAATTCTAAAGATTATACATTATCTCACGACCTCGACTATGAACAATTTTTTGAGAATTGCTCATAATGAAGTCGAATCTTACCTAAAATAAAAAAATATGTACTAAAGAAATATTAAATTTAAAAACATTTACTTACAATTTCAAAATAAATAACGAAGTTTAGTCTTGAAAAGGCTTTTATAAATATTATTAACAAAGGAAAATTAAACAAAATACATAAATAAGTTAAAATTAAGTGACTAGAATATGCAGTATCGGCTCGGCGGGAAGTTAAGACCACAGATTAGATAAGGTTAATACACATAAGCCACTTTCATAATAGAAGCACGTGACTTTTTGTTACATTAATAAACATAGATTTAATCAAAATAACAGAGTAATGTAATAAATATAAATATTCATATGGTAACATCGATTTTAAAATTATATTGCAGTAACGTCAACGCTGTTGGAGCTATGACTATCATTCCACAATACTATATTTTCATTTTGGTCTTTAATTTTGTCAGTAATATTTGGGATTTCTGCGCAGGTCGCTGAGATTTTGAAAGACCTATACGAATGCATACACATACACCTTAGAATGTCTGGAGTAAAAAATTTGGCTTAAAAGTACAAAGTGGTATGAACGGTATGATTTAGCTCAAATGCATCAAGAAAAAGATGAAAACATTACAACATTTCTTACTCGTATTCGAAAACAAGTTCAAGGGTGTAGTTTTAATGGACCAGCTATTGACGAATCTGTTCAAGGTCAGGTAATTAGTGGTATTTCATCCAATGAACTCCGTTCCCGGCTAATGGAAAAAGAGTCTTTGACCTTGGACGAGCTGAAAGGCTTGCACGTGCATTTGAAACAGTGTTATCACAAGCTGGAATAATGGCTAATAACTTAACTGTTTCTGGTAGTTCACCATTTTCTACAAATTCGACTTCCGTGTGCAAAACTACAGAACGGCATAAGAAGAAGAAGATGGGAGAGAAGGCAAATTTAGTTAAGGCTAAGTAAAATAAATTTACATCTGGTGAATCGAAAACGCTAATATGCATTTGCTGTGGAACTGAGGGTCATGTTCCGAAAGACAGTAGGAGTTCGCCGCTTAACGATGTGTGTAATAAATGCAAGAAAACCGGTCATTTTGCACGTATGTGTCGCTCAAACGATAATTCAAATTTGGGCACAGGTAAAAGTTCGACTGTCAAGCAAGTAACAGATGAATCCATTTTTTGCGTACTTAACACTGAAACTGGTAGTCAACCAGAAAAAATAGTTGCATGTAAATTTGGAGGAGTAACACATTCTGCATTCGTGGATTCTGGTGCAGTACATGCTATGATGTCGAAGAAAAACTGGGAAAACCTTCGTTTAAATGACTTACAATTTTACTGTAACGAACCTAATTCTGAGTTAAATTTTTTTGATGGCTCTGGTAGTGATGGGCGGATCGGATCTTTTCAAGGAGTCGGCTCACCAGATCTGGGTCATTTAAAAGAGCCGATTCACTAAACCGGCTCTTTTGAGCCGTTTACTTACTGAACTGATAAATATGAAATTGGGGACAGAGCCAAACTTGTCTTTTAAGACAACTATGTTTTATTGTAGTTCATTTTTTTTACTCACTGGTTGCCGCATTCCTTCTTACAATAAAAACAACCTTTTAAATCTGCAAACAATAGAACACTTTACCACCGATTGTAAATAATCATAAATATCTTGCTATTTTAATATCCACCTTGGTTTTTGAAGATGTAAAATGCCACTTTTCTTTCAGAACAATATTATTTCAGCTGTCATTGGATGTTTTCGTTGTTTTGTAAATACATACATATTTATAAGTTCTTAACATTCTTATACTTTTACAGACTGGCTATACATATATGGATAAAATTATCTAAATTATATTAATATAGTTGTTAAAAATTTGTCGTTTTTTGATTGATGTATTTTGCAATTTAATTTGGATCATTCCAGAATTCAATCCCAATAAATAATTAAAATTCCTTACTTTATTTGTTAAAATAATTGTAAGCAAATAGCAATCCAAACTTAAGTAGCACATGTTGGGTTATTTAGTTTGTAAACAAACAGATGTTGCTTCCTGCTTAATTGTAAACAAGGTAAGTTTAAAACCAGTTCTTGTACTATCAAGTTTGAGCAAGGGGTAAGATATCTATTTATGGTTTTGCACTTTGGCGTAATATAATAGGTATATCCTCGTATGTAACCGACCGCATGCAATGCAGAATTGTCGAATCAAAGTGAGCCGAAGAGCCGATTCATTTGTAATAAAGGATCCGGATCGCATGGCTCTCAGCTGGGAGTCGGTTCAAAAGAACGGGTCGTTCGCGAACGACTCATTTCTAGGCTCTGGTCAACTTCAGTATACTGTAATGTCTATGGCAAGTGTATGTGGTTTGTAATAATATCTCGCATAGGGTTTCTGTCGTTGTCATTGAAGAGAATTTTACTACAATTCTTGGTCGTAATGATGCGAAGAAGTTTAAGGTCTTACGTGTTGGTTTGGATGCATGTACAGGAGTTCAGGTACAAACAATTTCTATAATCCTGTGCCTTTAAGTAAGCTGAAAGATTTTCAACTAAGTATTCCTATTGATTATTTTGTTCCACCATGCATTCAACCCCTTCGTCGTGTACCTCACAGCTTACAAAAACAGATTGAAAACCAAATTACAGAACTATTACATCTAGGAATTATTGAGAAGGTCGAAGGAGCAAGCAAGTGGGTATCGCCTATAGTTCCTGTTCCTAAGTCGGACAATACTTTACGCATTTGTGTAGATATGCGCCGTGTCAATGAAGCTGTACTTAATGAAAAGCATCCCATACCGATGATTGAGGATGCTGCCCCATTGCTGAAGGATGCTAAAGTGTTTAACGAGATAGATCTCCGTCAGACATCATCAGATTGAATTGGATGAGCAGTCACGTGAATTAATTACTTTTAGTACACATATTAGTCTTTTCCGGTATCGTAGGTTAATGTTCGGACTAAAATGTGCACCTGAAGTGTTTCAACGAATTATTGAAAGCGTATTGTCTGGGCTTTCAGGCGTTTTTAATTATTTAAACGATTTGCTAATTGTTGGAAGAACGACAGAAGAACACGATGCTAATTTACAAACAATACTCCGTCGTTTGCAACAACTTGGTCAGTTATTAATCCTGGGAAGTCACAATTTCGAAAGAAAGCCGTCTTATTTTTACGACACATTATCAGTCATAATTCGCTACGACCTACATTTAATAAAATTCAAGCACTTAAAGAATTCCGTTCGTCAGCTGCAGCAAAAGAGCTTCGGTCATTTCTGGGTCTGGTGACTTACATCGGAAAATTTATTCCTAACCTTTCTACGGAATTAGATTATTTGCAACAAACTGCTCGTTTTTCGCCATTTCAATGGACTGGTAGGGCGGAAGGAACAAGATTTTACACTTATCGAGTCACTGCTGTCTAATGAAAGCAGTTTAGAATTTTTGACCCGGATCTACCTACCATAGTTATGGCAGATGCTAGCCCAGTGGGACTGAGGGCAGTATTATTACAAAGAAAAGTAGATGATATTCATAAGATTTGCTACTTTAGTCGTTCACTTCCTTCAGTCGAACGTCGAATTTCACAAATTGAGAACGAGGCACTTGTATTAGTTTTTGCAGTAGATAGACTTCGAATATATTTACTTGGATGTGAGTTTGAATTGGTTAGAGATCATAAACCACTACAAACGATTTGTGGACCACGTTCGAATTCGTGTGCTCGGTTGGAAAGATGAATTCTTAGACTCCAAGGCTTTAAATTCGTTGTTAGGTATGCTAAAGGCAAAAATAACATTGCAGATCCATTATCTCGCTTATTCCAAGTAGATGAGTCAATTACTACAATAAACGAGATGTATGAAAGAAATTTAGTCATGTTTGTACAACAACTGGTACCGATAGCAGTTACTTTACGCGAGGTATAGAAGTCAACAGCAAAAGATGCTGAATTAGGAAGGATTTGTTTAGATTTACAGTTAGGTATAACACCTAAATTCAAACCTTATTCTTTTCTGGCGTTTGAACTTTGTGTATTGGATGGGGTATTACTAAGAGGAGCTCGCATCGTAGTTCCTACTGCTCTTCGAGACCGTGTTTTACAGATTGCACATGAAGGACTCCCTGGTATTACTAAAATGAAAGATAGGTTGCGATCGAAAGTGTGGTGGCCTGGAGTTGACAAAAAGCTGAAAAAATTGTTCGTACTTGCGACTATTGCCAAAAAGTTGGTAAGGAGATAATCATGGAACCTATGTCCAGACGCCAACTTCCAGATGGTCCGTGGCAAAACGTTGCCGTTGATTTCAAGCCTGTACCGTCGGCTAATGAGCACTTGTGTGGTGTAATTTGATTATTTTAGCAAGTTTTTGAAATCAAAGTGATGGAGAGATGTACCGTATTTGATACAATTTTTTACTTAAAAAAGCTATTTACCAGATATGGCATTTCTTACTCAATTATAACGGACAACGGTCTACAGTTTCGATCAGAATTTACGACGTTCTGTAAGTCGTTTGAAATTCTCCATTATACGACGGAGCCATACTGGGCTCAAGCCAATGGACAAGTGGAAAGGCAGAATCGGTGTTTGCAGAAAATTATTCAGCTAGCTTGTTTAAAGTAACACACTGCTTGTATAGAAGACCTATTGGAGTACTTACTTTATCGCTCTACACCCCATACTGTTACGGGTAAAAGTCAAGCAGAATTATTTTTTGGACGTATTATTCGTGATACATTACCTTCAGTACGTGAAAGGGTTTGGTAACAAGGTGTTCGGAATCGAGATTCATTTAACAAAGCGAAATCTTGTATCCCAAATGAATTTTCAAGAAAATAAATCACATTGGGTGATGAAGTTCTTATTAAAAGACTTTTTTCGAAAAATAAATTTTAATCCAAAAGTGTCAGATCCAGTAGCGGCAATACAAACGCATTCGCGTGAAATTCGACGACATAAAAATGATATTGAAAAATATGCTCCACAGGATTTACCGCCTGTTACTACTGTTGACGATCCGTTTCTTGAAGATGTCACTGCTACTCCTAGTTCAAATTGTTTAAAGGAGCCAGTTGCTTGTCGTTGTCAACGTTTGGTACGCCCTCCAAAATGGATGATTATGGTTGCAAGAAGAAGTGTTAGATTCTTTTACTTCAAACCGGGGGGGTTTGGTAAGGTTACGGATTGATATACAAGATCAGGGTAGCTGGGACTTTGAAGGAAGTGAAACTTAGAGTAATTAAATATGTATTTGAATGGAGATTAAAGCATTAATATTGTTCAATAAAGCAATAATATATCTCCTAAATATACAAGTACTACAAGGATGTCCACACTATATGCTGGGTCTCACATACAGTTTCCAGACAAACATTTGCGTATGTTGGATATACAAACAAGATTATGCATAATTTTATATGGGCTTTATAATATAAATATTGCACACCTTGTAAGCTTAGTGCCGTTTCTTCGTCCACTACTACCAGAAATTCCCCTAATTTTACTTTAACTAAATTATTCATTTTGTATAATATTAAAGTAAATCTCTGTACAATTTACATGTGTTTTATCCTTATGAGCATACATAAGAGCAAGACCAGACAACCTAGTTTCAGTCATAGTACTCCTGATCCAGTATTTTACTAGGCGTTAAGTACAAAAAGATCTCTCCGCTGTTGCGACGCTTATGGTAAAGAACACAGAATGCGCAGGAGCCTATTGATGTTTGAGTATACTTCTCCGTCGCATTTCTTTAAAGCCTGTAAAGCATTTTTTGGAACCTCTAGCTGAAATTCTTTTGATGCTTTTCGTCTTTTTGACCAATGGAGGAACTCTCATTCCAACATTTCTTTCGATTCCGTAACAAAGGAATATCCTTTAGCAACCTCTAATAACTTGCTCTTGATATCCTCAGCTGTTAAATCAGCTTTCATTTCTTCGGCTGGAATGAACATAGACAAATTATAGGCTATCAATGATTTGTCGGAAAAAATCTTTCCGTGGAATGAATGCTGCGACTTTATAATAGTCTTCAGGATTTTTAGTTTTATAATTATCTCGTTTTGTTTGCTTGTTCACTATTCTAGGAATACTTATTTTTGTGTTTAATAACAAAGCTAACTTTTCGGCTTCAATAAACAGGTAATTAAATACATTTGTACAGTTTTCCCTTTTTCTTTGAGTAGTTTGATGGCTTCTTTTATAGCATTTCTTGCAAAATTTAAGGCGACGGTTTTTTTCTTAAGCAACCTGCTTAGAGGCAACGTCACTGATAAAATATTTATCAGACAAATAACAGTCACAATAAAAGAAGAATCCATTAGTGATAAATGAAGAGAATGTGCCATTGTTGCAGTATCGGTTTCATCACACTCTAACACCCTTACAAGCGCGTTGTTGATTTCATTCAGGGACTTTTGAAAAAGAAAATCTCGCGTCTTTCAATCTACCTGGTTTTGCAAAGCCCTATCATCTGTCTTCCTAAAATATCTTTTAATGTAATATTACGCTTTGAAAAAAGCAACAACACTTTTTATGACACTTAAACATCGTTTCACATGAATAATCTTCGTTGACTTTGATATAGACAAGTTTAAAGCATGATTAAAGCAAATGCACTGGATAGCATTATCACACTCTTTTAAAATGAAAGAAAAGACCCCCTTTGCTTCAGACACCATTGTGCTACAGCCATCAGTAGCTACTCCAACGCAATACTCCTTCGGAAGGCCGTGTCTTTTCATAAAGATTAAGACTAACATTCCTATAGCCTCACCAGTTACTGGACTGTCAACAACTTCAAGATTACATGATCCATCTTCCTGTGGTAACGCTTCTTTTCTTGGATTTAAAAACTCAATAAAGTCTTCATAGATATCAAAGTTATACACGTAACGAATTGCAAATGTAAGCTGTGACTGATGTGACACATCTGTAGTCTCATTAGGAACTATGCTGTACCATTTACTCTCTAAAACTCTTTCAATTATGATTTTAGTTACTTCTTCAGCGCAGCAACTTATCAGTTCATTTTGCACAGTCTTGCTAGTATACTTGAAATTTTCAAGCGCAGTTTCAATACGCTTAACAAGAACTAGATCTCCAGTTTCTGCTCTGAAGCGAACTATCTCACGAAAATTACTATTATCTCCTTCAGAATTGGCAGTTTCGCCTAAATCTCCATTGTCACGATGTCCTCCGAAGGGAACGTTTTAAACACCAAGGAATAATATACATTTCAAAATAGATTTGAGTTTTTTCCCTATTTTCTAAAACTTCTTTTAGTTGATATTTGTTAATCTCGTATTCCAGTTGAAGACTTGTTTTGTTAACCCTTTTGAGGAATTCTTTTCCTTTTCCATCGATGCCCTGTGATAAGCATTTTGAGCATGAGTCGCTATATATCCATCTTTTTATAGCAAATGTTTATAATCTGTCACTGGCTTTATGACGAAATTTTTGAGGGAAATTCCACCAACTGTATGCGACGCAAACAATGCACAATAAACACAAAATAATCCTTTCTAAATTTCCGAAAACACTAACTAGCCATGTTGAAAAAATTGTTCAACTGAAAGCCGTCTGTAACTGTTTTTCCCACTTTTTTTTTTACCACAACACAAGGGAAAATATAATCTTTTAAAGGTTTCCAGTGGCTAACCAAGACTTGCTCTTTGGTGAAATCATGCAAAATTTTACCAATAAAATTTCCTATGTCATAAATGGTTTCCTATTCCGTTTTGGTTCCCTATAACGTCTGATAGCTTTTTGATCAAGTAATTGATACTTTCGGTGGATCTTTAGCATTTGCTTTCTGCTTCTGGATAACATTAACTACTTCACTCTCACTCCCAGTCTCTTTTGCGTTAATATTACTACTTGATGGTACAGTATTATCATTATCTCTATTCACCTTTTTACTAAAAAAGTTTGACAGCGTTGCTTGCGCTAAAGTTCTTTTTCCTGTAGCTTAATCTTGGACTTCTGATCTGTCTGAAATCAAATAAATCAGATAAATGAAAATGTATGCCTTATATTTAGATTTTAGAATCATACAATATTTTATAATTAATTTTACTATTTATACAGCGCCTTCGCCTTCAAACTGTTTTTATTTACCATGATAATTGTGTAGCAGCTGTGTAATATCGTAATCATTTTAAAACGAACCATCACCTAAAACAAAATCCACAAATACATATGGTTGGTTATCTGCTATAATAAAAAGGATAATTCTCAACACAACTACGGTTAGCTACACCGTTTGACGGTGACCGTTACCGTTTCCAGCTTGAGCACAACTAGGTGAGTCAACTCTTGTGTCAAGCTCCACATAATACATTATAAGCCCGGCGCCACACTCCATTTCCAACGTTTCTTTCAACCGGACAGTTTTGCGAGAAGATGTCACAGGTCGTAGCTTTCTAATACAGCATTCATCATAGAATACGTTTATGTCATGACTAAAAACAGTAGAAAATATTACACCAACCAATCAGCGCGTGTTATTAAGATCGAATACTAGCAACTTGAAAAATAATACAAACACGGTTAAAAACTGTTGCGAGCTACTATTAGGCAACCCGTCAAACACACAAGCACCGTAAGCAACGTATATTCTACAGAAGCCCCGAACTTTTTAGCATATACCGCAGTATGAATCATCTATTTAATTCAGGGTATATATAAGACCAGCCATTAAGTACAGAGTTAGTCTATATCAAAATGTTGTATATAAATCATCTCGTGTATAGTTAGTTGGTAGGTACGTTTTTATTGTACGTTCTTAATGTCCTATTAAATATAAATTTGTGTTATGTGAACGTGTAAATTGTACCGCCAGCTTGTACATAAATAGACAAAAGTGTAATAAATAAATTATGGTAGTGTTAGTGTTGTTAATAGATTTATGGTTAAGAATTTAGTTTAAGAAGATATTAGTGCTTGTAAATAGCATTAGTGTGATAGTGCTTCATTTTTAATAGGACTGAAAACATCAATAAATAAGGCATATACTGTTAATTAGACTTGTGAACAGTGAGTAATAAAAACTTGTTATTACATGTTTTAAGTTAGTGAAACGCGTTAATGGTAGCCCGTTACAATACTTACTCATCGATCGTCATTAAAAACATCTTTGTTCTTACTTGGGGAGAAGGGGCGCAGGTGGACCAATCCCTGAATCCGCGACTGCTCCAAGTACGATTCAAATACAAATGCAGCGGTATCATGTCTGGCATAATTACTTGTCTCACAAATGAAATGTATTGAAGCATCTTCAAAACGTTGAATCGCAAAAACGCCTTTAGACTTAGCACATACTTCTGAAATATCTTGAGTAAGTTGATTCTATATTATGCATACATCCAATTCAAGAATTTTTACTCAGTGATAATAAAAATGGTTACATCAATGAAACATGAGTTAGTAGGCATATTGGTATAGGCATGTGAGAAAACATGAAGCATCGGAAAATATGTAAATACATCGGGATGCGAGCGCAGCGCGTGCATGCGTGGGAGTGAGTGTAGGAGTGTAGGTGTGTGGGTGTGAGATTGTGCGTGAGGGTGCGTGTATAAGTGTATACACCAATGGTGTGTTTATAGGGGTGCAAATATATCGTAAGTTCACTGTTAAGTTAATTACATTAAGACCTATTCATGTAATTACGTTTTAAAGTTACAAGAAGTTAAGGATTTATGCTACCTAGGAAGCCAAACAATGCAAGATGGAAAGATCGCAAAAGATTTAAAACAAAGATGTTACGTGCCAATAAATTGGCACTTAAACATGTTTTAGTTTAATTTTGATGGGCGGAAGTTTCGCGCCACAAATTCAAAAGACTTGGCGTATATTTCCGTCACGGCAGAGTGCGTTTGCGCGAGATCGCGCGACGCGAGTGGAGTAGGGACAAATGGGACAAGTGTTTCCGTGAGGTTCTGTAACGTGGCTTTTTTGCCTGAACCTTCGAGTGCAGTGGACGTTTTTCGGTAACGTATCGTTATCTTTATTTATGTAGATATCCTTGCCTGATTATCTTTGTTTGCAACCCTATACCTGTTCCTTGTCGATCCCTACATAGGTAGAGGTAATCTGTAGCCATTGGCTGAACCGCATTCCACGCTGGAGCACCATCTTTAATTACTCCGGAGTGGAGCCCTGAGATCGAGTCGAAGCTATTTAGATGAACGAGTCCTGGTAGCCACCGCGACTGCCGGAGCTGGTCCAAGCGCTTTGGAAGAGCGTTGGGCGTACCCTCTGTAATTGCCTTAAGAGGCCCTCAGTAGCCCTGATGGATTTCAACAGAAGCCAACTTTAACCCAGGGACATATTCATGTGAGTATTGGTCGTAAAAATTATTGTTTTAAATTTGTATTTTTCGTAAATTGCGTCTTAAAGTTGTGCGTTGGTGACGTCATTGACAGATGGGCGCGCCAAAATCTGTACAAAAGTTAACGTTACTAACCGCCATTGGCATCGCTTTTTTCCGCGCTTGCGCAATGTATTATGAACTTTAAACTGTAAGAATTCGCGGTTTAAACCGTAAGAAGTTGACGCCCTCAACGTAAGAATATGGCAATTACGGTCTTTCTTTTGCTTTTATAAACATACAATGTATTAAATGATGTTATTTATAGCTTTTTCACTAAAAAAAAATCAATTATCTAATATCTGTTAACCTTGAAATCTTATATTCGTGTTTTGGAACACGCCACATTGCTTTAGATGTCAAAATCAGTTGCTATGGTGATCTGAAGGTAGGCGGCCATTTTGACATTGAAATATACAGCTTGTGTATCTAAAATGTTTGGCTGATTTAATGTTTTCCCAATTTAAATATGGTGTGTTTTTGATAACTTAAATTATTTGAAATGTGTGATTAGTCTGTTTTTGGATGCATATATAAGCTTTTATGAAGAATCAACCGCTTAACCCTACTTTTTTTACACGTAAGTACACATTTAAATAAGCATTTAACTAATTTTATGTCTTAAACACGGTTTATTATGAAGTTATTTACTTTACATTAAATTAAAACATAACCCTTGTCTGTTTTTTTTTCGACTTTAAAAAACTATTTTGAAACCATAAATTAACACTATCTTGTGTTTACATTATAAAAAGTGTCTTAGTGATTTACCTGTTTAATTAATGATATTCAAACTACCTTTACAAGAAAACCTTGTGTTAAAAGCACTTAACGAAATAAATTGCCCTTTTTCAATTTCTTTTTAAGAAACGTTAAACTACGGGATCCTGTTGCATTTGTTAAATAACACATTACCTAAATCTTTTATAATTTGGAGTGTCTTTTTGTAGTTTAGCAATGATGTGTTCATTTATTAAACACTAATCTTGCCCTCGTATAGTTCTAAACGTGTTTCTTTAGTGTTTTGGATACTTAGCGTGATTAAATTTGAATATTATACCTTACGTATGTTTTTTTAAAGAAGATTTTTTATTTATATAGTAACGAAATTACCTAACCATATCTTTTAACTTCCAAAATGTTGTAATAAACTGAATCGGTCTATATCTGCTCCTTTTAATACTAAAATAAAGGAATTTCCGTTAACGTTTTAGTACGCTCGTCCTGGTTTAATGGGTAACTACTACATCTGCAGCTATAATTAAATTCCTAGAACAAAATGTATTTCTTATCTTTGGTGTCCCTCAGATTATCCTTTGTGACAATGGGGCACAATTTATCTCTAAAGATTTTCAGAATTTTGTTAAAAGTTACAAAGTACAAAAAATTTGGTTTAACGCAAAATACCATCCCCAAGTAAACCCTACCGAAAGAGTAAATAGAGTTTTAATTACCGCTATTTCTTCCTATATTGATTCAGACCATACTACATGGGATGAACATATTTTTAAAATTGCTCAAGCTTTGCGTACATCTAAACACGAAGCAACCCAATTCACTCCATCTTTTCTTGTTTTTGGAAGATATACCCCAATCGATGGGAGTTACTATGGTTTAGTGCCTGACGATACTAACGTAAATGAATTTGACGATAAAGTACGCTGGGACAAAGACCAACAATCATTACCTTCTATCTTTAACGACATTAGAAAAACTTTGTTAAAAGCTTACGAAAAGAGTAAGGGCCACTATAACTTACGTAAACGAAATATTTCCTTCGCCTTGGGCGAACAAGTTTGGAAAAGGAATTATGTCTTATCGGATGCATCTAAAAAAATTTCTTCAAAATTAGTCCCTAAATTCATTCTTTGTAAGGTCATTCGTGTCATTAGTCCCCTTATCTACGAACTTCAGGATGCTGAAGGAAAACGCCAAGGCAGGTGGCATATTAAAGACCTTAAGCCATTCTCTGCTGACCCGAATGCTACTTAAGTTTTTCACGTTCCATTTCCCTTACGATTTACCTAACATTTTTTTGTTCTCACTATCAATTAATAACTTTAATCGCTTATTTCCTATCTTGTACTGTGTATATCTCTTACACGTTTAACTTACTTACCTTAAATTAGCTATCTTTTTCTTTTCGGTTGACTTTTCTTTGACCATACCGTTACTTATATATCACTTTATTCTCTACACCCCCTAATATAACTCCGTCGTTTCATTTAATTAATCCTCGAACTTTTCCTACAGCATATTATTTGGTTTTTAGTATTTTTCTTACGTCATTTAATTTTGTGTGGTAATTGTCGTAACTTTGGTTGCAATAACTCATTGAATTTTTATGATTGGTTTTAGCTGATGTTGAGTGGATGATTTTTTTCTTTGGGGCCACATAAGAGTCGCGACCTATGCCATTGAAAGAAATAGTTCATATTCGCAGTCGCAAAAAGCTAGGATTGTCTATTCCATGTGTTTTTCCTCTGAATTATTACAGTCGCCCACATTATACTATATCATTATTTGTTTCTTTTTCTATTAAATCAACATAACTTATAAACTTTTTTTTTCATTGTTTTTTATTGAACTTTGTGGTGAGACGCTATTGCTTCTTATTGATATCTTATTAAATTCCCGGTTGTTTTAGCATATGGGGACAGTGTACCTGTATTTAACTGCTTATAATTGGGCATTTTTGTGTGTTTAGGGTGCTACCATTTAAAAAACTACCTTAAAATAGTTTGTTTTTGTGTGAATGTATCTGTATTGATACTTTTAAGTTGTGTCAACTTTTGTCTGATTTTCTTATCGTAGTGGATGCACTCGTTAGGAAAATGATAGTACTAGTTCTCTTAAGAGTCTAGTGAATTGTTAACATATGATATACCATATCTTGTCGGATTAATATCGCAGGTGGTCCTTCAGACTGCGCTGTGTTTAACAGGGACAACTCTCTACCTTCTCTCGGACGCTTGTCAAAAAACTGTACTTTTCTCATCCCGCTGTCTCCGTTTATGCCTTATTCTTCTTTCGGCGGACCTGTTCTTGTCCCGGAACACCCGTCTGCCACATAAGAGTGATGTTCCCTCACTCCGGGCTACTGACTACATTGGCTGGTTGAGTAGCGCTTTGCTATCCACCTTTTTCTGTCTCTTTTGCTCAATGCGAGCCCTTCCTCTACTTTCTTCTACCTGGAAGTGCCCTTATGCATTCCAAATAACCACCTCCCTCTTTCTACCGTTCCTATTTCTACCGCCTTTTTCATTTCCGTTAGTCACCGTGTGGTTGCGCGGGAGGTTTTCACAGACACTTGGACCCCGTCTCTGGGAATCTTTCGTAAGTTCATGCGGTGCCGCTGTCAGCGCATGGGCACTGGCAGTGAAGGTATGTATGAGTGTGTGAATGTGTGAGTGGATGTGTATATGTGTGGGTATCGGGTGATTGTATCACCGATATCAATTAACGCCGGGTGCAGGGATGCACCCAAATGCCTTTGCCGGTTCCTCGTGCCGTTTATTGCAAACGGGCCTGCTTCACAGGTCGCTCTTTTTAGAGGGTACGAGAAATTCCTATTTAACGGCTCCACGAAGCCACTCTATCGTTACCTTTATCTATTGTCCTTGATAATGATCAAGCTAATATCTTTATCTTATTTATTATCATAGATAATACCCTTAGTTTTAATATCGTTATCTTACCGATTACCTATAATAATAACCTTAGTTTAGTATCGTTATCTTACCGACTACCGTTAGTAATAACTTTGGTTTAATTTCGCGTTATCTTACCTGTTATCTTTAGTAATAACTTTTGGTTAATATCGCGTTACCTTACCTACTATCTCTAATAATAACTTTAGCTTAATATCGCGTTATCTTACCTAGTATCTCAAATAATAACTAAAGCTTAATATCGTTATCTTATCTATTACCTTTGATGATAACAGTTTAAGCTTAATATCGTTATCTTATCTATTATCTTTAACAACAATTTGAGATCTTGTCTTATCTTTTTATCTTCCTAACGTCTGGTATTTATGACCAGACGTGGGAATTATTTTTCTTGAAATTTCAGTGAAACATCTAACCTGATGTAGAAATGTAATTTATTAGGTTAGCAACATAAGGATTTAGTAGGGTGGTACTTTTGGTAAATTTGTTGATTCACAACCATGTCATGGATAAGTTTTGATGTGTATCGTTAGAAGACCAAAGTACCAGTAAAAAAAAAATTTGCTAGAGTGTAGAGTGACGCACTCTGTGAACATTTTTAAATTTGGGCACTTTTTGCCAACAAGGAACAGTTTTGATGAAACGCTCATGTGTGTTTGCACGTAAAAACTTTAATGTTAGCTTTAGTTTAGATAGGTTAGGCGACTTGTCGCATTTGTTTTAATTTAAGTAGTGTTTCGTGCTCCCCGACAAATTTGTGCTGTCGATGATTAGTGTAGTCAAAAACAATAGGGCTACATTTTCCGTTTCCTGGTACTTCGGTAGATATGTTATCGGTCGAAAAAACCAGGTGGCGCCTTATATAAACATTTTGTAGGCTTTAAGTTAGGTTTTATGTAGGGTAGTTAGGATTTAGATTTTTAGCTGTTACTGTGCCAACAGACTTTTTCTTTTTTTAAGTTTTTTCTTTTATAGCTTTGTCGCGATTGTTACGTGCCAATAAATTGGCACTTAAACATGTTTTAGTTTAATTTTGATGTGCGGAAGTTTCGCGCCACAAATTCAAAAGACTTGGCGTATATTTCCGTCACGGCAGAGTGCGTTTGCGCGAGATCGCGCGACGCGAGTGGAGTAGGGACAAATGGGACAAGTGTTTCCGTGAGGCTCTGTAACGTAGCTTTTTGCCTGAAACTTCGAGTGCAGTGGACGTTTTTCGGTAACGTATCGTTATCTTTATTTATGTAGATATCCTTGCCTGATTATCTTTGTTTGCAACCCTATACCTGTTCCTTGTCGATCCCACAATAGGTAGAGGTAATCTGTAGCCGTTGGCTGAACCGCATTTCACGCTGGAGCACCATCTTTAATTACTCCGGAGTGGAGCCCTGAGATCGAGTCGAAGCTATTTAGATGAACGAGTCCTGGTAGCCACCGCGACTGCCGGAGCTGGTCCAAGCGCTTTGGAAGAGCGTTGGGCGTACCCTCTGTAATTGCCTTAAGAGGCCCTCAGTAGCCCTGATGGATTTCAACAGAAGCCAACTTTAACCCAGGGACATATTCATGTGAGTATTGGCCGTAGTAATGATTGTTTTAAATTTGTATTTTTCGTAAATTGCGTATTAAAATTGTGCATTGGTGACGTCATTGACAGATTGGCGCGCCGAAATCTGTACAAAGGTTAGCGTTACCAACCGCCAGTGGCATCGCTTTTTTCCGCGCTTGCGCGATGTATTATGAACTTTAAACTGTAAGAATTCGCGGTTTAAACCGTAAGAAAGATTAGCACAAGGTGGTGCTACATTTAGCAAGAGAAAGCAACTACTGTGTTCAAAGACAACAAACATAAAACAAAGGAAAGATTCCTTAAAATATGTGTGGAGCACATTACTGTACGGTTGTCAAACCTGGACAGTAGGAGAAACGGACAGGAAAAAGATAGAAGTCTTTGAAATTTGATGTTACAGACGTATGATGAAGATATAATGGACAGACAAAGTTAAGAACATAGAGGTACTAGAAATGGTAGGGGAAAAAAGAAGTATGTAGAAAACGATAAAAAATAGGAGAGATAAGCTGAGAGGCCACATGCTAAGGCCTGAGGGAATAGTGCGGAATATATTAGAAGCAGAGATATGAAAAAAGAGAGAGAGAGGTAAACCTAGGTTAGACTATTGCACACAGATAGTGAAATATGTAGGCTGTCGGAATTTCAGAAGAATGTGCAGGCTAGCTCAGAATAGAAATCAATGGAGGTATGCGTCCAACCAATGCCAAGATGGAAAACCTAATGACAAAAAAATAACTGTACTTAAACCTGATTATTATTATAAGCAATATGTGAAGGGGATTAAGCAGCCTGTTGCTACCATAGATCCCCAACACCTAGACATTTGCCGAATTAATAGTTTTCCAGTAAACATTAGTTGAGAGTATTGCAAAACCAATACACAAGTATTGGTTTTGCAATACTCTCAACCAATGTTTACTGGAAAACATATTCGGCAAATGTCTAGGTGTTGGGATCTATGAGCAACAGGCTAATCTCATCCACTGAATCTTAGTGAAATAGGGCATATAATTAGGAAACAACAGAAGGGGAACCGAGCTGTATCTGGGCAGTGGGAATTTCAAGGAACGGTGTAGGCTAGCTCAGAATAGAAATAAGTGAAGGTACGTGTCCATCCAGTTTCAAGACGGAAAACCTAATTACGAAAAAATAAATGCACTTAAATCTGATGATTATTATAAACAGCTACAGGTGTTGATTTTGTAATATTGTGAACTAATGTTAATTTGATTGTTCAAAAGCATATAGTGGAAGACAATTAATTCGGCAAATGTTCAAATGTTGAGGGATCTTGGTAGCCTCAGACTGCTTAACCTGCTTCACATCCTTCCCTCCCATTTAATTTTCCAATGCTCCACCCGAAGATACTACATTGGCCAGGAAGCGAGTTTATTTACCTGGAAAATTTGGAATTTTGCCGAAACTTTGCTGCTCCACGCAAGGTAAGAATCTTACGCGTGCGTGACAACACTCACACACGGGACCTCCATCTTAGCTATCATCCGAACGAGAGTGTATTTTTGTGAAAAATGCTCGCCTAACATTTTTCAATCGGACCGTGTCGGGATTCGAACCCGGGATCTTGGGCGTAGTAGTCATACACATACCAACTACGCCACGAGCCGCCTTCCCCCTTCACATACTACTGATTATCGGGGAAATAGGATAAATATTTGTAAACAATGGAAGGGGAACCTAACTGCGTCTAACAAGAAAGAGCAGCGGCTATGTTCGATGACGACAAATATAGAAACAAGGAGAAAATTGTTGAAAGCATGTGTGAAACACAACACTATACGTCTATGAAATAGGAGCAGTAGGAGAAGCAGACAGAAAAACGGTAGAAGCCTTTTGGAATATTGTGCTTCAGATGTATGAAGATGATAGTATGGACTGACAAAGTTAATAACAAAGAGGTTATATCAATAGTAGGGGAATAAAGATTTCAGTAGAAAAAGAAAGGAAGAAATAGAAGGGTATTGTACGTTCTAAGGCATTTTTGGGGAATAGTTTAGGATATACTACAAGCAGAGATATGAAATAAAGGTAGAAGTAGACCTAGATCAGACTATTGCACGCAGATAGTGAAAGATACAGACTGTTGAGATTTCAGGGAAATGTGTAGGTTAGCATATAATAGGAAACAATCAGGGTACGCGTCCAACCAGTTGCTAGATTGAAGCCCTAATGATGATGATACGTTTTAAACCTGTTTGGAATGATGTAAATAATAAATAAATAATAATACTATAATTCCAACTCGGAACACCCTATATCTCTAAATAAAGTCCAATCGTCAAACTTCGGTGTTTTATCTCCTTTTTAGAGATTGCCTACCTTTAATGAATCGACCTGAAGATTACACTAATTATTCTCATCAATTACTACTTACAAATAAGCTCAAAACTATGAATACGCCATTAATTCAGAGCAAGTGCTGAATTGAAATTTACCGAGATAATATTTGTGGCGCTATCGTGCAGAGATGTTGTATACAATTTATAGCAGACATAGATACTTTTCAGCTGCTTCGATACCTAATACAGCTTCTATGGTATAGGTGTCGCGACATAGCGTGTTCTATCATTTTATGTTCATTAAACAGAAAATATTGTCTTGTTGATGTGTACCACTCCGTATACGGTATAGATGGTGCTGTATCAAATATTCTTATACATACTGCGATTTCCAATAATAAGTGATTAAATTTAAACCTACTAGGACAATATATTCTTCAAATATGTCAGGATGTCTAATCGATATTAGTAATTAATGTAGTACTTTTAATTATGCAAACAAAGGTATAAAAAGTATCAAACATACAGTCGTTCACGTGCAAATATTTTATAAAGCGGTCTACTAAAATCTTTGCATTTTTTACGCTACATATCTACTTTTACATTCAATTAAATTTGTATTGCACCCTCATTTACAACTTAAAACCCTTCCATAATCGATTGAATAAAATTAAGTTTAAAGAAAAATTCGGGCAGGTTAGTTAGAAATTATAACAATTAATTATAGGGGTATTGGGTCGGTTCTGTGGTTACCGCAGTGGGTTAAAAAACAGTATGTGAAATATTTATTACTCTGTTAATTCCGATAACGAACTAACTAAAGTTTGAACTGAAAATTCATTGCCAACGACAGCAATTAATTATAAATTGATGAAGTTGGTTTGGATATTCCATTTGCAATAACTGCAATCAAATACGGTTATTAGGGGTACCACAGGTGGCACTGCAGTATTCTAAGTGGGTGCATTGGATCTAAGCGTTGAAATTATGTATCTGAAGATTAGTTTCATGTCTTTGGGTAATACAATACACCTTGAAAAGAGGTTAAAAGAAATAAAATTTATTTTTAGCCCGTGGGACGCCGTAGACACTCATAGACACTTACGGCACTTTTGTTTAGCTTCGACCAATTTTTGCATATTTGGTAACGTGAAGTTTATAGTATTTCGTTGCACGGGAACTAAACCGATTTACTACTTACTACCAACTTTTCCCGAATTATAACGCGAAAAGGTCAATTGCAATGGAACATAAGGGTGAGATAAATGTTTAGAATCAAGTCTTGAAGGGAATGAAGCTTTTACAGCAGGAGAAAAACACTTCGATGGATTGATAATCAACTCCGGGTACAAAATGTCAGTGAATATTAATATACCGATTTACATAAAAAACGCAACACAATAGTCCAGTCAAATTGTCACAAAAATGCCCGAATGGTTACATCAATTAGGGTAATTTCAATTTTTTGATGTTGTATGAGTTGGTACCCTGTTGAAAAATTCAGGTTTTTTAATTCCCCCGCCTCCGCGGGCGCCGCCATCTTAAAAAACTGCCAAATTTTTGGACTTGTTCCGGTTTAAAAAATATCTCCAAATATGATCTTAGTACAAAAAATATATACATAGCTTTTTTAAACTAGAGTAAACTATCTACAATTTGAGACTATGAAATAGTTTCGACCTGTAATACTTCCCGGAATAGAGCAATTTGAATTTTAAGAATTTTTCTCAAAAATGTGAAAGTACAGATTTCCAGTCGGTTTTTACTTGATAGATCAAGTAAATAGTAATATTTTGTTATATAAATAGTCCAGTCAACAAATGACAAAAAGTATTTATTTTTTTGAGATTTGGACATCCACCATTTTGGAAAACGCCATTCTGTGTTTAAGATAAAATCTAGAAATCGTAAACTCTCATCATGCGACATATCGTTGGATACATAATGGAAAAAGACTATTTATTGTGAAAACCAGACCTCTCTATTTATTACCGTTTCAAAATGGCCGTCATATGAAGTATTTAACGTGAAAAACACATTTTTTGGCGACCATTTGAATATTCATAAATTTGGATGTACAAAAGGCTACAATGTTTTAAATAGTTTTGATATATTTTAAAGAAAAGAGGTAGTAAGTGAATACTGTTTATTAAAAACAATAAGGTTTAAATGCAGTTAAGTTGTTCATCAACCATATCAATTGCTTCTCCAACATCTTCCTCTTTAGGCTCGTTGTCCAATATGACTGGCATTGCATTTTCGCAAAACTGTCCATTGCAATGTTTACACAGTAAAGAACAGTGCAATCCATTTTTCCTACGTCCACATGCAGTCAGGCACCCTAAAAAAGAACAAAACACATTCAAAGGCAACGTGAACAGTAGTAATAAAGAATTTATTTATTTTGTACCTTTTTTGCAAGTATATGAAATGCATCGAAGGAGGGACTCTGATGCTGGATTTTTCTTTGTTTTCTTAGGGAAGAGACTTAATTGACATTGCATTCAGCCCCATTTTAAAAGGCTTTTTCATGTCCCAGTCATGTTTACACCTGGTGGTAACATCGCATGGCATATAGTTGAGCAGCATCTGTAGTTGGTAGCAATCTAGCGAGGTTAAATTTAGTTTTGGCTGCAGCTCTAACAAATGTGTGGTACCGTAGTTCATCCGTTTTTGAGTAGCTTCATTACCCCCATACAAAGTAACAAGAACATTTTACCCTACTTGTGCAACTTCATTTGTTGCTTCAGAATTGAGAATTAAGAAATGATGAAACTTTATTCAAAAGTTGTGGATGTTTTAAAAATAAAGTGATAAATTTGTTTTCTTCCCCGGCCAAACAGCGCCGATGTAGTGTCGCACCCACTAATAGCATGAATAAATAAAAGTACATCAGTAAATTTATGATTGAATGGTGTGGTTGAGTAATAGCTATTTGGCGCATTTCCTCTTTCACACTTTTGGAAAAAAAGATTACTGTGTGTTGACGCCAATGCAGCAAGGAGGACGAGAAGATCAATGTCCTCACCAACCACACGCACAGAGTCATACTTAGCAGCATTATAATTTAATTAAGGGCCACTATGCTTGCGGCCACGTCTCCAATGCTCCACCCGAAGGTACTACACAGGGTTCAAACGCGAAAATATAAACGTGCTCCTAATTATTCTAATTTCAAAATTAACACATCTTAAATAAAAATCTAACAACTGAAACAAATACTTAAAATAGGGTTTGATTGATGGTATTTTATTTATTTATTCGTTCCAACGTTTCAGTAGTCTGCTACCTGAAATTTAAGCAGCCCTGGCTTCCCCACAGAAAGTAACCATCATGTGTTATGTGTGTATGTGTGTGTGTGTTGGGGGGGGGAGTTGTGTCTATGTGTGTTGTGTGTGATGTTGGTCCGTGTTACGTTCTCCCTCTAGGACCAGGACCATCGGCAGCCGAATATCCCAGTCGTCAAGGAAGAACGCACAACGGTCATTGCCTTGTCAGTCCGGACCATCGGCAGCCGGAAATCCAGATGTTGAAAAGGCAATGGAAGAGTGTGTTTAGGTGTGTGTGTGTTGTGTGTGTGTGTGTGTGTGTGTGTGTGAGAGAGAGAGAGAGAGAGAGAGAGTTGTGTGTATGTGTGTTGTGTGTGATGTTGGTATCCGTGTTACGTTCCCCCTTTAAGACCAGGACCATCGGAAGCCGGATATATCAATCTTTAAAGAGGAACGCTCGACGGATGTTGCCTTATCAGTCTGGACCATTGGCAGCCGGAAATCCAGATGTTAAAAATGCAATGTAAGTGTGTGAATGGTGTTTTGTGTTTGCACAGTGCATAAGAGGTGTTTTGTGTGTTTGTGTGTGTGTGTGTGTGTGTGTGTGTGTGTGTGTGTGTGTGTGTGTGTGTGTGTGTGTGTGTGAAGTGTGTTTGAAATGTTAATTTGTGTTTATGTTTGTCTAGGTTACTAAAAGGTTGGAATGAGTTAGTATAAATTTGTACATGTTTGAACTTATACTATTACATAAATAAAAAATTAGGTTCTTTCAGAGGAAAGGATTTATTTGCTGTATTGTTTGCCTCGGGTATGTGTAAGTTCTTAAAATTTAGCGTTTGTTATAAAGAAAAGAAATTCCTTATTCTACTACTTAAAATTAACTTATACTACTACTGTTGGTTATTATTTGTGAGAGACAGGGTTGCTAATATGTAGAAGCATGCAAATTCTACATACTAGAAGGTTGGATCGTTTCAAAGTCGGGTTAATGGTTTAATCTCGTTGCTTCTGGTCATCAAGAGCAGAGCTCTTGGAATTCCAGGAGATCGGTCTTCGGTCTCCGGAGATCCCATCTTGTCTGCCATTCTGCAAGTATGTAGTTCTTTATTTCCGCCTTTGTCCTGGGCAGTTGGTTTGTGTTTAAGATGCGTTGTAGTTGTTGGTTGTCATTGTGTGTAAGATTGTATATTGCAGCTCACTGTTTCACTACTAGGTTCAAGGGCATAGTTCCCACCAGTACATGAAATGCATCATGTGCGGTAGTCCCATAAGCCCCCGTCAGTCGCAGTAAAACACTTCCTTGTGTACTGTTAATTTTTGGTCTAGGTTTGATTGTGTTAAGGCGATGTCCCCACGCGCTCGCAGCGTATGATACCATAGCACCGAGCAAACTGTTGAGATATAGCCTTACGCAATTAAGTGGTATCTTATAAGTCCTTTGGGCCAGCGTTGCAAAAGTTGCACTTGCACAGACGGTGTTTATATGTGCAGAGTAATTCTGTTTTTCGTCTAATGTTAAGCCCAGATACTTTGTGTTCTGTGTTCTACTTATATTTACACCGTCTAGTTTGATGGTGGGGGTACCTTGCCAGGGTTCTCTTCATCGCAAGGTATGTAGTTTTTTGTGGTGTTATGGTCATTTTGTTGGTTTTGCACCAACTTTGTGTATGGGTAAGGGCGATGTTAGCTTTACGTTCGATTTCCCTTCTGGAAATGCCTTCAACCACCAGCAAGATGTCGTCGGCGTATGCAATCATCGACGACACTTCGTCAACGGTGTCCAGCTTTTCCAGGAGTTCATCCATTACAATATTCCAAAATAGGGACCCGCATATGGACCCCTGCGGGCAACCTTTATTTATATGTTTGGTAATGCTTTCCGTGCCTTGTAGGGTTACATACCTGTCCCTGCAGTAGCTTCTGAAAGAGTGATATAGTTGTGATGGACAGTTTATCGTCGTAAGTCTTGTAAAAAGTGAAGGCCACCAAAGGTTATTAAATGCGCTTCTATGTCCACTAATATTAATAGGACGTATTTTTTGTGTGATTGCTTGATGGTTTGTACTGATTGGTTTATGGCATCCTCGGTCGATTTGTTTTCTGTAAAGCCGTATTGTCTTGGATGTACTCCTGTGATTTGTCTGTGGTCCTGCATTCGTTTACATAATAGTTTTTCATACGATTTTCCTACCGTGTTCAAAAGGCATATGGGTCGGTAAGAGCCCGGTTGTTTAGGGTCTTTACCTTTCCCTTTAGGGATAATCACGACATTCGCCTGTTTCCAGATGTTCGGAAAAACAGCTTGTCGTATGCATTCATTGTACAGTGCTGTTAGCGTCGGTGTTAACTTATCTTGTAGCGCTATGCCAATCTCCGCAAGAATTCCGTCCGGTCCGGGTACTTTCCTGCTCTTCGATTGGCATAGTGCGTATCTCACTTCGTCTTCTGTGAAAGGATCTAAGTTGTCTTGTCTGTTCCATGGTCGGTTACCTACGTGGTTTTTGTCGATTACTCCTTGTCGTCTGAGTCGTTGTTCGTTAGTGTCGTCTTGAACGTTGTCATCAGGCAAAAGTGTTTGTAATAGCAGTGTCGCAGTTTTGCCCCAGTCTTTTGTGTATGTACTGTCTTGTTTTATTAAAGTTGAATAAGTCACCGGTGGTTTGATTTTACGCTGAGTGATTTTATAGGGTATTCCCCAGGCGTCAGTTTATAAGTGTCTTTCCACGAATAATTCCCATGACCTCCTCTTCGTGTCAGTCAGTTCTTTTTGGTATGTCTTTTAATTGTCAATAATTTGTTAGGTGGTATGCTCTCTCGGCCGGTGTTAGGCAGTTTTGTTAGCTTTTTCTCGCTCGCTGTGTTTCCTTTTTTAGGTTTTGTAAGCGTCTTGTCCATTGAATTGTCTTTGTGTGTCGTGTTTTCCGTTGTTTTGGAAGCACTTGCTCCATTGTGCGTCTAATTATGTTGATGAGTAGTTTTGTATATTCGTGAACGTTTTCATCTGATCTTGAGTACAAATGTTTCCCTCAGTTTGTTCCAATTTGCATTTCGTATTTTGTATCGTTGTACATGCGTGAAGTTTTGTGGTGTGTCAAATGGCCTGGATGTCATGTCAATGTTGAACGTGATTAGGTTGTGGTCACTAACGGTTTGGTGTTCTAATACCTGCCAGTCTTGTATGTAGTTGTACGCCAGCCCGTTTGTCTATGTTAGTTCCTGTTCCTGCATGGGCGTTGTATGTGGATGGGTTATTAGGAAGGTTGATTACTTCGAGTTGTAGTTCGTTAATCAAGTTTTCGACTTGTTCTCCGCGTTCGTCCGTGAGGGAACTGTGCCACATTGGAGATTTTCCATTTATGTCTGTCATAATAACTATTGGTTTGTTATTGTAAGTGTGTAATATGTTGCGTATGTTGTTTATGTACGGCTGGGGATCCAGTCTGTACTGGAAGTAGCTTGTTACCAAGATCCACTTTCCAATTCGACCGTTTGAAACCTCCAGACATGTGCAGTGTTCTCCGCTGTATCGTTGGATTGTCGTGATTGTCAATGTGGGATCAAAAATGACCACTGCCGTTTGTGGGTTTTTACCTGTATGTATTTGTCTTGCCCTGACTGGCATGCTTGGAATCTTCCTATGCACCAGATAAGGTTCCTGTATAAAAAGTGCATGTAATCGTAAGGTTTCAACTAGTTGTCTAAGCTCTTTCATTACAGTTGCACAGTGCATGGCATTTGTTTGGCCAATTCTGCCTGGCCTATGCTGCATTCTGGCTGTTGCTTGTGTTTGTGTGAAAATGTTGTGTGTGAGTGTAGGTTCGTATTCCGTTTGTGGGTGGGTTTCTATTTGGTCTGTGTGCATGTTTTCTTGTAGTGTTTGTTGAAGATGTTGTCCATACGTGATTACCCTTGCTTTGTCCCTTTGAATTTGTGAGGGTTGTTTGTGTTTAGTTTGGTTAGGTTTACTGTCCATAGTCGGTTTTTTGTATGAGTCTGTCCATTAACATTTTGTGGGTTGGGCAATCTTTAGGGTTAGAAACGCAGTTTTTGTTACGTTTTAAGCATGGTATGCAAACTGAGGGTTGTCCGTGCTTAGAGTAGTCTGCCCTTTTGTGCTTGGAGTTTTCCTCCCCACAGTGACCACATGTATCGGTGGTGCGTGTGCGATGTTTCGTGACGTGTCCTAGATCGAGACATCGTAGGCATTTTGGTACTACTTAAAAGTCTTTCACTGTAACACAGCGATATTCGATATAGAGTTTCCCTAGATTTATTAATATATTCCTCACTTTGCCACTTACCGTCGCAACATGATGTTGAGTCGGTTTGTTTTTCGGTCCTGTTTTGAAACTAAGTTGAAAGTCCCTGTTAAAATCCTTTCTGTTAATTAGGTGTTCAAGGTTTTGAGTATAAATTAAATCTGTCACGTCTTGATCTTTCAGGTACGTTGGTATGTTGTATATAATAACTAAGGGTTTTTTCTTGCGTGGTTTTTCGCAATTTAGAGTTTGTTTTAGGATTGCATGGTTTAAAATTTTGTTTGCCTCGGTTTCGTTATCAGTATCTATAATTACTGCTTTGTTGGTTGTTCAGATGTTTTTAATTTTAATTTTGTCTTTCAATGGATTTACTGTTTTTGAAAAAATTTCTAGAATTTGTCTAGGTGTTTCACCACGTTTTCACGTTATGAACACCGTTGTATTTTGATTTGAGATCGCTTTTGAAATTGCGTCTTGTTTTGGAGCTTTCGGTTTTTGTGCTACAGCACTGGCGTATGTCTGTGTTGGTATTGCCGTCACGTTTGCGTACGTGTTTGAAGACATGGTTGGATTAAGCATTGATTGTTGTTTTAGATGGCTGTTTTCTATTTTAGTTTCGATGATCTTGTCTTGTAGTGTGTTGTTTTGTTGTTTTATAAATTTGTTCGCCAGTTAATTCGGCTTGTAGATATATTAATTTTATTATTTTATCTCTAAGGGTTTTATAGGCCCATACCCGTAGACGGTTACTTGGGTCTAGCTCATGGTCAATAAAGTTAAGAAGGTCCGTCCCTAGGTTCTCTAGGTGCTCTAAGATAGACTGTTTCATATCTTCCGGGTTGTTGTGGCTGGAGCTTCCTCTCAATCTTCTGTCCCGTGATATTTCGGTCGTTGGGGGTTGGCAGAAGGTGTTAGTACGACGCTAATTTGTCTTTGAAATCGCAGGGTCAAGCTACATTGGTGATGTCGAGATCGTATGTAGTGAAGGATGTGAGTTTGAGTCAAGATCTGGTGTTGTTTTACCCCCAAGCGAAACCTTGGGGGAATGTTGTGTAGGCATTTTGTACTCTAGCTGTCTGATCATTAAGTTATTTAAATTTAATTAAAAAACAAATGAAATGACAAAAGTCCGTAATATGCAGTAAAAGCGGTATACTAAAATTTAATATGCTGCTCGTTGATAAATGTTGTAGTAATACAATAATACTTCCACTAGAAGGTCATCTTTTTGAAGAATGCGATGGTGTGTTAATAATAATCACACTAGTTCAATCTCAAGTAAGTATACATATTATTTATAACAGCATGACGTTCAATGGAATGCGCTTGGTGTTAACTCCTTGTTGATTGTTATAAATAATTGTGATTGTGATAGCTATTACGATTGTTATCAATAGAGAATCAGAACACTACCGGGTTTAAAATAAAACGTAAACTTTTCCTGTTTAGAATATGTTGTGGTATGCGGAAACAACTATGGTATTAGAAAAACACGTAAGTTGAATGACTTAACCCGGACCCACTTCCCACAATAGTCTCCCAAAACAGTTTAGGACAGTTTAAAATTCATAACAAAAGTCCTCTAAAAACATACCTTCATGTATAATCGCACGTGCATCTAAAGGTCCAGAACACAGTTGTACAATAGTCCTTCTTCGCGTGGTAAAATTCAGAAAAAATTCGAAATCGTTTTTTCTTACGTTATTTTTTCTTGATGCCCTTTGTTTCTGTTTGTGGTTTGCACTTTATAATTAAACTTATTTTAAGAAACTTAGATAAAAAGATTAATTAGATTACGGACTACATCGTTTGTACGTCTGTTCACGGCAACGTTCGCAACGAATATCTTGATTGATGATATCCCTAGCGTTGATTTGGAGTGTGCCCGATCAACAAAACACAAACAAAATGAATGGAGAGGGATCCGTAATGACGGATAGCAGCCGCCAGCTCTGTTTACCGGTGCGACCTGAAGGGTCGACTTAAAACTATCCAAATCTAGCTAGCTAATTTAAAATGGATTCAAATTTTCTAAGAATACGCCAAATCCAACTATTTTACCTGCCTTATAAATTTACACATTTGTTTTCCCTGGTCTAAGTAATTTGTTAGCATAAGTCCGTCCCTAGCTTTCCCTATCATTCCCTAACTGATTTATATTGCAATTACAATCTTCTCGGACAATCTTCCTTCCTATATATAAGCTGCCACCAAAAATGACGTCAGAATGTCAAACAAATAATAACAAACCACAACAATAAAAGCAGGCAAAAATATAAATATAAAAATAAATATAAATATTTATGTAAATATATAAATAAACATCTATAAGCATTAACGTTGAGCAGTGCCTAAAATTGCAAAAAGCATAACCCAAATTATCAGGTGAACTCGCATAAGCATTATACCGCCTATCGCCATTACGCACAAAACGTGCTCGTTAAATTATTTCAAATCTACTAATTATCATAAATCAATGCTTATGCGAGCACAACCGCCACAATTTTGTTCTTACTTCGTTAATATATTTCTCCAGTATCCGAAGATCTGGTCGTCTGGATACATTTAAACTTACTGCTAGGGGGAAATGGATATGCACTGCTAAAGTTTCGGTGGTTATGCACTAATCGTCCTGGGGGGGTCACAATCATAATCACTTCACTTTTAAGTCCTGGAGGGATGCGCGGTTCACTCTATTTTATTTATTATTTTATTCCTTTGTTTAATTCAATGATTTAATTTAATGAGGATTTTTGATTTATATGTTCTTATCTATTTATTTGCCCGGATTAAGTTTTAAGTTTTTTATTTATTCCCGAATTTCGCGCGTATAAGGTTAGATAGTGGTCATAATGATTATATTAGTGGTGCGGGGGTTGTAGTGCATAATGTGTTTTATAAATATTATGATAATTTTTTTTACTTTTTTTCTTTTTTGTTTCATTTTGTTTAATTTTTTTTTTAGTTTTTGTTATTTATCTTTTTCCCTGTTTTTTAATTATTTAAATACAGGTTTTGGTTACCAAACTCATATCATTTAACGCCAGGTTAAAATCTAAAATTTGCAATCCTTCCCCCTCCCTTCCGATTTACACGCGGTTATCGCTGTCTAATCACGCGACCCTTCCCGCGAACTTCTTTAAAGGCTGTCCAGAACGCCTTCTAGTTAGCCACTTCCCCAACTTCCTATATGTTCTTTGGCCATGCTAGACCTAGGATAGCTAATTTGCTATCAGCTAACCCTCGAATTGCCGCCTCAAGCGGGCAGTCAAAAAGCACGTGCTCTGCGCCTTCAGCGGCCTCACCGCATTTGCAGCGGTCGTTGTCGGTTAAACCGAACCTTTGTAAATACGCTTTTAGGGCACCGTGCGCTGTTATAAGTTGCACCATTTTATGATCGAGTTCTACCTCGATATTACATCTAGCTTCTAAGCTCGGTATGAATTTGTGGGTCAACCTGCCCGTGGCAGCGTTGTTCCACCTCTCTTCCCATTGTCTGATTGACTTTTCGCGCAGCTTTCTTTTAATTACAGACCTCGGTATCGACGAATGTGATATCCGAAAGTCGCCCTTCGCGGCCTCTTTAGCCAATTCATCAGCCCTATCGTTCCCTTCGTTACCATCGTGCGACCTAAAACAACAGAACTTTAAACGTCGAAACTTGAGCGCCATATGCGCTATCTTCCAGACGTCCGCCTGGAGGTTTGTTAAGGTGTTCGTGTTTGTCAAAGTCGTGAGCGCTGATTTGCTGTCGCAGATTATATAATATTCATATCTGCCCGTGTGGTTTATGACGTAATCGATTGCCTTTCGTATGGCTACCAATTCGCACTGGAAGATAGTGCTCCAGTTTGCGAGTTTGATTTGATACCGAAACACCTCCCTTTCCTGCTTAAACACAATAAACGTCGCGCCTGCTTGCCCGTCATTTATACGTTAACCGTCTGTATAAATTCTGATACCCGTCGCGTCCCTATCGCCTTCGACAAACTCGATTCCTCTAATATCGGTCGGGTGCCCTAACTCTAATACGACAAGCTTTTTCTCTACCTTCCTATTGCCAAGATGAATATCTTCGATAATTTCGCGTCCCTTCACTGTATCTACTAACCTTCTACATCGAAACTCCCTAACGACATATTCGATAGGGACTGATAACCAGCACCGCCTCAGTGGAGGTAGTCCCCACCGCCTTCACCGCAGTAATGCGTTGAACGCTCGTCAATTGACGCATTTCCTGGACATTGCAACCTTCCGCCCATACAGATGCTGCGTACAGCATTGTCGGCTCTATCGCTCCGGCATAGACCGTCCTCAGCGATTCGCCCTTGAAACCCCAGTTTATTTTCGCCGCCGTCATCATTTTGTTCGATATTTCGCTGCCTTTGCTTTTTACGTACTGCACGTGAGCTTTCCAATTTAACTTATCGTCAATCTTTACCCCGAGGTATGTAATTGCTTCCTTAAACGGTATTTTCTCCCCTCCTAGCTCTAGCCTAGGAGGTCGCTGTCCCGGTTTCTTTCGGAAATAGATCGCCTCTGACTTCGTCGTGTTAAATCTTAATTTTACCGCCTGCGACGATTCGTGGTGTTTATAAAGCGCCTCGTTCGGTTTTGTACGCATATCCATTAACAATCGCGATCTGACAATTAAAGGTGTATCATCCGCAAACCCAAAGATTGAGCATCCTGTGGGCAACTTGACCCTAAAGATGCGCTCATACAACAACTTCCAAAATGTGGGACCAGAGCATGACCCCTGCGGACATCCCCTTCCACCTCGCGCGACAAAACTTAACCCAGAATTTCAACCTGTAGCAATCGCTCCGAGAAATAACTCTCGACCAAAGACATTAAGTATCGCGGACAACCCCTATCTTCCAACTTGCAAACAATCAATGGCCACCAGGCAGCATCAAATGCTCCTGAAATGTCCAAAGCAGTAACAACACAGTACTTTTTAGCATCTCTTGTCTGGATACGCTGTCTCTAAATGTTCTCTTTCGCGGTATGGAGTACGTCGATGCGTCTACCACTGCGTCGTTTAAATTTTCCGCGAGTGTTTTTATTTCGTCTGCCTCTCGGCAGTTAAATAGCTCGTTTACGAGCGCTGGGATACTTTCGCCAAATTTTTGTTTAAACTGCTCCCAATTTGCATTGCCAATATCTTGGTGCCTGTTGCACTTCCATTTCTTCAGGGGTTAGTAAGTCCCATTTTCTAACAAGATGGCGCACGCCCTCATACGGCACGCGCTGCATTAAGATGTTTGCAAGAAGGTAACATTGTTGTTTCACCATGACCTTCTTGTTCGCCAGATGTCTCTCCCATGGAGCATGTTTCGGATATAATTGGTAGTAGATTCAGTAAATTACCACACCAACCAAACGACTTGCAGCACCTTCGACTTTGGGTTCAGGAAACTTGGAACGATATACTGCAGGAGAGAAATGATCATGTGATTGATAGTAGGCCCGCCGTTTAAAAGTGTTAAGCAAATTGTGGTGCAGCAACTCTAATTCTCTGGATGCAAACTAAAGTTGACAGAGGTGATGTAAATGGATTTGGGCATATGTAGAAAAAATCTGCAATGTGCAATTCTTCAAAGTCCATAACTCATTCCATAGTGTGAAGTTAGGGTTTAGAAAGTACAGCAGAATCCTAAATAAAGTCTCCAACATTTTGGTAACAAAGAATGGATTGGACTTAAATTTTAAAATTTAAACGCGTTCAAATTTTGATTTTTGTGTAAAAGATACACCGTTATAGTGCTTACATAAAAAACTATAACCATACAAGGCCGATTTAAAACTGATCATATTGACGTTTTTGTTTTTAGAAAATGGAGTCATTCTGTTTGTTTGATAAGACGAGGCGAGCTGATATTTATGTCCACTTTCGTTCCTATCTTTTTATTCTACACAACTATAAGGTATGATAGCTGTCTTTCGCTCCGATAGTTGAGAAACCCGAGTGGAGGCAAATCGGGCATCTCCTTTGAGGGGCAACCGGTTGGGGTTCGAAGGAGCGTCCTTCGACAGGGAAATTAAGTTTTACGCATGACAAGCTTTATTTACGACTGGAAACTAGTGATAGATTCGAACGGAATCGAACCGAACCTTGCGCTAGGTTCGGCTCGGTTCGAAAACTTCTTAGTCTGGTTCGGTTCGAGGTTCGGTTTGAAAACATATATTCCGGTTCGGTTCGAAAAAAACGAACCGAACCGAACCGGTTCCACATTTTGATACTTTAAACAACTAGTGCGTTCAACTACAACAATTTAAATGTTTAATGTAGTTTTTGTATTTAGTAGTTGCTACTTTCAAATAAATCCAACATTAATTTGCTTTAGATTTTAGTAGCATAAATCATATTTGTACTATTTGTCCAGGTTTGATTTTTCAATACGTACTATCTTTAACAATAATTACAATTAAGTTAATAGTGAAAGTCACCTCTAAAATTTAGAATGTGTTAATAATTGATGATTTTTACTAATGTCATTTTACCGTGCAAGAACTATATCACACGATCTTTGCGATTAATTTTATTTTAGTTTTAGTTAGTATAAAAAAAGTATCAAGACACTAAGGTGTTGCTGATTTCTTATACACTACAAACAAAAAGCTGTCTGTCGGTCTATCTTTGTTTCTTTTAAAAGACAATATCAGATGGTTCACGTAAAGAATCGTAAATCTACCTCAAACAGCGTTTACGTTTTTCATAATAAAATATAACAGTATTTATGGCACGGGCCTTATATCTGTTTATTATTTGCATTATACTGTGTTATTTTAAATATAGAGGGACTATTTTTAAAGGAAAAATTAGCAACCGGACCTGCACGAAAAGTTACGTTCAATTGTGAGTTCCCTCAGTAAATTCAAGCATTTTTCATGACATTAAAAAATAATTGCGTAGATCGTTCGACGTTTCGACAAACATCCGGCATGATAGCTTAGTGTTAATACACGGGGCACCAGGTTTAATACCGAGGTCGTGCTATTTAGTTTTTATTTTTCAAAAGATTACTGACGACATCTATCTTACAGAAGTCGTCGCAATCGAATTATCCACAACTTTTATATAAGAATCGGGCACGCGCCAATTTTCGCTTAGTTTCATATTTGTTAGTTATCTTACATTCAAGTTATTGAATCTAAAATTTTGACGCTATTAAATATTTGGACCATTTCAAATGGACCTGCACCTTGCCGAAGTTCTAGATTACTAGAACAGGTGAAGTGGCTTGCGTGTTCTAATGAGCTAATGAGTCAAACTACAGGTTCAACCAAAGTAGTAGGGTCGTTAACCGAGGAACCAGACTAAGACGGGTCCCCAAAAGAGGGTAGCGGGTCTTTCGGTACTTAGATTGGCAGAGACCATAGGGGTCGGTATGGCAGTCTAAGACACTACCGCGATGTGGGAGGCAATGGGAAACCACTACATTACCTCCCAAGTACACAGCATACTTTAATTGTAATAAACATGATGACACTCTCTGGGGTAAAAATTGCGGAGCTAAAATAGTCCCCCATTCAATCTCCGGGAAAAGACTACTTAGGAGGATGCGATAGGAAAGTTCAGAATAAAAATCGGGAACATTTTGCGAGTTGGAGCGTGGAATGTTAGAAGTATGAAGCAAATAGGTAAGCTAGAGAACCTGAAAATTGAAATGAATAGGTTAGCACTAGACATAGTAGTCATCAACGAAGTTCGGTGTCCAGGGGCAGGAGATTTTTGGAGTGGACACTTTAGGGTAATTTACACAAGAGTAGAGGAAGGAAATTGGGATGTTTACGCGATAAAATATAGGACACGGTGTAAAAAACTACTTACAAAAGAACGAAAGGGTACTCATGGTTAGATTAGAATCTAAACCGGTAAACACAGTAATAATACAAGTATACATGCCCACCTCTAGCTGCAGTGACGAAGAGGTAGAGACGATCTACAAAGATATCGAAGACATATTAAGATACGTAAAAGGACATCAAAATTTAATAATTACGAGGGATTTTAATGCAGTGGTAGGTGAGGGTAGGGAAGGAGCGGTAGTAGGTTTATTTGGTTTAGGCACGGGAAACGACAGGGGAAATAGGCTGGTAGAATTTTGCGACAAGAACAATTTAATCATCACAAACACATTATTTCAACATCATGCTAGAAGACGATATACGTGGAAAATGCCAGGAGATATAGGAAGCTATCAAATAGATTACATTCTTGTTAGACAACGGTTTAGAAATCAAGTAAAAGGCTGTAGAAGCTACCCAGAAGCAGATATAGACACTGACCACAACTTCGTAATTATGAAGGCCGCACTTAAATTTAAAAATTTGAAAAAAAAGAAACGGAAAAGAGCACTTTGACTTTAAGAAACTAAAAGATAAAAATAATTCGGAAGGATTCGAAAAAAAGTCAAATGAATAGCTAAAAGATATCGGGAAAATATCTGATACTAAGGAAGTAGAAACAGAATAGAATAACAATAAATCCAGCTTAGACATGGCGCCCAGAGGTATTCTGCGGTATACACAAAAAGAAAATAAGGAACCATCGACAACAAAGGATATCCTGAATTTAATAGACGAACGACGTAAATACAAAAATAAATCAGACAAAACAAGAAAACAGAGAAACAAAGTCATACAATGGTAAATTATTCGCAAATGCAAGAAAAGTAAAGAGCAATAGATTGATGAAAAGTGCAAAGAGGCACAAACTAATATGGAAATAGGAAAGACAGATAAAGCATACAAACCAATTAATATCAATTTTTGGAATATAAAACCTTATAGCAAAGGTATAAATGGCGCGGGAGGAAACGTCATTATAGAAAATGTAGAGAAGGTGGGTACAGGAAAGAACATATAGGAAATTTATATGCAGAAGGTAAACTAACAGCATTAGAACAGGAATCGGACATTGAAGATAATGACTTGGGATATCCTATACTTAGAGATGAGTTTGAAATAGCATTAAAGGGTTTGAAAAATGGTAAAGCCCCGGGTACAGATAAGGTGCAAGCAGTAACTCCCAAAGTCGCTGGACAAACAGTAACAGAACGTCTCTTCCAACTTGTAAGCTATTTGTAGGAGACAGGCGAGATACCAAAAGATTTCAAACGTAACATCATAGTAACTAGACCAAAAAATAAAGGCGCGGAAAGATGTGAAAATTTTCGAACAATTGTACAAAGACGAATAGAAAACGAGCTGAAGAAATACTAGGGGAAGATCAATTTGGGTATATGCGAAACAGGGGAATACGAGAGGCTACTTTAGCTCTGAGAGTGAAAATGGAGAAAACAATAGAAAAAGGGGAAAGCGTGTATTAGGGTTTGTAGATCTGGAAAAAGTATTCGACAATGTAAAATGGAAAAAATGTTCGAGATACTCAAAAAGATTGGAATGTGTTATGGGTATAGACGAATGGTACTTAGCTTTACAAAGAGCAAACAGCGGCAATAAAATTAGAGCAGAAACGTGGAGAACTAAACTTTAGAAAAAGGGTGAGACCGGTATGTGCCATATCCCCATTAATTTTTAACTCGTACATTGAAAAGGCAATGAATACTGTCAAATGCAGGAAGACATTTAGAATTATTATGCAGGGACAAAATATTCATATGCATAAATTTGCAGATGATATAGCGGTATCAGCGTCTAGCAAGAAAGGGTTAGAAACTGCTCTTAATGAAATGGAAACGGTTCTAACAGACAGATACGGTATGAAAATTAACAAAGTTGAAACTCAAGTACTAGTATGCAAAGGAGGGGAAAATATATCATAAACAAGCATACAAATAGTTAACAAGAACTTACAAGAGGTTAAAGATTTCTGCTACCTACGAAGCCAAATACAAGCAATATGGGAAAAGCGCATAACATATAAAATAAAGATTAGCACAAGGTCGTGCTATATTTAACAAGAAAAAACAGCTACTGTGTTCAAAGACAACAAACATAAAAACAAGGAAAAGATTGCTTAAAACATATGTGTGAAGCACAGCACTGTACGGCTATAAAGCCTGGACAGTAGGAGAAGCGGACAAGAAATAGGTAGAATCCTTTGAAATGTGGTGCTACAGACGTATAATGAAGATATCATGGACAGACAAAGTTAAGAACAAAGAGGTACTAAAAATGGTAGGAGAAGAAAGAAATATGTAGAAAACGGTAAAAAATAGGAGAGATAGGATTATAGCCCATATACTACGGCATGAGGGAATAGTGCGGAATATATTAGAAGCAGAGATAGGAAAAAAGAGAAGTAGAGGTAGACCTAGGTTAGACTATTGCACATAGGTAGTAAAAGATGTAGGCTGTAGAAATTTAGGGAAATGTGTAGGCTAGCTCAGAATAAAAATCAATGGAGGTACGCATCCAACCAGCGCCAAGATGGATAAACTAATGACGAAGAAAATAGCCGATTATTATAAGCAATTGCAGGTATTGGGTGTACAATATTTTCGAAGAATGTTAATTGTGTGAAAGGACTGGAAAACTATTAATTCGCCAAATGTCTAAGTGTTGGGGCATCTTGGCTTGCTTAACCCCCTTCGTATACCTTACATGTGATTTTCTAATGCTCCAACCGAAGGTACTACATTGGCCAGAAAGCGAGTTTTTGTTTTATCTAAAAAAATTTGAATTTTGCCGAACCCTTGTTGTTCCAAGCAAGGTAGGGATCTTTTACGTGCGTGACAACACTCATATATGGGACCTCCATTTTATTTCTCATCCGAACGAGGGCGTATTTTTGTGAAAAATTCTCGCCTAATATTTTTCAAGCGGACCGTGTCAGGATTCGAACCCGGGACCTAGAGCGTAGTAGTCGCACGCATACTAACTACGCCACGGAGCCGCCCCCGTTCACATACCACTGAATATCGGTGAAATAGGGCATATAACCAGAAAACGATAGAAGGGGAACCAAGCTCCATGTAGGCTGTGTGGGAATTTTAGGGTACTGTGTAGGCTAGCTCAGAATATAAATAAGTGGAGGTACGTGTCAAACCAACTTTGAGACGGAAAACCTAATGACGAAAATAAACGCAGATAAATCTGACGACTATTATAAACAACTACAGTTGTTGGTTGTGAAATATCTGCAACTAATGTTGACTGTGCGAAAAAATAAATTGGAAAAAATATTAAATCGGCTGCTTACCCCGCTTCACAACCACTGAATCTCGGAGAAATAGGGTATGTAATTGTAAAACAATAGAAGGGGACCGAACTGCATCTAACAAGAAAGAACAGCGCCTATGATCAAAGACAACAAACATAGAAACAAGAAGGAAATTGTTAAAAGCATATGTGTGGAGTACAGCACAGTATGCTTATGGCATACGGACAGTAGGAAAAGCAAACAGACAAACGATAGCAGCTTTTTAGAATGTTGTGCTTCAGATGTATGAGGATGATAGCATGGACAGACAAAGTTAATAACAAATAGGTTATAGAAATAGTAGGGGAATAAAGATATCTGTAGAAAAAAAAGCAGAAACAGAATAGTTGAATACGTTCTAAGGCATTTTTGGGGAATAGTATGGGATATATTACAAGCAGAGGTAGAAAAAAGGAGGTAGGCGTAGACCTAGATCAGTCAGTGATAGTTGCAGAATGTTCAAATTTCAGGGAAATGTGTAGGTTAGTTCAGAATAAAAAGCAATGAGAGTACGCGTCTATCCACTTCCAGGATTAAAGATCTAATGATGATGATGATAAATATTTGGTACTTACTGAAGGGCTTAAATTCCATTTTATATGACTTCTGTACTATTTTAAATATAGGTCTTAACTTTTGAAAAAATTTATTAAGAACTGTTGCCGGTCGACGAACGGGCATGCACGAATACGCTTAAAAGCGCGTGCAGTACTTGAAATGTCATTTCTAATTTTCAATACGATACGATTAAACGTCTAATTTATAGTGGAAAGCTTAGAAATCGATATTAGATCCCATTGCGTGGGAATGCCCAATATATGAAGTTTAATTTTTAAAAGAAACAATTAAATTATATCAAATTTGACATACGCCTTTTCTTACACCTTTAAAGTAGTATAGTAGGAAGACGTTATCACGATGTCTTTGTTGATGAGAAAACAGTAGCAAGAGGTGTGGCTGTGTAGGTTTAATATGACCGACTTGTAACAGTCGTATTCGCTTAATTCTGTTGAGGAACCTAATAGCTTCATACGTATTAACTGAACTCTATTTACAGATTTTATCAACAAGTTCCGTCGCTGCGGAACTTTTGTAAATCTAAAAAAATATCAACAGTAAATAATCTATTTTATTTTTAAGCAACCAGAATTTATGTCGTCGTACAATCAATTGCGTAAGATCCGTTCCTGATCATTGTTTACTTATTTCTGAAATTATTCCAGTAGTTTTCTTCCTATGAGCAGCATCTCTATTGTTAAATGCGCAAACAGTACAAGTTACAATAGTTATTTCATGATTAACAACTTCAAATATACCAATACACACGTTGAATTGTTGAAATGTACTAAAAGCCCAAACGTGTATACGAGTAATAGAAACTTAAATTTTGAGTGATTGACATGATACTCTCTTTATTACGTAATAGCGTCGTCCCACTGAATTATCTTAGTGTCTCACACGATGGTAAATATTTATTCTTTTAAAAAGATACGAGTCGTCATCTTGTATCAAACATTACAATCATTTTCCAGAAGAAATGCTTAGGTACCGTGAGGTTCGAAACAATATATTTACGCACGTTTGACTATTGAACCTAGATTTTTTAATCTCACAAGTGGGAATAGTACTCTTGCTAAGTTAAATTAATTCCTAAGCGTAAAATAATTACCTGCATTAATAAAATCGATAATTAAGTATGGCCTTGTCGCTACTTATTTGAAAAAAAATTAAAACAACCTTTAAATAATTGGTTGAGCTTAAAGTGTAAGAACGTGTAGACGAACTAATACTTAAAGGAGGTTACTTCGAAGACGAGACCTGAAAAAGTTGGAGGGAATTAATATTTAAAGTAACCGCAAATGTATGTCCTTATACCAGTGGCCGCAACAGCAAGCGGATACGCTGCTGACAAAGCGAGACGGAGTAAAAGTATCCACGGGGAAGTTTCTCCTGAGGTGAAAGATATTCCTGAACGAAAGAATAAACCCATTAAGCCCACACGAAAGCTAGGTGTGTCGAGTACCTCTTTGAGCGATGCTTACTGCTGCTAGAAGTAGATGGAGCCTCTATTACACCGGTTTTAACTCCTACTATTTTTAGAATAAACAGAAAGAAAAAAAACTCGACTGTGTGGACATCTAACGTATAACACAACACATGATTTTTAAGAGAGTAGATTGCAACAACGGAAACAAACAAGAATCATAATATACCCTAATTTGGGCATACCCACGTTGAGCTACGAAATTTAAGATTGTCGATATTTAATCAATGTATTTTTTACTTCCTTCTAAACTAACGAGCTTCTATGTAAACAAATTTGATACAATACGCTCTAAATGCACGGAAGCATTAATGGTTCCCTGTAAGAATCAACTTCACACATGTATGAATATTAATAATCAATTTCAATTCTTAGACACAACAAACAGCATCTGGTGGTTACAATTCAATTAATTTACAGTTGTTTTGGTTTTATTTTTTCAACACTCGATCCATCTTACGGTATGAACTCACAAGCAAAACTTCAGTCTTTTGTGATAGATCAAAAACTCTTAAAACTGTTCATTTTTTACGAGACCGGTAGATAATCTTCGCGTTTAGTCACGTCTGAGTGTCTGTCTAATCCTCGACAGCCTCGACATTTGAACACCGCATAGTAACTTAACGTTCCTGTGTTTCAAACACCATCTTGCAACGCGATCGGGTTTTCAGAGGTTGCTCGTTGGGGAGTAATAATCTGATCTGAACTAAACCCCGTCTACTATTATCTAGAGGTTTTATAAGTTATAACGTCACAGGGTTATTACCTAATGCCGTCGCTCTCACGGATGGTGCGTCTTAAGCTGTGCTATTGCAGAGCTCAATGTCATTCTTTCCGTATGAACGGCCGTTTCCTTTGTACGCTTGTACATGTAAGGCATTCATTTCTATGACTGTAGTTTATGAGTATATAGTTATCGTGGTGTATCGGGCGTATTCCAAGGTTAATGCTTTTTTAATTCGTCTGAATTTGTATAAATAAGTTAAATATGCCGGTTATTTTCCGATTTGTATCAGTAAATTTTCTAAATTTAATATGAAGGGGTGTAAAGTCCCGATCATTGGTACTGTTTGTACATAATAACCTAGGTACTATACTACTTTAATTGTGAATCTTAATTTAATTCTATATTGGAGTAGCAACGTTGTTAAATGTAAATTAGCAAAACCTCTAAATTTTTCAAACTGTTTTCGTGCTGAAAGTGCATTAACTGAAATTAATAAAATCATTTCTACTATCTAATATTTCCTTATATAACGCACTAGTATTACAAAAACATTTCGCAAATGAATATATTCTGGAAAGAATTAAAGCACCTAAATCAAAATGCTTTAAAAACAACATCGTCGATACAGGCCTGCAAAAATTACCCTTATCGCAAGGTTAGATAGACTTTGACTACTAATATTGAAACATATTTCTCTAATCTTTAAACCAGTTGTTCTTTCAAGCCTTGTACGAATTTAAAGTATTTTCTGGCCTGAAGCGATTCTTTGGTTTAAAGTAAAAACCCAATTTCTAATATTAAATGACATCTTGAACAAATTCTGACCAATACTTTGTGGAAGTGCTGCAACAAAAAGGTTCTTAGAACATAAATTTATATGTCCAGTGTTCTATTTTTTTACAGTTAACAAATTAAAATACAAATAATTGTTTATAACGTAAATGTTTGATTAAAAGGAACGCTCTCAAATATAGTATTTGCATAGGTTTGAAATAATGCATTCAAAACTGGCAGAAATCCAGGTTTAAGCTCTTTTATTATATCCTGCCAGTTTGTGTTGATTGCGTTGTTCACTTGGTCGGTTAACGCTTTATTTCCGTTGAATAAGTTATCAATATATATAACAGCGTTACTAACAGAAAAGTCAACTTCTGTTTGATCAAATATCATGTGTGTCTTGTTTTTCCCAGTAGATTCCTTGCCAAAGAAATGAAGAACGTACGTTATATTATCTAAGAAAAAATAATTTCTCCTAATTAGTACTAAAAGACCTCTTTCTCTTACCAAAACTCCACAAAAATTTTCCTTTTCCGTCTAAAGGAATTGCTAGCAATTTTCCTCTTAGCTCGTATTCTCCATAACTAACTAGTTTTCTCACAGTTGCTGTAAAATTTAGTTCCATTGTGTTATGGTCAGTTGATACACTGAAATAGAAAGACTAGATCACAACCATTTTGGCTAACCTACCTGACATGACGAATTTTTGCATCTGCTAGTCCAGTTACTTTGGCATTGAAGTAACGCTGATTTAAATTGACCGATCCACTTTCAGCAGAAATTTTTATTTCGTCTATCTCAAGTGGATCTAATGCATTTATACGTAACTCTGGTATACCTAAGTGGTTTTATGTAAGTTTTAAGTTATATATATATATATATATATATATATATATATTGCTATGATTATAGGGTTATTTAATAATAAGGTCAGAAAAAGGAAAACTTTATGTAAACATTATAAAAATCAAGAAAACCCAACACTTAAATCGCAAAAAGTAAATAATTCATTCATTACGCAAAAGCAGATATAAATCACCCTGTATAAAATAACTAACCAGCTACAGTTAATTAAAGGAAGCACATTCAGTAATAACTTAACCACATTTATTAAAATAAGTAATTACGGACGCAATCCAATGAATTTTAAAAAAACATTCAAAACATTACTAAGCTCAAAATAAATACAAATTCCGCATATTTAAAGTAAAATAAACGTAAAATAAATTTATTTTAACCTATATGCATTTGCGTAAAAAATATGAGTTAATAAAACGCATGTAAGTTATACCAGTTTGTATAGGCAAACATTTAAATGCGGGAATATTTCATGAAGTATAAAGAATTAAGGCTAAAGCGTACGTGCCGTTTGAAATGTAGGAATTGCCACATTGAACAAAACCCAAGATAGGTAAACAAAGTATAGACACTAAAGTTACGGCTACGTGCAGTTTTAAGTATATATGATATAACATATGGTAAACAATTCCAATTTAGGACTTCGTGTTTGGATTTTACGTTTTCTTATTTTCTAATAATTTTATTGTTCTAATTGGTTTTCCTTCTCTTCTTTCGTTTTGCTTCTCGTACTCCCCCACCCCGTTTGGGTCCGGATTATAGTAATCCCACAGTACGACCAGCCTGTTGTAAGAAGAGGCTAAAGCGGTCCAAGACACACGCACACACTCGCTCTTCTTCGCGCACATTTTTAGTTTTTGGTACTACTATCTTATGGTTATATATGTGGTTTACAGTTTTTTAATTTTTAGTTTTATTTCTCCGTTCCTTTCGATCCACTTTCCTTAGCCGTTCCTTTTGCTGGTTTTCTTACTGTTAGTTCCCATACAAACTTAGTTAAATGTTTCAATCCGCTTCCTGTGGTAGGTGCTTTCTAGACATTTCTTCTTTTCTCCAGAAACCGCGATTTAGTCGACTTTTAGTCCTAGTTAGCTATTTTTTTCCTCAATTGTTTGTTTAATACGATTATTTGTTACCATAGTTTGAAGTATATCAACGTTTCTACCTAGCATTCCTATTGTTCTATTGCATACTTTGGGGCTTGACAGTTATTGCTTTGTTTTGGCTTGTACTGTTGGTTTCTTTCCTCATTCATTTTTTTTGGAGTTTTTCGCGTGGAACCAATTTCTTTTCTTGAGGTTCAAAACTTTACTACTTCATTACTAGAGTATCCATCCTCCTACGACTTTGTCAGTTTTAGGCCATTCCATCTTTGTCTTCGGTGATTGCTACCTTGTACCTTTTCTTTTCCTATATCGTTTACACTTCTTGACTTGCTACGGTGTACTAGTCCTTCAAGCCGGATAAAAGCTCTTGTGCTAGTTCTTGAGTTTTTCTTGTAGTTTTCTGGACGATTCTTTTTTTATTTATCTTATTAGTGTATACTGTCCTTCAAGCAGAATAAAGATTCCTTTGTTGGTCTTTGAGTTTTTCCTGTAGTTTTCTTAAACGAATTTTTTTGCTTTGTTTTGTTAGTATACCTCCTGCTTCCTTCCGATTCCTACCCCGACCTTTTTATTTTGCTGGGGGGATTTGATACGTTTAAAACTCTGCAAGCGATCTTTTTTGCATGAATATTAATCTATACTAATTTTATTTAAAACACCCTAAAAATTTTTAACAAATCATAAAAGTTATTGATCAACAAGCTAGATTTGCTTCCAATTACAATTAGTGCTATTTTATAAAAATTTCCTCAAGTATTTACTCTATAATACTTTGCTTAGCAACTTCACCTTATAAAGTCGCTGCAATATGTTCAACCACTTGCAATTAATACATTTAAACCACGGCTGCACATACATTTATGGCTTTCTTTAAAAGATCAAACGACCTTAACCATCTGTCTAGTAAATGAACACTTGGAATGGGTTTGTTATCTATACCAAGTTTATACTTCCATCAAACGGTATGTTGTTATCTTACAGCTGTGCCGGTTATCTCTTTGTTTGCAAGCCAGGAATTATAGCTGGTAGAATTTTTCAGTTGCCGTCTCAGAAATCTTCACGCTTGATCCTTTGGAGATATTTTTGAAAGCCAAACACATTGCCCCCTATGTGGATCTTTCTTTATAGATACAGATCGTGTTTTGAAAACGGTACATTGAATACAACATCCTTTTAATGAAAGGGATGTTGTAAATCGCAATATTAAAATCTCTTCCTAAATTGTTTTACTTCAACTTGTTAGAGTATAGTGCAATAGTTTCGAGTATCCAGTCCGACGGAAAGAGTAATACGCACTTTCCAATCCGCTATGGTACCAACGAGGTAGACAACTTGCTCTAGGGTACAGATTTTCTGTCTTTCTTCCTTTTTGATGCTCCTGTGAGAAATAGACACTTCGTTTGCTTTCTTACTAATGATTATCCGGTAACTTGCAAACGGCACGTTACGCAGTTATGTTCATAGTGCACGAGCAATTATGTAATTAATTGCAAAATCATAATTACGTAAACCAAAGGTCACATTAGAGCATTTGTTACTGATCCCTTTTCTTTGTACATTCATTTTAATGTCTACAATATACCTACTAAATTCTAAATTAGAGTAAGTGAACTCCAGGTTGACTTAAGTAGGGTATGTTATAGAAGCTTAATGTTATATTATTTCTTGAGGAAGTACACTTCACAAAGCAGCACGTATAGGTTATGAATACCTCTTTTCTTGTAGGTAAAATCACTGTAAATTTTATGTATAATTTCTTCTTGTACATATTTAGGGCTGGAAACATTATGTAAGTATACTGATATGTAGATATGTAATTATGATTTAGATTCTAAGAATTTATATTTGTTTAAAAGTTTATATTTTTATATTATGTAATATGCGAATTGACGTTTTGTTTACATTACGTTATGACAGCACCATGGCCAAATGTTCGTTTCTTGTTGTTTCGCAAATATTGGGACTATCATTATTAAAGGTTTATAATAGATCGGTTTACGGAGGTTTCCAATTTGTTTTTCTGTGCGACCCACCCCACTCTGCGACATTTTGAGCTAGTCAGAAATCTAATCCTTTTGGATTTCAATTCTATCATTTTTTCCCTGTTTCGTTGTGGTATTCGGTGTAGGCGATTTTCTTTACTTACTTTACTTATATCCTTCGTGTCTGCACGGAATATCGTTCCACATATGTGATTGGAATGGTTTGTTTGTGGTATATAACATAATTTGCGTGGAATGTCGTACCATATAAAACGATATGAACAATTTTTGGAGCACAGATTGATAATTACATTCTGGACAAAGTCAGTAACAAGCAAATCCTAACGGTAAAATAAGATTATATTCTTTAAAATTTTAAAAAGACACATCTATCGATTATTTAAGTTGTATGTTGGGATCCTTCTGTGTGCACTAATATTTAAATTTAGAGTAGAGTGTAGGTAAAAATCGATAATTTTATTAGAACGGCTGGCAAGCCTACGGTACCTGTATCCGTTAGTATTTAAGGAAATAATTAAACTTAACTGATATTAGATATATTTAAATAGGACCTTTATGAAGGGATATTAAATTGTACGTCTTATTTGGAAACTTTTTGTACATATTAATAAAAATTTAATTAGACAGTTGTTTATGAAATATAATTACAAGATTAAGATTTATGAGTGATTATTTTAATTCTAAAAAGAGACTATGGACTCTATTTTTAGTGTATAAAATTTGTGTAGAATAAGTAAGTGGTTATCCAGAAGTTATATCATTTTTGGATGTTCTATTTGAGGTATTGTTCGTAAGACAAAGCTGTTGTGGAGATTTTGAACTCTACGTTTAGTATATAAGATTTGTATTGAGGGGAAGTTATAATCTTTATTTATCGATGTTACATTTGTTCATAAGACAAAGCAATGGTGGAATATTAATTGTGTGTAAATGGATACTTTGTATCATTATAAATCTGATGTATGATGTCAGTGGTTTTATTTAAAAAGCATTAGCAAAAATAATTAGACTGTGGGGGGCAAACTTTGAAACTTTGATCATAACCGTCTTTTATTTGGGCAGCTCACAGCAAAAAAAAATGACACCCATCGTTGAGCATCATTAATTGACAGCAATATATTATATTATAAAAGAGAAAACTTTTTTTACTAACGTTTTGAGTATGAAGCTACGCTTTTGCATTAGCTAAATCTATGTATATTTTATCTATTCATGCAGAATTTAGTAGAAATTTTAATTAGAAAGGATTGTTTATTATCCTGAAATAAACTACCATAGATTACTGGTATGCTATTTACTAAGGAGCATATGGGGCGTCTAATAATTAACATGATAGAGATTCACGTCTAAGAAGTGAAATCGATTTTGCATTAATCAGAGCGCGTGACGAATGATATCTTTTTATTATCTGAAACATTTGCTATTGGTTTAATTTACGTAAGTAATAAATAGTTTCATATTTGTTTAATGTAGTAAATTACCTAAAGTCGTGGCTTTTTAATAATCTGATTTAAACATATATACGACTAGAGTAACTTTAAAATGATTATTCGTGTTGTTTCGCAATCAAGTGAAACAATTTAAAAATACCAGAGTATTATAAAAATAAGTGCTAGTATCGCGAAAGTTATAAAACTGTTTGGCATTTGTCGATTTTAAAAATCGCAGGTAGGGCTGCATCTTTACATTAATTTAGGTAATACGTTTGCTTTAGGGTTTTAATTATTACTTTAAATCTTGCTTCAATTAGTACTCCAAATGGTATGTCAAATGTTGGTCAATTTGTAAGCAACCTAAAACCTATGAGAGCAAATTCTTCGCAGGTTGAATTCGTTCTAATTAGTTTTTGACTTAGACCTGGTACTAGTCTTGTGTAGTTTTATTCACGAAGTAATCCTAAAGAGAGAAGTTTGTTTTCAAAGTTTAAAGCATTAAGAAATTATAGGTTTTTTAGTTCAAAGATCTGATTTGCTTTTAAAATTGGTGTTTTTCTGCAATGGACTATACGAAAATATTCAAATGAACGTTCTGTACTTAAAAATTTTATTGTTAGACGCTACAGCGCTAGGATTTAATTAGTTTAAAAATTCTTTTAAGAAACTCTTTATAACAAAAAACATTTTACATGCATTTTTGATAAAATGTATATTTGTAAAGTGCTAAGCTCTATAGAGAAAGTACTCTGCCAGTGGAAGCTCTATGAAAGTTTATTCTGAGTTGCAACTTTGGTAATTTTGTTGTAATTTTATATGATTTAAGCTGCACTAATTCTCCTTTTTCTCTATATTATTATTATTTGTAAATATGTGTACCCTAAAAATTTTACCAGAGGCTAATATACCAATTAATTCGAGCTGTGTTTCTTTTACGTTCTACCAACTGGAATATTCAAGGTAGTGAATTCGCCTTAAGTTTAGATTTGAGATTCTGGGTTTGTTGTACAGCAAACATTATATATATATATATATATATATATATATATATATATATATATATATATATATATTGCTGTGATTCTCCTTAGTAGATTCTCTTCTGATAATCGCCTCTTTACTCTTTCCGCCTCGGCTGCTCACCTAGTTAAAACCTTCATCCTCATTCATAAAAAAAAACACATTCCTATCACAAACATCAACGTTAACTCTATTTACATCAATATTCATAATACATTAAAATTTCAAAATTAAATTGTAGCATAAATTTCAGTATCATAAAATTTCAAGATTAAATTTGTCATCATTTTAATTTGCATCCAGAATTAAAGTCCTTGCAGGATGCCTACTAATTAATTTAACAATATTTGCAGACCTAAGTCTGAGTACAAAGGGAGCATCTCCCACCCCTTTACGTTAATCAAAGAGGTTAGTCTAATTGAGCTCAAAGACAAACCCAAATTTTCATCATAATCAAGAACATAAACTGCTAAATACTCCTTTCTACTTAAACAAGAAAATTTTACCTTAAAATTAAAAGTTTGTTGTTTGTACAAATTCACTACTGTCCATTTTTTAGCAAACAAATTATAAAGTTATTCAATACACACCAAAACATCAAAATCGAACAACAAAGCATAAGTTACCTGAAGGTTAATGCACTCGTGGCTCCAATGTACATCGTCCTTTGTTAATCACACCATTCCAACTGGGTTATGTTTACGGCTTCGGATTCTGAACGCTTCTAAAATTTTCTACACCACCATTCATCTAAAGTTGTTTCAGAGCTTCTCAGGAACTCATCTAAGTATATCAAAATCTTGTTTTGTGGATCCAATCACGATTACGAATAACATTTGATTATTAACACCCCCGAAAAATAGCAAAGAAATTTCTAATTCTTTCACGCTATACCCCAAAACTGCCTACTTTTGTTTATTCATTTATCGTTACAAATTTGGATAATTGGTACAGTAATACTCGCAAATATAACTAGACTTTATTACCTTGTATCTTCTTTTCTAAGTGCACTAATGCATAATAACTTGTATCGTAGCACGTAAAGAGCAAACTGTTTTAAAGTATTCAATAATCACCAAAATATAAGAGCAAACTGTTTAAAGTATTGAATCAAAATCGAAAATCTAAGAGAGCGAAACTGTTTAAAGTCCGGGTTTATATAATAGCTCGCCTGTATGTCGGTTTTGTCCCGCGACGGCCAGTTTTCAGAATTTCGCATACTCTATTACCTTTTCGACAGTCCGGCACGCGGTTCTACAAAATTTGCACACGTCCAAGTTGAAAATCCAAGAATGTTCACACGGCTCGCAAACACGTCCGAGAACAACCAATTAATTTTCTATAGAAATCGTTACGTTTATACCTCTCATATCTGCATCTTATTTCCACCAATCGCAAACCCAGTGACGTTGCTCAAATCACGTCTTTTATTATCTGTGTCTCTGCCTTGCGCGTTTCATCCATCTCTTTCTACCCTTATCTGAGTGGTACAAATCGATATTCCTTATTATCGGTTATTTCAATCCACGTGGGTTCGTAAGTAAAATAACCCCGTATCTAGCCTTCCCGTTAAAACATCCGACCGTTTCCAATATACCTAGAAGCTGCATGTTTATCCAAACAAATTAATTAGAACTTTGATATTTAAAAATACGCAGGTGTTCAATCGTAATACTTTAAATAACACTTCTACGATTAGAATATTATTGGGTTTTTAAAAGTTTTTGTGCATATTATACCTTAATAATCGTTCAATTACCTTCAATTAAAATAATAATGAATGGTATTGACTTCTACCCTTTAATTTTTAGTGAGTACAAATTAAATATTAATTATTATTTGTACACTTTGTTTAATACCCGTTACTTAGAACTTGAATTAATTAATATAAATTTTGCACGTAATTTCTATTTGTTTTAATACTTGGAACAATTAAATTACATACAATTTGAGCATTTTAATTCTGCTTCTTTTTATAGAAAACGTCTAGTGAATAATTTAAATCCCTTATTTTTAATAAAACGAATAAATTTTTAAGCTCCACGATTTTAAAAACGCGTATTATCTAATAATATTCTATACAAGGTGATTAAAATTATTTGACGTCGTTAATTAATTTTCTACCATGGTCTAAATTTGAGTAATATATATATATATATATATATATATATATATATATATATAGCCGTGATAAAGGGTTGTTTTAAGGGTGTATTGAGCAGCAAGGGTCGTGTAGTAGCCATAAATTGCAATAGGACTCAGAGAACTGCATTTATTTAGCAGAAAATTAAGTAATTCGTACATTATGTAAATAGCAAGTATTTAACACTCTGTATATAGACCATAATTAGCTTTAAGCGATGCAAGGAAGCATATCTTACAACAATAGAACACGTATTTAGCAGAAAAATAGGTAATTAATACATTATGTAAATAGCAAGTATTTAACACTCTGTATATAGACCGTTATTAATTTTAAGTAATGCCAGCGAGCATACCTTTCAACAATAGAACGCGTATTCAGAAGAAATAATAGTACATGTAATTAAACACGCGTTGAGAAGTGTTCTAATTAGTTATTAAAACAAAGACGCCGAATATAAAAGACAAAACCTAACAAAGCTTTATGCAATTACGCGGAAACAAGAAACGTTTTGATAAGAAAACGCAGTTTTCAAACACGCCTAAAAATACATAAACGAAAACAGAATTAAAGTTACATCATTTATTTTGTTCAATTATTGAAAAGGCGATATCTACACAAAACAACGTATGGTCAAAATTGCGAATAATAAGGTATCAAATAAATACCATTACACGGAAAACCGAAGGAATTACATCAGAAACAACTTCGAAGTGCAGGGAATATTAAATACCTTGTTGGTTGAGATATCTGCAAGACTGCTTGAAAACCCAGCCCAAATGTAAGTGGGATGAGCCTATATAACACAGAGCAATAATAAGACGGGTTAGTTTACAACTCATGCAGGACGAAGCTTCGTCACTGTTAATCAGAAAATCACGCGTAATTTAAATAGAATATCAAGTTTATGTTACAGTGAATAAATAAAGCAGAATATCCAGTGTATGTTACAGTGATAATAGTGCAACGACTACAAAGACTCTTTTGCCGTTTAACGTGAGTAGAATTTGGGGTAATTTATTTAAACTAAATATTTATAATAATAGGGCTTTGAATCTGTGGTACATTTCTGAATATTTTAAATGTGTTGATGATAATAATTCAAATTTGGATAGATATAACATTTCGAATGTGTGGTGTATTTCTGGATACATCAAGTTGCAACAATTCAAATTTGCGTTGATGATAATAATTCAAATTGGTGGTTTATTTCTGAACATTTCAAGTTGCAGTAATTCAAATCTGGGTCAATATAATATTTCAAATCAGCGTCGACAATTCTTTTTTGGTACAACTCTGGTATAATTTTGATTTGCGTCGATAGCATTTAAGGGAAAAGATTCAAGGCCTATAAAATAAAGAAGCACGAAGTAATTTTTGGAAAACATGGGGTAACTGTACTCAAGTATTGGTTCGGCTAAGCAGAGCATTGATAGTTGAATGAGGACAACAAAGGGGCGTTGATCCACAATCCAAACAACATGTAGCAGGTCAGATCTATTTTATTTTAAAATATTTTTCTATATACATTTCAATACTGAATTTATTCAATTTATACAAAACATGTAATGAAGTCAACAACAAACATTACATACGTTAAACTCATGTAATATATTATAAAGGGGTCTAGAACGTTCCAGGTTTCTTTGGTAAAAAGAGGTAGTTTTTGGTGACTTTAGATTGAATTCAAAGTATATAAATTTTGGGATAAATAATACATATGATATTGATTGATTTAGGAGTGTATTTAAATATTTTTCAAAAATTGAAAATAATATTTCTATTCATTATATGAAAGCAAAAGCGAAGTCAATTAGACTTCGCTTTATCAATTCAAACAAATAGGTAATCATAAAAGGGTGTGGATGAAAAAAATTGATCATCGTAACGTTGTGCACTCTGTGTAGATTAAAAAGGGCTAGCAGTGGCATAATAATAAAATTAGTAAGATTAAATTTGGGTTTGAGAACACAGAGCGATGGAGTTAAGTAATATCGTTTAGAACACCAAGTACGGCGAAATCATATCAATTTTTATATGGCTGCCCAAGCCTGGGACACGAATTACATCAAATAAGTTTGAAAATACGACCGTGGGATTTAAAATAAAATTATTAAATTAAACCGGGGTTTAAAGAGTTTTAATTGGAGAAGATTTACGAAATCAAAAACTCAGAGAAATTTGTACAGATTTATTTAGTATTTAAAAGTTTAGTGTAAACATAATAATTTCAAAAATTGACAAAAGAATACGGGAAACAAGGGAAGCACAAAGAAATCAAGAAGTGGAAATAGGATCCCAAGACAGTGTAATAATCCAAGAAAGTGTAACGGGTATTTTTAATAGTTGAACATTTTACGCTTTTTCTGAACTAGTAAATACCTTTCTGCAATTACGATTTCTATATTTTATTTATAATGAGTGGATCGCTGTTTGTATAAAGTAAATTACTTTCCAACTTATCGAAAAGATAAACAGCTCGTAATTAATTAGTAGATATGATGGCTGCATTCTTTATTGGATGTTCCTTATGTGGATATACAAGTTTGGATAATAGTCGACAAGAGTTTATGGTAACAACAAGTTTATATAAACAGTTTTGAGTTTGCTCTTCGACCCTACGCATGAATTACGTAAAACATAGTGTGTGCGGTTTTGCTTTGAAAAGGGTCGGATTGTTATAGTGATACGCGCAGCTTTACTAATTGTTCTTTTTATTGCTTTTCTGTTGAAAAAAAAGTGATAGTACTTGTTGACTCGACCGCACGTGCTTGTTTTACGGAACATTATTTTAGTGATACGCGTGTCTTCCTAATTGTTTTTAGTTGTTTTTTTTGTGAGATAAATGTTTTAAGGATTTTGACGGACTTGTTTTAGTGATACACGTGCTTGACCCGTTATGGTTCTTCTTAGTTGTTTTGTCTTTTGATATTTAAAAACTGTGTGTGCAATCTAGTTTCGCGGTTCTTTTCTCTTTATGTGAGTAGTTCATACTTTGGATTATCCAAATACTGTGGATACTGTAGTTTCTGAATTTTCTAACCCCAAAGAATCTACAACAGATCTTTGCTTGTGCAAGTTTCTTGTTTGCGAAATATAACAGATTACCGGCTTACAAAGGTATCGGTTGAAGTTTCTCACTGCTTTTTGGAATGTTTATGAAGATAATAAACATTTAGTCCCAGTTGAAATTAAACTAGTGCTACAACATATTTCGAAATTATTGCTTTAGGAAATAGAAGTAACAAGAAATTTATCAATGCCACATAGTTTCGTCGCGTGATAATGTCTGTTGCTAACACCAGTGAAATAGGTAGGTGTGATTAGGGTAACGTGTGATAAGTTCCATCAACACAATCCCAGTAAAGGGTGAAGTGTTTCGTTAGTGCAGGACCTCGTGAATCCCACACTTCAAATGCAAGGAAGCGTTCCTGAAGGACTTTTTGTAAGTTGAGCTATTTCCTACTTATTATTACTTTAAATATCTATCCGTTGTTTTGCCATATCTTCGTCGTTCTGATACCTTTTACAATAGACTTGCCTGCTATTTTAAAACATAGAAAAAAAAAGAAAAAAAGAAAAATCAATACTACTGAATTACTCATACCAATTGTGTCTTATCTATTTATCTTTTGTCAACATTTTATCTGATTTATGTTTAATTGGTGTGTGAGGAAACGTTTCTGCTACTCCCCAATATTACCTCACTTTGTACTAAAAATTTTTGTATTGCTTTTACCGTTGTTATATTATATATATTATCCAAACAGTTTCTTTTTTTTACATTCTGCAAAATACTGAATAACTTAGACTATGCATTGCTGCTATGCTTTTTCTTTATTTCAGGTTTGCAGGACTAATCTTTTTTTATTGCAGGTTGGCTATTCTAATTTCTTTTATTGCAGGTACTGTTACTAACTACTTACCGCCGCATACATTATAAGTCAGTCTGCATTCTACAACCCCCCCTACTCTCCGATTGAGCCCGGTCATTTCCTTGTTTTTCTTTTTGTTACGTGGGGCCCCGAACCAACGTGGGGCCCGATTTTTTTTGAGGGGCTCGACTTTTTTTTGAGGGGCTGTAATACCAACGTGGGGCCACGAAAAAAACGTAACATAAATTTTGGCGCCCAACGTGGCGCCACGAAAAAATAAGTAACAAAAGCAGTTCTAGCGAAGAAAAAAAGGACCTCACAATAAAATAAAACGATGAAAATTTTAATGGCACTGAACAGTAAAATGGACAAAAACAAGGAGGACGTGAAAACCACGACTACGAAAATAGATGAGAACAGCGAAAATTTGGGTTTGAGAACACAGAGCGATGGAGTTAAGTAAAAACGTTCAGAACATCGAGTACGGCGTTATCATATCAATATATATATATATATATATATATATATATATTGCTGTGATAAGGGGTTATTTAAGGGTGTACTTTATAGTAAAAGTTGTTTAGAAATAAAAATCATCATAGAAAGCAGGAAACTGCATTTATTTAGTAAAAGAATTGAGAAATGGAGATAGTTTGTAAATAGTAAGCAGTCAACACCCTGTATATAAAGTATAAGTAGTTCTAAACGACGCAAATAGACACAGGAAGACGCATAGTTAGCGTAGGAATAAGGAAGACATGCATTAGGTAAATAGTAAATATTTAACACCCTGTAGATAGAGTTTTAGTTAATTTAGGTAAGGCGCGTAATAATATTTTTCAGTGGAAGCACGAGTATTTTGTAAGTAAACATAATAAAGTGTAATTAAACACGCATTCAAAAGAGTTCCAAACAATTAGGTTAATTCGGAGATAAGAAATAGAGCTTCGAGAAGCATAGGGTAAATGCGTACAAGAACTTTGATAAAGAGAGGTGATTAAAAATTGCGTAAATAACAGGTATATATGAAAATTAGAAGTCGAATTGCATCAGTTGTTTATGTACAACATGGAAAAGCAATTAGATTCATCAAAACACCGCATGTTTGATAACGAAGCAGCTGCGAGCAGACCACAATTATTGGAAAGCATAGAAAATTCCATCAAAAACTACTTTAAATGCAAAAATTTGATTGGTTAAAATGAGCGACGAGTTTGTAGTCCATACCCACTGACGGAGTAGGAGGTCAATGATATATTAACAGGCAGTTTCCAACTCGACAAAGGCTAAGGTGCGCCACTCTGAGACAAAGTGAGATACGTAATAATTTAAAGTGAAAAATTGTATATGTGCGACTAAGATGAAAATTACCATTGCCGATTAAACATAAGTAGATTTTTAGAGAATTTATTTAAACTAAAGCACAATAATAATAAGGCTTCCGAGTCCGGGGAGAATAATGCAATTTCGAGTCAGGAGAAAATAAATGATGAGAATTCCAAGTTCCGAGTCCTGGGAGAATAATAATACAAATTCGAGTTTGGGGAGGATGATTATACAATTCTAAGTTTGGGGAAATTGATAAGAAGTAATAAGTATGAATGAGATAACAATCAATTAGGGTGCATAAATATAAGTTAATAATGGTAGTCCAGAGAGTGATGGCAATAATTTAAATGCAATGGTTCAAGCGTGTGGATAGACAAGATTTCGAATGGGCATGTAATAATCCTGATTTGGGGGAAAATAAATTTTATTCAAATGGATGGCTTAATGCATGGGAAATACTAGCTGATTATGGATGCATCAATGCGAAGAAAATAGACCAGGTCAGATTTTAGTTAAAAGACTTTTTTTTTCTATTTTTTTATTTGAATATTGAATTTGCTTAATATAAATGAATGTGAAAAAGTCAATAAAAAGAAGACTTGCGTACGTATAAAGTGCGTGATAGGATAAGAGGTTTTGAACGTTCCACACTTCTTTTTTTATAAAAATAAGGTTTTTTTTGTTGACTTTGGGTTTGATTAAAAAGTATATGATTTTTGATAAATAAGATTCACAACATTAATTAATTGAAAATTGTATTTCAAATAATTTACAAAAACTGTACAAAATATTTGTTTCATTATATAGAATCGAATTAACTGAATTTTATAATTCCAAATAAATGCTAGTCGAGGTCATAAGATAAAGTTAATGGGAGTGATTTGATAATTTAAACAATCAAGGAGGAGCTATAAGTTGAATACGAAATTGATAACAAGTAAGGCGGTAACGTATCAAATTTTGTTATTGGTCGACAAGGTCGAGACACGATTAAATCCAGTTAAGTTCCTGGAGGGAGTTTATAGCAATATAATAATAAGACGGCCCAACGTCGGGGTCCGATAATTCCAATTGATGTTTATACATAGCAATACATATATATATATATATATATATATATATATATATATTACTCTGGAGTTAACGTGATCTAAGCCCCACGCTTGGGAACCATAGATACTACGAAGTTACTTGTGCTACTCTGATGAATCGCTAACTCGAGCACCACCGTTGGGACGTGATAAATACTCTGCAAATATTCACTGTGCTGCTCTGCAGCTATCTGCAAAAAACTGCCCTACTATTCTATAACAGAAACTCAATTTAGGTCCTGCACCCAAAACTTTTTTAATTATTAAAGCATACATTCAATAAATTACATACATTCTCGTTTTAGAAACAATTCATTTTTATTATATATTGCTAGATAAAATTTTACTCATCAAACAAATAAACTATTTAAACTACATGGGTAAACCTTACACCTGACATTAATCCCTGGCTTAATATGAGCTCACAGTAAAACCCTTTTAAACATGTGTGCAAATTCTGGCAATTACCAAAAATCCCTTGTACTTTGTACATAAACAGCTATTACACAATTAATTTATAAATAACCATCCCTACATAAACATATTTTAAATTAATTAATTATAAAAATTCAATAATAAATTCTTTTGTCCATAGGATTCAGAAAAATTAATTCACAAAGCACACAGTGTCATAATACATCAAATAAACTCAAAGCAATGTTTTGATAAAAATCAGTTAGCTGGAAAGCATCACCGGACATGTATCTGCAATCCAACCATCGATGACGTTGCCCTCTACTATGACTGTATGCTAAAGAACCACTCCTAAGTTGACTCACACCATCCTTGTCGACAATCAGCAAATCTCTCTAACTATCAATCGATAGCACATCCAAAACTTCAGCAAACCACCAACTCGATACATAAACCATCTCTATTCCATCTTTGGACGCCTAACTAGCACCAACAACCAAAGTAAACTGTAGTCTGTACTTACATAGCATCAATAAGCTTCGCTTTTTTTTCTAAATGTACTTCATAACTATACTGGACTGCAGGTACCACAGCACACCAACTTGTGTGGGTTACTATAAATTAAACTCTTAAAACACTTGTTAGAGACATACAATAATGTCGGTTACTAATATTTGTATTTACGTCGACGACAAGTAAAAGCAAAGCCTCTCTCACCACCTACAAGTGTTTATATAGACCAAAATACCCCCCTTTCATTTAATTTTCTTACAATTCACCACCCCACACAAACTATCTTTCTTGGCAAATTTCAAACCGTCGCAACACTGCTCGAAACAAAATTCTTAACCGACACAAAATTCTAGTTAACTTTCTATATTCCTTGTATTTCTGTACGCAAACAGCAACGGACTTCCAAATCTCAGAATTTTGACAATCGAAAACAAGTCTACCGCTAAATTAGCTTTTAACCGTCCAACGGATACTTTATTTCTCCGAACCTAGCCTCAAATGACATCAATTTCTTAGTTAACCCACGCCCCTCATATGACGCGTATTAACATCTTCTTGCTCCTTCTTACACACGAAAATTTTTCGTCTCTTGCTTTGCTTACGAGTTCTATTATCCCTATCATAACATATACTTTTTCTCAATCTTAAACTATCGCTCGTCTTACTTATATCTGTGAAGTCCAATTATCTTTCTTTGTTCCTCAAATACACGCTACATCAGTCCTTGAAGCAATCCACAACTTCTAAATAATATAGACCATACATCTGTCCTACTCTTATCAATACACAATCTAATAAGCTTTCTTTGTTCATCCTTAATAGCTTATCTGTAGCTTTACTACCTTGTTTCTCATTCCCCATTTAAATTGATGTCTTAGACAAACATTCTACATCTCACTCTTACCTATAGGTTCTAATCTATCCTTGTTTCATAGTTCGTTTCAAAGTCAAACCAACATTTAACATCTGACAATTTTATCTCACTCCATTGTATGCTATAAACACTCTGTCCTTGTTTCATATCGATCCCTGCTTGTTTTAATGGCCACCTCCATTCGTAGGAAATATAAATTTTATTTTGAGCTTGTTTACAACGCTACCGTATAATCCTTGAATTAAATTATTACTCGGAACGTGTTGTAAGACTGGCCCTCTTAGAAGCTGTAACCGTTGAGTTTGTACATCGAAAACACTTTCATATATTAATACTCAGAAAATATCTCCTTCTACCGATCTTATGCTTTTAAACGTTATACTAAGGTTAAAGCTTCTATTATATTATGCTAAATTATCCACTAGGAATATTTATACACGCTAAACCATACTAAATTAATATTTCAGCTTAATTACAGTTATGCCGGTAAAATTATTAATTTTACGCTAGAATAAAGTGAATGACTTTTTAACTAATATACATTGAATGTGGTACTAATTGAAGCTGCATCCTTTCAGAGGTATGCACAATTGACTGGTTCTGCTCCCTAACATATAAACATTATGAAAGTTCTTTGCGAATATTTGCAAAGCTGTAAATGAAGAAAAATTAACTCTAAAACTTTTAGTCTAAACCTGTTAAATCTTGCACCAGAGTTTTAAAACACATCTTAACTTTTTAATAAGTGGTATATACATGCGGCAGCCTACACTAAATTGTCCAATGACTTATCTAATCAATTTTAACCTACAAATTACATAGAAATATATATATATATGTTGCTATGATAATAGGATTATTTAGGGGTATATAGGGTCCCAAGGGTGGTATACTTCATGTAGACAACACCAAAATCAAGGAAACTAAACATTTTATTCATAAAAAACACATAAATCGTAAATTATGCAAAAAGCAAATATTAAACACACTGTATAACATCTACAGCTAACTTCAATCTATGAAAGGAAGCTAATTGTTTAATAATTTAACCACTTTTAGTAGAATAAATAACTCTAGACGCAATCAAATTCATTTTAGAAACAGTAATACATTCAGAAGCTTAAAAAAATACAAATTAAGAGTATTTAAAGTCAACAAATGTGAAACGAATTTTTTTTAAACTCGATACATTAATGTAAAGAATATCATCATGCGTGCTCATAATAAACAGGTCTTCAAAACAAGAATATTTTAGAACGTAAGAAGTAAATAAACGCATCTAATTTGGATCAGCTGTTAAAGAATCCCGTTATAAAATTTGCCTACGTGACCTTTTAAGGGCAAACTCGACAAATTCGAATAAAATCCAGCATATGAGAAAAACAAAATATGGAACCATACGTTTTGGCGTACGTGCAAAATAAAATGTAATAGTTCATAAATTCCTATACAAAGTATGAATACATAATGTAAAGCTTTGGTGTCTACGTGATTTTCTGAAGCATTTCAACAAGACATGGGATAGGTAATTCCGAGTAAAATCCTACTAATTACATGATAAGCCAAGTGCAACGCCTCTACCATGCTCAAACAACAAAGATAAAGTGCGGTAAGCCAAGGTAGCACGTGGGATGACTTGCCTTTATATGTTACACCAAGCTGATAACGGTCAGTCTCTCCATAACTGAATAACGAACAGTACTAGTCTGAACAAATATACTACGCAAAGTTCAAGTGTGAAATTAAACCACGATTTATAAGCGAAAGTCAATAACTAAAAATTTTAAGTACAAGTGCGCGTTCAAAATTCAAGAATAATAGAAATTTGCCGTCGACATAAGACGTAAGTCCAAATTTTAATTAAGGTAAACATGATCTTTAACATTTATTAACTTAGGACTCTAAGAAATCTACTAAAAAAAATATACTCAGAAGTTCCCTAAGAATTCTGCCTGAAAAATCTACTGAGAGATTTACAAAGTCATTTAATAAACAACTCACTAAGCAAATTCAATAAGAAATCTAACGTAGGAATCCAATACCACAAGGTAACAAATATAATAAACGGAAAAACTCTGAATCAGGACGTTAAGCTGAAAGCAACCTAAGGTCACAGGTTAATAGCGCGTAGCGGCAGTGCAATGGATTCGGGTGTTCGCAGAGCTACACATTCGAACCAGGAAGTCAACCTGGAAAAATACCAGGTTAGTGATCATAGTTAATTAATAGCCTAAGACTTATTTTTTTAACATTTAAAACTTGCATGTACTTAGATACTTATGCGAAGGGTCACCAAAATTTTGATTGATACGTAGAAATTACGGTAAGAGAAAGAAGGGTCATTGAACGTTCAACGAGACTTCTAATATAATACAAAGTTATTTTTGCTGGCTTTAAATTCCTTAATAGGGTTATAATTTGGATATGGACAGATTTATATTTTCACTTTGATTCAATGGTTTTAAATATCAAATAATGTTACGAAGGTTGTAGAGTAGGAAATTGTACATATTTCGCGATTTATTATACAAATTTTGGTTATTTGGTTAATCTTATTCAGGTATGAAATATTAGAAAAAGAGGGAGTAAAAAATTTTCTGTTATCGTATTGTCGTGCACTCTGTATGGGGTTGGACTGAGCTAGTCAAGGCATAAATATAATTGTGTGAAATGTAAAATTTATTAAATACATTGAGGTACGGCGATATCATAACAATATATATATATATATATATATATATATATATATATATATATTATAAAAACTCTATTTTATTGACCAGGAATCTATGTTTAATATGAAGATGAAATTAATGTGTTGGGATGTTTTGGTCATAAATAAAACAACTGTCAAATAATCATTCGTTTTGAACTTGACGTTTCGATCTATTATTCAGATCTTAATCATAAGCTAAAAGTTAGGTAATTAGAAACTAAACAATACATATATCAAAACTTACATAAAACTTGATTATTCTTAAATTTAGGGCTAGTGTAAAATAATTTTAAATGACATAAAGCAAAACTTGGTGACAGAATTAAAATTGTTTTGTGTATGCAATTTGATGTTACAGAAACTAAGCTTATTTAAGTACAATGATTTTGGATATAAATATTATAAAAATAAAAGAATGTATAAATATTGTCCATTAAATAACAGCACTACAATTAATGTTTATACAGATCAGATAAACAACACTTAAGTTATTTAAGTCTTGTTTGTTGTTGATGCACTTTTTTCTTTTGTATATGAAATGATTCAAGTAATAACCGTTTTTGTAATTTTGTTCTATTTCTAAAATTTTGGTATCTTTGAGCGAAGGTATGTGTTTGGTAGAATGTATATGTGTTGAGAAAGCACAGTTGTTCTTTCCCAATTTTGCATCACTGCGGTGTTGAGTTAATCTGTACTTTAACCACTGACCCGTTTGACCAATGTAGGGTGGTTGCATATACATTGAATCTTATATACAACGTTACTGCACATTTAGGTGTTTGTTTTATCTTTAAGGGGCGAAAAAGATTTTGATTGACTTCACATAGTAGTATGCGATGCCTATATTTGGTTTTAAAATTCTAGTAAGTTGTGGAGTTAGTTTTCAATATACAGGCTTGTTGTAGACCAGTTCTTGTTTTGTTTTTGTTGTGATAAAATGTTGGTATTTAATAATTTGTTGACAATTTGAATGGGATAACCATTACTGATAAAAACTTGTTTTAATTCTTTAATGTTGCTATTTAGAAAAATTGTATTGCTTATTTTGTAATTCGATTTTTAGTGCTAAGATGGTATTTACCTTGTGTTTATTGCTGTGACTGGAGTTGTAGTTAATGTATCTATCAGAATTTGTAGGTTTTTATAGTAGTTAAAAATCTGTTGTTTTGATGAATCTATGTATCAAAATGAATTTCTGTTTTTCTTTCAAATGAATTTTAGTGTTCATTAAAGTTATTAATGTTCAAGTGGTTTAACTTATTTGTGTAAGATAAACTATGTTTACTTCTTGTACAAATTTATTAATTAGTTGGAATGATTTGTCAAAGTATCATCAATTGGCTCTGTATGTATCATAGGCTTGCCAAAAGTTGAATTAGAGTTATTCATATTGTAAAGTATGTGTAATTGTTGAATCATGTTATCTAATGAATTTTGAAAATTGATTTTTGAATTGATTATTTTGATTAACTTGATGTAATTCATTGTGTTGTAACATAGTATAAGGCATTAAGTTTGTCTATTGTAATCAAATGTATATATTACATAGAATTTTATTGTATCAAAACATGTATCTTTCAAAATCTTCTATACAAAATAATACATGAATATTAATTAAAAAATTTTAACAATCTTATGTACATTTAGAATGGAAATTCTCGAATTGTTCATTAACTATGAAAATGTGCTAATCATATCTTATGTAATGTCACATGAAGTTCTCAATGATATAACAATGATTGCTATCATTAGGCTAAATTTAATTTACCAAGATGAATAGTAGTCATATTCTATCATAGGAAGATTCTATTTAGCAGATGATTGAAACTATTCGATTATAATAATTTTAAAGATACTACACTGAGAAGAGAAATACAATACACTGCTAAAGTTACAAACATCATCACCAATTTTTTAAAAATCCAATCAATCACAATAACATAGTTTTATAAACAAAACTTTCTACAAAGTAAATGAAGTTTCTTAATAACCACAAGGAATTATTGGTAATCAAGTGACAGACATAATGGCGAATTACTGTCATAATGAAATCAGAAGATTACATATATCAAAATCACTTGAATTTATTATCTGACACAGAAACTTATAAAATCTTAACAAAAGATCCAACCACAAAAATCCAAAAAATGTGAATGAACACATTAACATGCTTCATAAAAAGATATCATATCAACAACCCAAAAAAGCACTAATCAACAACAGTTCAAGTCCAGGAAAGTATTATGGTTACCAAAATTCACAAACCAACACTATCTTTAAGACCAATTATTTCATCCATTAATACTCCTACTTATAGCATTGCTCATTTCTGTGCAGAAATTCTGAAACACTCATTTCCTCTTGAAGGCTACAATATCAAGGATAGCTTTACTTTGTACGTATAACAATTTTCGATTACCAGAAGACCACATTCTTATATCCCTTGATGTTGTATCTTTGTTTACCAACATACCTAAAGAATTAACAATACAAATTATATCAGAACAATGGAACAAAGTTCAACCTCACTGCAAATTTTCAGAAAATGTTCATTAGTACTCTAAATCTAATATTCAACAACACATACTTTACATATGAAAAACTATCTATTTACAACTTTATGGCACGCCTATGGGTTCACCTCTCACCAATCTTAGCCCAGATTGTCATGGATCTACTTTTGGACAAAATCATTCCTAACCTTCCATTTCAAGTTACATTTTTAGCTAAGTATGTAGACGACATAGTTTGCTCTGTACCACAAAATCAAGTTGAAACCACTCTTGAACACTTCAATAACTTTAATGAACATCTAAAATTCAATTTGAAAAAGAAGAAGACAGAAAATTCCATTTCTTGATACATTGATTATTCGATCAGAAAACAACAGTTTGATTTTTAACTACTATAAAACCTACAAATTCTGATAGATACATTAACTACAACTCCAGTCACAGCAATAAACACAAGGTAAATACCATCTTAGCACTAAAAATCGAATTACAAAATAAGCAATCCAATTTTTCTAAATAACAACATTAAAGAATTAAAACAAGTTTTTATCAGTAATGGTTATCCCATTCAAATTGTCAACAAATTATTAAATACCAACATTTTATCACAACAAAAACAAAACAAGAACTGGTCTACAACAAGCTTCCGTATATTGAAAACTAACTCACAACTTACTAGAATTTTAAAAACCAAATATAGGCATCGCATACTACTATGTGAAGTCAATCAAAATCTTTTTTCGCCCCTTAAAGATAAACAAACACCGAAATGTGCAGTAACGTTGTATATAAGATTCAATGTATATGCAACCACTCCTACATTGGTCAAACGGGTCAGTGGTTAAAGTACAGATTAACTCAACACCGCAGTGATGCATAAAATTGGGATAAAACTGAACGTGTGCTTCCAATCTACGCATATTAAGTCATCACTACACAATCACTAACCTTCGCATTCAAGTACCAAATTTTAGACAATAGACACAAATTTGCGACCACAAAATCGGTTATTACTCTGAACATCTTGCAATACAATAAGATTAAAAGTGCATCAAAGCAAACAGACAGATCAACTTCAGTGTGTTGATACATGATCTCGTCATAAACATACATTGTGATGCTGTTGAACTACTTGAACTGACAAATTTGAATACATTCTATTATCCATACACTCGCCAATATACACAAAATCATTTGTACTTAAATAACGTTAACTTAATCTTCTGTAACATGCAACAATTGCAAGACAAAACAAGTTTTATCGTCACATGTTTATGCTTTATGTCAAATTGTCTTTTAAAATATTTATATCCAACATTTATGCACCTAAATTTAAGATAATCAACGTTTTAATGTAAGTTTTGAACTATGTCATTTAATTGTTAACCTAAATGAATACATCATTGTAATCTCTTAGAATCGTAGTATCGTTGATTAAGATCTGAATAATAGATCGAAACGTCAAGTTCAAAACGAATGATTATTTGACAGTTGTTTTATTTATGAAAAACATCCCAACACATTAATTCATCTTCATATTAAATATATATATATATATATATATATATTGCTGTGTTAAATTCGCCCCACGGATTGGGCGCACATAAAATTGCTGTGAAATACTTGTTAGCACCACGATTATGTACGTCATAAAATGCTGTGTTAACCCTTATATCACACAAGCACTTGTGAAAATGTTAATTTACAAGTTTCTTTTGCCTCGACTAGCTGATTCAATTAAATAAAGCAATTCCACAATACACCGTAAAATGATTAAATATTTACAACCTTCTTTTATTTTTTTAAAATCTTCTCCATTTTTGAATTATTTAAATCTATTAGACTTCTAGAAAAAGAAACCAGCAAAACGAGCTTTTATTACATTTAGAGACCTGTTGAAACGTTTCAAGATGTCTATAACTTTTCATAAATTTATACTAGCAACCCCAATTTGTCGGCTATTACACTTTTAAATTATTTTTGAGATTAAACCAGTTTTTAAAAATAAATCCTGTCAAAAATATATCTAACTTGAAGAGATTCATTAGATGCTCAGCATTCTAAGAATTGAAGTCGACATCCAACCAAAATTTAGTATCCAAATCGTTATTCCAATGAAAGGTTTTTCATTTCCGTAATCGAATATTTACCATTTTCAAAGATTGTTAAATTGTTTGAACAGACAGCATTTTCCAGAGTTTCGTATCCAAAATTGTATTTAGGATCGTAATGGATCGTTATTCAAAGTTTTAATAGGAATCGTAACGTCATTTCGTTTGTAATTTAGAACGTGGTTCAAAATGTAATTTAGAACGTAGTTCTTTAGATCGTAATTATCCAGAATGTAATTTAGAACGTATTTAATCAGAACCGTGTTTTATTTATTATTAGAAATGATATAATTTCACTAAATCTTATTTACTTACGTCTTTTAGAAGTACGGCTCTTTTTGCACAATTATACACTTTTTAAAATAATTTTCACTTAACTTTTCACGTAAATATTTATTACTTTAAGTACAGTGACTGCCCAGTTTCAAAAGTATACCAACTCAATATTCAATTGTTATGATATTTATAGGATCGGCCCCTTTTGTTTCTGATTCGTTGACTCCACGTGCTGGGCGAGTCAAGTATATTATCACTTATTATTTTGGGAATTTTACCAGTTTTCTAGTTCAATAGCATGACGCGATGCTCACTTTGTCACGTAAATTCTTATTATACCTATGCATTTACTTCAGAAATCCCAGGAATCTTCATTCAATCGATCACGTAGTATTATTGTTGTTGGCCTTATTCTAATCTAAATTGGATAAATTTGGTGTTTGTGTATTTCCCAATAAATTGGATTTTTGAGCAAATGTGATACTTTTAAATCACGTACGCTTTTCAAATAATGCATAATTTCTAAGTGCGTTTAAGATGATATATTCACGCACTTTTTTGAATATTTGTCTAGCCAATTCATGCTGGTTTTTCACCGATTTAATTTCAATGCGTTTCGTTACCTTTTCAAATTCTTATCTTTGCTCATAGCTATTCTTGGATATCTGTTTTAATCGTTTGTACTGCTATATACAGTGTGCTCTCAACTAATAATATTTATAATGACCTATTTACTCTTTTAATATCTGTAATTCTGTGCTTCTGTTACTTGGACGTTTCTTCTGTTTGTTCTACGACCCCTATGACTTAACTTACCCCTAAATTAACCCTATAATTACAGCAATATATATACATATTGTTTTTTATACTGAGTTTAATTATAATCAATTGTATGGTCGAATTTTACTACATTGCCATAATGTAAATGAATTTAATTAGGAATTTATTGCTATCATACTGTTAACTATAATTTGTGGATGAATTGTAAGTAAATAATCATTTTATCTTCGCTCGATCTTATATTTTGAATATTGTGCAACTCCGTGAAATTTATTCGCGTATATATTAGCGTCGGATGGAGGTTTAAAATGTTTTAACATAACGCATACGAAAAGTAAAAATAATACGGAATTGAATCCCAGTATTGTACTAATTGCACCTATATCAATCGTTTACCTTTACGCAGTTGCGGGAGTGAATCTTGAATGGCGTCTTGTAGACACGCATTTAAATTGTTATCTAGTTTACATTTCGTAAATATTGATGCTACAATCAAATCACATATTTAGCTTATATATTGTTTAAAATATAAAACTTACAGAAATCTCTGGAACTTGCAGATTGCAATTTGCAAAATAAAAACATAAACGAAAAAAGACTATAAAGCGCGCTCATTTTAAACAATAATTGTATTTCTCATGAATAATTAGAAACAAGTAGCTAGAATTGCCTTTATACGTTATATACCCGTCAAGTGCAATAAAATACTGTTAGAACCTGTTTCTGGAATAAATAGAGGAATTGTGCGTAAGCACAATTTGTAAACGTTATGATTAATGCAATTAACTACTTATCAAAATAAAATGCGTTATAATAAAACCGATGACTGCAGTTGAAAGCATAATAAAATTTCTTGGGTATAATCTTTGAATCAATCCAGTGATATTTCTGACGCACAATCCGTAAATATAGTAATTAATGGAACTAGTAATTTTTCGTAATTAAAAGATGTAATCAAGTTAATAGATGTAATTGATGACAAAATGGAGGGTGCTCCAGAAAATTATATTTATATGAATGTTTCACACATCGAAAGCATTCAGATCTAATTTCAATTAATAGTTTGTATTAGAAGAACTTCAATAATTAATTGTTATTTATTTTGGGAAACCTATGTAACAGTGTGTTTCGCTGTTACGAGCTTGGGAAGTTAGGCAACTTTATGTGCATGCTTAATTATGAGTGTAAGAGCTGGAAGCAGCTGTCTTTTGTCCTCCAATTGTGCGAGATTGATAAGGGATGTGCAGTTTAACTTGATTATACAAAGCGCAGTTTCACGCGGCGTCCTGCTTATCTTTCTTAGTGTTGTTGTGGACGATGGATTGCCATCACTATGTCTGGTTCTTTATGCCCTTTTAACAAGATTGCGACTAGTTTGTTCAACTGTCAATTGAAGTAATTCAATTCCTGTACGAGGTAAGATTTTTCTTGTGCTACTAATAGAATTTCACTCATTAGGAATACATTTTTTTAGTAACTAGGAAGATATATACTTTCAAAGCCCTCCATTGTATCGAAAGAGTCATGTTACCACAGTGTGAAATACTAATTTAAATGGTTGGAACCTTTTGATAAATTTGGGTTAGCTTTATTAATTATTGTTTGACTAGAGTGATGCATTTAGTACTAAATGCTATATAGAAATATTGCATTATAAAAATATTTGAGTACCGGAACGTTTCGACATTTGGGATTAACAGGTGGCAAGGCTACTTACGTCAACAACGTATTTATCAATCGCCATTGCTTTAATATAACCGGTTCATCTTGAGTGCATTTAAATTGGTTTAATGAATAATTATGCATTCGTTTAAGATATTTAACAGCATTACCATCATTAGGTCTTCAGTCCTGGAACAGGTCAGATGCGTACCTTTACTGTTTCTGATTCTGAGCTAACCTACACATTTTCCTGAAATTCCCACAGTGCATCTTTCGCTATCTGGGTGCAATCGTCTAATCTGGGTCTATATCTAACCTCTCTTTTTTCCTATCTCTGCGCTAATCCCTAAAAACGCATTAGAACGTGACATGCCCTTTTGTTTCTCCTATTTTTTGTTTTGTTTTCCACAGATATCTCTCTTCCTCCACTAACCTCTTTGTAATTAACTTTGCCTGTCACTGCTAGCATCATTATCATCACCATATCTAACAGGAAATTTTTTAATTTATGCCATTGTTATTGACTGTTATGCTGTTAGAGATATTTTCAGCTCAAGGTGTTAGTAAGTAAATCTTAACTTCTCGTTGTCAAGTTATTTTTTTATTATTATTTTATTTCTAAGAAGGTGCCTTATTGCGCACTGACTGTAAATATTTGTTATTCCATATCTGATGTGCAATCTTTAAAACTGTAATTCTTGATATAATTTTTTTATTTAGAATAAATGAACTTGGTGTTGCTACTCAACTGTTTTATTTAACATTCTTCTCTTAAGGATATGCTATATTAATTCTGACAGTGTTATTAAAGTACGTACCTTTTGATAAATTCTTCAGCGCAACAAAGAACCTACTAGATGATCCAGAGGCAAGATCTTATTGCAGTCTCGTTATTTAATTATTCACAGTAGTTGTTTTTGTATTTATAAAAAATTAAAAACGGTATTGCTATTTATTATTTCGAGCAAGTATTGAACACGTTGCGACCGTTACACCTATTCAGTATTCAAAGTAATATTTTACAACCAGAGGTTTCTTATTATGTTGGACCCTGTATATAAAAGAAGTCTACGAAAACCCATTATGTAAATTAATTATTAGTAATTCATCCAAGCACATGGAATTATTAACCATTTCCATGTTTATTGCATATAAAAATTAAGAAACTGCTTGTAATTCCCTGGTAGGGATTTTCTGATAAATTAGTCCTATCTTTTGGGATTGATTACGTTTTGATTCGTGAATTTAGTTAATGACAAATTTTCCAACAACAATTGACGTTACATTAATCATTATAGTTTTTCCAGGAGGGGGGGGGGGAGCATAACTTTAGTGTATCGGCTAACTTCAGTTATGCGGGAGCTTATCAAAGATTAGTTGATATTCTGTCAGAATAGCTGGTAGGCGCCGTATAGGTTATGAACCGCTGGAAGATGATTTCCTGGCGGAATGCAGTTACCGATAGTTCCAATTTAATATCAACGTCTCTTTCACATTAAAACCTAAACAAAATAAAAATCTGGTGGTCTTTGTGTTGTTTTCGCATTGTCTATATTATAACCACCAGCTCTGTGTAACAACGAGCAATCATAGTGTTAGCCGGCAATATCAAAGAATAGATTAACAATTTAAGAAAATATAGTAAACTAACTTACAGCTTTATTTCTTTGTTTTTTTCAGTAGCATCTCCATCGGACCAGTTGTACTTTAGCTATGTTTCCGGCGAACCAAATTCTAACCAAAGAGGTTTTGAGAGACTCTTTCTTTTTCTTGTACGTTCTGATTAATTTCAAGTCCGCGAATACAACGACGTTTAAAGGACACGGATTACAACCGAACTGAATTATTTCTGTGGACGACCTTGAACAGCTTAACACCATTCGTCTATTGCTCACTTGATCGATGTGTTACAACCACCCTGTTTTCGGTGACTGTCTAGTCGTTCTGTACCAACCTCCAGTCTTAAGGTATGAATGGAACTCCGAAGGTTGCCCATTCGCACGCTCGCATGCGTCCTGCTGAACATAAAATCGATAGGATATGACACATTGCATCTGATTTGGTCGCAACTTATTTAAAAAGAGTTACATAAGGAATTTGAATGGTCGTGCTGATTGATTGATATGGAGAAGTCTGGAGGGCGGTCACTAACAGAGACATTTACAAGGTATACCTTTTTGAGTAGAAAAGGATAGAAAAACTATAATCTCTGACATTTGAATTAGTGGACCGTAGCACAAAAAGTTGGGTTCTTTTAAAGAGATTTGGTTTATTGTGAGTAGCGCCCTCTATAAGCGGAATCCGGGTTAGGAAAGAATATGCATTTCTCGCCGTAGAAAACCCCTAAATGGCTGATCTCTTACCGTTGTGCGATCTTGTTGATGGGTTATTGAGAGGAAACCTAATACAATCTAAATTTTGCCACCCTGTATCTCGGTTATCATTAACTTCTGTATCGAGGTGGGTTTGGCCGGATCTCAATATTTTTTCCCGGGGAATCTGCAGTTTTTCTGTGTAGCATTTAATTAATTAGGCGGCTCCGTGGCGTAGTTAATATGAGTATGAATGCTATGTCCAAGGTCAAGGGTTCAAATCTCGATACGGTTTCTTTGAAAAAATGTTAAGCGAGCATTTTTCACCAAAATACGCCCTCATTCAAACGAGAGGTGAAATGTAGATCCCGTGTGAGTGTTGTCACGCACATTAAAAATCCCTACCTTACAAGCGTTTGGTAAAATTCAAAATTTCCAGATAAACAGAACTTGCCACCTGGCCACTGCAATACCTTTGGTTGGAGCATTCGAAAATCAAATAAATTATACATTAAATTGGCGGCTCCGTGGCGTAGTTCGTATACATATGACTACTAAGCCCAAGGTCCGGTATTCGAATTCCAACACGGTTCGCATGAAAAATGTTAGGCGAGCATTTTTCCCAAAAACACGCCCTCCTTCAGATAAGAAATAAAATGGAGTTCCTGTGTGTGTGTGTGTGTGTGTGTTGTCATGCACATTAAAGATCCCTACCTTGCTTAAAACAGCAAGGGTTCGACAAAATTCAAAAATTTTCCAGGTAAAAAGAACACGTTTTCTGGTCAATGGATTACCTTCGGATGGAGCATTAAAAAACCAATTTTAATGTACATCAAATCAAGCTTAAAAAGCGTGCATTATTTGTCTGGCAGTTTGTTACACTGCAATCTCCCCGTTACTGACCATATCACATTGCTTTGTTCTAAGGGGCGTGTTTATTCTAATTTATATTTATAAACTTCACTTAATTGCGGCAGCTAGTGTTTAGAAACGTTTTAAGTATACGGTAACAAAACTAGTTTTATCCCGCCCGGTAACAATTTAATTAATAATTACAAATCCTTGTTTTCAATGTAATTTAATAATTAGTCATCTCCAATGGAATGCTTAAAAAGATCTTTCTAACTATAGTAATTATGTAATTATGTAAAAACATCTTTATGTTAGCCCAAGTATTGGCAATCCAACTCATAAAATCATTAATTCTTCTAAAAGCTTTCGATCAACAAGGGTGAATTTTAAACTATCAATTCGCATAAAAAATACATTCTTAAACATTGCGTTTACTTAAAATAACGCGATAGCGTTACAACAAGTACTTTTAAAACGTACAAAATTCTTGTGCCGTAAATAATTTTAAAAAAAAGATGTACAATATCTTAAAGGTACGAGAAGGGAACAGAAATAAGTAGGGATGAAATATTGAGTCTATTTTATTTGTTAAAATTTAGTATGCTAGTTAGGTTAGGGATTTTTGGGAGACTGATGTGTTTTCGCTTCAGTTAATTTCAGTTTGTGAAGTCGAACGTATGTATCACATTCGCTTGGAAGATAATTAAAGTAGGGGACCGAACCGGATTGTAGGATAACAACAATGGCGTGTATAGATGCTTAATTTTAAGGCATTTATGTTAGAAGGTTAGTAGTAAGTCGGAATAAAATATGGTCAAATTACCATAATCGTCGTAAACATGGGTAAATAATATTGTAAAAAATAACTGCACCGGTAAGAGAATTGCTGGTATCCTCTCCTCCCAATAACTATTTTTATCGTGATGCTTTTCAGTACAAAGATGTGTGCGTGTGTGTGTGGGGGGGCTTTATAAATTAATACGTATCCTAAGAAAATGTAGCTTTTAAACATGTGCGTATGTGTATCCATCGTACAAGTAATCAACACATTTTTTACCGTACCGACTTGTTTTTAAATTTAAAAAAATCACAAAGCCACTAAACCGTACCCGCTTATGTAGGTAACTCAAGTTAGGCACTACTAAAGTAACGTTTGCAGTACTCCGAGTACTTCCGACGTGTGGAGAATCGCGCATGCTCCATACTGTGAAGTGTCTTTATTTTTTTCTATGTTTAAGTATACGAACCATAGAAATAAGAAAAACATCTTAAGCATAAACAGCTGTGCGGTACATATAAGTATGGGCTTTTGGTTTAGGTATTATATAAAGAAATAGACGCTTTTGTCTGTCTGTCTGTCTGTTTGTCTGTCTGTCCATATTTTCTGGGCTGTTGTCACTTAACTGTAAAGGTGTTAGCACGTTGCTATTACGGTGTGCAAAAATTTCTAGATTATCACTTCTGTAACCGGCATCTACCCTACTGCGAATTTATTCCTGTGGCTACGCTTCATCACAAAATTTACCACACCATTGGACATTCAAGAAAAGGCAAGCTTTTAACACGTGTTTGCCATTTATTTGTTGTCCATGAACATGTATTTAGTATCAATCATAAACCACAAAAGGTCTTTCAAAAACTCTTTAAAACCGCTAAAATTTCGTTGTATTTTGACATGGTCTTTGCGAGTTAGATATAGAACCGTCTTATAAATTTATATCTGGTTTGATCAATATCGATCTACTGTTCTACAGCATGTTCTCTGTCTAAATCTTTTCTTTCTGATTGAGTTGTCACATCATGATCTTCTGATTCTGATGCACATCGCTGAAAACATATTTAGCCGTTTTCAACAATCTCACTTTCATAATCAACTTCATTATCGAAATTACTCAGATCGTCAATTTCTGAGTCACTTAGATCACTATACCTACCAAAAATATGTCCGTGTTCAGCATTTGTTAAAGGTTTAGTTCGATCATTTGGCTCATTTTTCACAAAATCTGCAATAAACAACAATGTAGTTATAATTTATTAAGACACCGTAATTACCTAGGAGTACTTTAGGGGCCAAACTAAGTTTTTGCCAAAATATTCTGAGCAAATTCTTCAGTAACACTAAAACACAGGTAAACATAACCTCAAATACTTAGTGCCATCAAAAATTCTTTAAAACGGTTTTGGGGACCGAAGATCCCCCCCGGTGTTTAAGAGTTGAGTGCAAATGAGGTAAATAAAAGAGTACCTATACTATAGTACTAGGCCTTGTTTCTTATTTGTTATTTAACCTCAGCTTGCTTGTCAAGACGTTAATTTCGTATTAGTTTAATAAAATTTTGCATCTCTCATGGTTGATCGTGGTTATTTATACCAACGCAATACAAGTAAATACGCGTTTGGTTTTCGGATTTTTGTCAAGGATATGGTCAATGAAACGTCAGAATCTACATGGAAAAATTTCTTAATCGTCGAGTGCCAACCACCAAAAATTTGCAAACATTCAAGTATGTTGGAAATGTGTTTTTTGCTACAAATAAGTAGACATGGCTACCACTTCAAGCTAAAAGAATACTTTATAGCTATATACACACAGAAGATGATTTAATAAAATCGAAAGGGTTTTGTATTTTGTATTATATTTGTACGAATACACACCTCGTCACGTTGAAGTATGTCTTCCCGAAAATAGTAGCTGTGAGTCAACAAATTTAGATCGAACACGTCGAGGTACCATACGAACGCAGTTCTGGAGGAACATAGTTTGAATGTAGTTGAAGAAGGCGTAGGACTGGAACTACAAGTTTCTAAGATTATTGTTCGCAAGATTTTAAAGGAACGAATATTATATCAAAGTTTTCCCTATTGGGCTTGAAAAGTATCTAGGTTTTATTTAAGATAAAAGAGAAAAAGAGAATGTAAAATGCACATCTTAGTCCTAAAATTTAAGATCTGGTATCGCTAGGGTACATAATAAACTTGTTTATGTTGTAAAAAATCCTCGTAGAACTAAAGTGACTCATTATCAACATAAATTCTGAGGTGAAATTGTCTATCCTGTTGTGATACAAAACCGATTAAATGAAAAAATTACTTCAACCTTTCCCAAAAAACATTGTCGAATGTATTGGAAGATCTGCCATTATTACTTCGTCAACACAACTTTATGCTTTTCTCACTATACTTAAATTGTTCAACAACACATATATAGCAAATATTCGGATCGATGGACCAGTTGTATGGATGATCCTTCTACTAATTGGCCAGCACTATCGTCGGGCCTATGTCCCGTAATTGTTTCTTCTAAGTACTTTAAAATTTAGAGTTCATCCGACCTCACTTAATAGCAAAGAAAAATTGCGTAGACGAATTCCTCATGCAGTCAGTTTCATTAAAACAATGTACAAACAGTGCAAAATTTAAACGAAGAATTTGGACATTTAACAAAATGACGGCTATTTTGGAAACTTATTGTAATTGTCAAATACGTGTTAATGTTCAATAATAATAATAATGATTTTTAGCAAGAATTTTTTACGAACTTGAAGCCTTCTTATGGTTAAGTAAAGTAACTTGTATATTGGGTAAGTTACTCTAAATCTGTCTATAAAGAGTCGAAAAATCTTGCAACGCTAGTGCGTTATTTAAGCAAACAGTTAAGTGCGAACAATTTATTGATTTTAGTTAGTTAAAAAGCTTTAGTACAGAAATACCCTAAGAATTTTATAGAAGCTTGGGCTTTTTACATTCTATAAAAGGTTATTTCATTATAATATTAAAATAAAACACAGAAATAAACAGGGAATCATTTAATGCAGATTAAATATAACCAGGAATAAGGATCAGAATTTTACACTCATATTAACTTAGAAAAATACCGACATATTTCAGTAAATTATCAACCCAGGAAAAAGTATTCGTAAACATTAACATGAGTTTAAAGACACCGAAACCATAGTAAATTACCGAAACAGAAACTCACTGGTATATTTAAAATAAAATAAAGTGCGTTGTAAATGCATAAAAGCACGCTGTGTTTAAAAGTATAACGAACAGATGACCGTCGACCAGAATGACCTTAAAACTTAAAATAGGACAGCGTACACGTACTATCCAGGTGATCGAGGGAAGTCAGGTAATCCTTCAACCATCAATTTTTTCAAATGACTATAATTCTTGATGGCTTGGTTTCTCTTTGAAATCGACGGTGGTGGATGGTGGTTGATACGACGGGGCATAGAGTTCTCATCTGGTGCGCTGGGATTCGTAACGCGAAACTGAATATTTCAAGAGAAACAGTTTTTTTTCTGGAAGTTTCACTTTTGCGGTCACATTCCGAGTTACGTGTACGAAAACCACGATTTTCTCTAAAGTCGAAGCCGAAGCGACATGAGCAAGATGGAGAAAGAGGATCGCAGTGGCTTTCAGAAATTGACGAAGTGCTGTATGAAATGCCTTGTATGCACAGGAACGTTTGGTAATCTACTTAGACCCAGAATCTAGTGCTATTTTCGCGAAAGAGCTCTACTTTTTGTATAATTTGTGAGTAGAGTCCTGGAATTTATTAGAATTCTGTCAAAATTAGGTCATAAATGCTGCCAGACGCGGCCGAATAATACCAAGAAAATGCGAAAAGAAATAAATACTACAATATACCTAATATACATTTTTAGTTTGAAAAATCGATTAGGAATATAAAAAGGGTGCCGCCTTTTAGTACAAACGGTCTGCTTTTGAAAAAAATACTCTTAAATTTTTTTAATTATTTACAATCGGTTGTGAACTTTCAGAAACTCCGAACATCGTTTGGAACTACAGGCGTAGAACCAACGACATTTCTGTAATTGTCAAGCGCGACAGCATTCTCTCGACGTCGTCGGTTTTATGATTACGGTCAATCTTTTTTTTTTAATTTTCAAAGACGTTATCTATTTCCAGAAAAACAAAGCTTATTAATGCGATATTTGAATATACATTAATGCAACAAGTGAGAATTCTATAATTGTCAAGCAAAATAGCCCATCGCTAGTGATTTTGGATAACATGATCGAGCTCCCGGGTTTGATGCCAAGGTAGATCTTTTCTTTCAAAGGACACTACATTTGATTTTTCAATGCCGCACTGGCCAGGAAGAGAGTTTTGTTTCACCTGGAAGATTTTGAATTTTGCAAGTAAAGTAGAGATTTTTAACGTGTGTGACAACACACACACACACACACACACACACACACACACACGCGCAGGACCTACCTATGCAAAAAATTAACAGTACTTGACGAAGTGTTTTACTGCGACTGACGGAGGTTTGTAGGACTACCGCATATGAAGCTCTTCATGTACTGGTGGGAACTATGCCTTTGGACCTAGTAGTGAAACAGCGAGCTGCAATGTACTATCTTACACACAATGACAACCAACAAGTGTAACGCTTCTTGAACACAAACCAGCTACCTACTCATTCTATCTAATCTAATACTATAGCCATTCTGTTTATTAAGGGATTTTTCCTATAGGGTTTTCTTTTTGTGTGACCAGCTGAAAGGCACCAGAAATTTTTACGAGAATTTCCAGTAAGCGGATAGAGCCCACGGCAAGTTCTGATGGAAAATGGCTCGTAGTTGAGGAAATCTCAAAGGCTAAGCGGCTAGTCGAACTATTTGCTCTGGGTGGAACATGAGCTGTGGGTCGGGGTTGGACTGCGACCAAAAATATAAAGAATATGGCGCCACCGTATTTTTCTATACAGAGAAGACCTTACTTAAGTCCCTTGTACAAGGCGAATGCAGAAACCTTTATTCAATTACCGCTATACAATTTATTAAAGACAACATAATCCCTAAAGTTTCTTACCTTATGGCTCGACTTTGACCTTTACACATCACTGCTACACCTGTGAACAGATTAAACAAGGAATAACACTGTCTGTGCCTTTATACCCAAAGTTTTAAAAACTTAATTCGAATCAACATTCATTCATTCCAATTAAAAAGAATAGTCTTGATCAAAATAAAAATCTATTCCTTCTGTATTCAGTTAACGTTTTATTTACAAAACATCTTTTCAGTTTTAATATAATTTTGATTAATTTAATTCATGAAAATTATTTACAAAGGTACTGGGTATAATAAGTACCTTCCAGTTTAAAATATGGTCATTTCTATAAGAAATATCTAGCCAAATTTTATTTAAAAATGATTAAGCCTGAAGTTGCTTTCTGAACAATTACCTAAAAATAACAATTTCGGTTGGTTTGAGTAGATCTACTGTAACCTCACAATAAATTATTCCACTCAGCTATTACTGAAATAGTAAACGTAGAAGTTTAATTTCTAATGATTCGAGCAAACCATGTTTCAAATAATAATATCTACTTTCATAAATGGGAGAATTTACCTTTCCCTATCTCATAATGACATCTTCCGTAATTTCAATGTATTAATAAAAGATTTAGAAATGAAAAACTTACAGGTTCCTGTTGCTTAATATGAAAAATATATATAGTCTGTCCTTGACCTACTTTGAAGTTCAAATAACTTGATTAAACAAAAAATTATATATCTACTATATCCATAATACAGCGGACATACGAAAGCAAATTTACATACCAGATGTTCATCTGACGGAAAAATACCTGCTAGGCGTCTTGCTTCAGCATTTAAATAAAGCTAATCTCCAATTCAGTACAAGCAATGTTAGCTGCTTATTGAAGCTCCAAACTACCTATCACGGCGTCCATTTTAAGTCCACACTTGAACAAAGGGTAAATTCTCAAATTTTCTTAAATTTTTTTCTTGTGTGTTGATTAAATTTACGTTAACAAAAGTTCTGCTAACTAAAGGTTGCATGTTTTTTCAAAGCTAAACATTATTTCCAATTTACATATTATTTACAAGTTGCATATTAATTAAAGTTGCGTGTAAATTAAAGTTACGTATAAATTAAAGTTGCATGTTAACCACCGGCCCTTCAACAAAATAATTCCTCGTCATCTGCAAGCTATTTTCCAGCAAGTGGACAACAAAAGTGAGCTTCGAAGACGACGTTATCTCACGAAAACAACTTTAAATCTTACATGCTACCAACATGTACATACCTCAAACGTCATCGTCCTTGTGTTCAAGGAACAATTCGACTTCTTCTGACGACGGCTGTATTGGAAGTGATCATAGCACGCGGGTTACTGCCTGGCAACAAGATTAACCTTACAATTGTCTAACAGAGGAAGCTCTAGGAATGACACTAATTGAAAAGTATCTTTTGTCACCGCACAAATTACAATTTGAATTGAAAGCTAATATTTTATTGGACAATATGTAATATTTAATTAGTGGATTGTGTAGCATTATTATGCATTAAATTGGTTTTTATTAAATAAATAGATTAATTATATGTACACATAATGATGGGAAATAAAATCGTTACACAGCCTCTTTCTAAGAGAAAAAATTCGAGGAAATATTTCAGAATAAGTGCGAAGAATTTTTTTTTTATTAATTTTATTACTAGTATTTACAATTTACTATTAATTTCTACATACCAAAACAAAAAAATAACTTTCTGAATCTACAAGGATACTGCATGCATGTAAATGAGTGACCAGTAACTACGCGTACTACACGCCAAAAGGGGACAATTTCGGGAAGTCATAATCGGTAGTGTTACACTATTAGTTAACACATATTCGGGGTTATTTATCACTCACTTTACACACAGAATTCAAGAAACGAAACATAGAATACTGCCGTATTATAATTCACCAATAAAGACTTAACTTATCATGACAAACATACTTTACTAACCATAATTTACATACTTACAAAAGAGAAAGGATTCCTACTATTATTGGGATCCATAACAAACATATTTCCAAAATACGAACATGTTTCAAAATCATGAATGTTTAACAATCTACCGCATGCATATGCTAACAAAAATGTAGAAATATCTCTACATATGAAGAGACAAGTAAAACGTCACCACGTCTTACTCCTCAAAAAAATTTCACTCACGCATGAATGAACAAAATAGAACATTGCTAACTCGCACAATATTCATAATAAACATAACTGTTCTAGTTACTAACAATATTGGTCTCTTACCAATATCTAACTTGGACTCAAGCTACTTGATTTCCAATACAATCTCAAGAACTACTATTATCTTCAGTTGTCCTCTTGACTACAAAATTACTTTCCAAAAAAAATTGTTCTCCACAGAAATTTTGAGAAGCTATGTTTCGGACTAATATAAACACTATATACAACGCGTTAACCAAACTAAACGAATTAAATGAATCAAGTGAATTATTTTATACCTAACTCACCATAGATTAATATGACCATACATACATAAATCTAAAAGAAATTTTCAACTAATTATATATAAAATTTATCAAAAGTTCATCACCAAAAATATAAATAAACATTCCTTACTGACATTTGACCTTTTGGGTAACATGCAACTTACAACATCTCAATTTAGATTTTCAAACAGTATTCTAATACCATAAATATATTCTTTACCAACAAGATATGACAGAAATAATTCCTACTATCAACCATTAAACATTTCAACACTACTAATTAACGTTCAGAAACATCTTCTTTTTCAATATCATTACTGAACTCTGAATAAGGTTTTAAGTCCTTAACATGCCATCTGCCTGCCTTTGAACCATTTTCATTATTCAATTCATAAATCAAATTAGAAATCTTCTTTCTAACGATACACAAAACGTATTTTGGCGCAAGCTTAGCAGTAACTTATCACTTGCTTTCGAAAGAACTTTATTTGACCTCCAAACTTTGTCACCTACTACGAAAGAAATGTTACGTCTCCTTAAATTATATGAATTACTAGACTGCATGTAAGCTAAATGTAACCTTTTCTGTACGTCTATAAAAATATCAAATAGTCCTTGTTGATCTAACACATACGAAGGTCTATCACCAGAAATAATATGTAGATCATCTGTGGGTTTCACATCAAGACCATAAAATCTTCCAGACACGGGAACATGTCTACCAAAAACTAAGAAATTTGGCGAATAACCAGTGGCATGATGTTTTGCAGAATTAATCGCATACTGAATTTGGGGTAATTCAATATCCCAAGTATCATGTTCTTTAATATATGACCGTATAGCTGTTCCGACAGTTCGATTTATTCTTTCCACAAAATTACATTGGGGAGAGTAAACTGCATTAAACCAAATTTTTTGAACATCATATTTTTTACATACTGCCTTAAAATTTCTTCCACTAAATTGTGAGCCATTATCACAAATTACGAATTTGGGGACACCAAAAGCTAAAAAAACCTTTTCCTCCAGTACACGTTCTATTAAATGCGCTTTTTCACTACGTAACGGAAACATTAATGTAAATTTTGAGAACCAGTCACCAATAACTAATAACCATTTGTGTCCTAGCTTGGACCGTGGAAATGGGCCCATGAGGTCTATTGCAATAATCTGAAAGGGGAACTTCACTTCTTTTTCCTTTCCCATTAAACCAAGGGGTCGATGCTTTCTGTGCACCACACGTTAAACATTTTTTACAAAATTTCAACACATCAATACGCATTTTTGGCCAATAAAAATTCTCTTGTATCGTGCCAATGTTTTAAAAAAACCAAAATGTCCGGCCACTGAAGGGTCATGATTTATCCGAATAACCTCTTCCTTTTGTGATCTAGGAACTAAATATTTCCATTCCTTTACATTCGATGAGAGTGGTAAATTTGTAGAAAGAAATTTAAATACTAGACTATCTTCCACTTTCCATTGTGGGTAATCATCAGGTGAAGATAAAATTTTTTTTCGAAGAGACACATACCAGGGATCCACATTATCTAACTTGATCTCAACTAAATTATCCACATGATTTACGACTGGAACTGCACGACTAAGACAATCTGGAACTACATTAAACTTTCCTTTTCGATGAACTAACTCAAAAGTATGCTGCCGTAAACGGACAGCCCATCTAGCTAATTTACCGGTTGGGTTTTGTATATTATTAAGCCATAACAATGAAAAGTGATCTGTGATAACAGTAAAACGGGTACCTTCTACCCAAGGTCGGAGTTTTTCTATAGCGAAAATTACAGCAAGACACTCTTTCTCCGTGACTGAATAATTTCGCTCAGTTCGGGTAAGTGATTTACTGGCATAAGAGATAACGTGCTCTACATCATCGATTTTTTGAACTAAAACTGCTCCGAGCCCTGTATCACTGGCGTCGCATTCGACAATAAATGGAACTGAATAGTCCGGTTGTGATAACAATGGAGCGGAAACTAAAGCCTGCTTGATCTGAACAAATGAGTCCTCAGCTTCGGACGTCCAAACAATAGATTGACCCTTTTTTCTTCCTTTTACTAAATCACTGATCGGTGACACTAAAGATGAAAAGTTTTTTATAAAACGACGATACCAACTACACATTCCTAAAAAATGTTTGACCTCAGTAGTGGTCTTAGGTCTAGGGAAATTTACCATAGCAGAAACCTTTTCGGGATCTGTACGAAGGGAATTCGATCCAACAATATAACCAAGAAATTTCAACGATTTCTTAAAGTATTCACACTTTTTCAAGTTAATCGTAAGGTTTGCCTCCTTAAGACGTTCTTTCACCGTTTCTAATAACTTCAAATGTTCCTCAAAAGATGCTGAACACAAAATAATGTCATCTAAATAACAAAAAACATGTGGTTCAAACTTCGGCCCAAAAATTGAATCAACCAAACGCTGTTGCGTCTGAGCAGCATTCTTTAATCCGAATGGCATGGTGACAAACCTATATTGTCCTCTTGAAATAACACTAAATGCTGTTTTATCTTTAGATGTTTCGGAAAGTGGGATTTGCCAAAAACTCTTTCTAAGGTCTAGACTAGAAATATAATTTGCACCTCTAAGTAAATTAATAATCCTATCGATATTTGGCAATGGGTAGCTATCATGTTTAGTAATATCATTGAGCGCTCTTCCGTCAAAACAAAATCTGTACTCGCTGTCTTGTTTTTTAACTAACAGTACGGGGGATGACCATGGACTCTGACATTCTTCCACTACTCCTAATCTCAACATCTCATCTAACTCTTAATCTAACATCTTACTCATAAAGGGGGACATGACGTATGGTTTTTTACGAAATGGTTTTGCATCACCAGTATCAATATCTAAAACAATTTTATCGGTACGCCCTAGTCTCTCTTCACTACTAATTTCATTGAAGGATTCTATTGCTATTCGTGCTTTTACTTGCTGCGTTTCCAACAAATCATCTAAACTAAGTAACTGAATACTACAACTTAAGGGTACTGACGAATGACCTATATACGACATACTATTGTTATCATAATCTTAAATATGCCATGTATTGTTTTTGAAATCTGCTATTCAAAGGATTTAGCGAAATCGCTACCAAAAATAAATGTGTGAGGAAGAGATGGTACAACCAAAGCGTTAATAATACGATATTGTCTTCCAATTCTAATAGGTAAATCAACTGAACCAATAACTTCTTGAAGAGCACCATCCGCAGTGGAAACTTTTCTCTTTTCAGTTTTAAAAACTTTTAAATTTAATTCTTCAAGAACAGAAAATGCTAATGAACCAACCACGGTAGTAGTACAACCAGAGTCGAACAAACCCGTGACGTCTCTATCCAACAATTTCACCATAATGTACGGACGATTGTCCTGAGGTTTCCTTACAAATAACGCGTCAGCTTTTGGCTTGACGTTCCGTTGACAAAAATCTTTAACGATTCCGAGCCATCTTGACCAATCATCTTTATCAAAAAAATTTTCCTGTTCACACAACATAACTGTAGCCTTTTGCATAAAAGCATGATGCCGGCCACTCTGCATCTGCCTACCTAACGAACTTGAACACGACGGACAAGTTACTGACTTAACTACACTATATCCGCAGCTATAACAAAATATTTTACGAGGAATCTTACACCTCCAAAATGTATGACCTTCTTCCAAACAATTCCAACATGTAAGTTTATTTATTTTAAATTTATTTACAGGGACTCTACTAGAAAGATTATTATTATTACTATTATTATTACCAAGAGATTGTATCTGAGGTGGAAATGATTGATTATAAAAACTACGACCAGTTCGCGCTGAAAAGTTTTTAACGGGAGCTGACCACTTATTTTCAACTTGAAACTTTGAATTTCCTAATGCTTTCGGAACATATTTCGCCGGACTTTGTACTAATTTATGCTTGGATGCATAAGCTTCTTCCAATTTCTTACACAACTTAATTAACGTTGACATACCTTCAATTTCCGTTAGAGCTAATTGACAAATAAAATCAGGTAATAGATTCTTTTTTACCATTCTAACTTTTGTGCATTCCGCAGGTGATTGTGGTAACCTGCTAAACAAATTCTCCATATGAGCTATATATATGACTACAGATTCTCCTTTATGTTGATGACGCGATCTAATTTTTTCCTAAATCTCGTCCTCTGAGTGTGATGGTAAGAAATCTTCCTTTAATCGAATAACCAAAGAACTCCAGTTTGTTAAAGAACTTCTAACACAACGATACCATTCTAAACCGTTACCTGTGAATAATTCTACGGAAGCATTAAATAAATCTTCTTCAGATACCTTACGCGAGTGTGCTAACTCAGCTACTCTGTCCAAAAATTGATGAACCTGTCTTGGATCTCCAGAAAATTTTACTGACCACGAACCAATTGGAATAGGGGGTACTAAATATGAAACAGTGTGAATAGGAGCACTGACAACAGCTGGAATGGTTTCTCTCATAGAAAATTCACCATATGCGCTTACATCTTCATTCTTCTTAAGCTTTTCATGTAACTCTGCCTCCATGGTAAAGATAGTTGCTAACGATTCATTCTTAAATAAAGTAACTTCATCCGAATTATCTAAAGGGATTTTCATTCTTCTAAGTCGACCATCAAGATGTATTAATCTCGACTGTATCCTCCTAAATGTGGGGTCTGCTAACTCACCTTCAAATTCTAATAAAACATTTTTTACAGATTCTATCGATACCTCAATCTCATCACGTTCATCTGAGAATTCTACGACATATGCGGAAGGATCAATTAAACGACCAGGTACTGTTGTTTCTTAAGCTAATAATCGGCCTAACATTTTCCTCTTATCCTGCATCGGTCTGCTACTAACAACCCCTCGGATTCTCAATTCGTAATCCAATTCATCTCTATGCAAATAAACTACTTGATAAGTCTCAGCCATCATGAAATAGACTAGCTAACTAATTACACATTAAACTCAATTAAACAATCTGCACTAAAACTTCAGTCGAACAACATCAATAGACTAAATTAATCTTAGGGTAAATGATTTACGAATCAACAAGTGTAAACATGCAAAGTCAATCGAAGCCTGCACGTTATGTGCTTATACAATTGGTACAGCAATCGAGGCCTATACGTTGGGCGCTATTTATAGCCATTCTGTTTATTAAGGGATTTTTCCTATAGGGTTTTCTTTCTGTGTGACCAGCTGAAAGGCACCAGAAATTTTTACGAGAATTTCCAGTAAGCGGATAGAGCCCACGGCAAGTTCTGATGGAAAATGGCTCGTAGTTGAGGAAATCTCAAAGGCTAAGCGGCTAGTCGAACTATTTGCTCTGGGTGGAACATGAGCTGTGGGTCGGGGTTGGACTGCGACCAAAAATATAAAGAATATGGCGCCACCGTATTTTTCTATACAGAGAAGACCTTACTTAAGTCCCTTGCACAAGGCGAATGCGGAAACCTTTATTCAATTACCGCTATACAATTTATTAAAAACAACATAATCCCTAAAGTTTCTTACCTTATGGCTCGACTTTGACCTTTACACATCACTGCTACACCTGTGAACAAATTAAACAAGGAATAGCACTGTTTGTGCCTTTATACCCAAAGTTTTAAAAACTTAATTCGAATCAACATTCATTCATTCCAATTAAAAGGAATAGTCTTGATCAAAATAAAAATCTATTCCTTCTGTATTCAGTTAACGTTCTATTTACAAAACATCTTTTCAGTTTTAATATAATTTTGATTAATTTAAATTCATAAAAATTATTTACAAAGGTACTGGGTATAATAAGTACCTTCCAGTTTAAAATATGGTCATTTCTATAAGAAATATCTAGCCAAATTTTATTTAAAAATGATTAAGCCTGAAGTTGCTTTCTGAACAATTACTTAAAAATAACAATTTCGGTTGGTTTGAGTAGATCTACTATAACCTCACAATAATTTATTCCACTCAGCTATTACTGAAATAGTAAACGTAGAAGTTTAATTTCTAATGATTCGAGCAAACCATGTTTCAAATAATAATATCTACTTTCATAAATGGGAGAATTTAACTTTCCCTATCTCATAATGACATCTTCCGTAATTTCAATGTATTAATAAAAGATTTAGAAATGAAAAACTTACAGGTTCCTGCTGCTTAATAATAAAAATATATATAGTCTGTCCTTGATCTACTTTGAAGTTCAAATAACTTGATTAAACAAAAAATTATCTATCTACTACATCCATAATACAGCGGACATACGAAAGCAAATTTACATACCAGATGTTCATCTGACGGAAAAATACCTGCTAGGCGTCTTGCTTCAGCATTTAAATAAAGGTAATCTCCAATTCAGTACAAGCAAATTTGCTGCTTATTGAAGCTCCAAACTACATCACGGCGTCCATTTTAAGTAATTGATACTCGTCAAATCCACACTTGAACAAAGGGTAAATTCTCAAATTTTCTTAAATTTTCTTCTTGTGTGTTGATTAAATTTACGTTAAACAAAAGTTCTGCTAACTAAAGATTGCATGTTTTTTCAAAGCTAAACATTATTTCCAATTTACATATTATTTACAAGTTGCATATTAATTAAAGTTGTGTGTAAATTAAAGTTACGTATAAATTAAAGTTGCATGTTAACCACCGGCCCTTCAACAAAATAATTCCTCGTCATCTGCGAGCTATTTTCCAGCAAGTGGACAACAAAAGTGAGCTTCGAAGACGACGTTATCTCACGAAAACAACTTTAAATCTTACATGCTTCCAACATGTACATGCCTCAAACGTCATCGTCCTTGTGTTCAAGGAACAATTCGACTTCTTCTGACGACGGCTGTATTGGAAGTGATCATAACACGCGGGTTACTGCCTGGCAACAAGATTAACCTTACAATTGTCTAACAGAGGGAGCTCTAGGAATGACACTAATTGAAAAATATCTTTTGTCACCGCACAAATTACAATTTGAATTGAAAGCTAATATTTTATTGGACAATATGTAATATTTAATTAGTGGATTGTGTAGCATTATTATGCATTAAATTGGTTTTTATTAAATAAATAGATTAATTATATGTACACATAATGATAGGAAATAAAATCGTTACAATACTCAAAGAAGAACGTATGAGCAACACAACCACTTCTTGTGGAGTTATGTTTAATTGCGGTTCCGCGGGAAGATATTGGTATTGAGAATGCAGTGCATGTATTTATTAGTCATGTAACTTATTTATGTTGAAATAAAAATATTGCAACTCTAAAAGAAACACCACACCACACCACACCACACCACACCACACCACACCACACCACACCACACCACGCCACACACACACCACACACACACAAACACACACACGCACACACATAACAGACGCCCTCAAGCTCGCGCTCACACATACACACACACACACCTGACTCACGGTTACTTTCTCAAACGCTGTACAAGCACAAATGCCTATTCACACACTTACGTTGGCTTTTCAACATCTGGATTTCCGGCCGCCATGTTCTGGACTCGCTAGGCAAAATCCGTTGAGCGTTCTTCCTTGGCGACTGGGATTTCCGGCTGCCCATGGTCCTGGTCCTAAAAGGGGAACGTAACACGGATATCAACACTACACACAACATACGCACACACAGACTCTGCCAACCACATAGCACATGCTCTCAAGCGCGCGTGCACACACACGCACACCTTACTTACGGTTACTTTCTGGGAGGAAGTCAGATCTGCTTAAATTTTAGGTAGCAGAGTACTGAAATGTTGGAACAAATAAATAAAATAAAAAGTAAAAACACACGGAACCTCCATTTTACATCTCATCCGAACGAGGGCGTATTTTTGTAAAAAATGCTCACCTAACATTTTTCCAGCGGGCCGTTTCGGGATTTAAACCTGGGACCTTGTGTATAGTATCACACGCATACCAACTATGCCACGAAGCCGCCTTTTCAAAGGACTACTGGCGCCATCTATCTTCTGAAAGTGGTCGTTGTATAATTTTTTAGAACCTCTTACACGGGAATCGCAAAAACGTCGCTTTCCGTTTGGTTTCACATTAGTATGTTATGCGCCATTTTTACTAAACCTACAGTTAAGACGCTTCGTGTTTTTATTAGTGTTTTAATTTAATTTAATTTTTATTTTAGGTCATTTTCAATTACAAGCATATTCGTAAACGTTAGATATATTATAAACGTCAAAACACAAAGGTACAAACTTCATTTTTAAGGATAATTCGATTTGACTTACGTAACTATATTTGTTTTAGGTTACCGAAAGTCATTTTCGTCATAATCTTTGCATTTAAAAATCCATCATGGCAAAACGAAAGAACCCGTGAGCGATCGAATACCTAAAAGAAGTTGCTTCGAGAGTTAAGCACGAGTATTGTAATACTTGAAGAAACTTACTTCAAGCGCGAAGAATTAGAAGACGTTGGTAAACCAATACTTAAAAAATGTTGCTCACAGCGTGAAGCAGGATAACGCGTAAGATCTCTTCGGGCGATAAAGCTCTTCTGACAAGAAGTTCCATGTACAAAAAGGGTTCCAGGGAGAAGGAGTTCCCTGAGCAAAAGAGCTGTTCAGGCGAAAACAACTTAGTCCCGCAGATACTGAAAATTACTTTTATTTATAACTTATAAATATCGGCGAATCATAATAGAGGGGATAATTTATTCAAAGTTTTTATCTTCAGTTATTCGATTGACAAGCTACCATCTCCGAGCGAGTAAAAGGTTGAGTAATTTAACTGACAGTAATTTTAAACTCGTGATTGTTAATGAAACAACTTCTTAAACGCCAAGATAGAAGCAGAATTAATAAATTGCTGTTAAAGGCAGAAGTTGTTTCTGTGGTGCATGTTTTCCTGCGACACAAAGTTGGACTAGTAGTTCCCTTAACCTAATTTCTGTCCTGCACGATAAGGTCGTTTGGTTTTAAATCAGCCATCTTTAAGTCATTGAATTTTTGCTTTACATATTTTATGCTGATGGATATTTAGTGATTGTTATTTATATTAAGAAGATTTTTACGTTGGCGCACGCTTAGTTAAAAGAGTATTAAAATTAGGACATGCCTATATGGCAAAGCATAACAATTATATTTGAATAAGTTTATATGTAGAAGTTAATTTGGTTGGATACCTATAATAGATAAATTTAAGGTATTCTTTTTTTTAGATATACACATACTTAGCCAATTAGGTATAGAGCTTTATTTATTTATTTTGTTGTGTTTGTCAAATACTGTAAAATTTATATTTGGATAATATAGGTTAAATGAACGACTTAATGTTTTCTTATTATCTGTGTTTATTTTAAAATAGTAAGTGATAAAAGTGTACACAATGCTCAATCAATCTGTATTGCATACAGATATTGTAGAAAGAACAATTTATATCTGTTAAGATTTATTAAACTTATATACATTCATTTATACATGCACTGTACATTTCATGCTTTAAGTAACTTGGCTCCAAAATGTGGATCAAGGAGTCATTAGAAATAATCAAGAGTTGTAACGTGCATTTTTGTAATTTAACATTTTACGCTATCCTCAATTCATAAAGACATTTCTACAAATTACTGTGTTTATATTTGATATTTATTAACTCCTTAGGCGAGTGCATCGTATTATAATGAGTAGATTGCATCGTCCTTGTCTTGCCGTTCGTATAGATTTTGTTGCTTATGTGAATATACAAGTCTAGATAAGAGACGATAAGAAGTTGTAATGGAACGAGTTGAATAAACAGATTGGCAGTCGTAGTTCGTTCTTGGTTCCTACATATTAATTACGTGGAAAAGACTGTTTCTTTTTTTGCCTTGACAAGAGTGAGAATTAATGCGGGATCAATTTTCGAATTGTTCCTGAACAAGCGCGGCACGATTTTTAGTTGTCTTTTTTGTGAAATAAAAGTCGTATATTAACTGTAGCAGTGTGTAGTTCTAATTCCTTTTTGAAGAAAGTATGCTGTATATGTAACGTGTTTGGTTGACCACAAGTGTTGTGGTAAGGTCATTGACGGACGGTTTTCGTGATGCGCGTTGCTCAACTAATTGGTTTTTTTGGTTGCTTTTCTGTTGTAAATAAAAGTGATAGAACTTGTCGTGCGTTTTACGGAACATTGACTTAGTGATACGCGTTGCTTTACTAATTGTGTTTTTTGTTGATTTGTTTTTTTATATTTGAACTGTGTGTGCGATCTAGTTTTTGTGGTCCTTTTGTTATCAGAGTAGTGCATACTTTGGATTATCCAAATACAGTTTTAAGCTTGAGTGCTTCAAAAACAAATGATGATACAGTTGTAGCAGGTTTAGTAGGAAAAAGGTTGCTTCTTATAAACAGGTATCTCATTCACATGTAAAGACAGTTGATACTGTAGTTTCTGAATTTTCTAACCCCAACGAATCTAAAATAGATCGTTGTTTGCGCAAATTTTCGTTATTCGAAAGCATTAGATTTTTCTTTGTTACCATAGGTAGCAAATAAAACACCTCGCGTTACTGTTAGTTTAATGCATTACATCGTGCCTTGAAAGCGTGATTCTAAATTTTTATTACCAGTTTTTTTTTACGATTTGTGTTACAAAAGATTTCGAAATTATTGTCTCAGGAAATAGAGTTAACAAGAATTTATCAATTCTACATAGTTCCATCAGTATGATAATGTCTGCTGCTAACGCCAGTGAAATACATAGGTGTGATTAGTGTAAAGTGTGATAAGTTCCATCAACACCCTCACAGTCAAGGGTGAAGTGCTTCGTTAGTGCAGGACATCGTGAATCTCACACTTCCGTTGCAATGAAGCGTTGCTGAAGGACTTTTGTAAGTTGAACTATTTCCTACTTGTTATTACTTTAAATATCTATCTGTTGCTTTACCATATCTTTGTCGTTCTGATGCCTTTTACCAAAGACTTGCATGATATTTTAAAACATAAGAAAAAAAAGAAAGAAAGAAAGAAAGATCAATACTACTGAATTACTCATATCTATTGTGTCTTACCTATTTATTTTTTTTTTAACATTTTGTCTGATTTATGTTTAATTGGTGTGTGAGGAAGCGTTTCTGCTACTCCCCAATATTACCTCACTTTGTACTAAAAATTTTTTGTATTGCTTTTACCGTTGTTACATTATATAGATTATCCAAACAGTTTTTTTTTACATTCTACAAAGTACTGAATAATTTAGACTTATCATTGCTGCTATGCTTTTTCCTTTTTTTTTCAGGTTTGCTTGACTATTTTTCTTGCAGGTATCATCACTAACTCCTTACAGCCGCGTACATTGTATGTTAGTCTGCTTTCTACAACCCCCCCTAATCTCCGATTGAGCCCGGTCATTTCTATGATTTTCTTTATGTTACGCACGGCTACGAGCCAACGTAGCATAACTTTGGCGCCCAACGTGGCTGCCACGAATTACGTAACATAACAGAGTAATGTCAAAGTTTATCAAATATATAAAATGTTGTAAATAATTTCCATTCATTACACCAATGCAAAGCTTGTGCAGTTTCTTTTTATACAATGAACTTTAGTGTCATAAACAAATGGTTATTACATTAACAATATGCTTGGTGGATTTGTATCTATTCAGACTATTATCATTATTTCAAAACGTGATGCTAACCTTAGATTACAGAATCGATTTCGATCGTATCTTGTATACAGTTTAGCATCTATATTTAAGGAAATTTACGACTGGAAAAGTCTAGAATTTTTGCCGCATGAAATTACAACGGAACTGCGGAAATACAAACTAGACGACTAAAAAGAAATGGAGTAAAAGAGCAACATACCATAATCTTTTATTAGATCTATAGTAGACTTAAACTCGTAATATCTTGGCATCACTCCTACAACGCCCTTTACAAAATAATTAAGTCGCTCCTTAGCAATTTACGACGATTTCCTGTTCTTCTCATACTGGTATCAAATTCTTACATTAGTATAAACACGCAGTGTGATCAAGTGGCGGCGCCAGAAATTAATGTCTGGACATTTGTAATGTATTGCTTAATCAGAAAGGTTCGTTTAACCGTAAAGAATAAAGTAACAAATGCTTTGTGAAACTTTATAGGATTCCGTACGTTCTAAATAAGGGATAATAATTCCAATATTAGTATATTGACAATGAAAAGTATAAAATTTCCAAGTTCACCTGCTTTCTGGTTTCAGAATAGCAAACACGACTTCTTGGGCATGTTCATGGTAAGGTTATCAAAGTCCGATAATTTAGCATTTTGATGCATCATGGATGTGTTGCATAATTCAAGACGTTGGGTAGTATCTGAAATGTATGTATACGCATGAGTTCCGGTCCAAAATTACTTTGTATTACAAATTTATGTCTGTGTAATATTTTTCTAGATGAATGTTTTGTAACTTTTGATTAATCCAGCTTCTATTGGCAAATTTTGACGGTTTGCAAACATCAGGCACTGACAACTTTTACTAACGCAGTTTTGTCGTACATACAACTCGAAGAAGGTTAGTCACAAGTTGAAACCCATTCGTACTAAATCTACAAAAGCAAAATGTAAATGAAATTTATCCATTCTTGTTTGCAATTTTATTGCATTTATTTAAAATTCAAAAAGTTTAGTGCATGCGCAACTAGCGAAAATTTAGAAGAACCCGGAAGGTGTTCATGTGCATTCCTTTGAAATGTTTATAATCATATTTCAGAACGTTCCTATATTGGTAAATCCCACCAATAGGGTTAGAGTTATTTCCTTTAAAAAATACAATTCCATTACATGCACTCTTGATCTAAGGAGAACGGATTATTTTTGTACCTTAGATCGTTTGTACGTATAGCTTACCATTATGGTAATTTGTAAGGGTAAGAATATCGTCAGTACTTTGTATTTAAAATTATTACAGTTTTATAATTAATTTGTTTTGATTAATATTGCATAACGCTGGCGCCTATGACTTAACCGTCTTGGAGCCAAGAAAGTTTACAAGCTAGATTATGCTGATTTAGAAAATAAAATAGCCGCTTTCTCTGGTTCAAGTTAGTATTTCTTAAGAGAATTTTTACATAGGTTAGATAGATAAAAGCTGCAAAATTAATCTCAACTTGCAGTCTGAATTTATTTTTTCGATTTTTGCCGAAGATAATTTTGTGGTTTATGGAGGGAAGGTAATTTTTTTGTTGAACAATTTGTCATTACCATTGCAAAACATAATATGCACCTTGGGTAGGTACAGTCAATCTTTGAATAATAGGGCATTGAATTGATTAAGGTGATTAGTCAATGAAGTTCGAAATAATATCCAGCCAGGATGGTGAATTTTATTTCAGGAATATTTGGTTCTATAAATAGGCAACTTCATGTTGAAGAAAAGCATGTTAATTAACCCTTTCACTGCGCATTTATCTTACACAAAAACTTTTCATATGCGCCAATTTTTGACGCTTTGCGTATTTATACGTATGGAGCAGTAAATGCTACAAAACAGTGACAAAAATTAAATATTGTAGTTAAAAAATGTGCCTTGTTATTATAGTTTTGTGCATATTATGCATAAGCAAATATATACAACACAAGAAGTAACTTAAAAGCTTACATTCCTAAACAAGAATGCAAAAAATACCAAAAAAGTATTATGTTATACCAAAAACAAACGAATAACACCTACTTTATCCAAATAAAGAAAAATATTATTATAACAATTAATGTTTTATGGCATGGTCCCTTTCATTGCATTGCACGGAATGCACATGTATCAGGTTTCGCGTCTTTCTTTACGTTTAGCACAGACAACGCACTTCCGTTCAGCATTTGCCTTTTTTTTTGTCCCTGTCACAAAAGATATAAAGTGCCGTGCAGTTAGCTGCAATGGATTGTTTCCATCTGTCGATCTTCTGCCTCGACGATAGTCAGCTGTAGGTTGGTGATGTTTCTAAAATTTCCTTGATCGGCTGCTTCTGAAATTCAGCCAATGGGATGTTTTCCCGGTCTGAGTATTGTACAAAGCAAAAACATTTATCATTGATAAATCTACCAAATGAAAGAAAGCCTTCTTATACCATTTGGCAGATTTACTGACGCATTCCGTTGTGCTGAGCTTCATATCATACTTGTCAATGGCACCCATGTGGTCGTTGTAATCCAACACGCATTGCGGTTTTCTTATTGCTTCGTAAGTTTTTGGGTGTTGTTTTACAGTATCCACGAATTCACTGTTATGAAGAGTTGATAACATATAAACTTTGCGCCTGTCCTGCCACTTTATGGGCAAAAGTTTATCCGTAGATTTGTACTGCACCGCTCCTTTTTCTAGTTTGTCGTATAGCTTTAGTATATTTTTGCTAGTTCGCTTTACAGCTCCACAAGCATTCGTATTTTTTTATGCAAGTATGTGAAAAGAGTCGGACTTGTATACCAAATAACTACGTACAGTGTATGACCTTTCCCAAGATATCGTTCAGTTAAAGTCAGAACGACCCGTCCAGATATTCCAAAATTTTTATTATCAAAGTATGCTTCCGAATTTAGTTCCGTAGCAGCACCGACGTACACAATAAAGTCAAGGACATACCTAGTTTCGCAATCACAGAGCATTAAAAATTTTATGCCAAATCTGTACCTCTACATGTGAGTTTTTTTCCAATGCTCCACCCGAAGGTACCACAATAGCCAAGAAATGAGTTTTTTTTTTACCTGAAAAATTTGGAATTTTGCCGAACCCTTGCTGTTCCAAACAAGGTTGGGATCTTTAACGTGCGTGACAACATCCGCACACGGGACCTCCATTTTACCTCTCATCCGGACAAAGGTGTATTTCTGTGAAAAATGCTCACCTAACATTTTTCAAGCGGACCGTGTCGGAATTCGAAGCCAACTCTGTGCCGGTATATATTGTTTGAAAAATAGTCGGCTCTTAAAAAGCAGCAAATTCTCATCACTACATATATCTTGGAAATAATAGAGGGACCCTGCAAATGCTTTTCGTATGTGATGTACAATCTGTCTGATTGGTTCCTGGACAGTTTATCTGATCCATCAATCCAGTGATCATAATCCAATTACATTTGATATCCTACCCAATCTCCCACCCCAGAACACACCAGAAGATTCAATCCTTTAACACCCGAAAAGCAGACTGGCCCTTATTTCTAGAATCCCTAGCTTCAATTATCCCCGCTTTCTTATCAGTCTCTTATGCAAACTTCACACCTCATTCTCTCGCTAACGAAATAACCAACAATATCCTAACAGCTGCCTCTAAAACTATCCCACGAAATATTTCACCCCACGAGCCATGCCGTAGTAGACACAACAACTTACTCATGCCACACGCTCACTTGCAAATACTAGACACAGACTCCAAAGAGCGAAACGTACCAATGCAGACCCCATTGCTATTAATACATTACTTAACAAATATACCACTGACAGACGACAATACAAAATCCTCATTAACACCACGTGAAAACAGCACTACTTTGACATAATTCATGATCAACACACAAATCCCTGGAGTACGTACCGTAAACTGATCAAACCTCCTTCCAAATCGAAATCCAACTAAACTCTTCACTCCAAATCCGAAACCTCAAATATAACCTACCGATCATCCTACACGACAGAACACTTCACTATGACGAATACCGTACTCTCTTTAAAACTGATATACAATCCCAAATACATAACTCCCTACTCCATTCCTGGTATGATTATTGGTCCCACTCGACCACCGGCAGATATACATTTGATATCTTCCCTGATGTCACAAACATCCCTCCACACATTTCTTTCTCAAATCCCCCCACAATGCAATTTCTGTCCGGCCATGGTAAATTCCGTAATAAACTTCATCAATTCCATTTAACTCCTTACCTTCACTGTCCTTGCAACAATCAATCTTTAGAAATCCCACTACACTTGATATACTCCTGTCCCTTAACCTTTCTACTACAAATCAACCTCAAGCAATCTACAAACTTTGACCGGTTCTCCCCCCTTCCTAACATAAACTTCCTAGTCACTAATTACCCTCAAGAATTCAACCATTTCCTAAACGAAATCCTTTTAACCAAACAAACCACCCATAACGAGCGGCACTAACACACTTAATATACTCTTGCAATTCACTACGACATCACACTTACACTTGCACCATGCACACAATCAGCCCCACTCCACGTGCACAGTCGACGACTAAGATAGGGGCACAAATTTCCCTTACCAAAACTTCAAGAACCCCAGTTGTTCCTGAATTATTGATTCTAAGTTATTAAATATATGTAAATACCTCTAATGTATGGTTAGTATGGGCTATGGCCTAGGTATAGCCCACAATAAATTAATTTTATCTATCTAAAAAAAATCTGTCTGATTTTCCATAGTAAGTCACCACCTACTGGCTGAGTACTATCATTGAAATGCAACATTCGCAACAGCAACAGATATCGATCTCTTGACATTATTTGATTAAAGAAAAGGGGTAGATGTTAGTAGATTTTTGTTCCAATAACTATGAAAATCATGTCTTTTGACCTGTGCCATTAGCAAGTTTACTGCCAGAAAATAGTATATTTCATCGCTTATCGTTTCTTTCCAACGTTTAAGTCTTGAGTTATCGGACGCAATCTCTGAAATGTGACCATATTACAAATTGCACTGTTCTACAATTAATTCAACTCTTTCACTATCAAAAACACTTGAAAGCAGTCAAAAGGTGTAGACGCAGAATCCAAATTGAGCGCTTTGCAACCGGAGTCATTATTATCAAACTCATGAATTTTCGGATCCAAGTCTGAGTTTGACCAAATTTAATCATTTGATTTTACCTTTTTGGAACACTGAGCAGATCCAACAATAGACTTAACACCCGAATCGGAACCCGAGGCATCGAACTCAACCGATGGCTTTGCATATTGTTGATTGCTATCGGTAGACAGCGGCGTGCATGGCGGTACATCGCTTTCAGCTTCGTCCCACCCACAATCATCTTCAGATAGCGGAAGATCCTCGTATTCGAAGTCACTATTTTCCAAAATCTACGCTATTTCTGCATCAGTTAACCCTATAGAACGTCTTTTCGCCATAATTTATGCATAAACAATGCGTAAAACAATACTGAACCAAGCAGCTGCAACACATTCAAGAATGAATAAACCAGCACAGCCACATTCCTACAAATAAAAATACGTCGAGACCAGATTAAGTGCTGTTTTGGTGGGGTTAGTAGAAGGAGTTAATCGTACAATTACGTTGAGAGCAGTTTGTAGCTGCGTATATATTTTTTTAACATTTGCGTAAATATACGCTTGGAGCACTGTGCGTTATTGCGTATTTATACAGTTGAAGCAGTGAAAGGGTTAATGCTGTTTCGTTTAGGTATTTTGAAAGGTTTGGTGCGTCGTGTTTGCTGTATTCGGTCACAATATAGTAAAGAAGGAGGTTTGCGCTTGTTGAACTATCATGTGCCATTTCATCAATTGACACTTGTGGTTGATTTTTCGACCATAACTTACTTATTCGTAAAAATAAATTTGTTAATGTAAGGAAAACTCTGTGCTGCTGAAGTGGATGCCATCCAAAAGGATGCATCGGCATTTTCAAGTACATCAAACGATTTAAAACGCCAGTTCGGCATTCTGCTTGACCCTGCAAATCGCAGTATAGAGCCTCAAGGAACTTATTTTAAATAAAATAGATGAGCTTTTCTAAAAAATAAGCGTTTGTTTTCATTTTGAGGAAGTGTTGCAGAAAAAATCATGTTAGTTATGAATTTCGATTTGCCCATAAGGGGTGGTAACTCCGTAACAATTTTATAAGTGCATCGGCTAACTACAGTGGTGCGGAGAGGGTTCTTTTGGAAAAATGTTAAATATAATGTAAATCTAAATATAAAAAATGACGGAAATTACAGGCACCACTTACCTTGAAAGGCGTTACTAGCTGTCAAAAATAAGACGTGTCGTCACCTCATTCTCTACTTTTTATACACAGCAACCTAAATACGACTTCATAACTGATGTGGCTGGATATCTTTTCACAATTTCTCTTTCTACCCTGACCTATACTTTGAATACTCCAAATAAAATTCCGTCTAAGTTTGATCTTTATTAATAATAAATTTTGGAAATATGATTTCACGCACATTGACTGCATAAAAACATTCTTAATTTACTTGCTGCAAATTTGTAAAGTTTATTCAATAATTTAAATAGTCGGTACCTAGTTTTCGGTGTCCGCTGGCTTGCTACACATAGCTATAGCGTTCAATTAATTCTTATACTGCTACGACCAAAAGATTCGTTGAAATAATGTATCGTATTATTTGATAAAGCGTGTTTCGAATTTCTAATTACATTTGATAACGCGAGGATTGAAGTTCGAATTCTTGTTATTTGAAAAAAAATTTATTTGATTCATTCTGAACACGACATTAATTACTCGTCGTAACATTTCGTTTTCTACGAAATGTGCGTGCACACTCGGTGTTGTAAGTAATTGGCATTTAAAAAAAGAAGCACTTTTCTTTGATAAAGAGTTTAATCTATGTCTGTGCTTTTTATAGCTCCTTCCGGGAGATAGAACCGACTGTTGCCTTAGCCCTGTTTGATGAGGCGTTTGTCCCTTTCTTTTGTAGAAGGAATGCACGGTTCACGGAATCCCCAGTCCATCTGTTTTGCCCTGCCATTAGAGGGGGGTGCGACCAAACACCTACACCGTCGACACACGGGTGAGTGTTTATTCACCATTTTGTACTGGACACCTGTAAAATTATTCGAAACAGTATATTTACCAGTTTTTATAAGATGATCGATCATCATTGTTTGAAAATGATTATCTTTATCTGATATAATATTAATTAATAATATTGAATTTGTTGTGACAATTTTATGTAATTAATTTTAGGTTTACCCTGATGGTTTAGAGCTGTTGTTTTTAGAGGAGTCATGTTTTTTTATTGTTTGGTATTAATATAAGGTGGAGACCTAAATACTACAACTCGCCATGTGAGAAATGATTTTTTTTCTGTTCTTCCCGAGATATATATATATATATATTGCTATAATTGTAAGTTAATTTAAGGGTAGGTTAAGTCATAGGGGTCGTAGAATAAATAAAAAAAACTTTCAGTTAATAAAAGCACATAATTACAGATATTATAAGAGTAAATAGGTCACTATACATATTGTTAGTTGAGAGCACACTGTATATAAAAGTACAATAGAATAAACGCATCAGAAATAGAAATATCCAAGAGTAGTTACAAGTTAAGATAAGATTTAAAGACGTAACGAAATGCATCGATATTAAATCAACGGAAAACCTATATGAATTGGCTTGATAAATATTTAACAAGTGCGTTAAATATATCATCGTATACGCAGGCTAAGATTATGCATTATTTGTTCAAAAATCCAATTTAACTAGGAAATAAACAAACACCAACTTTATTTCAGATTAGATTAGAATAAGCAATCAACAATGAATACCTGACTTAAACGAAAATTTGTGGGATTTCTCAATTAAATATCATGGTATGTAAATGAATACGTGACAATTTAAGCATTCATCCAAGTATTTGAACGATACAATTGGTAAAGTTTCCCGAAGTACACAAAAGATAAAGACAAATGGTGTCGCCCCAACACGTAAAAATAACAAATAGAAAACAAGAGGCAAGGCCTATAAATACAATAACAATTGAGCAACGAGTTTAGTATACATTTTAAACTGGGCTATCACGATACTCAAAAGTGCTAAATTATTTACGAAACCAGTCATACGAAAGTAAATGAAAATCATTTTATAAAAGTGTAAAAATTGTGTAAGTGAGCCAATCTATTATAGACGTAAGTAAACAACAATTTAGTAAAAATATACAATTTCTAACATAAATAAAACAGGGCTATGGAGACGACTCTGGAGACGACTCTGGTTAATTCTCTGGTTAATCAACTCCTCCTAAATTACTTTGGTAATTACTTACATGGTAAATGTTCTATTACTGTCTTGTTAATTACGGAGATGAAAACCTTTTTATTTACTGATAGACAAATTGAATCTTAAATTGGATTAACTTATGGGATTTTGAATAACGATTTGGATAGTATTTTGGTTTGATGTCGACTTCCAAATTCGACTCTAAACATTCAGACTGGACACGAAAACTCTTGAGGGGATGCAGAGGAACTATGGGACCATTCCAGGTTAGCCATATTGATATAATTTATTTCTGTAAACTGTTTTAATTCAATATTTTTTCACAAATATAAGAGTAAACAAAACAGGGGTTTCTTCGATCAATTCATGAAAAGTAATGGGCGTCTTGAAACGTTTCAAAAGATCTCTAAATATAACAAAAGGCTTGTTTTGCAGGCTTCAATTTCTTAAATCTGGTATATGTTAATATTCTGAAAAAGGGAAAGATTTTAAAAAGATTGTAAATATTTAATCATTATATTGTGTATTGTAGAATTGCTTTATTTAATTGAATCAGCTAGTTGAGGCAAAGAAAATCCATAACTTAACATTTCGCATCATAAGTGCTTGATTAATAAAAAGGGGATAACACAGCATTTTATGACATGCCCAACCGTGGGGCTGAAAATAAATAAAACCATCGTAGGGGCTGGTGAAGTATTACAGCATTTTATGGTATGCCCAATCGTGGGGCAGAAATATCATAGCATTTTATGGTCTGCCCAACCGTGGGGCCTAATATAGAGGTATACCTCAGCAATATATATATATATATATATATATATATATATATATATATAGTTTAGAGATAATGACCTTGTATAAATAGGATGATAAATTATTAATGGGTTTGAGGTCAGCTGTAGAAAAGTAAACTCTTTTTTATGGCCTAAATTTTCGAATTTTATTTAAATTCTTGATCACAGGCTTTCTATAGCTTTCTATTTTCTTATAACAAATTGAAGCAAAAATTAGTTAAAATAAGATTTCGATTTAATTTTCATGTTAATTTAATGTTTAACCTCGTCTTGTAAGTTACTATTAATTCATTTATATGTTAGCCTAGTTAACTGAGTTTACTTTCCTACAGCTGACCTCAAACCCATTAATAATATATCATTATATATATATATATATATATATATAAATTTATCAATAATGGACTGGTCAGCGTAAATATTTTAATGATAAGGTGGTGGTATTTTGGGTATGAAGTCCAAGGAATAAAAGTTGGTGTAACATTCAAAAGCTTATTTTTATTTTTTTAATGTTTCGGCGACCTTTTTCGTTTTTATCAAAAGCATTTACAAATGGAAGCGTCGTAAATAAAGCTATCATAGTATATGAATAAGTCACTCACCGTATAGAATTCATAATTGTCAAATTAGTTTTTGAAAATGACAGATGATTATGTTGACTAAGATGATAATTAAAATAAATTCAAATAAACTTCAAGGAAAGTCTCTTAAAATATTAATGTTAAAAGTCAAGAGGATGAAAGGTCGGTATGGTTGAAGATGATGGCGTAGGAGTGTTTCATGAACACGAAAACGATATTGGTGTAATCTTCATATGAAGCAGTTAATGTTGTGTATGAGATTTGAAGTGAATTGAGTTGTATAGAGTGGAATAGAATCTGTGTGAGTCTTCTACATCTTGTTTGTTGTTTAAACATTTTTGTTTTTTATTGATGTGGTAAGCTTCTAAAAAGATTCTTGTTTTGTAATGGAGCTCCTTGTCTAATATTTCAGCTTCTTCGTATGCGGGAGTATGTTTGGTTACATATACATGTGTAGAAAGTCCACATTTGTTGGAATTGTGTTTACAGTCGCTTCTATGTTGGGTTAGACGACTTCTTATCCACTGGGAAGTTTGGCCAATGTAACTGATCTGACAACTACAGACGATCTTGTAGATTAGCTTACTATCGGGTAATTTAGGTATAGGGTTCTTTACTTTGGTGAAAAGATTCTGAATAGTATTGTTATATTCGAAGGCAATGATAATGTCTGGTTGTTTGAGTACTTTAATCAACAGTGCAGCTAGTCTTTGTATGAATGGCAATTTTTTGTACATAATGATATTTAGCTAATTATTGTTGTGTTTTGTTGATAAGTTGTTAGGATTGTTGTTGATCGTCAGAGTATTGGTGTAAATGAGTTTACGTAAGAGTTGTTTGGGGTAACCATTATTTAATAAAGTATTGAAGAGAATTCTCTTGTTTTTGCTTAAAAATTGTGGGTCTAAGATTTTCTGTACGCCATGTTTCATGGCATTGACTGTGCCGACTTTATTTTTGAATGAATGGTTAGAGAAGAAATTTAGATATCTACCAGAATTGGTAGGTTTGGTATACCAGTCAAAGATTAAAGAGTTGTTAGGTCCTCTGATGACTATGGTATCGAAGAAAGGTAACCTTCCGTTTGTTTCTGTTTCACTTGTGAATTGTAGATGTTTATTAAAGCTGTTGAACATGGCTATGGTTTCTTCGATACGGTGGTGCGGGGTTGAGCATATGATGTCATCCACGTACTTGGCGAGGAATGTCATTTTATAAGGTAGTCGTGGAAATACATAGTCAAGTAGGGAGTCTACAACGAGCTGGGCAATGACAGGTAATATTGGGGAGCCCATAGGTGTGCCAAACAACTGGAGATTATACTAGACTTGAAAAGCGAAATAGGTGTTGTTGAAGATCAAGTTAATAGTACTTAGGAAATAATCCATTGTAGTCTTGCAGTGAGGTTCAATCGTTGGCCATTTTTCTTTGATGATATTGAGGATTAAGGTTAGTGGAATGTTTGTAAATAACGATGTTACGTGTAGAGAGACAAAAACGTGATTTTTGGGAAGTTTAAAGTTTTTGAATTTGTCTACGAAGGTGAGACTATCTTTGATGTTGTAGCCTTCAGGTGGAGAAACAGCTTGAAATATTTTTGAAACCAAGGTAGCTACCAAATACGTGAGTAAATTTACAGACGAAATTATAGGTCTGAGTGTAGGTATAGGTTTGTGGATTTTTGGTAGTCCGTAGTATTTGCCTGGGATTGCATTACAGATGTACAGTTGTTTTTTTCAATATAGTTTAACATGTCCTTATTGTGGAGTAACTTTATATGATCCTTGACACGTTTTTGGGTAGTGAAGGTTGGATCTCGACGTAAGAGCTTGTAAGTCGTAGTAACAGATAACAATTCTAAGGCTATATCGATATATTGTTGTTTGTCCATGAAAACAGTAACAGCACTTTCATCAGCTCTAGTTACAATTAAATTAGGGTTATCGGATAAGAATCTTTTTTCCACCTGAAGGCTACAACATCAAAGATAGTTTCACCTCCGTAGACAAATTCAAAAACTTTAAACTTCCCGAAAATCACGTTCTTGTCTCTCTAGACGTAACATTATTATTTACGAATATTCCACTAACCTTAATCCTCAATATCATCAAAGAAAAATGGCCTACGATTAAACCTCACTGCAAGATTACAGTGGATTATTTCCTAAGTACTATTAACTTGATCTTCAACAACACCTATTTCGCTTTTCAAGTCTGGTATTATCTCCAGTTGTTCGGCACACCTATGGGTCCCCAATATTACCTGTCATTGCCCAGAGCGTTGTGGACTCCCTACTTGACTATGTATCTCCACGACTACCTTATAAAATGACATTCCTCGTCAAGTACGTCGATGACATCATATGCTCACCCCGCACCACCGTATCGAAGAAACCATAGCCATGTTCAACAGCTTTAATGAACATTTACAATTCACAAGTGAAATAGAAATAAATGGAAGGTTACCTTTCTTCGATACCCTAGTCATCAGAGGACCTAACAACTCTTTAATCTTTGACTGGTATACCAAACCTACCAATTCTGGTAGATATCTAAATTTCTTTTCTAACCATTCATTCAAACATAAAGATGGCACAGTCAATGCCTTGAAACATGGCATACAGAAAATCTTAGACCTACAATTTTTAAACAAAAACAAGAGAATTCTCTTCAATACTTTATTAAATAATGGCTACCCGAAACAATTCTTGCGTAAACTCATTTACACCAATATTCTGACGATCAACAACAATCCTAACAACTTATCAACAGAACACAACAACAACAATTACCTAAATACCATTATGTACAAAAAATTGCCATTCATACAAAGACTAGCTCCACTTTCGATTAAAGTACTCAAACAACCAGACATTACCATTGCCTTCGAATATAACAATACTATTCAGAATCTTGTCACCAAAGTAAAGAACCCTACACCTAAATTACCCGATAGTAACCTAATCTACAAGATCGTCTGTAGTTGTCAGATCTGTTACATTGGCCAAACTTCCCAGTGATTGAGAAGTCGTCTAACCCAACATACAAGCGACTGTAAACACAATTCCAACAAATGTGCACTTTCTCTACATGTATATGTAACCAAACATACTCCCGTATACGAAGAAGCTGAAATATTAGACAAGGAGCTCCATTACAAAACAAGAACCTTTTTAGAATCTTACCACATCAATAAAGAACATAAATGTTTAAAGAACAAACAAGATGTAGAAGATTCACAGATTCTATTCCACTCTATACAACTCAAATCACTTCAAATCCAATACACGACATTAACTCTTTCTTATGAAGATTACACCAATATTGTTTTTGTGTTCATGAAACACTCCTACGTCATCATCTTCAACCATACCGACCTTTCATGGTTTCAACTTTTAAAGTACAATATTTTAAGGGACTTTCCTTCAAGTTTTATTTGAATTTATTTTAATTATTATGTTAGTCAACATAATCATCTGTCATTTTCAACAACTAATTTGACAATTATGAATTCTATACGGCGAGTGACTTATTCATATACTATGTTAGCTTTAATTTACAACACTTCCATTTGTAGATGCTTTTGATAAAGACGAAAAGGATCGCCTAAACTTTAAGAAAATAAAAATAAACTTTTGAATTTCACACCAAATTTTGTTGCTTGGACTTCATACCCAAAATACTACCACCTTATCTTTAATATATATATATATATATATATATATATATATATATATATATATATATTACTCATATTTAGACCAGGGTAGAAAATTAATGAATTACATCAAATAATTTTAATCACCGTGTATAAGGAATTTTATTAGATAATACGCTTTATTAAAAAAACCGTGGAGAATAAAAATTCATTCGTTTCATTAAAATAAGAGATTTAAATTATTTACAAGACGCTTTATATAAAAAGAAGCAGTATTAAAATGCTCCACGTGTAATATAATTATTCCGAGTAAAGAAACAAATGGAAATTACGTGCAAAATTTATATTAATTAACTAAATTTTAAGTAACCGGTATTAAACAAAACGTACAGATAATAATTAATATTTGATTAGGAGTCACTAAAAAATTAAAGGGTATTATTTTAATTGGAGTTAATGGAACCATTATTAATAATATAATAAGCATAAAAGCTTGTGAAAACCCAATAATAGTCAAATCGTAGAAGGGTTATTTAAAATGTTACGTTTGAACACACCTGCGTATTTTTAAAAGGCAATTTCAGTTTAATTTGTTTAGATAAACATGTCGATTCTACGGATATTGGAAACGGTCGGATGCTTTAGCACGAAATGCAAAACAGGGTTTATTTAAAAAGCTCGTTCTGCGTAAATTTTGCAGATAACGAATGGTTACAGAGAATTTTGGAGAAACCGTCGTTTAATATTCACGGGAAGGCTAGATACGGGATTATTTAACCTAGATAAGAACACACGTGGACTGAAAATAATCGATAATAAAGAATATCAATTTGCACCAATAAGAACAGGTTAGATAGAGACAGATAATATGCGCAAGACCGAGACACATATAGTAAAAGGCGTGAGTGGAGCAACGTCACTGGGTTGCGATTGGTTGAAAGTAAAAGGCAAACTTGAGAGGTAAAAATAACATTTCTGTATAAAAATTAATTAGTTATTTCCAGACGTTGCGAGCCGTGTCGAAATTTCTGAGATTTAACTGGTGCGAGTGCAAATTTAATAAGAACCGACGCACAGGCGGGCGAGATGGGAACATAGTACACGAAATTCTAGAAACTAGCCGTTTTGAGGACAAAACCGACAGACGGGCTAACCACTATATATACCCAGGTTGATATAAGTTTCGCTCTCTTAGATTTTCGAATTGATTCAATGCGTTAAACAGTGCTTTTTAATTTTCCGATTTTGATAGAATAATTTAAACAGTTTGCTCGTATATTTTGGTGATTTAAAACAGTTTGTTCTTTACGTGCTACAATGAATGTAATTTAGTGCACTTAGAAAAGAAGATACAAGGTAATAAAATTTAGTATCACTGTACCAATTAGTTAAATTTGCAACGACAAATGAATACACAAAAGTAGGCAGTTTTGGCGTATATTTGTGAAAGAAGTATGAATTTCTTTGCTATTTTTCGGAGGTGTTAATAATTAAATGATTCGTAAACGTGTCTGGATCCACAAAACAAGCTTCTGATATACACAGATGGGTTCCGGAAAAGCACTGAAACAACTTTAGATGATTGGTGGTGTAGAGAAAATGTTTAAAAGCGACCAGTAATCCGAGGACGTAAACATAACCCAGTTGGATTGGTGTGATTAACAGAGGACGATGTACATTGGAGCCCGAGTGCATTAACCTTCAGGTAACTTATGCTTTGTTGTTCTATTTTTGATGTGTTGGTGTGTGTTGAATAACTTTATAATTGATTTACTTAAAATGGACAGTAGTGAAATTGTACTAACAGCAAATTTTTAATTTTAAGGTGAGATTTTCTTGTTTAAGTAGAAAGGGGTATTTAGTATTTATGTTCTGGATTATGATGAAAATTTGGGTATGTCTTTGAGCTCAATTAGACGAACCTGGTTAATTAACGTAAAGGGGTGGAAGATGCTCCCTTTGTACTCAGACTCAGGTCTGCATATATTGTTATAGTAATTAGTAGGCATCCTACAAGGATTTTAATTCTGGATGCACATTAAAATGATAACAAAGTTAATCTTGAAAATTTCTGATATTGAAATTTATGCTGAATTTTAATTTTGAAATTTTAATGTATTGTGAATATTGATGTAAATAGAGTTAACGTTGATGTTTGTGGTAGGAATGTGTTTGTTTTTTTTTATGAATGAGGATGAAAGTTTAACTAGGTGAGCAGCCGAGGCAGAAAAGAGTAAAGAGGCGAGTAACAGAAGAAAATGGCGGACTAGTTAAGTTGATAGCTTTTTGTAGGTTTCACAGCATTCTTGACGCCCAATTCGTGAGGCTCGATTCCATAGAGGTATCACAGCAATATATATATATATATATATATATTGTCGTTATTGATTTGATTTTTTTGTTTGTAGCTATACTGCACTCTTATGTTTATCCATAATGTCAATTAGGGTAATTATACTTATTAATAAGCACTGTTAATGTCTTATTTTTATTTCAGACTTTTCTTTATTTTTTTCTTGTATTGTAAGATCCCACCTACTCATCAACTGAGCCCGGGTATTCTTTTGTCTTTCAGGCTACGCCGATGTACGTAGCAAAACATCATTTATTTTTTTATTTGACTCACAAACATAGACATTTTATTTAAAACATTTATTTAAAAATTGCGTTTTCGTATTTTGCGAGTCTAAATCTATCTTATGGTCGAGATCGATAACGTTGTGTCCATGTCAAAGCATTAATTTTATGACGTTTTATGATTCTGTGGTATTTTCAACCCATTATAAATTTATGCAAATATTATTGTGAACGGTAATGTCCCCGGTTTTTATAGGTAATTTCTCAAACTTAATTCAAAAGGTGCAATGTTTCGGTCGTTATTGCTGTTTGTATCACATAGATTCATCTTTCGTTACTATTTGTCTTAATTTAATATCACATTGAGATAGCCTCTTTAGTAAATGTAAACTGTCCAAGCCTCTATAAATTTTTATTACTAAAGCTCCTTAAACTAACTAAATTATATAAATTTATTTCTAGAACCTACTATGTATTTGAGTAACGCGTGAGCGTTACAAAAGTCCTGTTAATTTTAAAACACCTCGTATTTAGGTATGAACAGGTTTCCGCTATTTGCCACATTTCTAATGGTTTGCATTAACGGAAGAAAAATTGTTGACGCCTCTTAAATGATTTTACAAGAAGTACTTCTACTTGTGCGCATATTTTAACAAAACGATTTAAATAATAAGTGGGGAATAAATCCCCAAAGACCAATTACTCCCGTCGTTACCTTATATCATGCAAAATCGAGCAATCAAGTACAATTTTCCAAACTCTGCGATATGTTCTCGCAGTCAACGTTGTACATAAATGATTTCTTTAGTCTTCTTGTAGATAGTTTTACAGTGCAGTAAATCATGCAAAATACATTTCTTAGTAGTTTGAAGTACAATAACTTTGATAAATCGCCATATCTTAGAGTAAGCTTCATGTATTCACATTTCACGATAGCACGTTTTCCATTTCATCATATATTGTCTTTTTATGCAACATAGCCGCAAAAAAGACATATACAAATTTCTATTTAAAGTATTCCTATGCATCATGTCAAAGAGAGGCTGTCTTTAGGTTATAAACATAATGAAGACTACGAGTTGTACAGAAACTTATATTGTTGAGTAATCTGATTTGCGAGAGATTGCTTAATTTTTCTATCAAATTGGACGACTGGCGCCTATAATCGTATTTCTTGTTTCCTATTACGGATAATCTATGTGTTAATATAATGGATTTAAGTCGGCGACATTCAAGAGAATCGGAGAAACGCGGTGACCGCTGACAATTTATATCGACCGACATTAAACTGTAACTTTTTGAATGTGTCTATGTAGTATTAGAGGATGATGTTGCACCTGGGCATTTGCATACACGTTAATCTGATAAAATTGTTTCCAGCTGTTTATAATATAGTCTTAAGGGCCTATGATGTCCTTTGGGAATATTGAATATCTAGATAAATATTCATAGGAACAAAGTCATGTTTGTTGAAATGTCTTTAGTGCCACCTAAAATCAAATTTTTTACTTTGGGCTTTAATAACCGCTTTGTTTCTCTTCATAAGTAAGGTATATTCCAATAACAATTTTATTTTTAAAATCCCGTTGTTTGGTTTATAAAAAACGTCAAGCAGCTGTATTTGATAAATATCATGTTAACGCATTACCATTAAAAGGTGATGCCCTATTCTTGTGGCCAACGTTTATTAATTATTAAAGTGCTTTGTCTAAATAGAGAAAAATTTAGGATCACAAACCGTAAATTAAGTTCTCATTTCGGTAGACATCTTGGCCCCAGTATCAAGCGTATTTGCGGTAATGTGAAAATATTTCAGTGCTAGGTTTCTGCAAAAGATATAGCACATATAAACGACGCGCTTTTAAATTTGCAATATTTTTGGTCCAACATTTCATAATCCATTACTTTATATCTTGTAAGGTCCTATTATTAGTATTGGATAAATTAAAAACCTTTCAAGCTAGGTTTACACGTACTGTGGGTTTTTTATGCAGGTACTAAAACGCCTTTACTATAAATATACGTGTGTTTTAAACACTGTTATACCGCTGTTCTTTTATGTCTGTACCTGTGACAAACGGCTACTGGAAACAAATAACAAAAAGATTATGGGAGTTTTTAACGACCCCGTGAAGATGTCCAAGCCTTTTCAGTGGGCGTGCAATCTGAGAATTGCCTTTTAATTTAATTAACACGGGTCTTCGTAAGTTTGCTATGTGATCTCTACGTTAATACGCTAATTTAGGAGCAAAATAGAATTACTAGTTAATATCGGATTAGCTGTTGGATGTAATGGTTGTCGTATGAAAGCGTCTTTAATGTCAAGTTGCCTGCAGGATGCTCAATCGTTGGGTTTGCGAATGACACGCTTTTAGTTGTAAGATCGCGACTGTTAATAGATATGCGCACAAAACCGAATTAGGCGCTTAATAAATTATACGCATGGTCGCAGGCGGTAAAATTAAAATTTAACACGGCGAAGTCAGAGACGCCTTATTTCGGAACAAAAACGGGACAGCTACCCACCAGGCTAGAGCTAGTAGGGAAAAAATACCTTTTAAGGAAGCAATTACATACCTCGGGATAAAGATTGACGATAAGTTAAATAGGATAGCGCACGTACAATACGTAAAAAGTATGGGCAGCGAATTATCAAATAGAATGATGGCGGAAACAAAAATAAACTGGAGTTTCAGGGGCAAATCGCTGAGGACAGTCTATCCCGGAGCTATAAAGCCGGCTGGTGATCAGTAGGACTCTCCCCATCGAATATGTCGTTAGGGAGATTAGGGACAGGAGATTAATAGATATAAGGAAAAGGCGCGAAATTATCAAAGATTAATCTTGGTAATAGAGAGGTTTCGAGGAAGATTGTTGTATCATTAAAAAAATCGAGTTTGTCGAAGGGAATGTAGACGCGACGAGTATCAGAATTTACACAGACGGTTCGCGTATGGATGATGGGCAAGCAGGCGCGGTGTTTGTCATGTTTAAGCAGGAAAGGGAAGTGTTTCGGTTTCAAACCGAACTCGCAAACTGGGGCACTATATTCCAGTGCGAATTGGTAGCCATGCGAGAGGCTATTGCTTACGTGGCCCATACGAGCAGAGACGAGTATTATATGAGCAGCGACAGTAAATCCACGCTGACGGCTTTAACAAATATGAACACCTCGATAGACTTCCAAGCGGACGTCTGGAGGGTAACGCATCCGGCGCTTGAGTTACGATGTTTAAAATTCTGTTGGGTTAGGTCGCACGATCGTAACAGAGGCAATGATAGGGCTGAAGAATTAGTTAAAGAGGACGCGACAGGCAACTTTCGGATATCACATTCGTCAATACCGTGGTCTCTGATTAAAAGAAAGCTGCGCGAAAAGTCAATGCAACAATAGGAAGAGAGGTGGAACAACGCTGTCACGGGCAGGTTGACACGCAAATTCATCCCAGCAATGTAGCTAGAGATAAGATCAAGATGAAGCTCGACCATTAAATGATGCATTACATTTGATTTTCCAATGCTCCACCCAAAGGTACTACATTGGCCAGGAAGCGAGTTTTCTTTACCTGGAAAATTTGGAATTTTGCCGAATCCTTACTGTTCCAAGCAAGGTAGGGATCTTTAACGTGCGTGACAACACTCACACACGGGACCTCCATTTTACCTCTCATCCGAACGAGGGTGTATTTTTGTGAAAAATGCTCGCCTAACATTTTTCAAGCGGACCGTGTCGGGATTCGAACCCGGGACCTTGGGCGTAGTAGTCACACACATACCACTACGCCACGGAGCCGCCCCATTAAATGATGCAGCTGATTACAGAGCACGGCGCCCTGAAAGCGTATTTGCAAAGATATTTGGTTTAACCGACAACGACCGCTGCGAAAGCGGTGAGGGAGCAGAAATCGCAGAGCACGTGTTCTTCGACTGTTCACTCGAAGTGGCAAATCGAGGGTTAGCTGATATAAAATTAGCTGTTGTAGGGCTAGCATGGCCAAAGAGCCTTAAGGAAGTTAAGGAAGTGGCTAACTAGAAGGCGTTCTGGACAGCTTTTAAGGAATTTGCCGGAAGGGTCGCGAGATTGGACGGTGATAACCGCGCGTAAATTGGAGGGGGGGATTGAAAGACTAAGATTAGACATAGCACGATATATGAGTACGATTTCAAACCTGTTTTAAAGAAAATGTAATGCAAAAACAAAAACAAAAGTCAATAACCAAAAATCTATTATGCACGACGAACCCCTCACACCACTGTAACAATCATTGTCTCTCACCTTAAAGACGCGGAATATCGGGAATAAATAATAAGAAATAAATAATAACAAATTAAATCAGAAACTCTAATTAAACTAAATCAGTAAAATAAATAAAGATAATAAAATAGTGTGAAACCGTACAACATCCCCAGGGATTGTCAACCCCCCCAGAACGTTTAGTGCATACCCACTAGGACTTTAACAGTGCAAATTCAACTCCCCTTAGAAGTAAAATACCAATAAATGTAAGAAGGCGAGCAGATCTTCGGATGGTGGAGAAATTTATATACGAGGTAGGAATAAAATTGTGCGAGCTGTACTCGCATAAGCATTGACTTGTATTAATAAAAAGATTTTGAAACAATTTAACGAGCACGCTTTTTGCGTGTAATGGCGCTAGCCATCATGATGCTTATCCGAGTGCAACTGATAATTTGGGCAATGTTATTGCTAATTTATGCACTGTTACATGCTTTTGCTTATTTAGATATTTATGTATTTATTTATATATTTATTTTGTGTTTATTTATATATTTATCATCATCATTAGGTCTTCAGTCCTGGAACTGGTTAGACGCGTACCATCATTGTTTTCTATTCTGAACTGACCTACAGATTTCCCTGAAATTTGCACAGCCTGCATCTATCACTATCTGATCTAGATCTACATCTACCTCTTTTTTCCTATCTCTGCTTGTAATATATCCCATACTATTCCCCAAAAATGCCTTAGAACGCAATGCGCCCTTCTATTTCCTCTTTTTCCCCAGATATCCTTGTTCCCCTACTATTTCTATAACCTATTTGTTATTATCTTTGTCTGTCCATGCTATCGTCCTCATACATCTGAAGCACAGCATTTCAAAAGGCTGCTACCGTTTTTCTGTCTGAGTTTCAGACTGCCCGTATTTCATAGGCATACTGTGATTGTGAGTAAGTTGATCAAACATAGAATTCTATTGAAAGACTGTAAGGGGCAAGGGTATGACTATGGTAGAAATATGAAAGGAGTCTATAAAGTTGCGAGGTACGTAACATTTAGAACGTTGATGGAATGCAGTATTCAATAAAACCCAACAGGTTGCAGGTATAATACCTTGCAGATATACATAACTGAAACGCCTTTTCCCTAGACTAGTAACCGATAGCGGGCTGCTAACCAATGAGAACGCGGGCAACATCGGGAAGGAATTTATTTATAGAACTAACCAGAGCAGATAAACGACATTCATTTCCATAATCGACGCACTGACTACAATAGTCGAAAGAATATTATTACGTAAATTTCAGTTTAGTGAACGTTAAATAGAAATTAACATAAATTAATAATTTCAAGTGATGAATAGTATAGTGCGTGGAAATAAGTTTGTACAAAATTCTGCCGTTAAGATAAACGACTCTAAGTTATATATCCAAATAATACTCTAAGTTACATCTCCAAATAATACTCCAAGTTATATATCCGAGTAACATATCTAAGTAATATATTCAAGTAATATATCCAAACTACGACGTTAACAATTAGAATCACGACGTTAATATTCTAAGTTACTGGTATAAAATACCAAGCTACTGGATTAAAACTATAAGGTTAATACTTCAAATCATTAGGCAAACGACTTCGAGTTCCTGCGGAAGATTTCAAAGTACTTGGTCAACACGCTAAGCTGCGGAACAAATGACCGATTTGGGTCAGGAAACAACTACAAAAAAAACAGGAGAAATATAAGGTAAGAGATATTTTTTTGATTTATAGTATGTGTAATGAGAAATGAGCTTAAAAGTTGCATGTAATTTAAATATTTTTGTAAAAGGTCAACAAAAATTTGGTTTGTACGTAGAGGTATGTTTAAAAAGAAAGGGGATATTTCTTTGAACGTTCAACGAAACTATTCGTGGTAAAATACAATTTCTTTTGCTGACCTTAATTGCTATAAAAGGTGTGAAAAGGTTATAAGCTTCTTAAAGAGCTAATCTGATAAGTATATTTATATAAAACTTGATTTGAAAGTTCTATAAAAAGTAAATGATATTAAAAGGGCCCAAATTTGTAAATTGTAATTTTATTCAGTTCATTATACAATTTTTGGTGAATTTAGTTTGTTTTATGCCGAGATATTGAGTGTTGTGGGGAAGTGAGTAAAAAAATTCTCTGTTATCATATCGTCATTCACTCTGTACGGAGTATCACTGAGCTAGTCGAGGCATAAAATATAATTGTGTTAATTTTAAATTGTTTTAAAGGCACAAAGAGGTGGTGATCAGCAAGCAATTGATCGTTGTACATCTGGCGAAGGGCGATATAGCATTAATATATATATATATATATATATATATATATATATATATAAGCAAACGTAGTATAAATTGTAATGATCTATAAAAGAGCTTTAATTTCTTAGTAAATGTACGGGGTTTTTTGAACCATTGAAAAAGGCTGGAACGTACGGCCGAAACGTTCGGTGGAATTGTTATGCGAAAAATAAAGATGGCATAGATTTGCATTTTTCATATATATTTTTTTCAAGTTAAATGACCTTAAAACCCAAGAAAACCATACATTTCAATATATATATATATATATATATATATATATATATATATATATATAATGCTATAATAATAGGGTAGTTTAGGGGTAGGTTAAGTCATAGGGGTCGTAGAATAAATAAAAACAACTTCCAGTTTAAGAAAAGCATATAATTCCAGAAATTATAAAAGTAAATCGGTCACTTTACATATTGTTAATTGAGAGCACACTGTATATAAAATACATGGGATTAAATGCATAAGAAAATAGAAATATCTAAAAGTAGTTTGCAAGTAAAAATAAGATTTGAAAACGCAACAAATTGCATCAAATTTAAATCACCGAGAAACCTATATGAATTGGCATTACAAATATTTAACATTTGCGTTAAAAATATCGTTGTACACGCAATCTAAATTATGCATTATTAGAAATTCGTACGTGACAGGAAGAAATCACATTTGTTCAAAAATCCAATATTATGTAGAAATAAACAAGCACCAGACTATTCAGTTTAGATAATAATAAATAACAAACATTCGAATACGTGAGATAATACAAGGCAAAAGTTGGAAATTACCACAATATGCGGGAGGAGTACGTGACTGGCAAGACATGCATTCGAATATTTGAACTAAATAATTGGTGAAAATTCCAAAGTATGTGAGATAAAGCCGAGGTGTAGTCCCAGAACGTAAATAAGCCAATGAAAAGCAGGTGGAGATACGGCTGTATATACGATAATAATGAAGCGACAAATTAGTATGCATTGAAACTGGGCTACGACTATGTTCGAAAGTACTAATAATTTACGTAAAGAGTGAAACAAAATTAAAGTGAAATTAGATTTGAAAAGTGTACGAATTTGTGCAACGAGAATAAGCCGATCTTTTATAGACGTAAGTAAAACGACTTAATTAAAGATCCATTTCTAATATTAATAAAACAGGACTTTTAATAACTACTTTGAAATTGTTTTAATACCTACATGGAAATTATGTTAATACCTACATTTAAATGTGATTTTAATATCTACATCGAAATTGTTCTAATACCGATATTTAAATTGGATTCTAATACCTACATGTAATTTGGATTTTAATTTCAATCTGGATTGTGATTTTGGTTTTTATGTCGACTTTCAATTGAAAACAGTTTTAAAATCAAAGTACTCTAATTTGGACATATTCGGACTTGGTACGAAACAATTCATGGGGATGCAGATCACAGACTAGGAAGGAACTACAGAACCCCATTCCAGGTTAGCAATCACAATTCACTTTATTATTGAAAACTGTTTTTAATTCAACATTTATCATTTTTGTATTTGTAAGAGTCAACAAAATATAAAAGGGTTATTTAACAATTTATGACAAAGGGAATAAGTATCTTGGAACGTTCGAAAATCCCTAAATAAGTAAAAAAATAGTTTGCTGGCTTTCAAAAACTATAAATCTGGTATATGTAGATATTCTGAAAAAGGAGAAATTTTGAGAGTTGTAAATATTTAATCATTATATTGTGTATTGTAGAATTACTTTATCTAATTAAATAAGCTAGTAGGGGCGAAAACCCTAATTTAACATTCCACAATCGTGGGGCTGAATGAGAATATTAGTGGTAAATTTCACAACAAAATTTATGACGGCTCAACGCTGGGACTAATATCACAGCATTTTATGTACGCCCAAATCGTGAGGCCTAATGTCAAAGGGCGAATAACACAGCAATATATAAATATATATATATATATATATATATATATATATATATATATTACTCAAATTTAGACCAGGGTAGAAAATTAATTAACAACATCAAATAATTTTAATCACCAGGTATAAAGAAACAAATAGAAATTACGTGCGAAATTTATATTAATTCAAATTTTTAAGTAACCGGTATTAAACAAAGTGTACAAATAATAATTAATATTTAATTAGTTTTCGCTAAAAATTAAATGGTAGAAGTCAATGCCATTCATTATTATTTTAATTGGAGATAATTGAACCATTAGTAATATATAATATGCATAAAAGCTTTTAAAAAACCCAATAATATCAAATATGAGACGCGTTGCTAGCATACAAATATATCAAGAGGGTTAAAATACGTGGAATATCCAAATCGTAGAAGTATTACGATTGAACACCTGCGTATTTTTAAATGTCAAATTCTAATAAATTCGAGCTGATAAACATGCAGTTTCTACGTATATTGGAAACGGTCTGATGCTTTAGCACAAAATACAAAACAGCGTTTATTTAAAAGTCACGTCGTGAGTCCACGTGTAGTTTAGACAACAGATAGTAAAGAATATCGATTTGTACCACTCAGACCAAGGTAGAAAGGGATGGATAAAAGTGTAAAGCAGAAACACGGTTAATAAAGGCGTGATTTGAGAAGTTTCACTAGGGCTGCGATTGGTTGAAATAAGATGCAAACATGAAAAAGGAACGCATAGCAGTTGGTGTGTAAAAATAATTAGTTATTCGCAGACGCGTGGCGAAACGTGTGAAAATTTCTTAGATTTAACTGGCACGAGTGCAAAATTTTAGTAGAAACGCTGTGCCGGACTGTCGAAAAGGGAACATAGAATGCGAAATTCTAAAAATTGTCCGTTGAGGGACAAATCCGACGTGCAAGCGAGCTATTATATAAACCCGTGCTAATATGAGTTTCGCTCTCTTAGATTTTCGATTTTTATTTAATACTTTAAACAGTTTGGCTCTTAGATTTTTGATTTTATTGAATACTTTAAACAGTTTTGCTCTTTATTTTTTTGATGTTATACGATACTGCAAGCAGAATACGTGCTACGATACAAGTTTTTATGCATTAGTGCACAGATAAGGTAATAAAGTCTAGTTATATTTGCGGGTATTACTGTACCAATTATCTAAATTAGTAGCGATAAATAAATACATTTAAGTATGCAGCTTTGTATAGCCTGAACGAATTATGAATTGCTTTGCTAATTTTTGGGGGTGAGTAATCAAGTGTTATTCGTAAGCGTGATTGGATCCACAAAACAAGATTTAGATATACATAGATGAGTTCCTGAGAAGTCCTGAAACAATTTAGACGAATGGTGGTGTACAAAAATTTTATAAGCGTTCAGAATCTAAAGCCGTAAACATAAACCAGCTGGAATGGTGGAATTAGCAAGTCCGATGTGCATTGAAGCCACGAGTGCAGTAACCTTCAGGTAAATTATACAATTTTGTTCGAACTTTGATGTTTTGGTGTGTGTTGGATATCTTTATAATTTGTTAGATAAAATGGACAGTAGTAAATTTGTATAAACATCAAATTTTTAATTTTAAGGTAAAATTTTCTTGTATAAGTAGAAAGGAGTATTTAGCAGTTTATGTTTTGATTATGATGAAAATTTGGGTCTGCTTTGAGCTCAATTAGACTAACCTGTTTAATTAACGTAAAGGGGCGGAAGATATTCCCTTTTATTCAGACTTAGGTCTGCACATATTGTAACTTAATTAGTATTTAACTTAATTAGTAGACTTTAATTCTGGATACAAATTAAAATGATGACAAATTTAAACTTGAAATTTTATGATACTGATATTTATGCTGAAATTTAATTTTGAAATTTTAATGTATTATGAATATTGATGTAAATAGAGTTAACGTTGATGTTTGTGGTAGGAATGTGTTTGTTTTTTTTATGAATGAGGATGAAAGTTTTAACTAGGTGAGCAGCCAAGGCGGAAAGAGTAAAGAGGCGATTATCAGAAGAGATTCAACAGGGCGAGAATCACAGCAAATCTTGGTGCCCAATTCGAGAGGCTCGAATATTTTGTTTTACTCTGGTGAGGCTTTTTGTAGGTTTCACAGCAATATATATATATATATATATATATATATGTATTGCTGTAATTATTGGGTTAATTTAGGGGTAGGTTAAGTCATTGAAGTCGTAGAATAAACAAGAGAAACTCCCAAGTAACAGAAACATATACTTATAGATATTAGAAGAGTAAATGAGTTTCTATAAAAAATTATTAGTTGCGAGCACACTGTATATAGCAGTACAAACGATTAAAACACATGTCCAAGGGTAGCTATTAGCAAAGATTAGAATTTAAAAATGTAACAAAACGCATTAAAATGAAATCAGTAAAAAACCTGCATGAATTGGCTAGATAAACATTCAAAAAGTGTGTTAAAATATCATCGTAAACGCACGCAGAAATTATGCATTATTTAAAAGGTGTAAGTGATCTAAAAGAATCACAGTTGTTCGAAAATCCAATTTATTAGGAAATATACAAATACCAAATTTATTCGATTTAGATTAGAATAAGGCCAACAAACAATATTACGTGATCGATATGAACGAAAATTCCTGGGATTTCTGAAGGTATAACATTTAAATTATGTGACTTAAAGCACCGCGTCATGCAATTAAAATACATACAATTGGTAAATTTTCCAAAATAACAAGTGATAATACGCTTGGCTTCGCATAGCACGTGAAGCCAACGAATCACAAACAAAAAAGGGAGGATCCTATAAATATCTTGAAAATTGAATATCGAGTTAGTATACTTTGAAACTGGGCAGTTACTATACTTGAAAGTGCTAAATATTTACGTGAATAATAAATTAAATTAACAGTGAAATTCTAGAGTGTATAATTGTGCAAAAAGTGCCATGCTTCTGAAACGTAAGTAAATAAGATTTAGAAAGTTATACCATTTCTAATAATAAATAAAACAGGGCTATTAATTACCATCTCATTACCACCTCAATTACCATATCAATTACCATCTCAATTACCATATCAATTACCATCTCAATTACCATATCAATTACCATCTCATTACCATCTCAATTACCATCTCAATTACCATTATAATTACCATCTGAATAACATCCAAAAACTACCATTACAATCAAAATAATGTTACGATTCCTGTTATAACATTTAAATTACGAGCAATTACGATCAGAAATACAATTTTGGAGAATGCTGCCTGTTCAAGCAAATTGATGGTAAATATTCTATTTGCGGAAATGAAAAACCTTTTATTGGAATAAACGCACCAATAATGATTTGGATATCGACTTCAATTCTTAGGAGCACCCACGAAACCACTTCAGGTTAGAGATTTTGATATGACTTATTTTTAAAACTGTTTTATCTCAAATATTTTGGATATGATTTATTTAAACTGTTTATCTCAATAATAATTTAAAATGTAAGAGACGGCAAATTGGGGTTTCTTGTGTAAATTAATGAAAAGCATAGACATCTTGAAACGTTTCAATAGGTCTTTAAAGGTAAATAAAAACTCTCGTTTTGCTGGCTTGATTTTCTAAAAATTTGACATATGTATATGATTTAAAAAGGGAGAAGATATTAAAAAGGGTTATAAATATTCATTCATTATACTGTGTATTGTAGAAGTGCTTTATTTAATTGAATCATCTAGTCAAGGCAAAATAAAATTATAAATTAACATTTTCACAAATGCTTGAGTGGTATAAGGGCAATAACACAGCATATTTATTGCACCCAATCGTAGGGGCTGTGCGAGTAACACAGCAATATATATATATATATATATATATATATATATATATATATACTGTGTATGGTAAAGCGTAAACATGTGTAAATAGGACAAGCATTTATTTACTTGGGGGACCCGGTATATAAAAATCAATATTTTATTTTATTAAGCTTCAGTATAGTTAGACTGGAATACAATTACATGTTATTAATGTATGTTTAATTTGTAGACGTTAATTTAAGCAACCTACATTTATTTATTATTATAAATTAAAGATTCGTAGAAAGCTACAAGGTTTAAGATGGCAAAACAAGTTAAAACGTTCAAGGATTTCAAAGAACACACCTTGGGGTAGATAAATATTTCTTGTTAAAGCTAAAAACGTTTAGAAAACAATTCGGAGTATTGTGGTAACAGAAAAACACAAGGTTAACAATAACAGACGACTGTTTTAAAAACGGATCGATAAAATTAAGCGACAGAGGAGCTTTACTATGTAAAAGAGTAAGATGAAACATTACAGGTGCCTTACATGACAAACATCTTTCAAGCGCGTGTTAAAACGAGTATATTTTAAATACCAATAAGCAGGACAAAGATGCAACATGTTTGTGAGCAGTATCGATTTTTCAAGGCGCACGTATATGAAGAGAGAATTGACAGCAAACAACATAGTACATAGTGGGACAATAAAATAGGACAGAAAACATGTGGCAGACAAAGATATCAAAAGAATATAACGTTGACAATTTAGGTAGGAAATTAAGACAAAGGTAGGAAAGATTGTGATGAAAGTGGGATTGCGATAGGAGTATAGACGCGCACATCAGAAGCGTTATCGGATTTGTTTGGGAAAATAGCAGACGACAGATTTCAAGGAAGGCTTAAAACGGCTGAAGTGGATAAATTCTCGGGTTTGAAAGTTCGTTGCATGTTTTGCACGGCAGGAATTTGTGGAATTGATGGGGCAGTTGATTTCAGTTCATAGAATGTGTAGTGAAATTACGGGCACCGTGAGTGGGGCTTAGAATATATAAGCACTGCTGGAGTTAGATTCGCTCTCTTATTTTTCGATTATACTTTGAAGTATTCAGAATTACATCCTAGCTTTGATACTGCGTAATAGTGTAATCCGTCTGAAAAATATACAAGTGTCTTTTTAATGCACAAGTGGATGCAAAATAGATTAAACGGGCTAAACTGGCATAACTAATTATAATAATTAAAGCAGGATGCTACGTAAGTAAAAGAATTATTTACATTTTGAACGAGGGTGCTGGTAACACATTAATTAGAAGAAGAGGTGTGGTTTGGTTGTTAAATGTGCAGCCTAGTAGAAGGCGTCTTCAGATTGTTAATGATTTGGATGAACGTGCATGAGATGGAATTGCTGTACAACGTGGAAAGCAGCAAGATGGAGTAAACCAGGACCGAGCAGTCTGATGGAAGTCATCTACAGAGATGGTGATCTGGAAGAGCACACTCCAGGTAACGACTTTTTTTATTGAAACTGTTGTGCTGGTGCTTAGATATTTTAAACTGTGAGTGATTTGAGTTATTTATGGTGATAATTTTTATAAACTAAAAAGTAATTTTATGGACATATGCTATGGACAATTTTTCTATTTTTTAATCTGAGGGTGTAAATACTTGAACAATAGGTTATAGATGTAAGAAGTAAACGGGTCTTTAGTATAATTTGACAATGCAAATAAATAATTTATGCACAGAAGGAGAAAAGGTTTATATTGAGCTCTACATAGATCTAGGGGAGTAAATTAAGGGTACTGGATAGGCCCATCTACTTTTAATTAAAAATATGAAATGTAGAGGAGCATAAAATCACGGGGATTTTAAACCGATGCTTTACTATTGAGCAGAAATATGAAATGTTTTAACTTGAATATTACTTATACATATTGAGATTTTTGAGAATTTATTATTTGTATTGGTAGAATAAAAAAGCTGTATGTTTTTGGGGCGAAATATTTTTATTCTTTTTATTCTAAAGGTTGTTAAAAGAATGAGTATTTGTGGTAGTATCCAGGGGACGTAGTGAGCAGAACTAGCCGTGACATTATCAACTAGGGAAGCATTGTCAGCTAGAGTATAGCGACGTAAAAAGAGGCATAACTTCCTAAGTTAGTAAAACGATTTAATAGGTGAGTACGTAGCATTTTCATAATCAACCCAAAGTATGGGGTATGAATTAGGGCTTATTTCCAGAAGAAACCAGAGCATTTTTATGGCACTCAATTCGTGGGGCATGATTCATACAGGTAACCACTGCGTTTTTATGACAGTCCAACAGTGGGGTACGAATTAGCGAGCCGACCAAAAAAGGAAAACCACTGCAATTTTTATGACGACCCGAACGTGAGGGGCTCGATATTCCGAATAAAACTAAAATTTTATTCCATAAAACTGGCGAGCTGAGAAAGAGTTAAGTGAGTGTAAAATTTTGTAAATATTTTGAGTGGGTCTGTAAGTGTGATTGAAACGTATACAGAAAAAAAGAGTAATTAACGAGTTAAGGGGTTGAAATAGGAAGTAGCGACATTGCCTTATTTGAGAAAACAACAAGAGAAATGGAGGAAACAGGAGGTAGTAAAGATCAGTCGAGGACGGAATCAGGTGAACAAGGTGATGAATTGATTTTAAGGATGTTAGCGAGGATGAGTGAAGAATTCAACAAAAAATTCGAACAACTGAGCTAAGAATCAAATAAAAAAACTAGAACAGATGACAGAAACTCTGAGTAAAAATATTGATAAGTCAACCCAAGAATTCAATGAATTCAAGAACAGTTTGACGATTAAAATGAGGTAAGTAGAAACAAAGGTGGATAAGAATAAAAGAGATATAAGAGGTTTGAGTCATGAAATGGGACAATTAAAGACTGGGGTAAGAACCTTATGTGAAGAATAAATAAATGTAAAAATGTCCGAGGTAACAAATCCATGTAGAGATCAATTAGGAAGGGTTGAGAGAGAGGTAAGCGGCATTAAACAAGATGTGCCGACTTTGATGAGGAATGCTCCCAGATTTTTACAAATAACATATTATTAGACCAGCAAATGAAATTTTACGGGGATAATAGGGTAAACCCTAAAATTTTCATAAATAGCGTTAGAAATTTGGTTGGAAATTTATACGATGAACAATCGAAATTGAACACGGTTAAGGCGTGGTTAAAAGACCATGCTGAGGCCTGGTATAATTTAATTGGACAGAAAATAGACTCGTATAGTGAATTCGAAGACAAGATTTTAAAACATTACTGGAGCGACCACAAACAAGATCAGGTACGTGACGATTTAATCACTAGAAAATATATGGGTGAATATGCTGGAAGTAAGGAACAATATGCTATTCGCAAGTACAGCATAGCTAAGTAGTTGAGTCCACCGTTGACGGACAGACAAATTATAAAGGATCTTTCGCGACATTTCGAAGTTAAGGTTAGGCAACATGTAGCGAGGGAAACGTTCTTAGAATACCTGCAGAGGCATAACGATGTAAGCACAGGACGACCCAGGGTAAATAGGGAAAGGAATATTAATGTGATTAGATTTGAAAACAAGGGGGATAATTATCAGAGACGGGGCCAAACTTTAATAGAAATTCGGGACGCAACTGGGAATTTAGAAGGTCATACTTTAGGAGCAGCAGTGTTAATAGAGAACAGACGCCAAGATATGGTTTCCAAAGACAAAATAGTTTACCAGACATCGATAGGACACCGACGATGACACCAGTTAGGGATAATGAAAGGAGTAATAGGGTAGAGACGACGACAAGAACGTACGCGGAAGTAGTAGGAGGACAACAAGGACCAAGTAGGGAAAATAGACAAGGACAAGATTTTTAGACAGGGACAAATCACTAGACGTAATTGTGCATAAATATTGTAACGAGCTACTGCTACCGCGTTTCCTTAATTCAAAACAAGTAATAATAAATGTCTTTATTACTCACTGTTCACAAGTCTAATTAACAGTATATGCCTTGTTTACAGATGTTTTCAGTCCACTTAACAATGAAGCACTATTACACTAATGAATTTACAAGCACTAATATCTTCTTAAACTAACTTCTCTATCATAGGTCCATTAACCACTAACACAACTATTTGTTTATGCACTTCTATTTATTTATGTATACTACAACAAGCTGCATGTACATTAGACACAGCATATCACGTTTATATATACTTCTAAAGCTCCAAACTACTATTACTTTACACGATATAATTTATATTAGACATTCAAGAATAGACTAACTCTTGCATTCATTAGCGGTCTTATATATACTCTGGATTACAAGGATGACTCATGCTCCGTAATTTCTAGAACAATTCTGGAATCCTTGAGAATACGCCGTGCCTCGAGCGTCTGTATGTAATTGATTGCTGAAAGAATTCTCGTATCCTGAAAGGTATGCAGAGTCTACAGCGCTTGTGTGTTTGATGGGTTGCCTAGTAGTAGCTCGCAACACTGCCCCTCTTTAAAACCGTTACGTCTCGTAACTGTAGATACATTTGGCGCCAATTCGATGACTGATGACGGTATCGGCAGCTATCTCTCTGGTGCATCCACCACGTCGTTGGAAATAACAGTCAACACTCTTTTCTTGGTCTTGGTAGGCAACCGGTTGAAAACAACAAACAAGGACCTGGACGTTGGTTCCCTGGAAAACTACTTCTAGCATATTTCGGACTATCCTCCAATCTAAGTGATCCAGTCCACAGCCCAACTTGGGCATCGCTAGTCTTGTTACTCCATTTTCCATCATCTGCGCCTTAAGATTTAGCAAAGCCTCCCATAGATGTCCATAACTAGGTCTTTGCCATGAAGAATTTTTGGTGACCAGATAGTAAACATAACGATTTTTATCTTGAAGAACCAAAGCTTTTCCTACAGTTGGCTGCTGTTGTACTAATTCATCCACACATCCAAACTTTTTCTTAAAACAACAGCTATTCCCTTGACATTGCCAAATCTTGAGCTACGCAATGTGCAAGGAATACTCTTCTGGTGCTCTAAACAGATCTTGCTGTTTTCAACAACAACGCCAAATCTCGCTTTAGCGGAACCACCATACGCCGCCATAAAACTCTCAAAATCTACATTTGGCTCATGATTAATAACTTGCCGAACACCATTATCATTATTCGAGTCTTCCTGGTTGTTGCCAGCGTAGGATGTTAAACGGTCAAAGTGTACCACTTTTGGTTTACCACGAGGGGATCTTCTGATCCGGTACACTACATCATTAATCCTTTTTAACACTTCGTACGGCCCTTCCCATTGTCTTTGTAGTTTTGGCGACAATCCACGTTTTCTTTGTGGATTGTACAGCCACACTAAATATCCAGGTTGATAACCACCTTCTTGTGCTCTCGTGTCATATTGTGATTTCATTCGATCGCTTGCTGCCTGTATATTCTTTCGGACGTTTTCGTGAATACTATTTGATCTTTCACGAAGCTTACTAACGTAATCTTCACCTGCGATCTCTTCTCCAGGTTTAAATCCAAACTGAAGATCACATGGTAGCCGCAATTCACGTCCTAGCATTACGCAAGCGGGCGAGTACCCTGTGCTGTCATGTACCGAAGATCGGTACGCCAGTAGGAACAAATGCAGATATTGGTCCCAGTCTCGTTGATGTTCAGAGACAACTTTGGCCAGGTACTTCCTAACGTCCTGTTCATTCTTTCAACCATTCCATCCGATTGGGGATGAAGTGGCGTGGTTCTAGTCTTCCTGATTCCAAGATGCTTGCAGACATTTTGAAACAATACTGATTCGAAGTTTCGACCTTGATCGGAGTGTAATTCCAACGGAACTCCAAAACGACAAAACAACTCCTGACTAGTACATCTGCAACCGTCTCGGCTTCTTGGTTAGGTATAGCATATGCCTCCGGCCATTTGGTAAAATAATCCATTGCAACCAAGATGTATTTATTTCCTTTCTCTGATTCAGGAAACGGACCAGCTATATCAATGGCTACCCTCTCAAAAGGATTCCCACGTTATACTGTCTCATTGGGGCTTTCCGTTTTGAGACCGGGCCATTTGCAGAGGCACACAATTCACATTTCCGGCACCACTCCTTCACATCATCTTTGCAGTTCAGCCAATAGAATCTTTCTCTCACTCTTTCGAGAGTTCTTTTCACGCCAAAGTGCCCTCCGGAAATACCATCGTGCAAGTGCTGCAACACTTCCGGCACTCTGCTTTTCGGCACTATCAATTGAAGTCTCTCAGTGCCATCTTCAAATTCCAGGCGTCGTTTCAAGATTCTATTTTCCATCATCAAGGAGTTCCACTGTGCCCAGTATGCCTTCAGGCTCCTACTTAAAATACTAATTTCTTCCCAAGCTGGTCGTTGTCCTCTATTTTTCCACTCAATAATTCGTCCCAATTCGGCGTCATTCTCCTGGTCTTCTCGCATTCTCTCGGGTTGCCAAGTATCATCGGTTACCGTCATTCTATGGATGACACTTATTTTCTCTTCCATCTTTGAGCAATGATTGCAGTCCAACGGACAAGGTCTCCTTGATAGAGCGTCTGCATTTCGATGGCTAGTTCCTACACGATGTTCTGTATCAAAGTCATATTCCTGCAGCCGCTCTATCCACCTTGCCACTTGCCCTTCAGGATTTCGAAACTGCAATAACCATTTTAGTGCAGCATGGTCTGTTCTCAACAGGAATTTACGGCCGTATAAGTACTTATAAAAGTGCTCTACGGATTTGACGACGGCCAACAGCTCCTTCTTGTCACACAATAGTTTCTTTCCGGCCACGACAAGACTTTGCTAAAATACCCAATAACTTTTCTTGTCCGTCCTGCACTTGAGAAAGAACGCCTCCTATAGCTGTGTTACTGGCTTCGGTATCCAACACAAACTTCCCCTCCATCCGTGGATAACTCAAAATTGGTGCTGTAACTAGTAGCCGTTTCAGTTGTTCAAATGCACTGTGGCAGTCGTCATTCCAATCAAATTCTTGTCCATCTTCGGTTAATTTCGTTAGCGGTTTGGCAATGTTCGCAAACCCAAGTATAAAACGTCGGTAATATGTGCACAATCCTAGAAAACTGCGTAGTTGGTGTATATCTGCTGGTGTAGGCCATTCTTGTACCGTTTTTATTTTGTCAGGGTCAGCTCTTATTCCGGTCTCCGAAACGACATGTCTTAGGTATTTCACCTCTTTTCCAAACAGGTGACACTTCTTGGGGCTCAATGTAAGGTTTGCCCCCCGTAATCTTTGGAATATCTCCTCTAGGTTCTTAAGGTGTTCTTCAAAAGACCGACATAACACTATCACGTCATCTAGGTACACCAGACAAGTCTTCCAAGACAGTCCACGCAGTATCGACTCCATCAATCGTTCAAAAGTAGCAGGGGCATTGCATAATCCAAATGGCATGACCTTGAACTGCCATAATCCAGTTCCAATTGTAAACGCAGTCTTCTCTTTGTCGTTTGGCTCCAAGCCTACCTGCCAGTATCCGCTTTTCAAGTCCAAAGTCGAAAACCATTTGGATCCGGATAGAGTATCCAAGGTGTCATCAATTCTGGGCAAAGGATAGCTGTCTTTCTTTGTCACATTGTTAAGCCGCCGGTAGTCTACACAAAACCTTGTCGACCCGTCCTTTTCTTGACAAGTACTACCGGGGATGCCCATGGACTATTCGAAGGTTCAATCACTCCCTGTTCTTCCATATCGGTGATAATTTGCTCGGCTTCCTTACGTTTTGCCAAAGGAAGCCGCCTGGGTGTTGTCTTATCGGTTGCGCATCTCCAGTATTGATCTTGTGTTGCACAACATTCGTCCTTCCTTTCTCACTATCATCCAGTGCAAACACACCTCGATATCGTCCGACCAGCTCTTTTACCTTGCCCAGTTGGTCGCCGTTTAATCCTTGACACGAAGGTATTAACATATCCAGCAATTTCTGTGAGCAGCCGTTGGCTGGTTTATCTTTCATGTCGTCTACACAACGTTTAATATGGCATACTGGAATGCAACTTCCCACAATCGTGTCTTTCTTCAGGGTCACCGTATGCGGATTAATGTTCAGCACCCTTACTGGTACCATATTTCGAAACTTTACCAGCGTTCTTCCAATTAGTAATCCCTCCTGACCCATTCCCGATTCAGTTGCTTCCATCATGCATACTTGTCCTTCCCGAAGCGTACCATCCGGGCGTCCCATTACTATCATTTCCGCTTTCTCGGGTATTTTCATATCGCAAATCATTCGAACATGCATCGTCTGGTTACTCGTACCTTGAAATGGAATCTCATCATCATCTATCCGAAGCACATTTTCTTTCATGTTTACATGAAACCCATATTCTCTCATGAGATCCATTCCCAAGATCACTTCCTCTGTAATATCAGCTACCAACACTCGATGATTAATTAATTTGTCCCCAATTGTCAACATAACGGCAGTCTCTCCGTGAGTACCAATCTTCTCACCACTTGCCGTTCGGAGACACACCGATACAGGTAGCATTTTTCCACGACCAACCAAATCTGGTCTCACAATAGTTCTTGTTGCTCCTGTATCCACAAGTAATCGGACAACCCTACCATTAATTCTACCATCGATATAAATGCTGTCCAGACTTCCCATTGACGATGCAGCACGGATGATAATCTCCGGGGCACTACGTTGTGCTGTCGACGTTCGCCCCCTTACGTCGACTTGCTTTAGTTTTCCTGCTGCTCAACCGGTTGTTTTTTTGGTTGAGTACAGCGTCTCTGCATGTGACCAACTTCACCGCAGTTCCAGCATCGCAGACGCCATCTCCGCGGTCGTTGTAGTTCCAGCCTTTCTGCCACACGGTTGACTATTTCATCTATGCTGTTCTGAGCTTGACCCGGTTCCTCTAAGGCAGACCGAACTTTGTGACCCATCCTGTGTGACGTCTGCTTAGCTGCTTCAAATTCAAGCGCATGGGCCAGTGCGTCATCCAAAATTTTTGGCCTTGCTAGTCTTAGCGCTTGCTGTATTTCACTGTCTTTGATGCCATCCACAAATGTTTGAACAGCCAGTTGTTCGAGGAAACTATCTGGTGCCGTTGGGTACGCCAATCTAACTAATCTTGCGATGTCAGCTTCGAATTCTTGCAGGCTTTCACTTGTCTTTTGCGAGCGGTTCTTAACTTGTGCGTGGTAAACCTGTTGAAGGTGAGCGTCTCCATATCTCATCTCAAGCTTCGATATTAAGAGACCGTAATCATTCTGCTGGTGATCGGGAATCGTTTGTAAGATGTTAAGAGCTTCCCCCCGTAGGGCCACTATCAAGGAGATAGCCTTCTCTTTGTTGCACCAACCGTTGGCTATTGCAGCAGCTTCAAATTGTTTCAAATATGTGGGCCAAGGTGTTTTACCATCGAATGTAGGTGGTTTTACTTTAAATTTAGACGGAATTGACTCGCTTCTTTCCATGGTTCTTATTTCTGGAATGTTCTGATTAACAACTTGGCTTGGTAATTCAAGTGGTCGCGTTGTTAGTGAGATCATTTGTTCTTGAAGCCTCATCACATCTTCTTCCATTTTTACCAATTTATTATCCAACTTTTGCTCAACTGTTTTTACCTGTTCAGTGAAATCTTCTTTCAATGCAATGGAGCTTTCCATTAATCTTCGTTCTAACGTGGCTGTATTTTCACTTAACTTTTCGGTAAGGTTTGATTCCAGTTCAACTGACCTCACTAAGTTTTCATTGAGTGTCACTTGCATTTCGGATTTAAAATCCTTAAGGAAGTTCATTAAAGTTTCTGCCTCCATTTTCCTTTGATTTCTTGTAACTGGCATATACAAACTACTTAAATGTCTTTAGACTTGTGTTTTAAATTAATCACTATATACCCCACACAGGCTGACACCAGTATAACGAGCTACTGCTACCGCGTTTCCTTAATTCAAAACAAGTAATAATAAATGTCTTTATTACTCACTGTTCACAAGTCTAATTAACAGTATATGCCTTGTTTACAGATGTTTTCAGTCCACTTAACAATGAAGCACTATTACACTAATGAATTTACAAGCACTAATATCTTCTTAAACTAACTTCTCTATCATAGGTCCATTAACCACTAACACAACTATTTGTTTATGCACTTCTATTTATTTATGTATACTACAACAAGCTGCATGTACATTAGACACAGCATATCACGTTTATATATACTTCTAAAGCTCCAAACTACTATTACTTTACACGATATAATTTATATACGACATTCAAGAATAGACTAACTCTTGCATTCATTAGCGGTCTTATATATACTCTGGATTACAAGGATGACTCATGCTCCCGTAATTTCTAGAACAATTCTGGAATCCTTGAGAATACGCCGTGCCTCGAGCGTTTGTATGTAATTGATTGCTGAAAGAATTCTCGTATCCTGAAAGGTATGCAGAGTCTACAGCGCTTGTGTGTTTGATGGGTTGCCTAGTAGTAGCTCGCAACAATATGAACATCCAAGGGAATTTTTAACAATTGATGAGGAAGTTGAACCGGAAATAAAGGAAAAATTTTGTTTGCTCGATTTTGGAGCAGAGGCGAGTTTAATATAGGAGGATTCGTCAGCGAAATTAGGGAAAAAGCTGTGTGATAGAATTATGCAAATAAAAAGAGTCATTTGGTAGCTCCGAATAAAAAACGATTTGCTGTGGTGAATAGCGTTGTGGAAATCATCTACAGAGATGGTGATCTCGAAGAGCACACTCCAGGTAACAACTTTTTTATTGAAACTGTTGTGCTGGTGCTTAGATATTTTAAACTATGAGTGATTTGAGTTATTTATGGTGATAATTTTTATAAACTAAAAAGTAATTTTATGGACATATGCTATGGACAATTTTTCTATTTTTTAATCTGAGGGTGTAAATACTTGAATAATAGGTTATAGATGTAAGAAGTAAACGGGTCTTTAGTATAATTTGACAATGCAAATAAATAGTTTATGCACAGAAAAAGAAAAGGTTTATATTGAGCTCTACATAGACCTAGGGGAGTAAATTAAGGGTACTGGATAGGCCCATCTACTTTTAATTAAAAGTATGAAATGTAGAGGAGCATAAAATCACGGGGATTTTAAACCGATGCTTTACTATTGAGCAGAAATATGAAATGTTTTAACTTGAATATTACTTATACATATTGAGATTTTTGAGAATTTATTATTTGTATTGGTAGAATAAAAGGGCTTTAGGTTTTTGTGGCGAAATATTTTTATTCTTTTTATTCTAAAGGTTGTCAAAAGAATGAGTAGTTGTGGTGAGTATCCAGGTGAAGTAGTGAGCAGAGCTAGCCGTGGCATTATCAACTACGGAAGCATTTTCAGCTAGAGTATTGCGACGTAAATAGAGGCATAACTTCCTAAGTTAGTAAAACGAGTTAGTAGGTGAGTACGTTTCATTTTTAAACCCAAAGTGTAGGGTACGAATTAGGGCTTCTTTTCAGGAGAAACCAGAGCATTTTTATGGTACCCAATTCGTGGGGCACGATTCACACAGGTAAGCACTGCATTTTTATAACAGCCCAACAGTGGGGCACGAATTAGCGAGCCGACCAAAAACTAAAACCACCAATTTATCTATATATAACGCCACACGCCGATGTAATTCACGTTCAGTTTCCTGCTGCCAGCCACCGCTCTGTGTCTCTACATAACCTCAAATTTAAACTTTAAACACAATTCGTTTTATATGTCTCGACTAGCACAGTTCAATCCACACAGAGTGCACAACGGTAGGATAACAAAGAAATTTTTACCCCCCCCCCTTTTCTTTAACATTTTCCAACTTGAATGAGAGGAACAAACTTACCAAAATTTGCATAATCAAAAAAATATATACACTTTACAGCTTTACAATTTTTATAATGTGATTCGCTATTCAAAAATAAACTCCTTAATCAAAGTAACAATATAAATCTGTTTGTCCCCAAATTATAGCTCCCTTAAATCAGTTAAAGCCAACAAAAATAACACTGTATACTACTGGAAGTACCTTTTGAACGTTCTAACAACCTTCTTTCTCTCTACGTAATTTTTAAAAGATTTTTTGATGACCCTTTACATAAATATTTCAATAATTGTGAAAATGTAAATGTTCACAATGAAAATAGTGCCTTATGCTATTAAAGAATGTTCTTATTTCTGACCTGTGTTTTCCTTGCGTGTTTCCAATTCATAGAACTGCTGCTGCATGCGATTGACCAATACCCCTAGATTGTATTCAGTTAAGCTCTCTTGTTTATTGCGTAGTACAGCTCGGCCAAACGCTTAGTTTAATCCTTAGTTGATTTTCATAATTAATTTTTCCGTTCAATGCTCAGATGCTTATGTATACCAATATTTAATGGATGTTTAGGCGAATACTTAAACGATTATTTAATCGGTTATGCAGTAGATTATTTAGTTGATTATTTAGTCGAATATTTATAGCCTTAAGGTACTAATTATTAAAATTATGTTTAATTAAAAATTATAACTTACGTTTCAAAGTCAACGGCAAACTTCTGTCGTATACTTGCACTAGTATCGTTATTTAAAATTCTTCTGTCACGACTTTCACTAAAAATTATAATTATTTTATTTAGTATTTTCACTTCGTGTGATATTCTGAGTTGAACTGGAAGTGAGCGTACCTTGGTTGAAGAAAGACTAATCGTTTATCAAATTTGTGTCCTATATAAAGGATCTGCCTCTTCACCTGTATAATTGGTTTGCCGAGTTTATCTTGTTGATTGAGGTGTTGCACTTTGTTTTATCATGTAGGCCTTCGGATTTTCTATAAAGTTACCATCAAAATTCCCGTCGAAATGCTTAGTACATCACGTAGACATCTAGTTTTGTATAGTGTATTCCTCTGAATATAATACCTTTGTACTTTTCTCAAGTCACGTCCGCTTGTTTGTATAAGAATTTATTCAAGCTTTCCGTTTAATTTACCACGTAGCCAAACGTCTGTTTTCTTATTTTGTTTTCTTAATCTGTTGGACTTTATTGGAATTTGGTGATATTTACACTTAAAATATCACGTAACCAAATTTTTATGATGACGTAAATTGAATGCATTTATTCACATCCTGCATTTATGAAACATATTTGTTTTGAATGGAATTCTTTTATTGCGAGTATGCATGGTTATATCTACCTTTCATTAATTAAAGTTAGTTGTGATTTATATACGGTGTGTTTGATGTTAGCGTTTTGCTTGGTTGGCGAATCGCGTACCTTTTATGATAAAATTTAGTTTTCTAGACTTTGGTGTTTTATACATGGAGTGTGCAACCCTTATGACCCTATACACCCCTAAATAACCCTATTATCATAGCAATATATATATATATATATATATATAAAAGGTTCTTGATAATTCTTGAGCGTAGTTAAATTAGAAAAGATTTTGTTTTTTGGTTCTTGGGATAAAGTCGCTCATAAAATTAAACACAAAACATTAAGTGTGTATCATTTGTATTAAATCGTACGTTTCGGTGATAATTTACACCTTAATCATCGATGATTAAGGTGTAAATTATCACCGAAACGTATTTAATAATGATACACACTTAAGTTTTGTGTTTAATTTTATGAGCGACTTTATCCAAGAACCAAAAACAAAATCTTTATATATATATATATATATATATATATATATATATATATAAGAGCTAGGTGATGCTGTACTTTCCATAAGGTGTTTGTGTTAAATGTTACAACTTTGCTACTCCTGTCCTGATGAGCCCCAATTAGGGCGAAACGCGTCGACAGGATGCCCTCGTGGCTGAATTTGAGTCACTTGCCAATAATTCCTTTTACTTTATATATATATATATATATATATATATATATATATATATATTGCTGTGAATCTTCTCATATCTCTAGGTACTGGCCCTTTAAAAAAAACATTCGAGCCCCACAGTTTGGGCGTCAAGAATGCTGTGATACCTTTAAATCACCTGGTCCGTTGATTCCTTCTGTTAATCGCCTCGGCTGCTCTTCTAGATAACTTCCATTCTCAATCATAAAATTAAACAACACATTCCTACCACAAGCATCAACGTTAACTCTATTTACATCAATATTCAGAATACATTAAATTTTCAAATTAAATTTGAACATAAAATTCAGTTTTAAAAGAATTTCCGGATTAATTTTATTATCATTTTGCTGTGCATCCAAAATTAAAGTCCTTGTTGGATGCCTACTAATTAATATAACAATATAAGCAGACCGGAGTCTGAGTATAAAGGAGCATCTACCACCCTTTACGTTAATTAACCAGGTTTGTCTAATTGAGCTCAAAGACCTACCCAAAATTTCATCCTATTCCCGAACATCAAAACAAAATACCCTTTTACTTAAACAAGCAAATTTCATCTTAAAATTAAATTTTATGGTTAGAAAAATTCCACTAATGTCCATTTAAAGTAAATCAATTATAAAGTCATTCAATACACACAAAAATGTCAAACAAAATAGTACAATTTACCTGAAGGTTATTGTCCTCGTAGCTTCAGTGTAATCGTCCCTTTTGTAAATCACACCATTCCAACCGGATTCTATTTACAGCTTCAAGTTATCAACGCTTTAAAATGTTCTTCATCACCATTAATTTAAAGTTGTTTCTAGGCTTTTCCGGAACTCATCTGTGTATATCTGCCTCTGGTTCAGTGGATGCAGACACATTTACAAACCATTTAGTCATTAACACCCCGCAAAATAGCAAAGAAATTCATACTTCCTTTACCAATATTACCAATATACGCCAAAACTGCCTACTTTTGGGTATACATTTGTCGTTGTAAATCTTACTAATTGGTACCGTGATAATAAACTTTTATTACCTTGTATCTAAGTGCACTGAAGTACATTCATGTTAGCACGTAAAATAACCAACTATTTTGAGTCACTAAAATATACTAGCACACTTTAAATTATTTAATCAAACTAAAATGCACTGTTTAATATCAAGTCGCGATGCACGAGCTTTTAACGCATCGAATCGTCGAAAGTCTAAGAGTCTAAGAGAGAAACACATATTCCCGCCTGTATATATAGCGAATAGCCGACACGTCGCTTTGTTCCTAAAACGGGTAATTCCAACGAATTCCTCATTCTACGTTCCCAGTCTGTAGCCTGCACGTCGATTTTATGAATTTAGTACTCACCCATTGAGATCTCAGAAAATTTCAACACGGCTCGCAAAGTTGTCCGAGAAAACTAATTACTTTTATACAGAAATTGTTGTTCTACCTCTGATATATGCATCCTATTTTTAACCAATCGCCACCCCTTGACGTTGCTTAAATCCCGCCCTTTTACAATATGTGTCTTTGCTTGACGCATTTTCTTTTCCTTTTCTAACCTGTTCGTATTGGTGCAAATTTATATTCTTTATTATCGATTATATTTTAGTCCACGCGGACTGTTATCTGGGTTTAATAAACCCGTATCGCACATTCTCGTAAATACTAAGTCCCGGTTTCTCCAAGATTCTTTGAAACATTAATTATTTGCCAAATTTACGCAGAATGAGCTTTTTAAAAATACGCAGGTGTTCTGTATTTCCTGCTAAAGCATCTGATCGTTTCCAATATCCTTAGAATCAACATGTTTATCCAAACAAATTAACTTGAAATTGCCTTTTAAAACACGCAGGGGTGTTCAAACGTAACATTTTAAATAACCTTCCTACGATTTGACTATTATTGGGTTTTCACAAGCCTTTTATGCTTATTATATGTTATTAACGGTTTAATTAACTCCAATTAAAATTGATTTCCATCCTTTTCATTTTTAGCGAATACACCTTAAATATTAATTATTATATGTACACTTTGTTTTACTACCGTTACTTAAAATAGGGTTAATTAATATAAACTTTGCACGTAATTTCCATTTGTTTAGGAATAATTAAATTATCCACTGCGCTTTTCAATACTGCTTCTTTTGATGTAAAGCGTCTTATAGATAATTTAAATTTCTTATTTTACTGAAACGACCGAGTTTATTTATGCTTCAAGGTTTTAATAAAGCGTATTATTTAATGAAATTCCTTATACACGGTAATTAAAATTATTTGATTTGATTATTTAATTTTCTACCCTGGTCTAAATATGAGTATTTTCCCCTATTTGAATACAAATAATCCCACTTATTTGAATGCAAATATCAAATATTTAGACTGCCAAAAATCTTTACAAAATTTTGCCTATCTCTCTCTATCCTTATCTATCTAACTTACCTACTTTGTCTCCAATCCAAAAAATATTTACACCTATCCTATATCCCTATCCTATTCCTAACTCTCACCTACTTCTATAAACTGAAATTATCCTAACTTCATCCTACTTATCCATCTAATCCTATATACATCCTATATACCTATCCTATTCCTAACTTTTAACTACTCTTCACTATACTTTACTTCCCCCTACCTAATCCTATATGCCTATCCTACTCTTACTCTATTCCTAACTCTCCACTAATCTTATATAAAATATCTATACTTAACCTATCTTATTATCTTCCTACATTTACTCTTTATCCTCATCCTAAACCTATTCCTAATTATCTCCCATATGTATCCTATATCTAGCTTTATTTTCTATAACCACTTACTTCTACTCTTTTATATACACCTATGCTATCCCTATCCTATTTAAATCTAACTCTCTTCTTGACCCTCCAAGTCTTTCTTCTCACCAACCTAATACTCTTCATCCCTATCTCTCCCCCTTCTATATCTATACTTAACATCTCTATTATCTCACATACAATAAACTTATCATCCCTCTTATCCTGACTCTTAAATATTACTTCTTCTTCAGTCCCTACACTTGTCTGTTTCTCATTTATTCTTGTTTCCTTTCTGCCGACAAACCAAACGATACTACTTTACAATTATCAAATTTTCCTCTACGGAAAATCCTCTGTACCTTCTAGAATTTTTGTGTAATGGAATCCGCCAGAATGAATTCCTTAAATCTACTTTATTAAAACAAACTTGCCATCTTTACTTAATTTCGCCTTCACCTGCTCCTGATATGCTGCTTCTACCCCACTACTTCTGCATGTTTTTGTATTAAAGCTTGAACCTCTACTTTCCTTTCCTCTGGACATCTTATTGTGTTGATCTGTTTACTTTCATCATCCTCTACCTCTACTACATTAATACTAAACCCCGTGTCATCCTCTGTGACTTCATAACTGCCTTTCCATGGCACTACCCTATCCTTAATTCTTATTACCTTCCTTTCCATATCTATCAAAACCCTAACTTCATCATACAGTCAACACCTAAAATGCTCTGAAACTTCAGTCCAGGTACAATTACAAACTCCTGTTCACAGCTTAAACCTCCTATATCTATCCTAAGCACCACAACACTATTTACTACAGCAAACTTCTTTTATTTGGAGCTACTAAATGGCTACGTTTTACAGGCATAATTCTATCACAAACCTTATCCCTAATTTTGCTGACGAATTCCTCCGATATTAAACTCGCCTCTGCCCCTGTATCAAGTAATACTTCTACATTATTCTCAAAATTTCTAAATTAATAATTGGCAAACATAATTTTTCTACAGTTTCTGGCTCTACTTCCTCCTCAATTTTGAAAAATTCACGTGGATGTTCGTATACATTTACACAGAAATCTAGTGGTCTGTCGCGTTCTAAAAATCCTGTCTCATCCTGTTTTCCGTGCTTGGTCCTGGTTGTCCTTCTACAACCTGTGCGTACGTCCTCCTCGTGTTAATATCCGTGTCCCTATCTCTATTCGGCGTGCTGGTCACAGTCCTGTTTACTTCCGGTAAACTGTTCTGTCTCGTGTAACTAGGTCTTGGCGTCGGTCCCCTAGTCGCACTATTGCTCCTGTATTCCTGTCCTCGTCGTTCCCAATTCGGTCGAAAATTTCTGTTGTAGTCAGGCCGTCTCGGATAATTCGGTGTCCTGTTGTCAAACCTAACTGTGTTAACGTTTCGTTCTCGTATCTCTCTTGTCCGTCCAACACATACATCGTCATATCTCTGTAAATACTCTAAAATGTCTCCCGTTCTGTGATGTTTTGTAAGGCCACGTGTTGTCTAATTTCCAGTTCAAAATGTCGTGATAGGTACTTGATTATCTGTCTGTCCGTCAATGGTGGATTCAGTTGTTTGGCCACACTGTACTTGCGGATGGCATATTGCTCCTAGATCCTGCAAACTCTCCCTTAAATTTTCCTGTAATCAAGTCGTCCCTAATCTGATCCTGTTTGTGATCACTCCAGTAATGTTGTAAAATTTGTCTTCAAAGTCCTGATACGTGTCTATGTCCTGTCCTACTAAATTGTACCATGCTTCCGCGTTGTCCTTTAATAAAGCCTTTATCGTATTTAGTTTAGTCTGTTCGTCAAATAAATTTCCCACTAGATTTCTTACACTATTAATAAAAATTTGTGGATTTACCCTGTGATCGCCATAAAACTTCATGTGTTGGTCCAATGATACTCCACCTGTAGAAAATCTGGGACCTTCCCCGTTAAATTTGACATGTTGTATTTGATACTACTAACTTCGCGTTCTACCCTGCCTAACTGATCCCTACATGAGTCCGTCACTTCAGTCATTTTATATTAATCTCTTCTTCACAAAAATGCGTACTTCGGACCTTAAATGTCCCATTTCCTGTCGAAGACCTGTAATATCACGCTCTTTTTTCAACCCTATTTTCAACTTCCCCATCTTTACGGTAAGACTATTTTTAAATTCTGAAACTTCTTTATTCGTCTTATCTATTTTCTCACTTAGGGTTTCCCTAACTCCTGTTAATGTCTCATTCATTCGGTCAAATTTCTTATTCGATTCTTCACTCATCTGCTCAAATTTTCGATTTGAGTCCTCTCTAACCCCACTTAACGTCTCATTCATTCTTTCAAGCATCCTCATTATCATCTCGTTTCCTTGATCCCTGATTCCGTCCTCGACTGATCTCTACTGCCTCCTGCTTCTTCCATTTTCGAATTTTTCCCACACAATGCACTATCGTCACTTCCAATTTCCACTCCTTGACTCCTTAACCACTCCTTTCTCTGCATACGTTCTAATCACTCCACACACTCTAAAATACTTTTAAATTTATCCACAAACAGAAACTCTCTCTCTCAGATCGCCAGTTTCCTGGAATAAAATAACAAAATTTTATTTGGAACTCGAGCCTCACTTTTGGGTCGCCAAGAATGATGTGAATCTTCTCATATCTCTAGGTACTGGCCCTTTAAAAAAAAACATTCGAGCCCCACAGTTTGGGCGTCAAGAATGCTGTGAATACCTTTTAAATCACCTGGTCCGTTGATTCCTTCTGTTAATCGCCTCGGCTGCTCTTCTAGATAACTTCCATTCTCAATCATAAAAATTAAACAACACATTCCTACCACAAACATCAACGTTAACTCTATTTACATCAATATTCAGAATACATTAAATTTTCAAATTAAATTTGAACATAAAATTCAGTTTTAAAAGAATTTCCGGATTAATTTTATTATCATTTTACTGTGCATCCAAAATTAAAGTCCTTGTTGGATGCCTACTAATTAATATAACAATATAAGCAGACAGGAGTCTGAGTATAAAGGAGCATCTACCACCCTTTACGTTAATTAACCAGGTTTGTCTAATTGAGCTCAAAGACCTACCCAAAAGTTTCATCCTATTCCCGAACATCAAAACAAAATACCCCTTTTACTTAAACAAGCAAATTTCATCTTAAAATTAAATTTTTATGGTTAGAAAAATTCCACTAATGTCCATTTAAAGTAAATCAATTATAAAGTCATTCAATACACACAAAAATGTCAAACAAAATAGTACAATTTACCTGAAGGTTATTGTCCTCGTAGCTTCAGTGTAATCGTCCCTTTTGTAAATCACACCATTCCAACCGGATTCTATTTACAGCTTCAAGTTGTCAACGCTTTAAAATGTTCTCCATCACCATTAATTTAAAGTTGTTTCTAGGCTTTTCCGGAACTCATCTGTGTATATCTGCCTCTGGTTCAGTGGATGCAGACACATTTACAAACCATTTAGTCATTAACACCCCGCAAAATAGCAAAGAAATTCATACTTCCTTTTACCAATATTACCAATATACGCCAAAACTGCCTACTTTTGGGTATACATTTGTCGTTGTAAATTTTACTAATTGGTACCGTGATAATAAACTTTTATTACCTTGTATCTAAGTGCACTGAAGTACATTCATGTTAGCACGTAAAATAACCAACTATTTTGAGTCACTAAAATATACTAGCACACTTTAAATTATTTAATCAAACTAAAATGCACTGTTTAATATCAAGTCGCGGATGCACGAGCTTTTAACGCATCGAATCGTCGAAAGTCTAAGAGTCTAAGAGAGAAACACATATTCCCGCCTGTATATATAGCGAATAGCCGACACGTCGCTTTGTTCCCTAAAACGGGTAATTCCAACGAATTCCTCATTCTACGTTCCCAGTCTGTAGCCTGCACGTCGATTTTTATGAATTTAGTACTCACCCCATTGAGATCTCAGAAAATTTCAACACGGCTCGCAAAGTTGTCCGAGAAAAACTAATTACTTTTATACAGAAATTGTTGTTCTACCTCTGATATATGCATCCTATTTTTAACCAATCGCCAACCCCTTGACGTTGCTTAAATCCCGCCCTTTTACAATATGTGTCTTTGCTTGACGCATTTTCTTTTCCTTTTCTAACCTGTTCGTATTGGTGCAAATTTATATTCTTTATTATCGATTATATTTTAGTCCACGCGGACTGTTATCTGGGTTTAATAAACCCGTATCGCACATTCTCGTAAATACTAAGTCCCGGTTTCTCCAAGATTCTTTGAAACATTAATTATTTGCCAAATTTACGCAGAATGAGCTTTTTAAAATACGCAGGTGTTCTGTATTTCCTGCTAAAGCATCTGATCGTTTCCAATATCCTTAGAATCAACATGTTTATCCAAACAAATTAACTTGAAATTGCCTTTTAAAACACGCAGGGGTGTTCAAACGTAACATTTTAAATAACCTTCCTACGATTTGACTATTATTGGGTTTTCACAAGCCTTTTATGCTTATTATATGTTATTAACGGTTTAATTAACTCAATTAAAATTGATTTCCATCCTTTTCATTTTTAGCGAATACACCTTAAATATTAATTATTATATGTACACTTTGTTTTACTACCGTTACTTAAAATAGGGTTAATTAATATAAACTTTGCACGTAATTTCCATTTGTTTAGGAATAATTAAATTATCCACTGCGCTTTTCAATACTGCTTCTTTTGATGTAAAGCGTCTTATAGATAATTTAAATTTCTTATTTTTACTGAAACGACCGAGTTTATTTATGCTTCAAGGTTTTAATAAAGCGTATTATTTAATGAAATTCCTTATACACGGTAATTAAAATTATTTGATTTGATTATTTAATTTTCTACCCTGGTCTAAATATGAGTAATATATATATATATATATATATATATATATATATATATATATATTTGGGAAACAAAAAATAATACGCACGTTTAGAATCCAATATAATACAAATTGGTAAATTACTATAACCCTGACTGTAACTTATTTGACTATCATGAAATTTATATTCAGTTTGGTTTTGAAGCCCTACAAAATATATGAACGAGGTTTTTAGTGAATCATTCACAATAAATTCAAACTTTTTTTGGTTAAAGTTTCTTTTCTATAAACATAGACTAATTTCACCCAGTTTATAAATATTGACTTATTTATAGCTATGAACACATGCATAATAATGCATTATTGTGCTAATAAAGTATCTATTCGAACTACACCTTAATATTTATACTCACTTTACCACCAATCACCACCACCACCCAACGTTACCTATAATAATTAACAATTTCATATTTATAATCGTACTAAAACAAGGGAGCGTAAGGAGGCCTAAAAATGATCAGCACTGGGGCCCGCAACTGGTCTCGAGGGCCCTGTTTGCAAGTTACGTAAAATTTGTTGTATCAAATACTATGCAAAATTTACTAACGTTTTTGTATATACAAGAAGTCTATTCATTCTATGTTACATCGATAACCATAAGAAGAACCGGTATTGGTTTTATTGCATACCAAGTAAGGAAATTCTACACTACTTTTAGGATAATATTGAATTTCGTATATTTTTAGATACACATAATACTTTTTGGAATATCTTTCGGTTGTATTTTAATTTTTAAGAACCATTTTTCATCGAGGTAATGGGCTTCCATCAATAATTTGGTTTACAGGAGAACTATGTCTACACATCTCCTCACGAAGACTAAAAGAATAAAATCAAACAAACTAAAAGCTTCAGAAAAAATGCTTCAGTAGTCTTTCAGCTGGAAATATGAAACCTAAGCTTTCCGGCTACTTTTTAGAAAAGAACTTTAATTAATGAATATTTGTTTCTGCCCAAAAACAGTCTTAACCTACATTATTAAACGGTGTACTAACGGAAATGGAGGGGAAGGATTAATAATGGATTTTAAAGTACGTCGATTGCTGTGAAGGGATGCATAATGGCGAGACATATAGACATGCAGACGCACTATGGTCGCAGTAAGCCGCGTCGCGTCCAGCGCCAGTCGCGATCTGCACGGCGCGTGATACAAACGTGAATTGGGGCGCCTACTTCGATATCCTATATATCGAGCTTTAGAGCTTTCGCACTTTATTATAAGCAATAACAGCTAATAATTAATTTTAAAAAAATGTATAGTTGTGAAAAAAATATTTTAAATAAACGTAAGACTGAAAAACCGGGTGCCGTATGTTTGAAGTGATACTGAAGTTATATAAAACGTGTCGCGAAACGTTTTCGAATTTTGCAAGAAATGTTGGTTTGTGTTAACTTAATTATATGTTTACTTTAGTAAGAAGCGTGAGGAGTTGAACAAAAATGCCGAAGAGTTCCGTCCGTAATTTTTTACACGATGTTAGGAAATGGTTTCTTCGTCATATTATTAAAAAGAATAAACTCCTAGATGAAGATAGTAAACCTTTTATACCTCAAAGATAATAGTCACTTTAGAGCTTTAGTGTTAACCTTGTTAATTATCACTAAGTTAATAGCAAATGATTAAGAGAGTGGATGAAGTTTTCATGCACTAGATAACAGAATATTTATGTTTCAAAACCGTCCAGAATAAATCATTCCTAAACACTTTTAGGAATAAATACGTTGTATCAAAATCAACGGGCGCTCGCCTTGAGACAAATTGATCGAGTAAACTTTGCCAAAAACCTCGGGAGCTGTGAAGAATAAATAGTTTTAGAAATGGCCGTCTGTAAAAGAAGACCAAATAGTTATCTTAGACATCTCAGGAAAAGGTATATAGTAATTCCATGGTTGATGTGCCTTTTTGTTGAATTAATAGGAGGTGAGCGAATTAGGCATCACCATGGGCATAATGCTATTGAAGAAAATAGTGAAACGCCAGTTATTAATTGTCCAAATTGCTTTTATAAAACAGATAAGGGATTAAAATCGCAAACTGATAGTATAAGGTTAGAGGCTATTAAAAGACAGATTTTGTCAAAATTAGGAATGATGCACAAACCCAATATAACATACAGTCTTCCACGGGATTTAATCCTGCAAACGCTCTCAAGAGCTGAAGATGGGGAAATATTCATCGGAAATTATGACTTTGACGAAGACTATGTTTCCAGTACAAACTCTAAGACTGCTAATGAAGAAAATTCTTATACAGATGATTTCTATGGAAGGACATCAGAAATTATTTCGTTTGGAGAGGGTGAGTACCCTTTTTATAGTAAAAATAAAAACAAATGATTACTGTACTTAAGGGATTTGTATTGATACGTTATTTAAAACCAAAGAAGTAATAATTTGTATTTCAAACAATTCTTTACATTAATTCATTAACAACCAAAATTTGTTTTTTACCCATCAACGATTTTAGTATAAAATGATTTAGCCTGCCCGAACCCATGTTACTTAACATAAAACCTTCCGACACTTAACAAGAGCTTTAGTTATACACGAAGGAATCCAGTTCGTTACATGAAGAAAAATCGCTAAAACTGCAGAAGTTCATTGGGGGTTGTTTGCCAAATTTCAGCTAATATCGAATTAATCTATTACGCTGTTTATAATTATACTTTTAAACATTGTACAGATTAACTGAAGGCACAAAACCCTAAAATTGACAGTTGAACACAAATAGTAAACTCTATCTTAAAATAAACAAGATATTCTGTGCTGGTAATAGATAATATTTCTGTTTCGATAAGCATGCAAACGATTACGCCCAACTTTCTTTGAAGTTTAACATAAGTAGTAAAGCAATGATAAAGGCAGCGTAACTTCGCTATTGAATAATAAATCAGAAGCTACCAATTTGTTTTCCCATAATCAATTATTCTAAATTGAGGTTATAAGTAAGAATTGATAAAATTGGAAGTTGTCGGTATTGTTTACTACTTTATGCTTCTTTTTAATTTTCAGGCAATAATAATTTGTAACAATTTCTAAAAATTAGTATAATTAACACCTATTTTTATTTTAACGGCGCCATCTATATCTACTGACGAATACCTAAGTGATTTTATGTATTTCCCAAACCCCAAAAAATCGCATAACCCGCTTTCAAAACTCTAAGTTTTGATTTTATGGCACCCGGTTGCGTAGAATTATTTACGCATGCGTCGTTTAAGATTCTGAAATCGATAGCAAGTCTCTATACTCACATTCTGATTTTGTATTAAAATTTTTTATTACACGGTAAAATTACAGTATTTTAAGTTTAAACAGTTTGTTCTACAGTTTTTCACGTAAAAAATTTCAAGCATAAAGGGCATAATTAAATTATTATCTGTAGAATCAAAATTTTTCGATACAGTGTAATCATGTACGTTTTTACAAAGAATCAAAAATTAATATCACTTTGTAAAGCTGTAAATTTGCGCGCTAATTCTTTTCGGCGAAATACTTTTGGTGGCGTTTATTTTATAACTCTTACACGGTCTTGTATTCGCACCGTACGCATTATATTTCAATTATTATTTAGCCAGTATTTCTAAAAATTCATACGCACTAAACTTATAAATAGTTTATCCCTGAGGGGAACCCCCTAATTGCATACATTTGAAAATCAAATGCCACTCGAATTGCGAAGCCTAATACACTACCTTTCTGGCGACACGTTTTTATAGTGCGGTATTAAATAAAAGATGACAGACTCATTAAATAAATTATTTACGTTTGCAATTAACTAACAAATTAGACCTTTGAAGACTAATATTTTCATTAACGAATAAAAACAAAATTAGGTAAGGGTCATTATCAAGAAAAAGGGGATTAACCTAGAAAGGTCTAGATGCAGAAAATAAACATAAATTTCTAAAAGGGTAAATTCTTAAGCAGTTGAAGAACATTGAGATAAATATAGATACAAATTAATTTTATTGATTTATTCTGGAATAATTACAACGGCACTCGATTACGTTATAATAAAGAGTAAATTGAAAGACTTTTTTTTTATCTATAATAGATATCTTAACCTTGTCCTTAAAAGTACATTCAAGCTTGAAACAACTCTTATCGCTACTCCCTACAGTTACGCCCTCTAGTTTCCTTTGAACTATTTTTAATTATAATTTTGGGGTTAAAACGCCTAAAATAAAATTTTTATAGATCTTGAATAATGATTTATTTTCTATTACTATAATATTTCGTCCGTTACTTTTAGAAATAGAAATTTTATGTAGTATATCAGACAGCGTAGGAGATATCCTTAAGCGCTTTTTCGGAAAGTGTTAATAGCTATGACAGAATCGAACTCAATTATTGAAGATGATTCCTGTCGTATGGCGTTCCGCATTGGGAGATTTTATAAGAATGGACTTTTAACCACCAGTACAAAGGCGACGTTTAAGAAGGACTTAACCACCAGTACAAAAGCGACGTTTAAGAAGGACAAATATTTAATACACATTGAGAATAAACCAAAACAGTTATGTGCTAAATTAACGCTGGTTACCTGAATTAATTTTATTCTACAAAGGAGACATAACAATGCACCAGTTAGCTTATACTGGTGAGGGGTTGGTTGTAGAAAACCATACACAACTCTTTTTAAGGGTGTACTTTCACTTAATACTCTTACACCTACCTGGTTAGGTCTTTGAACCTTCTGTCTAATAAAAAGTTGTTGAACGCCAACCATCTGGATTTCAGTCTCCCTAAAAAGCGCGTGTTGCAACAGACGATGTTAATGATTCTTTTGGTAATATAGATCGTTGGAGTCTTGTGTACATCGCACACGTTTTTCTCACCTACTATTTTTTAAATAAATACAAATAATAAGAAAACTCGAAATCGGTCGCCTAATATATATTATCCAAACATGAATATCACAGTATACAGCAAACACAACAAAAAACGAAGTTTTACACCTTAATTGGCAAAATATGCGTGTATCTAGAAAAAAGAACATCTTAAATTTATCAATTATAGCTACTCAACCAAATTAACTGGTGGATATAAATTTATGCGGATATAATTATGGTGCTTTTTTATGTACGAATTTCCTGTTTGTAATACACTTTTAACTAAGCGTACTTCAACGTAGAAGTCCTTTTAAAGAAAATAAGTTTTATACAACCAATTATTAGATATACATCAGCATGAAATGTTTAGCAGGCGGATGACAAAAATTCAATGGCTTATACTGCCCTACTAAGCTCAGAAACGGTAACTGACTTGCGAATTGTTTTAAGATAATTGATGTTTTAAGTTTTTGGACCTGCCAACTGTATTTATTGACATAATTATATAAAAATTGCTATAGTTGCTGTATGTGTTTGTAGTATTTTAATGCTTTTCTGATACATTTAAATAATTACTTATTTCTTAACTAGAATGTAGATATTGCTATTTTAACTAATGTTTTTAGTTATAATACTAAGGCAATTTTGCGTATCCTTTTAAAAGTAATGAGATATCAATTATTATTCATTATTATTATAAACAAAAATTTATGACGACTGTGGAATTATAGAATCTTTTAGCATTCAAGCAACAGAAAATAAAATTCTTTTTAATAAAAATTTGGGAAACATAAAATAGAGTATACTAAATTTAATAAAATACCACACATTTCAATGTGCACTGTATGGAATATTCTATAAATCATTTTCTTCATCGGAATTTACTGCAGCAGCTTCTGTAGCAAGGATGGAAGTCTATTGGTTGGGATTATGTTGTTGTGTCTTTTAATTATATTAATAATACCATGCCGTCGCTCACGAGAAATACCTTTGCATTGAACGTGCCAATTAGCATTGATATTGCACTTTTCATAACTTTAGCATTAAGAAAGTTTAGTGGTAACAGTGGTTTCTCATAGTCGTTCTTATACGATAGACTCATTTTATCACGTTGTGCAGTATTCTAAACGATATCGTGCAAATAAACTTTATTATTCCTTAGTTTAAATTTTGAACTTACATCTTTTCAATCAAAACAGTCGTTCAATTCCATGTCTAGCACATTTACTCTGGAAAAATTGGCATTTGAAACCGCTTTTATAAAATTGTTGAAATCATAGATTTTGTTCAACTTCTTCATGGATTGCTCAACTTGGTGGTGGAATGAATCCGCGGACATAAATGAGTGCCCTGGCTCAAAATTTTAATAATTATTTCTTGAGCATTAATATTTGATGAATTTACAATTTAAACAAGAAACACAGAAATGCCCAGTTCTTGTTTTGAGCGGCACAATTGTCTACCTACAGCACTACTTTGTTTCGGTTTTTGCTCTAAGAAAAACTTGTAAAAAGCGCTAATTATTTCTTCCTTTTTACGACCTCTGATAGCTTCGTGCCAAATTGCTACAAATAGTTTTAACAATTTATTTTTTGTTCCTTCTGGAACAAAGCTCTGGTTAAAAGCAATTAGTCTGCTAGAAAATATTACGGTTTTAAACATTTCACACCTTGGTAGCATTAGGATTTTTTGTCAACTGATAAATATACCTCGCTGTAGGTTGAATTGTGCCGACAGCACTCTATAAAGAAGTCTAGCTTGTTCAACTTTTTTAATACGAAGTTGGTGTTTTCCACATACATAGTAGTCTAAACACGAGTTTTCCTTAGAATGCTCATGCAAATTGAAATACTCACACTGTTCACATTCCTCATTCCCGAGTTTCACAAATAATATATTTCGTTTTTTTTTAAATGGATCTGTAAAGCTCATACGAACAAAAATTTGGATTCTTAGAAATAAAGTCATCAAACAAAAATTTGTACAGACATATCACTAGACAAATATCTGCGTGATGGTGCATGCTCACGTCGATAGTGTGAAATTGTTGACTTGAAGGATTCAATGTGTTCAATAATCATATCATAATTGTTCTTGTTTGGTGGAATCAGTCCAAATCTCTTGTCTTTTCTAGGAGTAACAACAGTTTTTTTTTAATGTAGTTTCCAAAATTTTGTCGTTGCTTTTTTTTGTAACCCAAAGTAGGAAAAAAAAATGTTTTACATATGCAGACAGATTGTCCATTTTTATTTTTCAAAAAAAACTTTTTGCTTGATGTTCTACGAGAATTTTCACCAACGGTTTTTCTTTTCACGCCACTAATTATTACGCATCCTATGACAAACTTTTTTTGATCATGTCGACTCATCATCCAAAATTGATTATTTACATCATTTGTTCTTGTATAGTTAATCTTTTGGTTGCATACTTTTTTGCATTTATTACCTCATCCTTCAAGTACATTATGATTATTCTTCGTTTCCTCGCGCTTTTTTTTCTTGTTGCAAGTAAGGAAACAAACCTTTTTCTTTTTCTTGGGACATCTTTCTTCGTATAGTCTGTTTCAATTTTATAAATATCGCTGCTTGTGCTCTTGTTCTTTTGTTTTTCCTTGTAACGTGTTGATTTTCTTTCTTTCAACACTTACTATTTTTGTATTGCCGAACGCATCTTTAGTAAACACTCTGTATATACATTTTCCTTTTGTACAAATTTATATTAATTTGGGTTGTCAAGCATTTGTCTATTATTTATTTAATGATTTAAATTGATTGGTTGCTAGCTAACTAAAGAGGGGTGCAAGTTTTAATCTCTACTCTTTTCATTATCGGCGACACGACACAACTTTGTCTTCGATCGTGAACAACGTAAGTTGAAAGATACGTACGCGATTTTTGCAAAGTGCTACGGAATACTGGATTTGACATAGTGGCCGTACAATTTATAATCCTACACTTTTGGTGGATCTCCGTACACTTTATCTACGGTGAAAATATTTATATAGAGTTTTGGCTGGTGCACGAGTTTTCACTGTTAAACAGATATCTGGTCTGGATTGATAAAAATAGGCATATGGTTTTTTAGCAAATTTATTTTGCTGTAATTTTTAAGGGAGCTGATTGTCGTGTTATTTAGTAAACACGAATCGTAAGTACACGTATTAAATTCATTAACTAATTTTTATTCTTTTAGGGCTTCTTCTTCTTGTTCTTATTCTTGTCGTATCTCTTGTGGATAAATTTAGTTTATGCTGGACAGATGTTTTGGGATTTCCGGCTGTTGCGCTTGAAGAGTACAGTATCACACATTGGTTATCGTATGAGCGATCAAATTTGGAGAACGCAACTTTTCATTTGTTATGAACATTTCGGAATTTTATGGTTATTTGGCGTAATCCGTGCAGGCATTTTAATTTGGAAGAAATTCGTATTTTTATATCCTTTAAACACAGTAATCTGGAGGTAGTAAGCTATGCAAATACTTAATTTTCCAGTTTTGTAAAGTCCGTTAATTTTATTTATGAAATTGAAAACAACATCAAATTTATAGCTAAGATCTTGCACTGTAACATTTATTTAAAGCGTCAAGGCTTTCCATTTTGTAAAAGGTTTATATTGGAGAGTTGTTCCAAGATCGGGTTTGCACCTAAGATAATTTACTGGTTTATGTGTACTCAAAAAGCAGGTCACGAAATTGCATTTTTAGTAAAGACTATTACCTACAAAAACAAAAGTAAAGGTAAATTATTATAAAAGTTCTCAAAATTTTACCTTGAGCGACTTAGTATTGTTGATTGGTAAAAAGTGATATTTATTCAATATATAGACAGGGTTTGATAGGACAGTTAATAAGTTCTGAAACTGTTAAAATTAAGAGGATAATATACATAGTGTTATTTTCAACCTTAATAATTATTGCTCTCTGAATACTTATCTCGTTGCTAAGCATTTTTTTGAGAGTGATTGAAGACGTCACTTTCAGTATTTTGAGCTTTAGGGTTTCCATGCAGTCTTCTGGCACCCAATATTATCTTAACATTCGTTTTTGGCTTCAAGTTTGGTCTCCATGACCCACGACCTAGCCAAGTCGAGTTAGCGGGGAAACCTCATTCTATTTCACCGTGTCTGGCGACTGCCTTTTCCCTGGGAGATTGGAAAAGGGGTGACATCTTTTTCGAGATAACTATTAAAAAATTGGTTGTCATGAATGATTGTTTCAGCGTTATTTATTTCCTCTGTAGGTTGATAGTCTGGGTCATCATCATCTGCACCACTATTATTATAATATTCACTATCAGTTGATTCTGTTACATTTTCTTCTACAGTGTTAGTAGCACCAATGGCTAGTTGATCATCTGGTTGTTCCTCTCCGTATTCATCAAAATCCTGTATTTGAATATCTTCAATAACATTGAAGCTATCATCAGGTTCGACCTTAAGTAATGCGTTAAAGAGTTCTGCATAAACACATGCTTCAGAAGCATTGCAGTCAGATAGACAGTTGCAATCTAAAGCTAAAGAATTTTCTAAAAAAAAATTTTTAATAAGGTGTATCAAATTTAATAAATTTTAAATAATTTACTTCATACGTGGTAGTTTTAACAAAATGTAGAAGAGAATTATTGTATGGATATCATAATTGTAGTCCACTCATTTTGATACACCTATTAATGAAAAAAAAAGGCTATTATATAAACACTTACCGATGTTTTTTTCAATCATAGTAGTTTTGTTTTGCAGAAATCCCTAAACAATTGATATTTGTTGAAATTGGAGCTTCGACTAAGTTCGCTTCATATAGGACTGGCGGAAATACATTATTTTTTGGAAGGAGTCTATTTTTTTCCTCTTCATTACATTGTTGTCGTCTTTTGAGCTACTATTAATGTGGCTTTCAATTTGATTAGCACCCTTTACCATACTCATCATTAAACTTGTTCTTTTAGAGTACATTATTAATCTATAAAACAAATATAGGGTTATAAATTATTCTTGAAATGTTAAATACCTTCAAAAACTTCCCTTTTTATTACAGCCCACTATTTTTAAGAAAGTACAGAAAACGTGTTTGTTTAGTCACTAGTATTTACATTATACAAGTTAACAGGATATGTGTAATGTTATTAAGAAAAATAAAAGCTTACCAACACACCCACGCTTCGTGAATTGCCTTTACAGTTTATTGTATTCACTAACGGTTTTACTAAAAAACGCGCCAAACGATTGCAAGAAACTAGGGTATCTGAAACGTAAATACACAATGCTTAGGTATTTATGCAGTAAGTTTATTTTGCTAATGTAAATTAGCAGTAACTGCTGTAGATACCTCTCTATCGCCTTAGTGTATACTACTTACTGCTACATGCTTTAGGATATTGTTGAATATTTATCTAAAGTTGTAGTTACCGTTAAAAATAATTGAGTTTTAAGTATAGTTACCGCTGTAAAATCGTAGTAGTAGACGCATTCTATGCCACACATTCACAAAATGTCTATACGTTAAAAGCCGATAAAAATGCAGTTACCGCTTCTTGGCTTAGGAGGGCAGTATGGATTTACTGATCTTGTATAAAGCTGAAGCTACCTTATAGTGCAGGATAAAAGGGGTTGTAAGTAATCAACCAATCCAACTTTGCATTGAAGGAAAGCATCCACCACACGATCAGGTTCACCTCTAACAGTAACTGGTAATCCGCGTTTACATTCGCGTTTAAGTACTTGTTTCTCTAACAATTCCGAGTATTAACTTTGTCACTTGAAAATATTTAACCTTTAACCCGTACGGCGATGGTTGAGTGTTAATCGAATAAGTGACGATAAAAGGCTCGACTGCTCCCGACCAAAGTGTTGTGTTTTTACTTTTTAAGAATGGTTCTTCTGTGCGGAATAGCACTTTAGCTGCCAAGGATCATTCTCAAAAATTCAATGTTTATTTTCATCCGCACACGTTCAGGAATACGATACAAAAGGGATTAGAACAAAACACAAAAACAAAGAACTTGTCGGCTTGTCTAGCTAGTACAACCTATTGTAGTTTAGTTTCAAAAAAACATTTTAGACGGTTGCATAGTAAGGAACGACGATATGAATGTAATAGATGTGGTTATCTGCAATTCGGAGTAGTCACTTGAAAGTGCAAATACGAACGACTATATAAATACAATTTATCTATTTAATCAACATCAATAAAAGTGGTTTACAAAGTCAAAAACGTACACATACTTAAGAACGGCCATTTGCATGTGCAATTTGTGTAACTACTTCAAAATTGAAGAAATCATTTTTTTATCAAAATAGAAAAAACCATTGCTTAATAGTGAGTGAACAGAGTAAAATTGTTACCAATAAGTGAGTGCTAAATTCAAACCAATTTTTCTTTCCATTTTGTGTAACTAGTAAAAAATATTTTCAATAAGTTTTGTGAATTAGTCATTTATCTGACAGATGTCAGCGACATTAAAAACTTACACGAAAACTTCATGTAAAAAGAAAGAACCAAATAATCCCTATGATTGCACCTTGTGCGGAAGACCAATTTTACAAAATCAGGATTACCAAAACATAAAGGTAGTAATATTTGTAAAAAGAAACAGGCTTAAAAACAGATAAAGACGGTAAAGATCATGGTAAAATTTATTACTGTGACATTTCCGGTGCGGTTAAACTAATATCTCTAACTTATACCAGCACCTTTTAATGAACAAACTTGAAAGAAAACATCCAAGAGCCTCTTTTTTAACTGAACACACTTTTTACAAATTAATCAACTTCAACATTGCAAGTCACAAAGGAAGCAATAAAATCATTTCGCACCAGTTGAGCCAGGACTCGATTGTATTCGACCATCACATTTTCAGGATCTTTTACGCTTTGCTTCAAACAATGAAAGAAACGATCTTTTTGTACCTTTAACATTATTATGCAACCTAATGCTATTGGGTTTGGTTATAAAAGAAATCTATCTATGACTATATGAATGCGTATTAAAAAAAAAGGATGGTGATTTACGTCCAATATCTGTTGGTTCTTTCTCCCATCTTGCTGCAAAACTTGCATGCACAAAAATTAAAGATAAACTAACTTCCCTGTTTTGGCCAATTCAATTTGGTTTTGACACACGCGATGGATATGAAATAGTCGCTCATTATGCAAGTTTGTTTATTGAACCTATTTCAGAGAACGAAGAAGAAGTAGTATAAAAATTAACTTCAAAAATGCTTTCAACACTATTCACACAAATAAAACGTTATATTTAGCTAATTTACACATTCCGATATTACTTCCCTTCATCAAACAGTGTTATGAGTTCTCCTCATTTTTAAATTTTGGATCAAACACCTATTTTATTAGAAAGAGGGCTTCAACAAAGAGATCCCCTAGGCCCACCGCTTTTCTGTTTGGTATACAAATATGACATTTTCCTTGACATTGCCAACAACCCACTACACATTCTCTTCTCCAGCAGAGCTTTGACTCAATTGCTAACGGAGCACGGTAAATTCCGTAACGCACTGTATCGATTCCACCTAACCCATTCTCCATTCTGTCCCTGCTCCGACTAATTACACTTAGAATCCCCAACCCTGTCCCCTAGGTACGCAGCTACAAGTAAATTTTAAGACGCAATTCACCTAGACTCCTACTCTTCACTTCCCACCATAAGTTTCCTAATTTCTAATTATCCACAAGAACTAAACTTATTTCTTAAAGAAATCCTACTCACCAAACCATCACTTTCTTAAACAGGCAGACCCGACCCACATTACATTTTTCCTTACAATCCATAGTTACCTATTACCCCGAGGTTACCAAAGTCAACAACGACAAGAACAAGAACTCATAAACTCCAACTAAAGAACAAATTTATTTGTCATTTATTATTTATTTCTGTTTTCTAGAAATGTCTCCTATCTATTTAGAATTTACGGTTAGGAAAAGCTTAAGGCACAGGAATAGCCAACGATAATTGTGTACTATTCAACGAGCGAGAAAGCCATTACTCATTTGGAAGGTCTGCGCCGGGAGCCCGTTAGGGCGAGCAGCGTAATCCGAATGAGTAATGGCCATAACTCGCGAGTAGAGTACTATAATTTCCCCACGACTACACAAATATTCATTATCAGATATTTTCCAAACGTTTTACCTATTATCACAAGCCCTGACAAACAAAAATTTATATGTCAAAGTGTAACAACCTACTCCCCATGATACGAAAATTATACTTTGCGGATTGAAGAATGAAGGTTTGCACTGATTTGTTAGAGGTGTTGGACTATGATCATAATTCACGACCTGGATTTACTGATTGGTTAAAGGTGTTGGATTATAAATTCATATACACCTACAGAATAATGCGTACTATTATTGACACATTCTTAAATGCGTAAGAAACGCATTACTGGATAGTCGTAGGAAAAGAACGTTAAAATCTGAAATGAAATTAAACCTGTTATCTCCAGATGATAAGGCACTTGTTATTAGTTTCTGGTCACTCGTACAAAATGCCATATAATTTAATTTGTAGATTACTAGATACTAAATCTGAATATATGCTTAATATTTCTCTGTTGTCAAAATTAATGAGTTGACAAGCACTTCTTTGTAAGCTAAAACTGAATATCTATTGTTGAAGTCAAAGTTTTTAAATCTCCTTTTGTAAAATGTCATCAGTATCTGATATATACAGCTCTAGTGGAATGCTAAAGCATAGAAATCAAAAATATTTGAAAATTGAATCGGTGCTTGCCGATCGTGTTTGTGATATGTAAATACGTAAATGTTTTTGTAAGACAAATTCTAAACAATAGAGTAATTTTAATTTTAATAGATAGTTGTTTTTATTGCCATACGTTCGAGGGTTCAAACTTTTGATTCAATGATAGTAAAAAGGAACTAATAGAAAAGTTGCCGATTTCGCAAGCACGTGCTTGTGCAGAGTTGTTAGCCCACACGAGGCCCTTAGTGTGGTTTGTTTTATAATTCATGTTTTTATTCAAACTATTATTTTTTTGAACGCATATAATGTGGTAATTTAAATTTGTGTTTTTCTTTCAGGATGGTTCAGGGTAAGAGTGGATGAATAGCTTTTAAGCCGTCGTGTTTTCTTATTGTTTTATAATAATTTGTTCGTTCGGGTTGAATGCACGGAGTCGTTGCTGAGTATTCATGTCTTACTCTCACATATCTTTGTTTATAGTAGTATCTTAATGTTAGACGTGGTGGTGCTATCTTGTTTATTTTGTATTAGTTTACGTTTTTATACTCTCCAAGACGAGTTCTGTTTGATTATTACCCTAGGTTCGTTTGTCAGGTTCTTGATTATCGATTGTGCCGGAACCTTAAACCTGGTCAACCACTTAATAAAGGAAAATATTGTCATATTCTAAGCGGCACTGGTATTAATAATTGGTGATTCAATGATAATAATGTATCTTAATTCTGGTCGAGATCACATTAGCCATTCGATACCTTATTTAAAAATCTAATTAAAAAACTAGTCCTACAAATATCGTAACTGTGTAACGCTAGTACGTTATTTAAGCATATATTAGTCAATAGAAAAGAATTCATCAATTTCAGTTAGTTATGAAAATACCCTAAAAAATGTATAGAAGCTTTAGTAGTTTATTTTAATAACGTAGCTGTTTTATTATAATATTAAAGTAAGACACAGAAATAAACAGGGAAGAACCTATCTGATATTAAATACAACCGGCAATAAATGCTGGGATTTTACACTTCTCGTATTAACTTAGGATAGGTACCGACCTATTTCGGTAAATAACCAGCCTAGGAAAGTGTATTCGTATACATTCACACGAGTTCAAAGAAAATGAAACCATGGTAAATTACTACAATAGAAATAAACTTGTAAATTTATAGTCATAAAAATATGGTTGCAAACATAAACAAACGCACTTCTTTCAAATGTATGAGAACCAGATGATTATAGACATAAACAGAAGACATGGAACTCAAAAATAGGACAGTTTTAGACCCATGATTTGTGTGAACGAGAAAAAATTGAGTAATCCCTGAAATATTGTAGATTATAAATAACTACAGTACCTTTGCCGTTGTTTGTATATACTATCTTATACACTGTGTACGTCCTCCAATAAGTCGTTTAACGTAAAATATCACGCAGTTCGGGAGAGTATTGCTGATAGTCCAGAAACATCAATTAGCCAACGTGGTCAATAATTGGGCATTTTGACAAGCTTTCTAGGGCGCATTCTCATTAAAGATTTGTATCTTTGCACTTATAAAATTTAATTAATTCAAGAACTGAAATCTACTGACCACACACAGTGAGTAAAGTTCGTTATGGAGCAACAACACGTGGATACTTATTTTTCGAACAAAATCATCTTCAGCGGTGTAACTTAACGACGTTATACTTATTTTTTTGGGATTTTTTCAAATCTAAGTTTATGACCAACAAGCCCACGATCATGCATGCCCGAAAGAGGAAACGAAGCAAAATTCAGCAACTTTTCTGTAAAATCATTATGGAAAATTTCGACAAGAGTGCGTGTGCCAGCAAAACCGTGAAGGTTCTTTACCCGGTATATACTACTCCATACATACCCTATACTGTATACTTTATGAATCAATAAATAATTTACAATTTTTAATTAAAAATTTGCGTTTTCTATTGAAATTAATTCTTGAATAAATTTTGCGACTCGCTTTAGTAGTACTTAAAAAAAAATTATTAAACAATCCTTTTTAAGCATACTAACATGCAAATAGTTACAATATTAATAAAATACATTAAATTATAATGAAAAAGAAAAAGTAATGTTTATGATCGCTAATGAGAATGTAGTTCATAGAATAACACATACGATTTCTTACTTGCTAGTGCTGTAGAAGATATAGTGCTTTACCATGGAGTCATTGTATTCATGCCATGCAAATAATATAAATGTCGACAGCGTGCTGTATAATGTCCTCTATACGCCGTCCCACTGTTATTTAATATTGCATATAAATTGTAAATACACTTCCTGAACAGTTTTCGGTAGTAAAATCTATCATATTCAAATCGTTTATTGGAAAATTTATGATTGTGGAGAGTTTCACTCTAAGTTTTCTGGTAGGTGAAAAGCGTTTTAAATGTACTTACTAATAATATTTTAGAAAATTTCTGTTTGGATAAGGATGTTGTTCAGTTTCTGTTTTTTAGATTTTGTACATGTTGTTTCTCATCTCTATCTAATGGTATCTGTTTAATCAAATAATCTAAACATTGTTGTAATCTTAATTGCTCAACATCTTGGGGTATAGAAAGTGATAAATCCCAAAATGGATGCAAATTAACAGAACAATATCCACAATGTGTACAGCGTAATGTAGATCTTAATTGTCGTGCAAAAACATCCAAAACTTTAAAATTTTCCGTTCTTAAATAATATTGCCAGGCTTCGGAAGCTTCATCATGGTCATTGAGTTTCTCATCTATTTCTGCAAAAATAGACATGGGTTTGTTAATAGCCTGATAGATGTCCTTGTGTAAGCCTTCTAATATATAACGTAGAAACTGTTGTTCATCTTGTTAATAGTTGCCTATAAAAGTAGGTGCAAAATATTTAATTTGTGGCTTTAAATTGATGATATTAGATTCTCCGTCGCAAATCTTTAAAGCATAGCTCCTTTATCACTTGCCAGAAAGCTTTAACGAGAGCTCCTTTCATGTTAGATATATTAAAGTACTTTGTGAAGATATCGTTTCTAATATAGTCTAATAGTAACTTTGTATTTTTCTTGATTATCTTTGGGAATTAAACCACTCATAGTTGTTAAAATATTCTTTATATACGTTTTGATCCATGACCTAGGATCGTTGTCAAAATTTTAAAAACTATTAGTGGTTATTCCCAAAGAAGAACAAGAAAAATACAGAACAAACTACAACAAACATACAGGAATATTAATTAATAACTTTGTATTTGAGAGACACTGTATTATAAAGTTCATAAAACAAGTACAACCGATATTCTTTAATCCATTCAAACTTAAATTTTGAATAGGATTTGAAAAATGATGTGATTTCTCATAAAAAAATTGGTGTCTAATGAATTTTTAATATCATCAAAATTGTTAGATTCAATGTAAAAGTCGTAATGTCATTTAATTTAAATGAGAAATTGTAAAACGATATGTTTTTGGGAGAAGTAATTTCATTTGTTGAAATATCGTTTAAATTTTTATTGCTTGTTTTTGGATTATAATTAATAATGTCTTTTGAGCAGTGCTAGAAAAAGTTCGTCTAAGGATTTAGCAGGTAGAATGGTACCTAGAACAGAGGCAGCGTTACCTTGTTGAATTGCTATACTAACTCTTCCTAGCAGAGAAGCTGTACCTCTTGGATCAAATGAGCATTCTATGATTATTTTCTACATCTTTCAAAAATTGAAGTGCAATCGAACCAAACACGCCAAAGGTTTCAATAGCGATAGAATAAAATAAATAAAATTCTGACGAATTTGAGTATTTTTTAATTATAATGTGTTCGCCATAAAAAGCTGCAGCACTTGAGCTTTTGGGGAATGTGATTCTGCTAATGTATGATTGTAGATAAAATCCCCCACTGCTGACTTTTCACATTTCCAAGGGATTAGGGTCATACCATCAGGTCGTTTGCTATTGCTTCTAAATATGTTTATAGGTTCCAACATCATCATCATCAACTCTTCCGGCCTAGAAATGGTTGGACACGAACCCTCATTGTTTCCTAGTCTGAACCAACCTACATATTTCCCTGAAATTTGCACAGTCTGCATCTATCACTATCTGTGTGCAAAAGTCTGATCTCGGTCTACCTCTTCCTATCTTTTGCTATCTCTGCTTGTAATATATCCTGTACTATTCCCCAGAAATGCCTTAGAACGTATCCTATCCTTCTATTTCTCCTATTTTTTTCGTTTTCCACAGATATCTTCATTCCTTTTGTATTTCAACAACCTATTTGTTATTAACTTTGTCTGCTCATGCTACCATCCTCATACATCGGAAGCACAACATTCTAGAAGGCTTCTATCTCTTTCTGTCTGCTTTTCCTACTACCCTATTTCATAGATGTACTGTGCTGTGCTCCACACTATGCTTTGAACAGTTTTCTTCTTGTATCTATGTTCGTTGTCTTTGAACATAGCTGCTGTTCTCTCTTGTTTGATGCAGTTCGGTCACCTTCTATTGTTTTACAGTTATATACTCTACTTCCCCGATATTCAGTTGTATGTGAAAGGGGGTAAGCAGCCTTTGGCTGCCAAAATCCCCAGCACTTGAACCTTTGTCGAATTAATAGTTTTTCCAATTTATCCTTTTGCACAATCAACATTAGTTGGAAATATTTCACAACCAACACCTGTGGTTGTTTATAATAATCATCAGATTTAAGAGCACTTATTTTATCGTCATTGGGTTTTACGTCTTGAAACGGGTTGGACTTGTACCTCAGCTTATTTATGTTCTGAGCTAGCCTGCACAGTTCCCTGTAATTTTCCCAACAGCCTATATACGCCCTATTTCACCGAGATTCAGTTGCATGTAAAGGGGGTTAAGCAGCCTGTGGCTGCCAAGGATCCCCTAACACTTAGACATTTGCCACATTGATAGTTTTCCAGTAAATCCTTTCACACAATTAACATTAGTTGAGAGTATTGCAAAATCAATATCTGTAGTTGTTTATACTAATCACCATATTTAAGTACAGTAATTATTATTGTCATTAGTTTTTCCATCTTGCGACTGACTGGAAACGTACCTCCATTGATTTCTATTCTGAGCTAACCTACACATTTCCCTGAAACTCTTACAGCCTTCATCTTTCAATATCTGTGTGTAGTAGTCTAACCTAGGTCTACCTCTACTTCTCTTTTTTCCTATCTATGCTTCTAATATACTCCGCACTATTCCCTCATGCCTTAGTATGTGGCCAACCATCGTATCTCTCCTAGTTTTTTACTGTTTCCCACATACTTCTTTCTTCCCCTACCATTTCTAGTACCTCTTTGTTCTTAACTTTGTCTGTCCATGAAATCTTCATCATTCGTCTGTAGCACCACATTTCAAAGGCTTCTACCTTTTTTCTTGTCTGCTTCTCCTACTGTCCAGGCTTCACAGCCATACAGTGCTGTGCTCCATACATATGTTTTAAACAATCTTTCCTTGTTTCTATGTTTGAGCACAGTAGTTTTCTTGTTAAATATAGCACGACTTTGTGCTAATCCCAACTTGCGATATTTTACTACCTAGGTAGCAGAAATCCTTAACCTCTTGTAAGTTCTCGTTACCTATTTGTATTCTTGTTTTTGATTTATTTTTCCCTCTTACATACTACAACTTTAGTTTTATTTTTGTTAATTTTCATATCACATCTCTCTGTTAGAACTGTTTCCATTTCATTAACAGCAGCTTCTAACTATTCTTTATTAGACACTAATACCGCTATATCATATGCAAATCTAAGCATTTCAATCTTTTGTTCCTGCATATTAATTCCAAATGTTTTCGTGTATTTGATAGTCTTCATTGCCTCTTCTATGTACAAGTTAAAAACTAATGGGGCACATCCCTGTCTCACCCTTTTCCTAATATTTAATTCTCTACTTTCTTGCTCTTATTCTATTACCGCTGTTTGCTCTTTGTATAAGCTATGTACTATCCGTCTATCCCTAAAACTCATTTCAATCTTTTTGAGTATGTCGAATATTTTGTTCCATTTTACATTGTCGAATGCTTTTTCCAAATCCACAAACTCTATATATACGCTTTCCCCCTTCTCTATTGTTCCCTCAACTTCGGAGCTAAACTAACCTCCCGTGTTCCCCAGTTTCGCTTAAACCCAAATTGATCTTCTCCCAGTATTTCTTCAGCTCATTTTTCCATTCGTCTTTGTACAATTGTAGTTAATATTTTTGAAACGAGTGCGGTCAAACTTATTTTTCGTAAATTTTCACATCTTTCTGCGCCTCTCTTTTTGGTATAGTTACTATGATGTTACGTTTGAAATTTTTGGGTATCTCGCCTCTCCCATACATATAGCTTACAAGTCGGAAGAGACGCTATGTTACTGCTTGATCATCGGCTTTTAGAGTTTCTGCTTGCACCTTATCTGTACCCGGCGCCTTACCATCTTTCAGGCTCTTTAATGCTAATTCAAACTCATCTCTAAGTATAGGATATCCCAGGTCATCATGTTCAATGTTTGACTCCTGTTCTAGTGCTGTTAGTTTCTCTCCTGAATATAAATTCCCTATATATTCCTGCTATCTAGCTACTTTCTCTACATTTTCTATAATGAGGTTTTCTCCTGCGTCCCTTATATTTTTGCTATATGGTTTTATATCCTTAGAATTCATTCTAATTAATTTGTATGTATCGTCTGTCTTTCCTATTTCCATCTTATTTTGTGCCTCTTTGCAGTTTTCATCAATCCATTGTTCTTTAGCTTTTCTGCATTTGCGAATAATTTCTCATTCTATGGCTTTGTATCTCAATTTTCCTGCTTTATCTGATTTGTATTTTTGTCTTTCTTCTATTAAATTGAAGATATCCTTTGTTATCCATGGTTTCTTGTTACCCCAGAATATCTCTGGCCGTCATGTCTAAGCTGGACTTAATCTTATTCCATTCTGTTGCTACTTCCTTAGTATCAGAAATTTTCCCGTTATCCTTCAGCAATTCATTTGATTTTTTCAAATCTTTTGTGGATATCTTTACCTTTTAGCTTCTCAGAGTCAAAGTGCCTTTTTCCGTCTCTCTTTTTCAGATTCTTAAATTTAAGTGCGGCCTACATAATTACGATGTTGTGGTCAGTGTCTATGTCTGCTTCCGGGTAGCTTCTACAGTCTTTTACTTGATTTCTAAACCATTGTCTAACAATAATGTAATCTATTTGATATCTTCCTATATCTCCTGGCATCTTCCACGTGTATCTTCTTCTAACATGAAGTTGAAATAATGTATTTGTGATGGTTAACTTGTTCTTGTCGCAAAATTTTACCTGCCTATTTCCCCCGTCATTTCTCGTACCTAAACCAAATAAACCTACTATCGCTTCTTCCCTTCCCTCACCTACCACTGCATTAAAATTCTCCGTCATTATTAAATTTTCATGTCCTTTTACGTATCTTAGTATGTCTTCGATATCTTTGTATGTCGCCTCTACCTCTTCCTCACTGTAGCTAAAGCTGGGCATGTATACTTGTATTGTAACTGTATTTACTGGTTTAGATTCAAATCTAACCATAAGTACTCTTTCCTTCTTTTGTAAGTAGTTTTCTACACGTCGTCTTATCTTTTTTCGCATAACTATTCCCACACCCCAATTTTCTACCTCTGATCCTGTATGAATTAGCCTGAAGTCTCCACTCCAAAAATTCCCCGCCTCTGGCCAGCGGACATCGCTGATTCCTACTATGTCTAGTGATAACCTATTTATTTCGAGTTTCAGGTTCTCTAGCTTACCTACTTGTTTCATGCTTCTGACATTTCATGCTCCGACTCGTAGAATGTTTACGGATTTTTTCTATACTTTCGGATCACATCCCCCGATGTAGTCCCCTCCCGCAGATCCGAATGGGGAACTTTTACTTCCGTAATTTTTTACCCCAGAGGATGTCATCATCATTAATAACAATTTCAGTACGCTGTGTACTTGGGAGATAATGTGGTGGTTTCCCGTTTTCTTCCACATCGCAGTAGTGTGTCTTAGAATGTAATACCGACCCCTATAGTCTCTGCCACTTTAAGTACCGAAAAGGTGCTGCCCTCTTTCGGGGACCTGTCTTAGTCTGGTTCCTCACTAAAGACCTCACTAATTTGGGTAAACCTATAGTTCGGCTCTTTAGCTCATTGAAACGCGCAAGCCATTCTACCTGTTCTAGTATTTTAGAACGTCGTCAAGGTGCAGGTTCGTTCAGAATGGCTATATAACTTCCAACATAGCAGGATTTTTGCTGAAACTAAAGCCAGTCGAATTATGTTATTGACAACTCTGTGGCCAGAATTTCGACTTTTAATTAAACGGCAACTCAATAAATGTGTACCTGATTGATCTACAATACTATCACATCCACATGTATAAGGAATGCATAAGATTGTTCCAAGTTTGAGTCCGACAGCAATCCTGAAAGATTGATCGTCTAAAAGAGTGCTTGAGATAGGAAGAGGTAGGCTATTCAACCAAGTACTAGCATGTTTTGGAGAAACTGCTTGGATTCTAGCCTTGTCTTTGTTTGTAGTAGCTACTTCAAGCACATTTTAGAATAAAATGTCTAATAGAGGTTTGTGCCATTCTTTTGTAGTGATTTGTATTTAACTAGGTACAGCATTCTTTTTTTGTTTTGCAAAACTAATGTATTTTACCCGAGGGGCAAACCGCTGATCAAAATTTGTACACCTAATACAAAAATTGCATGATATACAAAATCATTCAATATTTAATGCATAATTCAAGGTAATATCCGTAACTCGAAAGTAATACACGTAATTCAAAAGTAATACAATGTAATACAGAGTAATTCACTGCAATATATTGTAATTCAGAGTAATACAATGTAATTAGCTCTATAAGTCGCCTCCACCGACAAAAAAATCGAAGATCTTTTTTAACATTTTTTCAAATCCGAACTGAAAAAACTCATCTAGAGAAACTCAAGAACATTTCCTGAGAAACAGAATTTAAAAGAACAATTCACAAAATAGTTACAACACACGCGCACGCGCACGCACACGTGCCGGGAAGCATGCACGCACACAAAACATTCTAAAATTAAATATAGTGAATATCTTGACATACGAAGTAATACAGTTTTATGTTGGGCACAAATATAAAAACGATTTGGACAAGATATGTATACATTTTTTATATCCTATGTGAAACGCTTTATTTAAATATTTAATCTAGATTATAACACGGAAAATCAAAATTTATAAGCAAAATAAAAGAAACTACCAATATGAATAATTATAACAATTATCTAAAATTTTATTTTCAAATATACACAATATATATGCCAAACAAAGTAATGAAGCGGTTCTACCTTCTAAGCCTACAAGCTACAAAAATCCTCATGTAGACTTCAAACCTAAACTAAGTTTTTTTTAAGTTCCTTATGTTGCTTGGCAATATTATTAATGTCTGCCATTTTATCTTACACGGACCATTACCAATTAGTAACATTGGGCATTAAAAATTAATTTCTATTGACAATGTCTATGTCTTCATTTTTTCGCCATACAAACTCGGCTAGCCCAGCTTTAAGAAATTTGACTTTAAATAAGTCGTCGTCGCCGTTTACAATTTCAGTGACTCTCCCAATATACAATCGGAGTTCATAGTAAATAGCGTAATAATTTTCCAATGATATTCTTAAACTGTTTGTAAGTTTTATTTCTCCAAATGCATCTGATTCGTTCTCAGTGTCTGGGGAATGGCCTTCGGACATCGCCTCTTCTGAAGAAGTGTCAGAATAGGATTGGGCTAACTTAATTTTTTTTTCTAACATTCTTCTGCGTTGGAGTTTTAGTTGAAACATTTGGGGCGCCCTTTGTATTGCTCATAAATCGTCTTAGTCTGTCATTACTTAATTTTCCTGATGATTCATCAAGAAGCCAACAATAAGACGACTTTTTGACTACCATACATTTATCGTTTGTACTGATTTGCAAGAAGGGAGATTTTCTGATGGGTTATTTATATCGCCGGAAAGGTCTTTTAAATTCAAACTCTTTTTAATTTTGTGTGGAGTTAGCAAATTGTAAAGTGAATTCTGCAAGACCAATAGCATCACCAGGAAGAAAATTGTTATCAATGTGGACATCCCCGTTGTCAGAATCTTTATTGTAGTTAGCGTGGATATATTTTACATTGTCTGCAACTATACCAATGTCCAGCCAATCGCCAGGCACTGTAAAAATTCACAGTTTCTCAGTTTCCACTAGCACGTCTGTAAGAGCTCATTCAATGGTAGTTTTTATATTGATCTGTTCAATTCCTTCTAGTTTCACTATACCATTTTGGAAATTAAAAAAGGAAGCTCTTTTTTCTTCTCTTGGGAAAATAAAATCATTACTAACATCAGTCACAATATTATTGATAGCCTTAATTCTATTTATTCTCTGAATAAATTCTTTTTTACTAAAATTGTGGAGTAAGTTTCTGTCATAAAATTGTTCGCAAGATTGGCTGGAGAAATCTGGGAGATAAAAAACATATTGCAAGTTTGTATTAGATATAGTAGAATCATTATTCAGTTTCAAGCGAAGCATAAGCTGATTTAGTGCATGAGCATTAAGGTCAATACAGACATAACAGTTTGTAGATATAAAATTATCTTTTCTGCGACGGGAAAAAATTTGACATTTAATGTTTCTTGACAGGTAACAAAATGTCACTTTTTATGAATTTACTTTTTTCCCCGGGAAAAAAAATGAGTACTTTTTTCCCGGGTATGTACAAATAAGTAACCACTCGCAGAATTAAATTGACAGATATTCGAATACTTTAAAGTTTTCCGTAGCAACTCAAGTCTAACTGTCCCTATAAGTACAACAGCCTACTTTGTTTGAAATTTCAAATTTGACATCGATTGATTTTTTGACTTTAATATATTGTAATATTTTTGTCATTAGTAAATCATCGTTTTGCCAGAAAAAAATAGTGTATAAGTTATAGAATAAGAGAATATGTTTTTAAAAACAAACGTAATTTTAAAAACACAAATATTACTGTCAGAGAAGATCTAACAAGAAATCGCAGGTAATATTTTGAAGGCAGTCTGTAATAAATTTGGAAACAGATGTATATGGTCAGCACATGGCGTAGTAAAGGTTAAGCATAATGATAAAGTCATATCTGTAAACAGTATTCAAGATTTGGAAACAATATTATGATCGGTAATATCTACCAAACATGTATGCCGGCGATGCAGCAATTTCCAATCATGGATAGCAAATTTTGAATCAATTGTTTATATAATTTGTTCCGTGCCAAAAATTTGGCACTAGACATTTTTAAATAAGTGCGGGAGTTTCGCGCCATAAATTTGAAAGACTTGTTGCGCGTATTTCCGTCACTTCAGGAGTGCGTTGCGCGAGACTTCGCGCCGGCGTGCGGGAGAAAAGTGGGGAGTTTTCCAAAAGACGCTGGGAGAAGAACTGGGCATTGAAACATCAAGAAGAGTGGTTGGGTCTGGTATCGCACCTTTACCTTTATTATGTAGATTTCCTTTTGCCTTTTTGATTATCGTTCCATATAAACCCGTTCCTGTCGATCCCTACATATAGGTAGAAGACCAAATCTGGATACAACCTGGCCTAACCGCAGTCCACGCTCTGAGAACCATCTTTAAATGATCCCGAAGGACGCCCTGAGAACCATCTTTAAATGATCCCGAAGGACGCCCTGGGATCCATCTTTAAATATTCCTGAAGGGAGCCCCGCAGTCGCTAGCTGGAGCAACCTTAAAAGAAGCCCGCCGCCGCCATCTTTAAATAATCCGGTAGGGAGCCACGAGCAACCCTGAAGGAAGTAATTCTGTGAGACGCTTACATATTCACGTAAGTTCTCCGTGTCGGTCTTTTTTCTAATACATTTTATGAATTTTGCACATTTCGTCATTTACGTGTAATAATTTGCATAGTGTGTGACGTCATTGACAGATGGGCGGGCTAATTTCCACATTATAGATTAGCGTTACCAACTGTCTTTGTGTCGCATATATCGAGTTTACGGTAATATAATAATGACGCCTCAACGTGGTTTTTGGTTGTATGATTTCTTTTTATGGCTCTATAATGTATTATTAACGATATATAGCTTTTTCATTTAAAGAAAAATATAATTATCTTAATTTTTCAATATCTATTGACCTTAAAAATTTAGGTTGGTACTTTTGAACTCACTAAATTACCTAAGATGACAAGCCAGTTGTTATGGTAACTGAATATAAACCGCCATTTTGGGCTATTGAAATTCATAGCTCATGTTCTTAAAATGTTTTGTTAGTTCAATTAATTTTGTTGCAACTTTAAATGTAGTGACCTTTTTAACTTAAATTGTCTTAAATGTGTGATTGGTTTGTTTTTTGAAATGAAATTTGAAGTGTTTTCCTTCAGCAGTGTATATGGTATAATATAACCTCACTTACATACATGTTGCATCATATAATTTTGAATGTAAGTATTTTTAATTATAAGTAAACCGCTTATTTTCTACCTATTATGAAGGAAAAGTGTAATTTTTTTTTAAAAAATGCTGTAAAATGCAGTTAGAATAATCACTTTATTTTTTAAATTTTTTTAACTTATCTCAATTTGTTTTTGGATTAATTTTTAAAACTACCGTTTAATTAACACATATAATGTATCTTTCTATAATTTTGAGTATCTTTTTATAACCTAAATAATTAAGTATAATTTACAATTACCTCCATCTCGAAATATAGATTTTCTAATTAACTGAGTTTTTAGTATGTCTTTTAAAGCGTTATTTTAACCTAACCTTGTTGTATTTGTTTTCTTAAACATTATCTTGCTTTGATACCGTTCTAAATGTGTTTCCTTAGTAATTTAAACAGTGTAACCTACAAATGCCTTTTAAAGAAAATTTATCCTTCAAATACAGTTACCGAAATTATCAAATCATATCTTTTACCTTTCAAAACACTGTAATAAACAAAATCTTTTTATCTGCTCCTTTAAACACTGTAATATTGAAATTGTCGTTAACGTTTTATATTTAAACTCATTTACGATAGTTGTTGCTAATTTCCGCAATATCGAAAGAATATTTGAACAATTTGGAATACTGTTCTCTTTATACATGTATCGTAAAATATTTCTTTTGTGTAGTGAGTATGATTTTGTCTTGATTGCATATTTTTTGGATATATCAATATTTCAACGCAGCATTTTAAGATCTATTAAGCGAAATTTACTGTCAAATTTGGTCGTCCAGCTGTATATAAGTCTAGACAAGACCCAAGGGCCGGTCGCTCAGCCTTACGTAACTCTAGATGAGAATTTGGTTGGTAATTTGTCGTTTTGTATATCATTTTTTTAAGAATGATGTTGAAATTTTTCTTTATTAGTTTGGGTGGAACTGAAACGAGAGCTTCCCATCCTAGTAAATATATGTTTTACAAGATATCTTTCTCTTCTTCGACAATTTTATCAGTAAATCGAGTTTGGATTACTCTTATCTCTTCACATATCGATTTAAACCTCATTAGATGGCATAAAATTATCTTCAAAATCGTTCAACCCTACGTACATTTGAAAGCATTTCACGTTTTACTTTCTTGACAATGTATCTAATGTTTTTAGCCCTCGCCATTAATTAGTAACTTCAAATTCTTATTCCCTCTCTTGTACAGTATATACCTTTTACACGTTTAACTTACTTACCTTAAATTTTCCTTTTGGTTGACTTTTCCTTGAACATACCGTTACTTATATATCGTTTTATTCTCTAGACCCCACAATATAACTCTGTCGTTTCATTTAAGTAATTCTCGAACTCTTCCCACAGCATATTATGTGGTTTTTAGTATTTTTCATACATAGTTTAATTGTGTGGTAATTGTCGCAACTTTGGTTGCAATAACTCATTGAATTTTTATGATTGGTTTCAGCTGATGTTTAGAGTGGATGCTTTCTTCTTTGGGCTCACATAGGAGCCGCGGCCTATGCCATTGTAAGAAATAGTTCATATTCGGAGTTGCAAAAAACTAAGATTTTCTATTCCATGTGTTTTTCCTCTGAATTATTACAGTCGCCCACATTACCCGCTATTATTATTTGTTTCTTTTCCTACTAAATCACCATAACTTATAAACATTTTTTTTCTCATTGTTTTTTGTTGAACTTCGTGGTGAGGCGCTATCGCTTCTTGTGGATATCTTATTAAATTCCCGGTTGTTTTAGCATATTGGGACAGTGTATCTGTATTTAACTGCTTATAATTAGGCATCTTTGCGTGTTTAGGGTGTTACCGTTTTAAAAAATTACCTTGAAACAGTTTGTTTTCGTATGATTGTATCTGTAGTAATACTTTTAAGTTGTTGTGTCAACTTTTGTCTGATTTTCTTACCGTAGTGGATGCACTCGTTAGGAAAATGATTGTACTAGTACTCTTAAGAGTCTAGTGAATTTTGTTAACTTATGATATACTTTATCTTGTCGGATTAATATCGCGGGCGGTCCTTCAGACCGATCTGTGTTTTAATAGGGACAATTCGCTATTTTCTCTCGGACGCTTGTCCAAAAACTCTACTTTTTCGTATCCTACTGTCTCCGTTTCTGCCTTATCTTTCCTTCGGTGGACCTGTTCTCGTCCCGGATCACCCGTCTGCCACATAAGAGTGATGTTCCCTCACTCCGGGTTACTGACTACATTGACTGGTTGAGTAGTGCTTTGCTATCCATCTTTTCTGTCTCTTTAGCTCAATGCAAGCCCTTCCTCTATTATTTTCTACCTGAAACTGCCTCTTATGCATTCCAAATACCCACCTCCCTCTTTCTACCGTTCCTATTTTTCTGCCTTTTCATTTCCGTCAGTCACCGTGTGGTTGCGCGGAGGGTTTTCACAGACACCCGGACCACATCTCTGGCAATCTTTCGTGAGGTCATGCCGTGCCGCTGTCAGCGCATATGGTCGCTGGAAGTGAAGGTATGTATGAGTGTGTGAATGTGTGAACGTATGTAGAAATATCGTGTGGATATCGGGTGATTATATACCGATATCAATTAACGCCGGGTGCAGGGATGCACCCAAATGCCTTTGCCGGTCCCTCGTGCCGTTTATTGCAAACGGGCCTGCTTCACAGGTTGCTCTTTTTAGGGGGTACGAGAAATTCCCATTTAACGGATCCACGGAGCCACTCTATCGTTATCTTACCTATTGTCTTTGATAATAACTTAAGTGAATATCTTTATCTTATATATTATCTTTGATAATAACCTTAGTTTAATATCGTTATCTTACCGACTACCGTTAATAATAACTTTAGTTTAATATCGCGTTATCTTACCTATTATCTCTAATAATAACTAAAGTTTAATATCGTTATCTTACCTATTACCGTAGGAAACTGTAATGTTAGTTTTAGTTTTAGTATATAGGTTAGGCGACTTGTCGCATTTGTTTTACTTTAAGTAGTGTTTCATGCTCCCCGACAAATTTGTGCTGTCGATTATAAATGTAGTCAAGGACAATGGAGCTACATATTCCGTTTCCCGGTAATCCGGAAGACGTGTTATCGGTCGAAAAAACCAGGTGGCGCATCAAATAAACATTTTGTAGGATTTAAGTTAGGATTTAGGTAGGGTGGTTAGGATTTAGATTTTAAGATGTTACTGTGCTAACAGTCTTTTTTTTAAGTTTTTTCTTTTATGGCTTCGTCGCGATTGTTACGTGTCAAAAATTTGGCACTAGACATTTTTAAATAAGTGCGGGAGTTTTGCGCCATAAATTTGATAGACTTCTTGCGCGTATTTCCGTCACTTCAGGAGTGCGTTGCGCGAGACCTCGCGCCGGCGTGCGGGAGAAAAGTGGGAAGTTTTCCGCAAGACGCTGGGAGAAGGACTGGCCTTTGAAACATCAAGAAGGGTGGTTGGGTCTGGTATCGTATATTTATCTTTATTATGTAGATTCCTTTTTGCCTTTTTGATTATCGTTCCATATAAACCCGTTCCTGTCGTTACCTACATATAGGTAGAAGACCAACCAAATCTGGATACAACCTGGCCTAACCGCAGTCCACGCACTAAGAACCATGTTTAAATGATCCCGAAGGACGCCTTAAGAACCATCTTTAAATGATCCCGAAGGACGCCCTGAGATCCATCTTTAAATATTCCTGAAGGGAGACCCGCAGTCGCTAGCTGGAGCAACCTTGAAGGAAGCCCGCAGCCGCCATCTTTAAATAATCCGGTAGGGAGCCACGAGCAACCCTGAAGGAAGTAATTCTGTGAGACGCTTACATATTCACGTAAGTTCCCCGTGTCGGTCTTTTTTATAATACATTTTATGAATTTTGCACATTTCGTCATTTACGTGTAATAATTTGCATAGTGTGTGACGTCATTGACAGATGGGCGCGCTATTTTCCACATTATAGATTAGCGTACCAACTGTCTTTGTGTCGCATATACCGAGTTAACGGGAATGTAATAAATTAGAATGATGACTCTTTTATCACCGTATGTATTATTGGGTATAATATTATTAAATTGCACTACATAATAAATTTTGATGCCAAATAATTAAATAAGATAAATTTCAATCATGAAGTAAGTAATTATCTAGTACTATGTTAATATTTAAAGATCTATCCAGTAGTGGTACAAAATCAGAACAGCATTACATTCGTCAATTGTTGAATTTTGAATTTTTTCTTTTTATTTCTTTTTTATTATAAAACTTACATAAAATATTGGTTGGCATACGTGTGACTGAATGAAAAGAAACTTAAAACTAGCTCAGGTTAACATTCACTCGTTACAAGCGAACTTTAAAATCTTCAAAGATTACGTTTTATCAAACTGTTATAATTTAATCGCAATTACAGAAACTTGGCTTCAATCTAATATTCCGAGAGACTTAATTAATATTAATAATTACGCACTAATTAGAAATGATCGCAAGACTGGGCATGATGGTGGCGTAGCGATTTATTTACAAAATTTCTTAAAAATTAAAGTAATTACTACTGGTACACTCTTTGAGCAGTTGTGGATTCAAATTTTGACCGAGGCTGGAATTATATTAGTGGGTGTGATTTATAATCCACCAAGATCTAACCTTCTGGACTTTTTGAGCACACTGGAGGATTCCTTATCCAGGGTATTACCAGTAAGTGATGGTGTTTTTATACTAGGGGATTTTAATATAAATTGGTTTAAGGTACATGACATTGAAATTATTCTCCTCTCTTAATGCCTTCGGGTTTAATCAATTAGTTAGGGAAGCCACTCGTATTACCAATAACAGTGCAACACTGATCGATTTAATATTTACAAATGTGCCTAATTTAGTAGTAAACTTCGGAGTTATAGATATTAATGCCGCTGATCATATGCTAATTCATCGTGATGTTAAAATCATCATTTAACATTCAATTATTTACAAAACTTATCGTACTTTTAAATATTTTGACCATCGACATTTTCGGAGGGATTCAAGACATATATCCATGCATATTTCATATTAATGATATCAATTTAAAAGTAGCTCTTTTTAATGAAAATATTATTAAACTGTTTAATAAACATGCACCATTAGTTACATCGCGGTTATCTAAACCGAAAGCATACTGGTTAATTGAAAATATACGAATTTTAATAAAGCTTAGTGAGAAAGCAATGTAACAGTTTAAGAAAACTGGAAATAAATGCCACTGGGATTACTACAAATCTGTAAGAAATTATTGTTCGCTTGCAATTCGTAAGGAGAAAAAGGCATATATTGAAACGCTTCTAACTAGTGCTAATGGTGATACCAAAAACTTTGGTATGGGTTAAGAGAACTTAACATTTCTACTAAAACACACAAAAAGCCATTACCTCAAAATGTTTTTGATGTAAATAAAGTCAACGACTACTTTATAGATTCAATTCCTACTTCGAAACGGTCACCACGGGACACACTGACATTCTATTCGAACAAACCAAAAATACATACAACCGAACCCTTACTATTCCGTACTGTCACCAGTAAATTTGTGTCAAATGTATTGTATTCCATTAATTCGCAATCAATAGGCTCTGATGGTATAAGTATAAATATGTTAAAGTATTGCATGCCATACCTACTACAATACATTTCCCATATAATTGATTATATTTTATCAGAGCACGTATTTCCTTCATGTTGGAAAAAAGCAGTTGTACATCCATTACCTAAAGTAAATAATCCATCACAAATGAAAGACTTAGGACCAATAAGTATCCTACCTGCGCTTTCTAAAATTGCAGAAAAAATTATTAATTTACAAATTAAAGAACACGTTACTAAATATAGTTTCTTACCGGCAACGCAATCGGGATATCGACAAGGACATGGTTGCACTGCAGCACTTTCTAAAATTATTGACGACATAATATATGCCACTGATAACAACAAAATTACGGCACATATTATTAGACTACACAAAAGCATTCGACACAATAGATATTAACGTTGTATCAGTTTTTATTACCACTGCAAAACACCAACAAATTATTAGTTTTAAACACCTTTTGTCTAGTCCATTATACCAGTAAACATCTTCAATTAAATAAATATCTGTATTGGAATCATGTGGTCTAACCGCAATACAGAGATGCTAGTTTGATTGCTAACATCAGGCGTTAAATATTAGTATAAATATATCAAGGCCAAACAGCTTTCCTATGTCGTGCACAATGTGCCAGCGGTCACTCTAGCTAAAACACTTGTCACGAAGTTACCATGGTGAATCTGAAGGTTCTAGTAAGTAATTTGCGCGTGGCTTTACGCCGTAGTAGAAGAACTCAAGTGTAATGGACACTTGCATTAGTGATTTTTAATAATGGTAAGCAATTAAAATAATTTACTATACAAACTAAATAATTTTGTTGTAGCGCTTTTATACACTACGATAAAATATTCACTTAAATATTCCTTTTACACACCACGATAAAATATTCATTTAAATATTTCTTTTACAAATTCTTCCGCAAATTCCTATCAATACCTTTTAAATAATCGTTTTGTATATTCATTGGAAGACTCCTTCGTATATTCATTTGTTAGAATGATTCCGTTTTATCTGGTTTTATAAAAATTAGGCCGTTTAAATGTTGTGTTTCAAGATGATATTGATCCTTTATTTGCATCTACGAGTATCGAGTTTATAGTTCAATCACGTCAATGTAGCGATAAGAAAATATTGGTCTAGCATGACCGTCCTTCAACTTTACTATTGTAGTTGGATTTAATGAAAAGTTCTGCGATGGAACTGTATGCTTAAATTTTAAAGAAATGTTCTGCAAAGTAGATAGAAATTTTATTGTTTGAATCTAACGTCCAATAATTAATAAAAATGGTCTTTTGAAATTGCAAGTATGAATTCACAAGTAACTATGTGCACAACTACACGAGGATAATTATTTTGATAACGATCTATATATAGTAGTACATCGAAGTTTGGCATATTTGTAATAACCGTTGTTATGGATTTTGGTTTGTCCCTTTGGTGCGTATAGGAAACACGCTTTAAGCTCATATGGTCAGGTACAAGTATCAAGCAGCTGATTATTTGCTGTACAACATGTGGAGGCGACGTCAATTGTTTGCCCAAGGACCGTATGTATAAACATCTGTTTACACATGATATAGTACCATCACACAAACAACACCTGTTGAAACGAGGTAGGAAAATTGTATTATTCTTACATCACGTCTGCACTTGGCGAACTTTGATACAAGGCTGCACCAGAAAATAACTTTACGATGACCTATTAGTACTATTATTCTGTTTAACAAACTAGAAAGGACTTTGATAAATTTTTATTGCCAATATAAATGCAGTGTAATAACAATTATTATTATTATTATTAATGAAATTAAGCAAATCCATAGAGTTCTGACTAAAGTTTCAGTTATGCATAATATAATTACAGCTTTTGAACATTGAATTATTAGACAATTTAGATATTTTCGTATATTTGTGTAAACCGAATAACAGATCTGGTATTTTTGGTATAGATTTGAGTTAAATTTTGTAGTAAAAGAAACGCAAAGTTTTTGATGTTTCTTTCGAATTCATAATTCTACCTCAGGGAAGATGAAATTTGTATTATTTTTTTTAAACGTAAATTTTATACATACAATTTTTTATGAAGAAACAACTTTTAATTAAAGAATGAACATTTAATTTCTCTTAATTAATTGTTTTATTCTAAACAAGTAAGTTCAAAAAAATTGTAACCAGGTATATGAACAAATGGCATAAAGTGGTAACTCCCATTTAACAAGAAGCTTTAATATCCCTTTTAGAATTTGAAGCTTAATATTTGTGTTCATAAAATTGTGTGCATAATTAACCTTTTCAGTTTTTTTTATACGAGGTAGCAAAAGAACACCTCTTGTGTCCTCACTTTGTTAATTTAATTAAATTTTCTTTACAGCTTCTGCGTTAGCAGTTAATACGATATTCCTCTCTAAGGACTTCCAAGTTCCCTTAGGGAAACCCTGTGTTTAAAACTTAATGACTTGGTGGCGTCCTCCCTAAACCCCTGTTTTGATACGAATTTAGCCATAGTAAGCAAATAATGTTTTGTAAAAAGAACCACGACCAATTCTCATAAGCTCTACCCAAGGAATAGACCCCTAGCATAGTCGGAAGATATTTGCGTTCCATCATTTTAAGGAAATCCTTCCTTAAAGTTCACTGGTTCCATTTGGGGATATTAAAAAACCCAAGGGTTACTTTAATTAACCAATCAACCCCAATAGAAAGTGAAAATTTAGTAAGAACGTTATGCTTGATATATTATCGTATATAGGCTTTGGCAGGGGTGCATGTCAACTCATGAACAGTTATTTGAGGAATAGATCACAACGTTTATTTGGTATATATTCCAATATTCGAAAATTAAAGTCTGGCGTACCGCAAGGTTCAATCCTATGTCCATTACTGTTTTCTATTTATACGTCTCAGTTTTCATTTGTAATTAGTAGTTATTCAGTGCACTTTTATGCAGACGATACACAACTGTATTATTCCTTTCCGATGGAAGAACTAAATGTTGCCGAATTGAAAATCAATAGTGACATAAGTAGGTTAGTTAACATCTCTAAACAACATATGTTAAACATTAATCCATCGAAATATAAAGTTTTAATTTTTGGACGTAAGATTCATCGTATAGTGGCAGCACAAAAATTTCATATTAAAGTCAATGACATAATTATTCCACACTGTGTTGAGGCAAAAAACCTGGTGTTAATTATTGAAGTCGACCTAAGATTCAAATGCCATGTTAATAAAGTAATACAAAGAGCTTATATTAATATAAAACATCTGTATGCCAATAAATATTTATTAAACGTCGGAATTAAAAAGCTGTTATGCGAATCTTTGGTGCTGTCTTTGTTTAATTTTGGAGATGTTATTTATGGGCCTTGTCTTGATAAGGAATACTCCAGGAGGGTTCAAAAGGTTCAAAACTCTTGTCTGCGTTTGATTTTTGGAATCAGTAAATTTGAACATTTTCTCATAAGCTAAAAGTTGTAAATTGGTTAAATATGGAAAAGCGTCGTTTACTACATCTAGCTTGTTTTTGTCACAACATTTTATTTAGTAAAACACCGCCATACCTATATAATAAGATAAGATACAGGACGGATGTACATAATACAAATATTAGGCGAAAGGATATGCTGACAATCCCGTCACATAAAACTCAGATATTCAAACGTTCTTTCTCATATACTGCAGTACATATTTATAATTCAATACCTCTGGACTTTAAAATCATGTTACCTTACGCTTTAAAAGCAAATTAAAAAATCATTTTTTACAACAAGGTTTTAAGTAGATTATTTTTTTCCTATTATTTTTAATTTTTTGTTTTCTTCTCATTGCGAATTAAGTCAAACTCTGCCAACCAACTGTACATAATAACACATATTTATTTATGATTTAGGGTTAAGTGTAAGAACAGAGGGTTCATTGTAACTCAACTGAACTTCGCTCTTTGCACAAAAATTATATGTACACATAAATGTAAATGTTATTAATTTGTCTATGTTGTGCAATAAAGTCATTATTATTATTATTATTATACACTGGTAAAAATGTAAGATTTTAACTCTCGGTGTTTTGTCTCCCTCCGCTTCTCATCGGGAGACAAACACATCTCGAGCTAAAATCTAGTACTTTTTCCCTTGTATAATAAATAACACTTTTTATAATTAGGTCCTTGCTTTTCTTAACAGAAGGTCTCCAAATGCGCATAAAAAAGACTGAGTATCAAATTCTAGACACTCGTGTCTCTAGTGGCAGAAAATGATCTAAATATAATGATAATACGTAATTGCATGGTTATTAAATAACTTAGAGTACCATCGCTATTGGGAATATTCTCTAAATAACTTATGACAGATGAAGAAAACATTTTCTCTGCCGATGAGTAATTCATTTTATCATCAGTTTTTAAGTCACACGAAGTAATTACATGCTTATTTTTACCGACAGACTTGACCAATTCATGAAGATGTTTTGCAGTTGTAACTTTAGTGCCTATTTGTAGTTTTACTTTTGGGTTTAAAATCCTCACTCGTAATTTTATTCAAAATATAATCGGTGTCTTACATATAATATTCATTATTGTTTAGTACGGCATGAACCCTTCCATTTTTCTTTATAGATATTTGTTTCGCTTTCGACTTCAGTGCTAAACAATCCTGAATTAATTCTCATTGCTTATAAATATCGGGAATCTCCATCTGCAGAGTATCCTAACACAGTAATTTCATAGGTTTTTGCTCTCAAGTTTATATATTTTCACCGTTCCATAACGTCAGTATAGTTAAATTTATTGTTGCTCCAAATGTTGCTAAGCAAAAAGATGGTGAAACAAGTGACAGTGGCTGAGCCACTACAACATATGCATAGGTGGCTTTTGAAGCAGTTTTAAAGTAGTTTTCAATAACAATTACGATGTCGCAATATACGATTTTGTCTGAGGTAATCTTTTTTTAATAGGAAGCACGAAGTCCACTATTTTGTTGGTTTTTGTATCATACTGAATTTTGCCAGTTACTCTGAAATCCAAACAAATTTAGATATATTTCGTTTTTCCAGATGTCTCATGAATATTGGTTTCATTGTGACCCAGGAATCTATTAAAAGTAGATATTGACGGTAAACTGTTTTTTAAATTAGAGTAAAATGTCTCGTCCTCCTATTTAAAAGATATACACTGCTATATTTATCGACAATTCATCATATGAGTTCCGGTTATCAGAATTGTAACGGGCACTTTTATATCTTAACCTTTTTACGCTCCCTTTCTGTTAGCGTACGTAAAAATACATCGTTTCTTTGCAATCGCTGTTTGTATAAAGTAAATACTTTCGAATAGTTTTCATATTGTATGCAATTTAACTCGCGTGTATTAATTAAAGATAGATAAATTGAAGCTTAATTCTCATTAATAAATAAATTCCAACTTATCGGAAACGATAAACAGCCTGTAATTAATTATTAGATACGATTGTTACATTCACGTTTGAGATGTTCCTTATGTTATTAGCGAGGTAGATAAGAGTCGATAAGCGGTTGTAATAGCAAGCAGTTGTAGTTTCGTGCTTGGTTTCTATGTAGATATTACGTTCAAAATACTGTTTCCTTGTGACTTTATTAATTGTGTTTGGAGTTGTCGTTTGTTCTTCCTTCCTGTAAATTACGGGAAGAATGCTGTTTGTTTGCTTTGAAACTAGTGAGAAGGAATGCGGGATAAATTTTAAAATTGTTCATTAACAAACACGACACGATTTTAGTTGTTTTTCTTGTGAAATAAGTGTAGTTGTAATGCCTTTTGAAGTGGTATGCTTTGTGGACGAACGTGTTTACTCGACCCGCACGTGTGTTTTAAGGTCATTGACTGACGGTTTTACTTAGTGATACGCGTGGCTTTTACTAATTGTTTTTGTTGCTGTGATACTATAGTTTCTGAATTTTCTAACCCCAAAAGAATCTACAACAGACCAGTGCTTGCGCAAATTTCGTTATTTGCGAAATATAACAGAGTACCGGCTTACAAAGGTATTGTTTGAAATTTCTCACTGCTTATTGGGATGTTTATGAAAATAATATACATCTGGTCCCAGTTGAAATTAAACTAGTGCTACAGAATATTTCGAAATTATTGTCCTAAGAAATAGAATTACCAAGAAATTTATCAACTACATAGTTCCGACGCGTGATATTGTCTGCTGCTAACCCCAGTGAAATACTTAGGTGTGATTAGTGTAACGTGTGATAAGTTTCATCAACACCCTCACAATCAAGGGTGAAGTGCTTCGCTAGTGCAGGACCTCGTGAATCCCACACTTCAAATGCAAGGAAGCGTTCCTGAAGGACTTTTTGTAAGTTGAACTATTTCCTACTTGTTTTTACTTTAAATACCTGTCCGTTGCTTTGCCATACCTTTGGCGTTCTGAGACCTTTTACCATAGACTTACATGCTATTTTAAATAAAAGAAAAGAAAGAGAGAAAAATCAATAATACTGGACTACTCATACCAATTGTGTTTTATCTTTTGTCAACATTTTATCTGATTTATGTTAAATTGGTGTGTGAGGAAACGTTTCTGCTACTCCCCAATATTACCTCACTTTGTACTAAACATGTTTCTGTATTGCTTTTACCGTTGTTATATTATATAGATTATCCAAACAGTTTCTTTTTTACATGACACATAGTACTGAATAACTTAGGCTTTTCATTGCTGCTATGCTTTTTCTTTATTTCAGGTTTGCAGGACTAATCCCTTTTATTGCAGGTTTACTATTCGAATTTCTTTTATTGCAGGTACCGTTACTAACTCCTTACCGCCGCATACATCATAGGTCAGTCTGCTTTCTACAACCCCTCCTACTCTCCGATTGAGCCCGGTCATTTCTTTGACTTTCTTTGTGTTACGTAGCATAAATTTGGCGCCCAACGTGGCTGCAACGAAAAAACGTAACAGAGTTTTTGGCGCCCAACGTGTGGGGCTCGATTTTTTTTTTGGCATTGATTTTTTTTTATGTATCGGCTCGAAATTATTTTTTGTTCCTTCTCGTTTAGGCTCGACTTTCTTGAGGGGCTCGATTTTTTTTGAGGGCTCTTGATTTTCTAAATTTTTTTTTATGACTTGATTTTTTTTGCCCTTGATTTTTTTTTGTGTATCGGTTCGATTTTCTTTTCTGCCTATATTGGCTGGCTCTAATTTTTTTGTGGTGTAGTCTTGAATCTTTTTCCTTTGCTATGTAGAAATTCTTTGATTGTAATGTTTTTTTGTGTGAATTATCAGAGTTGTGTTTTCGCTGGTAATTTGGTTCTGGAAAACACTGGCGCCCAAGTTTTCTGTACACCACCTTTTTTTTTTTCCTTTTCTTCACGTCACTTTCGCTACCTTTTCCAGTTTTCCGTTTGTTTCTTTTGGTTTCTGCGCGCGCGAAACCAATTTCTTGAGGTTGGATACTGTGCTGTCTCTTTTTTAAAGAAACATCCGTCCTTTGACAAATCAATCGGCAGCGTTTATGCCTCTACACCTTGGTCCTCTCCGATTGCTACTGCTTACCTATCTTTCCCTGTGGATTTCTTTACTCTTAGTTGTGTCTGACATTTTGGTCCTTCGAGCCGGAATTTTTTTTTGTGTGTTGGTTCTGATTGGATTGGTATCGTTTGTTGTTTCGTATTCCTATTCATATTTTTGTAGCTAACCCATCCCGTGACTTTTTCTTTTGGCTAGCTCTACCATTTGTTCACTATTTGACTGGTATAGTCGCTTTCTACATCCATTCCCTGAGGTAGGCGTCAGATCTATTTTCTTTTCCTTTAGGAATTTCGACTTGGTCGCTTCTGTAGGTCTGTTAGCCATACTCTGCTTGAGTAATCGTTTCATACGAATTTGTGTTACCTTAGTTGGAAGTATTCTAGATGGTGTACTAGCTTGTCTTTGTCCTTTGCTTTGTCTTGGTTCTTTCTTTACGGCACACTTGAGGGTGACAGTTTTGCTACGAGTTTTCTTCCTCGTTTTTTTCTTTTCTCTTGGTTTCTCCGCGGGAAGCCAAAACTTTTCTTTGAGGTGGAAAACAGAAATGTCCCTTTTGGGGGAAATCCGTCTTTTGACGATTTTGAAAGTAGCTAAGACCTTTAATCCTCATTGGGTGTTTACTTGATGCTTTCTTTACCTGTTCTGTCGTTGTTGGTTACAATAAATGACTTTGTCTTCTTTTGGGAAAAAAATGTCCTTTTTTTTATACTGGTATTGGTCCTTCGAACCGGATAAATTTTTTTTTTTTTGTTTTGTTTGGTTCCTTGTCTGTCGTTTTTTTTCTTTCACCCCGACGTCTTTATTTTGCTAGGGGGGAAACTGTAACGGGCACTTTTATATCTTAACCTTTTTACGCTCCCTTTCTGTTAGCGTACGTAAAAATACATCGTTTCTTTGCAATCGCTGTTTGTATAAAGTAAATACTTTCGAATAGTTTTCATATTGTATGCAATTTAACTCGCGTGTATTAATTAAAGATAGATAAATTGAAGCTTGATTCTCATTAATAAATAAATTCCAACTTATCGGAAACGATAAACAGCCTGTAATTAATTATTAGATACGATTGTTACATTCACGTTTGAGATGTTCCTTATGTTATTAGCGAGGTAGATAAGAGTCGATAAGCGGTTGTAATAGCAAACAGTTGTAGTTTCGTGCTTGGTTTCTATGTAGATATTACGATCAAAATACTGTTTTCTTGTGGCTTTATTAATTGTGTTTGGAGTTGTCGTTTGTTCTTCGTTCCTGTAAATTACGGGAAGAATGCTGTTTGTTTGCTTTGAAACTAGTGAGAAGGAATGCGGGATAAATTTTAAAATTGTTCATTAACAAACACGACACGATTTTAGTTGTTTTTCTTGTGAAATAAGTGTAGTTCTAATGCCTTTTGAAGTGGTATGCTTTGTGGGCAAACGTGTTTACTCGACCCGCACGTGTGTTTTAAGGTCATTGACTGACGGTTTTACTTAGTGATACGCGTGGCTTTTACTAATTGTTTTTGTTGCTGTGATACTATAGTTTCTGAGTTTTCTAACCCCAAAGAATCTACAACAGACCAGTGCTTGCGCAAATTTCGTTATTTGCGAAATATAACAGAGTCCCGGCTTACAAAGGTATTGTTTGAAATTTCTCACTGCTTATTGGGATGTTTATGAAAATAATATACATCTGGTCCCAGTTGAAATTAAACTAGTGCTACAGAATATTTCGAAATTATTGTCCTAGGAAATAGAATTACCAAGAAATTTATCAACTACATAGTTCCGACGCGTGATATTGTCTGCTGCTAACCCCAGTGAAATACGTAGGTGTGATTAGTGTAACGTGTGATTAGTTTCATCAACACCCTCACAGTCAAGGGTGAAGTGCTTCGCTAGTGCAGGACCTCGTGAATCCCACACTTCAAATGCAAGGAAGCGTTCCTGAAGGACTTTTTGTAAGTTGAACTATTTCCTACTTGTTTTTACTTTAAATACCTGTCCGTTGCTTTGCCATACCTTTGGCGTTCTGAGACCTTTTACCATAGACTTACATGCTATTTTAAATAAAAGAAAAGAAAGAGAAAAATCAATAATACTGGACTACTCATACCAATTGTGTTTTATCTATTTATCTTTTGTCAACATTTTATCTGATTTATGTTAAATTGCTGTGTGAGGAAACGTTTCTGCTACTCCCCAATATTACCTCACTTTGTACTAAACATGTTTCTGTATTGCTTTTACCGTTGTTATATTATATAGATTATCCAAACAGTTTCTTTTTGCATGACACATAGTACTGAATAACTTAGACTTTTCATTGCTGCTATGCTTTTTCTTTATTTCAGGTTTGCAGGACTAATCCTTTTTATTGCAGGTTTACTATTCTAATTTCTTTTATTGCAGGTACCGTTACTAACTCCTTACCGCCGCATACATCATAGGTCAGTCTGCTTTCTACAACCCCTCCTACTCTCCGATTGAGTCCGGTCATTTCTTTGACTTTCTTTGTGTTACGTAGCATAAATTTGGCGCCCAACGTGGCTGCAACGAAAAAACGTAAGAGAATGTACATGCGTTTGTTAACAGTTTTCTTAGAAAGTTACTTAAAAATACTTTTTTATCATACAAATGACAATTTGGATTTTGTTCAGAGGTAAATTCCTGGCTCAATGTAATATTGATTGCTATATTGGATATCATTGGATCTTCTACTGAGGAGTCATGTATTGGAATTTAACACACTTCATCTACAAATTTATAGTAATCAGTTACTATTGTCTGACTGTTATTATTAAACCGTTCACGTGACCGTCTTGTTCGTTCGCGACGCTGGTATTTAGGCGAAGCCCATTTTGATGTAAGTTGTTGTTTTTGCTCAAATTTGTTTTTCACTTGAATGTGACTACTTTTTGTAGGTGGATCTATGTTGATTGATGGCGTTACTTCTGCGGAATATTGATATAAAAAATGAGATGGATCTCTAGTTTCTTTATCACTCTCCGCTACCTCATTAGTATAATTGAACTAGGTGAAGTTTAAACTTTCAGGCACAGCATCTTCATTTTGTTGGATCGAAAGCAAATTTTCGATTGCATTATTTTCCTTATAACTTGAAGTGGAATTTGTGGACTCATCAATTTTCGTTATAGTACCTTCAATATTTTCGCCTCGATTATCGTAGATTTTAATATCCTAGATAATGTTTATTTTTGGAATACTACATTTACTTATTTGTTTCTCTGGCTCAGGTTGAAGGAATAAAGCAGTATTTGTTTGGCTTTTAGTGTCTTTAATAATAAAATACTTCCTTATTAAATGTGTATGATAATTTGAAAGTATTCAACGCCGTGAAACTTTAGATATTTTACAAGTTGATCCACAAAAGCAAGTTGTGGTGCATATTAACTAATTATTTCTTGTTTCCAACGTGCAACAGCAATTAAAGTGATCGGTAAAAGCACGCTCGTATTATGAAAGATTATTTTAGTGCAATGAATTTATGTCGCATTTTAATGTGTAATATATTTTAGGTACATATTTATTATGCACATTGCAAGTTCAGTGCGGTGAGGATTATCGAAATGAATTTATGCATCTTGAAAATTGTGTCGTGTTTGCGTTTTTATGCAAAATACAACTTATGCGTACACCATTTATGTGCAAGCCTTATCTACTAACGGCATCGAAATGTTGAAAAATTTATAAATGAAAATTTATCAGTAAAATTTGTTATTTAGGGAGTATCTATCTGCTAAGGAACTAATGAAACAATACGTTCTGCAAAAAGCTGTTAAATATTATATGCATTATTAAAATAAAATAACGCGCAATGCGTATTGTGCTCTTTTTGGTTATTCATTCTAATACACAAATTAACTTGGGACATAGGGAATAATTTTTTTTATATGTGCACGGTATTTATGTGAATCAACAAAAGAAGTTTATTTTACATACATGGCAATTTTAAAGACAATTAATTCTGCTATTCACTACAACGCGTTATTTTAGAATTCCAATTTTTTACGGAGAACGTTTACCAGACTATCCGAATGAGCAATCTTAAATTTAAAATAAAGGTATCAATACACTGTCGTAATCATACTTACCTCGTGCAGTAACTACAGTTTTCTAATGAAACACACAGACACGACCTATTGTTATTTAACACAACTTTGTCACAATTGCATTAGCTAGCAACGTACTGAATGCAAGAAGGGAATTAGTACTCTAATCTGGCTGCACGAACATAAAAAAAAACGAACTGATGCAGCAAAATTCAAGAAAATAGATTTCCTGTGCTCAGCTTTATTCCTTACTCTAGTTTAGCTAATTTCTAGTTTAAAAAATACGTGGACAAATATACAGACATTTCCACCCGCAAACCGCGTGTTTATATGAATCGGCTTTCCCGTTGTATCAATTATCTTCTTTTAATGTTTTTAGCAGTCGCGGCTTTGTCTGCAACTGGAAGTACGGGACTCAAAGTGCAGTGTTGTAGGATGTAAATAGTTTTCATCTGTAATCTCCACTGGTCTTCGACAGTTGGATTTGACTCACCTCCAAGAGGCACTTTCTAAGCGTTTCCTCTGACTTAGATAGCGATAGCTGTTATGGATTGGCAGCTCTGCACCTTAACGTGATTGTTCTCCAAACGCGACAAACACAATTTGATGAAAAATGAGCACTTGATTGTGTAATAAGCTTTTACAGCGTGTGCTTCTCTTAAGCCAATGGTAATAATACTGAGGCGGCTCCGTGGCGTAGTTGAAATGCGTGTGACTACTACGCCCAAGGTCCCGGGTTCGAATCCCACGAGATAAAGGTACATTGTTTGGTATCAATTAATATTAGATTTTTCTCAGCTACCCGAATCTCTAGGAATTTCTTAGATTGCGTCACCCCCCAGGGAGCTAAACTCATTTTAAGATTTTTGCTGGTAGTGATTTCTGACTATCCTTATAAATTTTTTAGCCACGCAACACATCGAGTTAGTCTAGAATTTTATGCAGAATCCGAATCTGTAAATAGATTTAAAATCGAACCACCCCTTACCGTTTTACACACACACCTAAATTATAACTTTCCTGCAGCTCATACCTAAAAGAAAATCTAAAAACCATTCTTAAAACTTTTTATTATAGACAATTTTTATTAATACAGTTTAAATTTTGTAAACCATCATCATCATTGGGTCTTCAGTCCTGAAACTGGTTAGACGCGTACCATCATTGTTTCCTATTCTGAACTAATCTACAGATTTCCCTGAAATTTGCAGTCTGCATCTATCACTATCTGATCCGACAAAATTCAAAATTTTACAGGTAAAAAAACTCGCTTCCTGACTAATGTAGCACCTTCGGGTGGAGCATTGGAAAATACATGTAGGAGTAATAATACTGAACAAATAATATGGAAGAAACTGATACAGAAAATAAGTTGCCATCAACTTACAATTTTTTTTATGAAGTGAATATCTATTTTTGGTACTATTTATGTTCAACGTTTAAAATATAAACTACGTACTACTGTGGCGATAAAATTTTCCTACACACCCACGGATTTTGGTAATATTCATAGCTTTAGTAAATAGTAATCCATTAGTACTGTGAGAAGCAAACATATTTAGGCCATCCTAAAAACAAAAACGTTGATTAAGGTCTTAATTCTTAATTAGATAGACACCTACAAACAGTTAGGTAGAGAAGAACTAATTAACATTTTTGTAGTTGTGGTAAAATAAGACCTTTTAATATTTCAACAAATATCGAATTCAGTGAAAGTTTAAAACAAAACCCTCAAAATGTTTACTTGGTTGTCCTATATTTCAAGCATTATTTTGTAAGATAAATGATTTATGTTATGATAATAACCTCAACAAAAATTGTTTAGATATCCGATTTAGAGGGTTAAATTTACTATTCTATGAAGTTTAGAATAATTAATGTGGTTATGTCTGAAGGCTTTGATCATTGCGTTTAGCGTGACTGCTTTACTGACTATTAAATTAGGTTTCAGCACTGCGTTTTTCTCATAAACAAACTATTATTTTAAATTGAGAATCATCCATTCAATATTTAAACACAATTTTTTACTTTAGGGGTAGCTTCTTTTTTTTACTTGTTACGTAAAGATACGTTCTAGGCAACAATAAGCAACATGTAGCATGCTACATGTGTTATTTTGTTGCTAGATGTTGCTGTGTGGCTTCATATTTTGTCGCAAGTCGAATGTCGCCCAAGAATGTGTTGCCAGTTGTCACTTACTTGTGGTTGCTTGTAGCTAAGGCTTACAATACCGAACTAAAATCTGAATATCGGTATTTGATATTTGAAATTTGAAATATCGGGATACCGGTATTAATACCGGTATTATTAATAAAAAATTTACTAGTTATATTTTTACTTACCTCAGTTGTTATATTGACTTGTTAACAAATAATATATGAAATCCAATAAACATTGTTCTGAAATGAGTAGATATTATTTATTTTATTACATAAAGTAAAAAAAAGTACATATTAAATTCTATGTTACCTTTTACATATAATAGGCTCGTATGGCATTATATAATTAAAGAAGCAAAAAATATAATTAAATTGAAAGTATTTATAAAATAATATTAATAACTTGCGTTTTGTTTATTAAAATATGCTCTTAAAAAACATAAACAATCAATCGTTTCATCATCAAGCGAGGACCGAATTTTCGTGCAAATATAACCAGTCGCGGAAAAAGCTCTTTCTGATTCTACACTTGTCGGCACTATTGTCATTAAGAAACCATACACATTTTGTAAATACGTTTCTTTTGTTCCTGTTTTTTCAAAAAAAGTAATTTCATCTTTTATTTTTTGTTCCAGACCTGGAATTTTTTTAAAAGCAGGCACGGGTGAAGTTCTCTCACGTACTTTTGTAAATATTTATCATTTTTAGAAGGTGAATTTTTAAATGTTTTCACTACTTTCCGAATTTTTGAAACTAGAGATGATATACCAGTATGTCTAATATTTATAATACAGTATTGCCCGAAATAAACAGTACTGAAACTAAGTTGGCGGTGTTCTTATGCGTGCGCTGTCACACTCAAGTTAGCTAGTATAGACCTGTCAAGTAAACCTCAAACAAGTAATTAGTAGGGCCTAATTGTTAAAAATGGTGTTAAGTACAGAGGAGAAAGTGTTTCTGGTAGAGCATTATTTTTGTTCATACGGAATCGGCCGACGTAATGGTGCAAGTTTGCTATACGTGTCTGATCAATTCACACAAAGGTTTAATAAACGTTCTCCAAGTAATGCTGTAATTTTGAAGGTTATTGAAAAGTTTAGAAATACAGGTAGTGTATTGTGCCAACGAAAAGGAAACTCAGGGCGCCCCAGGACAGTTAACAACAACAATAACCATGAACGTGTTTTTGAGCAAATCTTAGAAAATCCGAAAGTCAGCCAGGCAAGGACAGCGTTACAACTTGATTTAAAAAGAACTTCCTTTCAAAGAATCCTGAAGGAGCTGGGTATATTTTCGTATGTGATTCAGGTACATCAACAACTACATCCTCGGGATTATCGCAGTAGAGTGGAATATTGCGCCAGAATTCTCGCGTTACAGTATGAAAATCCTGAATTTTTGAAAAATGTTTGGTTTTCAGACGAAGCACATTTTCACTTGTCAGGCTATGTGAATCGTCGCACAAATCGATTTCTGGGCTTTGCCAGACCCGATGAGGTTCAAGAGGTTCCTTTACATAGTGAAAAAGTGAGTGTCTGGTGTGCTGTTTCCGGACACGGAATCATTGATCCGTACTTTATCGAAGAGAATGGTAGGCAAGTCACACTTAATCAACAGAGGTACAGACAAATTTTAACACGATTTATCCCTGATCTACGTCAATTCTGTCGTGCACGTAACTTGGCATTTCGAAACCAATTTTTCAGCAGGACGGGGCAACTTGCCATACTGCTGCCGCAATTCGTCAATTTCTTCAAGAACATTTTCCAAGCAAATTCATATCACGATTTACTGACTTCCTTATCCTTCACATTCTCCAGACCTCACACCTCCAGACGCATACATTTGGGGCATGGCTAAAAATGCCGTTTTCAAACGGGCACCACAAACCATCGATGAATTAAAGGATGCCGTTAGAGTCTTCTTCGCAGCCCTGAGACAACCCTTATTCAATAACATGACCAGAAACTTAGAACATCGTTATGAAGTCTGTCTCGAACGAGGAGGTGTACATTTAGAACATATAATAAAGTGTCAATAAGATGTATTTTTTATATATACAAAACAATTACAATTTCAGTACTGTTTATTTCGGGCAACACTGTACTTGTAGTAATACTAGCATCTAACTCTATAATAATTCCATTACCATCTTCTTCGTCGATATCGTCGTCATTGTTATCATCGTCTTCGTCAACATCATTAACATCGTCATCATTATAATTTTGCTCCACAACATCAATATCCACACTCGGGTTCAAAGTTGACTTATACAAAACATCAGTAATTGCTAAATTTATGCAATGTGCCATACATTGTTGATGTCCAGCCTCTATAATTTTTCCTAATTTATACCATAACCGACGCACCGTCAGTAGTTACTCCAACTATGTTTTTAGATATATCTAAATTAAAATCTTTCAATTTTTCTTCTACAAGGGATAAGCATTTTTCTGCTGGAACGGATCCGTAAGCGCGCACTAATCCGATATTCCACATTATACCTCCAACAGAATGTACATTAATGTTTATGTAGCGCCGATTACGAATAGATCTCCATTCGTCAAATGTGATACTGAAACGTTTACCTTCAGATTTCAGTCTAGAAATTTCATGCACTGTAGACTGTTTCATAATTTTACTATATTCAAGTACCATATTTCTAATAGTGACTGCAGATTTTGGTATGCCTTTGAATCCTCTTGCCCTTAAACCTTCTCTTATGTCATGCGATTTTATAAAAATATTAAAAGACAGACCATCGCGAGCTGTCATTCGGGCAAGCACTTCTGAAAGTTTTTCGTTTTTATTATTTTTAAAATAATTTGTTATTAACAATTTAGGCTGTTTGGAAACAGTTGATTCGACATCATGGGGGTATTCACATTACTTTTTAAGATTTAGTCCATGTATCGTTTTTAAGTGAGTATGAAGGCCACTTGTGGATCCTTCTGTACACTTTATTTCTTTCGCGCACTTTTTACATTTAGCAACCTGTCCGTTTTTTTCAATCAAAAAATGATTTCACACTGAAGTTTGGTCCTGTCCTTTTCGGTGCTCCGTAAATGTATTCATCTTTCAGGGGGCATAGCAGTTTATGCCTATTAATTTTAGTATTTGTAAATTAATTACACTCTAACTTACATTAATACAAATATAAACTTACCGTATCATATAATTCATATGGATTAACCAGTATTTAAATACCGTTATATAATTTTCAATTATTGGAAATAAAACCAGAAAACAAGTGCACATAATCCACATACCACAAGACACAACTGAATGAAAAATAAAATTGAAAATATAAAATATAGTTTTTACTTGTAAACACTACAGCTGATCTGCAACATTAAACAATCTAATCTAAACTATTTAATAATTTTTGTGTTACACACTTTATGTATTTGTATAAACGAGACCTATTCATTGGGTAGTAGACGTAGAACATAAACAATCGCTTTATATTGCCGACACCGCTGCTTCTCGATGGTGCCATACTCGGCTCGGAATGTGTAATAAATGTGCCTGATATAGATTTTAATACAATGAAATTGTTTGTTTATCTTCAAAACAAATTCTTGTAATTAATTAATATTATTTTAAATTAGATTTATATTGTACATAAATTCGATTTTTATCAACTAATGTAATACCAAAATACCGGTATTTTTACATAAATACCGGTTTTTAATAACGGACAAAAATCGTCCGGGATTCCGGTATTCGGGATCCCGGAATCCCGGTATTGTAAGCACTACTTGTAGCATGAAGTGTAGGCATTTCAAGTTATTCAACACCTGTTTGTCAGTAGTGTGCGTCATGTCATCAGAAGCAGTGGCAGTTACTACTTTTTGATCCTCGCAAATGGCAATAAAAGAAGAAAACGGAAGAAACCTAGGTGGTGGATCAGAGATATATTTGTTAAAAGTAGTGAAATTCGCAAGGAATTTTTCGAAAAACTTATTTTAAACGGTGGTAGTTTGTTCAAAAATTTCACACGTATGATCAGACAAGATTTTAACTATATACTTGTAAAGGTCATTCCTTGGGTGAAAAAACCGACACCAACTGTCTTCATGTGATGCTTGTTCAAGCGCGAGTGTTGTTGACTTTGAGGTACACAGCTACTGGAGATAATTATACATAACTTATGAATCTCTTCAGAATTTCAATCCCAAGCATTTGTCGTATAATACTAGAAATATGCAAAGCCTTTATCAAAGTTGTGTGATAAAAGTAAGCTTTGTAAAAAATGTTTACACATTTATAGAATTAAAGCAGGGCTAGTGAATTAAATAAAGTAGTTTGTTATTTATGTATTAAAAAAGAATAACATTGAACATATTAAACCATAATTGACAAATACATAGCCACTTAGTAAATATTTACTTGTATCAGGTTATCATAAAGTAAGGGATATATTTTAAATTATGATAACTTTTTAACAAATTAAGTTAATAACAAGAAATAAATGAAATCTAATTGCTTATGAAATGGGATTTAGTATGCCCAAAACAGGTTAAGGCAATTGCTCAATATGACCTCCATTTTGTTGTTGTAAGATCACCATCCTTACCTCCAAATTGTACACAGCATTTCGTAACATTTCTGGTTGAATTGTACCAATTTGCTCCGTAATACTGTCTTTTAATTCTTGTAGCGTAGTTGGTCGTCTTCTAAACACTAAACTTTTTAAATAACCCCACAGCCAGTAATCCGCTGGGTTTAGATCAGGTGATCTTGGTGGCCATGAATTTACGAAATGTCTGCTTAACACGCGATCTTGAAAAACGTTGGTTAACAATTCTTTGACTGGTCGAAAAATGTGCGGGGGTGCTCCATCTTGCATAAAAATGATGTTTTCAATTCCGTAGTGATCGTTTTACAGCTGTGGAATAACATAATTTTGTAACATTTGCAAGTATCGTTCACCATTTACAGTTACAGATACGGCTTGTCCAATCTGCATTTCCTCGTAGAAATACGGACCAATAATAAAATCAGCTGTAAAACCGCACCAAACGGTGACTTTCTTGTCATGAAGACCTTTTTGAACGATTTGTTGCGGATTTTCTGCAGACCAGATTCTACAGTTTTGAGTATTGACTCCACCATTCAGAGTAAAATGTGCCTCATCTATCCATAAAATACGGGATAACCATTCGGATTCAATTTCCATCTGAGCCATTACTCGCAAAGAAAAATCGTACCTAGTAGCCAAATCTGCGTCCTTTAATTGAAACAGCATTTTCAGTTTATATGGATACATGTTTAGAATTTTGCGTAAAATTTTCCAAACCGTGGTATACGGCATTTGCAATCGCTTGGATATCGCATTTGCACTGCTGATTGCGAGTGAATTGCTTCTGGCTAGGTCTTGATTTTCATGAAGAACCTCTGCAACTTGGACATCACTAATTATTGGTCTTCCTGATCTTGGTAAGTCAGTTACAGACCCTGTTCTTTCAAATTTTTGTATCAAATTGCGGTACGCTTTCATTTGACAGGGTCCCGCTCTCAAACCCATTCTCGTGCGAAATCTTCGTAATCCAGCGGTGTAATTTCTGCCGGATTCATAATAGCACTGAACTAAACCAATTCTTGTTTGTAAATCCATGTTATTACAGTTGAGTCGTTTGAACTCAACGTTTACTTGAGTTTTAATTTCAAAATAAAACTTCAAATTGAATAATTTCGTTTTGACACTAGTGTTAACAATTGTTATGACAACGCTTTTGTTTCTCATAGATACGGTAAAATCCCATTCATTAAGCAACTAGATTTCGTTTATTTTATGTTACTAACTTAATTTATTAAAAAGTTGTAATGATTTAAAATATATCCCTTACTTTATGATAACCTAGTATATTAAGGTTCTAAAAAATCGGTAAGTATCCTAAACTCAGAATCAGATGTTTTTTCTGGAAGATTGAGATCGAGCGGAAGGAGGACGAAATAAGTAACTGCTTATACTACCAAAATTCTGATTGATCGTGGAAGTAGTATCCATACTCCCATGATGTGAAGTGATGACCCATCGTTATTGTACTTTCCCATAGCTGCTTCAAACAGTTTGTTGTTGATAAGATGTTTTACATCGGTACTTGCTCTAGAGGCGGCTTCGTGGCGTAGTTGGTATTTGTGTGACTACTACGCCCAAGGTCACGGGTTCAAATCTCGACACGGTCCGCTTGAAAAATGTTAGGCGAGAGCATTTTTCACAAAAATGCACCCTCCTTCGGATGAGAGGTATAATAGAGATACCGTGTGTGAGTGTTGTCACGCACCTTAAAAAGCGGTACCTTGCTTATAACAGCAAGGGTTCGGCAAATTTTCAAATTTTCCGGGTAAAAAAACTTGCTTCCTGGCTAATGTAGTACTTTAGGGTGGAGCATTGGGAAATCACATGTAGGGTACTTGCCCAAGGTTGAAGATCACGTAGTTCAGTTGCGACATGTTCACCATAAGTTGTACATTCATCCTTTCTCATTGCTTGTTGTAATACAGCATACGCTTTTTCTTCACGCTTAGAATACGGTGATATGGGTTTACTCCTTTTGGTCTTTTCTTGGACGAAAGAAATTGCTTACACATAATTGACAAATTTGTTGCATTATCATATTCTGATTGTTGGATAAGAGTTGGTAGGATAGTGCGCTGGGTTTCAAATCTATCAGACTCCAAATCGTCTTCATCCTAAAAAAGAAGAAATACAAACTAGAGCTAATTCGTGTCCATATAATAATAATGTGCTATCGTTTATTTATGTTGCAGATTCCACCAAATAAAAGGGAGTGGAAAGTATGTAAACAGGGTATGTTCTAGGACAAAAGGTGCAATTTTCACATGTTAAAACACATAAAGAAACTCAAGGTCCGTTCTGGTCATTTTTGTACCATACATTGAAATCCCCATAACAGTTTTAAAAATCCTGTAACATGCGTCTTTGATTGTAATCCAGTAAAATCTGTTATAAGTCGCTCATTATTTTCGTCTTTCATATAGGAAAATGCATCACTTTGCTATGCTCTCGTTTATCTAGTTTCGGCTACTTTTCCAAGGTCGTGGTGACGTCATAGCCTTTTATAAACAAAGAGCAATGTAATAATATTCTAAAATTTTTATTCTAACATTATACATAACCAAATTTAAAAATATTTAATGCCAAGCATGGAGCCATTTAAACTTAATTTTAGTACAAAGTTATACCCAGAAAACAGTCCTTTCTTTATGTTTGTTTGAAGTGGTTTTAATTTTATCTAATTTTATTCGCAGCTTAAAATTTAGATCGACACCCAAGTCCTCTATCTCCTTTTCTAGCCAATAGTTTGATACAGAGAGACCGTCTAGGTTTTCAAATTGTAAAATGTACCGAAGTTTGTCTCTGTATATAAAGTCTTTGATTCCATCGGCGGGTGTGCGTGCGGGTACCCTAGAAAGTAGTTGTTTCGTAAAAACGTTCTAAATTCGTCCTAGGTCAAATAGCAAGAACTGTTCCTAAACAAGAGAATATATGCGATATGGCGGTGTCCGACATATTCGGGTATCTTCGGCAATATACGCCCCCACTCTGTAGGGTACATAAGAGGCAATTTTTTGTATTCAATTTAGTATTCGGCAGTAGCTAGAATGGTAAACATGATTGTCTCCAAGGTGACTAACGTTCCTCAACTTCTTGGGAATAAAGTGAAACCAACAAATGAGCGATTTGGATTGCGGCTGCTGGCAGAAAATATGTGCAACAATAATGTGGTGATAGATATCGGTAATATTTGTTATGTCGAAGGTGAATGATGCTGACTGGTTGACTACACACACCAATGACAGAACCATTTTGTGACAATATAATATTGGTTAAAATTTGCGCCCTTTCTGACGCCGAACAAACATCTGCAAACAAAAGGATGTTTATCTTAAAAAAGAAATTTGTGGTGCATTTAACAGCTATCTACGAAGAATTCGATCGATTTGTTTCCGCTAGGCATGGTGTTAAAGCTAAGCTTCCGTTTTCTCTGGAAAGCACTAAAAAGATGGGCCAAAGAGTAAAAAAAATTATCGGAAAAAAGTCCTCGAAAGCATTAATAAGAAATTCCAAAATCCTGTGTGTTCCGTGTAAAGTGGAACCAGCAGATTTTAAGTTGGAAACTTTATTGGAAAAACTACCAGATATGTTAGACGTACTCAAAAATATTATTACTATCTTTTTGACATGGATGTAACCCAAGAATTTGCTGGCATATTTAGCAAGATGGAGATGTGTAATTATTTAACTGCAACTATAACTTTTGCTACAAGGGCGAATACGAAGAAAACTGCAATACTATAGTTGACAACGATAAAACTGTGGGAATCGATTGTTTAATATGGCTAACAAGCACTGCAAGAATTAAGATATACAACAAATTTGTGTGTCAGATAACAAGTCCTGGTGTTAATAAACAACTTGGAAATCAAATACTAGATTTTGTACATTGTCCAGATGCACGTTTAAGGGAAACATTCGCGTTTACTTTGGCTAAAAAACATGGTAATACGCGATTGGAAGCGACAATATACAACTGTACAATTGGAAACTTTGTCAGTGCGGAACAGGTGTATAATCCCTTAAAAGACTGTTTAACCTTATTGGAAGATAGTAAGTTATACTTTTTAAAGGCGCCAATGTACTTGGTGCCACTTGCCAAAATGTGGAGTAAGCGATCGGACAAGCTGCAAAATAGCTACTGTTTAGTGTAGAATAACCTACTACAGTAAGCGTATTGGGGGAATAGCAATACAAAAAATTGACACGCTTGCAAATTAATTTGTCCGAAAAACCAGAGGAAAGGGATAAATTGATGAAGTATATGCTTTCGGTTTTTAGTTTTAACTATTTACCTGTAAATTATTTGCAGATAGTAGAGGACGAAAACAGCCAAGATAAAATAAAAATTTTACACAAGTGCTACATTAAAGCAGGTAGTACATATTTTACACAATCTGCAACACAATATTCTACAATTCCAAAAGAAATAATTATTTCGGAATTGGGGTTAATAAATACGCCTAACATTCGCCCAGAGGTCGTACGACAACGCGTAAATATCGGCAGTAAAGTCTGTCCGTTTACGCTGAAGGTAATTGCCCCATTATGCACGCCATACGCTGTAAGTAGAAGAATAGGACAGCTGGAATTAAAGGAAATGGATGCAAAAAGGCGAAAGTTGGACTACATGGAAAACACGTCGATTAAAAGATTGTCACAAGCTGCAAGAATTATACGAAAAATGAATTTAGTTGTCGGTGGAATTAAAGACTTTATATATAGACACAAACTTCGGTACATTTTACAATTCGAAAACCTAGACGGTCTCTTTGTAACATACTATTGGCTAGAAAAAGAGATAGAAGACTTGGGTGTCGATCTAAATTTTAAGCTGCGAATAAAATTAGATAAAATTAAAACCACTCCAAACAAACATGGTATCTCTTAGGAGCAATTATTTACACACCGCTGAATTTATTAACATAATTAGTGAATTAAAAATTGGGCTTTGTTCTTAAATGGCACGTGTCCTTAAAGAATGGAAATCTTATTTTATGTGCCAATGGAATACGGTTATGCGTTTACACAAGGTGAATTGAAATATTGGGAAATTTTAATTTCTTCCGCTTTGGGTGGGGTATTCGTATCCTTTTTCGCATAATTTTGCGATCGATGACTTCTTCTGACCTCATTATGATCTCAATTAACTCTCTCTCATTAAATTTCCAACGGTTAGCCAATTCTTAGAAATCTATAAGCTAACGTTCACTTATTTCTCCGAAATTTCTGCGCAAAACGTCAAATGCCATCCAAATCCTAGAATTTTGCTCCGGCACAAATCCGCTCACCTAGTTATTTTCTTTGTATCTCTCGCAACGGACACACTGCGAAAGCAATTCAATCATCTTAGAACATTTAAAAGCATTCTTAAGCTCTAAAACAAATACAAATTCAACATATTCGAAGAAAAGCAACCGCGAAATGAAATTTTTTTCAATCCAAACGCATTTGCGTAAAGATGTTAATAAATTCGTGCAATTAAAACGTATATAAAATGCAATATTTAATAAAACCAGCATATTTAAATGAAGTATGGATATTAGAGGCAACGGTAGTACGTGCGATTTCGAACGTACATAAAATACCATTTGTTATTCAAATTCCGCTAGAAAGTTTGATGTACGTGCAATTTAGAACGCATATAAAATTCAATATTTAATAAAACCAGCATATTTAAATAAAGTATGGATATTATAGGCGACAGAAATATGTGCAATTCAGAACATACATATTTTAAATCATTCAAAATTTAACAGATTGCAGAAATAACACATAATTGAAACACCTTTTCCACATACGAACAACTGATAGCGTTCTGTCAGCGTGTAATATTCAAGAAGGAATTTGATACTATAAAACTAACAAAGCAGATAAAGGAGAATCATTCTATAATCCACGCACCGACTATGCTAGTTTGAAAGAAGATATTCACATGAATAGACATTTTTAGTGAAAATAAATAATTTTAAAAGTTGAACTTAAACGTGAAGTGATATAAAACAGAAGAGTGCGTGTTATAATAAATGTATATAGATTTTTGCCGTTAATATAAATGTAAGTCTAGAAATAGTTAATATGAAAAGAAATTTTTGCAATTTTATTAATTTAGGGCATTAAGTAATCACCTAAGTTACTACTAAGTTACCACTAAGTCATTTCTAAATCATTAGTAAAGGAACTAAGAAACTAAATCACTATTCTAAATTCCGGAATAAACGACTCTAAGCTACTGCATAAACGACTCCAAGCTACTGGACAACAATCGGGAGTGATTTCTGGGCCAGAAAACTCCAACAAGAACAAAACAGCAGAACTATAAGTTCCGAACTATTTATCCTATTTATAGCATGCTGCATTTGTAATTTTAATAACTTATGTATCTAAAAGTGAACCTAAAATTTGCAGGTGATAAAATACAGTGTGTAAAAGATCAACAAAAATTTGGTTTGGTATTAATTTTAAATTACGGAAATTGGTTTTAAAATTTTGAAGGTATGTTTTTTCATTTGTGCCTTTTGCCATTTAATAGAGTTATTTATAAATTTTTGAGATTTTAGACCAACTGTCCACCATAATGTATTGTTATGTTTTGAAACAACCCCATATTATACATATAATCTTCAAGTTTTATTTGCTGATACCTTCAAAACCAAGACCTCTGACGTCCATCAAAGACCTTGATGGCATTTCAAAATTTCGTGTATATTAAACCATTTACCAGACATACGCCCATATAATCGCATTGAATAAAGAAGAAATAAACTATAGATTAAAATATCAGACATGAAAGGGTACATATGAATTTTTATGACTTTCATCCTACATTCAATTAAAAATTCATTAGCATTACTAAGTATATAAGGCTAAACTTAATTATTGAGACTTGAGCTTTCCGTATAAAAGGAAAGCAGATGTTAGTCATCTCAACACTTTATTAGTTATAATAGAAAGACGACCAAGGATACAGGAGGTATGTGAATAATTAAAGCAACAGTGTAATAGAAACACCATACAGTTTGAATTCCACTAATTATTAAATTGAAAAATAATCGATACAGGCGTCTACTCATTTTTTAACGTTCCTATCTATGATCTAGGTGTTATAAAACTAATTTTACAAATACACGGTAAATGTAATATTTGTAGTTTATTCATATACGTGTAATTATTAATTAGTTGAATACCTTTTTGAACTAATATTATATTAAGTGGCCTAATAAAAATGTGACACGTGGAATTATTGCATGAATAATGGTAACCTTCGTCGTACTAATTCTAAAAAAAGCGTTAGTCTTTTATTTAGTAGCAACTTATGAATTTATCATAGATCAATGCAGTTCATGTACAAACCATAAGACAAGCCTGTAATTCCATTAATTAGGTAATGTGAAAATGAGGTTAAAATTAAATTTCCGAAGATTGAATTACTCATGCTAAATGTGCCAAAATCCGCAAAGACCCCGTATGAAACGCTCTAAAACTCTCTTAATAATTATTCGCGCTACTACTAGAAAATTATTTTTTATGCGAAGAGATACTAAACTATAAAATTTCTTGTTTAATTTTTTACTTACATACATATAATACGCCAGTCCCTAAAAGGGAAACATTTTTTTTTAAATATTAATTTTTAATCTACCCTGAAAAATCTTCAGTGTTAATAATCGCCTTCGATACCTTCCTGGCTAGAGGTACTTCACAGTTTAACATTGCTTCGTACAAACTTTACGTGTAAAGATGTCGTTACGATATGAATTTCGATTTGCCCAGAAAGGGTGGGAACCACGTAACAATTTTAAAGATGCACCGGCTAACTACCGTGCGGCAGTGGATTCCTCTAAAAAAATCATAAAAACTAATAAAATTATAAAATAAATAACTACTTTACAAACACCACTTACTTTAAAAGACTTTACTCGTCAAAATTAAGGGCGCCAAACCGTTTTGTCTTAGCAATTTCTTCCATATTGTCGCTACCAGTACGACGGTTATTCCAAGTACGATTCCATTTTTCTAACTATACTGAAGCTTTTGGCGCATACTATAGTTGTATATTCACCATAAATTTTAGAAATTTGGTGATAGTTTTCACCTGATCGAATATTTATAACGTTGAAAGAACGAATTACACTGTGTAGTTAACACTAGGTGGGCTGTTCGATTGTCTTTAACATTTTGAACGCGCGATAAATAACACTACTGTACAAGCCAGTGGCGTCTCGACCTATAGAAACGGCGAATCTGCATGTTTTGATGCAACAGAGGAAAATATGACAGAAGATTATTTGTCTAAATTTCCCTTTCATTTTTTGTAAACGAAACCTCTACACCGATATTTTTTGCTTGGGAACTTTTCAATTACTTTTTCATTGAAATTTGTTATTGTTGTTATAAGAAAAATCAAAAATTGTCACATTAGTAAAGACACATTATCAATAATAATAATAATTTGTATTGGGACAGGATAATCTACACCGACAAAACTGTAACACACAATAAACCAGATATTCTTATAATAAATAAACTTGAAAAATATGCAAATATTAGAGAGGTGTCCATACCGCATTCAAAAAACTTGAACGATGCAGAATAAAAATATCAAAATATCCTGAACTCGCTTTTGAAATTAAAAATAGCCGGTTGCATGTGAGCATGCGCTCTAATTTACTGTTTACGATCATTTGGCTATAAATATAAGGGGTTTCAGCTCATTTTCCTCTTCCGCGATTGTGAAAACATTCGTCTGCATGTTTTAAACTGAGTAATAAACATCGTTTTATTGTGCACATTAGAATCTTAAGACGAATTTATATTGGTTGCCTGTGAGCATGCGCTCTAATTTATCTATAAATATAGGGGATCTCATCCCATTTTCCTCAGTTGTGTTTCTTCCACGGCTACAAAACATCGTGGTTTACGTGTTTAAACTGAGTAATAGACATCGTTTTATTGTGCAGATTACATTGGAATCCTGAAGCGATGTTATATTGACTGCCTGTGAGCATGCGCCCTAATATATCTGTTTACGATCATCTGGCTATTTTCCTCAGTTGTGTTTTTTCTACGACTGCAAAACCACGTGGCTTACGTGTTTTAAATTGAATAATAAGCATCGTTTTACTGTGTAGATTACATTGGAATGTTAGGACGATGTTATATGGGTTGCCTGTAAGCATGCGCTTTAATTTACTTTTACGATCATCTTGCTATTTATAAGAAGTCTCAGCCCATTTTCCTCAGTAGTGTTTCTTTTGGGACTGCAAAACATTGCGGTTTACGTGTTTTAAACTGAGTAATAAACATCGTTTTATTGTGAAAATTACAATGGAATCCATCAGAGTATTTGCCTGCGATGTATGCCAGAAAAACTTCTCGATCCAGAGCAACTTTAACCGACACAAAAAGGAGGTCCATAATATCGTTAGACCACCACGTCAGGTTACAGCCCCAGCTCCGCAAAGTGGACTACCAGCGCCAACATCATTTGTGTGCGACATTTGCTGTATGGGGTTCGGGTGTCGGCTAATTTAACCCGGCATCAGCATGCCCTCCACGGAGATACTATATCCTCTACATAGATGTCAGTCGAACGTGGAGCATCACCACTGCGTGCTGCACACGCCCCAAAACGCCGGCGGCAGGACCTACGAAATTGTGACGATTGCAACATGGACGTTCCCTCACGTCAGTTCCTCGGACATTTACGCAGTGCCGCGCATAAGACCGAATCCGGAAGTCCTAAACAAGAAGCGATACAACGGTTATCGTCTGCCTTCCGGTCCCGGATCGCAACCTCCCGCATCAATAGTCTGTCGGATTGTAGAGACATTTGAGACTTTTTACTTGAACAAAAGCAGCATTTTGTAAAGTTGATCCGGGACGCCATAGTGTCCCACGCTACTCTTAAAATTAATGTGGAAGTGTTTGTTATGTACACAAAGATAGACCTGGGTAATACCGAAGCAACTAAATCTTTCAACACCAGGAATCAAATTATAACCCGATCGAACGACTTGGACAAAGTGTATACGGCGTTTTCTCGGGAGATGCTCAATAAGGCCCAAGAATTTGAACATCACCAGTCCGGTTGGGCCTTACAACGTGTCCTGCATTTAGAACTAAACATCAACAAATACCAGTCACTTAGGGGTGCCACCTATATTGCCCTTCCACGCTGGATAAATGCTAAAAAAGCGGTGGTAAATGTAAAAAACCGAGAACGCTGACTGTTTTGTCTACTCCATTCTAGCAGCGCTCTATCCTGCCGAGCGTAACTCTCAACGTCTTAGCAGCAAGTACCCTCATTACTCGATTTGCTTAAATACGGGTGATATAGAATTCCCTATGACCTTTAACAAGATAGCCAAGTTCGAGGCTTTGAACGACCTGAGTATCAATGTATTCGGAGTGGAAGGAAGGTCTATTGTTGGTCCTCTACATTTTACTAAATGCAGGAGAGCCCGGCACCTTAACTTGCTCTATATCCAGGATGAAGAAAAATACAAATACACGGCTAAGTACCCACAATCATGTGGAAAACACTTCAACTGTTTTGAAACTTACTTTGTAAGGTGATAATAATAATTTAATCTTCCAAAGTCCGTATAAACACTTCACGGTTTTCAACTTCTTTCATTCACACTCTAACGACCAACATTCTTTTTAACATTCTCGAGTGTATCCAACACGTACCACGTCAGTCTGGGGTTATTGCCTGTTGTTACCCAGCTGGTACCTCTGCCTAACCAGCTTAAAGGTAGCCTGCAGCAGTGAGTGGCTATGGGTGAGTGTTTTTTGCTGGAGCCCAAAAGGATCCGTTAAATTGTTATACAACCCCCTTTTCTACAACGACTATGCCTAAAACCACCTAAAAAAAATTTTAATCGTTCCAGTTTGTAAGACCCAGCACCCCACTGTCACAAAGGACTGACTATTTAAATTTTTTATTTATAGTAAACTAATATTTGCTGTAAATTTAGTATGTTTGGAATTTTCAATAATAACAATTTTAAAATAATTTGAATTTCAGTTTTGCTTAAGTATGCACGTGATTATCAGATCTGATGCTCATATAAATCATGAGGCAAAATATTGTTTGACTAATACTTTTTTGATATCACTAATACGTGTGAATTTATTTAATTTTCTTGTAGTTGGATAAAAGTTATTTGTTGTATAACAGATACCTTCTGGTATTAATATGTTCCATTTCCAAAAAAAGGTAAATTAAAAATTTTTAATAATCCACTCCCAGAGTTACTGTATCTACTCTAAAATCGCATCTTTTTATTACTTGCTAGATACAGCGGCGTCTAACTTCACTTTATTTAGTTTTCCGTTTAACGAAGAATATTTCAACCCTACCATTTTCATGATGTCCCATGGGATAATAGCCAAATTAGTTGCCGGCGCAACAAGTTTTTAAGTTCCACCTCGCATGTGCAAAAAGTACAAGTCCCTGTAAATTCCGAATTGTTGTTTTATCTTCTCCTTAGGGACTAAAAAATAAAATTTCTACATTCACGCCCAGTGCTTTTGGGTTCAAAATGAGTAACAATTTACGTACACCATCTATATAATAAAAAATCGAATTGGCTACAAGCATAATCTTTCATACATAAAGGTAGATCAGTAGCATTTGTTTTTGTTTTCTATTGTTATTTACTGTGATAATCATCAGTAGTGTAGTGTAGGTCAGGTGTACCGGATGTGGAGTTTTTGATTTATTTGTGTTTAATGTCCACTAATAGTAATAAATAATAAGGATGTAAGCAAAGCTCTATCAATTTTCAACTTCAGCAAGAACCATTAAATCGTCTCTCGAAACACCGGTCTTTTGGGCAATCACTGTTTAGAATTATCCAAGTGAGTTGGAGCTCAACGGCTTTTTATTAGACAGAAAGTTCAAATTTTCATTTAGGTGTAAGTGAAAATCTGTATACTCCTTAAAAATTTACATTGGCATTATAGAACCCGCCCCTTACCACTGAAAGCTACCTTACGCATCATTTACTGCTACATCTCCTTTGTAGAGTAAAATTAAATTAAGAACTAACGTCATTTAACGCGTAACGTTATATATGTGTTTGCGTATGTAAGGAGTATTGTAAATATTTGGATTTTCACTCTCCTTCGAGAAGGTTGTAACTAGGTGTTGCTTATTTAAGGGGATCGTTTTGAGAAATGCTTATTCACTTTCTCACATTAGTAGAGCGTGCTGCAATGTACCTTTAACCAAAGTAAACTTATACTGAGACAAAGTAGAATATTTTTTGGTTAAGAATCTCTCTTTGTAGTACACTAGCACTAATAAGAAGCCCTACTGGAATATTAATGTTGTTACGTTCAACTCCTGCCCTTTACAAAATACGCTCAATTGTTGTACATTAGCACGCTAACATTGTTTACACATCTTCTAAATACGTAATAAGTGACAACTAAGTAAATCATATTACTCAATGTATACCGAAAACTTGTGATTACTTGGATCAGAGCAACTGATTGTCATTAGTTGTTTAGTTTGGAAAAAAGTTGCCAACATTTTTATTTTTGGGGTCAATCTTTCCAAATTTTACTGTTTACTTCCGTTCCAGTAAGAGAAATACCAAAAATCTGGACTTGTAAATAAGGACGTTCATCGCCACGAACATGAGGGCAGATGAAATTTAGATAGAATCTGAATTGATCAATTAGACCTAGAAAAGAAGATTCCGAGAACAGAGAAAGGACCCGATCCTCACCTCGGACCGAGGATCCTACCGACGGTTTAAAAAATTCGCACATCGATTGGGACAGTTGCGACGTGTAACTCCCTTAAGACCGCAATCACAACAGTGTAACACTTGAAGACGGTGACAATTTGGAGATATGTCCCGCTTGATCACAATTGAAACAAGTTATCTGTCTAGTAAGAGTAGGAACAGCAGTAGGAGTAGCTACAGAACCAAGGTTAATTCTCTGCGCTGGTGTTGGATGAGTAGTGACAGAGGTAGACACCCGCGGTGTTGTATCTGGTTTATAAGCAAAGTGGTGATCGACAACGTTTAGCCGAAATCTTAGTTGCTTCCACTTGTTGACCCAAGGATAAAAGTTGATCAACCGAAATAACCGAAGTAAGGCCCAAAGATGTCTGATAAAAAGGAGTTAAATTCCCCGAATCAAGCTTAACCGTTTTTCCTCAGAAAATGGTTCAGACAGACGAAGGAATAAATTTAGCATACTAGCGAGATTTCAGTAAGCGATTCCGATGGTCCCATTGTACGTTGATAAATTTCTTTCATAAGGCAATCATCGTAGTCTGGTGGTAAAAAAGCTGACTTTAGCATTAGGACAATGTCTGACCATGACTTCATTTCGGTACGGTGGACCCGATATAAGAGCAAAGCCTGACCTGTTAGAATTTCGGATGCGGAAGTAAACAATTAATGTGAGAACACACCCTAGAAGCACACATTTCCTCCGTGTGGATAAGGACATCTATCAAGGACTCTTTACCAGAAAATCTTAATCCCAGTTTAGAAACTGCATTGCTTTTAGTAACACTACGAGGTGGGAAAACTAAGGCTGGTTCGGGTTCATCTTCCGATTCAGACTCGGAAGTGAGTACGGGAGGTTCATCTGAATCCGCAGCAGGAGTAAAAGTAAGACTTGAAATAGCCAAAGATGTACCTAGTTATACGGCATCACGACGATTTTTTTTATTTTATCCTCATAAGCACTGCGAAGATTGATTAAAACAAGTAGCAATTGACGATGTGTTCTTTGTTCATCCTGCTTTGGGGGCATGTTTGTACAACGACGTTTCAAGGTGCAGCCACACGGAACTAATACGTTTAAAGACGTCTGAATATTTATCCCCGTCAAAAGTAATGAGAGAATTTTCAAGTTACTTGATAGCAGATTCAACAATTGTATGTTCCGAGGAAAGTTCGCCTCCACCTGAATGAAAAGTAGCTTCTCCTCTCGCTCAATATGAAACGCACTTCTGACGGATCTACATAATTCATCCACCTTAGCTTCCAAATCAAAACCCCTAGAAGATAGTTCATACTGAAGTTCCGTTCTCGGTAGCCGATTAACGTTTATACGCCAGTGTGTCATTATAAATAAATCTACTTAAATAACAATATATCTAAAACCAATAATAACAAAACCCACAGCGTAATAATTTGCACGACTTAATAAGACAATTAGAATAAACCGTCAAGGAATATCAAAATCAAAATGATTCAATCGAATACAGAAGGGGCAACAGCAATAAAATAAAATCGCTAGGAGTAACCAAACCAACCTAAAGAACTGCCAACAACTAGAATAGTATAGGATTGGGAATAGGAGTAAAAGTATAGGGCGCCAGTGTTTTCAAATCACCCTACTGAGAGTACCAAAATTATCAGAGAAAACACAAGTCTGACAATCTTAAGAAAACAATATCTGAGTGGAACGTTATGTCTGAAGAATTGATGTCTATTATGAAACGAGGGTCACACGTTGGATTTGCTAAAAATTTTATATTTTTGGGGTCAATCTTTCAAAATTTTACTGTTTACTTCCGTTTTGACTAGTAAAAGCAAATACAAACGGAAGTAAACAGTAAAATTTGGAAAGATTGACCCCAAAAATAAAAAATTTTGAAACCTTTTTCCAAACTAAACGACTAATGACAAGCAGTTGCTTTGATCTAAGTAATCACGAGTTTTCGGTATACATTGAGTAATATGATTTACTTAGTTGTCACTTATTACGGATTTAGAAGATGTGTAAACAGTTTTGACGTGCTAGTGTACTATAATTGAGCGTATTTTGTAAGGGACAGAGTTGAACGTAACAAATTAATTGTAGATTTGAATTTGAGCATGTAATTTAAAATCTACATTTTTTATCACCAAGTATGTTCCATTTAAAGCTTTTTATGTTCATGGAGTACTTTGTCTTTACGCAACTGCCCGTCTATAATAAAAAACTACATACAAGAGACATATCTAAACTACAAAAATCTTGAACTCTACTCCTTTTTCTGTACTAATCGGCAAACAAATCCTTCGCTTTGCCTTCTGTTCTGGATGTTAATCAACTACAAATTGCACATGAGCTTACGTTAGCACTTCTTGCGGATTGTCATTAGATTATTCTATGATAACACTGGGATTATATTTCTTTCTAGTTACGAGCACAATCGTCCATCAAATTTTTAAAGCATGTTCTAAAATATTTTATGGAAACGTTAAGCGTCTTTACGATGATATTAGAAAAGGTTTGAGCATTGTACTTGGAGTATCCCATTCCTATACGCCAACGTAATAAAACAACTCTGAAGTATATAATTGAGGTACTTTCTGGTTTATACAAGAGGAGAAGTACTGTATATCCGTATTAATAAAACAAGCAATACTGGTAACTCATTGTCTGCAATGCGAAAGCAACCCTTGTGGGTCGAACTGGAATTATTGGTCAAGCTGTTGGATTCGATTAGGTTTGTCGTCATGACAAAACGCATCCTTCAGAACTTATCACCCACTCCATTTTTTTAAAACAGGTTTTCAACTGCTAAGGTCATTATGCCGTGTCCTACAACATGCTACCAGGCCAAAAATATGAAACGAGCAACATAAAACGTCATTTTCGATTTCCTTATTATACTCGAACAAATCAGCTAGAACAATTGAAAGAGATTATTTTAAAGCTACAATTAAATTGTACAATTTTAATTATCAGTTGACAAAAATAAATACTTTTAAAATTTTCTTAATAAATGTGTTATTGGTGTATAAAAAAACAATTGTATCAAGTAAAGTTAGTACCGAGATTTTTGACTCTGATCATCTGCTACGGGTAAATGAAGTGTAATATTATTAAATTTGGAATTGCCTAGAAGTGGTAGAAATCCAGTGACAAATTGAGGGGGCACCAGTTAATTGCAGTGGTGCAGAAGTAGATTCCTAAAAAAAATAATAAAAGAAAATGACAAAAATTTGAAGAATGCTTAAGTGCAATTTCAAGCTTCGTTAGAAATAACACTCACCTTTCAATACTATCTCAAATTAATGAGCTCCAACTCGTCTGATCTAGTGATAATTCTCTGAACGACGAATATTCCATATGATACTAATTAAGGAGACCTCCTGGTGGAATTGAGTTTTGTTTACGATCAAGCTTTAAACAAAGAAAACAACAACTTTCAGCTCACTACTTCATCCAGATCTATTTAAGAACAAGCATCATAAAATTATTCCTGTAAACAGGTACACACACAGAATTGCAAGAAAACAGATATCAATTCCCTTGTTTAATAGCAGTAACCTTGACGATCCTATCCTAACAATTTAAACACGTCTTAAGTTTTTCAAATAAAATTGCAATGTCCAGGTTCTATACATCTAATAAAATTTACACTATGCCTTAGACTGTTACTGTTAGTGGACGTTATACAGGTGTATCTGTAGTAAAGTTTGAGCTCTTAACAAGCGATTCCTCACGTTATATTAAGTAACTTTGCTCTTAGAAGTTTTTTGAGTATTCAGATTGGCAGATATTTGCAATTGAAATTTAGGGGCTTCTTCCCTAAATAAGAGTTGATTTCATAAGGGGGATAGTAGTAGAACGTGTATATTCTAATAATGTCTAATAATTTAAAAAGAAATCGCCAAAAATGAAAAAAAAGTCCAATAAATGTACTTCTACGAAGCAAATGCATAAGTTATTTGTGTTTAGTGTAATAAATGCGTCACGATCAATGATCGAGTAGGAAAGCGTTCCGATCTTTACCTCCGAGGCATCCGCATCCTACGGGATGAATTTTTGAAAAACTCCTAACAACAAAAGTTATAATGTAACGTGAAGAATCGCTTGCTAGTAGCTCAACCTTTACTTTAGATACACCCTGTATAAATTCATTAAATCTAATTAAACAAACGACATGCACAAATGCGTCGTTACCGATTATCTGCGGATATCACCACGTTGAACGCACGGTTGCTAATTTCTAGCCAATGGGGTTCTTTGACTTCCCTTTATCAATGATTACGTTACACGTGTTTCCTTGTTACCGGCTCGCAAGTAATTAATTTATTGTCCTTGTCCGCTGTATAGCTTCAGTTCTTTTTCTCCCATCCTTTGAGGGTACGTCATTGTATCACGGTCTTAATATTGAACGTCTGCTAAATCATGTGAAAAATACATGATTCCATATGGTTCAATCATGTTAACGTCACGTGCCCACTGCTATCTCATGTCCTTAGTAGCTTAAATAGATACATTTGAAACATTTATATTTATGTATGTTATTATTTCCGTTGAGTTCGTTTGTAACCTGATATTTGTAAGTTTCACTAAATAAGGTTCTGTATTGCATGGTAATGGATATTATTATTTGGGGATTACTAAGTATTATAACTACACTTCTTTCCCGATAACATAAGTTTTGTGCAATTTTACTCAAAATTGTAAAAGGCTATCCCGTTTTTGGGATAATTATAGTATGGAATATGCAAAGTAATAATTTCACTGCTATTTACATTTTCAATTAGTCTAAGGGTTTCTTACATAACTAACTCGGATAATTAATTATACTTGTGTCTTTGTATATGACTTCGTGAAACGTAATATTGACATTTGTTTTTGTTTTTGTGGTTTTAAAATAATTTATTAACCTGAGTTACCATGTATTGTACAAAAATATTACTATGGTTTTGTGGTTTTAATTTATTGCCTTAATTCCTTTTATAAAACTAAAAGTAGTTGCACTGTAAAGCTTAAAAACACTATTAATTATTAAATCATTTTATACAGGATACAGCCGTATTGATCTTGTTTGTTTAATATAAATTTTTCTCATTTCCAGCTGATTTTTGTGTTTTATTTTTTTTTAGTTTATACAGAATTTGGAAATCATTCGATGCCACGTAGTAATTTGTCCTGCCGCCTTTCGGCTTTCAGACTCTTTACTCTGGGGAAGACACCTGCAACGATGATTTTTGCTGCAGGTAGTGTTTAGTTTACAAGGAGTTCTAGTAGGGTTATACCAGAAAAGAGTACATAGTCTCTTCTCTGGGTCTCCCAATAGAAAAACACGCTGGCCAACTAAAACCCTTGCTCTCTCCCGCTAGTGACAAACAATCCTGGGACCGCCTCGGGACATAGCGTCAGAACTGTTGCTGGGTATATATCTATGACCCCCATCTACTTTATTACTCGCGTCTTTTTCTTTCGTCATTTCCTGTTGTGGTCATTAGTTTTGTAATAAAGCCTTCTATTGCTCCTCAATAGTATTGGCCTGTCAACATTATTGTCACCATGTTTGTTATACTTATGGTTATTGCTACTGCTGCTACGGTCTGCGTACGTTTCCTGTTTCACCTCTTACATTCGAATAGCATATGTGCAGCAGCATCCTTGCTCATACAGGGCCAGCAATCACCCGCGTATTCGTTCCAAATTCTTTTAAGATATGCTGCAAACTATCCATACCCCAATTAGGCTTGTGTTAAATGGTGTTGTACCTCTCCATACTTTCTGTGTGCCAATGCATTTTGTCCTTAATTAGTTTCTTTGTCCACTCGCTCCTTGCCAATTTACCATTAATTGTTTCTTATCTCGTCTTTTATTTCTTGCAATGCCTTAAACGGGTCGTTTTTTTTGCAGTCAGAAATATTTTTCCTTTTCCATACCTGTAGATCTATTGGTGATATCTCCGTTATAATGCACAGAGATTCTATGGAAACGGTACGATGTGCACTACATATTCGTAATGTCATAAGCTGTTTGCATCTAGCAATTTTTTCGCGGCATCTGTTGAATATTAAGGCTTGGTGCCACATAGGTGATGTATATAATATTATTTTCGGATATCCTGCAGTCAGTGCCCTTCTTTTAGTTGATTTTGGTCTATTCGTGGGGTAAAATTGCAAGCATTGATTTGGTTACCCTGTTAGTTTTTTCTACCGCTTTGTCTACGGGTCTGGCCATGGTTAGTCTATAATCAATCCGTACTCCAAGGTAGTCTACTTGCCTACAGGTTGCATAGGTAGGTAAAATAATATAAAGTTTTTTTAAATCGGTCACCATCGTCTAACAAAGAAAACAAGTTACCTAATACGCTCTTGATATACAAATTTTTTGTACTGTTTTTAAATCGACCACATACGCTCTATAAAGATAATACTTGCATCCCTTACACGCTCCTGATATATTTTAGTAGAAAACTAAATCTTTTGCTTGGTTTTGCAATAGATTCCCGTTGCCCTACAAGAAATAGGACTAATATATCTTATAGAGTTCTTGTACCTTTTGGCAAGAAAATAAATCCTCCAAATGGTTGTCAGTTTATCACAGTTGCCTTGCAAGAAAGAGGATTAATATTTCTTATACGTTTGTGGATAACCTTCGGCAGAAAAAGCAATCACTTAGACAGTTTTTGCAATCGATCACCATCGCTTTACAAAAAGAAGAATAGGATCTCTCTTACATATTGGAATTACAACAGTGGTTTATTAAACTTCTTATCATCGCCCTTAATAAAAAACTAACATCCCGTATAGGCTCCTAATACACTTTGACAGGAAAACGAATCCCTTAGATGGTTTTGCAATTGGCCTCCCTAACCCTACAAGATAGAGGACTAATCTCCATTATGATCTCGTGATACTGTGTGGTAGAAAAAGAAATCTTTTAGATGATTTTGCAGTCCGCGCAAAAAAAATAGAAAATCTTATACGCTTTTGATCATTTTGGTAGAAAAAGTAATTCTTTGTATGATTTTGAAATCGAGCACATTAGCTCTGTAGGAAAGGACTTCAGCATCCCTTAGATGGTTTTTAATTGACTTTCTTAGACCTACAAAAAAGAGGACTAATATTCATTATGATCTACTAATACTGTGTGGCAGGAAAAGGAATCATTTACATGATTTGGCAGTCGGCTACCATCGCCTAACAAGAAAGAAGACAGGAAATCTCATACGCTTTTGATATATTTTGGTAGGAAAAGGAATCCCTTAGATGGTTTTGAAATCGACCTCTTTAGCCCTACAAGGAAGAGGAGTAATCTCCAATATGATCTCCTGATACTGTGTGGGAGGAAAAGGAATCCTTTAGATGATTTTGCTGTTGGTTACTAGGAAAAGTTTTGAAATTGACTACATTTGCCCTACAAGAGAAAAACAACTATTATGCCTTATTGGCTACTGATACATTTTAGCAAAAAATTGTTTAGTCGGTTTTGCAGTCGGTCTCCTTCACCCTACACGAAAGTGATCTATTAACCATTATGATATCCCGAGACCTTTTGGTAGGAAAAAAAATCCTTTAGACGATTTGCAATCGACCACCTTCGTCTTACAGGAAATGGGGCTATTGTCATCCGCTGATACCTTTCAACAGGAAAGTTGCTCTTATTTTTCGTTGCAATTCGTCTTGTGACCATTCCCAGTGCTGTGGCGCATTCATAACGTGTGTGCTGTTTTCTGTAACACCATCTTTATACTGGTGTAGCACGGGACTTCAAAGTAATAGCTGAAACTTCGTCTATTCGAAACCCGTGCAGGTCCTATGCAGGATGGATGATACCGGTCGTGTTGAAGGTCGTGTCATGTCAGTCCTTCAACGTACCATTCCACCTTCAGCAGCCATATAGCTCACCACGACAGGTTACTGTTGTGTCAGGAATCTCCTATCCTGGGTCCATTGGAAACGTTGGGTTACAAGAAGGGTTTTGTCTATCAGAGAAGTTCAAGCACCAACTTAATTTATTGGCTCGGTTTTATAAAGCACGAACTTTGATACACACAAAAATGTCTTAGTTTAAGCGCGTTTCAGTGAATCATCTCGGGGGTGTTGTTAAGTTTCGTTAAAAGTGTTCAATAACAAACTCATTAATGAGTTTATTATTGCCGTAAATAACTTTTACTCACTTGTAAATATTTATAATGACAATTAGCAGTTTCTACCCTTTGACACCACTACACGGCTAAGAATAATCTATTAGAAAATACTGTTTATTTATATATATCAAAACGTTGACTTCATTAGTTTTTAATATGACATCGTCTAAATCCGGAAAACATTGATGTTCAATATAGAAACGTTGGGTGCATAAATCTGTGTTTATGGGGCGCGTACACCCTTTATTTCCCCTTTGGCTTACTACTATGAATTAAATAGTGTCACTTTTAATAAATTTTATGTAACACTTATGAAATCTATTGCGAATTTTATCTAAGTCTGCAAAGATAATCCTTATCTAAAGTGGGTTACTTTTTCCTTTGAAGGTTACTCAACAACTTTCGTCTTTCACTGCTAAATACGCACCTTTTCTCAAACCTAATTTTCGCTATTGAATTTAAATTTGTGCAAGAAAAGTTGAAGCCGTTTTGTGCTTTTACTATACTGCTAAAGGTAATTTCGATCTACAATTGTACGAACTATTGAACATATAAATTATTTATATAGTTTTTCCATTGACATGGATATCTGGGATGTATTATAAATAATTCGATAGTATTGACGATTTCATAGCCCCAGACACCCGTGTATAATGAATGGCATTATACATTCGATAAAAGTATTAAATGAACCTCAACTAAATAAATAAGTAATAAATGATTCACTTTTCATAAGCATTTTGTTCGCGTAATATACCCTTAAAATATGTGTAGACATTTAAAGACATAGAGGGAATTCTTTTGAACACTCATTCCTAATTCTTGCCAAACTTGAAAATTTACTGAATAATTTCTCCAGATCAATATGGGTAACCCCTTGACGTCTGCTTCTAATTTTCTTAATACTTACTATTCCATAGGGAACGTGTCTGGAATACCATATTAATACGTAATTCGCACAGTTCGTCACCCTTGTACTTGAACTTGTGCAAAATTAAATTTTTCCGTTTCGCCTTCTGAATCATTTAACTTCCTAAAGAATAAGACACGATGAATTTTAAAAAACTTACTTCCAACGCCTTGAACTTTCATGTTACTCACTGTTTCTAAGGTAGAATGTACTTGGAAAACACCCGATGAGACACAGAAACTACCTGTAAGCTTCTCAATTTCTCTCCCTTATTGAGAGGATGAAGTAGTAAATTTATCTTAAAATTGGTTTACTAAAGTAAAGGAGATGGAACTTGTCGCCTTTGCCTGGAAATTACTGTTATTTGAGATTTTGGGGTTACTATTTAGTATTGGCGGGTTAATTAAGCTGGTTGTGAAATCTGGGTCATAAATTATAGAAGTAGGCAATTACGGATCTATTTTAATTTAGTTGGGGAGGTCGAGTTAAAGTATTGCGGATACCTTTTCATAAATTCATCTATAAACATAAAATATGTAGGGGGAAACACCTCCTTCTGGTGATAATAACGAAACCATCGTGTAAATAAGTATATGTCGTCAATCACAAGGACATCTTTGTATTATTAATACATAGAGCTTGGTACATTCAATAATTTGTTTTGTGCTGATGTAAGAATCCGAAATACTTTTTACCTTAGACCTTGTAGCTTTGAGCAAAATATGGGAATAAAGAGCTTGTCTAAAGTATCTGACAAAAACTTTGCTTGTCCTCCGTAGTTTCGCTTTTACGCTTTGATATTCCTATCATTTTAAAAATTCGAACTTATTGAAGTCTCTCACGTGCTTGGAAAAGTCTGCATGTGAATTAGATCAGACGACGTAGAAAAAATTAATTTGTTCTACATTCGTATGCAACACACTTTAATTAATCTCATCCTTGTAAGAGAGCATACGGGGTGAGTTATAATCGGTGAATAAAATATCGGGATAGATACAATGATTTAAAATAAATATCTTTTGTTAATACACATTTTTGTGTATTTTCCTTTTGTCACCCTACCTTTTTACGGGTAGTAAAGTAGGTGAACAGCAGGTATAAACAAGTTGAAAATGTAAGGCATTGTCGCAACCAACTTCCAAATGTAGACTTACTTTAAAACAAATTAAAGAAATTAAAATTATTATGTTGTAATAATTATAAGTATTCAGATAAAAACAAAAATTTATAAACAACAAAAGACACATTTTAATATATTTTATTTTATTGAATAAATATTTTAAAAGCTATATATTAGTTTTCATCAATAAGATAAGAAATTATTTTTTTTTTATATGAATCTAATTATTTTCGGTAATCAAAATTTAAGTTTAAACAATGTCTATAATATTGGAATAATTGGCATGAAATGCCATAAATTGTTCAAATATGTGTCGCATATTGATTTTAAACTTATTTAAAATTTTAATTATTCCTGTGGATTTTCCCGGGGGCTCGGCGTCCCCGTGGCCCGATTTTAACTGACATCAAAACTTAAGCTCTGGACACCGAGCTGAATCGATTGATGTATCACACATTGATGCCCGACCATTAAAAAGGCCTCGGACACACAGACAGACAGACACACAGACAAATAGATTTCATAAACGAACGAAGTTCGTTGAAAATATTCTGGCAGGACTAGCATCGACCTTCATCGGCTGCGGTGAACGCAAGAGACTTAAATCTCAGGGTGAGGCAAAGATGCCTAGATAAAGTTAAATAGTAGCGATAACTTAACTTTTGTTTAAATTGTTAAATAAAAATTATACTCAAAGAAAATTTTGAATATTAACGTCCAGGTAAGGCATTTGTTTAAACACATATCATGTCTACCAACGTATGTATGAAGTACAAATACTTACATATCTAGGTTAAACCTTTTGTCATCATCATTAGGTCTTCAGTCCTGGAACTGGTTAGACGCGTACCATCATTGTTTCCTATTCTGAACTAACCTACAGATTTCCCTGAAATTTGCAAGGTCTGCATCTATAACTATCTGATCTAGGTCTACATCTACCTCCTTTTTCTTATCTCTGCTTGTAATATATTCCATACTATTCCCCAAAAATGCCTTAGAACGTATTCTGCCCTTCTATTCCTCTTATCTTTTTCCCCATCCCCATCCTTGTTCTTCTACTATTTCTACAACCTATTTGTTATTATCTTTGTCTGTCCATGTTATCGTCCTCATACATCTGAAGCAAAGCATTTCAAAAGGCTGCTACCGTTTTTTCTGTCTGCGTTTCAGACTGCCCGTTTTTCATAGGCATACTGTGCTGTGCTCCACACATATGCTTTCAACAATTTTCTTCTTGTTCTATGTTTGTTGTCTTTCTTCATAAGCGCTGTTCTTTCTTGTTAGATGCAGTTTGGTCACCTTCTATTGTTTTACAATTATATACCCTATTTCTCCGACCTTCAGTGGTTGTGAAGAGAGGCCAATGTAGTACCTTCTGGTGGAGCATTGGAAAATCACATGTAAGGTTGTGAAGAGAGGTAAGCAGCCTGTGGCTGCTAAGTTTCCAACACTTAACCATTTACCGATTTAATATATTTTCCAATATATCTTTTCGCACAGTCATCATTAGTTGCAGATATTTCGCAACCAACAACTAGTTGTTTATACTAATTATCAGATTTATCTGCGCTTATTTTTTCGTCATTAGGTTTTCCGTCTCAAAACTGGTTGGACACGTACCTGCACTTATTTATATTCTGAGCTAGTCTACATAGTTCCCTTAAATTCTCACACAGCATGTGTATACAGCTCGTTTCCCTTCTGTTGTTTTACAATTATATGCCCTATTTCACCGAGATTCAGTGAAGGGGGTTAAGCAACCTGTGGCTACCAAGATCCCCCAGCACTTAGACATTTGCCGAAGTAATGGTTTTCCAGTAAATCCTTTTACACACTTAACATTATTCGAGAATATTGCCCAACCAATTCTTGTAGTTACTTATAATAATCATCATGTTTAAGCACAGCTATTTTTTCGTCATTAGTTTATCCATCTTGGGATTGATTGGATGCGTACCTCTATTGATTTCTATTCTGGGCTAGCCTACACATCTTCCCGAAACCCCTACAGCCTACATCTTTTACTATCTGTGTGCAGTAGTCTAACCTAGGTCTATCGCTTCTTCTCTTTTTTCCTATCTCCGCTTCTAATATATCCCGCACTATATTCTCATGCCGTAGTATGTGGCCTATCATCCTATCTCTCCTATTTTTTACCCTTTTCCACATATTTCTTTCTTCCCCTACCATTTTAGTACCTCTTCGTCCTTAACTTTTTCTGTCCATGATATCTTCACCATACGTCTGTAGCACCACATTTCAAAAGCTTCTACCTTTTTCTGGTCCGCTTCTTCTACTATCCAGGCTTCACAGCCGTACAGTGCTGTGCTCCACACATATGTTTTAAGCAATCTTTTCCTTGTTTCTATGTTTGTGGTCTTTGAGCACTGTAGCACTGTAAGAGCTTAATGAAATGAAAACGGTTCTAACAGAGAGATACGGTATGCAAATTAACAAAACTAAAACAAAAGTTCTAGTATGCAAAGGTGGGAGAAACAAATCAAAAACAAGAATACAAGTATGTAACACGAACTTACAAGAGGTTAAAGATTTCTGCTACCTAGAAGCCAAATAACGCAAGATGGGAAAAGCACAAAAGATTTAAAACAAAGATTAGCACAAGGTCGTGCTACATTTAACAAGAAAAACAACTACAGTGCTCAAAGACCACAAACATAGAAACAAGGAAAAGATTGCTTCAAACATATGTGTGGAGCACAGCACTGTACGGCTGTGAAGCCTGGACAGTAGAAGAAGCGGACAAGAAAAAGGTAGAAGCTTTTGAAATGTGGTGCTACAGACGCATGGTGAAGATATCATGGACAGACAAAGTTAAGGACGAAGAGGTACTAAAAATGGTAGGGGAAGAAAGAAATATTTGGAAAAGGGTAAAAAATAGGAGAGATAGGATGATAGGCCACATACTACGGCATGAGAATATAGTGCGGGATATATTAGAAGCGGAGATAGGAAAAAAGAGAAGAAGATATAGACCTAGGCTAGACTACTGCACACAGATAGTAAAAGGTGTAAGCTGTAGGGGTTTCGGGAAGATGTGTAGGCAGCTTCTAACTCTTCCTTGCTAGACGCTAATACCGCTATATCATCTGCAAATCTAAGCATATCAATTTTTTGTCGCTGCATAGAAATTCCAAATGTCTTCCTGCATTTGACAGTATTGATTGCCTCTTCTATGTACAAGTTAAAAATTAATAGGGATAGGGCACATCCCGGCACACCCCTTTCCTAATGTTTACTTTTCTACGTTCCTGCTCTAATTCTATTACTGCTGTTTGCTTTTTGTATAAGCTATGTACTATTCGTCTATCCCTATAACTCATTCCAATCTTTTTGAGTATTTCAAACATTTTTTTCCATTTTACATTGTCGAATGCTTTTCCTAGATCTACAAACCCTATATACACGCTTTCTCGTTTTTCTATTGTTTTCTCCATTATCACTCTCAGAGCCAAAATAGCCTCCCGTGTTCTCCTGTTTCGCCTAAACCGAAATTGGTCTTCTGCTAGTATTTCTTCCGCACGTTTTTCCATTCGTCTTTGCACAATTCTAGTTAATATTTTGACACGTGTGATGTCAAACTTATTGTTCGAAAATTTTCACATCTATCCGCGCCTTTCTTTTTGGTGTAGTTACTATGATGGTAGGTTTGAAACCTTTGGGTATCTCGCCTGTCTTATACATATAGCTTACAAGTTGGAAGAGACGTTCTGTTACTGCTTGTCCAGCGGCTTTTAAAGTTTCTACTTGCACCTTATCTGTACCCGGCGCCTTACCATTTTTCAGACTCTTTAATGCTAATTCAAACTCATCTCTAAGTATAGGATATCCCAAGTCATCATTTTCAATGTCTGATTCCTGTTCTAATGCAGTTAGTTCCTCTCCCGCATATAAATTCCCTATATATTCTTGCCATCTACCCATTTCTCCAAGTTTTCTATGATGACGTTTCCTTGTGCGTCCCTTATATTTTTGTTATACGGTTTTATATTCCTAAAATTCATTCTAATAAATTTGTATGCTTCGTCTGTCTTTGCTATTTCCATCTTTGTTTGTACCTCTTTGCATTTTTCATCAATCCATTGTTCTTTAGCTTTCCTGCATTTTCAAATAATTTCCCATTTTATGGCTTTGTATCTCAGTTTTCCTGTTCCGTCTGATTTATTTTTGTATTTTCGTCTTTCTTCTATTAAATTCAGGATATTCTTTGTTATCCATGGTTTCTTATTTTCTTTTTGTGTATACCCCAGAATATCTCTGGCCGCCATGTCTAGGCTGGATTGAATGTTATTCCATTCTCTTTCTATTTCCTTAGTATCAGATATTTTCCCGATATCTTTGAGCAATTCATTTGACTTTTTTTCGAATCTTACTTGAATATCTTTATCTTTTAGTTTCTCTAAGTCCAAGTGCCTTTTTCCGTTCCTTTTTTTCAGATTTTTAAATTTAAGTGCGGCCTTCATAATTACGATGTTGTGGTCAGTATCTATATCTGCTTCTGGGTAGCTTCCACAGTCTTTTACTTGATTCCTAAACCGTTGTCTAACAAGAATGTAATCAATTTGATATCTTCCTATATCTCCTGCCATCTTCCAGGTATATCGTCTTCTAGCATGATGTTGAAATAATGTGTTTGTGATGATTAAATTGTTCTTGTTGCAAAATTCTACCAGCCTATTTCCCCTGTCGTTTCTCGTGCCTAAACCAAATAAACCTACTACCGTTCCTTCCCTACCCTCACCTACGACGGCATTAAAATCCCCCGTAATTAGTAAATTTTCATGTCCTTTTACGTATCTTAATATGTCTTCGATATTTTTGTAGATGGCTTCTACCTCTTCGTCACTGTAGCTAGAGGTGGGCATGTATACTGTATTATTACTGTGTTTACAGGGTTAGATTTTAATCTAACCATGAGTACTCTTTCGTTCTTTTGTAAATAATTTTCTATACAGTATCCTATTTTTTTCCGCATAACTATCCCCACACTCCTGTATGAATTACCCTGAAGTCCCCACCCTAAAATTTCCCCGCCTCTGGCCACCGAACTTCGCTGATCCCTGCTATGTCTAGTGATAACCTATTCATTTCGATTTTTAGGTTCTCTAGCTTACCTACTTGCTTCATACTTCTAACATTCCACTCTCCGACTCGCAGAATGTTCCCGACTCTTATTTTTAACTTTCCGATCGCATCCTCCAAAGTAGTCCCCTCCCGGAGATCCTAATGAGGGACTAATTTAACTCCGGAATCTTCTACCCCAGAGAATGCCATTATGTTTGTTGCAATTTAAGTACGCTGTGTACTTGGGAGATAATGTAGTGGTTTTCCGTTGCCTTCCACATCGCGGTAGTGTGTCTTAGACTGCCATACCGACCCCTATGGTCTCTGCCAATCTAAGTACTGAAAAAGCCGCTGCCCTTTTTCGGGGACCTGTTTTAGTCTGGTTCCTCACTAACGTCCCTACTACTTTGGTTGGACCTGTAGTTTAGCTCTTTAGCTCATTAGAACACGCAAGCCATTTTACCTGTTCTAGTAATTTAGAACTTCGGTAAGGTGCAGGTCCATTCGAAATGGAAACACTTCGTACATATGTTTTAATATTCGTTTTTTATCAATGCTAACAGATATAGAATAAGACAAAATTCTGACTATCGACGTGCAATAAAAGAAAACTTAGGTAATTATCTTTTCACATAGGTAATAAAGTGTAAAAGGAAATTTAATTTCTTTTAGGTACAGAACTCATCACAAGAAATTTCATGAAAATCCTTGTCACACAAAACGTCAGCAGTTAACCAAAAATTACATATTATTAGTTTACACAAGTTAAATAAATTTGCATCTTACATGCAAGATAAAAACTTTAGAATAAAGTTTTACAAACAGATGTGATTATTTTCAAACAAAAGCTTAATCCCTTTTTTATTTATATACAAAACTATTTAATAAAACTTTTAATTTCATACCTGTAGTTTTTGTAACTCAAATAAAACAAATTAGTTACTCAAAGTTTAACAGGTGCTCTTTTGTATCCTCTGGCGTTATTAGTACATCGTGTGAGGCAGGTGGCAGGAAAAATTAAAGATCTTGCAGATCTCCATAATTTGTTGTTACACGGATCAAAGAGAAAAAAATATGACATAAGGAATATATTTTTTTTAGTATAGATATACAATCCACAGAAAATTAAAAAATTCTGAACGAGAACAAAACAATATTGGGTGATACATTTTGAGAAATACTCAGAAAGTTTTATGAACGAAAAACAAACAAAAAATTTGAGTGGTATGATATCTAGCTCGTATCGCCCGTTCCAAAAGATAAAAAATCGTACAGACTAATATCGGTATAGACAAAGTTTGGTAAAGACAATATCGGTGAAGACTAACCGCTCTTAAAAAAATTCTTTTTCGAGAAAAAAGATACAACCAGGTAGAGGGAAATATTTGGGCATTTTGCAAACTTGAGGTAGGAAGGGGTAAATGAAACCAAAACACGATATTGTTTTAGGCCAAAGAAAATTTATTCGTTTCGTTTTATATTAAAAAAAGTTTAACAGGTGCTGCTTTGTATCCTATGGTGGTATTAGTGCATTGTGCGAGGCAGCCTGCAGAAAAAACCAGAGATTTCGCACATCTCCATAATTTGCAGCATCCAAAACTTGCTAGATTTAGATAATCTTCTAACGATAGTTTAAATATAGTAACTGGACGATGCATACACAAAATTTAGACGGCCAGGTAATTTAAAATATTGTTGAAGAGAAAAAGCATTAAGCGAAGATAAACGTAAATGTCCAGTCGAAAATTCCAGGGTGGTAGAAAGTTCCTAGAAAATCAAACATGTATAAGGAAAAGAAATTTTACACGAGCCGTGTTGAAACTGACATATTGTTAATCCGTAAACAACCTACCACGTTTTAATTGTAAAAGTGGGTAACATAGGTATTCTGGTGCTCTCGGCTCCATGTTTTAAAGCTAATACGGTATTTTAAGGAAATAACGAAATATGTAATAATAACTTACATACCAGGTACAAATGGCGAGGTAGTATCAAAATTCTCAAGAAAAAGCTCTTGGAGGCAGTCAGATAAAGAAAGAATGAAACTTTTACTTATCAAACCAAAATTAAACAACGAAGATTGTTGGCGGAAACGAACACTAACGAATGTCTTGATTAGGCTACGATTCAGATTCACCTCAGATATGCTTTTATAGAAGAGTATTGAAAAATTTACCAATAAGGAAATTACTTATATACGTACATCATTGTACATTAGTAAACAGATAATTTATAAATAAAGGATTTATAAAAACGTTATATAGCGTATTATTTTCTGGAAGTTATATTAAATGTAGGAAACTTAAATTTGAGTTGAAAATATTGATAGACTTTACTGTTGTTTATTAACAAAAAGAAAATGTATGTGACTTAGTGCGAAGCACGCTGTAACATGTTGAAGAATATCGAAACGAGATGTTACATTTTAATGAAGACAATTATAAGTGACCGATTTCGAATGTATTAATTTTAATTTCTTTCGGTATTTACTAACTACTAATACAATACTCTGTCAGTCCGAAAATTCATAACACGACTAGACGTTTTCCTCGCATCGTCTCCTACCAATCTAACTCAATGTTGTGCGGAACACTGCATTTCTCTCTTTGATTTTCAGAACGGAAATATCCAGGATGGCAAAAGTTCAGAGGACGATGCTGACTATCTGGAAAACGGGGATTGACTTCCGGCTCAAGGATGACTGGGACAAACACGATTGACAAATCGTCTTCCACTTCCAGTTTTGAAACACGTTTTGGTTTGGTAAATTCTCCATCCAAAAAGTGGTCGATATGCAGAATTATGAGCATTTACTACATAAGTTTGCAGACCCGGAACTTGGTACTTTGTGAAAGAAAGAATCATACAGATTGATCTAGGATGAATTGACGAAATTTGCTGCGGATTTTCTTGTTCCTTCTGTTTCTTCCGAGAATGACAGACTGCGGAGTTGGTACCAGGACGTAATAAATCTATTAAAGTTTTTGCTCAAAACATCCATCTGTCAATGAGAGAACCAGGAAAAACTAACTGAATTGCACCTGTCTTGAAAATCCTTCGGTAAACTAGTACATCAAAACTTTGTATAACTCTTTAACAAGGCGACACTACGACCAATAATGACAACCGGTTCTAGTGTTCTTAACTACACTAATACATGTCAACGTGCCTAATAAGAAATAAGAAATATATACAACTACCATTTAGAAATCATAAACTTGCGTAGGATGAGTTGCCTAACTTTATGCATTGAAATTATAAAAACGCAACATAAACCAATTAACAATTTATATTAAGTAAGGTCAAGAGATAAGCGAACCAGACATTTAGGATTTGTGATTGAAAACAACGTTGGTGAAAAACGTACATAAGCTCTATGTAAATGTTTAGGAGAGCGAATACTGTTGACAACAGAAACTCACATTTTAATGTTATAACAACATAGAAGGGCAGTATAGAAAACTCCAACGCGAGTTATGTATCCCCAATTATATATATGTATTGAATATATTGAATCTAATAGGAATTATTAGAAATTGTTAAATAAAGTATAAGTTCATTGCAACATTGTAATACAAGGATAACCCAGAGAGGTTATCGACAGTTCATGAGAACGGAATGCAACTTTGCATCCGAGAGGGCAGTGATACTGCAGGTGGCAGGTCACAGGCGGTCAACATACCGCAATTACTTAGAAATAAGATTAATACATTGTAACAAAGAGAAACGCAGACATGAGATCTGCAAGTTCACACAGCCGTGTGAGGGGCAGGTTATTATAAAAAGCCCGGGAGCTCAAGGCCCGGCAGTCAGTCTGAGTATTACAGCTTTTGCATTGTTGTCTACCTAGACTACTCGCCCAGTACAATTAATTATTTTTTTATTAAAATTATTATGAACAAGTTATTCTAAATTTCACTGTAATTTCTGTTTCAAATTAAAATAAATTTGTTAAGTGTTTCAAGTTGTTTTTTAAAAACACAGCTCCAAAGGCCCGAACCTTAACTCGCGCTATGAAAAAAAGTGGTTTGTTTTTAGGATTGGTGGTAAGAAAGTCAACGAGAGAAAAGAAAACATAAGGTGTTGTTAGAATATCAACGGTAGAAAAAGAAAAAGTATTGACTGTAAGAAAATTAAGCTTACGAAAAGAAACAAAGCAGAGCACACTTCAGTTACGTGAGATAGAGGTACAGAAGTAGATAAAATTTCAACGACGTTAGATAAAGGGCTAGAAGTATCACAGTTAGGAAAGAAGACAGCATAGGCTGTAGGAGTATCCACCTTAGGAAAAAAAGCAGAATCCGATAACACCAATCATAGTACATAAAGGAACAGAATCAGGCAGAAGTTCATCAACGTTACAAGAACAAACAGTATCAAGTAGAACTTCATCCACAATAGATAAGGAAGCAGAATCAGGTTAACCTTCGTCAACATTAGACAACAGGACATCAGCTAGGATTTTACCAACCTTAGTTAAAAGAACAGAAGCAAGTAGCATATTGTCCTCATTAGAAAAATGAGTAAGAGTAGGTAACGTTTGATTAATGTTCGATAAATGAGTAGAATCAAGTAAGACTTCATCACTGTTAGACAACGGGGTAGGAACAGACAAAAGTTCAGCCACAATAGTAACTGATTCCTTACCAATAGTAGATAACGAAACAGGATCAGGCAAAGCTTTGACGACAACAGCAACGGGCATCACAGCTACGGGTTCACTAACTTTAACAGGACCTTCTCTATTCGTATTAGAAATTATCGTCACTTCAGCAATGGCAGTTATTGCAGCCACGACAGAAATTTCTTGAGTAGAACTATTTAAGAAAGCAGGAACAGGTAAAATTTTTACAGCAACAGCAACAGACATTACAGATACAGGTTTATGAACTTCAACAGGACTTTTGCTGACTAAATTAGAAGTTATCGTTGCTTCGGCGACATTTATGCTTGCAGACACAACAGGAATCTTGTGGGTAGATCATTTAAGAAAGCGGGAACAAGCTCTTGAAAAGCTAGCTGCAACACACTAATTCAAAGTATGGGTTGCACTGGTATTAGAGGCACAGTTTGGGATGGAAGTGAAAACGCCGGGTCTAGTTGGTCATCTTTTAAATCGCGAAGGACAGGAGGAATTTGGTTCTTGTTAGTAGAAGTTCGGTTAGTAGTGGCGTGAAAGCCGTAAAATTCAATATTACAGTTCGAAGGCTCATATGCTGAAAAGGGTACGAAGTGATGGTAGTAGGACGAGCAGAAAGAGGTGTAGAAAAGGATGTAGAACTAGAGACAGAAGAAATTTTGTTCGAAGCTATATTTGCCGAAGAACAGTAGGCTTTGATAGTAGTAGCAGGATGACCTGGATGAGGTACAGAAAAGAACGCAGAATTAGAAGCAGAAGAAGTTTGGCTCCTAGAGCTGAGAACAGAAGTTGAAGTATTATTTGAAGATGTAATAGTAGTAGGATGACAGTTGGGGCTGTTGTGGCGAGTGACTCCCTTATGCTCGCAACCATAGCAATTGAGTACTTTAGGACGAGCACAACGTGTCGAAACATGATCAGGTTTTGTCGCAATTAAAACAGATGACCCGACGAGTAGAAGCAGAACTAGGAAAAACAACAGTAGAACGTACAGAAGAAGTATCTGATATACCCGTAGGCGTAGGAGAAATCTTAACAACTTGGTCATGTGAAGCAAAGGTGTTTTCCTTAATAGTAACAAACTTATAAGCAAAATCCGGGGGTTCAAAATGTTGAATCAGTCAATTTGACAACGACTTCCAGTCAGAAAACATGCCGGTTACTACGATACCAAAGTAACGCTTTAGCCTTTAGCCTTCACTGCAAACTCAAATAACTGCAATTTTGACACATGTTGAGTTCGTCGGAGTTCTTTGACCTGTCCCATAAAATCGTGTACGGTAAGAGTGTTTGGGTCACCAAAAAATTTCAAATTCCACTCCCAGACAGGATGGCCTTGGTTTTAGCCGAAGACGGAGTAGCGACTGACTTAGGCACTGTAGCAGGGGCTGATTCCGGTTCAGCAGTAACAGTATGTTGGTCATGACTAGGTGATACGGAATTATCGGTCAAAATCTTTGCCCGTTATAACTTCAGACATTCGCCCTTTAACTCTTGTAAGGAGCGGACGATAGGCAAATGGTCTCGGTAGAATGGAGCGAGGTTACGACACAAAACGGACAATTGATCATCTTCACTTAAAGGAGCATAGTTCTCAAACAGGCTTGTCATACACGCGAAATAGTTAGTAATGCTTTCGGATGACTTCTGCCGTCTCTTACAGATCATATTAAACACCACCAACCTATGATTAGTCATTTTGAATTAGAATAAAAATTGAAATTGGGAGAAAGCAACTAAATAAAGGCTAATTTTAACTTGATAAAAGCTCAAGAAAAAAACTATTGCAAATACATGACAATTTAAAACATATCCGACGGATAAACTTCAGAAATATCAATAGGAACGAAACAACAAAATAGAAATTAGAATAGGGCGCCAGCGTTTTCAACGGACTACAATTATCGGCGAAAACATAATTCCGATAATCTGAGATGAGCCAACCAAGGATATTTAGCGATCACGAAAGAATACAAAATCAAAAAATTTAAGATTGAACCCACACGAGAAATAAATAAAACCGATCCTTATGTAAGGAACACTAACGAGCCGAAAAAAAATAAATAACAGTTCGAACGTAAAGGAAAAAAAAGTAGCATCAGGCCGAGAAATGCGTGTAATGTAGGAAATTAGGCAGTACCAAAAAAAAAGTTGGGCCAAAAATTAAGCGAAATAAAACCGAAGCAAACGTTAACCAAAACCAAAATCGAAGCCAAAACTAAACAAAACAGAATCGGAGCAAAAATTACCCACAACAAAATCTGAGCCAAAAATTACCCAAAACAAACTTGGAGCCCCACGCCATGGCGTCAAAATTTATGTTATGTTCATCGACGTAGTCTAACACAAAAAAAAACAAAGAAGAAATGACCGGGCTCAATCGGTGAGTAGGCGGGGTATTACACATACAATAAAATATTTAAAGGAAAGCCTTGAAATAAAGAAAAGCAATTAACATGATTTAGTACTAATGATTAATTATTGTAAATAACATACTGGCTAGACATAGCAGCGTAGTATACCAAAAAACTAAGAAACAAAATCAATAACCACAATACACATATATCAAGACAACAAAAAAATTAATTACTTCTTAAAATGGCGAGCTGTAGTTTTTAGGCCCCTCCCCATATGAATTACCTAAGTAAAAATTACCCTATTACAACGATAACACCACAGCCCTGCATCATCATAGTAAACACCAAATTTACTCTATAAAATTGTGGCAATAAATACAATAATTTTAACAGACAGCATCTCACATAAACGTAATCATTTTAAATCATTTACACATTAATAAGTAGCAATTTTTTTTAGTTATTTAAAACAAACAGCACTGCGTTCATAGCAGGGTAATAAATGTCAATATAGTTCCATAATTTTCGTGTATGCAAATTAATTTTGTGAATGCCTGAGCTTAAAATGTAAAGTCCAAATAGATATGGTCTCAACGTAAATAAGGAAGAAACACTCACCAGCATGTCCAAGGTGTAGGCCAGTCATACCGTCTCCAAGGACAGCGCGAAACAAATGTGCTCGGGATCACGCCATGCGTGTGTCCTCCCGTACCAACAGGAGCGGCGGTTCGAACGGATCTCTCCAGTCCATCGGACGCAACTACAACAATTACCGCAAACGATTAAACCTCCTTACTAAAGAAAGGTACATTTTTTTTTTAAATAAAATACTCACCACACAGTGTGTGGACGAAATTTTGAATATAACACAAAAGGTAACAAAAATAAAATTTCCAACGAGTAATTATTGTCGTATTCATACAGAAAGAATCGAGTAAAGATGAACGCGTTTGAATAACAAGAATTCAATGCAATCCTCCCGTTATCATACCATACCAACAGGTGATTAGAAAACTCGAAACACGGTTTATCAGATAGTTCAATACGTTATTTCGACGCGTTTTGAATTGAAACAGTAGAGAAAGTAACTACACGCTATCGCAATGTACAGCAAGTTCACGGATACCTAAAACAAGTTATAGACTATTTAATTTATAGAATAAACTTTTTGTTTTAAAGCAAATAGATTTGAAATTGAAAATTATTAGAAAGCGTATTTATTGTAGGAAGGTTTAATATTCCGGCTGTTGTTGGAGGATTGAAACAGAATCTACGTGCTTGAATAATGTAAGAAAAGGGTAGGTTTTAATTTAGTCGTAAAATGAACGTAACAACTTTTTATGTACAATTTTTAAAACAAACAATACGCACAGTTATACCATAATTATTGTACTTTGCCAACTTTGCGAATTAGAAAAATCAGTAATTTTGATACAATTTAAGAAGAGTCAAACTTCTCGATTATTGTAAATATATTGTGATTATAAAAAAAACCTTTGGTGTTCATTATAATGTAGCAATTTTATTTTCCACCTAATATATATCCGTATAATCAATCCTTTTATTAAATATTAAATAATATAATACATTATAATGTTATCCAATCCACTTAATTTAATAACATCTATTGTCCAATAAAGAACTAGTATTTAGTTCATGTTAAAAGTTAAATTCTACGGTGACAATATAAAAGCTTTTGTTTGGTATCCTTCTTAAAGCCCCCTCTACTCAGGAACCGCAAGGTATCGCTGTTACCAGGCGGCAACAAGCTCGGCCGGCACTTCTAACACAGCTGGGGTTCAAGCAGGTCGAAAGTTGTTCTTAGGAGCGATGTCCTTCATTGATTTTTGGTGTTGGAAGCATGCACGGTGGAAGATTGCACGAGTAAGCCATCTTCAGAAATTGTTCTGGATGGTCCATTTTTTTGTTGAAACCAGTCGTGGAGAACGATGAAGTTTTTGTGAAAGTACCGTTAGGAACAGTAAGTGAATTTGTTTCTATAACAATATTAATTAAAAATTTTCAGTGTAACTTTGGGAATAATTTATTTTAAAATATATTGCAACGTAAATTATAAATAAGCAACCTTTCTGAATGGTATTCATGCGAAAATTAAATGAAAACAATTCTATTCTTGTATAATATGGAATCACATTTATAATTTATTCAAGTCAATTACAAACAACATTTGCTTTCTTGTGGTGTGAATTACGCCTGGAACATCTGTAAATTGAAGCGCAGATAATGGAAGCCAAGTGACGTGTTTTCAGTATGCAGCGCAGCTGTTTGTTTGGAATGGAATTTTCCGTTGTTAATACATACGTCAGCTTTCAAGCAAGTATTTAGGTGCAATTTGGAGTTCTGGTATGTACAAAAAATTATGTTCGTATGTTGTTTGAACTGTCGACGTAGTAACGAGATAAATTTTACTTTAACCGACTTGTGTTAACTTTGAACAGGTCAAGGACAGACCTCAATTACATTTTTCGTAGTCATACGATATGAATCTGTAATTTGTTCCTACAAATTCTTTTATTAACTCAATGAAACATCAGAAGATGTCACTACTAATTAGATAAAGTAAATTCTCATAACTTTGAACCTTTAGAAATTAAACTTCTACATTTGATATTTTATGAACAATTATCTGTAATTATCTACTGTGAAATTAAGGTAAATTTACCATAATTAACTCTTTCTATAAATAAGCAATTTTATGCTTTGTCAATTTGTTATATAAACTTCATTAAATAGTAATTGGTACGGATATATTCAGTACCATTGTAATTAACTCTTCCTAATTTAAATTAACTTATAAAGGAAGACATATTTTTGTAAAAATTACTTTATTGGATACCAAAAGAATAGATTCTTATTTTCGGACTAAAGACTATCTTTTATTTAAGAGGAATGAAAATCGATTCTGATTGTATTTAATTATTTTTGAGTTTGAATGCACAAACAGTGCTTTTCTTTGTTTAATCTGTTCACAGGTGCAGTGCAGGATTGCTAAGGTCAAGGTCGAGCCATAAGGTAAGATACTTTAAAGATTAGGAGGTCTTTAAAAATTATATAGCGGTTATAGGAGAAAGGTTTCCGCATTAGCCTTGTACAAGGGACTTGTATCAGGTCTTCTCAGTATAAAAAAATACGGTGGCGCCTTTTTTTTATTATTAGTGGTTGCAATTACACCCCGACCCACAGCTCATTCTCTACCCAGAGCATATTAGCTCGACTAGCCGCTTTGCCTTTGAGATTTCCTCAACTTAGAGCCACCTTCCATCCGAACTTGCCGTGGGCTCCTTTTTAATTATCGGAAATTCTCGTTAAACTAAATTGGAAGTAAAAAGGCTACAATAAGTTTAAACTGGACAATATTTCTGTTTATTGCTAAAGTAAAAATAAATAGCGTACTTGAGAACTAAAGGACATTGTGGTACATTCCAAATTTCATTAAATTCAGTTAATGTTTTTTAAATATTTGAAGTATGAAACCCATAAGAATGGGGAACACTGCAGAGGAGAGGATTTCTAGGCTATGGTGAACACTACAAATGTCTTCTGCAGAATTTGAAATTATATTTATACAGTTCTGGTCCCTATTCTTCTTATGTTGAAAATGTTAATGATGTATTTAACCAATGAAATGCGTTTTCGATTTTTAGATTTGTAAAAGAATCTCCAAATTTAGTTGAATCAATGAAAGTGTTGATTTTTGGGTAGCACAAAAACTTAATTGGAATTTCGCGAGATTCTTTGATTTGTTCTATTCCAGAACGTGTAGTCTGATATAGTCAACTGCAAATTCTCAGTTTGTTCAGTGCTCTGCGTGTGATGATAGAGTTAACATTCCCTCCCGCTGAAGAGTGTAGCGTAGCTATGTTGTTGTGAGGAGGCGGCGGGGTCCTTGTCAAAATATTTGAGCCTGTGGCGGCGTTTACGTTTTGTGCGGCAGCGTCGGGCTTCACCATGATCGCCCGCTGCTGGATGGAATGATTGTGGTCTAAAGGGTACCTGTTCTCGGACCTGCATCCACAAGTATGCCTTTCTGGTTGTGCGTCTTGCAAATAATTGGGCAGAGCGACACGGGCTGTATAGTTAGTTCGTGGTCTGCATGTTTCGGTGTTCAGTGATAATAGGCTGGTGCCGGTGGCTGCTGACCCATTGATCACTGGTTGGAATTCTTCCCGAAGGCTTGCTGGGAAAGAATTCGTCTGCGAACTGCTTAGTTGCAGTTGGTGTAGGTGGTTTGTTGGCGGCTACGGACGTCACCGTTATGTGGCGGCGTTGGACCCTTCCATGGTCGTTTGGTGCTTGTTGAGATAGTTGTGTTCGAAAGGGCATCTCTTCTTGGGATATCCGTCCACAGATATGCCTTTCTGGTTGTGCGCCTTGCACAACATTGGGCAGATCGACACGGACTGTGTGGTTAGCTCGTGGTATGCATGAAAGTTCCAGTGGAGCGTGTTATGATGATGTGTTCCGAAATGTATGGAGTCTTGTTCGTAATCCGTCACCACCTTCTGGCGTTGCAGCCAAGATTTGCCCAAGATGATATCCTCAGCGAGGTTTGCTACTACCTAGAATGTTTCGTGATCCGTCACTTGCCCCACGGTGAATGGCGTGCGGAACTTGCCTTTGATTGCCATTTCTCTCCCTGCTTCGGCTAGACATGCGGAGATATGATAGGGTTCTACCCGTGAATCTGTAGGTATACAATCTTTCCTAATCATGCTCGTTGATGTTCCTGTATCTAGTAATTCGTCAAAGTTTATTTTCTGTATTGTGACGGAGATCTTGTGTAGTGGGTCATTGTCGGTGATATTCAATCGTGCCAGTTCGTTTTGCCCGACCGAGCTGTAGTCTAGCGTGGCTCGGCCGGGGTGTCGTTTCCTGAGTTCCTGGTTGGACAGTCTCGGTGCCAGTGTCTTTGGGGACAGAAGCGGCACCTTGGCAGGTCGTCTGCTCTGGGTGGACGTCTGGCAGCTAGTATGGGGGTGGTCGTCTTTATCGTTACCTCTTTCACGTTTTAGTCTATTTTTGTGCGGCGGGTGACCATTTCCCATAATGTCGTCGACATGTGACACTGAATTCTGGTCATCAGTCCGGCAGGAGGAGGTCCGTGAACAGTTGTATGTCTCGGTTGGTGTCTAGTTGTAGGCGGCGGGCTTATCGTACCTTAGTACCCAAGAAGGCAGCTACTGGTTGAGATGCCGTATGCTTCTGCCCATAGTACTTGGAGGTTATTTTGGCTCTGATGGTTGGACTGTCGTACTTGACCAGAAATAACCTTCGGAATTCGATATAGGTGGGTTAGAACATTGCGTATGCTTCCTACCATGTGGCTGCTTGGCCTCGGAATTGTGCGGCTGTTGTAGGTACATCCGCATCCATCGCTTCCATCTGCTGAAGGAATTCTGCGGGATCCTCTAGAAGGGTGCCAGTGAATGTAGGTTTCTCTGCTTCGGGGGTGGCTGTGGTGACGTGGTACAGGTCTTTTACGAGCTTCTTGATTGTGACCATTTTGTCGGTTGGTTGTGTTTGTTGAGCGCCACTGTGTTGTTGCAGTCTAAGAACTGTTGGTTGAGTGACCTCTTGGGTTGGAGGCGGCTGAATGGTGTCCGGCTGGGCGTTAGACGTGGTTTAACTCCTCGTCTCGTGCATGATGATGGTTCTTGCAAGCGCGCTGTTTACCAAATCTTCTATGAAGACTGCCCAATGACGTTGGACGCCATTTGTTATCGTTCGCAGGGGCGGCGTCTTAAAGTAAGTAGGCTTGGCTTGATTAATTATTTAATAAACATAAGGAAAATAATTATAAGTTCTAATATTACATAAAATAAAAAGTGAAATTGAATGATTTAGCAGTTCGGAAGTCTTCGGATGGCTTCGGATGACTTCATGGTTGCTGTAGAACCAGAATTAAATTTAAATACTGATTAAATATTTGTATGCACAATCTAACGGGGTGTATAAGTCTTCGGAAGTCCTTGGTTATCTTCAGAAAGCTTTGGAAGTTGCTTATGAGGCCTTGCGTAAACTTGAACGACGATGATTAGGAGCTATGTACAGGTTGAAGAGGTCCAGACATTTTCGGTGGTTTTCGAATCTCTTCGGAAGGCTTCGTGTTTTAGTGGTGGGTCAAAGTTACGTTAAAAGAAATTATGAAATGAAATTATATGCACTTAAAAACTACTAATTTACAATATATACAAGAAAAGAGGGTTCAGAAGGTCTTCGGTTGTCTTCTGAACTCTTCGGCGGGCTTCGTGGTGTGATGCCTCTACGGGGATGTCGTCCCTGTGGTAGAGCTTGACTGATGCAATCACAATAACGACTTATCGGTGAAGTATGGAACGGAGTTTAACGTTCATACGTGGTTTGTTAATTATGGATTGATGAATTATGAATGACGTGCCCTGGGTACGGCGCCGGATAGCGTCGCCGTCGTAGAATACGCTGAGTTTCGATGTAAAGCAGGCTACGGAGAGCGCTGCTTGGGTGAGTTCTACAGGCTATGGGGAGCACTGCAGAGGAAAAGATTCCTAGGCTATGGTGGGCACTACGAATGTCTTCTGCAGAATTTGAAATTACATTTATACAGTTCTGGTCCCTAGCTTCCTATGTTGAAAAACGTTAATGATGTCTTTAACCAATGAAATGCGTTTTCAATTTTTAGATTTGTAAAAGAATCTCCAAATTTAGTTGAACCATTGAAAGTATTGATTTTTGAGTAGCACAAAAACTTAGTTGGAATTTCTCGTGATTCTTTAATTTGTTCTATTTCTAGCACGTGTACTCTGATATAGTCAACTGCAAATTCTCAGTTTGTTCAGTGCACTTCGTGTGATGATAGTGTTAACACGGTAGATTATATTTCTATTTGTCGAAGACATCAGCATCAATGACAGGTTTTTTGCATAGAGTTTTTTTGGGACTGATAATGCTTCACCCTTATTGAAAATAACCCCAATGCTGTTTAGGGCCTATACTAATGTATAATGCCGATGATGCCACTCGCTAAGACATACAACTTCTAATGAAACTGTTTATAAGATAACAAAAACTGTCGTCAAATTAAAAATTATTCAAGTGGAATCAAACCAATAAATATAGAATTTGCTTACATCTCTTGCAAAAGTTAATGGTAGAAGAGGTCTTTTATTATCACGTTCTTTCTCTAAATAGTCTGCTAGTGAAGCTGTCATTGCTTGAGTACGCGCGTCCAATGGTTTAAGCATCGTGAAAATTTAATATTTACAATTAAAATAATATACTTTAGTTCTGGAGAGACCGTGTTATAAAAAACATGAGAACATAAACGATGAAAAAATGAACGAGAACAAGCAGGACATCAAAATGACATATCGAATGACAAATGCTTCGATTTGCAAGAGAAATTGGCGGCAACACCATACGGAACTGCCAACTTTATTGTGTTAAATGACAGTATCCTTCAAGCGCAATCCTAGGAATTCACTTGTATACAGTTGCCAATACTTTATTACAATATTTGATGTCATCCTAAGCGAATAGACTGTATATTGAATAATTTATATTTAACACATCAAACTGACCTTCACTTGAAATTAATTACTTAATATCAAATGGCGACAGTATAGACTAATTTGAGACTACTTTTTAACTAATTATATGTGTTCTTACTAAATATCAAATTCTACTGAAATATTAACGAAATACCATGTCCCTGAAACCGATTAAAAATTTCTGTTTTTAAAGAGCAAACATGAGAGCTTTAAATGTCTTATATTTGTCCTAGATCCTTAAAATTGCCGTTTAATATTTCAGGTTTTTCATATTCTTGTGCTTTTAGACCGTTGTTTAAAATAATAGGAAAATATCAAAATAATTCATTCTCTACCTTGTGTTTTCAGTCCTGTAGCGTATTATAAAACCATAAACAAATTTGTTATATAGTGATGCATTTCTATAAATTTTAGGCATCTACTTTGGTTTCTAAAACATTAACTACTTGTCACTATGTCGTATAGCAATCGTACGATCTGAAACTGGTTAATTTATACTCTATTGTAATGGAGTGCTTCTATTTAGGCTTAAAGGTTTACCGACTTGAAAAATATATTTACCATCACCAGTATTCTCTGCTTGCACCGATTCCGCCGTTTATTCACTGTCAATTTCGTGTCCGTACTTTATCCGATGGCACGTCACTTGCTTAAGCATTCCTCCTACGCTCACCCCATACTATTGCTTAACATTTTCTGATTGATATATATATATATATATATATATATATATATATATATATATTCTTCGTCAATTTGTTACTATTCCGCGTAACTTGCTGGTTCTGAAGTGAACGGCTGTTAGTTCGACGGCGTTTCTCAAAAAAACCAATCTGCTATCTACAGGCTTTGTAAGTTGAGCAGCGTTTCCTTTCGGAACCAGTCAATTGTGCAAAATAATACAAAAATTGATGGCGCAGGTAATTCCGCATAAACATCAAGATTATCATTCACGCACGCGCGCGCGCGCGTATAAGCACACGCACGCGCACACGCACACGCACTCACACTCCCACGCTAATTTATATAATATACACAAAGTTTTGATTTATATTGTATTTGCCATTTAGTTATTATTATTTAAAAATTGTTAAATTCATACACTCCAATTCCTGCCCATTATGTCATTTTTATAAAATCTCAACTATTTAAGTTGACATTTAGTTAAAAAAAATATGTTTGTATCAACCTAACTTTTAGAAATTGGTGAGCAAGGGTTAAATAAGCTTGAAAATTCAGATCTAACCAAAAGAGTACATCTTCATTAAAAGACATAGAACCCGTCAAATCCATCAATTATTAAATAATTGGATTATAAACTCTGCGTGTATCGTTATGTCGACGACATACGAAGATATGTTTCACGCTTGGGTCGCTAATTAAAAATGCTGTGATACTAGAGGTGTTTCGAGCCCCAAAGTTGTCAGCGCCAATAAATAATGACGCGATGTAGAAATAAAAAAAAAATTAATTAAAAAAATGAAAAGCAAAAATCAATAACCAAAATCTAATATGCACGACAAACCCCACACCACTAAAACAATCACTGTTCCACCTTATACGCGCGGAAAAATCAGAATCGGGAATAAACTAAAACAAATAAATAACAACAAAATAAATCAGTAAACCCTAATTAACTTAAATCAGCAAATAAATAAAAAAAATAAAATCGAGTGATACCGCGCATCCCACCAGGACTTAAAAGTGATAGTGATTGTGAGCCCCCCTAGAACGTTTAGTGCATCATCTCCCCTTAGCAATAAGATACCAATAGACGTAAGAAGACGACCAGATCTTAGGATGCTTGTGAAATTTATATACGAGGTAGGATTAAAATTGTGGCGGCTGTACTCGCATATGCAATGACTGGTATTAATAAGGAGATTTTGAAATAATCAAACGAGCATGTTTTGTGCGTAATGGCGCTAGCCATCATAACGCTTATGCGAGTGCAACTGATAATTTGGGCGATGCTTTTGTTAATTTATGCACTGTTGCGTGTATTTGCTTATATAGATATTTATTAATTTATTTATATATTTATTTTATGTTTGTTTATATACTTACATTATATTTATACTTATTTTATATTTATACTTATATTTTTGCCTGTATTTTTGTTCTATGGCTTGATTTTATTTACTAGACGTTTTGCCGCTAATTTCTGGTGGCAGTATATATAGGAAAGGAGATTGTACTTATAATATGTCAGTTAGGGAATGATAGGGAACGCTAGGGACAAATTTAGGATGAAATTTGAATAAATACTTAGATTAGGGAGAACGAAATTGTAAATATATAGAACAGGCAAAATAGCTGAATTCACTATTAAACATTTGGCGAATGCTTAGAAAATTTGAATTTATTTTTAGTATTAACTAGCTAAATTTGGATAGTATTAAGACGGCCTTTCAGGTCGCATCGGTAACTAGAGCTGGCAGCTGCTATCCGGTACTACGGATCCCTCCCCATTCATTTTTGCGTGTCTTGTGGATAGGACTAGCTCCAGAATCAACGCTAAGGATACCATTCTCTAAACCCTATTTTTAGTTTCAGTTTGTTAGATTTTTATTTAGTATTGATTAACCTGAAGTTAGATTAAATTAAGAGCACATTTACTTTTCGCGTTTAAACCCAATGTAGTACCTTCGGGTGGAGCATTGGGGACGTGGCCGCAAGCATAGCGGCCCTTAATTACATTATAACGTAGGTATCTCACAAAGACGTTAGAAGTCTTACAAAGACGTTTCTTACCTTGAGCGCCAATTTCCTATGCTTCACCTCATATCCAACAGTCACAGAATTTTCCAACTGGATAAAAGGAACAGCTGCCTCGGTTATTCAGTGAATAGAACACAAACTTCTTCCAATTCATTTGGTATATTAAACCTCACAAAAATTTTAGAAATACAAATATTCACAATAAAAACCCATAATAAAGCATAATAAGTAAGCAGAGGCAAGCAAATCAAATAAAATGTTCAAAATTTACTAAAGTATCAATTTATACTACCTCATTGACTGTTTAATTACCACTCAGGGTTGGAACACTCGTACCTCTGATTTTTTAATAAAAAAAACATGTGTGAATTGCTCTAAGTAATAAAATATTTCCTAAATAAATATTGAATTCGTGAAGTCCTACAACTACTAAATATTATCATATAATTATTGAATTCGCAGCACACAGTTTGAAGTATCCTTTACATAAAACACACAACTTATAAATTAATCTGACCTTGGTTACAGGGGACTTGAATTATATCCAAATAAATGGTTTTCCAACATTGATGTCCTTCTCAGGCATTGGAAGTTACTCAAATTGACATCCAGTTTAAAATTCAAAACACAAATTAATTTAAGCAGCTCCAAACCAATTAAACTAAAACAATAGCTTTCAGTGAACGCATTAAGTCTTGAAGATTTGAGAATAAGTCTAATGAATTTCTTAAATACATCGATACTAAGGAAGTAGAAACAAAATCGAACAATGTTATATTCAGCTTAGATATGGCAGCCAGAGATATTCTGAGGTGTAAACAAAAAGACCATAAGAATCCTGGGGTAACAAAGGTTTTCTGAATTTAATAGAAAAAAGATTGTTACAATGCAGAAAATTGGCAATTAAACATTTCTGTAAGTTTCTAATTTGCAAGTGAATTCGGGCCAATAATTTGAAAGACTTGTGCGTACATTCCGTCACTTTGGATGGTTGCGTTTGACCAAGAGAATGCGCAGACGCAGAGTGGAAAGGAAAGTCGTGAATTTCCAAATTTCTGTTTATGTGTGTGCCGCTATCTTGTCTTCTTTTTCAGGTTATGTAGGTTTCTTTTGTCGTGTCTCTACCTGATATCGTTCCTCTTATCTGTATTCCTGTGGCTACGCTACACAAGAAAAGAAGACAAATTAATCTGGTTCCGCTGAGGGGGCAAAGGGATGACCCACGCCCAACAACGCTCAACCCATGCCCGCAACGCCCGACTGACGCGAGAGTAGCTGCCATGCGGTGAAGAGGCCTACAGGTTACGTATGTACCTTTTGTAATTTTTTTATAATTAAAATAAACATTTTTTGTATGTGTTAATAATTTGATCATAAATATGACTTAACCGTTTATTGCGCAACATTTTGCATGTATTTATCATTGTTTCCAACTGTCGTAGTGGCGCTCATACATGGCGCGCCGGGACTTTAAAAGTATACCTTAGAGTGTATAACAGTAGTATAACAGTGGCGCATTTAACGTTTTCTGAGTAAAAAATTTGTTTTCTTTTTTGTATACCTTATAGTATATTAGTTTTAAATATATCCGTGGATTTTTCACTCAAAAATAAAAATTTTTAATTTTCAATAACTTAGAAAATATAGGTTGGTAACACTGTAAGTTACTATGACAATCATCTAAAATGAAATGACATGGAAACAGTTGCTATATTAATTTGACATGGGTAGCCATATTGGTTATTGTATATACCTTCTATTGCTAATTCAATTAATTTTCATGTGACTTTATAAAAATAGTGTGTTTTGTATTTTAAATTTTTTTAGATAATGACACAGTTTAATTTAGCATAAAGCTGAAGTGGATACCTTTTAAGTGTTGTTGGCAGATTTCCTTAACTTCAGTTTATGTGGAAGCATATGCTTTTTGGATTACATAAGTTTTTCTGTAAGTACCCTAGTTATAGATAAATAGCTACATTTACCAATCTTTGTGAGTAAAAATCTCCTTAAAAATATACTTAAGTCAATTAAATAAACATTATAAACCTAAGATCTTTTTTAGTATTTTGGGTCAACTTTTTAAAACGCTGCCGTTTAGATAACTCATATAATATCGTACTTCTCTATGATTTTAAGTGTCTCTTTATAATTTAAATAATCAATTATAAATTACAATTACCTCCATAAAGATAATTTCTTCCCTAAATATATATTTTGTAATTAATTGAGTTCTTGTATATCTTTTATCTTCTAAATTGCTGTAGTAACTTGATTTCGTTATATCTGTTTCCTTATACACTATATTACAATGAATATCGTCCATCTCAAGTCATCGGAATTGATTTAAGAGATTCAATCGAGGAATATCCAAGTAGCATCTAATCAAAATGACAGACGTTGCAGCTTAAAGCTATATTAGCTCAAGAAGCTAAAAGCTCACCTATTGCGCGTGTTGTGGTTTTTGACCTACTTCAAAACATATTCGAAATTAAACAATCCCTGGATGATATCACTAATATAGTAAATAGAATTGATCCGGAAACCAGTGGAACTGAACTTAAGCGCCTTGTATCTCGAATAGCCCACATTAAGCAGCAGATAGAGTTGTTGTGTTTATTTAACGATGAACAAGCTGACCAAACTAAACAAACTTTCTTATCGGACATTTTCTTAGTCGAAGGGACAGTTCTTGACAAGCTTAACCTAGATGTAAACGTAGATGTACCTGTAGCCTTGTCGAACCTTGCAATCTCTCAAGCTCCATCATTGGGGAAATCCATACCTGTGTACAAATGGGGTTTAACTTTCCAGGGCTTTCACTCCAAAATTTCATTAACGTCTTTCCTTGATAAAATAAACGATTTTAGGATATCACGAAATTGTACAGATCAAGATTTATTTGTTTCAGCGTGTGAATTATTCTCTGGTTCTACCTTAATTTGGTATAGAAGTATAAGAAATCAAATCTCTACTTGGGAAGAATTAATCACTTGTTTGAAACGAGATTTTCTACCGCGCGGGTATATTACCGATCTCTGGAACGAAATAAGAAACCGAACCCAGGGACCTAACGAAAACGTAATCTCTTTTATTACCTCAATAGAAGCTTTATATAGCAGATTAGATAAGAAACCATCAGAATTTGAAATTATTGATCAGCTGCGTAGAAATTTGAATCCATATTTTTCTGAACGTTTAGCGTTACAACACATTTCTTCTTTACCTCAGTTTAAAGACCTATGTTGTTCACTCCAACATGTGAAATTGCGTGTCGATAAATACCGTCCTGCCCCAGAAAAACAATCTGGTCTATTAGAACCTGATCTGGCATGTCAAACTCAACCTTCTCGTAAAGTATCTATTATTAATCTCCCTACTACCTCTTCAAATAACTCACTTACCTGTTGGAATTGTAAAAAAAGTGGACAGCTATAGCGTTTGCACATGCAACAAAAATATTTTTGTTATGGTTGTGGTCGCAACAATACCTATAAATCTACGTGTACAAATTGTAACTCTAACTTATCGGGAAATATCTCAAGGAATCAAAATCGTTTTCGACACCAACCATTCAATGCACCCAGATGTCAATAAATCTAAAGCATAAAACAACCTCTAACGTTAAATTTTTACCTAATATATCTAATAAGAATAATCTCGCTACCATAAATTTACAAAACAACTTACCTCCCTTATCAGAATTATGTCATACTACCCCGTCAGAGTGACCGAGTTGACTGCAAACCGTTAATTCCTTTTATCATAAAAAGTCTGCTGTTTTACAACTTGTTAAAAAAACCCCTTGATATCCGTCCTCATTTACCTATCTCGATTGGTTCCTTAAATGTAATAGCTTTACTGGACACAGGTTCTTCATGTTCCCTTATAAATAACGAAGACCTACAGCAATTATCTAAACAAAACATTAAAATTCAAGTTGTATCCGAAAAAATCTCCATAAATTTAGCTGACGATAATCAAATACATGTAACGGGTTCCCTTAAACTAAAAATTCGAGTAGAATCACTTGAACGTGACGTTCCATTTTTTATTGTACCTACATTAGCTTACCCATTTTTACTGGGAATAGATTTCTGTAAACTTTTTAATTTATCGCTCTACTTTCAAGATTTTTCTTGGCAAATTTCCCTCAAATCAAATTCCTGTACATCTGGGGGAATATCTAATAAAATTTCTCATACCGATTCTCAAAATGTAATTCTTAATTCTATAATCGACAAATTTTGTAAATTGAACTTGGTTGTGTTACTACTGCAACACATTATCTCTACAGGTGATGCCCTCCCTTTTAAGCAACGTCAATATCCGCTATCGCCTGCATTACAAAAACATTTGCATTCCGAAATAGATAAAATGTTAGAATCTGGTGTTATCTCTCTCTCAAATTTACCATGGATGTCTCTCGTGTTATTAATCCGCAAGAAAAATGATGAATGGCGTATTTGTTTTGACGGTAGAAAGCTTAATTCTGTAACTGTCTCGGACGTCTACCCTCTACCTCGACTGATAGTGAAGTCGTTGATTCCTTACCTTATCCACTTACCTGTTATCTCTGTTTTGTTCCGTTTAATTTGTGGAAATAACGCCAAACTCTGTCAACGAATCTGGTCTAGAAAAGAAATGAACACTCATGCTCGCTAAAATGCAGTAATCCAAAGGTAAACAAAGTTGTAATTAATTACATTGTCAATTTTAAACTGAATTAAATATTACGTTTATAAATTCTGTGAAACCGATTACATCCTCTAGGCGAGCACGCGATTAACTGTAGTACCTTTACCATTATTTGGCGTATATAGCAGAATATGATTAGAGTTTAATGTTAGTAGTTTTGAGAATCTCAGTTATGTGAGTATAAAAGGTACCATTGAAGTATTTCATGGTTCAGTCTTTGTTGATGGTTTATGTGACGCTTGCGTGTTCTGGCTAGAGGATGCCGCAGTCTAGAGAATCAGTAAAGCTTAAATTGTTGGATTGGTAGAATGTGTGTCTCAAGAACAAATTTATTTCTACGTAGTATATGTTTGCGTGGGTTATTAATTTCTAAATCATATAAGACTTGATATTTTGACTTCCTTTTTTAGACTTGCTGCGCTTTTTAACAAGCCAGCTGAAATACTTTCTCTACTTTTATTTAGTAAAGCTTTTGGCTAGCTTTTGCGTAATTCAAAAGAATGTTTGACGTTCAGCATACTTGGCATATCAGATTCAAGTAATTTCCTGTTTTTTCTTCTATTTTAAGCTCAAGTGCAATTTATAGTCGTTTTTTTATTTTGCTGTTCAATTTGAGCAAACTGTGTACAGTAAAAGTTTGAAACAGTCACGTCCTTTACGTGAACATCTTATTTCATGCTATTCTGATGTGCTCCAGCCCAGTTGTAAACGCAATCTTTACATTACACAATAAACAACCCTTTTACCTGTGATACAGTTTTTGCAAAATAGGGAAAAAGTTCATCGTCTGAAGATGCTCATATATTTCTGAATTTAAACACAAGAATGCATATTTGAATGCCCAGAGACTGACAGTAATCGATATCGTAAATTAGTTTCTAGAAGTGCAGTTTAATCCCACACTTTCATCACTTCGGGTTTCAGTTTACATTGCGCTTAACTGTAATGTCATATACCAGCAACTGTAATCCAATTCAGCACGCGACAATTGGATTTTTACGTATAAAACATTCCTATTGTTACTATGTGTGTAGCAAGTATCGAGAAAATCCCCACAATTGACGGTTATTCACGTTTGTCTCATAACAGTAGTAAAACCACGTACGTGTGAAGATTATCTGAAAGCGAGGTCAATAGCTCCGTGAAGTGAATGGAATCATTTTGTAATGAGAAGCTCATTGAAACAATTCAGAAATAAAATTATTTTGGCAGATATAGCATTAAGCGTCCTAAAAATTATCCAATTCTCTTATGCACTGCACACACACATGCCTAAAATTTTCGTTGTAATAATGAACTGCAGTTTGATATTGTTTGTTGTCACAAACTCAAGATTGGTTTGTGGAAACTCCCCGTTGTCTTTGATCTTGAACTAAATTCTTCAGTGTTTTGTAACGGTCTTTACATTCATCCTCATTAAGGTGGTTTAGTTACTCGTTTATTAAAATTTTATCTTTGATATCTATTAAATCTATTGTATTTTGTATAAAGATAAAGAAATTCTTATTCTTTCCCAAATCCGGCCCTGATTATTTTATAAATTATTATATACACTGTATGAATATAAAGGTTTCGACATGCACAAATATTATAGGGTACCGTCGGAGATTTTTATCGCTCTTGGGAAAATAATATCCATACTCGCTGTTGAAGTGTCGAAGTTCTTTATTCTAATTGAATGTATGACATCAGCCGGTTTTAAAAATCTAATCCTATGAGGGACGAATAAGTCTTAGGGCGGTGGGATAATTATGTGAACACTTCCGTGTCAGAATTCACGGAGGTGGCTGTGTTTTTGGAGAGAGCAGTTAACGCGCGTTTCGATATAGTGTCTACAAATATTGCTCCAATCGTTCTTACTTTTTTTTTTATAGGGCAGTACAGAAACATTGAAGGAAAAAACGTTATTAAATCTGTAGACAAGTGAATCACCAAGACGCTGAAAGGAGCTCGTCGCCAATGTCATGAACTGCAGGTGTTAATAACTTTATAACTTGCAGATAAATATTTGCACAGTTGAACCTAAATAATTAATTAATCAAGAGTGTCAGGGTAAACGGTAGCAAATTTAATAATTTGCAGTCAGCATTGTAATTAAAAGCATAAGAAATGGATAACACGTTATTGTGCAAAATCAGATTTTGTAACAGAATGACCCTTTTGGTTATATTGGGGTTTAAGATATCTAAGATGTTCGTTTAGTCTACTTCTTATGGATCGCCCTGACGTGCCTATGTATGCCTACGTATATAGCATTTTCTAGTTAAGTTTGCAAAGGGTGCAAATCAGCCGATACACTGTTTTGAGCAAGAAAATTTTTAGGGTCATTTGTGGTGTAGAACATTTTTTTAAAGGAATTTCAGACAGTAAAGGATACGTTAAGATTTTTGTTTTGAAGAATATTAGCAAATTTATACGCTAAATTTCTAATGAATTGTATGTGACAAGGGGAGAAATGGGCAAAAGATTAGTGTTATGCAAAATAGATTCTTTCTCTACATGTTTTGTAAGAATATTTTTTACAAAATTGTCGGGACAATATTTAACTAATTCATGGTACTAACATCAATGTTATCATGGGTAAATGCTTCAAATCAATTTGATACTGTTAGATAGCTTCATGACCAACATTCTGTAGCCATAGTTGGAACTCCAAAGAAAAATAAACCTGAAATACCACCGTAATTTATTTAGGTTAAAGGCGATGTTTGCTTTCGGTTTAGTATTATACTTTCTTGTTGTCCATCAAAATCAAAGCAAAAAACGATTGTTCTTCTGTTGTCTACGATGCACCAAAGGTAATCAAACAAATTGGACACATCTTTCCGAAATCGTTAATTCTTAAAATAAGACTACCAGAGGCTTTGATTCTTTCGATCAATGGACTCTTCAAAATACCGTTACAAGGAAGACAAGCCGCTGGTCATTGAGGATGTTCATCCTTCAGATTATGTTGTAATTAATTCAAATATTCTTTGTAAGGGTTCCAGTGAAAAAAAAAACGCATCCAACAGAAGAATATATTTGAAAAAAATGGCTGTAGGTCTGATAATACCGCTTATGAAACGACCCCTACAAATACCTACTTTATCCGCAAAACTCCGAGCCAGAACCCAATATTTCAATTCCTAAACTGCTATCGTCTAGCGTATGTTCATTCTGTCCCGGAAAAACAGGATCGCAAACCGGGGATTTCGTGTAAAAAGTGTAATAAGTTCATGTTTGGAGCATCAAACCAAAGTTTGCCATGACCCATGAGTGCTCAAAGTGACTCAAAATTGGTAACATTAATTTACTTAGAGCCTAAGTTTGTCATTTTTAGTGTATAATAAAAATTAAAAGTTTGTTTTCGATAACTTTTTATTGGGGTATTTTTGTACCCCAGGGTAGTAAAATAAAATATTTTTGATGGGTAGTGTTCCAGGGTTAAAATGCTTGCTAATAATTTTAGAGAAGTAATATTTAGTATGCTCACAAATTGTGGGGGGATTGCAGGGTGTATAATGTATTATTGGGATTGCTTTTGTATCATGTACGAACAACTTTAACGTACGAGAGTGACTCAAATATAAATTGGAATTATTTTTTAAACTCTATTGAGTCATGATAAAAATACAAGGCTTAAAGTTATTTTTCTACATAATCTTCTGAATTCGAGACACATCCCAACGGATGGGTAATTTTATTATCACATTCTCGTAAAACGAATATGGTTGCGCCATAAGCCAATTGCGCAAAACCCTCAACTGCAACATCGTTATCGTAACGTTGCACTCCACGTGGTTGTTTCATCAGTCCAAACGGATTGTATTCGGAGGGTAATAAGTCCGAAATGCAGGGAGAGTGTTTAAGTGTAGTCCACGAGAACGTTGCCTACATTTGATTTTTCATTGCTCCATGCGAAAATAGTACTTTTGTGACGTTATTATCGGGGCAGCTACGTTGGGCGCCAAATTTATGATACGTAACACAAAGAAAGTCAAAGAAATGACTGGGCTCAATCGGAGAGTAGGGGGGGTTGTAGAAAGCAGACTGACATATAATGTATGCGGCGGTAAGGAGTTAGTGACAATACCTGCAAGAAAATTAGTTAAGCAAACCTGAAAAAAAAAAGAACAAGCATAGCAGCAATGAAACGTCTAAGTTATTCAGTACTTTGTAGAATGTAAATAAAACTGTTTAGATAAACTATATAATATAACAACGGTAAAAGCAATACAAAAATTTTTAGTACAAAGTGAGGTAATATTGGGGAGTAGCAGAAACGTTTCCTCACACACCAATTAAACATAAATCAGATAAAATGTTGACAAAAGATAAATAGATAAGACACGATTGGTATGAGTAATTCAGTAGTATTCATATGCCCGTTACACTTTGGCCAGGAAGTGAGTAATTTATCTGGAAATTTTGAATTTTGTAAAACCTGCCATTCCAAGCAAGGTGGCGATTTTTAACGTTCGTGACAACACACACGCGAGACCTACATTTTACCTCTCATCCGAACGATGTCGTATTTTTGTCAAATATGCTCGCCTAATATTTTTCAGGCGCACTATGTTGGGATTCAAACCCAGTAGCATAGTAGTCGCACGCACACCAACTACGCCACGGAACCGTTGTCGTGCACTACATATGATTTTTCAATGCGCCACTCGCAGACACTAAATTGCTTAAAAAGCAAGTTTCTACCTGGAAAATTTCTAATTTTGCCGAACCTTTACTATTCCAGCAAGGTAGGGATCTTTAACTTACGTAATAACACTCACACAGGACCCACATTTTACCTTTTACCCAAACGAGGGCGTATTCTTATGAAAAATGTTTACCTAACATTTTTCAAACAGGCCGTCTGGGGAGTCAAAACTGAAACCTTGGGTTCAGTAGCCACACGTATACCAACTGAGCCACGGGGTCGCCGGGCATTGTCTTGCAGCAGAAAAACGTCTCTTATGGGAAAACCACGTCTTTTCCAACGATATACCGTTTTAGCATCATCTAAAAATAGGCAGTGGTACAACGGCATTTAAAGTTCGACGTTCGTGGAGAAAATCAATACGTAGGACTCCCTTAAATTCGAAAACAGCGGCTGCTATAACCTTTTCAGCCGACATCCGAGTTTGGCTTTGACATGGGCAGATTCACTCTTTGTTCGCTATTCCATATTTTGTTGCTTCGATTCGGAGGTGTAATAATTCACCCTAGTTTTGTTACAAGTCACTATCCGTTGCAAAAAATTTTCCCCTTCAGTCTCATAGCGGTTCAAACGCCGAAGCACACTCTCATATGATTCCATTTTTGATTTTTGTTGAGAATACGAGATACTCACCTTTACGAAACTCGAGTTCATCAGCAATGATCGTCTGAGCACTGCCATAGCCGATGCCCACTTCAGAAGTAGTTTCAGCGACTGTTTATTGTCGGTTGTCCTCTAGAAGTTGGCGAACAGTACAAAGGTTCTCTTCTGTCACGCTGGTTCTTAGTCGACGTTGGTGACCTTCATTTTCGACTGTTTCTCGTCCTTCTAAAAATTGTTTGTGTCATGAATACACTTGTATCTTTTTAAATGTATCATCCCCGAACAGCGCTTGAAATCTGCTCAAAATTTCTGATGGTTATACGCCTTCTTTCGTAAGGAATTTAACTATAATACGTTGCGCGACGAACAACAGAACTTCTCGCACCGATATCGCAATAGTTACTAAGCATGTGGTAATGTGGCGTTCTATAGCGGTGCAATGTCATTTAGGCATCCCCAATATTGAAGCTCAAATGTCGCCCTTCTTTCTGTTCATCTCACTGTCGGTAGGAAAAGAATTCTGGTCACAGCTACGCCAGTCAACCAAGAAATAGAGACCCGAAACTGAAAACCAAATCCAAAGACGAGTATTTTGCGAGTATCAATTATATTGTAGTTAGTTATGTTATCCTGAAACTACACGATTGCTCAAATTATTTACTCTAGTTTCAATATCTGTAACCTGAGTGCATGCATTTACTGATATTGTTTATTGTCATTATTGTATGCTTCAAGAATCAACCAGTATCGAACCTTTTAGACAAACTTTAAAGGTGCTTTTATTTAACTGTGTTGTTGGTTAGTGTAGGAAAGGCCAATAAAACCTACCGACACAACGTATTTTAGGTTCTTAACTTTGGACGGGTATTACAGTAGTAGGCAGCTAGTAGTGGAAGAGTAAGTGCTTTTTAGTTGTGTCTCTGAGCTTGTCCTTGTTATACAAAACAGCACAGAGTAAAATATATTTAACGCAGAGCTATATTTCTCTCTATTCCAAAATTTTAGCAGCAGACGTAGTATTAGTGAGAGGAGCCGCAATCGGCACATTTTGTTTAGGCAATGGCGTATGGTAAAATTATAGTTCTGCTACAGTAACGTTTCCCACCAAGAAGACTTTATATGCGGCGTATGTTATCACTGTTGTCTAGAGCTTAATCGCATAGCGGAGGGTACAACTCATTAAAAACATAAATGTGACCAATCAATTCGAATGCATTTCAGCAATTTGATCATTATTGGCGATTATAACCGTAGGTATTTGTATCGAAACGAAAGTCATTGATAGTTAGTCAGGTTTGTAATGAGCAGCAAGAAAGCAAAGCCAAGTATACATATACCTGGTAAAATATACACGTATAGCGTTGCTGAATAAACAACTTCATAACTCGTCTCTGAAAAATCATGTAAGACGGTCTGGCAATAAATTTTATTAACGCCAATTTGCAAAATTTCCAGTAAAACATTCAATCTGAAAGTCGTTTCCAGATTAAATTCCACCTTCCAAACCGTAAGGTATACCAACAATCCTTGGTGTGATAGAAATGACACTTTGATTAAGCTCCTTCGAATAACTGGGGTAATTGCTGACTATAAACAGAGGACGTTTGTTCACATGAGAAAATCAAAGGGCTAGCATGCGGCATGGTTGGAAGTGCCGATGCAGACGCGGCTTCTAGACGGACGCGTCACGCCGGAGCCGCCATCATCGATCGTCTCTACAGACATTCAAACATAATTTTTTACTATTGTGATAGTTCGACCTCATAGTTGAGGGACTCCTATTAAATATTCCGATTCGTGTTTTATTGCAGTCCTGAGCGTTTTCCATACCGCCCTGCTCGAGCAATTTTATCACCGCAACTTTGTAGGAAAATAGAAAGTAATTTTGGTTTCTGCTGCAAAGATAAATAACTCCATGACCCGTCTTGAGCATAATAGATATTACAATATAAAAAAAAGTTGCCAAATCTCTTATACATTTAGAACGATAATTCATAAAACTTCTGGAAAATAGTAAATAAGTAGCCTAAATATCCAAACTGGCAAACGGAAGCTTTAACAGTTATAATCGTGAGATACGATGTCAAGTTTTGTATGTGTTACGCCCAAAAACCGAAAACGCACTTACTGATAGTGGTTTTATTTAGTTTTCCTCTTCAACGACGATATCCTTGACTAATCCAGAAAACTAAATATGTCAGTGATGTTTTCCTCAGTTATATTTTTGCTTAATTTTATAAATTACTATTTATATTGCTACAAACTAGTAATAAAACGCAGTCACTCCTGAAAACAGTTTTACACAGGGATAAGAGAAGGTCGTTTTCGTATTTATTTCGCACACTTTAATCACACTAAAAGTATAAAAAAAATTTGTCATCCTCTTAGTAGAACAATTTGATTACAAGAAAGTTTTAAAGTTACTAGACCGCGAGCCGATGCTAAATGTTGCGACGAAGTTTACAGCGTTTGAAATTTTGACTTTATTGAAGTTGCGGAGAAAGTTGTTTCAAACAAATTTCTAGGAGCTGCTAAAATAGCTGTCAACGAAGTTGGATTTATTTGAAAAGGAAGGAAGTTGGAAATTAATTTATTATTATTTTTGAAACCAATACCGAGCTCCATCAATTCCGCTACATAAAAGTAAAACATTCGACCTGTGTTGAGGATGTCAAGCATGCAACAGACTACCGATAAAACCGCGAAATAAGACAAAACTGGATTTAGATGAATAGTGCGTGTTCCGGGCTTGGACTATTGGACTATTTTCTGTTTCCTAGGAGACATCATCAGGGCGATATCATGGTATTAGGCTCTGTCTTGTGCCTTACAGTATACACTACTGCTACACATAACTTAGTATATACCAGCAAAAAAGTATATATACTAACAATTAATAACTAAAATCTATATATATATATATATATATATATATATATATATATATATATATTGCTACGACCTCTGGGAGCTGCTACGACTGCTTCTGTTGGTGGTGAAGTGAATCTACTTTAAATACTACCTCTGCTTAAAAAGAATGATTTGCCACGGCTGCTCTGCTGCTTCCTGAAAATAAAACCAACTACTCCAAAAAAAAAATGCAACGACGGTAAATAGCCTATATTTATTAACCCTCGAAACGGAATATACAAGCCGACATCAAAAGTAAGAATCCTCTTTCATACCCTATTTACACGTTATATACACCCCTTTTTTAAATACTTCCATAATAGTATATTTCGGGTTCATTAATTCCCTTTAATAAATATTTCCAATTAACTAATTAAAAAAATTATTTAAAGTAATAGGGCTTTAACACATTTTTTACTTTAAGCCTGTTTTGATACGAGTTCATGGTAAAACCTAAACTCGTCGTGCTAATTTTTGCACACCAATAAAATTAGACCTTCTTACCTTGTACATAATAACACATATTTCCAATGCCATAAATCATTCCCCACAGAAAATAAAAAAATTAATTTAAATTAAAATATTCATCATAAACTTTTTTCCAAGTTTGTCCTTTTAGTTCATAAACTTATACATACCCGAAGCACTAAGTCAGTAAGCACCTATTTTCACACCTATACAACGAAAAGCTGCGTTTACCTGTATTCCATATTTACCTACTGGCCTGCTACCATTCCATCCAGGACTGTTGCTTCAAGAACACTCCAATCTGGATTAAAATAATCACAACTGCAAGTTGCTACCATATTACCAAGAAGTCATCTCGTCTACTTTTTGATAGAGCAACCCTAACTTCAAACCTGATCTAATAGTACCATAAAAATTTATACAAAGCCAACCTGGTTTAATCGCCATCTTCCACTTTAAACTATGTGCATCATTTACACAATTATTGCCAATTAATATCAACTGTTTTACTTATCTCTTTTAACGTAAATTAAGTTACCAATTTATGCAAACGTGAAAGCATCTTTTTATTATTAGAGTTGTCAGCTTGTCGAAAACTAATAGCGACGTACACTTGATGGAAACTAAGAGCGACTTCAACGTGTCGAAACATAAGAGAGCCTCCAATCCAACTCCTGGGGATTATATGTATCTCCCCCCGCAAGAAAGTCTGTTAATTCTTAAAATTTTCTTCAATACAATATTTCAAACGTATACAGTTCTTAAAATTTACTCACTCTCACACACAACACTTCCAATTGCCACAATGTTCCAAAAACAACCCCTACCGTATTCTTTCTAACCGAAAACATTCTCACATTTCTTCGAAAATTACTTGAAGCTACCAACCGTGCACACGTTACTAAGTTGTTTCCCCGTATTTTGAACACCCCACTCTAAATAATCTTGTCCGAACCTTAAGTGGATGTTTTAAACTACGCCTCTCCCTTAACATGTGTTATACCTACCCACCTATCTATCCATACTTACATCAACTATCTCCCTTATACCGTGTTTTCAAACTTCATTGTAACGGACAACAGCTGTTGTCAACCCCTTCCATTTCTGCGTATGCTCAAGTTTATTATCGTTCTTAAGAAGCTATAAGTTTCTCTTTAGGTTCGCTAATTGACGTCGGTGACTGGAATTGCTATTGTTTGTCCGACTGTTATCTTCCCTATTTAATATTAATTCATGGAACCTAGCTTCTTCAAAGCACGTTCAAAATGCCTTTAAATAAATAATGTAACTGCCCACTACTCGGAAAGCTAAAACAATTTGAAATCTCCGAAGCACGTTCGAAAAGCTTTAGAAATATTCCTACTAACTTCACTTATTAAATACGTCGGTTACGTTTGTTTATACCTATAAAATTTAAATGCTGTCTTACACAGGGTATTTCTAATTTGCCATGCGCTTTATGTTTATGAGTAATCATCTTTAAGAATTATGAAAATTACAATTGAACTTTCTGAAATGCGTTCTGAAAAATTATCAATTTTAAAACTATTTAAAATAAAAGCGTTTCAAAGTTGTTTGCTGTATTTCCACATGCTGACTCACAAAATAAATTGCAAATTAAAAATTGATGCCCTTTTAACCTCCGAAATATCACAGTATATTCCCTCTATTTGAATACAAATAAAAACTAATTTTGGTTTTCTATTTGGATTCATATATTATTTAATTATTTTTATCGTTACTTCCGGAATTGAATTTAGCCCCACGTTGCAACGTTAAAATATATTATAATTATTATTATTTGCTTTTCTTGATTTATTTAAAATAAATTTATATACTTTTATAACTTACTCACGACTATTTCTGGCTACCTTTTTAATTTAAAAATATCTCAAGGTTAATTTCTTACAAATTTTTTAATACAGATCCAAATTTTTCGTGAGTTCTGTATAAAATATGAATCTGCTTATATAATTTTGTTACTATTGACGCACTCTATTATAATATCATCACACTTCTAAACTAGAACCATCTTTAGCTTTACACTTTGTAATTTTATCTACCACAAAATGTCTGCCTTGCCAATGTAATGTAAAACAACACCTGTGGTTCAGAACCCAAACTTCTACAAGCATTACTAATATTAAAAAATGAGCTTATACCTTCAAAATTTATCTGGTTTGTTGAATCCTTGAGTTTTCTAAAACGAATTTTCTATTATTTCAACCTATTAGTGTATATTGGGTCTTCGAGTCGGATAAAAATTGTTTTTTATATTTTTGTTTTTTTTTGGGTTTTCTGAAACGAATTTTCCCTTGGTTTGTCTTGTTTGTGTACTGCCTGATCCATTGCTTCTGCTTTTTACCCAAATTTTTGATTTTGCTTGCCTGGGCGGGGGTAACTAAATAATTTGGCCCGTATATATTTTAAAATCTCATATTTCGTACCGTATTTAAAGTTATTTGTTTGTATTATCCGGCAGCATTTTTCAAATGATATAACTGCTTACTCGACACCCTGTAGGTTTTATTAGTTCATTCTATTATCATTTAAGTATAGCAAGTTACTCTTTCGATACAATATTGAATACTGGTGACTATTTATCAAAACACTTGCTTCAGAAAAGATTATAATACCTTCAACGCTTGTTAAAGCATTTTGTTTAGAAGGACTACATGTATTTAGCGACATATATTAACAATGGGTTTTCCGTTATCATTTGTAATTGACTATCCGGTTTTCTGATAGACACCGTACTGATGGATAAATAGTTGGGAACTCTGAAATTAGTTTGTACGAAGTTGCTCTTTGAGAGGATTTTCTCGCAACTACTTATTTACTGCAATTGGTGCTAATTTACTTTTGACTCGTTCTTTGCTAAAAGTTGTTCTTTGAGAGATGATGTTCTCCCGCAACTAAATTATCTATGGCAAATGCTACTAATTTACTTTTGACTGATTCTTTACAGGAAGTTTTCTTTGACAAATTGGTGTAAAGTACGTCAGAAATGTATTAATTATTTTTGCCTTGATTTTTGGTACTATATAAATCCTTTAGGATATTTTGTAAAAAATGTTTTGTTCTATACGAGCAGGTTTTCTTTTTATAACATGCTTTTCTAACTAAAATTCATTCCTTGAGGTCTCCGATTTTTCTTTTTGTGTGATCCACCCCTATCTACGACGTTTTAGCTAGCAAGGCATTAATTCTTTCAATTCTCCTTAATTTTTGTTGCGGTACTCGGTGCGCTTACTGTTACTTTGCTTAATGTACTTTACTTTTCTCTTGTCTGCACGAATTACCGTACATAGTTCATCACTGGGCAACTTTGTCTTTATTTTTTATCACAGCTGAAAATGTTTAAGGCGTATTATTAACCAAGCCTTAGCAAATTTGTCGCGTAGACGAATCCCATATTTCTTAAAGCTTTTGCTTTAATTCAGATACTGTTTTAGCAGGATTTCTCGGTAGCAGTTTGTTCATTTCATGCCACAAAGTTTCGATAAGAGATAAATTGGAACTACTAGGAACCCATTCTAAAAGCGGTTCATTACTGTCTTCTATGCATTTCAACGTCTTATTTGAAGTGTTACAACCTGCGCCAACCTGCTGAAACAATAATCTCGTCTTAATATCAAAAATTTTTCCATGACCAGCAAAAGCGGTTATTCTAGGAATGTTCAAATACTTTGCTGTCTTCATATTTCCGTCAATAAAATAAAGTTTCCTACTCCTTTGAATAAAAGTGCTATACTGCTATTTCTATCTGTTTCGAGGTCTTCTTTGAAGTGTTGTAGCCTACGCCAACCTGCTGAAACAAAAAAAAATCTTGCCTAATATCAAATATTTTTTATGACCAGCAACAGAGATTTTCTAGGAGTGTTCAAATACTTTGCTGTATTCACATTTCCGTCAAGAAAATAAAGTTTTCCTACTCCTTGGAATAAAAGTGGTTTAGCTCTCTTCTATCTATTCCGAGGTCTTCTTTGAAGTGTTGTAGCCTACGCCATCCTGCTGAAACAAAAAATCTCGCCTAATATCAAATATTTTTTATGACCTGTAACAGAGATTTTTCTAGGAGTGCTCAAATATTTTGCTGTATTCATATTTCCGTCAAGAAAATGAAGTTTTCCTACTCTTTGGGGTAAAAGTGGTATAGCTTTCTTCTATCTATTCCGAGGTCTTCTTTGAAGTGTTGTAGCCTACGCCAACCTGTTGAAACAAAAAATCTCGCCTAATATCAAATATTTTTTATAACCAACAACAGAGATTCTTCTAGGAGCGTCTAAATACTTTGCTGTATTCACATTTCCGTCAAGAAAATAAAGTTTTCCTACTCCTTTGGATGCGATGCTGCCCCAGATAATGACTGAAGTAGGAAACTAGACCTTATTTTTAAACAGTTCAGACGGAAAGCTACATGTTTTTTTCGAATAACTCCACCTCTAGTGTCACCAACACACACTGCAAATCGTGCCTCATTGCTCTAATGTACTGCACGCCGTTGTTTAGGTGTCCAAGCTTTATGTACTTTTGCCCATCCTAATCTATTTTTCTATGACGTGAGTTACGTTTCGGGCCTTGGGGGCGGTCTTTTTAAAAACTTCTTCCAAAACTTCTTGTAACAATTTATTTGGTTAAAAAGAAATTACAATTGAATTTGACAAACTGGATTGATTTATACTAAGTCGAAAATTAAATAATAATTGGAGTTTAATAAGGGCGAGCAGCCTAAGCAAATGGCAATGTTAAAACTGAAATAGTCAAGACTGATTGATGGTCTTGGGACTCCCGGGGTATTTATGTTGTCTCTGCCCCTCACATGTCTGTGGAAACTTGCAGAGCTCATGTCTGCTCATTTCTCAATTCTATTCATTATACAATGTAACAATCTTAATTTCTAAGTAATTGCGGTTTCTTAACCGTCTGTGACCTGCACCTGCAGTATCACTTACTGTCTAGAATACAATGTATTACATCCGTTCTCACAACTTGCTTGTGAATTTTTAATAACCTTTCTGTATTTATCCTTGAAATACAATGTTGCATTTAACTTAAGGTTTGTTTATAATTTTCTAATAATTCCTATTAAATTCTATTTTGTTATACATATATAGATTGGGGATACATAACTCCTCCCGACGTAAATGAAAAATTAAGGTTTTCTTTACTTAATTTTTTTTAAATTCATTGTTTAAAATTCATTGTCTCTAAGGGTATATCTATTGGTTTCTTTATTTATTTTTGTTTCCTTATGTCTAAAATTTTTCTCTTTACTTATACACCTAACAGACATTTTGTAAAATACATACATGATTAATAAAATAATTAAAATGATTAATACAATTGTTCAAAGACTTATAGTATCGTAGTGTAATTTCGGCACTTTTAACTCATTCAAATGTTCTTTATAATTGTCCACTATTTTCATGGCGTGTTTAAGATCGTCCAAGTCTAGGTGTTCCAGTTGCATGGGTTTCTTGATTAATTCTTCGTTTTCGGGCTGTGTTAATTTGAATTGTAGTTCCGGTAAATTGGCGAATTATTTGGTTACCGAGGGGTCTTGATATCCTCTGATGATTTCGTTCTTTAATTTTAAATAAGTCTTCTTTAAGCGTGATTACTTTGCTTCCGGTTAGTGCTAAATTGTTTTCGTCTTGATTGCAATGTGCGGTTGCTATTACTTCTGTTGGAAATACGGCAATCCATTTGTTTTCTGTAATCTTTTGAATCTTCATATTGGTTTTGCTTCACAGTTGTCGTAATGGTATGAAAATCTTAGTAATTGCACTTCGCAAGGGCTGTCTTCTTGGATAGTTGTTGTTGTTAATGATTGTCATAAATATTGACTTGGTGTTACTTCGTTACATTTTTTGTTTGTGTAACCATATCTGAGTTCATTTAAGGATAGGAACTTGGTTTTGAGTATGATAACTTGATACAAGTTAATAATTTTCATTGAAAAAGCAAATAAATGATAATAATTATAAATATTACTTTCTACTATGGGGATTTCTATTAAAAATGTGATTTCGTTATTCTTTACATAGCCTTTCACAATAGCTATTTTTTCAATTATGAGAATGTTTAATTCTATTACATCAAAGGGTAATTTACTATTAGTTATATATGATCTAATTCTTAATAATTCTTTTAATAAGTCGCTTGGTTGTATGATACTAGAGTATAATGTATTTAATTTGGCAAATGTTAGAGCATTTTCTAATGTGGCTAAAATTTCTTGGATTAAAGTAAGGGTTGATATTATTTGAGTAAATATCGTATTGAGTCTAATTAAGTCTCGCATTCCTAACATGGTGGTTTGCATGTTGGTTTCAAGGACTTGAATTCTATTGGCTATACTGTCTTGATTTCTTACTAGCTTTCTTAGCGTATCGTTGAATTTTATTATAGTTGATTGTGTCAGAAATAATTGGTTCCTAACAATGGTTTTTATATCGTTTAGGTTTTCAGTTAACTGCTGTATTGCGTTGTCATAACGTTCTGCGTCTTGGTTATCTAAATTGCCGGTGATAGCCTTTGTTATGTTATCTGTCCGTTAATTAATCCTCTTGTTCGTCTTGCAATTTGTTCTGTGAGTATTCATCTATTAAATTAATCTTGTATGTTCCTTAAAATGCTTTGTATTATACTGTTGTAATTCATCATTTCCATTGCGTATTCTTTTAGAATTTGACTGTGTCCATTGATTTTTTTAGTCTATAATAGTTATCTTTGATTGTGTAAAATTCTTGCTTTAATTCCATTAAGTAATATTTTTGTGCGAATGTCCAATAGACCTTTGTATTTTGCATAAATACCATTTTTATTGGTAGTATACCGGGGTTGTTTTTTATGTCTTCAATTAATACGTCGTTGTCCGTTCTACCTGGGCGGAGGTTGACGGTAAGGGTGAAGGCTGTCTATCTGAAATTACAGGGTGTCTTAAGTTTTTTAAATGAATGTATTTTATTATCTTGTTATTGTCTACTACGGCTACGTTTTTGTCTGATATTTTTTGGTCCTAAATGGGCCTAAATTCCTGGGTGCCATTTTGTGTCGTTTGCTTTGGAAATTTTTCTCATACACGGTTTGTACTATTGATGCGTCAGTATTCTTATTGTGGGTTGTGGTAATACGTTTCTTGTCGTTATCTAACTTATCTTTTACTTTATCGTAATTTATTTTTAGTTTCGCTTTATGATCTTCATCGTACTTCTGGTATACTCCTTTGTTGTAGTGTATGTCGTAAGGGTTACGGGAATCTGAATGTGCTAATGTTAATTCTAGGGGTGTGTTCGCGCCGCTCTCAATTGAAACGAATACTCGCGAAGCGACCCGATAATATCGTGCCTCTAGAGACTGTTGTACGGGACGTGCTCGAGGATACAACGAACTTAGTTGCACTCTCTCAAATCCTCTTATTATTTTCCTCATTCTTACCCTATCCAACCCCTTATGTGATACGGGTTAGTGTTATACACATACAATGCCGATCTACCAGTTCCAGTGATGCATCCAACGCTCTAGCTAGAACAACAAGTGCTACAGATTTGGTGAGTGACTTTTACCGTAAACATAAATTGCATTTATTTTCCTCTACCTCTAACCCTCAAAAGATTACAGTCCACTAATTCTTATACAGGGTGTAAAATTGGTTGATGTGTGGATCGTATTGTTGTAAGCGATTAGTGTGTATGATGTTAAATTGGTGATGTGCTCCTTCTTGAAAGTTAATCTTAATAATCTGATTTGTTCTAACAGGGTTAAATGTAATCTTTCAATTAATCCGTTCGATTCAAGGTGGTTTTCAGTTGTAAAACAATTTTTGTGGAGTTCTAAGGTGTTCTGTATCGTTTTATTTTTAAATTCGCTGCTGTTATCTAAAGTTATGGTTTCGGTTGTGCCATAAAATGTAAAATATTGTCAAAATCCTTGGGTTACGTAAATGCTATTCTTAGTAGTGATGGATATTGCTTGGCCTATTTTGGTGAATGCATCTACAATGCTTCTACTGCTAGAGTGTCGGAATGTAATTCTTTGAAAGGTTTGTCAGGTGTTTTGGTTAACATTAAGGGTATTTTTGGGGGTGTTCTGTCGTATTTTGCCTTGTCGCATAGTTCACATTGGTTGATAAAGTCTGTGGTTAACTCCTTCATATCTTTAAAATAATATCGTCTTATAAGTTGCTTTAATGTTTCATTAATTTCACGATGGTTAGTTTTGCCATCGTGTTGATTTCTAATTACGTCGTTTATCTCGACAGGGTCGTCTAAGGTTATTAATTTTCTTGTGCATCTGATAAGTTCAGAGCCTAAGTTATTGAATAATTTAACGTATAGTTCTGAAAATCGTTTATATATATGTTCGGTTTTAAAATAAAAGTAAAATAGTTTTTTCTCGGGAGTATATTCTTTTAGAATTTTAATTATTTGTTCCTCGTCATCGTCCTTAGTAATTTGGATTTGATTTTTTTTTATTGTCTATTTTTGTGTATTTTACGGGATTAGGGTTGGTTAAAAACTTCGGTAATTATGAATTAATTTGGTTTTATATCGATCGCTTTGTTTAAATTTTTAATTGCGGTTTTTCACGCTTCGTTCTGTGTCGAATGTATAGTGTCTATCTCTTCTGGGTGTTCTCTTACTTTTGTCTCGACTACGTCACCTATATTTGACTCCGTTTCTAGTTCGTTGAGCTGCATTCCGCTTAGGTCGTCTGCGTTATTATTATGAATTCCTTTTTGTATATAATTTCGTAATCATACTCTTCTAGTCTGATTCTCCATGCATCGTTGTAATTTTGAGTTTGGTTCTTTAAGTTTGCATTGCCATTCTAATGGTCTATTGTCGGTGTATATATAGAATTTTCGTCCGTAAAAGTACGGTCTAAAATATTTTGTTGCCCAAATTATGGCTAATAATTCTTTCTCGATTGTGCTGTATTTTTGTTCAGTCTCATTAAGGGTCCTAGATGCGTAGCTGATTGGTTTATCGCTATCTACTTCTCCTTGGCTTAATACTGCGTCTAGTGCTACATTTAATGCGTCCGTTGTCAATATAAATGGTTTTGAAAAGTCTGGGTATTCTAATACAGGGTGATTCGTGAGTATACATTTAATTTTGTCTACGGCTTTGATGAATTCTGGGGTGTGTTCAATTTTATTTCCTTTTGTAAACAATATGTCAGGGGTTTGGTTATCTGTGCGTAACCTTTAATGAATTTGGGGTAATAACCACTAAATCCTAAAAATCCTTTAATTTTTTTGTTAGTTTTGGGTAGGGGGTAATTTAGTACTGCATTCGTTTTATCGGGGTTTGGCATAACTCCTTGGGGGGTTAGTATATGTCCTAAAAATGATACTTCTTTCTGTAAAAATTCGCTCTTGTCTAGTTGAACTTTATAATGTGCCTTTCGTAGTCTTTAAATACTTCTCTTAGTCTTTCTATGTGTTCTACCAGTGATGTTGAATATACTATGATGTCGTCTAGGTACACAAGACATTTTTCGTTGTGTATTCCTCGTAAAATGTTGTCCATGACTCGTTCAAAAGTGACGGGTGCGTTTTTCAGTCCAAATGGTATTCGTTTATATTCGTAGTGTCCTCTAGGTGTGCTAAATGCGGTTTTCCCTGTGTCTTTTTCGTCCATTTCTACTTGGTGATATCCTGATGCGAAGTCTGATGTTGAAAAATATTGACACTTTCCTAGTTTGTCTAAAATTCGGTGATATTGGGTAGTGGATATTTGTTATCTACCGTTTTTTCGTTTAGTTTTCTGTAATCTTTAGCATTCGATATTTTCGTTTGCCTGAGGCGTCTAATTTCTTCGTTACTATTAATACGGGGCTGCTCCATGGTGAGTTGGAGTGTTGTATGATATCTTGTTCTAATAAATCTGTTACATGTCTATCGGCTTCTTCTTAGCTTGCCTGAGGTAGCCTGTATGCTTTTGTAAAAATTGGCTTGTTGTCTGTTAGTTCGATATTGTGTTTGACTGTATTGGTAAAGGTTAGGGGTATTCCTTCACAATGGAATACATCACGATATTCAAAACATAAGTTTTTAATTGCTCTCTCCTCTTCTTTGTTAATGTCGGTATTGAAGCGAATGTTACTTAAATTTTCTCTTAACATCTTGTCGTGTTCTACAGGGTTGTAATCGTTTTCTAAATTTTCATCTATTTCCATTTCGTTAAAATTTAATTCTGCTACGTTAATTGGGTTTGTCAGCAATAGTTCTACGGGGTAGTTATTTGAGTTTAGAATTGTTGTAGTAGCGTAATTATCTTTTATTTGTACTAGTGCTGTGGGGGTTTCTACTCCTTGTTGAAATGTTATGTAGTTTATAATTCCTACGTCGTTTTTTGAATTTACTGGGATTTTTATTTGTTTCTCGGTGCGGGGTTCTATGGTGTATTTTTGTTCCGTTTGGGTATTTTGGAATTTAATGGGGATTTGTCCGTGTTTTGTTCTTAATAAACGGTTTTTTATATCAATATTGGCTCCTAATTTTTTGAGAAGGTTTATTCCTATTAGTCCGTCGTATTTGTCGTTGAATTCGAAAATGCAAAATTTATGTTTCATTTATACGTTGAAGGTTTTTGGTAGGCGTATATTAGCTATGAATTGGTGTAGTGTCGTTTGACGGACTGTTTTAATTTTAAAAGGTTCTCTTTCTACAAAATCTAAATAATGTTTTTTTGCGGTTCGGGGGCTAATGAGTGTTTTTGAGGATCCAGTAGCGATTAATAATTTAAGTTCTGCGTGGGGTATTTCTATGTACGGCAATACTTGTTGATTGATATTATGTACATTGATTATGTTTGATCGCTTATAAATCGGTCTATTTGAAAATTTGAGCACGCATTTTCTTCGTCGTCTTCTTCGTAATTTTCGCATGGTTCTTCGTCGCTTTCATAGTTTTCTAAGTGGTTTGATTTATCGTTAGATTCTTCTACTTCTTGGTGAAATAGTTCTTCCAAGGTAGAGTTTCGTTTCCGGTTATGGCTTGGTCGGATTTGCGATATTTTTGTATTTTGTCTGGTGTTACCAGATGTGTTCATAGTAGTTGGTTTGTAATAACTGTTGGGGTTATTATTTTTATTTATCATCGGTGTATTTCTAATGGGGTTTGCGTTGAATGTTTGCCTTTATTGGTTTATGTTTTGGTTGAATCTTGGTGAAAATGCGGGTTTTGTAAAATTTGAGTTGAATGTTGGTTTCGCAAGTTGTCTAAATTGATTATTGAAATTTGTGTTATTAAAATTCGGGTTGTTGATTTGCGGTTGATTTGTTTGTGCGTTAAATGGGGTGAATTTTGGTTGTGTGGTTGTTTGTCTCGCGGTTTGTGTGGTTTTTATTGGTGAATAACTTTTATTCGCGTTGGGTTATATAGTCGCTTTCGATAATTCATTACGTTTTCTCCTTCTATGATCATATTCATTGCTTCTTCTAAATTTTGGGGATGTTGTAATCTTATTTTATCTGATAATCGTTCAGGTAATGCGTTCATGTAGGTGCCATTTCATCATACATTTTTGTATTTTGTAGGCGGATAGTTTGTTAAAATTAAACTTCTTACGTCTTGACATTTCATTCCGAATTGATATGTGTATTGGTTTTTTTCCATTCTTAGGTTTATTAGTTCGCGGATAAGATATTTGATGTTTCTTTGGTCTCTGAATTATGCTATCAATATGCGTTGAAAGTCCTGTCATTCTTCTAAATCGTCTCGGCTGACTATTAACGTTAGTGCCCGTCCGATCGGTTTACGTATCATCAGACGTAAAAGTATACATTTCGTTTGTTATCTCCTAGTTTGTAAAATGTTTTTAAAAATATTTTGCTAGCGGTAATGAAGCGCTTGATCTCCCTTGAGTTGGGGTATACTTTCGAGACAAATTTTTATATCTGAACTCATGATTGTTAAGGGTTGTTTTAATGATTAATAGTTACTTTTGGTTTTAATTAATTTCAAATTTTTGTATAAATTGAGCTTTATTTTACAATTTGTATTGCTATTTTTCAGTTTGGATTGTGTTGGGATATTTAAAGAATCGCTTTACTTATATTTTAAACGTAGTTATATGGTGTTATAATTAAATTAAGCGGTTTTTGCTTAGTAATGTCTGATTAATTGCTGTAGCCTTGAATTCGTTTATTTTATACGTCGCGGATGTTATCGTTGTCGGGGATTTTAATTTTCTGAGAGGTTCTTGTGGAATTAATAATTTCTTGCAATATTTTGCGTTATAATTTGTACCTTTGCGTCAGTTACGATTTTTTATTTCAGTCCTGCTGATTAATTAAGTCTACTTTAATTATCTCGTCTCCGTAGGTGTTGTATTGATAATTGCATAAACCGCCCTCTTTCAATTGTATTGTCTAGTTACCGTAAATGTTTAATTATAAAGTTTCAAGTTTTCAGTCAATCGTTTTGTTCAATGTTTCCTTTATAATTTATACAATAAAATTGTTTTAACTATAAAGTTTGTCTTCTGAATTGGTGTAATTTCAGTCTTAGTAATAAATTTAAATAAATTGTGCAATGCTTTTGTATAATTAGATATCCTTGTGCTGATACATATTTAATTATACTTCATAAAGTTTGATTTTTTCTGAATAGGTTTTATTCACTGAGGGTTTCCGGTAATAATTAGTGAAAGAATCGCGCTATAAATTTGCACGCTTTGTTTCAACTTGTGACGGGTTAATTTAATAAAAATGCTTTTATAATTTAGACACTGAAGTGTTTAATTATAGAATTCGATAAAGGTTAAGCTTTAAATAATTTTTTCTATTATTAATTGTTTATAAGAATTGCGTTTTGTACATTAAGCTTTCAAAAATAAAATTTGCTGTACATAAAATGGTAAATTAATTGCGTTCTATTTTTATTGTTTCAGACTTGTTAAATTGAATTTGTTTTTGTGACCTGATTTAATAATTCGTAATAATAATTTGTACTAATTTGCGTATATAAATGCATCTTTTCGGTTGTCTTGTTTAAAATAAATTTTCTTGTTTTAAAGATAAGTTTTCGTGTTTAAAATAATTTCTCTTAATAAATAAGTAAATTATTTTCATAAAATGGCATAAATTGCAATAATAAAAGATTTATACATACATAAAAACAATAATAAAAGTATTCCTTTTACTAGCTAATATCAATAAATTTGTGAAAAGAATAAATTGGTTTAGGAAAATAAACTTACATAATTTTCATCGTCGTTTTCATTTGTTTTCTGGCTGTGGGCTTGGTCGATTTTTGTACTTCGTCCACGTTTCGTTTCTTTGGGCTCGGTCGATTCTTGTACCTCGTCCAAATTTGTTTCGTTGGGTTTGGTCGATTCTTGTACTTCGTCTAATTTTTTTTGGGTTCTTTCAGATTAGGAATTGAAATTCTTGGTCACCAGTTCCCCAATTTTTTGATTCGCAGTGCCTTTCTGTATCCGTACGCTGCGCCAGTTACGGTTAGGGCCTTGAGAGCGGTTTTTTAAAAAACTTCTCCAAAACTTCTTATAACAATTTATTTGGTTAAACAGAAATTACAATTGAATTCTGACAAACTGGATTGATTTATACCAAGGTAAAAATTAAATAATAATTGGAGTTTAATAAGGGTAAGTAGCCTAAGCAAACGGCAATGTTAAAACTAAAATACTCAAAACTGACTGATGGTCTTGGGACTTCTTGGGTATTTATGTTGTCCTTGCCCCTCATATGTCTTTGGGAACTTGCAGAGCTCATGTCTGCTCATTTCTCAATTCTATTCATTATACAATGTAACAATCTTAATTTCTAAGTAATTGCGGTTTCTTAACCGTCTGTGACCTGCACTTGCAGTATCACTTACTGTCTGGAATACAATGTATTACATCCGTTTTCACAACTTGCTTGTGAATTTTCAATAACCTTTCTGTATTTATCCTTGAAATACAATGTTGCATTTAACTTAATTTTTTTATAATTTTCTAATAATTCCTAATAAATTCTATTTTGTTATACATATATAGATTGGGGGATACATAACTCGTGGCGTTAAGAGTGTCTCTTCTTTGAACTATAGTTGTCAACAATAAACAATTTTTTAGAAACAATGTTTTTCTAATTTCAAGTATTATTTTTTGTACTCGAAAAGGGTATCTTGTTAGCTCGTAATCCCAGCTTCTGAGCCTCCAGGTGACATATGGATCTTGAAATACGCTTTCCCACAGCATAGTTCTACAGAGCACTTTGTTTAAGATAATTGGCAAGTCGTTTTTTTCCTATAATTCTTCGTAGTGCGTGTCCATCGGCAGCTGTATTTTCTCACACATCGAGGCTTTGTAGTGACTGAACCGATAGTTCTTTGGAACTATATTTCTAACACTATATCGTGACAAATTTAACAAATTTGCAATTTTCGAGTTAGATTTTTCAGCGTAGGAGATTTAATAATAATCGAAGAAATTTTCCCATAGATAACTAATCTTAAAATGTATTATGTGTTTTGACAGTAGTCTGACAGTAATTAGTATTTGACCTGGTTTAATTTTTCCAAAACCGTCAACGATTTTGTAACACACGTTAAATGGGTTGAGATATTAAAAACATTTCTATTAGTAATATTTTTAATTTTTTGTCGAGAGTTCTAGAAAGAAACCTTAAAGTTGGATTTTTCCATTGCTTATTATTATTTTATGACTTAAAGTTTATTATAAAAAAAAATTAAATTTCATTGGTTGGCCAACTGAAATGGGAAGAAGCTCGCACATATCTTAACATTCAGTAAAAACATTAAGCAAAAGCCGTTACTGTTATAATTTTCTTAAGTATGGCAGGAAAATTTCAGAATCTGATACTTTTAAAATCTTCTTGCGATACTATTCACGAGGTTCTTACTAACGTAATCAATTTTGCTTTACTCTGACATAAAAATAGTAGTGTCATCAACCGACTAACCTTGTGTTATTCCTTTTAGATTTATAATTTACGAATAAAACGAAGGCTAAAAAGATTATTTACGGAGTGTTTGAATTACTATTTCCTGTATAGGACATTGAGTTTCCGTCTGAAAGCCCTTGAATTTACCTCCATTCAGCTTAATATCACGTCCGTTCGATAAAACAATAAAGCTGTCGTTTGATGACAGGTGTAGTGTGGACTAGTAAAGTATATCATTCTGAAGGCGGTCGATTGTCTAATTAAAACCTACGGAAATACACGTAATTTACCCTATATCCTTATCATAATTATAAAGCAAATACCCTCTATTCATTTCCATGCAATAGTGAGGTGGCATTCTTGGGGTTCAAGTTGCTTTCCTGTTTACCCAGATATACACCCATTTATTACTGGACAATTTAGAGAAACGGTTTTAAGTATTGTAGAGCTCCGGCAAAAAGTACTATGGAACCCCTTATAATATTAAATTATGAAAAGCAAACCTTTTAAAGCTTTAAAATAAGTGGTTATGTACATGAAACGAAAATCGTTTGATTTTTAGTCTCTCAAGTATAGTCGGAAAGTTTTTTAATAACTAAACTTAAATATGGCTAATTGGGAAAAAAATGCCGTTTAGAGGCACTTGTTGGGTACCTTTAGGGCGAGGTGACAAATAGGATAATGAGGGCACCCAACCGGGGGGTCTGATGGGCACCCTCAACCAAACGGGGAGTTCGGGGACCCTGCTCAGAAAATTTTTGAAAATTAAACTTGTACACTATTCTGTCTCCTAAACACTATAGGAACGTTAGCAAGTTACTTTACTAAAAACTTAAGCTTTGTAAAACAGAACAAGAAAACCACAGACGCCTTCCTGCCTCATTTCTGAGATTGTTTCACATGGTCTAAATATTACAAAGTCTGTTTCAATTGAATTTAGAATCTCTTTGTGTTCATCAAAAGAAAATCTTCAAGTATTTCACATGTCATTGATGATCTCGGACTACCTTTAATAAGCTTCAAGTTTGAAGATTCTCTTTTGCAGCTGGCTGCGTCAGTGGGATTGTTAGTAAGTATTTGTAAACCCTACAAAGTTCAGTGTACTGTAGGCTGTGCATATTAAACTCTACTATGACTTTGAATTACACTTAATACAAGTTGCACTGATTTTTTTAACTGCAGGGTACAAGTTGGCACCTTCAACATCATAGTATGTGTCGCCATTTTCGCCTACTTCATATTCATTTGAGATATGTTGCTAACATCATCAAACACAACACTTTTGTAATCTGCATCCAAAGATTTTTGATAAATGCATAGTCAAAAGTTCGTAATAAAATGCACTTTTCTTCAAGTTAATCTCTGTAAACTACAGGAAGTTCACTGATCTTTTTGGATCAAACAAAAGCATATCCAGATATAGGCATTTGTCCTTGATAAATCTGTTTTCAATAACTTTGGAAACTATCGATAATGCAACTGAAGATTTTAACTCTGAATCCATCTTCACGCAAACCTTGAACTTTTCCGTCGGCGCATACCTCTTCTGTCATTTTTTGGTTGTTCTTTGGGGTTTTCTTTGAAATTCTGTTTCACTAGCTATATTTTCAATTTGCATTTTTGTCTGAAGAATGTTTAATGTCACTTGTAAACTATTACATGAAAGCCTTTGTTGCATGCATACTTTCATCAAACTTGTTTCCAGGAGCGGTTTTAAAATAGGTCATCGCCGTGGATTATTACGTTTACAATGTATTTAAACGAAATAATATTATATCTTATTAACTGAGTTACCTTTGCAAATACAAAGTTTTCAAAAGCAATGCTTAATTAACGTTCATTGTTCGTAAAATCTTAATGTACATGGTGCGTATATCTTCATTCTGTACTTACAACATTAAATTTTTGCTTTTCTATATGATTTATAGCTGGAGCAACGTTAACACGTTACATAGTGGCCAAAATTTTTCAAGAATTGAAAATGGTTTTTTAATACAAACTAACTAGATTTTTTGTACAGCCAGAGAAAGCGCATGTGGTATCGCATCCGGTTATGGCATGATTGGCAAGTAGAGATCTGCGTTTTGCAATATCATGGATTAGAATAAATTTGGGTTTTGGAGCGTACGGAGTTTCATCCATACAACTGAAAGCAGTTTTTCATAAAATGAATCATTAGTGAAATATATCTATGCCGTGACTGTGAACTATCACTTCTTCAAATCCATTAAACCTGCAATATATTCCATAGAGAAAACTAAACGAGTATCGGCTTCTTTGTGATTAGCTATCAAATGCTTCACGCTTCGAAAAATATTGGTGATTGTTGTTTCGGATTTATCGAAACCACCAGCAGTCAAAAGTTCGTGGTTGGTGTCTAGTTTTAATACATGCTTAACAACTTCTTAAGAAAAGAATCTGGTTAACCTTGTATAATTTGCGATAGAAGATATGAATCGGTCCCATTTTCAAGGAAGAGCTGTCTCACGATTTGATATTTTGTGGTCGATTGGAACAATCGCTTGGCTCCTTATTGAATGTGTCTTAGACTTGATTGATACGTTATTGCAGCGTCCAAGCAGGATATAAACACTTTGGTAACCTGCTATAAAATTTGACATGACAGTTCGTAAAAATGCACCACTAAAATCGGCAAAGGTCGTCATTTCTTTAGATTTTCCAAAAGCTTAAACAAATACTTGACCATCGATTAATGTTGTAGTCGCTTAGAAACCACCGCATATAGAGTAAAATACAACAGTAATTACCACACATATGTAACCTCAAATTTACATCGGTTTAAGTTCCCGAAGCAATAAAATGCGTCACTAAGTTATTAAGGCTATCACTTACCCGCGGTATTTTGCTCCTATTGCAGTGATTTCCTTGGTTCGTAAGGAGTGTTTTGTGGTGGTTTCCTGTTGTTCCGGTGTTTACCTGGCTGTGGCCTTTGTTGACAAAGTCCTGATGCAAAATGGGAAAGGAGCGTAAGGTGGAAATTACTTGTCGATATGTCCAAGCACTACTCCACGTCAGAACTCAAAGGAAGTCGATAGTCAAGTCCTTTGTTTCGATACATTTGATTCCCACAAAAATGTGTATCCCCTCCAGAAGAGGTTAAGGATCTCTGATTCACATTGACGGAAACAACGCCGAGAGAAATGCAATCTTAGCATTTTCTCTTACCATAAAAATAGCCAATGTCCGAACTTTCCGTGCAAAACACAACTTTGTGTGACTTTCACGTAGGTCTACATTAAAATGTTTATATGCTTGAAATTTCTAAATGTGAGGTTTTTTTAAAAGTTCCCATTCCGTGATTTCCAGTGTTAATTCATTAGAAAAATATTGGGAAATAACTAGACATATCGCTTGTATAATTTTACCGCGAAGTAAGCTTCCAACTATGGGACCCTCATCTTGAATGATCATTATAACGGACTACGTAGCAGACTACTAAACACCAGCCGCATAGGTGTTGAAATCATGCATAGACTGGTGCTACAGAACGTTCTCAAGGACAACACTCTATGCTACAAGCAATTCGTTATTACTTTCACAACAAACTGAATGAATATCGACGGTTTTGACTTATCAGAATTACTCCGTATAACTTAATAAATATTTCTTGATTTGAATTTTGCAAATTCCTCGTTATACAAAACCCACTTTTATGTGATCAAAATTTATAATTGAAGTACTATTCACTTGTAAAGCAATTGGTTATAACAGTGAAACGGAATAAATTCCTCAGTAATTTTTAAATACGTGTCAAGTAAACTGACTTGTAACATATTTTTCATTTACTGAATATCCAAGTTCCACCTGTTATATCTTTTAAATCTTTTGTGTTTTGTATAAAACTAAAGGAACTCCTTTTGCTTCCTAAATTCAGCCTTAGATTTTTATAAATTATTATTTACATTGTAAGAATAAAATAGTTTTGACATGCATAAATACGTTCAGATATCCTTCGGGGATTTATAGCGCTCTCGGAGAAATGATGTGAACATGCGCTCTTCGAGTGACGACGTTCTTTATACTAATTGGATGAAAAACAGCAACCGGTTTGAATAATCCAATCCCGGCGAAGATGAAAAAAGTTCTGAGACAACGGGTAGTTACAAGGACACTTTAATGCCGGACTTCACGGACGAGACTTTGTTTTCGGGAGAGTGACGTTGCCGCGTGCTTCGGTGTAGTGTTCTAATTTTACGTTCCTGCTTTGTAACTTTTTCCTTTAAGACACTACAGCGATTATTGGCAGGCAACAATGTTATAACATCTGAGGATATAATCACCACGACCATAAGAAGGGTTTTGTTGCAGGAAGTCATGGATCCTAAGTATTTATAACTTTACGGCTTGTCGGTAAGTACTAAAATTTGCACGATTAAGCCTTAATAATTAATTAAGAGACTGTCGAGGGTTGAGTGTGACAGAATTATCATTTTGTAAATTTTAATTCCTCAATTTAAGGACTGAAGTACCATTGGCCGTTGATTTACCTGACACCGTTAATGCTAAACCAACGGTACATTATGATTATTAGTACTCTGTGTAGTGGTGCTGAAGAACTACCTCAAGGTATTCCCTTGTGGTTATTGACACATTAGGGCCGCGTGTTGAGACGACTGGTAACACTGCCTTACTTTAACTCCTATATGATTACACAGCAAGGTACGCCATCCTGCATTGTCGCAAAATTAGGTACGTCCCCATCCAGCAATCTGTGCGACCAGATTCAAGCCAAAAAATGTATTCCCATTCAAAAGGTAACTACCAAGATGTTCACGTTGGATTAATTTCTTCGTGAATTAAAAACCGTAATAACCCAGCAATAGTAAATTCAATTATGGCTGTTAATTTCTAATATTACGTCCAAATTTTTCTGATACTACTCGTTCGAACTGTGAAAAATCATTTACGCAAATTTGGACGTCACGTGATTGTTATTTAATCCGACATTAGTTGACTTCAATTTTGAAAAATAATAAGTACTTGAAAAAACTATTGCCTTTACTAAAATTTTTTTCCGCAACTGTGGATAAATCTGACTGACGAAGATAATTTTTATTTACGCCATTCTAGCTCGTGGCAGCAACCAGTGACTGTCTAGACTACCATCGTGGGCAAAAGTTTTTAGTTGAAAGGGAAGAGTCCTCGGAAATGTTAAGAACACTATATTTTCTAATACCTAATACCTCAACTGCGCATGTGCACAACAAGAATACCTACAATTTAACTGTAGGATTGCTAGAGCATTTTCAATTTGAATTAATAAGGATCTGTTTTATTATCTGACGTGTGACCAGTGAAATTGCTTTATACATAAGAGTATTTGAATCATTAAGATAATAATATAAAATCCCTTTTTTCATTCAACACCAATTTAACTAGATTATACTGAAAATCCAGTAACATCACAAGACGTAATATGGGATGCCACAAGATAATTTGTACGTGAGTTTATTTTTTGTTAAACCCACCGTGAAACGATTTCAAACGATGCCCCTAGTCAGGATCTCTGTGGAAGTTTTAATCCTAGGTTTTGATTTATGCAGAAGCGATTATACTAATCATTTCTAATCTTAAGAAAATGCTTCCTATGTAATATTGTTTTAGTTTTCCTAGCCTTATCAATGATGATGAGTTATGCTAAGGAATTTTTAAATTCAATTAACGTTGGCAAGTTAATAATATGTGTTACGTGCAGTTCCTGCATTTGAATATTTCTTTCTTTACTTAATTAAATTTCACATTTCTTACTTTACTCACAATTATTTGAGTATTTATTAACGATTAAGACAGGCTTTCCAATTGAAACGGTTGCTTATCCATCATCCCGCAAGATTCTATTAGAATATTTAGCTCTAATTTTAAATACATTGATCTATCCTATTTTGATATAGCGTTAAGAATGCGATATTCTGTTTTTAGCAACGTTCGCTTTCCTAAATATTACAACGAGTTTATGTACGTGTTTCATCAAGATTGTTTTCAATCACGAATTCGAATTCACTAAAATGTCTAGTTTTCTCTTATTTCTATACCTTAGGTAATATAAATTACTAATTGGTTTATGTTGCATTTCTATAGTTTCAATGCTGACAGTTAGGCATTTAATCTTATACTATCTCGCATTTACACACACTGAAGTATATTCGTTGTAGTTTAGAACGCTATAACCAGTTCTGCTGAATAAAGCGTTAACTGGGTTTCTCATTATTGACTGTAATTTTGTTTCATAAAATAATAATCATAGGTTTTAGTGTACGAGGTTACTGAAGGACTTTCCTTGACGAGTGTGATTCAATTAGTTTTCTAGTTCTCGCATCGACAGATGTATGTTTTGAGGAACATACCATTCATGTTATTTATTATCTACACATGGACGTCTTAGAGGGAAGATACGATTTTAATATTTATTATCATACAGGCTTTTCTTACTTGAACGGAATAGAATTGCTTACTGTTTCCAAAACGGATATAAAAACGAGGGTTGTTTTAAAGTCCTGTTACGTAATAAAATGCCCATTTATGTGATCTCACAAAAAACGGTACTATAGTTACCCAAAGTGTGTTTTTTTGGGTTACTTCTATACCATCGAATGTTCTGAATTAAATAAATATCGCTCATGATATGAATTTTGTTATAAATTAGGAACTTCTTTCCTTGACGACAATTCTATTTAAATTTGTTAACGGTGGAGTTTACTTCTATGCTGTCTTTGTACACATTGTCGGTCATAATTTTGAAGCATATGGTAAGATCTGAGTGACCATGTTGGAGAAGCGACGATGTTCAATTTGCTAAATTTCTTTGAGGATGGTTTAAGTGTCGTAGAATTTTCAAGATAAAATGACAGCAAATCGGCGTTTAAGGAGTTGTATGACCCTTGTGTCCGACTTTATGACGCACGAGCCCCTTAGAACGTGCATCTTTTGAGCGCATAAATCCCAACAGTGTATGTATATTGGATTTTCCTTCCCTGTATTGATATTCTGGTTTTATTTAAGTCAGCTCAGATAGTTGGGTTTATTTATGTCACAATTATAATTTACAGGACAAAAGTATTTAGTTATTTTGGTATAAAAATTAATTTATAATCATTTATTTTTTCTATTGCCTATTTTTAAATTAGAGAAGAATATGTTGTTTACATTTGTCATTGTATGATAAAGTTTACAGATCTAGGTTCTAATTAATTATAAAGTATAGTTCGAGGTAGATAAAATGTGGTTACGTGATTGTTTTCAAATCACACTGAGATATACAAAATTTGTGTAGAAACAATCTGGTAAATTTTAATTGCTTAGGTTTTATGTTATAAATATGCTAATGGCGGCAGCTTTTATTGCTTGGGTATTAATTACAAAATAGAATTAGCATTGGCTGTCCATAAGATTTTCTGTATAAAAATTTAGAGTTACACTTTTGTTTAGGCGTGACGTTATTACATAATTGGTTTCCGCTGCTGCGAGATACATTTCGTCTGGTAGATGGTTTTTCTCTTTATTGCTGCTGTTTATTATTTCGTTATTTTTCTTGCTATTTACTTATCAGGAGTTACTTCTAAGGAGTGCTTGTGGACACTATGAGAATATTTTGAATATAAGGAAGGGTATTAAACAAGTAATTGAGAACAATCCATCATTTTTTTTAAATTTTTGTTATGTAAATACTATAATTACGGTATAAATCAATTTGAGGTGACTAAGGAATGTATTAACTATTTTAGCGTAGCTTTTTGTACTGTGTAAAGGGATACATTGGATAAATATGTTTTCTTCGCAAGTTAGTTTTTCTTTTTTGTAACATGTTTCTTATTAAAGGTTTTCTAAATAAACTTTTTCTCTTAATGTTTTCTTTTCGTTTTTTTGTGATCCACCCCATTCTACGACTTTCTAGCTAGCAGGGTATTCTTTCGATCCTTTTTTTTGTTGCGGTACTCGGTGAGGACTATTTTAGTTGCGTAGGTTATTTTTTCTTATCCGCACGGAATACCGTAACATAGGGTACGCGCCATAATACACAGCACAAGACTTCACTTAGGTGTCATGCGCATGTTTCTTCATAAGTCAACCGGTGTATCAACAGTACTTGTCTGTACTAATTTTGAAGTACGTTGTGTTATGAGTTAGCAGATGGAAATGGTTCGGAGCTGTGGAAAAAGTTTTCATCGTATAGTATTACTTCCATTCATACGGATATGGTTGCCGAGGGCGGAAGGTTTAAAGTTAGTAATGAAACGATGACGCGAATAGTTAATGAAGGCTGCACCAAACAACGCTATTATGTTACCTATTGTTACAAAATTTTGTCGTACTAGTAGTGTATTATGTCAACGAATGGAAAAATCTAGCAAGCTAGTAACTGCGTCTACAAGTGAGAGTGTTGGACATGTCCTTAATCAAGTGTTGGAGTCACCAAAACGAAGTCTTTGTCGAACGTCCTTAGAATTCAACCTCAGCAATGTGTTGCTTTGGCGATTTTTTTAAAACATCGGTGAATATCCGTAGCGAATACAGGAAAACTAATAAAGCAAAGGTTGCGTATTTTACACGTCTTTTGGCCATAGAGTACGAGAATTCAAACTTTTTGGTCAAAATTTAGTTCTCCGACGAAAGTCAAATTCATTTGAACGGTACCATCAATCACAAAACAACAACTTTCATAATTTTAAAAGGTGAGACGTTATTGTTCAAAAATCGCTACATAGTGAGCGTGTGACGGTATGGTGCTCAGCGTTAGCAAAAGGTGTGCTTGAGCCATATTTTATTGATTACGTTGACGGTAGATGTATTACTATTTTCCAGAACCATTACAAATATATAATGATCAAACCATTTGCTTGAAATGTCAGACGATTTTGCAGTGACAGGAATTTTCAGAGTGATAGAAAGTGGTTTCAGCAAAATGGGGCGACGTGCCACACTGCGAAACAGTTTCTGGGCATGCTGCAACAAGTATTTCCTCGACGAATCATATCCTTTGGGACTGACTTTAAATTCCCATCAGATTCCCTTGACACGATACTCCCCGATGCCTACTTAAGGGGAATGTTAGCGCAGAAAGTGTTCGACAGTACAGGTCTACCAGAAGTTTGCCTGCATTACGTGAGGAGATTGAAGTCTTTGTTTGGGATCTTTAACAACCTATTTTCTACGTACGTTTTAAAAACTGCGTGACAGTTTGTTAAGGGTGAAAGGATGCCTGTTAAATGTTAAAATGCCTAGAACAGACTGGAATCCCATTACGAATTAAGGACACACAGGCTAACTACAGTAACGTGAGAGTGGATCTCTGTACAAGCAAATTGAGAAGCTGTAAAATGTAATGGGAAAATAAAATTACAAAGCTACCTTATACTGAAAACTTTTTGGTACAGTCTTAGTTAATGGGTGCCAACTCATCTATTCTAGGGTATTATCCTCTGAAAGATGTCTTCCTAGTGGATGCTGAATATTTTGGCATCCTGGTGTAACAAAGTTCTTGCTACAAACATTCTATATTCTAAACAAAGAAAACAAAAGCTCTCCTCTCACTGCGTCACCTAATTATATTTTAATACAATCTCCATTTAATTTGGAAATAACATAAATAAATTCACTTTCTATTTATCATAACATTAGCTATCCAACTACAGTAATTTAATCACGTTCTCATCCTTTTCAAATTAAATTTCAGTATCCAGTTTTTGTATATCTAATAAAGTAAACACTATAACCTACAATGAAGGTGGACTTTTTAACTTTATTACTATCTTAACCATATTAATTCAGAAATGCCACCGTAATAAAATATTCAATTTAAAAACTTAAGTTCTTTAAGTTTTTCTTTCGTTTATCAGTAAAAGGATTCAATAAACGACGTAGAATCCGTAAGGTATGAGGTAATGGAATTCCAACTCTGATTTAAAACCAATACTGTCTTATCGACTTTTATTTTTCGGAACCGTCTAAAATGAAATACGCAGACCTCACTCCGCTGGAATCATTAAAGCTAACTTACAGTCAAATCGATCCCTTTACAACTCATCCAAACGGAGTACTTTCAACGTGCTTTATGTTGCACGTTTCAAAAGTTATTAATTTCCTTCTAAGGCCTACTGTCTGACTCTTGCAACTTTCAATACTTTCGAGAGGTGTATCACCGCATTACAGTCATTCATAATAGCTTACACTAGATTAGTTTAAAAATGTGTGATTTCCTGTAGTCGAATCATGTTAACAGCATATGCTTCTTATTATCTCACTTTTCAGCAGTCTGTAAGTTGTTACATTCAAAACATTTTACATTGTGTTTTATATTATGATGCCTGTAATATTATTTTCATTAATTTTATTCAGCTCATCGGTTGTATCTTAGTGATATAATTATATTGTAACAAAAATACTTTTACCTTATCAGTATACAATTTAACTGTGTCCAAATATCGTTCTTTGTAATTTAAAATTGGATTATTTCTAATAAAAGGCATAAAAAATGCTTTCCTAAATACGATCTAATTAATTGTGTATAAAAATTAATAAACACAATTTCACTATTATTTAACCACTAGCTATTCTAAAAGCTTTCTTAAAACAACATGAATTCTTTATAAAATCTTGCATCACAATTAGTGTATCCACCAAAACTATCAGATAATTACGCGTACTTGCATCTTTGTACTCTGAGTCTTAATGCAAAGCACTGAAATACGTTTTCGTTTTGCAGTTTCTAAATAAGTCATTGACCTGAGTTACGTTTTACTATGTATTATAAAAGGAATAACTATAGTTTCGTAGTTTAATTTATTGTTAAATTTTCCTTTATAGAAACCAAAAAAAAATTTAACTGCATGCTTATTTTCTTCCTTTTTCTATCTGATTTATATTTAAAGTAACACGTATACATTACACGTTATGAACCTTACCTACACCACGGTAGCGCACATTGGAAGCATTTACATTATTCTTTTGTTAAGTAATTACAAAACGAAACAACTTTCAAAATACATAGAAATAAAAATTTGATTTTTATTTTGCTCTATTACTGGAACATACCATTTATTAAAATGTTACAAAGCGTTGTTAAAAATGTCAAATCATTCAATCGTCACGTTTTTGGTAAAACATTGTTCTATACAGCCCAGGTACAAATAGAAATAAATATTTTTATCTCTGCAAATTAAACAACAATTAATTATTTACAACTTAATTAATAAATCTCAGGGTTTACTCCATATTTAATAAGAGACAATTAGGTAGACTTAGTCTTTAAACAAGAAATTTAATCGAGAATTGTTAATAAGCTATTATTTTCAAACTTTACTGGTTATTTTTTTTTCTTAAAAGTTTTCCAATTACAATTAACAGACAAACAACTAAATCTAGGAAAGTAATCCTTTCTAACAACTTAATTAATAATTTTGAGGTTGACATAAATGTAGGTTTGTTGCCTATTTACTGGAATTAAATAGAGCATCATTCAAAGTTCCTTCCTAAAGTTCAATAAAATGACAAATAACATGGCATATTTGAAAGTTAATTTAGCGTAAAGCGAAATTCAATAAACGATTTAATAAACGAGTCATTTTAATCCTTCTTTAAAGATGCAGGTATACTTCTTATTTTTAAAGCGGTCCTCTATTAATCTACTTGTTTGAGAACATTTTCTTCTCCACAAGAAATGTGGCTTTGGGAATCTTTAAAAATTTATCAACTCATATTACAATAAAAGCAAAGGTACAGTTCAAATTCTAGTTACCAGCGCTTGCTACAGCGAGGGCGTACTATATTTATACATATTAATCATTGCAAATTACTTAATAATTTGCTTACTTATAATTATTGCATAATAGCAAGCTGAAATACTATTGATTAAGTTTGAGTATGTATACCAAGTCCTGGGTCTAAATCCTTTTCTATGACGGATTAGTTGGCGGAGTTTGTTGTTAACCTACAATATTAAACACAGAACACAAATAATATAAAGACGGAAGAGGTAGAGGAATTACAGACAGATATACACCATCGCAACCTATCTTTAAAGCATACAGTCACAGATCTTCTAGATAAGGTAGTCGTGTTTAGACTACCAACATGGCTGCACGTTCTAACACTTTGCTCAACCCATCTCTATTGTACTACGTATTCTGATTGGTCAGAACAACGTTTTAACCGTAAACTTACATAAAAATAACGGGTTATTTCCCTAAGTATTTTCGAGGAATTACCCCACAATACTGTGCATAGGTACCATGCATTTTAAAATTACTTTATGCAAGTATGTGTTATTTACTTAAATTAATGATTAGAAATCATTTAACATAATTATTAACAAAATAATTTGTGAAGCAATTTGAAGTGTAACACTCTTTATTGCTGTCGGACAATCTATTTTTTTTTTATTTAACAGCCAAATATCTGCGGACAATCATTATTAATTTTAGATATTTTTTATCCTAAGTTGAGGGGATTTATTGGAAGATGTGGTATTTAAAGCACGTAAAGTTGCGCTTTTGCTTCCCATATCCAATTCACAATATAATAAAGAAAGTGCTGCATGGTGCTTCATTAGTGTTTCTTAGTACTCCGAAGTTATCACTAATGCTCTTACAAGCAACAGAAAACCGTGAGGATGTACCCGGTGAACTATTGGCTTTCAACATTTTAATCAATAAAACTGCATACAGATCGTACCTCGTTGGCGCTCTTTGGTGCAAAACACTAATTTCAAATTAAATCTTAAAATGTTTAAATATTTTACAAATGTAATTTTAATATTTGTTAATTTCTATAAAGGAAATTTTGACAATAAACCTTAACTACGAAACCATTACCATAACTCAGGTCAATGGCCTATTTAGGAACCGCAAAGCAAAAACGTATTTCAATGTTATACATTAAAAATCAGAATACAAAGGCGAAAGTATACGTAATTACTGTAGATAGTTTGGGTAAGCAAACCAATTACGACGGAAGATCTTTATAACGCATTCATGTTATTCTAAGAAAGCTTCTAGAATAATTAATAGTTAAATAGTAGTAGGATTTTCCTTATTAATTTTTTCATATAATTAATTACTTCGTATTTAGAAAAACCTATTTTATACCTTTCATTAGAAATAATTGAATTTTAAGTTACACGGAAAGAAGTGTGATCACAGTTATATATTATATAGAAGAGATAAAAGTAGCTTTGTGACAATATAATTAAATCGCCTAGATAATGCCGATGAGCTAAGTAACGTCAGAAAAATAATATTACAGACATAATAATATAAAACGCAATCCAAAATGTTTTCAATGTAACAACTTACAGACCGTTGAAGAAGTGAGATTAATAAGAAGCACATGTTGTTAATGTGAATCGACTACAGGGAATCGCGCATATTTTACGTAATCTAATGTAACCCATTATGAATGACCGTAATGCAATGACATACCTCTCAAAAGCATTAAAAGTGGGGAGAACCCGACAGTAGGCAGTAGAAATAAATTAATTACTTTTGAAACGTGGAACAGAAAGCACGTTGAAAGTACTCCGTTTCTATGAGTTGCAAAGGGAACAGATTTGGTTGTAAGTTTGCTCAAATGATTCCATTGTAGCGAGGTCTGTGGATTTCATTGCAGACGGCCAGGTAGATTTTGAGTCCTTGGGAGTTTCTTTTTAAAAGTTTATTTCCAAAAACACTACTATCAAATTTAGTGTAATTCAATAATTACAAAGAATGATTTGTTTCTTCTACAACAGACTTGAACGCTTACATTCATTAAACGCAAGGTAAATGCAATTGGAAAATACTACAAGTTAATATTTTTAATAAATCAATAATTAAGAATGAGTAGCTTGGATACCTAACAATGTTCAAGTTATGAAGTTCAAAGACTTACTGGCGATAAGAGATTCTTACGTTTAACATGAAGCCTCTAGTCTCACATCGTTTTACTGGAAACTGCAGATCTTGCTTTCTGCTATTTTTTGATAAATCACACCTTGTCTTTATTCTAAGTAATTATAAATAAGTCTGCTTAATCGCGGTTCATTGTTTTTCGATTTTGAAATTACTAGTGCCTTTCTGGAATTCGTTCCGTCTGCGTCAGATAGATTTTGAGTCCTTGGGAGCTTCTTTTTAAAAAGTTTATTTTCAAAAACACTACTATCAATTTTATTTTAATACAATGATTACAAAAAATGATTTGTTTCCTCTACAACAGACTTGGACGCTTATATTCATTAAACGCAAAGTAAATGCAATTGAAAATACTACAAGTTAATATTTTAATAAATCAGTAATTAATAATTAAGAATGAGTAACTTGAACACCCAACATTGTTAAAGTTATGAAGTTCTAAGACTGACTGGTGATCAGAGCTTCTTACATTTAACATGAAGCCTATGGTCTCACATCGTTCTGTGGGAAACTGCAGATCTTGTTTTCTGCTGTTTTTTGATAAATCATACATTGTCTGTATTCTAAGTAATTATAATTAAGTCTGCTTGATCGCAGTTTATTGTTTCTTAACTTGTGATATCAAGCTGCGTCTGGCTTACAAAGGAGTCGTTTCTTGTTCTTATTTCTGATATAAACTTCGTTGACACTTAATATATTACATTCTTTAATACAATGTATAATGCTATATCTAAGACATAATTATTACCTTTAATTTTAAATACATATTGACATAGGAGATATGTAACTGGCCCCGAAAAATAAAAATAGGTAAGACAGTATTGTTTTCAACCTTTCGGACTCGGCGTTGTTCATAGAGTCCTTTTTACAACAAATGAAAGAGAAACTTAAAGAACTTAAGTTTTTATATTGAATATTTCATTACAGCGGCATTTGTGAATTAATATGTATAAGATAAACAGTTATAAAACTAAAACGTCCACCATCATTGTATGTGATAGTTTTTACTATATTAAATATACAAAAACTGTATGCTGAAATTTAATTTCCTAAATGTTGAATTAGATCAGATTGTTTGTTAAGCAATTCATATAGTTATAGTAGGCATGTACATATACTAGGTAAATATAGTAGTTGCAGAAAGTTTGTATTTTTGTTCAAAACAAGCTGTCAAGTTGTAGTTAATAAACTAACACTGGACAAGCTCTGTTATTTGGGCACACGGATTATAACAGGTTGTTGGTCCAGTATAATAGAGCTAAGGAAACCAGTGGAATAAATATAAAAACTGGGAAGTCTGGAAAAATGAGCTTACACTTGGAAGATGATAAGTATAGGATTTTTTTGTTCGATGGAAACAATTTTAATAATTGGTAGTATCGAATGGAGATCCTGTTTGAAGAACACGGCGTAATAAACTGTCTAGAACCTAGACTTAAGGGTGAATATGACATACCTATTGAAGCTACTCCAGGGGATGCGAGGGCCGTTGATAAGAAATGAACAGGCAGAAAGAAAAAAGAACATGCAAGTCCTTAATAGTGAAAGAATTGCAGACTCACACTTAGAATATATTAAAGACAAAAACACCCTCATGAAATATGGAATGCTATAATGCCAGAAGAGGAATCACTGTTCAAAGAGTTATCCGGAAGCCACTACTCACTTTAAAGCTATCAGAAGGTGATAATCCGCAGTTACATTTTTTTAAATTCGACCGCTTGATCCGAGAATTATTGAAAGCAAGTGCAAAACTGGAAGAAGAAGATCGTATTTACCACTTGTTTTGACGCTGCCAAAATTATATGAAGTTATTATAACGGCTTTGAAAACCGTCTCAAATGAAAAATTAACTGTAGAATTTTTACAAAGCGAGTTACATGATTCATTTCCGTATTTATTTTATAATAATGAAGAATCCATGCAAACAAGTAAATCCTTACTAGCTAATGTTACAAGGAGATATAAGTGCGTGGGAAATTTTGGCAAAGACACCAAAACGAAAACGTCTACTTTGTTACGCTTTTTTTTACAGAGCTCTAACATTTATTGTATTAGTTAAGTTTAGGGGACTTTTAAAAACCTCACATTTGGAAATTCCCAGCATATTAACATTTTAATGTAGACCTACGTGAAAATCACACAAAGTTGTGGTTTGCACGGACATTGGCTTATCTTTATGGCCTGAGAGAATGCTTAGATTGCATTTCTTACGGTTTGTACGACGCTGTATCCGTAAATGTGAATCTTTATCCTCTTCTGGAGGGGATACACCTTTGTCGTGGGTAAGGAATGTATCTAAACAAAGGACTTGATTATCGACTTCCTTCGAGTGCTGACGTGTGAGTAGTGCTTGGACATATCGACAAGTAATTTCCACCTTCCGTTCCTATCCCTTTTTGCATCGGGACCTAGTCAACAAGGACTACAGCCAGCCAAACACCGGAACAACAGAAAACCACCACAAAACTCGCCTTGCGAACCAAGGAAATCGCTGCAATAGGAAAAAAATACCGCGGGTAAGTGACGCATTTTGTCGCTTTGTGGATCTTAACCCCATGTAAATTTGAGGTTACATATGTGTGGTAATTATTGTTGTATTTTACCTATATGCGGTAGTTTTTAAGCGACTACAACATTAATTGATGGTCAAGCATTTGTTTAGGCTTTTGGAAAACCTAAGGAAGAGAAGACCATTGGCGATTTTAGTGGTGCATTTTTACAAACTGTCATGTCAAATTTCAAAGCAGGTTATCGAGGTGTTTATATTCTGTTTGATTACTGCAATAACGTATCAATCAAGTCTAAGACACATTCAATAAGGAACAAAACGATTGTTCCAATCGAACACAAAATCTCAAATCGTGAGACACCTCTTCCTTGAAAATGGGACCGATTCATATCTTCTATTGCAAATAATACAAGATTAATCAGATCTTTGTTCTAAGAAGTCGTTAAGCACGTATTAAAACTAGACACCAACCGCGAAGATTTGACTGTTGGTGGTTTCGATAAATCCGAAACAACAAGCACCAATATTTTTCGAAGCGTGAAGCATTTGAAAGATAATCACGAAGAGCCGATACTCGTTTAATTTTCCATATGGACTATATTGCAGGTTTATTGGATTTGAGGGACTAATTGTTCACAGTCACAGCACAAACGCACTTTTATTAATGATGCATTTTATGAAAAGCTTCTATCAATTGTATGGCTAAAACTCCGTACATCCAAAAGCCAAATTCTTGCCTATCATGCCATAACCGGATGCGATACCACCAGCGCTCTGGCTGTACAAAAAATCTAGTTAGTCTATATTAACCTATCTGTAATTCCTCTATATCTCCCGTCTTTATATTTGTGTTCCGTGTTTAATGTTGTAGGTAAACAACGAACCCCACCAACGAATCTGTCATAGAAAAGAATTTATACCCAAGACCTGCTATACCTGGTCAAACTTAATAGTATTCCAGCTTGCTGTTCAGCTGTAATTATAGGTAAGCAAATTATTAAGTCATTTGCGATGATAAATACAACACATAAATGGCCCTGAGCTTGGTAAAATTCGCGACAATATAGTTGGTCCTCTCTGTGGCAAGCGCTGGTGACTAGAATTTGGTATATACCTTTTGCTTCTATTGTAATATGAGCTGATAAATTTTAAAGGTACCCCAAGCCACATGTCTTGTGGAGAAGAAAATGTTATCAAACAAGCAGATTAATAAAGCATCTGTAAAGAAGCATTAAAATGACTAGTTAATTAAATCGCTTACTGAATTTCACCTTCAAATATGCTATATTATATGCCATTCTGTTGAGCTTTAGCAAAGAACTTGAAATGAAGTTGTATTTGATTCCAGTAACTAGGCAAGAAATGGATGGCAACCTCAAAATTATTAATTGAGTTAGTAGAAAAACTACTTTCGCAGATTGAGTTGTTAGTGTGGTAATTGTAATTAGAAAACCTATAGGAAAGAAAACTTATTAAAGTTTGTAAGCTTGCTTTTTGGTCAATGCTTTCCTTGTAATTAATTTTCACATTTGTGAAACATTGAAATTTCACATAAGACTATGCTTTTATCACATGAGGGATTCTAGTAAGGTAAGCCTTATTGGAAAACTATGAAATTTGTTATATTTGTGTACGAATAAAATGGCTTAACATACAACTTGTTTTATCAAAGTCGATTGGATATTTTTGGAGGAACGAGCTTTCAATGTCTGGTGTCAAAACTTTTTAATTTGATAGTAGGGGACAGACGTCGATAGAAATCAGTAAATTAGTTCCCGTGAATGGTCGTTCATTGTTCTGTCTGTCACCTAGCTTAGTCATTTATAATTACTACAGTTCTATTGAATATCCTCGAAACAAACTTTAAATTGAATAAAACTGAAACGAACTTGAAATTTTGATGCAATTGGAATCATTTTCTTAACATTCATCTTTTTTGAGAGTATATCATTTCACTCGCATGTGCGCTTGTAAATGCGCTAAACGTGTAAAAAACAAATTCTTTTGGCGTGAAGTACAATCTCCGTAACTTTGGATCAGGTAACGGCATCAGCAGTTGTCTACTTTCGGGGATGACTGCATGTATTTTCCATAAACGGACTGTTATCCATAAGACGTACTGCGACAACTACTAGCTCTAACCATCTACTGTAGCTTGTTGCCATGTCTTTTTAAACAACTTAGTTAAAGGTCCCAAAATCTAATAATATGAATTGTACCTTTGTGTACCTATAGTGGGTTGGTTTTCAACTTGGTGTATTGGTAGTGGACTCATCTATGCTCTGGACTATTAACACCACAGTTGCTTTCATATTTTAGACATAATAATACTTACAGGTATGCAACTAATAAATGATTGAATCACTTTTTAACCGCATTGTATAATTGAGTTCGAATTAACTGATAATTATTAAAAATGCATTTAGAGGCCAAAAATTATGTTGCGGGTGATTGAAGCGATAAAATATTAAATTTGGGATTACCAGAAAGGGTGGGAATCCCGTAAACAATTTAGGGAGTACCGGCCAACTACAGTGGTACGGGTGCGGGTCCCTATAGAAATAATAAAAAAAAATGGAAAAAATTCGAATAAAGCAAAAATTAAATTGAAAGGTTTTCAACACTGTCCTAAATTTATAGGCGCGAATTCGTCTAATCTAGTGTCTTCCAACTTGTAAGCTATATGTATGAGACAGGCGAGATACCCAAAGATTTCAAACGTAACATCATAGTAAGTATACCAAAAAAGCAAGGTGGAGATAGATATGAAAATTTTCGAACAATAAGTTTGACAGCACACGTGTCAAAATTATGAACTAAAATTGTACAAAGACGATAGAAAGACGAGCTGACGAAATACTATGAGAAGATCGATTTGGGTTTAGGCGAAACTGGGGAGCACGGGAGACTATTTTAGCTCTGAGAGTGATAGTGGAGAATGCAATAGAAAAAGGGGAAAGCGTATAAATAGGGTTTGTATATCTGGAAAAAGCATTCGACAACGTGAAATGGAAAAAAATGTTCGAAATGCTCAAAAAGATCGGAATGAGCTATAGGGATAGACGAATAGTACATAGGTTATACAAAGAGCAAACAGCAGGTATAAAATTAAAGTTGGAACGTAGAGTAGTAAACATTAGGAAAGGGGTGAGACAGGGATGTGCCCTATCCCCATTGTTTTTTAACTTGTACATTGAAGAGGCAATGAATACCCTTAAATACCGGAAGACATTTGGAATTACAATGCAGGGACAAAAAATTGATATGCTTAGATTTGCAGATGATATAGCGGTATTAGCATCTTGCAAGAAAGAATTACAAGCTGCTCTTAATGAAATAAAAACAGTTCTAACAGAGAGATACGGTATGAAAATTAACAAAAATAAAACTAAGGTACTAGTATGCAAAGCAGGGGAAAATAAATCAAAAACAAGAATACAAATAGGTAGCAACAAATAACAAGAGGCTAAGAATTTCTGTTACCTAGTAAGCCGAATAACGCAAGATGAGAAAAGCGCAAAAGATATAAAACAAAGATTAGCACAAGGTCGTGCTACATTTAACAAGAAAAAGCAACTACTGTGCTCAAAGACAACAAACATAGAAACAAGGAAAAGACTGCTTAAAACAAATGTGTGAAGCACACCACTGTACGGCTGTGAATCCTAGACAGTAGGAGAAGCGGACAAGAAAAAGGTAGAAGCCTATGAAATGTGGTGCTACAGACGATTGATGAAGATATCATGGGCAGATGAAGTTAACGTGGAAAACGGTAAAAGGTAGGAGAGATAGGATGATAGGCCACATACTACGGCATGAGGGAATAGTGCGGAATATATTAGAAGCAGAGATGGGAAAAAGGAAAAGTAGAAGTAGACCTAGGTTGGACTATTACACACAGATGGTGAAAGATGTAGGCTGTAGGAATTTCAGGGAAATGTGTAGGCTAGCTCAGAAAAGAAATCAATGGAAGTACGCATCCAATCAGTCCCAAGATGAATAAACTAACAACGAAAAACTGTACTTAAACATTATGATTCTTATAAGAAATTACAGGTATAGGTTATGCAATATTCTCGAAAAATGTTAATTGTGTGAAAGGATTTACTGGAAAACTATTAATTCGGCAAATGTCTAGTGTTGGGGTCCTTAGCAGCCACAGGCTGCCTTCACCATCCACAAACCTTACATGTGATTTTCCAATGCTCCATCCGAAGGTACTACATTGGCCAGGAAGCGAGTTTTTACCTGGAAAATTTTGAATTTTGCCGAACTGTTGCTGTTCCAAGCAAAGTGACAACATTCACGCACGGGACTTCCATTTAACCTCTCATCCGAACGAGGGCGTATTTTTGTGAAAAATGCTCGCCTAACATTTTTCAAGCGGACCGTGTTGGGATTCGAACTCAGGACCTTGGCGTAGTAGTCACACGCATACCATCTACGCCACGGAGCCCCCCCCCCTTCACATACCACCGAATCTTGATGAAATAGGGCATATAATTAGAAAATATTGATCCGAGCGGTATATAGGCTGTGTGGGAATTTCAGGAAACTGTGTAGGCTGGCTCAGAATATAAATAAGTAGAGGTATATGTCCAACCAGTTTTGAGACGGAAAACCTAATAACAAAAAAATAAGCGCAGCTAAATCTGATGATTATTATGAACAACTACAAGGGTTGGTTGTGAAATATCTGCAACTAATGTTGACTGCGAAAAGGTATACTCCCTGTATGTTTGTTGTGGTTTGTTTAGCTTTCTTCTTAATTTTCTTTGGGAATAAAACCACTCATAGTTTTTAAAATCTACTTTATTTACGTTTCGATCTATGACCTAGGATCGTTGTCAAAATAATTATTTACGTTTCGATCCATGACCTAGGATCGAAACGTTAATAAAGTAGATTTTAAAAACTATAAGTGGTTTTATTCCCAAAGAAAATTAAGAAGAATGCGAAAAGGTATCTTGAAATAAATTTTTAATTGGCAAATGTTCAAGTGGTGGGGAAACTTGGCAGCCACAGGCTGCTTACACCCCTTCACAACCACTGAATGTCGGAGAAATAGGGTATATTATTGTAAAACAATAGAAGGGGCCGAACTGCGTCTAACAAGAGAGAACAGCGTCCATGATCAAAGACAACAAACATAGAAACAAAAAAAAATTGTTGATAGCATGTGTGTGGAGCACAGCACAGTGTGCCTGTGAAATACGGGCAGTAGGAAAATCAGATAGAAAAACGGTAGCAGCCTTTTGGAATGTGCTTCAAATGTATGAGGATGATAGCATGGACAGACAAAGTTAATAACAAATAGGTTATAGAAATAGTAGGGGAATAACGAGGTCTGTGGGGAAAAAATAGAAGAGATAGACGAGCAGAATACGTTCTAAGGTATTTTTGGGGAAGAGTATGGGATATATTACAAGCAGAGATAGGAAAAAGGAGGTAGATGTAGACCTAGATCAGATAGTGATAAATGCAGACTGGGCAAATTTCAAGGAAATGTGTAGGTTAGTGCAGAATAAGAAACAATGAGGGTACGCGTCTAATCAGTTCCTGGATTGGAGACCTAATGATGATGAAGACATTTTATTGTTATTTTTCCGTTACATGAGTATTTTCTGTAGATTTTTGTTTCAAGCCAAATTATCAAAATGGTGTTTTTGCTTCCTCTCCGTAGAAAAGGTTGAAATTTCTGGCACCCAAATTCTCGTTTATTCCTGCCGATTTTCGTCCAAGATTTCTCGTACTTTTCGTTAACTTTAATTTATTTACTTACTTTTTGCAACTACTTTGTTATTTTCGTTCATGATATCATGTTAGCGCATTTACGTTAATCGGGTACGAAAAGGCGAGCGTCAATTCGAAGTCGAGTTGCGAGATTTTGATTCGGAGGCCAATGTGGACAAGTTACGGAAGTCTATGCAGGTCGCTTACGACCTGGAGGGGAACCAAGGACTTGCTCCATCTTCTGTACAATTCAATTTTGTTTTCGAATAGAAAAGGGTTACGACTTCTATCCAAGAGTTACAACAATTTCTAGCTGAGTTTGGTGGCGACAGTCTTCCCTTATATTCAAGCGCGTTAGTTCTCCGTGGCTAATTACAGAACGTCGCTGTAAAAAGATGTACCCAACCAAGGTGGAAGGCGAAATGAAGTCCGGAACAAAGGACTTGCTCCTACTTCTGTAGAATTCAATTTTGTTTCCGAATAGAAAAGGGTTACGACTTCTATCCTAGAGTTACAACAATTTCTAGCCGAGTTTGATGGCGAAAGTCTTCCCATACATTCAAACGGGTTTGTTCTTCGTGGCAACGTCGCTATAAAAAGATGTCCCCACCCAGGTGGAAGGTGAAATGAAATTTGGAACAAGGGACTTGCTCCTAGTTCTGTAGAATTCAATTTTGTTTCCGAATAGAAAAGGGTTACGACTTCTATCCAAGAGTTACAACAATTTCTAGCTGAGTTTGGTGGTGAAGGTCTTGTAACGGGCATTTTTGTAGTTTAACATTTTTCGCTTCCTTTCTGTTAACGTACTACATCGTTTCTTTGAGGTCGCTGTTTGTATAAAGGAAATACTTCAGAATAATTCAGATTTGTATGCAATTTAACTCGTGTGTAGTAATTTAAAGATAGATAAATTGAAGATTGATTTTCATTAATAAACTTATCGAAAATGATAAACAGCTCGTAAGTAATTAGTAGATATACATTTTCGTTCCTTATGTGGATATACGAGTCGAGTTGATAGGCGATAAGCGGTTGTAATAACAACGATATTATATCTACAGACGGGGAGTTGTCGTTTGTTCTTCGTTCCAATATATTGTTTACGTTGAGAATACTGTGTCCTGTTTGATCTGAAAGTTGTCGTTTGGTTCTTTGTTCCTATACACTAAGTACTTTAAAAATACGTTTTCCTTGACGCTTTGATAAAAGTAAGAATGCGGTATAAATTTTTCGAATTGTTCATGAACAAACACGACACGATTTTTAGTTGTTTTTCCTGTGAAATAAAGTTGTATATTAACTGCAGCAGTGTAGTTCTGATTACATGGAAGGAAAGATGCTTTATAGGCGAACGTTTTTTTACTCGACCGCACGTGCTTGTTTACGGAACATTGACTTAGTGATGCGCGTTGCTTTACTAATTGGTTTTTGTTGCTTTTCTGTTGGAAATAAAAGTAGTAGAACTTGTCGTGCGTTCTACGGAAGATTGACTTAGTGATACGCGTTGCGTTACTCATTGTTTTTTTGTTGGTGCTTTGTCTTTTGCTATTTAAACTGTGTGTGCGATCTAGTCTTCGTGGTCCTTTTTTTTTAAAGCCTTAGATTTTTCTTTGTTACCATAGGTAGCAAATAAAACACCTCACGTTACTGTTAGTTTTAATGCATTACATCGTGCCTTAAAAGCCCGTGATTCTAAATTTTTATTACCTTTTTTTTTCGATTTGTGTTACCAAATATTTCGACATTATTGTCTCAGGAAATAGAATTAACAATAAATTTATCAATGCTACATAGTTCCATCAGCCTGATAATGTCTGTTGCTAACACCAGTGAAATACGAAGGTGTGATTAGTGTAAAGTGTAAGAAATTCCATCAACACCCTCACAGTCAAGGGTGAAGTGCTTCGTTAGTGCAGGACATCGTTGAATCCCACACTTCAGTTGCGAGGAAGCGTTCCTGAAGGACTTTTTATAAGTTGAACTATTTCCTACTGGTTATTACTTTAAATATCTATCCGTTGCTTTACCATATCTTTGTGGTTCTGATACCTTTTACAATAGACTTGCATGCTATTTTAAAACATAGAAAAAAAAAGAAAGAAAGCAAAATCAATACTACTGAATTACTCATACCAATTGTGTCTTATCTATTTATCTTTTGTCAACATTTTGTCTGATTTATGTTTAATTGGTGTGTGAGGAAACGTTTCTGCTACTCCCCAATATTACCTCACTTTGTACTAAACATTTTTCTGTATTGCTTTTACCGTTGTTATATTATATAGATTATCTAAACATTTTTTTTTACATTCTACCAAGTACTGAATAACTTAGACTATGCATTGCTGCTATGCTTTTTCTTTGTTTCAGATTTGCAGGACTAATTTGTTTTTTTTTCAGGTTTACTATTCTAATTTTTCTATTGCAGGTACTGTTACTAATTGCTTGCAGCCGCGTACCTTATATGTTGGTCTGCTTTCTACAACCCCCCCTACTCTCCGATTGAGCCGGGTCATTTCTTTGACTTTCTTTACGTAGCATAAATTTGGCGCCCAACGTGGCGCCACGATTACCGTAGCATAAATTTGACGAACCAACGTGGGGCCACGAAAAAAAAACGTAACAGTCTTCCCTTGCCTTCAAACGGATTTATTCTCCGTGTCTACATATAGAACATCGCTGTAAAAAGATGTGCCCAACCAAGGTGGAAGGTGAAATCCATTCCCAATTATTGCTTAATTTTGACTAATCTCCCAAGATAAAACAATTTTAGCACAATACAACCTTATCCGGGACATCTGTAACTTCTTCCAGTATTGCTTATGTTCCTAATGCGGATGCGGACGAACCTACGTTACTTACTTCCTAGTCGGAATCGGATGTGAGCCAGAACTGATTTCTACTACACTTCCTGCTTTCCCCCGCTTATCATTTGTTTTGTTTTGCGACAGGCGGTTGTCGCATGCTCTCGCTGAGTTTATGCACTCAGCTGGAAGTCGTATCCCTTAGGTTTCCTTTTTTTTCGAACTTTCTGTTAACATTCTTTTACCCTGTGTTATATCTACACGAGAAGCGCAAAATTTTAGGAGTTAATTTACTAATTGTCCTATTAACCTTTTCTTATACGTTGCTTACCTTTCATACAAGCCAGTAGCATTTGGGCTCTGTTAAATATTTTTATTACAGCATTTTTGCATTAAATTTGTTCAAAAGGTTACAATATATTACGTTCCATTTCATAACTGATTAATAAAACACCTAAGTAATTCCAAGCAGCTATTGTCATAGCTTTTGGCTGCCAATGGAATCGTCTTATCCGCCTTTGGTATACTTCCGCCGGCTTCAACCTATTGTTTGTAATGTCTTATTTGCTCTCGAGTATAGTGGTGGATCCAAGTTTCATCAACAGTTAAGAAACGGCAGTTGAAATTCATTTTAATTTTGTTTAAGCTGATCCAAATGCGCCTGAAACATACGCATTTGACGGGTTCTTGGTTAATTGTTAATAATCTGCATGCACCCTTCTTGCAAAAAGATTTCTCATTTATGAATACACTTCTACGAACTGAAGCTTCTATAAGGTTTTGAATACTCTACCTATTACTTTAATAGTTCGTATGTAGGTGAAGTGCGTTATATGTAACTAACACAGAAGTGACATCTTTTACCAGATGATTAATTCTAATCTGTTTCACTCAAATATCTGGAGTCATCAACCCTCTTAACTTCTATCAGTAACAGTTTTCAATTAATATACAATCAATATAGCAATAAACAAATCCATTACTTTATGTTTGGCTTAAAACACTTCACATTTATTTCTAAATTCTCGTGAGAAAGCCCTTGAATTTACTCTATTCAATTTAATTTCATTTCCGTTCGATAAAACATTAAGTTGGGGTTTGATAGCAGCTGCATTGTGGGTTACTCAAGTCTATCGTTCTGAAAGCGGTCGATTCGTTACATAATTGAAACATGCGAAAAACACGTAGTTTTACGTTTATGGTCTTTTACTTACTAAACACGAAACCCTACATTATATTTAACGAATTAGTTTTGCGTTTTCTTTGATTTGAAATTATCATAATGTCCTTAATAAGGTCAAATATATGAAAGGGTAATGTAGATAAATTGGACGTGTACAATATTTAAGAAGTTTCGACGTGTTTGGGTTATCGTACTATATAAGTGGAATATGTAATAAAGTTGTAGACCATAGGGCGCCCTTATCGCCAAAATTGATTGGAATTTTTATAAGTTAAGAGAAAATCATTAAACTGGTCAGATGCGAAAAATTATATTGTAACAAACTTCAATTTGCGATTTTTATTCGGTGTATAAAGATTTAATTATTCGAAATTATATGCAAAGAATATTTAGAATACAGAGATGTCGCTACAAAGATCACTATTGATATCAACTACAATATTAACCGTTCTAATTTCTTTAGTAACACAACAATTTCACTGTATCCATTACTAATTTAGCTATTAAAGCACTGGCGTTGTATCTTAATTTATATAGACACTAAGTAGTTTACAACCCGATATCACTTAAGGATTTTAATACTGAATATAAAATATGCATCATCATTTTGTTTTCGACCTTACTTAAGGTCGGTTTGGCGCAGCTCTAACTTCTTTTCTATTCTGTGCTAATCTAAAAAGCTCTACATACTCTTCACAACCTATATTTCTAATAATTTGACTAATATAGTTTGGTCTAGGTCTTCATATATCCTTCTATCTTTTCCTATCCAGCTGACTCTACATAGATATTAGCAACCTGATGGTTGTTAAAAAACTCTAACATGTTTACCTGATTACCATTTATAAGGAAATGAAATACAACCTGGTTATCCGCTTCAAAAAGGAAAAGTGTTAAATTATATGTTATGGTAAGGCTTAAGCAACGAATCGCTGCCAACATGCCAGACCGCTACCTAATTGTGAGTTATGTCAAGGTGACGTTTATTAAATTATATGTTATAGTAAGGCTTAAGCAACAAAACGTTACCAACATGCCAGACCGCTAACTAATTGTGAGTTTGTAAAGGTGACATTTAGTTAACTGATTTTTATTTTTTTGTTTTGTTTTCGAACTTACTTAAAGTCGGTTTGACGCAGCTCTAAATTCTTTTCTATTCTGAGCTAGTCTAAAAAGGCCTACATAGCCTTCACAACCTAAATCTCTAATAATTTGACTAATATAGCTTTGTCTAGGCCTTCCTACTCTATTTTTATTTGGTAGTCTATAATCTAAAACTTTACTAAATAGTCCCTCATGTCTTAACTGGTGCCCTATCATTCTATCTCTCCTGATCTTCAATTGTTTCCACATACAGGGATCCTCACCTATCCTTCTATAAACTTCCTCGTTTGTTACTCTATCTGTCCAACTAATCTTTAACATTCTCCTATAACACCAAGTTTCAAAAGCTTCTATCTTTTCTTATCTACTTCTTTAATTGTCCAAGTCTCACTACCGTATAGTAGAACGCTCCATACGTACGATTTTAAGAAACTTTTTCTATTATCTAAACTAATACTATTAGCTATTAGTAAGTTTTTCTTTTTTAAAAACATTTTTCTAGCTTGAGCTATTCTAGCTACTATATCCCTCCTGCTACGTCCATCCTTTGTAATTATACTACCTAAATAGCAAAATTCATCTACCTCCTCTAACTCGGTATTACCTATTTTTAATTTTGGTTTAGAACTAGGCTGTAACTCACTTGTCATTATCTTTGTCTTTACTGAATTAATTCTCATACTATAGTTACTTTGTAGTATCTCATCTAAAATATTTAAAAACTCTCTTAGCTCTTTTCTAGACTCTGCTATAATGGCTATATCATCTGCAAAACGTAGCATGTCTATTTTCTGTCCCTGTACACTAATACCTATCTCTTTTCTCTCTCTAGCTAAGTTTAAAGCTTCCTCAATATAAACATTAAAAATCAAGGGAGACAATATACAACCCTGTCTAACACCATTTCTAATCTTAGCTTCCTTTTCTATTTCATCAAATCTAATTACTACGCTTTGGTTTTTATATAGACTGTAAATAATTTTTCTATCCCTATGAGAGATTCCTATTTTTCGCAAAACCCTGAACATAACAATTCAATTAACCCTATCAAATGCTTTTTCTAAATCTACAAACGCAAAATGAGTCTTTTTATTTTTTTGTAACCTTTTTTCGATAATAACCCTAATCATTAGTATCGGTTCTCTAGTCCCTCTGTCTTTACGAAAACCATATTGGTCTTCGCCTAAATAATTCTCAGTCAAAGCTTCTACTCTATTTTTAATTATTATTGTTAGTATTTTGGAAGCATGAGAAGTTAAACTAACCGTTCTAAAATTCTCACACCTATCAGCTCCTGACTTTTTTGGGATTGGAATAATAATATTTTTTTCGAAATCTATTGGAACCTCACCTGTGTCATATATTACATTTACTAGTTAATATAAACTGTCTAAAGTTTTCTGACTTGCATATTTTATTAATTCTGTGGGAATATCGTCTATCCCTGGCGCTTTATTTAATTTAAGATTCCGAACAGCTCTATCAAATTCCTCTCTAAATATTGAGAACCCTATTTCTATATCCTCTTCTTGGTCGTACTCTAACTCATCCATATCGTCTCCCTTATATAAATCTTCTAAATATCTTTTCCATCTATCTGCTACCTCAACTTTATTTATTAGAAGCTCATTATTCTCGTCTCTAATACAATTACATTTTTTCCTATCTTCCCCAAAAAACTTTTTAACTGCCCTGTAAGCCCTGTCTGTCTTACCTACTCTCAAATCATCTTGTATTCCCTTACAATTCTCCTCCATCCATTTATTTCTAGCTTTTCTACACTCATGTACTATCTTATTTCTAACTTTATTATATTTGTGCTTACTTTCACTATCCAATTCTCTGAAAGGTTTAAGCTTTCTTCTATTCTCTATTAAATCTAATATCTCCTTTGTTACCCACGGTTTTCTCGCTTCTATTTTTTTCTTACCTATAATCTGTGTTGCTGTATCATGTACAGTCAGTTTTATTTCTTTCCATCTATTTTCTACATACCCTCCTACAGCTATCTCTTTGCTCTTATTATCTAATACTTGTTTATATTCCTCTTTTACCCTACTATCATTAAGCTTACCTAGATCCCATCCCTCTCTTTTAGCCTTTCTCAATTTTTTGAATTTTAGTTTACACTTCATTTTAACTAAGTTATGATCGCTATCTATTTCAGCCCCTGGATAACTACGACAGTATTTAACTTGGTTTCTAAATCTTTGTTTAACTAAAATATAATTTATTTGGTATCTAGCCCTATCACCTGGGGCTTTCCAGGTATATCTTCTCCTAACATGTTGTTCGAATAGGGTGTTTACAGTTACTAATCTATGTTCCTGGCAAAACTCAACTAATCTTTCTCCTCTATCATTTCGTCTGCCATACCCAAATTTTCCTACCGTTTTTCCCTCACTACCTTCTCCCATTGACGCATTAAAATCGTCCATAACTATGAAATTCTCATCTCCTTTTACTTTTCTCACTGTGCTATTTATATCCTCGTATACCCTTTCTACTTCCTCATCCTCGTACTGAGTTGTTGGCATGTAAACCTGTACTAAAACAGTGTTTGTGGGTTTTGTACTCAATCTAACCATAATTATTCTATCACTAAATTGTAAGTACTCTTTAACTTTATGCCCTAATCTTTTACCTAACACTATTCCTACCCCTGCCTGTCCATTAGTTGAAGAAGTTGTAATTATTCTATAATTATCTTTCCAAAAGTCATTACTATCTTGCCATCTCACCTCACTAATACCTAAAATGTCCAGCTTTTCCTTTCTCATTTCGACTAATAAATTCGTTAACTTATCTACTCTAAGTAATGACCTTACATTCCAAGTCCCTATCACTAAATCGAACTGTTGTTTTATATTCTTACGATGACGAGCCCCAAGTACCCCTCCCGGAGATCCGAATGAGGGAGTATTTTACCTCGGACAAGAATTTTACTTGTGAGCTCTCCATCATATGTATTTCGTGTTTTAGGCCACGCACACCTGGGAAATATTGTGGTAGGCTCCCATATCTTTCCACAACGCAGTTTTTAAAGATTTTAGCAGAAAGCCGTATCCGTCACGGCCAACCCCAACAAGCTTGTAAATTATTGAGGATCGCCGAGACCAACCGACCCTCCTCCAATATCTTTTAGCCAGCAAGGCTGCTGCCCCTTGCTGCGCCTTTTAATCGCCTTTTACGATAAGCAAGCTTACTATAGTAGTATTCTTTATACCCTACTATAGGGATGGATGTAGATTAAGTTTTTGTTTTTAAGATTAATTTGTGTGTATTGATATGTTTAGAAATTTATATTAATAGAGTCTAAATAATAGTAAAAAATCACAAAACAATTTCAACCTGACATTTAAGTAGCAAGTTTATCTTATTACAGAAAAACTATACGAGGTTTATACAACAATGCACAATTTAGAACTTCAAGATAAAAAAAATTCTTATCAACTATTAGCTTTTTTACAGGCCATACAGAATGCAAACTATATATTTGATGGAAAACATCGACAGGACGCCCACGAATTACTTATTTATCTATTGGATAATATTAAAAGAACGAGCGATTTAGTAACGAACAACCTAAATGAAACTGAAAGAATGGTTAATAACAAAATACTGCTGACAAACACATAAAGTTCTCAAAATCCAACAAAACACGTGTATTTTAATAATCATTCATTTGAAAACTTACAAATAAAAAACAAAAAAGAAGAAATATATTATAATTTTGTATCTGAAAATTTCCAAGGTATATCTTTACAAGGGATAACATGTTTAGAATGCAAAAATATTACAGAACACGAGGAGCAGTTCTAGGACATCCAAATACCTATTACTTGCGATTAAGATTATTGTCTAAATGTAGATGGAATTTTTTTGCCGTTAGTTATAATATAGGTAAAAATGAACATTGTTAAAGGATATTTATTCAATCACTCCAATGATAAAGTCATATTTTGATTTATTTTTAAAAATTGTTTTAGTTTGATAAAACGTTAAAATAGTGTTTTTAAGGTAAAAGATGCGGGATTGAAATTTAGGAAAACCGACAGTAATGAACCCTATCAGGAATAGCCAACTTCCGGATAGCATAAATATTAAAGGAATTGCTAGAAAACGGCAATTTGATACCCTTAATTTTGGACAATTAGTAAAGCCTCTTAAGATAAATGGGTATTTTGAAGCAGTTTTGTTCTTTTTGCGAAATTTACATTTTTGTATTATTTTTATCATGTTTTCATACAAACTCGTGCCCACACCACTGCAGTTAGCCGGTGCACCCTAAAATTCTTACAGGATTCTCACCCCTTCTAGGCAATTCAAAACGAACAACGTAATTTTATTTTTACCCATAACAAAGCTTTCAAAAAATATTAGCAGATCAAAATCTGGTACCTATAATTTAAATAAAGTTTGCTACAATATACTAGTTTCTAATGTGCTCCAATTTCTTTCGCTAGTAAAAAAACTATGTAGCGTAACTTTAAGCTTCTATAAATTCTAATTTAAAAAAGAATTATTTGGCATCATATTCCATTCATAGTCAAAGGTTATAAAAATTCATGTCAGTTTATTAAAAAGGTTAGGTATGATGTCATCTTGGTAGTTAATATAGCTCGATTTATTTTGTCTAAGAATAAAACTGGTCATATGCAGTTTTGTCATATACAATCCGAAATACATGAGTTACAATGATATAAAGCATAAATAGAGAAAGCAACATTAACGGAAATCCAATTTTGATCCATCCGTCCGAGGTTTGCCGAGAAGGCCTCGGTAGTTTTAAAAAGAGCAGCTTCTTTGTTCAAAGCAAGATTTCATTTCTAACATCCAGACGCCCAACAGGTCACTTCGGTAGCGTACATACCTTGAGTAGAAGGTCGCAATCTAAGCCAAGTGGCTTTGTATGTTCGGATAATCCCCCACTAAGCGGCTCAGGTCCCTTTTTAGAAGCAAATTGGTCCCCAATGGTTCAACCCCTGGGTGTAAATTAAGTTGGGATGTCCAAGCATTAACGAAGGGAAAGAAAACACCTACAAAGGTCATTCAAACATCAAATCCATGAGAAAAGGCTGAGACTATAGGAGTGCAAAAGTTAATACTTGAATGTATTATTGACCAACGTACTTACAAGTGTGTCTGTGCTTAGATTAAATTTTAGCTAATAGGTTTCCTGTTTTAACCAGTAAATTAGGACATATGGGACTTTTCATATTTGTGTAAATTGGAACTGTGTGAATGCACATGCCATACAATTAATAAAATAGTAGTAAATATTGTAAAGAGTTTATATTTATTCTGTTCATTATTGTAAACGGTATAGTAACGATTTTGCTAAATAAACTAATTGTGAATTTTGTTTGAAGCCTGATTAAATATTTCAGGTATTATTTAACATTTACTTTCAGAAATCTTTTTGGCAGTTAGCAATCATAAATAAGGTCTACGTGGTTACGTTTGGGTTAGATTTAAAATAATGTTTAGTTCAATAATTGTAAGGTATATTTGTAAGCCAGAATCACTCTCTTAATCTCAAGATTTTGGCATCCCTTATTGTTATTCACTCTAGGGCTTTTCCCCCAGCACCACCACGAGATTATGTGGCATCCAAGAAATTTCCCGATCAAGACCACATTTCATACCCAATAGCATTCTGGAACCTCGTCAAACACCGACACCACCCGTCCCACTGAGTTAGTCGGCAGAACAATCAACTTATTTTGTTCGTGAAGTCGAGGTTTTTGGCATTTTAACGGCACATAATTTTTAGTTGAGTAATTCACTGAACTTTCTGTGAATTACCTACTAGATATTCCAAAGGCCAAAAACTGTATGTAACAAACTGAAGACATTTGTACTTGAATCGGCGATTTATTAAAAAGAGAAGAGATCTAAAACCTGTTTAGGTGTACTTTTGGCTTGAGACTTTATTCAGGTAACCACACTTTAATATAAGAAGTGACAACAGAGCAGTACCAGGCAAGGACGGCAGGAGATTAGTAAATAGAACAGGTATCTGTATTAGCATTATTTGCTTAGTAAAACAGATTAAAATATTTCGAAATATTAAATGAATATCTGTACCTAAGCCACTTACTTATGATGTTGAAATAATAGTTGAACAAAAGCCTGCGAAGGGACATACACCTATTTTCGATATTTAAAGGTATTGATCTATTACCATTATACAGTTAAACATTTAATAAAGATGAAAAAATTGAAAAGTAAAGCATACATTTCACGTTCAGAACTAAAATTAAGTTTCATATGACAGCTAGTAAAGTATTATTTTACCATTAGTTAATTTTTACTAAATCTTCAGTGGAATTCTAGAGAGGGCACAAGGTGGTGGCACAAGGAATTAATTTCGCTTTGCTTTTGGAATCCAGAGTGAATTAAGAATAATTAAAATTTATAAACTCTGAGATAGACTTTAAAGTCCTAAATAGCTGAAGAAATTTTATATACTTATACATTTATTGAGAAAGTTTAAACACATTTATTTAAAACGGCCAACACCTAGCATACAAATTTTATACAATTTTAATTTATAAAATATATATAAAGTTTTTATAGTTTGAACATTTTTGTAAGGACAAAAACTGAGAAAGGTGCTTGTAGTTTTAGTAGGATAAATCACAAGTTTTGATAGGTCCCGTAGTGTGAAAATTTAAAAATAAATATTAATAGAGAGTTTACGTCAGCAAAATGACTGATAAAAATAGATTTTGTACAATAACAGGAAGGATGTATGGTTTAGGGATAAGGATGCTTGCAGGAGAGGCAAGCAGGAAGGTCATCAACCGAAAGTGATCGTTGTGGATAATATGGGAAGGCATACACAGATAGATTTTAGCGAAAGATAAAAACAAAAGCAAAAACTGGGACATAATGAAGTTGACGAGTTTCTAGAAAGAGATTAAGACCACATTAAAGAGGTCCCTGGCAGAAGTCAAGAGGTGAATGCGAAGATAGTGGTTGTAGAAGACGATAGAGGAAATAACAGATCTAAGGAGGGAATTGAATGAGATCAGAAACTCACTGAAAACTACAAGAGTACGAGAGAAATTATCAGAATTAATCATTAGGATAGTCTGAATTCTAGGAATGAGTTATTAGGACATACAGAGTAGCCAGGATGAAACAAACGAATTAAGTACAAATATAATGGTATTTGAAAACAACGAAAACAAAATTTTTTGTAGGATTGAAGGAAAAAATGTTTGCCAGAGATGAGACGAGATGAATGATTTCGAAAGGGTAAGAGTAGGATGTGACCAGAGATATCCATACAGGTTAGGTAAAAAGACGCTAACTTGCTTTGAAAACAGAAGATTGGAACAACAGAGGATAAAACTGCAGGTCCTCAGTGCAACATTGTCGAGAAATGCTGAGAAATAGCACAACATAGTAAAGAAGCACTACTGTACATGCTGTGAATTTGTTATTTGTAGAACAATATTGGAGCTATTACATCAGTCAAACATTAGAACAAATCTTACTATAAACATTATAACGCATATTATGGATCACCAGAAGAATATGTAATCAACAAATTTAATCAAGCTCAACACTAATTCCGAATTTAAGAGAGGAAGGAATCATCCAGTTATTATCCAGACACATGGAATAAGTAGTTAAGATGGCGGTTGCAATCCATAACATTAAAACGTTAAAAAATTTCTAGAAATTATGCAAAATTATGAGTTGGTAAGATGTTTTGAACAAAATAACGGGAAATTATAAGAACAAAAATTAAGAAAGAAACAAAAATCACAAGGATGGAAATAAAAGAATAGCAATCAACAGAAAACAGGAAATGGACAGAAAAATTAGAATCGTAGACCACAGAACAGTCGTAGAAATATATATCAAAACAATTGGGGATGAGAGTCACAATCGAAAGAATGCATAAGACAGAAATGTGATAAGGGACTAAGAGTGATTATTATAGTAGATTCAAGGAAAATTGAGCAAAAGGACACACAGAAATTTAGGTATCAAGGAACACGAGAAGAGCACAGGAGCTGCAATGAATGCAATGGTGCGACACGTGATGACAGTGGTTAGTAGAAAGGAGTACTAGAACCGGATAAAGATGGCACAGGTGCAAGATATTAGGATTTGTTTAGATGCTAGACAATTATATTCAACCACAAAACCACAGTACAAGCAGCCACAGTCATTAAACAATTTGTTAGATAGGGTCAGTCAAGAGGAAGAAAATTGTATATCAAGTAGGACTTAAAAAAATTGTTATGGTCGATTTCTTTAAATGAAAAAAAGCAGAAGATAATGAAATTCATCATAGAAGAGAAGATGAGTATAGAGTGGCGCTGTTCAGATTATCAACATCGTCAATAGCACTGGTCAGGGCAATGCAGAAACTGTTTAACAAATATGAAGATTTTTGTGCACACATTATGTAGATGATTTTTTATCTTTTCAGGATGAGCATTTGGTGTATATAAAGATCCAGAAGTAAGACAAAGGAGGTATAAGGTTGAACATAAAGAAGTGTAGTTTTTCAAGAGTAGAGTAAGATATTTAGGATTTTTGATTACTGACTAAAGAATAAAAATTGATGAGAAGAGACCTTAAGAACTCAGGAATCTGGAACAACCAAAGAATTTGAAGCGTATACAAGGATTCTTAGGAGTGTTAAACTATTACAAACGATTTATCCTAAGGTATTCAGAGTTATGTGTACCACTATAAAAATTGCCAAGAAAGAAAGAACTGGAGATGAACGGAGCAGAGAGAACAAGCATTCTCGAATTTAAAAGACGCTTTCTACCACAAATTGTTACTAATGTATTCAAATTTTGGGGATACGTTTATTGTGAGAACAGATGCATCAAGTTTTGCAATTGGCATAGAGTTTGTGCAGTACAGGTTGTTTCATTTCACGCGTGTTAAAAGATTGTGAGACCAGATAAAAAACAAGGGAGATGTCCATTGTTTATTTGATAAAAATTAAGGTTTTATTTATTAGGAAACATAATTTTGATAGTACGATAATACAGCAGTGACATTTTCGAGAAAGAAAGAGTTTTTAAATAGTAGGATATATAGATGGGCACTGGTACTTTAAAAGTACAATTTTGAAATTAGGCACAAATCACGAAAGGAAAATGTAACTGCAGATTTTTTCAGCAGGAAACAAGAGGGGTTGTTGCCGATAAAAAGCGAAGACATTTGGTGGCATTTGTTGCGAGGCGGCTCCGTGGCATAGTGGTATGTGTGTGACTACTACGTCCAAGATCCCAGGTTCGAATCCTGACACAGTCCGTTTGAAAAGTGTTAAGCGAGCATTTTTCACAAAAATACACCCTCGTTCGGATGAGAGGTAAAATGGAGGTCCTGGGTGTGAGTGTTGTCACGCACGTTAAAGATCCCTACCTTGCTCGGAACAGCCAAGGGTTTTGCAAAATTCAAAATTTTCCAGGTAAAAATATAAAAAACTATGCAACATATTGTTTATAAATTATTTCAACATAATTTCTATGTATTCGAAACTTCCATGTGATCCCTAAAATATGGATTATCTGGCGAACTAGCAAGACTCATTGGTCTGGTTCAGCTAAAGTATAATTTTCTTCATCGACACCAAGCCACGTGTGGCTCTCATCTTGGTGGCTTGTTATGAAGCTAAAGCAATTTTTGCTTGTAATTGAGTTAGGTGCTCATCATGCTCAGATAATGTAAACTTACAGATGTTTATTAATGTTTCCGCTTTTTGAGTAAATGGTGAATGTTTACCATTATACGAAATGCAATTTTCTAAAATCTGTTGTACATCATTTAAAAACTCATGCCGGCTATAGTATTTATTCATGGATACTTTTTTAGATATCGTCTGCAAATCCATTGGCCTTCTAACCACTGTATAATAATTTTTCACTAACTTTTTGTTTAGGGGTTTTAGGAAAGGCCATGAGTCCGACATTGCTTTCAATTTATAATTAAGTACATTATCCAAAATATATGTTAACGCAACTTGATCACTATCTAACAAAAGATTGATTGCTTTTTCTAGCCGTATTAGTCTGTCTTCTTTTTCTTCTAATCTTTCGGTACATTTATTTAACATGTGCTGTGCGGCTACAGTTAGATTACTATTTTCATCGTTATAGTAAGCAGAACTTTTAACAATTTGATCTATATCAACCAAAAATTCTTCACGAGTATAGTATTTCTTTTGGTGCAAGTTATCTCGGATTGACTGTAAATCCATGGGTCATTGGATAATATTTTGATAGTCTACGACTAAATTCGCATTAACAGGAAATAAGAATGTTTCTACATCTGGCATATCACAAAGTTCATTTAAGATTTCTTCAAGAATACTAGATAGTATAACAACTGGATCGGTTATTCAGATAATCGCAATGTAGTTCAGAATTAGGTCGAGACAGCTTTCTTGCATGCATTGTGTCTTTAGGAACTTTCGAAACCAAGGTGTGTCGTTTTATTTCTTCAGCGTACATTTCGTAGAATAGAACATATGCTTCTGCTTTTACTAGTGTTTGAGGGGATATATTGCACACCTTGGAATCGTTATATTCATGCCATACGAATGAGTACGGGTGTCGACAGTATGCGATGTAATGGCCTCTCAATGTAGTGCCACCGTGTTTCGATATTGCATACAGGTATTAACGACAATTTGCAAGATTTGTTTCTGCAGCGTAGTGTCGCATATCTAGACCTTCTGATGGAAAATCTATAGGTGTAGATAGATTTTTTTGATATGTATCTGTAGATGAAAGCCGTTTTAAGTGTATCATCAATATTTATGAAATCTATATGGACAGTGATTTGATGCATTTTCTCTTTTCTTTGCACTTAAAACATAATGGTTTTTCGTCGTCATCCATTGTTTCAGGTCTAGCAAAATGATCTAGACAAAGCTGTAATGTTAAGCAGCCAGTGTGCTTATAGGTATAGCAAGTGATAGATCCCAAAAGACTTCGAAAGTTACAGAATTATGATTCCAGTGTGTGCAACGAACTGCTAATTTTAACTATCCAGCGAAAATATCAACAATTTTGGAATTGTAATTTTTAAATACTGTTGCCAGGATTCATTACCTTTGTCAGAGTCACTTAGTTGTTCATTAAATTCTGACAATATAGGAATTTAATTGGAGGTAACCAGATTAACGTCTTCATGAATAATATCTAGCAAGTACCGCGTAAACACTTGTTGCGTCTTGTTGATAGAAAACCATAAAACTAGGTGTAAATTGATAAAAGTGTGATTTCAAGTTAATAGTATTTACCACTTTTTCCCAAGAATCTTCAGACCATAGATCTTTTATTACTTGTGCAAAATCTCCTTTCATAGTTGAAGTGCTAGTATTAATATGTTTCGAAAACGCATTATTTTTAATATATTCAAGTAATAATTTTGTGTTTGAGAGGCACTGAACTATACAGTTTATAAAGCAAGTATTACCAATATTTTCCAATCCTTTCTTGCCTAAATTTGTAATTGAATTTGAAAAATCATTTAAGTTCTTAAAGTAAGGATCTAGCTGTGATGTATTAATTGTATGCTGGAGATGAGATGTATTTGAAAAATGACTCAATCTGTTAGAGCAATTAGGGTTTTTTAAAAATACTTCTATTGTAAAAGCGATCAGTGTTTTATTCTCTTCCATGTCTACATTATCTAGCTGTTGCTTAAAGAGAGTGCAAGATGATCGAATGTTTTGGCCTCTCTCGGAAGCATCGCAAAACCTATGGAGTTGCTTATTAGTGGAATGCTCGAGAGTAATATGACGCTGGATTTTTAATAAATTCAGGTAAGGCACCTCAGAAGAATACCTTTTCCAAAAAACAGTTATTGATGCTGAAGGGGGATTAGCCCAATTAAGCCCGAGAACCCAAAAGCGTTGAATAAGATGCTTAAGGGTAAAGGTGACAGGAGTAATGGATCATAAATACGAGCAACAGTAGATAGTAAAATACGTTTAGTAATAGTGTCGTCACAGGGTTGGACACTAAACACAAAGATATTTTGAGCAGATTGCCATTGAAGGCCAAGCACCTAGATGGTAAATTCTGTATCGTTAGAGTTTAGGTCACACTTGGCTTATTAATATTCGACGGGTATGTCCTCCAAGAAGAATAGACAATTGCTGGCCCATTTGTGCAGCTCTAAACAACCTGAACGAAGAAGTTTTATAAGTTGATATATCAACACTTGCGCTTTTTGAAGGGTAGAATCGCCTCACAAGATGCCATCAACATACAAATGATCCTTAATAGCTTGTGCGGCTAAAGGATGGCTAACTCAGCCAATTTCAGAAGGGTTCTAAAAAAGCAGCCGAGGACACTCCATAGGTAATCGTGTTCAATTGAAATGTTTGGATTGGCTGGGAAGGGTCCCACCGCCATTGGATTAACTGATAACTAGAATCAGCTTCGGTAATGAAAATTTCTATACAATTGTTCAATATCACTAACAAAAACAAATTTTGGAATGCACAAAGTCAACAGGACTTTGACAAGGTCGTTCTGGAGCTTGGGTCCCGTCATCAATATGTCATTCAAGGACACTCCATTTGAAGAGACCGTGGAGGCATCAAAAACAACTCTCAGTTTACTATGGTCTATAAAAACTGCGTGATGCGGAATATAATATGAATTATCACCTCTAGGGGAGAATAGCAAACGCGTCATGTGACCTGACGTTTCATAATCAGTCATAAAATCAATATATAATTTACGCAAGGCGTGACTGGCATCAAGCCGACGCTCTAAAGATAATAAACGTTTAATAGCGATGGATTTAAAACTCGGAAAATCGGGGCAATTTTCCTTGAACGGCAAATTAAAGTCGAATTTTCCGTTAGATAAACGAAACAACGAATCATCGAACAATTGCCGTACCAGATCTTCCTCGGAGGAAGAAACTTTCTTAGCTTTATGACATGAGATTTATGTCTCTCGAGCAAACTGAGTTGCACCCTAGGAAGGCGTACATTTGACATTTGTGGTGACGGGGGCTGTTGAGTAGGCGTGACTGGAATTTCAGACCCACTAGGCGGGGCCTTTGGCTCCAATTTATCCTGCAGTACAAGAATTGCAAAATAAATTTAATCAATGAACTTCCTTTCTTTAAACAGACGAGGTTAATCCTTTTCGCTAGAGGCTTGCAAAATAACCAAATAATTTTGATTATATTCAATGTAGATATGTTCAATTGTACGGCATTGAATTTTATACGAAGTTTGAATAGATGAGTCATCTACAGCACGCTTTCCCACCTCTAAGGTTTTTTCTAATCTAGCCACATGCACAGCATTGGCTAGCACTAATTTGTCATGCTTTGAAGGCATTATAAACATTGTAGGTTTAATTCAATTTGTTGCAATAAATTTGTATAGCTGAACAAGTATTAAATTCTAAATATCAGCAGAAAGACTTGCAAAGTTGAAGCCTGCAATTTTAGTATTAATTTTAACTTTTAGTAGTGAAAAAACAACCACATTCATTGGTAGGTACAATAATACAAAATAATTGTTCGTTCACTATCGCTAACTACCTGAATATTCAGTTTGGAGCTGTTTTGTTCCTGTTACAACAAATATTTAATTTGTTTTCTTAGTAGAAATTATCTTTACCTCTTTAACAAACATGAAAGTTTCAAATTAGTATGACGCTATCTACCAGAAAATATACCACCTAAAGTCGGTACATGCAAATCCGTGATAGTTTCACAGACAGAACACGTCAGTGTTGGTAATTCAAATCAGTGAAAGCAGCGCCAACCAATTCTGTAATGTCGGCAATGCAGTCTGTAATGTGGGTAATACAAATCAGTGAAAGTTTCACCAGGAATTTTGTAATGTCGGTAATTAATTACGAATTAATTTTTTGTTATCACTAAGTAGTTGCAACAAAATGGATGGTTTTTTCCACAGAACGGTTCAAATGTTGGTCGTAGGACCATGGAACGATATGGTGGAATAGAATGGATAGTGGACTATAGGAAAATATTCAGCTTTTGGTTACAGCAATTGACCTTTATACGACCGCGTAGGTCGGTATAATTTAAATGAAAATTAATGAAAGTATCAGGTTAAGAGATAACAACATCTGGCAACACTTACATGAATTGACTTCTTTTGCGTTGCTTGTCCAGCAGCGATTCTTTTGTAGATGCGTGGTCGAGCGTGTGGAATTTACAACTGGGTTGATGCAAATTTAAAGGCACCTTTTTCAAGATCTTGCCGCGACACAATTTTCAAAACGTTACAACTCTTCGGTTGTAGCAATTTTATTTTCTACCTAGATATGTTCGTATAATTTATCCCTTTATTTAATAATAAATAATATAATGCATAATAATGCTATTCAATCCATTGATTAAATATTACCTATTGCCCAATAAAGTATTAGCATTCAGTTTAAATTAAAATTTAATTTCCACGGTGACAAAATAAAAAGCTTCTATTAAGTATCATTCCTAGAGCTCCATCTATTAAGAAATTACGAAGTAACGTTGTTACCGGGCAGCAACTCGCTTGACGACACTTCTAACACAGCTGTGGTGAAAGCAGGTCGAATTGTTCTTAGAAACAATGGTTGTTTGCTGTTTTTCGTGTTGGAAGCACGTACGGATTAAGTTCTGTTAGGAGAATGTCATCTCCGAGAGGCATTTTTGATAGTCCATTTGTTGGAACAGCTCGCAGATGACGAAAGATTTTTTGGTTGAAAGGCCGTGGTAACAGTAAGTAAAAATCTGATTCTGTAACGGTATTAATTAAAAATTTTCAGTGCAATTTATTTATATATGGTATTCAATTTAAATTACATAAAGCAACTTTATTTATATATAACATGAAATTATACAGATAGTATTCAAGTTAAATTATCATGCATCATTTGATGGTTTTCGTGGTTTAATGTACATATAAAGCAACTTTAAATTAACATGCAGAATGGTAATCAGGAGACTGGTTTACGTTATTTTTGATTAAAAGCAAGAAGAAATATAGGTTTTTACGCTTTGTTCATGGTGTGGTCCTGGCGGAATTTAATTACTCAAAATGGAGGCCGAGTAATGTGATTTTCAGTATGCAGTACAATTATTTGTTCGAAATTGGAGATTTCCGTATTTCAATGCTGACGTAAGATTCCTTTATGGTATTTTTCAGACAGACGGAGTTCTGGTATGTAGAAAAATTGTTTTCGTATGTTAGTTGAACTATGGACGTAGTAACAAGATAAATTTTGTTTAATCAAGTTGTGTAAACTTCTAAATAGGTCAAGGACAGACCACAATTATATTTTTCAATATTAAGCAATAGGAATCTGTAACTTTTACTTACCTCATTCTTTTATTAATTCAATGAAACAACAGAAGATGTCATTACGTGTTAGAGAAAGTGAATTCTTATATTTATGAGAACTTAAAAATTAAATTTCTATGTTTGATATTTCATTCATACTTATTTGGAATTATCCATTGTAAGGTTAAGGTAGATCTACCCTAATTAACATTTTTGTTATCAATAAGCAACAATTTAGAAAGCAACTTTATGCTTTGTCAATTTGTTAAATAAAACCACATTTAATGTGAGTGGCACTGATTTTATCCAGTACCTTTGTAAATAATTTTTCACAAATTAAATTAATCATATATAAAGAAAGAAAGATATTTTGTATAAAAGCACATAATTGAATACTAGAGGAATAGATTTTTATTTTCGAACAAAAGACTATTCTTTTTATTTAGGATGAATGAAAGATGATTCCAATTGAATTTAAAAATTTTTGAGTATGAATGCACAAACAGTGCTTTTCTTTGTTTAATCTGTTCGCAGGTGTTGCAGAGGATTACTAAGGTCAAGGTTGAGCCATAAGGTAAGAAACTTTAGGGATTATGTGGTCTTTAATAAATAGTATAGCGGTTATAGCATAAAGGTTTCCGCATTAGCCTTGTACAAGGGACTTGAGTAAGGTCTTCTCTGTATAGAAAAATACGGTGGCGCCTTATTCTTTATATTTATGGTCGCAATTCAACCCCGACCCACAGCTCATGTTCCACCCAGAGCATATAGTTCGACTAGCCGCTTTGCCTTTCAGATTTCCACAACTTTGAGCCATTTTCCATCAGAACTTGCCGTGGGCTCCCTTCGCTTATTGGAAGTTCTCGTTAAACAAAATCCCAAAATAAGTTAAAAGGCTATACGGTTGTTGATTGTAGTCGTACTGCCCGCGCACTCGCAATCACTGATGTTCGGTTCAATTTGACTACTGAGGCGCACACAAATAATACGTCTATTAAACTTTTAAGCAACTTGGGTTGCCTATCCGCGGAGACGATTCAGTTAGTAAATGCTAAAGTTGATGACATCTATATTGAGAGGTGCGTACTGAACCAATTCCTCAACATTATGGAAAGCCATTAAATTAAAATACTTAATATAAAACAGCCGCCATAAAAAATCGAACTATTTTTTGTAGTACTAAAAATATTCAATGTGATCAAATATTTTGATCCTTATAAATAAAACATATAATAAGCAAAACATTAACTTAGTTTAAAAAAAAGGAAAACCTGAGGATGAGAATATGCACTTATGTAGCACAAAAAACTAATTTAATACTAAATATTATCCACGCTCAGGTAAATAACTAATCTTTCAAAAAGCACCACGCACAACACTGAGAGATATCTTCATTGCAGCAACACGGTCGACTTCTTCGGAGCTACTAAAAACCTTAACTATGCGAGCGACTCGCCGATAAGAAACGAGAACATTGTCGTCTTTGATAATCAAGTTGACCTGGTTTTAAACTTCCACTGTTGACTTGCTATTTAACAGAAATTGTGGCTCACCAATATATTCGACTTTCCATCTCTTTCAAAATAGTATTTGAATCTGTTGAATTCGCTCTCAGTGTTTCAATCTATATATAGTTATATTTGTTAAATCTAGATATGTAATACTGAACATGTGTCGTCCAATTCAAAAGAAGGCAGGGGTGAGTGGATTGATTCATTACAGTAAGTGGATAGAGAAATAGAGGTCGAGAATTCGTGTTTGCTTCGATTTGTTATAAAAAATTGATAATTGTTCAAAAGTGCACGATAGATGTTTGGGAATTGTCTTAACCTTTCAGGTTCAAATTAAATATTATTGAAAAAAATTTGTCTTAGTTCAGTAAACTAAGTCAAAATACATTAATATTTAATTTTATTAAATTAATATTAATTTTGTTGTATTTTTATTTATGAAAATTTTAAAAATTGCTTTCATGAAAACTTTATGTAAGGGTCAACAAAGATAGTTTTAGTACACGTTATAAATTACGTAAAGATTGAAGGAAGGTTAATAAACGTTCATAGGGCTTCAAATAATAATAAGGGTAATTTTTGCTGACTTTTTGTTTAATTAACTGGAATGATAATTATTAAAAGAATTTAATTCAATTACTAAAAGAAGGTTCTATTCAAAGAGTTCTTAAACGTTTTTGTACATTGTAAATATTTAGAGAATATTATAGTAGTTATGCTTAATGGTGTTTTGACTAAAAGGCATGGGAAGTAGAGGTAGAAAAAAAATTTAAATTCTTTGTTGTCGTATTGTCGCAAGCTCCGTGCGTGGTTAAAACTGAGCTAGCTGAGGTATTAAAAATTTAAATTAAAATTAATAAATAGTTGTTTAAAAAAATGTTAACCTTCATATTTCACAAAAAGGGGGCACCAGGTTATTGCAACGATATCACAGCAAAGAAAATTAATAAACAGATTTAAAAGTAAAATTACAAAAACTATAAAAATACAGGTGATTTCAATGCTGGACCACAGGGTCGCTAGCGAAATAACGTTATTTCTCATGATATTTCACAAAACAGCTTCTTTTGCCACTAGAAAAAAGACCGACTTCACATACAGTACACATTCACTTTGTACGATATGGTTCACTCTTCGTACTGCAAAATCCACATCTAAGTGACGTACCATAAAGAAACATATGCAACGCTTCCACGTATCTGACTTCACTTAATACCTGTGGCTTGAATTTTTACATTAAAATTTATATTCATCCGACCTGCGCACGCGTTGCTCACGCTTATGTATTTTAGTCCTGTTGCCATAGTCATCCTAAACTCTTTAAGTTTCGGTGATCGGTCATCACTTATTTTTTGGAACAAGATAAGGGAATCTATTACAATGACATCCATCAAGTGCCGCCGAAAAATTCTAAGTCACCACCTTTTATTTTTCTGTCTATTTCATATAAAGATTTTAAGATGCCATTTTTGTCACATGCTCCGTATTCTGACTGTAGTCTTTCACTAAATCAGGATACGGAATAGTTTCGCGCGTTCCATCTTTCTTTTTCTTTTGGCAGTTAGTTATATCAGGATTATGAAAAACAGAAAGAAAATAAATTTCTATTTTATCCATCCACTTTGTGGAAATAATACCATTATTATTCATTCTCCAATCAGTGTCTCACCTCTTCATAGCTTTGGCATTCTTAAAGATATCTTGAAGTCCCTTTTGGTCTTTGCTAACTGTTCCACATGTATAAATTCTTGACTCTTTCAAATCATCCATCAACGGTAAAGTAGTAAAATAATTAACAAAATGCATGTTATGATAGTCTCCTGCAACGTCCTTCGTCAATTCGTTTACTACTCGTGACCTAAATGCTTTTCCACAGTATCTTCTTTTCCAGTATATATTTGAAAATCAAATATATAACCTGATTCGTTGACACGAACCCAAACTTTTTGCCGCGTTGTATAGGTTTTCGAGTGGTATATTGCCGAAGAGCGCAGGGACGAACAGCCTTTGAATTTGATCACAGACTTGTCTACCGGCTGGCATTCATCAGATTAATTGTAATGTTTGTAGGTTTCCAACAATCTATTCGGGAACAGCCGTACTTCTACAGTTTATCAAAATCTGGTTCGTTCTTCTATGGGGATTTATTGTTATTAATCAACTGAATGTTTTCTAAGATCCACATGAATCTGTTTTTGAACATATCTTAATATACAACTATCTCGACTTTCTACGTTAGACAACCAATAATCCTTCATGGTCGGCAAATTCTTTATGCCCATAAGAACATTTATTTCCAAAAGCGAGTATATTTCATTATACGTTTCTGTTTTCCTGAATTTGGACAGACCTTCAAATTTTTGTAGGCTATATAAATTTGTTTGCTCAGCAATGTGTGAAACCAAGACTTCAAGAAATAGACACGAAAAAATATCAAACTGACTGCCGGCATCATCAGCAATATTTTCAGACCAGATCTTTTTGTAAATGAAATCAAGCGCCTGGTTTTGTTTGTGAAAACACATCCAGTTTTAGGTATACTTGAAAACGGAACCTTATCTTCAGTACTAAAATCATTACTCTTCTCATCTCAGAATTTTGGTTGTTATTATTGTTGTTCATTTCTATTTGCAATATTTTATTTTGATTCAGGTAATCTTGGGAAATAATTCCATCTAATATGTCGTAGTCTTCTAAACCTTCCTCATCTGAGTCCACTTTAGCTCTAAATAGCTGCACGTTTTTTAAAAATTAATTATGTTTTATAGTCCCGGTGGTATCGTTTGAAACTACCTTCACATATTTGTAAATAAATAAAATATTTTTGAATAAACCAATAAATGATTTATTTTTCAATATCACTTGATAATATATTATAAGAAAACACCCTTACCAGCAATTGAAATACTGTATTTGTTTCAATATTACACGTTATTGCACTTAGTAACGGTTAGGATTCGTCAGTCGACAGATTTCCGAATATTATCATGAAAATCTTTTTTTACCGATGAAGAATTAACGTAATTTACAGTTAGGATCAGCTTACTCGAGCCTGGACCTCTCAAGTCCAACTTCCTTTTACAGCATTAATCATCAATTGCTATCTGTTGTTACAGATTTTGCCATGTGTTGGCGGGTGGTTGATGCGGTGAGTAGCTTCTCGGTTCTTCCTCTTGATTGTTCCCAACTATATGATAACCAAATCCTGGGTCCACCGGCCTGTGGTTTTCGACCGACAGGATGGCTATTCGCCACAGACCGTTCCATCGTCAGGTAGCTCGTTGAACAGGACTGACGGATGTGCATCCCCAACGTTTCGCTTGTGTCCCCATTCCTTGGCACCCCGCATAGCTAGAAAAAGTCCTCGAGTTGTCACCGTTCCACTGCTCACCTTGTTTCGCGACGAGGCAAAGGTAGGTAGATGTTGATTCCTCGAGGCCTGCTGTTAGAATGGCAGTTAGGATCCAACAGATGGCACTGCATATACAATTTGCCGTATGTGATTTCTAAAAGCTACTATTGGATTTCTAGAGTTAAATTATTAAAAACGTAGCTTCCTTGTGAAACAACTAGAAACGAAATGGTTAAGTGGTGCTTTATATTTTTAAGATCAAGCTCCCAAAGTGTTCGAAAGTGAGGAGATTTCAGAGGTATAAAATGGCAATCAATATCCATTTCAAGAACATATTTAGCCAAATTGTCTTTATCGTTTTTAAAGAAATAGTATAAATCTTTTTGTTTGGAATTTATGCCAATAGAACTAGTAGCATTGTCCAAATATATTTTAGAGGGCATTCTACAACGAAATATAAACCTTTTTAGAGACATCACCGGTAACCCAATATGCATGGGTTTTGTAGAGAAGCAAATAAACATACGTACATGAGATTTAGATGTAGTACGTGCATTCCCGCTTTGACTTTTAATCGATATTGGTCCAACATAATCAATACCGACTATAACAAAAAGATATATAAGAAACCATGGTTAATCAATGATATTCTGAATTTAATAGAAGAAAGGCGAAAATAGAAAAACATACCACTCGAAGCAAGAAAACAGAAACAAAGCCATAAAATAGGAAATTATTTGCAAATGCAGGAAAGCTAAACAACAATAGATTGATGAAAAGTGCAAATAGGTACACTAAGATGGAAATGTGAAAGATAAACGAAACTCACAAACTAATTAGAACGAATTTGAGGGATATATAAGTGTATAGCAAAAATGTAATTGACGCAGAAAAAAACATCATTATGGAAAATGCAGAGAAAGTGGATAGATGGCAAGAATGTATAGAGAATTTATATGCAGATCCGGAACTAGAAGCACTACTAAAGGGATCAGACATTGAAAATGATGACGTGAGATATTCTATACCTAGAGATGAGTTTGTTTTAGCATTAAGAGTTTCAAAAATAATAAAGCCCCGGTATAGATAAGGCGCAAGCAGAAACTCTAAAAGGCGCTGGGTAAGCAGTAACAGAACGTCTCTTTCAACGTGTAAACTATACGTATACGGTCGGCGAGATACCCAAAGATTTCAATTGTAACACCATAGTCACTGTCCCAAAAATAGAAGGTGCATATAGATATGAAAATTTTTGAACCATAAGTTTGACATTAGCTGCAGCTTTATTTTTAATCTTGCTACACGGTTTCACACTTTAAAGAAAAAAGAAAGTATTATACTTAGAAAATGGAAATGTTAAAAACTGTATGCCTTCGGCTAACTTGGCTATTATTCCATAAGAAAGTTAGAGATGGATCGGGGATAATTTACTTAGCTGAATAAAAGAAAATGTAATCTTAAGCTGGACGCCACTCTATCTAACAAGTATTGATTAATCTTTAAGAGCAGATACAGGAAACGCTTTCGTGTTTATTAATTCTTATACTTTGTTTTAATTCTTGGACGTGTGACAAAGTGAATTGTAGATCTAGCCTCAACCATTCTAATATTCTTTTCAAAAACAAAAAAAAATTTAAGATTTGCCACTCTTAAATTGCCTGACACAAGAAAATTCTTAACGTAATGACACGTCAATGTCATTTGCGAGAAAATCATAACAACACTGTAAAGTTCATATTCAATAACATTATCAAATAATATCACAGATTTTTAGCTTTAATTAATCAAACAGGATTTGTGCATAGTATAGGCATTTACAAATTTGGTATTTTCACCATGATTTGTTAGATCTGGCATTCCATTTACATATTGAGATTAGCTAAATTTTAATTATAACAGGAAAATGCTATGTGGTTGCTACTTTTATGCTAGACAAGTTTTGTTGCAAATCTTTACACAAAGAAACCTTTTAACATAATTTCTTATACCGGCCCCTCACAAACAAAAAGGCTCTAATTGTTACATATTTTAAATGTGAATTTTCTTTTAATAAAATATCTAAAACTAAAAATGGTTGAGATTTTAAATATAATTTCGAAAAGAATCCTATGCACTGAATTGATGGTCGTTTTATTTCTAATTCGGATAGTGGGGGTATTAACGTCTCCCGCTTTAAAGGATGTTTCTTAATGCAACCAGTTTACGAATTCGGCACCAGAGTATTTCACTCACCCTTAATAACAAGTGGTAGATAGTCACCCCGATATAAGTACCTCGCTGTGGTGCAGGATTTAACTGGACTTAGACCATGAAAACTCATCAGCGGTTCATTTTCGGGTAGCAGAGTAAACTACTGCTGGCCGACATCTCTGAAGTGAAAATCGGTATTATAGTTCTTACGCTTTTGCGCTAAAAAAATACAGATTAAAGCACTATCTTACTTCTAAAATCAAGTTTTACCATCAACGACCGCATTACGGAGGAGGTACGCGTCCTACCAGTTCTAGGACTGAGGAACTAATGATGATGATAATGATAATGAATCATAATTAACATCAAAACAGGAATAATTGCACTGCATATGTCAATACAAGTTCTAATGTACTACCCTTTAATTTCACTGTGTAATCAAGTATACAAGCTTAATGCTATAATCATACATAGAATTGCAACCCTATTCTAGTATAATTCAGGTAAATTAAAGAATAAATACGCAACTAATTGGAAAAGCCCGCTTCTGGTCTCACGTGCTGTAGAATTGCAAAACAATAACAAAACAAATTTCTGCATATAGCAAATAATCTAATAATCAGTAATCGATGCAGTTCGATGTGACCAAATGTAGAATCTTCAATAGAATGGGATGTAAATTAAACTGTAATTGATAAATCACGTTGGTACAAATGTAATCCAACTAAAATAACTTCACATTTATAAACTTTTAGATTTTACAAGTGTCGAATTAATAATTTGATGGTTCTTATAATATAATGGTGGCCGTTCCACCCGTTCCGGTAATCTAGAGCTTCTTCAAGGTGGGGGTCCATTCGGAACTGAATAATGGTATAATTATTAAAAAAAATTGTATGTTAAAACAATAGCTTACTTACATAAGTTTCTTGTATTTTATTATTCTTTACTGAATTTACTATTACGCACAAAGTAAATTACAGCAGTCGACAGCGACGCTTCTCACTTAATGATTGGACGTACACTAATTCAATTACTGCAGTCCGCATTTATATGGTTGTAGTGGAGTAAAACCACTAGTTCAACGTTGAACTTATATTCTCGGCGCACGAGAGGTCTATACGATGCTGGAGATCAGATCGTTGATCAGACATGTATTCCATATTTACTGACTAACATGACTTTTTGACCACTTGAGAAACATTATTGTTAAAATAATATGTACAGTAGGGAGCAGAAAAATCAGTATTAATGTAAAATGTTCATTATTTTGTAATTAAGTTTGAATGATTTCATCATAACGACGACGATATTTGCAATTAATCTACGCCCCCCCCCCCTTGGTGAATCTTGGCTCCACCCTGGGAGGGAGAGGGCACAATTAGAAGTATTTGGCTAGATTAGTGTAAAACACCATTTTTGGCACTTGTATTGTTCTTTCAGTTATTGATTCAATTTAAATAGGTGGCGATGACTTAAGATAACGGAGCCTTAAAGTTAAATTTAAAAGCGGTGCCAACCAATAATGCCCCTATAAGTTTTCCTTAAGACGAAGCTCTTCTTAAATGTAAACAATAAAAATTATGTCCCTAAACCTTTCAGGAAATTTTGGTCCTGTAGTTTGGTACTTGTAAATTATAAAACTGATCAACGAAACTTACTAGTCAAATAAATGAGAAACGAAAGCGTACCTTTGCAATGTCTAAAGAAATGAATCCTATAATAAACTTGTAAGTTGTGCAATGCAATCAATGTAATAAATCACCACAAAGTAATACATTGACGTGCGCCTTTAAAGAAGTGATTCACGCTAACATTTTGCTAACGGGCTGCAGATCGCTGCATGAGCATCGGATCATTACGCAAATTGGTTGCTGCAAATAAATAAAATTGCATTTTCAACCTCACAATAGCTCAACTACATACTCCTTAAAAGCTGAAAGGATGTTTCGGAAAATTTATGAACGTCATTGTTTTGCATGACAAATCATTTTTAATCGGCTGAGTCTTATTTTTGTGATGACTTCTATTAGCAACAGTAGAAAAACTCCACATTCTTTTTAAATCGCCCATTTTAAATATGAATCAAATAAAGTAAGCTTGCAAAATTTTTTTATTTGTTGGTCTCAAAATTGTGATCACTTTGTTCTCACGAATGGATTTACCATAAATATGAGAAAAATTGATGCCTCTATAATTTCTACTTTTCTTGTTATGCATTTGAAACGACAAGCTTCTTACAGCAAAATAATTTTCTGGGTTAAATCAAGTTCGAATGAGAATTACTCGAACTTCTATTTTGGGTTATTGAAAGCCGTTAGACGTACAGCAAATGAAAAATGTGTCGATATTCAAATGGGTTTGAATCAGAGAACCAGAAATAATTATCTGAAATAATCGTGTATCCAAAAAATTTTAAAACATAATCCTTTATTTTGTTAGCAACAGTTTCTAAAATATTTTTAAAATATGCGATTTCAATGTAAATTTAATTGTGTAATAAAGTTTGCATAAGGGTTGACATACTCGTATAAGCAAGTAGTAGGATTGGATGGTCCGAGCACAGTGCCACCGCTGCAGCGCCACCGTCACCGTCACCTAACCTAGGTTTTACATGTAAATTCTCATAAGGAGAATCTGCTCGGAGGGATTTCCTCCTTGTTCCCTCCTTGCTCTCTCCTTACTCCTCTCCTTGCTCGGACACCCTCACATCAGCCATTTTGATTACGTCACACCGGCCTTCTTTGATTACGTTACAGCGCCGCCGACTCAAATTACTTCACGTTTGTGGGGAGTCTGGCACAGATCTACTTTATGGGATCCACCCATTGGGTCCACCCGATCCACCTGATCCACCGGATCCACCATTCGGACCGTTTTCTCTTAGGGTATGATACATAAACTTCCCAACCCGAAATTTTTAAAACTAAACTGCAGGAACGCGAATACTAACTACACCATGCGCGGCAACTCCAAACGTTTCCTTAGCGCCTTAAGATTTCCAAGAATTTATCTAGATTCACGCTAAATTATAGGAGTTAGGTTAGCTAGTGTTGTATGGAGTTAGGAAAGGTTAGTTAGACTTGTGCGGACTTAGGTTAGATAGCAGGAAAAATTGATAGGTTAGGTCAGCGCCGCGATGCTAACTTAACCCATCAATTTTTTCTGCTATATAAGCTAAGTCCGCACAAGTCCAACTAACTTAACCTAACTCCAGACAACACCAGCTAACCTAACTCCTGACAAGTCCAACTAACCTAACCTAACTTCGTACAACACCGACTAACCTAACTCCAAACAACGTAAACTAACCTAAACCCTCCTCCCTCCGCCCTTCTTTGTCCTTCTTTCTTTACTCGTACCCGTACGACATACATCCAAACTATATCCAACATACATCCGACATATGTTCAACATGTATCCAACATATGTCCGACATATGTTTAACGAATGTCCGCCATATGTCCGCCATAAGTCCAACATATGTCCGACATATGTCCGACATATGGCCGACATATGTCCTACATATGTCCGACATATATCCGACATATGTCCGACGTAGTAAAGTATATAAGGAGGCATATTTACTAAGTGCAAACAGTTATGATACAGCATTCTTAAAAAAAATATGCAAGCACCAAGTGAACGCTACACTAAAGAATCTATGTTAAAACTGTAAATGCAATTTTACATGGTACGTCAAGTTTCTACGCTGCTAGTAAATAATATAAATACATAGAATTACGCTATATAAACACGTCAAGATATTACAGAACGAGAAGAAATTGTATATTAACAAAACTGTTCCTAAACAAGAAATTGTAAGGTATATGAATGTTAATAAGCATGATCTTGTAATACCAATTCAGAACTTTGACAAATTCTTGGTTTACGTACCTAGCAATATGGGTAAACACGTACTTTTGTTCCCATCTAATATACGAGCAATATTCGCCGGTCCATCTAATGCGGGAAAACAAACGCCTTAATCTCGCTTATTTTGCATGAAAACGGACTTCGATTTCAAAATGTGTATGTGTTTTCAAAAAGTCTGTATCAATCGAAATATGAACTGTTAAGAAGTGTATTTGAATCTTTAAAAAAAATTGATTACTACAAATTTGGAAACTACGACTATTTGATTGGGCAAGAGGATGCTAAAGAACATTCATTTATTGTCTTTGATGATATACCTGCAAACGCACAAAACAAGATCGCGCAGTTTTTCTCCTTTAGTAGGCATAAGAGCATTGATTCCTTTTACTTATGACAAACGTATGCCAGCGCAGTAAAGCACGGACTTAGAGATAACGCCAATCCTATTATAATCTGGAAGCAAGACGATACAAATCTTCGGCAAATATTTATGGATCATATAAGCTGTGACATGACATCCAAAATGTAAACAAATTTGTCAGCGATGCTGGAATGGTGGTGACTCGAAACATAGTTTTATTACTATTGTAAAAGATTTTGATTTGGATAAGGGGCGATATAGGAGAACTTTCGATGAGTATATAAATACAGAAAAAGGTCTTTAATGGGTAGCCCCAATCTGATGTTTCATGATGACGGACGTTAAACATTTTATTGCAAATAAACGTAAGCTTAATTTTATGCAGGATGCCGTACGAAAGAAGTTTGTGGAGTACAAGAAGGGTTACACTACTTCTCAACAAGAATTCAAAGCTCATAAACAATTGCTTGAGCCTTTGCTAATCACCGCTTCCCAGTCACAAGGAATAGCGGAAAAAATGTCAAAACCTATAAAGGAGATTAAGGTTTAAAACAGAAGCGAACTTTAAAAAAGAGATTAAATTACCAGTTGACGACGAGCCCGCACATTTTTATTATGCGGACGTGTTGGTTAAAAAATGAAGACAAAAATATATACAAGTCGGAAACTAGCGACATAACCTTAAATAATAGCGTTTATCCTGGCACTAGAGGTCTAACAAGAGTTATAATTATTTTTAAAGTCCTTAGCATTTTCCTAAGGAATGTAATGAATTAGTTTATAGGATACATTCCCTACCTGTTGTTTCGTGCTTGCACACAAATCGGGCACAATCGGGGCATATCCGCACAAGAGTAGCTCATATAAAAGGATTGTTCGCGTAGAAGTTATAATTTGTCGATTATACAGTTTAAAGAGACGATTAAACAAATATGTACAAAGACTTTGGGGAGGTTATTCGAAAATTTCGCAATGCACTACGAGTAAAAAAAAAAGCAGAATGCGGGCAACGGTTTTCGATAGAAGAAGAAAAATGTCTTATGTGTCAGTCATATGAGGAAGCAATACAGCACTGTACTGTTGTGTCAGCAATGCCCTAGCATTTGGATAATTTTATGGAAATAATCTAGGAGATGGGGTTTATAAAACTGATGGTAGATATTCAGATGAAATATGTACTAAATTGTAAGTTTTAAAGTACAAATTTAACCACCTCAACTTTATCATAAGAAATGAATGATCTGAATTTAGAAATTTTTTTGTATATATTAGCTGGTTTATGTTATAAAATATAAAATATACATTGGCATTGTTTAATTCTTCAAATTCCTACATAATTGAAATGAGTATCTAAGTTTTTATGAAAAGAATTATAACAAAGATAAGTATTTATTGAAAGGGTGCTATAAACGTTTTAGAAAATTATTAATCGTAATCATTTTATTTAAAACTATAACATAATTTTATTTACAGCTATTAATATCTGTAGTTGAAATACAACAATTAAAAAGGTATAAGAGAATAAACGGTAATATGCAGGATTAAATAGTGTAAAATTTAAAAATCGTTCATAATTGTTTGGAACCTGTTGTACTCTTCCATATACTCAACTTGGGATGAATATTATAGATAAGTTGGGGTTAAAAATAAATGCTGAAAGCAAAGACATAAAATGCAAGTGGGAATATATTAAGTGGGATAATGAAATCAACGCAGAAGTCAAGAACAACTGTCTGAATTTAAATCAATTTGAAGGTGAGTTAGATGATGAAGGGGAGGCAGAAGAGGAAATCAAGTGTCCAGGTGAAATTAAAGGGAGTTAATGTCATTGTCAAATAAATATTCGGGATTAATAGGGTCGGAATCCAGAATTGCTAGAGACTACAAACCTAAGTTAGAAATTGGGAATTCTGAAACGGGTAATAAGAATTTGTATACTACTACAGCGACGTACAGGGATAGCAGGAAAATAGAAGGGGCGCAAATGTTAAGAGAGGGTATTATTGAAAAAGCAGGGGAGTCAAGAATAGATAGGGGGTTTTCTGTGAAAGGGCATACTTGTCGAGTAGGGGGTCAAATTGGGTTTATCTTCGAATGCAGCTGCATCAAGGAAAGATATGCAGAGCAATATAGGACCCGTTGAAGGAGGTCGCATACGGATAGATCCAGGTTAGATTTCGTATCCATGTAAAGAGTAGGGATAAGAAATTGGAATAATTGTATATAAGAATTAATTAATTTTAGTATAAAATATTTAGGATAGTTATTTTTAAATAGGGAATTAGAATAGGGAAGTAGTTGTAAGATTAGTTAAGTATAAATAAGGAATTAGAATAAGGAAATAGCTGTAAGATTAGGACAAATGTAAATAACCATGGGGATTAAAAAGGGGAGTAATTGAATAAGATATAGTCAGTTAAGATACAGATAATTCAGGGGATAAATACAAATGTAGAGAAATGAAAATACAAAAATTTTGGGACAAATGTGGATTTTGTCTCACGTTGGGTGCCAAAATAACATTGATTAAAAATTTTATATTTTAATTTGAGGGAATAATGCTATGATAATAGGGTTATTTAGAGGTACGTCGGGTTACAAGGGTGACATACTTCATGTAAACGACACCAAAGTCAAGGAAACTAAACATTTGGATCATAAAAAGTACACCATTTGCCAATTATGCAAAAATCAAATATTAAACACACTGTATAAAATTCACAACTAACTTAGTCAATGAAAGGAGGCTCATTCTTTAATAACTCAATCACATTTAGTAAGATAAATAACTTTGTACGCAATACAATTCATTTTTGAAACAGCAATTCATTCATAAACTTTAAATAAATACAAATCAGAAACTAAGACAAAATGAAACTAATCTTATTCAAAACTGACGCATTAGTGTAAGGAAATTATCATGCTTGCCCGCAATAAACAGATCTTTCAAAACAAACACGTCTCATAACGCAAGAAGTAAATAAACGCACCTAATTTACGTCATTATAAAATTCGCTTACATGATCTTTAATGTACAATTAACACAAAACCCAGCAGATTAGGTAAACAAAATATGGAACAACGAATTTGTATACTGCGGAATTAAAAGCAAAATTTGAATAAATTCCTATACAAAACACGAGTACGTGACATTAGAAGGTACAAAGTATCTTGGTCAACAAAATCCATAATATAAAATTTTGATGTTTACGTGATTGGGATGAGCATTTCAACAAACTATAGAATAAGTAACTTTGTGTAAAACCCAATGGACGGACAATGAGCTAAGCACAACGCCTTCACTATGACCAAATAACAAGATAAGCGCGCTATACCAATAGCAGCAGGTGGGTTGGCGTGACTTTATATAGTACACGAGCTGATAAGAGTCAGTCTTTCCACAACTGAGGCACGATCTATACTGGTCTAAACCAATATACTACGCAAAGTTTAATTGTGAAATTAAATAATAAAATTTAAGTGAAACTCAGTTATTAAAAATTTCAAGTACTAGTGCAGGTGCATATACATAATAGTAATTCGTCGTTGACATTAAAACGTAAGTCCAAACTTTATTTAAAAATAAACATGATCTTTAATATTTATTAATTTAGGGCACCAATCAACTAAGTAAACTTACTAACTAAATAAGTAAATCAGCGACTTACTAAGCGTTCGAGTGGGCGTTTAACCAAGCAGGTTTGCTGATTGTTAACCTGTCGACATTTTGAATTGTATAGTTCCACTAGAAATAATTGTGCAAATTCCTCTATACATAGAACTGTAGATTTATTTAATTGTATTCAAGTTATTAGTGTCACACCATGCTTGGATATCTGTGAGATGTTTAATAATTTCATGCTGTAGTGTCTCCGTGCATGTTGCATCAGCTAATGCTTGCATCGTCACCAAAAAGAATTATTTTACCACTTGTGTTTAAACTAACAATATATTTTATAAATATTAGAAATAATTTGAGTCATATTACTGAATCTTATGATATTCCATGCGTAGCTGTTTTGTAACTACCACTGTCTCTATTGTGGAGAAAGGTTTTAAACCACAGCCAGGAATTTCCGTAATCATGATTTTTGTAACCACCTTTATTAGCAACAGTATCAAAACTTTACTTAGTTTTAAGATTGCTCACTCTAAATATGAATCGAATAAAGCAAGCTTGCGAAGATTTCTTATTTGTTGACCTCAAATATCATGTTCACTTTGTTCTCATTTATATCTATATTGCCGATCCAATAGCAAAAGTTACGAACTGAACGAGCTAAATTTACCTATGCTTCCTATTTGTACGGCGTATTAGCCTTACATCGTTCGCAATTTACCTTGAATATGAGAAACTTTGATACGTCTACAGTTTCTACTTTTCTTATTTATGCATTTGAAATGGCAAACTTCTTACTGAAAAATAGTTTTCAGGGTTAAATCGAATTCTGAAGAGAATATACTAGAACGAATAACGTTGCTTTATTAAAAGTTTTCAGACATACAGCAAATAGAAATCTTTGGTATCTGATGGTACAAGTGCTTTTGAACTAGAAAAGCCGAAAATATTTCTGAAGTAGTCTATCATACTCCAGGAACTCTGTAAAGATTAAATCTTAAAACTTTAGTTTTAGAAAACATGGGCTTATAAGTAATAATTCACAAAATCTGCTACGAAGTTATGTGATTTACATGTAAATTAAATCGCTTAACAATTTTTATATAGAGTTTGCATATGAGTAGACATATAACGCCGACAAGTCTTTTAAACCACCCCATTCATCGAAGAGTTGTGATCACGGTTTCCGAAATTTCTGTGGACATGAAATATAGGATTTTCTATAAGTTCTATTAGGGAAATCTTAATTTTCTGAAATTTTTCAGCCGAAGTCAACCTATACTATACTACAGCTCATATTTGTTTTATAAAACAGAATTTTTTATTCTAAAAAAACTGTCTGTTGTTGAGCTAGCGGCGTGCATGTAAATCGATTAATACGTAATACGACGTACCATGTGCAAGAGTACTGGTCGCCATACATAAATGAACAGCTTATAGAGATTGGTAAATTTTATTGAAATTTTCATGAAATATGTGTGGTACTTATACCCCTTACCCTTGATTTTTCAATGCTCCACCCAAAGGTACTACGCTGGCCAGAAAGCAAGTCCTTTTACCTGGAAATTTTGAGTTTTGCCGAACCCTTGCTGTTCCAAGTAAGGTACTGATCTTTAGCGTTCGTAACAAAACTCACACAAGGGACCTTAATTCTACCTCTCATCCGAACGAAGCCGTATTTTTGTAAAAATGCTCGCCTAGCATTTTTCAAGCGGCCCGAGCAGGAATCTAACCCGGGAGATGGGGATCAGCAGTCATACGTAAACATATCTGATTCGCGGAGCAGCCTATTGTACTTATTCCAAAAGACGTTTAAAATTTCAACAACCTGCAATTTGTTACGGGATAATAAAGCGTTAAATTATTGCAGTTGGAATTGTCCAAAAGGGACGGAAATTCCGTAACAATTAAGGGTACACCGGCTAACTACAGTGGTACGGGAGTGAATTCCTATAGAAACAATGAAAAAAATTGAACAAAAATTAAAAAATGTAACAATTAAATAGGTGCAAATTCAAGCTACGTTAGCAATAACACTCACCTTCAAAGGCTTTCAACTTTGTCTTAAATTTGTAGGTGGCACCTGGATTAGTCTAGTGATAATCTTCTGGTCTACGAGTATACCTGTGCATCCTAATTACGTCGGTCTTTTGGTGGAACTGAGTTTTTTTGCAATCAATCTATGTGTTCAATCAAGGAAAACAGTATTACGTAACCTAAATCTATTTTTATTGCAGAATTATATCATTATTCCTGTAAATAGGTACATCCAAAAATTTTAAAGTTACGTAAATCAATTTTTATACAAATAGCATCACAATTTTCTCGAAAACAGGTATATACAAAATTTAAAAGTTGTCTATAGCCATTTATATACAAGTGGCATAACAATCTTCCTGTGAACCGGTACGGATACAGCATCTGAAGTAACATAAATTAATCACTTTTGATTGGTCACGCCTTTTTATTTACTTATAACAAATTAACCACACCCTCCAGTTTATTGACTTTATTTCCAATATCCGGGTTTCATTATCTAATTAAGTAAACGTAAACTCTTAATGTCCCGTTAAACAGGTTTCGTAAATACACGCTACCACAAAACAAAGGAGCTATTTATCAATATCTACTAAACTTACAACTGAGTTCCAATTTAGATAAGGACAGCCACTTCACAAGCTGGAATCAACATTAAGAAAGGATTAACAACTTTCTTTCAAGGTAGTATAAAGCTAAACTGTCCAAATTAGATATCCAGTTTTTGTCAATTTATCCGTGGATCAGCACGTTCAACTTCCGGTTGCTAGTTTTAAAGCTAATGGGGTTCTTCTACTTCCCTTACTTATAATAACCTTTTACATGTTTTTACGTTTCTAGTTCGCGAGTAACTGTTTGACTATTTGCCGACGTCTGTATAGCTTTTGTAATTTACCTTCCAGTTTCAATCATAGTACAGTTTTCATATTGAACTTACAATTGTCACATGAAAAATTCGTGAGTATATATGGCTTTATCATGTAAAGACCTTACATGTGATTTTTCAATGCTCCACCTGAAGGTACTACATTGGCCAGGAAGCGAGTTTTTTTTACCTGGAAAATTTGGAATTTTGCCGAACCCTTGCTGTTCTAAGCAAGGTAGGGATCTTTAACGTGCGTAGCAACACTCACACACGGGACCTCCATTTTACCTCTCGCGTAACATTTTTCAAGCGGACCGTGTCGGGATTTGAACCCGGGACCTTGGGCTCATGTAAAGACCGTTCATTTACATTTCCAATGTTCCACCCGAAGGTACTACATTGGCCAGGAGGCGAGCTTTTTTTTGCCTGGAAATTTTAGAATTTTGCCGAACCCGTGCCGTTCCAGGCAAGGTAGGGATCTTTAACGTGCGTGACAACACTCACACACGGGACCTCCATTTAACCTCTCATCCGAACGAGGGCGTAATATTTGTGAAAAATGCTCACCTGCCATTTTTCAAGCAGTTGGCCGTGTCGGGATTTGAACCCGGGACCTTGGGATCCGTAGTCTTACGCTTACTACATTGATCCACGGCGACGCCGCTCATGTAAAGACCACATACCCACGGCTATTTCATTTCCTCAGCAGTCTGAATGGAGACATTAAAAACATATTTACATTGTATTTATTTTGTTTCTTTCGAGAGTATATGTAATTTGATGTTTGTAAACTTTACTAAATAAGCTTTCGTCTTTTTAAAGCTACATTGTACGCATATGATTATTATATTATCTGGAGGGTTACTTATACGTGTTTCCATGTAACAACTAATTTTTCTTAATTCTACTGAAATTGTAAAAAGCTCGGTTATTTGCTTCTTGAATTATTCTAGAAGCTCTCTTAAAATGACACTATCATGCTATAAAAATTCACTAATATAATTATTCTGTTTACTTACTACTCGGGTAAGTACTTATGCTTACACCTTTGCATTCGACTTCATAAAACGTAATATTAAATTCAGTTTTTCCATCTTACAATTTTTAAATAATTTATGGGCATGAGTTACGTTCAAATATGAATTGCACATAAATAAAACTATGCTTTAGTGGCTTCAAGCTTATTTCTTGGATTTTCATTTAAAAAACTAAATATTTGTTAAAATGCCATGTTTAGTGAACACTATTATCGTAATCTAATCATTCTGGACGTGTGTCGCTACAATTGCTCTACTTTGGAAAAGATGAACAAGCAATAACGAGGAACAAAGAAGTACCAGACACGCCATGTTCGTGAAGATCCTGATGTTCAGCTAAAGGCTCTTGAGGACGGAATTTCTTCAACAAGGCAAGTTACTGGTATGTAGAGAGCTGTCATTAACCGACAAATTGCCGTGCGATCTGTCTACTAAAGAATTCGCTCCTGTGGACTTTACCTCTAACTCTACGCTACAGAATCGTATGATTGCAGTGGTATAACAAAATGGAATTGAAATGAAAATTGAAATCGGGCCGTGTATAGAAGATGGTTAGAAGATTTCATCAAGAATAATTTGCTGTTTTCTGCACAACTACATAGTTCTTACTAAGGTGTGATGGTTGGGGGGGGGGCTATCTGCCATAGAAGTAGGTCAACTTTACTACTTACCTCAAGATAATAAACGCGATTGGTTACGCCAATGACGTGTTAGCACCAGTATTAATATCAAATGTTCAATCCCTTTTCCAGCAGGATAATGCACAGGCACATTCCGCGAGAGTTACTGTGTAGTTTCTAGACAATGCAAATGTCGATAGGCTTTCAGTTTCTTTTTTCTCGTCGGATTTCTAGACCATCGAAAATGTGAAGGATATGATAGTACGCAGAATGTATGATGTATAACCACCATCAACTAGTGTAGATGTTCCTCAACACGTATTTTAGACGCCTGGAATAGCATGAGTAGTATAACTATGGAGAAGCTGGGACAGCCCTTTTTAAAGGGTCATAAATATCTTGTAAAGGGTGTGTGTATTATGGAAAAGAGAAGTATGTATGTGTGAAGGTCATGTATGTGTAGGTGTGTGTGTGTGTGTTAGTATTAGTTAGGTTTGAGGATAACGATAGTATGGCTATGGAGAAGCTGGCCGGCCCTTTTTAAAAGGATCATAAATATCTTGTAAAGGGTGTGCGTATTATATAAAAGAGAGGTATGTATGTGCAGGTGTGTGCGTGTAGGGTGTAGGGTATGTATGGTTTGTCGGTGATGTTAACGTGGAAGTCGTGCCGCCCTCGTGATAAAAGTGTGTGTGTGTAGATATCGATCGGGGGGGCGGTGTTGTTGTTGTTTTATTTTCGAAAAGAAAGGTATGTATCGTTATGTGTATAGGTGTGTAGGGGGCGTGCGTGTTTTAGTCTAAGACGAAATATCGTAAGGGGCGCGCAAGTGGTGCGAACGTGTTTTGTTTTAAGAGTGTGTTTTCGGATTATCTCATCGGACACGTGCAAGACGTTTCAAGTAATCTTTTAATAATTTGAAAAATGTTACGCTCGATGTGTCGTAGGCAATTATGATGAAGTATAAGAAGAATAAGGCTGGAAATAACCGCAAGGTTTTATTACAGGTGTCGATAAGAAAAATTGCGTGCTGCGTTTGTATTTGAAAAAATTTCTCCCCTACTACGAATAATAGTTTCGTCGTCTTGGTAAAAGAATATCCAAAATATTTTTCTATTTATTATTGTGTAATTATTCGAACGGTAAACATCGTGTGTCGAAAGTGTAAAAAATGTCTCAAGCTTCGGACGAATTAAAAATTCCAGACGCGCCTACCTCAACGCGTGCAATTTTAAAACAATTGAAAAGTGCTTGCAACGTAGGTCGAAAACGTCACTATGAATCGATGCTGCTAAATCTGAAATGTAATCAGATCGTTTCTAATGCAAAAAGCAAGCGTGATAGGGCGATCAGAGGGCAGGTATTAGTAAGAAGAATGGATCCGGCGATAATACTAGTGCGAAGGACGACGACGAGGGTTATGCGAACGACGTCGAAGTCGACGATCCTGCTGAAAATTTCGATAGATTAACATCAAAGAAGAATGTCAAAAGACGTAGAACGTCGAACAATATCGTGTGGGTCGATTTGAAATCGGCTTTCGCCCGCAGGATACGTTCGAGTGCTGTGGTCAATTTATATCACATAGATCCCATGCAATTTTAGAAGATGCATTCGCCCTAATAGAGCGACGTTTGAGAAAATGTTTGAGAAAATTCGGATCTCTTAAAATTAATTTCGTGTTTAACGGTGAATACGTAAAGCCCAACGCATCAACATCATCGTCTTCAGAAGCCGTGGATACATCGTCATCATCATCATCGTCGTCATCGCTCAGACATTTTACTACTAAAAATTATAAAATTTTAAAATTGAAGACTTTCAAACTCAAGTTAAACCCGAAGCCATTCAGGAATTGAACAATAAACTGGACGAATATACCGAAAAGCAGAGCGGGTTAGCTCTTTCGAGAATATTAAATTTAGGCGTCAATATAAATCATGCAGGAACCTATAGTATGCATTCTTAAGGAAGGGGGATAAGAAAATTGTCTACGAAATTATGTTTATTTTTAATAATCATATACGTTTGTAATATAGAAGAATGTTGACGGTCGAGGATCTTACGAAATTACCGCTCGAGTATATCGAGAGGCATGCAAGTAAAGACGTCGCCAGAAATTTCGATAAATTACCGGAGTATTTGCAAAAACAATTATGGACGCATCGCTATTGTTTAGCGCATGGCTTACAATCGTCGTCGCATGCAGATCAGATAGATGGACCTCCTCTGCAAATAAAATCGTGTCCTGAATGCGCATGTTCTACCCCATATGTACGCGCGCACAACAACAACACATCGCAGCCCTGCAATAAAAACCTATGAATGCAATTAAAAATGCTCCTAAAGGACCGCCCGCAGCCGTCGCAGCATATCTCGCCTACTCTTTAATATGTAATAATTACCTATACATATTTAAACCGAGCGTGCCCTCCTGGCAAAGGAATCCGGTTCCCGTAGATCCTCCGAATGCATTCGTATGTTTCGAGGTTGTTGAAAATAAAGACGTTTTGGCATTGTCGAAGTCCGAGTCGTCACAACAACAACAACAAATAAGATGCTCTAAAGATTGGAAACGTATGGAATTAATTACCATGCAGCTGCAACAGCAATGGCAGCAGCAGCAACAGAACCATTCGGAAGAGGTTCCCTTATCGCCATCATCAGAGACGTCGTCGTCGTCGTCATCGTCCGCGGTATCGAGAGACCTTTTAATTTATAAAAGTTATCTAGGAGGAGGAGGAGCACGCCTTCAACGACGACGAGAAATAGAAAACGTAGATGGATCCGGCGACGGCGAGGACGGCGACGACGACGACGACCACGGTGCCGAATGGTTGAACAATGGATGCGCGGGCGATTGTGTCGGAGACGGAGTTGGCATCGATCCTTTTCTGATGTTTAAAATAAGATTTAAATATAATAGCAGTTTTACGGAGACCGAATGGTACGTCATGCCATGGAATCATAAACGAATCGCCTTCGAAAGAGAAAGAGAGCGAGAAAAAAAGATCGAGAATTTGATAGTTCAGATGGTGTATGGACGTATTTAGAACACATCGTACTTATGCAATTAATAGGAGCGTGGGCATACTACATCTATTACAAATATAAAATAAACTATGCGCGCATGAGCAACATCGTTTGAGCTCGAACGAAAACCTACGCATGCAAAATAATTTTCAGTTCTAACCGGGAGGTATCTTCGTTCAGGGTGTGTATGTGTGCGTGAAATTTTGCACTTAATTAAATAGCAATTATGGTGAAGTATATTCAAGACGAAAATAATCATACAAGTGGTGACGACAGTCAAGTATTTTTAAATAACGATGATGATGACGTAATTTCGTCATCATCATCATCTACGTGTGCAGTATCTGGATCGCCGCAAGTTTTGTCAGGTATTCATGTCTACGATAACGATCAGGCGATGGATCCCCTGATATGTAGCACCGAATACCGATTGAATTCCTCCAAGGAGAATGCGCAATGGTGCGCTCACGGTCATACGATCGAAGTGGGCTTAACCAAACGAAAGAGCAATATGGATTTTAGCCCTGTTATCAGACTTATATGCCCCAACAGATTTTGTAAAGAAGGCGAATTGCAAATGGACGAAAACGAGTGGAAAGATTTGTCGTCTATCAATATCGAACATAAATTTAGAAAATTTTTTTCCAACCGCTCGGATACTGCCACGGTTGCATCTGCAGGCGCTACCGCCGCCTCCGTAGTCGCAGACGTATGGCACTGGAGGCGTGAAATGCATCAGACGATCGACGGATACTTGAAGTGGAATTTAAAGACGAATACGAGTCCATTCATAGAGTCGAGGTGCAAAAACTGCTGCGGCTCTCGCCGATTAGAATCAACAACAACAGGATCCGGATACAATGTTGCGCGAATTTCTCTCTCCGCGAAGAATTTGCAAAAGTGTTTACTCTAGCGCCTCTTATAATGCTCAAATTAGAAATATTGAAAGGACAAGATTTTCAAGAGTTCTACGATAGAAATATAGAGTGCGTCGCCACTTGCCTTCCCGAAGAGTTCGGAGCTTACGCGTATAACAGGTGCAAGAGCAGTAGCGGCGACGGCGACGACGATGGAGGTGAAGGCGTCCCCCTCCTCGAGGATGCTGGACTTTATTCGAACGTGCAGGATCAAATCTTATGTCGAGTCGAGATGATAAGCGAATACGTATTTGGAAATCCATCCCTAAGTACCCTAAACGTTCTTTACGACATCAACAGACTCGGCTTATTAGAAATCACGCGCCATTTCCCTCACGAAATTGTCGATGACGTATTATGTTTATATCAAAAGAATTTAAATGTCGAAATGAAACCTTTGTATTTTAAAGATAGTGTATGATCCTTTTTTGTAAATAAAATTTATTCTGTATGCAGTTATTTTTTATATATATATATATTTAAATTGTTACGTTATTGCAGGAGAGATGTTAGTCAATGTTGGTACACGGGGGTGAAGGGTTGTTCAACAACCTCTTAAATAAATTGCCCTTCGAACTGCACCTTCCTGGTCATAACTTCTGCGGTCCCGGAACCAGGCTACAAGAGCGTTTAAATCGCGGAGACAAAGGTATTAATCCTCTAGACGAAGCGTGCAAGCAGCACGACATCGCGTATTCGCATCACAAAGACGTGGAGCGCAGGCACGAGGCCGACATGGTCTTGCAAGAAGCGGTTTGGCGGCGAGTCAAGGCCAAAGATTCTAAGTGGTCCGAGAAGCTCGCAGCGTTAGGCGTAACGGCTGCAATGAAAGCGAAACGCAAACTAGGAATGGGAATAGACAAGAAAATGGCCGTGAAACTGGATCGTCGACAGCGAGGAGGACGACGACGATGACGACGACGACAAAAACGACGACGTCGAGTACGTCGATGCTCGGGTAAATTCAAAGACAATAACGGTAACGTCGGCAGAAAATGCTCCTTCAGAGGCGGTCTTATAAGTAAAATATCTAAAGAAATCAGAAAACAAAGCATCAAGAGTAAAGGACACGGAGATGCTTCGCATAATCGTCTCATTTCGAGCGCGATGAATGCTGCAAAAATTATAGTCAACAGGATGGGAGGTCGTTCGAAAATTAAAGTACCGCGCATAATACCGGTGCCCAAGCGAGGAGGCTTATTGCCTTTGATTCCGATATTTGCGGGTCTTTCGGCGCTCGGAGCACTGGCCGGCGGAGCGTCGAGCGTCGCAAACGCCATCAATTCGGCCAAAATGCAAAGAGGTATTTCGACGAGAACGCGCGTCACAACAGAGCCATGGAAGAGAAAAAGTCGGCAGCGGATTGTATTTAAAGCCTCACAAGAAAGGTAGCGCCTTGTACTTGAAACCTTATCCGGGGATTCAAAAAACGGATGACTTCGATGGTGCCGAGGAATGCTAAGCTCGCCACCACCACCACCACCACCACCACCACCACCACCCTTACACCTCCCATGCGCGCATTGACCGATCTCGATCTGCACAAATATGCTAAAGGTGTTCCGTATTTTAGAGGCGTGTACATGCGAGACGAGTTGCCGCTAAAAGACGCGACGGAAGCTTAGCACCGCCGTGGCGAAACGAAAGTGGTATTATAAATTTAGACGATGGATCCGGTCCGGGCACGCATTGGGTCGGTTATAAAAAGGGCCAATACGGTGATATACTTCGATAGTTTCGGAGACCTGAGGCCTCCGAGGAAGTCTTAAGATATTTTCACGGTAGCGATATATATTATAACGTGGAAAGGAGCAAGACTTTAACACGATCGTGTGTGGTCATTTAGTGTTGAAATTTTTACATAAAGAACCATAATGCCCTCGAGCGCTACAGTCATGTCTAGGACATTCACGATATTCGGGTATGGAAATACCATCAGCAGCGGTACGCTATACCCACCTGTGAGACTGAACGATGGCGGTACGTACACCTGCGGCTTGGTGGGTCTTTACGTGCAACACCGTTCGAAATATTTACGAGGGAAATAATAAGTTCTATTACGATAAAGATAAAGAAATCACCATCGACGAGGGATGCTACGAAATAGACGAGCTAAACACGTTCCTGAGAAAAAAGATATTGGAGTCGGCTAAAGCCAACAAAGAAATTAATTCGTCCGTAACTTTGGACGACGACGGATTGGTCGACGGCTTGTTTTCTTTAAGAGCTAATAATAATACCCTAAAGTGCGAAATAAAATCGAAATACTCCGTAGACTTCACGAAGCGCGGCAACATCGGTCGAATGCTGGGATTTTATGATCGAATTTTAGAGGAAGGTCGTTCGCATACGTCCGATCGCGATGTGGAAATAATTTCGGTATCTAATATTTTCGTAGATACTAACATTACGACGGGAGCGTACCGCATTTGTCATAGCATTTACGAATTTGGCCTAACCGTGCCCCCAGGCTACAGCATAGAACAACAACCCAGCAATATAATTCGTTTCCCTCTGTGCGTGGACGAATTCGATAACATTACGTTGAGACTGGTGGATCATACGGGTGAAGCGGTTAATTTTTCGAAGGATACGTACCTTTGCGTTCGCCTAGAGCTAAGACGCGAATAATAAAATTATTATTAAGTTAAAAATGGGCGTCGTTTACGATGACGAGCGTCAGCATCAGCAGCAGCAGCAACAGACGTTAGCCGCAGTCGTCAATATACCTAAGAAAAAATCCGCGCGTTGGGCATTGTTATCGTCGTTGCTGCCGAAGCCTTCTTCTTCTTCTTCCTCAAAAACAAACCTATATAAAACGCAAAAAACGTTCTCGAAATCTGCAGTCGCACGCAAATCATCGTTAGGCCATAACGAAATAAAAAGCGGAAGAGGTGTGAAAAAGCGACATCATATTAAAAAGAAGAGGAAGAAGAACCTCGCTCTTAGTCGCGCAGACGCAAGTTTCTTAAAAGCGCTCGGCTACAAGCTTTTGAATACGAGATAGAAAAAAAGTACTAGAAATGGCTAAACGTGGCGGTAAAATACGTGGTGATTTTGGTAGTAGCACGAAAATGGTCGCAGATCACATCTCGTCGGTGATTAGTTCTCCTTTGAAGAAATTACGTTTCGACGAGGTGGCCAAATTAGACGTATTCAAAAGGCCTCGAAAGAAGATTATTATTCGTATTTACCCTTCACGCGAAACACAGACCACAGCGATAGAGTGATTATAGAAATCCAAAATTCCGATGCTATAACCGCAACCTACGACAGTTACATTAATATTAAGGAACGTTTTCGGTGAAAACCGAAGGTAAACCGTATACGATAACGAACAACGCAATATTATTCTTGTTCGATGAAATACAGTACAAAATGGGGAGCACGCATGTGGTCGACGTTTGTAAGCAGCCTGGTATAACGTGCACGATGAAGGGTCTCGCTTCGTATCACAAAAAATTCAACGGTTTGAGCAATAGCACCTGGGACCCTCGAGGAGATACAAACGCCGACATTTTTAAGAACGGACGCTTCTCGTGCAATGTGCCTCTAAAGCATATTTTTGGATTTTGCGAGGATTATAAACGAGCCGTCGTAAACATGCCGCAAGAGCTTGTTTTAATTAGATCCAAGAGCGACGTCAATTGTTACAAGAGCGACGAAAACGAGCTAACATTTAAAATTACTAAAATATCGTGGGAGGTTCCGCATTTAAAGCTTAGCGATGAATCGAAATTAAATTTATTCCATCATTTGCATAAAAATCCCAGAATTGTGGTTTACTTTCGTCGCTGGGAGCTTCACGAGTTGCCGTCCTTTCCGTCTTCGAAAATTTACGTTTGGCGTATTAAGAATTCGAACGAATTAAAAAAACCTCGATGGATTCTATTTACTCTTCAGCATGGCAAGTATGATAATGCGAAGCAATCGGCAGCCCAGTTCGATCACTGCAATCTGACAAATTTAAAACTATACCTTAATTCCCAAGAATTTCCACTTCAAGATATGAATTCGGACTTTGCCAATAACGATTATTCGACCCCGTTCATGCACTATTCGAAATTTCCGGAAAACTATTATGCAGGCGCGAGCAATTTGAGCTACGCTCTGTGTTGTTTGAACGACTATCAGCAATTTGGCAATTGTCCCGTGTTCGTGATCGATTGCAGTCGTCAAGAAGAATCTATTAAAAATTCGGCCGTCGATATACGTCTCGAAATCGAATCCAGCAACATTTTCGATCAAACCACTAAAGCATACTGCTTAATTTTGCACGACTCTATATTCGAATACGATCCGTTTACGGAAATCGTTACGCGTCATATTAGCGAATAATAGACATGAAGGTTATTAAACAGAAACAATCTCACCGGTTGCAAATATGGATCTAACGGTCGAACAGGATGATCCTTATTCCTATTTTGGAACGCGCAAAAGCACGGAGATCTCTTACCGGCCAGCATAAGATGCATCGTATGCGGACCTTCTGCGTGCGGTAAAACAAACCTGATTTTGAGTTTGTTACTGGCACCCAACGGATTGGAATTTAAAAACGTTTACATTTACTCCAAGTCGCTATTTCAGCCCAAATACGATTTTTGAGTCGAGTTTTGAGACCGATCAAGGGACTAGGCTATTACGAATTTAGCGAAAATTCCGAAATAATTTCACCGCAATATGCTAAGAGTAATTCGATTTTCATTTTCGACGACATTCAATGTCACGAACAAAACGCGATTCGTCAATATTTTTCAATGAGCCGTCATAAGAATATAGACGCGTTCTACCTCAGCCAATCGTATGCAAGAATACCAAAGCATCTTATTCGCGACAATACAGTAATACAATTATAGTTTTTTTGCAAGACGAAATGAACTTAAGACATATCTATTCGGAGCACATTAATACCGACATGAGCTTCGAAGATTTCAAAAGATGTGCCGTCTAGCGTGGGAAAAAAAGACGGCGATGGCAATAAAGCCGGATACGGATTCTTAGTGGTAGACAAAGAAAAAGCCATAAACGAGGGCCGCTACCGTAAAGGATTCGATCATTACATATGTATTTAAAATCACGACGTTCGAGCGAACTTTCATCAACGCAATGTCTGCGGCTGCGATGAGACGAGGACGACGACGACGTCACTTTACGAATTTAAATCGAGCCGTAGTGCAGGCCACTAAAACGATAAGAAAAAAGTTTTTAGATTTTAAACAAGATCAAAATCGAGCTCAATTAAAATACGGAATGAAGCATGCTCAATTACTAGAACCGTTAAAATCGCTATCAAAATTCTCTGCAAGTAAAAATCCTAATTATATTCGACGTCAGAATGCGGAGCACGAATCTGATAATGTCGGCGACGGTTCAGATGCCTTACTTAAAAAGTATGCCGACATCCTGTCCAAAAGCGAGGATCCCAATATAGACGATACCGGAATCGGCATTCAATACGACGACCTTTCGAATAAATGGTCTATGGGCAATTCAGAGTTAGCTATTGCAGACGACGGATCTACGATTAATATTAGAAATAAAAAATATCCTATTACGGAGGGCTTACTTCGATTGTTAACTTATAAGAAAATCCTTCGAATAAGAAAACGCCTGCTGGCAATCCTTCCGAGCTAGATGTAAAAAATTACATCGATATTTTGAAGAAAACCAATGCATATAATAAACTGTTTCGCAAGGATCTGCCTAAAACGCCCAAATATAAAAATTATATCGTTCCGAATTTAACACCGTCGCCCGTGGCGACTACAATATCTACGCCTCCTCCCTCGCCGCAGCATGCTTCGTCGCCGTCACCGTCGTCGTTGTCGTCAAGAGATGAATACAGCATCGGCGACTCCTACGATTCCCATGCAATTACGATCCAAAATAACGAAGAAAAAGAAAGGTCTCGGTATGGATAATTTATCGAAAAAAAGACAGCCATCGAGTAATATAAGCAGAATTTGGCGATACAAAAAATTCGATAATTCTAATCATGAGATAGAATACGTTCATTGGGACTCGCCGGCCGAGCTGGTGAGCCGGCTTCGTTTGTTGATGGCCGAACGTTCGGCGGGCAACAATAGCTCTCAGAATCAAAACGAATTTCTTTCTATTATATCCGAATTAAAGGAGGCGAAATTAATCGCCTAATAAAATATACACGTTCTATAGAATAGTCTCAGAAATAAAATGGTCGTCGATAAATTTGGAAGAGCGTATGTTGCCAGAGACTCTGGAGGCGGAGGGTTTGGTAATACCGCTGCGCGCGGGCCTCCTGGTGTAGGCTTTAAACTAACTCCGGAAGGCGATTTCAACATAGAAAATAGAAAACTTTGCAACGTAGGCAATCCCGTGACCGGAACGGATGCGGTAAATAAACGAAGCGCCTTGGTATTGGACGAGGACGAGAAAATAGTTAACTTGAAGGATTTTAGAATAGTGAATTTGGCCGATCCTAAAAATCAAACGACGGCGTAAACTTAAAATTTTGCAGCGAAGAACTCAATCTGCGTATAGGCAAAGCATTGGAAATATGTTTGACCGCTTCATCTTCGGGAAAACGCATGCTAATAAGAAACTTAAATTTGACGCCAAATCGCGATCCATTGTAAATTTGCACGACCCCGCAGAGCTCGGCGATGCCGTTAACAAGAGATACGTGGACTCGACGTTGTCAGAAAAAGCGCAAAATTTTATGAAACTAACCACGATCGACGACGGTAAGGCCAAGAACTTCGACTCTCGAGGCTTGAGAATTGTCAACATAGGCGAGGCCGAAGATGAGCACGATGCCGTTTCTAAGTTCTATGTGAACGCGAGAATACAAAATCTTATCGAAGGTGTCGCCATTCACCGCGATAACGTGATCATTCGAGATGTATTGCAATCGGTCGTTCAAGTGTTGAACGAAGTTGTTTTAAACACGAACTTCCTGATTTTCAACCACTTGAAATTAGACGGAGTCAAGACGTCTGCTGGAGACGATTTACAATTTCACAAAATTAATACCGACGTTATAAGACACCTGCACGTGTTATTGGAGCAAGATAAAGCCTCGTCGTCTAACTCTCATACTCGTGTCAAACCTTAAAAATGTCTAAGAAATATAACGATAAGGAAATACTAGTGGATGAACTGCACAGAGGGGTTAGAATAAATTTTCCACGTCAAAGAACGATCATCAAATCTTATCACGACTTATTCCAAGCCGATATTGCTGAATTTATTCCATATTCGAAATATAATAAAGGGCATAAGTATATTCTACTCGTGATCGATTGCTATTCGAAATATTTATGGACGAGACCGCTTAAATCCAAAAATGGTCATGAAGTCACATCTGCGATACGCGAGATTCTAAATGAAATTAAAAGATCGCGGCCGCCTTTACCGAAAAATCTGCAAACAGATAATGGTACAGAATTTTATAACGGCCAATTTGCACGGCTGATGAAGGAATATGGCGATATTAATCATTACTCCACATATAGCTCAATCAAAGCCGCCATCGTAGAACGTGCAATCAGAACTATAAAAAACAAACTGTATAAAGCTTTTAGTCTGAGAGGCAAATGGAAGTGGATTGATATAATCGATTCGATTGTATCGAAATACAACGATACGGTGCATTCGACCACTAAAAGAAAACCCAAAAATGTGGCCGCGAAAACGCGTCTGAAAGTTTACGATAAATTAAAACTGGCGACTAGAAAACCTCGTTATGCCGTGGACGACTTTGTACGCATTTCAAAATATAGAAGTATTTTTTCTAAGGGCTACAATGCAAACTGGAGCGAGGAGACGTTTAAAATATGTAAAGTGTTTGGAGCAAATCCGACTACTTATTTACTCGTCGACATGCATGGCGATCCAGTATTGGGACAGTTTTATGAAGCTGAGCTGCAGAAAACGAGAGTTCCAAATATTTACCTTATCGAGAAAATACTAAGGCGAAAAGGAACCAAAATTCTCGTCAAATGGTTGGGCTTCCAAGAGCCTTCCTGGATTCAAAAAGCTGATCTTATATAGATTGTTACATTTAAAAATAAAACATTTGTTTTTATATTTTTATTATATAAATATGTTACATTTCAAAAATAAAAATTTGTTTCTTTTTTTGTTTGATTTTTATTATACATATTTTTGATCTTGTAAAAATAAGAAAGATAGAGACGCTACAACTGCGATACTTTGACATGCAGCAGCACTTAAAATGTATTATTTTAGTTTATTTTATACATAATATAAAAAATAAAAATACAATGCAGTTTTTTATCTTGGCTTGTTACAATATTTTAATTAATTTTTATAATAAATATAAAAATAACAAAATACAATGCTTTTTCTTGATTACAATATAACAAAGAGAGCCTCTACAACAGCGCTTAAAATATATTTTTAAATTAATTTTATACATAATATAAAAATTAAAAAAATACAATGCGGTTTTATAATATAAAAATACAAAAGACAATGCAATTTCTTTCTCGTTACAAGATTTTAATTATTTTTTTATAATAAACATGCAATTCACAAAATAAAATATGGTTTTATTCAAAGGTCCTTTATTAGATAGTGCCCATGAGGCAAAGTATCTATTCCGTTAGATAAAATGTATCTTTTATCATCTTGATAACTTAAAGCAATTTTCGTCTGACGTATGGAATATACCTTATGCAAATATGATCGTATGCTATTTTGATCTCGTTCTATAACTACTTTATTTCGTAACGTATCGAGATAGTGATCGAAACAGATTTCCTGATCGATAATGTACTTTTTAACACCCTTAGCCTTCTTTATTATCTCACGGCCTTCTATTTTTAAAGAGTACATTTTCGATCGAAGGTCTACAAAGTGCGTTAAAATACGACCTCTAGTTTCGTCTTTCATAAGACCAATGACTTTTTTATTAATTAAAGGAATTTTATAGATGTTATCGGGATCATAAGCGCTCGTATCAAATTTTTCTAGATTCGTCTTTATACACTCTTCATAGAAATCATTGCACGTCACACTATACAAAAGGCTGTCGGTGTCCATGTAGCATAATTCGCAATTATTTGCAAATTTTGCCTTCATGAAATCGTAGTGAAAATTATATAATTCAATTTTGATAATTCTAAGATGGCCATACCTATGTAGATAGGTTTGTTGAACTCTATCTCTGTTTTGCTCAATTCGATCGCGACCAGATTTTTGTCAAAATCGTTGCCGAATGGAAATTTGGTTTGGAAATTAAAGATAGAGCACCATACCGACCGCTCCAATGAGTCACTAATTTTATGACGCGTCTTTTCCTAACATTCTCCATTGTTTTACCAAAATGGAATTGTTTGCAAATTTATATAGATTTTGTGCAAATTCCGTTTTAGCTTCCGTGCGCATTCTTGTATTTAATTCGACAAACGGTCTCAACCAAGGAGACTGACCGAATTCTAAAACCTTATGAACGCGCGTCATAACTACGCCCGCAGATAAATAAACCTGGAGATTTCTGTAATGCACAACGTAGTTGAACTTTTCGTAGAGTGCACATTAATTTTGAAAATTTCGAGCCCGGAGGCGTGTCCTGTTCTGGGCACATCGGCAACTCTTTCTGAGCGTCGTGAATGTCCGTAGGAAATTCCAAGTCGCATTCGATAATATAACCTTTATCGCTCGTAATGCTCACCGTTGTAACATTAAATTTTAATATTTCTTCAGGCATTAGCCATTTGAAATCCCCGTAAGGCAAATAGCAAGATTCGGCATGACCATAGAGATTATTAATATCTCCGTAAAATAAAAATTTATTCGGCTTGGATGGATCATACGTTTGGGGATAATATTTATTATTGATTCTACATATCGTTTTACGACTTGAGTAAGGCCCCCGAATGCCTCTTTCGATCATTAAAAACATGTCGACGTCACAAATTAGTTCTAGCCTGATTTTAGTATATAATAACATGCTAGACCACGAGTAGCTCGCCAAAGTCACAAAATTTAAGGGATCCAATTTGTATGTTTCAAGACAATTTTTCTAAAGTCTTGGAATATATCGCAAAGTAAAAGAATGTCGCATTTTAAATATAGGTCCGCGTAGTCGCCTAAATTTTGCATTTAAAAGTGCTCCATACGGTTTGCGCATGAATATATTCCGATTCTTCAATATGTGATTCATTAAGATTGCTATAAAACATTCTATAGGAGGAAGATTTTCTTCGCTTAATTTCAAAATGTCATCCAAATACTCGTAGGAAAAATACCCTTGCGCATTAGCAATTTAATGCGATCCGGGTTTAGCGAGCTAAATTCCTTTTTAAAACTTTAAAGTCATCGAAAGACAACTCGCATGCTAATTTTTCCAATGACATTGCCATAAAGCGAAAGGAATCTATGAATCTGAACGTCACATTTGCGTCGTTGTATTTTTAGAAAATGTTATGTATTTTCATTATTCAAGGGTATTATATTCATGGGGCCTTCGAAAGCGTTAGCAAGCTCTTTAATAATAAAATGAGCATCATAATTGCTCAAATTATGATAGACTACGGGAATAATTGGAAATAACCTAAAATTTAAATTACAGCTGCTATGCGCAACACCTCTTACAGAACCATTCATGTGATCGTGATCGATAACCTTTTCGTCGTCCGGCAAGAACTCGACTTCGCAAATAAAGCACGTTTTTGCCGTCGAGGCATCTATAGAGGACGTAGCAGGCTCGTTTTTAAAAATGCGCTCCCATAACATATGGCAATATGTTTTAATTGTCGCACAAACCAAGAAATGCAGTCTGTGCCCGTGTATGAACTGTAATATGAAAGAGATTCGTCATATCCACAATAAAAATAATATCCTATTGAAAACGGAATATGTTCCTGGTATTTGAAAGTGCGTTCTGATTCGGAAGCTCTTTCGGTTTTTTAATAAAGCATTCTATGTCAGAATAAACCACCATCGGCACAGGTATTTTATACTTAAAATCTTTAAATTGTAAATATTTGTTTTTTTCGGAGGGTAAAATAACACGACACTCGTTAAGTTTTTCGCATACTTGCTCGTGGGCATCGAGACGTTTGCGATCGTAAAAATAGGAGAGACATCTATCGCATACGTAAAAGTGACCCGCATGTTTAGTTAATTGACCTCTCACAAGTGAGGCTAAATTTTTTATAAGACAATAATGATATCTAATATCTAATCTTTAATATTTTTTTTTAATTCTTCCAAACTTTTTCCAACTTTATCGGCCTCGTCGCCGTCGTCGTCGTCCTCGTCGCCGTTGACGTCTTCGCCGTCGTCAGAATTAAATTTTGACGACTCGTCGACATACGCATCTTCAACAATTAACAGATTAACGTGTTTATCTCGTTTTTGGCTAGTTAATTGTACCGGTGTTACGATGTATCGAGCGCGTTTTAAAATAAGAGCAAAAACATTTACAGAAATATCATTCTGCTTTTCGAATTTCGATATATCCGATATAGGCATGGGGCTGACGAAATTTTTCATATTAAAAATTTCTGCAAAATGCGGATACGAAGTTGTGCGATTGGCATGCTTACCTGCTGTAGGCTTAATTATTCCGGCTAAAACGCTCCAATAAAAGCATGAAAAATCATTGTTTCTAATGTTTAAACAGGCCTTTTGTTTTGAATTGCGATAGGAAGAGGCATGAAACAACTCGCGTGAAACATATCATAGCATTTATTAATATTAACATTTAAAAATAATATTTCGGATAGCGTGAATCCTGACCCGTGCATTGCGTCGTTCTCTATTTTATCCAACAAGCGTGTTGCGATATTGCACGCAAACCACTCGTTAAACTTCTCTAAATTGCCGAAACAAATTAAAAAGTTGGGCGTCGAAAATACCTAGTTTGAAACTCATTTTCGTTGAGCGCGACGGAAAATTTGAAAAATCGCACGCTAACACGACATTAATTTTAAGGTTTACCGAGTGATTTTTAAAATCGTATACAATTTGGATAAAATTAGTTTTTACAATCTTCGATAAATAAATTAAGATCTTTATGTGCAACATTAATAATTTGAGCTGTTTGAATTCTCGATTTAAACGCAGACACGATCGGCTTCCAAACCAATTCAGAATGTCGAGGCGTGCTCGAGAATACATCCATTGTTTAGGAACATTCTGCCGCAGTAGTTTTTAATAGATTTTTAAATAACATTTTATATCTTTTCATATGGCATAGAAGATTTTCGAATAGATTCAGATAACTAGCCGAGAGCGAAGAAGAAGTTTGTTTCACCGTTCTTAAAATCGATTCGGTGTTGTGAATGTGTGATTTTAATATTCGAACCCAATTGCGAAATACTTTAGTTTTACGACATTTCGTTAAAATTGCGTGCACTTTTCGATACAACTGTAGCATCTGATCACAACACATCGAAACGCCCGCGTCCGCTTCGATTTTCTGTTAGTTAACATTTTTTTCGTATTTCAATGCCAACTTTCTGTATTTTGAACCGTGCAATTTTACTAATACGTTCGGCGTATCGTCTTTGGGCGATAAATCGCAGGACCATAAAATGGCTTCTAATTCAGCATGCAGTTCCCGTTTTATTCTAACAATTTGTACGAGTTTAAAAATCTCATACAAAAGGATAAGTCTATAGCATATTTTTCTGAATCTGTAATTTTTAGTTGATTTTATAGAAAATACATCTGTCGTTCTAACACATTTACTATAGACAAATAAATCGCCGATTTCATGCAAGCGCATGCGGAGGGTTTTTCTGCAAATCAACAAAGAATTAATAAATTGAGTTGAAAACACGAATTCTCTATTTTTTAAGTCCACGTATAGGCAATCGGTTCTTAGAGTTGCATAAAAGAAAATGTCACTTTCACATTTATACTGAAAATTAAACACTGTTTTTAATGGCGATACGGCAGATTGATCTACAAATCTAAACAACCTAATACCGACCGAGATGCTTTCGCTAATATTATAAAATGCCCTTCGGTCGTAATTACATAAATTAAAAGCTTTTCTTTCATACGAGACACGTCGGTGAAGCAAAACGCTATTGTGTTAGAATACGAATCTTCTAAGCACGTTAAATTGTCGAACAAATTAAATTGCATGCAAAATAGAAAAAGGGCTCGAGACCCAATCAAAAACCGTCCCGATATTTAAAGTCTTTTAAATAAGCAGGCAATTCCTTGCATGCGATTCTATAAAATTATGTGGATAATCCGCAATTAGCATATCACGATTGTAATGGGTTGCTGATCTAATTCTATATTCAATACTCATAACTTTAAAAATCAAGATGTAAAAATACTAAAATTATAAAATTAATTACCATGTATAGGTAGGTATTCTAGTGTGATGACGATACGGATGGCTTTTTTGCTCTTGCCGTTCTTGATTTTCCTTGGGAGGATCCGTGAGGGCTGATGATGATGGATCCTTTTGTTTTCGCCCATGCAGCAGAAGGAAATACTCGCTGCAGGATTAGGTTTACCTTTAAAATAAACGAATTTCGTATTAGTTTTTTAAATAAAAAATTAAAATATTAAATACTAACCAACTTCGAACGATCCTAGGTAGTGCAAACAAAGGCATTCCTGTTTATTCAGCTCTTCGATATCTTTGTCGCTAATTACGTCCGCGATTCTCTGCGGAAGGAACACAACGCATTCTTCTAATTCGACGAGAATGAGCCGAGAATTCTTCTTTGACTGAAGAGATTTGATGCTTAAAACCGGATAAGGGCGCTGTAGCTCGAGATCTTTGACTTTTACGGTCTTCTTCCTATCGATGCGGCTTACTGAATTGATTTTTTTAATTAACTCCATATTTTAATTCTAATTACGAATATAATTACATAAAGTTAAAAATATATTTACAATTATTACCTGTTTTTAATGCAAGCTGCACGATGACAAAACACGTTGCACGACTCTCAAACTTATATTTTACAAGATAAAAAGCCTTACAAGGGATCCTCTATTTATATCACTCCGAATGACGTACAATTTATTACGCATCTGAAAACCGCTCCCACATACACGATTCAGACATTAACGATAGCAATTCATTAGAATTAAATAGCATTGCCCTTGTTTTGGACAAAAAAGCTCATTCAAATTAAAACGCCATCTTTTATTATGCGGATATTGAAGTCGCATAAAATTAATGAGGCATATTTTTATTCAAAGATGTAAGTAACTAAAACATTTTCCCCGACTCGGCATCGATAAAGAATATAAAATCCCAAACGTCTATATTTCGAGGATTTATGAGCCCATATTTGTTAAAAATAATGGGTTCCTATATAATTAATGATGCAAAACGATGTGTACTGAAATTAAAACTTACTCACGAATGATGTAATCATGAAACTACAGTATTTTCTTTACGCGTTCCAAGAAGCTATCTTTTATACATACAATGTTTTAACAAAAGCGATTCCCGACTTCGATAATAAAAAATAATTATACAAACATACTCGATCATTTATATTTTAACTTCCGCTTTATATAATGAATGTATACTATACAAAATTTACGACCACTTTTTATTTCTCGGCAAAAATACGATTTCGTCATCGTATATGCTTTGGGTTCATATAATGCACACAAAATTAAGGAAGAACTTTTTTACCATTTATACCGAAACAATTACATTTAAAACGTCTTGCACGTGTCCGATGAGATAATCGCGACCCCGTTTTTTCTCTTGCCCGACGATCTGAAATCTCTGCGTTATTTTAAATACTTCATCATAATTGCCTACGAAAACATCGAGCGTAACATTTCCAAATTATTAAAAGTTTACTTGAAACGTCTTGCACGTGTGTCCGATGAGATAATCATGACCCTGTATTTGTATACGAATTAAATAGCGCACTTTCATCATCTTCTCTCGGAAGGCAAAAATACACGCACACGTCATCGATCGAACCATCTTGAGCAAAAATACGATTACGTCAGTAGTATAGCTATGGAGAAGCTGAGACAGCCCTTTTAAAGGGCTATCGCAATTTTTCTTATCGACACCTGTAATAAAAAACCCTTGCGGTTATTTACCTAGACTTATTTTCGATCGCGACCACCACCCCCGAAAACACACTCTTAAAACAAAAACACGTTCGCACCACTTGCGCGCCCTTACGATATTTCGTCTTAGACTAAAACACGCACGCCCCCTACACACCTATACACATAACGATACATACCTTTCTTTTCGAAAATAAAACAACAACAACACCGCCCCCGATCGATATCTACACACACACTTTTATCACGAGGGCGGCACGACTTCCACGTTAACATCACCGACAAACCATACATACCCTACACCCTACACGCACACACCTGCACATACATACCTCTCTTTTATATAATACGCACACCCTTTACAAGATATTTATGATCCTTTTAAAAAGGGCCGGCCAGCTTCTCCATAGCCATACTATCGTTATCCTCAAACCTAACTAATACTAACACACACACACACACCTACACATACATGACCTTCACACATACATACTTCTCTTTCCATAATACACACACCCTTTACAAGATATTTATGACCCTTTAAAAAGGGCTGTCCCAGCTTCTCCATAGTTATACTACTAGCATGCCACAGATTAGCATTAATTCGATAATTTCAAGTATACCTAATAAACTAGATGAATACATAAGAAGAAGAGGAGGAGACGTGTTGTTTGATCTACGCAACAAAGACTACAATGAACGCATCAATACCCAACAAAAACTCAACACAACAACAAAAACTGCACAGTAGACACTATAACTAACCGCACTTAAACAACTATGCCGAAGAACTAGAACGAATTACAAAAGATCCGTGGCAAGGGAGGAACTACAGCACCTCCTGATTATGTACTGTAAAACAAAGGACTACTACATAACTATACGAAATGAAACAGTATACCTAAAGGGTGTTTGTAAAAGGACACAGGTTGACCTATGGGGACTTTCGTTCGAAGTAGTTAACTAGCAAACTGAAACACCAACAGCATACTCAACCTTAAAAAAACCAGACGCCCCGGAAACAAGAAACCGGAAGAAGACACTACATTTTATTTTCCAATGCTTCACCCCAAGGTACTACTTGGCCAAAAAGCGATTTTTTTTACTTGGAAATTTTGAATTTTGCCGAACTCTTGCCGTTCTAAGCAAGGTAGGCGTCTTTAACGTACGTGACAACACCCACAGACCGGGCCTATATTTTACCTCTCTTTCAAGCGAACGCATATTTTTGTGAAAAATGCTTGCTTAACATTTTTCAAGTAGACCGTGTCCACGTTTACATAAACAACCCAAAAATACGTGATACTCGTCGTGATCGACATTCAGGGCACCTTCAACAACTTATGATCGCCTTCGCTGTTTGTTCGCTTACAGTTCTTAAAATGTCTACAACTATGTGACGTGTTTAGGAGCTACTGCCTGAGAGGTACACAACTTTGCGGTCCACTGAACTAAACATCTGCAGATTCACCAAGAAAATAATCAAGGGTTGTCTACGAGGTTCGGTGTGCGGACCGCTGTTTTGCGATATTGTGTTCGAGAATTGCTGGAGAGCCTAGAGCCGCGCAAAAGGTATGGTCTATCATAGTGTATGCGGGCGGCATCTTAATTGTTGTGAAAAGGGACTCTAGGAAACTTTTGAAGACAAAGCGACGAGCGCATTGCTCAGACTACACAACTAGAGTGCTAACAATAAACTAAAAATCGCAACAACAAATACCACATGCGCGGTTATCAAGGATACTTTTAAACGCGACTCACCCATTTTAATAGACGACAAACCAATCGCACAAGCACGAACAAACAAATACGTGGGAGTGACATTAAACGAAAAACTCACAATCACCGTAACAACGCGGCGCATGCAATGCAAACCATTACCAGATTAGCACAGCAATTTCAAAATACCACTACACAGCGTGCGTCTGTGCCTTGGCAATGTGCAGGCAACTATCGTGTCGTACGTTGCGAGTCAATGGCTACATAGAATGACAATACTAAAACCAAAACAAAGTTAACAGAACGCAAGGAGAACACCATTACGGCTGACTACTACCTACAGGACGAGTACAATTGACGCCCTATTCATGATTACCGCAATAATGCCGTTTGACCTGATAATAAGGGAGAAAGCGGCAATTTTCCACTTTTGTGAAAACCGACTAGAGAAAGCAGGAGAAATTCTACGGTTTCCGGCAAACACAAAAAGGGGATCAAGAAAGCGGTCGTTTTTGAGTGGCAATTCAGAAGGGACAACAGCACATCTGGGTGACGTATACACAAAGCGATACTTGATATAAAGCACAGGCTCAAGACCAAATACATTCAACCAAGCCACGCCTAATGTACTTTTTTGACGCACCACAAACCGTAACCAACATACATATAACAGATAAACTTAACAAATGATGACGTGTGAGCGTGGAGATGTTGGAGTGCTTTGAGTGTGAAGCCTTCCCAAACATACACAACGGAGAAAACACGTTACTAAACATACCGAAACACACATTTAAGAGCATGAATACTCGTTCGGAAAAAATCAAAAAGACTGTGCACAAACCATACCTCGAAAGACAAACACTACAGCAACGACCACACTGATAGGAACACACCACATTGACAAACATTCATTGGACATTCCAGAAGCTATCTACACCCGATTATCGTAAAACCGAACAAACAGTCAACAACACATAGCATGAACCGAAGCACACAAAATCGTCTCTAAATTAATACTAACCCTAGATGTAGGATACTTCTAAATCAGTTGTAGTATTGTAGGATATTATGCACTAACACGGAATTAACATAAAACAGAAAAGCGGATTATACAAAACATTAGACTGTTAGCAACCTAGCTAGAACAGTAGATGCGCAAATTAAAACAACATTAAATAAAATAACACACAGTAACACACCGGTTTTTGCGTGTCGACGACCGGGGACGTGCACTACGAACGCGGACGGCTCAGTCTCTGGTGTCCGGCTGCTGATGATTGAAAATGAAGTATAAGCAAGAGCAAACACTACAAAACAAAGAAGTACACCGCACGTACACGTGCATACACGCATGTTCACACTTACACAACACACACACACAGACACACACACACACAACGCACACACATACACACACAAATACTTAGGGACGATGCAACAAAAATTTCCTGTTTTCGGGCACCGAAAGCCCAGGACATGCATTACAAATGCGAACAGCTTAGTCTTTGATTTCCGGCTGCCAATAGTTGAGAATAAGTAAAAAGCAAGCACAAACACAACACCATAAAAACACACTCGCACACACGCACAAGTACCAACCCGCGCGCGCGCACAACCCACACACGCACGCACACACGTACGTGCGCACACACACACACTCACAATACACAAAAAGAAATTGTATCAATTCAAACACCAAGACTCAAAACTTAACGCCGACATTGTTTTAACTGGGTCAGCCATGTTTAAATTGTCAGGCAGCGAGCAAAAAAAGCTGGTTAAAAAATATAGAAAGTTATTAGTGTTTATCTGATATTTATACGTTGCTGAAATATTGACTGCCTCTTAGTACAGGTACAATCTACAATTTTTAAAAATTTCTACAAAATTACCAATGTCTACTGGTTTCTATTTATATATGGCGGCAAACATATTTAGAGAATATAAAAGCAAGATAATTCTTTGAGCAAATCTCTAGCGCAAGCTAAGACAACTTCTTCCAATGAAAGAATATCTATTAGACTTTTTCCAATTCTATTAAGGATGCACTAGGCAGGATTAATAGCGTTTCAGGAAATACCACATATTTGTCAACACAAATTTTTCTTGCTTTAGATAAAGAATAAAATGCCAACTTGTAACGCTAGTACGTTATTTAAGCAAACATTAGTTAATGGCAAAAAAATGTATTAATTTCAGTTAGTTAAATAAGCCGAAAATTTAAAGAAGCTTTTCTAGTTTACTTTACTAACGTGGCTATTTCGTTATAATATTACAGTAGGACACAGAGATATATAGGAGGGCGCCTAATGTGTATTAAATACAACCAGTGGACCGGACCATACACTCTTCGTATTAATTCAGAAAATATCAACAGATTTCAGTAAATAATCAACTTAGGAAAGCGTATTTGTAAACATTCAAGCAAATTCAAAGAAACTGAAACCATAGTAAATTACCCCAATATAAATAAGGTCATCGACTTACAGTCATAAAAATTGAGTTACGAACATACACAATCACACCGTTTTTAAAAGTATGAGAACCAGATGATCGTAAATAAATAGAAAGACATTGAACTCAACATTAAGGCCGCTTTAGACGCACCGTCAATGTGAACTAGCAAAATCGGGCAATTCTTTGAAACATAACCTACAAATACTGACAGCTTAAAATAGGAGGACATTTATGTTCAGTAATTCGAAGCAACCATTGCCGAGCGAGTTAAAAGTTAAGTAACTCAAGTGACGGTAGTTAAAACTATGAATTGTTAGAGGAACAAGTAACCAAACGTAAACGTTAACACGGATTTAAAAATTATTGTTTCAAGTGAAGGTGATTCTGCAACATAAGGTTGGATTATTGGATTACTTACAACTCTTTTTACCCTGCACTGTAAGGTAGCTTGGGCATTGTACAAGTTCAACAAATCTATGTCATTGAATATTTGCTTTGTACCTGCTCCACATTTTAATAATATGCAGTATAAAACTAATTTGTATTAAAAGAACCTTTTGCGTTAACGCATTCTTGGTTAAAGCGTATCGTAAACAGGAAATTCTTGTATGTACAAGCACTACCATTATATCTGCATAATTTATATATATCTACTAATTTTTTTGTTTTCTTGTGTTTGTTATATACTGTGATATTCATGTTTGGATAAGATAGGTTATGTGAACCAAATGGAATTTTTTTACTACTTGTGTTTATTTTAAATTAGTAACTGATAAAAGTGTACACAAGGCTCCATCAACCTATGTTGTAGAAAGAACCATTAAAATTCTCTTATAACACCCATCCTCTAGGGAGACTGAAATCTAGATGGGTGGGTTGGCGCTTAATGGCTTTTTATTAGACAGAAAGTTCAAAAACCTTACTTGATAGGTGAAAGAATATTTAATGAAAGTGGCGCAATTTGTATGCCCCTAAAAATATTTGCATAACGCTTCTCTACTGAAAACTAGCTGATGTACTATTTACTGTTACGTCATTTTTGTAAAGTAAAATTAATTTAAGTAATTAGTGTCAGTTTAGCATGTAACTAACTGTTCTTGGATGGGATTATAAAGCACTTTATTTTTATGGGAAGAATTTCGTAATTTTTTTGCTAGTGTATCTCTATTTCTAAGCTAGTTTCTAAACTAATTGCTAATTCCAAGAACCAGTTATGCTTTGTATACATCTCTCGAAATTTGTATGTATTATTGTCAAACTTTCTAATTTTGGAAAATAAAATTTAATATAGAAATTTTACAGAAAATTGGAACAAGTGTTCTAGCTACTTTTCTACTCAGTTTACGTTGGCAGCTGTTTGCAGGTAACTGATTTCTTTACCAATCGATTTATATTTTTTTATACTAGTTTCTGGGTATGCGTGCATGCTATTGTATTATCATCATTGTCTTCAGTTTTGGAACTGCTTAGACGCGTACCCTCACTGTTCTCTATTCTGAACTAACTTTCATATTTCCCTGCAATTTTCACAGTCTGCATTTTTCACTATTTGCGTGCGAAAGTCTGATCAGAGTATACCTCTACCTCTTTTTTCCTATCTCTGCTTATAATATATCCCCAAAAATGCCTCTGAACGTACCCTGCTCTTCTATGTCTCCTTTTTTTTTTTGTTTTCCACGGATATCTTTATTCCTCTACTATTTCTAAGACCTATTTGTTATTTACTTTGTCTGTCCATGCTACCATCCTCATACATCTTACGCACAACATTCCAGAAGGCTTCTATCCCTTTCTGTCTGCTTTTTCTACTGCCACTATTTTATAAACGTACTGTGCTGTGCTCCACACATATGATTTGAACAATTTTTTTCTTGTTTCTATGTTTGTTGTCTTTGAACATAGCTGCCGTTTTTTCTTGCTTGATGCAATTCGGTCACCTTCTATTGTTTTACCACATATACCCCATTTCCCCGATATTCAGTGGTATGTGAAGGAAGAGACGGCTCCGTGATGTAGTTGGTGCGCTTGTAACTACTATGCCCAAGGTCCGGGGTTGAAATCTCGACACCGTCCGCTTGAAAAATGTTAGACGAAAAGTTTTCACAAAAATACGACCTCGTTCGCATGAAAGGTAAAATGGAGGTTCCGTGTGAGTGTTGTCACGCACGTTAAAGATCCCTACCTTGCTTGCAACAGCAAGGATTCGGCAACATAAAAAATTTTTAGGTAAATAAAACTCACTTACTGGCCAATGTAATACCTTCGAGTGGGGCATTGGAAAAAATCAAATGTTGGGTATGTGAAGGAGGCAAGCAGTTTTCGGCTGCCAAGTTCCCCCAGCACTTGAACATTTGTCAAATTAATAGTTTTTTTAATATATCCTTTCGCACAATCAACATTAGTTGAAAATATTTCACAACCAACACCTGTAGTTGTTTATAATAAACATCAGATTTAAGTGCACTTATTTTTTCGTCATTAGGTATTCCGTCATGAAACTGGTTGGCGGCGTACCTTCACTTATTTATGTTCTGAGCTAGCTTAAACAGTTCCCTGAAATTCCCAGAACAGCCTATATACAGCTCAAATTCCCTTCTATTGTTTACTAATTATATGTCCTATTTCACCAAGATTCAGTGGTATATGAAGGCTGGACGGCTCCCTGGCGTAGTTGGTATACGTGTGATTATTACGCCCAAGGTCCTGGGTTCGAATCCCGACACGGTCCGCTTGAGAATTGTTAGGCAAGCATTTTTCACAAAAGTTCGCCCCCCTTCGGATGAGAGGTAAAATGGAGGTCCAGTGTGTGAGTGTTGTTACGCACGTTAAAGATCTCTACCTTGCTTGGAACAGCAAGGGTTCGACAAAATTTTAAATTTTTCAGGTAAAAAAAACTCACTTCCTGGTCAATGTAGTACCTTTGGGTGGAGCATTGGAAAATCACATGTAGGGTACGTGAAGGGGGTTAAGCGGCTTGTGGCTGTCGAGGATTCCCCAACACTAGACATTTGCCGTATTAGTAGTTTTCCAGTAAATCTTTTAGCATAATTAACGTTGGTTGAATATGTTACAAGATCAATACCTGTAGTTGTTTGTAATACGCATCATGTTTAAATACAGTTCTTTTTTCGTCATTAGTTTTCCAACTTGGAACTCGTTCGATTCATAATTTCTATTCTGAGCTAGCCCACACATTTCCTTGAAATTCTCACATCGTATATCTTTCATTATCTGTATAATAGTCTAACCTAGGTCTACCTCTACTTCTCTTTTTTCCTATCTCTGCATCTAATATATTCCGCACTATTCCCTCATGCCTCTGTATGTTGTCTATGATCCTATCTCTCCTATTTTTTTACGGTTGTCCACATATTTCTTTTTTCCCTTACCATTTCTACTACCTCTTTGTTCTTAACTTTGTCTGTCCACAATATCTTCATCATACGGGTACCGGCAAAGTAGCTGTTAGTTAAGAGCACCCCGGTACGCGAGAGGGTTTGATATGAGTAGGACTATATGATAGGGAAAAAGAGTAAAATACAAGATTGAACTCGCCGTGTATTAATCTTCAGCTCACTGGATGGTTTTTTCAGTGCACGTATATAAGTTTATAACGTCAAGCACTAACACTCGCGTAAAGGCCAGGCCGAAAAGTCAAGGAAATGAGGAATAATAGAAGAGGAATATATTAGAGTTTGACCGTTCACGTTAACCGTGCTGTCCGAGGGCGTTCATTTTTACTTACTTTCTAGTGTTCGCGTGCGCACACTCGAGGTAATCACGAACGAGAGTTTATACCCGACGCGGCAAATATGAAAGTGACATACGGCGCGTACAATACTTCTGTAACACCATATTTCAATGGCTTCTGCCTGTTTCTTTTCCGCTTCTCCTACTGCCCAGACTTAACAGCTATACAGTTCTGTGCTCCACACATATATTTTAAGCAATCTTTTCCTTGTTTCTATGGTTGTTGTCTTTGAACACAGTAGTTTCTTTTTCTTGTTAAATGTAGCACGGCCTTGTGCTAATCTTTGTTTTGTATCTTTTGTGCTTTTCCCATCTTGCGTTATTTGGCTTCCTAGTGTAACGTGCACTTTGCGGCGGTAGAATGACTATCACTGTATATATCTTATTTTGTACGTTTTGGGTAATAATTTAGTATTACATGATAACCGATATCACCCAGGATCAAGCGCTAAGAATTAATTACACTTTTCCCAGTAGGTGTTGATTAAATTTTTGAACTTGAATCTTATCATCGAACAGCGATATTATTCAAGGTGTCGTTCGATTTGATACACTTTTGTAAATTGGTATTTGACCTACTCGTTTCGTTATTAAAGGGGTAGTGTGTGCTAAAATATTCCCTAGCTGCATTTGCAGGATTTTGTATTTTCTACATTTAACAAAGCGTTGATTTTCTGGAGTTGCAAGTAGTGTGTACTTGTATAAGTTATTGCCACTTCGGTTCAAGTTTTTGAAATTTACAGGTTGTCAGTTTACATTGTTCGTAAGTAGAGCTGCATCTATAATTATTGTTCTAACATGTACCTTTAAAAGTTCCTTAAGATTGTGACCCATTAAAAAATAGCGTTGCTGCAAAAATATTATTAATCCTTTACGCTTTCGCGTTGAAGGTTTAGTAAAATAATTGCTTGAGCAATATTTAACTTTATGTTTGTAGGGTTTGTAGGGTTATGTTTTGGTGCCCGTTGTTCACTTTACTTGTTGTGTTCAAGTGTTATTGAACCTGAATGTTATTCTGTGGTTTATTATTCCACGGGACATTTATCTGTACATTTGCAGTGTACTCCGTTTGCTTACCTTGGTAGGTTTTGCTGCACAAACTCTATGATAATAATGTATCCTTTTTAATGTAAGTAGCCTGGGAAGTTTCAGAGAGACTACAAGCAATATCTCTTACGGACTTAATTGCCTACTTTGCCAGAGTTAAGTCTCAAATATAAATATTATGTTAAGTTTCACAATATCACTACGAAAGCAGTTGAAAGCGCCTAGTAAGGTGAACTTACTTATATCCAAGGTGTTGTTTTGCGCAATCCAACCCCCATTACTGGTTAACTATTTACGCAACTGATACATTAATAAGTTGCAGGTACAATCAACTATTTCCCAGTGTATACGAGGGACGCTATTTATGTATTAAGAATAGAAGAAATCAACAAATGAATTTGATGAAAAACACTTTTATTCCTTTTCAAACTAATTGCCTTTAAGATCTATACACTTTTGCATGCGATTGAACCACCCTTCAAAGCACTTTGTCCGATCAGAAGATGTTAGGTCTAAAACATGCGTTTTGAAGGCCTCAACCGCTTCTTCGAGCGATGAAAATCGTTGTCCACGTAGTTTATCTTTAATTACTGGAAACAAGAAGTCATTGGGTACCAGGTCGGGGATGACCCATCAATTCGAATTTTTGTGTGTCCAAATACTCGTTTGTTGCATGTGATGTGCGTGAGCTCGCATTGTCATGATGCAAAATAATTCGTCGTTTTGGGTTGGGTTTTTCTCAATTTATCGAAAAGTTCAGGCAAACAAATGGTCATATACCACGCTAATTTAACGGTCTTATAATCTTCGAGAGCCACAGTTGCCACAGAACCGGTTTTCGTGAAGAAAACGCCACCATTTGCTTTCTAACACATCGAGAACGAACAACTTTTGTTGGCTTTGCCACACATTAAAACAACCCAAACTGCCGACTGGCCTTATCTTTCTGGCTCATGCGCATAAATCCAATACTTGTCACCTGTGACGATGTTGTATACCGCTTTGGATGCACCACAGTTGTATTTTGAAATCATTTTACGGCACCAATCGACACCAGCTTTTTTTTGAGTATCTGTCAACAAATGTGCAATCCAACGCTCACACAGCTTCCGAACACAAAAATGTTCGTGCAAAATCTTATGTATGCTGGTCATACTAATGCTTAAACATCTCTCAATTTCTTGATATGTCACATGACGAACTTCTTCCATTAGTTTTCGCACATCATCGATATTTTCCGGCACAACGACCGATTTTGGACGATCCTCTTTAACTTCGGCGGTGTGCAAACTACGTCCACGTTTGAATTCAGTGTACCAGCGATATACAGTGGCTGTGGGTGGCACTTTATCGCCAAAAGTTGAATTCAGAATTGATGAATTATTCTTGAGTTAGATCACGTCAAAAGTTATAATAAATCATAGCTAGAAAATTTTCAGGAGTTAATTCCATATTTTGGTTGAAATAAAATTTTAAACACTGCGAAAAACACAAATAGTGCTCGCACATCACAACGCTCTGAGTACCTATAAACTCAAAAATGTCAAACTTTACGGTGGCAATTTCAGATTTCACCTGGCAATACCAGTGTTGCTAGTTCTCGATACATAATCAGTGTCCCTCGTATACACTACTGATATTCTTGCTTTACCTCTCATTGTTACTGTATGTTGGTCATTATAAATATATGTAAAGTGTGTCCTTGTAACAGTATTTCTCATAGATTCGTAACCTGGATCCTGAACTGGCCAATTAGGCAGGTAATGTTGGCGCTTTACAAATAATACTTAGTACCATCTCGTTTTCAGACCACGGTCCCTTGTACGTTTGACTAGCCGCGGTGCAGGTTTACAGCGTTTCATGAAGCTCCAGAGCTTGGTGCATTTACTTAGGGCACCGAACCCAAGGTAAACGTGACAGATTTCACGTCTCACTATGTAGCAGAAATCCTAAACCCATTGTAAGTTCTCGTTACCTATTTGTATTCTTATTTTTGATCAATTTTCCCCTCTTTTGCATACTAGAACTTTAGTTTTAGCTTTGTTAATTTTTATACCGTATCTCTCTGTTAGAACTGTTTCCATTTCATTGAGAGCAGCTTCTTACTCTTCTTTGCTAGATGCTAATACCGCTATATCATCTGCAAATCTAAGCATATCAACCTTTTGTTCCTGCATAGTAATTCCAAATGTTTTCCTGTATTAGACAGTATTCAATTGCTTCTTCAAGGTACAAGTTAAAAATTTATGGGGATACCGCACATCCCGGTCTCATCCCTTTCCTAATATTTACTTTTCTACTTTCCTGCTCTAATTCTACTACTGCTCTTTGCCCTTTATATAAGCTATGTACTATCCATCTACCCCTAAAACTCATTCCAATCATTCTGAGTATTTCGGACATTTTTTTCCATTTTACATTGTCGAATGCTTTTTCCAGATCTACAAACCTTATATACACGTTTTCCACCTTTTGTATTGTTTTCTCCATTATCACCCTCCGAGTTAAAATAGTCTCCCGTGTTCCCCTGTTTCACCTAAACCCAAATTGATCTTCTAGTATTTTTTCAGCTCGTTTATCCATTCGTCTTTGTGCAATTCTGGTTAATAGTTTTCAAAGGTGTTCAAACTTATTGTTCGAAAATTTTCACATCTATCCGTTCCTTTCCTTTTTTTGATATAGTTATTATGAAGTTACGTTTGAAATCCTTCGGTATCTAGCCGGTCTCATACATATAGCTTACAAGTTAGAAGAGACGTTCTGTTACTGCTTGTCCAGCGGTTTTTAGAGTTTCTGTTTGAACCTTATCTGTACCCGGCGCCTTATCATTTTTTCATACCCTTTAATGCTAATTTGAACTTGAAGTATAGGATATCTCAAGTTATGATTTTCAATATCTGATTCTTGTTTTAATGCTGTTAGTTCTTCTCCTGCATAATAATTACCTACATATTCATGCCATCTAACCACTTTCTCTACATTTTCTATAATGACGATTTCCTCCCGCGTCCATTGTACTTTTCCTATGTGGTTTTATATTCCTAAAATTAATTCTAATTGGTTTGTATGCTTCGTCTGTCTTTCCTATTTTCATCTTAGTTTGTACTTCGTTGCACTTTTCATCAATCCATTGTTCTTTAGCTTTCCTGCATTTGCAAATAATTTCCCATTTGATGGCTTTGTATCTCTGTTTTCCAGTTTCGTCTGACTATTTTTGTATTTTCGCCTTTCTCTTATTAAATTCAGGATATCCTTTGTTATCCATGGTTTCTAATATTCTTTTTGTGTATACCCCAGAATATCTCTGGCCGCCATCTCTAGGCTGAATTTAATGTTATTCCATTCTGTTTCTACTTCCTTAGTATCAGAAATTTTCCCCGGTATCTCAGCAATTCATTTGAGTTTTTTCAAATCTTTCGTGATATCTTTATCTTATAGTTTCTCAGAGTCAAAGTGCCTTTTTCCGTTTTTTTTTTCAAATTTTTAAATTTAGGAGCTGCCTTCACAATTACGATGTTGTGGTCAGTGATTATTTCTGCTTCTGGGTAGCTTCTACAGTCTTTTACTTGATTCCTAAAACGTTGTCTAACAAGAATGTAATCTATTTGATATCTTCTTGTATCTCCTGGCATCTTTCACGTGTATCGCCTTCTAGCATATTGTTGAAATAATGTGTTTGTAATGGTTAAATTGTTGTTAACGCAAAATTTTACCAGCCTATTTCCCCTGACATTTCTAGTTCTTACGCCAAATAAACCTACTACCGCTTCTTCCCTACCCTCATCTACCACTGCATTAAAATCCACCGTAATTATTAAATTTTTATGTCCTTTTACGTATCTTAGTATGTCTTTGATATCTTTGTAGATTGCCTCTACCACTTCCTCACCGTAGCTAGAGGTGGGCATGTATACTTGTATTATTACTATATTTACAGGTTTAGATTCTAATATAACCATGAGTACTCTTTCGTTCTTTTGTAAGTAGTTTTCTACACGTCGTCCTTTTTTCGCATAACTATTCCCTATTACTATTACCCTGAAGTCTCCGCTCCAAAAATCCCCTGCTCTGTCCAGCGAACTTCGCTGATCCTTACTATGCCTAGTGCTAACCTACGCATTTCAATTTTCAGGTTCTCTAGCTAACCTATTTACTTCATATTTCTGACATTCCCCGCTCCGACTCGCAGAATGTTCACGACTCCTTTTTTATACATTCGGATCACATCCCCCGATATAGTCTCCTCCCGAAGATCCGAATGGGGAACTATTTTACCTCCGGAATATTTTACCCCAGAGGATACTATCATCTTTAATAACAATTTATGTACGCTGTGTACTTGGAAGGTAATGTGGTGGTTTCCCGTTGCCTTCCACATCGCAGTAGTGTGTCTTAGAATGCCATACCAACCCCTATCGTCTCTGTCACTCTAAGTACCGAAAAAGCTGCTGCCCTCTTTCTGGGACCTGTCTTAGTCTGGTTCCTCACTAAAGACCCACTAATTTGTATAAGCCTATAGTTCGGCTCTTTAGTTCACTCTATCACGCAAGCCATTCTACCCGTTCTAGTATTTTAGACTCTCTTCAAGATGCAGGTCCGTTCAGAATGGGCTATTGTATTACATAAATAAATTGGAGAAATAGGCAAATATAATATACTAAGTCTTCGTAACTGCATGATAACAATGCAACTTGAATCTTCATGTAAAAACAAAGGAATGGTGCATCATTTTCAAATGTACTTTTAAATTTGGGTAATATTTAAGCAACTAAATTTTTTAACTTTAGTACAGCCTTCTCCAGTATGAATGTTAAAATCTTAAAAAATAGTCTAATTGTTGAGAAACTACATCCCCGAATATTTAAATAAAAGTAATAGCAAGCTTTAATATTATGATCATGTACCTCATGTATAAATAAAATGATATACAATCTCTTTTACATCACCACGCGATGAAGTTACATGAATGCGAAATGTGTTTTAATATTGAATATGAGTTAACCACGACCTTCGGCTCCCTTCTGTGTATCTAAAGAGCCTAATTTCGCATTGATTGTTTCTGAAATAAACTTTACTTAACTAATTGTTAATTCCTAACTGCAGTCGCCATAAATGCTAATTAAAAGGATAACCCTGTCTATCTCAAGACTGCATTCGACTATATGTAGTATTCAGATTCATATACGCTGTAGATGAAAAATAAAACTTTAGTAAATCTCTTTGGATATGATTGTAAAGCACTTCGTTTTTATGGCAGACGCAATCGGAATAAATTTTTAGCGTCGGGAGTTCTACAAGCTTCATACCACCATGGCCGGTTAATGATATTCATAAATGCATTTCATCCCTAAGCTGTATTGTGCTCTGCAATTCATTGCTCAAACATCAATGTTGCACTTAACATTGTAACAAATAGTTTTGTATTGAAGTAGCTTAGTGCAACGACCAGTGAAGACACTTTTCTTCTACATGGAATATTTAAATATCTTTGGAAATAACACTAAAGAATGCCTGCCATCTTCATCCAATGACTTTCAATTAAGAAAAACATTTCTGCCTTAAACGAATACTTCTGTAAAACTAATTTGTGTTAAACCGCAAGTGAAGTTTATTCTATTTTGCTAGTTAGTTTATATAGGTAATGTGTACATTGCCTTCAAACGTTTCAGTCTACAGAATATGTATCCCTTTTGCGTTCCTTTGTATTCTGTAAACTTTATAGCTATACGAGCAACATTGCTATATAAAATTAGTCGAGAATGAATCTTGGCGGTGCTTTCAACAACTTGTAAAAACCACCTCCTCTCGTTTGTTACGCATCCTGATTGGTAGAAAACATCATGTGGCCGTTCCAGGAACCGTAGTAATTATATTCAAATTTCTTTCACACGATAAAATGCTATCCTTCCTAAAACTTCTCCGGGGGAACACCTAGACCAGATTTACTATGCGTAATACCATAAATAATATCTATACAAAACTGTGGAGCGGTTTTTGGTTCATAATACTCTTCTGTTATTATTGAAATCGGTTGTCGTCTCATTTTGCAACATCTCAGTAGCTTTAATATCCTACTTATTCTTCACCTTTAGACATATCAGAATCTCAAAAACGGAGAAGAATTTATACTACTCCGATACGCAGAGTTAACAACCCATATGAGCATACCATTTCGTAGCGTCCCCCAACTTAACTTTAAAATAATTGGAATAATAATTCTGTTAGTCTTCTCTACCTCACTGTTACCTATTGATAGTTGCGTAGTAATAATTTTATATATGCTAGATAGAGCAAAACAAGTAACAAAATAAGTAATTTCAATTTGCAACCTTAATTCATCTTCCGAATTTTACCGAATATAATTTCGAATCGTTTTATTAAAGAAAGATATGTTTGCTGGTGGCTTCGTAAAGATTGCAAGAGGTGTTATGTAAACTTGAGAAGGTACAGCTAATCTTTGAATAATTAGATATTTACCCTGATTAGTGAGATTAGTCCTATGACGTTGGTGAATTTTACTCATAGGAAAGTTGGTTCCTTAAGTAGTGACACCTTCTAATGGAAAGACATGCTAATTGAAAAACATTCCACCTATTAAGGAGGTTTTGGAGTTTGCAGCAGGATTTGATTAAAACGTTTAGATTAAATCCAGGAGATGATTGATTTTAGTTGTTTTCGAGGTATCCACCTTATATTACTCCTTAAGAATTTATTACTACAAATCTTGAAACTACTACCTAGAGTCGCCCTCAATCGATGACCTTTTTTAACTGCATAAACTTATAAACGCACCTGCAGTACTTTTCTGTTATTAACCTTTAGGACATTAAAAAGTAACCTTGTTCGCTGAAAACGACGTTTTCCATAAAAATAAGTATTTTTAATACAGTTGGCACTTGCATAAAAAGTTTTGTATGTACTTGTGCTTAAATCTTAATTGTGCAATAGAGTAGGGTTTAATACATTTGCGTTTTCACAACTGATGTAAACGTATAAGTTTCTGGCCCTGATATAGTAAAAGATATTGTCATTACCTGGAGGCGTGATTAATATGTTGGTAATTTAGCATTCTATTTTAGGTACCTCTTTTTTCAACTATTAGTTTTAACCAATTGTATTAGTGTCATAATTTCTCTTGTGAAGTTAAGTCAGAATCACATTTCTGATTTTTGGATTTGGTATTTTCTTGTTATTCCTTCTGGAGTTTTTCCTTTAAAATCACCGTATTTTGAGATTAGGTGACGTTCAATATAATTTCTGATTGAGACTGATATTTGCCATACAATAGTATTCCGTGATCCTCATCGAACACTTATACTACCCATCCCACTGAATTAGTTGGCAGCCATGTTGTAGCGTTGCTAGGTTTACTTCTGACTAGAACAATTACATTGGAATATAAGCGAGGCGTTGCTACACAAAAGATAACTGATAGACCCTGCGGACGATGAAATTTATTAACAGGTACCAAAGTTTTGCATTTAAGAGTTATTTAGATTAAAATAGGTACATTCGAGATGTTATTTGCATAATATTTTGTATGTTTTCAAAATAACTGGTGCAATTGGATAAGGTATAGTTATTTGTTATGGGGTTTCAAAGTTTAGTTCTGATGAAAACTTTGATTACAAAATTAGTTCTAATTTCTAGCTTTGCTAGTCGTGATATGAAATAAATTAGTGGCACATACATACTATTTATATAAATTGCTCCATGTGATATAAACTAACTGCAATACTTCATATAAATTAATACTCAGTGCTACAATAGAGCATCGATAGGTATTAAGAAGATGGCATCGTAGTTTTAAGAAGATAATACTTCTACTGTTAGCGATTAGCTGAAAATAAATTGTTATGAATGCTTTTAGGATTTCATTTTAGCTAAGAGTTGTTGAAAAAACTTGTATAATTAGTTACAAATATAGAAGTGTTGTTTATTCAAAAAGATGTTATCGTTACAATGTTGTAAAGTAGTGGGGTTATAGTGGAAAGGTCACTCGAACGAGTTATATTTGCATGCCTGTAATGCGCAGTCAAAAACAGAAAATGGACCGCGAAATTTTCTCATTCGTGAACGTCCCAAAGTAATGTGTACAAGATCACACAGAGAAACAGAACCAAAATCTTGCGGGCCTGGCAGCGAAGTTAAAAGAACATTCCACGACATTAAATAAAAGTGCGGAAAAGTGAACCATACCGCAACGGAATTAGAAGAAAGTTACACAAATTTACAGAAAGATTAAATCAAAATGTGAAAGCCCTTGAGCAATTGAAAGATGAGCTTATAAAGGAAAATAGTATATCTGCGGAAAAACCTGAGGCATGCTTTTAGAGAACCTGCGAACACCGGTAGCTAAATTTTCCGGCGGTTTGTAGCAAGACACAAAGCTTTAGAATAATTTATTAGAAAGCTCGCAAGAACTAGAAGCAAGATCTTCAGAAAAATTCTTAGTAAACCTGCATAAAATGGAAAAAGATGTACTGAGGATGGAAAAACGAACTAATTCCCTAACAGCGCAAGCATCAAGGCCTTCAATACCGGTGATACACTAGCAATCTGCAGAATTAAAAAAAATTGGGGAATAAGAGCCGACATCTAAATTTGGTGTAAAAAACCCATATTTGATGAAAAGTTATCTTGACAGACATATTTCAGGCAAATCGAGGCTACCGTGAGAGCTATCGACTCGAACGATGGTAAAAGGCCAACCGCGTTAATTGTTGCGTTACTTAGGTGAGTCCTTAAACATTCTGCAAACCATACCAGATCATGACCAGAGAAGCTACAGGGCCCTAACATCAAGGCTAGAAATAAAGTACGACAAATTTTACCTGCAACAAATGAAGAACCGTTACTAAAAGACCAACAAACGTGTGCACGAGTTTGAAGCAGATATAGCTCTCTTAGTAAACTTAGCATACCCAACATTACCGGATAAGTTCTTAAAACAGCTGACAGTACAGATCTTTGTTAACGGTATAATTGACAGAGAGATACAGCAAGCACTGCGGCTAGATTAATCAAGGACCCTTTACGATGCGCTAGTTCATGCTTTGGAATTTGAAGAGACATAGGAGCTACAAGGACAAGTACTAATCCCGATGTAGTGGCGTTATCTTGGGAATGGGTACCTTGAAGAAGTATGGATTCGATGTAAATATGAAACAAGATGTCTTGGGAGTCGAGAATAAAGAAATTGTCGTTTTGTGAAGCAGACGACGTGTTTATACCTAGTTGGTCTGACGGACGACGTTATCCTACATGGAAGGACACAAGGTGTACTAATGGGACGTTTGGATGGTGCTCTCCAAGATAATGTTTTGCGCGCTATCTGTAGTATAGTTGAAAATTGAGAGACTACGAATCCTTCATGCAAATTCATTGAATAAACAGGCTTTCAAAATTTCAAATAAAATCATGCGTTTTTGCATAAACGATTAACCGAAGTTAAATAAATCGCCTACGATGTCATTGATATTTGAAATTATTATCGTTGTGTTTCGTACCCTATTCTAGCTCTATTTTATATATCATTTAAACTTTCCGTTTATACGGCTTAAACATTTATCTTGTTCATCAAGTAGCAACAAAGCCGTAAGAAGGGTTTAGAATTTATAGAAATAGAAAAGTTTATAGAGAGTCAAAGCCAGAGAGCTAGTTGTATAAACCCGCTGTTATTTATAGGAAGAAATATCGGCGTCATAAGCCGGCGCTTTTGGTTTTTTTCAGATTTACTCAGAATCCATAAGTGTTAATTGTAAAAATCCAAGAATTTTCTAGTCTTATCTTAAATAGTTGCCTCGTCTAAATCTACGTTCGAACGTACTTTCTTCCACCAATAAATAATTTAATTGGAATTTAAATTGTGATATTATGTCGAACTTCTAACAAAGTATAAACTCGAATGTATGAATGTCTCGATTAAATTATTTTGCGAAAGTTTGTGTGTTCTTTAAGAGGCTGTCGACTTCCTAAATTCTAGGAATTTTAAATACTGAAATTTCTAAAGTTTTGGTAACGTTGATTAGCGTTATAAACAAATAATAATCATGCACACGGACTTTTGTGTTGCTGCAAATCTTTATGCTAATTTTTCTATCGGCATTCCTTCACAAAATGTACAAATATCCTGCTTAAAGTGCCGAATGTTCAATGTACTTATCTAATTGACAAGTATTGTAAAAAATTTTGGTTCTTAGACTTTTAGAAGTATACAAGCGTTCAATTACGATTTTCAAATTGGATGTGAAGTTTAAAATGATTGGGCAATTGGTTCACTTTTATCTCCACAAGTAAAGTATCTATCTATTTGAAATATAGTTGAATTCCAGATTTTGATGCAATTCATAACCTTAATTAGTAATAACACGATAGTGTTCTGAGGTTTTTGTTTTTATACAAGTTAGCCATAGACTTTTTTTAAGAATTTTTTGAAAAGGTTGGCTCAAAATAGATATTCTCTGCCTATTAGGTAGGCTTAAGCCAATTCAGCTAGCCCTCATATTGAGCGAAACGCAATCCCTTAAATTAAATTGATCAATATTGAGATGGTTTAAATGCTGATTATATTATTCTCAGGGGCTCGGTGTCACGACTAATATTAGCATATGTGAATAAAACAGTACTAGAATGAAATTATTTATTAAAATAATTATATTGCACTCACGAATCACACACTGGCTAAAAAATGAAATAACCACTATAACAACTGTATGTATATGGCGAAGTCACTCAAAAAATGCGATTAATATAAAAACCGAAGTTAATGTATCAATTAAAATTGAATCGTGCGAAGGCGAAACAGATTGACATGCTATCCTAAACGCGACCATTTCTCAACTGACACTCTACGTGCCCCTTCACTGTGCTAAATTTTGAATCACTACAAAAACCCCTTACATAATCGAGTATAACATAATAGGATTTAAATATTAGTAGAAATAGGAATACATGCGTGCATATAAAAAATAAATATGACGTAAGATAAGTATTGCCATCAACCTAACCTGGCCAGGCTATACCACGCCTAACGATTAAAAAAAATAAAGGCGTAGCTAAAAGTATAACGTATCAAGGTCGATAATAAAATCAGAACAAAAAATTTCTAAAACTTCGCCACTGACAGACTTGGTAGCCTTTGTATTCCTTGGGATTGATCACCCTGTGCACGACAATTTGCTGCCTTGCGAGTTCACGAAATATGTACTAGTTCGGTCCTAGTGTAACACACTAAAGACCCTCGTGTAGCAAGAACAATTTTTTATATGTTTATGTTCCGTCGACGATGTAAAATGTGTTTTAACCATAACTCATCCTCTTTACGAAAAATGACAGAACGGATTTTTGCGTTAAGGCCGTTAGCCTTGCGCTGCGACCTGGAGCTTGCCTTTCATAGACTAGTTGCCAAGTAGTTTATCTCAGCGGTTTAGCCGTAGAGATCGTGGAAAATCCACACATTTCTCTATAGGGTTAGTGTTTTGTAGGCCCGTCTTTAAGTATTGCGCCGTATCCGGTGCTAGCTTTAGACAGCCTTCTACAAAACCTAGCGCATTCGACCATGCGGTATGCTTCTCATGACAATATATTCGCAATAATCGCCCTACTTCCTTATTGTATCGATCGCTAAGGTTTTCCTGCGGAAAGTACACTAATGTATATTTTACTTTTATTAATACAGCTCCCAATTTTCCTCCCATACTTTATTTATAAATTGAGTGATGTTGTCGGTCAAAATGCAATCCGGTTTCTGAATCTCTGGTGTGTAATTAGTAAAAATTCTACGCGAAATCGCTATAATGGTAGTTCGTCTTAAAACGTATAACACCAAATTTTTAGTGAACGCATAAACTACTACGCAAAATGGGTCACGACACCCCTACTTACCGGTAACGGGACCATTAGATCTAAACATACAAGTTGTCGTCATGTGGTGGCTATAGTGGTGTTAAATACGCGTTTAGTCGCTGCTGAGATCTTTGTATTTTGGCATATGTTACAACTGGTCACAATGCGCCGTACATCAAAGGCTTTACATCAAAGGCTAATAATAAACTATTGTACATGCCAAAAACCCCTTTCCACTTTCGTTTGCTCCTTTGGCAGTCTGCCGTTCTTGGCTTAAACCTTCCATGCCCCCAAGTTTGCTTTTATCCACACTTCATTCATTTGTTCCCTCCTGATTGATTCAAAATTCTTCCTTAGATTTAAACAGTCTGCGTTTAGTTTTCACTAGGCAAGTGTGAGGATCTCCTAATGTCTCCCTTCTTTCGTTTCGCGGACCACGACTAGGATATTTTGATAAGATATTGGCCACTTTTTATCTAATCCTCTACAATGCACAACCATGAAATCAAATTGTTGTATCAACATAATAGACCGCAGAAGTCAAGCCGTACGTAGCTTGCACGACATCAAAAAGTTTAAGGTATTGTGGTCAGTAACAATGACAAGATCGTGCCCTAATATAAAATTGCGTCAACGATGCAAACAATGAACTGCTGCCAATGCCTCATTCTTGATAGTAGTATACGATAACTAGCTTTCTCCGTAAAATTGCACTTGCAACTGCTATCGCCTCCCGCGTGTTTGATTCTGACAGCTGAAACGAAGTACCCCTGGAGCGTAACCAGGACTGTAACATTGAAGTTGCCGTCATATCCGGGTGTATTTGGAGAGTGTCTTGGAGAGAACCTACTTTTTGATAATCTGAAAAGCTTCATCTAATTCTATTCCCCCAATACTATACCCTTTTTCAATAGTTTCAGCAACAGCAGGGTTAATTCTACCTAACTTTCTCAAAACCTGCTGTTTATTGTTAACCAGTCTCAAAAACCCCATTAGCGAGGTTTCGGGAACCTACTAATGCGCGTTATTTGCATTTTGTCAATCGCTCCTCTACCGCAAAATTATATGCCCCAAAAATGTGATCTTCTCTCTCATGAATTTTCAAAATTAACCCTAGGTGTCTAACTTGGCTATTTACATCAAGCAAATACACCAACAAATCATAGACGTAAGCGCAAGTAAACTGGTCGCATTCCTTCCCCAACATCCCTTTAAGCGTCGAATCAGGTTAACCATCGCGGTACTCAGCCCGAACGACAATCTCTTAAACGTGTAGGTTTCGCTCTCCTAAACAAAACTTAAATATTTATTGCTGTTCCTTTCTACTATTTGACAATAGGGGTTCTTAGGTCCAACCTGCATAATACTTATTCTTTTTTAAATTGGTGCAGCATCATCCCGGAATTTAGTGTGTTAATAAAATCTTTTTGCGTACGTGCATTTAAAAAACGCGCATCGAAGTATTCTCAAACACCCTTATGCTTTATCTTTTTACACTAACTAAAGGCGAAACATTCTCTGTTTCTCCCTTTTGATCAGCTTCAACTCCAACATTACCCTAAATTGCAGATCGGCTGCTTTCCTATCAAACAATTGGTATGGAGTATCATGGTGCGTTGAAGACCGAATTCTCAACAATTTGGATTTTTACAAATGTACCTGCTTACCCGCCCCGGGCATTCAAAAAGTCACGATTGGCTTTAAGCAAATCAAACAATTTTTTCTTTTTATCTCTACTAACACCGCAGAAATTCCTCTTCGTCATAACAATGTATTATTTTTTTGCACCCTCGCCTACCTTACTCAATCCCTCCGACGGGAAAATAATATATTCACGTCGATTTGTATTCGGATTGGCGTTACTGATGTTTCACTTAATATTTAAGGTATGGGTACGACCTTCGTGACAAAACTGCAAGACTTCTCCCTCAAAGTTTATAACCGCTCTACACTTGAACATCCAATTTGACTCTAGCAGTATATCGTAATTTAAATTGGGTATTACCAAACAAACAACATCAATTTTTACCTCAACTGTTTAATAGGCAAACTCACTTGAACCTTGACACGCTGCGTTATATCCCGGCAGACACTGTTATAGATACATTGTTAACCGGCAACGGTAATTGCCATGGTTGACTTTCCGATTCACCTTTGGAGTTCCGCTAAATTATTCTCCACATCTCTATCAAAGGAAGTTACATAACTTTTATTTAAATTTTGAGAGTCACTGTTTTGGCTGTTTGAATAATTTTGGCTTCTAACAGCTGCTAGTCTGGTTGGTTCTTTGCCAACCGAATTATAATTGTCTCTAGGCGGATTTATTTTGTCGCGGTGCTTTGCTTAAGCTACACGACAACTACCCAGTATAAGTGTCATCAATCCTCTGTAAAAATTCTTCCACTACATCCGCCGCACTAAAGCTATTAGCAATAATGCCACCTGCACGTCCACTGGAAAATGCTTGAACAGGAATGGCTATTAATTTATCCTTGGGAATTTTTTTCAGTTGAAAAACGTGCTTGGTGCACTAAGCAGGTGTCTGACAACACCCATACCTAGGCTCCATAAATTAATCTCTGTGCCTTTCCAAGTTCGAAAACGCCAAACCTCCTGGTGTTGTTCCGCGATCCAGTACCCTCCAACGTTTGATTCTATTTCTTCAAAACCCCATTGGACGCGTCTTTAAATTAGGATAAAAATTTAAATAGTTACCCCTTATTCCTTCCAATTTGAAAAATAACGTTTATTTGTTAGCATTTGTGACAACCACCGACCCAATCGCCTGGAGGTGAAATTAACTTCTTTGTTTCCAAAAAACTATTTTATTTATTTAAATTTTTGGGTGAGCTATCTTCAATTTATCAACATTACAAGCCAAGTTATTAAGAGTGTCCGTAAGTTCTGTCATTCCTGCAGTTAATTTCAAAATCTAGTTTTCCAAATTGACGGATTGAACTCTGCACCTTTAGTCTTCCTCCTACTCGTATATTTCGGCATAGTTAAATGACAGTTATTGCTTTAATTAAATAACCTATAAGTAGTGGAAACTACACATATTAATTCCTAATTGCAGCATTCAGTGTTTATAAGTAACCCTAATAATTAACTTGTAATAATTTATTGATAAATAGAATTAATTTTTAAACAAACCTTCTCCCAATAAACCTAGTTAGAAAATAAGACCATCACGAAATCCGATTGCGTAATCGCATACTAATTCACTCTTTACTAGACATCAAATAATGCCAAATTGTAAAAGCGCACAAGCTGCTTTACTAAAATCCTTACAATACCAACTTGTGGGATTCCCAGAAGCTTCAGTTAACCTCCTGGAGTGTAGCTAACGGCAAGAAAGACAGGTTTGTGTGCCGTTGCACTTACTAAACGAATTTTTATGAAATGGTACATGGCAATACTATAATACACCGTACTTTAGTGTACCTCACAATACACCACTTATACCCGCAACAAAATTATTACTACAATTCAGTTTCAATCCCATGGTCACGTTTTAACACAACGTTGGGCGCCAATATGAGATGGGTTCATTTGATGTTATATTTTTCTCAGGGATTTTGGTTCACTATTAACGCTAGTAAGATGATAAAACAGTACTGGAATTTAATTATTTAATAAAATAATTATATTACATACAAGAAACTAACGCTGGCCGCAAAAGTGAAATAGTTACTATAACAGGTACGTAAATGTAGTGATGTCACTCAAAAAATGTGATCGCTATAGTAACCGAAGTTGATTTATTAATTAAAATTTAATCTTACACGCAAGGAGTCTCCGTGGCTCAGTGGGTATGCGTGTGACTACTGAACCCAAGATCCAGGGTTTAAATTCCGACAGGGTCCGCTTGAAAAATGTTTGGCTAGCATTTTTCACAAAAATACGCCTCGTTCAGATGACAGGAAAAATGTGTGTGTGAGTGTTATCAAGCACGTTAAAGATCCCTCCCTTGCTTGGAACAGCAAGGGATCGGCAAAATTTAAAATTTCCCGGTAAAAAAACTCGCTTTCTGGCCAATGTAATACCTCCGGATGGAGAATTGACAAATCAAATGTGGTTAATCCTGCACACGACCATTTTCCGATTTACTTCCAGTTGTACCTTCACTGTATTAAATTGCAACCACCACAATGTTCGATAATTCTCTTACAATAATTTGTAATTAGTTTTTTTTATAAAATTGGATATTCACAAAATTTTGAGTTTATGGGATTTTAATGTTTTCGTAATTTTAAAATGGTGGCATGAATCTACAAGAACAGTATTAAAATGTCCAAGAACGTACAAGTTTAGTTTCTCCAAACCACGCCTATAAATGTTTAGTAAAAAATCTTCAGATCTTTCTTTATATTGCACGCTTTTAACAATATCAAAGAACTTTGTGATTATTGAAGAAACCTGTAAATATTTTATATTTGAAAGAAAAACGTATTTGTAAATACAAATATTGGTTCAAACTTAATTTGCCCAAGAGAGTCTATTATCTACCAAGGACAACGTTATTGGTTTAGTTACATAAACTTGGGAGACGTCAGTATTAAAAGGAGTTGAACTTCTCTCTTGCTTGAAATGTACTTCAAAAGATATATTAATATTTCTGTCAGTACAAAGGGAAAGTATACATAGATCGACGTTCTTTATTTCATGAGAGCTGCGTGGGATCTAAGTAACGGTCTAAACAAACATTGACAACGTGAAATGATATCTTAGAGAAACTTAATTTCTGCAGGCTCAAATGGAGTTTGCTTTATATCAAACATCAATCTGAATTTCTTTATAGCAGCATTGACAAAATTCTAAAGTAAACCTTTTAGGAAATTTTTCCAGTTGTAAGCATTTCAGAAAACACATTCTTGCATTTCAAAGCGTAGTTAATAGAGCTAATAATAAGGACGCCCACGTCAGTAACTACATCATGATTTAAGATACATATTTAGTTTAAACTTAATAATTCCTTTGAAAAGAAGGGAAACGATTATCCAAATTCATGTTCGTTGTGAATATAGCCCCGAGTTACGGTACTCGAAAAACTTTAAATACAGGATTTAGAATTTTATTAGTAAAGTATGATATCCGAGAATTTAGCAAATGGTTAAAATAAATGAAACTAGCACCACGTGTATATATTGCAGTACGTTTTCTGTTACCAATACCAACAGCTTTATTTCCTATGTCTATTAACAGTAGTTGATTTTTGAGATTGTTCGTATGTTCCTGCTCCATGTTTCAGATCCCCTAATTTTGTACTACTGAATTTGAGCGGTTCTAGAGGACCCTAGCTATCATTTTTGTAGATATGATAATCGTTTTGAACAACTCTTAGAAATTTGATGGCGTTTTGTGAAAAGAGAAATAGAGCAATGTAAGGTGATGCAAACGACACTTTACGGACAGGCAGAAATGGGCAGTGTTATGCAGAAAGCTTCCAACAACAAAATATACTATTTCGCGTGACAGCTGTTTAAGGTTTAATAGAATCAGTAAAATATCTGGTATCACTGTCAGATTCATATCATGTAATTTATTTACGTTTTTAATATTATTTTACACAATCACTTTTTTACCTCACATGTGGTTTTGGGAAAAATATTATAGTTTGTGTGATTAGTTTTCTGCATATAAACAAATCAGAAAAAAATTATGTAAAGAAAATATATATATATATATATATATATATATATATATATATTTCTGTGAGTTAACACCTACGAAATTTAAAAAAAAATTTCATTACAATATCTCTTGAAAAGCTTCCCCAAATCAACATACCACGGCTAGCTCTGCTTCCAGCTTCTTCAGAGATACTTACCCATCCTATACCTATTCTCTAACAGTTAGACTACCAATAAAAAAATGACCAACCAAATAATTCAACAAAACATACAGCCTTTTGATTCATACAAATCAAAAATTACGTCACACCAGCTCAATGCTTACAAAAATGGATATAAACATCTCCATAAATTTTCACAATATCAACAATTAAATCCTTTTTAAATTTCCTAAATTTAATTTATTTCAACACTTTTCTTCAGTTCAAGTGGATGGGCCTATCTGGATACCCTACATTGAACTATACCCTGGTCTATGGTGAGCTCAGTATAAAACTTCTTACTTTGAATGCATAAATAAATTGCATATTGTTTTAAACTACTTTAAAGACCCGTTTACTCTTTACATCAAAATTATACGTCATGTATTTATACCTTGAAATAATAAAATCAAATTGTCTTTTTCATATAACCCTCAAAATAAAATTTTATGTTCATAAACAATTCTAAAAATTCGAAACACAACCGTCTTTGAAAACTCATAATTTTCTCATTCAGCCGTGACTTTAGTCCGAAATACTGATTAGCGTTTTCAACGGTCGCACTACTCTCAGAAAAGCTTCTCACCCCAATCGCAATCAACCAATCAGACACATTTCCCCTGTTGCAGGTCGATCGTCCAATTCTATTATCTTGTCTACCCCATATTTGCTGTCTTTGTTAAAATTCCATTATAGCAACTTAAAATCAATATTGTCATAAGCCTCTACAAATTATCGCGTGTTTTAAATGGCTGTTTTGTACAACGTCTGTTATCTTTCATCCTCCTTTACTCTGTACTATTTATATCCCGTCTTTGCTTTGTTTTAAAACTACCTGATGTTTCTCAACCTTCGCTTCGGTCGTTAGCTCAAATTTCTAAAGAATTATGTTTCAACGTACATTATGACTTCTCGAATTGTTTATTTATCTGAAAGTCCTATCTATAAACTGTTTGACAGTTTGAAATTGTATTTTCCCAAGTAGTTTAGCCTGTAGACTTTCTGGAATTTGTTTTTAACGGACGCTTTGCTAGTTAAATGAATATTTGCGTTTACAGTATCGATTTTATATACTCTGTAAACAAAAGCTTTCCGCCTATTATTTGATGTACTCGATTTACAACCTTAGAATATTAAAGCTAATTGTACTGCAAAGCTTCCACACTATGCAACTTTAAAATTACGACTTATTGATACAAATATATGCTACTCTACGTTTGTTTTAAGGTCAAAACTACTTAATTTAAAGCGTAAACTAATATATTCCCGTTTTCTATATACACGGTCCTTACAAAATTACTTTCTTGACTTATCTATCTCTTTTTACATATAACGGACACGATAATATATATATATATATATATATATATATATATATATATATGATAACGCTGCACGCCGATGTAATTATATGTTCAGTCTCCCGCTGATTACCACCGCTCTGTGTCCTTTAATATCCTAAAATTTAAATATGCCTCGGCTAGATCAGTCTAATTACGATCTTTACTAGGAAGGTTTGTAATTAGAGTTCGAAACACTCTGACCTTTTAATAAATTATCTATCAATGATTTTTTTGGCCAAAACCTTACAAGCGTAAGAATCATAACCAGATAAATTATCCATAAAAAAAGAAGCTTTGTTCTGTAAAATTAAAAAATGGTAAAGAACATTTTTGTAATTAAGTAAATAAGTATTTCACTAGTCGGGTTTAGGAGTAATCCTCTGGAAAACGAGTATTCCGGGGGGATTGCAAGTAGGTCGGTCACCTAACTGATTTAATACATCATCATATCATAATACGTGCAATAACAGAAACATAAATGCTTAAATTTGTTTCAATCAATTTTAATAAAGGCGCCATAACAATATTTCAGTAAACAGGTGTACACACGGGATTTAAAGTTACCTTAATTAGTTGAGTTCAAAGAAGTATGAAAATATTACTGTAATCAGGTACGTGGAAAGGTTTTAAAAGCACATAAACCAAGTCGCTTTCGATTGGTCACGACATTTACTATTGACCTATAATAAACTAGACCCATTCCCAGCCTTGGTGAATTAAATTCTAATGTCCACGCTTTGTAAATCTAATACAGTAAATACCATATCCTACAATACTGGTGAACGTTGTCCAATGTCAATGTCTAGCATAACGGAATTAAACCACTCATAGTTGTTAAAATCGTCTTTATATAATTGGTTTAATTCCCAAAGAAGATTAACAAAAATACAAAATAAACCACAACAAACATACAGGGAGTATTTAGCTTAACGGGCTTTATAAATACATGCTAACACAAAACAGAAATAATAATTTATAGATAACTAATAAACTTACAGCTGAATGCGTTTAACTAAGGAATCCCATTTCGCCAGTTTGAGTCTATTTCGAAAAAAATCATTTAATTTCTAACCAAGCTAATTTTGGAGCCAACTGTCCAAATTAGATATCAGGTTCTTGTCGGTTTATCCGTTGATATCACCACATTGGTGGTCAAAGGAGTGTACAAGACTACCCTGTGTCAATGATAACCTTTTACATGTTTTTTCCTTACGGGCTTACGAGTAATTCATGGTTTCAGTTCATTATCTACCTGCCATTCTTTTCTCTCACTCCCTATGGCTTCGAGGTGTATGCCATTGTATTACGGTGTCAATATTGAGGTTGTATTAAGTTACGTGAAAGATGTGCAATTTCATATGGTTTGATGCGTGATTAATGCTATCATATGTACTTAACAATCTTACAAATGAATAGATTGGAACCTTTTGTATTGAACGAATGCCTGGTTAGATCGTCTGTAATCTGATGTTTGTGTTTTACTAAGTCATCGTCTGTAGTTAAGTGATTAATTGCAGTGTGATAATACTACTGTATCTTGTCTGGGAGTTACTTTGTATTATAGCCACTTTGCGTCCCTGCTCCGTTAATTTTGATCAATTTTACAAAAATTAAAAACGCTCGGCTATTTTTGGGGTAATTATTGTATAAAATATACATATTGATAATCCCACTATTATTTACTCCTATAACTATTCTCAAAGCTTTCTTAAAGTAACATGACCACTCTATCAAAATTTAGTTAAAAAATTATTCTGTTTACACAAACTAACTCTGGTAATTACCCATGCTTTCATCTTTGTATACGGAGTCATAATACGTAGTCTTGAAACTCGTTTTTCTTTTGCGGTTTTAAAATAATTTATTGACCTGAACTACTTTCAAATATGCATTACACAAACACATAACTATGGTTTTGTGGTTTAAATTTGTTGCCGGAATTTCCTTCACAGAAATAAAAATTATTGAAATGACATGCTTAATGAAAACTACTATTTATGAAAATATAATACACAGGGTACGTTCGTATTTGTTATGTCCGTTTAAGATTAATATCCTCATTTTCCATCTGGTTTCTACCTAATGTAACTCGTACGCGAATATTACTTTTAAACGTCCATTCTAGCGGTCATTATAAATTCTGAGCCATTTTACAAAAAGCTTATCCACCTTTATTAGGACCGTGTCTATAAATAACCCTCTGGAAGTTTGATTTTTTTGATAATCCAGTTCACAAGTATCATTTTTTTTGCAATTTCTATCTTCTAATACTTGTGCTGGATTTGCCAATGTTTAACCCTTAATCTAAAAAATTTTGTTTCGCCAGTTTGATATTTAACCTACCCCAGAAGTTTCCTGGGTATTTATTTGTTTATCTTTACATAGTCACCATCAGCATACTATGATATTTTCTTGGTACTTTTCAATTGTGCAAATGTTGCTTTGGGCATACTGCCTTCATTAGACTTGATAGTATTTAAAAACATTCTGTTGTGGTAATCGCACACAACGCTATCCCAGTTCTATAATTACTCCTATGCTTTAACTACTCATTTTATCACACAAGTTTTTTGGTAGTAGACACCCTACAATGGTTGACGCCAAACTTTTGCATCATTAAACGAACATGTTTATAATATTCTTTTCCAAAATTGATTACATGCGTTTCGGATTTTTTAAGTTTACCCAAAAATATTTTTTATAACAGCTGCAGCATAATGGCGGACTCTGTTTTGGGATGTATGTATGTATTGTGAAACACAATCTATAACAATTAAACTGTAACCATAACCTTCATTGCTAGCAAATATAGAAGTAGCGCTTATAAAAAAAAGGAACTTCTGGACGATCAGACTATCCAGCGCTGCCGTATTGCAATGTGTCTATTTAGCATAATAATTATTAAACTGTGGGGCACGCCCCTCTGGGGGAGGGGGCGTGGAAGAATTCCAGGGGAGGCGTCAGCAAATTAAAAAGAAATTAAATTAATTTGTGGTAGAATTGATGACATGGGTAATGATTTGAAAAATCAATTGGTGCAAAAGCTAAAAAACTCCCCATTCTTTGCATTGCAGTGCGATGAAACAACAGACATTTCAAAACAAGCGCAGTTGTTGTTTTACTGTAGATATATAGATATAGATGATAAGAAATTCCTTGAAGAAATACTGTTTTCAAAAAATCTTGAAACAACAACTACAGCAGTCGATATATTTTCCGCTCTTCAAACATTTTTAGAAGCTAATGATCTTCCCTGGGAGAAAGTTATTGAAATATGTACTGATGGAGTTCAAGCAATGACAGGATGCCGATCAAGATTTATTGAATTGGCTAAGAAAAAAAAACATAAAATAATTGGATCCTATTGTATCATCCACAGACAAGCTTTGGCTTGGCAGACTCTCCCTAAATCACTCAACATTGCTTTGAACTTAGCAGTTAAAGTAGTTAATCACGTCAAATACAGTGCTTTGAACACCATACTTTTCGAGTGTTGTGTCTTAACTGAATAGTGATTAAGAAACACTTTTCTTTTACACCGAAGTTCGTTGATTGTCCAAAGGTAATATGTTTGGACGATTGTTCAACTTAAAATCAGAAGTTGAAATTTTTTTGATGAGTTCAAATGAGGCATTGTACAAGAAATTTACATATGAGAAATTTACCTTCTACCTGGAATATTTGTCAGACTTTTTAGAAACAATAAATCTTCTGAATCTAAAGCTACAAGGTCAGAAAAGTACTTTGAAGAACCATGATTTAATTAAGAGTTTTCCTGAGAAGATGGCTCTTTGGCAACGCCGCCTTCAGGATTCGGAGCCGAACTTTTCTTCCTTTTCAAAATTAAACAACCTCCTCGATAATACCCAAAGTCTTCCAAACGACCTGGTAAATGAAATGAAGGTGCTCATATCTCTGAAGAACGAAATCGGAGTCTATTTCCCAGATATAAGCTCAGAAAACTGGGAATTCAAGTTAACAAAAGACCCCTTTAAAATCAATGTTCCTGATCATATTCAAGAACTAACAATTGACTTGCAATGTGATTCCAAAGCTAACGTGGATTTTCCAAACATGGATCGCGAAGACTTCTAGCTTCTATATCTTCTCGTTTACCCAGAAGTAGCAATGGAAGCAGCCAAGTTGCTTGTACAATTTTAATCAACTTATCTATGCGAATCAGGATTTTCAGCCTTGGTTAATATAAAATCTAAATATCGAGCCAGACTAGATGTGGAAAGTGACCTACGGTGTTCTTTGTCAAAATTGCAACCAAACATACAAAAAATAGTTGACGAGAAACAGTGCCAGCCCTCACACTAGTACTACAGAAGTAACGTACTTTTTGATGGTTACATTATTGACGTTTTGTTATAATTTTTGATGATTTGTGTAATTCAAATTTTTTTTTACAAATGTGACTTTTATTTCTTACCAAAGTATGTCTAGCCTAAATTCAAAATCATTTTACCCAAACATAATGTAGGTAAAATTATTATATACAAGTCTAAATTAACTTACTCCATAAAGGGAGGCGTGACCTCACACCAAAGTATGAAGGGGGGCTCAGAACCTGAAAGGTTGAGAACCCCTGATTTAGCAGATTAACTGGGAAATAATAGGAACGTCGGGGTTTCTACAGAAATAACCACTCGCAGCATGATGAAACAACTCAAGCTGAAGCAGCTTGTGATTAAGTTCGAGTAAGAGCTACATTAGGTCACGGATGCCCGTTTATTTAACGGGAAGTGGGAAACTCTCAACCAAGTTAATGTTGTTGGGATTTTTACTGTGGTCTACGGTTTTCCTGATATTTCTACTGTAACAGGTACCTGGCGGCTCAGTGGCGTAGTTGGTATGTGTGTGACTACTATGCCCAAGGTCCCGGGTTCAAATCCCGACACGGTCCGCTTGAAAAATGTTAGGCGAGCATTTTTCACAAAAACACACCCTCGTTCGGATGAGAGGTAAAATGGAGGTCCCGTGTGTGAGTGTTGTCATGCACGTTAAAGATTCCTACTTTGCTTAAAACAGCAAGGGTTCGGCAAAATTCCAAATTTTCCAGGTAAAAAAACTTGCTTACTGGTCATTGTAATACCTTCGGGTGGAGTATAGGAAAATCAAATGTAATGTAACAGGTACCTTGTTATCAATGCTGTGTGGTGGAAACTGATGACCTGTTGCATGTTGATTTCGGCCAAGGTTGAACGACTGTACTGACTAGTTGAAAGAGATCGTTTGTGTTTTTTTTTCATTCTGATCTGTAGCAATTTTCCATTTAGCGTATAAGGTATACCATATTACAGAAATGTACAGCATTTCTGATGTGGGGTTCAAAAATATGACGACTTTCGTTTTGCTTTTTACACTGTTGCCAAATTAAATGTTTCTCGAAAACACGGGTCATTTTAGTATTTAAAATGCAAGATCCTGTATATTGTATTAATTTTGGAATACGAGTCCAACAATACGTAACACTTAAAATTTGAAGTAGTTAGAGTACTGTAAAATTACCAAGCGAGCACATTTCGAACACTCATTCGAACTATTAAACTAAAATTGAAACTCATTATGTGTTAAAATTGATTTATCTCTTCTAATGATAATTAATTACTAATCTATATGCATTTGACATAACAATCAATCCAGAGCTAGTTTCTAAATTTAACTAATAGTAAATTTGTTCGGATAAGTGAGCTAGAGAGGCGGAAAATAGTGAAATACTGAATAAGGGCTTAAATGATAGCAGCAGTTGACCAGTAAACTGAGTGAATTCATCTTTTGACATAAAACATAACGGCCATTTCCTTTCCGCTGTTTACACATATAGAGTTAGCTTGATTTGTAACATGATAAGACAATCTTCTACGCTTTAATATCTATCGATTAATTCTTTATCCTATTGCATATTGGTTGCTGGAGTTTACTGTTTAAAGTTAACAACCTTGTTTACGCTGTTGCTTGTCTGTTACGTCACGGACATTAACCATCTAAAAGCCTGAAGTAAATTACATATTAGTGTACGAGTTAATGATATTCTCTGTCCATGAAATTCGTTAAAAACTCTAAAATTATGCACAAATAATTCATTTTAAGGATTTTTGAAGTTTTCTGTAAATCAAAGAACACAAGGTTAGTGTTTGTTTGTTTGTTTGTTTATTTATTGTTGTACATTATTTCTGGACCAAAGGCCTACCCTAGTGAATAAATTTGCAATATATATTGCTGTGGATTCCTGTAGAAAAACCTTTTTTCTTCTCGCCCCACGAATTGGGTACCATAAAATTGCCGTGAATAAGCTCCTAAATCGAGCCCCAGCGATGGGCCGACATACAATTGTTGTGGAAGTCAGGAACAAGCGAGTCCCACGCTTGGGAAGTCATAATTTTTTTATTTTTGAAAAATGAAAATCTTCCAATACTTCTGGAACGTCCCCTTCAGTTCAGCATACCACGGCTAGCTCTAAAATCTGCTTCTTCATAGATATTACCACCCTAAGTTCGCTGTTTCTCACATATACTGCTAAATAAAATTACCACTCAAATAATGCAACGAAACATACAACCTTTTATTCATACAAATTAAAATTTTCCATTACCAAGTAAATATTTACACATTCGGATATACAGTTTCATGAAATATTACAATCACAATCATTAATCCTTTTAAAATTTTAGGCCTTTAATTTATTTCGACAGTTTTTGTTTTATGTGAGTAGATGGGCCCGTCTCGAAACCCTAAATTGACTTTTACTCTGGTCTATGGTGAGCTCAGTATAAACCCAGTTACTGTAAGTGCCTAAATACATCGCATCTTTGTTTTTAACAACCCTAAAGACCCGTTTACTCTTTACATTGAATTTTTATGTCATTTATTTACACCTTTAAATAGTAAATACAAATTGTCCTTTACATATGCCCTTCAAATGAGCTTTTTTGTTCATCAAATACACACCCAATGTGTCAAATTACTCTAGCACAAAATAACAGCACAAAATGTTCAAGCAATAGCAATAGAAATCAATTTCGTTACCTAGAGTAAGCTTTTTCGTCGTTACCTGTGAAGATGTTCTCCAACAAACCTCGTCGTTGCTTCCTTACACCTCTCTGCTATGTGTAGATTAAACCCATTTCCAATCGCTATCCAAGTCTCTGCAGTCACCTTCAATGCTTCTATCCAGATAATTGTCCACACCAAGTGAATCACCTTCTGTATCTACCAAACACAGCTTCTTCGTTCCGAAAATTTCTCAACACGCTTACCTTAGTAACATCCCTCGTTAGTTCTTTGAATGTAGCTACAGCACCGTCTACAATATAGCAGCCATTCGTGCAATTCACACTTTTATTTAACTTTCTACCGACTGTACTAACACCGTTTTATAGAATTTTACATTTGGATGTTAACGTAAAAGCTAAGCAAAGTCAAAGAAATAAGCGAAGTAAGAGAGCTTTACTCCATCTCCTGGTGTAATTATATCGTTCGATAGACACCTTCTGTACCCTATTTCAGTCGAAAAGCTCCCCTACCGTAAATGATTCTAAAAATTTTATACGTAACGAACTTGTAAAACGGAAAATTCTCACTCCATCGTCGCTTTAGTTCCGAAACTGGTCATCAAAATACAACGGTAGCAAGCTTCTTTGAAATTTTTTAGCACTCAGCCAATCACACACATTTGTCCCATTCTTATGTCCAGCCTTCAACTATGTTACCCTTGTCTAACACATATTCGTTGTCTCTTTTACAATCCCACTCTAGCAACAGAAAATCGATATTGTAGTTGACCTCCTAACTTGTCGCGTACTTTAAACGAGTGTTCTACCCAACGTCTATTATATGTGATCTTTGTCTGCTTTACGCTATAGATATTCCATCTCACTTTGCTTTCAAACCATCTGTTGTTTTCGTAGCTTTTGCATCGACCCTTAACTAAATTTTTACAGAATTATGTTATAACGTACATTCATGTTCCTTAAACTTGTTTATTGTTCTGTCAGTCTTTTCTATAAAGCAACTGTCCGTTTAAAATTGTATTTTCCAAGTTGTTCAACTTATAGAATTTCTTAGGATTTGTATTTAACGAACGCTTTGTTTAGTTAAATGGAAAATATGCGTTTACAATATTGATTTTATATACCCAAAAGCTTTTTTTATTATTTGATGTACTTGATTTACATCTTTTGAAATATTAAAGCTAATTATATTCGTATCCTTGAGTTTCCACGTACTACAAAGTTTCTATACTTATGCAAATTTAACATTCCGATTTATAAATACAAAAATATGCTATTATCCGACCGCTTTCAATGTCAAAACTAATTACTTTGGGCGCGTAAATAAATTGTTCATATTTCCTATATACACGGTCGTTACAAATTCATTCTCTAGACCTATCTATCCTTCTTAACCAATTTCCACGACATATATATATATATATATATATATATATATATATATATATATATAAATTTCCGATGTAGTACGCTGATAATCTTGAGTTTCTTTCCTTTATCGCCGAGTTAATCTTAGGCTGAAGGCAGATAAGTTGGTGTGCAGTGTAGTGTTGTGGAGGTGAGGATATTGTTGTGGAGGGAATACTATTATTTGGACGGGAGGTTTAGTAATAAGGATTTCATTTAGGAAATAGTAAAATTGGTGGGGATAGTTAGTTGCGAGGAAATTGATGCTAGGTAGTGGGGTAAAAAGATCAAGTGGGATCGTGTATTTTATGTGTGTTTGGTGAGGAATGGAGTTGGGGCATAAGTATATTAAGTGATGGAGTTTCAGTAATGTTTGGGTTCGAGCAGGAACAGTGTCCGGTGAGGAATTGAATAGTTTGGAGTAGGGGATATGTTGGGGGATGTTTGTTATATCTGGGAAAATGTGTGTATGTCTACCTGTCACTTCGTTGTCCCATTGTCTTGCCAGCTGTGCATTAGAGATTCAGTAATTATGTTGTATATGTTTGTTATTATCATTGTTTCGTATTCTGTGGGTTGTAGGATGCGGTCGTGTAATTGTATTGGTCTTCTTTTCTTTAGGTTTCGAAGTTGTACTTTGAAGTGGCGCAGGATGTTAACGGGTGATTGTTTCAAAATTGTGTATCGTGCTGCGGTGAAGGATGTGCTAAAAGCTTTTGTGGAAAATAGTAAAAAAGGATTAAGGTTTCTGCGGGAATGAGGCGTGGTAAGGAAGTACCAGGGTCTATTGCATAACTTAGGTTGGGAATTATTATTTATTGTAGGATTAGTTTAAGGGTGGGACGAGTCAGTTCAATGGATTTTGGTAGAGAATGATGTATATTATTAAGAACTGATTTGGTTTTGGATCGGAGATATGATAGATGAGCGTGCATTTTGAGTCTTGTTTAGATTTGGATTACAAGCTACGTAGATTCGGATAGGATTAAAGGTGTGTTAAATATGTGGATAGTGGGGGCGCGCTGGAGATGTCCTTAAAAGTAATAGGATTTTGGATTTATCGGGTGATAGGGGTTGTTTGTTTAGTAAGGACCAGGATTTGATTTTTTTGATCAAGAAGCGGGCAGTGTTCTTTAAGGATCTGCGGGAGTTTCCGTGTACGGGGTAAGTTAGGTCATCAGCATAGGCGAAGGTAGAAATATTAGGGATGTCAAGGTCTAGGAGGGGGTTTATAGAAAGATTCCATAGCATGGGTGAGAGAACCGATCCTTGCGAACGGCCTTGGTATAGGGATTTGGTGATGGAAAATTAGTTAGAGTTTAGGTTTGCAAAACATGAGTGTAGGTAGGATTTTGGGATTTTGTGTATATTTCAAGAAAAGTCGGCTTTTTTAATTTGTAAGAGGACATTGGGCCACCATAGGAGATCAAAGGCAGATTGGATGTCAAGGAAAATTGCTTTTACATATTTGAAGGGGTATGTCTATAATGACTTCTTTATTGAGAACTTGTACATTTCTACATGTGTGCATAAAATAGAGGAAAAATAATAGTAAACTAATTACAAAGTTCACAAATGGTGAATTTATCGCCAGCTGGCGATTTCTTCCAATTTACCAAGTTAATACACAATAGAAAATATTAACTTAGTAATCGGATTTCTATACCTATTATTAAATAAAAAATGTAAAGTTAGTTGAACGTTAAACGAAAAACATAGAGGGACGGTGGTGATTAGGGATCGGTTGGTGTCCTCGGCAGTATGTCCGGAACGGAATTCATGTTGGTTTTCAGAAAGGAGGGAGCGTTTATCTATATGTGAGTTGATCTTCTGGATAAAGATACGCTTTAGGATTGTACCAATTGTGGAGAGAAGTGCTACGAGGCGGTAGGATTTTGGGTTTTCAAGAGGTTTGCTGGGTTTTAATATGCGGATAATAGAAGCTTTTTTGAAAATATTCGGGAAAGTACGGGATTTAAGGCATTTATGGATAAGTTGGTTAGTGGAATCTTTAATGATAGGCCAGAATTTTTGTATCATAAGGTTGGAGATTTGATCTGGGCCGGGGGCTTTGTTAGGGTCAAGGTTTTATACTATTGAGTCTAATGAGTTCCTATCTAAGTCATAATCTGGTGTATTGTTTGGTTGTGTACTTGCGTATTGTATTGTTGCTTGTTGTTGTTCAGCATGTGCATAAGGGATGGTGGTGGAAATTACTGTATCCAAGAGTGTAGTTAGGGTAACAAGAAATGAGGGGTCAGTTTGGTTTCATGGTGTGGAAAGTATATGGTTAGGGGGTGGTTTTATTAGTTTACGGTATGTTTGCCAAGGTTCATTGGTGTGCTCGTTGATTATAGTCATGTAGTGCTGTTTTTTGGTATTTGTTATCAGTGCTTTGTACTCAGCCCTGCTGTTTTGTATTCGTGTGTAAGTACGTCAACGTTGTTGTGCTGTCTGCGTTTGGCGTTTTGAAGTTGGTGTCATACTTTGCTCAGTGTTCGTCTTTTAAAGTCAAGTTTAATGTCCACCATGTGTTTGTTCTCTGTGTGTTTGTTCTCTGTGTGTAGTATTTGTGTGGGATGGTGTCTTTACCTGCGTTATGTATGTTCGTGATAATTGTGGTGGCGAAGGAGTTGGGGTCGGAATTTTTGTATGTGCTTGATGGGAAGATGCGGGTATTTATATTGAGGTTGGTTAGGAATTGTTGCCAGTTGGCTTTACGGGTATTGTAGGATGGTGTTTTGTAAAAGGTTCGTGGTTGAAGATTTGGTAGTATTTTGAAAGTTATAGAATTGTGATTACTGGTTTAAATTATGTGGGATATTTTTCAAGTGGAGATGATATTGGCGGCAGATGGGGTGACGAGTGTTAGATCAATATTGGATTAGCGGTTAAAGGATCCTCATGTTTGGATATGGGAGGGAGTGTTTAGGATTTCTAAGTTATGCTAGAGGATAAGGTCTTCAAGAAGGGAGGCTTGTTCGTCAGTGGTGTAGTTGTGCCATGGGGTTGATCGTGCGTTGGCTTTTGTGCATACAATTGTGGGTCGGTGTCCTATAACGTTAAGTGCGTTATCTAGTTGCTGTAAGTGAGTGTTGATGTCCTGTCCGTATTGAAAGTAGGAGAAGATTAGGTATAGGGTGCCAGATTTCCAATGAAGTTCTATTGTTGTTGTTTGGTATGTGGAAAGGGATAGTATGTAGAAGGTATCTATTGTAGGGTCTGTGATGATAATGGCGGAAGTGAGGTTAGGGTCAGTTGGGGTAGGATGGTTGTATATTCAAGCGTATGGTGGAAGTGATGGGATTTTGTTATTAATAAGGTAGGGTTCTTTTAATAGGGCAATGGAGATGTGATTTTCAGGAAGTGTTTTAATAAATTCCAGGGTAGCTGCACGGGAATGTTGGAGGTTAACTTGTACTGCATGAAAAAAAAATTCCTGAAATATGCAAATAACGTTCCCAAGATTTCGTATTGTAATCTTTAAATGCAAAGTATTGTAACTGTCAATAATGAAGTCTCATACCGCAGGATCATCCTTTTTGTGTTCAAGACCTTCGTTTGCGTTCTAATTGTTGCGTTTTATTTCATATTTAAAAAACAATTAAATGCCCCATTACTGTAAAAAACCATGTAAAAACCCACATATGGGTATATAAAGTAGATATAAACATAGGTGTTCGGACTTTAAATTAAATAAAAAACGAGTAAAATTGGTTGCCTATCTACGTGGACTGAAATTAGAGAAATGTATTAAAGTAAATTTAAGTGAGTGGGAACTGAAGGGGTTCGTAAAGTAACGAGGCAATGAATTCTTGAATATGAAATAGAACGTATCATAATGTCTTTATTCTGGTTATAGGTAGAACAAGCGGCGCTACAACAAATACCATTGCTTCTTAAATACACATGTTCGTACAATAAATTAAAATTAAAGAGCTAATTTCCTTATGTTTATATTAATGTTAGTGCATTTTTTGGGCATCATTGTGTTTTTATTTTATTTTTTTAGAAAGTCAACAATAAAGCGGTTCTATTGTCAAACACTATATCTGTCAATGCTCAAATTAAGTACGTGGGAAACTGGAAATTATTAGTCAGGCAGGTACTGATCGTTGAACACTTGTAACCGAAGGCGGTGGTAAAACGCAGTAACTTATACGAGATTATGTCTCAAAGATTTGCAATCACGCGGGACCCTTTCAAGTGGCGTCTCACATATACCAGTCCCACGGAACGCAGTGGCATCGCGCTTTCTACTCTGTCACCACAAACACATTGAAACATTTGATAGGTTTAAATGATTTTAAATATTTTTGAAGACATTTGTTTTTTATAATTAACTTATGTGTAGTGTAATAATTAGTAACTAACCAAAACAATGCAAACACTAACTACAAAATATTAAAAAAACTAATAAGATGACGTAAGATAGTGTAGACTTCGCAAGGGCACACTACCTAAATTCATTTCAGTCGCCTAGTTCACTTCTTTGCATACTCGAGGTAACTAACCCTTAAATCAAGTATCAATGATCATGGTATTCATGGTCAACTCTTTTTCCTAAGTCCTTGTCCTAACTCTTGATAAATACCTCCCTACGAGGTTTCACCCTAAAGGATGGAAAGATTTGTGCTTTGTGATATGAAAATGCAGAGTAACACAGTAACAGTAATAAATGTATTATTATAGTGTCGTCTTGTTTTATCGAGTGTAAGTTGGTTTCTTCATGGGGGTGTTAACGCCTAGAAACCCACTTATGCACGTCCCTGGATTCAAGTAATAGTCACGTGATAGTCTTCTTTCGTGGTCCCGACTATAGGTCGAAGTTCTTGTTAATTTAGGGTATAATTGATTGCGATTATATGAGCTAATTCAACTATTATTAAGTAAAGGTTATAAAAATATGTCAATTTATTTTGTCGATGCTTATAAATAATCATAACTAGTTTTCGTTCGGATGGTTGAGAGATCAGAGTGGACGCTAATCGCTTATCTCTTCCCAGGGTGCTGTGGGCGAAGGTTGGGAGTGGTGGAGTTTGACAGAGAATAAAGTTCTACAGCCGGTAGAAGCTGTGAAACAGCGCGGTGGAACAGAGTCAGAGAGGTGCCTCAGCGGACGACCAAGACGGAAAAAGAAGATCGAGATGGTTTGCAGAACTGCCACGTGGCATCATTAAATTAATTAATTAATTCTGAAATCGAAAAATAAAGCGCTACAAAGTACCCAACATATATTTTTGGTGTTAACAATACTTAGGAATCTAAACAGATGCCGCTTTTTAATATAGAGTCTACTTTTAAAGTAATTATTAAAATTATTGGACGGAAACTAACGGACGTGACCGAATGTTTACAATCTGATCGGAATTCTTCAAAAATTTCGAGCATCGTTAGACGATATATTAGTTCAAACGACATATCTATAATTGTCGAGTGCGTTAGCTTATCGCTAATGATTCCGAAAGATCTCTTTTGACTTTTCTAATGCGCCATCTATTTTCTGAAAGTCGAAGCTTTTTAAAGTGAAGTTTGAAAATACATGAATAGAACAAACAAGATTTTGATAACTATCGAGCACAATAGCTCAGCATTAACGATTTGGCATAGCATGCTCGGTGTCCTGGGTTCGATGCCATTCATTTACCAACCCTTCCTTTCACACCACCTATTTTCAGAAAATCGAAGTTTTTTAACGTGATATTTGAATATACATGAATACAACAATCGAGATATCTATAATTGATATCCGCAATAGCTTAGCGCTAACGATTTCGGTTAGCATTCACGAAGTCCTAGGTTTGATGCCACAGTCGATCTTTTTTTTTCACTCTTTTCAAAAGACATTAGCACCACTGTCTTATAGAAATGGTCGTTGTCTAATATTCTAGAATTTTTGATACGAGAATCGTGGGGACTCAATTTCGGTTTGGTTTCACATTGATTTGTTGTGCCCCATTTTTACTGAAGGCACAATTTAGGACGTTTCGTGCTTTTATCAGTGTTTTTATTACATTTTTAATTTATTTAAGTCATTTCTATTACAGGCATATTCGTAAACGTTAGATACGCAGGTAAAAATTTTATTTTTAAACATAATTTGATTTGATTTGTGTATGTATATTTATATTAGGTTACTTAGCCATCTTAGTTCTAGTTTCTGCATTCAAAAATCCGTCATGACCAACCGCGAGAACGCGTAGGCAAAGGAATTCTTATAGAAAGTTACTTTGAACGCGAAGCGCAGGAACGCGTGGGCGAACCAATGCTTATAAAAGATTGCTTCGAGCGCGAAGCGCGAGAACGCGTAAAAAAACAATACTTAAAGAAAGTTACCTTGAGCGTCAAGCGCGAGAAAGTGTGGGAGAACCAATACTTAAGGAAGAGAGAAGAGAGAACGAGAGTTCCTAGAGCAAGAGAGCTTCTCAGCCGAAAGAACTTTCCGGGCGAAAGAGTTTCCAAGACGAACAAACTTCCCGGGCGAAAGGGCTCTCCAGGCGAAAACAACTCAGTCCGCAGGGACTGAAAACCACTTCTAGTACTGCCATAAAATTAAACATATATGTATCCAAACAATGTGTTGGATTGAGGGTATACATTTGCACTAAAGTTTTATCTCATCTGCTGATGACTTAAGTTTTTTGATTAAATAGTGATTTCTCGATGGACGATGGCACAATATAAATATTCCATAAAAAAGCTGATTAATATGTGCGGTTCGAAGATAGACTAAATGTTGCGTCAATAACGGTATAAGAAATTATTCACATTGAACAACTAAATTTATTGAAAACTCTACATTGGTGAACCTCTCTCTGCTAAAATTGCTACAGAATTACCCTTGGAAAACAGTTTACAAGCAGGTAAACGTGACCGAAACTCGCGGTAGAGAGATATACACAATACAACCTTATAACTCTTTAGTTCCGTTCTTTACAAACAAAACTAAGAGATGTCGGTAAATTGCTTTTGTTTCTGGACAGTACCTCGAACATTAAGATTAATGATTTAGAAAAGTTATCGTTAACATGCACACTTCAATGGTTATAAGGTGTGGAAACGTTTTCGAGGAAAAAAGCTAACTAATGTTTTATTTTTTTGTTAGACTACGATCAGGAAATGTAGGAATCGGAACAGGAACAATAAACACAGTATCCGGATTAGTGACCTCTCTGATTAATTTTGCTTCTTTTCTATTACTAATAAGTTTCAGGAATATTTTTCTGTGATAATCTATTTGAGAAATTGAACATAAATTACAGAGAAAGTAATGCGAGTAATCAGTTACAGCAACGAACGAGAAAGAACTGAGACAATAATCGCGTCAATTTATATATCAGCAATTCTGTTTATTGATGGTTGTAAAAACGAATGGTATATAATATTCCCTCAAGGAACATTCTCTTAAGTGAGTAGCTATATCGAACCTTTACATTAGACACAACACTTTTATGAAATTTCAGGGTTTAAATTTCATTGCTAGTCGTTAGTAGATTTAATTATTACTGCATATCAGATATGCGTCAAAGGAGAAAATTCATTTGATAGTTTTGCTCTGTAAAAACAATTACGGCTTCGTGTAACGCTGGTGAATGGTTGCGTCACCTTAATTTGAAAACATTTAAAAAGTGACTTACCAGATCGTTTTGTCTTTTAAAAATAAACAATTAAGATTATAATAATCATATTGCACGAACTCTTTCATATAATAAAGTCGTCAAGGAATCGCTTCTTTTAAAGAGTCCTAATATTCAGAGCTATACAAGGTACGTATCCCCCAATCCATATATGTATAATCAAATAGGAATTGTTTGAAAATTATTAAGAAATTTAAGTTAGGTGCAACATTGTAATTTCAAAGATAAATAAGAAAAGGGTATTGAAAGTTCACAAGCAAGTTGTGAGAACGGATGTGAATACATTGTATTCCAGACGTATGTGATACTGCAGGTGCAGGTCACAGACGGTTAGAAACCGCAATTAATAGGAATTAAGATTGTTACATTGTATATTGAATAGAATAAAAAAATAAACAGACATGAGTTCTGCATTTCCCACAGAAATGTGAAGGGCAGGGACAACATAAATACCCCAGGAGCCCCAAACTAGTCAGTCAGTTTTTAGTATTTTAGCTTTTACATTGTTGTTTGCTTAGGCTACTCGCCTAATTTAACTTTAATTATTACTCAATTTTGACTTAGTATAATTTATATAGTTTGTCAAAATTCTACATGTAATTTCTGTTAAATAAATAAATTAGTTACAAGACGTTTTGGACGAAAACTTTTTAAAAAGGCAAATCCCAATGCCCGATACGTAACTTACGTTTACTAAAAGTAACTTTCAGTCTACTATCCTGCAAAAACTAGTTTTTCCAACGGTATTTTAAATTCAATGAAGTTTTAAATACAAATACAGATTGGATTTTAAATTGAGACGGAAATATTAAATTAATCAGTTTCTTTAGCGCTTAAATATGCTACCAATAAAACTTCAACTTATGCAAGCTCAAAGGTTACTTTGAATGAATGATGCAATGTTTAGGTATTTTCAAATTTCAGCGACCTTCACATATACCCAAATATTACTGAAAATACTAAAGACCAAACTGAAAATATACTTGTAAAATGATAGTAATGCCTGCAACAGCAACAACATTACTCCTGTATACTTTAAAAATTGATGTTACCATATGAATATTTTCTTTACATTTTTCATATTGTAAAAGTCTGATGGGATTTTTGTAACTTCTTTATTTCACAACTGCTGCTAAATATAAAGCAAAAATATGACTAAATAATTAATTTAAATAATCGCTATAGCTAAGGCGTAGTATTTCTTTACAAATTCTTAACTTACCGTTGAGCCGATACTCTACATACTTTGATTTTAACATTTGCGAATCCTGCTCCTTTGTATATGTTTGGAGTACAGGGAGTTTGTAAAAAGAACTCCTTGATTTAAAGTTTTATTTGTACACAGTAAAGTTAAATTATAGTTATTAAACCTATATAGTATTAAAGAGAATCTTCTCAAGTTATTTTGATACCTAATAAAATTCTATATGTGCACCACTTGTTGTCTTGGCTACGTCTAAACGATAATCAGTTTCTTCCCAGGTATTCAGCAGCATATCAGGTGTGACGGATGCTACAGGTGTAACAATTCTCTCCCTCAAATGAGCAACGTTACGGATCTTCTAGGAATAAACAATGATTTGTACATGTCCCCAAAAAAAGAAATCTATTGGAGTCAGATCTGGGCTCCTTCGTGGACATGCAATCGGCCCACGTCTACCAATCCACCTGTCAGGAAACGCAAGTTCAACGCACACGGTTGCTATACTGAGGCGGCGCGTCGTCTTGTGGGAAGACAATCGGTCCCTTTCCTAGTTCGATGTCATCTATCTGTGGGAAGTCGTATAGTTCAAGCATTTCACAATAAATATCCCCATTAATTGTCTTCTCTGCGAAGATTAAACGTTCTACGATACCACCATGCATCAATCCACACAAAACATTGACTTTGGGAGAGTCTCGCTGATGTTCTATGAATTCATGAGGTGACCTAGACCCCCAAATCTTACAGATGTGTCGGTTGTCAGACCCACTTAGTGAAAAGTCACCTCATATGAAAACATAACATTTTCTTGGATGTTCTCATTTTCTTCAATCCTTTTCAAAATCCAGACTGCTAAATCGAATCTTTTCACTTTGTCATTGGGCTTGATTTCATGCAAAAGTTGAATCTTATACCCACGTAATTTAAGCCTCTTTCGCATCACTTTGTACACGGTAGACATAGGTATTCCCACTCCAAACTTCGCCTTGCCAATAACTTTTTAGGACTATAAATACAAGATGTGCGAATCCTTTCCACATTCTGTTCAGAGACTGAAGTCCTACCCGGTGGCTTAATCTTTAAGACACTACCTGTTTCCCGAAAGTGACTACACCACTGTAAAATAGTTGTGTAAGTAGGTACATCACCGTCATATTCACGTCGATAATTACGCTGAACTGTGATCACTCAACTCGATTGAATAAACCAAATCACAGACCGAGCTTTCTACTGGCGTAACCATGACCGGTGAGTGGCGACTGCCGGCCGACGGAAGCAGTAGCACTCCTCCCCCATCACGCTCGTTCCAAGGCCACGCACTGCGATCGAATATTGACAATATACTGAACTCAAGTTCAAAATCCGAAAGTTTACTGGTTTCGTTTTTTAATTATGGATTTTTTAAATCAAGGAGTTCTTTTATGAACTTCCTGTATTTTGAAAATTTACTATTGCTGTTTGGTAATTTACGTTTTCGAAAAAATAAGTCCCGATAATGCCTTTTGCACTTATTCCATACCAAACATTAACTTTAGCTGAGTGTAGTGGCTTTTCATGCAACTGTACTGGATTTGCCCAAGCCCATTAACGACAGTTCTGCTTATTTACCGATCCATCCAGTAAAAAATGTGCCTCATCAGAAAAGATTATGTTTTCATAACCTCGTGAATGGAAAAATCGATCAAGCATGGTCCCACTGAACGCCAGCTTCAATCTATAATCACTTAACTTAATTTTTTGATTATTTGGTGTACAGATGTTATCTTTAACTGTAATGACGCGGACCGTTTTCGTATCGAGCGCTGTGGATTTGCAATCACGTCAAGCAGAACTGTTTCAATGTTTTTATCATTTCTTATTGTTCGTGATGCTCCTGGTACATGACCCACTACAGGGTCTTGTACACAAGAAAACTTCGCACCCAATTACCAATAAGTTGCGTACTCGGGCACTTACTTATACGCCAAAATTTAAATGTCTTGCAAACACTCTCCGTGCGAGAACGGGAGAGTCGTTATTTTTAAAATATGTCTCAATAGCAAACGCATGGTGCTCTGCCGACCAGCGATCCATGGCTACTGAAATCCGCACAGCTCTCGCATCAATTGAATACCCTTCCTAGCCCATCCGACACCGCATACTCACATTTGAAGTTGAAAATTCTTTTACGTACATTCTTTATATGAAAGAGCTGAAGACTGCTCGTAAACTTCAATTGTCTGAATAATTTGAGCAAAATTGTGTCGGAACCAACTGGTGTTGGGTTAACGTCCAGTGAGGAAATTATTAAGAAAGGCAAAAACAACCAGTTGGTGTTAAATTACAATTTACTTCATCAAAGAAAACCATCAAGAAAAGCAACACAATATCTACATTAGATGGATGTGAAGAAGAAATTGTGCGCACAATTATTTATCGATTTGCAAACATCCACCAAAACTACTCTACAATGTTTACTGAATCTGAGACTGTCGAAACAAAAATATTAATTTCTGTGGGAAGATAGAAACGTTTAAAAGATTGGTGCATAAAATCGGGCTTTGTTGGAAGACGCGCCAAGCAATCGTAAAGTCTTATTACGAAGCCAGAAATTCCTGTTAAACGGGTCGTTTATTCACGAAAAGTACAATATTATCGAACAGAAGGAAGAATTATATATTGTGAAGAAACTTACTTGCACATTTCACATGATGTATCGAAGGCGTGGGATGATAGTTTAAATAATTGTTAAAAGGCACCGTTAGTTAAAGGAAAGCGGTTAGTTATTGTGCATGATGGCAGCAAAAACAGTTTTGTTCTTAATGAGTTGCTAATTTTTAAATCAAAACCTAAACCTGGAGATTATTACTATGAAATGAATAATGGAAATTTCTGTAAATGGTTGCACGATAAATTATTACAAAACCTTCAACCAAACTCTGTATTAGTGATGGATAATACAGCATATCATAACGTAACTGTGGAACCAATTCCAACATCGGCGTGGAAAAAAAGACATGAGATGTTGGCTATTGAAAAGAAACATACCTTTTGAGATGAAGAAACAAAAGCAGAAATACATATATGCAAGCATTAACAAACATAAATCCACATACAAACTATGTGTTGTTGAAAAAATGTTAGCCGATCATGGTCATACAGTGTTACGATTACCTCCATGTCATCCTGAACTCAACTCCATCGAATAAATATGAGAGACAGTAAAAAACAATGTTGCTGAACATAACACCACCTTTAAATTGAAAGATGTGTGGAGGTTGGCTGAAAATAAGTTTGATACTTTTGGCCAACAAGAATGGGTAAATATTTATTCTCATTTAGAGAAAATTGAAGAAGATCACCTTGCCTGGGAATATTAATAGACGATATATAGAAACAAATAATAATCGTTAAATAATGATAGTGATTGTTCAGACTTTGGTTTGACTATGATAGTGATGACAATCTTCGTTATAAACCGTTACAGTATGCGATAATTCAGTATTTTTATACTACTTAAATAATATTAATAACTAATACTTTGCTTAAATGTCTAATCTAAATAATATGTTTTAGGTTTTATTAAATTCACTTGAAGGTATTTCGTTAGCAGTTATTATTGGTTAAATTGCATGAAAATTTCTAATCATTTTGTCAAAACCAAAGCAACGCTTAACAAATATAAACGAAACAAACCAAAATTTGTATATTGACCAAGAATATGTACACTTTATATTCTAATAACTTTGATATTTTGATTTTCTATTTATAAATTAACCCCTGAATCGAAAAAATTATATCTATGATCATGCCCAAATCACGACTCCCTTAAAGCTAGCAAAATACCACTGTATGCTACTAGAAGCACCTTTGAACATTCAAATGACCTTCTTTCTCTGTACATTAATTTTCAAAAGATTTTTGATGACCCCTCACAAATTAAATACTTCAATATATAAAAATTGTAAGTATTAAAAATTGAAATAAAGCCTTATACTAATAAATAATATATTTATCTCTAACCTGCGTTCTCCCTGCTTGTTGCTAATTCTTAGAACTGCCTTTGCATGTGGTTGGTCAGCACCCCTGGATTGTTTTCATTTAAGTTCTTTTGCTTATTGCATAGTTCTGCTTTGTCCAGTATAACCCTTTGTTGATTAATTTTCTTTTCGATGCTCAGATACCAATGTTTAGACTTAAATTCGTTTCTTAAATACGTTCAGCTTGAAGTTTATTTAGATTTGTCCAGAGTATATTTAGCATAGATTTAGAATTTACTTGGATTCGATTTGGAGTATATTTAGAATATATTTAAAATATACTCAGAATATATTTAAAATATACTCAGAATATATTTAGAGTATGCTTAGAGTATATTTAGAAGATACATTAATATTAGGTTTAATTAATAATTATTACTTACGGTTTTCACAGTAAACGGCAACTTCTATTATATTTATTGGCACTTGAATTATCGCGACTATTAAAATCTTTCTATCACTAAATAATTATTTAAATTTTTCTGTTTTCACTCGCGTGATATTCGACTTTGAATTGTTACAGCTTGTGCCTTGGTCAAAGATATACTGATTGTTTACTAACTCTGTGTTTTATATAAAGACTCCTCCTTCCACTTGTGCTATTGGTTTTACTCGCACACTTTGTTAATTGAGGTGTTGTACTTTGCCTTTATCATTGCAGCTTTCGGACTTTCTGCAAATTTACCATCCAGACCCGTGTCGAAGTGATGTATATTTTAATGTAGGCACGTACTTTACATAGTGTATTTCTAAGAAAATCCAACTTTTAACTTCGTTTAAGTTACTTCCTATTATTTATGTTTGCTATTGTTCAAATTTTATCATGTAACCAAACATTTGTTATTCCATCATATACTAGATTTTTAATGTTGTCCAGATGTACGTTTAAGGAAAACATTTGCGTCTACTTTGGCTAAAGAACATTGTATCATGCGATTGAAAGTGACAATATACAAGAGCAGAACTGAAAATTATGTCAATTCGGACCAGGTCTATAATCCCTTAAAAGACTTATTACGAGAGTGTTTGTACTTCCTAAAGGCACCAACGTATTTGGTGCCACTTACCAAAATAGGGAGTCAATTGTCAGACAAGCTACAAAATAGGTGCTGTTTAGGGTATAATAGCTTCCTTCAGTACGTATATTAGGGGAACAGCAGTACAAACAAGTTGAGTGGCTTGCAAATTAAGTTGTCCAAAAAGAACCCCGAAGAGAGGGAAAAATTGATAAAGTATGATCTTTCGGCTTTTAATTTCAACTACTTATTTATAAATTACTTCGAGATAATAGAGGAAGAAAACAGCCAAGGTGTTAAGTAAAAATCTTATACACATGCTACATGAAAGATGGTAATACATATTTTACACAATCTGTAGCAGCATATTCTACAATTCCAAGAAACACAATTGTTTTGGAAACGTGTTTGATTAATACACCTAACATTTACCCAGAGGTTGTAAGACAACGCGTAAATATTGGTAGCAAACCTTTTCCGTTTACGCTAAAGGAAATTAAAAAAATTACCCCTTAAGCGCGTCATACGCTGCAATTAGAGGAACTGAATGCACTACGTGGAAAAAATTGCGACAATGCGAGAACAATATAAAGATGTGTTAGACAAAGAACATCTTGTTGGAGAAAATGAGAAAGAATTAAAAGATTACTTTATGTGCCAGTGGACCGACTTAGGAACATCTGGATTTTACGAGAAATATGCATTTGTGGTTGGTGAGAAAGACTTTTAGTTATGTGGAATCCTTGCAAAAAACGATGTACTAAATTGGTATACTATTTAAAAGGTTCTCTTTAGTAGGTATTTATCGAAATGGCAAGTGACATAGACAAACTAAGGGAGGTTGGCAGGTGTGAGGTTGGTCGGTGGGATACGGGAAGTGGGAGGACACAAGAGTTACCTCTGTACCTCAATCTCAGTTCTACGTCTACTAAAAGTGCTTCGAAACAAGCGTTTCATGCACAAAGTGATGATTTTCCAAACAAATCTAATGACTTCGTATTTGCAGTTTTTGTAGTTACTTTCAACGATTCTTTTAGCCTGACTGTGAAATGCTTTTCGAAGGTGCTGGAAAAAAGAATTTAACACTAATCGACATTTCGCAGTTTGCTTACCATCATAAAAACTTTCCCACAGAGAGTTAACTAATTTAAAGATGTTCTATCTAAACTTATTCAATGGCGCACAGCACCTAAAAATTAACTACAACTAATTCATACAGATAAACATCATAGAGATGTGATTCCTCAAAATTTAGTTGAATTTTTGGCAGGCAGCCAATACATTTTTAAAGACGCTTACAAATTATTGTGCTTAGTAGTGACTCTTTCATAAACTAGTGTTTCAGTGGAGAGAAGTTTCCTTGTTTAAAAAGAATAAAAACCTATTTACGTAATACAAAGACAGAAGACTGAGTATCAAGTTTGTCAACAATTTCGATTGAATAATTTACTTTTTTCTAGTGTAAGGAAAGAAGTGGAGACGATGGAGCTTAAAGAATGTATTAAATGTTTAAACACATGTAAACTACTAATTATGGTAAATTAAAATGTTGACCTGGAAGGGGTTGCTGATCGGCATAGCTAAAAAGAAAGACCAGTGTGAGCGTACAATGCTCATAGGTATTATACGTCAATTTAACATACATACAAGTAACTAGTTAAACTGAGGACAAGCCAGTTCGAACAAAAATAACACCAGTTTATAGACAACGGGATACAACACGTATGTCTATGCAATTAACAGATCTTCAAAGGGTAGTGAGTCGTGCAATGGCTCAAAAGCATACAACGCACCAAGAGCCGACCCCGACTACCGCCCAAACTCAAAGGGGTACAACTCGTAATGCGTTCAATATATTAATGTTAAGAACTGCAATAAACACAACGGAATAGATCAACACGCAATGAGTTCATCTCCATCTATTAATTTAGGTATATACCCACCATTCATTCACATTTTACTGGGATCACCTAGCCACAAAGGGGTACAACACGCAATGCCATCTCCTGAGATAGTTTAAATTGCTTCATCAAACAAGAAATCAACTTAATAATTTCAACACTTTAATAAGCTTTCACCACAATTATTTTAAATCAATAGCAATGTGGATTTAAATGCATGCAAACAGGTACATACCGACAAACGTTCAATGATAACTCACCAATTTGTATAAATATATTCAGAGCACACACATAGACACTTTAAACTGTTAATGCTACCACTGAAAGCAGTAACTTGATTACTAACCTAGTTAAACTTATTGTCTCAGTTGCCTGAAAATTCCTAACGTACCTTGCATGCAGCCAACCTGGAAATCGCTTCGTCCCGAGGTGTCCAACTCCCTCGTATCGGTACCGTCAGAGACTAAGGTAAAGCCATCATCGCTGCTTGCGCTGTCGGTGTCATTCGAAACACATCCTGCTACTATCCATGGTTTAATTTTATCCACAGCAACAATGTTTTCATATTTTCTGGCATTTCAAGTTATATGTAAGTTTGACATATCGACGACTAGATATCGGTCATGCGGAAGTTTTAGCTTGATGACTATAGGACCGATATACGAGTATACCAGTTTGGGACTCGCTTCGTCGGTGTTTTCTTGTTTCTCCATTGTTTTGCTTTTTAATTATAATGGAACTTTTGTTTGCTCTGTATAGCGGCAAACTTAATAGCGACATATCTTTGGAGAGTCCGAGATCTTCGATTATTGTTGGTACTTGGGCTATTTCGTCTAGTAAAGACAAATAGTCTCCTTAATTCGAATTCATGCAATAATTAGGTTAGCGCCTTTCCGGTGGTCTTGGAAGTTGTAGAGTTGATAGCTATTTGAAATCTTTTACAAGTTCATCCCAACGATCTTCATCAGCTGTCAAAGCTAGGAGAATTCCTTTAACTGTGCGGTTTAATCCTTCTACTTGCCATTTGCTTTCAGAGTGGCAACATGCGAAAGGGAGTTGGCATTTTGTCTGTAGGGTGCATAAAATCTTCCCGATTACCCCTGAGACGTTTACTAAACAAACACGCAATGCAATACGCTATGTATTTTATGAGGTATTTCTTCATACCAAGAAACCAATGATATTATCACAATCGTTTGAGGGTCTTTTCGGCGCCAAAATGGCTTTTATCGTCGTGAGCCATTCTAACTATCCCTTGTCTCATTAGACGTTGCACTATCCAGAATAAGCCATTAACTAATACGATATAAATGGTGCAATGCATAATCTTTATATATTTTTTTTCATAGTCGGTTTTGAACGGTTTCATTAATATCTGTCGGATTGACTCTAATTTTTCATCCGTTAGTTGGCTGTTTAGAACCCAATCAGCTTACTCTGTTCTTCTATTATCGTGCATTCCTAGGTAAAATATCTTTTTTTTGCTGGAAGCTTTAGGTGCATTACGATAGTGAAATGAATCTCCAACAAATATATTTTAAATTTTTTTAAACTGTCAACTACTGCTAAGTCCTCTAGTTCAAAGAAGTGATATTTGTTTTCAGTTGCCTCTGGGGCATTATTTCAGCGATTTCATGGGAACCAGTATTTGTGTGTACTTGGGTGGTGGCAGCTAGATTGAATATTGTCAAAATTGGTTTCTGAGCGAGTCTCTGGCGTAAGGTTTCAAAAGCTTTGTTTGTTTAGTCCCCACTTATATTTTTCATTTTTTTTAATAAATGGGTTAAGGTTATTGCAATAACAGAATACTCTTCAACAAAGTGCCTAAAGTCACATGTGAGACCTAAGGTCTGACAAACCTGGTGGACTGATTTTACTTCACCAGATTTAATTTCAAACTTTTTTCACGTAAAAGCTGAAGTATCGTTTCCAAACTTTGCATGGCTTCCTTAATGGTATGAGCAAGTATCAGCACGTCGTCTAAATAAACAGATGCAAAATCGCTTGTATAAGCTAGGGCGGGTTCACAAATTTTTGGTAAACTCTTTTCGCATTAGTTAAGCCAAAAGGGACTGAATTAAATTCATACTGTCCTTCGGATGTCACAAACGCTGTGAATTTTTTTGATCTCTCTTTTACAGGAATTTGGTGGTACTACGAACGCAAATCTAAACCTATAAAGTACTCACTACCTTGAAGTCTATCAATTTAGTTGGAAATTAGTGACCTAGAATAATGTTACTTTACTGTTCGAGAGTTTAGCTTTCTATAACTAATACGCCTTCGTTTCTCGCCATTTTTCTTGTTTACCAGTTGATTGTGCGATGAATATGGTGAACTAGATTCGCGCATAACACCATTTTTTAATAAATCTTTAGTCATTTTTTTAACCGGCTCTTGTTGGGCTATCCCCATGCGATAGCACCTATACGTGAATAGGGTGTCGTCACTTAACGTTATTTCTAATTCGGCCTACTTTGGGCAACCCACGTTGGTATAATTTTGCAAGTAACTAATAAAGCATTCTCGTTGTTTATCGGTTACGTCGGCTTAATTCTTAAAATCGGATTGTCGGTATTGGTGGACGCGTCATCCGTAGGAGTACAAGACCACGCTATAACTAATGGTTTGTCCAATCCAATTTCTAAGTCACTGTCTGAAAAATTTACTACAGGTATAACCGCTTTATTAATAGGACGTAAGCACTTCAGAACCCCCACCGAAGTTCTTCCCACCATTGCCAACAACCCACCAGATATCCCCACTTCTAATGAACAACTCTCTACTTCCTCGCCATCCATGAGAAATTGCGTGAAATCTTCGCTCCTTTCACTTAATCCCCTTCTCCATTATGTTCGTGCACACTATCCTGCTTGAAAATTCAACTCACCTAATCTATAAGTCATATCCAATTCCACCGTAGATACTTTTCAACCAGAAACTAATATGGCAAAATATAACGGCATGAGTGAATATTGAGCATAAAACACATTAGACTATTTCCTGTAAAACCAGACATTAACGGCATTGCAAGGAATATCCTACATTGCTGTACTAAATCGGAGCGGCGACAGCAAGAAGACGACACCCGATACCTAATTGGAGTTGCAGTTTGAGATATATTGTATTGTATGTATTTATAGTTCTAAGATTCATATTTTGGTATCCATACTACGAAGCACATTCTATGCTATACAGACTATACCACACAAGCAGGTTAGGTGATCTACTTATGTATGGTTAAAGAGAGATATTGCAGTTTATAAATCAAATTTGCATATCATTCGACACTGTACGTCAAATAAATGAATCTATGTTTGTTTAAAATTTGAGTAGTGAGTTTACGTTTTGACACGACTGTTTTACGAGTAAAAATAAAGCTATGTTATGAATTTAGATTTTCCCAGACGGGGTAAAAAACCCCGGCTAATTAGAGAGCACCGGTTAACTAGAGTGATGGGGGTCTATATTCCTAAGGACATAATGATAAAAAATTTATAAATCTAAACATGTGAAATGGCCGGAATATAAAACTACTCTACAAGTACCATTTACCTTGAAAGCTTTTACCAGTTATTAAACATAAAGGCACTAAATCGTATTGTACCAGCAATTTCTTAGATATTTTCGCCACCCGGAAACAGCCATTCCAAATCGGTTTTCGTGCATTCGGTTTTATTAAAGTTTCGTCACCTCCTCTTTACTTTCTTTAACAATGTCTTAGAAATATTATTGACTTTTCATCGAATTAAGAAATTTTCCAAATAATGATCTCTCTCAAATGAGACTTCATTGCTGGGGTAGCTGGATATTCTATTACGATGATCACCTTTACCTATTACTCCAAATACAATTTCAACTATAGATTTTATAGACAATAAATTTCTAAAATATAATCTCAAGTACATTGACCTTAAGAAAAAATTTAATCTACCTCCACTGGCCAGGTATTATTAATAGAACTCCTTAAAAAAACTCAATCCGTAAAGAATACTACCATTCAAATTGTTTTAGATTTCTTTGGTTTCTTAAACGACATATTAAATCCAATTTATTTGAAAATGTCCTTGAAAAATACATAACAAAACGTAGCGACATACCAACTTTTGTTTTCGCCATCCCAATGTACATTAAAAATACTAAATTTTTACAAAGAAATTAACTAGAATACATCTTACCAATAAAGCTTGCGATTAAATTAGTATGCTTCTCTGTCTAACCGTTTAAAAAGTTTCAAACCTTTCTCCAATTATATTAGGCTTATATGAAAATAGAACTATTTCCGTTCTGTACGAACCAGTTACAATTTATCTTTACAATTTCGCATGTACTTATTTATCAAACTATAAAAAAATTCAGAGATTAGTCACAGTTAAATTTCACTCGTTGGTTGTGTAAATTAAATAGGCATATTTGGATAACTACTGACACGCTAGGTCACCCTAATTCATCTATTTAAATTCCAGCGTTTTTTGAAAGAGTGAAATCAGTTGATCACTTTTGTGGGTCAAATGTTCTTTTACCAATGCTCGATCGACACGAATATAAATTCCACAATACTACGTGCGTGAACTTCCTGGCTTTTTTATCCAAAAAAGTTCAAAACAATTCTACGTCGGCCACCCTGTCGAAGGGGTTGACCTATGGTCTCATGTCTATCTTCCGTTGTTACTTCAGCATTGCTTCTTTTGTAACTTTACTAATTCTTAACTTAATCGTTATATCTATTTTTCCCTTTTTCTTCCTTAATTGCGTTCTCACACTTTGTGGATTTAGAGCTGTCTTATGGACAAGCTCAATGTTTTTAGTTCGTGTAAAGCATTAATTTTATAACATTTAATGATTCTCTAGTTTCTTTAACCTCATGTAAATTTATAAAAATATTTTGTGGACAGTAAGGTCTCCAGTTTTATTGGTAATTTTTCTAATCGAATATGACGAGAGTAAGAGCCAGGGCATTATTGTCGTTAATAAAAAAAATTACTGATGTTTTTTGGTTTATTTATTTGTCCTAATTTAATATCATATTAAAATAACCCCTTTATTAAAGTAAACTACCAAAGCTTCTATAAATATTTCTTTTTAAAGCTTATTAAACTTACTAAGTTATATAAATTTATTTCTACAACCTAATACTTTCTCGTTACAACTGTTCAAACCCTTCACTTCTCCATTTTTTGTTAAATTTATGGATAGGTTCAAACGGCGCTTTGCTTTATTGAAATCTTGCACTTTAGTAAGTTTGAAAATTGGAAAACCACAAGTTGTATGCTAGTTTTCTGAATTAAACTATCATTTCGCTTATCTTTTCAATAAGATTGACTGAAACCAAATAAAGTTGATAGTTTAAACTATTATTACTTAGGTTTAGTTTTGCTTCAATAGATCAACTTACTATTAAACTACAGTAGAGTTGTATATACTTTAATGTAACCTACAGTTTATCTGGTTGTATTCATCTTATAATTACTTACCTCAGAATATTCACATGCCTTACAGCAAATAAGCAATTCAAAAGAAACTATACTATTTAATGACCTTCCCAAATTAAAAACTCTTACAAAATTCTACGGAAGCACTGAAACGCCTTTTAATATAAAGTGCTGGTTTGCGCTTTCTCCATTTCCATAGACTATAACAGGAGTTCCATCTTTATAAAGAGAACGTTGAATGTCCAAACAATCTCCAGTTTCTGCATTTACAATTGTACGATCAGAATTGACAAACCATTGTTGACCAATGCATTCAGTAAGGGGTGAGGTCGCAGTAAAATCTGGATCTTCAGCGATTTGCAGAGCATTGCTTAATTAAGTAATAGGTTAAATTGTACAAAAACAGTAGATGCTTACCTATCTGCCTTGTTTATAATAAAGAATGTTCCGGTAATTGTTGCTTCGAAGGTCCAGAGTTGTCTATCATCGCCTGGTTTGTAAGTCTGTACTGTAACATTAGGTTCGGTGTTTGTTATAACTAATTTAGATTTTGGGTTTACTATAAGTACGTAATTGCTTGCAGTTGTTATGACTGCAAGTGCTGCTAAAATTGAACTAACTACAAATATTGAATGCATAGTTCTTGTTTTTAGCAATGCCAGTTTCCCATTATTAGCACTCACTATCTATACTTCTCGAAAATTGTTTATCAAACCTTTGGCCTTTAAGAGATTTCGTTAATGTTGTTTATTTATGAGAAATCTTTTAAATAGAACTAATTGGAATATAGTTACATCAAAAACTATTAATGAATTACAAAATTATTGTCTTAACAAAACATACCGATGACGCAGGCGCAAACTTAATCTTGTATTTATATCATTATGGAAGTATAGTTCTTGCAATTTCTAAACCGACTTCGTCATCAATATTTGTGATGTCATATATTGGCGCCGATGCCACTATCCAAATAGCAATTCCTCGTAACTACAATGACGCTAGCGGTACAATATAGATTTTGTATTTATTTAGTAATTGGTGACGGAATTTGGTTTGTACTTTTAAAAGGTAACTTGTAAAATGATTTTATACTGACAAAATTGCAGTCTAAGCTGTTTAGCTTAATAATAAATATTATGTGGGAATTTGTACTAGTGAACATATTTTAAATATAATTGAATGTTTTAATGTGTTGTAAGTAGATAAGCAAAGTAACCAGGAGACCAAAAAACCGGTTTTCTTATGGGATTTAACATGGGAATATCTAAGGTCCAAAAAGATTACTATTGTCATATACAGAGATCATTCACACCGGGCGATCCTACATTGTAGTAAGTCCTTTGTGGGGAGTCTGGCGCAGGTGGATCCACCCGATCCACTCTCTACATCCCTCCACACACCACCCACCACCCACCACCAAACACCTCCCACCTTCCGCCTACCACCTCCTCACACCTCCCACCTCAACCTTCCACCTCCACACACCTCCCACCCTCCACTTAATTTTTATACAAAGTTATACACAGAAAATAGTCCTTTTTTATGTTTGTTAGGAGTGGTTTTAATTTTATCTAATTTTATTCGCAGCTTAAAATTTAAATCGACACTTAAGTCCTCTATCTCCTTTTCTAGCCAATAGTTTGATATATATAGACCGTCCAGGTTTTTGAATTGCAAAATGTACCGTAGTTTGTCTCTATATATAAGGCCTTTCATTCCACCGACAACAAGATCCATTCCTTCGTGTAATTCTTGCAGTTTGTGACAATCTTTTAATCGCGGCTCTTCCAACGTATCCTGCATACGTATCTTGTTAGCTTGATCGACTTCTTCTTGTCGGTATTGGAGGGAATTCTTATTCTCTCACTCACTGTTGCGTAGTTGCATGTCCACTACTTTTAAAAATATATGGTCGTTATAGGCTATAGGACCCTAGGTTTTAAATGATCCGAAAGGTTCTTTACTAGGCAAATATACAATGTTTAGCGGAACCCCTTTGCGTGTGGTGTACGCCGCCAAGGTTACGAAACTCGCATTCCTTAGATTGTCTATGTTATCTGCCATTTTGATAAATACGTTTTTAGAATAACCTTTTAAAAAGTATACGGATTTAGTGCTATACTTTTCTGCAAGGACGCCTACATAACTAAAAGACTCTTTCTTACTAACTAGAAATGCATACAGCTTGTAGAACCCGGCTGTATCTAAGTCAGTCTATCGATACATAAAATAATCTTTTAATTATTTCTCTAATAAGATGTTCTTTGTCTAACACATCTTTGTATTGTTCGCGTATTGTCGCAGTGTTTTCCATGTAGTCCAACTTGTTATATTGCATCCATTTCCTCTAATTCCAACTACCTTTTTCTTCCACTTACAGAGTATGGCGTGCTTAATGGGGCAATTTTCTTTAGCGTAAACGGATAGAGTTTATTACCAATATTTACGCATTGTCAAACAACCTCTGAGCGTACGTTTATCAACCCCAATTCCGAAATAATTATTATTTTTGGAATTGTAGAATATGGTGTTGCAAATTGTGTAAAATATGTACTACCTGCTTCAATGTAGCACTTTTGTAAGATTTTTATTTTACCTTGGCTGTCTTCCTCCTCTACTATCTCCAAATAATTTACAGGTAAATAGTTAAAACTAAAAGCCGAAAGCACATACTTTATCAATTTTTCCCTTTCTTCTGGTTTTTGAGAGAACTTAATTTGTAAGCCAGTCAACTTCTTTGTATTGCTATTCCCCCAATACACATACTGTAGTAGGTTATTGTACACTAAACAGTAGCTATTCTGCAGCTAGTCCGATAGCTCATTCCACATTTTGGCAAGTGGTGCCGAGTGCCTTCAGGAAGTATAACTTTCTATCTTCCAATAAGGTTGAACAGTCTTTTTAAGGGATTATACACTTGTTTCGCATGGACATAGTTTCTAATTGTATAGTGCTATATTGTCGCATCCAATCGCGTAATACCATTTTCTTTGGCCAAAGTAGAGGCGAATGTTTCCCATAACCGTACATCTGTTCAACGTAAAAAATCTAGTATATGATTTTGAAGTTGTTTATTAACACCAAGGCTTGTTAATCTGTCACACAAATTTGTTGTATATCTTAATTTTTGCATTGATTGTTAGCCATGTTAAACAATCGATTCCCACAGGTTTTTCGTTGTCAACTATAATTTGCAGTTTTCTTCGCATTCGCCCTTGTAGCAAAAGTTTGTAGTTAAATAATTATACATCTCCATCTTGCTAAATATGCCAGCAAAATCTTGGGTTACATCTCTGTCAAAAAGATAGTAATAATCTTTTTTGAGTCCGTCTAATATATCTGATACTTTCTCCAATAAAGTTTCCAACTTAACATCTGCTAGTTCCACTTTGTACGGAACACATACAGGATTTTGGAATTTTTTATTAATGCTTTCGAGGCCTTCTTTTCCGATAATTTCTTTTACTCCCTGGCCCATCTTGTTAGTGCTTTCCAGAGAAAACGGAAGCTTAGCCTTAACACCATGTCTAGCGGAAACAAATCGGTCAAACTTTCCTCGTAGATGGCTGTTAAATGCACCACAAATTGCTTTTTCTAAGATAAACATCCTTTTGTTTGCAGATGTTTGCTCGACGTTAGAAAGATCGCAAATTTTAACCAACATTATACTGTCACAAAATGGTTCTGTAATTGGTGTGTGTAGTCCACCAGTCAGCATATGTTCGCCTTCGTCATAACAAATATTACCAATATCTGTCACCAGATTATTGTTGCACATATTTTATGCCAGCAGCCACAATCCAAATCGCTCTTTATTCCCAAGAAGTTGAGGAACGTTAATCACCTTAGATATGCTCATGTTTACCGTTCTAGCTACTGCCGAATACTAAATTGAATACAAAAAATTGCCCCTTATGTACCATACAGTGTGGGGGCGTATATTGCCGAAGATACCCAAATATGTCGGATACCGTCATATCACTTACATTCTCTTGTTTAAGTACAGTTTTGCTATCCGACCTAGATCGGATGTAATCCAACCTAGGTCGAACTGGGCAGGGGCGCGCATCGGCAAATGTCCGGTTATATGTCGGATATATGTAAGATGTTAGGATAGGGTGAAATTGCCTTATAGGGTGAAATTGCCTCCGACTTAGGTCGGCTTCGACCTAGATCGGATTTATTCCGAATGTTGGACATATGTCGGACATATGGCGGACATGGCTGACATATGTTGGGCATATTTTGGGCATATGTTGGACATATGTTGAACATATGTTGGATATATGTCGGATATATGTAGAATGTATACTGGACATATGTCGGATGTATGTCGGATATAGTTCGGATGTAAGTCGGATGTATGTCATACGGATACGAAAGGAGAGAGAAGGAAAAAGTAGGGTGGAGGGTAGGGTTTAGGTTAGTTTACGTTGTTTGGAGTTAGGTTAGTCTATGTTGTCTGGAGTTAGGTTAGGTTAGTTGGACTTGTCAGGAGTTAAATTAGCTAGTGTTGTCTGTAGTTAGGTTAGGTTAGTTGGACTTGTGTGAACTTAGGTTAGATAGAAGGAAAAATTGATAGGTTAGGTCAGCGCCCGACGCTTATCTAACCTATCAATTTTTTCTTCTTGTCAGGAGTTAGGTTAGATAGTGTTGTCTGGAGTTAGGTTAGGTTAGTTGGACTTGTGTGGACTTAGGTTAGATAGAAGGAAAAATTAATAGGTTAGGTCAGCGCCAGAGGTTGGAGATGGGAGGTGTGTTGAGGTGGGATTTGGGAGGTGTGTGGAGGGATGTGGAAGATGGATCTGGTGGATCCACATGTGCCAGACTCCCCGCAAAGGACCTACTACAATGTAGGATCGCCCGGGGTGAATAACCTTTGTATCTGACAAAAATGGTCTTTTTGGACCTTAGAATTTCCCATTTTAAATCCCATAAGAAAACCGGTTTTTTGGTCTTGTGGTAACCTTGCTTATCTACTGTTATATATTCTTAATTAAATAGCCGGGCACGGAATAATAGCCACCAATAATCAAGACTTCCAAATGTTATGTTTATTAAACTAAAGTAAGAGGACGAACAGTTATGAAAATTTGATTTTAAGGTTTACTGGACGTTAAACAACTCAACACAATCTTGTGAAAACTAGTTACTTTTTGGGAAGTGTTGAAATTGCTAAATTTAGAAACTACTGATAAAATGTGTAATTCAAACCCAGGACCATCATGATGACTACATTGTTAAATCTAATTTTTAAGTCCATACAACAAATGTTGTGTGAAAGTTTTATTGCATTGGTTGTAATACGAAAATACATACTTGGTGCACCTGGTATGATAGTTTTGCTAAGTTTAAACAGTATGAGATGTATGAATGTAGTAAAATAAGTAACCTTCTCAACAATAGCTCAAGCACACATTAAATTTGAAGATACATTACACTTGGTTATTGATAAGATGTAAGTCAACAATTTTAGGAAGAGAATATTGTCAAAGATTATAAAAGTGCAATCCAAAAATGATTAATTATATCACGAACGAAAAGTGTGAGTTTTCAGCCAATATTTTAAAGATGAAAGTACTTATAACCAAAGAAATTAACAAAGTATCTATTAAAAGTTTGATATTTAGCAATAGAAATTCTATTTCGTTTTGTATTTATATATTATACAGAAAGTTAAAGATATGTATTAATAATTAATTAATTTACAAACATAAATGTGTCTATCGTGTAAAAAATTTCTTTCATTAAATTCTCTAAGGTTCTATAAATTTGTGTAGATTGGTTGCCACTGCAGTCTGAATCCCAGTTGCTGACGTCGCTATCTTCATTTACATTAATGATCCTTATATCAAACTGAATTTCGCGATCCCACCATTCTTCAATGATTATTTCTATGTGTTGTGCAGAATCTGCCCAAACTTGAGGCGCTACGGTCGCTAATGCTTCGTGCCACATGGCAATACAGTTTTCTATAGATCCCATCCCTACCAACGTGACGATTAAAATAATTTTTAGCAATACGCTAAATCAGTTTAATTGGATTAAAAATACAATAGTAGGGAGGCAGTCTTAGTACCTTATGGTCATACTGTTCAGCTAAACGATCAATTTTAAAAATTTCGGGTGGTTTGTTCCTACAATTTGGACAAATATGTTAGTCAACTACAAAGATTACCACATTATCTACTTACATTGCAACCACATGTAGCAGTTCAGTTTCTAAAGATGCTACTTTAAAACGCATTTAATTTATACTAAGCTATTCTGCTATTTCCTTTTTCTTCCACGAAGTGTTTGGTATTCTTTGTTCTGTAGTACTGTGATACGAAGCATTATCCAAGACAATTACAGATGGTGTTTCTAAATTTCTTAGTAGTTGATTTTCAATCCAACGTATAAAATTATCCTCATTCATTTCGCCAAATAATCTTGATTTTTGCCGATGAACTAAAGACCAATTCACTACCATCAATAAAACTTTTCATATTGTTATCTTGTCAAGAACAGCTTATAGAACCATTTTTAGAAATCCATGTTTCATCCAAACAAAGAAATTGATATGTTTCCTGTTTGTCTTGTATATAAGTTTTCAGAAATCGCACTTATCTATTGACAACATCGGGCAACTCCCTAAGTCCCCGTCTTGGATTATCTTGTTTCCACTTAAAACCCATATTATGCAGAACTGTATTCAACAATCTTTTGCTACCCTTAAAGAGCCCAGCGTGTGTTACCTTTTGCCACAAGATTTTTACAAAAATATGCTCGCCTAAAATTATTTAATGTTATATAAACAATTTCAAAATTAATAAAATTTACTCATGTTTTTTATACATTCTGTAGGTTACATTACGAATATCACATATAGTAAATTCGTCAACTTCAGAAGTTGGTTTATTGTGGACTCGTTTTCTTGGAAGTGAAGGGTTTGTTGTTTTTAACTACCTGTGACACAGCAGATCCCGTGGACAGATTCATATTTAAAGCAGCTGCTACATGCTAAAATAGAATTAATGAACTACAAATTGAAATAAATTAATTAAATTACCTCGCGAACTGCCGTCAAATGAATAAATGGACCACAAATATCTCGTTCTTGTTCAAAAAACGCAATCAAATTAGCAACAAGTAGCTTCTCTTTACTTTCTAAACGTAAACCCGACATGGTTTATTCACCCAAACAAAAATAACGGTAGTCTGTTCTGAAAAGAACAATTTAAATGCAAGCAAGAACAACAGAAAATGCGGGACAAAAACTCCGCAAGAGGTTAATGACATGAAAAAGAAACGCCAACGGAAATCTAACATAACCAATACAAGTAATAGTAGTTGTCAACAAATGCCTCAAATTAAGGCGGCAACATTGCAAAATTTGCAAACCGAGAAGAAAACTTTTTTCTGGAGTTAGAATATGACAAGAATATCATTTGTAGTTGATATAACGTCATTTGTGACAAAAGTCAGTTTAGAAATTGCAAGAACTATAGTTACAGTAAACGATAGTCAGGGCGAAGCCACTTGGGGGGGCTTCTTCCTCAAAGTTCAGTCAGTCGGAAAAATTAATGGTCAGTTGGCGCATGTACTATATCTTACTACATGCGTGTACTGTGTACTTATTGCCGTGTTTCAGTAGCTACATTTTCTTGTAGTAATATGACTTGTGTAATGACATATTATGTAGGTATAGCTGCCAAAGGTTATTCTTCCTCCAGTAATTCAGTACCGGGAACAGTTTTTCAATAGGCTACTTTTAAACTGCTGATTGATATCTTGCTAAGAATTGCACTTGGCAAAATTATTAAACTTTTTGTGAGATTATTACTTATAATCAACCTGTCAACTGTCATATACCGTAAAATGTAACCAAACATATATAAACTATAGCCAAGAAATCTCATTGAAGTCACAAAATTTAATAAAATTTTTAAGGTGAGACAAAAACAAGCTAAGTATTGTACCCTAAAATTACATAACATCATACAATTTTCTTCCTTCAATTAAAGCATATTTAAATTCGTCATTCTTTCTTAGAGCAGTTTGCGGAGTCCTATATGTTCAACTATTTGTTTTGCAAACACACCGCTCACCGCTGAATATCTAATTCAGATTGAAATGTCATTCTAGAGGATGTTGGATCTCTTTGTGTTACGATTACAAGATAAGAAAAATAACTACAATATAAAGTATAAGAAGTATTTAAAAAAATTGACGGTTCTAGATACCGTATATAGTTTCGGTCAATGTTTGTAAGATAAAATAAAATAACGTGACTCGTGAGATACGTCTATATAAATCGCATTTATTCATACATATGACGCTAATTTATTGGTTCAGGTGTTATTCGCCGACGGGCAATTCGCCGTCGTGCGATTCGCCGACGTGCGATTCGCCGACGTGCGACTCGCCGTCGTGCGACTCGCCGCCGTGCGATTCGCCGACACAGTTCATTTTGCCGTCGTGCAATTCGCCGACAGGTACGTTTTTATGTACCACGAGATATTTTCTGATGCATTACAATTCCCAAAAATACATCGCGGGGTATCTGGGAGGGATAAAACATCAACAATTCCGACACTGACAATGAAAATTTCAGTTAGTCTGCATTGTCCAGCAAAGTAGGATAATCATAAAACTTCAAATTAGAAAAACTTTGATTACCTTAGTTTTAAGGGGGAAATCCTTTTAAGAAATATTATGAAATAAAACAAGATTCCTAACAAAGGTTGACCTTGATTAGGATTGGGAACCGAGCTAGGAAAATTTTAATCACCCCCCCCCCTTTCAACCTCTATAATAAAAACCCACCCCCAAAAATGACTTATGCATGTGAGGTGTCAATTCTTAAAATTCAACAGCCTAGATTTCATTTCTGGAATAATTTTTAATTTAGGATCACCCCTTCAAACCCTAAAACTAAAAACTTACCCCCAAAAATGATTTTACGTGTAGTGCCAATTCTCAGAATTCAAAAGTGAAGATTTAGTTTCTGGAAGAATTTTTAATTTAGAATCACCTCTTCAACTTTTTAGATCAGGAGACTTAGTTTTCAATTACTAGCTCAATTTGAAATGATCATTTGGGCTTTGCATAAAAGTCTAAGTTATTATTTCATCTTATTAATTGCGATACGTTAGTATTTATCAACTTACCTTGTGTAAAAAAACTACCTAAAATATTTATATATTAATACTTGGCTTATAGCCGTAGTTTTAAGCGTTGCTTTCTGTTTGTATCTGACATAAGTCAAAAACTTAACAATGTCAGATATAATTGACAAAAATGCTAAACGTAATTGAAAGTTAGGTTTATGTATAGTTCTGTACACGACTTGGATTTGTAAATTTCCCAATTATAGTCATCGGTATTGGTGATGTAAATCCTGTCCAAGACCTTATATTTTCCTTCTTTCAATTACTAGCTCGATTTGAAATGATCATTTGGGCTTTGCATAAAGGTCTAAGTTATTATTTCATCTTATAAATTGCAATATATATACATATATATATATATATATATATATATATATATATATATATATATATATTCTTATGCTGCACCCCGCTCTTTTTTCGCGCCTTTTCTTAATAATTTAATTATCTTTATATGTAATGTTCAAATATTTATTTTACGTTACGTGCTTTAGCAACGTTTGGTTGGTTAATGAATCAAAACTGTTTTAAATATGCCTCGACTATTTATAAGCTCTTTCTTCCCAGGGTATCCACCTACTTACCGTGGGTTCAGTGGTAAGTAGATGTGCAATGCACCAACCAAACTGCACTATCTTTTGTTTTAGTACCTTTTTATAATTTTCATTTGTATATGCCAAATTTTATATGATCCACGTAGCCTTGTGCCAAATTAATTACTACCACAAAATATCTGACTTTGACGTTATATCACACAGTACTCACCTGTTCTATACGTCGTTAACGGCCTCTATGAATGCTGGCTCAAAGTCCTACTCGCCGTATACGTCTTCTCAAGGTTGCACTATCACTTTGAAAACTGCCGTCTAGCCTCCAGGTATCTTTTCCTTAATTTCGATGCTCCCAAATCTAAAATAAATATGACCCAAATTTAGAATTTTGAATACCCTTTTTTATTTACTTCCCCTGCGCTAATTCTTCCGGTGTTATTTCTTCTTTGTCTCGTACGATTCCACTTGCTACTCTTACGCTGTCTTCTAATTTCGCTTCTCTCGTTTTCTCTTTAATCCGCTCGTTCCAAATCAATCCTTACTTCTCTTTAATCCGCTCGTTCCAAATCAAGCCTTGTTCCTATTTACCACTCAATGCCCCGCTACACATAAAACCATATCCAATTTAATCCTAATATATTCTTCACTCTTATAATTCCTATTCGATGCCTTCTGCCTATATAAATCTCGTTCCAATTCAATCTTATTTTCCGCCGGTTCGCTGTCGCACTAATTCCAATCTTAACTTTTACTCGTTGCCGCTATTAATTATTTCTTCACTGTTGCTTATCCTTACTCTTCCTTTATAAATTAAACTCGTACAATTCAAACTCATTTATTTAATGTTCAAAAAATATTCAAAACAACTTAGCGCAGTTTATAAACACGTCTTATTACAAAAATATTTCGAAATCGACTCCCTTGTTTACTTATCCTATGTGATAATTACAATATTAATCTGCCTACTCTTTATTACATAGTATATAAAAAACCATCCAATAACGTCGTATCACCAAGTTCGTGGCATTAATACCTTAAACTTTGTCTTTTGCACTTTCCTATTTTTATACATAATGTTCAATCATTGGTCCTAAATATCGCACAACCCTTCAATCATATTTGACACTGCTATTACTTGTAATTTTGATGTTACATGTTTGTTCAAAGGTTGATTCTAGTAAAATAAATGCCGAAATGATACACATATGAACCTGGATCTGCGTGGTTAATAGTGGACATCCATAGACGCATCCGGTTTTCGGTTGGCAAATGTACGTTCAATGGCCTATTAAACTACAACTCAGTATAAAACCTTGAATACTGTGTGTTTTATCACGTCATCAAGTCATTATAATTTACGTCTTGGCACTTACATTTTAACTAACATTTCAAATACTTTAACGTATGTAAAGTACGGCAAACATACATTTTTAAATTACGGGATCTGATATATGGCTTACTTTATTTGGCATACACTACCTTCAACACAAAACAACCCTTAGAACCCTTGTAGCTCCTACTGACACTACAATATATATATATATATATATATATATATATATATATATTAATATATATTACAGGATGTCCCAAAAGTAATGGTCCAAATTGAGGAGTTTGATAGCTGAGATTAATACCTATTCAAATTACTAAATGTTGTTATCCAATTGTTGATGGTTTCAAAGTTATAACAATTTTTGCGTTTTGTATTAAAATCGTGCAGAATTTCGAATATTAATTTGCAATAAAAGAAATACTGAACTTAGTTCATTTTCTGTTGTATGCGTGAATGTTGCGTGTTTAATAAATGAGGCCTTTTTCAAACATTTACTTATTATTGCAAGAGAAAGTCATAATTTTTCCATTATTTTGGTTCTATGAAAAATTGTGCGTGCTTTTCAAACTAAAATTATTCAAAAAAATATTACCATGAAAAAGTGCACACCTATCCAAAAAACTTCATTAATCTATGCACTTTGTTTAAAGGTATAGCTGGTAGGTCTAAGATTAAATGCATAGAAAGTTTTTAGGTAATTTGTAGGTACAATCTCAAGAACAGCACTTTTATTAAAGAATTCAAGAAAATACTAGTTCGATTTGAAAAGGTAACTTAACTTTACATAAAAAGATGGATTTTTAATTTGTCTTAAAACTCTTAATGTATATTAATAAACATGCATTTGCATTCCAAATGTGGATTATTCTTCTTCACTGTGATATCGCCGTTGGGATTTTATGCCCTTATGATGGGTGTCATAAATTTGCTATGATATGCCCCTCAATTGGGCATTATTAATTGATATGTAATATTTATTTTAGGTTTTACCCCGACTAGCTTACTGAATAAATCTTATTTTAACATTTAAATGGATTCAAATAAAGCAGTTTTGCAACACACAATATAATAATTGATAATATGTATAATGCAGTGTAAACTTAAAATTTTCCCTTGTAAAAAATATTTACATTTACCAAATTTATGCTTTCCCGAAAGCCAGCAAAAACATCTTTTAGTTACTCTCAAGTACCTTCAAACGTTCTAAGCTGCTTTTCCTTGTTTTCATATTTTTCAAGCGATCTTTTTGATGACTCTTACAAATACACAATGTATAGCCAATATTAAATTTGAAACAGTCTTTCAATAATAGAATGTTCAAAAATCGCTCACCTGGAATGGTTGCTGGAGTTCCATCATGGTCTGTGGTCTGCATCCCTTGTTGTGTACGCTTTACTTATTGGCCAAAATTATTCACTTTTGATTTCTGGTATTTTTAGATTTGCGTTTAAAGCTTAGATCTCAACATGAAACTTTAAGTCGTAGCAACAAAATTGTCCCCACAAAAAGGCATCAACAAAATGCCGTCCCAATAAAAAAATCGTCCCCAAAAAGCCGTCCCAATATAAGAAGGTTTTACAAAAACCGTCCTAATAAAAGAATCGCTTCCAAAAAGCCGTCCCAGTATAAGAAGCTGTCTATTTGTAAATCGGCTTATTTTTCGTCGCACAATTTTTGCACTTTTTAATTTCATTTATATTGAATTTTATTTCACTAATTAATTACGTAAGTTTTTACGGCATTCGAGCTTAGTTAGTGCTCGGTTGAATATGTACTAAATGTTATTCATTTTCTATTGCATTTATAAACCCTTCCCACCAATAGTTTTTATTGGCGTGTTTATAATCAAGGCTTGTACTTTACCTTATCTGGCAGAACTCGGAATTTTCACAAATTGCCTAGTTTAATTCTTCGACGAAATGCTCCATCAATCACGTAATCGTTCAGTATATTAAAGTATTATAATAGGATTTCCAATTTTTGGCTTTTATCAAGTTACGTATTCAATGTTTGTCAATTGAAAGTTCACGATTTATCATATAATTAAACCGCTTAGTGTTTATTTGTTTGTTACAGAATGTTGGTTTTCTGAACAAATGTGTTCTTTCTAGTCACGTAACGATTTTTTAATAATGGCGTATTAAGATGCGTTAGCATGATAATTACGTTGATATTTTCGAAGCAATTATTAGATATTTGGAGTACCAATTTATCTAAGTTTCCCGGTAATTTTATTTGTTGCAATTAGTTGTTTTCTAAAATCTTTTCTTTACTTGTAAACATATTTATATGACGCACACATTACTATTCTAATTAAATGATATTGAATTATTACTAAAAGAGCTTCTTTCTAATGCATTTGATCACATATCTTTTATATATAGTGTCCTCGCAATTGAATTTTGTAGAACAGTCGATTTACTTTTATAATTGCTGGAATTATTTGATTTTCTTAAAGTTAAAGTTATTTATATCTATCTTGCGACCCCTGTGACTTAATCTACCCTTAAACTACCTTATTATCATAACAATATATATATAAGGTCTTGGACAGGATTTGAACCTGCATCTCAGTTTTGCCGGAACTGTGCGTTTACCTATTACGTCACCGAGACCGATGACTATAATTGGGAAATTACAAATCCAAATAGAACTATATATAAAACTAACTTTCAATTACGTTTAGCATTTTTGTCAATCATACCTGACATTGTCAAGTTTTTGACTTATGTCAGATATAGACAGGAAGCAACCCTCAAAATTACGGCTATAAGCCAAGTATTAATATATAAATATTTTAGGTAGTTAATTACACAAGGTAAGTTAAATACTATCGTATTATAGTGTATAAGATGAAATAATAACTTAGACTTTTATGCAAAGCCCAAATGATCATTTCAAATCGAGCTAGTGTTTATAATTTGCATACCTTGCATCACGTGAAAAATGGTTTGATACTTGATAACGTTATCGCATACATTCAATAGTCTGTGAGCAGGCACATTGCAACATTTAACATTACATTTTATAATTATATCTGGTTGGATCATTCGTAAGATGATAGCTGTGAATTTCAATAAGCTATCGGCTGTTTCTTTGGATTACACTACATTGTAATAATAGTGTTATTATCGTATCTGGAGTCACCATAAATTTTGAATACAGTTATTTCCTGTAACTTTATAATGTTACTCATTTATGCTGAAAGTGTAAACAGCTTTTGTCTCTGGGATAATTATTGTATGAAACATGAATATTGGCAATACCACTGTCGTTGACTCATTAATTATTCTAAAAGCTTTCTTAAAGTAGCACGATTACGTTATAAAAATGTACTGTTGCAGTTAAAGTGTTTATCCAAACTAACTACAGTAATTATATTTGTGTTTTTGTATTCGGATTCGTAACGCGAGTTATGGAATCCCCACATTATGCTATTAATAAAATTAGAGTTAAGAAGTTTTAATGAAGTATGCTTTTCAATTTGTTCAATAATGTGCTTATAGTATTTACCATGAGGAACAGAACACTCTCTAACTAGTTTTTAGTAAAGATTAATGTATGTTATCAAATTTTCCAATAACACACAAGTAGCATATCTGTTAAGAATAAAAATATTTTCAATTAGCTTTAAGCAATACGTAATTAGATCGAGAAACTAAAACAAATTTCAGATTTCATTAATTATGTTTAATAATTAACGGTAGAATAGGTATTTGCATGCTTAACCACTATGTTACTGATCAAAACTCATTTCCGTTTCAAATACTTAAGAATTCGTTTTCAATTGTTTTATTATTAAAATAGAGCATTTTACCACAATGTGTAAGGAATTGAAATATGTTTTTCTATTGCGGTTTTGAAATAAGTTATATACCTGAATTACTTTCAACTATATATTGTACAAAATAGCTTTCTAATTTCGTGGTTTGTTTTTTACCTACATTCCTTTTATAGCATAAAAATTATTAAAACGTCATGCCAAATTAAAATTACCATTCGTGAAATCATAACATACAAAGTATATCTGTATTTAGTCAGTTCGTTTAAATTTAATATTTTCTTTTCCTATCTGGTTTTTATCTAAAGTTACGCCAACGCGTTACAAATCAACAGAATTTTGTACACCTCGTATTACCAGCATTCTTCAATTGTCATATTTGTAAGATTTGATATTCTTAATCTATAAATCACCCCACAATTCGATTTCGAACCGAACAGTCTCGTTTTAGCAAAATTTAAAAAGTAGTATTTGACACCACAATTATATATAGAAAAACTTAGTTGATTATTTGGAAATGAAACACAACGTAAGGAACTATTTCCCCCCATGCAGTTTAGGGGAACTCAAGTCCTCTACGACTAATTATTAACTTCAATACTTGTGAAGCCATTTCAAGCGTAAGCAACTGCCAAAAAACAGTATAGAATTAAAAATAAATGTATGTCACAAATTAGAACAAAAGTACTACAAAAATTTTTGTGGAGGGTTTTTTCCTGCTTAGAGTTTGGTTAGAAATCAACAGCTTCGACAGGCATATTTGACCATTCCAGTATGTGTACATATCCACGCTTCTGCTGCTTTATGAAAATATCACTTCCAGTTCCAAGAAACAAATGCAAATCTCAACGCTGAACTAATATTGCATAAGAAACTTATAGTAATTTAATCAATACTGCGTTGACAGTCTATATTTGCTTGAACGTTAAGAAAGATTTATATAGATATCCGCAATATCTCCAGCAAGATTTCCACGCGTCGAAAATAACATTTCTAAAACAACCCTAAACCACCCTATCGCACAAAGTACAGTTAAAATATACATAACTATAAATATGGCTATACACTTAAGATTGTCTAGACTGTTATGAAGGAAGCAATATCTCTTTACCCTCACCAGCTCATTTTATGTCTAAATAAACATATCAACTAATTGGGCGTTCGAGAAAAGGGGGAAATTCGCGCACAAACTATTTGACTTTTAGCAAGCTACACATAGTCGTAAATTTTAAGCAAGAAAATAGTTTTAATGCTCTTCTTTTATTTTTTACAGGTTCAACAGTAAACGGAAATCGTTTTCTGGACTTCCGGATCACTGCGGAACCGAGCCAACCAATGCAAGAACTACGTGTTAGAGCAGCCACTCTTTGGTTGAAAGCTGATCTTAGGAAGCGTCCACTTACTGCCTGTCAGCAATATCTTTGGGCATTTCGAGTTAAGGAGACGCCGAGCTATTCGAACGAGTTACAAATAGAAGAGGTAAATTTTATCACACTTTAAGATTGTAATAGTTAATTATAGCTTTGCTTTAACTCTGTGGTTTGCTTAGTTGTTGCTACAGACTATTTAAATTCACTTTTCTAAAAGTTTCAAATTTTTCTTACATAGCTTTCGATGAAGTTATGCAGTAATTTGGGCTTCAAAGACCAAAATAATGTACCTATATAAGAAGTTCAAATTACTAATATTTAACTCAACATAAATTGTTACAATTCATTTTTATTTTTCTTTATTATAACGGTTGAGTCATTTAGCTTTTTCTTTTAGAATTGCGATAATATAAACACGAGTCAGTATTTGTACAAATGTATTGCTTTATTGGCAACAACAATCTTTCCGATCATTGATGGAATTCAACTTCGTTCGTGTGGCTGCCACGGCTGGCTTGACAGTAACCTATTCTTTCAACCCAATGTTTCAGTACATTTTCGATAGTTTTGGGCTCCATTTCGCGAATAACTCCAGCTATGTTGTGCTTAAGAGTGTAACGGGCATTTTTGTAATTTAACATTTTACGCTTTTTCCCAATTAGTAAACACATTTCTGTAACTACTATTTTTATATTTGATACTTATTAACTCCTTAGGCGATTACAACGTATTATAATGAGTGGATTGCATCGTCCTTGTCTTGCCGTTCGTATAAATTTTGTTGCTTATGTGAATATACAAGTCTAGATAAGAGACGATAAGAAGTTGTAATGGAACGAGTTGAATAAACAGATTAGCAGTCGTAGTTTGTTCTTGGTTCCTATATATTAATTACATGAAAAAGACTGTTTCTTTTTGCTTTGACAAGAGTGAGAATTAATGCGGGATCAATTTCGAATTGTTCCTGAACAAGCGCGGCACGATTTTAGTTGTCTTTCTTGTGAAATAAAAGTCGTATATTAACTGTAGCAGTGTGTAGTTCTAATTCCTTTTTGAAGGAAGTATGCTATATATGTAACGTGTTTGGTTGACCACAAGTGTTGTGGTAAGGTCATTGACGGACGGTTTTAGTGATGCGCGTTGCTCTACTAATTGGTTTTTTTTGGTTGCTTTCCTGTTGTAAATAAAAGTGATAGAACTTGTCGTGCGTTTTACGGAACATTGACTTAGTGATACGCGTTGCTTTACTAATTGTGTTTTTTTTTGTTGATTTGTCTTTTTATATTTGAACTGTGGGTGCGATCTAGTTTTCGTGGTCCTTTTGTTATCAGAGTAGTGCATACTTTGGATTATCCAAATACAGTTTTAAGCTTGAGTGCTTCAAAAACAAATGATGATACAGTTGTAGCAGGTTTAGTAGGAAAAAGGTTGCTTCTTATAAACAGGTATCTCATTCACATGTAAAGACAGTTGATACTGTAGTTTCTGAATTTTCTAACCCCAACGAATCTAAAATAGATCGTTGTTTGCGCAAATTTTCGTTATTCAAAAGCATTAGATTTTTTTTTGTTACCATAGGTAGCAAATAAAACACCTCGCGTTACTGTTAGTTTAATGCATTACATCGTGCCTTGAAAGCGTGATTCTAAATTTTTATTATCATTTTTTTTCGATTTGTGTTACAAAATATTTCGAAATTATTGTCTCAGGTAATAGAATTAACAAGAAATTTATCAATGCTACATAGTTCTATCAGCATGATAATGTCTGCTGCTAACACCAGTGAAATACGTAGGTGTGATTAGTGTAAAGTGTACGAAATTCCATCAACACCCTCACAAGAGCCTCAATTGTTTGTAGATTTTCCGCATAACATCGATTTTTTACAACACCCTACATGAAGAATTCTAACGGCGTCAAATTGCAGGTGCACGGAGGTAAAATTAACATAACCAAAACGGTTGATTACACTATTTCCAAATTTAGTGCACAAAAGATCGATTGTAGGGTGGCTGGTGTAGCATGACATGCCATCCTGCTAAAACCAAAGCACTGCAACTTTCACACATCGTTTGGAATACGTTACTTTATGCACTTGTTGCACATATACTATTTCAGTACTTCCCAACGTTGATCAAACCTAAATTTGTACATTTTGAACCGCGCACATATGATGCCGTGTGCTAGTCAATACTTCGCGTGGGAAACAAACAGCTGCCAGTGTCAAAAAAAACCGCTAGATGTAATACATATTAGATTATTTATATGGAGATATCTCTAAAATATCATGTACGGAACCAAACTTGACAATTTCGATATCTTAAAAATAGAATATTAAGTAACGGATATTCAAAGTGTAATTATTCTATTTGTGCATAACTTAGTGTAGGGTAATATGAATCTGGAACATTTATAATTTTTCTAAGGTTTACATTACTATAAAAGTGTCGTCAAGAAACGAGTTAACGACTATGAGTTTCTAAGAAAAAACGTGCAGCGAACGAAACATGTCCAGTAAAGTTTAGCATTGTAAATACATTTGGCGTATTAATTTAAAAACCTGTAAACAGGTATTAAGGTTTTTAGGAAAAGCATCGTTAAAAATGAACAGCAGGTCTATATTAAATAGGGTGTTGAAGGTTACATACAAGAATGGATCGATAAAATAAAGAAAAGGATTGTGTTTTGCATAAGGTAGCAAAGAATGAAAGATATCATACAGTTAGTTGTCATTGACTTTGGAACGTCTGTATGACGAGGAAATTTTAAAGGTAAATAAGCAAGACTGAGATGCAGCGTATTTTCATAAGACACCGGTTGGAAAGGGAAATGAAAAGTACGGTAGAAGGCTACAGACAGAGTAGGACTGTATCTAAGAACGAGAAAGACGGTAGTGCAGATTGGTAGGGTGGAATAGAACTTGTAAACAGCGCGAATAAAGGTAAAGAGATATTACATACGGGTTAGACAAGGATACAAAGAACGGATAGCTGACATAGAAAATTGAGGAAGAGTACAAGACAAAGTACAGAACATTTTGGATGCAAGTTAGAGAGAGGTGACCGTATATGCGCATATGAGAGAGGCGTGTTTTGGATGGTTGTGGTGGTGTTAGTTGCCGGGGGCTTTGACGAATTTGACAGCCGTTGGAGATTTTAATGAGGGTTTCGGGGTAAAATGTTTGTTTGCGACTGAAAATTCTGAGATTTTCGAGACAGTTGGCAAACGACTGCCAGTTTTACCGTTAATAGCTTAAGGTTAATAGCTAGGCTTCTGGAAATGGACGACGGTTAGGTGTTGTTTTGTGCATAGGTTTGTGGAATCGGTAGACCGTTTAACAAAGTTTACCAAAAAGCGTGTTTAAGGGAGTGGTGTGAAACGATACGGGGGGCATTTTTGAGTGTATATAAACCAAGAGGCGGTGGTAGCTCTTTCTCATTCAATTTTCAGCCAAGCTTCGTACTACAATAGCAAACTAGTTACGTGAGTAGAAAGTTTGAGATTTTAATTACAATAAATTAAATAAACACAAGTTGGTGCAAGATTAAAATAGCAGTGGTGAATTGTATAAAAGACATTTTGAAAAGTGAAGCTTGATGAACGTAAGTAGACTTCTTCCTATTTTCGGTTGAAGGTGCTTATTGTGCACTGTGGATGTTGATGGACCAGTAGCGAATGTACGATAGTTTGGAAGTACCGTACATTGGATGCAGAGAGATATGGGTAGGGGATTGCTGTTCCTGATGGTATGAGTCAACTTGGTTACGTGCAGTCATTAAGGAGGACTACGTCAGAGATGGTTTCAGGGCAGAGATCTGGTTGTGCTACATTCCAGGTAACGGAATTTTATAAAAACTTTTTAACTGTTGGTGTTATGACATTCTGTGCTTTTTGGGGGGATTTTGTTAAATTTTATGAACATAATAATTGATCATTTACCTTTGATGAGGAATTATTTGAAAATATGTTTATGAAAAATTATGTATTATAAAATGAGTGTGTAATATTGACTTTCGTACAAAGTAAACGGGTTTATGGTAATTTTCCAGTGCAGTAATTAACACTTAGGCACAGAAAGGTTTTTACTATGAGCACGTATTACTTTTAATAATTATAAACGTAAATAGACAAATTTTGAAATTATGATATTTTAAAATGACTTCATTTAAAATGGAAGATGATTGTTTGATAGCCGAGGTGTGAATTCAGAATGTTAAGACAAAGCTTTTTGGTTAGTGATTTGATGTTATAATAAAGTGTGATATAGTTTTGGTAGTCGAATTTTCTTTCTTTGAATAGTAGGGTAGTATTTCCAGAGAGCAACTGAGCAGCCGTGCCGAATATCTCTGAGGAAGTAGAGCAAAAAGGCTGGGGTTTGGAGTCCTACTTGTTCCAGGTAGATTTCAGAGAATAATATCGACCCAACAGTGGGGCTCGAATTAGTGATCCAGCGCTTGTTTTTAGAGCTAAGCTTCAGAGTATTTATGGCTTCTCAAGCGTGGGGCTTCGAACAGTAGACTCCGAAGTATTTATGATGACCCAATTGTGGGGCTTAAACACACACACACATACACAGACACACACACACACACACACACACACACACACACACACATATATATATATAAGAGTGTGTGTTATTTCGTATAGGTAGCTGGTTTTAAAGTGAAACGCTATCAATTTGGCGACGTTTTGGCAAAATCGCATCCTCCATCTTCAGACTCTGTGGGTTGAGCAGTAAATGAAAATATGTTCGTTTATTTTACTATATATATTAGTTAGAGGACATGCTCTGTTGCGCTTGCTTAATTTTTGGTGCGTCTCCATATCAATGGTCCTAGTGTATGTTGTGTAGTTGTTCTGCACAGCTCATTTAGCAAAATATTCTTTTCTTTGTGTTTAACGAGGCGTAGATTAGTAATTGCCGATTTCTATGTCGGTGGCAATCTTTTGGAATCATCCATTGTGTTTAGACTATGTGGGCGTTTTTCTATTTCAATGGCTTGAATTATTCCCGAGGTTTAGCATATTAAGGAACTGCGTGCATTTAACCTTTCGAAAACGCCTTACAAACTTTGAGAACAAATAACATTTTCGGAACTTATTAAGCGAACACATTGTAAGAATTTTTAACCTTTGATAACCAAAATAAATTTCCATATTTTGTAATAATAGAACCCTAGGTTTAGCTCGTCATTAAAATGGAATAGATTCAAAATATTTAACTTTACAACTGAATATTTAATAAGATTCTACAAAATGTTAAACAAATAATCGTTTAAGTTGCAAGGAAATCGGACTTGCACGTACACGCAAAATAACCGTAGAAACTACTGGATATGTAATTTTAAATTAGCTATGCGTCAAATTATTTAATTATAAGGCAGAACGTAATATGGCACTTATTCTTCTTAGTAAAATATAAAAAATGAGAAAGAAACAATGTAATGTTTTAGACCTTATATTTTCGTTCTTTTGATTACTAGCTCGATTTGAAATGATCATTTGGGATTTGCATGAAAAGTTATTATTTTATCTTATTAACTATAATACCTTAGCATTTATCAACTTGCTTTGTGCAATTAATATATATAATAATAATATATATATATATATATATATATATATATTGCTGTGTTACTCGCAGCCCCTACGATTGGGTACAATAAAATGCTGTGTTATACTCTTATACCACTCAAGCACTTGTGAAAATGTTAATTTATAATCTTCTTTTGCCTCGACTAGCTGATTCAATTAAATAAAGCACTTCTACAATACACAGTATATGAATGAATATTTACAACCCTTTTAAATATCTTCTCCCTTTTTAAATCATATACATCTCTCAAATGTTCAGAAAATCAAGCCAGCAAAACGAGTTTTTTATTTACCTTTAAAGACCTATTGAAACGTTTCAAGATGTCTATGCTTTTTATAAATTTACACAAGAAACCCTAATTTGTCGGTTCTTACACTTTAAATTATTATTGAGATAAGACAGTTCAAAAATAAACCATATCCAAAATACTTGAGATAAAACAGTTTTAAAAATAAGTCATATCAAAAATCGTTATTGGTGCGTTTATTCCAATGAAAGGTTTTTCATTTCCGCAATAGAATATTTACCATCAATTTGCTTGTACAGGCAGCATTCTCCAACATTGTATTTCTGATCGTAAAGGCTCGTAATTTAAAGTTCTAACAGGAATCGTAACAATATTATTGATTGTAATTTAAGATTGTAATGGTAGTTTTCGGATGTTATTCAGATGGTAATTGAGATGGTAATTGAAATGGTAATTGAGATGTTAATGAGAGCCGTCTCAGAAGTACGGCACTTTTTGCACAATTATACACTCTAGAATTTCACTGTTGATTTAATTTATTATTCACGTAAATATTTAGCACTTTCAAGTATAGTAACTGCCCAGTTTCAAAGTATACTCACTCCATATTCAATTTTCAAGATATTTATAGGATCGTCCCCCTTTTGTTTGTGATTCGTTGGCTTCACGTGCTAGGCGAGGTCAAGCGTATTATCACTTATTCTTTTGGAAAGTTTACCAACTGTATGTATTTTAATTGCATGACGCGGTGCTCTAAGTCACGTAATTTAAATGTTATACCTTACATCTACTTTAGAAATCCCAGAAATTTTCGTTCATATTGAACACGTAGTATTGTTTGTTGGGCTTATTCTAATCTAAACCGAATAAATTTGATGTTTGTTTATTTCCTAATAAATTGGATTTTCGAACAACTGTGATTCTTTTAGGTCACCTACGCTTTTAAATAATGCATATTTCTGCGTGCGTTTACGATAATATCTTAACACACTTTTTGAATGTTTATCTAGCCAATTCATGCAGGTTTTTCACTGATTTAATTTCAATGCGTTTCGTTACACTTTTAAATTCTAATCTTTGCTAGTAGCTACTCTTGGATATGTGTTTTAATCGTTTGTACTGCTATATACAGTGTGCTCGCAACTAATAATTTTTATAATAACCCATTTACTCTTCTAGTATCTATAATTATATGTTTCTGTTACTTGGGAGTTTCCCTTGTTTATTCTACGACCCCAATGAATTAAACCTACCCCTAAGTTAACCCCATAATTACAGCATTAAATATATATATATATATATATATATATATATTATATGACGTGATAAGGGGTTTCGAGAGGTCATTGAATATAAAAGAATCATAAAAAACGGAAACTACCGTAAATTTATTGCTCACCCTGTAAAATACAAGCGTACTTTTATTCATTAAAATGTCATGAAAAACGCAAATTGCGCGTGTATAAATAATCACCCTGTATTATATAAGCATGCGCGAATAAATAATTACGATGCTTTATATAAGCATATTGTAAATACATAGCAAGTAACGTAAGTTGTATATGTAAAAATAATTAGTTGTAAGATAGTGTAAGACACATTCAAATGCGATCGCAAATCGATTATTTTAAGATAAATACAAAGCCATTTATTTTCACTTATTAATTATTAATACATTTTTCTAAAAATACTTTTCATTTGCTGTAAATAGCATAGAATAGTACTAGTTTTACGCATTTAGCATAAAAATAAATAATTTCGTGTACTTAAAAAACCAATTCTAGTCTCAATTTTGTGTACTGAAACACGAAAGCGAATATTTTTTATAAAATGCAACTCCTTTTTCATTAAAAAGCAATTAAAGTCTAAATTAATTACCCTGTGAATAACAGGAAAATATTTTAAACAAAGAATTTTCTAGAATATTAGAAATATAAAGAAATGAGTCATCAGTATTTAGAACTGCGTTAATATCTAATCAATCAATGAAACTGAGAAGCGGCCCGAACACGAAAAAACCTACAAAATCCAAAAACTATCCGATAAAATTTATTATCTTTCGCATTAGTATGCGGCGCCAAAAGAATCGTATGTGTTAAACAAGGCCAAATAGCACGCGTCACTAATAACTAAAACAAGATTGCAAGGTAATTAAGCCGCGATTTTAGACGCTAAAGAGTTTTTCTGCTAATCTTGCATCAAAATGTTTTATACACATTCTAGTTGGTTCTAAAAAATAGATAATTTGTATATATAAGAAAGCGTTGATTATTAAGGAATTCATTCAATTGATTAGATTCATTCGATTGATTGGACTCATTCGATTCTTAAATTCGATCGTGAAATGTTATTTTAATTTTTAAGTCGCGAGCTGTTGCTTTGCGAAGATGATATTTGAAGTATACAGTAAGCATACTGTAATTTAATAATTACAATGGTACAATGAATATAGAAGTGATTTTTATTGAAATTACAACAGTGGTTTATTAAACTTAATATGCAAATACAACGATTCTATTTATTTTCTATAGAGCTTTTACACACTTTTATAATATTGACAACCAACTGACATATATTAAAAACAAATTATTTTAACTACTGCTTGATTATAATTATATTGAAGAACTGCTTCATTTCAGCAATTTTATTTTTCTTAATTTTCTTTGGGAAGTAAACCACTCATAGTTTTTAAAATCATTTTTATTTACGTTTTGATCCATAACCTAGGATCGTTGTCAAAATAATAAGTCACGAGAGATCATTGAATGTACAAGAATCATGAAAAAAAACGGAATTTTTGTAAATTCATGGTTACACCCTGTAAAATACAAGCGATCCTAGGTCATGGATCGAAACGTAAATAAAGATGATTTTAAAAACTATGAGTGGTTTACTTCCCAAAGAAAATTAAGAAAAATGCTAAACAAACCACAAAAAACATACAGGGAGTATCAACAATTTTAAATGCAAATTACATAAAAATGGAATTTATTAAATTGCAATGAAGAGGAAAAATTTTTCAACATAACGCTATTTTAAAATTTTATTAAATAATTGAAAGGAAGATTTAAGCATAATATACTTCGGTAACTGCTGTTTAAAACGAGGATTTTAAATATGGAAAATCTTGTAAGCTGATTTGGACATCAATTTAAAATAAAAAGATATTTAATTACGAGCAGCGTTTTTGTGGATTCTGCAAGTATTACTTATAGATTTATTTTTAACTAATATCGGAGTACTTATATCTAGTATAAAATAGTCCTAATAATTTTTTTGTAAGGGATTTTACCAGGAAAATTTATGATCGGAGTTCGAAACACTCTGACCTTTTAATAGTTTATCTGTTAAGGATTTTTTTGTTAAACAAACCTTACAAACGTGGTAATAAACATTTCCAGGTATACCATCTATAAAAAATTAAAATCCAGTTTTTTTAATTTATAATTAGGTAAGAAACAGTTTTTTTTAATATTAGTACTTCTTAAAAATTATTTTATTCTTGAAAGAAACGATGTTGTAAATGATTTTGTATAAGAGAAAATATTTCATACCGTATAAATGTTTGGCGATATTACTGTTTTCTTCATTTTGAAAACTCCGTCCATTCCGTTGAACTAGCCAGACAAAGTTAGAAAGGAAGGTAAGTGAACAATTTCAAGTTTTACAAAATGCTGTATCTGTATTACAGCATTCTTTTAGTGACGCTCACAACGCGGGTCTTACCACGTCACTCTTTTAGTGGTGCACCAAGGTGCGACCCTTATCATAGCAATATATATATATATATATATATATAAATATATATATATATATATATTGCGGTTTGCAGAAATATCGATAATTATTGTATGAACTGATTGTACCATTAAATTAGACAAACCCGAATCAAAAGAATAATAAATATTTTTACATTAAGTAATTATACGAAGCCTTAGAAACATACATAAAAGATTAATTAAGATCATATAATAATTGTTAGCTTAAAAACAATAAAAATGACAAAATGCAGTAAATATCTCTACAGTATATTCCAATCCTATCAGAGATACTAAATAACTTTTTCAAAAATACTATACTACGCTGGATGCTTAATTACTAGAACATGTGAATTCTTCATTACTGGGCCCGTTTTCGCTTGATAGCTAATCGACAAAAATGTTGTGGGTTTTACGACAATGAAAAGAAACAACGAAATCTTAAGAAACATTTATAAACAGTCCTGTATACATTCAAAAACATAGTTTCTTTAACACATATTATCTAAATAATCTACTTATACACACAGATATAAGTATCGCTTGCAAAAGTAATTTACAGTCAAAGTTTAGGAAAAAAACGGTATTTTATCACTACTTGCGCACTAATACAATATTCACTTATTCTCAAAACATTTCATGTAACAAAAAATTTTGTTAAAAATTTTTGTGAATAATTTAAATATTTTTGTATTACCCCGTTTCTAAGTGTAGTCGAGCGGAAGTTTCTGTAAGGGTCAAATATCATCGGAATTTTACCTTAAAATTGCAAAAATAAATCATTCGTTCCCAAATAATTTTCTATACGCAGGATAACAACTTATACTAACTCAATCTACTTAATAATACGAATAATATGTTAACATTAAAGCTCCAATTAAGACTAACCTGCCCTTAAGACTTGATAAGTTTTTATACGTAGGCTTCGGGATCCTTCGAGGTTCCTCTAGTGTGTCGTATTCGCTTTCTATTTATTAGCAAAAGTGGGTGTGTTATTCCCGTTTATTCTAGAAGGTGTTGTATTGACGTAGGCTCTCAATTTCTGAGAATTTATTGTTCTACTACGACCTTGGGCTATATAATAATTCATGTCGGGTACATATCCTATCAATATTCGAGATTTCATTGTTTTCTAGAGCACGGTTTCATTAACCAGCTCATTCACTTTATGGCTGTTTGCTTTAATTTGAAATACTGACACACTTTTGTTAAGAAGTGTAATTTTTTCTAAACTTAATTAATGTGTTTTTCAAATAAAGTAAATTGTTTTGCTATTACATGAAAATCAAAATATTTATACACGCTTTATTACATAAAATTGACATTACATTTAAATGTAAATTTAACTTTGAAATTTCTTTTATTTGATTATTAATTGAAATAAAGACTTTTTGGAGTATTTATATTGATTATTAACACGTGAGGATTTAATGAATAAAGCCTTTCAACAAGCGCTTGTTTAAACATAAGAAATGCCTTTTTATCAATAACACGTAGCTTACTAAATTGTCCAATCATCCAAATTTTTGTGCATTGATCCATTTTTACCGGGAACATGACCAAATACGTTTTCCTTACAAATAAATATCTACATAATTGAACTTTTTTATGAATTTTCACGAGTTTACGATTGATGATGCAATATAACCTCTCCATGACATTTAATCATATCAATATATAATGTATATTTATATATAGCATATTTGTATATAATATATATTTATATGGCTAATATATACAATTATTATAAATAATGATGTTATATGGAGGTCAATGAATCACCACATGATAGAAATAAAACCACCTCGAAGCAGAGAAAATTAAATTTTTAATTATATAACTTCCACCCGGTATAATATTTCAATAGTACGATAAGGTTATTGTTATTATAGTATTTATTAGTACATAAGTGAAAAGCGTGTTTTTAATTCAAAACAAGTTCTAAATAATTACGCAATCGGCGAAAATACAAACTCATTCCTTGAGTGAATCACGACACCCGTGCTTTCCAACGCCAATTGTCATTTAACAACTAGCTATTAAATGTATTTGTGCAGACTGAAAAACAGCAAAACAATTTCTAATGTGTAAATATCCATCCACTTTAACAAACTAAATAACTCTAATGTCAAGTGCTGCTCTTAAACAACGATATTTGTAATCTTTGTCATAAAACAATTGCGAGTATCTAACGCAAAGTGCGAAGAAGGTATTTTTCTTTCAAATAAGCAAGTTTTCTAGATTGTTCGTAAAGTAGATTCTTCGCAACATATATACATCATTTGTAAATAAGTAAAGGACAGCTAATTATCTTGCATGAATGAATACAAACCAATTAGTGTATTCGTAGGGCGCAATTAGACGGCTAAAGACTATAAATTAGATAATACCAGACGTTTTAATAACCATAAATTATAATTGGAAGCGATAACCATCGATTGAAAATACATAGCTTACAGCTAATTAAAATAAAAAGCCACATAAAATTAATGAAATTACAGTTAATTATTACATTGTAAACCGAAAAAGGTGCTGAACATTCAGTAACGTAATGGCATAGAATATCCTTTTGTATACAAGCCAGTGAAGCAATTATATCGGGCCATTTCATTTACATTTACTTAGTGGATAAAGTTACTAATTGTCTGCTCCAATAAAAGTTATATTTTAAATTTTGGTGCAAGGTCACCTCGATATTTTAATATTTATTAAAAATAAAAACTCTTTGAAACTGTTGAAGTAAACTATGACCTACAAAAATTTATTTAAAATAAATAAAAATCTAAAATGGAGTTAATGGAAACAAACAGGGGAATTGAAAACTTATTTCCCGATGCATTTATTATGGTACAAAATGGAGAAGGAGAATAAACCAACAAAGTCTTTAACAATCCTGCATAATTTAATAGTCAAAACCGCAAGTATTTGATTGTTTATATACTTAGATAGACATTTGTGGTATAATTAGTTTAGGTAGATTAAGCTTGCATAAACATTTTGCGTGTAGCCATTTTTCTGTAAATAGATATTGTACGCATGTTTTGATGTCGACTTCGATAAGTTTGACTACTAACAAAAATTATAAGGGGTATCTCATCAGATATGCCTTTCTCTTTCGAAGTAAGACAGATTATTGCAATTATCTACCATATTTTTTTATAACTTCTACATATTATGTTTTAATAAAAAAGGTCTGAGGGAAACTCTAACTGAAATGTTCTGTTTAGACTAAAGCTGTAAATTGCATTGATAGGTCGAATGCTTTTGTGTAAGTAATTGTATGGATGTGTATTGAAGGAAGATGTTATTGAATGTAACAATTATTAAAATTTTTCAAGAATTGGTTATAATCGTGTTGCTGAAATTTCGTTGTTTCATTCCACCTGAGCTAGCTAATACGGGCATCTTCAGGCAATAAATCAGACTAGATTAGTTCTGCATTATTTTGTTGAATCCAGCCAGAAAAATGGGAACATTTTCTAAGCTAACAATTCATCCTATGTCGCTACAATTAGAATGGCAAAAAACAATAAATGGTAAAAAAAATGTTTGTCGTAATGCTTTTGTTGGTAGTTCTCAGTCGGTAGATGTGAAACTTAAAACCTGTGTAAAAATTGTACGATCTACAAGTCGTTCGGTCTGTAAGTAGGAAACTAAATACGCAACAATCAAAATTTTAATAAGCGCCAAATATTTACAACTATCTATACTGATTAAAGTTAATTTTGTTCTTTAATATTGCGTACAAAATTGTCATAAGCGTTTTTTATGAAATAAACTTTCCTTAGTATAATAAAATGGTTTAAATAATTCAAACCTGCATCGATTAATGAAATATTTACAAACTGACAACGCTGAAAGCATCACTAAGCTCTAAACATCTCAACGTTAATTTCCTTAAAGTAATAAATTGATTTTGTGTCAACAGTGGGATTTATGAAATATTTACAATTTAAGCTTTAATCGTCACAGCATTTAGCTAAAATAATAATGTCTACGTCGTGTAATATGTTTTAAGATAAGGTTTTAAACGCAACTAATTGCATCAATATAAATACGTTATCGGGAAAGATAGATAAACTGGCATTTTGAATATTTAATAATTTCGTCGTAAATATCAACGCAGGTATAAGAAAACGCATTCTAATACGTCATTAAATACGTGACTAAAAATAGTACATTTGTTTAGAGAACCAACATATTTTAATAACTAATAAACACCAGACAGTTAAATATACGATAAGTTTTGGACTTTTAAACGACAAATATAAAATACGTGACAGAATAAAAGCAATATTTGGAAATTCTAAGAAGATTCTATGACATATTGAATGTAGACGTGAGGAATAGAACGAAAGTACAGGGAAATTGAGAAATCTCAAGGACTACAGAGATAGGCGGTGATTATCAATACACACGTGGCGCGCACCAATTAAAGCATTGAAAGGAGGGCTTACATATACAATGGGGAATGAATAAACATTTAGTTCATCTATAACAAGGCAAGAATCACGTCAGTATGCAGTAGAAATTTACGTGACAGTATTAATTAGTGAAGAGTTTATAATTTAGTATAAGTAAAAATTTGAAAGTTCCAAATTTGTGCAACGAATAATAGCCGATCTACGAATAGACGTAAGTTAAACTATTAAATAAAATTTATTCTAATATTTTACAATTCAGGGCTCTAAATCAATATCCTGATACTGCTCTAAATCAACATATGGAAACTGATCTAAATCAATATTTAATATCTTGATACTGATCGAAGTCAATATCTTCTCACGCCTAAATTAAATATCTGAATATATTTCTAAAATTACCTCTAAAAGAAAAATATAAAAATACGTCCGTAAATACTCCCAAATTAAACAAAAGTAATGACACTCATGGAATCCCAGGGAAACTACAAGCAATAAGTTGAACGAGTGTAGCAAGGAATGCTGAACACAGATACTCTGAGGCAATTCCAGTGACAGGGAAAGATAAACGCAGATTAGCGATCTTAAATATTTCATTAGTTAAAGACTTTCAATTTTAATATTTGCTATATATTGTATGTCTGTAAGAGTCGACAAAAAAGTCATTTGAGAATTTGAAAACGGGGGAAATATCTTAGAACGTTCGAAGCTACTTAAAAGTAATTAAAAAGATATTTTTGCTGGCTTTCAGGAAATCATAAATTTGGTAAATGTTAATGTTCTTTTCAGGGGCTAAATTTTTAATTTATATAAAATTGAACATATTATTATTATCAATCATAATAAGCGATATTCATAGCAATATTAATTGAGCACCAATCGTGAAGTAGGGCACGATTTGTTTTTGAGCTAGCCAAGGCAGAACAAATTATAAAAAATTTAAAGGGATTTCACGGCAATAGTAAATGATACGTCCAATAGTGGGGATATCACAGCATATATATATATATATATATATATATATATATATAGAATGCTGTGAATCTTCTCATATCTGCAGGAACTGGTCCTTTCAAAAAAAACATTTGAGCCCCACAGATTGGGCGTCAAAGAATGCTGTGTTTCCCTGTATTTGAATCGAGCCTCACGAATTGGGCGTCAAGAATGCTGTGAAACCTACAAAAATCTATTAACTTAACTGGTCCGTTGACTTTCTTCTGTTCATCGCCTCGGCTGCTCCCCTAGATAAACCTTCATCCTCATTCATAAAAAAAAAAACACATTCCTACCACAAACATCAACATTAACTCTATTTACATCAATATTCACAATACATTAAAATTTCAAAATTAAAAATTCAGCATAAATTTCAGTATCAGAAAATTTCAAGATTTAAGTTTGTTATCATTTTAATGTGCATCCAAAATTAAAGTCCTTGTAGGATGCCTCCTAATTAATATAACAATATATGCAGACCTGAGTCTGAGTACAAAGGGAGCATCTACCACCCTTTACGTTAATTAACCAGGTTCGTCTAATTGAGCTCAAAGACATACCCAAATTTTCATCAAGAACATAAATACTAAAAACTCCTTTCGACTTAAACAAGAAAATTTCACCTTAAAATTAAAATTCTGTTGTTAGTACAATTTCACTACTGTCCATTTTAAGTAAATCAATTATAAAGTTATTCAACACACACCAAAATATCAAAGTTCGAACAAAATAGTATAATTTACCTGAAGGTTACTGCACTCGTAGCTTCAATGTACATCGTCCCTTTTGTTAATCACACCAATCCAACTGGGTTATATTTACGGCTTCTGATTCTCAACGCTTTTAAAATTTTCTACATCACCATCCATCTAAAGTAGTTTCAGTGTTTTTCCGGAACTCATTTGTGTATATCTGAAGCTTGTTTTGTGGATCCAGTCATGTTTATAAACCATTTAATTATTAACACCCCCGAAAAATAGCAAAGAAATCCATGCTTCTTTCACCAATATACGCCAAAACTGCCTACTTTTGTGTATTCATTCGTCGTTGCAAATTTTGACTAATTAGTACAGTGATACTAACTTTATTACCATTGTATCTTCTTTTCTAAGTGCACTAAAGTACATTCATTGTAGCACGTAAAGAACAAACTGTTTTTTAAATCACCAAAATATACGAGCAAACTGTTTAAATTATTTAATCAAAACCGGAAAACTAAAAAGCACTGTTTAACGCATTGAATCAAGTCGAAGATCTAAGAGAGCTTGTTCATATTAACCTGGGTATATATAGCGGTTAGCCTGTCTGTCGGTCTGTTCCCCAAAACAAACAATTCTAAAGAATTTCGCATGCTAGGTTCTCATTCCGCAGCCCGGCATGCGATTTTTACGAAATTGGCACTCGCACCAGTGACATCTCAGAAATTTCGACACGGCTCGCAACTTCTGGAAATAACTAATTGAATTTTATACAGAAATGTTATTTTACCTCTCAATTTTGCCTTTTATTTTCACCCAATCGCAACCCAATGACGTTGCTCCACTCACGCCTTTTACTATATGTGTCTCGGTCTTGCGCATATTATATGTCTCTATCTACCCTGTTCTTATTGGTGCAAATTGATATTCTTTATTATCGATTATTTCAGTCCATGTGGACTGTGCAATAACCCACCTTTAGCATTTCTCGTAACTATTATGCGACGGTTTCTCCAACATTCTCTGTAACCATTAAGTATCTGCAAAATTTACGCAGAATGAGCTTTTTAAAAATACGCAGGTGTTCAAACATAATAACACTTCTACGATTTGCATTCTATTGGGTTTTTTCAAGTTTGTATAGATATTATATGTTACTAATGGTTCAATTAACTTCAACTAAAATTAATACTCTTTAATTTTTAGTGACTCCTAATCAAATATTAATTATTATCTGTACATTTTGTTTAATACCGGTTACTTAAAATAGAGTTAATTAATATAAATTTTGCATGTAATTTCTCTTTGTTTCTTTACTAGGAATAATTAAATTATATGTAGAGCTTTTTACTACTGCTTCCTTTTTTTTATAGCAAGCGTCTTGTAGATGATTTAAATCTCTTATGTTTAATGAAACGAATGAATTTTTATGCTTCACGCTTTTATTTAACAACGCGTACCTTTTCCCAAAGCTTCTACACGGTGATTAAAATTATTTGATGTGATTATTTAATTTTCTACCCTGGTCTAAATATGAGTAATATATATATATTTATATATATATATATAATGGCCTATTAACATAGCAATATATATATATATATATATATATATATATATATATATATGCTATGTTAATAGGGCCATTCAGGGATAGATAGAATCACTAGTATAGTACGCTTTATGCTAACAACATGAGGGTTAAAACCAGACAGTTTTACGGAAAAAAAATGAGAATTACAACGATTAGGCAGGAAAGCAAGTGACAACGCCCTGTATATAAACTATAGTCATAATTATTTTAAGAAATGAAAAGTACTCTAAAAGATTTAATTAAATAAACACCTTGGCAAGTCATAAAACGACGTGAACGAAAGCTGCAACACAATACGCGCGAATGATGCATCCTCATAACACTAAGAATCCCAGTTAAACAAGCAGGTTTAAAAATGCGTAAGATGCAAAACAAATATAATTTAATACATAAAATAAATTAAAACTACGTGATCAGAAAGGTAAAATCCAACACCTGATAGATTACAAATAAATACGGCATGGTGATAAAAGCTCATCAAATTTATTGTACAAACAAAACGTACGTGACCAGGGAAAGTGAAAATCCAACAGAACCAATGCAATAACTTGAAATCCTGCGTGCAGGAAATAGCGCATCAATTTCATTTACACATCAAAGATCCATAGTGTAACAATTTTATTTTCGCATTAAAAATCTCTTCATTAAAGGTACAACGAATGTTAAAACACCTTTATTAACTAAAGTAATAATACGTGTAACAATCAAATTTTTGCATTAATACAGTATCTAGAGTCGTTAGTCTATTTGTTTCGGAGGTCGGTGTATTCCACAGCCACAGGCACGCGCGTGAGAGGATTGACAACCCCTCGGGACCCTCTCACCATGCAAGAACGCGGCAGGGGCACTCGTCGATAGGTAAAAGCAGCGACAGCATGCATTCGAAGAGAATGGTGAGTGACCTCCGGGTCGCATTAATTGTGTGACACACTTCCTGAGTAACGGTTGGTATTGTATATTCGTTATCATAGTAACTAATTTAAAAATTTGTTTAGCGCAACTACGACTTACAAACTACGACTTACAAACTACGACTTACAAACTACGCAACGAAAATTATATTTATAACTAAGATTAGACCATGGAAGATGACGCTACAAAATTTATGCAACTTTGAATCAATGTAAGAAACCCACTTCGCTTCAACACCTGTATTTAAAGCATGGAAAGCAGGAATAATTAGCTGCAGACTCCGCACGGCGATGCAGTTCCCAATCTGGCCAAGGACAGCAGCCCGGGGTTTGGTTCGTAATAGCTTTAAGATTTCCTCAGTGCTTCCTTCTAAAAGCACGTTATTTCGTTTTGTTTTATAGAAGCACAAATTTGTTATTCAGTTTATCTGTAGCTAAGCTGGTTTTCTCCAGTATCAAATTTAAATTTCACTTAGTTTCGTAGATATGTGACTACACGTGGCTTCAGCATAAATTAACAGCTGCGGCTACGTCACTTGTTTGTTTGAAATAAGCCGTCAACAATTGCACAATTGCAAGCAGATGTTTAGTATTACATTACTACCACCTTTGATAAAATTAGAGAATATCTTTGTGAATATTTTGACTTCAAATCGATTTTAATACTGTTAACTTAAAAGAAAGTTTTGTATATTAATTTGTAAATGACCTACACAGATCTGATTGGGTTAGAAAACCTTAGTATAACCAGTCACACTGGGTTGTAATATATTTGAGTAAGAATCAAGTTGATAAACTTTACATTAATTTTTCAAGTAATTCAATTATTCATTTTATTTTATTGCATTAAATTTTATTTACAGAAACAGAAAAATTCTTTCTAGTAAATTTATAATCCACGCTTAAAGTCTTTTTATTCTGATCTAGTTTGATCAGACCTGATAAACAAAAAAACAATAAGAGTTAAATTTTATGGTACCCTTATGTAGGAAAACATTCTTTTGCATTTTTAGATATATTTGAGGGACACAAATAGTGTTCCCATTTTTATGTGACTTAATTATTATTTTTCCTTACAGGAACAGCGTCTTATTCTGTTAAGACAGGTTTTTGTCAGCGAAGGCGATCTTTTTTTCTTTGGGTCTCCACGTCCGCCCTTAGAAATTAGCCATGCCATTTACATGAATCAATCTGGACTTGGTGGCGCCTGTTTGTTTTAGTTTGAGTGTGACCCCCACAGATTTCGACTTACCCCCCCATTGCTCATAGCTCTACCCAAGGAATAGACCCCTAGTTACGTCGGAAGACTTTGTTTTGCAGACACCTAACTTGGAGCATGGTGATTATAAAGTAGTGTCGGCCAGAAGTTTAGAAAAACGTTTCACTAGCGCCCATGCGTGAGGCTAGCGGAGCCAATTAGAGAGAAAAAAATCGTTACACTGGCGCCGGCAACGTTTGGGGCCTCGAAATTTGTTTGTTCATAATTTGATTTACCTCGAAATTTGTTATTCAAAATGTAATTTGCTTCGAAATTTGTTAGCTCAAAATTTATTTTGCTTTGAAATCTATTTGTCCAAAAATTATTTTGCGTCGAAATTTGTTTGCTTAAAGTCGATTTGACATTTAGATTTGTTTGTTTGCTTTTGATAAAAGATTGGTTGTAACATTAACCCTCATACAGTCAATTGATTAACTTGGTCAAATTTATTTTGACTTTCGTTCTATTTTGACCCCATATAATTTTTTGATATTGTTTTGGCAAAATTATTTCACCAAAACACCTTTTGATTTTTACCTTTAATAGTACGAATTTGTTTTGATCACTTTTGTAAGGTTCAGATCAGTTAGATTTATCGGTTTGATTCCATTAGGCTTGAGTAATCATGTCGAAAAAATTCCAAATTGTTTGTCTACTTAAAGAAGAATTGGAGTATGAGCTGAGAATCAGAGGAGTGGTGAGTGAGAGACCAGTGTTGGAGAAAAGGAAAATTTTAGGTAGATTGTTAGCTAAAGAAATAGATAAACCTGGTTGTTTGATTGATCTTTCGTGTTATGAAGTAGACTTTGCAACGGAAAGTAAAGAAATTTCAGTTTCAGTCGAGTCAGTTCGTAATGTTGTGTCCGAATTTGAAGGTGACTCATCAGACTCAATTTTTAGGAGAGCTTGTTCAAGGTTAAACCACCTTTGGGGCGAGTTAAGCGCATGAAAATTCCTTCAATAAATTCCGAGGAAGCAAGTAAGTTCAGAAATGAGACAGTAGCAACGATATTAACCCTTGAAGCTGAGTTATACGATAAAACCAATAAAAGTACAGAGTCCACCTATTTGGATCGGTCCGTTGTAGTATCTCCTTCAGTTGCTAGTGCACCTATTCATTCGACTTCGTATGTAACGACTTCCGTACCTATAGGTTCATGGCCTGTAAAATTCTCAGGTGATCCCAAACAACTATATTCATTTTAGATAGAGTTAGTGATTTAGCACAATCTCGTAAGGTATCCGAAACTGATTTATTTGGATCAGCATGTGAACTTTTTGTGGGTGACGCTTTAGTTTGGTTTAGAACAGTAAAAAATTCATTGAGAGACTGGAACTCCTTGTTAGAACGTTTAAGGGAAGATTTTCTACCCGGTTCTTCAGATGATGACATTTGGGAAAAGATCAGAAATCGTCGTCAAGGTAAAGACGAAAGGATTATTTTATTTGTCGCGCATATGCAAACCCTGTTTAGTAGACTGACCAACGAGCCAGCAGAAGTTACTAAAGTTAAGATGATAAGGAGAAATTTGGTTCCTGAATATATTTCAGCACTTGCATTGTCGGACATTCAAGATTTGTCTACCTTAGTAAATTTGTGTAAAAGATTAGAAGAAGCTTCTTTGATGAAACTAAACTTGGTTTTAGCATCTTCTAGTAAACCTAACAAGATTTGCAACCCCTCTAAGCATCTATTTGAGAACAAACATCCTGGGTTGAATGAAAAAGTTTGTGCTGTTAAGAGTAGGGTGTTTCAGAATAAATTAGTTAATCCCAAGTAACAGTAGCGGATAAGAGCTCTTCGAGTCCTCAGTTTGTAATTTCTTTAGTCCCGACAAGAGAAATAATTTTGTTTGTTGGAATTGCTCCCGTAGTGGACATTGGTTTAGAGATTGTAGAGCAACCAAGAAAATTTTTGTTTTGGATGTGGTCGAAAAGGCGTTACGGCAACGTCATGTCCACAATGTTCAAAAACCAGTAAGGCGGCAGGCGCATAGTGGTCGGCATCCTGTTCCGCGTAATAAGGCCATGGTTATGATTTGTAAACAAGAAAAATACTTTTGTAAAGACGAGTGGTCGAGATGGCTTACAGTTGTTAAAATTTTGTCAGGACTCTCCGAAGCCTAAGAATAATACTTTGTTCATTGAGAAGCAGTGTGATAATCGACCTTACATTATGGTGAAGTTAATGGATAGAGACATTACCGGTCTTCTAGATTCGGGATGCACTACCTCAGTGGTAGGATCCTTAGCCCTTTCAATTGTTAGAAAATTAGACTTGAAAATTTTTAGTTCAGCAAAAACAGGTATCACTACAGCTGATGGTTCAATAAAGTCTGTTGTAGGCTCGGTTGATTTGCCAATTTGTATAGGTAATGATTGCCGCATCCTTAATGCATTAGTGGTTCCGTCCCTACCTCACACCTTTATCTTCGGTAGTGACTTTGCAAAATTATTTGGTGTAGTTGCTGACTTTAGAAGTAATAATTGGTTTATCCAAAGTAACATTGGGAACGACATTGGGTATATAGGTTCGTCTTCCATCCCTTTGAACACTGAAGATTCCTTATTTGGTTTACATGACCTTTCAGATGCTCAATGTGTGCAAGCACAAGAGTTAATAAATTCATTTAGTGAGATTAGCAGCGACGATAGATTAGGACGAACTCACCTAATTGAAATGGACATAGACACAGGCAATGCCAAACCCTTCCATAAGAAACCATATGTCATGTCACCATATATGAGTAAGATATTGAATGAGGAGTTGGACGACATGCTTAAACTTAAAGTTATAGAACCGTGTACTAGTCCGTGGTCCTCTCCAGTTTTGTTGGTTAAGAAAGCAGATGGAGAATATCGCTTCTGTTTTGATGGTAGAACCCTGAACGACTTAACTGTTCATGATTCGTACCCCCTTGCAAACGTAGACAGAATTCTCAATATGTTGAGAGGTGCGAACTACATTTCGTCACTTGATTTGAGAAAATCGTTTTGGCAAATCCTCTTAGTGAGTCGTCTAAGGATAAGACTGCCTTCAGTGTTATTTCACGAGGACAATTTAGATTTACATGCATGCCGTTTGGGTTGAAGAATGCTGCGCAGACACAACAGCGTTTAGTAGATGCAATTTTGGTCCACGTTTGAACCCCATGTATTTTGCTATTTGGACGACATAATATTATGTTCGTCATCTTTTGAAGAACACCTAAAGTTATTGGTAGAGGTTAAGCAACGTTTAAAAGAAGCTAACCTCACTATAAACATAAGTAAATGTGAATTTTTTAAAAAGACACTTAAATTTTTGGGTTATATAGTAGGCTCTAACTCACTTCGTACAGATCCCGATAAGGTGTCGGCAATGGTTAACTTTCCTCGTCCGAAAACCACAACGGAGATTAAAAGGTTTATAGGAATGTGCAGCTGGTACCGTCGTTTTATAAAGAATTTTTCGTCTTTAGTTTCGCCTATCAATGACCTCATTAAGAGTAAGAAAAAAAGGTCAAACTGTAAATTGGAGTGCGGAAGCAGAAAATTCATTTGTGCTGATCAAGCAAGCATTAGTTTCTGCACCTCTTCTTTCGCAGCCAGACTACTCAGCACCCTTTATTGTTGAGTGTGACGCAAGCAACACTGGGTTAGGAGCTGTTTTGATTCAAAATGTAAAAGGAGAAGAGCGTGTAATTTCGTACGCAAGTAAAACCCTGAGCCGTACAGAGCGCAATTATTCCACCACAGAGAGAGAGTGTTTAGCAGTTATTTTGCAATTGAGAAATTTCGTCCGTGGGTAGAAGGAGTTCGCTTCACAGTTGTCACCGATCATTTTCGTTACTTTGGTTGAGTAATCTTCAGAATCCAACTGGAAAACTCGCCAGATGGTCAGTTCGATTAAGGCAACATTCATTTGAATTGGTGCATAGGAAAGGAAAGTTTAATATAGTCCCAGATTGTCTTAGTCGTGGTGTTCCCTTAGAAAATCCAGAAGTTAATTTAGTAGAGATTAAACTTGATGGTGTAGACTTGTGGTATGAATCTTTGAGAAAGAAAATTTTGTTGTCACCCAAAAGCTACCCACAATGGAAAGTGGAAGATGGGTTTATTTATAAGTTTATACCTTCCCTGTTACCGCATTCGGCGAATGTTGTAGAGTGAAAGTACTTAGTGCCAAAATCTCAGCGTATAGATGTCATTAAATCATGTCATGACCCCCTTCAGCAGGACATTTTGGTTCTTTAAAAACTTTGTCTCGTGTCCAAGAATTATATTATTGGCCAAAGATGATCTTTGACGTACGTAAATTTTGTAGGAAATGTTTGGTTTGTGGTGCTCAAAAACCACCCAATAGAGGTCCCCTTGGGATGATGGGAAAGGAGAAAGAGGTTGGACTACCGTTCCAAACCATTGCCTTAGATTTGATGGGTCCGTTTCCTCGTTCCAAACGCGGACATAAATGGCTTTTAGTTGTTGGTGATTGGTTTTCGAAATATTCGATTTTGCAACCTTTGCGAAGTGCCACGGCACATTTGATTGAGAAGTTTTTGGAGGAAAAAGTATTTCTTGTCTACGGTGTACCACAGTTTGTTATTTGTGATAATGGTCCACAATTAATTGGACGTATTTTTAAAGCTTTGTGTGCAAGGTACGAAATTCAAAAGATTTGGTATAATGCTGTTTATGCTCCCCAATGCAATTTTGTGGAAAGGATCAATAAGACAGTTGGTACAGCTATCCGTTCATACGTAGAAGGATATGATACGTGGGATAGTGAGATATCAAAGATCCAATACGCAATCAACTCAGCAAAACATGAGTCCACCAACTGTTCTCCAAATTTTTAGTCTTTGGTCGTCAGGTACCCTTAAGTGGAAAAGCTTATAATGATGATTTTAAACCTGGTGAGGATGTTGATGTCGTCTCCAGTAGTAGACCTTCTTATGTTTTGGATCGTCAACTTTTATTTGATATTTTGGGAATGTCCGTGAAAATTTGCATGTAGCTTATCAACGTTCGAGTAAACGCTACAATCTTAGGAGAAGAGACATTTCATTCCAAGTCGGAGAAAGTGTTTGGAGAGCTAATCAGGTCCTCTCGAGTGCTAGTGATAAGTTTTCCGCTAAGTTAGCTCCAAAGTTTATTATGAGTAAAGTTCGAAAAAACATTCCAATTTAGTGTATGAGTTAGAGAACGAAGATGGAACAAGAGCAGGAAATGGCACGTAAAGGACTTGAAACCAGTTGAAGCGTCGTATCCAAATGAAAATGATGATCCTGACGATTAGTTCCGGTCCGGTCATCTCTTTGATGTTAAGTAATGCAGTAGTGGTTTGCTTTGTTTTGTTCCGATTTTTGATTTAGTGTCGGTTCATTAATTTTGAGTATTTTGTTTGAGAAGTGAAATAAGTGTTAGAGATTTTGTAGATTTTGTAGATTTTGTAAGTTTGAGGTGTGCCTTGGTGTGCACGCTGGTCGTTTTGCTCGCGCGTTATTCAGAGATGTGTTTAGAAGATGTCTTTAACAGATATCTTTACAATGTAGAAGTAAGTGGGCTATTTAATTGTTAGTCCTGATTTCTACTTATCTAGGTAGAGAGAATATTAGTTTATTCTTTCCTTGTTTTTTGACCGTTCGAAATTCTTTGGTTTGATAAGGTCAAGGTTGGCTTGGTGAGTCTCACCATTTGGTCCATCACTAATGAGATCTGTTGTTTGCTGGAACTTAGTGATAGATAATCAGTAGGGTGTAGGATATTACAGCCCTAACTGGTTCGATTTTGTATTTGAATTTGTTAAGTAACCTTATGGTTAGGTTACCTTGTTTTGATTATCTCTTTGTAATAAAGTGATAATATTTTGTATTTGGATTTGATAAGTAACCTTTGGTTAGGTCACTTTTGTTTTGATTATCACTTTGTGATAATAGTGTTTTAAATTAAGACCTATTAGTAGGGTCTTCCTTTGATTGTCACCTTATAGTGATAATACTTTGAATAGTTATGCTGTTTTGATGAGGAAGCATTCCTTTTTTAGAGAGAGCTAATTGAGCTCCAGGAAGTGAAGTTTTTGTGGAATTTGAAATAAATTGTAAAATGTTTGGTTACAGGTAGTAAATATTAGCCTTGTTAGAAGTAAGAACCTCAAGTTAAAGAATTATCGTGAATTTGAATTTTTTGTCCCGTGGAGTGTTTGACTTTCTAATTTGACCCTCCCAATTTTGATTAATACCGATTGTGACTCCCCGATTTTGTCTCCCGATGGACGTCAGGTACACGTAGTTACCAACACACTCGCATTTGTAAATATTTGTCTCCCCATTTGAATAAATTCATAAAAATTGTATAGTTAATTAGGAAGGTAGAAAAGGCTAGTATTATTATAATAAAAAATTTTTGTATTTGTTATATTTGAAGTTGTTCCTTAAAGGAAAAAAACTTTTTCTTTTAGGAAAGGGTAGTGTAACAATTTTATTTTCGCATTAAAATCTCTTCATTAAAGGTACAACGAATGTTAAAACACCTTTATTAACTAAAGTAATAATACGTGTAACAATCAAATTTTTGCATTAATACAGTATCTAGAGTCGTTAGTCTATTTGTTTCGGAGGTCGGTGTATTCCACAGCCACAGGCACGCGCGTGAGAGGATTGACAACCCCCCTCGGGACCCTCTCACCATGCAAGAACGCGGCAGGGGCACTCGTCGATAGGTAAAAGCAGCGACAGCATGCATTCGAAGAGAATGGCGAGTGACCTCCGGGTCGCATTAATTGTGTGACACACTTCCTGAGTAACGGTTGGTATTGTATATTCGTTATCATAGTAACTAATTTAAAAATATGTTTAGCGCAACTACGACTTACAAACTACGACTTACAAACTACGACTTACAAACTACGCAACGAAAATTATATTTATAACTAAGATTAGACCATGGAAGATGACGCTACAAAATTTATGCAACTTTGAATCAATGTAAGAAACCCACTTCGCTTCAACACCTGTATTTAAAGCATGGAAAGCAGGAATAATTAGCTGCAGACTCCGCACGGCGATGCAGTTCCCAATCTGGCCAAGGACAGCAGCCCGGGGTTTGGTTCGTAATAGCTTTAAGATTTCCTCAGTGCTTCATTCTAAAAGCACGTTATTTCGTTTTGTTTTATAGAAGCACAAATTTGTTATTCAGTTTATCTGTAGCTAAGCTGGTTTCTCCAGTATCAAATTTAAATTTCACTTAGTTTCGTAGATATGTGACTACACGTGGCTTCAGCATAAATTAACAGCTGCGGCTACGTCACTTGTTTGTTTGAAATAAGCCGTCAACAATTGCACAATTGCAAGCAGATGTTTAGTATTACATTACTACCACCTTTGATAAAATTAGAGAATATCTTTGTGAATATTTTGACTTCAAATCGATTTTAATACTGTTAACTTAAAAGAAAGTTTTGTATATTAATTTGTAAATGACCTACACAGATCTGATTGGGTTAGAAAACCTTAGTATAACCAGTCACACTGGGTTGTAATATATTTGAGTAAGAATCAAGTTGATAAACTTTACATTAATTTTTCAAGTAATTCAATTATTCATTTTATTTTATTGCATTAAATTTTATTTACAGAAACAGAAAAATTCTTTCTAGTAAATTTATAATCCACGCTTAAAGTCTTTTACTCTGATCTAGTTTGATCAGACCTGATAAACAAAAAACAATAAGAGTTAAATTTTATGGTACCCTTATGTAGGAAACATTCTTTTGCATTTTAGATATATTTGAGGGACACAAATAGTGTTCCCATTTTTATGTGACTTAATTATTATTTTTCCTTACAGGAACAGCGTCTTATTCTGTTAAGACAGGTTTTTGTCAGCGAAGGCGATCTTTTTTTCTTTGGGTCTCCACGTCCGCCCTTAGAAATTAGCCATGCCATTTACATGAATCAATCTGGACTTGGTGGCGCCTGTTTGTTTTAGTTTGAGTGTGACCCCCACAGATTTCGACTTACCCCCATTGCTCATAGCTCTACCCAAGGAATAGACCCTAGTTACGTCGGAAGACTTTGTTTTGCAGACACCTAACTTGGAGCATGGTGATTATAAAGTAGTGTCGGCCAGAAGTTTAGAAAAACGTTTCACTAGCGCCCATGCGTGAGGCTAGCGGAGCCAATTAGAGAGAAAAAAAAATCGTTACAATAGGAATACCCAAAATCTTGTATGAAAGAATCGCGCACAAAGCTTAATTGTTAAACTATGCGCTTGTCAACAGATAGGCGGTTCCTTTTAATTATGACCGGATTTGTAAACAAATCAGTTTAACATGAATTAAAGTATGGTTCATATCACCTAAAAAAAACATTACGTGAAAAAATTAGAAATGAGTTTATAGTTAATAAATTGTATAATGGTGATTGTGCAAAATTAAATAAGGTTCGTCGTTTTAATACTTAAAAACGTAAGTAAGAAAAGGTTGTTTTTAAATCAAATTCTAAGTTTTAGATTAACAAAAGGACTGTGAATAATTACTGGATCCAATGAGGAAATTCAACGAGTATTTAATTCAATTATTAATTATTGGATCTGACCAGGAAGTTTAACAAAGGACGGTAAAATAATTTAAAGAATTAATTAGGAGAAGCTATGCTAAGAAAAATGCAGATCATATCTAAAGTAGATCTGAATTCAAAGCTGGGACTATTTAAATCATTAAGCTGAATACGGGAGCAGTTGTGACAGGAACTGGTTCAAGCTAGAGACAACAAGTTAGCCAATCTGAATATTTTGTTGTATTTTTATTTAAGAATATTTTTAAAATTGCTTTCCTGGAAACTTTATGTTAGGGTCAACAAAGATCGTTTTTAGTACAGGTTACAAATTACGTAAAAATTAAAGGAAGTTTAACGAACGTTCATGGGGCTTCAAATATAAATAATAAGGGTGATTTTTGCTGGCTTATTGTTTAATTAACGGAAATGAAAATTATAGAAAGAATTTAATTCAATTATTAAAAGGAGGTTCTTTTCAAAGATTTTATTAAACATTTTGTACATTGTAAATTTTGAAAATAATATAGTAATTGTGCTTAATGGTGTTTGACTTAAAGAAACAGGAAGTAGAGGTAAAAAGAAAATTTAAATTCTTTGTTGTGGTATTGTCGCAAGCTCCGTGCGTGGTTAAAACTGAGCTAGTCGAAGTATTAAAAATTAAAATTAAAAATTAAAATTGACAAAAAGAAAATTTTTAAACTTTTATTTCACAAAAGGGGGCACCGGGTTATTGCAACGATATCACAGCAATATATGTATATACATGTATATATATATATATATATATATATATATATATATTGCTTTCAAATCCTATTTGAAGCCCCACAAATTGGGTGCCATATTTGTTCTGAATTTTCGGATTGTCGGGGTCGATAATTCTAGCTCCACAATTGGGTCGTCATAAATTCTTCGCACCTACCCTGGAAACGAAGCTCTGCCACCTATACTTGCATTCTATATCACTTATTGTATTACCCTCTGAAGATGCTCTTCATGTAAGACGCCAAATCTCCAGCTTTCTGCTCAGCTACCTCAGGGATATTCGCCACGGCTGCTCACTTGCTCTCTCAACATGCTACCTTACTTATTCAAAAAAATGAAAATTTTACTATCAAAATTACATCATACTTTATTGCAACATCAAATCGCTATTCAAAAATCTTTGTCTTAACACTTTTAATTCACACCTCGGATATTTAACAACCCTTATCAATTTTAAATTAAGTCATTTTAAAATAAAAAGATTTCAAAACTTATCTATTTACATCTATCATTAATAAAAAGTAACTAGGTATTCCAAAGTTTTGTAACACAATCCATCTTACTGCAACAACAACCTATATTTTTGAAATCCATATAACGTTCCCATAGTTATACTACCTTTCCACTGTCTTCATGATGTATGTCATCCAGTCAACTTATATGTCATAGTTTATTTCTAATTTAAATATTTCTATGTAAATAATTTAACAACATTGTAATCTGTTTTATTTGATAAAAAAAAACATATTTTCAGACTTACGATTAGGGTGAGAAACCCGACCGAAACTTCTAGTAATTAGACGAATTTAAAGACTATTGCTTTTATTTGACCTGAAATATCCCAAAACACAAAAAAAAACCTTATTACATATATATATATATATATATATATATATATATATATATATATATATATTGCTGTGATTCTCTTATCCGTTGACTTTCATCTGATAATCGCCTCTTGACTCTTTCCGCCTCGGCAGCTCACCTAGATAAAATTTTCATCCTCATTCATAAAAAAACACATTCCAACCACAAACATCAACGTTAACTCTATTTACACCAATATTCACAATACATTAAAATTTCAAAATTAAATTTCTGCATAAATTTCAGCATTATAAAATTTCAAGTTCAAAATTGTCATCATTTTAATTTGCATCCGGAATTAGAGTTCTTGTAGGATGCATACTAATTAAATAAACAATATTTGCAGACCTGAGTCTGAATAAAAGGGTGCATCTCCCACCCCTTTACGTTAATTTAACAGGCTAGTCTAATTGAGCTCAAAGACAGACCCAAATTTTCATCATAATCCAAAACATAAACCTGATAAATACTCCTTTCTACTTATACAAGAAAATTTTACCTTAAAATTAAAAATTTGTTGTTTATACAAATTTACTACTGTCCATTTTTATCAAACAAATTATAAAGATATTCAACACACACCAAAACATCTAAGATCGAACAAAAATGCATAATTTACCTGAAGGTTAATGCACTCGTGGCTTCAATGTACATTGGACTTGCTAATCCCACCATTCCAGCTGGTTTATGTTTACTTCTTCGGATTTCCGGCCGCCTTTAAAATTTTTCTCTACCACCATTCGTCTAAAACGTTTCAGGGTTTCTCAAGAACTCATCTAAGTATATCGAAATCTTGTTTTGTGGATGCAACCACGTTTACGAATAACTTTTGATTACTTACACTCCCGATAAATAGCACGGAAATTCATAATTCTTTCACGCTATACCAAAAACTGCCTACTTCTATTTATTTATTTATCGTTATTAATTTGGATAATTGGTACAGTAATACCCGCAAATATAACTAGACTTTGTTATCTTCATTTATCTTCTCTAAGTGTACTAATAACTTTTATTGTAGCACGTAATCACCACGTATTCTACTTAAAGTATCGAATAATCAAAAAATAAAGAGTAAAACTGTTTAAAATATCGAATAAAATCAAAAATCTAAGAGAGCGAAACACCTATAAGCGCGGGTTTATATAATGGCCCGCTTGCAAGTCGAATTTGTCCCGCGACAGCCAATTTTTAGAATTTCGCATTCTATTTTCCCTTCCGATGGCTCGGCACAGCGATTCTACTAAAAATTTGCACACGTCCAAGTTGAAATCTAAGAATTTTCCACACGCCTCGCAACACGTCCGAGAACAACTAATTAATTTTACACACCAACTGATATGCTTTCCCCTCTCATGTTTGCATCTTATTTTAACCTTAATCGCCAATCTAGTCTGTTCGTTCTATCTAAAACCTGTGCGCTTGTTTCACATTTTCCCCTTCATTTAACTGCTAATGCATTCCATCTCGCTTGTCTTTATACTACAAACTCGCTTTCTTACTTGCACTCATATAGCTTAAAGTTTATCGCCTATCATATACATCGTTATTCTTTGCAGGTGTTCCTGATTTCTAATACGCCGAAGTCTTTTGCGTGCCTTTCCCATATCTTTATAATTTCTCGATAGTTTGAGTACTTGGAACGATTAAATTAACTACAAATTGAACAATTTCACTCTGCTTCTTTTTATAGAAATCGTCCAGTGAATAATCTCAACTCTTTATTTTTAATGAAACGAATAAATTTTTATGCTCCACGGTTTTAATAACGCGTATTATCTAATGACATTCTACATTACTTCCTTCTAAACGTTGATTATGATTATATACAAAAACCCTACATTCTAATTGAATGATTTAAATCTACACAGTAGGCCTTTAATTAAGCGTACTATTTTCCACTGCTTTAATATACATGGTGTTTAACATTATCTAAACAATATAAAACCTATGTTTAGAAGTAAATGACGAATTTATCCAATATGCCTTTAAATGAAGCGTATTATTACCCAAAGCGTCCTTATACACAGTGATTAAAATTATTTGATGTAATTAATTAATTTTCTACCCTGGTCTAAATTTGAGTAATATATATATATATATATATATATATATATATATATATATATATATAACTAGTATTATTTCTCGAACGAAAGTAAGTAAACAACTGATTTGATTAAAATCTTGGGATGCACTCGTTCTACCAGATAAAACTACAGCGTCAAATTGTAATTTTTATTCAACGTTTCGGCATTAACTTTATGCCTTTTTCATAGACTGAAAAATTTAATGAAGATTATTACAATTAAAATCAAACAGTTAAGCTGTGTACTTACATAAATTACTATGACTTAAACGTGATTTAAACTTAACAAACAACACTTATTCATGGCATACAGCTTGGTTAAACTTTTAAAAATTAATTACGGCAACACAATTAAAATGTAACACAGTCAATTGGATAAAATAAATAAATAAATAAATAAATTAACATATAACAACATGCATTTAAACCTAATCATACGGCGCAACAAGCATAACTAAACTAATCCTATTTAATAATCGATCATGTAGTCACATGGTCATAATCTAAAACCTGTAAGTCATAATCTAAAACCTATATCTTAATAATTTAATGGACAAATGGAACACACTAGTAAATGAAGCACGCTAAACAAAATACATAATTAAACATTTCTACACTATTTGAGAAAATGGCCGTTATTAAATTTGTAGAGCGCAGAGTAGACCGTATTCAAGTTGTTCATATCCAGTTTGTTATTTAGTGGATTCGGTTGTTGCTGAATATAGAAAGATTCCAAGAAAAGTCATAATAATTGGATTCTATATCTAATATAGTGGTATTCTCAAAATTCGCTGTATGTTTAGTATTGTGCAAATGTGACGCAAGAGCACAATTAGATTTTCCAATCCTGGCATCACTCTTGTGTTGTATGATGCGGTTCTTTAGCCACTGTTTTGTCTGACCAACGTACGTTTTTTTGCAACTACATTGTATTTTGTAAATAACGTTGCTACACAGAGACTTATCTGTGCTATCTTTTATTTTTGTAAACAAACTACCTATCGATTTTTTATAGGCGCATGCGATAAACAAGTCCGGTTGCTTCAAAATCTTGGCAAGTTGAGGTGTTAGATTTTGAATGTAAGGTAGTTTCCTGAATTTCTTCTCCTCTGATCGATCTAGTGCTGACATTGGTAGGTGTTTTGTATACAATAATCGTTTTATAAAAGGTTTGGGATATGCATTATTCACCAAAGTAAATTCCAATTGTTTTAAATTTTTACGAAGCAAGTCTGGCTCACATATTCTGGTAATACGGTGTTTTAAACCAATAATGGTGTTAATTTTATGAGCGATCGTAATCTTCATTAATCTTCATTAAATTTTTCAGTCTATGAAGAAGGCATAAAGTTAATGCCGAAACGTTGAATAAAAATTACAATTTGACGCTGTAGTTTTATCTGGTAGAACGAGTGCATCCCAAGATTTTAATCAAATCAGTTGTTTATATATATATATATATATATATATCCACAGTAATATACATATATATATATATATATCCATAGTAATATATATATATATATATATATATATATAAATATATATATTGCTATGTATTCTTAGGTTAGAAATGGTGAGAGATAGATCAGCAAGACATTTTAATGGGGTACATGATGTATATAGCAGTCCAAGAAATTATTTAGAATATCTTAAAACTAGAACGTAGGTATTTATTATTAAAGATAAGCGTTGCGATACATTTTACTTCATGTTAGTATTATTGTAGAGATTAATCATGGTTATTATGAAATAAGAAGGACAAGCCCGTGCATATAAACATATAATAGTAGCATAAAAATCGATAATTAGAAAGGATGCATTTTTATGTAACAAATAGTCAAAGCGTAATTCATTTTGTTAGTGTACATAACGTAGTTTAAGGTAATATAAAACTGGAAGATTGATAATTTCAAAAGTTTTAGCATTGTAAATATGATAATGTAGTCAAGAAACATGTTAACCATTAGGGAGCGTTTTAGAAACAAGATATTTCCAGTAAAAGTTAAGCATTGTAATCACGTTCTTGGTATTGAGTTTAAAAGCTTGTCAACAGACGTTAGGATTCGTAGTAGAAGATAGTTTAAAAACAAACATCTAGTTTAGGGAAGATGAGACGTGAACGTTACAAGAATAAAAATGGATCAATATTATAAAAGGGAAATGCAGTGTTTTTAACGAGATAGCAAAGAATGGAAAATACCATGTGGTTAGTTTTCCTTGATTTTGAAACGTCTGTAAAACAAAGAGGTTTTAAAAAATAAATAAGTGCGAGAAGGATGCTACGTGTTGGCATAAGATGTTTGTTAAAAAGGATAATGGAAATTTTGTATAGGCTACAAAGTCGGACGATTAGACTGCATGTATAAGAGCAAGAAAAACAATAATGTAGACTGGTTAGTTGGGATAAGATTTGTAAATAAGCGGGGATGAAGGTAAAGTAACATAATACACAGGTAAGACAAGGATACACAAAAATCGATAACGAACGTTGAAAATTGGGGTAAGAAACAAGACAAGGAACAGTATAGTTTGAATGCAAGTTATAATGAGGCGATCGAATGCGCTCGTATGAAAGAGGCGTGTTTTGAAGCTTGGGTGGAGGTTAGTTGCCGGACAATTTTGTAGGAAGTGACAGCCGTTACATATTTTTAATAAGGAGTTCGAACTAAAATGCGTGTTTTGCAAGTGGAGTTCTCGGATTTTGGGGACGATTGGAGACGGTTGCGAGGTTTTACGGAGAAAGACTCGAGGATAATGGCTGGTTTTGTAGAATGAGACGACTGTTAGTTGTTATGGAGTGGAAAAATTCGTGAAATCTGTAAACGGTTGAGAAATTAACCGAGAACAGGGTGCTTGGGGATGGCGTGTAACGATTTAGGAGTGGAATTCGGAGATTATATAAACAACGACGAGGCAGTTAGGGCTCCTTCTTTCTTTCCTTGTTGATCTTCAACCAAGCTTCGTGTAATAGCGTATAAGTGAGTTTGAATTCTTTTTATTATAATTAAGATGCACAAGTTGGTGCAACGGCAGTATTGCAATTGTGAATATCTGAAATACAGTTGATAACTAAAGCTGGAAGGAAAGTAAGTAGACTTTTTAACTATATACGGTTGGAGGCGTTTGGTGTGCACTGGTAGAAGTCAAGTATGTTGACGGACCAGTATCAGATGTATTCGTTTGAATTAGGACATAAAATTGATTTTGATGGAGTAAAGATTCTAGCTAGAGAAGCAAATTTGACAAAAAGGAAATTTCTGGAAATGTGTTTTATTAATGTTGAGACAAATCGGATGAACAAAAAATCAGACACTGACAAATTAAGTGTTATATATACCTACCTTCTGACATCGCCACATTTACATGGGTATGATGGTGCCTTGGATGAGTAATGGAGTCACATAATACATCAGAAGTGAATGTTTCATACAGGACTTGTTTAATAATTGTTTAACAAGTTCTGCTTACCGCATATGTTTCGGTACTATCAAGAAATTTTGTCAGTCAGTTGTAAACTCTAATATTGTTAAGGTTGATATTGTTAACATTTGATATTGTTTTAAAGAAAATTTTGATAATATAATTTAGTGTTCAAATTGGGTGTAACTGTAACTTTATATAATCATATGAGTATTTGTAATTTGCCAATATTTTAAATATGCTGAACGTTTTATTTATTTGACCTATCTCACGTTTGTGTAAGATTTAAATATTGTATTTTAAATGTATTATTTAGTTATTTATATTTTTGTGTCCTGAAGAAGAAATTGGAGCAAGTTTCGGAAGCTTGGCATCACAAATAAAGAGAATGTCCAACTAAAATACTTGTTTGGTCTACCTTTCCCTTAATCTATAATATAAATACATATCAAGACCATTAATAATAATTTGATTAATATATATATATATATATATATATATATATATATATATATATATAATAGATTTTACTATATTTCTTGACCTTGATATTTGTAATATTTAAATGTATGATTTTCTTGGGTTTTAAGGTCATTTAACTTGAAAAAATATATACCAACAATACAAATCTAAGCCATCTTTATTTTTTACATAACAATTCTACCAAACGTTCCGGCCATACTTTCCAGCCTTTCTCAATGGTTCATACAACCCCGTACATTTACTAAGAAATTAAACCTCTTTTATGGATCATTACAAATTATAATACGTTTTGCTTACCATCAAGTATTTATCGCAAGATTGCTAACACAAAGAATAGAAGAGTATTTCTTTTAAGATGTAAACATGAAAAATTAATACCTAAGTTTTTAAAGTTTAATATGGACTATATTAGATTCAAAAATGTAAACTTGGAACGGAAATTTCACAAAAATGTTGTATATAAATTTAGGATTAATTGTTTGAATTTACTCATATCTGAAGCATTTTACAATTTAAATGAATTACAAAGAGAAAAAGATAGTATTGAAAAGTCATTAAACAAGGTAATAGCGCAAATTGTAATGGAGGAGCTAAAAATATATGCAATTAATAAATGACAGTTTCCTCTACCATTCTTTTTTAAATACGTAGACGACTGTGTATGCGCGGTCCCACAAAACCACTGTAATCACGTAGTAAACCAGTTCAATAGTTTCCACCATCTGCTACAATTTACAATCGAAGTTGAAGAAAATAATAAGTTAAATTTCTTAGACATGACACTACATCACATTAAAAATAAAATTAAAACCGAATGGTATACCAAAAGGACCTGGTCAAGCAGATATTTAAATTATAATTCACAACATCCTATTTCCCACAAAAAATCAGTAATAATAGGTCTGGCTGATAGAGCCATCAAGCTATCAGATGCGAAATTCAGAGAACGGTCAATAAAAAAAAACAAAATACACACTGATAACAAACAACTATCAAAAAAAAATGGTGGACAATATTTTCAAAAAACGTATACACAACCACTATAATAATCAACAGGAATCCAGATCAAAAATAAATAATAACAATAAAAATGAGCAAAACCTGCTCCATAAATTTGTTACTATACCATATATGCCTATACTTTCGGAAAAACTACAAAAAACTTTTCGCAAATACAACCTCAATGCAGCACATAAAGGTTTTAATCTACTAAGAACGTATTTCAGTAGATTAAAGGACGCCACCCCGCACACCAAAAAAACACACACAATATACGCGATACCGTGCCAAGATAAATGCAAATCAGTATATATCGGTCAAAGTTCACAATTTCTAGACAAAAGGATAAATGGACACAAATTCGACAGAACAAATAAAACCGCGTTAACCAAACATGAATGCCAAACTAAACATAAATTTCAATATAATAAAACTAAAATTTTAAAAACTGAAAAAATTCAAAACAAAAGAGATACTCGAAATGATTCATATTTGTAAAAATCCCAACGCAATTAATGAAAAATCGGACATAAATAAATTAAGTACAATCTATCACAACCTAATTAAACAAGAAAATATAAAAGCAAATAAAGCATTTGGTTAGATGCGTGAATTTTGAGCGCAGGTGGATTGCGTGTTGTGTACGTGTATGTATATATGTAGGGTGTGGGCGAGTGTGTAGATATACATATGTGGTCAACACTGTATCTAGTTGATATATATGTATTGTACATGTTGTACCTAATCGTACGAGTATATATTGGTGTATATGGATAACAATGTGTAGTAATATAAATATCATGCACGAGCGAGTAAATATAAATTATACTGTAAGGAAGACAAGCTATATAAGCAATAAGTAAATACAGTAATCACGTTCGTCTTTCGTTACTAGTAATTATATATAGTCTTAAAATATGTAGATAACCAAAACTAATAGCATATTAGATTAACACCTGAGCAAAAGATAAATTTATTTCAGTTGTATATATGTTTTAATCCAATGTGACTAGGAAATTAGAATTGTTTCCGCCAACATAATTAAATTTAAATGTGTTTCATCATAGTCTAGTAATACAAAAAAACAAGTAATAAAAATTGACGTACGCATCTATAACACATGCGGTATATAAAATTGGATGTTTGACACCAGTCTTGGTAGTTTCCGTTTCAAGGTAAGCAAAACGTATTATAATTTGTAATGATCCATAAAAGAGGTTTAATTTCTTAGTAAATGTACGGGGTTGTATGAACCATTGAGAAAGGCTGGAACGTATGGCCGAAACGTTTGGTAGAATTGTTATGTAAAAAATAAAGATAGTTTAGATTTGTATTGTTCGTATATATTTTTTCAAGTTAAATGATCTTAAAACCCAAGAAAATCATACATTTAAATATATATATATATATATATATATATATATATATATATATATATGTAAATCGATGTGGTCAAATTTCATCATGTGATAAGTATCTGACTTTATAAATGCGAGAAGATTCGAGAAAATTTGAGAGAATTCGTAAAAATTCTAGAAGAACTCCAAACTATTTAGATATTTATTTGTATAGAAAATATTTGTAAAATTCACGCAATAAAATATGTCAATTACATGTGACGCATAAAAATCGTAATTTATAGATAGTTCAATCGTTTAGAGCGGTAATAAAAGATAGATGTTTATCCAATTATTTAATAGTCTAGAGCGGTAACAAAAGCTAGACACACTACGAACTTAAAATTCTCAAATATTGATAAACATACATAAATGAAACGCCTACCCTCTAAACTAACCAGAACGTGGAACAACACATAGAGAAGCGACTAGGTCAAGAGCGAAAACTCTCAAAGCTGCTAAGTCAGAGGCGGCTCGCTTTATAAAGACCAATCGGTGTCTAGTATAGAGCAGCCTTGATTGAATCCTTGACGTCGGCATACTGTCGATGTAATTTAATAATACGTTAAATAGTTGAAGTGCTACATATGAAGTACGGTATTTGCTAGTAAAAACTATTTAAATGCATTAATGTAAGATAAATGATTGAAAACCAATTAAAATTATTGCAAGAGAAAATTTACTTCAACACATGGAAATTTATGAAAGATCGGTGAACATGTATTTGTAAGGAATAATCTTGCATAAAAATTTTAGGTTTAAAATAATTTAGAGGAAGATAGACCCTGGATTGGTAATTATACTGGTAAATTAAAACCAACAACAGAAGGATCTGTAACGGTAAAATTTAAACCAACTTGTTTAGATAATTTAAGTGATTGGTTAGTTTTAATTTGAGAGTAAGTAAAGTAAAAGTCTATTTAATTTAATTTAAGGGTTTTGTCGCTATACAAGGTAGCAAGTGTTTATAACTGAATTTCTATAACTTTAATGCGGTTTTAAGGGAAGTATATTAAATTACACTACTAATAAATGCAATTATTGTACATAGATAGATAGATAGATGGATAGAGAGAGAGAGAGAGAGAACGTGCTTTATTGTCACTGAAGTACTAGTTCCTGGACAAAACGACATAGAATTCAAGCCCAAAAAAAAATTTAATTATGGAGTTTTCGAGTGTTAAAGATTTGTTTAGAATAAGTGAGTGACCATCCTAGATATAAAAAGATGTGTTGAACTTTATATTGTTAAACATGTAATGTTCTTTATTAACATGACATTTTTCCAACATGTAGTTGTCTACTGAAGGAACATTTCTCATAAAATTAAAAGTAATCAATCTGGTAAGGAATTATTTCAAATGTCCTAAACTAATTACATTAATCAGTTCAATGTATAGCGTCAAAGTTAACTGTATCTAGTAAATTTTGCATGTTAAATCTTTTGATGATAATCACAAAGTATTTAGCACAAAAATTATCTTTCCTCCATACCCGACGAGATTATCTTTGGCAGAATTCGGACAAATGACCTAAGACCGGAAATTTTTCTCAATCTAACATATGCGAACTTATCTTACTGACACATTAACTTGAACTAACGAAAGTAGTTTTCATTTTCTAATTCAGCATAATTTATCGTGTGAAACTTCTTCGTTCCAAGACGATGGAATCATATTCGACAACCCTATACATTATTAACCGAAACAAATTAATAATAGAATTTAACCTTTAAAACCGCCACAATAAATTTGACAAGGTTTGAGTATGATCAACGTAAGATACAAAATAATTCTTCTTTAGATCAAAAATGCATGGAATATAAAAATTATATTTCTTATAGGCAATGACCCTTACCCTATTGGCAGGATTTACCAATACTGTTAAAATGAAATATGATTATAACCGTTTCAAAGGAACGTTAGACATAATCGTTTTACAAAACTTAACTGTAAACGTTTGTGTGTATAATATTCTTCGAAAAGTATGTCTAACGTCGTTGATGTCAGATTATCGAATAGCGGTGAATTTTGTTAATTTATTTTTTCAGTATGTTGTGATAAAAAACTCGATGACATTCTCAGAGCCAATTTACCACAAGGCTAGGAAGGCTATAGTCTAGGGCGGCAAATTTTAGGGGGCGGTTAATGTCGGAGTTAAAAAATTAAATAACAATATGAAATCTAGACAAATTAAAATAATATGAAAAATACAATGTTTTACATACAAATACATTCATAAACCATATACGACGCATCAATCATGTGTAGTATAGTGGAAATTTTATTTCATTATTAAGCAACACAACGCCCAGTTGCCTGGGCGCAACCTACTAATTGTGGCACAAGAAATATAAAGATAAATTGATTTTAGTTTCCGAGTATATTAAAAATTGTTTACTGGCAGTAGAAATAAAAAGCAAAAATTATTGTGGATGAGGGACGGCAAAATATCTCCAGCCTAAGGGCGGTAAGTTCGTAAATCCGCTTCTGGACGTTCTACGGTTGCAATTGTTTTAATGCCCCAAATTTTTCTCGACTCGCCTCCTATTAGAAGAGGTATCTGTACAAAATAATAATCTAGCTTTTAACTGGATTATTTTTATTATTTCTGTTATGTGGAAATTGAATCTATAGGCAACTAAAATCACTAAAGCTTACAGTTTAACACTGAAATTGGTGAGAGTTATTTATTTTCAATAACTAAGGAAAGTTCTATAAAGTAGATTAAAACATATTCAGGTATGTCTTTTAATACCGCTAAAATACTTAAAGAACCTAACGGTTTCGATACCTCGATTCCCAAGTGATCAGTTATTATCAAACATTGCAGTATTTATATATAAGAATGTCTTCCTATTCTTACTGGTGAATGTAGCATTAAATTCTTAAATACAGAAGTGCCCAGAAGAAACGGGAATCCCCTAACAAATTAAGGGTGCACTGTTTAACTGCAGGGGTGCAGAGGGTGGATTCCTATAGCAATAATGAAATAAATTTGAACAAATCAAAAATGTAACAATTAACTAAGAGCAATATCAAGCTACATTACCAGTAACACTTACCATGAAAGGCTTTCAGCACTGTAAAGTTAATGGGCTCCAATTCATCTAGTGATAATTCTCTGGACGACGAGTAATTCTTGGCGATTTAAATTGCGTTGACCTCCTCGTGGAGTGAAGTTCCTCTTACAATCAATAAATATATTCAATCAAGAAAAATAGTCTTACTGCGACATCTAAATCTATTTTTAATAAAGCATCATATTGTTATTACTGTAAACAAGTACATACAAAATTTTTAAAATTACCTAAGTAGATTTTAACACAAGTGGCATAACGCTATTCCTGAAAACATGTTAACCTAAAATTTAAAGGTTGCCTAAATCCGGTTCAATACAAGAAGCATAAAAATTTTCCTGTGATCCGGTGCGCATTTGGAATTTAAAATTACATAAATTAGTCACTTTCGATTGGTCACGCCTTTATTTATTTACTTACAACTTTTTAACGATATCCTACACTTTTTAACTTTAATTTTAATGTCTAAATTTTGTAAATCTAGTAAAATAAACAGTATAGCTTACAATACAGGTAGACGTTATACATTTTTAGTGTCCAGTTAAACGACTTGTATAAATATATAGCACAACAAAATAATTTATAAGTATTTACAATATATAAGCATACACTTTAATTAAGGCCATCCATTTCACTAGCTGAAATCCACGTTGAAAAAGAATTGTTTGTTTTTTACCAAGGTGGTATGGAGCTAACCTGTCCAATTAGGTATTGAGATCTTCTCGATTTATCCGCGGATTTACCAGATTAAGCTCTCGATTTCTAACCCATAGCACAAGGTGTTTTTTTGACTTCTCTTATTTATAATAAACCTCATTGAGCGTATACAATAAAATACGTAAAAAATTCGTAAGTTGTATGGTTTAGCTATGTTTATGTCTTGTGCTCATGTCTCTAACAATATAAATAAACAAATGCATTGTATTATCTGATATGATTCAATTATCTGCAACTTGATATTTGTGAGTTCCACTAACTAAGTCACTGTATTTTAAAGAAACTTTTAAATATTACGAATATGTTTTCAGGATTGCCTGGGGTCTACTTTGTATTGAAACTATTCGTGTTTTCATGTAACATTAATTTTTGTCAATTCTAATATAAATTATAGAAAGCTCTCCTGTGTTTGGAATAATTATGTTATTAATAATTTCACAGTTATTTATTTCTTTAGTGTAGAAACTTTCTTAGAATGGCATAATCACGTTAAAGAATTGTACCATCATAAATATTCTATTTACCCTTTTTGTGGTTTTGAAATAATTTATGTACATGAGTTACGTTCAAACATGTATGCCACAGAAAAGCTATTCTTTTGTGGTTTTAAGTTCATGACCTGAATTTTCTTCTATAGAAATAAAAACATAAAGAGGTATTATGCTTAATAAAGAATATTATTCATAAAACCAGAATTTACATTGTGCATCAATATTTTTTTCCTTTTCCATCTGGTTTCTATTTAACGTAACGGCAATGCGTTAATATGTTCCAAATATGACATGGAACTTATTTGACTTGAACTTAATAGAAATGAATGTCAGATTATATTTTACTTAATTTCTTCTGTCATTTTTCTTACCTGTTGTTAATATAATGCGTTTTCATTTGCAGGAGGATTTTGGCACAAGACAACAGATAAGTGACAGCAACAGTGGATGGCAAAAATTGAACTTGACAGACACCGTCAGAAGTTGGATGGCCGAAGGCAGCACAAACACACTCCGAATTTTAGTAGATTGCAGTTGTAGTTGTCCTAGTATACATCTCCATATCTCAGATAAATCAACAGAAAGGCGGAGTAATCCCAATAGGCCATTTCTAGTTATCTACACAGATCCTCACACAGCAAAACGTGTTCGCAGAAGAGCATTAGACTGCTCTCCGGATTCCGGTAATCAGTGCTGCAAACAACGATTTTACGTGAGTTTCAAAGAGTTGGGGTGGGATGACTGGGTAATAGCACCACATGGTTATTACGCAAATTACTGCAGGGGCGATTGTGCTCACCATCGGACGCCAGACACTTATGTCACTTATCATACACATGTGATAGAAGAAATGAGAAAAGCACACCATTTAAGTGGTATGCAGCCTTGTTGTGCGCCTTTAAAATTTTCTAGTATGAGTTTAATATATTTTGGACCTGAAAGTAACATTATTAAAAGGGATTTGCCAAAAATGGTAGTGGATGAATGTGGGTGTCCTTAAAACTTAAAACGTTAGTAGTTATGGTGTTAACAAATTTGAAATTAAAAACTCGTTTATATTTAATAGTCCAATTGGGGTTAAACGAATTCGGTAAGGAAACGAGAGATCTGTGTTGTGTTCATGTTTTGTATAATAAGAAAGGTAGGTATAACGTTGCAGATGAAATCGATTTTGACCTAGAAAGAAGTAATAGATCTGTTACAGTGACAAATCAAATAGTTTAGATATGGTTGGTTATTATAGTTTACCAAGTTTGCGCATTAACTCACTTTACTGGTTTTTAAACAGTTTTAGATTATCGATATTTTTTTCTATCTGATCGAAACTGCGATAAAACTATCGCATAACTAGATAAAATATATACAACAAAGCACTTAATTATCCATAAACCGTTTCGATAGCAGACTGACTTTTGTAGAAAACAACCCTTTTGAAGTGAAAGATTGGCGTGGTTTTGCATGTTTTTCCCACTTCTCAGTTCTCAACACCAGTTGCATTATAAAACTTAGAATTTAACAACTTTTTTGGCCAAACATGAGTCGAGTTCGGCGGTGGATTTGGGACATAACTTAAAATCACGAATAAGTTGCTACGGGTAAAAATTACGTTTTGTTACGAATTTCGATCTGTCGAGAAGGGGCGGGAACCCCGTGACAATTTTAGGGGTGCACCGACTAGGTATTGTGGTGTGGGAGAGGGTTCCTATAGAAGAAATGATAAAATTAATAAAATTGTAAATATTCGAAATGGCCTTAATACAAAACTACTTTACAAGTGCGATTTAACTTGAAAAGTTTTACTATTCAAAAAATAAGGATGCCGAACCGTCTTGAACCAACAATTTCTTTAATTTCGCTACCGGAAAGATTGATATTTCGGGTAGGTCTTCTTGCTTTTGATGTTCCAAAATCTCATCGTCTCACCCTTTACCTTTATCTACTACAACTTAAAAATCAATCAAAAATTTCAAAGTAACGGTTTCATTCAAAATACGACTTCATCACTGGAGTCGCTCAAATCCCTTAATTAATTTTCTTTCTATCTTTACATATACTATTAATAACTCCAAATAAAATTCCATCTAAGTTTCAACTTTATTAACAGTAAATTTCGATAATATAATTGCGCGTATATTGACCTTAAAAAAATAAACTTAATCTACATCAAGCTGATCATATAGTATTAAAAGAACTCTTTAGAAAAACATTAATCCGTATATTATACTACAATTCTTTTGTTTTAATTTCCGAGATTGATCTATATGACATTTTAAATCCTATTTATTTGGAAATACCCTTACCAAGAATAGAGAGAAAGACGGCGCATTACAAACTTTTAACTTAACCATTCCAATGTCTAATAAAAATACAGAGTTTGCACACTTTGACTAACAATAATTTCACATTTAATTTGACATTTACATATTGCTAACTTTTTTTAAATGTGCAGACTCGTTCTGTTAATAATATTATGCTTAAATTTAAACAAAGCTATTTCGGTTGCTATTTCATTGTCCAAGAGAATAAATATATAATGGAATATTAATTTCTCACTATACATACAAGCCATTTTGATTTAAAATCCACCAGTGCATAATTATAATCATAAACAAACAAAATGTCATACGGTACTAACAGTTTAAATTTTCAAGATTATTTTTGTAAATAGAAATGCAGGATATCGAGGGGCGCCAATGATTTACCTCGTGTTTATTTCCCCGGCACGCTATATCACCTCATTTTATTTATTTAAACTCCAACTTCCGTTGGTAAGTGAATTCAATTTATCATGATTTATCATGATTTCGTAACCTCGAGCGACACAATATAAATTCCACGATTCACGTATTTAATTTTCCTGATCTGTATATCCAACAAAGCTCAAAACAATTCGGCATCGACCCCTGAGAGTCCACGACCTACATACGGCGACTGTTACTCAAACTACATTTTTTCTTAATTTACTAATTCCGAAGTTGATTGTTATATTCCATTTTTTTCTTCAAAAGTTCCGTTCTCACACTTTGTGCGTTTAAAGCCATTTCTATAGTCCAGCGCAATGTCATCAATCCAAGTGAACGTATTAATTTTATGACGTTTTATGATTCTGAAGCATCTTGAACTCCACGTAGATTTATTCAAAAATTATTGTGAATGGTGATGTCCCTGGTTTATATTGCTGGTTGTATAAAGATGTACTAGCTTCTTATTGGTGTATTTATTTGCCCTAATTTAAGATTCTATCGAAACAGTATTGTTATTAAGTTTCTGATAAATGAGCATTACGTTAATAACTTTGATTTGTCCTGAATTGACGGAAACCCCGTAACAATTTTAGGGTACCTCGGTTAACTACCGTGGTGCAGAAGTAGATTACTATGAAAAATATAAAAATAGTAAAAATAAAGAAATAAAAATAATAAAATGTCTGAAATACAAACGAACTAAGTCTCAATATTTACTTACCCTGAAAGACTTTTATTGCCGTCATAATTGAGGGGCATCAAAGCGTTAGTGTCGGCACTCCCTTTGAGATTATACCTACACGGAAGACGGTTATTCCGCATTGGTCTCGTTTGATTCGGGTTTCCGTTAAACGCTACTTTTTTGCAAAATATTGTAAAAACATTTATTAAACTTTTGTCATCATTAAAAAAATTTTCAAAATAAAGTAACCTATTTAATTACAACTCCATCATTGAGGAAACTGAATAGCCTGTTACAATTTTACCTATCTTGACCTATATTACAAATAATTTCAAATAAAATTCCACAAAAACTTAAATTCTATTAGCAGTAAATTACATGAAATATTTACGCATACATTAATCTTAAACAAACCTAAGGTGGTATTCAACTGAATAAATATTCTTAACAAGAATCCTAAAAAACAATAATCCACAATTAATCCTACCATGCCACTGTTTTAGTTTCCAGGATTGACCTATATGTCATATGGAAATTATCGTTATATCAATATGTCGAAAAACATAATGCAGTACCAACTTTTTCATTGACCATTGTAATATTCATTAATGATACTAAATTTTTACGGTTTTGCCAACGATCATTTCACTAATAAAGTTTAGTTTTCTAATAAATACACACCAATTCGATCGCTAACTTCGTTCAACAATATAAGTATCTTCACTCAAATTAATTTTCTATTTTTAAATACAAACATTGACTTTTTCTGTCCACACGTGCAAAATTAATAAATCTAAACATAAAAGCGCGTTCTACTCATTGCTTGAGCTCAGAATATACAACAGCAATTTTCCTCATTAATTTCTTTGATTTTCTAACAGCCAGCAGCTTCCTTAATCCAATATAACCAGAAGTGGTGAGCTCTCTAAGTTCTAACTCCTTTAACCTGTCATAACAATATTAATTCCACAACACTTTAATTGAAGCGTGCCCTGTCCGTGTTATCGTAAGCTCAAAAAATTAAGTTGCACGTCGCGTTTTTGTTTTCTCTGTGGGAAGATCTAAACTTTTTAAAACGCGTTTCATTCTCTTTCAACTTTCAACCCGTCTTACTAATCGTTCGTATTACTACGTTTTAACGTTTTTAATTCCCTCTAGTCAAAATTAATTTATGTTGGGGGTGTAACTATTGTCGTTTCTCCCGCACTAAAATCATATTAGTTGCAGTCAGAATCCGGTAATACAATGTAACTAGTTAAATCTCTGCTCGATAAGGTTAGTGCCATGTTACGTTGTATGAATTTGTACTGTTTCTGCAATATGGTATTACATTCGTGTCTTGTTGATCCGAACAAACGATATCTATTTATTGTAAATTATCTTGTTCATGAAAAATGCATACGCAGTGTCGTGTCATATCAGATATGTTTTCATTTGCAGTTTTAAATTAAGTCATCGCCTTGAATCACTACGTTTAAATATAATGTTGTACCTTTTGAAATTAAAGTTCGTTAGCTTCATGACCATTATTGAAACAAAATTTAAAATATTATGCTTAACTAAGATTAATTAATTATTCATGGAATCATTCATACACAGTACATTGATATTTAGTTTGTTTATTCAAATTTACTAAATTTTCCTTTCACATGTAATTTGTAGCTAGAGTAACGCAACGCGTTACAAATTCGTATGGAGAATTATAAAGGATTATGTTATTGTTCAAATAATTGTCCGGTTAGTAGCAACGTACTCTTTCATATATTTGTCCAGTTTTCAAAGTTGCAAAAACTGGTAACCCAGAATCCTTCAACATCTTTCTGATAACAAAAATTGCTCATCGCAAATCTTATAGTTAATACTAGGGAATAAAATCAGGAATTTGGTGCCATATCTGATTAACTCGGCTGTTTTATTGGATAGAGAATGAACGGCTGGACGTGCTAAGTGACAAAAACGTATTTATGCTAACGACTACTCCCTAACCCTTTTTGTCGATTCATATTTGATCAATTTACATTTACCTTGAAGAGGCGGGGACCTCGTAAAATTGAAGCGTGTTCGACTAACTACAATGGTGCGAGAGTGAGTTCTCATGAAAGAAGTAGTAAAAGAAAATAGAAAAATTCAAAATAAAAATAATAAAGTGGTTCAAATACAAACAAACTGCGTTTCAATATTTACTTACACTGAGAGGTTTGTTCTTTTGTTCTCTTGCCATAGTTAAGAGGTACCAAAACATCTTGTCTCAACAATCCCTTACATACTATGACTACATGGAAAACAGTTTCTTCATTTAGGTGCTCTTTGCTTTTGGTGTCCTAAATTTATTGCATTATATTTTACTTTTTTTCACCATCCCGTAAAAACATTCATCAAATTTAGGACAAATTAAATAACATTGAAAAATAAAATGTCTCTCCGAAATACGAATCCATTACTATGGTGACTGGATATCCTTTTATAGATTTAGCTATCCCTTTTATATTATAAATAACTTCAAATAAAATTTCACTCAAGCTTAAACTCTATTAGCAATAAAATCCAGGATTATAAATACACGTACATTTATTTAAAAACAAACAAACTTAATGCAGCATCCACCTAGCTAAGTACTATTAACAGAAATTTTAAAATAAAATACATTAATCCAAACTAATCCTACCATGCCATTGTTTTAGTTTCCAAAATTGACCTGTATATATTTGTTAAATTCCAATTTATAGAAATGCTTGTTTTAACAAGATATCAAAATACAAAGCGTAATACTAACTTGTCAACGTTCTTTATAATATTAAATCTTTTTTCTTTTAACAATAACTTATCTAATAAAGCTTACCTTTAAAATCAATATACACTAATTTAATCCAACAAAATAATTGCCTTCATGATTAGTTAATTTTACTACAGAAACACGAACCATTTACAACCTAGTTTTAAAGTTCATATGTGCATAATTAAAAGGTATAATATACAAGCTCATTTATTACTCGCCGTTTTAAGTCATTCTTTTAAAGATTTGGAATATCCAGAAACCATCAATATTTCCATTATCATTCTTCCAGCTAACAGAGCATTCTTAAGTCAACACAACTCAAAACAAAATTGAAATTATTTGAAGGTTGATTTTTCTAGGTCCTAACCCCTTTAACCGGTCATCCCTATATTAATTCCACGAATACTTTGATTGATATCTACTCTACTTTTGCAATCGCAGTTAAAAAGAATAAGCTGCACATTGCGTTTTCACCTGCACTAAAGTTCACATTACATCTTGAAGCTGCATTGTTTACCAACTTTTAACCTGTTTGCATACTAACTCGAACAGCGCCGCTGTTCAGCCTTATAGCGTGCTAGTATGACTGAATTTTAACATTTCTAATTACCAGTTGCCGAATAATTAATTATTTTTCATTGTGTGTCTAACTACGGCCATTCCTCACAATCTGCATATCTTTGGGGGTTATGTCATCGTACAGTCGATTTATTGAAGTTGTATTGCAACACGTGAAAGATGCATTACTTCCAATGGTTTATACGTGCTTAATTTTTGCTTATACAACTGGATTGATACATTGTAATATTGTATTTCATATGATGTTTCGTTCGTACACTAATATTTGTGGATTTCACTAAATCATCGGTTGTTTCTATGTATTTAACTACATTGCAATGTCCTTTTATCTCGTGTAGGTACATTGCAAACTATAACAGCAATTGATTCAACGTATTATTAACTGAAATTATTTCTAATGAACAGTGTACAAAGGTTCTTAATTTTACATGAAAAACGAATAACATTAAAATTTATTTTCTCTTTGTTTGTTTTGAAATGATTTATTGACCTGGGTTACATCTAAATATGTATTTTATCATAAATAACTTTCTGATTTTGTGGTTTGACTTTATTACCCTTTATAAAACTAAAATTTTTTAAATGTCATGCTTAGTACTACTATTCGTGAATTTCTGCTAAACAGGTACATTTGTACTTATTTTATCCGTTTATAATAATTTTCTCTTCCTTCATCTGTTTTCTATTAAACGTACCTCCAACGAGCTAGAACTACTGACAAATAAGTTGCTATATATCCATAAGCGTATATACTTTTGAAATCGTCTACAACTACGGTTGTTACATGTTCAGTGAGATCATAAGAACCAACTACAATTTGCCGCAGCACTGCATGACGATTTCGGCTCACCTTGAAATAATCATACTATGTACTATTGATTATTGTCGGATACAGGCTACATTATCGGTAATAAGATTTTTGGCTGAATTTAAACTTCTTCGGTTTAATTTCTTAAGCATTACTTTGTGCCACTTCCATAACTGAAATTTAAGTAGCCATGCAAAATTGTGTAAATAGCTTTCACGTTGACATCAGAAAATGCTTCAATCTGACGGTTTGTTGCGTGTCATTCTTAGTAAATCATTTCACGCATAGGGTCAGCAACAGTGACAACAAGAATTTTGACAGACAACCGTCGCAAGTCAGTCAATACAAATTTCGCTAAATTGTCGATTCTTTCTTTGCATTTAACTACATTGTAATAACCTTATTTTTATCTTGCCTTGTTACATTGTACACTGTAACAGCAAACGCTGCCATCATTTATTCTATGAACATCCATCACTGGGACTTGACAATGTGAAAATGCTAAAGGTATTAGAACTCATATTAAACAGAGTTGCAAAATTCAATTAAAAATTTAAGAATGAAAATTTCAAAAATATCGCTATGATTCAAGAAGAAAAATATATTAAAATATACTATTACTTTAATTCGCCCATCATAAAGCGTTGTTGTTTTGTTTGTAATTAAAGAGTTAATACAACGTTCTAATTACGCTAGTAGTAAAAGTGATTCGCAAGCATGCTGTGCATACCAAATTATAATAAAGTAATTCAAAGAAATATTATTTGTATTCTTAACTATACGGCATTTGCTGCAATATTGTGCCAGTAATGACTCACCAAAGCTTTATGTATCACGATTACCTTGAAATAACAATAATTTACAATAAATGTAATAGGAAATTTTGACACATATTCGTAGAAATCAAGTTCAGATTGTGCAGATTTTTTGTTTAAACAATCCGTTATTGGCACGATTTTTTATAATTTGATTAAACAGCTTAACATATTTTACAAAACCTTAAGAAGAAAAGCACCTAAAAAAATCGTATTACAATTACTCAAGATAATAATTTCAAGATAGTCTTGATTTGTAAAGCCTTGTTAGTGTTACAACGACACTCTTAAAGTAAACACCTTTGATATTTATTAGAATAATTGTTTACTATTTGCGGATCACCTTTAATACTAGAAAACGTTTTAGTTTGGGTGAATGATATATTATTTTTGATATGTTTTATATAGAATTATTTGATGTTGTAGAATAAATCGTTTTATATTTGATACATTATAATTGAACGAATTTTCGCCAACTTTGAAGCAACGTCACTTATAAACCAGAAATGAGACAACTTTGCTAAATTTTCCACTTTTAAATGTGTATTGTTCTTTTGATACCCTCCTAAACTTGCTGTGCCTGTCTAGCTGATGTTTTGTAATATTTCTGCTTCTCTAGGTTATGTCGTTTTATAGGCAATAATAAATCTTGGTGTTAAAAACTTCTTCTATCATTTTTCTAAAAATCTTGTATATCGCATTAATCAAACAATCGTTCATGTTCTCAATTTCTTTGAATGGTTTTCTCAAGTATTTAAGATTTTATTTGTTGTATTTTACTTTACGTCACTTACTGCAATGTTTTACTAACCACGACCCACCAAAGCTTTATAAATCACGACTACTTTGAAATGACAATAATTTACGAAATATGTAATGGGATTTTTCAAAAGAACTCGTGAAATTTTCAATCCAATCGTAGAAACTTTTATCTTTTAAGTCTAGTTTCAGTTAACTAATTCACACATAATATCTAAATTAAGACAGTGCATAAAGCAGTTTACTTATGAATTGCGTTGCGTTGCAGGTAACCGATTTATAAATTATAAAGAAAGGAGTTGATTTGTTCAACGTTGAGTTTTCTACATTCGGAGTACTACATAATTGAATCTAATAAGCACGATCACTTTACCTGTGCAGACACGTGCTTGCATAAAACTCAGTTAACAGGAGAATCCAGAAAGAACTCTAAAACACCTGAAACGGGTGGCATTTTTGTTTTCTGATTTAACTGTCTCCTTAATTAAATAGTTTAGTTCGAAAATGGAAAATTCTGTAGCTGTAATGTATTTTTTCTGCTTTATAGAAGTTTGTAGTTTCAGTAGAAAGGTACACATCAAAGGCCTAGTAGAAAGATGCCTTCTTACGAGCACAGAAACTGGTTTTTGTCTGTAATTTCTATAATAAATCCAGGTTCCAAAAAGACACTTTTGGTAGATGCAAATAATGTTCATCCCACTTGACCTCACATAACCCATCGCTTCTACATATGATTCTTCAAAGTAGGGGTTAAGTGGTGTTAATGACATTTGAATCTACCAAATACCTTAGATTTTCTTATAGGAAGACGTGTGTAGATAACCGGTACTTTGTACTCGTATGAAGATAGCTTATCTACTGTTATTCAACCGGCAAAACAATAGCTTTTTGAAATAATATATACCTGTGCTCCCGGCGGAAGTCGAAAATGGAAAATTCTGCAGCTGTAGTATATCTTTTTTTCTGCTTTATAGAAGTTTGTAGTTTTAGTACAAAGGTACGCATCAATCGCCTAGTAGAAAAATGCCTTCCTACAAGCACAGAAACTAGTTTTTGTATGTAATTTCTATAATAAAAGCCAGGTTCCAAAAAGACACTTTTGGTAGATGCAAATATTGTTCATCCCACTTGACCTCACATAACTCATCTCTTTTACCTAAGATTCTTCAAAAAAAAGTCAAGTGGTATTAATGACCTTTGAATCTTTCAAAGACCTTAGATTTTCTTATAGGAAGACGCGTACAAATAACCGGTACTTTGTACTAGTATGAAGGTGGCTTATCTACTATTATTCAACTGGCAAAACATAGTAGCTTTTTGAAATAGTATATACGCATGATCCCGGCGGAAGTCAACCCTGTTGAAAAGTGACATCAAATATTGTATCTACTAAATTAATTCACCGGGCAATAGTTACGTGCTGAACTGACGCTACGTTTCTGAATTAATTTTTACTCTACAGAGGGTGGAGTGACGTAACAGTAAACTAGTGCACAGGTCAACTTTCAGTAGTGCGAAGTGGGTTCTATGGAAACAAATAAAATGCTTTGAGGGGTATACAAGTTGTGAAAGCTCTACAAATTCCTTACCTTGAAAGGTCTTAAACTCCATTGTGTATGTAAAGCGTTTGAGCGCCAAAAAACCTAGAAAAAAAACCGAGCAAAAAGAACTCCATTTTTTGTATACCTAATCTATATTGTAGAACATTATTGTAATAGCGAATACCAACAAAGAAAGGTGAACTATGAATCTACCCCAAATTAGCCAAATGTGCGTGTAGCTAAAAAATCTTAACATTATTAATGTTGAAAATTTAACTAAGTTAATTTTTACGTACTATTTTGCTTCTAAAATAATGTGTTTACAATACACTTTAAATGAGCGTGCACCAAAGGTAAAAGTCCTTCCTAATAATAAACGCTAGATATTGTTATCATTACTATCAGACATAATTATTAAATATGATAAAAGAGCATGCGATGTTAATAAGATGGATAACAAAAATTCAATCAAATTGCAGTTTTTTGTTTTCATCAAGCTCGGTGAACCCCCGGTGCAGCTATCGTTGCAGTTTATAATCCAACTTATTGTCACAACAAAAGCACACAATACACGCAACTTTCGTGTTAACGCTCTATTCATATACGCGTTTTTTGACTCGCGTTCGGAAAATTGATTTTACTAATAGTTCCGGAGTTTGAATACTGTCACATTAACTACCTGATTCTCAACCTTGTCTCGCATCGAGTGGTGGCCTGCGTGTCGTTCAAAGTCAAATCTCTGCTGATTGAAGTCTAGTATGGAATAAGTTGTGAACGATACGAATCGCCTCTTTTAGTATCCGTCGGTTTTTGTCAGGTTTGATGTTTCAGGGCTGTTGCATACTGTCCACGTTCTCACGGGTGGTGCATCTAAACTGTTTCAATTTTGCGGTCAATATTGTTCTGTTTGTGTACACTCTCATTTTGCCCAGGGTTTTATATTTGAAATCTATAGCTGCATCATTAGTGCGTTCCCAACGCATTAATTTTATGACTACCTTTATGAATATATGGTTCTTGGTATTTTTCAACCATGGTTGACAGTTGTTTGAACCGTATAAATTTGTATAAATAACTTTATTATGAAGGATTATTTCACGATTTATGTATGTAATTTTTGAATTTAATACAAAAGTCTGTAGAGTACCGGTGGCTAATGCCGTTTGCATTTAAATTGGTGCTTTCCTTTATTAATTTTTTATTCTAATTTAATATTATATTAAAATAGCAACGTTATTAAAAATAAACTTCCAAAATTTATTAATTTTTAAAGTACGTTCTTGCTGAAAGCTCATCTAACTAAGCAAAATTTAATAAACTCTTTTTCTCTATCTGTTATATTTTTAAGTAATGCACCAACGCTATGCCTTCCTTACAGACTAGATTTCTTCTAACCATTAAACATTTCGTCTGTTTCGTTCTAGTACTACGTTTCACGTGCCGAATTCCTCAGGATTGACGTATATCATCACTGATTTATAGATATGTTACAGATAAAAATCACTTTACGTTACGAATATCGATTTGTTCAGATGGGGCAGGAGCCCCGTTGCAATTTTAATGATGTACCGGCTAACTGCAGTGGTGCGGGAGTGGAATCCTATGGAATAATGATATATTAATAAAATATAAACATATAAAATGCTGAAATACAAAACTACTTTATACGTACCACTTGCCTTGAAGCCCATGCTAGTTGTCAAAAATAAAGGACAAACTGTCTTATCAGCAATTCTTCGATTTTCTGCTATCCAGAAGACGGTTATTCCATGCCCTTGGTTTTCCTAAATCTCGTTACCTCATACTATATCTTTATAGAACGTACCTTAAAAATACTTATATTTTTGTTAAGTTAACTAAATTTTCATAATAAAGGCCTCTCTTAAAATACGACTTCAATACTGGGGTAGCTGGATATCCCTTCACAAGAAAGTCATTTACCTATCTTATGAATAACTCGAAAAATCTATCTAAACTAAAGGTCTGCTAATAGTAAATTCGGAAATATACATCCATTAAAATAAAAAATCCTAGTATAGCAGGCAGTTGGATAGATATTATTAAGAAAACTCTTTAAAAGAACGTTTACCTGTAAATAATTTTACCATTCTATTGTTCTATGTTCCTAGATTAATTTATCTGATATTTTAAATCCCATTTATTTGGAAATGTTCTTAACAACATTACATCGAAAGGCATAACACAATACTGACTTTTGCTTTCGCCATTCCAATGTAAATTAAAAATACTAAATTTACACAAAGAAATTTATTAGCACATACAACCCACAATTAAAGTTTTCGTTTAAATCAATACAAACATCTCTCTTAGTGTTTCAAAAGTTTTAAACTTTTCTTACAATAGTATTACGCTAAAATGTAAACAAACTAATTCCGTAGTTTTATAAACCAATTGCAATTTACATTTAAAAGCTTGCATGTACATATTTATCCAACATAAAAAAAAATAGAAAAGCTCGAACAGTACTGACAGTTTAAATATCTAAGGATTTTTAGGTAAACTTCGCTGATTCACCAAAAAGAAAAACAGAAAAACTTAAACAGTGCTCACAGTTTAAAAATTTAAGGATTTCCAGGACAATTCTACTGATTCACCTATTTTTTCCTTGGCATGTTAGGTCCCTCATTCCAGCTATTTAATTTTCAACACTTAGTTGCAACCTTTTGTTGCACTACCGATACGATTTAAATTCCACCCTTAAACTTCCTGGCTTAATCATTTCATAATGCTCAAAACACTTTAATATCGACCCCTGAGGGCCTACGGACTACACACGCCCGCTGACACTTAAAACATTATCATTGTTTCTATTACTAATTTAGAACTTAAATGTTATATCCTATCTTTTCACTTTGTTTTAAAATTCCGTTCTTATTCCGTGCGTCTAAAGCTGTCTTATGGTCAAGTTCGATGTCTTCAGTTTGTGTAAAACATGACGTTTAATATGATCGAGCATTAATTTTATTATGTCTTGTGATTCTTTGGTATCTTGAACCCCATTTTGATTTATACAAATATTACTGTGAACAGTGATGTCACTGGTTTTTATTATTGGTTGTATAAAAATGCACCTGGTGCTTTTTTGGTATATTTATTTGTCCTAACTTGATATTTTGTTGTAATTGCCATGTTACTAAATACAAACCACTCAAGCTTCTATAAAAGCTTCAGGTGTTTTTGCTCAAGGCTTATTTAGCTAACTTAAATTAACAAATCCTTTTTTTCTACCTCATATTTGCTCAAATAACGCACGAGCGTTACACATATTCATGAAAACTTTCTCAACAGTCGTGAGTAACCCTATAAATGTAAAGCTTGAAGAAATCCACCGCGTTTGAATGCAAGATTTTACTTAATTTGGTAACTGTCAGATTATTATTTTCTTTTGATTTCAAACTTGTAATTCATAAATAAAGTCAAGATTCACAAAAAAATTAATTTTATTTCGTACCCAAAACAAAATTTTTCTCGTTTCTTTTTCTAGTCATAGTCAGTACATTTTTCTCTTAAAACCTTTTAAGATAATTTTGCTTTAAAAGGTCTTTCAACAAATACTACTCTGTTTTATCAACTAACTTTAGGAAAATGACACAATTTTAAAAAATTAAAAAAGGATAGTCGTTAGAGAAATTGGAAAGAAAAAACTACAACCTATAAATTGATGCAACAAAAAACGTTTAACAATTTAAAAACAGAAACAGCCAAACGATTAAACAACATAAACATTGATTGGGCGCCAAAATTACTGTATTGGATAAAAGTGCCCCAGAAGGAGCAAGAACTCCGTAAATGCACCAAAATGCATAGTTTTGAAAAGGAGCAGTGACGCTGAGCTGCTGTACAAGGGTGTCATTTATGTTTGTATAAATACATTCTACGTCTGACTAAAAATCACATTACCTATCGGAAAGTTCTTCCACTTACAAAATATCAGTCTGCGTTAAATAGAAAAGCGTTTACAGCATCTGGAGATTGAAGCTTTGTATATAAAAACCACTTGTCTTATGTTTTTGTGTTAATTTTTGAACAGTAAAGACTACTGTATGAAAAACTAGTTGAAAATTTCTCAATTTTTTGTAAATCGTATACTTAAACTTAGAAATGTGACATAATAGTAATTGATTCTTCATACCTATATGATAAGCATTAGTAAACGAACGTTCTTGAGCAAAGATTGGTAAACTATAGTATAACCAACCCCGATAAAAATCATAGGTACTCTGAAGGAAAATTGTTCAAAGCCTGAATTGGTAATTATCATTCCATATTAATAACCAATGTATGTATTTTAATTTATTTAGTAATTATTAATAAGGTGATCAAAATGGTATGGAAATATTTTTCAAATGAAAATTGTGAGAATGCTATAGGTTATTTAATACGGTAGTGCAAATACTATAGCGATATGCTAATCAAATTAGGTTCCATTGGCCAAAGTGAACGAAACTTTCATATCAAAGAATCCAATACGTTTTTGTACGAGATATTTTGATCATCTTAAAAGTTACGTCTTGTGATGATATTATTTTCAACGAAATATGTGATTTTTTAATGTGATTTTTTTTTATTATTTTTATATTATTTATATTGTTAATATTAATTGTAAAGTAAAAGCATTAAACTTGACAATAACATGTTATGAAAATGTATTTAAAGAATTTGTTCAGTCTACGCAATAATTCATTAAAAATAAACTATATAAACATACTCCTATAGTCCCGTAATATTTATCTTATTGTCGTAGTTAAACACAGCTTTCAAATTAAGCAAAAGTTAAACAAATGTTATTCTACTTTCAGTGTGCATTATTAAAGCAGGAATTGCTTTTGCTTAACTTTTGTCCGCACTATACAATGCTCTATTGCAAAATAACCTACAAAGTGTATGCCTTAAATTAAGAATACCTACCTAATAATGTTAAAGAACTGAAAATATTTTACTTCGTAAATTTGTTATATAGTTAAGCAGTTATTGGTAATAACATTTTAGTTAAACGTTAGAACTCTAAATGATATGCCTCAATTCTATAGATACGCCTAAAATATTAAAAAGAATTCTATATTTTTAAATTTTAAAGACTTAGTAAACAGTAAAGTTGAATATGCTTTGTGAAAATATTTTCCGAAACATTCAAAATTTTAATCTCTGAAAAACAGTACTTTACAGGAGACTACAATAAAATTAAGTTGCGATACGCAAATTTTCACTAAGAAACAAGATAAGGTGCAACTTGTAACAGGATTTGAGGAGCGAGCAGCTTCCTTTTCAACATGGACGCTGTCACAAATTAGTTAGGTGAGTCTATACCAATAATCCGGGAAACAAATTTAGACAAACTCAACTAGTTCCAAATCCATTTATAAAAATCGTTCTTGTTGCTCTTTACATATTGGAAAAGAGAACAATAAAGAGCCATACTCTTTCTTCCATTAAACAAATTGCGAATTAACTTCACTGTGTGCAGTAACGAGCGCGAAAAAGAAAGTTAAGCACTGCTTACAAAATTCGAGTTACAAGTTGGCGCAAATAAAAAGCATGTCTTCTTAATTCAACTTCTAGGTTAACTTAATAAAATATTTTAGAACGAAATTTGTTTTGATCATACGAAGGCAATTTGGAAAATAGCCGCCGTTTGGCTATAGATAAGAATGTTACATTGAAAAATATACATCCTAAAACTAAAGCTTTTAAGTTTAAGCATTTATTATAGCGTTTCACTAATTTACAAAATAGCCACCAAAAACACAACGCCGCATGTCAGCACACCACGACGTTTGTTTTGAATGGCTCGCTTAAGTTTCTTTAAAGTTTCTCGATAGGCATCTGAAGTGATCGTTGTACCACGTTTATAATTTTAACTAGCAAAACTACGTCAGCATCGTAAATCACCGTAGCCATAACCTTCCAGGTTGAAAAAGTTTGGCGGGCTTTCTTGGACTTGCCTGGAAAATTGGTGTGGTTCGCCATCGACTGTCGTTTCGCCTCGGGGTTTACGTACACCACCCAAATTTCGTCATCACTCTCTTCAAAAGATCTTCTCCTTCCGCAGAGTAGAGTGAAAGAAAGTGTAAGACGCAGCACGTTTATTTCGTTTTGTGGACCCTTGACAGCAATTTCGCTACCCACCGAACGACAAACTTTTGGTAGCATAGTTTATCGGTAACAATACCATACAGAACTGTACGAGAAATTTGCGGGAATTTTTCAGAAAGGTCAGATAAGGTGAATCTTTGATTTTCATGAATTGATTCGTTAATTATCTTGATAAGATCATTACTTATAATAGAAAGCTGCATCTCCTTTTTCTTCACCATGAATCTCTGTTCTACCACTACCATTTTTAAAAAATCGTACCCATTGCCGCACAACACCTGCACTAATAACATTTGAACCGTTTACAGTACCGTGTCTGATGTTGAAACTTTTTGCGCCAAAGGAAACCTTATCACAGCCGCACTTCGAATTTTTCGAGATTTTGAACAAAGCACACGCATTCTTCTGTTATAACAAGCAACTGTTTGAAAGAAGAGTTTTTGTACGGTCACAGTTGTATGATTACGAATTAGAGAACACTCAGATGTAAAATCAACGGCGCTCGGTGCCAGACTAAAACTGTGTATACTGTGTATACTTTCAGAATAAACAAACTTGTTATGGAACGGATTGGATCTGCTGTTGGAAGCTTATAAAACAATTTGGCCACTGGTACTGGTAGTAGTTAATATATTTCTTCAGCCTTGCAGTCCCACAACTGGTGAGTCATTGCCAAATCTTATATCGCAAAGAATTTATCCTATAGAATATCTAAAACAAATGAACTTGAGGTAGAAGGCTCTATTTTACATAGTTCTTATAAAATAAACTATTGTAATAAGCACTCGAACCACACAGTTATCAAACCCATTAAATGATTCTACAAATAATTCACTTGTGGTATTCTGCTTGTCTGGGGTCACCTTGTTAATGCTTCGTAACAACAGAGATTTATTTAAAATTCAAAATATTAATATATACTTATTATATATTAACTTTAAAGACATGACGCGCAGAGGAAATTTTTACAAATGTTTTTGTATGCGTAATTAAATTACAAATGTCTTTAACACTAGAACTGAATGTTCGTTTGCTTGTAAAGCTGCGCAACGAATTTCCTTGTTGAAAAATTGCATGTTGCGGCGGCACGGCAAAGACCTAGGTCTGTGGATGTCCGTGGATGTAAGTAGCCCTGGTCCGGGTTACGCTAAATGTAATGCTACACCTCATGGTGGTGATTGCAGTAGGATATTCACAGCTTCAGTACCTAATGGCTGGTGAGCTGACTCTGGTGTACGACAGCTTCCTAGATTGTTAGAAATTAAAGCCGGTTGATGGCGAAAACTTCCAACTCCTATTGTGCTTGTTGATGCCAGGTGATTTAGCAAGTGCTCCGGATTGCCGTAGGTTTGAAAGTGGACGAATTCAAGCTGTGTCGGTTTCCTTTCCGTATTGGTACGAGAGTTCACTTCATTTTATCCTGTGAGATTTGATGGTCGCAATGAAATAATCTAAACAAAAACCCTTGGTTCACTAAGAGCTTGGAGGTTCACATCTTGCACTATTCTTAACTTCCCTCCAAGAAATTTGTTGGCTTTTTTAAAAAAAGAAAAGGAAAGCGATTTGCTCTAGCATTTCGAGATACTTATGTACCGAGGTTTTGTTTGTATTGTACATTTGACAATTCTATTTTGTATTGGACGGGTGTCGGAGGAGTTCACTATTCATTGCGAGGTGTTTTATGCGTGCGTGCTATTTATTTGCATGCTGCGTGGTTATTAGTTAATTAGCTAGGAGTCTGGTTGGTTGCATATTCCTACACAGTTATTAAATCCATTGAATGACCGTACAAACGATGCATTGAATACTTCATCAAATGAATTAATGCAAATGCGAAAGACTAGTTGAATTTTAGTATTTCGAGGTTGGAGAATAAGTAATATTAATCAGCTGTGGTGTGATCTCCTTCAAGGTAGTTTTCTTTTGCTTGCACAGATTTAGTCCAATGGTTCTACTGCGGAAACATTCCTAAAACTATTACCCTGAAATATTATCTATGACCCTAATTACAGCATCCTTAACTTAGGTTATTTTAAAATTGTCCCTTGACCGCCAATTCTACTTTTGGCAATAGGAGAAATCATGGGAGGAGAGATCTGGTGAATAAGTTTAATGTCGCAGTATAGTGAAATACCTCTTGAAGTTAGAAGTTGTTGCATAGACAATGCAAAATGAGATGGCGTATAGTGGCGTGAAAAATCTAACTATTGGCAATGTTTGCACGGACACGGAGGACTCATTTTCAAAGTTTTTCTAGAATTTTTTAATAAAAATATTGATTCACGGTTTTTCCAAGGGGCATCCACTCTCTATGAACAATACCTTTGCAGTCTTTGCATTTCACTCTTGACTTGGACGTGCGAGTTTGTTTTTCGCTCTGGGTCATCCCCATGACACGACCTCATTTCCAAAAGTTTACAGTAAGTTCTCGTCGTATTCTCGCCGAGCTTGATATAAAAATTAGGAATTGTTGTGCAATATTTCGTGACGAGTGAAAAAAGCACGTGTCACTTATTACACAACTACTTATAACCAATAACGTGCTAAGATATGCCACTTTGACTATTACTGGTCTAGCAATCAAGGTCACAGATGACGTGTCTCTGAAGGCTGCGGGTTTGCCAAATTTGGACCTAAAATGTAAGTTCCGTTTCTTTAACGTGCGACTTCGTACATGCAGCATTTCCAAGCAAACATTTCTCAAAAAGCAGGCTAAAAAGAATATTATCGAAAGATAACTAAACGTTTTGCTTCGTAATAGACCCTAGTAGATACGTTGCTAGCAATAGTAAGGTGTTTTAAGGAAAATATCCTCAGTGGTGTATAATTGTATTGGTGTGCTAAGTTTATTTTACTTTTTGTGGTAAGTGAAGTGTTCTCTGTAATATTACAAGTATTACTTTTACCTATATTGTACTGGGACTTCACTTTGTGATTAAGAAACCTGCCAACCTGCCAGCCAATGCGGGAAAGGGATCCTATACAAGGTGTCCAAAAACTCTCCTGCTAGACCAAAGATGCTTTCCAGGCACATGTGGTCTTTTGAAAATAGCACCCTTAAATGTTCTATTAAACTATACCTGAAGTCTATTAACAACAATTTACGTTTAATAGAAAACCAATAAATATTATTGGAACTAATTTTTCTCTTAAGTGCTTCACCTGATGACCATCTACTTCAATACATAAATCTATTTATTTCTGTGAAGATTGCCTAACTATTACAAAAATTCCATTGCAATTGTCTTCATTTCTTGCCCAAAGTTGATTATTAGATTATTTGAACAACTTAAAATAACCCAAAATACAAAAATCACATGAATCGGATCGGATTGGATGTTATTCGATTGGATCACCTCTTGCAATAGATTGGTTTGTAAAGGTTATCAAGAGGTTCACAAGCGTCTCTATTGAGATAGTCAGGATAATAGTCGTTTAAAAACCATAAATTATCTTAGATCACCGGAGCTACGTTTTTCAGGTTCTCGTTCTCTTTTACTCCTTGAAGTCTTTCATTAAAATACGTTTATTGTACATTAAAGGATAAAATATAAAGAAATATTAATCTTAATTTTTTTATCCTACAACCAATTTAGATTTTCGGACGATAATCTCAAGATGTTAGTTACTTTCCGACAAAATGTGTCTTCGTATTTTTTCCTTGCGTCTAAGTGTATACCTGCTTCAGTATTTTTAGATAGTACTGATCTCACTTACCTCAATCTTTGGAAGACCGCTATAAATTTTGCCTGTGTGAGAAATCTTCTGGAAAGTGTTTTCACGTTTATTCGCTCTGCGACATGTTATCCATTAGCCACAAATTCCTAGAAGCCAAAAAGAAAAAATTACAGACATTGGAGTTGGACTTTACTAACATTGTTACTACTAAGACGCAGTGTGTGATAAGCTTTACTGCAGTTCCGCCATACCGCTGCTGATTTGCACTGTTTCATATGTCGTGTATCAAATAAACAATTAAAAACAATTTTTTTTCTATTTACCACGTCAAATTTTTCTTGTTTCCATATATTCAAAAAATGTAGCAACGCTAAATTACGTACGAATCTTGTTGCAGGTGTATAAAGCGTTAAACTATTAAATTTGGAAGTATCCAAAATGGGCGAAAATACCGTAACAAAATAAGGGTCTACGGCCAAATAGTGGTAATGAGAGCAGGTTCCTATATAAACAATTAAAGAAATTGAACAAAAATGGAATAATTTTTCGATTGGCTAGGTGCAATTTTAAGCTTACCTTGAAAGGCTTTAAAACTGTGGTAAAAATGAGCGCCAACTCGTCTAGTCTAGTCTATTGATCTATTAAGAATCCCATTGGACAATAAGTATTGTTGAAGATTTTAATTACCTTGAAGTCCTGGTGGAATAGAGTTCTTTTTACAAAAGCGCATGCATACAAAAACAGCAAATTTTTACTCACTGTGTAACTTAAATCTATTTTATCATTTCGTTATTCCTGTAAACAGGTATACATACCAAGTTACCTACATTAATTTAAACATCAGCGACATAAAGATATTTCTGTAAACAAATACACACAAACACGCGGGATTTTAAAATTTCATGATCGGTTCATATTTAGTTCACCTTTAACCTTGATGATTCAATTATAATAATTTACAACTCGTATCAAATTTTCAACTAAAACTTTGCGATATCCAGATTTTATACATCTAACAATTTAACCATATACCGTAACTAAGAGCGGGCGTTGTATAATTTTACCAATATTTTACAAAACAAACATCATACATAACTCACCAAACAATTTAAACAACAATTGCTAATAAGCTATGACTTACAGTTACGCCTTCAGATGTCGAAAGAATTCCATGGAGCCAAGAACAAAATAGTTTGCTACTGAGTTCCTTTTTTCAATTTTAATTGCTTGAAATTGTACCGGCCAAACGTGTTGGTGTTGTGGGTTCTGTCGAAAATCCGCGAGATTTTACCACGCTAACGCTCGTTGTTAATTCATAAATAAGGGCATGTATTCGACTAACCTATCTACGGTCACACCTAGATGTGTTTTTGTGTACGGCTTGCAAATAATTGCAATTATAGTTTTCCGTCCACTGTCATGCGTATGTTATTTCTCCCACTTTTTTTATATCATTGAATAACATTCCTAACAAGTGAATTAAGCGTGAACTTGTATGGTTCCATTAAGCGAAGGTTGTGTATCTACGGCTATTGCATTTTCTCATCAGTCTGAGTAAATGCATTGAAACTATTTTTATTTTGTATTGAATGATACGACTTAAATTATCAGTACCGTGATCCCTGTGTGTTTCATTATATATGTCTGTGTTTTTAAGTAATGACAGCATTGACAAAATACGTTTGTGCTATTGCCTAGGGTTTACTTTGTATTTACTTACACATCTGTGCCTGTAATATTAATTTTATGTCATTTTATTTAAAATTTGTAAAAGACTTTCGTATATTTGGAGCAGTTATGATATGAAACACACATTAATAATTCCACTATTATAAATATTTTATTTTTCGTTTTGCGGTTTTGTAATAATTTAAGAACCTGAGTTACGTTCAAATATGTATTTCACAGAAAAAGAACTATGCTTTTGTGGTTTATAAATTTATGGCCTAAATTTCCTTTAATAGAACTAAAAATTTATCGAAATGTCAAGCTTAATAAACACTACTATTCATAAAATAAGACTATACAGGGTACATAAATTTAATTTGTCCGTTTAAGATTAATTTTCTTATCGCATCCGGCTTCTATCTAAAATAGCATCAACGCGATACACCTTTTTACTAATCAGATTTTAAAAATCTATTACCCTAGTATTCCTGAAGTTACTTTAGTTTTCGGCCGTGCATCCGTCCTTTATACATCCAATTTAAAATTAAAAACAAGAAAATAAAAAGGACAAAGGGTAATGCGACCTGTTTTCTTTAATAAGACTAAAAATGTATCAAAATGCCATGCTTTATGAACCCTACTATTTATAAAATCAGACTATACGGGATCCATCAATATTAGTTTTTCCATTTAATATTAATTTCTCTTTTTTTTGCATCCAGTTTCTGTTTAAAGTAACCCCAGCGTGTTACAATCTGCACAGTGAAAAGATTTGCAAGCCGTATGGACTCAAAGGCACTACGGACGTAGGGCTTGTTTTCTGTCGGATTCGAGGATATTTATTAACACAGTTTTCTGCTTTTAATTTATTACAAGACAGAGTGGGAATATTTGCACCGTTGTGTACTTAATTCAGGTTAATCATCCAGCAAGTTTTACAAAATTTTAATTCTACAACACTTCAAAACGTTCAAAAAAGTTCTATTATTCCTAAGTGTAATTTCTGCTACAAAGAGTTTTCTTTGCTTTTGGTTTCCTAAAGTTATCAGATTATACTATACCTATTTCTACAACACCTTAGAAACACTAATTAAATTTTGGTCAAATATAAGAACATTGTAAAATAAAGGGGCAACTTCCAAATACGGCTTCATCACTGTGGTGGCCGCATATCCTTTTACAACTTTATCTATGTTTAGCTAGTATATAGTTGTCCAAGCAAAATTTAATCTCTACTTAATTTCCTTTACATTAAATAATTAACACATGAATAGATATTTTCCAAAAAAAAAACTTAATTTCCTAATATTAGATCGGCCAGGTATTACTAAAAAAAGAAAAGCATTAAAAAATTAGTATTATTACTATACAACCGATTTCCTAGTTTTACAAATATTGATGGTTACATTCTGAGTCTCATTTATGAAAATGTCAACTAAACAATAAACAAAAAAATCAGTCAATACAATTTTTCATGCCTGCATTCCATAATCCCTTAAAAAACCAACTTGCTTTCCACTTCCTAAGTGACACTGTACGACATATAAAGTCTAGCTTAAAAATTATGATGCACAATTCTTAATAATTATTTCAAATATGTTCTAATTTCAGTTTCCTACACTGGCCCGCTTAAAATTAAACAAACTCTAGTTCCAGGCACTTCAGTCCATCACTTTTCAAATAGTTGAGCAAAACAATTGTGTTACCATTATGCCAATGACTCCTGAAAGACATATTGTAAACTAATAAAACCACCCCCTAACCATATACTTTCCACACCATTGAACCAAACCGACCCCTCATTTCTTGATACCTTACCTACACTCCTGGATACACTAATTCCCTGCACCATACCTTATGCACATACTGAACAACAACAAGCAACAAGACAATACGCAAATACACCACCAAACAATACACCAGATTATGATTTAGACATAGACTCATTCGACTCAACAGTAAAAAACCGTGACCCTAATAAATCCCAAGGCCCAGATCAAATCTCCAACCTTATCGTACAAAAATCTTGTCCTATCATTAAAGATTCCATGATCCAACTTATCCGTAAATGTCTTAAATCCGGCATTTTTCCGAATATTCTTAAAAAAGCTTTTATTATCTTCATATTAAAACCCAAAATACCTCCTGAAGACCCAAAATCCTACCGCCCCATAGTACTTCTCTCCACAATTGGTAAGATCCTAGAAAACATCCTTATCCAGAAGATTAACTCCCATATAGATAAGCACTCCCTCCTCTCTGAACACCAACATGGATTCCGTCCCGGACATAGTGCTGAGGACACCATCCGATCCCTAATCACCACCGTCCAGACATCTCCCTCCAAATATGTAATGGCAATTTTCCTAGACTTCCAATCCGCCTTTGATCTCCTATGGTGACCCAATGTCCTCTCACAAATTAAAGAAGCCAACTTTCTTCAAAATATATACAAAATCCTAAAATTCTACCTACACTCACATTCTGCAAACCTTAACTCCAACTACTTTTCAATCACCAAACCCCTATCCCAAGGCTGTCCACAGGGATCAAACCTCTCGCCCATACTATGAAACCTTTCTATAAACCCTCTCCTAGATCTTGACATACCTAATATTTCTACTTTCGTCTATGCTGATGATCTAACCTACCTCATACATGGAAACTTCCGCAAATCCTTACAAAGTACTGCCCGCCTCCTGATTCAAAAAATCGAATCCTGGTCCTTACTATATAAACAACCCCTATCACCCGATAAATTCAAAATCCTATTACTTCTAAGGACATCTCCAACGCACCCCCCACTATCCACATATTTAACACACCTATAACCTTATCCAAATCTACCACATACCTTGGAATCCAAATCGAAACAAGAGAGAATGCACACGCATCTATCATATCGCCGATCCGAAACCAAATCAATCCTTAACAATGTACACCATTCTCTACAAAAATCTACTGAACTGACTCGCCCCACCCGTAAACTAATCCTACAACAAACAATAATTCCCATCATAAGTTATGCAATAGACTCCTGGTACCTCCTTACAACACCTCATTCCCGCAAAAACCTTAATTCAATTATAAAACCTTTCCTACTATTTTCCACAAGAGCCTTCAGAACAACCTCCACCTCAACACTATACATAATTCTGAAACAACCACCCCTGAACATCCTGCTTCACTCCAAAGTTCAACTTTGAAACCTAATGAAAAGAAAACCAATACAATTACATGACCGCACTCTACAACCCACAAAATACAAAACAATGATAAAGACAAACATAAAAAACCTAATTACTAAATCTCTAATGCACAGCTGGCAAGGCCAATGAAACAACGAAGTCACAGGTAGACATACACATGACATTTTCCCAGATATACCAACGTCTCTAAACATATCACCTACTCCAACCGATCCACTATTCAATTCCTGACAGGACACGGCAAATTCCGACAAATATTACACTCCTTCCAACTAATTCCCTTTCCTTATTGTCCCTGCTCGAACTAAAACATTACTGAAACCCCCACCACTTAATATACTTACGTCCGAACTCCATTCGTCACCAAACCCACATGAAGCACTCAATACAACTTGATCCTTTTTTACCCCACTACCTAGCATCAATTTCCTCGCATCTAACTATCTCCTCCAATTTGATCATTTCCTAAATGAAATTTTTATTACAAAAACCCACCATCCAATAATAATATTCCATCCACAACAATATCCCCATCTCTACAATACTACACTGCACACCAATTACTCTGGCAACAGCCCAAGAAAAAAAAGAAGAAACTCAAGATTATCAAGGTAGTACATCGGAAATTAATATATATTGCAAATTTATTGTAATTTATATTATCTGTAAAACTTCTGTTCATATTCGCTAGGTTAGGCCTCTGGTCCAGGAATAGTGTACAACAATAAATAAATAAATAAAAATAAATAATGCCAAGGTTCTCGGAGTGAACGGATATCATATATAATTCGCATCTCAATTTGACATTAACTTATTTATTTACTTACTTATTTATTTACTTAATTTATTTTTATAGCGCCTGAATAAAGACGTGCAGGAATACCAATGGTTCACATTTTTACTAGGTTATCAATTCCATAAAACGATGAGAAATTCCCGGACCGGTAAACTCACAAGTTTCAACCTTTACATTTATTTTCGATCCCATAAATACGTTCGGGATTTTTATTCCACCGGCGCGACAGTAAAATTCACGAACACATGAAAATGATCTTACTGGCTTACCGCAAATCAAATACCACCAGTTAGTTTCAAAATGTATAACTGGTTATTTAATATTTACTTGAACTTTGACAACGTCGTTTGAAAATAATTGTAATAAAATTTACACGAAAGGTTTAAAAATACTGAAAACCTTTTGGGACAACATTGTTTTTATAATAGTACGCCGAATTGTTCAAAAAGTATTAGCAAACAGCCACACAAACTTGTTAGTAGTTCTTTCAAAATAACCTAAAAATCCTAAATTGAAGTCTTTAATTTAAATCGTTGTTTTCGCGGTATTATCAAACGCCTGAAAGTGTTGCTAGGGTAATATCAAAAAGTGTTCTTTCACCTGGTTGAGATTGCTTGTATCGCAACATGTATATCCCAGAATTAATTTTAGTGGCACAATAATGTTTACATGTCCCGTAACTGCATAATCAAACGAATCTTGATGTCTTTGTAACGAGGTACATGATCGATAAGGTTCTTAGAATATTTCAAGAAAACCGTTTAATTTTCTTAATTTTTCCATCGCTTTTCATGAATTAATAGTAAACCCGTAATAATGTGTGAACTAGAAATCACGAGTTTTAAAGGGAATTAACACTTGCAAATAAGCTATAGGTGTATTGGACAAAAATCGTATTTTAGACATGTATTTTCCCATAAAGAACATTTTCGGTAAATTAAAGTCATTCGTCCCATTTTATCCCTGTGTTCAAGAATCGTATGACACCGACATGTCGTTGTCGGACGTTACATCTGACGACAAATCAGTGTCATATCATGCAATTCTTGAACATAGGGTAAGTGGGGTGAGTGACCTTGGCAATTTGGTATCTACCAAAATGATGTTCTTGGACTTCGATTTTCTTATGGGAAGATACATATTAGAGAACGATTTCTGTGTGATATGCTTATAGCTCATCTACTAATACCCTCAGCACCTAATCTGCCCAACATACAAAACAATGTCGCCGAATGATATCTACAGTCGTGAGTTTAAAATATTTTGGTATATTATTTCGCATTGAATTCGTAAAGCATCGATCGTATGAGAAAACCTTTTAAAGTGGATTTCCAAAATGAAAGTAGTTTCGCAACCACATGAATTACCTTCTACAAATGGAATGTTTTTATAAACGTTTTGTGTAACGATTGTTTTACAAAGCCAAAGAAAATATTTTCAGAGAGCCTATGATCAGGTACAAAAAATTTAACGAATGAATAATTTGTTACTGCCAATAACTGATTTAAATTTTGAACTTTTTGCTATACAAATTTTATTTTCCAAGTTAGAAAAGAGCTCGAATAAAATAATGACCCTAGAGGCGAAAGGTTCAAAATATATTTAAGTAGGATTTTTACTTGTATAAAGTTGTTTTGTGATTTTAACTGTTTTATAATAAAATGCTTCTTTATACAAGAAATCCTAGTCGAATAATATCATTGTCTTTGTTTCATTGTGTATGTATGAAGTCCAAGGAATAATAAACAACACTTCCTAGCTTTTGCAAATTGTAAATTAAATAAATAATTTGATATTAACAAAACTAGTTTTAGAAAAATGAAATGCTACAATTTTTATGATGAAACAACGTCTACAACAATGTTCCTGATTTTAAATTTATGTATAAGTGATAAAAATATTAAAAAAAAAATAATAAAAGCAGTTTGTTAATTATTCCAGTTTGTCCAATCCGAACCCTCAATTAAATCAAAGTTTTAAGGGCTCTTATCCGACCTTTTTATAGCCGTTTATATGACTCTTTTAAGTGGTGCACAGTTAATGAAAACAACTTAGGTTTTCATAATAGATTGATCGATTCCCTGAAGTTTCCATGCATACAAATTGCTTCATAAAAAATTAATAATAAGGGCGTTTGAATAAACAGATTTCTAAAAAAAAGCTAGTTTGGCAGTGTGCAGTTTTGGCAGCGTTTTGTATGAAAAGCATATAGTTTACTTGGTTTAAACATTCATCGCTATAAACTAAAGTAAAATATAGTCATCTCGCTCTAACAAGGCCGGATGCCTATGGCAACGATAATAGTCTCTCTGTATAGACAAATGTTCCTAAAGTCCTTTATATATGAGAGATTTGTATATAGATGCAATAATTTATTCTGAGTCTGTCTAGAATTTGGCAACGATTCAAAGCATGAATAAGACCAGAAAGTTTCTTTTATAAGAATGTCTACGCTAGTGCTCGCAAGCAATTTAATGGTCGTGTAAAGGAGTGAGATGTAAAAGAATACGGAGTGATGAACGTACAGAGATTTTTATATTTAGTGTTGTAGATTCGTTGCAGAAAATCAATCGTGCATTATTCACTAAATTTTTACAATTTTGCAGTTATACCCAGATATTGCACAAAATTGCGATATTTAAGCAGAATACAAGGCCGAGCTTTACCTCCTCATTCGAATTGGAAATAGCGCTTTTCAGCTAGAAAGAAATTACTTTTAGTTTTCTCGAAGCTTACTTCGTAGATCAATAAACATGGATGCGCAAAAATTTAAAATACTATCAAAACAATTCCTAGTTTTATAGCAATATTTTCATTTAAAATTTTTAATGATTTCTATATAAAAACGCGCATATTTCTAAGCATGTTAAAATTGAAGTTCAATAACTCAGCGATAAATTTTAATTATCTATTAAATCGTTAAGGGTCATTAGGAAAAGTCAGGTACTGCAAGAGCTTGGAAACCAGAGCTGCTGAACAGTAAGTATAAAAATTTATTATTACAATTCAGTAATCAAAAGTATGACTAAGACGTTTTCTGTACCATAGTGAATTGCAACTACAAGCTAACTATTTTGTGGGTTTATAAAACCACTACTTGGTGATAAAGTGGAGCTATAGTGAGTAACTATAAAAGAACTAACTTTTATTAAAAATTTTGACGTCAAAGATGCGCTTTATATAAGTGAAATTCAGTAATATTTTAGGAATCATTTCATTCAGTTGCATCGAAAGGTATTAATAAAGTAAACGCATTAATTTAAACTGAAAAATTGCATTTACTTTGAAACATCGTACATATATTATTAATGTAGAGAAAGTCGCGCAAATGTTAAATTAGGTACCTCACCTTTTATAAACGTACTGCATTCTGTCGATCACGTGGCTTAGCAAATTTTCGTCGTACAAACACCTACAGGTGATAAAGATGTTATCAAAGCAAAACTGTCATTTATACTTAGTGAACACAGAATTAATTGAATATAAACATTATTAAAATTACTTATGAGAGTAATAAAAAATTTTTAAAAGTCGTTTGAACATTATTAAAAGTTAATAATGCCCTTTTTTAATTAAAATATACTAAATCCTAGCGGGATTTAACTTCGAGGAATATTTAGATTTTAAGAAGTTAACCACGTTATACATTTTGGTTCATTTTTATGTTTGTAAATGGTTAATATAAATGGAAAATTAGTGATTTTTGTTAAAAATTTGAGTGACATTTCAAGTGACAGGCGAAAGATTATACAAATTTGGAAAATTAATAGTTTTAAATTACATATCAATACACTAACAATATATAATAAATATGTTAAATGAAGAATCGCAATTATCACAGATGGTGGAATGCAAGTTATGTAAAAAAGTTTCAAAACACGCGGACTTAAAATTCATATGAAAAGAATCCACAAGGAATCATTAGAACATGATTTGATGAGAAAAGAACTGTCCCATTTACCAAGAAATTCAAAATATAATGACGAAACAAACCTATATGAAAATATTGATACGAATACCAAATATAAATCTGAAGAAATTTTATCCAATCTAACAAAATGTAGAGCTTCCAATCTATTCATTATAAGATGTATCCCAAAATCAGTAAGAAGTAAGTGTGCCTCTTGTTATTAAAAGCAATTGATAACTGCATAAAATATAATTCAATTACTGCTTGGGAAACGCTATTATCATTTGCTTACAACAAATTTTCAATACCTAAATGTAATACAAAATCGTTGAATATATCGAACCAAATCTTATACAACATTAAAACCCCTATTGTTTACGACCAATCAAACTCTACCATACAATTAAACATACCAAAACACTCAAACCACCGGCTGAACAATAAAATAGTGTCTAAAGTTGCGGACGGAGACCTTTCATCTGCAATTAAAATTTTGTCTTCAGTAGATTCTTTCGCTCCTTCAGACGAATCTACATTTTAGAACTAAAAAAAAACATCCTAAAGCTTCCCAAAACATTCAAAATCTCAACAATAATTGTTCTAATATGCAAAATTTAATAATTGTATCAGAAAAGAATGTTTTAACTGCCATAAAATCTTTTAAATCAAGCTCCGCAGGAGGAATTGATGGCATACGCCCATCTCACTTACAAGATTTACTAGCCTTTTTTAGTGGGAGTTAGTGCAAAAAAGCTCCTCAAGTCTTTAACCACACTTTGCAACTTCATGTTAGCAGGAAAAGTAAATCACAACATATGCCCGATACTATATGGTGCTTCATTATGCGGTTTAAAAAAAAGGTGGTGGAATTCGTCCTATTGCAATAGGAACATTTTTTAGGAGGTTATTAGCCAAACTGTGTTTTAATCAGATTCGATCAACTTTAGGAGACCTTTTTAGACCCACTCAATACGGCTTCGGCACACCTGCTGGTTGTGAAATAGTTTCACACTCAGCTCAAGCATTTATTAACTCTAGTTCAAATAAATCCAATAAAATTATGATTAAATTAGACTTCCGCAATGCTTTCAATAACATACATAGAGAAATAATCTTTGAAAATATTCTTGAGCATGTCCCTTCATTATACCCTTTCATCTCACAATGCTACCTTCACCCCACCTTCGTAAACTTTGGCGCCAAAATAATTATGTCCGAAAGAGGAGTCCAACAAGAGATCCATTAGCACCAGCTTTGTTTTGTTCAGCCATAAACAATCTAACAAAATCAATCACATGTGAATTCAATGCTTGGTATTTAGATGACGGATGTATTGGTGGAGATACAGATTCGCTTTATGATAACTTAAAACACATAATAGCTAGCGCCAATAGAATAGGTCTAGATCTAAATTTTGAAAAATGTGAACTAATATGCACATCACCATCATATCACACCAACATTGCCGAAAAATTCAACTCGATTGCTCCTAATATCCAAATTCCCGAAAAAACAAATTGGATTTTACTCGGTGCCCCTATCTGCTTAGAATCAATTACAAATTGTATAATCGAAAAGATCAAGACTTTGTCACGTATATCATCTCGTTTACAAAGTATTAACATTCCTACTCATATATCGTATGTCCTCATCAAAAATTGTCTCGCAATTCCTAAACTAGTTTACTTACTTAGATGTTGCCCTACTTGGAAATATGAAAACATCTTATGCCAATTCGACAATGTGTTACGCGACATGCTGGAAGAACTGATCAATGTTAAACTAACTTCAAAAGAATGGTTACAAGCCACCCTTCCTATAAAAAAAGGTGGTTTGGGTATTCGCTCATCTGTTTCCCTTTCTTTGCCAGCTTTCTTATCTTCTTTTCAAAAATCGACAACATTAGTTCAGGAAACCTGCTCAAAATTCTTAAGCGCCTCATACAATGATTTATTTCTAGAAGGTGAATCGCTTTGGATTTCAAAAACAAATCAGTCTGGCTTAAATCATGATAAATCCATTCAAAAAGAATGGGATTTACCTTTGTTAGACTTCGATTTTAACAACTTGCTTTCATCAGCCACCAACTTCAGTGACAAGGCCCGTATTCGAGCAGTCTCATTCATACACTCTGGAGCTTGGCTACAAACACTACCAGTTTCTTCTCTGGGACCTTTGTTAGATAATCAATCATTCAGAATTGCCATCGGCCTAAGACTAGGAATAAAATTATGTACACCACATACATGTATTTGCGGTACATTTGTAGACGAATTAGGAATTCATGGTCTAAGCTGCCGGCTCAGTGCAAGACGCATCTCCCGACACAGAGCAGTAAATGACATTATTAAACAAGCTTTAGGTTTTGCAGACGCTACGTCTACTTTAGAACCAAACCATATCTTTCGAGACGACAAAAAAAGACCAGACGGAATCAGTTCAGTCCCGTGGAACCGTGGCAAAGCTGTCATATGGGATTTTACTTGCCTTGACACCCTAGCTCCTTCCCACGCTCTAGCATGTGCCAATAACCCTGGACCCGCAGCAAAATACGGAGAAAATTTCAAAATAAAAAAATATTCTACACTATCAGATCTTTACACTTTCTATCCTATCGCTATTGAAACAATGGGTGTTTTCGGAACTCATGCTCTCCGATTTCTTAAAGAAGTCGGCAGACGTATATCATACAACACTCATGATAACAGGGCTACTTCCTTCTTGTTACAAAGAATTAGCATTGCAATTCAACGAGAAAACGCCATTTCTATCTTTGGTACCACTCCACCATCAAAAGAACTAGATGAATTGTTATATTTTCCAAATTACAATTTGCGAAAACAAAATTTCACAATATTTGAATTTGCTAATGAGAAACTCAATAATTTAACACCAATTGATTACGAAAATCAAATATTATATACAGATTCAATTATTGATCAACACAACTTAAATCAGAATATAAAAGAAAATAAAAAGAATGAACATAGAAAACAGAGAGAAGCAAATGAAAATAGCTCTACCAACTCTAACAAACCCTGTAAAGAAAATCAAAATATGATTGAATGCTCTCATATTGTTAAAGCAGTTGACTTAACCCAAATTAAAAAATCATTACAGAAATCAAACATCAATATTAAAATAAGCAGTGATTCTGAATTTGGGGTTTCTTCATTGATATGTCTTAAATGTGGACAAAAAGTCCGAGGACATTCAAAAAATAAGCAGTTATTACAACATTTTACAAATCCAAGATCCGACTGTCACTCAATATGCGTTAATACGGACACGTGGTCTGTAATGTGTTATGATTGCGAGGTTGAGGTGAACTTGGCAGGCAAAGAAAAGTTACTGGAAGCCGTTGAATATATAAAAAAGTTATCCAATTCATGTAAAGACAAGAACGATATATATTTTGCCACGTCTCAAAATATAGAAGCATCTAATTGTTCAAGAATACGCGGTTTAACCAATTTAGGCAATTCTTGCTTCTTCAACTCTGTGATGCAAATTCTCGGACAAACGCCATACTTATTAAAACTACTCCATGAAATTTCAGAGCTCAGACAATATTTTCAACCAACTGGTCTTTCAAATCCAGATCATAAAGATTCATGTAAATTAAATTCATTTGACAGAATTTTAGTAGAAAGGCAACCCATAACATTTATTTTATCACAAACGTCACAAGAACTACAAATTAATAGACCAGAAACATAACCCTAACCTACTTTTTACACGATTAATGCAAAGAATGCCACAACTTACGAGAGGCCAACAACATGACGCACACGAGCTATTACGACATCTGCTTGAAGAAATAAATAAGGAGAATTTATAAAAATATCAAACAGCAACATCGGAAACATCATTTGATACCAATAATAGCGGAAAGGAAAGTACCAATATTTACAGGCAACAAACACTTGACTTACTATTACCCACAGAAATTTTTCAAGGCGTATTAATTAACACACTACAGTGTCAAGTCTGTAAACATACTTCATGCCGAAAAGAGCTCTTTCTCGATTTGAGTTTGCAAATTTTGCAAAATAAAACAGAATTAGTCAAAAACAAAATTTCAAAACTTCCAATAAAGAACAATCAACGTACGCCTAAAAAGGACAATAAACAAAAAATGGGTTCCAAGCAACAAGGATCAAACTATAATAGAACCCTTACTATTAACACAGCTGAGGACGTAAGGAACAACACATCAGAAAACTCCATTGATCAAATTGCCTCAAAAAAAAAAACCTATCGACGATCCAGATAATAGCAAATCGCCCAACGAAATTTTTGCACAGACAGACATAGCGGATTTGATAACGAAACCTTTAAAACTAATACGACTAAACAAATTCTGATCTACAATCCACCTGCAATACTGGTATTACATTTAAAATGATTTCAATTTTCAATACTTCGATCCGCAAAAGTAAATAAACACGTTTCATTCCCTATATTACTGGATTTAACGCATTTTTGTACAAAACAAAGCCAGGCTCATCCAGCGTGCAATCTTAATCAAACTAAAGTATTATATACATTATACGGTGTTGTGCAACACAGCGGTTCAATTCACGATGGACACTATAATGCCTACGTAAAATTAAGAACTCCTTTAGAAAGTGATAGTTATCGTTGGAAATTTTTACCAAAAAATCAAAATCAATACCTGTCTTCTCAACGAAACAGGCTTGAAGAGAACTTAAAAATTCCACTGGTAAAGTGGTACTATGTTAGTGACTCTTATGTCTCAGAAGTGCCCGAAACAAAGGTTTTAGAGGCACAGGCATACTTACTATTTTACGAACGAATTCTGTAGTTGTTATAACATGAAACAAGTTGAAAATATGTGAACAATGTTATTTATACGGATTTTTTAAGATAAGCATGCTATTTAAAATGTTCAATGCAAGGTTTCAAAACGCCTGAACTATTTTCATTATTATTATTAGTACAAAATGTGAACTTTTGTCTTGCAATTTAATAAAACTTAAGAAAAATATACTTATGAGAGTAAAGTTGAACCAGCAATATTCAACGCGCTCAAGGCTTAGAAGTATACACTTTTAAAATGCTGATCGCTCATTGGACACAAACTACGTGCATTTCTATATGTCTAACACGAGACGTGGAATGAAAATCTCCTTTAGCTAATACTAGTTATGGAAACTAGCATTATAAATAACAATAGACGTACTTAGAGAAGTTGGTCATTGATTTTCAGTGATCCGGTAGAGAGTAAAAGTGCATAGAGTGCTAGAATTAAGTAACAATTAGAAATTGTTTTATGTTGAAAAGTGTAGTTAAGAATTCTAAGCAGCGCTATAAGTACTTTTAGGTATCTCCATAAATATTTCAAATGCCACTCTTAATCTTCTAAGCACCTGCATAAGAATTCAGAACTCATCCTAATCATTTTGGAATACCACTGTTAGTATTTTCAGTACACTCTAAGTGGCTATAATCACTTCAATAGGAAGTCACTTCTTGGAGAATTAAACGTTTACTAAAAATGACTGTTTTAACCTGCTAATATGAAATTTGTGGCAATTTGGGTTTGTATTTAAACCGGATATCAGTTTGTGTAACTTTGTTTGTAATCGATTTTTGTGAAAGACGTCCGTGTTGGAAACAGATTTAACTAGATATAATACGAGACTACTGTAACCAAGGTCAGATTAGATTTTAAGTTTGTATTTTTTATAAAAGATGAAAATGTGCATTGTGTATTTATTACTTTTAGAATAAAATTCTGTAGTTGTAAAAATCATATTAATTCAATATCTATTTAAGAAATAATTTATAACGTAGAGCAATTTACACGATTTTTTCTTCAAAGGTAATTTTTTTAGTAATAGTCAAAGGCAAACATTTTTCAAAGCTATAGCACAAGTATTTATAATTTAAAATAAGCTTTAATGTTAATTTTGCTTCATTTTAGAATTAGGGTAAAGATTAGTTACAATTCTTAGATATAAGAAGTGTAAATCCGTGAGGTAAACACGTGCATTTAAATGTATAAGTATCATGCAGAGTTTTATTTTGTGGCATGAAAATCGATAATTGAAGTGGGTGAAATCTTTAGTTGTATCAAGTAACTGATATTCAAAGTGCAATTATTCTATTTGTGTACATGACTTAATATAGGATAATATGAAGCTGAAACATTTATAATTTTTGAAAGGTTTATAAAAGCATAAGATATAAAAGTGTCGTCAAGAAACAAGTTAACGATTATGAGTTCCTAAGAAAGAACGTGCAGCGAGCGAAACATTTCCAGTAAAGTTTAGCATTGTAAATACGTACGGCGTATTCATTCAAAAACCTGTAAACAAGTATCAAGGTTTCTAGGTAGAAGATCGTTAAAAATAAACAGCAGGTCTATGTTAGATAAGGTGTTAAAGGTTACACACAAAAATGGATCGATAAAATAAAGAGAAGGATTGTGTTTTGTATGAGGCAGCAAAGAATGAAAAATATCATATGCTTAGTTGTCATTGACTTTGAAACATCTACAAAACCAGGAAATTTTAAAGGTAAAAAAGCAAGACTGAGCGGCAACGTGTTTTCATAAGACATCGGTTTGAAAGGGAAATGAGAAGTACGGTAAAAGGCTACAGACAGAGTAGGACTGTTAGACTGTGTATAAGAACGAGAAAGACGATAGTGTAGATTGGTAAGGTATGATAGAACTTGTAAACAGCGGGGATAAAGGCAAAGAGATATAACATTCGGGTTAGACAAGGATACAAGAAACGGATAACTGACATAGAGAATTGTGGAAGAGTACAAGACAAAAGACTGAACATTTTGGATGCAAGTTAGAGAGAGGTGACCGGATACGCGCGTGTGAAAAAGGCGTATTTTGGATGCTTGTGTTGGTGTCAGTTGCCGGAGGACTTTGACGAATTTGACAGCTATTGGAGATTCTAATGAAGGTTTTGGAGTAAAATGTTTGTTTGTGATTGAAAATTCTGAGATTTTCAAGACGGTTGGCAAACGGCTGCCAATTTTACCGTGAATAGCTGAAGGTTAATGACTGGATTTGTAGAATTTAACGACGGTTAGGTGTTATTTTGTGCATGGGTTTGTGGAATCGGTAGACCGTTTAACAAAGGTTACCAATAAAGCGTACAAGGTAAAATAGTACTTTTGGGGGCTTGATGTGCTGTATTTGCACAAAGGTTTATAAACTATTATGAGCTCGTACTAAACCGGAGGTAAAGTAAAGACTGTGGGAAAACCCTGTTACTTATTTTTTGTAAATATTTATTTGTGTAATTATGGATTTCAAAATGTATTTTGAAATGTGTTATTTTAACCAAGAGGATGTACATAATGTGTAATTAATAAGTGAACCAAAGGTTTTATGTTGATTTTGGCGTGTCTTTTCTTATGAGTATGCTAATAAACTTAAGCATTTTTACCATAGCAGAATTTTTTTGTAATTAGATTGGTTTTTTTTAGAAAAGCAGCTGAGCAGTCGTGGCATACTTCGTTGTGAAGCAGAGTTATTTTAAGCTTTTAGGTATATAATCAGCATCGAAGGTTTGTAACAATTTTTTATTTCGGAGACCGGTGGTTTTGCAGTATAATGTTGATCCAAGAGAAGGGCTTGATTTCGCAGATGGAAATGAGAATTGATCTAATTTTGGGGAGTTATGTCAAATATTTGGCAGCTAGAGAAGGGTACATTAGAGAAAAGTTCAATCAGGCAAGGTATTTAACACCAAAGATTGATAGAGAAGAACATTATACAGCTATTGGCCCGTTATATGGATAAGGAAGTGAACAAAGCAGTCGCTGTACAGAACATTAAAACAATAAAGAGTTTCTTGAAATTATTGGAAATTATAACATTGCCAAGTCAATTGAAGACAATAGAAGCCAACCTAAACAAAATAGCGGTAATAGTGAAAAGAATAAGCGTAGAACAAGTTACATGTACCGACAAAGGATACAAGATACAAGAAACTATTCTGAAAACGCGGCACGGTTTTAAAAAAATAATTATAGACCAGCAACCGGTACAACAATCATCAGAGCCAAGACGAAGCGCAAGAAAGAAAAATTAAATTTTGAAATAAGAACTATGAATGACGTAATCGGGGATATGATCAACAGCGGGCGGGATATCAAAACCGATATCGAAATAATATGGTACAGATGAACAATAAAAGGACTATAGGAAACAACGTAGACAAATACGGTGGTCTAGGAAAGAGGGACGTACGGATACAATAGATGTGGATAGGAGTTCAAGGGATATGGAAGAGAATAAAGTGGAAATTGTTCAAATACAAAAAGAGACTGCGAACCATAAACCAAGAACAACCTCAATTTATTAAAGGAGGGGTAGGGATGCTTCTAAAGCAATTGTTTCTGGTTTTGCTGATATTTCGTTAGGAAATAGTTTTAATGATTTAAAGACAGTTGCCGTTCATTCATTTAAAGTTAAACAGCTATATATACTTAGGGATAGTAGACAGTGGATCAGAGCTGTGAATAATAGATACAGAAATAATAATCAAGCATGGAAAAGTATTGAAAGAAAAGATATGTAGCATCAAGAAGGTTAGTCTGCAATCAGTTGTGAAGGGAAAACTCTGAACATTAGACAAAATGGTTCGTGTTCAAATATTTATAGATAGAGAAGAATTAGGATAAGCTGTTTTTGATTGCTAAAGGATTATATATGGATATGATAATTGATTTAGATGTTATTGAACGATTTGAAATATTAATTAACAGGAAGAAAAGTATGTAAGATGACAAGGAAAAAGAAATAGCAGGATGGAACAAAAGCGAAAAAAGTAAGCAGTCGATAATTAGGAAGTACAGCAAGGAGTGGATTATACCGGATTTGAGTAAGGATAGGATTGAAAATCAAGATGGTAAATGACTAGCAATGAAAAGTGTGAAAGAAATGAAATAGGAGCAAATGATAAAGTTGCACACATTATTTGAGAAAGTTTTTAAAGATGAACAAATGGGAGCACAAAATCAAAGTTTAAGAGAAAAATTGAAGATATAGTTGACAGACATTAAAATTGTTTCACGAAAAGTCAATATTTGCGGTAAATATATACACATAAGTTAGAAATTACAGACGATAAAGGTTTTTAACGCGAAGGTACAGCCCATTCCACATAAGCTAAGGAGAAAGGTTAAAGAAAATATTAAGATTCTATTTGTTGGGTAGAGCTTCAGGAAGCATAATGTAAATGCGTGCAAGTAGTTAAGAACTTTGATAAGAAAGAAGATTAAAAATTGCGTAAATAACATGCAGATATGAAAATTAAAAGTCGAATTGCATCAGTTGTTTATGGAAAAGCAATTAGATTCATCAAAACACCGCATGTTTGAAAACGAAGACAGCTGCGACCAGCTCACAATTATTGGAAAGCATAGAAAATTACATCAGAAACTACTTTAAATGTAATTATTTGATTGGTTAAAATGAGCGACGAGTTTGTAGACCATACTCACTGACGCAGTAGGGGAGAAAAGATGAAGATGAAGATGAAGATATTAAGTGTCCAGATGATTTAAGAAATTGGGTGAATATATTATTGAATAAGCATTCAGAATTAATTGGGTCGAAGTCAAGAATTGCCACGGGTTATGTGCACGAGTTGAAAGTAATAAATAAGAAACCGTTTAACACTAAAATATATCCTATTTCAGTAGCATATAGGAATAGAGTGAAGGGAGAAATTGAAGAAATGTTACGTGAAGGTATTATAGAAAGCTCCAGTACGAATTTTGTAAATTCATTAGTAGTCGTCGTAAAGAAAAGTGATAATAGTATTAAGTTATGTATAAATACAAGTGAAATTAATAAGCGAATAAAGCCGCAATACAATTATCCGCCAAAGATAGATAGAATATTAGAGAAAATAGGTAATAGGAAAATTTATAGCAGATTATGTTTAAAGAGTTCATTTTGTTTGATTCCATTAGCCTGAGAATCAAGGAAGTATACGGCTTTTTCGGTAGAAGGAAAATTATACCAATTTAGGGTGGTGGGTTTAGACAGCCGATAGTAAAGAATATCGATTTGTACCACTCAGACCAGATTAGAAAGGGACGGATAAAACGCGTAAAGTTGAGACACTGCTAATAAAAGGAGGGATTTGTAAAGCGTCACTAGGTCTACGATTGGTTGAAATGTTTAGTCTAGTTTGAAACGAGCAAGAGCGTAGTGTAGCTTATTATTCGGGAAATTTAATAACGAGGTATTAAAATTCGTGGAGTAAGAATGGGGTTGAGTGCAAAAATTTTTAAGAACGTGTTGTTGTAGAAAGGGGATTTCGGATGAAAGCAGCCGGGAGGTGGCGGCCTAAAAGTATAAATGACTTTAGAGAACGTGGTAGGGGCCCTTAAGTTTTCGACCGCTCAAACGAAGAGATCGCTGTATCATGAGTTGTAAGTAGTACAAAATCAATTAAATTTATTATAAGGTGATATTCTCGTAATTAAAATACGCGGTTAAGTGTGCCGAGATTATTTTAATCGAGATATCATCTTCAATTATAAACGTGGTTCGAAGCTTCAAATTAAAGAAGAAATAATATAAATGGAATTTAGAATTGGTTGCATCAGGGAGGCCTCGTTTGCGGTTCAATGGAGATGGAGTTTTTCTAGTAACCGCTAGAAACGATCTGCAGAACGGACGGAAGAAATAGACTACAACATCATCCTCAAAGCAGAGATCTACTATAAACTTTCCAGGTAATGATTTGAATTGTGACTTTTTTATAACAGTGAATATTGAGAGAATGTTAGCGTGAAATTTCAAGGTAGTGTGTATTAATTACGTATTGAACGTAATACGTGTAAAACTTTATTATGGTAGTTAACTGAAAAGTTCGTTCCATCAGAACATAAAATTTTTGTAAAGAGTGCATGGCTTTGTGTTGTTATTTGTTTTAAGAGTATGCAAATGCATAATTACTGGGTATTCTGAGCTCATCCTACACCAGAGTTTATTTAGAGTAAAATGAATAAATAAGTTATAAAGAAGGATTTTATAGAAGGAATTAGTCAAGGCCCATTTACTCCGTGTATAATTTCTGTGTTTAATGATTTAAAAACAAAATACTGGACATTATGAAATAAGGTTTTTCTGAAGTGAAACGAGATTAATGGAATATGGACATTATTGCATTTCATGTGTAAATAGTTATAAATAAAAGCTTGTGTGTTGATTGTATTTGAGGTTTTATTGCTAGAGTGTGCGTATGATTGAGACTACGCGAGTGAATTTAGGTACCCAAGAGGAGATCCGAAGGAGCTAGCCGGAAGTAGTTGAAGAAGGCCGTTCATCCGAGGAAAAAAGGAAAACGGGTAAGGATATTTTTTTTGATTAGGTAATTTTTGAAAATTTTGTTTTTTGTCGAATATGAAAAATTTCTAAAATTTTTGAATATATTTTTGTATCACAATTGCTTACCCGAGATCCACGGCAATAAATTTGATGCCCAAGTCAAAGAGGTTCGATTAAATTTAAGATCCACGGCATAAATTTGGCGACCCATAAGTGAGGCTCGATTTCCAGATAAAATTTTAAGGATTTTATTCCAGGAAACTGGCGATCTGAGAGAAAGAGTTTCAGAGTTTTTTTTGTGTATAAATTTGAGAGTGTTTTATTGTGTGTGAATGATTTGAACGTATGCAGAGAAAGGAGTGGTTAAGGAGTCAAGGAGTGGAAATGGGAAGTGACGATAGTGCTTTGTGTGATAAAAATTCAAAAATGGAGGAAGCTGGAGGCAGTAGGGATCAGTCGAGGATGGAGTCAGGAGAAGCTGGGAATGAATTAATTTTGAGAATGCTAGAGAGGATGAATGAAGAATCTAACAAGAAGTTTGAGGAGATTAGAGAAATGGGTGAAGAATCAAATAGAAAATTTGATCAGATGAGTTCTGAATCGAATAAGAAATTGGATCAATTAAGCCAGGAATTAGGGGATAAAATAGAGAAATCGACGAGAGAATTTTCAGAATTTAAAAATAGCTTGACGGTCAAGATGGGAGAAGTTGAGAATAGGGTTGATAAAAATGAGCGTGATATTAGAAGTTTAAATTTAGAAATGGGACAATTAAGGACGGATGTAAGGATTTTCTGTGAGGATGAAATTAATGCGAAAATGACTGAGATAACGGACTCATGTAAGGATCAGTTAGGTCGAGTTGAGAGAGAAATGACAGGGATTAAGCATAACGTAGCGACTTTAATGGGGGATGGTCCAAGGTTTGTAACAGGAAATATTTCTTTAGAGCAGCAAATGAAATTTTATGGGGATAATAGAGTAAATCCACAAATATTTATCAATAATGTTAGAGGACTAATAAATAATGTATATGACGAACAGGCAAAGCTGAATATTGTAAAAGCTTTATTAAAAGACCATGCAGAAGCTTGGTATAATTTAATAGGACTGGAGATTGACACATACAGGGACTTCAAAGACAGATTTTTAAAACACTATTGGAGTGACCACAGACAGGACCAGGTAAGAGACGACTTAATCACGGGGAAATTTAAGGGAGAATTTGCAGGTAGTAGGGAGCAATATGCTATACGCAAGTATAGCATAGCTAAGCAACTGAACCCACCACTGACGGACCGACAAATAATTAAATATCTATCGAGACACTTTGAGGTAGAGATACTACAACACGTTGCACTACAGAATATAGTGGACGACCTCGAGAGCATAGGGAAAGACAAATCAATACGGTTAGGTTTGACAACAGACGGGACAACTATGCTAGACGGAATAATAACCAATACCAGCGACAAAATTGAGAACAGCGACGACCATATTTCCGAAGTAACAGTGTAGGAAGGGGACCAGCACCGGGACCTGTACATACGACAGAACAGTTCACCGGACATACGGGGGACTGAGAATACAAATACCGAACGAGTAGAAACGCCTAGGACTTACGCTGAGGTGACGGCTAGACCAGTACCGAGTAGGGAGAACCGACCTAGACAGGATTTTTAGGAACGGACAAACCACTAGACATCACTGTGTACAAGTATGAACATGCTAGGGAATTTTTAAAAATTGAAGAGGAAATTGAGCCAGAAATAGTTGAAAAATTTTGTTTGCCCATTATAGAAATTAAAATTTTTGAGAAAAATTTAGGAGTTTTATTAGATTCAGGAGCTGAGGCGAGTTTGATATCGGAGGAATTCGTAAATGAAATTAAAAATAAAGTGTGTGATAGAATAATGGCAATAAAAAGAAGTCACCTGGTTGCGCCGAATAAAAAACGATTTGCTGTTGTAAATAGCGTAGTTATTTTAAAAGTAGAGTTAGGTTCAGGAAGCTGTGAACAAGAATTTATCATTGTACCTGGGTTAAAGTTTAAAGGGATATTAGGGGTCGACTGCATGATGAAGTTAGGGGTTATAATTGATATGGAGAGGAGAATAGTTAGGATTGGGGATAGGATATTGCCCTGGAAGGCAAGTTATGATGTCACGGAAGATGACATGGGGTTATGTATAAATAGTATAGAGGGAGATGATGAGGAAGTGAGAGAGATCGACTCAGGAGGATATAGTTAGGAAAGGTTAGATGAGGTACAAGATATAGTGGAAGAAAAGGCTGAACAAGTAGAGGTAGAGTCAGGCGCAAAATTAGTAGTGGAAAACGAATTAGAATTAAAAGAGTTAGAAATAAAAATAGCGTTATGTGACACACAAGAAGCAAATATAGGCATAAAAGAGTTAAAGGGCAAAGATAATTTTGATAATTTGAATTTGAATTTAAATGATTTTTATAAAATGAATATTGTACATGAAGAGTCTAGAAGAGATGAAAAGTTTTGTATAGAAGAGAAAGATAAAGATGTTGAAGTAGTATCGTTTAGTTTGTCCACAGAAAGAGAAAATATAATAAATGAGAAACAGACAAGTATAGGGAATGAAGAAGAAATATTTAAAAGTCAGGATAATAGGGATAAGTTTATTTTATGTGAAGTAACAATGATGACAAGTATAGAAATAGAGAGAGGAGAGATAGGGATGAAGAGTATTAGGATGGTTAGAAGAAAGACTTGGAGGGTCAAGAAAAGAGTCAGATTTAAATAACAAGATGAAGTATAATGACAAAAGATAGAGATAGATGAATTTTAATGGTGAATTGTAGTATAGATATAGCATAGAGAGATAGCGATAGGTGTATATAGAAAAGTAGATGTTGAAATAGGATAAATAGGGATTGGTGTATATAGAAAAGTAGACATAGGTGTATAATAGAGTAGAATTTAAATAGATAGGGATAGAAATAGGTGTATATAAAAGATTAGGTATAGGATAAGTATAAGAGATGGTTAGATATAAATGTAGAATTAGGTATGTATAGGTAGGATAAGAATAAATAGGGATAATAAGTGAGGGGAAAAATATGAAGACTGAAAATAAAGGAGAAATACAGAAAGGATGTATGTAAAGAGTCAATAAAGGACTAAAGGAGGAAATAAAAGGAGAAAAGACAATGAAATAAGAGGGTGAAGAGTTAATAATAGATAGAAATAGTTAGGTAAAAGATAGCGATAGGTGTGAATAGTTAATTAGAAATAAAGATAGGTGTAGATAGATAGAAATAAGTAGAGATAGGTGTAGAAATAGATAGAAATATATAGAAATAGATAGAAATAGATAAAAATAGATAGAAATAGATAGAAATAGATAGAAATAGATAGAAATAGATAGAAATAGATAGAAATAGATAGAAATAGATAGAAATAGATAGAAATAGATAGAAATAGATAGAAATAGATAGAAATAGATAGAAATAGATAGAAATAGATAGAAATAGATAGAAATAGATAGAAATAGATAGAAATAGATAGAAATAGATAGAAATAGATAGAAATAGATAGAAATAGATAGAAATAGATAGAAATAGATAGAAATAGATAGAAATAGATAGAAATAGATAGAAATAGATAGAAATAGATAGAAATAGATAGAAATAGATAGAAATAGATAGAAATAGATAGAAATAGATAGAAATAGATAGAAATAGATAGAAATAGATAGAAATAGATAGAAATAGATAGAAATAGATAGAAATAGATAGAAATAGATAGAAATAGATAGAAATAGATAGAAATAGATAGAAATAGATAGAAATAGATAGAAATAGATAGAAATAGATAGAAATAGATAGAAATAGATAGAAATAGATAGAAATAGATAGAAATAGATAGAAATAGATAGAAATAGATAGAAATAGATAGAAATAGATAGAAATAGATAGAAATAGATAGAAATAGATAGAAATAGATAGAAATAGATAGAAATAGATAGAAATAGATAGAAATAGATAGAAATAGATAGAAATAGATAGAAATAGATAGAAATAGATAGAAATAGATAGAAATAGATAGAAATAGATAGAAATAGATAGAAATAGATAGAAATAGATAGAAATAGATAGAAATAGATAGAAATAGATAGAAATAGATAGAAATAGATAGAAATAGATAGAAATAGATAGAAATAGATAGAAATAGATAGAAATAGATAGAAATAGATAGAAATAGATAGAAATAGATAGAAATAGATAGAAATAGATAGAAATAGATAGAAATAGATAGAAATAGATAGAAATAGATAGAAATAGATAGAAATAGATAGAAATAGATAGAAATAGATAGAAATAGATAGAAATAAATAGAAATAGATAGAAATAGATAGAAATAGATAGAAATAGATAGAAATAGATAGAAATAGATAGAAATAGATAGAAATAGATAGAAATAGATAGAAATAGATAGAAATAGATAGAAATAGATAGAAATAGATAGAAGTAGATAGAAATAGATAGAAATAGATAGAAATAGATAGAAATAGATAGAAATAGATAGAAATAGATAGAAATAGATAGAAATAGATAGAAATAGATAGAAATAGATAGAAATAGATAGAAATAGATAGAAATAGATATAAATAGATAGAAATAGATAGAAATAGATAGAAATAGATAGAAATAGATAGAAATAGATAGAAATAGATAGAAATAGATAGAAATAGATAGAAATAGATAGAAATAGATAGAAATAGATAGAAATAGATAAAAATAGATAGAAATAGATAGGTAGGATAAATAGGTACAGGTAGTGTTAGGTGAGTAGATAGGGGTTTATAAATAGCAGATAAAATTTAAATTAAAATGTAGGTATTCAAATTCAGAAAAACCGGGGATAGTTTTTCTTAAAATTGAAATAGGGGGATTATAAAGTGATTTTTATGTTGTTAATAATAAAAATAAACGCAGCAATTTCAAAACACCCTGTATAAAGAAACAAATAGAAATTACGTGCGAAATTTATATTAATTAATTCAATTTTAAGTAACGGGTATTAAACAAAGTGTACAAATAATAATTAATATTTAATTAGTATTCGCTAAAAATTAAAGGGTAGAAGTCAATGCCATTCATTATTATTTTAATTGGAGTTAATTGAACCATTAATAATATATAATAAGCATAAAAGCCTGTGAAAATTCAAGGTTGGTAACAAACAGCTAAAAGGAAGGTTAAAATACCATGAAACAAAGCTCGGAGAATTATATTTAAAACGTTCATTAAGAGCGCACACCTGCAAACTTTTAAATGTCACGTTCTAATAAATTCGAACAGATAAACATGCAAATTCTACGTATATTGGAGACGGGTAAATGTTTTAGCAGGAAATACAAAACGCTTTATTTAAAAGTCACGTCGCTAGTCTACGTAGGTTTAGACAGCCGATAGTAAAGAATATCGATTTGTACCACTCAGACCAGATTAGAAAGGGACGGATAAAACGCGTAAAGCAGAGACACTGGTAATAAAAGGAGGGATTTGTGAAGCGTCACTAGGTCTACGATTGGTTGAAATGTTTAGTCTAGTTTGAAACAAGCAAGAGCGTAGTGTAGCTTATTATTCGGGAAATTTAATAACGAGGTATTAAAATTCGTGGAGTAAGAATGGGGTTGAGTGCAAAAATTTTTAAGAACGTGTTGTTGTAGAAAGGGGATTTCGGATGAAAGCAGCCGGGAGGTGGCGGCCTAAGAGTATAAATGATTTTAGAGAACGTAGTAGGGGCCCTTAAGTTTTCGACCGCTCAAACGAAGAGATCGCTGTATCATGAGTTGTAAGTAGTACAAAATCAATTAAATTTATTATAAGGTGATATTCTCGTAATTAAAATACGCGGTTAAGTGTGCCGAGATTATTTTAATCGAGATATCATCTTCAATTATAAACAACTCGTGTTGCGCTTTAAATAACGTGGTTCGAAGCTTCAAATTAAAGAAGAAATAATATAAATAGAATTTGGAATTGGTTGCATCAGGGAGGCCGCGTTTGCAGTTCAATGGAGATGGAGTTTTTCTAGTAACCGCTAGAAACGATCTGCAGAACGGACGGAAGAAATAGACGACAACATCATTCGCAAAGCAGAGATCTACTATAAACTTTCCAGGTAATGATTTGAATTGTGACTTTTTTATAACGGTGAATATTGGGAGAATGTTAGCGTGAAATTTCAAGGTAGTGTGTATTAATTACGTATTGAACGTAATACGTGTAAAACTTTATTATGGTAGTTAACTGAAAAGTTGAAGGTTTCTATAAAGCTTTTCGTTTCATCAGAACATAAAATTTTTGTAAAGAGTACATGGCTTTGTGTTGTTATTTGTTTTAAGAGTATGCAAATGCATAATTACTGGGTATTCTGAGCTCATCCTACACCAGAGTTCATTTAGAGTAAAATGAATAAATAAATTATAAAGAAGGATTTTATAGAAGGTATTAGTCAAGGCCCATTTACTCCGTGTATAATTTCTGTGTTTAATGATTTAAAAACAAAATACTGGACATTATGAAATAAGGTTTTTCCGAAGTGTAACGAGATTAATGGAATATGGACATTATTGCATTTCATGTGTAAATAGTTATAATCAAAAGCTTGTATGTTGATTGTATTTGAGGTTTTATTGCTAGAGTGTGTAAATGATTGAGACTATGCGAGTGAATTTAGGTACCCAAGAGGAAATCCGAAGGAGCTAGCCGGAAGCAGTTGAAGATGGCCGTTCAACCGAGGAAAAAAGGAAAACGGGTAAGGATTTTTTTTTGATTAGGTAATTTTTGAAGATTTTGTTTTTTGTCGAATATGAAAAATTTATAGAATTTTTAAATATATTTTTGTATCGCAATTGCTTACCCGAGATCCACGGCAATAAATTTGTCGCCCAATTCAAAGAGGTTTGATTAAATTTAAGATCCACGGCAATATATATATATATATATATATATATATATATATATATTTCTGTAAAATGTAAACGTTAAAATTGATTAGATAATTTATTGGATAAGTAAATAGCAAAAAGCAACAATTTTTAACGCATTGCGAACCATTAGGATAGAATTTAATTCTGATACAGAACTTTAAGAATGTTCAGATGCAAAGTAACAAAAACCTTTCTAATCAATAGCAGACGTAAATATTTGTTAACGTGCAGTGGAAAGGCGAGCATTTTAAATTATAGCAGATTGGATGTATAGTAGTCAAAAGCTTTTCAGATTCTTTAGGCGTAAAAATCAATAATTCTAAGGTCATAATCAAGAAAGTTAAAATATTAATTTTCATAAATAAACAGGTGTAATAAATGTAAATATCTGTAGCGTGAATATTTAATCATTGTTTCTAAAGTGTAAATATAATTAAAACGTTAGCATTTGTATAAATTTCAAAAGATTAATTATAGCAAAAGAGGACAAGTGACCGTTACAATGTTTGTTAAACAACTTGTAGAAGGAAATATTTTCCTAGTCTTATTTATAAACAGTGTGAAAGTGTTTTGAGAGAAACATGCTTAACCGTCACCGGTTGTAATAAATTCGAATAGAGGTACAGACAAACAACACGTTCTTACTATTTGTATACGAGTTTGAAAATCGTTTTGGTCAAGGATTTTTTAATATTGTTGTAAACAAGTTCAACCGTCGCCAGAGTTCTAACGGAGAACGGAGAATCGTAGAAGTGGTATGAGTGAGGTTAGGTGTCGGCTAAACATGCAGGGACCAATATAGAATAAAGAAAGGTTGTGTATAGCGTGCATGAAAACAGGATAGAGATATCATGTGATAGGTGTTTGTTGTACTTGGGGGAAATGCATGGATACTAGAAAACATTAAATTTAATAGGTACAAGTGAGATGTTGCATGTTTGTATAGACATCATTGAAAGGTTGTAATATGCTGAGTGGGGAATAAGGTAGAGAGGTTACCAATACAAGTTGCCAACAATCAACAGAGAAAGATTATTAGATAGAAAATGTGTATAAGTGAGACAAGCTTATTTTGAATACTACTTGTGGAGGAGTATTGCATCAAGGACAGAAGCAACTTGAAAACAAGGCAAGGGATAGGAAATTGTGTGAATAGGTTAAAAAGAGACAGAGATTACAGTAGGGGGGTTCTTGCTATAGTGATTGGCAGTAGGGGCTAAGATTCGACGAAGTGGAAATCCGTTGCTACGCGAAACTTGTGCTTTCGTAAAAAAGATTTTGTCTGTATTGTCAAAATTCTAACATTTCGGTGGCAGTTGGTATTAGGGTAGAAATTTACAGAGAATTGGTGAAGGCTAAACGGATGTTTTCGAAATTAAAGTGGCAGTTGCTAAGAAATGTGTTAACCGTTGAACATTTTACTAAGAAGGCTGTTTTGTTTGTATCAACGGAGTTGGGAGTATTTTGGAACTTGAGATGGGAGAAATGGCTATATAAACACCAGCAGAAGAATTGTCGGGCTCTTTTTTGATTTCATCGACGCGTCCGCTAATAGTGGTGAACAAGTAATTATAAAATGTATACTCAAGTTTGTGTTGAGTTTATACTAGCAGTATACAAATTAATGAGAAAGATAGTTTAAAGATCCGAAGCATACTTGATGAAAGTAAGTACAGACTGCTTTATATATGGTTGTTGGTGCAAGGCATTCACAAAAATGCAGTAGAAATTGTTGATAGATTGATTTGGTGGTTTACTCTTGGTAAATTGGACTAGTAGCAGAGTTAGTGGATTGAAAAAATTGAGTAGCAGCTTGTAGTCTAGAATAGCATAATACAACTTGGGGAGGTTCCAGAACGTGCAGTCATTGATGAGGGCAACAGTCATCGATGGAATGATTGTGGATACATGTGTGGTGGTGCATTCCAGGTAACAGATCTTTGTATATAATTGCTTTTGTGGATCTATTTGGTGTGTAATGACATTTTATGCCTTATGGGTATATTTCTATAAATTTAAAGGACTAAAGGGGTACCGAATGAACTTTTATGATCTATTATTTGATCATATTTTTATGTGGGAATTTATACGTGTAAACTGCTTCATAATCCTGATGTTGTTCTGTCGATTGATGGTTACATTGCAGATTAAACGTTATTTGCATAGTTACATTAAAAGTTATACAAGTTACCTTAAAATCATATACCATTTTGGAGTAATTTTCAACACTTAATCGTTTTCATAACAGGTTTTTCTATACCTTTTAAACATTTAGTTTAGCCCTTCTAATAGAAGTCCAGCATTGTGGTTTAACTTGTATGCAAAGATTTTAACTTTACTTCTTGCTGACACTGTACGTAAATTGTAATTTTTAGGACGTACCTACCCAAAGTACGCTAAGGTCATATTGGATTATTTTATTTATGACGTCAATTTGAATTAAGCGATTGATTTGTAATATTCATTTGTGTAACTTTTCATAAGTAATAGCTTTCGATCAATTAATATGAAAGCCTACATCAAATTTCCCATGCCACAATAAAATGCTAATACAGATTTTTGGCTTTGAGAATTCTGAGCAGAATCAGAGATAAATCGTTAAAAGAAACTGATGAATGCCCTTTCTCAAAGTGCCATGAAAATTAATGCTGACATTGAACTAAATTACATTTCGAACGTTTATTTAATTGTAGCAACAAAATTCAGTAAATCCCTCGAAGGAAATGTATTCATGTCAAATAATGTAAACAAAAAAAGGGGGTTAAAGCGTACTTCTTACCGTTTAGGTTTCTTTGCTTATTTACAACTGCTGCTTCTAGAGCGATATGTTAAACTAGCTGCTACGGGTAAAATGAGTGGTACGTTATAAATTTAGATTTGCTCTGAAAGAGCGAGGATTCCGCTTCAATTTTAAAAGTTCACCGGCTAAGGGCTGTGGTACGGAAGTGGGTACCAAGGCGAAAAGTAAAAAATAAACACGTTACAATCAATAATCACTGCCTTAAAAAGCTTTACTGGTTATCATAACTAAAGAATGTTTTCTCTTAGCAATCCTTTTCGATACAATCTCTACACAAAAGACAGTTATTTCGAATAGGTTTCCATTGCTTTTAGTTTCCTAATCGCGTCACACACCATTTTCCCTTACTCTACAACACCTTAAAAACACTCATTAAATTTTGTAGCATCGCAACAAATTTTACAATGAAAGGCCTTTCCCAAATACCACTGAGGTGGCTGAATATCTTTTCACAAAGTTATCGTTTTTTACGTAGTCGATAAGTAAGTTTAAATAAAATTCAACTTAAATTTACATTACAAAATTACAATATAATTACAAATATGCTTTCTTTCAAAAACCTAATTTTCTAACATCATACTGGTCATGCATTACTAAAAGAAATCCTAAAGAACAAAAACATTTCAATCAATAACACTACACACGATTGTTCCAGGTTCCAATATTGATACACATGACATTCTGAATTCAACTTCTAAATTGTCGTAACTAACAATAAACAGGATACATAATTCAATACTGATATTTACTTTACATTATTGTCCACTAAGAATGTTTTGAAAATAATACACACGTTTCAAAATTTCTCGAAATTTTCATATTTCATTTCCCGACAATACTATATTTAAATTTAAAACAAAACGAGTTTTGTCGCTATTCCATAGTCCAAAGGAATAATCATTTCCAAGCTCTGTGACAAAGAAAAAATCCTAGCTTATTTGAATAGATTAACATAATAGACAAATACTTTTGCTGACAACAAGTACTTTGGTCTGTAATACTGGGCTGTCAACAATCCTTGTTTTCGTGCACACTTATTTCTGTTCCGTATGACTGCAAGGTCAATTAAGCACACTTAATAGGTTTTTCTATTATCTGGCATCTAATTATGACATTTTAACTTGTCAATGGATCAATTGTAACTCCCTTTACGCGACCAGGTGTTCCCGTCTACTCGTGTGGAAAAAATGTTTGTTAAATTTGAATTTGCAAGCACTATAGGCCATGACCTTGCTAAATCCGTATTCGTAAGATGATACGGGTAAAACGAGCGTTACGTTATAAACTTAGATTTGCTTTGAAAATGTGAGGACTTTGTAACAAGAAAACCGCACTTTGGGTTACTACAGTGGTGCGAGGGTGGGTGCTTACAAACAAAATAATGAGAATAAAAAATATAAGAAGCAAAAATACTGAAATGGCTGAAATACAAACAAACGACGTTACAATATTCACTTACTCTCAATTCTTTTGTCTTTGTCATTATTAAGGGGTACCACACCGTTTGTCTCAGCAATCCCTTTGATAGTATCTTTACACGAAAGACGGTTATTCTGCATAGGTTGTTTTTGTATCTGATTTCCTAAATTTATCACATTATATTCTACCCTTCTCTGCACTACCTTAAAACCCTTATTAAATATTGATCAAATTAAATAAAATTTTCGAAGTCATTGTCTCTCCCGAATACGACTTTATCACTGGAGTATTTGTATATCCTTTTACAAATTCACATACCTTGACCTATATTATAAATAATTCTAATATAATTCTACCTGAACTTAAATTGCTGAAATATAATTACACATACATTAATCTTAAAAAAACGAACCTAAGGTATCATTCAACTGGCCAGGTATTGCAAACAAAATTCCTAAAAAAACATTAACCCATAATTAATCTTACCATGCCATTGTTCTAGTTTCCAAGATTGATCTACACGACATTTTAAATCTCAATTTATAAAAATGTATGTTAAAACAATACAGAGTGCAATACCAACCATTTCAATGTCCATTGCAAATATTTAACTTCTATTCTTTTAAATTAAATAAGACACATTTTTAAAATCAATATGCACTACTTCCATCGCTAATTAGCCCGACTTCCACCTTTATTAACTTCCTATTACATAAATACATTTACGTTTCTACCTATATCTACACAATTAATAAATCTAAACAAAAAAGTTTATTTTGCTCACCTGTTAGTTTCAGAATGTGCAGCAACGTCAATTTTTTTGGTTAATTAGTTTTCTTTCTCAACAAACAGCAACTTTCTTGACCAAAAAATCCAAAATCTTTATAAGGTGAACTTTCAAGTTTCTTACTCAGGCTACCGCAGTCGTCGTGACATTATATTCACACTCTCTCTGTATAAATCTACCCTATACTTGCAAACGCATTTCAACTTTATGTCGCCGCCGAGTATTTTTCCCTGTAGGAAATTCAATCACACCTATAAACTCTGTTGTTTCCAACTTAACTTTTAGCTTGTCCTTTTATCAGCCCTTTCACTCTCCTCCCTATGTCTTATTACTTTCTCGTAAGACTACATTTTGACCCCTCTAGTTATCTGTTGGCAAATTGAGGAATTAATTCATTCCTTTTCGTCTGGTGTCTAACTCCTATCATGTCTTTCACTATAAAAGTTCTATTAATTGTGATCAGCATCCGGTAATACAATATAACAAGTTTAATCTATGTTTAATAATAAGGTGATTAACCTATTATTACATAATAGTCACGTATTTTTGCAATTATTCATTGAATGTTTTTGCATTTTCTGACACCCATTAAAGATATAGCGGATGAGGTTCGTGGCATCCCACGTGTAATTCTTGTACCCAAAACTGGTGGTTTCTTACCTTAGATACCTATTTTTGCAGTCCTTTCCGCAATTGGAGCGTTGTCAGGTGAAGCAGCTAAGATTGCAAAAGCTGTCAACGATGCTAAACTTGGACAACAACAATTGGAGGAAGCGAAACGACATAATATGGCACAAGAAGCTGTGACACTTGAAAAGGGTCTCTATTTCGAACCTTATCGTCGTGAACATGGACCGTGTCTTATCTTACACACGGGCAAGGTTTACGTAAACAAAGACAACAAAAAAAACCTCAACGCCTTTGTTAAACCTACCTATGCGAGCGTTATCCAATGTTGACTTGAACAAATACATAAAACGTTCACAAATATTCCACCTTCGTGGAATTTTCATGCGCAATTCACTTCCAAATACAATTCGTTGACGCGAATGTGGTATTCTTAATCATGATACTACACATGGTGTGGGAACTCATTGGACCGCGTATAAAAAAGATGATTCGAGGGCAGTCTATTATGATAGCATTGGTAATCTACGACCGCCAAGGGAACTTGTCGAGTAATTTAACCTCATCAGGACCATGCACTCTCTATTATAATTATAAACAATTTCAACCGCTCAATACTGTTACCTGTGGACACTTCGTATTGAAATTTTTACTGCAAAATAGTCCTCCGTTAAGTTTCTAACAACGCTATATATTATTTGATTTTTAATGTATTTTTAACTGTTTTGTTTAAAAAATGTGTTTAATTAAAAACCATATATTGCGAGTGTTTCAGGAATTTTTTTTAACACCCCATCCCAACTACCAATATGACTAGTTGTTAGTTTATCGTCAACCACCGAACATGTATACATTTACTTTAACTGGAACTGAATCTACGCTCACCGCAATCATTAACCCGCCAATTGTTCTCGATGATGACCATGAATACTTTATTGGTCTTACATACTTTGATACATATTTTTCAATTTACAATGTAACGGAAGCGTACAATAAATTTTACCATGATGACATCGTGCTTACTTTACCAGAAGGAACTTATGAAGTGGCAGATATAAATAAGTTCGTACGACGTAATCTGAACGATCCCCGTGAAAGCACTTCATCCAAACGTTATCTTATTGATATTCGAGCCAATAGTAACAGTTTACATACAGAAATCAAAGCATCAGGTATAGTGGAATATACACAACCAAATTCACTTTCTTCGTTGCTGGGTTTTGAGAAACGTAAGCTGCCAGCTCTCACTGCTGCTATTTCGGACCATCCGGCACAGGCCTTTCCAATCAATTCTATATGCATTGAATGTAATTTTGTGATCGGATCATATCGCAATTGCAAACCTGTTAACATTTTGCATCAATTCTCACCTGCAGTTGCTGCAGGGTACAATATTATTGAAAACCCCGTGAACGTCACCTATATGCCACCTAATACACGAATTATCGATCACATCATTGTTAAAATAGTTGATCAAAACGGTAATCTCATCACTTTTCGTCGGCAAACCATCACGATTAGACTTTATCTAAAGCTTCTTTAAACAATGGTTCTGCGCTACGAGCATAAACCATCAATACCTATTAATGGATGCATTGTCAGCAACTTTACCAGTTACATGACACCAGTGCACCAATTAACACTGGAAAACCTTAAATTTCTGCAAACATTAGGACTCAAAATACTACATCGCTAAAATGGATAGTAATATTTTAAATGTTATGCAACGTGCTATATTTGATACAACCATCGTCAATGCTGACAAACATATGCATACTCCGTACTCTAATACCACGTATGACAAGAACGATGTTATACGGATTCCAATAGAAAACGAAAATGTCTATACATTACCATGGGACAGCGTAATTTATATTGAGGGTACAATGAATAAGTCAGATGGTGGCGATTTACCTACAGCCGATCTTGTCAAGAACGGAGTTTTATTTTTATTTCACACCTTTTATAAGTAATACTAAGAAAATTTTTCCTTCTACACGCTGTTTAACAAACATTGTAACAGCCACTTGTCCTCTTTTGCTATAAATAAGCTTTTGAAAGTTATACGAATGCTAACGTTTAATTATATTTACACTTTAGAAACAATTATTAAATATTCACGCTAAAGATATTTACATTTATTACACTTGTTTATTCATGAAAATTAATATTTTAACTTTCTTGATTATGACCTTAAAATTATTGATTTTTACGCTTAAAGAATCTGAAAAGCTTTTGACTATTATACATCCAATCTGCTATAATTTAAAATGCTCGCTTTTCCACTGCACGTCAACAAATATTTACATCTGTTATTGATTAGAAAGATTTTTGTTACTTTGCATCTAAACATCCTTAAAGTTCTGTATCAGAATTAAATTCTATCCTAATGGTTCGCAATGCGTTAAAAATTGTTGCTTTTTGCTACTTACTTGTCCAATAAATTATCTAATCAATTTTAACATTTACATTTCACAGAAATATATATGTATATATATATATATATATATATATATATATATATATATATATATATATATATATATGTATATATATATATATATATATGTATATATATACTTCTTCTTTATGTAGAAATGACGCTAACCCCTTTTTAGAACTGCTACAGCCGTATCAAAAAATCTTTTAATACTTATTAGTAATGTGTATCATAATTTTTACTTAAAATGTTACAGTACCGATATGAAATTGTTTGGTTCGGAAGAAACATCCGCAAGTTTGACAATTCGAATCTTTTTTGGTAGTGTGTTTTTTTCTCAATGAGCTTGCAATACTTTGACATTATCTACGTTCAAGAGATCAAACTTTTGGGATCAAATGACCGCTATACCTAGGACTATCCGAGCAGAAGAAACCGCTGGAGCTAAGACGGTAGGATGATTATTAAAAGATTAGTCGTAACAAACCTACAAAGTAACAACGTTCGTTCTTGATATATTACAAATATGTTACGTCACGAATAACAGGGGGCACTTTTTTAAATAGACTTGGTGAAAAGTCCCTATTGTTGTTACCTTATATTGAGTATTGCAAATATGCGTTTTGAATCACAATAATAATTACGCAACCCTGTATTTGATTTTATAGTGCGTAATTGATTACTTTCTTTTTTTTTACTATATAGTAACCGAACATCGAGAGGTTAGTACCTTATGGCACTTACGTTCTCTCTTTTCAAACCAATTTTTATATACAGTTGTAGATATGATTTCAGCAACTAAATACTTTGGACTTTGGATGTGCTTTCGCTTATACACTTTTTCTATCTAACTGCTTCATATTCCTGATGTTGTTATGTCGATTGATGGTTACATTGCAGATTAAACGTTGTTTGCATAGTTACATTAAAAGTTATACAAGTTACCTAAAAATCAATTTCCAACAGCTAATTTTCAACACTTAATCGTTTTCATAACAGGTTTTTCTATACCTTTTGAACATTTTGTTTAGCCCTTCTAATAAAAGTCCATCATTGTGGTTTAACTTGTATGCAAAGAATTTAACTTTACTTCTTGCTGACCCTGTACGTAAATTGTAATTTTTAGGACGTACCTACCCAAAGTACGCTAAGGTCATATTGGATTATTTTATTTATGACGTCAATTTGAATTAAGCGATTGATTTGTAATATTCATTTGTGTAACTTTTCATAAGTAATAGCTTTCGATCAATTAATATGAAAGCCTACATCAAATTTCCCATGCCACAATAAAATGCTAATACAGATTTGTGGCTTTGAGAATTCTGAGCAGAATCAGAGATAAATCGTTAAAAGAAACTGATGAATGCCCTTTCTGAAAGTGCCATGTAAATTAATGCTGACATTGAACTAAATTACATTTCGAACGTTTATTTAATTGTAGCAACAAAATCCAGTGAATCCCTCAAAGGAAATGTATTCATGTCAAATAATGTAAACAAAAAAAGGGGGTTAAAGCGTACTTCTTACCGTTTAGGTTTCTTTGCTTATTTACAACTGATGTTTCTAGAGCGATATGTTAAACTAGCTGCTACGGGTAAAATGAGTGGTACGTTATAAATTTAGATTTGCTCTGAAAGAGCGAGGATCCCGCTTCAAGTTTAAAAGTGCACCGGCTAAGGGCTGTGGTGCGGAAGTGGGTACCAAGTCGAAAAGTAAAAAATACACACGTTACAATCAATAACCACTGCCTTGAAAAGCTTTACTGGTTATCATAACTAAAGAATGTTTTCTCTTAGCAATCTATTTCGATACAATCTCTACACAGAAGACAGTTATTTCGAATAGGTTTCCATTGCTTTTAGTTTCCTAATCTCGTCACACACCATTTTCCCTTACTAGAAAAAACACTCATTAAATTTTGTAGCATCGCAACAAATTTTACAATGAAAGGCCTTTTACAAATACCACTGAGGTGGCTGAATATCTTTTCACAAAGTTATCGTTTTTTGCGTAGTTGATAAGTAAGTTTAAATAAAAATGACATTCTAAATCCGATTTCTAAATATGTCGTAATTAACAATAAATGGGATACATAGTTCAATACCGATATTTACTTTATAATATTGTCCACTAAGAATTTTGAAAATAATTTACACGTTTCCAAATTTCTCAAAATTTTCAAATTTTATTTTCCGACAATATTATATCAAAATATAAACAAAACGTGTTTTGTCGCTATTCTATGGTCCAAAGGAATAATCATTTTCAGCCTCTGTGACAAAGAAAAAATCCCAGCTTTTTTGGATAGACTAACATAATAGACAAATACTTTTTCTGACAACAAATACTTTGGTCTGTAATGCTGTCTGTAATACTGGGCTTTAAACAATTCTGACTACAGGTTCAATTAAGCACACTCATTGAGTTTTTCTATGATCTGGCATTTGATTATGACGTTTTAACTTGTCAGTGGATCATTTGTAACCCGCTTTATGAGACTTTTTAACGAAGGACAATTTAAACCAGGTGTTCCCGTCTACTCGTGTGGAGGAAGTGTCTGTTAAATTTGAATTTGCAAGCACTATAGGCCATGACCTTGCTAAATCCGTATTCGTAAGACGATACGGGTAAAACGAGCGTTACGTTTTAAACTTAGATTTGCTTTGAAGAGGCGAGGACCCCGTAACAAGAAAACCGCACTTTGGGTTACTACAGTGGTGCGAGGGTGGGTTCTTACGAAAAAAATAGTAAGAATAAAAAATATAAGAAGCAAAAATACTGAAATGACTGAAATACAAACAAACTACGTTACAATATTGACTCACTCTCAAGGCCTTCTTTTTGTCTTTGTCATTATTAAGGGGTACCGCACCGTTTGTCTCAGCAATCCCTTTGATAGTATCCTTATACGCAAGGTGGCTGTTCCCCATAGGTCTTTTTTGTATCTGATTCCTTAAATTTATCACTTTATACTCTACCTTTCTCTGCGCTACTTTAAAACGCTTATTCAATTTTGGCCAAATTAAATAAAATTTTCGAAGTCATAGTAGCTCCCGAATACGATTCCATCACTGGAGTATTTGGATACTTTTCACAAATTCACACACCCTGACCTATATTATAAATAAATTGCAATAAAATACTACCTAAACTTAAATTCCTGAAATTTAATTACACATACACAAATCTTAAGAAAAGTGAACCTATAATATCATTCAACTGGCCAGATATTGCAAACAAAATTCCTAAAAAACATTAACTCATAATTAATATTACTATGCTATTGTTTTAGTTTCCAAGATTGATCTACACGACATTTTAAATCTCAATTTATAAAAATGTTTTTTAAAACAATACATGAAATACAGAACGTAATACCAACTTATTCATTAACCATTCCAATGTCCATTACAGATATTAAACTTTTATTATTTTAAAAACATTTATTTTACTAATAGAAATATTTTTAAAATTAATATGCACTACTTCCATCGATAATAAGTGCGACTTTTATTTTTATTAACTTCCTATTACATAAATACACTTAAGTTTCTACCCATATGTACGTAATTAATAAATCTATACAAAAAAGCTCATTCTGCTTATCTTTTAGTTTCAGAATGTACAGCAACGTCAATTTTTTTGGTTAATTACTTTGCTTTGCCAACAAACAGCAACTTTCTTGACCAAAGAGAATTAAAATCTTTATAAGGTGAACTTTCAAGTTTCTTACTCAGGCTACCGCAGTCGACGCGACATTATATTCACACTCTCTCGTATATAAATCTACCCTGTACTCGCATGCGCATTTCAACTTCATGTCGCAGCCAGGCATTTTCCCTGTTGGAAATCCAATCACATCTATAAACTCTGTTCCTTCCAACTTAACTTTTAACTTGTCCTTATATCCACCCTTGCAGTCTCCTCTCTATGTTTTATTACTTTCTCGTAAGACTACATTTTGACCTCTCTAATTATCTGTTAGCGAATTGAGAAATTAATTGTTTCTTTTTCATCTGGTGTGTAACTCCTGTCATATCTTTCACTATAAAAATTCTACTAATTGTGGTCAGCATCCGGTAATACAATATAACAAATTTAATCTGTTTAACAATAAAGTGATTGACCTATTGTTACATAATAGTCACGTATTTGTGCAATTATTCGTCGAATGTCTTTGCATTTTTTGATATAATAATTCGCTGTTAACGGTTCTGCAATTCTCGCGTATTAATTCATTTCACAGTTCTGAATAGACCTACACCTTGAAGAAGTTCTAGATTACCAGAACAGATAAAATTGCCTGCATGTTCCAGGGATCTAAGAAGTCGAACTACAGGTTTAATCAAATTAGTGGGGTCTTTAGTGAGGAACCAGACTAAGACAGGTCCCCGAAAGAGGACAGTAGCCCTTCAGTACTTAGAGTGGCAGAGACGATAGGGGTCAGCATGGCATAAGACTCACTAGTGCGATGTGGAAGCCAGCGTGAAACCACCACATTATCTCCCAAATGCACAACGTACTTAAATTGTTATTTAGGATGATGGCAATCTCTGGGATAAAACTGAGTTGAAATAGTCCTCCATTCGGACTTCTGGGAGGAAACTACATCGGAAGATGTGATCGGACGGTTTAGAAGAAGAGTCCGGAACATTTTGCGAGCCAGAGCATAGAATATTAAAAGTATGAAGCAAGTAGGTAAGCTAGAGAATTTGATAATTGAAACTGATACGTTAGCATTAGACATATTAGGGATCCGCGAAGTTCGGTGACCAGAGGCGGGATATTTTTGGAGCGCAGACTTTAGCGTAATTCATATAAGATCGGAAGAAGGATATTCGGACATAGGAGTAGCTATGAGAAAAAAGATAGGACACTGTCTACAGAAGTACTTACAAAAGAACTAAAAAGTATTCATGGTTAGATTAGAATCTAAACCGGTAAATACAGTAATAATACAAGTATATATGCCACCGTTGGCTGCAGTGAGGAAGAGATAAAAACTATCTACAAAGGCATCGAAGATATACAAAGATGCGTAAAAGGACATGAAAATTTAATAGTTATGAGAGATTTTAATGCAGTTGTTGGATGAGGGTAGGGAATTAGCGGTAATAGGTTTATTTTGCTTAGGCTGGTAGAATTTTGCGACAAGAACAATTTAACCATCACAAACACATTGCAACATCATGCTAGGAAGACCATACACGTGGAAGATACCAGGAAACATAGGCGGGTATCAAATAAATTACATTCATGCTAGACAACGGTTTAAAAATCAAGTAAAAGTCTGTAGAAACCACCCAGAAGACACTGACACACAACATCGTAATTATGAAGAACGTGCTCAAATTTAAAATTTTGAAAAAAAGAAAGGGAAGGGGCACTTTCACCTTGAAAAACTAAAACATAAAGATATTTGCGAAAGATTTGAAAATGTCAAGTGAATTGCTTAAAAGTATCGGAAAAATTTCTGATACTAAGGAAGTAGAAAGAAAATGGAATAACATTAAATTCAACTTATACATGGCGGTCAGAGATGTTCTGAGGTTTACACAAAAAAGACGATAGCATGGCTAGCAAAAGATATCATGAATTTACACGAAAAACTAAATCCAAAACAGACTGACGAAACCGAAAACAAATATACAAAATTGTAGCATGGGAAATTAGTCATAAATACAGGAGAGCTATATAACAGTGAATTGATGAAAAATGCAACAAGGTACAAACTAAGATGGAAATAGGCAAGACAGACGAAGTATTCAAGCTAATTAGAATGAATTTGAGGGATATAAAACCATACAGCATAAATATAAAGGGCGTGAAAAAAGCTATCATCATAGAAAATGTAGAGAAAGTGGTTAGATGGCAAGAATATATAGGGAATTTTATGCAAGACAGCAACTAGCAGCACTAGAACAGGAGCCAGATATTGAAAAAGATGACTTGGAATACGCTATACTTAGAGATGAGTTTGAATTAGCAGTAAAGAGTCTGAAAAATGGTGTAGATAGGTGCAAGAAAAACTCTAGAAGCCGCTAAACATGTAGTAACAGAACGTCTCTCCCAACTTATAAGCGAGTCACCCAAAGATTTCAAATGTAACATAATAGTAACTATACCAAAAAAAAAAGCGCGGATAGATGTGAAGATTTTCGAACAATAAGTTTGACAGCATACGTGTCAAAAATATTGACCATAATTTTACAAAGACGGATGGAAAAACTGACAGAACAAAAACTAGCAGAAGATCAATTTGGATTTAGGCGAAACAGGGGAGCGCGAGAGGCTATTTTAACTCTGAGAGTAATAATGGAAAGGAAAATAGAAAAGATAGACACGTGTATATAAAGTCTGTAGATCTGAAGAAACCTTTGACAATGTGAAATGGAAAAAAATGTTCGAAATACTTAAAAAAGATTTGAATGAGGTTAATGGATAGACGGATAGTGCATAGCTTACATAAAAGAGCAAACAGCAGTAATAGAATTAGAGCAGAAATGTTAAGAAAGGGGAGACAGGTATGTGCCTTATCTCGTTAATTTTTAACTTCTTCATCGAAGAGGCAATGAATACTGTCAAATGCCGGAAGACATTTGAAATTGTTATGCAGGGACAAAAGCTCGATATGCTTAGATTTGCAGATAGTACAGCGGTATTAGCATCTAGCAAGGAAGAGTTAGAAGCAGCTCTTAATAAAATGGAAACAGTTGTAACACAGTGATACGGTATGAAAATTAACAAAAATGAAACTGAAGTGCTAGTATATAAAGGAGGGGGAAGTAAATCAAAAACCAAAATCCAAATAGGAAACGAGAACATACAAAAGGTTAAAAATTTCTATTATCTAGGAAGCCAAATAACACAAGATGGGAAAAATGTAAAAGATATAAAACAAACATTGGCACAAGGTCGTAGTACATTTAACAAGAACAAGCAACTACTGTGTTCAAAGACAACAAACATAGAAACAAGGAAAAGATTGTTGAAAGCGTATGTAAGAAACAAAGCACTATACGGCTGTGAAACTTGGACATCAGGAGAAGCAGACAAGAATAAGTTAGAAGTCTTTGAAATGTGGTGCTACAGACGTATGATGAAGATATCATGGACAGACAAGAGGCTCTAAAAATGACAAGGAAAAAAAGAAATATGTGGAAAACAGTACTAAATAGGAGGTACAGGATGATAGGTCACACACTAAGGAATATGGAAATGTTGCAGAATATATTTGAAGCAGAGATGAAAAAAAAAGAATGGTAGAGGTAGACCTAGGTTAGACAATTGCACACAGATAGTTAAAGGTGTAGGCCGTGGAAATTTCAGGGAAATATGTAGGCTAGCTCAGAATAGAAATCAGTGTAGGTTCACGTCCAACCAGTTCCAGGACAGAAAACCTAATGAGAAAGAAACAATTGCACTTAAACCTGACAATAATTATAAACAACTACAAGCGTGGGTTTTGCAATATTTTCAACTAATGTTGATTGTGCGAAAGGATTTATTTAAAAACCAATTACCTTGGCAAGTGTTCAAATGTTTAAGGTCTTGGTAGTCGCAGGTTACTTAGCCATCTTCACATTCCACTGATTATCGGTGAAATAGGGTATATATTTAGAAAACCATGGAAGAGAAACTGAGCAGTATCTAACAAGAAAGAGCAGCGGCTATGTTCGAAGACAACAAACTTAAGAACAAGGAAAAAATTGTTAAAAACATATTTGTGGAGCACAACACTGTACGGCTATTAAATAGGAGCAGTAGGTGAAGCAGACAGGAAGAAGGTAGAAGCCTTTTGGAATATTGTGCTTCAGATATATGATGATGATAGCATGAACAGACAAAGTTAATAACAAAGAGGCTCTAGAAATAGTAGGGAAAGAAAGATATCTGTAGAAAACAACAAAAATGGGAGAAATAGAAGGACAGAGCACGTTCTAAGGCATTTCGGGAATAGTACATGATATATTACAAACAGCGATAGGAAAAAAGAGATTTAGATATAGACCTAAATTAGATTATTACAGGCAGATAATGAAAGATATTGGATGTGGGAGCTTCAGGGAAAAGTGTAGGTTAGCTGAGAATAAGAAACGGTGGAGGTGCGCGTTCCAAGACTGAAGACCTAATGATGATGATTATGAATTTATTTCAGTAATCTATTATACTCTGCGGTTTTCTTTTTGCAAGGTGCCCTGCATTCTGTACCTATTTAACATTCTTGTATTACATATTTATTACATTATATGTTTTATCGAATCTTTTATTTCAGTGGTTTTTAAAATAAGTCCTCATTCTAAATTATTACGTTTACAATGTATTGAACAGCTGTAGTGTTATTACACCCTTTGAAGTTAAAATGGCGTTTATAAAAACACAATTTGAAATATCATGCTTAATTAAGATTAATTATTATTCGTGAAATCTATCATACAAAGTGCGTTTATAATTAGTTTGTCCATTCAAATTTACTTCATTTTCATTCCCATCTAATTTATACCTAGCATAACGCAACGCGTTACAAAGAGTAAATTTAATTCTTATACTTAACGCGTGTTTCATTCTTTCCCATAATCATTTCAATCTCACCTACACAAAATATCACGATTGTGCTAATAAACTGCCAGAAATACACAGCTGCATGATAATCGGCACCAAGAAAACAAATTCTATCAAATGCGGGGTTAATTGAAAATGCGTCACAATTCATAACTTTTTAAAGCACTGCAATGAACATTATTCTTGTGAGACCCGTAGGTATATATACTATAAAGGGTATTGCAAAAGATTTCCTAGATTAAATATAAAAGTCCTGAAAGATTAATATTGAATGAAATATTAAAATTCTCCTAACACAGCAATTAGTAAATGAAATTGAATTGGACTAAGTTTCAAATAACTTGATCTAGTGCGATCCAAAATCTTTATAGATTAGGTTCTGCTTAAAGTAAATATTTCCCCAAGGTTGGTAATAATCAAATATTGCTTTAAAATTCCTGCAATACATGGTTTAATAAATTCTAGCAATTTCCAAACAAATGTTAAGACTTATTTCCTGTACCTGATTATTAGCATTGACATAAATTGGCCATTGAACAGCTGCGTTGTATACCTTATTTCAATAACGCGTGTATTTGACCTTCCCTTCTTGAATTTCCCACCACGCGTAATCCCAGTTGAATTAAAAGTTCCATAGTTATACTACTGCTACTTAGTAAGGAAACGTTACCTAAAGTGTTGACAATTCCCCCATTTTACTATGTGCCTCGTCTGCAGCTTAAAAAGCTTTCAAGCATTCTAATGTTTACGGTAATTGGTAGATCCTATAATGGATACAAATTTAAAAAGTACATTATTGTTGCTTGGAGTTTCGAGGTTATTCTATGAAAAATAGGCCAACAATAGAGAATCTTACTTAGAATCAGTGCCAACTTTCAAATCAATATCAGAAGAATATACTTCCGCGCCTAATATTAGGACTGTATAGATTATGTTTATTCTACATTTAGTCCTATATTGTATTTGTTAATGGATGTCAGGAAATTTCAAAAAAAGTTGTTTGCTTCGGAAATAAAACTAATGCTATGTTATGACAGATTGAATGAGCAGCACGAAATGTTAGATGAGAATACGTTCAATCTTTTTAATAACATTACAACTATTTAGGTTAATTATTAAAGGTTAGTGTATCAATTTGGGCATGCCTAAGACACTTGAATTTATACGTTTTGCACAGAAATGTGTGTGGGGTACAGTTACAAAAATACAAAGAGAAAGTTTGTCACAAAAATTTAATTTTTCAGATTAAGTGAACTTGTATGAATTCTCTCTTGTTATATCGATATAGTTGGAAAACTCGATCCACTATTCCTTTGTATCAACCATTTACATCAACCCGTTACAAGTACATGAGTGGTTTCATTCCCAAAGAAGATTAAGAAGAATACATGGCCAGACCCAAATAATTAGGTGTATACAGATAGGCCATTACTTATTTCAATGTAGGCTTCAATATGAGTGGGGGTGTAATTCTAGGATTTATCGGTTTGTTGTAGCAATGTTTGAAGAGTGCAGACGTGTTGTGTGTGAGCTCTGGTACCACTTAATTATAGATTAAAATTTTCAATTATGTTAAGTAGTTAAGTAAACCAACACTAGTTTTTAGTGCAATCAATTAAATAAAACAAAGTACATGAATAATTAGTGAAACAACAAATGTAAGTAAAATTCTGGGACTTTGAACATTAACTTAAGTGCATGTCTTTGAACTTTTGTATTTGGGAATCAATTTAAAATCACTTCTGAAAGACATTTCTGGTTCTATTTTGTGTAGTGTCGGCAAATTCGGAAATTTTTTTTGAGAATTTTGGGTTGGACCGGATCTTAGGGTGAATCGGGTTGGTTTTGGAACAGTGATTTGAAAGAACCTGAACAATTAGTGCGAAAATTGGGGACATTCTAGGGCTTTTGAAAAGTCACATAATCAATAAATTACAGTAACTAGGTCTGTAGTATATCATTATATTCGACAACCTATTTTACACTTTTAGTTAGTTCATATCCGTTTACATTTTCAATAGTGTTAGTTGAACATTTCCTTGTCAAACAAGGAAATTTCCGAAGAAACAAATAAATAATCTTCAAAACTATATTTCCTATTTGGATATTGCATTTTCAACTCAATTCATAATAAAACATCAAGCGTAACCTTCCGTATTGCTGTATTAACATTAAGTAAAAACGCAACGTAAGTAGGTCACGGCGCTCTTGATAAACAAAGTGAATGCTAATACTGGTCTTGAACTGAAATGTAATTAATTGGAAGAATAAATAACACTTATCAGCTACTAAACAATAAATATCCGCATACCAACGTTTAAGTAAACAGCGAAATTAGGAAGAGCGCATATCATTAGCATTATAATAAGTTAACATCTGCGTTATTGAAGTATACGTAAATAGTGAAACTAGGATACAGTGTCGAGGACAACTAATATTATTATTATACCATCGCATTTTTCAAAAAGATGACCTTCTAGTGGAAGTATTATTGTATTACTACAAAATTTATCAACGAGCAGTATATGATAGTTTAGAATAACGCTTTTACTGCATATTACGAACTTTTGTCATTTCATTTGTTTTTTAATTAAATTTAAATAACTTAGTGATAGGAAAAATCACAACATCAAACAGATAAAATAGAAGATGCCTACTCAACATTCCCCCCAAGGTTTTCCTTGGGGGTAAAACAACACCAGATCTTGACTTAAACTCACATCTCTCACTACATACCACTTCGACATCACAGCTTGACCCTGATTTTCAAAGTCAAATAAGCGTCGTACTAACACCCTCTGCCCACCCGTCAACGACCGAAATACCACGGAACAAAAGATTAAGAGGAACCCCCAGCCACAACAACCCGGAAGATATGAAACAGTCTATCTTAGAGCACCTAGAGAACCTAGGGACGGACCTTCTTAACTTTATTGACAACGAACTAGACCCAAGTAACCGTCTAAGGGTAGGGGCCCATAAAACCCTTAGAGATAAGATAATAAAATTAATATATCTACAAGCCGAATTAACAGGCGAACATAAATTCATAAAACAACAAAACAACACACTACAAGACAAGATAATTAAAACCAAAGTAGAAAATAGCCATCTGAAACAACAATCAATGCTCAATCCAACCATGTCTTCAAACACGTACCCAAACGTGACGGCTATACCAACACAGACATACGCCAGTGCTGTAGCACAAAAACCGAAAGCTCCAAAACAAGACGCAATTTCAAAGGCGATCTCGAACCAAAATACAACGGTGTTCATAACGTCAAAACGTGGTGAAACACCTAGACAAATTCAAGACATTTCTTCAAAAACAGTAAATCCACTGAAAAACAAAATTAAAATTAAAAACATCCGAACAACCAACAAAGCAGTAATATATAGATACTGATAACGAAACCGAGGCGAACAAAATTTTAAACCATGCAACCCTAAAACAAACCCTAAATTGCGAAAAACCACGTAAGAAAAACCCTTAGTTATTATATACGACATACCAACGTACCTGAAGGATCAAGACGTGACAGACTTAATTTATACTCAAAACCTTGAACACCTAATTAACAGAGAGGATTTTAATAGGGACTTTCAACTTAGTTTCAAAACGACCGAAAAACAAACCGACTCAACATCATGTTGCGACAGTAAGTGGCAAAGTGAGGAATATATTAATTAATCTAGGGAAACTCTAGATCGAATATCGCTGTGTTACAGTGAAAGACTTTTTAGTAGTACCCAAATGCCTACGATGTCTCGATCTAGGACACGTCACGAAACATTGCACACGCACCACCGATACATGTGAACACTGTGGAGAAGAAGACTCCAAGCACAAAAGGGCAGACTGCCCCAATCACGGACAACACTCAGTTTGCATACCATGCTTAAAACGTAATAAAAAGTGCGCTTCTAACCCTAAAGATTGCCCAACCCACAAAATGTTAATGGACATACTCATACAAAAAACCGACTATGGACAGTAAACCTAACCAAACTAAACACAAACAACCCTCACAAGTTCAAAGAGACAAAGCAAGGGCAATCACGTATCGACAACATCTTCAACAAACAATACAAGAGAACATGCACACAGACAATATAGCAACCCACCCACAAACGGAATACGAACCTACACTCACACACAACACTCTCACACAAACACAAGCAACAACCAGAATGCAGCATAAACACCTATTACCCCTAATGGACGACAGAAAGGTCAGAATTGGCCAAATAAATGCCATGCACTGTGCAACTGTAATGAAAGAGCTTAGACAACTAGCTGATACCTTACAATTACATGCACTTTTTATACAGGAACCTTATCTGGTGCAAGGGAGGATTTCAAGCATGCCAGTCAGGGCAAGACAAATACATACAGGTAGAAACCCACAAACGGCAGTGGTCATTTTTGATCCCACATTGACAATCACGACAATCCAACAATACAGCGGAGAACACTGTACATGTCTGGAGGTCTCAAACGGTCGGATTGGAAAGTGGATCTTGGTAACAAGCTACTTCCACTACAGACTGGATCTCCAGCCGTACATAAACAACATACGCAACATATTACACACTTACAATAACAAACCAATAGTTATTATGGCAGACGTAAATGGAAAATCTCCGATGTGGCACAGTTCCCTCACGGACGAACGCGGAGAACAAGTCGAAAACTTGATTAACGAACTACAACTCGAAGTAATCAACCTTCCTAATAACCCATCCACATACAACACCCATGCAGGAACAGGAACAAACATAGACGTTACACTGACAAATGAGTTGGCGTACATCTACATACAAGACTGGCAGGTATTAGAACGCCAAACTGTTAGTGACCACAACCTAATCACGTTCGACATTGATATGACAACCAGGCCTTTTGACACACCACAAAACTTCACCAAAGTAGAACAATACAAAATACGAAATGCAAATTGGAACAAACGGAGGGATACATTTGTACCCCCACAAGATATAAGAGCAGATGAAAACGTTCACGAGTATACAAAACTACTCACCAACACAATTATACGCACAATGGAGCAAGTGCTTCCAAAACAACGGAAAACACGACACACAAAGACAATTCAATGGACAAGACGCTTACAAAACCTAAAAAAGGAAACACAGCGAGCGAGAAGAAGCTACCAAAACTCCCTAACACCGGCCGAGAGAGCATACCACCTAACAAATTATCGACAATTAAAAGACATATACCAAAAAGAACTGACTGACATGAAGAGGAGGTCATGGGAATTATTCGTGAAAAGACACTTAAAAACTAACGCCTGGGGAATACCCTATAAAATTACTCAGGGTAAAACAAACTACCGATCAATTATTCAACTTTAATAAAACAAGACGGTACATACACAAAAGACGGGTGAAACTGCGACACTATTATTACAAACACTTTTGCCTGATGACAACGTTCAAGACGACACTAACGAACAACGACTCCGACGACAAGGAGTAATCGACAGAAACCACGTAGGTAACCGATCATGGAACAGACAAGACGACAACTTAGATCCTTTCACAGAAGACGAAGTGAGATACGCACTATGCCAATCGAAGAGCAGGAAAGCATCTGGACCGGACGGAATTCTTGCGAAGATTGGCATAGCGCTACAAGATAAATTAACACCGACGCTAACAGCACTGTACAATAAATGCATACGACAAGCTGTTTTTCCGAACATCTGGAAACAGGCGAATGTCGTGAATATCCCTAAAGGGAAAGGTAAAGACCTCAAACAACCGGCCTCTTACCGACCCATATGCTTTTTGAACACGCTAGGAAAACCGTATGAAAAACTATTATGTAAACGAATGCAGGACCACAGACAAATCACGGGAGTACATCCAAGACAATACGGCTTTACAGAAAACAAGTCGACCGAGGACGCCGTAAACCAAACAATACAAACCATCAAGCAATCACACAAAAAATACGTCCTTTTAATATTAGTGGACATAGAAGGCGCATTTAATAACCTTTGGTGGCCTTCACTTTTTACAGGACTTACGACTATAAACTGTCCATCACAACTATACCACTCTTTCAGGAGTTACTGGTGGGACAGGTATGTAACCCTACAAGGCACGGAGAGCATTACCAAACATATAAATAAAGGTTGTCTGCAGGGGTCCATATGCGGGCCCCTATTTTGGAATATTGTAATGGATGAACTCCTGGAAAAGCTGAACACCGTTGACGTCGACGATTGCATACGCCGACGACATCTTGCTGGTGGTTGAAGGCAATACCAGAAGGGAAATCGAACGTAAAGCTAACATCGCTCTTACCCATACACAAACTTGGTGCAAAACCAACAAAATGGCCATAACACCACAAAAAACTACATACCTTGTGATGAAAGGAACCCTGACAAGGGACCCCACCATCAAACTAGACGGTGTAAATATAAGTAGAATACAAAACACAAAATATCTGGGCTTAACATTAGACGAAAAACAGAATTGCTCTGCACATATAAACACCGTCTGTGCAAGTGCAACTTCTGCAATGCAGAACATTGCAACGCTGGCCCAAAGGACTTATATGATACCACTTAATTGCGTAAGGCTATATCTCAACAGTGTGCTCGGTGCTATGGTATCATACGTTGCGAGCGCGTGGGGACATCGCCTTAACACAATCAAACCTAGACAGAAAATTAACAGTACACAACAAAGTGTTTTACTGCGACTGACGGAGGCTTATGGGACTACCGCACATGATGCACTTCATGTACTGGTGGGAACTATGCCCTTGGACCTAGTAGTAAAACAGCGAGCTGCAATGTACAATCTTACACACAATGACAACCAACAACTACAACGCATCTTAAACACAAACCAACTGCCCGCGACAAAGACGGAAATAAAGAACTTCATACTTGCAGAATGGCAGACAAGATGAAATCAAAGCACAACCGGTAGAAGGGTATACGCAATGATCCCAAATATTAAAGACCGCTTAAAAGCCAAATACCTGGTGCCCAGTTGGGGATTTATTCATTACCTAACTGGCCACGGACCCGATCCAACATACAGAGAACGCATGAACTTAGTTGACAACAACATATGCACGTGCGGAGAAATAAATACACCGGAACATGTAGTATTCGAGTGTAATGACTTACAACCGTACCTCTACGCACATAGACAAACATTATTAAACAAGACCCTACACCAGATGATTTGGAACGAAAACCTTTTTCCACACTTAAATGCACTCACACCAAAAACCACGGCACTCATTCACCAACGTTATCTTGACGGATAAAAAACACAAACAAAACCACCCGGACAGAGACATAAAAGTACTACCTCTCCTCGAACAGAGGCTCTGCCCCGGAGACCGATCTCCTGGAATTCCAAGAGCTCTGCTCTTGACGACCAGAAGCAATAAGATCAAACCATCAACCCGACATTGAAACGATCCAACCCCCTAATAAGTAGCATTTGCATGCTTCTACATATTAGCAACCCTGTCTTTAACAAACCATAACCAACAGTAGTAGTATAAGTTAACTTTAAGTAGTAGAATAGGGAATTTCTTTTCTTTTTAACTAACGCTAAATTTTAAGAACTTACACATACCTGAGGCAAACAATACAGCAAACAAATCCTTTCCTCTGAAAGAACCTAATTTTTATTTCTGTAATAGTATAAGTTCAAACATGTACAAAATTATAATTCAATCCAACCTTTTAGTAACCTGGGCAAACATAAACACAAATTAACATTTCAAATACACTTCACACACACACACACACACACACAACACACACACACACACACACACACACACACACACACACACACACACACACACACACACACACATAAACACACACCTCTTATGCACTGTGCAAACACAAAACACCATTCACACACTTACATTGCCTTTTCAACATCTGGATTTCCGGCTGCCGATGGTCGAGACGGATAAGGCAACATCCGTCGAGCGTTCCTCTTTGACGATTGGAATATCCGGCTTCCGATGGTCCTGGTCCTAAAGGGAGAACGTAACACGGATACCAACATCACACACAACACACATACACACAACTCTCTCTCTCTCTCTCTCACACACACACACACAAACACACACACCTAAACACACGCTTCCATTGCCTTTTAAACATCTGGATTTCCGGCTGCCGATGGTCCAGACTGATAAGGCAACATCCGTCGAGCGTTCCTCTTTGACGATTGGGATATCCGGCTTCCGATGGTCCTGGTCCTAAAGGGGGAACATAACACGGATACCAACATCACACACAACACACATACACACAACTCTCTCTATCTCTCTCTCTCTCTCACACACACACACACACACACAAACACACACATACACACCTAAACACACGCTTCCATTGCCTTATCAACATCTGGATTTCCGGCTGCCGATGGTCCAGACTGATAAGGCAACATCCGTCGAACGTTCCTCTTTGACGATTGGGATATCCGGCTTCCGATGGTCCTGGTCCTAAAGGGGGAACATAACACGGATACCAACATCACACACAACACACATACACACAACTCTCTCTCTCACACACACACCCACACAAACACACACACACACACCTAAACACACGCTTCCATTGCCTTTTCAACTTCTGGATATCCGGCTGCCGATGGTCCTGGTCCTAGAGAGGGAACGTAACACGGACCAACATCACACACAACACACATACACACATCCATCCCCCACACACACACATACACACATAACACATGACGGTTACTTTCTATGGGGAAGCCAGGTCTGCTTAAATTTCAGGTAGCCGACTACTGAAACGTTGGAACAAATAAATAAAAAAATAAATAATTTATCGGTTTAAAATTATAATTATGAAACTATATTTTAAAAAATATGCAGATGTGCCCAAATTTTTCCGGTGGTTTTTAAAATCATTTATTGTGCCACCTTACATTTTTTGATACTTATGTGAACCTGGCACCCGACTTTTGAAAAATTAACTTTTCATAGCAAAAAAATGTTAGTATTTCGTTTGTAGTTATTTGTAGTAACAATATTATTGTTTGTAGTTCCATCAATTAATAATTATAAATATTTAAAAAAAAAATCATCGGCATTCGACTTTGAGATATTTCAAATCCGTTTTCGCAGGCCTTTTTAAAATCGTTTGTAGTTACATGTAGTTTTTTCCGTTTCGTTTGTAGTCGAGCCGTTCTAAAATTATAACAATTTAAACAAACCGTCAGTAGCTAACTTTGCCTATTTTTTAGATATCTCAAATCTGTCTTTGCAGGACTCTTTAGAATCATTTCTAGTTGTTTGTAGTTCTTTTTGTTTCGTTTGTAGTCGAACCGATCAAAAATTATAACATTTTAAGCAAACGACCACCAATAGCTAACTTTACAAATTTTTTAGATATCTCAAATCCGTCTTCGCAGTCCTCTTTAGAATCGTTTGTAGTTGCTTGTAGTGCTTTCCGTTTTGTTTATAGTTGCACCGTTAAAGAATGACAATAACTTAAACAAACGGCCAAGACGTACATTTATGGTACAGATGAACCGACTGACGTAGGTATACGTCTACAAATTTCTACGTATGATACTCAGAATGTTATTCATGCGAACAAAAGTCAATTACGAGGAAATAAAAGAAAGAATGTCGCAAAGAAGTACTTACAAAATCAACGTACACGTGGCGTAGAGAAAAGGCCGACGAAGAAGTAATGGAATTCGGTGATATGGAGCCTGCAAATTTATACTCTGAAGATGTTCTGCGCAAAGCAAAACATTTATATTTAGACGACGAATTGGGAGTATCGAAAGAAAAAGGTCCAATTTCATCCGTGGTAAAAGTTAAATATAGCTTGGAATTTGCAGGTTGTATTCAACAAATAGGAATCGATAATTTTTATACTGTGTACTGGAGTCCGGAACAGGTATTTTTATTTAAAATTTTTATGAAGAAAGATGATACAGGTAGTATTAGTATTACGCAACCGGTTCATTAGTAAAATCTATTTTGAAACCAGACGGTTCAAAAGCTCCGATATTTTTATATCTAACAGTGATGCCGTTAAATAGAAAAATATTAGCTGCTTTTCAGATGATTCCCGAGAAACATGATGCAAACATGCTGACGTATTGGATGAGAGACTGGCTGCGTTCGGGTGTGCCATGTCCTAAACAAGTAGTAACGGACTTTTCTCTGGCACTTCTGAACACTGTTGCTCTTTCATTCAATAATACCGACTTACAAATCTACATTAATGATTGACAAAATTACTCTTTAGTAGTTTGTTTAAATTGTTGTCATTTATTAGTTCGACTACAAACAAAACAGAAAGAACTAGAAACAACTACAAAAAACAACAAACGATTCTAAAGAGGCCTGCGAATATGGATTTGAGATATCTAAAAAATTGGTAAAGTTAGCTATTGGCCGTTTGTTTAAATTGTTATAATGTTTGAACGGTTCACCTATAAACGAAACGAAAACAGCTACAAGCAACTACAAACGATTCTAAAGAGGACTGCGCAAGCGGATTTGAGATATCTCAATAATTGGCAAAGTTATGTACTGGCGGTTTGTTTAAATTGTTATAATTTTTGAACGGTTTGACTACAAACGAAACTAAAACAACTACAAACAAATACAAGCGATTCTAAAGAGGTCTGCGAAGACGGGTTTGAGATATCTAAAAAAATTGGCAAAGTTAGCTATTGATCGTTTGTTTAAAATGTTATAATTTTTGATCGCTTCGACTACAAACGAAACGAAAATAACTACAAACAACTAGAAACGATTCTAAAGAGGCCTGCGAAGACAGATTTAAAATATCTAAAAAATTGTTAAAGTTATCTATTGGCCGTTTGTTTAAATTGTTATAATTTTTGATCGGTTCAACTACAAACAAACGAAAAGAAATACAAACGATTCTAAAGAGGCTTACGAAGACGGATTTGAAATATTTAAAATATTGGTGAAGTTAGCTATTGGTGGTCGTTTACTTAAAATGTTATAATTTTTGATCAGTTCCACTACAAACGAAACGAAAAGAACTACAAACAACTAGAAATGATTCTAAAGAGGCCTGCGAAGACAGATTTGAGATATCTAAAAAATTATTAAAGTTAGCTATTGGCCGTTTGTTTAAATTGTTATAATTTTTGATCGGTTCAACTACAAACAAAGGAAAAGAAATACAAACGATTCTAAAGAGGCTTACGAAGACGGATTTGAAATATTTAAAATATTGGCAAAGTTAGCTATTGGTGGTCGTTTACTTAAAATGTTATAATTTTTGATCAGTTCCACTACAAACGAAAAGAAAAGAACTACAAACAACTAGAAATGATTCTAAAGAGGCCTGTGAAGACAGATTTGAGATATCTAAGAAATTGGTAAAGTTAATATTGGCCGTTTGTTTAAAATGTTATAATTTTTGATCGGTTAACTACAAACGAAACTAAAACAACTACAAACAAATACAAGCGATTCTAAAGAGGTCTGCGAAGACGGGTTTGAGATATCTAAAAAAATTGGCAAAGTTAGCTATTGATCGTTTGTTTAAAATGTTATTATTTTTGATCGCTTCGACTACAAACGAAACGAAAATAACTACAAACAACTAGAAACGATTCTAAAGAGGCCTGCGAAGACAGATTTAAAATATCTAAAAAATTGTTAAAGTTATCTATTGGCCGTTTGTTTAAATTGTTATAATTTTTGATCGGTTCAACTACAAACAAACGAAAAGAAATACAAACGATTCTAAAGAGGCTTACGAAGACAGATTTGAAATATTTAAAATATTGGTGAAGTTAGCTATTGGTGGTCGTTTACTTAAAATGTTATAATTTTTGATCAGTTCCACTACAAACGAAAAGAAAAGAACTACAAACAACTAGAAATGATTCTAAAGAGGCCTGCGAAGACAGATTTGAGATATCTAAAAAATTATTAAAGTTAGCTATTGGCCGTTTGTTTAAATTGTTATAATTTTTGATCGGTTCAACTACAAACAAAGGAAAAGAAATACAAACGATTCTAAAGAGGCTTACGAAGACGGATTTGAAATATTTAAAATATTGGTAAAGTTAATATTGGCCGTTTGTTTAAAATGTTATAATTTTTGATCGGTTCGACTACAAACGAAACGAAAAGAACTACAAACAACTAAAAATGATTCTAAAGAGGCCTGCGAAGACAGATTTGAGATATCTAAAAAATTATTAAAGTTAGCTATTGGCCGTTTGTTTAAATTGTTATAATTTTTGATCGGTTCAACTACAAACAAAGGAAAAGAAATACAAACGATTCTAAAGAGGCTTACGAAGACGGATTTGAAATATTTAAAATATTGGTGAAGTTAGCTATTGGTGGTCGTTTACTTAAAATGTTATAATTTTTGATCAGTTCCACTACAAACGAAACGAAAAGAACTACAAACAACTAGAAATGATTCTAAAGAGGCCTGCGAAGACAGATTTGAGATATCTAAAAAATTATTAAAGTTAGCTATTGGCCGTTTGTTTAAATTGTTATAATTTTTGATCGGTTCAACTACAAACAAAGGAAAAGAAATACAAACGATTCTAAAGAGGCTTACGAAGACGGATTTGAAATATTTAAAATATTGGCGAAGTTAGCTATTGGTGGTCGTTTACTTAAAATGTTATAATTTTTTATCAGTTCCACTACAAACAAAACGAAAAGAACTACAAACAACTAGAAATGATTCTAAAGAGGCCTGTGAAGACAGATTTGAGATATCTAAGAAATTGGTAAAGTTAATATTGGCCGTTTGTTTAAAATGTTATAATTTTTGATCGGTTCGACTACAAACGAAACTAAAACAACTACAAACAAATACAAGCGATTCTAAAGAGGTCTGCGAAGACGGGTTTGAGATATCTAAAAAAATTGGCAAAGTTAGCTATTGATCGTTTGTTTAAAATGTTATAATTTTTGATCGCTTCGACTACAAACGAAACGAAAATAACTACAAACAACTAGAAACGATTCTAAAGAAGCCTGCGAGGCAGATTTAAAATATCTAAAAAATTGTTAAAGTTATCTATTGGCCGTTTGTTTAAATTGTTATAATTTTTGATCGGTTCAACTACAAACAAACGAAAAGAAATACAAACGATTCTAAAGAGGCTTACGAAGACGGATTTGAAATATTTAAAATATTGGCAAAGTTAGCTATTGGTGGTCGTTTACTTAAAATGTTATAATTTTTGATCAGTTCCACTACAAACGAAAAGAAAAGAACTACAAACAACTAGAAATGATTCTAAAGAGGCCTGTGAAGACAGATTTGAGATATCTAAGAAATTGGTAAAGTTAATATTGGCCGTTTGTTTAAAATGTTATAATTTTTGATCGGTTAACTACAAACGAAACTAAAACAACTACAAACAAATACAAGCGATTCTAAAGAGGTCTGCGAAGACGGGTTTGAGATATCTAAAAAAATTGGCAAAGTTAGCTATTGATCGTTTGTTTAAAATGTTATTATTTTTAATCGCTTCGACTACAAACGAAACGAAAATAACTACAAACAACTAGAAACGATTCTAAAGAGGCCTGCGAAGACAGATTTAAAATATCTAAAAAATTGTTAAAGTTATCTATTGGCCGTTTGTTTAAATTGTTATAATTTTTGATCGGTTCAACTACAAACAAACGAAAAGAAATACAAACGATTCTAAAGAGGCTTACGAAGACAGATTTGAAATATTTAAAATATTGGTGAAGTTAGCTATTGGTGGTCGTTTACTTAAAATGTTATAATTTTTGATCAGTTCCACTACAAACGAAAAGAAAAGAACTACAAACAACTAGAAATGATTCTAAAGAGGCCTGCGAAGACAGATTTGAGATATCTAAAAAATTATTAAAGTTAGCTATTGGCCGTTTGTTTAAATTGTTATAATTTTTGATCGGTTCAACTACAAACAAAGGAAAAGAAATACAAACGATTCTAAAGAGGCTTACGAAGACGGATTTGAAATATTTAAAATATTGGTAAAGTTAATATTGGCCGTTTGTTTAAAATGTTATAATTTTTGATCGGTTCGACTACAAACGAAACGAAAAGAACTACAAACAACTAAAAATGATTCTAAAGAGGCCTGCGAAGACAGATTTGAGATATCTAAAAAATTATTAAAGTTAGCTATTGGCCGTTTGTTTAAATTGTTATAATTTTTGATCGGTTCAACTACAAACAAAGGAAAAGAAATACAAACGATTCTAAAGAGGCTTACGAAGACGGATTTGAAATATTTAAAATATTGGTGAAGTTAGCTATTGGTGGTCGTTTACTTAAAATGTTATAATTTTTGATCAGTTCCACTACAAACGAAACGAAAAGAACTACAAACAACTAGAAATGATTCTAAAGAGGCCTGCGAAGACAGATTTGAGATATCTAAAAAATTATTAAAGTTAGCTATTTTTCCGTTTGTTTAAATTGTTATAATTTTTGATCGGTTCAACTACAAACAAAGGAAAAGAAATACAAACGATTCTAAAGAGGCTTACGAAGACGGATTTGAAATATTTAAAATATTGGCAAAGTTAGCTATTGGTGGTCGTTTACTTAAAATGTTATAATTTTTGATCAGTTCCACTACAAACGAAAAGAAAAGAACTACAAACAACTAGAAATGATTCTAAAGAGGCCTGTGAAGACAGATTTGAGATATCTAAGAAATTGGTAAAGTTAATATTGGCCGTTTGTTTAAAATGTTATAATTTTTGATCGGTTCGACTACAAACGAAACTAAAACAACTACAAACAAATACAAGCGATTCTAAAGAGGTCTGCGAAGACGGGTTTGAGATATCTAAAAAAATTGGCAAAGTTAGCTATTGATCGTTTATTTAAAATGTTATAATTTTTGATCGCTTCGACTACAAACGAAACGAAAATAACTACAAACAACTAGAAACGATTCTAAAGAGGCCTGCGAAGACAGATTTAAAATATCTAAAAAATTGTTAAAGTTATCTATTGGCCGTTTGTTTAAATTGTTATAATTTTTGATCGGTTCAACTACAAACAAACGAAACGAAATACAAACGATTCTAAAGAGGCTTACGAAGACGGATTTGAAATATTTAAAATATTGGTAAAGTTAGCTATTGGTGGTCGTTTACTTAAAATGTTATAATTTTTGATCAGTTCCACTACAAACGAAAAGAAAAGAACTACAAACAACTAGAAATGATTCTAAAGAGGCCTGTGAAGACAGATTTGAGATATCTAAGAAATTGGTAAAGTTAATATTGGCCGTTTGTTTAAAATGTTATAATTTTTGATCGGTTCGACTACAAACGAAACGAAAAGAACTACAAACAACTAGAAATGATTCTAAAGAGGCCTGCGAAGACAGATTTGAGATATCTAAAAAATTATTAAGGTTAGCTATTGGCCGTTTGTTTAAATTGTTATAATTTTTGATCGGTTCAACTACAAACAAAGGAAAAGAAATACAAACGATTCTAAAGAGGCTTACGAAGACGGATTTGAAATATTTAAAATATTGGTGAAGTTAGCTATTGGTGGTCGTTTACTTAAAATGTTATAATTTTTGATCAGTTCCACTACAAACGAAACGAAAAGAACTACAAACAACTAGAAACGATTCTAAAGAGGCCTGCGAAGACAGATTTAAAATATCTAAAAAATTGTTAAAGTTATCTATTGGCCGTTTGTTTAAATTGTTATAATTTTTGATCGGTTCAACTACAAACAAACGAAAAGAAATACAAACGATTCTAAAGAGGCTTACGAAGACGGATTTGAAATATTTAAAATATTGGTGAAGTTAGCTATTGGTGGTCGTTTACTTAAAATGTTATAATTTTTGATCAGTTCCACTACAAACGAAAAGAAAAGAACTACAAACAACTAGAAATGATTCTAAAGAGGCCTGTGAAGACAGATTTGAGATATCTAAGAAATTGGTAAAGTTAATATTGGCCGTTTGTTTAAAATGTTATCATTTTTGATCGGTTCGACTACAAACGAAACGAAAAGAACTACAAACAACTAGAAATGATTCTAAAGAGGCCTGCGAGGCAGATTTAAAATATCTAAAAAATTGTTAAAGTTATCTATTGGCCGTTTGTTTAAATTGTTATAATTTTTGATCGGTTCAACTACAAACAAACGAAAAGAAATACAAACGATTCTAAAGAGGCTTACGAAGACGGATTTGAAATATTTAAAATATTGGCAAAGTTAGCTATTGGTGGTCGTTTACTTAAAATGTTATAATTTTTGATCAGTTCCACTACAAACGAAAGAAAAGAACTACAAACAACTAGAAATGATTCTAAAGAGGCCTGTGAAGACAGATTTGAGATATCTAAAAATTGGTAAAGTTAATATTGGCCGTTTGTTTAAAATGTTATAATTTTGATCGGTTAACTACAAACGAAACTAAAACAACTACAAACAAATACAAACGATTCTAAAGAGGTCTGCGAAGACGATTTGAAGATATCTAAAAATTGGCAAAGTTAGCTATTGATCGTTTGTTTAAAATGTTATAATTTTTAATCGTTCGACTACAAACGAAACGAAAATAACTACAAACAACTAGAAACGATTCTAAAGAGGCCTGCGAAGACAGATTTGAAAATATCTAAAAATTGTTAAAGTTATCTATTGGCCGTTTGTTTAAATTGTTATAATTTTGATCGGTTCAACTACAAACAAACGAAAAGAAATACAAACGATTCTAAAGAGGCTTACGAAGACAGATTTGAAATATTTAAAATATTGGTGAAGTTAGCTATTGGTGGTTCGTTTACTTAAATGTTATAATTTTGATCAGTTCCACTACAAACGAAAAGAAAAGAACTACAAACAACTAGAAATGATTCTAAAGAGGCCTGCGAAGACAGATTTGAGATATCTAAAAATTATTAAAGTTAGCTATTGGCCGTTTGTTTAAATTGTTATAATTTTGATCGGTTCAACTACAAACAAAGGAAAAGAAATACAAACGATTCTAAAGAGGCTTACGAAGACGGATTTGAAATATTTAAAATATTGGTAAAGTTAATATTGGCCGTTTGTTTAAAATGTTATAATTTTGATCGGTTCGACTACAAACGAAACGAAAAGAACTACAAACAACTAAAATGATTCTAAAGAGGCCTGCGAAGACAGATTTGAGATATCTAAAAAATTATTAAAGTTAGCTATTGGCCGTTTGTTTAAATTGTTATAATTTTTGATCGGTTCAACTACAAACAAAGGAAAAGAAATACAAACGATTCTAAAGAGGCTTACGAAGACGGATTTGAAATATTTAAAATATTGGTGAAGTTAGCTATTGGTGGTCGTTTACTTAAAATGTTATAATTTTTGATCAGTTCCACTACAAACGAAACGAAAAGAACTACAAACAACTAGAAATGATTCTAAAGAGGCCTGCGAAGACAGATTTGAGATATCTAAAAAATTATTAAAGTTAGCTATTTTTCCGTTTGTTTAAATTGTTATAATTTTTGATCGGTTCAACTACAAACAAAGGAAAAGAAATACAAACGATTCTAAAGAGGCTTACGAAGACGGATTTGAAATATTTAAAATATTGGCAAAGTTAGCTATTGGTGGTCGTTTACTTAAAATGTTATAATTTTTGATCAGTTCCACTACAAACGAAAGAAAAGAACTACAAACAACTAGAAATGATTCTAAAGAGGCCTGTGAAGACAGATTTGAGATATCTAAGAAATTGGTAAAGTTAATATTGGCCGTTTGTTTAAAATGTTATAATTTTTGATCGGTTCGACTACAAACGAAACTAAAACAACTACAAACAAATACAAGCGATTCTAAAGAGGCCTGCGAAGACTGATTTGAGATATCTAAAAAATTGGCAAAGCTAGCTATTGGTCGTTTGTTTAAAATGTTATACTTTTAGATCCGTTCGACTACAAACGAAACGAAAATAACTACAAACAACTAGAAACGATTCTAAAGAGGCCTGCGAAGACAGATTTAAAATATCTAAAAATTGTTAAAGTTATCTATTGGCCGTTTGTTTAAATTGTTATAATTTTGATCGGTTCAACTACAAACAAACGAAACGAATACAAACAAACGATTCTAAAGAGGCTTACGAAGACGGATTTGAAATATTTAAAATATTGGTAAAGTTAGCTATTGGTGGTCGTTTACTTAAATGTTATAATTTTGATCAGTTCCACTACAAACGAAAAGAAAAGAACTACAAACAACTAGAAATGATTCTAAAGAGGCCTGTGAAGACAGATTTGAGATATCTAAGAAATTGGTAAAGTTAATATTGGCCGTTTGTTTAAAATGTTATAATTTTTGATCGGTTCGACTACAAACGAAACGAAAAGAACTACAAACAACTAGAAATGATTCTAAAGAGGCCTGCGAAGACAGATTTGAGATATCTAAAAAATTATTAAGGTTAGCTATTGGCCGTTTGTTTAAATTGTTATAATTTTGATCGGTTCAACTACAAACAAAGGAAAAGAAATACAAACGATTCTAAAGAGGCTTACGAAGACGGATTTGAAATATTTAAAATATTGGTGAAGTTAGCTATTGGTGGTCGTTTACTTAAAATGTTATAATTTTTGATCAGTTCCACTACAAACGAAACGAAAAGAACTACAAACAACTAGAAACGATTCTAAAGAGGCCTGCGAAGACAGATTTAAAATATCTAAAAAATTGTTAAAGTTATCTATTGGCCGTTTGTTTAAATTGTTATAATTTTTGATCGGTTCAACTACAAACAAACGAAAAGAAATACAAACGATTCTAAAGAGGCTTACGAAGACGGATTTGAAATATTTAAAATATTGGTGAAGTTAGCTATTGGTGGTCGTTTACTTAAAATGTTATAATTTTTGATCAGTTCCACTACAAACGAAAAGAAAAGAACTACAAACAACTAGAAATGATTCTAAAGAGGCCTGTGAAGACAGATTTGAGATATCTAAGAAATTGGTAAAGTTAATATTGGCCGTTTGTTTAAAATGTTATAATTTTTGATCGGTTCGACTACAAACGAAACGAAAAGAACTACAAACAACTAGAAATGATTCTAAAGAGGCCTGCGAAGACAGATTTGAGATATCTAAAAAATTATTAAGGTTAGCTATTGGCCGTTTGTTTAAATTGTTATAATTTTTGATCGGTTCAACTACAAACAAAGGAAAAGAAATACAAACGATTCTAAAGAGGCTTACGAAGACGGATTTGAAATATTTAAAATATTGGTGAAGTTAGCTATTGGTGGTCGTTTACTTAAAATGTTATAATTTTTGATCAGTTCCACTACAAACGAAAAGAAAAGAACTACAAACAACTAGAAATGATTCTAAAGAGGCCTGTGAAGACAGATTTGAGATATCTAAGAAATTGGTAAAGTTAATATTGGCCGTTTGTTTAAAATGTTATAATTTTTGATCGGTTCGACTACAAACGAAACAAAACAACTACAAACAAACTACAAGCGATTCTAAAGAGGTCTGCGAAGACAGGATTTGAGATATCTAAAAAAATTGGCAAAGTTAGCTATTGATCGTTTGTTTAAAATGTTATAATTTTTGATCGCTTTGACTACAAACGAAACGAAAATAACTACAAACAACTAGAAACGATTCTAAAGAGGCCTGCGAGGCAGATTTAAAATATCTAAAAAATTGTTAAAGTTATCTATTGGCCGTTTGTTTAAATTGTTATAATTTTTGATCGGTTCAACTACAAACAAACGAAAAGAAATACAAACGATTCTAAAGAGGCTTACGAAGACGGATTTGAAATATTTAAAATATTGGCAAAGTTAGCTATTGGTGGTCGTTTACTTAAAATGTTATAATTTTTGATCAGTTCCACTACAAACGAAAAGAAAAGAACTACAAACAACTAGAAATGATTCTAAAGAGGCCTGTGAAGACAGATTTGAGATATCTAAGAAATTGGTAAAGTTAATATTGGCCGTTTGTTTAAAATGTTATAATTTTTGATCGGTTCGACTACAAACGAAACTAAAACAACTACAAACAAATACAAGCGATTCTAAAGAGGTCTGCGAAGACGGGTTTGAGATATCTAAAAAAATTGGCAAAGTTAGCTATTGATCGTTTGTTTAAAATGTTATAATTTTTGATCGCTTCGACTACAAACGAAACGAAAATAACTACAAACAACTAGAAACGATTCTAAAGAAGCCTGCGAGGCAGATTTAAAATATCTAAAAAATTGTTAAAGTTATCTATTGGCCGTTTGTTTAAATTGTTATAATTTTTGATCGGTTCAACTACAAACAAACGAAAAGAAATACAAACGATTCTAAAGAGGCTTACGAAGACGGATTTGAAATATTTAAAATATTGGCAAAGTTAGCTATTGGTGGTCGTTTACTTAAAATGTTATAATTTTGATCAGTTCCACTACAAACGAAAAGAAAAGAACTACAAACAACTAGAAATGATTCTAAAGAGGCCTGTGAAGACAGATTTGAGATATCTAAGAAATTGGTAAAGTTAATATTGGCCGTTTGTTTAAAATGTTATAATTTTGATCGGTTAACTACAAACGAAACTAAAACAACTACAAACAAATACAAGCGATTCTAAAGAGGTCTGCGAAGACGGGTTTGAGATATCTAAAAAAATTGGCAAAGTTAGCTATTGATCGTTTGTTTAAAATGTTATTATTTTTAATCGCTTCGACTACAAACGAAACGAAAATAACTACAAACAACTAGAAACGATTCTAAAGAGGCCTGCGAAGACAGATTTAAAATATCTAAAAAATTGTTAAAGTTATCTATTGGCCGTTTGTTTAAATTGTTATAATTTTGATCGGTTCAACTACAAACAAACGAAAAGAAATACAAACGATTCTAAAGAGGCTTACGAAGACAGATTTGAAATATTTAAAATATTGGTGAAGTTAGCTATTGGTGGTCGTTTACTTAAAATGTTATAATTTTTGATCAGTTCCACTACAAACGAAAAGAAAAGAACTACAAACAACTAGAAATGATTCTAAAGAGGCCTGCGAAGACAGATTTGAGATATCTAAAAAATTATTAAAGTTAGCTATTGGCCGTTTGTTTAAATTGTTATAATTTTTGATCGGTTCAACTACAAACAAAGGAAAAGAAATACAAACGATTCTAAAGAGGCTTACGAAGACGGATTTAAAATTTAAAATATTGGAAAGTTAGCTAGTTGCGTTTACTTAAAATGTTATAATTTTGATCGTTCATACAAACGAAAAGAAAAGAACTACAAACAACTAGAAATGATTCTAAAGAGCCTGTGAAGACAGATTTGAGATCTAAAAATTGGTAAAGTTAATTGTTTGTTTAAAATGTTAAATTTTAATGTCAGTAAAACGAAAAAAAAACTACAAACAAATAAAGTTCTAAAGAGGTCTGAAACGGTTTGAGATACAAAAATTAATTAAATTACTATTGACGTTTGTTTAAAATGTTAATTTTGATCGTTACTACAAACAAACGAAAATAACTACAAACAACTAGAAACGATTAAAGAGGCCTGCAAACAGATTTGAAAATATCTAAAAATTGAAAGTTATCTATTGGCCGTTTGTTTAAATTGTTATAATTTTTGATGGTTCAACTAAACAAAGAAAAATACAATTTAAAATTACAAAGGTTAAAATTAAAATATGAAAGTACTATGATTTATTAAATTATAATTTGAGTTTCCTAAAATTAAATTAGCATTCAAAAATAAAAATTAAAAAGCGTAAGACAATTCTAGAAAGAAATGACAATTAATATTAAAATTTGGTTAAAAGTTAATTTGCGTTGTAAAATGAAATTAGATGGATCAACTAAAATGAACTAAAAGACTGCAAACAAAAAATATTAAAAGATAAAAATAGTATTACATTTTAAAGTTAGCTTTTGCGGTTCATAAAATTAAATTAGATGTAACTACTAAACATGAAAAGAACTACAAACAGATTTGAAAATAAAAATTGAAAGTTATAAGTGATTGTAAATGTTAATTTGTAGTTAAAAATTAAATTAAAATCAAACAAGAAACGAATCAAAACACAAACAATAAAAATTAAAAGACCAAAGTTTAAATTGAATTTAAATTGTTTATTGTGTCGTTTAAATTTAAATTTGAACGTAACTAAAACAAAAAATAAAAAACAAAGAGTTCTAAAGAGGCTTAAAAGAGGGATTTGAATATTAAAATATTTGTAAAATTTAAATTGGTGTTTGTTTAAAATTAAATTATAGATCAGTTCACTAACAACAGAAAGAATAAAACAAACATAAGAAATTTAAAGCCTAGAAGACAGATTTAATATTAAATTGTTAAAAGTTATATTGGTTGTTTAAATTTATAATTTTGATGTCAACAAAGAAAGAAAAAAAAACACAGAAAGATTTAAAAGGCCTAAAAGACAGATTTAGATATTAAAATTTGTTTAATTAGTATAGTTTGTTTAAAATTAAATTTTGAAGTTACAACTACAAACGAACAAAAGAATACAAACGATTAAAATGATCTAAGAGACAGTTAGAATGTTGATTTAAAAGTTATATGTGTAGTTAATAAATTGTAAAACTAAAAATAGAAATGATTCAAAGAAAGGAAACAGATTTAAAACTAAGAAATTGGTAAAGTATAGACATTGTTTAAATTAAATTTAAAGTTATATTACGTACTAAAACAAAAAAAATAAAGATTCTAAAAGGCTGAAGACGATTTGAAATCTAAAAATTGGAAAGTTAGCTATAGTTTGTTTAAAATGTTATAATTTTAACGTTCACTACAAACGAAAAAAATAACTACAAACAACTAGAAACGATTCTAAAGAGGCCTGAAACAGATTTAAAAATCTAAAAATTTAAAGTTATCATTGGCCGTTTGTTTAAATTGTTATAATTTTGATCGGTTCAACTAAACAAACGAAAAAAATACAAACGATTCTAAAAGGTACAAACAGATTTGAAAATTAAAATATTGTAAGTTAATTGGGCGTTTACTAAAATGTTATAATTTTTAGTTCCACTAAAACGAAAAAAAAGACTACAAACAACTAGAAAGATTTAAAGAGGCCTGCGAAACAGATTTAAATTAAAAATTATTAAAGTTAGTATTGGCCTTTTTAAATTGTTATAATTTGATCGGTTCAACTACAAACAAAGAAAAGTTAAATACAAAGATATCTAAAGAGGCTTAAAGATTAAATATTAAAATATGTAAAGTTGATTGGCTTTGTTTAAAATGTTATAATTTTGATCGGTTCACTACAAACGAAAGAAAAGAACTACAAACAACTAAAATGATTCTAAAGAGGCCTGCGAAGACAGATTTGAGATATCTAAAAATTATTAAAGTTAGCTATTGGCCGTTTGTTTAAATTGTTATAATTTTGATCGTTCAACTACAAACAAAGGAAAAGAAATACAAACGATTCTAAAGAGGCTTACGAAGACGGATTTGAAATATTTAAAATATTGGTAAGTTATATTGGGCGTTTATTAAAATGTTATAATTTTGATCGTTCACTACAAACGAAACGAAAAGAACTACAAACAACTAAAATGATTCTAAAGAGGCCTGCGAAGACAGATTTGAGATATCTAAAAATTATTAAAGTTAGCTATTCCGTTTGTTTAAATTTTTATTTACGTTCAAACAAAAAAGAAAAAAAACAAAAGTTCAAAGAGGTTAAAAGATTTGAAATATTTAAATATTGAAAGTTATATTGTGGTCGTTTCTAAAAGTAAATTTGAAGTCACTACAAACAAAGAAAGAACTAAAACACTAGAAATGATTCTAAAAGCTGTAAGAGATTTGGTTTAAAATTGTAAATTATTTGGCCGTTGTTTAAAAGTAAATTTGAGGTATACAAACGAAACAAAAACTACAAACATAAGATTCTAAAAGTTGCGAAGAGTTTGGTTTAAAATGAATATTTGATCGTTTTTTAAAAGTAAATTTGAAGTACTACAAACAAAGAAAATACTAAAACACTAGAAACGATTTAAAAGCCTGAAGAAGTTTAAATATTAAAATTGTTAAAGTTATATTGGCGTTTTTAAATGTAAATTTTGACGTTCAAACAAAAAAGAAAAAAACAAACGATTCTAAAAGGCTTAGAAGACGATTTGAATTTTAAAATTGGTAAATTTTTGTGGTCGTTTTAAAAGTAAATTTTACATCACTAAAACGAAAAAAGACTCAAACAATAGAAATATTCTAAAAGCTGTGAAGACATTTGGTTTAAAAATTGGTAAATTATATTGGCCTTTGTTAAAAGTAAATTTTGACGGTTCTAAAACAACGAAAAGAATAAAAACTAAAATATTTAAAGAGCTGGAGCGTTTAATATTAAAATTTAAGTTACTATGCGTTGTTAAATTAAATTTGATGGTTCAAACAAACAAAGAAAAAAAATGAAAGTTAAAAGGCTCAGGTTTAATTTAAATTGTAGTTACTATGGCGTTTAAATGTTAAATTTGAAGTTCAAACAACGAAACAAAGAATACAAAAATAAAAGTTCTAAAGGCTTAGTTTAAATTTAAATTGTAAGTTACTATGGCGTTGTTAAATTAAATTTTAGTCACTACAAACAAAGAAAATAAAAATGAAAGTTCTAAAGGGCTTGAAGAGATTTGAATATTTAAAAATGGAAGTTAATGTGGCGTTTTAAAAGTTAATTTGACAGTTCATACAAAAAGAAAAGAACTAAACACGAATGTTTAAAAGCTGAAAATTTGAGTACTAAAAATGGAAAGTATATGCCGTTTGTTTAAAAGTTAAATTTTGACGGTTGATACAAAAAAGAAAAGAACTACAAACAATGAAATATTTAAGAGCCTCAACAATTAAAACTAAAAATTTAAGTTCTATGGCCTTTGTTAATGTAAATTTGAGTTAACTAAAAAAAGAAAAGAAATCAACGTTTAAAAGGTTAAAGATTTGAAATATTAAAAATGGAAGTTACATTGGGTGTTTCTAAAAGTTAATTTGACAGTTCATACAAAAAAGAAAGAATACAACACTGAAATGTTTAAAGCTTGAACGTTTAATACAAAAATGGAAGTATATGCGTTTTTTAAAAGTTAAATTTTGACGGTTATACAAAAATAAAAAACTACAACAATAAAGTTTAAAAGGTCTCAAGAGTTAGATATCTAAAAATTGGAAAGTTACTATTGACGTTTGTTTAAAATGTTATATTTTATCGTTACTACAAACGAAACGAAAATAACTACAAACAACTAGAAAGATTCTAAAGAGGCCTCGAAGACAGATTTAAAATATCTAAAAATTGTTAAAGTTACTATTGGCCGTTTGTTTAAATTGTTATAATTTTGATCGGTTCAACTACAAACAAACGAAAAGAAATACAAACGATTCTAAAGAGGCTTACGAAGACGATTTGAAATATTTAAAATATTGGAAAGTTACTATTGGTGGTCGTTTATAAAATGTTATAATTTTGATCAGTTCCACTACAAACGAAAGAAAAGAACTACAAACAACTAGAAATGATTCTAAAGAGCCTGCGAAGACAGATTTGAGATATCTAAAAATTTAAAGTTAGCTATTGGCCGTTTGTTTAAATTGTTATAATTTTGATCGGTTAACTAACAAACTAAAGAAAAAAATAAAACGATTCTAAAGAGGCTTACGAAGACGATTTGAAATATTTAAAAATTGGAAAGTTAATATTGGCCGTTTGTTTAAAATGTTATAATTTTGATCGGTTCACTACAAACGAAAGAAAAGATAAAACTAAAATGATTCTAAAGAGGCCTCGAAGACAGATTTAATATCTAAAAATTTTAAAGTTAGCTATTGGCGTTTGTTAAATTGTTATAATTTTTGATCGGTTCAACTACAAACAAGGAAAAGAAATAAAACGATTCTAAAGAGGCTCGAAGACGATTTAAATATTTAAAAATTGGTAAAGTTACTATGTGGCGTTTTTAAAATGTTATAATTTTGATCAGTTCACTACAAACGAAAGAAAAGAATACAAAAACTGAAATGTTCTAAAGAGGCCTGAAGACAGATTTGAATATCTAAAAATTTTAAAGTTAGCTATTGTGCCGTTTGTTTAAATTGTTATAATTTTGATCGGTTCACTACAAACAAAGGAAAAGAAATACAAAGATTCTAAAGAGGCTACGAAGACGATTTGAAATATCTAAAATATTGCAAAGTTAGCTTGGGGCGTTTTTAAATTTATAATTTTGATCGTTCACTACAAACGAAAGAAAAGAATACAAACAATGAAATGATTCTAAAGAGGCCTGGAAGACAGATTTGAATATCTAAAAATTGTAAAGTTAATATTGGCGTTTGTTTAAAATGTTATAATTTTGATCGGTTCGACTACAAACGAAACAAAAAACTACAAACAATAAAACGATTCTAAAGAGGCTCGAAGACGTTTGAATATCTAAAAAATTGAAAGTTAGCTATTGGCGTTTGTTTAAAATTGTTATAATTTTTGATCGGTTCACTACAAACGAAAGAAAATAACTACAAAAACTAAAAGATTCTAAAGAGGCTACGAAGACGATTTAAATATTAAAAATTTAAAGTATATTGGCGTTTGTTTAAATGTTATAATTTTTGATCGTTCAACTACAAACAAAGAAAAGAATACAAAACAAGATTCTAAAGAGGCTTACGAAGACGATTTGAAATATTTAAAAATTGGAAAGTTAGCTATTGTGGCGTTTTTAAAATGTTATAATTTTGATCGTTCACTACAAACGAAAGAAAAGAACTACAAAAACAAAAGATTCTAAAGAGGCCTTGAAGACGATTTGAATATTAAGAAATTGGAAAGTTAATATTGGCGTTTTTAAAATGTTATAATTTTGATCGGTTCGACTACAAACGAAAGAAAAGAACTACAAACAACTAGAAAGATTCTAAAGAGGCCTGAAGACAGATTTGAATATCTAAAAATTTTAAGTTATATTGGCCGTTTGTTTAAATGTTATAATTTTGATCGGTTCAACTACAAACTAAAAAAAAAATAAAACGATTCTAAAGAGGCTTACGAAGACGGATTTGAAATATTAAAAATTGGAAGTTAGCTATTGGTCGTTTTTTAAAATGTTATAATTTTTGATCGTTCCACTACAAACGAAACGAAAAGAACTACAAACAACTAGAAACGATTCTAAAGAGGCCTGCGAAGACAGATTTAAAATATCTAAAAATTGTTAAAGTTATCTATTGGCCGTTTGTTTAAATTGTTATAATTTTGATCGGTTCAACTACAAACAAACGAAAAGAAATACAAACGATTCTAAAGAGGCTTACGAAGACGGATTTGAAATATTTAAAATATTGGTAAGTTAGCTATTGGTGGTCGTTTACTTAAAATGTTATAATTTTGATCAGTTCCACTACAAACGAAAAGAAAAGAACTACAAACAACTAGAAATGATTCTAAAGAGGCCTGTGAAGACAGATTTGAGATATCTAAAAATTGGTAAAGTTAATATTGGCCGTTTGTTTAAAATGTTATAATTTTTGATCGGTTCACTACAAACGAAACGAAAAGAACTACAAACAACTAGAAATGATTCTAAAGAGGCCTGCGAAGACAGATTTGAATATCTAAAAATTATTAAGTTACTATTGGCCGTTTGTTTAAATTGTTATAATTTTGATCGGTTCAACTACAAACAAAGGAAAAGAAATACAAACGATTCTAAAGAGGCTTCGAAGACGGATTTGAAATATTTAAAATATTGGTAAGTTAGCTATTGGTGGTCGTTTTTAAAATGTTATAATTTTGATCAGTTCCACTACAAACGAAAGAAAAGAACTACAAACAACTAGAAATGATTCTAAAGAGGCCTGAAGACAGATTTGAGATATCTAAAAATTGGTAAAGTTAATATTGGCCGTTTGTTTAAAATGTTATAATTTTGATCGGTTCAACTACAAACAAACAAAAGAATACAAACAAATAAAGATTCTAAAGAGGTTGAAGACGTTTGAATATTAAAAATTGGGAGTTATATTGATCGTTTTTTAAAATGTTATAATTTTGATCGTTACTACAAACAAAGAAAAAACTACAAAACTGAAAGATTTAAAGAGGCTGAAGACAGATTTAAATATTAAAATTTGTTAAAGTTATATTGGCCGTTTGTTTAAAATGTTATAATTTATGATCGTCAACTACAAACAAACGAAAAGAATACAAAAATAAGTTCTAAAGAGGTTTTAAAGACGATTTGAATATTAAAATATTGAAGTTATATTGAAGTGTCGTTTTAAAATGTTATAATTTTGATCGTTCATACAAAGAAATAAAAAGACTATCAACACTGAAATGATTCTAAAGAGGCCTTGAAGACAGATTTGAATATCTAAAAATTTAAAGTTAATATTGGCGTTTGTTTAAAATTGTAAATTTTGACGGTTATCAAAGAAAAAAAATAAATAAAAGATTCTAAAGAGGCTGAAGACGTTTAATATTAAAAATTGGTAAAGTTATATGCGTTTGTTTAAATGTTATATTTTATCGTTCACTACAAACAACAAAAAATACAAAACAAGATTCTAAAGAGGCCTGGAAGACAGATTTAATATCTAAAATTTAAAGTTATATTGGCGTTTTTTAAATGTTATAATTTTGATCGGTTCACTACAAACAAGAAAAAATACAACGATTCTAAAGAGGCTGAAGACGATTTGAATATTAAAAATTGGAGTTATTGTGGCGTTTTAAATGTTATAATTTTATCGTTCACTACAAACAAGAAAAAACTACAAACAACTAGAAAGATTCTAAAGAGGCCTGAAGACAGATTTGAGATATCTAAAATTTAAGTTATATGCGTTTGTTTAAATGTTATAATTTTGATCGGTTCACACAAACAAGAAAAAATAAACGATTCTAAAGAGGCTCGAAGAGTTTGAATATTAAAATTGGAAGTTATATGCGTTTTTAAATGTTATAATTTGATCGTTCACTACAAACGAAAGAAAAAACTACAAACAACTAAAAGATTCTAAAGAGGCTGGAAGACAGATTTAATATTAAAATTGTAAAGTTATATTGGCCGTTTGTTTAAATGTTATAATTTGATCGGTTCAACAACAAACAAAAAAAAAATAAAGATTCTAAAGAGGTGAAGACGTTTGAATATTAAAAATTGTAGTTAGCTATGTGCGTTTTAAATTAATTTTGATCGTTCACTACAAACAAAGAAAAAAAAAATAAAAGATTCTAAAGAGGCTGAAGACAGATTTAATATTAAAATTGTAAGTTATATGGCGTTTTTAAATGTTATAATTTTGATCGTTCACTACAAACAAAGAAAGAATACAAAACAAGATTCTAAAGAGGCTGAAGACGATTTGAATATTAAAAATTGAAGTTATATGTGGCGTTTTAAATGTTATAATTTTGATCGTTCACTACAAACAAAGAAAAGAATACAAAACAAGATTCTAAAGAGGCTGAAGACGATTTGAATATTAAAATTGTAAGTTATATGGCGTTTTTAAATGTTATAATTTTGATCGTTCACTACAAACAAAAAAAAATACAAACAAAAGATTCTAAAGAGGCTGAAGACGTTTGAATATTAAAATTGAAGTTAATGCGTTTTTAAATGTTATAATTTGATCGTTCACTACAAACAAAGAAAAAATACAAAACAAGATTCTAAAGAGGCTCGAAGACGATTTAATATTAAAATTGTAGTTACTATGGCGTTTTTAAATGTTATAATTTGATCGTTCACTACAAACAAAGAAAAAAAAACGATTCTAAAGAGGCTCGAAGACGATTTAATATTAAAATTGTAAGTTACTATGTGGCGTTTTAATGTTATAATTTGATCGTTCACTACAAACAAAGAAAAGAATACAAAACAAGATTCTAAAGAGGCTGAAGACGATTTAATATTAAAATTGTAAAGTTATATGGCGTTTTTAAATGTTATATTTGATCGTTCACTACAAACAAAGAAAAGAATAAAAACAAGATTCTAAAGAGGCTGAAGACGATTTGAATATTAAAAATTGTAGTTATATGGCGTTTTTAAATGTTATAATTTTGATCGTTCACTACAAACAAAGAAAAGAATACAAAACAAGATTCTAAAGAGGCTGAAGACGATTTGAATATTAAAATTGTAGTTATATGTGGCGTTTTAAATGTTATAATTTGATCGTTCACTACAAACAAAGAAAAGAATACAAAACAAGATTCTAAAGAGGCTAGCGTTAATATTAAAAATTTAAGTTACTATGGCGTTTTTAATGTTATAATTTTGATCGTTCACTACAAACAAAGAAAAAATACAACGATTCTAAAGAGGCTTGAAGACGATTTGAATATTAAAATTGGTAGTTATATGTGGCGTTTTAAATGTTATAATTTGATCGTTCACTACAAACAAAAAAAAACTACAAACAATAAAGATTCTAAAGAGGCTGGAAGACGTTTAATATCTAAAATTGAAGTAATTGCGTTTGTTTAAATGTTATAATTTGATCGTTACTACAAACAAACGAAAAATACAAAACAAGATTTAAAGAGGCTCAGCGATTTAATATTAAAATTAGTTGGCTTTTTAAATTTTAATTTGATGTACTACAAACAAAGAAAAATACAACTCTAAAAGTTAGCGATTTGAATTTAAAAATGAGTTTATGTGGCGTTTCTAAAATTTTAATTTGTCTCATACAAAAAGAAAGAACTACAAACAACTGAATGTCTAAAAGCTGACAATTAGAAATGTAATATGCTTTTAAATTATTTTGTAAAAACAAAAAAAAATTAAGCTGCGAAGACGGATTTGAGATATCTAAAAATATTGAAAGTTAGCTATTGCCGTTTGTTTAAAATGTTATAATTTTATCGGTTCAACTACAAACAAACGAAAAAACTACAAACAAAGAAACGATTCTAAAGAGGCTTCGAAGACGATTTAAAATATTAAAAATTGTAAAGTTATCTATGTGGCCGTTTGTTTAAATTGTTATAATTTTGATCGTTCAACTACAAACAAACGAAAAGAAATACAAAACAAGATTCTAAAGAGGCCTTGAAGACAGATTTGAAATATTAAAAATTGGTAAAGTTATATTGTGGCCGTTTTTTAAAATGTTATAATTTTGATCGTTCCACTACAAACGAAAAAAAAAACTACAAACAATAAAAGATTCTAAAGAGGCCTGCGAAGACGATTTGAGATATCTAAAAATTTAAAGTTAGCTATTGGCCGTTTGTTTAAATTGTTATAATTTTGATCGGTTCAACTACAAACAAAGAAAAAAAGAAATAAAACGATTCTAAAGAGGCTTCGAAGACGATTTGAAATATTTAAAAATTGGTAAAGTTATATTGGCCGTTTGTTTAAAATGTTATAATTTTTGATCGGTTCGACTACAAACAAACGAAAAGAACTACAAACAACTAAAATGATTCTAAAGAGGCCTGCGAATAAATATTTGAGATCTCTAAAAAATTATTAAAGTTAGCTATTGGCCGTTTGTTTAAATTGTTATAATTTTTGATCGGTTCAACTACAAACAAAGGAAAAGAAATACAAACGATTCTAAAGAGGCTTACGAAGACGGATTTGAAATATTTAAAATATTGGTGAAGTTAGTATTGTGGTCGTTTTTTAAAATGTTATAATTTTGATCAGTTCCACTACAAACGAAACGAAAAGAACTACAAACAACTAGAAATGATTCTAAAGAGGCCTGCGAAGACAGATTTGAGATATCTAAAAATTATTAAAGTTAGCTATTGGCCGTTTGTTTAAATTGTTATAATTTTGATCGGTTCAACTACAAACAAAGGAAAAGAAATACAAACGATTCTAAAGAGGCTTACGAAGACGGATTTGAAATATTTAAAATATTGGCAAAGTTATATTGTGGTCGTTTACTTAAAATGTTATAATTTTGATCAGTTCCACTACAAACGAAACGAAAAGAACTACAAACAACTAGAAATGATTCTAAAGAGGCCTGTGAAGACAGATTTGAGATATCTAAGAAATTGGTAAAGTTAATATTGGCCGTTTGTTTAAAATGTTATAATTTTGATCGGTTCGACTACAAACGAAACTAAAACAACTACAAACAAATACAAAGATTCTAAAGAGGCTGCGAAGACGGTTTGAGATATCTAAAAAATTGGCAAAGTTAGCTATTGCGTTTGTTTAAAATGTTATAATTTTGATCGTTCACTACAAACAAAGAAAAAAAAAAATAAAACGATTCTAAAGAGGCCTCGAAGACGATTTAAAATATTAAAAATTGTTAAAGTTACTATTGGCCGTTTTTTAAATTGTTATAATTTTTGATCGGTTCAACTACAAACAAACGAAACAAATAAAACGATTCTAAAGAGGCTTCGAAGACGGATTTGAAATATTTAAAAATTGGTAAAGTTACTATTGGGGTGTTTTAAAATGTTATAATTTTGATCGTTCCACTACAAACAAAAGAAAAGAATACAAAAACAAGATTCTAAAGAGGCCTGTGAAGACAGATTTGAATATTAAAAATTGGTAAAGTTAATATTGGCCGTTTTTTAAAATGTTATAATTTTGATCGGTTCACTACAAACGAAAGAAAAGAACTACAAACAACTAGAAATGATTCTAAAGAGGCCTGGAAGACAGATTTGAGATATCTAAAAATTTTAAGGTTATATTGGCCGTTTGTTTAAATTGTTATAATTTTGATCGGTTCAACTACAAACAAAGGAAAAGAAATACAAACGATTCTAAAGAGGCTTCGAAGACGGATTTGAAATATTTAAAAATTGTAAGTTAGCTATTGTGGCGTTTTTAAAATGTTATAATTTTTGATCGTTCCACTACAAACAAAGAAAAGAATACAAAAACAAACGATTCTAAAGAGGCCTCGAAGACGATTTAAAATATTAAAAATTGTTAAAGTTACTATTGGCCGTTTTTTAAATTGTTATAATTTTGATCGGTTCAACTACAAACAAACGAAAAGAAATAAAACGATTCTAAAGAGGCTTCGAAGACGGATTTAAATATTTAAAAATTGGTAAGTTACTATTGTGGCGTTTTTAAAATGTTATAATTTTTGATCGTTCCACTACAAACAAAAGAAAAAATACAAAAACAAGATTCTAAAGAGGCCTTGAAGACGATTTGAATATTAAAAATTGGTAAAGTTAATATTGGCCGTTTTTTAAAATGTTATAATTTTTGATCGGTTCACTACAAACAAGAAAAGAACTACAAACAACTAGAAATGATTCTAAAGAGGCCTGGAAGACAGATTTGAGATATCTAAAAATTTTAAAGTTATATTGGCCGTTTGTTTAAATTGTTATAATTTTGATCGGTTCAACTACAAACAAAGAAAAGAAATACAAACGATTCTAAAGAGGCTTCGAAGACGGATTTGAAATATTTAAAATATTGAAGTTAGCTATTGTGGCGTTTTTAAAATGTTATAATTTTTGATCGTTCCACTACAAACAAAAGAAAAGAATACAAAAACAAGATTCTAAAGAGGCCTTGAAGACGATTTGAGATATTAAAAATTGGTAAAGTTAATATTGGCCGTTTTTTAAAATGTTATAATTTTGATCGGTTCACTACAAACAAACAAAAAACTACAAACAATAGAAAGATTCTAAAGAGGTCCTGCGAAGACAGATTTGAGATATCTAAAAATTGTAAAGTTAGCTATTGATCGTTTGTTTAAATGTTATAATTTTGATCGGTTCAACTACAAACGAAACGAAAAGAAATACAAAACGATTCTAAAGAGGCCTGCGAAGACGGATTTGAGATATCTAAAAATTGTTAAAGTTAGTCTATTGTGGTCGTTTATTAAAATTGTTATAATTTTTTATCAGTTCAACTACAAACAAACGAAAAGAATACAAAAACAAGATTCTAAAGAGGCCTTACGAAGACAGATTTGAGATATTTAAGAATATTGGTGAAGTTAGCTATGTGGCCGTTTTTTAAAATGTTATAATTTTGATCGTTCACTACAAACGAAAAAAAAGCAACTACAAACAACTAAAATGCGATTCTAAAGAGGCCTGCGAAGACGGGTTTGAGATATCTAAAAATTGGTAAAGTTAGCTATTGATCGTTTGTTTAAAATGTTATAATTTTGATCGGTTCGACTACAAACGAAACGAAATAATAAAAAATAAAACGATTCTAAAGAGGCCTCGAAGACGATTTAAAATATTAAAAATTGGTAAAGTTATATTGGCCGTTTGTTTAAAATGTTATAATTTTGATCGGTTCAACTACAAACAAACGAAAAGAAATACAAAAACAAAGATTCTAAAGAGGCCTCGAAGACGATTTGAAATATTAAAAATTGTAAAGTTAGCTATTGTGGCCGTTTTTAAAATGTTATAATTTTTGATCGTTCAACTACAAACAAAAGAAAAGAAATACAAAAACAAGATTCTAAAGAGGCCTTGAAGACAGATTTGAAATATTAAAAATTGGTAAAGTTATATTGTGGCCGTTTTTTAAAATGTTATAATTTTTGATCGTTCCACTACAAACGAAACGAAAAGAACTACAAACAACTAGAAATGATTCTAAAGAGGCCTGCGAAGACAGATTTGAGATATCTAAAAAATTATTAAAGTTAGCTATTTTCCGTTTGTTTAAATTGTTATAATTTTTGATCGGTTCAACTACAAACAAAGGAAAAGAAATACAAACGATTCTAAAGAGGCTTACGAAGACGGATTTGAAATATTTAAAATATTGGAAGTTAGCTATTGGTGGTCGTTTACTTAAAATGTTATAATTTTTGATCAGTTCCACTACAAACGAAAAGAAAAGAACTACAAACAACTAGAAATGATTCTAAAGAGGCCTGTGAAGACAGATTTGAGATATCTAAGAAATTGGTAAAGTTAATATTGGCCGTTTGTTTAAAATGTTATAATTTTTGATCGGTTCGACTACAAACGAAACAAAAAACTACAAACAAATAAAAGATTCTAAAGAGGCCTGCGAAGACAGATTTGAGATATCTAAAAAATTGATAAGGTTAGCTATTGGCCGTTTGTTTAAAATGTTATAATTTTGATCGTTCAACTACAAACAAAGAAAAAAAAAAATAAAACGATTCTAAAGAGGCCTCGAAGACGATTTAAAATATTAAAAATTGGTAAGTTACTATGTGGCCGTTTTTAAAATGTTATAATTTTTGATCGTTCAACTACAAACAAACAAAGAAACAAAAATAAAACGATTCTAAAGAGGCCTCGAAGACGATTTAAAATATTAAAAATTGGTAAAGTTACTATTGTGGCCGTTTTTTAAAATGTTATAATTTTGATCGTTCAACTACAAACAAAAGAAAAGAAATACAAAAACAAGATTCTAAAGAGGCCTTCGAAGACGATTTGAAATATTAAAAATTGGTAAAGTTATATTGTGGCCGTTTTTAAAATGTTATAATTTTGATCGTTCCACTACAAACGAAACGAAAAGAACTACAAACAACTAGAAATGATTCTAAAGAGGCCTGCGAAGACAGATTTGAGATATCTAAAAATTTAAAGTTACTATTGGCCGTTTGTTTAAAATGTTATAATTTTGATCGGTTCAACTACAAACAAAGAAAAGAAATACAAAAACAAGATTCTAAAGAGGCCTCGAAGACGATTTGAAATATTAAAATTATTGTAAGGTTAGCTATTGTGGCCGTTTTTAAATTGTTATAATTTTGATCGTTCAACTACAAACAAAGAAAAGAACTACAAACAACTAGAAACGATTCTAAAGAGGCCTGCGAAGACAGATTTGAAATATCTAAAAATTGGTAAAGTTACTATTGTGGCCGTTTTTAAATTGTTATAATTTTTGATCGTTCAACTACAAACAAACGAAAAGATAAAAACTAAAACGATTCTAAAGAGGCCTCGAAGACGATTTAAATATTAAAAATTGGTAAGTTACTATTGTGGCGTTTGTTTAAATTGTTATAATTTTGATCGGTTCAACTACAAACAAAAGAAAAAAATACAAAAACAAGATTCTAAAGAGGCCTTGAAGACGATTTGAAATATTAAAAATTGGTAAAGTTATATTGTGGCCGTTTTTAAAATGTTATAATTTTTGATCAGTTCCACTACAAACGAAAAGAAAAGAACTACAAACAACTAGAAATGATTCTAAAGAGGCCTGTGAAGACAGATTTGAGATATCTAAGAAATTGGTAAAGTTAATATTGGCCGTTTGTTTAAAATGTTATAATTTTTGATCGGTTCGACTACAAACGAAACGAAAAGAACTACAAACAACTAGAAATGATTCTAAAGAGGCCTGCGAAGACAGATTTGAGATATCTAAAAAATTATTAAAGTTAGCTATTGGCCGTTTGTTTAAATTGTTATAATTTTTGATCGGTTCAACTACAAACAAAGGAAAAGAAATACAAACGATTCTAAAGAGGCTTACGAAGACGGATTTGAGATATTTAAAATATTGGTGAAGTTAGTTATTGGTGGTCGTTTACTTAAAATGTTATAATTTTTGATCAGTTCCACTACAAACAAAACGAAAAGAACTACAAACAACTAGAAATGATTCTAAACAGGCCTGCGAAGACAGATTTGAGATATCTAAAAAATTGGTAAATTGGCCGTTTGTTTAAAGTGTTATAATTTTTGATCGGTTCAACTACAAACGAAACGAAAAGAAATACAAACGATTTTAAAGAGGCCTGCAAAGACGGATTTGAGATATCTCAAAGTCGGGTGCGGATAATTTTTTAAATATTTGTAACTATTAATGGATGGAACTACAAACAATATTATTGTTACTACAAATAACTACAAACAAAATACTAACATTTTCTGCTATGAAAAGTTAATTTTTCAAAAGTCGGGTGCCAGGTTTACATAAGTGATGTTTATACCGTTGCTTTAATGCGTTTGTCTCTGCATCGTACTCTGCATTCCTCCTTTTTAAATCTACTTTTTCCAATTTCTGTTTTCTTTTCTTAATTAATACTATATAAACAGTCGATACAGGTTCTATTTCTTTTACTGCGTACGGTAACAGTTTGTTGCATGTACTGGTGCTTTTTCTTAAAACCTGGACCAAAGCATTACTTGTAGCGATCAGTCCTCGATCGTTGATATTTACATGTTCTGGAATTGTCAGGAAGGGCGTTCCTGGCTTTGCAAGAAACTTGTATTCGGCTTTAATATGACACATCTGAGTAATTAGTACGCCATCTTTGTTCGATCCATCTTCCACAACCTATGTAATTAATCAGAAACAGTAATACAAAGAAATTGAGTGGATTACAATTAATAATTGAGGAACCTATTAATATGTCCGAGTTATTGCAAAGAAGAATGGGCATACAGATCTATATTTTTTAAAGAGACTTTACACAACCCAGTTTACTAAGGTGTGCGAAGTAAGGCAAGATCTTACAGAACAAGCATAAATGTTAATACCTCTTAACGGTATGGATTTGATTTGCCTGTCTACAGACGAGCTTTTTGCAACATCTACAACTAATACTTTTACAACATACAATAGTCATTCAATTTCGAAAATAGAGGATCTAATGTTTTTTCGAATGTCTGGAAGAACATGGAGAATGCATCATTTACACAGAAAGAGGTAGAACAAGTGGACGAATTTCTAATGCAGGAAGTAAGAGGGTGTGAGTTATACATAAACGATGACCTCTTGAAAGGTAGTTGAAACATGGTAGATGAAATCATAGCAATGTCTATATATTATCCATATGAGAAAACTCCCAACCCCCAGTTCTACGTCACAAGAAAGCGGGTTTATTATTTCACGAAAAAGAGAAAGTGATAAACCTAACTTAAAACCAACATAATTAGACGATTAATATGTTAATATGTTAATATGTTATATCAAATTCTGATATCCAACCACATTTGTACATGTTAAATGTTAGTAGCAGCTAAATTATTTAGTCTATCACCGCTCAACGTCTTACGTACAGTTTGTTATGTGTAATATATGCGTTAAATTATTAAATTTTGTTTTTTCCAGAAAGAGCGAGGACCCCGTAGCAATCTATGGGTGCGTCGGATAATTGCAGTGGGACAGGAATAGGTTCCTAGGTAAAAAATTATGAAAATAGTAAAAATAAAGATATAAAGATAAAGATAAAAATTATAAATAAAGTAGCTGAAATAGAGAAAACTACGTTACGCTATCACTATCTCTTAAAGGCTTTTTTATGTCGTAATTGACGTTGCAAAACCGTCTGTCACAGCAATCCCTTTTGATATTATTTCTAGACGGAAGACGGTTATTTGGCCTAATTCTCTTTTGTACTGGCATTCTAAACTTTGTCAAGTTAAACGTTACCTTCCTCTGGAATATCTTAAAAACTTTTATTAGTTCTGTTATATTTAAAGAAATTTTTCAAAATACCGTGCCTCTTCCAAATAAGATTCAATCAATGGGTTAGCTGGATATCCTTTACAAATGTGTCTAAATATACCTAGTTTCTAAATAAACTCAAATAATAATTCAACCTGAACCTAAACTATATAAACATAAAATAATTTAAAGTAAAATACATAAAATATTTTCTTTAAAAGAACCTAAATTTCCTAATCGATATTTGCTTAAATGTAGAAGTTTATATTATGTTATATGCAAAGTGACGCTTTTGTTTACTTCGTGTTATGACAGGACACTTACGTAAATGTTCGAGTTGGTCTCTGTAAATATTTCTTTTTTTTTTCATTTGAACACCTGCCTAAACCTGTAACCTAGAACACTATCACAGGCTGTTATTCCCCCAATAACTTAAATGTAACACTATACTTGTATGGTAGTTGATACCTTACATTTCTTACATCTAACCTAAATCTAGACTATGCTACTCTCCACCTCAACCCATCCCTTGATTAGTTTGAATACATTAATATAATATTTGTTGTAAGTTGGCTTAATTTCTAATCACCAAATGTGTTATGTTATGTTGTGTGGAATTTAGGTTAATAGGTGTCGTGTTGTGTTGTATTGATGTGTTGTGTTGATGTGTTGTGTTTGTGTTTGTGTCATGAGAAGCGGACCATCGGCAGGCGGAAATCCGCTCTTCTTATGGTTTCTTTTATGTGACTCGCCCCACGCAGCCATCGGCAGCCGGAAACTCCGAAAGGCGAGCCCCATAAGGTAGGTGTTTGTGTTGTGAGTTGTTTGTTTGTTAATTTGTTTGTTTGTTCGTTTGTTGTTTATTTGTTGTTTATTTGGGTATTGTGTTGTGTAGTATTGATGTGTTGTGTTTGTGTCATGAGAAGCGGACCATCGGCAGCCGGAAATTCGCTCTTCTCATGGTTTCCTTGACTTGACTCGCCCCACGAAACCATCGGCAGCCGAAAATTGTTGTTGTTGTTGTTGTGAATTGTTTGTGTAATTTGTTTGTTTGTTTGTTGTTTGTTTTGTTGTGTATTTGGTGTTGTGTTGTATTGATGTGTTGTGTTTGTATCAAAAAGAGCGGACCATTGGCAGCCGGAAATCCGCTCTTCTCATGTCAATTTCCCTTCCAACCACTACCACTTAATAAAATTCTTCCTCTCATCCCGAACAGCCACCCTAACGTCCAATTTCCAATTGGTTAATAAACCTCTCACTCAAGGATGTGCACAATGTTCCCGTTTATCACCTACCCTATGGAACCTTGCAATCAGTCTTCTCTTAGACCTTAATATCCTAAACACCTCCACTTTCGCTTACGCCGATGACGTAGCTTTCCTTATCCACGGCAACTCCTGTGCCTCTTTAGAAACCACCGCTGCCGTCCTAATTAATTCAATTGACTTCTGGTTCTCTTTAAACAGACAACCACTCTCCCCATCTAAAACAAAAATTCTCCTGCTTAAAGGCTACTTCAGCCCAAACTGAAATCCTAAGATTCGCATCCTTAACACACCAATTCCCCTCTTAACAACAGCTCCCTACATTAGACTCCACATTAACACACGCCTAAAAATGAACTGCTATCTTTCCAAACTCGGAATCAAAACACAAATCACACTCCATGACCTACTTCAGGCACTCCCAAAGCCAGTCCATCTCACCAATCCAACACGAAGACTAATCATTAACCACATTATAATCCCGATCATCAGATACGCAGTAGATTCTTTGCCCCCTGCTTACACCCCCCTCCTCCAGATGTTTAGGTTGGTGGACTTTTCCTTTTGCATCCCTGTCATTATTACGTTTAAGTATATTCCAACGCATTGTAGCGGAATTTTATATTCTTTATTAGCAAGTGTAGCTATTATGTTCATGACTTTCGTGGCATTGTTGCATTTCTGTTTTATGTGCTCTTTATATGTCCCTTTTTCGTCCAGGGTTACTCCTATGGATTCTATTGTCTTAGTACGTCTGACCGTTTTATTGTTTCCTTTGAACCATGGACCAATTTTATTGTTCCCTTTAATATTGTAAATGCTGTTTTGTCGTTTGATATTTGTAGTTTACTATGTTTGCACCATGTGTTGAAGTCTTCCATGATTTTTGCTGCGGGTGAATTAAGCTGGTTTACAGAGTCTCCTTCTATTGTAATTGTTATGTCCTCAGCATATGCTGTGACCATCTTTGCTTCTGGTTGTTCTTGTAATTTGTGAAGTATTTTTTCGACAGTGATGTCCCATAATAAGGGGCCACAAACTGACCCTTGTGGACACCCCTTTATAATTCTGATTTTGACTATTTCATTTTTACTTTGGGTATATACGAAGCTGTCCTGGCAGCAGTTGCATATGGTTTTGTATTTTGATTTAGGGCATTTGATCTCCTGCAAACGTCTAAGTAATGTTGGCCACCACATGTTGTTGAATGCTTCTTTTATGTCTATAAATATTCCTAGAACATATTTCTTATTAGTCCGTGCAGATTTCTTGACGTTATTGATGCCATCTTCAGTCGAGCATACTTTTCGGAAGCCGAACTGGTAATGGTTTTCTTCTCCCGTTTTTCTCGATGCTCCTTTAACCTTTTATATATTAGTCGTTGTTGTACTCCTTAGTCAAACTGTTTAGTAAACAGATTGGTCTGTAACTGTCCGCTTTCGTTGGATCCTTGTCCTTTCTTTTATATATAATTGCGACGCAAGTCATTTTCCAATTGTTAGGTACTCTGCCTTGTCTTAGGCAATTCTTTTTATACTATATCTAACTAACGCTTTGTGAATAAAATACTTGTTGAGGTTTTCAACTTTTCTTTCTGTATAACCCACCCGACTCTACGACACTTTCAGCTAGCCCGTAATCCATTCCTGTAGATTTCTATTCTACCCACCGTTTTGTTGCGGTATTCGGTGTGAGTGATTTTCTTTACTTAGTTGCTTTCTTTCTTGTCTGCACGGAATACCGTAACACATTTTTATCACAAAATTACATAAAAATAAAGAGCCATCCCGTTAAAACGTTACCGGGGAACACTAGGTCCGCATTTATTATGCGAAATATCCTAAATAATATTAATACAGTAATCCCCTAAATTAGTTATTAACTAAAATAATTTGTGGGGCGCTTTTAAACGCGTAACAAGTTAAACGTGTTCAACTCTATTTTGATATGAGAGAAAAATCTAATTGTATCTGATTTCACTTGAAGAAACAAATGCTGGTACACAACAAATTTACCTCCTCTAAGTTTAATTTCTTGTACACCATGTTTTCTCTTAACACTTTCAAATCTACATTTTCTAGCAAAAATAGTTTGTCGTCACTCGATAGGCATCCTTATTAGTGTGTACATAAACATAAACACCCAAAACGATTTGCAAGCGTTTGCAAGCGCTTTGAGTAAGCAGCAACTTACAAGCCGCTTGATACCAGTTTTCTACGCGAACGCACCCTTAGCAAAAGTCGACTTTTAAATACAAAATCAGCACGTTGTTTTGTCAAACAACAAAATACAAAGACAAGAACCTCACAAGTCCATTGAATTGTAAAAGTATGATGTTTGAGCAACCCGATAACTATAACAACTGTTAAGTTGCAACTTTGATTTTAGTTTTCCGGTTTTAAGATGTCATTTAAAGACGCCGACTTTCTGTTCTAGCAATGTCGCATTATTTGGCATACAAGTTAAACTTCACTTGCGCGTGAAACATAACTGCAGCATTTTATTCTTTTTGTACTTCAGGAACATAAAATTCTAGAAAGATATGATGGTGATCATATCAGTATGCGGAAAGCGTAATAGAATTAGTAAAGGAATATTTAAGAAAGCTAAATATAAGTCCGGGTATTATCATGAAAATGTGTCTGCATTCCTAAACGTTAAATTAGTACAAATTTAGGTTAAGTCCTTTAAGAGCATTAAGTGAATGTGCTATAACTTTTAAAACCGCCATAACTTATACTTCGTATTAATGTGAATTACTTCTATGTTATTCATTGTAATATACTTTCTAAGGGTAAGGAAACAATTGTTTAGCTATAGGGAAGAGTAGTCGAATATCGACGACTTAAGCAAAAAAATGTGTAGTTCCGTTCCAGTTGTAGTTAGAAACTTACGTTTTTTAAGAGATAACTAAAAAAGTATTATGCTTAATACAACCACCAACAATTATTATATAGTTATAATTCCTTTTTTGTAAAATGAGAAAAATGGAATCCGTATTTTTGGTGGGTAATATCGACCTGTCAAATAAAATCGATCATTAAATCGGGTAATAACCGCCAAATAATTTTAATAACTTTTTACAAACTTAAACAAACGGATGTAAAAAAATAAAAAATATTAGTTAGCATTGAGAACCGATATAAGAGTCTGCTTTCTCGATGTCTGTGCAGTCAGCATGAGCCCAAGAACCACATAGCCGACATCTCCACCACAGCTCATTTTTAACCCCAAACGTTGCCATATGGAGCATGTCATCTTTCTCGTTTCTCGTAGGGGCAGCACATCTTTTTAACGTTTTTAACTTCTCCTGTTTCATCCTCTTCTTTTCTTCATTTTTTTCTAATTCTTCCTTCGCCAGAGTCGAAGTAAAAATTTGTGAATGTTGAATTTGTCTTGATTGATATCTAGTTTTTGATCTTGGTAACGGCAAAAGATTGCAAAGAATTTGCTTGACAATTTTGGTTCAAGAATCTTATCGTTGTCGTCAGTCAGTTTGTCATCGACATGCTCCTCGAGCTCTAAATCTGTGTAGGTAGAAGTAGAAGATATGCGACGTCGTTTACTCGTAGAAGTAGATGGTCCAGGCTTAGACGATGATGTTTGCTCATATCTGGATGTTCCAGCTATAGGAGATCTTCGATTCAAACCTTCACTATTCAAGCTATCTGGGGTTGAACTGTCACTAGGTACTGCATTCTGTGAAGAAATTAGAATATCAACATCGGGTAAAGCGGTGATAAATTCTTCGTCAAGAAATTGGAACCTATTTATAGGATGCATTTCAGTAACCTCAAACCACGGACTCCTTTTTCTATAATTGCTACCCTGTGTTGGCATTTTTAAATAACTCCACAATATCAGTTTGCAAAAATTTTTCATGCTGTTTTGATTTAATATATCTCTCACACTCTTCATTATAATGATCTTTAGTGGACCAAAAAACCAGACGTCAAGAGGTTCAATACGGTGTGATGTAAGGGGTGGGAGTGATCACTTTAATATCGTTCTCCATGCAAAAATTATATGTGACCAAGCTGGAATGGGTGGAATGGTTATTCATGATTAATAGAACAGGATAAATTGCAATAGCTCTTGTAAACGTTGTAAAATGTCGTATCCACTCGGTAAAAATATCTTCAGCTATTCACCCCGATTTAGAACATTTGTACATAACACCAGTAGGTCCATTCCTTCCCAACGCTTCTTTCATCCATTTTCTTTTGAAAATGAAGTGGTGGGACAAAACTACCGGCAGCGCTCATACAAACAACAACAGTCACTAACTGCCCTCTTTCACCGCTTGTAAGGACATCTATCTGTTTTTGACCTTTCTTAGCTACAATACGATTTGGAACATGAATATTACTAATACCAGTCCCATCGATATTATAGATACGATGAGCTTCGAATTTATGTTCATTACAGAGTTTTTCTACATTATCAAAAATAATGCTACTTCTTGTTTATTAAAAGCTAAAACTCTATTCAAACTTGTAGCTTCTGGTTTTCGGAGGCTTAAGGTTGTATTACGACGCAGAAATGAATACAGCCAATCTTCACCGCCTATTTTCTTTTCTTTATTGAAGTTATGCTTCAATCGATTTGCTGCTGCAAATAGATATGCAAGCTGTCTAGTTTTAATTGCTGTGAATCCATAAAGTACGTTTGCCATGTTAATAATATGGTTTGCAAGTTAAGCTTCTTGCTCATTACTGACACAGATATTCTTCCCAACTTGAATTTTTGTGGACGAAGGTGACAGCTTAAACGATCCCGTAAGGTTCCATATGGAACATCAAACATTCTTGCTGTTTTTCTTATTGGAACATCCTTCTCTTTTACTGCTGTAAGGGCGCGCCCCATGTTGTTCTCAGACCACGAAGAACGGATGCTCTTTCGCGTATACCTTTTCTGGGGCATCTGAAAATAATAAACACCATTAGTACGATATCGACCATAGTGGGATAATACCGATTATTTGTGATCGATATTAGACAACAGTCCGTTAAAAAATATGTAAACAAACAAAAAACTAGGTTAGACATCAGCGTTAAATTTTACTATAAAATTATTCCAGTTTTATGTCTTGTTTAGTTTACATCACAAAAACAAAGTCAAAATCAAAGGAAAATATTGACTTATCATAACATAAACACGTAGAATATTATAAAAAAAGATAGAAAATCACGTAGCACTCACCCTCCAGGCTAACTCTAGACTAAATACAGCACCAATACAGTACCAAATACAGTACCACATCCAAGAAGTAAATTCATGTAATGTGTAGCAAGGTACCGGATCAAAACCAATGAACTTACTCAGCTCGATCACAAAATACAGGTTAATGCAATACAAATTATGTCTTGCCAGATACCTTGTCACTTTGCCTTTTAAATTGAAATGTGTGGTTATGGACCTCTTAACCTTTTCTAGTCCGTGAATACGGCACAACAAAATATAAATTTCAAATATAAGCAAGTTTATAAATCTCAATGACTCGCCTAAAATTCTTTTCTCAGGGAAACGCTTTACAAAATTAGTAATAAGCCGCCTCCCGGAGAATCTTCTCCAACTTCCAAACAAATCTATCTCTTTTCTTATTTCTGCCGCTCTACCTCCTACTGGTTGAACCAGGCTTTCTGGATACAAGAACAACACTTTATCTTCAATCCAAATTCTATTTATTACATGTTACAACTTCGGTGCTAACTTTTCAGCGCATACAACCACAATAACTTTTGATGCACAACGACTTAACTATTAAACTCGAAACTAGGTTACCTTAACTTGCCTATGCAGGCTTACAATCACTTATAGCTCACATCACAAAAACAAAGTCAAAATCAAAAGAAAATATTGACTTACCATAACATAAACACGTAGAATATTATAAAAAAAAGATCGGAAATCACGCAGCACTCACTCTACGGGATAACTCTAGACTAAATACAGCACCAATACAGTACCAAATACAGTATCACACCCAAGAAGTAAATTTATGTAATGTGTAGCAAGGTACCGGATCAAAACCAATAAACTTACTCAGCTCGATCACAAAATACAGGTTAATGCAATACAAATTACGTCTTGACAGATACCCTGTCACTTTGCCTTTTAAATTGAAATGTGTGGTTATGGACCTCTTAACTTTTTCTAGTCCGTATGGCACAACAAAATATAAATTTCAAATACAAGCAAGTTTATAAATCTCAATGACTCGCCTAAAATCCTTTTCTCAAGGAAACGCTTTACAAAATTAGTTACACCTAAGCCGCCTCCCGGAGAATCTTCTCCAACTTCCAAACAAATCTATCTCTTTTCTTATTTCTGCCGCTCTACCTCCTACTGGTTGAACCAGGCTTCCTGGATACAAGAACAACACTTTATTTTCAATCCAAATTCTATTTATTACATGTTACAACTTCGGTGCTAACTTTTCAGCGCATACAACCACAATAACTTTTGATGCACAACGACTTAACTATTAAACTCGAAACTAGGTTACCTTAACTTGACTATGCAGGCTTACAATCACTTATATATTTCAACTACTTTCGATTACTTTATCTTGAGTATACTTTTCAATCACTAATAATAATTTTGACCCCGGACCGAAATATACGACTTGTTTCTACAAAATTCGTATTCATAAAAAAGTTATTTACAATTTCATACATAACTACAACTTTTATCTAGACAACCCTTTTCCTTCTATTTCTTTTCTCATAAATAAATATTGTCCAATAGCTTCACAATCAATAACTTAGTATCTGTGTAGTCTTTTGCCCTATGTAGTAATTCATACCATGTTACATTTTATAACAGAGTACAGTCGTCATTCCCCCAAACTTCTTTTATCTTACATACAATATAACCTTACCGAGTTTACCAAATACGTAAAATTACCAAATTAAACAACATAACAATAATAAAACAATCAACATAAAACAAATAATAATAAAATTCAACTCAATAACTAAAATAAATAAATAAAAGCGTTACGATGCCAAATCCTTTCTTTACAATCTTATATACAATTTAGCCGCTCCTAGCCAAAGATCGGTATACAACAAAATTTCTAATTTGGTTCCGAAATCAAACCTTGCTATACTTATGTATGTTTGTTGTTCCGCGTTCAGTTCGGTTCTAAATGTATCCACAAGTTTGAAACACCTCTCTTTTTGACTACATGCATATCTTACTCCTTGTATGCTATCCATTACAAAGCCACACTGATTTTAAGCAAAAATAATATTTTGAATGCATGTATACGAACGCTATCTGTCAAGGTTTGAAAATATTCTTTTTGATAAAAATCATAAATAAAAACATTTTTAAAATTACTATTCCTTTCAGCTCATTGATTCTGTTAACGTGGTAACGTGATAACGTGGTAGCCTTTCCCTCAACATCCCCATATGGGTATAAATTCATTACATTAAAACGCCCTCTAATATTACCCTGGTCATTTACTAACTCGAAAGTATTCTCGTCTCCAACTTATCGTATATGGACCTTCAAATGGGAAAAGTAATTTTACACAAACTTTTGTTTCGGGGTTCAAAACTTTTAACTGCCTAATTAACACCTTAGCTCCAATCTTAAAAATCGTTTGCTTCCATATTCTACGACACCTTTTCTCAATATACCGGCGTTGCCTTTTTTCAATCGTTTGCCTAACTCCCGTGATTAATTTGGTGATATCCTCAACTTCTTCTGCATCTCTCCAAAATCTACTTGGTTTAATCTCCCTCATCAATGTAACCGGACATACCCCTGTTACTGAACTCGGTACATTTTTTATGTACACCTCTATATGCGGTATGTACTTTACTCATTTTCATGGTGTTCCTGTGTCAAGATTCTTAAAAATTTAATTAACTCCTGCAAGTATCTTTCGCACGGATTCGCTTTCAGATGCCTGATGCTACAAAATGCTGTTCTAATTTGCCCCTGTTCAAATCTTCGTTAAACCTATGATTATGAAAATACGTTGCATTGTCTGCTAGTACAAGTTTCATTTTCCCAACACTTCTATCAAACTCATTTATCGATGCTAACGCATGCTTGGTATTACACCTCTTACCTAAATATAACCCAACAAATTTCGTAAACACATCCACCATCACTAACACATGCTGAAATCCATACTGCTCAGGCATTAATCCACTCAAATAATCCATCGCTACTACTTCTAACGGATCTGTCGTTTCCACACTCCTCGCTGTATTTTGGTTCGTTGTATTTTTCTTTTTCCTAAAATACACACCTCAGAAGCCCTAATCTCATTCTTAATTAAAGTCCTATCATTCTGCATATAAAAAGCTTCTCAAAGTATTAAAAATGCATTGCTACTACCAATATGTCCGTACAAAGCACGGATCTGCTTAACCAACTCTCTCGCCGTCTCCCTGTCTCCCACAAAAACTCTTCCCCACCTACGTGCTTTACTACAAACCCATCTTCCAATCTATGACCTCTCTGCTTATACAACCCGCCTACTTGTAAACTTTCCCTAATTTCAACAATTTCTTCTTCTTATATTTCCAAAAATCTCGATCTCGTCCACTCTCTTTCTTCTGTAAACTGCTGTACTCCTAGTAAATACCCTGGCGTATCTTTCTTCATATAACCTTTGTCCTTCTGGCTTAAAAATCTGCAGTCATATTTTCCTTCTCTGGCTTATGCTTAATTTCGAAACTATACTCTTGTAAATACAACGCCCACCTATACAAACGACTATTCGCAGACTCTTTTTTCTTTAGAAATGACACCGCGTTATTATTAAGAACTCATTCTCTAACAAATAAAACCTCATCTTTTTCACTGCGTATACAATGGCTAACATCTCTTTCTCCGCGACCAAGTATCTCGTTTCACACTCATTCATGACCCTCGATACGAAACAAATCGGTACCTCTTGTCCTTGCTGCACGTGTACCAGCTCTGCTTTTATAGCACTATTCGACGCGTCTGTCCTTAAAATAAACCTATCTGTGAACCCTTCAACTCTTGTAACGCTTCTTCTTTCTCTACGGTCTACTTCCACTTCTCGTTCTTTTTTAATAACCCAATCAAAGATACACACAGCTCCGAATATCAAATTACAAATCGTTTATAATAATTTAAAACGCCTAAAAATCCTCTTAACATTTTAACATTCTTGGGTTGCTTCAAATTCTTAATTTCCTCTAATTTCCACTAATCGATAATCCGGAATCACTAATCACAAATCCTAATAAGGCACTCTATTTTTAAAAAAACTTACACTTCTTCATATTTAACTTAAGACCACCTTCATCCAGCTTCTCCACTACCTTCTGTAAATGCTCTAAATGTTCCGTTTCATTCCTAGAAAAAACCATCTCCTCGTCGACAAAGTGTGTACAGAACTTTTCTAACGCATTTAACATCTTCTGCATCGCCCTAACCAACACTGCTGAGGACGAAGATAAGCCAAATGGTACTACCGTGAACGAATAGATTTCACTCTCAATACTGAAGCCCGTAAACTTCCGACTATCTTTATGCAACGGAATAAACCAAAACGAATTTTTCAGATTAAGCTTACTAAATACTCTCATCTCACTAAGTTTACTTAACAAAATATTTAACAATTGTAGTTGCTCACGCTGCGGTCTCGTAATTAATATTTAGCTTCCTGGCATTCAAACATATTCTTAATACCTTATCCGCCTTGGGTGCAATAATATCGGATTAATAAATTGAGTTATCGACGGTTTTATTATTTTGTCCTTAAGCATCTTCTCTATTTGAGCTTTTACTCTACCTCTTAACGCAAAAGGAATCGAATACACCATTGTGTAAAATCCACTCTCACCTATAATCTCTAATTTATGCGTGTACTTTGTCGCAACTCTCTGTGTAGGCTAGCTCAGAATATAAATAAGTGGAGGTACGTGTCTAACGAGTTTTGAGACGGAAAACCTAATGACGAAAAAAAAAGCGCAGATAAATCTAATGATTGTTATAAACAACTACAGGTGTTGGTTGTGAAATATTTTCGACTAATGTTGACTGTGCGAAAAGATATATTGGACAAATATTGAATTGGCAAATGTTCAAGTTCTGGGACAACTTGGTAGCCACGGGCAGCTTACCCCCTTCACAACCGTGCATGTACATTTTCAATGCTCCACCCGAAGGTACTACATTGGCCAGGAGGCGAATTTTTTGTTGCCTGGAAATTTAGAATTTTGCCGAACCCTTGTCGTTCCAGGCAAGGTAGGGATCTTTAACGTGCGTGACAACACCTCCATTTAACCTCTCATCCGAACGAGGGCGTAATTTTTGTGAAAAATGCTCACCTGCCATTTTTCAAGCAGTCGGCCGTGTCGGGATTCGAATTCAGGACCTTGGGATCCGTAGTCTTACGCTTACTACATTGATCCACAGCGACGTCACCACCCCCTCACCCCCCTTCACAACCACTAAATGTCGGGGAAATAGGGTATAAAATTGTAAAACAATAGGAGACCGAACTGCATTAACAAGAAAGAACAGCGCCTATAATCAAAGACAACAAACATAGAAACAAGAAGAAAATTGTTGAAAGCATTTGTGTGAAGCACAGCACGGTATGCCTATAAAATACGGGCAGTAGGAAAAGCAAATAGAAGAACGGTAGCAGCCTTTTGGAATGTAGTGCTTCAGATGTATGCGGATGATAGAATAGACAGACAAAGTTAATAACAAATAGGTTATAGAAATAGTAGGGGAATAAAGATATCTGTGGAAAAGAATAGGAGAAATAGAAGAGCAGAATATGTTCTTAATTATTTTTGGGTAATAGTATGGGATATATTACAAGCACAAATAGGAGCAGGAAGGTAGATGTAGACCTAGATCAGATAGTGATAGATGTAGACTGAGCAAATTTCAGGGAAATGTGTAGGTTAGTTCAGAATAAGAAACAATGAAGGTACGCGTCTAAGCAGTTCCAGGACTGAAGACTTAATGATGATGATGAATGAAGATTGTTTGAAAAATACCCACTTTAAAAATAACGTCAATTTCAGCCCCAAAAATATCGATCACGATAGTGCGATAACGCAATGCATTCACAGTAACTGTCAACCAGCAGCATCTTCAGAATAGTATGACAAATTTTGCCACTAGTTTAAATACCGCATCAAACTATTAATCATTGTGATTGGAGAGGTTGTTCAACTATTGCTCTTAAGTTTTCGGAGCCCCAGATACAACAGTTTTGCTTGTATATGTACCAATTCAGTTAAAATGAGCCTTCATCACTTGAAATAATTTTGTTTATAAAGTCATGATTTTGTTCGCGCATTTCCATAATCAATTCAGGAAATTTACAGCGTTGTAAGTGATCCGCTGCTTTCAATTCTTGTGTTTTGCAATCTATAAGCATATGCAAAATGCGGGGCAACTGGCTTATGATATCGCCAGTGCTTGCGGCCGTATCAAAATGGGCATACTTTAGTTTTCAGCCACACTCTAAGCTACAGCGGAACTATTTTCAGCTGATATAGCCGGAGGAGCACGAGTTGGAGTCTCACATGACTAAGATGTTTGAGACGTTCAAATTTATTGGTTAAATTCAGTGTAGCTGTGAGAGAAGGTGTTTAATGATGACCAAAAGCAGTATGAATTATACGAACCGCCTCCATATCTGGAAAAAGCAAAGTTTTTACTTGTCAAATGTCTTTGAAATGACTGTTGTATGTTGGCAGTTCAAAAATTGCGCGAAATTTAAAATGACACCTTTTGTTGGAAGATTCATTATTTGTGTATAATAAAACCTATATTGGAGCAAGCAATAGAGTATAGACAGAAGTACATTCGTAGGTGTCGAGAACGTTATAACAGTTTAAACAACAACTGCTTGAAAGTAAAGAATTTAGTCAAAATGACCCTTGCTATTCGTATGAGACATGAAATATTCAGATATGTAATCATTTTTCGCATTACTATGAAAGCATTTACGCTTTATTAAAACGTAAAATATTGAGCAATGTTCAAAAACTGGATGTAGAAAACAGTGATGGTTATTATATAAGAGTGATTATTCAATAGATGGAAGAGAAAGCTAAACTTAGCCAAACCCTCCTCTCCAGTAAAAGAGAATGAGCTTTTACTACTTTACGGCTCATAAATATCAATTTTGCCAAACCCTTTCTATTCCAAACCATGTAGAAATCTTTAACATGCCTGACAACACCCACACACGGGACCTGCATTATACCTCTAATCCGAACGAGGACGTATTTTTATAAAAAATGCTCGCCTAACATTTTTCAAACGGGAATCGAATCCGGGAACTTGGGCTTAGTAGTTTCACACAAACCAACTAAGTCACGAAGCCGCTTAGACAAGAAGACCGCGATTACTTTGAAGATCAGATAGTATAAAACATGTGGTATTGGTTTATCCAATCCCTTCTATTTGGTGGTGCAGAATCTGAATTGGTTGAATTCTTAATAACTTCGTTTTATTATTATAGTAGATTAATGACGGGTTTTTGACTTGTATATGAAGAATGATATCTTGCAAGTGGTGGTCATTTTTTGCTTTGCACATTCTTGTCCTATCCCAAACATTTTCCATATCCTTTTACAAAATTTCAGTTGCTAGACCCTCAATTACATTGCGAATATTGTTTTTTAATAGGCGCGGGGGGGGGGGGCTCATTAATAAATACATTGTTGCGCTTCAATTGACATCACAACAATTTTAGTTAATAATTAATCGTAGAAGACTTTTGTATAATTGAGTAAAGTTTTAGCATTTTATAAATGCGATTTTGAGTTTCCAGCTATGTTTCGGGGAATTAATGAATAGCCGTAGAAATGATTTCTTCTATTTAAGTAAGAGACTCCGCGGCTGTTAGATAGTGGAAGTGACTACGAGTTCAGAAGCAAGAGGAAATTGACACTCAACGGAAGAATAGCTTTGTAACATCACGTTAACTAAATTGACGCTGTGGTCTGAATATGACTGCTTTTGGGCGTCAATAAACGTTGCTGTAATCTGTCAATAATTCTAGTAAAAGTGTTTTCTTAATTATTTTTCCTAGCTCAGTTTAAATCAAACCACTAAAACCATACATCAAACTTCTAATGACATTAAATATTCTTTATCAAACAATCTTTCAAGTAACAAATATTACATCCACAGCAGCTTTTGTTCAACAAACATATTTTGCATCTAGGAAAAATAATTCTTTTTAGCACAAACTTTAAACATATTGTTGGAAACCACCACAATAGTTTTGCCTAACAAAGAATATATTAAATCTAACATACAAAATTATAACTACTGGATAGGTACTCGTTTACAATAAAATGTAGTCCAAAATATACCTTTTCCGATTAGAATTTTCATTCACAAATCATTCCGTATTTAAATCCTAGTATATGCAGAATTTTATAAAATAAGCTGGCAAATTTTAACAACCTTCATTTAAAATCTGATTTAAACGTATCTGATAAATTATGCTTAATAATTTCTTTATATAATGGCAAAACCTACCAAAGGTCAACCACTCTCAAATCAAATTATTGACTCTCACACAAAGATTTTCACACAAAATCTTATGTAACTTAACTAATAGGAATTGCCTTTTTTTAAAATCTAAAGCAATGTAGTTTTAATTTTACTGTGTAAATTTTCCATATTGTTGAAATTTTTCTATTAAATACTATATACATGGATCCTATATGTAATGTAGCTAATCCAGAGGGTGCGCCCTCGGACACTCTTCAATTTTTGTTACAGGTCCCACGAGAAATCCAACAACAAAATCAACAACAGCAGCCCCAAGCTGGGGAGAAGGTCAAGCCAGAGGAATGGCAACAACAGCGCCCATAGAAAAAACGCATCAGTGGGGCTGAACAGAAAAGAAGGAGGAAGGCTCGTTTGGCAGCCCAGGAGGGTGAATTGAAAAAAGCTGGCCCTGTGGCTAACCCATCCGCGGCGCAGTCTGGAACCAGCCAAACACCTTCCATCTTGAAACCATCTACCTCCGCTCCCAGGTCTGCAGAGACTAAGGTGCCGAGCATGAAAAGGACCCGCTCTGAGACACCCCTCCGCAAAGCAGACCGGGGAAGAGGGGCTGTTAGAGCGGTACTAATCAATCCGTCGCTGGCAGCTACAGGGAGGCAGCCGCTAGGCACCTGCACGTAGCTACCATAGACAAGAATAACCCCTGGGGCAAAATTACCAAGGCTCAAACAGAATCCTTGTAACTAGCCATTGAGAAGGCACTGGACGACCATCTGTTCTCCCTTCCCAACGACAGTGTTCCTCCAACTTTTAGGCGATGGGAGTACTCGGGCGAGATTTCCGGATCTGATGCCAGGATGACCACTTCCTAGCATGGATTACGGAAGCGGTTGGCAACCTCCCACAATTGTGGAAAGCTGCACGCCTTACAGTCGTTTAAGTACACTGCTACTAGACTCCTGAAGGCGGCACTATAGATTCCGGGGCCCCCGGAAGACATGGATGTCGTCCAAAGGCATCTGCGTGCGCAGAACTCCTGGGCTAACACTTCCAAGTGGTGCGTCTTCCACACCGCCACAAGAGATCAACCCCAAGGCAGGCTGATAGTCTTTGGCGTTGGGGAAGACGCGAGGGAGATTATCAACAGCATAGCTCACCTCCCTAAACTTTAAAATCCAAAAGACTGAACCTGCTGCAAAGGCAACCCAACCGGCTGCTGCGCAACAGCAGACTCAACCGTCACCCCCTGAGTAGCCAGAACAAGCGCCGCTCTTGCATCAACTTTAGAAGGCTGACGTAGGCCAACCATTGACAGCATCAAGCAGTCAGATGGACACATCAGACTCTGACCCGCTGCTAGTGGAGTGGCTGGCGGAGTTATATCAAAAAGCGTCACTGGATAACCCGCCCAGTGAGGCGTAAAATGTATGCCAATCAATTGTAGTCCAATGGCGGAACTAAATGTAATACAAGTAAACTTACAACATTGCCGGGCGGCTGCAGAATCGTTATGCAGACACCTTAACAATAAGCAGAACATTGCCCTTATCCAAGAACCCTGGGTGGTAAATTCAGGAATCTCGAGAATGGGAAGCCTAAATGGTACTATCTTTGCGGCAAGTAACCAATCTAAGCCTAGGGCATGCATCTACATACCCAGACACATCAATGCTCTCTTCCTGCCACAACTGAGTGGCCGTGATGTCTCAGCCGTCCAGATCAGTTGCAGGATGGGAGGAATTACTGATATAATCCTGGTTTCAGCCTATTTTCCAATTGACCAAAACCCGCCTTCTCTGGTGCTGGCGGCAGTCATTGATCATTGAGATAGGTACAAAAGGCATCTTATCATCGGATGCGACTTCAACGCACACCATACGCTATAGGGCAGCGTTGACACAAACCCTCGAGGAAAATTACTACTCGAGTACAGGCAGCAAACCCACGTTTGTGACCCCTCGCTTTCAGACATTCATCGACTTAACCCTGGCATCTGCAGGTATTTCAAGACATATCTTGAACTGACAGCTGACGTCTAAAGCAACACTGTCAGATCACATATTGTTAAGTTTTAAAATAAAGGCAGCAGAAGGTGCCTATAAAGAATATAGGAACCCAAAAGCGACCAACAGGTCTAGCTATTTAGGCAGCCTGGAGGAACAACTTTTGGCACTACAAGGCATCGACAACCCCAAAACAATAGAAAAGCTACAGGGATACTCGGTCTCTATTCAGATCTCCATCGTAGAGTCCTTTGAACATGCATGCCCGGTCAGGACATATTCTAATCGCTCCATCATCCCATGGTGGGGTGAGGAGCTACAGAAGCTGAAAAAGACCTTAGGCAAACTGATCAACAATGCAAAAAGCACCAGAAGTATAGCTGGCTGGGAGGCCTATAAAAACCACCAACGACTATACAAAACGGCAATTAGAAGACGACAGAGAGACACTTGGAAGACTTTCTGTAACTCAGTCGAGTCTGAGAAACAGCTGAGTTACTCATGGATACCCACTTTCCAGGTAGTGTATCACAACTTTCCTCATACGCGGTGGACCAACCCAGCTCGCCCCCTAATGGGGCCGACCGGAAGGTTTCAAACCGGGTAGTGGATGAAACCAAAATCAAATGGGCCATCTCAACTCTCAAACAGTTTAAGTCCCCTGTAATAAATGGCATCTTCCTTGCCCTACTACAGTGGGGTGTGGAAAGGGTGGCACCATTCTTCGTAGTACCTTTTAGGTGCTGTATTGTTTTTAGATACATCCCCAACAGCTGGAGAAAAGTCAGAGTTGTCTTCATTCCTAAACCAGGCCGAAAGGATTACTCCTAAGCTAAATCCTACAGACCGATCAGTCTTACGTCTTTTTTGCTAAAGACCTTGGAGAGACTGTGCAAGAATGATATGAAGGAGAGGATAATGTTTTCTTATTCACTTCACCTAAACCAGCACGCCCTTATACCAGGAAAATCCACGGAGTCTGCCCTCCACGCTGCTGTAGGACGGATTGAACAAACTCTTAACAACAACATGTCCGCCTTAGACGCATTTGTTGATATTAAGGGTATGTTTAAAGAAACCACCTTCGCAAGCATTGATAGAGCTCTGCGGGCACATGGAGCGGAGGACACCCTTCCGCAGCTAGCTATGCAGATTCTTCGGTGTCGACAGGTACACATTAATGTTGGGGAAACCCCAGTAGTTGGGGCGGTGGGTAAAGGCTGTCCCCAGGGGGCGTGCTGTCACCGCTACTATGGAACATAGTAGTGGACAGCCTTCTCCAACGCCTTAACAAGGCAGGTTTCTACACGATAGAGTATGCGGACGACACAGCTATCTTAGTTGTCGGCAAATTTGAACAGGTGCTGTGTAACTTAATGCAAACAGCACTAAGGACCGCGGAGCTTTGGTGCTTTAAAAAGTCCCTAACAATCAAACCCAATGAAACAGGTGCTGTTAACCAATAAAAGGAAGCTGATGGTAACTAGTTTGCCAACGCTCTTCCAAACTTCTCTGCCCTTATTAAAAGAGGTCAAATACCTGGACATCATACTTGACAAGAAGCTGAATTGGTCCAAACACTTACAAGCAAAAGTTACCAAAGCCAACAAAGTGTTTTGGCAATGAAAACGTGTCCTGTGGCTATACACCACAATAGTAAAACCGATGCTCTGCTACGGTGCTGTAGTTTAGTGGCCCAGGACCAGACTCATTTCCAAATAGTGGCCTTATCTAGGCATCACGGGCGTAAGGCGATCTACATCTACTGCAGCCTTAGAAGCCATCCTAGGTCTCACTCCGCTGGACCTACATGTGGAGGAGATGGCTCTGAGAGCGGCAAAGAGGCTGCGGTTCAAAGGTCTATGGATCAACAAGAAAGGCGGTGGTAGACACTACAACATACTAAGAGAGGCGGTGCGGAACACTCTTTTCTTGGGGGGGAGTGGTTGATGCGATCGCACCCATAATAATCTCGAAGAGGCGCTTCGGGGTTTGTCTGAACACTGAGGACACCTCCTTAAGAGAGATCTCCATCTACACAGATGGCTCCAAAACAAATGAAGGTATCGGGGCAGGCATCTTTTCTGATGACCTAGACCTTCATGAAAGTGTGACGCTGGGAAGACTGGTAACTGCCTTCCAAGCGGAGGTCATAGCCACCATGCATGGTGCTAACGCCATACTGGAACGCAAAATCCAAAATAAAGCTATACGCATCCTGAGCGATAGCAGAGCAGCTCTTTTGAGCTTAATTAAGCAGAAGCTCCTCTCGGGAGTGGTTCACCAATGTTACCGCATCCTCGAGCTTGCTTCTAACACTAATGCCCTTGAGCTGGTATGGATCAGAAGTTTCAAGCCCCCTTGGTTGCTGCCCCTACCTTTCATTGGTTGAAATTTAGAGACTCGTTCTTTACATAGAATCTAGAATCGTCAATGATGCAACCTTCACAAAATGTAGCGTTTTACGGCATGACATTGCTAATTAGTTGCTTTTATCTACGTATTATCTTATCTTCAAAATTTATTGTTGTAATTCGCCTTAATTGAATAAACGTTTAAGTTTCTTATCTTTTACGACTTTAAAAATTATGTCTTTCGTTGATTGTTTTATCTTATCTTAGAGCTTCTAATTTGAACGTTCTCATACCTTACTATTAATAAATTTTCTTGAAGTTCAATAAACACGTTCTTATTTTTAAATTGAAATACACTTTCCTTGCAAATATTATATATGCACTTTCGTCAAAACGTGTTGTCAAATAAAAATATTAGAATATGGTACATGCAATTCAATACGCTTTTCCACTATAACATTAGAGTATTTGAATACGATACTACGTTAAACGTAAAATCTCTTGAAAACACGACCGCAATAATTACATTTATTCGTTGAGTACTTTTTGCATGAAGCCCTTTGAAGATTGTCTTTCTATTCGCGGGATTTCATTATTCTTATCTAAAAACAAGATTCAGGTACTCAGTGGGAATGAAACTTTTTCGATCACGGGTATATGTCTTTATAATGCAATATACTGAGTAACTATGAAAATAAATATTTACATAATTCGAGCTTTTTAATGTGCCTTTAGGTCACAGGAACTGGTACTTTCTATAAAACATTCGAGCTCATGCTCTGGTACCTCGCCAGTTACAAAAAAAATTAATCTTCACAAATATAAAAATTCACAAAATTTTTCTTACTCGCTTTCAGCTCTATCAAATTAATTTCTTCAGCAGCTTCCCTGGCTAGCTCAGCTGTGCTTCTTCTCGTATACCTAAATTTACTCTCATTCTCTTTACCGTTCACACACCATTCAACAAAATCACAAAATAATACAACAATCATACAATATTTATTAACCACTATTTACAAATAATTATTCAAAGTTATTTACAGTTCGGTGCTCAAGTTACACCTCAATAAATGCTATCTTTGTAAAGTCCAAGTTTTTTTAAAATTGAAATTTCAAACACATTTAACGCAACAGGAGTAAATGGGCCCCAAATAATACCTTATCTTGGTTTCTTACTATACACTGGAGTATGGTGAGCTCATGATAACCCAGTTTATTAATGTATGCTTTCCACTTAGCATACTATTACTACAAACTAACAAAACCCATGTACTCTTAACAATTAAATTTAAATTCATCAAGCAATTCAATAAGCTTTGCTTTCAATACGTAAAATAATACGTATCCTTTTCAATACGTAAAATAACGAAAAATACCATCAAAGTTCACTCTCACACATCACAAATAATTTCAACAGTTTATAAAAAAACAGCAAATTCTAATGAGTTACCTGGACAAACTTAAAGATTCCATCTCAGTTGACGATGTATTATGTTCTTGAACCCCTTGGCCTAGTGGTTAATCGCGCGGGTCCACCAGATGTTTAAAGATGAACACAGTCTAAGCTGCGCTTCTTGCTACCCATCCAATATCAATTTCAATATCCAAATCCATGTATATTACACTTGTTTATTATCGAATTATTAATTTACGAGCTTGTTAAAGTATTCGTTGGACCTCAGTTAAATTTAAATAAACTCGACACTATTCGCGTTTCTAACTATAAGGCCACAACAATCTAATACTGTTCTATTGAATTCTACAAATTTTTAATACTTACAAGCCTCGTCAGTTGATTTTTGTACGTCGTTAAGCGATGCAAAATTAAAAAGCGTCCTATTAATTTTCCTAAAGTATTTATATCATAAAACCAGGCCCCTCTTGGCCACACTTTACGCAAAATACCTAATTGGAAAATAACATTTTCGCAAATTTTGTGTAACCGTTTTAAACTTTTAGAAATATTGCTCGTCAACCCGCGATATCATACAAACTATCACATCCACCTGTCGCGTGTTTGTCTGTTCTAAAACTATCTATTTCGACCAATCATACATTTCAGTGACGTCTTAAAACTCCGCCTGTAATATCTCTATTCCCGTCTTATGCATATTTGACGTCGCATTCTAACCTTACTTGTGTGGTAGAAAATCGATATCGCTGCTCGCGTTTTAAGGACTCCACGTGGATCGAATAAGTGCGTTCTCAATCAAATGCTTCTATGCCCGTCTCATTCTGTAACATATTATTAATTGTGCATCCTTTCTGCTCGTTAAGAAGCTTTTGTTATCGTTTATGCGAAACCGCCGACGGTTGAACAATATTTCCTTGAAGCTCGCCTTGTTATCTACACAAATAACCGGAAGGTGATCTTTCCAACATGCATGTGTGCTAAATTAATGTCTGTTTGTTAAGAAAGCTTTTCACCTTGAGATTATTGATTTTTCATGCTCTGCTGCGTTTTCTGACGTTATAACCCCTTAAATTAAAATAAATTAAATTAATTAATAATTTCTATCCGCTTATAAAATTAATTTTCTTTATGAATCTATTACCTTTTAATCCCTAATTATAAAATTATGTCAATACTTGTTAAATTAAATAAATAAAATTAATTTTGCGCGTATATAAATGGTTCCTTTCTCTAAACGGGGTGTTAAAAAATTGCATTGTTGACCCCAAAATTTAACCCTTTAAATCCACTACAATATATATATATATATATATATATATATATATTATTTATACATATATTAAGAAAAATATGTAACTAACGATATAAACACCGAATAGGAAACAAGAGAAAGCTGTGCTATACAAATCATGAGGTAAAACTATAAAAGGGATTGGTAAATTTGGCAAAGTAAATTGTAGTATAAAAATTATTTTAAATATCTCAACTTTAAAAGATTACTTGAAATAAAGTAAGAAGTGCAAAGCTTTGAAGAAGGTTAAACAATATAGGTTTTCAGCGCTTTCGCTCGGTTATACGTAGTAAATCTAAGTTTAAAAAGTTCTATTTGACTTTCTTTTTATTTAATTTCTATGAATTGCCAGCGATAGCGCGATGTTTTTATATGTGGTAAAATCAGTATCTACATTACAAATATTTTTTTCTACGTCGAGACTGTACAACAAGATTCTTTCTAGAAAAAACCCTGTTTCCAATTTCTTTAGAAAATAAATATCGAATACAAAGTTTTCCACTAGCAGAAAACTTAATTAACATTTGCTAGCATTCCGAAGCATGTAGAAAAATTCTTTTTATGCCGTGGCTTGTTGCCTTTGACGATTTTAGAGCTTTCGTAAGCTCTAGGAACGCTACAATATTTTCAAATATGCTGAAAGTGAATTTGGTAGTTTATAGATACTTGTGGTTTTTAGACAGTAATAAACATTGATGGATGTGAGATATGTTCATTTTATATTTTATCCAAATCCTTCTATTCCTTCCTTAGCGTTAGTCTAAGCATTTCAACAACGTTATTCTAGGCGAATATTCGCTATGGTTGACTGCTCTGTTGCACTCTGTTAAATTCTATAACACTATATCATTGCCACCCCACCAGGATATTGGATACGGCATAAAAGTTATTTTTTCAATGGCCTAAATTTTTTTATGTTTTACATTTTTTTGGATACTGCAGTGAGAATTATTCGTAAAACATTTACTTCTTTATCTAAATAATGCTTTGTAACTGATACAGAATATAAATGTGAGCCTGGATGTTCAAAAGGTTTCTACCACATGCCATATATTAGAGTAGAATTTTTCTATTTTACGTAAAGAACATAAAAATGAATTGTAAAAGTAGGCTGTTAGTAGGGTAGGGTCTAGGACACAGTACGGCATAGTTTGGCGGAAGAGCGAGGGGTGACCGGACCGGTCGACGCCGACGTCCGTGACGTAACGCTGGCGTCTCCCCGTCACATCACTCAGATGTATAGACTATACACACATTACATGCGGCTCATTATATTCATAACTGCACGAAGATGCAATTATTACCCTGTTTGCGAGATTTTTACATAAAGCTAGAAATTCCGTTGTTTGACTAGATTTCCGTGTGTAGGGATTTATGAGCCTAATGCAGGAAAATTAAACATTATTTCGTAACTTCCTTGAAGTGTTTGTTTAGTTCTTGTAAATGGGTTCACTCTGGTGAACTCGGAAACTTTTATGTAGTCTACAAGGACCTATTTGTTATCTAAGGGTTATACATGAAATTTAAAGTATAACAGATCAGATGGGTCGTTTTATATCTAGCTTGATATATAAATTTTGTCAGAGTTGAACGATTTGTAGAGTCGACGTTTACTATTTTCAAAGTTAATGTTAATACAGACCTAGTTTCTTTAACTCTTTATAAACTCTACTTAATTAAATAAAACCCTGTTGTGTAAGCTATTCCATCGAAACTCAATGTATCATAAAAGAAAAACAGTAATATCTTCCAATCTTTTTAAAGTAAGTGTCAAACTTTTATAAGAGAAACTGAGGCCATTCACTTCAATTTTGTAATAGGCACCAAGCTGTCGGAAATAGGAATCGTGACATTTAGAAGAGAAATTTGAGGAATCTACAGTGTATGTCGAACAATTTGTACCGCTTTAAATGAGCCTCTTAGACAAGTTACCTTCGTTTGAGATAAAAACCCTTCATTTTACACGTACTTTCCCTCAGAGAAATATAGTCCAAAGAGAACATTTTCGGTAGTAGCAAAAGTCGTTCTCCTACTTCAACCCTATATTCAAGAATCAGATGACCCCCTAGGCCTACCGTCGTGACGCCCGGCCACGACATGTCGACCGCCAAGGGCGTCATGATGGCTAACCTTGAAGGTACTGTGGTTTTCGAGGATGAAGTGGGACGAATAATATTTGTATCTACCAAAATTAACCTAATTGAACTTTAGATTTCCTTATGGGAAAATGCATAGACAACTTTTACTTCGTACCAAGGTAGCTTATCTACTAAGCTCATTTATAATAAATTCAATAAATTGTTAACAAATGATTATTAAGAACAATGTCACACTAATACAAACCTCTTACCTACACGCTACATTCAAGGATTATATAACCCCTGGGGGCCTTACCCCGTGACGCCGGACTGCAAAAAATCGATCTCTTAGGACATCAAGACGAATAACCTAGTGGGTTATGTAAATATTGTGGGGTCAAGTAGGATGAATGACCTTTGTAACTACCAAAAATGGTCTTTTTGGATCCTAGATTTTCTTATGTAAAATCGACCATCCTCATTACTGCAATTCGGCTATACCTAAGTCACAGCATAATTTGTGGCTCATTACGTATAGACAAGTCACGGCAATATTTGCTGTGTCCCAACCGAGAGGCTCGATTAAATCGTCTTAAAATTAGATTTTCTTTTCTTTTTGTAATATATATGATTGATTTCCGGTATGATTGATAGAATCAAAGAAGTTCGTGAGGTTTGAGAGCTGAGGGAGTGAAAGGAAAGTGTTAATGTGGAAGAAGAGGAAAAGGAGAATAGAGACGAAGAAAGAACAGATTGTATAAGAGAAACAGAAATTTAAAATAATGGCTCTTTTATTAAATCTAAATAAAAATATGCAGGAAATGAGTAAAAAAAATGAGAAAAGTTTGAAAATAATGAGTGAAAAGAATGAGAAATGCATGAAGAGGATGAGCGATAATATCAAGAAAATGAGTGAGAGGGCTGAGCAAAATATTCAGGTGTTACGAGCGGAATTTGGAGAAATTATAGCAAAATTGGGAGCAAGTTTAAGATTAGAAAGTGACAAGAATAGAAAAAAATTTAAAGAGATGAGTGAAAACTAGCTTCGGGATTAAAGGGACTAACAAAGGAAAAGAAATTAGAACTTATAAGAAAAGTAGTACAGATCTTAAATGATATGGATGAGGTTAAAGAGGAAATTATTCAAATAAAGGCGAATTAGGACGGAAGCGAGAAAGAAACTAATCATAAAATTATAATTTTAGATCAAAAGGGAAACAAAATCGAGGAAAGTTGTCAAGCTGGGTTTAAAAACATCCAGAAAAGGCTTAGGGAATTTTGAAAACAAAGTGAAAATTTTAGAAGATAAGTTAGAGATATTCATGTTGGGGAGCCTATACAATGAAGTTCAACCAGTGTTCCGTTAGAACAATATTCGAAATTTTATGGGGATAACAAACTTAATCATAAGATATTTTTAGTTAACGTAAAAACTTTAATACAAGGGAGTTGGGATGAACAAACCAAGTTGAATATTGCGAGGTGCATGTTGAAAGACTGACTGAAAGTGAGTTAAGTTCTTTTAAAGACTTCGAGATTAAATTTGTAAACCATTTGTGAGGGTACAACCAGCAATTTAAGATTAGAGATGATTTACTTATGGGCAAGCATAGCAGTGATTTTGGAATGACAAGGAAGTTGTATGTCATTAAGAAATTTAGTGTTGCCCTACAACTTGATCATCTTTTAGAGGACAAGTAAATTATCAAATATTTAGGAGAACACTTTGAAACCTAAGTAAGGCAATGCGTCGCATTACAAAATATTGTTTATAGAGATTTGTTTTTGTAGTATCTGCAACAATTTTATGAGATGGGTCAAATCAAGGAGGATGGAAACCACACCAAGGAGCCAACCCATGCATGAAGGTTTCAAATAAATAATGGACAGAACAGATATCAAGGCAGGACATTTGAAAGGGGAATATCCAGAGAAGTAATTGGAGTCAGGAAAATGCCATCAGGTGGACGGGTGAAGAAGAACGATGAATCCCGTGCCATTGAGAATAGAACCATAACCCAAGAACGGGAAAATGTTACAAATTTAGAAAGAGGTGGCCCAAACAATAACAATGATCATAACTGGACATACGCGAATATAGTGAGTCAACATGGAACTTCAAGTAGGCAGGATTTTTAGAAACAGACAAATCAAACGACAAAATTATAAAAATTAATAAATATGAACAGACGTATGAATGTATAAAATTTGATTTGGAAAATGATTTAAAAGTTAATAGAAAAAATGATTTACTACCTATAATAAAATTACAAGTAGAAGGAAAGGAGATGCAATTACTTTTAGACACAGGAGCTGTAGCAACATTAGTAAGTGAAGGTTTTATAAGAGATAATTCAGGGGAGTTAATGCAAAAAGTTATACCTATCAAAAGAAATAACTTAGTATCGCCGAATAACAAGAAGTTTGCAGTAATCAGCAGTATTATGATTCTGAAAGTTAAGTTGAGATAGATTGAGGTTGAACAAGAATCTTTAATAGTGCCAGGGTTAAAAGTTGCTGCCATTCTGGAAATGGATTTTATTAGTAAGAAAATGGGGATAATAGATGCAGAGAATAAAGTAATAATTATGAGGAATGAAAGGATTAAATAGGACGAGGAAGTCCTAATAGAACTAGAAGGTGATTGTATGAATTTGAGTCAATTTGAAAAGGAGGTGAGAGGTAATAAACTATGAGTTTAAGTATTAAGTACTCTAGCGAAATTACAAAAAAAATTGTATTATTTTTAGAAAACAGGTTAGAATTATTGGAAAATGCAGAAGTTAATGTTGAAGAGATGGAAATAATAGATAAAACGGATAAAAACCGTATAAGTGCAAGAGTTGAGGATATAAAGGAACGTTTCGTAAATGCAGCTTTTAATAATAAAATGAATAAAGGTAGTAAAGATTAAATAATGATAAAATAATTTGAAAAGCAGAGCTTAAAATTCGTTTGAGAAAATTGCGATTAAAGAATCAAATCTTTTCTGTAGGGTAGCGTATGTACAAATATGGAGGAGTAGCGTTTGGTTTGTCGAGTTAATTATATAGATGTAAGGAGTAATTGGAAGACTAGGAAAAAGAAAGCGACGAGTGAAGTGAAAGAAGACGAGCTAGTTAAGAGTATAAATTTAAATCATTTTGAGGAGGAATTAGAAGATAATGTAGAAAATGGATCAATTGTTGTTAAATCTCCAGGTGAAGTTAAGAACGAAGTAGAGTCGTTATCAAAGCAGAAATATTCTGAATTGATAAATAGAGAGTCAGGAACTGCTACAGATTATTAAAAAAGGTTAAAGTTATTAATGCTAAACCATTCATTGAAAAAGTTTAGCCCTATTACGAGAATTAAAGGAAAAAAGTTTTCACTGTTTATAAATGACATTAGTAGTATTGCTAGATAGGTGAGACCGTGTGTAAATATAAGAAAATTAGAAATAAAGGTTAGTAATGTTAGATTATAAGTGATGTTGAGATAGAGTTAAAGGAAGTTTAGTTAATTTTAAGATAAAGATAGATAAAGCATTAAAGAAAAATGCAACTGTAGAAATAATAAAATTACTCATCATAGCAGAAATATGGCGCTCAACGTAAACTCAGAGAGATTGATTTCGAATTCTATATTTCTATTTGAGGGAAGATGATGTGATAAATGAGGTCGCGATAGGTATTTAAATACCAAATTTCATGAAAAAACCATCCGAGAGAGAAGAAAAACGGAGAAAAGTAAAATTCTCCCTATATTAAAATTTCACTCTGTATAAATAAAAGCGTATTCTATTAGCACATAAAATAAGATTTTTATGCAAAAACACATACCATTTAAAATACGAAACCCAATCTTAAAGAATACCTTAATATTCGCCAGGACACGTTTCATTAACCGTATAGCAAATCTTATTGTATTTATGCAGCATAAAAAGACGCCCTCATTAATTATGTAATTAAAATTCTTGTATAGACATTTATTGCAAAATGCAAAGATCGTGAAACGAATGTAAATGTAAATACAAAAGCCATTCATTTCTGCCATATTTTCATTGCATTTACGTGTTTAAAATAATATCAATTCGACGCATCTGTGAAGCAAAGCATATTTTTCGTGTGAAAATATATCATTTAAAACAAAAACAAAATATTTATTATCGTTAAAAATACCACTTTATGAGCTTTTACTAAAACGTATATTTTGTCTAAAGAAGTTAGTTTCCAATTAATTCCAAAATATTTAAATGTCCGCGAGTTATGTATCCCCCAATTACCTATATATATTGATATATTGAATCTAATAGGAATTATTAGAAATTGTTAAGTAAAAGTATAAGTTCAATGCAACATTGTAACACAAGGATAACCCAGAGAGGTTGTCGACAGTTCATGAGAACGGACATGCAACTTTGCATCCGTGAGGGCAGTGATACTGCAGGTGGCAGGTCACAGGCGGTTAACAGACCGCAATTACTTAGAATTAAGATTGATACATTGTAACAAAGTGTAAAGCAGACATGAGATCTGCAAGTTCCCACAAGCCGTGTGAGGGGCAGGTTATTATAAAAGGCCCGGGAGCTCAATGCCCGGCAGTCAGTCTTCAAACTCCATACTTCGTTGTTTGAGCTACTCAACCGAGTCAGTCTTGAGTTTACAGCTTTTGCATTGTTGTCTACCTAGGCTACTCACCAGTACAATTAATCTTTTATAAAGTTATTATGTACAAATTATATTAAAATAAATTCGTTAAAGTGTCGACGTTTTTTTTTAAAAACACAGCTCCAAAGGCCCGAACTTTAACTGGCGCAGTCGTAACGGATGTCAAAAGGGCACTGAAAATCCAAAAATCGGAAGATTGGTGACCAAGAATTTTAATTCGAAATTTTGGCAGAACCCAAACCAAGTTGGATGAAGAACAAGCATAGTCTAAATCCAACAAACAAACCAAGGTGGACAAGATACAGCATCGATCGAACCCACCAAAGAAACAGATGAAATTAATGTAAGTTCATTTCCATACCTTTTTTTTAACCAAAAACTATAATTGATATATGCTAGTATTATAATTATTGATTACCATTTATTATTACTTATTTTATTTTTATGAATATTGTTTTGAAAATAATTTCAAAGTGAATTATTTCCAAAAAAAAACGAGACCTTATTTTAAGAAAGTATTAACCTATGAGACGAATGTTAAAGAGATATTTTTTTTCTTTAAAAAGCAAATGAGACTTGAATTTAAAAAGAGATTTTCTTTTAAAAAGTAAATGAGAATTGATATTAAGAGATTCTTACCACAATTATTAGAACAAAAATAATCCAAAAAATAACGGGCGCACATTCACTAACACCAAAATAAGAAACAGTAACCAGCGCGATTCAAAAGCACGTTTTCAATCTGGTAAAATAAAAACACAGAACGCAAAATTAATTTCAAAGCTAAAGCTAATCCTTTTAAAGCAATCACAAAACAATTATTTAAAACCATTGACCTGATAAATCATAGCAAACACTCTGCTACGGTAACCTAAAAACCACTGTAATCTAAAACGTCATCCGAAGAAAGCAAGAAGCATCCTTTATTATACAATTAACATCTCAGGAAAATCGCTTTCAGAACTAAAGTATAACTTCAATTTGCATCATAAGTAAATAATCCATCACGGGATAATAAAAGCAAAGAAGTTGCATTTAATACCTACAAATAATTAATCCATAAAAGCGTGTACAATTGCAACAAACACACAATAAAAGCTAACGTTTTTCAATTAATTAATCAGCAATTATAAAGTGCATTATTCCAATACGAATACAGAACAACGCTAAACGTTATCATACGCTCATAATTGTAACCTGAAAACGCACATAACAGAGAGTTCAATTACAAGTCGTGAACACCGAGATATTTAAAAATAAATAGACGTAACACTTTATGCAAGCAGTTAGCAATTACAGTATCTAATTTCTATTAACACCTGCAAGTGTTAATAATCTCAACAAGTATAGTCATATGTACGCAATTGTTACAAAGTAACAAAGATTACATCCTTTAGTATTCAATTTCAACAATATAGTGCAGAAGTAATTAACCTCAAGTAAATTACGCAACTCAGTAAAACCCACGGGAAGAATATTAATTACAAATTAACAGAATTTAACTAAAACAACGCTAAGCGAGAATAAACCCATCCATTTCAGATTCCTTAAGAAGCAGAAACTCAAGGCAAATTAAAAGCTGCATAAAAACGAGCAAATCCAAGACTACGGTAATTAAATTCAACATTATTGAATATAAATCTCACAAATACATCACCGCACTGTAATACTAAGCACAAGTAACAGCGACTACGATTCTAAAAATAACCAGACCAGTCTAAACTTAAAATTAATAAATCCAAACCAAAATTAATATTACAAGTACGAAATTAACCTCAATTTTTACCAAATTTTTTACTTACCCAATCTAAACTGAAAATTAACAAATCCTGACTAAAAATAACGCTGAAAAATAGCAAAATAAATCTCAACCTCTACAAAATTTGAAATTACCTAATCTAATTGAAAAATTAATAAAACCAAAAGCAAAGTTAACATCACAAATAGCAAAACCAACCCCAATTTTTACAAAATTCAAAATTATTCAATCTAAAAGGAAAATTAATAAAACCAAAAGCAAAGTTAACATCACAAAAAGCAAAACCAACCCCAATCTTTACAAAATTCGAAATTATTCAATCCAAAAGAAAAATTAATACATCCCAAGCATAATTAACGTTACAAATAGAAAATCAACCCCAATTTTTACAAAATTTGAAATTTCACAACCCAAACGCAAAATTAGTAAATCCGAAGCAATAATAACGATAAAAATAGCGAAATAAACCTCAATTCAAAAAAAAAAAAAAAATTTTTAAATTTCCCAAAATCGAAAATAACCCTTAACCAACATGAGTAGCACAGAAATGCGACTCTATTTGGAGACAATACAGATATTTGATGGCACGGAAGCCCATCTCTTAAATTTCATTGGAGCATCTGAAATGTTCCTAAAAACCTTCTACAAACCCGGAGATGACCAAAGAAATTCATTGCTTATACGCTTGGTAATAAGTAAACTAACCGGACGGGCACTAACCTTAATCGCCAGTAGGGACGATTTACAGGAATGGCAGGAGTTTAAACAGCTACTAATTGCATATTTTGGAGATCAACGTAACATAAAATGCCTGGTACGAGACCTAATAAACCTTAGAATGGAACACAACCAATCCCCCTACCAATTCTGAATGAAATGCCAAGACGTGAGAAGTTTAATTTTAACAAAATTAAAAATCGAAGAACCCGATCAAAACGTTAGACATTTAAAAACAAAAATGTATGACGAAATGGCACTAGACACATACATAAACGCTTTACCAGAACGACTATCGGATAAAATCAGATTCCAACGACCCCAAAATCTAGAAGAAGCTATGAGCCTAGTAATAGAAGAAGAAAATGTAATGTATTACCGCAACAGACTATACAACCCCAACGCGAATAAAAGTTATTCACCAATAAAAACCATACAAGCCACAAGACAAACAATCCCTCAACAAAAATTCACACCCTTTAACGCACAAACAAATCAACCGCGAAGTAATAACCCAAGTTTTAACAATACAAATTTTAATAATCAATATAAACATTTTTCAAAACCAATATTTAACCCAACTTTTACGAAACCAGCATTCCAACCAAGATTTAATCAAAACTTAAACCAACAAAGACCAGCATTCGACGCAATCCCCAATAGAAATACACCAATGACTAATAATCATAACAACCCTAATAATTATTACAAACCAACACCAATGGATACCTCATCTGGTAACACCAGACAAAATACAAAAATAACACATATCCGACCAAACCCTCATCAGAAACGCAATTTTACATCAGAAGAATTATTCCATCAAGAAATAGAAAAATTTGACACTGACCAGAATAATTACATTGAGACACCTACGAACAATGAATCAAACCATGCAGAAACTTACGAACGTGACGAACAATACGAAACTTACGAGAAGTACGACGAAGAAAACTCGAACTCAAATTTTCAAATGGACCCATTCATAGACAACCAAACTTAATAAACTTAAATAACATAAATCACTTAGTATTACCATACATAGAAATACCCCACGCCAAATTCAAACTATTAATCGACACTGGATCCTCTAAAACATTAATTAGCCCCAGAACCGTACAAAAACATTATTTAGATTATGTAGAAAGAGAACCATTTAAAATTAAAACAGCCCATCAAACAACACTACACCAATTCGTAGCCAATATACCATTACCAAGAACATTTAATGTTAAAATGAAACATAAATTTTGTGTATTCGAATTTTACGACAAATATGACGGATTAATCGGAATGGACCTTCTAAGAAAATTAGGAGCCAACATTGACATTAAAAATCGCTTATTAAGGACAAAATACGGAAAAATCTCAATTAAATTTCAAAACACACAAATTGAACAAAAATACACTATAGAACCCCGAACGGAAAGAAAAATAAAAATGTCAGTAAAATCTAACAAAAATTTAGGAATAATAAATCATATGACATTTCAACAAGGAGTAGAAACCCCAACTGCCTTAGTACAAATAAAAGATAATTATGCAACCACAACAATATTAAACTCAAACGACTATCCCGTAGAATTATCACTGACAGACCCAATTAACGTAGAAGAACTAAATTTTAACGAAATGGAAATAGACGAAAATTTAGAAAACGATTACAACCCAATAGAACATGACGAAATGTTAAGAGAAAATTTAACTAACATCCGCTTTAATACCGATATCAATCAAGAAGAAGAAAGAGCAATTAAAAACTTATGTTTTGAATACCGAGACATATTCCATTGCGAAGGAATACCATTAACATTCACCAACACAGTAAAACATAATATCGAGTTAACAGACAATAAACCAATCTTTACAAAAGCGAATAGACTACCTCATGCAAGCCAAAAAGAAGCTGACAGACAAGTAGCAGACTTATTAGACCAAGACATAATCCAGCACTCCAACTCACCATGGAGCAGCCCCGTGTTAATAGTACCTAAGAAATTAGACGCAACCGGAAAGAGAAAGTACAGAATGGTAATAGATTATAGAAAGTTAAATGAAAAGGCGGTAGATGACAAATATCCATTACCAAATATAACCGAAATTTTAGACAAATTAGGCAAATGCCAATATTTTACAACATTAGACCTAGCATCAGGATACCATCAGGTAGAGATGGAAGAAAAAGATATATCAAAAACAGCCTTCAGCACACCTAGAGGACATTACGAGTACAAACGAATGCCATTTGGATTAAAGAACGCACCCGCTACTTTCCAGAGAGTCATGGACAATATACTACGAGGAATACACAATGAAAAATGCCTTGTATACCTTGACGACATCATAGTTTATTCTACATCATTGGTAGAACACATAGAAAGATTGAAAGAAGTATTCGAAAGACTTAGACAAGCACATTTTAAAGTACAATTAGACAAAAGTGAATTTTACAAAAGAAGTATCATTTTAGGACATGTAATAACACCTCAAGGAGTAATGCCAAATCCAGACAAAACAAATGCAGTTCTAAATTACCCATTACCAAAAACAAACAAAGAAATTAAAAGATTTCTAGGACTTAGTGGTTACTACCGCAAATTCATTAAAGGTTACGCTCAGATAACCAAACCCCTGACAAATTGTTTAAAAAAAGGGAAACAAAATTGAACACACCCCGAAATTTATTAAAGCCGTAGACAAAATTAAAAACATATTAACGAATCACCCTGTATTAGAATACCCAGACTTTACAAAACCATTTATACTGACGACAGACGCATCGAATGTAGCATTAGGCGCAGTATTGAGCCAAGGAAAAGTAGGTAGCGATAAACCTATCAGCTACGCATCCAGAACCCTAAATGAAACCGAACAAAAATATAGTACCATAGAAAAAGAATTATTAGCCATAATTTGGGCAACAAAATATTTTAGACCTTATTTATACGGAAGAAAATTTTACATATACACCGATCATAGACCACTAGTATGGTTATGCAAACTGAAAGAACCGAATTCAAAATTACAAAGATGGAGAATCAGACTCGAAGAGTATGATTACGAAATTATATACAAAAAAAGGAATTTATAACAACAACGCAGACGCTTTAAGCAGAATCCAACTCAATGCATTAAAAACGGAATCCATTATAGGAAACGTAGACGAAGAAGAAATAAGGGAAGATCCAGACGAGATCGACACGATACATTCGACACAAAACGAAGAACCAAAAAACGCGATTAAAATTTTGAACGAAGCAATCGATATGAAACCCAACCAATTTATAATAACCGAAGTTTTAAATAACCCCAATCCAGTAAAATATACAAAAGTAGATAACAAAAAGATATACCAAATTCAAATAACTAAAGATGACAACGAGGAACAAATAATTAAAATTCTAAAAGAATACACCCCCGAGAAAAAAAGATTTTATTTTTATTTCAACACCGAACATTTATACCAAAGATTTTCAGAATTATACATTAAACTATTTAATAACTCTGGACCGGAACTCATCAGATGTACTAGAAAACTAATAACACTAGACAACCCTGACGAAATAAACGATGTAATTAGAAATCAACACGAAGGAAAAACCAACCATCGTGGAATTAACGAAACAATAAAACAACTTATAAGACGTTATTATTTTAAAGACATGAAGGACTTGACCACAGATTTCATTAACCAATGCGAATTATGTGACAGAGCGAAATACGATAGGAAACCCCCAAAGATACCTTTAATGTTAACCAAAACACCCGACAAACCATTTCAAAAACTACATGCCGATACTCTAGTAGTAGAAGCACAAAACTATCTAACAATTATAGACGCATTTACAAAAATAGGCCAAGCAGTACCAATCACATCCAAAAATAGCATCGACGTGACCCAAGGATTTTTACAATATTTCACATTTTACGGAACACCCGAATCAATCACTTTAGACAATGGTAGCGAATTTAAAAACGAGACAATACAAAACACTTTAGAACTCCACAAAATAAAAATTCATTTCATAACGGAAAACCACCCTGAATCAAACGGACTAATCGAACGATTACATTTAACCCTGTTAGAACAAATTCGATTATTAAGAATAAATTATAAAAAGGAACATATAACCAATTTAATGTCATACGCACTAATCGCCTATAATAACACAATTCACTCATCAACAAATTTTACACCCTTAGAATTAACCTTAGGACATTCAGATTCACGAAATCCCTATGACATACACTACTATAAAGAAGTATATCAACAATATGCGAAAGATCACAAACAAAAACTAAAAATAACTTATGACAAAGTAAAAGATAAATTAGAAAACGATAAAGAACGTATCACCACAACCCGAAACAAAAATACCGACACAAATAAATTTTCAATAGGACAAACCGTGTATGAGAAAAACTTTCAAAGCAAGCGACATAAAACAGCACCCAGAAATTTAGGACCATTTAAAATTAAGAAAATATCAGATAAAAACATAGCAGTAGTAGACAACGGTAAAATAACAAAGTACATTCATTTGAAAAACCTAAGACACCCTGTAATTTCAGATGGACAGTCATCACCCTTACCGTCAACCTCCACCCAGGTAGAACGGACAACCTAATAATATAAAAACAAAAAACAACCCCGGTATACTACCAATTAAATTAGGCAGTATGCAAAACCCAATTAACATTTTCAAAATTAAATACCTTACACTCTAGCATTATTGAACCAACCGATTTATTAAACGAATTAATAAGAATTAAATCACTTATAATTAACGGTAAATTACCTTTTGATGTAACAGAATCAAACATTCTAATATTTGAAAAGATAGCTATAGTAAAAGGCTACATTAAGAATAACGAAATAATATTTTTAATAGAAATCCCGATAGTAGAAAATAACAATTATCAATATTATCATTTATTTGCTTTTCCAACAAAAGTTACTAGCACATACCAAGTAATCATACCCAAAACCAAATTCCTATTCCTAAATGAACTGAGATATGGTTATACAAACGAAAAATGTACTGAAGTAACACCAAACCAATATTTATGTCAATCGATGACGACAACAACCATTCAAGAAGACAGCCCTTGTGAAGTACAACTATTAAAATTCTCAAATCATTACGAAAATTGTGAAACCAAACAAGTGCAAATAACTAATATGAAAATTCAAAAAGTTACAGATAACAAATGGATAGCCATTTTCCCAACAGAAGTAATAGCAACCATCCACTGCAACCAAGATGAAAATAACCAAGCATTAATCGGAAGCAAACTAATTACCCTCAAAGAAGATTGTTATGTGAAATTGAAAGATGAAGTAATCAGAGTTTACCAAAATCCAATAGCAACAAAGAAACTTGCAAACCTACCGGAACTACAGTTCAAGATACAACAAGAAGACGAAGAAATAATTAAGAAACCTATGAAGCTAGAGCATCTAGACTTAGACGATCTCAACCACGCCGTGAAATTAGTGGAAAGTTATAAAGAACAATTAAATGAACTCAAAACGCCAAAGTTACATTATAATAATATGTGTTTGGACAATTGTATTAATCATTTTAATAATTTTTGTAATTATATATGTATTATACAAAATGTACCTTAGATATAAGAATGAAGGAAACAGTTCTAGATTTAAGGAAACAAAGAGAAAAAAAGAAACAATAAGCATACCCTTAGAAACAATGAATTTTAAATGAATTTAAATAATGAATTTTATGTATTTAAAAATTAAGAAAAACCTTAATTTTTCATTTACGGTGGGAGGAGTTATGTATCCCCCAATTACCTATATATATATTGATATATTGAATCTAATAGGAATTATTTGAAATTGTTAAGTAAAGGTATAAGTTCAATGCAACATTGTAACACAAGGATAACCCAGAGAGGTTATCGACAGTTCATGAGAACGGACATGCAACTTTGCATCCGTGAGGGCAGTGATACTGCAGGTGGCAGGTCACAGGCGGTCAACAGACCGCAATTACTTAGAATTAAGATTGATACATTGTAACAAAGTGTAAAGCAGACATGAGATTTGCAAGTTCCCACAAGCCGTGTGAGGGGCAGGTTATTATAAAAGGCCCGGGAGCTCAATGCCCGGCAGTCAGTCTTCAAACTCCATACTTCGTTGTTTGAGCTACTCAACCGAGTCAGTCTTGAGTTTACAGCTTTTGCATTGTTGTCTACCTAGGCTACTCACCAGTACAATTAATCTTTTATAAAGTTATTATGTACAAATTATATTAAAATAAATTCGTTACAGTGTCGACGTTTTTTTAAAAACACAGCTCCAAAGCCCGAACTTTAACTCGCGTTATTTAATAAACGTACACGACATTTCTGTCCAGAGAATTTGATAAAGTCATAAATCATCCGTAAATACGATAGGAATAGCTAACTACTTCCCGTAAATAATTAAACGAACCGATTAAAAAAAACGTGTTGTTACCGGAAAAGCTATAAAATATAAGATAAGCGTTTTAATAACGTATTACAGAAAGACAGAAACAGCGACCACCTCGTGCAATAGAAAATAATGTTAGATATTACCAACACGATAACTTTACACAAATAGCTTATTTGAAGCGAAATTAGGATAATTATTACTTCATTTGTATGTGTTGTGCTTCGAAATAAAGCTAGATGAATCAAGAAAATGACGTATTGAGTTTTTTTTTAGTATATAATACGGAAATGCATTAGAACGGGGTCATTCGTTCATCTACGATGACGTCGAGCAACATGTAAGTTTTGAGTAAAGATTAATTCTTTAATTTATTTTACGACATACAACATATACGTTTCGAGTAATTTGTAATCTATTTTGTAGGCGTTTCACAAGTGACATAAATCTTTGCATAATCATGATGTACAATTATTTTGAAAATTACTACGAAAATTAAATTATCCTCCACATAAATAATATTGGTACAAGAGCAACTGCTAATTTGAATCTACTAAAAGTAAATGCACTTTGCAAGCTGATGTTTCTACGTTAAGATTGATTGGAAATGGAGATTTGTAATGGAACTGGGAAGTATTCAATGCCGTTAATTACAAGTATCTTTATAAGCGCTATAAAGAACTACTTGACAATACCAATTGCAGGTATAATTTTGTTTTGTTTTTCTTGTAATGTAATAGGATATTTGACTAAATTAAGCTAGAATAAGATTTTAATTTCATAAAAATTATTTTACAAGGGTATAATTTCCAGCAATTTTGAGGTCATAGTTCGAAGCATGTTAACCTTTAATAAATTAATTGTCCAGCGTCTTTGGCTAGTTACACTAACAAATGGGGTAATAAAAGGATAGGTAATCTGCCCCGAAACTTTAAAGAAAATTTTGTACCTCACATATGAGATGTTTGGGTTCCGTAATTGTTAACAAGGATTAGGTGAGTATTATTCTAGTAAGTAAGAATCTTTAGGTAAAAATTTTTGTCTAAGATTTACCTGTAAATTGCTTTTATAAGATTCTTTAGATAATGTGTATAAAAAGAAAGGTATTTTTGAATGCTTATAAGGCTGTTCATAGATATTTCTTCAAATTTCTCTGTTTCATTTCTTTTGATAAAATCCAAATATATTTTACGTTGAACTAACCAGGCTAGAAAAAGGATCGTTTGAAGATGTTTTGACTGAATTAACCTGTCATTTCCACGTCTTCTCAAGTGTTCTCTTGATTTGCTTCTAGTTACTTTAAAATTTTAGGCACGCCGCAATTAAGTTGCTTTTATAAAGGCGTTTTTCCCTGTTTTGGCAATCGTGTGCTATGGTTTCTTAGTGGCCAGGTGCACAATACCTTCAAGTGCTAATTAAATGACGCGTAGTGTTAATATTGCTGTTTATATATTTTTTTATCATATCACGCTGATAAAATTACATTACATCCCGTGCATTACAATGTGTATTAAAATAATTCATCTTAGTTACATTATAGAGTAAATTCATCTCCCGCAATTCCACAATCTATTCCCTTAAGACGCTTTCCATTTTCTACATTTCAACTCCCTGCACCAAATTGATGCAAGTTTTCCAAGGCTACAGTGTTTCAGAGACAGGCGCCAAAAAACCATTTGTTTCTATGCTTAGGCTATATCAAATTTAAATTGAAATTGATTTATAATACTATTCCACTTCAAGGCAATCGATGTTAGCAAGCACGAACCTTAGCAAAATAATGAATGTTACCGCTTCTTGAAACGAAGACAGCTCATTTACAGATCAAACTATCGGCTGAATATAAAGTACAGTCTCAGGACTAATATGGATTAAACAAACGTTCTGAAATCTAGAGCGACTGAGCAATAGCAATTTTTTCCATGAACAGCAAGTTTAATAAACGAACACATCAAAACTAATTGAAGTGTAAAACTTTTCCTGCTTAGCGTTAAAATAGCATCAAGAAACTCGATTACTTTGTAGACGAAATAATCTTGCAAATCTTTAGGGAACAACTCGTAACTTTACAATGTAGGTATATATAAAGTAGGTACTACCAGTCACTATTACATCCGCTTTGGAAGAAATTGCACGTGCTGAACGTCAGAAAAATACTCGTGCAAACTCAATAATACCAGACAACTCGCGTTTTCCACAATGCTTAAATTTCCTAAAAAGCTTTCTCATTTTAATACATATTTATTGTCTTAAACGCTATCAATCTTCGAAGTCTAGGACGTTACTGCATTGTTCTTGAATATCAATAGTTCTTTTTCATAAATGTTGCGAATCTCTTGCGCACTAAATTTAATATGTATCCCTTTCAACGTTTTCAGCAAAACTTGAATCTGTGCCAATTCCTAAGCTACACATTTTATTAAGGTCGCTAGGTAAAGTTTACCACTGTTAATTTCAGTGCCAATTTATAGTGTTTGAATGGAATATGAAGAACAATTGAATTTTTCCCCTCCAGAAGTTTATGTTTGCTTAATCTAATGCGGCTCTTGCTTAATTGAGAGAAGTTGCTAAAACTCATTAACATGTACTGTTCTTCGTTTTCATGATACCAACTTCATTCATTACGCTTTGGAATTGTCTAACAAAGCACTTTACAACTGCTATTAATAAATTTTGAATGATATTTAAATACGTTAGTAGAGTAATATTATGAAATGTTGTGAGTAGTAAAGTTGAATGAGCACATCTTTTATTACGTTTCATATTAAAAGAACATATAAAATGTAGTTGAGTAATAACAGTGATATAGGAAAATAAACAATGTCGGTAACACAAAAAAAAACAATCACAATCAATGCAGATTTTTAATGTAGTTTCACAAAAACGTCGCATAGCTTGTAACATGTCAATTCGCCGTTTGTGTGTGGTGACAATTTTTGGTTGGATTGGTGGTGCTGAGATTGGTTTTCGCTTTTGTAATTCTTGTTTGTAAGCTTGGCAGTTCCTGTAGTTGGCAGGATGTACCCCGCTGCAATTGACGCAGACTGGTGCCGTTTCTTTACTTTTGGTGCTGCTAGCGGCCAGGTACGTTCCGGTGAATTTTATGCACCTTGGCTTGTAGCCGCAGTTGAGGCTCGAGTGTCCGAACCTCTGTCAGGAAAAGCATTGTGTCATTTCAACTCTTGATTCGAATTCTACTATTTATAGCTTGCTACAGTACAAGAGGTTGCTGTAGTTGTAGATATTATGCGATGTATGTGTGTTTTCAAGTGCAACCATTATCGTGTTGCTGTATGTCTTCAGTTTGTTTTGTAATTTTGTAGCGTATTTGACGTTGAAGCCCATCTGCGTAAATTCAGCTTGCACGTCGTCTGTTGTTATATTGGCCGCAAGTCCTTTTATTACAACCTTCAGTTCTCGGTCAGTTTTCAAGGTGTACGTATACTATTCTATACCGTTATGTACAAAACGGTACTCATTTGCGTCTTTCCGGCTCTTTCTTGCTCCTAGCCTTGATGCTCTAACATAATCCATCCGTCGAATCAAGGCTATGACGTCAAAAATAGTAGTCCAGGCAGACAAATTCTAAATGCCAATTCGTATGAAAAGATATAGTACATTGACAGCACATTTTAGAGCATTCTGGTTTTTACGATTGGTATTACAATGCACTGTTGCCAAGCCTGGTCTTATTATCTCATATACTTTCATTAGCTGCAGTAATATTTTTATTTGACCAACCACGGTGAGGATATATTGGTGTTGCCGTATTGCTTAAACAGAACCAGTTTTTTAATAGCTTTAGCTAAATTCAGAACTGTTAACTTTGTAGGTGCTTTTACGTCGTTCTAATATTGTACGAACTTTTTTTAATGTAACTATAATTAATAGCTCATTCTTATAATGTAGTTCTTCACAAACTAATCGTTGTTAAACCATGAAACGGATGTATACTTGGTATACTTTGCTACATAACAACCTAGGGCGTGTTTGGTACATGATCGGAGTCTCTAAAAGCGCCCATATACACCGTAGCAATAATGAGTAGTGTATTTAAATGAAAAACACATTTTCAACGTTTGGCAACGTAGTCGACAGCTGACATATAACGTTATAGCCTTGATTCGCCGGATTAAGTATATCAATGTTTTTCTGTAGCGATCTTTGCATCTCTCTCGCATGCGTGAGGAAGTTCGGAAAAACTTCTACGAGGATGGCGGTACTTTGGCGGTAATTGGTCGTTTATCGCCTGCAACGATGGCCTTCGTTGTTGTAGCTGACGGTGTTGCTGCGCTAGCTGTTGCGTTTGCGTAGCTCATCGAGCGTGTTATTTGTTGGGCATCGCTTGTTCGTTTCTTTTTTGTGTCTTTCTCAGACAACATCGGCAGGTTTTAATCTGTTCAGTTTCCATTTCGTCTAATATCTTGATAGTAGCTCCGGTTGGTTGAATTTGTTGATCCAGAGTGCTCGGTACTTCAGTATTTCTCATCCTAGTTGATCACTAACACATTACCGATAACAAGTTTACTGTTTATCACTTTGTTTACACCAGTGCTAGCACTCGAAACTAACTAACTTCGAAATTAAAAGTCTCTCTACACACGTCTATATTCGTCTGTGCCTAGATGAATACTGACCGTCAGTCCCGTAAAGATTGTTGACTGTATGACCATGCCATAGCTGAACCCAGAACAAACTAAAGAATCACTGTCGACTATATCAAAGTATACGAGCTCAAAACAGAACAAACTAAGGATCACGAGAATTTCCAACTCATTTTTCGTTGTATCCAAAAATCAGTACGCTCATTGGTCAAACAAAATTTGAAGATTCTTTTACATTCGAAAATTGAAATACACAATTTCATTGGTTAAAGACATCATTAACGTTTTTCAACACAGGAAGCATAGGAAATGGAAGTGTATAAATATAATTTCAAATTTTCCTAAAGACATTCCTTAGTGCTCCCCATAGCCTAAAGAATCAACTGGCAGTGCTCACTCTAGTTTGCTAACACTTTAGCAAACAGCGCTCGCCATAACCTGCTATACTTCAGCGCGCCTCTAGTGTTCTCTTGGGGTCTTTAGTAGAGGTGATTAGAAACAAAGTCGAAGACCATTTCACATTTAATTTAATTAACACTTTAAGGTTCAGTACAACCGTTACACCTTAGGGTTAGACTTTTAATGTTCTTATTCTATATTAGTTCTTAACTGCTAACAATAATTATGCGATTATGCTTACTTAATAATTCCAATTACACCTAGCCTAGAGTTCGTTGCACATGTACTTCCTATTGATTGTCTTACTGTACAATTCCGCATTTTGCACTTCCTATAATAAGTCACTCACCTTTTAAAGGCATAAAACTTAATTCAATATAATAACTATAAATTATTAGGATATTCGGCTATTACACCATCACACGCCGTGCTCCCCATAGTCTGCATATTCTCCGACGGTGACGCTGTCCGTCGCCGTACTTAGGGCATCACTATCATTCATCAATCAATAGTTAATAAACTACGAATGGTCGTTAAGCTCCGTTCCATCCATCACCGACAAGTCGTTATTGTGTTGCGTCTGTCAACTCTATTTCTGAAACGACACCCCGTAGAGTTTAACAGTGACGCATTTGACGAGACTTAAGGCACCACTACCACGAAGCCGTCCGAAGAGTTCCGAATACTTCTGAACCCATCTATGCTTGTATATAGGTTCAATTAATAGTTTTAAATTTTATATCATAATTCTTTGTAACTTCACGTTGTCCAGCCAGTAATACACGAAACCTTCCGAAAAGTACCGAAGACCGCCGAAGACGTCTGGACCTCTTCAAACTGTAAATATTTTCTAACTATCGCTGTTCAAGTTCTTACTGGGCCTCACAAATAAATTCCGAAGAGTTTTGAAGACCTCTGAACCCCTCTATGCTTGTATATATGTTCAATTAATAGTTTCAATTTAATATGATAATTCTTTGTAACTTAACGTTGTCTCACAAGTAAAACACGAAGCCTTTCGAAGAGTTCTGAAGACTGCCGAAGACTTTTACACCCCCTTTAAGCTGTATACACATTCATTCAGTAAGTAATTAAGTTTATTTTGGGTCTACAAGCAACCACAAAGCCTTCCGAAGATTACCGAAAACTTCCGAACTGCTTCCAACTGTTATTATCATTCAATTTTAACTATTTCATTTTTATTTTCATGTATTTATGAAACTTATAATTATTTGTGCTATTTATTAAACAAATAATCAAGCCAAGCCTACATACTTTCAGACGCTACCCACCCAAACGATAACAACGTTTGCTATTTATATATTAATTCGGGCGGGCGTTAGAAGATTACTGTATAGTCCCGGGCATTATCGCAAAAAGTCCTGTAATTGAGGCCAAATGCGTTCAGTTCTACTCACAGATGTCCTAACTAGCGGATACTAAAATATTACTGTAAATCAAAGTGGATGTCATGGTTTCCTGGCTAACAGGGAAATGTGTAATACATACAAAGTAGCAAGTGGTCTAGATTAAACGAGTGGTTTGGAGTAAACTGTCATGAACGTTCCGGGAGATAAGCTGATGGCAAAATAAGAAAATAAAATAGAATGGGACAATGTAATGTAGTGTAACCGACCTGAAGGCTGACCCAAACGCCCTCTATACGGTACACCGGGCTCCATGATCTAACACCTAGTAGCAGTGGCTCGATGACTTCTACGTTGTGTTGCTATAATGTGACCCAAATTCACACTGACAAGATGGCGTTACAGGCGGAAGGGTTTGAAATAAAACAACAGTATCTACCTAACTGGACTTATAATCTAAACAATGACCACAAAATAGATCATTTTCATGAAAGCATAGAAAAATGACATTCGAAGCAAGCAATGCCGTGCTCAACCTGGGCGATTGGAAAAAGAGCACGGCAGATAAAATCCCAAACTGCCCTCATACTTCCAACTGCATTTGGCACATTTCGACAAGGACCGGTAACGTACAAGTACCCAGATCACCAACACTAAAATTGACGGGATGTCAACTGTTACCCAGACATAACACACACCACAACTGAAGAAATGTTAGTGTAGGTCAGTTAGTCTTTTCTGACAGATACTGAGGTCGGATAACCAATACTACCCAGCTAAAGTTGAAAGAGGGGAAACACCAGGAGGGTAAAATCTGTCTTGAATACCAATGTTCCCCCCGCACGGACATAAAATGTTAGTAACATTCAACAAAGGCTCAATCACACGCGCCCACATACATGCATTAACAGTTTCCCCAGCCCGTGTTACAAAGAATTTCACAAAGGGTAGCCAACTTCCTATTACTTGCAAAAGAGTACAACTACAAGTACATTGACAAGACTACATGAATCGCTGGACTGAACTTATAGTATGATTGCCCATAGATAAAGCGCTGGTTATTGAATAGACTTCCAACATAGTCATAAATGCGAACGCGAAAGGCACGTGAAGGTCTATATTACCAGAGGTTCAATTTAATTACATCACAACAATTATCACAAACGTTAAATAGTAGTTAATTATATATGAACATCGGCTAGATAATAGGATAAACACACAACAACAATATAATTAAGTTTAAACCAAGATATGAGCGATGCAGTGGAATATGTGGTTAATAAGCTAAAATAAAACAATTACACATGATAAAATGTCAAACGAAACATTAAAATATCAAACATTATAAAATATGTAGGCAGTAAAAACATATCAAAATTTTATAGCACAAATACAAGCCTAGATTCAGCTGCTAAATATTTATATAAATGCATGTTAGTTAAATATACGAAATCTAGTAAGCAAACGTTAAAAATTATTCATTATGATTCATGGGTTAAAACATACTTTTAAAAATTAAACACATCGTGGCATTACAAATTACAACAAAAAAAATATACACAACTTTGTGGTTAATACAATAAAATCCAAAACAAATATAATATAGAAATATAATACTGTTTGTATTCAAACTAGCCTAATAATTTGATTTAATATAATGTCAGTATTTTTCATTTTTTATCGTAAAATTACAGGAATTGTACCTTTGCTATTGATTCTGCAATAAGTGCAACGCAATGGTAGTTCTAACTTTGCATTAAATACAAAATCAACATTATTTCAAATAAATCAATAATAGTTTTACTCTGATTTAGATATTAAATAAATAAATATTGGTATTCGGTTATTAAACTAAACATAATTCAATAAAAAAGTAAATTTACCTGAAATTTTACATATTAAACAACCCACATCAAATTCTTAGTCAGAAGCAACAGGTAACCCATAAATATTTCCTTCAATGATTAAATAACTAACAGTTTTACAATAAATACCAACATCACATCAAAAGAACGCTCTGACTACAAGATGTAATTAGATCACTTTAAATAGCAACTAATTATCAATATAAAAACATTACCTTTAATTAAAAAAACCGCCAAGCGAAGGTTTTTACGACTTGCCATTTTGAAATTTCGAAACAAAGTTGTTTTAACCCTTGTCGACACGATCGATTGTCTCTACCCATGCGAGCACTATAACATAAATGGCATCATGGAATGCGTTCAGAAACCTGCAAGTGGTTACTAAACTACTCTAACAAATACCTTCGAATATCGAAATGTACACTATAGTATTTGTAATAATTATCGACCAATGAGAAAACGACTTAGAAACACTACGGATCACTTCAGTAATAATTACAAAATGCAATACATAACAATATAACTGGGAATCACCGAAACTCATTTTACAAAAATATATTGCGCAATATGCGTAATCATTTAAAGTCAATTATTTATAAGAACATACTAAGGAGTGATTTAGCGCGCAACAGTAAAGGCATTCGTACTTGCCAGCAATTGTTTAATTGTGCTGGGAAGTATTCTATGTAAAGCTAACCGAAATTACTACACCAGTCAAATTGACATAGCAATAAAGAAACCGGTTTCGTTGTAAAGGTGCTTAATAGAAAATAATTTTTTTTGTTACCAGTGTTTACTATCTGCTGCAAAATAACATTTAGAGCGATGAGGATTTCTCATATTTATTAGCAGCGTTGTATTAAATGTACGAAGAAAGTCATCATCGTCATTCATCATTTTGTTTTCGACCTTACTTAAGGTCGGTTTGACGCAGCTCTAACTTCTTTTCTATTCTGTGCTAATCTAAAAGTTCTACATTCCTTTCACAACCTAAATTTCTAATAATTTGACTAATATAGCTTGGTCTAGGTCTTCCTATATCCTTCTATCTTTTTCTTATCTACCTCACTCTACATAGATATTAGCAACCTGATGTTTGTTAAAGAACTCCTACATGTTTACATGATTCCCATTTATAAGGAAATGAAATATTACCTAGGTATCCTCTTCAAAAAAAAAGTGTTAAATTATATGTTATGGTAAGGCTTAAGCAACGAATCGCCGCCAACATGCCAGACCGTTAACTAATTGTGAGTTATGTTATGGAGACGTTTATTAAATTAAATGTAATGGTAAGGCTTAAGCAACAAATCGCTACCAACATGCCAGATCACTAACTAATTGTGAGTTATATCATGGTGACATTCAATTAACTGATTTTTATTTATTTATTTTTTGTTTTGTTTTTGAACTTACTTAAGATCGGTTTGATGCAGTTTTAAATTCTATTCTATTCTGAGCTAGTCTAAAAAGGTTTACATACCCTTTATAACCTAAATCTAATTATTTGACTAATATAGATTTGTTTAGGTCTTCTTACTCTATTTTTATTTAGTAGTCTATAATCTAAAACCTTACTAAATAGTCCTTCATGTCTTAACCGGTACCCTATCATTCTATCTTTCCTGACCTTTAATTGTTTCCACCTACAGGGTTCCTCACCTATCCTTCTATGAACTTCCTCATTTGTTACTCTATTTGCCCAACTAATCTTTAACATTCTCCTATAACACCAAGTTTCAAAAGCTTTTTCTTGTCTACCTCTTTAATTGTCCAAGTCTCACTACCGTATAATAGAACGCTACAAACGTACGACTTTAAGAAACTTTTTCTATTATCTAAAGTAATACTATTAGCTACTAGTAAGTCTTTCCTTTTTTAAAACATTTTTCTAGCTTGCGCTATTCTAGCTACTATATCCCTTCTGCTACGTTTATCCTTTGTAATTATACTACCTAAATAGCAAAATTCATCTACCTTCTCTAACTCGGTATTACCTATTTTTAATTTTGGTTTAGAACTAGGCTGTAACTCACTTGTCATTATCTTTGTTGTCTTTCCTGAATTAATTCTCATACTATAGTTACTCTGTAGTATCTCATCTAAAATATTTAAAACCTTTCCTAACTCTTTTCTAGACTGCTATAATGGCTATATCATCTGCAAAACGTAACCTGTATATTTTCTATCCCTCTACACTAATACCTATCTCTTTTCTCTCTCTAGCTATGTTTAAAACTTTCTCAATACAAACATTAAAAATCAAGAGAGATAGTATACAGCCCTGTCTAACACCATTTCTAATCTTTGCATCCTTTTCTATTTCATCAAATCTAATTACTACGCTTTGGTTTTTATATTGAATGTAAATAATTTTTCGATCCCTATGAGAGATTCCTATTTTTCGCAAAACCCTGAACATAACAATCCAATTAACCCTATGAAATGCTTTTTCTAAATCTACAAACGTGAAATGAGTATTTTTTTCTAACCTTTTTTCGATATTACCCTAATCATTAGTATCGGTACTCTAGTCCCTTTGTCTTTACGAAGACCATATTGGTCTTCGCCTAAATAATTCTCAGTCAAAGCGTCTACTCTATTTTTAATTATTATTGTTAGTATTTTAGAAGCGTGGGCAGTTAAACTAATCGTTCCAAAATTCTTACACCTATCAGCTCCTGACTTTTTTGGGATTGAGATAATAATATTTTTTCGAAATCTATTGGGACCTCACCTGTGTCATATATTACTTTTACTAGTTCATATAATCTGTCTAAAGTTTTCTACTTCCATATTTTATTAATTCTACATCTATCCCCGGCGCTTTATTTAGTTTAAGATCTCTAACAGCTCTATCAAATTCCTTTCTCAATATTGAGAACCCTATTTCTACATCCTCTTCTTGGTCGTTTTCTAACTCATCCATATCGTCTTCCTTATATAAAACTTCTAAATATCTTTTCCATCGATCTGCTACCTCAACTTTATTTATTACAAGCTCATTATTCTCATCTTTAAAACCATTATATTTTTTCCTATCTTCCTCAAAAACCTTTCTAACTACCCTGTGAGCCCTGTCTGTCTTACTTACTCTCAAATCATCTTGTATTCCCTTACAATTCTCATCCATCCATTTATTTCTAGCTTTTCTACACTCATGTACTATGTTATTTCTAACTTTATAATATTTTTGCTTACTTTCACTATCCAATTCTCTGAAAGCTTTAAGCTTTCTTCTATTCTCTATTAAATCTTATATCTCCTTTGTTACCCAGGGTTTTCTCGCTTCTACTTTTTTGTTACCTATAGTCTGTGTTGCCGTATCATGTACAGCCCTTTTTATTTCTTTTTCATCTATTTTCTACGTTCCCTCCTATAGTTATCTCTTTGATCTTATTATCTAATACTTGTTTATATTCCTCTTTTACCTCACTATCGTTAAGCTTACCAAGATCCCATTCCTCTCTTATAGCCTTTCTCACTTTTTTGAATTTTAGATTACACTTCATTTTAACTAAGTTATGATAGCTAACTATGTCAGCCCCTGGATAACTACGACAGTTTTTAACTTGGTTTCCAAATCTTTGTTTAAGTAAAATATAATCTATTTGGTATCTAGCTCTATCACCTAGCGCTTTTCAAATATATCTTCTTCTAACATGTTGTTCGAATAGGGTGTTTACAATTACTAATCCGTGTTCCTGGCAAAACTCAACTAATCTTTCGCCTCTATCATTTTGTCTATCATACCCAAATTTATCTACCATTTTTCCCTTACTACCTTCTCCCACTTACGCATTAAAATCGCCCATAAGTGTTAAATTCTCAACTCCCTTTACTTGTCTCACTATATTATTTATATCCTCGTATACCTTTTATACTTCCTCATCCTCGTACTGAGTTGCTGACATGTAAACCTATACTAAAACAGTGTCTGTGGGTTTCGTACTCAATCTAACCATAGTTATTCTATCACTAAATTGTAAGTACTACTCTTTAACTTTACGTCCTACTCTTTTACATAACACTACTCCTACCCCTGCCTGTTCATTAGTTGAAGAAGTTGTAATTATTCTATAATTATCTTTCCAAAAGCCATTTATATCTGGCCATCTCACCTCACTAATACCTAAAATGTCCAACTTTCCTTTTCTAATTTCGACTAATAAATTCGTTAACTTATCTACTCTAAGTAACGACCTTACATCCCAAGTACCTATCACTAAATCGAACCGTTGTTTTAAATTCTTACGATGTTTTTTGAAACTTTGCTTGTTTGGAAAACAAAGTTGAAACATGACCAACAAAAGAAGAAAAAATGACAAAAATCCCAAAACTTTACGAAATTCATTGAATGTCGATTATTTTTTCAAACAGGAATTGAGCCACGGCATATTTTAACAGATCTACAAACCGAACTCATTTATTGCAAAGTGTTGTAGATAAAAGCTTACAAGTTTACGTCAACTAGATGGAATCTTATTCCTCTACTATACGTTTTGTGTATATGAATAAGACCTCAACTAAGATCATTTCGTCATAATGTAGTGAAACTTGCGACGATTGGGACTCCGATGCAAGATTAAATTTCTTTGTTTTTATTTTCTTTCATAAAAAAACCCTTAAAAACTTTTTTTTTTACAAATTCTGTCGGAGATAATTTTGCATACGCTATTTTGCTAACAACTCCTTTTGAGATACTGCACTGCTAGCAAAAAAGGTTGTTTGATACTTTAAATATTTTTATGAAGATTCGTAAAAATGATCAAATGGACAACTGGAACGCTTATTAATTGGAATCTTTCAGTAATGAAAATTTTCCTATGTCTGAAACTAATATCTGTGATTATAAATGAACTAAAACAAAAGCATATTTGATTTTATAAGACACGAATGAACTGCTAGCACTATATTTGTCTTCAAAGTTTAACAATAATATCGTTTATAAAATTTGTGTTTGTATGTACACGAACTAGCTTAACATGGGACAAGATAGCTACATTGATTCTTACAATTCCAACTCCAATAGCTTCCGTAGAAAGAACATTCTCTGCTGTGAAACGGATAAAAAACACAACCGTTCCACCAAACAAGAGGAAACGCTTTCTGGCCTGGGTTTAATGTCAACTGAAATGTCTTTTTATCATGCTATCGTACGACAAAATAAATAAGAAAGCAAAGCTTCCAGTATATATACAGGGTTTTCAGAATAGAACTCTGGTTTTGAGATTAAATATTTTTTTTAAATCAAAATCTTCGTGTAATTTGTTATACATAAATTTAAAGCTATTATTCTCACTACAATTTAGTAAATTTCAATGTGGGCCCAATTAGTGGCACGGCAAGCATCCAAACGAAATTCTATTTCTTGCTAGGTCCTGGCCAGCATCTCTGCGGTGACGGTTTCCACGCAAGCGACTATCCGGTGGCTGAGATTTTGTCTAATGTGGACAAAACCCTTCTCCGCCTCAATATCATCCAATTGAGTAAAAACATACCAACTAATATGTCACAATAAACATCATCAGTTATTGACTTTAACAAAAATGAACGACCCTATGATTCTTTCATACGTGAGGCCGCACCAATATTGAGGCAGAAAAGGGATTTGTCCACTTTCGACAAGACGGCGCATCGCCTAACTTTACTTTGCATGTGCGAGAAGCAGTCAGTACTCAATTCGGCAACAGGTGGATTGGAAGGAATGGGCCTCCAAGAAGTTCAGATTTGACTCCTTCAACTTTTTCTTCTGGGGTCATGTGAAGAACCTCGTGTATTCAGAGAAAATTCGAGATCAAACCCATCTCAACCAACGGATACTTGCTTGCGTGGATACAGCCGCCCCAGACATGCTGGTCAGGACCTTGGCAAGAAGTAGAATTTTGTTTGGATGTGTGTCATGCCATTAATGGGGCCATCGTTGAAATTTATTAAATTGTTATAAAATCTTGAGATTATTACTTTTAAATTCAACAACATCACAATAAGATTTTGAATTAATAAAAACATTTCACCTCAAAACGCCGGAATTCTTTTATGGAACTTTTTGTGATTTAAGTCAATTAACAGCACAGAAATCAAAATATTTATTTTTGTTTTTCAAACTAAAGAGTACTCATGGTTATATTAAGAATATAAAACCGGTAAATACAGTAATAATACATGGATAATTGCCCACCTCTAGCTACGGTGTTGAGGAGGTAGGAGCGACCTGCAAAGATATGGAAGATATACTAAGATTTGTAGAAGGACATGACAATTTAATAATTACTGGAGATTTTAATGTAATGATAGGCGAGGGAAGTAGCGGTAGTAGGTTTATTTGGTTTAGACACGAGAAATGGAGGGAAATAGACTGGTAGAATTTTGAGACAAAAACGATTTAACCATCACAAACACATTATTTCAACATCATACTTAAAAGCGATACACGTGGAAGATGCCAGAAAACAGGGAGATATCAAATGGATTACATTCTTGTTCGACAATGGTTTAGAAAACAAGTAAAAAACTGCAGAAGCTACCCAGAAGCAAATATAGACACTGACAAACAACATAGTAGTTATGAAAACCGTGTTTAAATTACAAAATTTGAAAAAGGAATCAAAAAAGGGTACTTTAATTTTGAGAAATTGAAATATAAAAATATTTACAAAAATTTGAGAAAAGGCCAAACGAATTAATAAGACATCGCGAAAGTTTCTGAAATTAAGAAAGGCGAAACAGTATGGAGTAACGTTAAATCCAGCTTCGATATGGCGGCCAGAGATATTCTGGGGTATATACAAAAACAAAATAAGAAATTATGGATAACAAAGGATATTCTGAATTTCACAGAAGAAAGACAAAAATAGAATAATAGATCAAACGAAACAGGAAAGTATAGATACAAAGCCATGAAATGGTAAATTATTCGCAAATGCAGGCAAGTGAAAGAACAATGAATTGATAAAAAGTGCAAAGATGTACAAACTAAGATGGAAACAGTAAAGACAGACGAAGCATACAAACTAATTAGAATTTATTTTAGGGATATAAAACCGTATAGCAAAAGTATGAGGGGTGCGGAAGAAAATATCATTTCACAAAATGTAGAAAAAGTGGTTAGATTGCAAGAATATATAGGGAATTTAGCAGGAGAGGAAATAACAGCATTAAAACAGGAATAAGACATTGAAAAGAATAACTTGAAATATCCTATACTTAGAGTTGAGTTTGAATTAGCACTAAGAGTCTGAAAAATTGTAAGGCACCAAGTGCAAGCAGAAACTATAAGGGTCGCTAGGCAAGCAGTAACGGAACATCTCTTTCAACATCTAAGCTATATGTATAAGACAGGCGAGATACCCAAAGACAAACGTAGCATCATAATCACTATAATAAAAAATAGAGGCGCGAACAGATGTGAAAATATTCGAACAATAAGTTTGACAGCACGCGTGTCAAAAATATTAACTAGAATTGTACAAAGACGGATGGAAAACAGGCTGAAGAAATACTAGAAGAATTCAATTTGGGTTTAGGCAAAACGGGGGAACACGGGAGGCTATTGTTGCTCTGAGGGTGATAATGGAGAAACCAATAGAAAAAGAAAAAAGCATGTATATAGGGTTTGAAGATCCGGAATATGCATTCTACAATGGAAAATGGAAAAAATTGTTTGAAACACTTAAAAAGATTGGAATAAGTTATTAAGATAGACAGATAGTACATAGCTTATACAAAGTACAAACAGCGGTAATAGAATTAGAGCAGGAACATAAAGAAATAAATATAAGGAAAGGGGCGAGACAAGGATGTGCTCTATCCCCATTAATTTTTTAGTTGTACACCGAAGGGCGATGAATACTATCAAATGCAGGAAGACATTAGGAATTATTATGCAGGGACTAAAGATTGATATGCTTAGATTGCAGATGATATAGCGGTACTAGCATCTAGCAAAGAAGAATTAGAAACTGTTCTTAATTAAATGGAAACGGTTCTAACAGAGAGATACGGTATTAAAGTTAATAGAAATAAAACTATTGTGCTAGTATGGAAATAACGCCAAATCCAGAATACAAATAAATAACGAGAACTTATAAGAGGCTAAGGATTTTTGCCACCTAGGAAGCCAAATAACGCTAAATGGGAGAAGCGCAAAAGATATAAATCAAAGATTAACACAAGGTCGTGCTACATTTAGCAAGAAAAGGCAACTCCTATATTCAAAGACAACAAACATGGAAACAAGGAAAAGATTCCTTTGAAATGTGGTGCTACAAACGTATGATTGAGATATCATGGACAGATAAGCTAGAGACAGAAAGGTTCTAGAAATGGTAAGGGAAGAATAAATATATGAAAACAGTAAAAAAAAATAGATGAGATTGGATGATAGATCACTTACTAAAGCATGAGGGAATAGTGCGAAATATATTAGAACTAGAGATATGAAAAACGAGGTAGAGGTAGACCCAGGTTAGACTATTGCACACAGGTAGTCAAATATGTAGGTTGGGAATTTCAGGAAAATGTGTATACTAGCTCAGAATAGAAATCAATAGATGTACGTGTCCAACCAGTTCCAAGACGGAAACCTAATGATAAAAAAAATAACTGTACTTAAACCTGATGATTATTATAAGCAACTGCAGGTGTACGTTTTGCGATATTCTAAACTAATGTTGATTGCGCAAAAGAATTTATTGAAAAACTATTTATTAGGTAAATGTTTAAATGTTAGGGGATCTTGGTAGCCGCATGTTGCTTAATTCCCTTCACTTATGTTATATTTAGTATTGTTTATTGTCATAACTTATAATTTAGTACATGTAATTAGCTTACGTCTACACTTCATGATTAACTACTAAGAACTGCCAGCCGCCTGTATTGGACTCGCGCTCCCTACTCTTCTATATACGAGTGCCTCTAATGGCAGCGGACCTTACTACTCACTATTACTACAACATCTTCCCTTTTTTAACGGAAGGCAATATTTTACAATTTTTATAAATCTTAATCCTACCCTTATTTTAGTGTTGCCATCTTGAAGGAGTAACTATTACTCGACCGTAACGCAAAGTAATCGTGGTGCGATCTCGCTTTGCGTTAGTCTCTGTTGCACTACACTTTTCACCTGCCGCCACTTCACTTGCGTCATTATGTGCTAATTTAGAGCATGATGGTGTGTCACTCATTACATTACTCTGCTGATTATTTACAATGACATCTTGTTCTAACTTATCACTATAATTAATTAACTTAGGAAAATCTATACTATTATAATAAGCTTTTGCATCTGTTCTACCTTCTTTCTCTTTTACAGTTTGATCTTTTGACCATGACACCGTTTTCGGAATATTGAGGTGTTGGTCGTCTTTATTGCAGATGGTCTTAAAATTTCCTATTTCTTATATAAATTCCATTATTTACAGAAACCTTATATCTACGTTTACCAAGCTTCTTTAAAATTTTACCTGATTGCCAGATTGATTGAGGTTTTAATTGTACCCACACGTTTGTATTTGGTTTTAATATTGACAATTCTTTCGCCCCCTTTTTCATTATAATTTTCTATTTGCTTGTTTTGATTAATTTTAATGTGACTGTTATACTGAGCCGTGTTAACTAAGTGTGATTTTAATTTTTGGTTGCTGTGGGAAGCAAAGGGTTACGAGTAGCTCTCGACATTAATATTTCATTTGGTGAGTTATTTTCAAAAATAGGCGTATTTCGGTATTGTAGAAGTGCAAGATTTAAATCTCTACCATCTTCAATAACCTTTTCATCATTTTTAATTGTTTGTATGTGCCTTTCACTCATTCCATTAGACTGACTATGGGTCGGTGAACTTACACTATGTTGAAATTGCCATTCATCTGCAAAATCTTGAAATTCTTTGAGGTAAACTGAGTTCCTCCGTCACTAATCAAGTATTTGGGAACTCCAAATCTTGCAAAATGGTTTTGAATGTGTTCATTATAATCTTACTAGTTATATTATTTAATTTTTCAATTTCGACAAATTTAGAATAATAATCTACCACTATTACATAATATTTTCCTCTAAGTTCGTATATATCGCAACCAATTTTATACCACGGAATTGAGTGTATTTCGTGCGGTTGTAACGGTTCTGCTGGTTGTGAATTTGCATATTTTTGGCAAAGTGCACAATTTTCAATAATTGATTTAATTTCGTTGCGAATCGTTGGCCAAAATACTGATTCTAGTGCTAGCTTTACACATTTAGTATACCCTAAGTGACTGTAATGAATTTTCTCTAGTATTGTTTTCCTCAGACTTAGTGGAATTACACAACTGTTATTTTTATAAATGATCTCATTTTCAATTATTAATTCGCTTTTATATTTAAGATATGGCCTAACACAATTTTTTAATAATTTATTATTTTTTTGCCAGCCCTTAGCGATTACCATTCGTAATTGCTGTAATTCTGGATCAGCATTAGTTGCCGATTTAATTTTATTTAAATATTCTTCACTAATACTAGCCTCAACAACTACACAAATTTGATCTTTTAAATCTAAATCATTACTCGCGGTGTCTTTAGAACAAGCTCGCGATAATGCATCCGCTATAACGAGATCTTTGCCTCTTTTGTATTTAAGATTAGAGTTGTACCTCTGTAAAAATAATATTATGCGCTGTAAACGAGCTGGTACTTTATTTAACGGTTTATTAATTAATGTTATCAAAGGCTTGTGATCAGTTTCAACGATCACTGACCTTGCAAATACGTAATGATGATATTTAGTTAACCCAAAATAAATCGCTAATAGCTCTTTTGTGATTTGGGGTTGTTGTACCTGGGATTCCGTTAGAGCTTTTGATGCGTATGAAACAGGTATATTTTCCTGTAACATGCATGCCCCTAAACCATTCTGACTTGCATCTACAGATATAGTTATTTCTTTGGAAGGGTCGAAATACCTGAGTACCGGACTATTTGTTAAAATTTGTTTAAGTTTTTCAAATGCAGCTTTATGTTGATCTGAGCTTTCGTTTCTTCAGAGAAATTTTCAACATACTTACTCATATAGTTTATAATACCTAACAGCCTCTAAACGTCTTTCTTGTCCTTGGGTTCCTGGAATTCTTGTATGGCTTTTAACCTGTCAGGATCTAATCCTATACCTTCACTGCTTAAATAATGCCCCATAAATTTAACTTTCGAAACACCTAAGATACATTTTTTTGAATTGAATTTAATATTACGTTCTTTTGCCCTTTTTAATACTTCTATTAGTGTTTTATCGTGTTCTTCTTTTGTCTTTCCCCATATAATTACATCATCTATATACACTGCTACATTACTCATCTCAAATATTTCCCTGAACCTTTCATTGAACACTTCCGGGCCGCTTTTAATTCCATACGGTAATCGAAGAAAACGATAGCGACCATAGGGTGTACCTACTGTACAAAGTTTACTACTTTCGTCGTCTAACGGTATCTGATAGAATGCTTGACTTGCATCTAACTTAGAAAATATGCATGCCCCATGTAATTTCGCCGTTATTTCCTCTAACGTTAATAGTTTGCAATGTTCTCGTTTGAGTACTTTATTTAATTGCAAGGGGTCTAAACAAATTCTTAATGTACCATTTTCTTTTCTTATTAATACTAGTGGATGTACCCACTCGCTAGCGCCATTTACTTTTTCGATAATATTTAATTTTTCTAATTCTACCAAATTGTCTTTTAATTTGTCCATCAGTGCAAATGGGACTTTTCTTATTGGTGTGATACAAGGAACTGCGCTAGGATCAGTTTTCACTTTATAAGGTGGGTTGATACAACCTATACCTGAAAATACCTCACCAAATATTTGTATAATTTGTTCATAATTTAAATTGAAAGTATTATTAATGTGATCAATACTCTTAATAGAATGAGCTTCTGGTTCTATACGATTAATTAATTTCAGACTTATTGAGCTTGCTAACCCTAATATCGGTTCAGTGTCACCATTAACTACAAAAAATGCAATTTCAAGCTCTCTATTATTATACTTGCAATCAATTCTACATTCCCCTATAAGTGGCAAAATGTCACCTGTGTACGATTTCAAGAGGGTCTTTGACTATACTTATTGTTCAAAAGACATATTTAAACGAATAAAGTATTTTACAGGTAAAATGTTTACCATAGCACCTGTGTCAATTTTAAACGACATCTTAACTGCACCTATTGTTAAGTCTACCCACCAAGCCTTATCGTTTTCAAGAACCCTTTTACAATTTGTATTACCTGTCCCTTCATTCAGGGTGCCTATAAAAACTACATTTTCTTGATTATAATTTTCCTGAGTTAAACTACTAATTTGTTTCTCGCTTCTACATACTGTTGCAAAGTGATTGTATTTTTTACACTTACCGCAAACCTTTTTATATGCCGGACAAGTAGGGTAAAATCAAGAAACCCACCGCCACATTTCCACCAGCATCCACATTTCCACACATCTGGACCAAAAGTTTTCTTCGACTAACCATTTTCATCTTTCGAGATAAATGAGCATCCACATTTCCACACACGAGATAAACCTATTTTTAAGATTTTTTACCGCTAACATTCTGGACCAAATAGTTTTCTTCGACTAACCATTTTCATCTTTCGAGATAAATGAGCATCCACATTTCCACACACGAGATAAACCTATTTTAAGATTTTTTACCGCTAACATTCTGGACCAAATAGTTTTCTTCGACTAACCATTTTCATCTTTCGAGATAAATGAGCATCCACATTTCCACACACGAGATAAACCTATTTTTAAGATTTTTTTACCGCTAACATTCTGGACCAAAAGTTTTCTTCGACTAACCATTTTCATCTTTCGAGATAAATGAGCATCCTCATTTGCTCCCACATCTAAACCAAATAGTTTTCTTTGTCTAGCCAATGCATCTTTCGAGATAAACCTATCTTGTTTGGTATCAATTAATATTAGATTTTCTCAGCTACCCGAATCTTTTTATTTCTAATTTTCAGATCTCCGCGGCTAGCTCTTTTCAACGTCTTAAAACCGTAGAAATTGTTTTGTGAACCTTAGAATTTTGGTGTTGAAAATAAAAACTAAACATATTAAATAAAATTTATTGATAAAATAACCGCCACTGAACACCTTATCCATCTAACGTATTGATTTTTTAAATAATATTAACAAAACGCTAGTTCGCAGGATCTGAAATTTGTGTAAACAAGGATGAACTCCATTCAACGGTACATCAACTACTTATTTTCTCTTTAGAATATACACCAGAAACTTGTATGCTTTTAATTAATTAAAAGCAGAAAGTTTTGTCCGGAAACGCTACTGTAAAATATATAGAGCAAATAAATTATTCCCTGAATGTGTTTTCAATTGCAATAACTGACTATACAATCATTTATGAATTTTAAATTACACTTTATTTAACTAAGTTACTTTAAACAAGAAATTACCGCATCCAAAATTCCAATGCATGCTTAACAATAATGTAGAAATGGCAAGGTCGACTTTTGATGTCCAATGTAATGTGTTTTAAATATCTAAAAGAAAGCGCATTTTGCTGGTATGAAATCTATGGAATTTCTCCTGTAATGAAAGAAGAATGCATTCGTAATTGAAAATGCGTGCTACAACTTTCGCTAGATACCAGCCATGTATGTTAATTAGAAATTTTGTGTATATGCTGTTTTATAATTTCTTTTCTTGGACTTTCTATTAATTATGTTGAGAATATGTTTCAATGACGCGCATTTCAAATCGAGATATAATTGTTTGTAGATTACCAATACCACGAGGCGCTGAAAAGTGCGTATTTACGGAAAATACAAACCTCATTTAGTAGTATAATTAACGGAGCTTAACAGTGGACGATGTTACACCACGACATTAAATGGTGTGCTTGAATATTTTCTTTGGAAACAATCGAAGATTGCCGAAGACACTCGAAGAGTGCACAAACGCGGTCACTAAACCACAATTAATAATCGCCTTTATAGGTTTAACATTTTACCATTACCAATGACTTTAATTTCTTATTGGAGAGATCCTTATTCTCCCACACACTGCTACGTAGTTGCATGTCCATTCCTTTTGGAGGTATATGCTCGTTATAGGTTGTAGCACCCTGGTTTTACTTAACTACACTTTGAGAGATCCCTTTAATCTTTTTAATCGTGTCCTTCTCGCGTACAATACAGTAGGACTTAGCCTTACTACCTACAAATTCTAACACCAAGTCACCGTTAAACTCGTCTTTAAATTTCCCCCACAACTTTTTGTTAACATGCGGTATATTGTGTTTATTATTTCCGCGTACACCACTTTAAACCTAAAAATAAAAACAGGATAGTTTAATACGTCTATTAATAATTTATGGTAATGTTGGCGATACAAATATGTAAAACAAACTTTATCAAGAAATATGTTTTAATAGAATACATACACGTATTGATAACATCTATAAACCGCTGTGGTAACCAGAGTCTGGCGAATCTGGGATAGCCAAATCTCTAAACATTTGCGCAAGCGATTGCCTTGCAGTTGCATCTTTTAAGTACTGAATGGGAAACATTTAATAATTTCCAACACTGTCAAGTAATTTAAATTGCTGCAATCATTAGACAGAGAAATAATGGCACTGCTCTCTCCTCTAATAACGTTTGAACCCTTTCTTCCTCCGTCGTATTTCCACATACTTTTTATATCAGCAACAAATTTTTCGTAAAATTCTGGAAAGTTTCTACACCTTAACTCAACCATTTTAAAACAGATCAATTCTCGCAAATTTAATAGCTTGATGCACTCGTACGCAGGTAGGACAATAACATTCCCATCTTTCATAATCTTCATATTATATAAATTCTCTTTTCAAAATTGTTCAACAACCATATACTTCTATTAAAGGCTGTGCTCAGCTGCAATTTGAAATCTTGATCCAATTGTATGTCAACAACATCGTTTCCAGTAGTCAGACCATTTAATCGTACTTGTTTTGAGTCTTGAGCAAATTGGCGAATTTGAAATTCTACTTGAAAAGTACACAATTTCTTCCAATCGAAGTAAGAGAATGTTATCGTAGAATCAGCACACATACCACTACAGCAAATCACTTGGATGACAGGTTGAAGACCACCATATAAATCAAAACCAACTTCTAATATATGGTGGTGATAATTTGAAGGAAATTCGCCTAACCTATAGGTTGACTTACCAACCAGTTGGTTGATATTTAATTGTGGTACTCGCACATCACTTGTAACGTCAACACAAGAAAAATCCATCTTTAATTTATAATTTTAATCAAACTCGATGATACTTTGACGACTAATGCACTGGAACATAGCTCTCGCCTTTTATGCCGATGGTCGAGCGTGCGCAGCTCCTTATTATATTAGTTGGCGTTATATGCAAGTCTTGACTGGAAAAGTGACGTGTATAATTGTTTTATAGTGGGTTTTACCTGTATGTATTTAACCACCAACGCCATTTTAGAATTATTAAACAAAATTACTCTTAGCAGTATTTTTAATATACCATCGTGTAAGATTTCAATTATTATTGTGTTTTTCCTCAGGTTCTCAAATCCCTCGGAATTTTTTTCAAATCGAATGACCCCTTACTGATTTGCAGAATAACCTTTTGCAATCACTGTATATAATTCATCTTTAATCTATTTCTAAACCGTATCGCTCTGTCTTTTGAGATAAACCCTGGTGTAACCTATAAATTAGTATAGAATTTTCCTGGGAATTGAAATTAATTATCACGTCTTTTAAAATTAGTTCCAACAAAGACCTGTATATATTGTATTAATATTCAAAAACCTATCAGCAAAACACCTTTGCATTTTATTTAGATTTAGCTCGATAATAGAGTTAAACTCCAAAAATATTTATTAGTGGCTAGAATTGTTAAAATTTTCAATTAGTGAATCCACATACAAATGATTAAACCAAAAGGTATAATACATATATTAATTCTATACGGTGACCTAGAAAGTGGTTCGATAATCTATTTTAAATGTAGTTCAACATAAGACGTATATTCTAAATAAATTTAGTGAAATGTATGATCATTAGCCTTGCATTGTTTGTTGATGACGTCTGACTATTAATTTAATAAAAGCACTTTCCACAATTCTAGTTAATATACGGGAATACACATTCTATAATTTGATTTAAATTGGGTTAATGTAAGGACAAATTATACTTATACTTTCTCCCTCAACGTATTTAGGAAGTTTATATCAAATCTTCCGCACATTATACACACTATGGAAGTTGACATGCAAAATCAGATATGCAAATTCGAGAACTTGCGTTTTTATTTAAATAAGAATTCTTTAGTGAAGATGTTGACATTTGATGGGAATTATATGATATTTACCAAAGGAACTTTAGAGCACTTTTAGGGTATCTCAGATCGTTCTCAACCATGCTAATACTTTAAAAGAACTAACGGAAAAGGGTACTCTAATATAGATCTGTTTCTGTTAGATGTTGCAATGGGAAGATATAATAGGAATGATGTCCTACAGAATCTCGCACATGATGTAATTAAAAGCAAATACAGTAATAGTGATATTGGGATCATATTATACGAATTTATAAGAACCTACCCAAGATTGTTTGAAAACAGTATTTGTAAACAAGTTGAGTATATGGAAGAATACAACAGGTTTCCATCCCACGCATTTTACGAGCGATGTTTAAATTTTAACCCGAAGACTGAAAATTTTGTAACACTATTAATCACACTTTTGTTTTCTTATACGTTTCTAAATTGTTGTATTTCAACTACAGATATTAATAGATGTCAATAAAATTATGTTATAGTTTTAAATAAAACAATTCTGATTAATAATTTTGTAAAACGTTTATAACACCCTTTTAAAAATAATACACATCTTTGTTATAATTCTTTTCATAATTAGTTAGATACCCATTTCAGTTACGTGGACATTTGAAAATTAAACAATACCAATGTATGCTTTATATTTTAAAACATAAACAAGCTAATATATACAAAATAATTTCTAAATTCACATAATTCATTTCTTATGATAACAGTTGTGGTGGTTAAATTTTATTCTAAAACTTACAATTTAGTATATATTCCATTTGAATATCTGCCAACAGTTTTATAAACCCCATCTCCTCGATTATTTCCATAAAATCATCCAGATCCTCGGGCATTGATAACACTGCAGCACAGTGCTGTATTGCTTCCTCGTATGACTGACACATAAGACATTTTCTCCTTCTATCGAAAAGCGTTGCCCACATTCTGCTTTTTACTCGTAGAGCATTGCGAAATCTTCGAATAACCTCTCCAAAGTCTTTATACATATTTGTTATATTGTCTCTTTGAACCGTACAATCAACAAATAATAACTTATACGCGAACAGTCCTTTTATATGAGCTACTCCTATTCGGATATGTACCGATTGCACCCGATTTGTGTGCACGCACGAAGCAACCGGTATGGAATGTATTCTATAAACAAAATCATTACATTTCTTAAGAAAATGCTAAGGACTTTAAAATAATTATAACTCTTGTTAGACCTCTAGTCTCTAGATAAACGTTATTATTTTAGGTTGTGTCACTGTTTTCTAAATCAATTTCCTACATACTTTTTCCTAAACTATGCGTATCAATTGACGGTTATACTTTACTCCATAACCGACTTGTATATATTTTCGTCTTCGTCTCTAGCTAACACATCCGCATAGTAAAGATGGAACGGTTCTTCTGGAACGAGTTGCTTAATTTTCTTTATAGGTACGTCCATGTTTTCGACTTTAACCTTTGTTGTAGGTATGGAGATTTTTTCGGTGATCGATTGCAACTGGGAAGCGGTTATTTGCAGTGGATCGATCAATTGTTTGTGCACCTCTTTGAATTTTGCTGAGATGTAGCATCTCCCTTTTGTACGCTATAAACTTTTTCGTACAGCATCCTGCATAAGATGAAGACTGCGTTTATTCGCAATAAAATTGTTAACGTCCGTCATAATGAAACTTTGGATGGGAACTAACTTTTTTTGAATAATATCAAATATTTATATACTCGTCGAAATTCTTCCTATATCGACCTTTATCCAAATCAAAATCTTTAACAACAGTTATAAAATTATGTTTTGACTCACCCCAACACTGTAAACACATTTCTTTAAATTTCGGATATATCATGTCACCACTTATATGATCCGAAAAGATATGTCCGAGATTGGTTTCATCCTGTTTCCATAATGCGATTACATTGGCGTTATCTCTGAGTCTATGTTTTAAGGCACTAGCGTAAGTTTGACATAGATAGAACGAATCTATTGCTTTATGTCGACCGAACGAGAAAACTGAGTGATTTTACTTTGCTCGTTTGCAGGTATATCATCGAAAACCATAATTGAATCTTCTTTGGTATCTCCGGGTTCGATCAAATCATCGTAATTTTCAAACTCATGGTAACCAATTTCTTCTTTTAATGGTGTAAAAACGTTTCTTAACAATTCGTATTTCGGTTGATACAAACTCTTCGAAAATACATAGACATTTTGAAATCTAAGACCGTTCTCGTGCAAGATCAGAGATATTAAAGCGTTGGTCTTCCCACAACTCGATGGTCCCACGAATATAGCTCGTATGTTAGATGGGAACAAAGGACCATGTTTACCATCCTCTTTGCATTAGCAATAGCAAAGTTATCATAATTCTGTATAGGTATTTTAACTTCTGGTATAAGAATAAAGGTTAGGCCAGCGCGCGGCGCTGGCTAACCTATTAATTTTCCTTTATCTAACCTAGGTCCACACTTGGTTTTAATGGAAAAACTCATTAAAAGCAATTAGTGCTAATGGGTTTTTAATGAGAAAACTCATTAAAAAGCAATTAGGTCATATGGTCATGTGGTCATGTGGTCATGTGGTCATATGGTCATGTGGTCATGTGGTCATATGGTCATGTGGTCATGCGGTCATATGGTCATATGGTCATGTGGTCATATGGTCATATGGTCATGTGGTCATGTGGTCATGTGGTCATATGGTCATGTGGTCATGTGGTCATATGGTCATATGGTCATGTGGTTATGTGAGCAGGAGATTAAATTTGGTATATAAGGAAGTAGTTTTGGGTTGAGCTTAGTTATAGTAAGACATTTTTTCGAAAGATGTCGCATTCAAGCAATCAGTGGTGCTCCAAACAATCTATTACAAAAGCAGCAGAGGATATCCTGGATGGCTCGAGTTTCTACGCTGCTAGTAAAAAATATAATATACCTAGAACAACGTTATGCAGATATGTTAAAAGGTTGCAGAACGTGAAGAAATTACATAATTCCAACGATGCATCCAGAGATGTTATACCAGAAGTTAAAATACCTATACAGAATTATGATAACTTTGCTATTGCTAATGCAAAGAGGATGGTAAACATGGTCCTTTGTTCCCATCTAACATACGAGCAATATTCGTGGGACCATCGAGTTGTGGGAAGACCAACGCTTTAATATCTCTGATCTTGCACGAGAACGGTCTTAGATTTCAAAATGTCTATGTATTTTCGAAGAGTTTGTATCAACCGAAATACGAATTGTTAAGAAACGTTTTACACCATTAAAAGAAGAAATTGGTTACCATGAGTTTGAAAATTACGATGATTTGATCGAACCCGGAGATACCAAAGAAGATTCAATTATGGTTTTCGATGATATACCTGCAAACGAGCAAAGTAAAATCACTCAGTTTTTCTCGTTCGGTCGACATAAAGCAATAGATTCGTTCTATCTATGTCAAACTTACGCTAGTGCCTTAAAACATAGACTCAGAGATAACGCCAATGTAATCGCATTATGGAAACAGGATGAAACCAATCTCGGACATATCTTTTCGGATCATATAAGTGGTGACATGATATATCCGAAATTTAAAGAAATGTGTTTACAGTGTTGGGGTGACTCAAAACATAATTTTATAACTGTTGTTAAAGATTTTGATTTGGATAATGGTCGATATAGGAAGAATTTCGACGAGTATATAAATATTTGATATTATTCAAAAAGTTAGTTCCCATCCAAAGTTTCATTATGACGGACGTTAACAATTTTATTGCGAATAAACGCAGTCTTCATCTTATGCAGGATGCTGTACGAAAAAGTTTATAGCGTACAAAAGGGAGATGCTACATCTCAGCAAAAATTCAAAGAGGTGCACAAACAATTGATCGATCCACTGCAAATAACCGCTTCCCAGTTGCAATCGATCACCGAAAAATCTCCATACCTACAACAAAGGTTAAAGTCGAAAACATGGACGTACCTATAAAGAAAATTAAGCAACTCGTTCCAGAAGAACCGTTCCATCTTTACTATGCGGATGTGTTAGCTAGAGACGAAGACGAAAATATATACAAGTCGGTTATGGAGTAAAGTATAACCGTCAATTGATACGCATAGTTTAGGAAAAGTATGTAGGAAATTGATTTAGAAAACAGTGACACAACCTAAAATAATAACGTTTATCTAGAGACTAGAGGTCTAACAAGAGTTATAATTATTTTTAAAGTCCTTAGCATTTTCTTAAGAAATGTAATGATTTTGTTCATAGAATACATTCCATACCGGTTGCTTCGTGCGTGCACACAAATCGGGTGCAATCGGTACATATCCGAATAGGAGTAGCTCATATAAAAGGACTGTTCGCGTATAAGTTATTATTTGTTGATTGTACGGTTCAAAGAGACAATATAACAAATATGTATAAAGACTTTGGAGAGGTTATTCGAAGATTTCGCAATGCTCTACGAGTAAAAAGCAGAATGTGGGCAACGCTCGATAGAAGGAGAAAATGTCTTATGTGTCAGTCATACGAGGAAGCAATACAGCACTGTGCTGCAGTGTTATCAATGCCCGAGGATCTGGATGATTTTATGGAAATAATCGAGGAGATGGGGTTTATAAAACTGTTGGCAGATATTCAAATGGAATATATACTAAATTGTAAGTTTTAGAATAAAAATTTAACCACCACAACTGTTATCATAAGAAATGAATTATGTGAATTTAGAAATTATTTTTGTATATATTAGCTTGTTTATGTTTTAAAATATAAAGCATACATTGGTATTGTTTAATTTTTCAAATGTCCACGTAACTGAAATGGGTATCTAACTAATTATGAAAAGAATTATAACAAAGATGTGTATTATTTTTAAAAGGGTGTTATAAACGTTTTACAAAATTATTAATCAGAATTGTTTTATTTAAAACTATAACATAATTTTATTGACATCTATTAATATCTGTAGTTGAAATACAACAATTTAGAAACGTATAAGAAAACAAAAGTGTGATTAATAGTGTTACAAAATTTTCAGTCTTCGGGTTAAAATTTAAACATCGCTCGTAAAATGCGTGGATGGAAACCTGTTGTATTCTTCCATATACTCAACTTGTTTACAAATACTGTTTTCAAACAATCTTGGGTAGGTTCTTATAAATTCGTATAATATGACCCCAATATCACTATTACTGTATTTGCTTTTAATTACATCATGTGCGAGATTCTGTAGAACATCATTCCTATTATATCTTTCCATTGCGACATCTAACAGAAACAGATCTATATTAGAGTACCCTTTTCCGTTAGTTCTTTTAAAGTATTAGCATGGTTGAGAACGATCTGAGATACCCTAAAAGTGCTCTAAAGTTCCTTTGGTAAATATCATATAATTCCCATCAAATGTCATCATCTTCACTAAACAATTGTTATTTAAATAAAACGCAAGTTGTCGAATTTGCATATCTGATTTTGCATGCCAACTTCCATAGTGCGTATAATGTGTGGAAGATTTGATATAAACTTCCTAAATATTTTGATGGATACATCAAGTACGCTCTGCGAAATGGTGTCAACAAATCTAAAATTATTTTGTAATCGTCGAATGGGTTCAGACCTACAATTATGATTTTGGAAGAAGATTTTGTTATGGTGTATGGTTTTCAAATAGTAACTTGGTTCGTTCTAACTGAATTGCGGTGTTTATACGTTCTTTATGCGCTGCGGTCGATTGGTTTTCCAAATCCTTAATTTGTTCCCACTCATTGGCTGTAATTTTAGTTCCTCCTGAAATAAACCATCTCGATGTGCCTTTCGTTGTGTTTTTATGGCATCACATCCAGTAAAACATTTTCGCACACACTGCACGCAATACTTAAGATGTTCATTCTAGAAAAATTGTTGATTAACAGTTTTGAATTATACATGTAAATATTAATTTCTTCTACGTTTGCAAAATTCAAACTAAGACTTACTCTTCTTTGTCGATAGTCCTCACACGAAATTTTAAACCAAAGACTGAAAATTCAGTATTACTATTAATTACACTATAAACGACTTTACGCTTTACAAAATAAACTTAAAATGAACTTTTGGCATCATTTCCCCGTATTTATGTACATAGAGAAAGTATAAGTATAATTTGTCCTTACATTAACCCAATTTAAATCAAATTATAGAATGTGTATTCCCGTATATTAACTAGAATTGTGGAAAGTGCTTTTATTAAATTATTAGTCAGACGTCATCGACAAACAATGCAAGGCTAATGATCATACATTTCACCAAATTTATTTAGAATTTACGTCTTATGTTGAACTACATTTAAAATAAATTATCCAACCACTTTCTAGGTCACCGTGCAGAATTAATGTATGTATTATACCTTTTGGTTTAATCATTTGTATGTGGATTCACTAATTGAAAATTTTAACAATTCTAACCACTAATAAATATTTTTGAAGTTTAACTCTATTATCGAGCTAAATCTAAATAAAAATGCAAAGGTGTTTTGCTGATAGGTTTTGAATATTAATACAATATATACAGGTCTTTGTTGGAACTATTTTAAAAGACCTGATAATTAATTTCAATTACCCAGGAAAATTCTATACTAATTTTATGGGTTACACCAGGGTTTATCTCAAAAGACAGAGCGATACGGTTTAGAAATAGATTAAAGATGAATTATATACGGTGCTTGCAAAGGTTAATCTGCAAATCAGTAAGGGGTCATTCGATTTTGAAAAAATTCCGAGGATTTGAGAACCTGAGGAAAAACACAATAATAATTGAAATCTTACACGATGGTATATTAAAAATACTGCTAAGAGTAATTTTGTTTAATAATTCTAAAATGGCGTTGGTGGTTAAATACATACAGGTAAAACCCACTATAAACAATTATACACGTCACTTTTCCAGTCAAGACTTGCATATAACGCCAACTAATATAATAAGAGCTGCGCACGCTCGACCATCGGCATAAAAGGCGAGAGCTATGTTCCAGTGCATTAGTCGTCAAAGTATCATCGAGTTTGATTAAAATTATAAATTAAAGATGGATTTTTCTTGTGTTGACGTTACAAGTGATGTGCGAGTACCACAATTAAATATCAACCAACTGGTTGGTAAGTCAACCTATAGGTTAGGCGAATTTCCTTCAAATTATCACCACCATATATTAGAAGTTGGTTTTGATTTATATGGTGGTCTTCAACCTGTCATCCAAGTGATTTGCTGTAGTGGTATGTGTGCTGATTCTACGATAACATTCTCTTACTTCGATTGGAAGAAATTGTGTACTTTTCAAGTAGAATTTCAAATTCGCCAATTTGCTCAAGACTCAAAACAAGTACGATTAAATGGTCTGACTACTGGAAACGATGTTGTTGACATACAATTGGATCAAGATTTCAAATTGCAGCTGAGCACAGCCTTTAATAGAAGTATATGGTTGTTGAACAATTTTGAAAAGAGAATTTATATAATATGAAGATTATGAAAGATGGGAATGTTATTGTCCTACCTGCGTACGAGTGCATCAAGCTATTAAATTTGCGAGAATTGATCTGTTTTAAAATGGTTGAGTTAAGGTGTAGAAACTTTCCAGAATTTTACGAAAAATTTGTTGCTGATATAAAAAAAGTATGTGGAAATACGACGGAGGAAGAAAGGGTTCAAACGTTATTAGAGGAGAGAGCAGTGCCATTATTTCTCTGTCTAATGATTGCAGCAATTTAAATTACTTGACAGTGTTGGAAATTATTAAATGTTTCCCATTCAGTACTTAAAAGATGCAACTGCAAGGCAATCGCTTGCGCAAATGTTTAGAGATTTGGCTATCCCAGATTCGCCAGACTCTGGTTACCACAGCGGTTTATAGATGTTATCAATACGTGTATGTATTCTATTAAAACATATTTCTTGATAAAGTTTGTTTTACATATTTGTATCGCCAACATTACCATAAATTATTAATAGACGTATTAAACTATCCTGTTTTTATTTTTAGGTTTAAAGTGGTGTACGCGGAAATAATAAACACAATATACCGCATGTTAACAAAAAGTTGTGGGGGAAATTTAAAGACGAGTTTAACGGTGACTTGGTGTTAGAATTTGTAGGTAGTAAGGCTAAGTCCTACTGTATTGTACGCGAGAAGGACACGATTAAAAAAAGATTAAAGGGATCTCTCAAAGTGTAGTTAAGTAAAACCGCGGGTGCTACAACCTATAACGAGCATATACCTCCAAAAGGAATGGACATGCAACTACGTAGCAGTGTGTGGAGAATAAGGATTCTTCCAATAAGAAATTAAAGTCATTGGTAATGGTAAAAATGTTAAACCTATAAAGGCGATTATTAATTGTGGTTTAGTGACCGCGTTTGTGCACTCTTCGAGTGTCTTCGGCAATCTTCGATTGTTTCCAAAGAAAATATTCAAGCACACCATTTAATGTCGTGGTGTAACATCGTCCACTGTTAAGCTCCGTTAATTATACTACTAAATGAGGTTTGTATTTTCCGTAAATACGCACTTTTCAGCGCCTCGTGGTATTGGTAATCTACAAACAATTATATCTCGATTTGAAATGCGCGTCATTGAAACATATTCTCAACATAATTAATAGAAAGTCCAAGAAAAGAAATTATAAAACAGCATATACACAAAATTTCTAATTAACATACATGGCTGGTATCTAGCGAAAGTTGTAGCACGCATTTTCAATTACGAATGCATTCTTCTTTCATTACAGGAGAAATTCCATAGATTTCATACCAGCAAAATGCGCTTTCTTTTAGATATTTAAACACATTACATTGGACATCAAAAGTCGACCTTGCCATTTCTACATTATTGTTAAGCATGCATTGGAATTTTTGGATGCGGTAATTTCTTGTTTAAAGTAACTTAGTTAAATAAAGTGTAATTTAAAATTCATAAATGATTGTATAGTCAGTTATTGCAATTGAAAACACATTCAGGGAATAATTTATTTGCTCTATATATTTTACAGTAGCGTTTCCGGACAAAACTTTCTGCTTTTAATTAATTAAAAGCATACAAGTTTCTGGTGTATATTCCTAAAGAGAAAATAAGTAGTTGATGTACCGTTGAATGGAGTTCATCCTTGTTTACACAAATTTCAGATCCTGCGAACTAGCGTTTTTGTTAATATTATTTAAAAAAATCAATACGTTAGATGGATAAGGTGTTCAGTGGCGGTTATTTTATCAATAAATTTTATTTAATATGTTTAGTTTTTTATTTTCAACACCAAAATTCTAAGGTTCACAAAACAATTTCTACGGTTTTAAGACGTTGAAAAAGAGCTAGCCGCGGAGATCTGAAAATTAGAAATAAAAAGATTCGGGTAGCTGAGAAAAATCTAATATTAATTGATACCAAACAAGATAGGTTTATCTCGAAAGATGCATTGGCTAGACAAAGAAAACTATTTGGTTTAGATGTGGGAGCAAATGAGGATGCTCATTTATCTCGAAAGATGAAAAATGGTTAGTCGAAGAAAACTTTTGGTCCAGAATGTTAGCGGTAAAAAAATCTTAAAATAGGTTTATCTCGTGTGTGGAAATGTGGATGCTCATTTATCTCGAAAGATGAAAATGGTTAGTCGAAGAAAACTATTTGGTCCAGAATGTTAGCGGTAAAAAAATCTTAAAATAGGTTTATCTCGTGTGTGGAAATGTGGATGCTCATTTATCTCGAAAGATGAAAATGGTTAGTCGAAGAAAACTATTTGGTCCAGAATGTTAGCGGTAAAAAATCTTAAAAATAGGTTTATCTCGTGTGGAAATGTGGATGCTCATTTATCTCGAAAGATGAAAATGGTTAGTCGAAGAAAACTTTTTGGTCCAGATGTGTGTGGAAATGTGGATGCTGGTGGAAATGTGGCGGTGGGTTTCTTGATTTTACCCTACTCGGACATCTATTAATTGCGTGATTGAGCCCACACCGCTTACAATTTTTAATTTGCGACCTCCTACCTTGCGATTGTGATCTGGCTCGTCCACGGAAAGGTGATGTCGCGCTTCCTTTGTTGTCCTCGCCAAATCGCCGTTGTTGGCTTGACTGCTGTCTACCTGGACCAGACTGCCAGCCCCCCATGGAGCTTTGTTTGGGTGAAATCCTGTCAATTTGAGAATTTACCTGATTATTTGCGACGAATTTTTCCATTCTTGCCGCCTGCGATTTAGACTGCTCAATTAAAGAACACAATTGGATTGCTTTTTCCAAATCCGCTTCATCTTCTTGCAGTAATCGGTGCCTTATTTCTTGACTATTTGTTCCACAAATTAGCATAAGTTTTATAAGATCATCATTTAATTTGTCAAATTTACAACTTGCCGCTTGTCGTCTAAGATCAATGATGAATTGTTCCATTGTCATTTCACTTGATTGCTTGGATGTAAAAAACTTGTATCGCAAAAATGTTAGATTCTTTCTAGGCGAGAAGTGGTTATCGAATTTGTCAATTACTGGCTCTAATTTGTCCTTTTCATCCTCTTCGAATTTAAACGTCGCGTAAATTTTCTGGATTTCCGGACCTGCAAAATGTAGCAACTGAGCGATTTGAATTTTTTCTTCTTTTTTATTGGCTTCCGTCGCTATTAAATATATGTTAAAGCTATTTTTCCATTGTGCCCATTGTTCTGCAGCTTGACCATTGTTCAATTCTAACCTGGGTAGTACGTTACTCGCCATTTTTCTTAGTAAATTGTTGTACGCCTGTTAATTACTGTAATTATGCTTGCTGTTGTCGGTTTTGTCACAGCGCCATGTTATATTTAGTATTGTTTATTGTCATAACTTATAATTTAGTACATGTAATTAGCTTACGTCTACACTTCATGATTAACTACTAAGAACTGCCAGCCGCCTGTATTGGACTCGCGCTCCCTACTCTTCTATATACGAGTGCCTCTAATGGCAGCGGACCTTACTACTCACTATTACTACCACAACTTACCACTGAATATCGATGAAATCTAGTATGTATTTAGAAAACAAAAGTGGGGCAGCCGAACTGTATTTAACAAGGAATAAAAGCGGCTGCGTTCAAAGACAACAAGTATAGAAACAAGGAAAAACTGTTGAAAGTATTTGTATGGAGCACAGCACTTGGCTAAGCGCGGTAACCACACATTCCTGCCCCGTAAAGGAGGGGGAACTAACTCAAAAACCAGAATAGAAATTGGTAACAAGCACTTACAGGAGGTTAAAAATTTCTCCTACCTAGGAAGCCAAATAACGCAAGATGGGAAAAGCGTAAAAGATATAAAGCAAAGACTATCACAAGGTCGTGCAACATTTTACAAAAAAAAAGCAACTACTATGTTCAAAGACAACAAATATAGAAACAAGGAAAGGATTGCTTAAAACATATGTGCGAAGTACATCACTGTACGGCTGTGAAACTCGGACAGTACAAGAAGCGGACAGAAAACATGTAGAAGCCTTTGAACAGACAAAGCAAAGAACAAAGAGGTGCTAGAAATGGTAGGGGAAGAAAAAAATATGTGGACAAGAGTAAATAATAGAAGAGATTAGATGATAGGTCACATACTATGGCATGAACGAATAGTGCGGAATATATTAGAGGCAGAGATGGGAAAGAGGAGGGGTACAGGTAGACCTACGTTAGACTATTGCATACAGATAGTGAAAAATGTAGGCTATATGAATTTCAGGGTAATTTGTAAACTAGCTCGGAATCGAAATCAATGGAGATATGCATCCAACCAGTTCCAACATGGAACACCTAATGACAAAAAAAATAACTGTACTTAAACCTGATGATTATTATAAGCAACTACAGGTATTGCAAAACTATTAACTCGGCAATGTCTAAGTGTTGGGGTTCTTGGTAGCCGTTAGGTTGCTTAACCCCCTTCACATACCACTGAATCACGGTGAAGGAGAACCGAGGAGAACCGAGATGTATGTAGGCTGTGGGAACTAAGTAAGCTAGCTCAAAATAGAGATAAGTGGAGGTCGCATACAACCAGGTTCAAGACAGAAAAACTAATGACGAAAAAATAAAGTCAATTAAATCTGATAATTATTATAAACAACTATAGGTGTTGGTTTTGAAATATTTTCAACTAATGCTGATTGTGCAAAAGGATATATTGGTAAACAATTAATTTGGCAAATGTTCAAATGTTGGGAGATCTTGGTACCCGCAGACTGCTTAATCCGCTGCACATACAACTGAATATTGTGGTATTAGGGTATACATTTGTAAGACAATAGAAGAGGAACCGAAATTCACCTAACAAGAAAGAGCAGCGGCAATGTTCGAAGACAACAAACGTAGAAACAAGGAGAAAATTGTTGAAAGCATGTGTGTGGAGCACAGCACAGTACGTCTGTGAAATAGAGACAGTAGGAGAAGCAGACAGAAAAACGGTAGACGCCTTTTGAAATGGTGTGCTTCAGATATATGATGATGATATCAAGGACAGACAAAGTTAATAATAAAAAGGTTATAGAAATAGTAGGGGATTAAAGATATCTGTGGAAAAAGAATTTAAAAAAAAGAAAGGCAGGATAGGTTTTAAGGCATTTTTGTGGAATAGTGCGGGGTATATACAAGCATAGATAGAAAAAAAAGAAGTAGAGGTAGACCTAGATTAGACTATTATACGCAGATAGTGAAAGATGCAAACTGTGAAATTTTAGAGAAAAGTGTTAGTTAGCTCAAAATACTAAACAATGAGGGTACGCGCCTAACCAGTTACAGGACTGAAGACCTAATGATGATGACGCTTTAGTTTTATATATATTCTGCTTGATTCTTTTTCGACATTCCTTATCTAATCCCATACGATAATTGCATTCTAGGTGTCATTCTCTGTTTCTTCGTTCTTGTATTCTTCCACTCTGCTTTTTTTCAGAGTATCTTTCTTCGAGGCCATGAAGGGTAAATAGTTTACTGCCGAACACCTTTACTCAGAGGGAATTCACTACATTATCATATTCTCGTTTTGTATTTTCTACTCAGCTGCTTCTGTTCTCCCAATCTCCTTCTGCGCAAAGTTTGCAAAAGTTGCTCCCTGCTTCCAGTTGCATATATCGGTAGCTGCTGATTAAGGTAGTCGCAGATGGCTTTCATTCTTTCCACTATCAACTGCTTAAAAGCCGCCTAGAACATTTTACTAGTTTTTTATTAGTCCTTCATTCGCAAGTTTTATATCTCTAATATTAATTTCCTTAAAGTAAAAATTTTTGTTGATTTTTTTTACATTGACCCTGAATATTCTATTAGAGCGTGGTTTCCACTAATTGCTTTTAGAGGACTATATAATACAATTGCTACATAACTAGAGCAATGACAAGCATTCTGCCGACAAACCACTTACTTTTACACCCGCCACCACTTCCACTAAAACTCCTTCTGACATCACTCTGATCACGCACACCCGTGGTGTGTTGTGAAACAGCAGGATATTGGCGCAGAACACCTACATTTGCTCTACTTACGTATACGCCATAGCAAATGTATAGATAACTCAACATACCATTAGGTGTTACCACACTACATTTGATTTTCCAATGCTCCATGTGCAGGTACTACATTGTTGAAGAAGCGAGCTCTTTTACCTAGAAATTTTGAATTTTGCCGAACCGTAGCTGTTCCAAGCAAGGCAGGGATATTTATCGTGCGTGACAACACTCACAGATGTGACCTATATTTCACCTGTCAACTGAACGAGGACATATTCCTGTGACAAATGTTCGCCTAACATTGTTCAAAGGAACCGTGTCGAGATTAAAACTCGGAACCTTGGACATAGTAGTCGCACGAGTATACAAGCTACCTCCGTACGAGAACAAAAAGTGCAATTTTTTCATGTATTTTCTTATGGAAAAATTTAAGGTTCGTTCTGATCATTTTTGTACCATACATTGAATTTCCTATAAGGAGGTGAAAGTATCCACCCAGTCATTTGTGTATTCAATCAAGAATCGTATAACGTTATCTAGACGAGTAAGTATCTTTACACTATCCACCGGAGTTTTTACCCTACAACTCTTAAACCCCAAACCTCCAACCTCAAATTCTATCATATTTATAAACATTTTATAACGTCTTCTGTTCCAGTTATTTTTGTGAAATTAAAAAATAAAAAATAAATCTTAAAATTTTATTAAGGATAATATATTTACAATAAATATTCTACATTTACAATAGTATCATATTTCTTCTTGCTCCATAATCGAATAAGATCCGACAGGTATTGTTGCATACGAACCAGAAAGAAGTGGTGTTTATCATCATGCGGACTAAGGGCAATCTTCTCCTGAGCGATGGTGTGAACCTGATGCTTGGATGATTTGACTAGGTTTTTCGTTACAAATACTTCTGTATAATCTTCTATGCACTCCACATAATCTTGAAACGTAATTCTATTTTTTATTACAGATCTTTTAATCCCTTTTATCTTCTTAGTAACACCAAAGGCTCGGATGCTATGAGTTTCATCTTCTACTAACCGCGAGAGTTCAGCCTCTTCTTCCTCGATTGTCTTAAGAATTATTATAACATACATCTTTGATCGTAACCCAATAAAGTCTGTTGTAAGTCGCCCATTATTTTCGTCTTTCATCATCCCCAATACTTTTTTGTTAATTAGCGGAATTCCATATATGTTGTTAGAACGATAATCCGAAGTATCGAAACGTTGTTGACAGTCCCGCTTCATGGTTTCATAAGGATCCTGATTTACTATTTTGTAGATTAAGCTGTCAGTATCCGTGTAGAGAACTTGGCACCCATCTCCAAAGGCAGAGTTCATATATCCATAGTAGAAATCGTAGATTGTCAACCTGGCTATGTCAAGAATACACATACCGACATATATGGGTTTGCTAAAATATATTTCTACTTCTAGAAGTTCCACCGCCACAAGATTTTCAACACAGATCGTTACATTTTTGAATAGTGAGTTGAATATCCTAGCTTCGGCCCCATATTTACCATCCCAGGTTTGTACAAGTTTTAGATAACAATGTTTCCGTCTGTTTTCCACAGTTTTTCCAAAATACAGCATTATTCATTAATTTGAATTTGAAAATAATTATATTAGTTGCACCACGCTCCAATTGAAAAAAATTTGTCTTTGCATAATTTTGATATCTATAACAGTTTTCGAGTTAGAGGCCTTTGTATAGAAGTCCCAATTTTATGATAAAATTTTTCTAAGTCAGAACTACTAAAATATAAAAAAACTAAAATACTAAAATACTAAAATATTCAAAATTAAAAATTTCGAAAATTAAGTTAGATAGATCCATTTGGGTTTTGCATAGAAGATTTTAGTTATTTAGTAAACATTCTAAAAATTCCTATTCAAGTATTGATGAGAAAACCGGTTCAAAGTCCTATTTGATTATTCTCTGATCTTATTTGGTAAACATTCTAGAAGATTCCATGCATGAACCGATACGTACACAGGCCTAAAGTCTAAGTTTATAATTATTCTAGGTTTTCCTAACTCCCTACCAAATGGACTCGTCCAGGTATATAAGCCGCTGCTATTCGGCTATTCAAGTAACGTTAACCTTGGATTTTTAATTTGGAGTTAGGAAAACAGTATAAATACGGAAGCGTGTGCTAGTATCAGTTAATCTGTTTTTGGACGTTGAACGAGTAACATGTCTCTCTTTAGTGATTTAGTGCAGTACATAGCTGCTCTGCTTGGACTAGCGCAGACTTCATATGATGATGTCATAATTATGAACGGTCTTCGTGAATGCCGAATGGAAATTTGTCGTATAAACACTGCGATTGGAAATGCAAAATCCGTTGGTGAGAAGCAAAGGTTATTGGCTTCGGTGGCAAACATAAAAACTATGTGTTCACAATTTAAAGTAGCCCAGAAGAAAGGAGTGGGGCTTAAAATTATAAAGCAAACTGCATATATCGTATACATTGAGAAGAGTCCGTCTCTGTCTTCAAAGGACACATTAGGACTGGGTTAATAAACAATCTAAAGCATAAGGATATTGCAAAATTTGTAATAGACTGCATAGGTTTTTTCAAGTGGAGGATCTAGAACGCGCTTAAAATGGATGAGGCAAGTAAAAGTTAATACGGCGTTTTTGTGGAGAGTTTGAAGTTGCAACTGGTTCCAAGTTAAACAAGAACTTAAATATTTCACAACATCGAATGCTGCCATCTTCAGAAACACCTATCTAGATAAATGGTTTATGGAAAAAGTTATGAAACCAATAATGACGGAGTTGGAAGAATTCCAAGAACGAGATAGCGGCTGGTGTTTGAAAAATATAATTAATTTGATAATCAATATTAACAAATATAATCCCCTGCGAGGATTTTCGTATATTGACTTGCCGTTTAAGATCAAACAAAAGCAGGCGTGCATCAATGTAAAGAACAAAGACCAAGCTTGCTTTGCGTGGTCTGTAGTGGCGGCGTTATATCCAGTCGAACGAGACCCTCAAAGAGTGTCCAAATACCCACATTACTCTTTAGTTTTAAATCTGAAAGGTATCCAGTTTTCGATGACTTTTAATCAAATCAAGCATTTTGAGTCGCGAAATGATATATCAATTAACGTCTACGCCTTAAAATTGAAGAAACACAAGTTTACTACCGTTCCTATATTGGTATCGGAGAATAAGAAAAATAATCATGTTAATCTCCTAATGATTCATAACCAATATTATGATGAAGATATGGAAAGCTTTAAATACACCGATGGAAGTGAAACATTCAACACCCACTATGTATGGATAAAAGACTTAAGCCGACTAGTATCATCTCCAATTAATTCTAACCATGCAAAAACATTTCTGTGATCGCTGTCTACACTACTTTAGTACCGAGGAAAAATCGATAAATCATACCAGCGATTGTAAAATGAAGCAATTATGTACACCTCAACTGCCTACAGAAGAAAATAAAATACTTCGCTTCAAGAATTTCAAGAATAAAGTTAAAGTTCCGTTTGTGATATATGCAGATCTGGAATGTATTTGAAAGTCTACTGAAATTGGGAAGAAGTATCAAGAACATGTGCCATATTAGTGTTTGATATTAAGTGAAATGTGACTATGATGACTCATTATCGTTTTACCCAGCTTATCGTTGTGAAAATTGTGTGAAGTGGTTTACTATGGAACTACAACAGGAAGATGTTGAAACCGTTTTATGTGTCCCTATGATATGACTCCGTTAACACAAGAACAAGAAGCTGCTTTTACGACCGCAACTCGTTATATTTGCGAGGAGCTCTTCAGTTAAGAAGATTAAAAGTTCGGGACCATAATCATTTAGTGCCGATTAATAATTATAGAGGACCGGCACACGAGAGTTGTAATATCACATATCAGGATTGTCATACTATTCCGATAGTTTTCTACAACCTAAGTGGATATGATAGTCATTTCATAATTAAAAGTATTGCCGCTGATTTGGATGGTCGTGTAGAAATACTACCAGTAACAAAGGAAAATATATTTCCTTCACAAAATATATTCCTGAAAACTTAATCAACTATAGATTCATCGATAGCTTCCGCTTTATGAGCTCATCCTTAGAAACATCTTAAATTATCTGCAATTTATCCAGTCCTAAAATTGAAACAAAGCTGCTGGTTAAAATCTTACATTGACCTCAATACTGAAATTCGGAAAAGAGCTAGAAATGAATTTGAGAAGACCTTGTTCAAATTAATGAATAATGCTGTATTTGGAAAAACTATGAAAAACATACGAAAACATTGTAATGTGAAACGTGTACAAAACTGGGATGGTAGATATAAGGCCGAAGCTAGGATATCCAACTCACTATTCTAAAATGCCAAGATCTTTGATGAAAACCTTGTGGCGGTGGAACTTCTAAAAGCAGAAATATATTTTAACAGACCCATATATGTCGGTATGTGTATTCTTGACATAGCCAGATTGACAATCAACGATTTCCACTATGGATATATAAACTCTGCCTTTGTGGGTGCCAAGTTCTCTACACGGATACTGACAGCTTAATCGACAAAATAGTAAATCAGGATCCTTATGAAACCACGAAGCAGGACTGTCAACGTATCGATACTTTAGATTATCCTTCTAAAAACATATATGAAATTCTGCTAATTAACAAAAAAGTATTCGGATGATGAAAAACGATAATAATGGGCGACTTATGACAGACTTTATTGGGTTACGATCAAAGATGTATGCTATAAGAATTCTTAAGACAATCGAGAAAGAGGAGGCTGAACTCTCGCGGTTAGTAGAAGAAGATGAAACTCATAGCATCCGAGACTTTGGTGTTACTAAGAAGAAGAAAGGGATTAAAAGATCTGTAATAAAAAATAGAATTACGTTTCAAGATTATGTGGAGTGCATACAAGATTATAAAGAAGTATTTGTAACGCAGAATGTAACACCCAAGAACATTTTTAAATTAACCCAAATTTCAAACAAAATTTCTTGCCCATCACTGACACTAAAATGTAACTCATCACTAATCAGAATTAATATAGTTAGTCGACCCTAGTTTGGTTTTGGGTGACAGTTGACAACTTAAAGCACCATAACCTGTTAACTGATATCTAACATCGTTTGGAATTTAGGAATTTTTTAATTAGGGCGCCAAAGGAAATGCTAGTTTGTTCTAGAAAATTTGAAACCGGAAAGCGTGCAATAATATATAATTTTTCGCAATATCTATAAAAAAATATGAACAGAAAGTAATTTAGAATATTGAAGAATAACTTAAATTTAAATATAGGGTAGTTTTCAATCGGCAATGGTAATAATAAAAGTTGATTTAAGCAATTAACCTGAAAGCACATGTAGAAATGATTTAAGATTGTGAAATATGTAGAGTTTTTGATTGGCTAGACCTGTCACGTGACCGAAAGTATATAAATACGCTAAGTGGAAAATTATGGGTAAGATATACAAATGCTAATATAACTAGACTGGGGGTTGTTAAGTGAGTTGTTGCATGGTCGCCTAGCAGCATTGGTTATGTTCAAGTTTAAATTAACGTAATGTTTGGTTAATAAATCGGCAAGGTGATGAAGCTTGTACTTGAAGAAATAGTGGAATTCAAAGATTTGGTGGTAGACATAGTACTAAATATTAGTATTTGGAGATACACAAATATTAACTTCAGTCTACAAGATAAGGTAACAAGATAAAATAGTTTAATTCCGAATGATCTTACTCGACAATATATTTAGGCTCTTAAAGGAGAATTTGATAACGATGAATTTAAATTTAATCAGAAAACTAAATGGTTAAGTCGTAAGCCGTTTGATGGTAGGAAGTGCAGTTTTACTAACAGCGAAGAAGTTGATGAATTACCAGCAACATATAGTTCGTTGTTTGGCGACGATGATAGGCTAAATAAAAATAAAATTTATGAAGAAGAACCAACTTCATACTGTTCATTATTTAGAGATGGTGGAAGTCCGTTAAATTGTTCTGAGGTTCACGAAGAAGAACAACATCCATGCTGTTCATTATTTCGGGATCCCTAAGAATTACCACCTCCGTACAGTTCGTGGTCTACCTAAAATAATCCCTGCCTTCATCAAATACGTGATAACCCCACACCATATAATGATTCGCTACCTTGTGGAAGTGCTAGTTTAAATGAACAGACTCAGGTTTTTGGAAGCTTGGTCCCAATCCAATTTGGTGAAGAAGTAGGGGTATATAAAGGTGTTCCAGCACAAAGTTCATCAACGCCCGTGTTAAGCACTTTCAACCCTGGTGAGGATAAGTTACCCCAGAATTATCGTAGGCACTGGAGCAACAGTGGGCATTGCATACCCAAAACAGGTATTGGGTGAATCTTTGAATAAATGATTCGGGAAAAGGGACGTGTATATGCATATGCAGGTATACACGTGAGGATGCAGGAATGAACTTTTTTACATATGTTTTTATATGACTATGTTATTATGTTGTTAGGTTAATGTTGGAATTTTTTGTCATTATTATTAACGTTACCACTTAATATTATAAATTTTGTGTAGAATATCAGAGTTCTTGGTTATGTTTAATTCGGGGTCAATTTGTTTTAATTATAGAATTTACATTGATTAGTACAGTATATAACAACCCGAGTTAAGGTAACTTTTAGTTAAATATTAGATATTTTCTGGTTGCATTCATGTATGTATTTTAATTTATTGTGTAAAAGACCAAGAAAGTGAAAGGTTTGTCGATATATGTAACTTATGCAGATATATCGCCATACCCCTAGGTCAGTTAATACTTGAAGGTTATTAAATTCATTACTTGATATGAACATTGAGATACATATAAGTTACAATTAGAAAGTGTGGATTGAATTACATTTAGGATACAAGGATTTTGTAAACTCTCGGGTAAGTTGACTCACCAGTGGCGATTTCAGAGTTCTGTGCCTAACCACCCTGAGGAATGTTCATGTACTCTCCGCTGTCAAGAAGCCGAGGCGTTTATGAATAAAGTATAGTGATTGCTGTTGCAGAAATAGTTAACAACCTTATGGAGTAGGTGAGTGGACCCTTGTACTAAAATCTTGAACCGTAAGAATTGATATAGAGTTTGCATTTTATTTTTATGTATACGGTAACTCGTTTCTTGTTTCTTTGAGTGTAACTTAAGACGAGGAAAAAGGGCAAAGTGTTACAAAAACCTAGTCAAATCATCCAAGCATCAGGTTCACACCATCACTCAGGAGAAGATTTTCGTTTAAACCGCATAATGATAAACGCCACTTGCTTCCTGGTTTGTATGCAACAATACCTGTCGGACATTATTCGATTATGGAGCAAGAAGAAATATAATACTATTGTAAATGTAGATTATTTATTGTAAATATATTATCCTTAATAAAATTTTAAGATTAATTTTTTATTTTTCAATTTCACAAAAATAACTGGAGCAGAAGACGTTACAAAATGTTTATAAATATGATAGAATTTGTGGTTTGAGGTTTGGGGTTTGAGAGTTGTAGGGGCTAATCCTTGGGTAAAAACCCCGGTGGATACTGACTCGTCTAGATAACGTTATACGGTTCTTGATTGCATTCAAAAATGACTTGTTGGAGCTTTCGCCTCTTTATAGGGCATTCAATGTATGGTACAAAAATGACCAGAACAAACCTTAAATTTTTCCATAAGAAACTACATGTAAAAATTGTACTTTTTGTTCTCGTACGAAGGTAGCTCATCTACTCACACACATACCAACTACGCTACGGATCCGCCTCGTGTTACCACAACTATTATTTCATCATTAAGAAAACTGTAGCAGTATTTGTTAGTAATCAATTCAACACTTGATATGTTTTACGCAATGCGCTTGGATATATAGTGTTTTGGAAACATCTAGAATATGTGAAAGCAATACCATTGCGGCTATATAGATCAATGCTTACGGCAGTAGTTAGCTATACTTGGCCGCGAACATGATTTATAATCTCCGTATGTTGTGTTAATTAGCACAGTGAAGTTAATTAAATTGATAGATAAGTGTTTAAACCTGTAGCATATGCAGCAAGAACTATAAATAGATTAAACTGGTGCATAGCGCTATATAAACCTGAAGTAGTGATTTATTTATCATCAAGGTGCATGTATATTAACCCGTGATACCCGGACTAGAATTAGATTTCAATCTGTATCGCCTTTAGGTTACGTCTTTTTTATTCTACCAAGTCAGCATTCATATCCTGTTGGATGTGAATATGAGAATAACTTTATAAAAGCATATTATTAACCGCATTATTTAATTTTATACTGCAACAGAATTCGTGAGAAGCTGTAACATAAGCAATTTGTAGTTGGGAAAAAGTTTCATTGTATTATTGCTTAAGAATTGCACCAGTATATGAAAAACAGTTCAATATCTTGTATAGATTAGTTTTCTTTTAAGTTTTTAATCAACACATGCATTCTCTATAATGGAACTTTGAAAGGGAAACTGAATGTGCAGCAACTTTAAATGTATTAAAAGTTTTTAAAACTTCTCGTTTGCAATTACCGCGCTGAATTCTGAAATATTACTAATAGCGCCACCTAGCAACAAATGATTAGATCGAGTTTTTGAAGACAGTTGTTTCCGTTTTGAAGGATGGTTGGAGTTACTGAGTTTGCCATCTACTGGGAAATGGCAAATACTAAGTAGTATAGCCGCAGTTTTCATTAGGTAGATCGACATATTTTATAGCTCTCTCATATAGATTACCAAGCTTCACAAATTTAAAATGTTTTAGTTTTAAAATCTCTTATACATTGACTCGTAAGGAATGATATTCGCTACATATGACGTATGTGTGAGAAAAATAGTCGTAATTTACAAATTTTAATGTACAGACCTTTCTCTCATTTGGCCTTTTATGAATATACAACATGACTTATTAGTAAACGCCATGCAAAGGCCTTTGTACCGCTTAGATCACTTCATATTAGAAGGTCCATTATACAAATTACTCAAGCATAAAAGACCTGACGTAGCATTTAAATCAGTTTCATTCTATTTCGTTAGAGTAAGTCGTGTGTATGAAAAAGCCCAACTATCAAATCCGTCATTTCGTTTTTGATCGAGTAAATATCAGTGCCCATTCTGAACGGACCTGCACCTTGACGACGTTCTAAAATACTAGAACAGGTAGAATGACTTGCGCGTTTCAATGAGCTAAAGAGCCGAACTATAGGTTTAACCAAATTAGTGGGGTCTTTAGTGAGACACCAGACTAAGCAGGTCCCCAAAAGAGAGCAGCAGCTTTTTCGGTACTTAGAGTGGCAGAGACCATAGACGTCGGTATGACATTCTAAGACACACTACTGCGATGTGCAAGGCAACGGACAACCACCACATTACCTTCCAAGTACACTGCGTACAGAAATTGTTAGTAAACATGATGGCATCCTCTGGGGTAAAAAATTCTGTACGTAAAATAGTCCCCAATTCGGATCTCCGGAAGGGGACTACTTCGGGGGATGTGATTCGAAAGAATAGAAAAAGATCCGTGAACATTCTGTGCATTTACATCTCCAATGCTCCACCCGAAGGTACTACATTGGCCAGGAGGCGAGTTTTTTGTTGCCTAGAAATTTAGAATTTTGGCGAACCCTTGCCGTTCCAGGCAAGGTAGGGATCTTTAACGTGCGTGACTACCTCACACACGGGACCTCCATTTAATCTCTCATCCGAACGAGGGCGTAATTTTTGTGAAAAATGCTCACCTGCCATTTTTCAAGCAGTCGGCCGTGTCGGGATTCGAACCCAGGATTTTGGAATCCGTAGTCTTACGCTTACTACATTGATCCACGGCGACGCTTCCGTGACACTCTGCGAGTTGGAGCGTGGAATGTCAGAAGTATGTAACAAGTAGCTAAGCTAAAGAACCTGAAACTCGAAATGGACAGGTTAGCACTAGACATAGTAGGAATTAACGAAGTCCGCTGGCCAAAGGCGGGGGATTTTTGGAGTAAAGATTTCAGGATCTCATACAGGATCAGGGGAAAAAAATTCGGGTGTGGGGATAGTTAAGCGAAAAAAGATAGGACGACGTGTAGAAAACTACTTACAAAAGAACGAAAGAGTACTCATGGTTAGATTTGAATTTAAACCAGTAAATACAGTAATAATACAAGTAATTATGCTACAGTAAGGAAGAGGTAGAAGCGATCTACAAAGATATCGCAGACATACTAAGATACGTAAAAGGACATAAAAATTTAATAATTACGGAGGATTTTAATGCAGTGGTAGGTGAGGGTAGGGAAGGAGCAATACTTGGTTTATTTGGCTTAAGCACGAGAAATGACAGGGGAAAGAGGCTAGTAGAATTTTGCGATAAGAACAACTTAACCATCACAAATACATTATTCAACATCATGCTAGTAGACGATACACCTGCAAGATGCCAGGAGATACAGGAAGATATCAAATAGATTACATTATAGTTAGGCAAAAGTTTAGAAATCAAGTAAAAGACTGTGGAAGCTACCGGGAAACAGATATAGACACTGAACACAACATCGTAATTATGAAGGCCGCACTTAAATTAAAAATCTGAAAAAGAGGAACGGAAAAAGCACTTTGACTTTGAGAAGCTAAAAAATAAAGATATCCACGAAAGATTTGAAAAAAAATAAATTGCTGAAAGATATCTGGACAATGTATGATACTAAGGAAGTAGAAACATCATAGAATAACATTAAATCCAGCTTAGACATGCCGGCCAGAGATATTCTGGGGTATACACAAAAAGAAAATAAGAAACCATGATAACTAAAGATATCCTGAATTTAATAGAAGAAAGACGAAAATACAAAAATAGATCAGATGAAACAGGAAAACAAGGATACATAGTCATAAAATGGGAAATTATTCGCAAATGCAGGAAAGCTAAAGAACAATGGATTGATGAAAAGTGCACCCAAGTAGAAACTAAGATGGAAATAGGAAAGACAGACGAAGCATATAAATTAATTAGAATGAATTTTAGGAATATAAAACATTATATAGCAAAAATATGAGGGATGCGGGTGAAAACGTCATTATAGAAAATGTAGAGAAAGTATCTAGGTGGCAGGAATATATAGGGAATTTATATTCAAGAGAGGAATTAACAGCATTAAAACAGGAATCAGACATTGAAAATGATGACCTGGGATATCCTATACTTAGAGAGGAGTTTGAATTAGCATTATAGAGTCTGAAGGCGCCGGGTACAGATAAGGTGCAAGCAGAAACTCTAAAAGCCGCTGGACAAGTAGTTACAGAACGTCTCTTCCGACTTGTAAGCTATATGTATGAGACAGGCAAGATACCCAAAGATTACAAACGTAACATCATAGTAACAATACCAAAAAATAAGCTTGCCAGCACACGCTTCAAAAATATTAACTAGAATATTTATGGTTCCGGGTTGGGACCATGTGATTTTATAAATTAAGGTCAACGTTTCGCCCACTTTTGTAAGGGGCTTCATCAGGACAAGAAAATAAATAAGTAATAAAATAGAAAATAATAAAAGGATAATATTAAGTAGACAAGTTAAAGTGTAAAAAGAAGAGTTACTCCTGAACTAGCAGACTCACTAGCCCATTCAAAGCCAAAAGTAACTAGTGAAAGTAGTGAAAGTGGTAGTTTATATAGAGCGAGAACTTGATGCATGAGCGATCATGAATAGAGAGGAGTGTCGTGGCAAATCAGTGAACGTCACGGTTCCGCTGTTGTGAACATAGGCTTGTTTTCCAAATGAGGGAAAGGTAGTAGCCATCGTCTTTGTTTAGGTTATTAGAATTTTTATTGATTTCTATAGATTCTTTCATTTTCTATTGTAGAAAAATGAAATTCTGGCAATTAGTTTCGTCTTGTCAAAGTTAATGGTGTGGCCTGTTTCATGTTAGTGTTCGGCCACTGCTGAGCGATTGTACTGGCTTGTTCTTAAGCAGCGCTTATGCTCGTTTAGTTTAGTCTGTACGGACCGTCTTGTTTCTCCTATGTATACTGTATACGCCTGGGGCTTTAAGACTATTTTCGGAATCTTTTGGGGTTGGTAATATTTGTGAAATTTTATTGGTGGGTTTATAGATTGTTTTGATGTTGTGTTTTCGTAGAATTTTGCCAATTCGGTCTGTTACTCTGTGTATATATGGAAGGATTGCTAAAGAACGTGTATCGGGATTACAGCGTGGTTTGGGGGGTTCGTGTAGGATGCAGATGCCGGTTTATTACTCTGCCGATATCTGAGTTACGATAGCCGTTTTTTATAGGACTGGTTTAAAGATGGGTCAGTTCATTAGATAAGTGTTCTGGTTGTGAAATCTTAATTGCACGGTGTACTAGAGAGTTGATCACCGATGATTTTTGTGATGGATGATAATGTGACAACGCTTGTAGGTATCTGTCTGTGTGTGTGGGTTTTCGATATACGGAATGACATAGTTGTCCGTTAGGTTGGCGCTCTACCAGAACGTCAAGGAATGGCAGAGATCCGTTCTTTTCAATTTCTATAGTGAACTTAATATCTTTATGTTGATTGTTTATGTGATCTAGATGCAGATTAAGGTAATGCGACTGTGATTCTAAACCGTACAAAATACAAAGAAAAGATTAAACAATTATTAGAATACGATTCCTACACTCCTATAACAAAAGACCCCACTTCAAAATTTGAACGGGAAATTTCAGCACTTATCAAATCCTCTAATATTTCCAAAACTATCCAAAAACACATAATACTTCGCGAATCTAAAACACCTCGCTTGTACGGCCTTCCTAAAGTCCATAAACCTGATGTCCCCCTGCGTCCAATAGTTAGCACAATAGACCCGCCAACCTAGCATCTGGCAAAATACCTGGCAAATTTCTTAAAACCTTATTCCGGTAATACCCCTACTGATGTTTTAATCTCACTCATATCATTGAACTAATTGCAAATATTGAGCTAGGCCCTAATGATATACTAGTCAGTTTTGACGTAACATCCCTATTTACAAATGTACCTGTCATAGACACTGTCTCCATTATTAAACAACTCCTACCTCAAGAAAACGAATTTGATTACCTAGCCACGCTCATTCAAAAATACTTAACTTCTACCTATTTTGTCTTCGACGAACAATTTTACAAACAAACTTCGGGCACACCAATAGGCTCACCTCTATCCCCTATTGTAGCCAATATATTCATGGGATCTTTGGAATCCATGGCTTTAGAAACCACAAACCTTAAACAAAAAACTTGGCTCCGTTATGTAGATGACACTTTTGTAATCTGGCCCCATGGACATCATACGCTCAATAATCTTCTAGATCACATAAACAAGCAACATAAAGATATTAAGTTCACTATAGAAATTGAAAAGAACGGAAATCTGCCATATCCTGACGTTCTGGTGGAGCGCCAACCTTACGGACGACTAGGTCATTCCGTATATCGAAAACCCACACAAACAGGCAGATACCTACATGCGGCGTCACAATATCATCCCTCACAAAAATCATCGGTAATCAACTCTCTAGTCCACGGTGCAATTAAGATTTCACAACAAGAACACTTATCTAATAAACTGACTCATCTTAAAACCAGTTTTATAAAAAACGGTATCGTAACTCAGATATCGGCAGAGTAGTAAACCGGCACCTGCATCCTACACGAACCCCCAACCACGCTGTAATCCCGATACACGTTCTTTAGCAATCCTTTCATATATACACAGAGTAACAGACCGAATTGCAATTGCGGTTTAGTATACATAGGAGAAACAGGACGGTCAGTACCGACTAGACTAAACAAGCATAAGCGATGCTTAAGAACAAGCCAGTACCATCGCTCAGCGGTGGCCGAACACCAACATGAAACAGGCCATACCATTAACTTTGACAAGACGAAACTAATTGCCAGAAACAGGTGAACACGGGAGTTAATTTTAGCTCTGAGGGTGATAATGGAGAAAACAATAGAGAAGGGGGAAGCGTGTATATAGGGTTTGTAGATCTGGAAAAAGCATTCGACAATGTAAAATGAAAAAAAGTATTCGAAATATTCAAAAAGATTGGAATGAGTTTTAGGGGTAGACGGATAGTACATTGCTTATACAAAGACCAAACAGTGGTAATAAAATTAGGACAAGAAAGTAGAAAAGTAAATATTAGGAAAAGAGTGAGACAGCGATGTGCCTTATTCCCATTAATTTTTATCTTGTACATGGAAGGGGCAATAAATACTGTCAAATGCAAGAAGACGTTTAGAATTAATATGCAGGGACAAAAGATTGATATGCTTAGATTTGCAGATGATATAGCGGTATTAGCATCTAGCAAAGAAGAGTTGAAAGCTGCTCTTAATGAAATGGAAACAGTTCTAACAGAGCGATATGGTATGAAAATTAACAAAAATAGAAATAAAGTTCTAGTATGCAAAAGAGGAAAAAATAAATCAAAAACAAAAATACAAATAGGTAACGAAAACGTACAAGAGGTTAAGAATTTCTGCTACCTAGGAAGTCAAATAACGCAAGATGTGAAGAGCACAAAGGATATAAAACAAAGATTAGCACAAGGTCGTGCTACATTTAACAAGAAAAAGCAACTACTGTGTTCAAAGTACACAAACATAGAAACGAGAAAAAAATTGCTTAAAACATATGTGTGAAGCACAGCACTGTATGGCTGTGAAGCCTTGACAGTAGGAAAAGCAGACAAGAAAAAGGTTGAAGCCTTTGAAATGTGGTGCTACAGACGTATGATGAAGATACCATAGACAGACAAAGTTAAGAACAAAGAGGTACTAGACATGGTAGGAGAAGAAAAAACTATGTGGAAAACAGTAAAAAATAGGAGAGATAGGATGATAAGCCACATACTAAGACAAGAGGGAATAGTACGGAATATATTACAAGCAAAGATAGGAAAAAAGAGAAGTTGATGTGGACCTAAGTTAGACTACGGCACAAAGATAGTGAAAGATGTAGTTTGTGAGAATTTAAGAGCAATGTGTAGGCTAGCTCAGAATAGAAATCAATGGAGGTACGTTTTCAACCAGTCGCAAGATGGAAAACTAATGACAAAAATAATAACTGTACTTAAACATGGTGATTATTATAAACAACTACGGATGTTGGTTTTGCAATACTTTCAACTAATGTTAATAGCGCGAAAGAATTTACTTGAAAACTATTAATACTGCATATGTCTAAGTGTTGGGGGATCCCTGGCAGCCACAGACTACTTAACCCCCTTCATATATCACTGAATCTCGGTGAAATAGGGCATATAATTAGAAAACAAGTGAATGAAATCGAGCTGTATATAGGCTGTGATATAACTAAAACTTGTATAAAATTTAAAAAAAAGATATAAAAAAAATTTTAAAAAAATGAAAAGCAAAAGTCAATAACCAAAATCTAATATGCACAACAAACCCCACACCACTAAAACAATCACTGCCCCACCTTATAGGCGCGGAAAAATCGGAATCGGGAATAAACTAAAACAAATAAATAACAACAAAATAACTCAGTAAACCCTAATTAACTTAAATCGGCAAATAGATAAAGGAAATAAAATTGAGTGAAACCGCGCATCCACCCCAAAACTTAAAAGTGATAGTGATTGTGATCCCCCCTAAAGTTTAGTGCATACCCACCTCAACTTTAACAGTGCATCATCACCCCTTAGCAGTAAGATACCAATAGACGTAAGAAGACGACCAGATCTTCGAATGCTTGAGAAATTTATATACGAGGTAGGATTAAAATTGTGGCGGCTGTACTCGCATAAGCATTGACTTATATTAATAAGTAAATTTTGAAATAATCTAACGAGCATGTTTAGTGCGTAATGGCGCTAGCCATCATAATGCTTATGTGAGTGCAACTGATAATTTGGGCGATGCTTTTGCTAATTTATGCACTGTTGCATGCTATTGCTTATTTAAATATTTACTAATTTATTTATATATTTATTTTATGTTTATTTATATACTTACATTATATTTATACTTATTTTCTATTTATATTTCGCCTGTATTTTTGTTCTGTGGCTTGATTTAATTTGCTAGACTTATTACCGCCAATTTTTGGTGGCAGTATATATAGGAAAGAAAAGTATACTTATAATGTATCAGTTAGGGAATGATAGGAAACGCTAGGGACAAATTTAGGATGAAATTTGAATAAATACTTATACCAAGGAGGACGAATTTATAAATATATAGAACAGGCAAAATAGTTGGATTCACTATTAAACATTTGGCGAATGCTTAGAAAATTTGAATCCATTTTTAATATTAACTAGCTAGATTTGGATAGTTTTAAGACCCTTCAGGTCGAACCGGTAAGCAGAGCTGGCAGCTGCTATCCGGTATTACAGATCCCTCCCCATTCATTTTTGAGTGTGTCTTGTGGATCGGGTTAACTCCAGAATCAACGCTAGGGATGCCATTCTTTAAACCCTATTTTTAGTTTCAGTTTGTTAGATTTTTATTTAGTATGAAATTAGATTAATTTGGAGCACGTTTACTTTTCGCGTTTAAACCCAATGTAGTACCTTCGGGTGGAGCATTGGAGACGTGGCCGCGAACATAGCGGTCCTTAATTACATTATAATGTATATAGGCGGTTGTGAGAATTGCAGGGAACGGTGTTGGATAGCTCAGAACATAAATAAACTGAAGTACAAGTCCGACTAGTTTTAAGATGTAAAACCCAATGACGAAAAAATAGGTGCTCTTAAATCTGATGATTATTGTAAAAACTACAGGTGTTGGTTGTGAAATATTTTTAACTAATGTTGATTGTGCGAAAGGATAAATTGGAAAAACTATTAATTCGACAAAGGTTCAGGTGCTGGGAGAACTTGGCAGCCAAAGACTGCTTACCCCCTTTCGCATACCGTTCATTTACATTCCCAATGCTCCACCCGAAGGTACTACATTGGCCAGGGAGCGAGTTTTTTGTTGCCTGGAAATTTAGAATTTTGCCGAACCCTTGCCGTTCCAGGCAAGGTAGGGATCTTTAACGTGCGTGACAACACTCACACACGTGACCTCCATTTAACCTCTCATCCGAACGAGGACGTAATTTTTGTGAACAATACTCACCTGCCATTTTTCAAACAGTCAGCCGTGTCGGGATTTGAACCCAGGACCTTGGGATCCGTAGTCTTACGCCTACTACATTGATTCATGGCGACGCGCCCCTTTACATACCACTGAATATCGGGGAAATAGTGTATGTCTTTGTAAAACAAAAGAAGGTAACCAAACTGCATCAAACAAGAAAGAACAGCAGCTATGTTTAAAGACAACGAACATAGATACAAGAAGAAAATTGTTCAAAGCATAGTGTGCACACAGCACAGTACATCTATGAAATAGGGGCAGTAGGAAAAGCAGACAAAAGAAGATAGAAGCCTTCTGGAATGTTGTGCTTCAGATGTATGAGGATGATAGCATAGACAGACGAAGTTAATAACAAATAGGTAGTAGAAATAGTAGAGGAATAAAGATATCTGTGGAAAACGAAAAAATAGGAAAAATAGAAGGATAGGATACGTTGTAAGGCATTTCTGGGGAATAGTTCGGGATATGTTACAAGCAGAGAAAGGAAAAGAGAGGTAGAGTTAGACCGAGATCAGACTTTCGCACACAAATAGTGATAGATACAGACTGTGCAAATTTCAGGAAAATGTGTAGGTTGGTTCAGACTACGAAACGATGAGGGTACGCGTCCAACCAGTTCTAAGACTGAAGATCTAATGATGATGATGATGAAATATTAGTGCCAGCTGCAAATAAAGAGTTTTAAGTGTCACTTGGAATTTATTACTTGAGGGTCTTCTTCAAGTTATTATTAATAGAATAAAACGGACTAAAACATACCTGGGTCGGTTTCATTATCAACGTAATGTGTAATTATGCAGACTAGAATGTGTTATCTTGTATCCAGTGCACTAGCTGTTGCAAAATTTTATCAGACAGCGCGTTCTAAGTGTGAAGTCTACATTTTAATGCCTAATTAAAAATGAAGTTTCTTTAATTTGGATTCTTACTATTTTTATTCGACATTGATATGAATAAATATATTTGACGGGCTGTTAATTACTAAAGTACCATATCACGTGGGAAGTTGTTGGTCGAAATGAGCAAAGTAATGCAGTCAGTCAATACCCAGTCAGGGTATATTAAAGCACAGCGTAGCGAATTTGAAAAGGAGAAACCCAACACTGATGGGGATTATTTGCAAATCACTCAAGTGAATTATGTGGATAACAATTTTGAATCATGTGAGTATGTTACATTCATGTACATTTTAGGAACCTCAATATAATTTAACCATAATTCTATTATGTAATTCTGTGTATGACTTTAGCCCTTCATAGTGCGGACAGTATACGGAGTTTTCAAGAACTCGTATTAAATGAAAACCGGATACGTGAAGGTAATTACTTTGATTTAATTTTGTAATTAAAAATTATGCGATTTTATACTATTTGTTCTTGTGGTATATCACACTTAAATGTTGTGTGCTTACCTTGTATGTTTATAAAACTCAACATTATTAATCCAGATGCGTTTACTGAAACTTTAGAATGGCAACCCCCAGAAATTGTCAAACTTGTAGATGATGCTTTTTATTGCTCTAAAACGAGTAAAAAGAATATTATGGAAAAAGGCAACTCTATGCTTGAGACATCGCCTTTGACAAAGACATGTCATACTAATCAGCACAACTTCGAAGGAGATTCGGAAAATTCATGTAAGCTTATGCTTATCTTAATCGATCTACTATAGTAATAATACCACAGATAATTTCGGGCAATTTAAAGTCTTATTTGTTTAGCTTTTATCATTTAGGCGATGTTAGTTTTGAGCGTACTTACAAAAATACGGGAACACGACGATTACAACCTGTAAATTTAATGAAATCTATTTTAGGTAATATCAATGTTGAAAACGAAAAAACTATTAATATAATTGTGGATTCTCAACTCCCGATTAGCAATTTTTCTAACAGCAATTCAGATAACGCCTAAGTAACACTACTCTATAGCAAACTTGACGCCAATCTGACATGAATTTTTATCTGTGACATTTTCTTATTATGCTTTAAGAGGCGATATTTTTCTTAATATGCCCATCCTAGGGAAGACATCTCGTAAGAGGATGTGCCAACCAGATACTTGGAATCAGAAAGAAAGGAGATTGCAAGAAATTCAGGGGAGGGATATTCTTACTTTTCTAAATCAAAGAACAAAGTTTCTATACACCCAAAACGCAAACTTCATGATATAATCTGTAAGTGCATTTATAATTGCTGAGGAAACCCAAGTATAAGATCGAAGATCTGCGCACTGGCTATACAAAAGACGATCAAGAGGCGGTGTTTTCGCGCTACTGGAATATGAAGATCTCCAACAACAAAGAAATTTCATTACAAGTTTGTGCAAGAAGGTTGAAAAGAAGCGAAGTCTCTCAAAGCCGGTTTATACAATCACATATCAACTTTCAAAATTAGATTGAACCATGAGACCAGTTTGTAGGGCAACTTTTATAGAGACACTTGGAGAAACAGAAAGGAAAATTAAGACAGTTCTTTCTAAAAAACATTCTGGTATTTGCTTTCCTGACAAAAGGAGAGGAAACCCAAGAAGAATTTCGTCCGAGGTTATTTTATGATTCATAAACATACTCAATCATTTCCATGTGCACCATCCCATTATGTTCAGGCTAAAGGAAACAGGCAATTTATTTCACCAACACTTTTGCTTCAACAGATGTTTAGATTATTTAAAGATGAGTTTGAGAGGAAATTTAGAAAAGATGTTAAATTAATATCTAAAGAAGTCTATTTTAAAATCTTTAGAACAGAATACCATCTAGGTTCCTCCATTCAAAGAAGGATGAGTGTGATGTTTGTGCCAAGTACAACCAAATTGTTGATTTAGATGCAAAAGAGATTATTCGACCTGCTTACGACTTGCGTCGTATCGAAAAAGACCGCGCAAGAGAGGAAATGGAAACCAAACCTATACACAAAGGGCACGCAACGATAATACAACATATGTTTGCTTGACATCGGACTTGCAACAAGTTCTTCAATCTTCTTTTATTGAAATTAAAAGCTTTTACTACAAACGAAAGCTGATTGTATTCAATTATACCGTAGATGAAATGCATTTTATTACGTTTAGAACGAGGCAATAGGTCAAAGAGGCAGTTGTGAAATAGTGCCATCAATGCTCAAACACATCCTTAAATTAACAAGTAGTGACACTAGGCACGTCACGTCATTTTCTGATGGTTGTGGTGGGCAAAACAAGAATAGGTATGTTTGGTCATTAATTTTTCATTCTAAGCCGTGGTTGGTTAATACCGCATGACATTAATGATTGACCACAAAATACACTATCGGAGGAGATATCAATCCTTTAATTGTCATTGAAACTCTAATATTAAACAATAGTGACTCAACATAATACAATATAATTATTGTCAAAATGTATATTGAAAACAAATGTAGATTATTACAAAATTATATTTTTGGTTATAAAAACTGTTTTGAATAATTCTAGTAACAAGCAACCAGAAAAAAATCAACAGAAATGTTGGAAATAATATCGTTTAAGTGGTCAAACTGTCATTTAAGCACATATACTGGAATAAAAAATTGGCAATACTGAAAATTTCTTTTTGAACGATCACTATTGATCACCGTACATTAATTTACTAATCTTTTAACTCCATATAAATTACTTTATGACTTGTATACCACTTTTTCAGATTCATGTTTGCAATGTATTTGTATTTGGTGCAAATACATACTACAATCAAAATTATTGACCATAAATTTTTGGCCTCTGGTCCTTCACAAATGATTTGCGATTTTATGCATGCAACGATTACTATGAATCGTAAGGGTAAGAACATTTATTCACCCAGTGATTGGTTGGTTATCATGCAAAAAGCTCGTAAGGACGGAGTTCAGTATAAAACGGTTTCAATCAATCAGAGTGATATCATTGATTTCAAGACGTTTGTGAAAACACTGTTAAGATAAAGTTGAACTCTAAAACAAGGAACAATGAGAAGGTGAGATATTAATATAATCAGGCATAGATTGGCACTATAATCTGTATAATTACAGGTTAGGTGAAGCAAAGTTGTTTGGGTACGCTTTGAAAAAGAGTTTCCGAATCAGATAAAAATTAAATACACATACGATGACCAGTTTGTTATCGTACGGGTTGAGACAGCTAGTATAGGGTGTGCAATTTTAACGAACTTCCTAGATATTACGAGAGATTGCCTGTTAGCGCAGCAAAAAGGAAAGACTTTATGAACATTTGCATGGAAAATGACTTTCCTGATGAAACAGTGAAATTCTATAGGTTATATTTCATAGAATTTTAAATGTTTTGTTAACAATTTTCATTTTCAGGAAACTAAGCGTCTCTAAAAGCGTCAAAGACGATTTTCCAATGCGAAATCCAAACACCTATCCTCTAATTCTATGACAACCGTCAACAGAGAGGAGGAAGTAGAAGAAGATGCTGTGGAAATCGAATAATATATACCGCTTCTTAATCTTCTTTGGGGATTAAACCACTCATAGTTTTTAAAATTATCTTTATTTACGTTTCGATCCATGACCTAGGATCGTTTTCAAAATAATAAAAACTTCAAGTTTGACATTTATGACATAAATTGAAGGTGACTTTGATTTATTGATGTTCGAAATATTTGGTTTGAGTACACTAAGCAAAAATTTTTTAAGTTTAGATGAATGATTGCCTTCAATTTGTGTTACGGCCTGGGACCGATATCTAGGTAGCATTACAAGTTTTTCCTGGGTTTTCCTTGCGATATTAACATGAAATACAGCCTACATACATGATTTCTATTTGTACATACAATAACTAATTATATAACAATAAGCATATTAACTAGAAAACCATTATTTCAGCAAATATCTAAGTGTTGGGGGATTTTGGTAGCCACAGGTTGCTTAACCCCCTTTACTGAATCTCGGTGAAATAAGACATAAAATTAGAAAACAATAGAAGGGAAACGAGCTATATACATGCTGTGTGAGAATTTCAGAGAACTAAGTAAGCTATCTCAGAATATAAATAAGTGCAGGTACGTGTCCAACCAGTTCTGAGATGAAGATCCAATGATGATGATGATGAAACATATTAATCCCTGTAAAACAGCATTGGTATCTGACAAGTGTAAACCCGCAATAGGGTTACCTCACAACCATATACAATCTCCGTTAAACAGTATTGGTATCTGACAAGTGTAAACCCGCCATAAGGTCGCCTCAGAACCATGTTAAAATCTACCAAAGAGGTAGCCTAAATCATAATGATTTTCCTCTTCAAAATAAATATTAAAAAAAAACGACTACTTAAGCTTTTTAATAATGCAATCGCATACTTCTTTAATACCATCCTCTCAATTGTATAAATAGAAACATTTAAAAAATGTTTTCCAATTCCCAAGTTATTGAATTTATATAAAATTCACCAATAAAAATTAATCAGCTGATTTCACGTTAAGCGTATTGGCTACCTAAAAAAAGTCGGTCCTAGGCCGTAACACAAATTGAAGGCAATCATTCATTTAAACTTAAAAAATTTTTGCTTAGTGTACTCAAACCAAATATTTCAAACATCAATAAATCAAAGTCACCTTCAATTTATGTCATAAATGTCAAACTTGAAGTTTTTACTATTTTAAAAACGATCCTAGGTCATGGATCTAAACGTAAATAAAGATAATTTTAAAAACTATGAGTGGTTTAATCCCCAAAGAAGATTAAGAAGAATACTAAACAAACCACAACAAACATACAGGAGAATTTTACTATATACCACGTCCACAGCGTCGAAATGACGACATTGCTGCGGCAAGAAATGCTGGAAATGATTTGACGAAAGATAAATCAAGGAAAGTATCGGCAAAGAAACGCTTAAACAAAAAATTTTAATTTGATATTTCGGTTTATTTTTAATTTTGAATATAAACTATATGAATATGTCATTTTTAGTTAATTTTTTTTGTTTTACAACCTAACGCTACATTTTTGTACTATACGTTTAGTATTAAGTCGCCTAAAATAAAGTTTGAACAATACCAATCTTAAACTAATCATCGAACAAATATTTTGCCTAATACCTTCTGTTGAGTGGTAGGAGCGTTTATAATACTTAGGCCTTGTCATATTTCATACAACTACGCTTTATATTGCTCAATTGTAAAAAATATCAAGTATTACTTGGCCCCATTTGTTCCAACTTCTATAAGGTCACAGCGTAACTTATATAGTCGTAATTTATATTTACGCCTGTTTATTTCTTGCGATTATAATGCTGAATGTTTCAATAATAAGCAGGTGTAAGTGGTATACCGATCTGTTCATTTAAACCATCAACATGTCAACTACTATATCCCAAAAAGTTGTACTAGCACTTAGGCTCCTTTATGTTTGAACGGACTATAACTGTGTACCAAGTATTGTTAAGAGATTGTTGTGATACATAGACCGATTCATTATAAAAAATAAGTATTATAGACCGTTGCAATTATGAATAGCGTCTACTTCCATTTGGGCTTATTTATAACCAATTAACCAAGACCTTTCCACGCGTTTTAAAAACTAAATAGCTTTAAATTTGACATAGAGCTTTACCAGTAACAACATTTACTAATTGAATCCTGATTTCATAGTTTTTATCAACCACTTGAGCCTCTATATTATTGGGGTAGCAATATTGAAGTAGACGGAAAGCAGCCAGAAGTGTGATTTTGTCTATGCCACAACACATTACAAATTCTTTGAGGGAGTACAAGATACACAATTCGCTTTTCATGCATCATATTAATGACTCAATTTCAATTGGTTTGTTTTGAGGCTCAATATCAACTATTAAAAGTTAGAAATCGAAATTGTATATACAGGATGTCCGATAGATCATAAGTAAAACGTAAGTGAAAGGCCTGTTCGTTATCAGCCCTAACTCAAATGATGCTGTTTCTAACTAAGTTACATTTTTTGTTATTTTACGTCAACCGCCAATGATGTATTTTGAATGGTTTTTCAAAATACTTCTAAACAACTATCCTTCTGTACGAAATAAGATGTTTTTCGTTTTAAGAAAAATAGATACGTAACACTAATTGAGTACTCACCCAATCTCAATTTCTTAAATAAACTTATTGATTACTTGAACCCTACTTAACATGGTTAAATTTTAACAGCCGCCTTAGGATATAGAACAAGTTTATATGCCAAACAACCAGTTCAGGCATTAGCAAACAGATAGGGAATGAAGTGGATTTTATAAACTGTGAAGATGCACGATTAAAGCATACATTTATATATTCTATAGCTAAAAAAACATGGTATTACGAGACTAGAAGAAGCAACAATATATAACTACACGGTTGGAAATTGTTACACGGTTCATAAAGTAGTATTAGCTCGCCCCTACTTATTTTGTGATGTATATTTTATGTACTTTTCACGAACCTACGATTTTTTTTTAGTTTCTAAGTTTTGTCTGTCAACTTTGACGTTTTGCCTTCTATTTTTATTTGTTTCGGTTCGCGCCCCCTTGCTATTTCCCCACTACGGCTACCTCCCATGAGTACTCTTATTCTAGGGCTTTTACTTAGGCTTCCGCTTCTACCTTTGGGTGTTGAGGGATCAGTACCACACCCAAGAATTGATTTTTTTTTAATTAAGCCACACGATACCTAATCAAAATCACTGAGCTTACTCAACTCCCAATGAACAAATTTCGACTATATTATAAAATCTTGACAGATACCCTGTCAGCTTTACTTTTGACATACAATGTGTGGTTAGGTATCAATTAACCTTTTCTATTCCGTGAATACGGTACAACAATTAAATAAATATCAAATACGAGCAAGTTATCCAAAATACTGACTCACCTAAAATCTTCTCTCTGGGAAGGGCTTTACAATAAATACTTACTCTAATTCGCCTCTCCGTGGATCCTTCCAACCTGCCTACAACTATGCCACTTCTTTCACCTGTGCAGCTTGTAACACTTCACCCTCCTTCCTGCCATACGTAGCAGTCAAAGAAACAAGGACCGAGTTACCTAATACATATATAATCAAATGCAAACTCTATATCACTTTTTATGGTTCAAAATTGCAATATAAGGGTCCACTTACCTATTCCAATAGTCTTTACTCTACTTTCTTCAAACGCCTCGGCTACTCTACAGCGGAGAGTACATGGACATGTCCCAGGGTGGATAGGCTTAGAATTCTGAAACCGATACTGGTGAGTTAACTTACCCAAAAGTTTACAAAGAATCTGTACCTAAATGTATTTCAACAAACCCCTTTTAATTGTAATATGTATATATAGCTCAACATTTGTATCAAGTAATGAATTTAATAACCTTTAATATGGTGATCTAACTATTTACATTTACTATATTGACATACGTGAATGCAATAAGAAAAATATCTCTTACTTAACTAAAGTTACTTTAAGCCGGGTTGTTAAATATTGTACTAAGCCCTACAAATTCTACAGTTAAAACAAATTGGCTTCCAACTTAAACATAGTCAATAACTCTTAATATTCTATACAAAATTCATAATAATAAGCGGTAACGTTAATAAAGTCCAATAATTCCAACTTAATCTAGCAACTTAACATATTCATGTAAAGCATATGTATTATTATATAAAAGTTTATACTTGCAACCCCCGTGTATGCATGCATATACACGTCCGTTCTCTCGAAACATTTATTCAAAGATTCACTCAGTACCTGTGTCGGGTATGCAATACCCACTGTTGCTCCATTCTCTACAATGCCTTAGAGGTAACTTATTCTCACCAGGGTCAAAAATGTTTAACTCGGGTGTTGATAAATTTTATGCTCGAAACTCTTGATATTCCCCTACTGCTGTAACTTGGTTTGGAATCGAACTTCCAAAACCCAAACTTCCACAATCAATCAAAACTGAACCGTATAAGTGTGGTTAGTTATCATCTTCTCTGCCGTTAATGAGCCGGCGCATCCAACCATTAACCGCCCTACAACTTAACCATTGCGTCTTCTGATTACACTTAACTTTATCATTATTTAATTCTCCCTTAAGAGCGAAACGTATCGGTGCTCTTTATCCACTATTTAAAGTCACTATTCTGCCCGTAATAAACATATTAAGTTATTAGCTCTGTTCACTAACCATCGATTTAATTTACACGACTCTATAGCCCATACTGCTATGCGATATTGCCGCCTACTTTCATATATCTTATCTTTGTGTATCTTGGTGAAGCTTTTTGTGTCGTTTGTCGTGTTTCTCCACTCCCGATATTTATATATCTTTGATCACGTGATTGTTCTAGCCAATTAAAAATCTTACATATTTCACAATTGTATATCATCCCTATATGTGCTTTTAGGTTAATGGTTTAAATCCATTTTTATTATTGCCATTGCTAATTGAAATTACCCTATAATTAAATTTAAGTTATTCTGCAATATTATAAAGTATTTCCTGTTAATATTTTTATAGATATCACGAAAAATTACATTTTATTACGTACTTCCGGTTTTGACTTTTCTAGAACAAATTAGCATTTCCTTTGGCGCCTTAATTTAAAATCTTCTAAATTTCACGGGATGTCAGATATCAGTTGATAGGTTATGTTCATTTAAAGTGTCAATTGTCACCCCAAAATCAAACTAGGATTGGATAACTATCTAAATTCAGGTCATTGATAGGTTACATTTTATATAGAATTATTTGTGATTGGCCGAAAATATTATTTGAAATTTAAATTAATTTAAGAAGGTTCTTGTGCGTTACAAGCTCTACCTCTTACTTCACGTACCAGGCTTCCTCGGTACACAAGTAACTCCTTTGTTTCTACTCCTAATTTTATTTAAACAAATAAATACTTTCGGTGCTCAACCTTTTATACCGAATATTACATAAACAATAACATTGCCCAATGGCTCAACTCAATACATGTAAACACGGACTCTTTCACTTGCCTCTTTAGGCTTACAAACACATAGGTTTTGGCAGTTACTATTGCTCCTACTGGAGTATACCATTTTAACACTGATAATAAATTTTTCTGACCCCGGACCGAAATATACGACTATCTTAGGCAAAGTTCGAATTCAGAATCCTTCATAAAATTATTTATCATTTTGTTCATAACGACCACTTTTACCAAGACAACCCTATGCCTTCTATTTTTATACTGGTAAAACAATTATTGTCCAATATCTTTACACTCAATCAGTTCGTATCTATGTGGTCTTTTTCCACATGTAACAAATCACACTATGCTACATTTCATTAGAGGGTACAATTGTTTTTCTTTTACAATCGTATATCCTCTAAATACAAACTTGTCCGAGTTTACGACTTCGACTAATAATATCAGTAACGATACTGAACAATAATAGATAACAACTATACAATAATATGACATTAACAATAACAAATATCAAATAACACGTAAATGAAACGTTTAAAATGCCAGTTACAATAATTTTTATACAATTTAGCCACTATCAGTCAAAAATCGGTTTATAACAAAATTTCTATAGTGGTTTCGAAATAAACCTTGCTTATACTTTTGATACGCTTGTTATACTGCGTTCACATCGGTTCTAAACAATTGTTCCCAAGATTTGAAACATCCCCCTTTTGGTTACATGCGTCTTTTACTACCCATACTATCCATCACAAAGCCCCACTGATTTAAAGCAAAAATAATATTTTGACTGCATATTTAAGAACGCTATCTGTCAAGGTTTGAAAAAAATATTCTTTTTGATAAAAATCACAAATGAAAACAAAATTTGAATTGCTATACCTTTCAGCTCATTAATTCTGTTAACGTACAAACCCATGATTGTGGTAACCTTACCCCTCAACATCCACATATGGGTATAAATTCATTACGTTAAAACGCTCTCTAATATCGTCCTGGTCATTTACTACCTCGAAAGTATTCTCGTCCGCAAAACTCCGACTTATCGTATACGGCCCTTCAAATGGAAAAAGTAATTTCGCACAGACTTTTGTTTGAGGGTTCGAAACTCTCAATCGCCTAATTACAACCTTATCTCTAATTTTAAAAATCGTTCGCTTCCGTATTTTACGACACCTTTTCTCTATATACCGACGTTGCCTTTTTTTCAATTAATTGCCTAGCTCCCGTGATTAATTCCGTAATATCCTCAACTACTTCTGCATCTTTCCAAGATCTACTTGTTTAATCCCCATCATCAATGTAACCGTACACACTTCAGTCACTGAGCTCGGTACATTATTTATGTTCACCTCTATCTGCGGTACGTACTTTTCCCATCCTTCATGATGTTCCTGTATCAAGATGTAAAAATTTAACCAAATCTTGCACGTATCTTTCACAAAGATTCGCTTGCGGATACCTGATACTACAAAATGCTGTCCTAATTTCGTTCCTTCTCAAATCCTCTATAAACCTACGATTATGAAAATACGTCGCATTGTCTGCCAATACCAGTTTCATGTTCCCAACACTTCTCACGAACTCATTTATCGATGCTAACGCATGCTTAGTATTAAATCTCTTATCTGGATATAACCAAACAAATTTCGTAAACACATACTCCATTACTAACACAAGTTGAAATCCATACTGCCCTGGTACTAATCCACTCAAATAGTACATCGCTACCACATCTAACGGATCTGTCGTTTCTACACCTTTTGCTGTATTTTGACTCGTCATATTTTTCCCTTTTCCTAAAATACACACCTTAGAACCCTTAATCTCGTTCTTAATCAAAGTCATATCATTCTCGAAATATTAAAAATGTTTTCCTATACTACCAATATGTCCGTACAATACATTAATCTGCCTAAACAACTCTCTCGCAGTCTCTCTGTCTACCACCAACAACGCTTCCTCACCGACCTGCTTTACTACAAACACATCTTCCAACCTATACCCTCTCTGCTCATACACACCGCCTACTTGTAAACTTTCCCTGATTTCAACAATTTCTGCTTCTTCTTGCATATTTAAAAACCTCTACCTTGTCCACTTTCCTTCTTCCGTAAATTCTTGTACTGCCGACAAATACCCTGGCGTTTCTTTCTTCAAATAACTCCTGTCCTTCCGGCTTAAAAAATATGCCGTCACATTTTTCTTCCCTGGCTTGTGCTTAATTTCAAAACTATACCCTTGTAAAAACAACGCCCACCTGTATAACAGACTATTCGCAAAATCTTTTGTCTTTAGAAATGACACCGCGCTATTATCCGTCTCAATTAGAAACTCATTCCTGACCAAAATAAAACCTTGACTTTTTTACTGTGTATACAATGACTAACATTTCTTTCTCCGCGACCGAATGTATTGTCTCACACTCCTTCATGACCCTCGATACGAAACAAATCGGTACCTCTTCTCCCTGCTGCATCTGAACCATCTCTGCTCCAATCGCACTATCCGACGCATCTGTTCTTAAAATAAACCTATCTTTGAAATTTGGTTATCGTAACGCTAATTGATTGTTAAACACCCTCTTCAACTCATGGAACGCATCCTCTTTCTCGTCGGTCCACTTCCACTTCTCGTTCTTCTTCAACAACCCAATCAACGGTACACACAGCTTCGAATATCTCGGTACAAATCTTTTATAATAATTTAATACGCCTACAAATCCTCTTAACATTTTGACATTCTTTGGTTCCTTTTTTTAATGTCCTCCAACCTCTCATCACTAATCGATATTTTGGAATCACTGATCACAAATCCTAAATAAGCCACTCTATTTTTAAAAAACTCACATTTCATAATATTTAACTTAAGGCCACCTTCATCCAGCTTCTCCACTACCTTCTGTAAATACTCTAAATGCTCCCTTTTATTCCTAGAAAAGACCAAAACGTCGTCTATATAGTGTGTGCAGAACTCTTCTAACGTATTGTTGCGATCCACTATTAGGCAACCCGTCAAACATACAAACGCCCGGGGCACAGCGTATTCTTCAGCATTCGAGAATCCTTCTAGAAAGTACTGGAGCATGAGTCATCCTTTTAATCCAGAGTATATATAAGACCGCTAATGAATGCAAGGGTCAGTCTATTCTTGAATGTCTAATATAAATTATATCGTGTAAAGTAATAGTAGTTTTGAGCTTTAGAAGTATATATAAACGTGATATGCTGTGTCTAATGTACATGCAGCTTGTAGTATACATAAATAAATAGAAGTGTATAAATAAATAGTTGTGTTATTGTTGTTAATGGACCTATGGTAAAGAAGTTAGTTTAAGAAGATATTAGTGCTTGTAAATTCATTAGTGTAATAGTGCTTCATTGTTAAGTGAACTGAAAACATCTATAAATAAGGCATATACTGTTAATTAGACTTGTGAACAGTGAGTAATAAAGACCATTATTATTACTTGTTTTAAATTAAAGAAACGCGGTAGTAGTAGCCCGCTACACTGGTGTCAGGCATTTGTGGGGTATATAGTGATTAATTTAAAACACAAGTCTAAAGACATTTAAGTAGTTTGTACATGCCAGCTACAAGAAATCAAAGTAAAATGGAGGCAGAAACTTTAATGAACTTCCTCAAGGATTTTAAATCCGGTATGGAGGAAAGGTCGGCTAAACTAGACTTGACACTTAGTGAAAATGCTGAGAAAATGGAGGAGAGGTCGGCTAAACTAGAATTGACACTTAGTGAAAATGCTGCGAAAATGGAAGCAAAGTTGAATGAAAATACAGCTACGCTAGAACAAAGATTAATGGAAAGCTCCATTGCATTAAAAGAAGATTTCACTGAACGGGTAAAACAGTTGAGCAAAAGTTGGACAGTAAATTGGTAAAAATGGAAGAAGATATGATGAGGCTGCAAGAACAGGTGATCTCACTAACAACACGGCCACTTGAAACAGCGAGTCAAGTTGTAAATGAGAACATTCCAGAAATAAGAACCACGGAAAGAAGCGAGTCCATAACGTCTAAATTTAAAGTGAAACCACCCACATTCGATGGCAAAACACCTTGGCCCACATATTTGAAACAATTTGAGGCTGCGGCAATAGCCAACGGTTGGTGCAACAAAGAGAAAGCTATTTCTCTAATAGTGGCCCTACGGGGGGAAGCTCTTAACATCTTACAAACGATTCCCGATCATCAGCAGAATGATTACGGCCTCTTAACATCGAAGCTTGAGATGAGATATGGAGATGCTCACCTTCAACAGGTTTACCACGCACAAGTTAAGAACCGCTCGCAAAAGACAAGTGAAAGCCTGCAAGAATTCGAAGCTGACATCGCCAGATTAGTTAGATTGGCATATCCAACGGCACCAGATAGTTTTCTCGAACAACTGGCTGTACAAACATTTGTGGATGGCGTTAAAGATGGCGAAATACAGCAAGCGCTAAGATTAGCACGGCCAAAAATGTTAGATGACGCACTGGCTCATGCGCTTGAATTTGAAGCAGCTAAGCAGACATCACACAGAATGAGTCACAAAGTTCGGTCTGCCTTAGAGGAACCTGATCAAGCGCAGAACAGCATAGATGAAATAATCAACCGTGTGGAAAAGCTTGAAAGACAACGACCGCGGAGATCGCGTCTGCGATGCTGGAGCTGCGGTGAAGTTGGTCATATGCAGAGACGCTGTACTCAACCAAAGAAACAACCGGTTGAGTTAAAGCAGGTCAATATAAGGGGGCGAACGTCGATAGCACAACGTAGTGCTCCGGAGATTATCATCCGTGCTGCATCGTCAATGGGAAGTCTGGACAGCATTTATATCGATGGTAGAATTAATGGTAAGATTGTCCGATTACTCGTGGATACAGGAGCGACAAGGACTATTGTGAGACCAGATTTGGTTGGTCGTGGAAAAGTGCTACCTGTATCGGTGTGTCTTCGAACGGCAAGTGGTGAGAAAATTTGTACTCACGGAGAGACTGCCGTTATGTTGACAATTGGGGACAAATTAATTAATCATCGAGTGTTGGTAGCTAAAATTACAGAAGAAGTGATCTTGGGAATGGATCTCATGAGAGAATATGGGTTTCATGTAAACATGAAAGAAAATGTGCTTCGGATAGATGATGATGAGATTCCATTTCAAGGTAGGAGTGACCAGACGATGCAAGTTCGAATGATTTGCGATATGAAAATACATGAGAAGGCGGAAATGATAGTGATGGGACGCCCGGATGGTACGCTCCGCGAAGGACAAGTATGCATGATGGAAGCAACTGAATCGGGAATGGGTCAGGAGGGACTTCTGATTGGAAGAACGCTGGTAAAGTCTCGAAATATGGTACCAGTAAGGGCGCTGAACATTAATCCCCATACAGTGACCCTGAAGAAAGGCATGATTGTAGGAAGTTGCATTCCAGTATGTCATATTAAACGTTGTGTGGACGACACGAAAAATAAACCAACCAACGGTTGCTCACAGAAATTGCTGGATATGTTGATACCCTCGTGTCAAGGATTAAATGGCGACCAACTGGGCAAGGTAAAAGAACTGGTCGGACGATATCGAGGTGTGTTTGCACTGGATGATAGTGAGAAAGGAAGGACGAATGTTGTGCAACACAAGATCAATACTGGAGATGCACAACCGATAAGACAACACCCCAGGCGGCTTCCTTTGGCAAAACGTAAGGAAGCTGAGCAAATTATCACCGATATGGAAGAACAGGGAGTGATTGAACCCTCGAATAGTCCATGGGCATCCCCGGTAGTGCTTGTCAAGAAAAGGACGGTTCGACAAGGTTTTGTGTAGACTACAGGCGGCTTAATAATGTGACAAAGAAAGACAGCTATCCTTTGCCCAGAATTGATGACACCTTAGATACTCTATCCGGATCTAAATGGTTTTCAACCTTGGACTTGAAAAGCGGATACTGGCAGGTAGGCTTGGAGCCAAACGATAAAGAAAAGACTGCGTTTACAATTGGAACTGGATTATGGCAGTTCAAGGTCATGCCATTTGGATTATGCAATGCTCCTGCTACTTTTGAACGATTGATGGAGTCGGTACTGCGTGGACTGTCCTGGAAGACATGTCTGGTGTACCTGGACGACGTGATAGTGTTAGGTCGGTCTTTCGAAGAACATCTTAAGAACCTAGAGGAGATATTCCAGAGATTACGGGGCAAACCTTACATTGAGCCCCAAGAAGTGTCACCTGTTTGGAAAAGAGGTGAAATACCTAGGACATGTCGTTTCGGAGACCGGAATAAGAGCTGACCCTGACAAAATAAAAACGGTACAGGAGTGGCCTACACCAGCAGATATACACCAACTACGCAGTTTTCTAGGATTGTGCACATATTACCGACGTTTTATACTTGGGTTTGCGAACATTGCCAAACCGTTAACAAAATTAACCGAAGATGGACAAGAATATGATTGGAATGACGACTGCCACAGAGCATTTGAACAACTGAAACGGCTACTAGTTACAGCACCAATTTTGAGTTATCCACGGATGGAGGGAAAATTTGTGTTGGATACCGATGCCAGTAACACAGCTATAGGAGGCGTTCTTTCTCAAGTGCAGGACGGACAAGAAAAAGTTATTGGGTATTTCAGCAAGGTCTTGTCGCGGCCAGAAAGGAACTATTGTGTGACAAGAAGGGAGCTGTTGGCCGTCGTCAAATCCGTAGAGCACTTTTATAAGTACTTATACGGCCGTAAATTCCTGTTGAGAACAGACCATGCTGCACTGAAATGGTTACTACAGTTTCGAAATCCTGAAGGGCAAGTGGCAAGGTGGATAGAGCGGCTGCAGGAATATGACTTTGATACAGAACATCGTGTAGGAACTAGCCATCGGAATGCAGACGCTCTATCAAGGAGACCTTGTCCGATGGACTGCAATCATTGCTCCAAGATGGAAGAGAAAATAAGTGTCATCCATAGAATGACGGTAACCGATGATACTTGGCAACTCGAAAGAATACGAGAAGACCAGGAGAATGACACCGAATTGGGACGTATTATTGAGTGGAAAAATAGAGGACAACGACCAGCTTGGGAAGAAATTAGTATTTCAAGTAGGAGCCTGAAGGCATACTGGGCACAGTGGAACTCCTTGATGATGGAAAATAGAATCTTGAAACGACGCCTGGAATTTGAAGATGGCACTGAGAGACTTCAAGTGATAGTGCCGAGAAGCAGAGTGCCGGAAGTGTTGCAGCACTTGCACGATGGTATTTCCGGAGGGCACTTTGGCGTGAAAAGAACTCTCGAAAGAGTGAGAGAAAGATTCTATTGGGTGAACTGCAAAGAAGATGTGAAGGAGTGGTGCCGGAAATGTGAATTGTGTGCCTCTGCAAATGGCCCGGTCACAAAACGGAAAGCCCCAATGAGACAGTATAACGTGGGGAATCCTTTTGAGAGGGTAGCCATTGATATAGCTGGTCCGTTTCCTGAATCAGAGAAAGGAAATAAATACATCTTGGTTGCGATGGATTATTTTACCAAATGGCCGGAGGCATATGCTATACCTAACCAAGAAGCCGATACGGTGGCAGATGTACTAGTCAGGAGTTGTTTTGTCGTTTTGGAGTTCCGTTGGAATTACACTCCGATCAAGGTCGAAACTTCGAATCGGCGTTGTTTCAAAACGTCTGCAAGCACCTTGGAATCAGGAAGACTAGAACCACGCCACTTCATCCCCAATCGGATGGAATGGTTGAAAGAATGAACAGGACGTTAGGAAGTACCTGGCCAAAGTTGTCTCTGAACATCAACGAGACTGGGACCAATATTTACATTTGTTCCTACTGGCCTACCGATCTTCGGTACATGACAGCACAGGACACTCGCCCGCTTGCGTAATGCTAGGACGTGAATTGCGGCTACCATGTGATCTTCAGTTTGGATTTAAACCTGGAGAAGAGATCGCAGGTGAAGATTACGTTAGTAAGCTTCGTGAAAGATCAAATAGTATTCACGAAAACGTCCGAAAAAATATACAGGCAGCAAGCGATCGAATGAAATCACAATATGACACGAGAGCACAAGAAGGTGGTTATCAACCTGGAGATTTAGTGTGGTTGTACAATCCACAAAGAAAACGTGGATTGTCGCCAAAACTACAAAGACAATGGGAAGGGCCGTACGAAGTGTTAAAAGGATTAATGATGTAGTGTACCGGATCAGAAGATCCCTCGTGGTAAACCGAAAGTGGTACACTTTGACCGTTTAACATCCTACGCTGGCAACAACCAGGAAGACTCGAATAATGATAATGGTGTTCGGCAAGTTATTAATCATGAGCCAAATGTAGATTTTGAGAGCTTTATGGCGGCGTATGGTGGTTCCGCTAAAGCGAGATTTGGCGTTGTTGTTGAAAACAGCAAGATCTGTTTAGAGCACCAGAAGAGTATTCCCTTGCACATTGCGTAGCTCAAGATTTGGCAATGTCAAGGGAATAGCTGTTGTTTTTAAGAAAAAGTTTGGATGTGTAGATGAATTAGTACAACAGCAGCCAACTGTAGGAAAAGCTTTGGTTCTTCAAGATAAGAATCGTTATGTTTACTATCTGGTCACCAAAAATTCTTCATGGCAGAGACCTAGTTATGGACATCTATGGGAGGCTTTGCTGAATCTTAAAGCTCAGATGATGGAAAATGGAGTAACGAAACTAGCGGTTCCCAAGCTAGGTTGTGGACTGGATCGCTTAGATTGGAGGATAGTCCGAAATATGCTAGAAGTAGTTTTCCAGGAAACCAACGTCCAGGTTCTTGTTTGTTGTTATCAACCGGTTGCCTACCAAGACCAAGAAAAGAGTGTTGACTGTTACTTCCAACGACGCGGTGGATGCACCAGAGGAGATAACTGCCGATATCGTCACCAGTCATCGAATTGGCGTCAAGATGGATTTACAGTTACGAGACGTAACGGTTTTAAAGAGGGGGCAGTGTTGCGAACCACTATTAGGCAACCCGTCAAACATACAAACGCCCGGGGCACAGCGTATTCTTCAGCATTCGAGAATCCTTCTAGAAAGTACTGGAGCATGAGTCATCCTTTTAATCCAGAGTATATATAAGACCGCTAATGAATGCAAGGGTCAGTCTATTCTTGAATGTCTAATATAAATTATATCGTGTAAAGTAATAGTAGTTTTGAGCTTTAGAAGTATATATAAACGTGATATGCTGTGTCTAATGTACATGCAGCTTGTAGTATACATAAATAAATAGAAGTGTATAAATAAATAGTTGTGTTATTGTTGTTAATGGACCTATGGTAAAGAAGTTAGTTTAAGAAGATATTAGTGCTTGTAAATTCATTAGTGTAATAGTGCTTCATTGTTAAGTGAACTGAAAACATCTATAAATAAGGCATATACTGTTAATTAGACTTGTGAACAGTGAGTAATAAAGACCATTATTATTACTTGTTTTAAATTAAAGAAACGCGGTAGTAGTAGCCCGCTACAGTATTTAACGTCTTTTGCATTGACCTAACTAATGCTGCTGGAGACGAAGATAAGCGAAGTGGTACTACTCTAAACGAATAAATCTCACCCTCAATACTAAAGCCTGTATACTTCCGACTATCTTTATGCAACGTAATCAACCAAAACGCATTTTTCAGATCAAGCTTACTAAATACTCTCATCTCGGTAAGTTTACTTAACAAATTATCTAACGATTGTGTCTGCTCATGCTGCGGTCTCTTAATTGAATTTAACTTCCTGGCATCTACGCATATTCTTGGATCTACCTTATCCGCGTTTGGTACAATAACGATTGGATTAATGAATTGAGTTCTCGACGGTTCCATTATTTTGTCCCTAAGTATCTTCTCTACTTGAGTTTTTACTCTACCTCTCAGCACAAGAGGAATCGGATACACCTTTGTGTAAAATCCACTTTCATCTATAACCTGTAATTTATGCATGTACTTTTCGCAATTCTCGACTCATCATTAAATAGCCCTACATGATCATCAAATAAATTACATCAACATTCTCGTATTTCTCTGTTGCCCGTCCCAATCTGTCTTTCATCAAACAACCTCTCAAATAAGCCGCACAACCATATAATCTCATCAATCTCATTACTCGTCTTAATATCCATTCCATTATTCATTTTATATTCATTATTATCGTTGACCATCTTCCTATTAGGAACCACCCAATTACATTTCCAATCAAACAATTCCACTCGTTTATCCTATCCATTAATCTGTATTCCAAATTGTTCTGTTATATCAACTCCCAAAATAAAATCTAAGTACAACCCTTGCACTATCAAAAACTCTACACCACCGAGTCGCTTTTCCCCTATACATATTTGTACACACATTGCTTTATTTATCGTCGATAACTTTTTCTTCATCGCTGACCTCAAATTAACCTGTTCAATATTACGTATCTGATTAATTAACCTACCTTGATGCTTAAAAACAATTTCTTCTTTCACCAGTGACAATTCGGAACTTCTATCAACTAATGCTAAATATAACCTATTTTCAAACTTCAAATACACAAATGGTAATTGACGTTTGTTTACAAATTTATTTTCATCTAAAATGTCAAACTGATTACAACTAATGTCTGCTGTACCTAAGGCTACTTCAATATTTACAAAATCGGAGTTTTTTTCGTCCTGCGGGCTCCGCATAAATCTCTGCTGCTTCAATCCGGTCTTCTTCTTGCCGTCTGTCTTCCGCTGTCATGTGTTGTATTCTGGCGTTTCTCGGCTCTTCTCGTACGCCACGTCCTACGTATTGTGGTGCCTGCTTTCTATAATTAGTATTCTCTACACGTGGAGAATAATCTTGGCGTCTGTCGTGTCCCCTGAAATCTCTGTCATATCTGTTATTTCCATTCGTACATAGCCTGTTTCTGTAACTCAAATCGCGCCCCGTTGTTACCAAAATGTCCCGGCCTGAATTTTCCATGTGGTGGTCCATACCCGAGCTATTCGTCTCCGTGCCAATACTGATTTTACCCCTCGAGTCAGTTCCCCGGTAAGTGTCCCTATGAACGTTTACGCATGCCGTCCTGTGTTTGTTGTCATCGTAGTTACGTGTCCTGGTTTCCCGTCAAAGATCCTCAGATCGAACTAGGTCGTAGTTACATAGTATGTCCAAGAAATCACGTAACGTCTTTATATTTTGTATCGCTACCGCACGTATTACGTCGTTTTAAAATGTCTAGCCAGAAACTGTATAATTTCGTCCTCGTGAAGCCTGGATGTCAAGTGTTGTGCCATGTTAAAGTTGTTTATGATGTAGTCTTCCCGCGACCCACTGTGCGTAGTGTACGTTCCCGATGTCAAGTCTAACCATACACTCGTCTGTTGGCTGTTTCCCCAGTAGTGTTGTGTAAAAACAGTTTTAAATTCGTCGTAAGTTCTGTATTGTCTTTTCGTAATACTGTGCCACTTTTTGGCGTTTTCTACGAGTGTCATGTTCACGAGCTGTAATTTAGTTCTTTCTGTCTCCCCGTCAGTAATCTCATCAAGTTTGTCTAAGAATAGCATCGCTTGTTCGTCAGTACGTCTTGCAAATTTAGGTACCGTGTCTCTACTTAACTTAAACGCAGAACTATAATCACTACACACATTTCTAATTCTTTCCAAGCACTCAATTTCATTAGTCATATCGTTTACATTCTCTGTTATGCCCCTAAATCAATCATTCACCTCAGCACTTAATTCTATTACAGATCGATATACATTTCCTAGGATATTCGCTTTCAATTCACGTCGTGCTACCTGTTCTTCTTCCCCGGTGACTCTTACCAGTTCCACCACGTCCTCAACTTTCCTCGTTTGTCGGTTATCGACTTCTTCCAGGTCCTTGCGTATATTCTTGGTTTCCTCACGGAACTTATCTTCATAGCCCTTCAATTTTTCGTCCACCTCTTCGTTCAAGTCTATTTTACACTCATTCATTTTCTGATCAATTAAACCTCTACAGCTTTTTTCAAAGGCTCTAAATTCTCCCCTGATCTCTTACTGAAACTCAATTTGCTTTAGTTCCACGTCTCGTATGGCCATTTTCAATTCCTGGTGGTTTCGTTGTGATTCCTGATAATTTCGTTGTGACTCCTGGTGATTCCGTTGCGACTCCTGGTGATTTCGTTGTAATTCTGCTCTTGTTTCTTCGTGTTTTTCTTGTATCAACATCATCAGATCTTGCAAGGTCGGCTCCTTTGTTGTTTGCACTATCATCACCTGGGGTTCTACCTGTGTAGTCTGTGTATTTCCTTGTTGTGCTTCCATCGTGCCGTCATCTCTAAATTGCTTTCCTGACCTGGTGTGTGATCTGTCTTCGTTCGTCATGTTTAAATCTAAAGGTTTTTTTATTTAGTAATAAATAAATTTGTTAAATATTCGGCCCCACTATACTTTAATCTTTCTACCTATGGTTTTAAGTTCCTTATGTAATTCGTGTGCTTGGCCCCACAAAGTTTTACCGTATTACAAACTTTTGTTTACAGCTAACTGACCACTATTTATAAATGTACTTCCTTCTACTCGGGCCCCACGTTGCACCGAACCACTTGTATTGCTCACCTCTACTTATTTTGTGATTTATATTTTATGTATTTTTCACAAACCTACAAAAATTTTTTCTAGTTTCTAAATTTCGTTTATCAACTTTGACGTTTCGCCTTCTATTTTTATTTGTTTCGGTTTGCCCCCTTGCTATTTTCCAACTAGGGCTACCTCCCATGAGTACTCTTATTCTAAGGTTTGACTTAGGCCCCCGCTTCTTGAGGTGTCGAGGGTTCAGTATCACACCCAAGGATTGATTTTTTTTTTAATTAAGCCACAAGATACCGAATCAAAATCACTTAGCTTACTCAACTCGATCCCAATGAACAGATATCTTGTCAGCTTTATTTTTGACATACAATGTGTGGTTAGGTATCAATTAGGTATCAATTGAAGGTTAAACAGGCAAGGAACGACATAGAATAAGGAGAGATTTTTATTGCGTGTTAGAATGGGATAAAGATATCATGTGTTAAGTGTTCGTTTGACTTTGAAAGAAAACTGTGAGATAAGGAAAGATTAATAGATTGTGTATTTATAGGAATAGAATGAATGAATTTTGTAAATCATTTAGAGTGATTGATTTCATCAAGGACAGATGAGACTTGCATATGAGGAACAGAGAAGGATCATTGGATTTCATATATAGAAGGGAGACAGGCGATAGTTTTAAGGTCGTTTAGAGAGGGTAAATGTTACTTTGGGTATAACCGAACTTGCAAACATGGTGTAGAAAGGATAGAGGATATAGAATACATGGTAGATTGGGATAGAGATAACTCGTGGTAGGAATATGAAATATGTAATGGGTACGAAGTAAGAAGAGAAAATTTTCTATGTAGGTTAGAGTGAGACGACCTTATTACGTGTATTATGATGGGCGTGTGGTAACCAAGGAACCTATTTTAGTAGGGGCTAGGATTCAACAAAATAAAGATCCGTTGCAAAGCTAGTGATAAATTGTTGTTTGTATCGTTCAAAATTCTAGCATTTCGATGGTGGTTGGTGCTCGGATACGAAATTTACGGAAAATTGTTGAACGTGAGCTCGTGTGTTGTTGGAATTTAATGGCAGCTGAGAATTTTGTTTGTGGAAGGGTCTTAACCGTTTAAAAAATTACCAAGAAGGCTAGCTTGTTTGTATTGATGTAGTTACAAGAAATTTTAAGTTAAGGGTGGTAGATTTGGCTATGTAACCACGAGGACGTGGTGATGGAGCTCTCTTTTGCTGGTCATCGACGCGTCCACTAATATTGGTGAAAAAACTACTGTTGATTTTTTTAAGTGAATTTTATATTTGAATTAAAGTTGATAATATCATACACAATTTGGTGTAATTTTTTATTAGCAGTCCAAAAATTTTATGAAATACATATTGACAATTGCGAAGCATTTTTGAGTACTTTAAGTAAAGATAGCTTTGTATTTTGGTGGTTGGTGCAAGTTTGCACACTAATGGAGTAGAGAGCATTAATGGATGGGATTGGTGGTTTACCTATGGTAAATGGACCAGTAGTGGAATTGGGGAAGTTGGATGTACCGACACTTGGTAGTCGAGAGATTTGAGCAGCTGATTGCCATCACGGATGGTGTTATACAATTTGGTGAAGTTTGAGAACGTGCAGTCATTGGTGAGGACATCAGGCATTGATGGTATGATTGCAGTTCCATGTGCGATGGTGCATTCCAGGTAACAGATTTTTGTGAAACATTGTTTATTTTTGTGGTTATTTGGTGTGTTATGACAATGTTGTGCCTTATCGGTATATTTTTATAAACTCTATGGACTAAAGAGTTACTTATTGAACGTTTATGATTCATTATGTAACTATTTTATGTAGGAATTTATGTTCATACAATGATTTTAGTAATATTTGATGGTGTGCAAAGTAAGAAGAACGTATGGTAATTTGCAGTGCAAAATTTAGCACCAGTATTTAAAAGTCTTACCACGAGCTCATATTAAAACCAGGGGTAACGTATCATGTATGGTTAAGCCCTCTTACTAAATTCTTTATTAAAAGATAAAATTTTATCTCGAAAATAATTTGAAGGGAAATGTAGCATTTCAAAACGAGGTTGTAAGTAATTTTATTGATGTGTGAAATAACAATTGATAAAGATTGTTGGTGTAGAATTTTTCTGTTTGAATAAATCGAGGTGAGTTGCCGTAGTCGAGTGGTCTTTGGTAGAATAGTAGGGTAGTATTTTTCAGATAGCAGCAGAGCAGACATGTGAACTTCACTGATGAATTTAGAGTTTTTAGATATAAGTAGCAAAAAGCTAGAATTGGCTTTAGTAACCAGACGACAGCGACATAGGTAAATTCGTAGAAAATGGCACGCAAGTTGTGAGGCGTATTAAATATAAGCCTCATCTTAGTAAACTTCAGAGAATTATGTCGACCCAAACGAGGGACTTCAATTAAACGTCACAAAAATTTATATATATATATATGATATATATATATATATATATATATATATATAAATATTATAAGTAGTTTTTTACACAAGGTAAGTTGATAAATACTTACGTATTGAAATTAATAAGATGAAATAATAACTTAGACTTTTTAAGTAAAGCCCAAATGATCATTTCAAATCGATCTAGTAATTGAAAGAAGGAATATATATATATATATATATATATATATATATATATAGTACATATATATATATATATATTTATATATATATATATATAAAGTGTAGGTGGATTTCGACTATAAAGATTTGATATTGTAAAGTAAATATCGGGTAGTAGTCAATTTGGGCGATTAGTAAACTCTTTTAATCAATTAAAGCTTTCGAAAAATTTATTTTCTTCATCAGGAAAACTATAATAAAAGGATTATAAAATTTCTTGGTACATAAATTGCTTACTTACGATTATACAGTCTATTTAATGAATAAGTGGAACATAACAGATATTAGAACACGCTGCCGAAATTGATAAAAACATTCCAAACACAATAACTAGTTATATAAGCTATATATATATATATATATATATAGCTTATATAACTAGTTATTGTGTTTGGAATGTTTTTATCAATTTCGGCAGCGTGTTCTAATATATATATATATATATATATATGTACATATATTGCTATGGCTAGTCATTAACTTTGAACAAAACAATAACGATCCCTAATGAATTTATATGGGGCAATCTTTATATAACAGGCGAGTTTGATAAGCAGACTGTATTCATTCAAACTGAGAACAGTTCACGTCGCTCACAGTCAAAAAATTTACGCAACTAGTGAAATTGAATAATTAAATATTTGTAAATGCGATGTTAAAAATTTCAAAGTTAAAATTAGTGAAAAATACATAATACAAGTGTGCCGTTTGCTGGAAAACGTGAGTAGAAATTTATTCATTAATTTATTTTAAATAGTTGTAATGAAGTGAATCCAAGAAATTTTAAAAAACGATAGGTAACTCTATGCAAATCTAAGAAACTATAAATAAATGCAAGAAGATAAAAAGGTAAATCCAAGTATACCAAGAAAGTTGAAATTATTGACAATATTAGGAAGAAGTCTGAATGAAATTATTGTTTCTAATCCACGTAAAGGAGGACAAAACAGAGCATTGTTTAAGGAGTAAATGAAGCAACTCAATTAAAAGTAGCATGTCCAGGGAGAACAAAGAGACACGCACCAGGAAAACTACAGGTCAGAGCTATCTAGTATAAGGCATTATTATTTTTTTATTTTTGAATATTGACTATATTTTATCATACCTGAATATTTTGTAAAGAGTCAACAAAAATCGTTTTATACGTGCAAATTTACGTAACGAGGGAAAAGGTTTTGAACGTTCAGAAAATTTCCAATAAGATATAGTGTCATTTTTGCTGGCTTTAATTTAAAGAAATGAAGCTATAATTTTTCGTGTTAAACGATTTAAATATTATGATTATTTGATTCAGGAGTTGATTTAGTACAACATATTAAACTGTGAAGTGTAGATAATATTTCCTTTCTCATTATAAAAACATTAGTCGATTTCGTTTTCTCATTAAAAATAGGAAAAGCTTTAGAAAGAGGGAGGTAAGCTATTTGTTATCGTAACGTTGTGCACTCTGTGTGAATTAGACTGAGCTAGTCGTAGCATAATTGAAATTAGGATATTAATAGACACAGAGCAGTGGCGGACAGCAGAAAAATGGACGTTTATTACATCGACGTGCAGCGTTATCATATCATAAAACAGGAGTAGCAAAGTTGGTATATTTAATACGGACACCTTATGGGAACTACAGCATCACCTAGCTCACAATGTGTGTTTTTGTGTCGTTTCAACTGACATCGCAGGGCGAAATGCGTCGACAGGATGCCCTCGTGGCTATATTTGAGTCACTTGCCAATAATTCCTCTTTACTTTGTATTAATTTCAGACTCATTAAACCTACTTTTCTTTTAATTTATAACATTTGGCTATGGAAAAAGGCAGTTGAGCCGGATCTCCTCCGTGCCGACTGTTGGTAAAACCTGCGATGTTAAGTGAAACGACACGAAGACACAAATTGTGAGCTGTATGATGTTGTACTTCCCATAAGGTGTTTGTATTAAATTACCAACTGTGCTACTCTTGTCCTGATGAGCCCCAATTAGGGCGAAACGCGTCGACAGGACGCTCTCGTGACTGAATTTGGGTCACTTGTCAATAATTCCTTTTTACATTGAATTAACTTAAGACTCATTAAACCTACTTTACTTTTAAATTATAACTTTTGGCTATGGAAAAAAGCAGTTGAGCCGGATCTCCCTCGTGCCGACTGTTGGTAAAACCTGCGATGTCATGTGAAACAATACGAAGACACAAATTGTGAGCTAGGTAATGCTGTACTTCCCATAAGGTGTCTGTATTAAATATACCAACTTTGGTACTCCTGTTCTGATGAGCCCCAATTAGGGCGAAACGCGTCGACAGGATGCCCTCGTGACTGAATTTGAGTCACTTACCAATAATTCCTTTTTACTTCGTATTAATTTAAGACTCATTGAACCTACTTTTTTTTTAAACTATAATTGTTGGCTATGGAAAAAGGCAGTTGAACCGAATCTCCTCCGTGCCGACTTTTGGTAAAACCTGCGATGTTAGGCGAAACGACACGAAGACAAATTGTGAGCTAGGTGATGTTGTACTTCCCATAGGGTGTCTTTATTAAATATACCAACTTTGCTACTCCTGTCCTGATGAGCCCAAATTAAGGCAAAACGCATCGACAGGATGCCCTCGTGGCTGAATTTGAGTCACTTGCAAATAATTCCTTTTTACTTTGTATTAATTTATGACTCATTAAACCTACTTTTCTTTTATAAGTATATATATATATATATATATATATATATATATATATATATAGTGAATAAAATGAAAGTATAATTTAGACTTTTATGCAAAGCCCAAATGATCATTTCAAATCGAGCTAGTAATTGAAAGGTGGAAAATATAAGGTCTTGAACAGGACTTGAACCTGTATTCTGGTTTTGTCGGAACCATGCGTTTACCAATTACGCCACCGAGACCGATGACGACAATTGGAAAATTTACAAATTTAAATCGTGTACAACAACTATACATAAACCTAACTTTCAATTACGTTTGGCATTTTTGTCAATCATATCTGACCTTGTCAAGTTTTTGACTTATATCACTTATAGACAAGAAGCTACGCTCAAAATTACGGCTATAAGCCAAGTATTAAATATATAAAAACTTTAGGTAGTTAATTACACAAGGTAAGTTGATAAATACTATCGTATTACAGTGAATATAATGAAAATTATAATTTAGACTTTTATGCAAAGCCCAAATGATCATTTCAAATCGAACTAGTAATTGAAAGATCGAAAATATAAGGTCTTGGACAGGACTTGAATCTGTATTCCAGTTTTGCCGGAACCATGCGTTTACCAATTACGCCACCGAGACCAATGACGACAATTGGAAAATTTACAAATTTAAATCGTGTACAACAACTATACTTAAACCTAACTTTCAATTACGTTTGACATTTTTGTCAATCATATCTGACATTGTTGTTGTACACGATTTAAATTTGTAAATTTTCCAATTGTCGTCATCGGTCTCGGTGGCGTAATTGGTAAACGCATGGTTCCGGCAAAACCAGGATACAGGTTCAAGTCCTGTCCAAGACCTTATATTTTCCATCTTTCAACTACTAGCTCGATTTGAAATGAACATTTGGGCTTTGCATAAAAGTCTAAATTATAATTTCATTTTATTCACTGTAATACGATAGTATTTATCAACTTACCTTGTGTAATTAACTACCTAAAATATTTATATATTTAATATTTGGCTTATAGCCGTAATTTTGAGCGTAGCTTCCTGTCTATAACTGACATAAGTCAAAAACTTGACAATGTCAGATATAATTGACAAAAATGACAAACGTAATTGAAAGTTAGGTTTATGTATAGTTGTTGTACACGATTTAAATTTGTAAATTTTCCAATTGTCGTCATCGGTCTCGGTGGCGTAATTGGTAAACGCAGGGTTTCGGCAAAACCAGGATACAGATTCAAGTCCTGTCCAAGACCTTATATTTTCCATCTTTCAACTACTAGCTCGATTTGAAATAAACATTTGGGCTTTGCATAAAAGTCTAAATTATAATTTCATTTTATTCACTGTAATACGATAGTATTTATCAACTTATCTTGTGTAATTAACTACCTAAAATATTTATGTATTTAATATTTGGCTTATAGCCGTAATTTTGAGCGTAGCTTTCTGTCTATAACTGACATAAGTCAAAAACTTGACAATGTCAGATATAATTGACAAAAATGACAAACGTAATTGAAAGTTAGGTTTATGTATAGTTGTTGTACACGATTTAAATTTGTAAATTTTCCAATTGTCGTCATCGGTCTCGGTGGCGTAATTGGTAAACGCATGGTTCCGGCAAAACCAGGATACAGGTTCAAGACCTGTCCAAGACCTTATATTTTCCATCTTTCAATTACTTGCTCGATTTGAAATGATCATTTAGGCTTTGCATAAAAGTCTAAATTATAATTTCATATTATTCACTGTAATACGATAGTATTTCTCAACTTACCTTGTGTAATTAGCTACCTAATATATATATATATATATATATATATATATATATATTAATAGAATGCAAATGAATGCTTAATATATATATATATATATATATATATATATATATATATATAATAGTTATTAAGATGAAATGAAAACCCAACTTTGTATATGAAGTTGAATTACCATTTCAAATCGAACTAGTAATTGAAAACCACTATAAGTACGGCTACAGCAGGACTTGAACCTGCAACCTCTGATTTTCCGGATCAGCGCTCTAACCAATTGAGCTATCTAGCCTTATTGTTTAGATGATGTTATACTTAATACCACTGAAGCTTGGCTCTTGTTAACGATTTTCAATTACGCCTTGCATTTAAGGAAATTATTCTTCTCTATTAATAATAATATAATTACATGTTTGTATTATTCCGAACGTTGCAAAAATAGCTTGATCAAGTTATTAGTACATGAATTATGTATATAACTAGATTCAATTTCCTTAAATGCAAGACGTAATTGAAAATCGTTAACAAGAGCCAAGCTTCAGTAGTATTAAGTATAACATCATCTAAACAATTAGGCTAGATAGCTCAATTGGTTAGAGCGCTGATCCGGAAAACCAGAGGTTGCAGGTTCAAGTCCTGCTGTAGCCGTACTTTTAGTGGTTTTCAATTACTAGTTCGATTTGAAATGGTAATTCAACTTTATATACAAAGTTGGGTTTTCATTTCATCTTAATAACTATTAATATATATATATATATATATATATATATATATATATACAGAATATATATATATATAGCTGTATATATATAATGCTATAATAGGAGGGTTGTTTAGGGGTATATTGCGTCATAATGGTTTCACAAACATGTAACTAGTACTAGGAGTTAGAAAACTACATTTATTTAGCATGAAAAATACGTAATTAGCAAATTATGCAAAGAGCAAACATTTAACACCCTGTATAAGAATCGCAGCTGACTTTAATTGATGCCAGAAAGCATATCATTCAACAATAAACACACATTCAGTAAAAGAAATAACTCTACACGCAATCAAACTTGTTTTAAACCAAAACGCATTCATAAATTATAAATAGATACGCGTTAAATGCAGTAAAAGCTAGAAAATCATGATACAATTCCCATTAAAATGAAACATGCGATAGTGAAAGGGGATAACATGCGTTCTGATAAGAAACGCATCTTTCGAAATAAATACGTTTTGGAAACAGAAATATGTTAATTTATGTCATTTCGTCTACGTGATTTTCTACACGGAGTTAATACAAATCCCAACGTATTATCTAGACAAACAAAATCTATAAGTTAAATTACGTGCCAAGGCGAATTAGAAATTCCTGTAATAACATCAAAACAGACAGTCTAAAATATATACAGAATAGAATGCCACTGGTATTCTACGTGACCAAGAAATTGTTCCGGCGAATTATTATCAGACGTATACCTGTAAAATCACAAAGTATTCAAAACATTCTACAGCTGGTCGTAAACTTTGAACAAACAGCACCGATAATCAATGAATTTTTAGATGGGGCGTAGATTATATAACACACAAATTTGATAAGCAAACAGTCTTGATGCGAACTAAGCACATCCCACATCACTTATAGTCAAGAATTTACGTAACGAGTGAATATTAAAAAATAATTAAAATAACTAAATATTTGTGAAAAGTGGTGTTAGAAAATTTCAAAGTAAATAATAGTGAAAAATATATGAGACAAGTTTCTCCGTTTGCTGGAAAACGTGAGTAAAAGTTTATTAATTAATTAATTTTAAATATTTATGATTTATAGATCTAAGTGAGATTACGGAAATTTAAGTGAGATTACGTAAATGTAAGGAGATTAAGAAAAACCAAGTAACTCTAAGGGAGATTACGAAAATCTAGGGAGATTAAGAAAATCTAAGTTAGATTACGTAAATCTAACAGAGATTGCAAAAATCTAAGGGAGATTAAGAAAATACTAGTTATAATTAACAGGGGTAAAATTTGGAAACTAAATAAATTGATAATATTGGGAAAAAATCCGAATAAAAATATTGGCAAAGGCGCACAAAACAGAGAATTGTTTTAAGTATTGAATGGAGCAACTCAACTGAAAGTAGTATTGGGGTACTGATCCACAGCATGCAGTAGCAGATCCAGAAAGACGCACAAGGAAAACTACAGGTCAGAACTATCTAGCATAAGGCATTATTTTCTCATTATTTTTTTGAACATTGACTATATTTATTATACCTGGATATGTATAGTCATCGAAAATTTCTTTTATACGTGAAAAATTTCGCAAAATTGGAGAAAGGTCTTGAACGTTCAAAGAATTTCCATTAGAGTACAGTGTCATTTTTGCTGGCTTTAAAATAAGGAAAGGATGGTATAACATTGATTCAAAAACAATTAAAAAATTATTATTATTTGATTCAGGGGCTTATTTTGTCATACAGTAAAAGATATTATTAGTACACTTTTGTTGATTGTTAGTTATGCTTGGGCGTGATGGCGTAGCTTGGTGATGTGATGGTAGAGTCTTTAGTAGCGAGAGGTGGTACTTAACTCAGGTCCTAGGGACCTAGGGATATAAAGGGGTCTTTAGGAACCGCGATGGGATTTTGTGACAAGACATTTTTGTAAAACAATTATAGTAATCAAGTGTAATGATAAGATGGAAGTAAAGAACCATATTTAATGACAACAAATGAACATATATATATATATATATATATATATATATATATATATATATAATAGTTAGACTTAACGACCTGTGGTTTAATACTATTCAGTTTCTTAATGGGTTATAGGTCCTGTTTAAAAAAAAATAATAAAAGGCGTACTCTTTTTATTCCATCTGAATTTTCGAGTAATTTTTACTCTTGGTCACAGATTAAATAGTTGAGATTGTGTAATTACTGGCATGTGTAACAGAAAACATTTTTATAAATGTTTTCTGTTACACATGCCAGTAAAAATGTTTTCTGTTACACATGCCAGTAATTACACAACCTCAACTATTTAATCTGTGACCAAGAGTAAAAATTACTCGAAAATTCAGTACACACACACATGCATACACTATACACTCACATCATATAATATACATGCACACTCACACACATTTATGCACTCGATACTCTGTCTTCAAACAAATTAGTCATCTTATATCCTATGACACAAAAAATCTTTTACATCAAAATTTATGACATCAAATTGATGTATATACAAGTTTAATATTTACAATTTATGTTCAAATACTTTTAATTTTGTTAGTTTTACAAGTTTTTCCAAGATTTTTATTATGTTTGTTATGCTAATTTTTAATTAACCTCAAGTTTGTAAGTTTATAATTTATGTACCACATTTGTAATCTAGCGTATAAAAAATTTTTTAGATAGCCTGTGATCAAGAATTTAAAATAAATTCGAAAATTTAGGCCATAGAAAAGAGTTTTTAACTTAATCCAGTGACCTCAAACCCACAAATTAATTTTGAAATATATATATATATATATATATATATATATTGTAGTGGATTTATGTGCAGTAACAGGGATTATAAGTATAGAAATAGAAGGAGGAGAAATAGGGATGAAGAGTATTAGGATTGTAAGAAGAAAGACTTGGAGGATCCAGAAAAGAGTATGATTTAAATAAGAAAATAAAGCATAATTAACAAAATATAGAGATAGGTGAATGGTAGTGTAGAAGTTGAATAGTTAGAGATAGAGATAGGTGTAAAATAGAAAAGTAGAAGTGGAAATAGGATAAATATGGAAAGGTGTATATAGAAAAGTAGAGATATGTGTATAATAGAGTAAAATTTAAATAGATAGGGATAGAAATAGGTGTATATAAAAAGTACAAGTAAGTGTTTATAGAAGAATAAAATTAGGTAAGAGTCAATAAAGGACGAAAGGAGGAAAATAAAAGGAGAAAATAGAATGAAATAAGAGGGTGAAGAGTTAGTAATAGATAGAAATAGATAGGTAAAAAGCAGGAATTGGTGTGAATAGGTAATTAGAAATAAAGATAGGTGTAGATAGATAGAAATAAGTAGAGATAGGTGTAGAAATAGATAGAAATAGGTAGATAAGTAGTGATAGGTTGGATAAATAGGCATAGGTAGGGTTAGGTGAGTAGATAGGTGTATAAAAATAGCATGTAAAATTAGATTAGAGAGTAGATATTTAAATTCAGAAAACATGGAGTAGTTTTCCTAGAATTGAAATAGGGGGATTATGTAGTGGATTTAAAAGGTTAAATTTGGGTATAATCAATGCAATTTCAAACACCCTGTGTAGAGAGAGGAACATAATATTTACGCCCAAAATTTATTTCATTTATTTAATTTAAATTAACAAGTATTGACATAATTTTATCATTAGGGATTAAAAGTTATAGGTTCATAAAGAAAATCAATTGTATAAGCCAATAGAAATTATTAATTAATTTAATTTAGTTTAATTCAACGTGTTATGACGTCAGAAAACGCATTAGAGCATGAAAAATCGATAATCCCAAGGCGAAAAGTTTTCATAACCAACAAACAGACGTCGGTTATATAAAATACCTTGAAACGTAAGCTCGGAAAACTGTTATTTTAAACGATCATTAATTAGGCACAGCTGCACGCTGGAAAGGTCATCTTCCGCTTATTTGTGTAGATAACGAGGCGAGCTTCAAGGAAATATTGTTCAACCGTTGGTGGTTTCGCATAAACGCTAACAAAATTGTCTTAAAGAGCAGAAGGGATGAACAATCAATAATATGCTACAGAATGAGACGAGCATAGAACCATGCATTTTAGTAGGCACGTATTCGATCCACGTGGAATCCATAAAGACGCGGGCAGCTATATCGATTTTCTACAACTCAAGCAAGGTTAGAATGCGATATCAAATATGCATACGACAGGAATAGAGATATTACAGACGGAGTTTTAAGACGTCACTGAAATGTATCATTGGTCGAAATAGAGAGGTTTAGAACAGACGAACACGCAACAGGTGGATGTAATAGTTTGCCTGATATAGCGTGTTGAAGCGGGAATATTTCTAGAAGTTTAAAACGGTTACACAAAATTTGGAGAAATATTAGTTTCGATTAAGTATTTCGCGTAAAGTGTGGCCAACGGGGCCTAGTTTTATTATATAAATACTCTGGGAGAATTAGGAGAGCTCTCTTGAATTTTGCATCGCTTAACAATGTATTATAATCAACTGACAAAGCTTGTGAGTATTAAAAATTTGTTACATTCAGTGAAATAGTATCAGATTATTTGTGGCCTTATAGTTAGTAACGCGAGTATAATAGAGTGTAATTTAAATTTAACTGAGGTCCACAAATACTTTAACAAGCTCGTAAATTAATAATGGATATTGGAATTGGTGTTAATTGGTAGCACGAAACTCAGCTTAAACTGAGTTGTCATCTATAAATTGCTGGAAGCAGCAAGCGCGCATAATCACGAAGCCGAGGTTTTTCAGGAATATAGAGCTTCTTCAACGGAGATGCACTTTTGACGCTTTTTTCAGGTAACGCATTTGAATTTGCTGGTTTTTTTTATATAAACTGTTGAAATTATTGGTGATGTGTGAGTGAACTTTGATGATTATTTTTGGTAATTTAGCGTATTGAAAAAGATACGTATAACTGACTATTATTATGGTATTTTGAATATAAAACAAAAGGTGTACGTACAGCTTATTAAATTGCTTGATGAATTTAAATTTAATTGTTAGGAGTACATGGTTTTTTTTAAGTTTGTAGTCATAGTATGCAAAGTGGAAAGCATACATTAATAAACTGGGTTATCATGAGCTCACCATACTCCAGCGTGCAGTAATAAATAAAAATAAAGTATTATTTGGGGCCCATTTGCTCCTGTTGCATTAAATGTGTTTGAAATTTCAATTTAAAAAAACAAGGACTTTACAAAGATAGCATTTATTGAGGTGTAACTTGAGCACCGAACTGTACATAACCATGAATTATTATTTGTAAATAGTGGTAAATAAATATTGTATGATTGTTGTATTATTTTGTGATTTTATTGAATGGTGTGTGAACGGTAAATTTAGGTATCAGAACGGAGGCACAGCTGAGCTAGCCAGGGAAGCTGCTGCAAAAATTAATTTGATGACGCATAATCCGGGTAAGAAAATTTTTGTAAAAATTTTATATTTTTAAAAATTATTTTTGTTGACTCTGGCGAGGTCCGGAGCTTCAATTAAAGGCGTTCCACGGCAATTTATGACGCCCAATTTGTGGGGCTCGAATGTTTCTTTAGAAAGTACCAGTTCCTGTGACCAAAAGGCACGTTCCACGGCAATTTATGACGGCCCAACGTTGGGGGCTTGAATGATTTTTAGGGAGTTGCAGAGATTGATCCCCGTTCCACGGCCATATATATATATATATATATATATATATATATATATATATATATTGTCAAAAAATGTTCTGCATTCTGAAAAGTGGCAACTCTAATTTAAACAAGTAAAACAGATTATTAAAAAGCAAAACACTATGCTGTTCTGTTAGTGTTGAAGAAATACTGATAGCATTTATCTTTAATCCTCCATAGAAGCGGCTACAACTGAAATATTTCAATAATCGTTTTTAAAAATTTGGGCTTGTTACTTTTTTTAAACATTGAGTCCAAATTTGTTCAGCTGAAAGTTTGATAGTCGTATTATTATTGCACGACACATGTACCAAACAGTTAATAGTCTGCAATGGATTTAAGCGTGTTGCAAATTTTGCATGTGTACTCACTCAGATGACGACATTTTCTCTAACGTATTTTTATATTCGAAAAATATCTGCAGGTTTAAATTAATCGAGAAAGTGTATTTGTTGAAATCAACGCCCAGTCCGTGATCTGTCAGATGATCTCTTTTAGAAAACTGGCCAGTTTTACATGCACATGTGGGTGAAATAAAAGATTTAATAATTAATTTCTCTGAATCTACTCAGCACTAATTGAATAAAGAGCCTTGAAAAGCTTTTAAAACCGATATCGAAATTAATTTTTGAATTCCAAATATTGCTAAAAGATTACCTCTGAAATAAAGATTTATTTTGACAAAGTAGCCCAATTCTACGATGGTTACATCTCATTCCTCCAAATATGTAAATAAATAATTTAGGTATATCCCTTCTGGCATTTTTCTAACTTAAATAATATACAAGGGTACATCAAGCTCATAGAATTTCACTAACAAATCAGCATTAAATTCAGTTCTTGTAATTATAGAGGAGAAGCTATACATTTTACTCATTTTTTGTGGCACGAACTCATGCAGGATCGCTAATAGCATTCTGTATATGTATTTTGTGGAGCCACTTTGACGCACTACCCACTCCACAAAAGTCTAACAAACTTCTAGATACAAAATTGCCTTGCCCTATATGATTGTCGAGTCTGGCAACTCTGAAGCGTACGTGAGTCACACATTATAAATCAATGCTGAGAAGTGCTTGGGAACATTGAACCCCTCTTCATTCACGTGTTCACCTGATGAATTCAGAGGGTGTTTACACAATCGACGTAGAGGTAGGATACTACGAGTACAAATCATAAAAATCGACCCAATAATAAATCATAATTCATTCAGAGAAGCTGCTTTGTAATTTTTCGTACTACTGGAAATAAATTACGTTGAGAAAAACCACATTGCTGAATTAATTGGTCAATGAACCCTGGTAAAGCTTCACAACTACCTTGATAAAGCGACACAAATAAGTTATTAATTGACGATGGTGGTCGTAACGTATATTTACTGATAAGTTTGCGGTCTTTCTAACAAATTAGAAAAGCTTATGCGAATTTCCCGCCATGCTCATAAAGCTAAACGTCAATATTACGCGCACATCTCTATGTAGGACGATGCTTACTATGCTATTCTATAAACAGCTGACTGCCGTTAGGTAGCGTTTGTTTCGGAAGTGCAGAAGGTAGTCGCTTTTTGTAAGCAGGCGTAAGCCTGCGTACTTATACCCGAGGTGTTGTATATTTTTCGGCTAAATAATTATTCTCACGTGCATTGCTGTTTTTTAATTTCAAGGTAAGTGTTTATAGCTTTTCATTTCATACTTTTTTTCGACCACCCTAGGATTTAGATTCGCACCGTTGACACAATAGTATTCCTAGAAATTCTTGTATATAGTAAAATTAATCGCTCAAAGACCACGATTGGATGCATGTATAATTAAATAAAAAATGCTTTTGCTGATATTAAAAGTAGTCGCACCAAACGATTATGCTAAACATTCCCCTTTTATCAGCAAGAGCATTTTTGTTTTGTGCAACTGGTTTATACAAAAATTCCAGAGTATTCCTAACCTTATTTAGGTCAATAGGATGTGGAATTGTTGGTAAAATGCACATAGTATGCACAAAAGATTTACATAAATTACCTACGCTAATTCATTTTTTAGTAATCTTGAATCAATTCCAGTTCTTGTATTGTATTTTAATAAAGTTGACATTACCAGCCACGAGGTTAATGGGATACTTTTTATTTTTGTTTTGACTATTAAGTATCTATTTATAACTACCCCCTTACACTTGAATGTATATTTATCACAATCGCTGAGTCTGATTCTTTGCATTTAAAAATTTTGAAAAAGAGGTTTATTGGGAATCTTTAGATCGTGTTATCGTTCGAGTGGGCGGCGTCTGAAAGCATGTACGCTTGGCTTGATTATTCCTTTAATAATTACAAGCAAAAATAATTATAAGTTCGTATATATATGAAAATAAACATGAAATAGTTAATATTTGAGAGGTTTTAATAGTTTGAAGCAGCTCGGAAGTCTTCGGTAATCTTCGGAAGTCTTCGGATGGCTTCATGGTTGCTTGTAGAACCAGAAATAACCTAAAACACGGATTAAATGAATGTATGTACAGTTTAACGGGTTGTATAAGTGTTTGGCAGTCTTCGGAATGCTTCGGAAGTTGTTTGTGAGGCCCAGTGTGAACTTGAACAACGATGATTAGGAGATATGTACAGGAGAAGAGGTCCAGACATCTACGGTGGTATTCGGATCTCTTCGGAAGGCTTCGTGTTTTAATTGTGGGTCAACGTTACGTTAAAAAGAATTATGAATTGAAATTATATGAACTTAAAAACTATTAATTTACAATTTATACAAGTGTGGAGGGTTCAGAAGGTCTTCGGTTGTCTTCTGAACTCTTCGGCAGGCTTCGTGGTCGTGGTGTCTCTACGGAGATGTCGTCCTGGTGATAGAGTTTGACAGATGCAATCACAATAACGGCTTGTCGGTGAAGTATGGAACGGAGCTTATCGTTCATACGTGGCTTGTTAACTATGGATTGATGAATTATAAATGACGTGCCCTGGGTACGCCGTCGGACAACGCAGGCTATGGGGAGCGCTGCGTGTTGTAGTATAGCAGGCTATGGAGAGCGCTGCTAGTCGAAAGGTTTGCAGGCTATGGGGAGCACTGCAAGAGGATTTCAAGGCTATGGTGAGCACCACGAATGTTTTTGCAGAATTTTCAACTTTATTTATACACTGCCATTTTCTACGCTTCGTATGTTGAATAACGTTAATGAAGTCTTTAACCAATGGAATTGTGTATTTCGAGTTTTGAATGTAAAATAATCTCCAAATTTAGTTTGTCCAATGAAAGTACAGATTTTTGGGTAGCACAAAAAATGAGTTGGAATTTCTCGCGATTCTTAGTTTGTTCTATTTCCAGCTCGTGTACTTTGATATAGTCAACTGCAATTGTGTCAGTCTGTTCTGTGCTCAGCTTGCGTGCGGTGATATAGTCAACAATCGCTTCCACTTTAAACTACCGGCATCGCTTATTTGCAAAAATTATAAACGGGCATTGTGTAGTTACCAAAAATTGTGAACCATAACCATCTTACGGGTGAAACGAGCATTACGTTATTAATTCAGATTTATCCTGAAAGGGCGGAGACCCGTAACAATTTTGAAGGTGCAACGGCTTACTAAAGTGGCGCGTGAGTGGGTTCCTTTGGAAACATTTAAAATGGCTCATATACAAAACTACATTACTATAACCACTTACCTCGAAAGGCTTTTTCTATTGTTATAATGAAGGGGCGCCGAACCGTCTTGTCCCAACAATACCTTCGATATTTTCTCTACACAAAAGACGGATACACCGGAAAAGCCTCATTTCACTTTTGTTTTCTAAACTTATCACATTATATTTTACATTGTTCGACAACACGTTAAAAACACTCATTAAATTTTGATCAAATTAAAGAAAATTGTCAAAAGTTTCTGTTTCAAATACAGCTCCATCACTGGGGTTCTGGATATCCTTTTACAAATTTCGCCCATGTTTACCAAATTCATGAATAAGTACGAATGAAATTTGACCTAAATATAACTTCTGTTAGAATTATGTAATTGCAATGAGAATATAAATATTTTTCTAGAAAAACATCAAACTAACCAGGTGTTAACTAAAAAGACAACCTAAAAAAAGTTGAATCCATCACTAATACTAACATACAAATTGTTCTAGTTTTTAATATTGATATGCAATACATTCTAAATCACATTTCTGAAAATGCCTCTAATAACAATACATGGAAAACATAGTTCAGTGCCAACTTTTCTTTTTTATCGTTCAATTGTCCATTAAAAATACTAAATTTTTACTTTTTAACTAACAACACAACCCATCAATAAAGCTTGCATTTAAAGTCAATGTTCCAAACTTCTTTTTTCAGATAATATTATACCAAAATTTAACTAAGACCAGTTCCGTCGCTATTTCTTTCACGATCTGTAAGCTTCCAACTACGTAAATACAACATTTTTATCTTTCACGTATATAATTATAAATTATAAACATAAACGCTCAAATACTCACGGTTTAATTTCGAGTTCATTTTTAAACATTACGTTGTCCAGAGACACTACCCTGCTAACAGCAGTTTTCTTAACACGACCAAAACCCACTTATTTGAGCTATATCCGCATATAGCTTTTTTCGGCACATACGGATTTCAAATTCCCGCGTACGGCTAACATTCTATGTAAACTTGCAAGGAAATTACACAGCTCGCGCACCGTTTAGTTTTTCCCTTCAGAAAAGTCTAAATTACAACTTGAAGCTGTTTTCCGTTTATTCACTTAACTTTTCTTCATAGCGACCTATGCGCTTGTCAAAATTCATGAATCGTGAGGAAATCCTTTCTGCACTTGACTGGAGCAAAGGTTTTAAAAACAGCAACCCGTCGCCGAGTACATGCCCGTATTACTACATTTCGACCTTTCTAAATAACTTTCTGAACTTCCAAATTTTCGAGCTTGGTTGTTATACAACATTTGTCTCTTTTGTAATGCATGCTAACAGCGGTTTTAAATTTCGCACGCCCAAGGTCTCGGGTTCGAATCCCAACACGGTCCGCTTGAAAAATGTTAGGCGAGAATTTTTCACACAAATACACCCTCGTTCGGATGAGAGATAAATTGGAGGTCCCGTGTGTGTGTTGTCACGCACGTTAAAGATCCCTACCTTGCTTGGAACAGCAAGGGTTCGGCAAAATTCCAAATTTTTCAGGTAAAAAAACTCGCTTTCTGGCCAATGTAGTACCTTCGGGTGGAGCATTGGAATACCAAATGTAAGGTCAAAATTTCGCTCTCACAATGTAACATAAGCTGAATAAAAGTTTAGTGTCATGTTAATTACCTATACGTAATGTACTTTATATGTGATTTGTATTATGTTGTAATATGGTATTATTTTAATGTCCTTGGTGGTCTGACGGACAACGATGGTCTATTGTAAATTATCTTTCCATAGGAAATACATACGTAGCATCTATTCACATTTAGATTTGTTTTCATTTGCGGTTTTAAAATAAGTCATCGCCTTGGATTATTATGTTTACAATGTATTTAAAAGAAATAATGTTATGCCTTATTGTCTGAATTACCTTTATAGAAACAAAATTTTGAAATGCCATGCTTAACTAACGTTCATTGTTCGTAAAAGCTTAATATACAGAGTGCGGCCATCTTCATTCAGTCCATCCAAAATTAAGTTTTTATATCTTCTTATAGAATTTTTATTAAAACTAACGTGAACGCATTACAATCATTTAAAGCAGTGCGTAGCCAGACTGTGTAACCAGGACGAACTAAATAAAGTCGGGACAAGCTGAGGGCTAATTTAACATTTATATCTACATATTTCACTATACTTTTTATTTTTGTTTGTAGTAGGTATTACATAAAATTGAGTACAATGAAACAGTAATTTTATTTACTCACATAAAGCACTACTTAGTATTAATTTTTGATTCGTTTTTCACAAACAAAAACAAAATCGAAACCTTGAGAAAGAAAAAACTTCTAAAGGTCAACGACTTGCCCACTTTAACTGCAGAACCTTTCTACAAAACGCTTTTCTAAATTACTAATTGGACATAAAAAAAATTAGAAAGGTTCTAATCGTCGGTCCCTCCGTTGATTAAATTTACTTAAAACAAACTCAAGATTTTGAATTTTGTACGATTTTTTCGCATGCAAGAAGAATCAAATTTGACTTAAGCTGGTGGCACATAAGAAGCGACTGTGGACGGTTAATCGTTGTCAATACAGAGAAAGGAAGTTTGTAGGTCGCTATACTACAGCCAAAAGCGCTGATAGTCGCCAATAAATTATACGTTTTGGTAAATGCAGTTCGTTGTTGAAAATTTATATGGAAGCCAACTAAATTATAATTCTCTCTTTTCTGCGTTTGTTTAAATCTGTTAATCTCTGTAATCTCCACTGATGAAGATGGAAGTTTTATACCTAAAATGTGCAAAAATTTGACTTTCTCTAAATCAATGTTTTCTTCTTCAGCACTGGAACTGCAATTATGAGCTTATCGTTTTCTACGAATTGTATTTTCATTTCACTTAAGTGTTTCATCAAATATTGCTCTGAAATGTTTTTGATTTTGGTTCGCATCGTCTGATGTTTTACGAGTTTAATCATATAGTAGATATCCCTTAAACGTCGTTTGTTTTTCTTATCCTGCGAATGTCATCTCCAGCAACATTAAAATTAATGTTTATTGTGTCATCAATTTCGTTGTAAACGTTGCCGCTTCGGTAGGAGGTAAGGGAGTTCACCACCGAGGTTAAAATGACCACATAATCTTTCAAGCTCGCTTCGTATGGCTGAGTAATTTATCAGCATGTTGAATAGTTTCTAAAACCTTGTTCACAAACACCATGGAAATCTTTAGATCGAACAGTTTTTTAGCAATCCAGTACTTTCTACAACATAGTCTCTGTCTATACCTTTTGTTGCAAAAGCAATTATCAGGATTTCGCATTTTAGTGCGCGGCAAATAAATAGGGAACTTGACATTTCAAAATTCACCGTTCATATTATTATAAAAAGCAATTAAAATTCCATCCTCGTCACTTCATCCCACATCATGAATTAAATAATCAAGACTGAAAAACGAGAACACCTTTGAATAGAAGTGAAAGAGGAATATCGAAACAATTCAAATTCAATCCTCATCACATCATGAATTAAATAATCAAGACTGAAAAACAAAGTTCCTTTAAAAAGAAGTGAAAGTGAAAATATTGGACTATCCTCGGTTTTCTCGAATGCGTTTAATTGTCAAACGAGGCCGCGTTTAAAAATACTAGCATGTTATTCGCCACAATAGCGGCTATTATGCAAATGAAAATCCAAAATGAACTACAAGTGTTGATTGGCAAAACCAACGGGCCTTAAATACACGAAGAGGTTTAATCGGTGACCATGTCATTGGACCGTTTTTATTTGACAAGCACCTCAACGGAGATGCATACTTTAACTTTTTAAGACAAGAATTAGGAATCCTGTTAGAAGACTTGGGTGCAGAAACTCGTAGGAGGATGTATGTATTTCTAACATGACAGCGCAGTGCTTTTTTATCGACCAGTGAAGGAGTATGTAGATAAAACGTTTCTGCAAAAATGGTATGGTAGGAGAGGTCCATTTATGTGGCCGCCGAGGTCTCCAGACCATACCCTTGTTAATTATTTTTGATAGGGGTAGGTTAAATATTTTATTTACAAAGAAAAGTTCACCTCTCGAGAAAACGCGAAAGAACCGATAAGGGAAGCCTTTGCTAGTACTACGATTAATTCATTACTTATTGTAAGAAGAAGTTTCATCGGAAGAATTAATAAGTGTATAGAACGAAGGGGTAATATAATTGAATCTTATTTGTGAGTAATCAAAATATTAGAGCCTGTGATATTAAAGTGAATTTTATATGAACATTAAATATAAAAGTTGTAGCTAGAAAGTAGTACTTTAAACTGGTGGTACAATATATAGGTTGTTCCATTTTAAAAAAGATGTTTTATCGAAAAAGAGGCATTTTTTCATTATGGGCACTTTTCTAAAACACTCAGTATACTACAAAACTGGAACTTAATTTTGTATTAACTAAATGTATTACCTGAACACTAAATGAATGAAATGTGATATACGTTATATAAACTACTGCACAGTTCAGTAACCTCATGATTCTCTATATCAGGTTTTATAAATTTGCAACAAACAAAGAGAAGTGGTTTTCCTTACACCGTAGCTTGTAATTTGCGTTATTTGAAAATTTTGGTCAAAGTACTGAAGTATTGTTAGTGCACAAAAAATTACTTCATAACTAATATTAATAATTTGACCCAATTCAGTGTAAGTTTACCTTGCAAGCACCTAATAAAACAACTAATATTTAAAATTCGTGAATAGATTTACAAGTTTCACAATAAAATATCAATGATTTCGAAATAAAATAGGATTAAGCTCCTACGTATCTTATTAGGTTTGTGCTGCAATCAGCTGTTATCCTTGATACGCCTCATTCGATAAATTTTCAGGTTCAATGAAGCTTTAACTTGAACTGCGTTCTGCGTCGAACGACTATCTTGGCATCAATATTTTCTTCTTTTTATAGATAAATTTACAGTATTGTGAATTAGACTTGAGCTAGAATCGAACTTGACGCGGCCCAAAACCAAAAATAGTACTAACCCAGAAGTCGAATTAAATCAGAGGTAGAACTAAAGCAGAGGTAGAATTAGGACAGAGGTGGAGCTAGATCAGAGGTAAAACTAGAGTTCTATACAATTTTTATAAATACGAGTTAAAAGTAATTCTTACCCTTACGTTTTATTACACAACTTTGAGTAAAAATGTTAAAAACTTTCTAACTCACTTTGCAAATATTTAACTTGATTTAAATTTCACGAATTTTATTGCAGGCTAGCTTACATAAATCACTACTTAGTGTTAATTCTTGATCCGTTTTTCACAAACAAAAACAAAATCGTTTCAAAGCTCAAAACCTTGAGAAAGAAAAAAAACTTGTAAAGGTCAATGGCTTGCCCACTTTAATTGCAGAATCTTTTTGCGATAAACTTTTCTTAATTACTAATTGGACATAAAATAAATTAGAAACGTTGTAATCGTCGGTCCCTTCACTGATTAAATTTTCTTAAAACAAACTCAAGATTTTGAATTTTTGTACGATTTTGTTCGTATACAAGAAGAATCAAATTTGACTTAAGTTGATGGCACATAAAAAGCCACTGTAGACGGTTAATCGTTGTCAATACACAGAAAGGAGGTTCGCAAGTTGCTTTACTACAGCCAAAAGCGCTGAGAGTTGTCAATAAATTATACGTTTCGACGAATGCAGTTTGTTGTTGAAAATTTATATGCAAGTCAACTAAATTATAATTCTCTCTTTTCTGCGTTTGTTTAAATCTGATAATCTCTGTAATCTCCACTGAAGATAGAAGTTTTATACCTAAAATGTGCACAAATTTGACTTTCTCTAAATCAATGTTTTCTTCTTCGGCACTGGAACTGCAATTATGAGCTTATCGTTTTCTAGGAATTTTATTTTCATTTCACTTAAGATGATATCCAGTATTTCATAAAATATTGCTCTGAAATGTTTTTGATTTTGGTTCGCATCGTCTGATGTTTACGAGTTTAATCATATAGTAGATATCCCTTAAACGTCGTTTGTTTTTCTTATCCTGCGAATGTCATCTCCAGCAACATTAAAATTGATGTTTATTGTGTCATCAATTTCTTTGTAAACGTTGCCGCTTCGGTAGGAGGTAAGGGAGTTCACCACCGAGGTTAAAATAACCACAGAATCTTTCAAGCTCGCTTCGTATGGCTGAGTAATTTATCAGCATGTTGAATAGTTTCTAAAACCTTGTTCACGAACACTATGGAAATCTTTAGATCGAACAATTTTAAGCAATCAAGTACTTTCTACAACATAGTCCCCATTTATACCTTTTGTTGCAAAAGCGATTATCAAGAATTCGCATTTTAGTGGGCGGCAAATAAATAGGGAACTTGACATTTCAAAATTCGCCGTTCATATTATTATGAAGAAGCAATTAAAATTCCATCCTCGTCACATCATCCCACATCATGAATTAAATAATCAAGACTGATAAACGAGAGCTTCTTAGAATAGAAGTGAAAGAGAAAATATTGGACTATCCACGGTTTCTCGAATGCGTTTTATTTTCAACTGAGGTGTGATATACGTTATATAAACTACTACACAGTTCAGTAACCTCATGATTCTCTATATCGGTTTTATAAATTTGTAACAAACAAAGAGAACTAATTTACTGCACACCATGGCTTGTAATTTGCGTTATTTGAAAACTTTGGTCAAAGTACTGGAGTATTGTTTGTGCACAAAAATTACTTCATAACTAATGTTAATAATTTGACCCAAATCAGTGTAAGTCTACCTTACAAGCACCTAGTAAAACAACTCATAGTTAAAATTCTTCAATAGATTTACAAGTTTCGTAATAAAATAGAAACGATTTCGAAATAAAATAGGATTAAGCTCCTACGTATCTTATTAGGTTTGTGCTGCAATCAGCTGTTGTCTTCGATACGCTTCGTTCAGCAAATTTTCAGGTTTAATGAAGCTTTAACTTGAACTGCGTTCTGCGTTGAAAGAGTATCTTGGCATCAATACTTTCTTCTTTTTATAGATAAATTTTCAGTATTGTGAATTAGACTTGAGCTAGAATCGAACTTGACTCAACCCAAAATCAAAAATAGTACTAATCCAGAAGCCGAACTAATGAGAGGTAGAACTAAAGCAGAGGTAGAACTAGGACAGAGGTGGAACTAGATGATAGGTAAAACTATAGTTCTATACAATTTTTATAAATACGAGTTAAAAGTAATACTCACCCTTACGTTTTATTACACAGCTTTGAGTAAAAATGTTAAAAACTTTCTAACTCACTTCGCAAATATTTAACTTGATTTAAATTTCACGAATTTTATTGCAGGCTAGCGTGCTGTATAGTTTATTTTCACTTGTAGTTCACAGAACCAAATCCCTTTTTAGTCGTTCTATGCCCATATTTATATAATTTGCATGAGTGGAATTTGTGGAGAATGTGTTGCATCGAAACTTTTTCCAGGGTGTGTGATATTTAAAAATACTATTTAAATAAGGAGATCTAATGAAGCATTTAAAGACTATATCTCCTATAATTTTTATCTATATTAGTTTTATATCAGAATAACTGGATTACAGCAGATTTGCAATACAGCTTACTTGGAAATTGCAAAATGTTTGAACTTTTGCCTTAGATATCGAGATTGAATGCAATGTGTACTACACTAAATATAATTAATATAAATATAATTAATAAATATATAATATATTAATTATATTATAAATATAATTAAATTAAAATTAATTTTCTTGTTTTTATATTGCAACAGAATTATCGGAATTGAATTATGAGCATTTCTTATAAACTGAATTACCTTTAATATAATATATAGTTTAACAATACAGACCTGCTTGTAAAAAATTTGGTTTATACAATATTTACAAACTGATTATGCTGAAAGAATGACTAAGCTTCGAATTAAATCCTGAGAACTCTGGAGAACCATGACGTAGTTAGATAATTTGTATATAAGCGGGAACTTTATTAAAGGGATTTATTTTTTCTTAATTCGCGTCAACAAGCAATATGTAAGAGTTTGTTTTTACGAGATCGACGATGACAAATTTCATTGATTCGCGATTCATCATGTACGGCTTTAAACAGGATTAGATTCCGTAAATTAGCTTTCTATATGAAATTTATACGTTTCAATAGTTTGAAAAATGGAAGTTGTTAAATGCAGTTATTTGATTTGTAAAAATACAATGAAAATTCAACGTTCTTCAATACAGAAACAAATTTAAAGCTAATTTTAATTAATAATTGGAAAAGCACTTTGAAAATTAAGATTCTAAATGGAGATTTAAAATTATATGAACAAAATTTGTAAGCTGAGCCTTCAACGTCAATTTAAAAATGGAAGCAGAAGGTATTTACTACCGTTAATTACAAAATGCGCTATTGGATTTTGCAAGTATTAATTTTAGATTCCTTTGTGTGTAAGTGATATTTGAGTATTTTTTCATTTGAATTAAAGGTGTAATAAGTCGATCATATAGTTTTTATGGTAAGGATATTTACCAAAAAGTTTTAAGGTCAGAGTTTGAAACATTTTGACTTTTAATAGATTATCTGAAACATCTTTGACCAGTTATACTCTTCCTTCGTGATAGTAAAAGATAGATAAATTATCCACAAGAGAAGAGATTTGAGTTCTGTAAATTTCAACAAAGATTAGGTAATGAATATTTTAATAATTAAGAAAATACGTACTTTTTAGGAATAATTTTGTTTGAAAATTATGCTGTAAACTGTTCTATATTCTTTTGTATGAAAGAAAAATGTTTTGGCTGTATATATGTTTTCTGAAAATTGTTGTGTTTTATTTCTAGAGCGGCCAATCTGCTATAAAAGTTCGATTTTTAGTACTCTACCACTCCATATTTTTTAAACTTACAACCAGAATTGGTAATTACCAATTCTGGTGTAGTGAACTTAAAATTTTCGCATCTAGAGATATAATGGCGTAAGTAATACCGTGGTAAACATTGAACTTGTTTAATATCTGGCATATTACTATCAGAATACCATAAAAGATTTTGACCAAACTGTCATTTTCCTATAGGAAATTAATCCTAATATAAATAAAAATCGCTTTCGAAATTGTAAATATAGTCAATTACATGGAAATTGCAAAATCAAGATACAATCAGAATCTTTAAATCAAATCGTCAGAAACGCTTAACTGCTCGCATTATTTGATAAAATTTCTAAAAAGAAGTTAAAGATAAATGCAGCTTCTACTAATAATAGGTGAGGTGTCCTCTAATTGTTACACTCTTTGTGGTATCAATTTCAACATGTGTTGATATTCTCCAGGTGTATTGGGTCTCAAATAATTTGCAATTAATTCTGAAGAGCTCACAGCGTTTGTAGATCATTTGCTCAATTTGTCAGTTTTCTTTCCATCATGTCTTAGACATGTTCAGTTAGTAATTGATCGAGAGATCTGAGCGATTACGGGAAAAACTTGATCGAAGTCTCTCCAAAACGGCATGAAAGAGTGCTTTATCCTGCTGGAGAAGATGATTTTTCAGCTGCTTAGAAATTTGAGATTCCACAAACTAATTGACATAACGTTGATCGTTTGTATTTCCTCTGATGAATATCAATTGATATTTTCTCTCACATGTTATAGCACTCCTTATCGTAACTCCAACAATTCGGTGATGTCTATCAACAGATGTTAACGTCCCGCCATCCCCTACTGTTTTTTTGAACTCGTATGCGGCTATCATGCATCGGCGTCGTCGTGGATCAATGTTAGTAAGCGCAAGACTACGGATTCCAAGGTCCTGGGTTCGAATCCCGACACGACCGACTGGTTGAAAAATGGCAGGTGAGCATTTTTCGCAAAAATTATGCCCTCGTTCGGACGAGAGGTTAAATGGAGGTCCCGTGTGTGAGTGTTGTCACGCACGTTAAAGATCCCTACCTTGCTTGGAACGGCAAGGATTCGGCAAAATTCTAAATTTCCAGGCTACAAAAAACTCGCCTCCTGGCCAATGTAGTACCTTCGGGCGGAGCATTGGAAAATCACATGTAAGGCTATCATGCATCCACAAACAGAATTTAGATTCATTACTAAACACCATCTTGTGCCACAAAGCATTCTCAACAAAAAGCCACAGTAGCGCAAGCCAACAATTTTTGGGCATAATCACTAATACAAATGAAGCAGAAGAATGACAAGCAACACGATAATACAAATAAAAATAATTCCCAAAAAATGAGCCAGATAATAATTTACGAAAGAGACACCAGTGTCAGATTAGGTCATTACTACTTGATGAGTTTCGTCAAGATTTTACTCACTTGTTTTCCTTAAGTAATTATGCGTTTTTGCCATGTTTGATGAAGTATTTCTAATTCTATTTCGTGTTGCAATCTTTGTGTCACTGAGTATATGTTCAATTTAGATTTATTTGTTAAATAAGTTACATTGACCTATTTTAGTGACAGGTATATTGGGCATTAATAAGAAAGTACCTAGAACGGAATGTCGTGTAAGCGTTTTATAATGTTGTATACTTTAGTTTGAAGTATGACATAATAACGTCCTACTCATTCTTTCCTTCACATGCAAGCCATGCGTGATAAATTTAATGGTCGTGTATTTCTAGCCGGACGTTGTTGATTTTTTGTTATTACATCGTGAATGGACATTCAATAGAGTGATATTCACGTAGATCATTTGGATCTTCATCATTAGTCTAACTGATTAATGTGTTCGCTTTTAGTTACCGCAGTCTCAGAATAGCGAATTATTATCCAAGTGTGGTCATGTGTTTTTGCATATTGTAACAGAATTAAGAAATATATGGAACATTCTGGAAAGAATGTTTGTTCGGTTTTTACTAAAGCGGCCGCATATCTGTATAGCGACAAGAATTGATGATTGACAGGTGTCGTAACACAATAGGGTGGTTCTCGAAAGATTTGATGTTTCAAATTCTAGATATCTCTACATTATTCTTGAATAAAGAATTATTGTATATAAGTGCAAACTATGTTGCGATAGATTGGTATTGGTCTAAATTCTGTCCTAATAATCGTTCATTCGAAATAAATACCAAAGAACAATTAGAGAATTCGTTACACTAGTGTCGAGCGTGTGCACTAGTAATGAAAAAGACATTTGCACGATTTTCTTTCGAATGCCTGTCGCTCGTAGTCAACAACGGAAAATGGACAGTGATATCCTTTCCTTTTTAGAGGACTGCAAGTCAGGCATAGAGGAAAATTCTGTGTATTTGGCAGAAAAACTGATTCAGACCGCAGGAAATTAGAAGAAAATAACGCGAGCTTTACAGAAAAATTATAGGATCCGCCGCAAACCTTACGGATAAATTAGATCAGAATGCAAAAATGGTCGAACAAAAATTAATAGAGAATTGAACCTAATTGAGAGAGGAATTTATACAGGAAACTACAACCCCTGCGAAAAAGCTAAAAGCCAAACTTATCTGTGGTTTACAGAAATTACAAAAGAAGTTGGTAGAGAACCCGCCTGAACTAGAAGCAAAACTGTTAAAAACCACGCAACAACAGAAGAAATGGTTCTGAGGACGGAAGAACAAGCTAATCGCTAATAGTACAAGCACCAGCTCCTATGAATCAACAGCAGCTCAGAATTTAAGAATGCTGAGGACGACGTATTTCAAACAATTTGAGGTTGTGGCGACAGCTAGCGGCTGGAATGGACTTGCGAAGGCAACTGTATCGATAGTAGCACTACGGGGCGAGGCCTTCAGCATCCTACAAACTATACCTGACTATGGTCAAAAGAATTATAAAGCCTAAACATCAAGGTCGGAAATGAGGTACAGCGATTCCCACCTGTAACAAGTGTATCACGCTTAATTAAAGAACCGTTACCAGAAAGTCAACGAAAATTTACAAGTGTTTGAGGTGTTCGATATTGCTCGCATGCTGAGACTTGCCTATCCAACAAAACCGGACAGTTACTTGAAACAGTTGGTTGTACAAACCTTTATCGATGGAATACGGTATGGATAGTTCCAGCAGGCATTAGAACTGGCTCGGCCTAAAACCCTGGATGATGCACTGAATCATGATTTGGAGTTTGAAGCGGCCAAGCAAGCATCGCATCGTAGCAGTGTCAAAGTTAGATGCTCTGTGGAAAGACAGGGATAAAGGAGAATGGAGGAAATGATTCGATTTATTCTCCGTGACCGGCGACCGAAAATGCTGAAATTGTAAATAATTTGGGTAAATCCATATGAGAGCCAAAAGTCGACCTACACGGGATCCATCCTGAAAAGCAATCGCACCCGGAAACTAGCACAGGCTAACGGTAAGATTATTAAGTTTTTAATTCTTACCGGTGCCACTAAAACAATGGAGAACCCTGCCGTAGTGCACAGCCATAATAAAGCTACGCCTATGGCGGCGTGTCTTCGGAGAGTGGCCGACGAAAACATTCGGAAGCACGAAGTTTCAAAAGTAAAGATCGGGATTGGTTACAAAATATTCGACCATCGAGTGATAATAGTGGACATTACGAGGAAGCTATCTTAGGAATTGACATCTTGAACAAGTACGGTTTTCGGTTAGATATCAAAGAGGATGTCCCGAGATTAGGGAACCAAGAGATATCGTTTTGTGAAACAAATTACGGATCTGTGCGGGTTTGTTTGACGGACGACGTTCTCCTACCGGGAAGGACGAAAAGCATTATGGTGGAGCGATTGGATGATGTAGTTTGGGATGGTTTTGTGCACACTATCGATGCGGTCTGTGATAAATCTCTTGGGAAGGACCTACTCGTGGTAAAAGTGCTAACAAAAGTGTTGAACATTGTGCCTGTTAGGATGCTACACCCCAATAACTATGACGACGCATTGAAAAACAAAGTCACACCTGGATGGTGCTCTTGTTCACGTTCCGGTTGGTACCAACATCGTTAAAACCACCCATCTATCAGTGCTCCTCGAAGTTAGTGAATCAGTTAATAAAACCATGCCGGAATATCGAACAGCCGCTGGCTGTACTAAAACCTAATTCGGTGATACTCTGATGTGTTTGCAATTCACGGCAGCCATTTGGGAAAAACTACCGTAGTCAAGCACAAAATCGATACCGAGGATTTCACGTCAATGAGACAACAGCCGAGAAGATTACTATTGGCCAAGTGTGAAGAGGGCGAGAGAATGGTTGAAGAAATGCAGTGGTAGGGTGTGATCGAACGCTCAGACAACTTTTGGGCATCGCTTGTTCTGCTTGTGAAGTAAAAGGATGGGCCAACAAGATCCCGTGTTGACTGTAGGGGTTGAATGACGTGACGAAAAAGATAGTTATCCATTATCGAGGATTGACCACGTTCTAGATACACTCTCAGAGTCCCAATGGTTTTCGACCTTAGACTTGAAAAGCGGGTACTAGCAAGTGGATATGGATCCCAAAGATCAAGAGGAGGCTGTTTTTTTATTGGCACTGACCTGTGGCAATTAACAGTGACGCTATTTGGACTTTGCAACGCTTGTGCCAGAGTTGATTGTTTAATGGATAACATCTTATGTGGACTATCGTGGAAAGTATGCCTCATGTATTTGGATGACCTGATCTTGATTGAGAAATCATTTAGAGAACACTATCAATTTGGAGGAAGTGTCTCGAACATTGAACGCAGCCAATCTCAAGTTGAGCCCGAAGAGTGTCATCTACTATACAAAGTGGTAAAAAACCAAGGGCATGAAGTCTGAGTTACGCCAGACCCGGAAAATGTTAGGGTAGTGCAAAAGTGGCTGACACTCAAAGACAAACCAACTACGCAGTTTTTGGGATTATGCACATATTGTTGAAGATTTGTTTGTGGATTTGTGAATATTGCTAAGGTCTTGATTAAATTAACGGAAGGGTGTGATTATGTACGGGACAAAGGTTTACAAAATAACCCGAGGGATTGCTACGGTTCAAAAGTAAATCTGGTAGTCTGGAGCATTTTTGCAAACAACAACCCAACGTGGGCAAAACCATACATTTTAGAGATCGATGTCGTCGCATTTATTACTTAGTGACAAAGCAATTATCCTCTGACTAACCCAGTTACCAAGACCTGTGAAGGGCATTAGTGGATCTCAAAGGCCAGATGATGGAAGTTTGGTGACAAGATGTTGGGCATTTCTAAAATTGATTGTAGGCTCGAAAGATTGCATTGGTGGGTAGTACAAAACATACAGGAAGAACTATTCCAAAAGACCAAGATCCAAATTTTGGCATACGGCTTTAATCCGAATGGTACAGCGCTTGGTATTATCAGTGTCGATTGCTATTTTCCCCATTATTAGAAATGCAAGAAAGGCCCCGAGTGTTGTTATCGTCACAAGGACATTCAACTTCGAGCCCGCAAAATGTTCTGGGACAGTACAGTTTTAATAGTGGAGGGGGTAGTGTATCAGTAATTAAAAAATATGTCGAACATTTCGGAAAGAACTTTTATTCGAGTTTTACTAAAACGTGATATCTGTCAAGCGATACGAATAGATGATTGACCGGTATCGTAATACAGTCATATCTGTTTAGCGATATGAATAAACGATTGACAGGTATCGTAATACAATCATATCTGTCTAGCGGTATGAATGGATGACTGACAGATATCGTAATACAGTAGGGTTGTTCACGAAAGGTTTGATGGCTCACATTTGAGATTTTTCTTAATTTTTCTTGAATAAAAAATTATTTTATGTAAGTGCGAACCCCGTTGCGACAGATTAGTATTAGTTTGAATTCCGTCCCAATAAACGATTGATGTACATAAATTAATGTAAATATAAATTTGCTTACGTGATATAAATATTTTAGATAAATAAATTACCAGCAAAATTAATGCTACACCAGTGTTAGTTCGTCGTATTTAGTGCCTATAAATGTGATTAAGCTAGTGCTAAGGTAAACAATACTGTTAATGTTTATGATTATAAAGAATAATGAGACTTGTATTTATTGAAAGTAAAGAACAAAGGACAATTAGAAAATTCGTTACAATATATTCCTTGATGAACTTTGTATATTTTTAAATGAATACCACCAAATCGCCCAAGATTAACGCCTAATAAATCTTTCATACTTGTTAAATATTCACATTGCAGGTTTAAAACTTTGCAATTTCTCTTGACCCAGCTAAGTAGCGAAAGTTATCCCGGATCTACGTTAAAGTGTTTATTTGTATCCTGGCTACTTCTCAAATTTTGTATAATACATGACATGTCTCGAAAGTCGTCCAAATCGTAGCAAAGTCAAAGCACATCTATAATTAATCGTCGTTTTCGCTGCTTTTACTCTATATTTTTTCTAGGGATGCTTACACTATTTATACAGTGAATACATTTATTTTTAAATACTGAGTGTTTATGCGTTAACTTTTTGTGTAATTATGTTTGTATAAACAAAAATTTAGCACTTGCAGATTTTTTTCCAAATTACGTTGATATTAATCTTTTTTATGTGTGTAATATTCAATTGTCAGCGTTCGCAAATGAAATAAATGTCTGTTTGCTAATGAAAAGTAGCAATGCAATTTTTTCAAATTGATGTGCTTATTTTCGGAATACCGGTGAAGAAATTATTGGCAAACGTGCTAATAACATTGTCTAGAGTTGCGATTTGTACATTAGTTTCACGATGACTTTATGATCAGTTCATACTGTCCTTATGTAATTAGCACGCATTTATCAAAAGGAAAACTATTTAATAAACATTTAGTTTTATTAGTCAAGAACTTTAAACAGCACTTTTGTCATTTTACATTTGAACATGTAAACCAAATTTTTACAGCTACTGATTCTTTGAATTTGACACCACGCTTTGGGCAAGATTTATGTGCAAATTTTTCTTTTTGGTTGAATACGACACGTGACGGTGAATTTTTAAATTTTCGTATTCGTTGGGAAATGTAGAATTACAATCGACATGACTTTGAAGACTCCTACCACTCTGCACTGACAAAACATACTTAGTACAGGAATGTTTATTAGGAAAAGTAAGTTTTGCCAAATGCTTTCACGGCCCAGTTTACACGTCATTTGGAACCTCTTCGAAGATGTGGGCGAAATCTCAACAAAAATATTTTATTGGTTTTAAAATATTTGGTGGGGTCTTGTTAACCCGCTTGAACTTACCATGCTTTATACAGATCACAGAAATCTGTTTTATACAAACCTTTAGCTATTTTCCTGGGATGTTCATATTTGCGCTATATTATGAGCAAGTGGGAGGTTTTGATTTTATAGTGTAACGAAAATTCTATTTACAATAACAATTCTTAATTTCAAACTGGTTAAATAAATCTTCTCAACAACTCGCAGCTACAATAAAACTTCTAAAAGTCCTCCTAACGCCTTATTCCATTTCCGAACTAATCGCTAACCGTACAAGCATTATCTTCTTAACTCTACAATGCTACTCTTCTTAATTAACTTATATCGATGTACTATGATTCACGTATATTAATTCATTAATTCATATAATCACTACAATAAATTTATATAGATCTTTACAATAATTTATCGCACAGGGTACTTTATTTGTACCACGAATTTATAACACATCACAACTTTAAAGCTTTAATCGCAACTTAACTTCCGAACTAATATCGTGATTAAAGCTGATCATAACTCTTATTACAATCGCACCTGCAATTAGAATTGAACTGCAGAACCCCTTTAACGCTCATTTATACCTTATTAATTGTTCTAGATTAGTCTAAAACAACCCATTATATGCAAATAACGTTCTCGAAATTTCTTATTGTAATCTTTAAATGCAGTCTTGTAACTGTCAATCGCGTGATTTTGCACCACAGGACATGTCGATTATCTTTTATGTATTCAAACCCTTCATTTACATTCTAATATATTATTCTGGTCACAGACAGACCGATAGGTGCTACTATAGTTCGTTCACAACCTAACAAGCTTTATATGGTGTTTTCATTTTAAAACTAGACACCTTTAATAACTCAAGGTTTTGTAGTTTTTATTTGGAACAAATGCACGTTGATTTTAATATAGAGGAGAAAGTTTAAAGAAATATTGTATCAATTTTACATTCCGCCCCCTCAACCTAAGTTATTTCAATTTTAACATTTCAAACTACATCCCCTAACTTGTTATACATCGTTTCAAAGAGAAAAATTAACCCTATCCAACGATCATTACATGGCTTGAGTAGGCATATCCACTAACGAGTTAAAAAAATAATGAGGTAAATAAATTCTAGGATTAAGACGAAACGATTCAATGAGTAAATTCAAAAATTCTTGATTAAACTCATATCAGATGTTCAAAATGCTCTTCATTCTTATAAATGCAGTCTATTTTTGAAAATTTAATATTGTATCATATCTTTTAGTGCACGGGTAAACTTTCTTCAATCGCACATATTCGTTGTGTTCCGCTTAGCGCAACAGACGGTAGTGCTTAAACCGTTGTGGCGTCGTTGAAGCGAAACCATCTTCGTGTGGGGCGAGTGTTTGGGGATTACGATTGTTTTTTGCGATTACTCTATTTTGTACATTAAACCTTTAATAAATTATGTTATAGGTAAAAGTGACGTTAAGTTATAAATTTAGATTGGTCCTGAAGGAACGGGACCCCGTAACAATTTTAAGGGCGCAACGACTATGTACAGTGGTGCGGGAGAAGGTTCCTATGAAAAAAAAACACTTAAAGTAATAAAAATAAACATTTAAAATGGCTGAAATACATAAACTACGTTACAATAACCACTTCCTAGAAAGGCTTTTCTAATGTCATAATTAAGGGACGCCAAAAAGTCCTGTCTCAGCAATCTCTTCGATATTATCGCTCCACGAAAGTCGGCTATTCTGAATAAATAGGTCTATTTTGCTTCTGGTTTTCTAAATCTCATCACAACATACTTTACTTTCCTCTACAATACCTTAAAAACTCATTAAAGTTTGTCATATCAAGGAAATTTTTAAAATAAAGTGCCTCTCCCAAATACGAATCCATCACTGTGATGGCTGAATATCCTTTCACATAGTTATCTATTTTTACCTAGTTCCTAAATACATTCAAATAAAATTTAAACTAAATTTAGCTTCTATTCAGATTACACAATTCCAATATAAATACAAATATCTTTTCCTTAAAATACCTAATTTCCTCACATCACACTGGCTAGGTATAACAAAAAGAAATTCTATGAAAAGACATTGAAGCAGTCAATAATACTATCACACCATTGTTCTCGTTTCCAATATTGATGTACTTGACATTCTAAATCTCATTTCTGAAAATGCCCTTAATAACAACACATAGAAAACAGTTAAATACTAACTTTTCCGTTTATTATTTTATTGTCCATAAAAAATACTAAATGTTCATTCTTTAATTGACATTAAATCCCAACAATAAAGCTTACATTTAAAATCAATATTTCTTTTTTTTGTTTTAGCTTTTTTTCTTAAACGAGTTTTCTTGTGGTTTGTCCGGTTAATGTATTGCTTTGTCCGTTTCTGTTTCCTATCGCGAGTTGTGGGTGGCGGTGGGGTGTGAGTGTTCTGTTACCTTATATTTTATATTTAAAAGAACACTTAAGTGCCTCATTACAATATAAACCATTTCATTTCATATTTATTTAAATTTACGTTTGGCATTAATTTAAGCCTCTTAGATAAGCAACCAACTGTACTCGTACTTTATTTAATTCAAGGTCTACATGTTTACGTTTATACTTTCTAAACTTATATATACATACGTACCTCTGAAGTAGAGATATCATTCGATGTGCTGTCAGAAGTTTTGTTGGGCGATGTAGAATGCGTGCATTTTAGTAAAAGTTATCGTTTACTTTTAAAACAAAACTTATATTTTTCTCGACAGTTTTATTTATCTTATGCCACACCAACAATTTTAGTAATCTTTTGTTTGCTGTTTTAAACATAAAAATAATTTTAAGTGAGATATTACATGATGCGTAGCGCTACGAAGCAGTTTAAATCCTACAAAGGCAGACGAAAATGAAGTGTAGGACAACATTTAAAATGGTGTATTATTACGGTAAGAAAGTGATAAATTGGTTTACGTTTATATACATGACGTTTATTTTATAACAACGAATGAAGGTGTTGTGACTTTTTTATAAACTTTTTGTTAACGGGAGACAACACTGAAGACTGAATCAACCGCAAAATACTATAATTAAGAAGGTTGAGTATTAATGTGAATTCGGAGATGAAAACTTTGACAAACTTCAACTTGACTACTGTGTAAAATCCTCGGGGGCAAATTGGTCTTGATGTTTTTTTCTTTTTTTCTTACGGACATCACACACCAGCACAACCACCATTACCACCCCACCCCCACTTCTACGACTATTTTGTTGGTACGGCATTATTTCGGTCATTTTTTGTTGTGGTAATCGGTGTGGACTAATTACGTTGCTTTCATTGTTCTTCTACTTGTCTGTTCGGTATACCATAACACCTTAAAATGTTCCATACTCCCTTTCCCGTTAATAACATGCTTAAATTTAACTTATCTAGTTCTGTTGCTAATGCATGGTCCAACAAAATAATAATTTTCATGTTCTGTTAATGTCCTGTTACATAAATAGAAACAATTTACAACTTGCATTTAAAACCCACATGTACATAAAAATAAATAACACACAAAAAACATTAACTTTACTCACGGTTAATTCATATTTCCTAAAGTTTTAGGATGTCCAGAAATCACAGTTCTTAATGTTTTATCTAGTACCAGACCACTAACCTCAACATAAAACCCAACATATTTGTGGGGTGAACTCTCAAGTTCCTAAACCGTTTTTCCGGTCGTCATGACGATAAATCCACAAACACGTAATTAAAACATACTGCATTGGCTAGCGCAGTTAAAAATTAAGCCGCACGGTGTTTTTCCCTGTGGGAAAATTTATATTCCCATTTTGAAGCTGTTACTTCCTGCTGCCCTTTGAAACTTAGTTCTTATATAACATTTCACCTTTCTTGTAATGCATGCTAACCGCGGTCAAAGTTTCATTCCAACACTGTAACAATTTTACTCTATGCTGAATATAAGGTTATTGTGTGTCAACTGTCTATTTATAATTTATCTTTCTATTTAGATTTGTTTTCTTTTGCTGTTTTAAAATGTCATCGTACTGGATTATTACTTTTACAATTTATGCAAAAGAAATAATGCTATACCTTATTACTTGAATTACCTGTATAAAAACAAAATTTTGAAATGTCATTCTTAATTAACTTTGATTGTTCGTAAATTCTTACTATACAGCATCCATATTTAATCCGTCTCCAAAATTAAATTTTTTATTTCTCATTTTGTTTATATCTAAAGTAACGCGAACGCGTTACTTTAGATTACTTACGTATAAAGTTTGTCTATAAGTATTATCTTAGCTACTATTCACCCATAACTTGTAGTTTATACGGATTAATTTAATTTCATTGTTATATGCAACACCAAAGTGTGTTTATTGTTTTTTTGTGGAGGTCGAACCCTGCCTTTGGGAGATTATAGCTGACCTGATAATAATTTCTTCGCAATATCCGTCACCTAGATTTAGGATCTGCTTCCGTACATTTTTGGCTAGCACGGAATCCTTACAATAGGAATTTCGATAATCTTGAAAACAGATTTATTTCTGATTTTAGTTTTAATAAAGTGTTTGTCATAAATAATCAGAATTCCACAAACCGTCAAAATATTGACTTATCAAAACCATTAACCGTTATGATTAGGTAAAACATTTAAACATTTCGTCTTAAACTAATTGCGTGCAAACGAAAGCTTGTTTTATTTACAATTATTTAAAAAAAAAAAAATTTTGGCATCCATTATTAATTTTAAAGCTGATCTCGGAAGTTTTCTAGAAACGTTTTTTAAAAATGGTGTATTTGTTTAACATAAGACAGAAATTATCTTTTTTTATCGGGTTGAAAATCTGTGTGCTCGAAGAACGGCAGGACCTAGAACGGGATTCTAGTAAACGTCATGGTGTACAATTTAGAGAAACCTACTATTGCGGATGAAACAGCACAAATTAAAGTTCTGGGCTATTTCTGCATTGACTCCACCAGATCTATTGCAAAAGTGGCAACCTTACGAACCATTACGCATTATTTGCCCCAAATTGACTAAACCAAAAATATCCTGATACGTGGATTGGCTAGATCTTCAGAACTTGCACCCTGGATTTCTCTCTATGGGATTTTTGCTTCTTAAATTATTGTACATCTATAAACCTGTAACTATTACAAGTCGTTTTTTCTAAATTTAGATTTAACACATATACTTTTCTGGCTTGGTCGCTTTACAAGATACCTTACCCCAAATTTTACCTACTTCCCACAACCTTTAAGGACCGAAATATTTTAACCTTATCTTAACATACGTGTCTCCGCCAAGAGCCCGACCATCGACAGCTGGAAATCAGGGCTCCCGATGTTGGCCTCACATAATTCGCACATACTCTCCAGCCATCGGCGACCGGAAACCGGGGATTTATGTCCGACCTCTACCTTTTGTTTAAGACCCTAAATACTACATTCTAACCTACCTTGCATCTAGTTGTCCTACTTTATCTATGTGCAGCTCCCAGGAACCCCAATCATCGGCAGCCGGAAACCGGGACTCCTGTTCGCGACCTAACCTACTTTGGGAATCGACCCCGATATCGGCAGTTAGAAACTGGCACTTTGTACCCAGAGCCTAAAACTAATCTGTTTTCTTCTATAGTTAGTGTACAGTGTCCTGTTGTTTGCCCATTTTCGATTCACAGTTCATCGGTTTTTGTTGCTGTGTTCATGTGTTCTATCTATATTTTACATTTACATGTCTCTCTTATCGACTACTAACTTAACCTATTGTTATCTGTAATCTCTCCAACTGTCTGTAACCTAACTTAAGCTATTTTACATGGTTGTGTTGTTGGTGCGTTGGTTTCTTATTGGCCTCATGGACTTATTCTCTGAAATTCTTTTGCCCTGATACCTTTTGGGTGTAGGTTTCTTTCTTATTGGGGTGCTTACTCTACCCTTCTTAAGGTTGCTATGTATTGTTACTTCATTTTTAATGTTATTTTCTGTGCGAATGTGTTCAGTGTTTTTGAATCCTCTTCGTTCCTACGGATATTGTATATTGCCATCCCGTGTAGAGTCTGTCTCTTATCGCCTGGATGTTCCTCGAGAAGGGGGCTATCCAGTAGTATATCCTCTAGCGTGCCATTTTTTCCGCACTTATATAAGTGTCAGTGCTGTTCAGTCTGTGATTGTACGGGCTATATGGGCCTTGTCCAGTGATGAAATATATCAGTCCTACGGAAGGTTGTAGATGTTTTATTGCTAAACGTTCTTGGACATTCGGGCGAAGCTCGTGTATTCTTCTCCCTGTGCTAGAGATATTCCATCGCTCTTGCCATATTTGTACTGCTCGATTCTTGTTTCTTTATTGCTGGTATTATATCTTACGATTATTCTATGTATTTCTTGGTTGTGGTTCTTCTATTGGTTTACTACCCTGTGGATTACAATAAAAAATCAACAGGTAGTATTCCCAGTCTGACTGCCAGTGCGTCCAGGAGGGTAGTCCTGTAGGCTATCGAAGGTCACTCCGGTACGGGTCTTTGTATTTGGTTTGTCTTTGTGTGTGGTCTGAAAAGTTTAATCTGCGCGCCCTTGCACTTGCAACATGTGATGTCGTTGATGTTAGGATTGCATTCGTATAGATTCGTACATTTTTAAGCGGTAGTCTGTATTGTCTTTGAGATGTATTGCAAGTGTGTACAATGTCTTGTTGGTTCTGCTGTTCACTTCCTCTAGGTTGTCCAAAAATTTAGTTTCTCGTTAGTGGTGATTTCTAAGTACTTTTGGTTGGTTTTTCGTTTGATCGTGGTTTGGTCTAGTTTGAAGATTGGCCTAAGTGTTAGTTTACGTTTTAGTTATATAAACGTTGTTTTTCTGTCGATATTTCTAGTTTGTTTGGTTTGCGCCATTGATTATCCATGTCCATCAGGCTAGTTGTTTGTACCTGCAGGTGTCGTCTCGAGTTCTCTTGAACGACGACGGTGATGTTATTCGCGGAAGCGACGTTGAACCATATGTTCAGGGTCGTTCACAGTCTCTCGAGTAGTTCGATGTCCCAGATTATCGATCCGCAGTCGATCTCTGGGGGCATCCCTTAGTTACATCTTTACAACTTTTGATTTGGATTTGTCTGTTCTGGCAGTAGCTTTTTTATTGTGTTATATAGTTGTTTGGGCCATTGTGTCTCTTACAGTCCCCGGAACAGTATGTTGGCCACCATAGGTTGTTGAATGACTTTTTGAGGTCGATAAATATCGCTGCACAAACGAATGACGTAGAGAAAAGTTAAAATTTTGGTGGGGGGGGGGGCCTGTAGAGACGTGATTTCTTGCGCTGAGCTACCCAGTAGCCATAGGCGGTCATCGGCTATAAAGCAACCCTGTTGCAATATTGTACCGTGACAAATTTTAGTGTTGTTTAATTTATTATTTTTGTATTGTATTTTAATGATTACTTATTCACTGCTTAATTATTATCGGTCAACAAATATGTTGTCCTATTCTGTGATTTACTACTGCTTAGGAAATTATAAGACCATTTGTTAGCAACACAGGACCGTGTTTAATAATTTCAATTATGGCTGAAAAACAGTCTCTAAACGTAATTAAACCATTAAAAAAAGCTTTACAAGATCATTGTAAAAATTTCAGAGCTGTATTTAGAAAACTGTTGAAATGGAAGACACTGACATTCAAAATGCTTTCTACCGATATTGATACGGCCATGTTATTGCTCATTGAAACTTGCGGCAAGAAAGTGTTTCTGTTTTGCTCTAACTCTAAAATTAACACAAGAAAAAAATAAAGTAGACAATCCAAAATTTTGGTTTTCCAAAATAAGTTAAAAACAAAAAATTGTATTAAAAGTGCTTTAACGTCATTTAATACTCCCATAAATGCGCAACTTTTTTCCCAATTAATCAACTCTCAGGTTTCTCTATTATAGATATACGAAGGTACTTCACGAATTGATCAGATAAGATACAAATTATAGCGTTTTTTTCGAGATCGCTTTTCCATATCGGTAATCTAGTATGCACTAGTTTTAAATTATCTAAGTTTGCTAATACAGTAGTTCACATGACGACAATATGTAGTAAAATACTGTTGTCATTTAAACATGAAGTGCACTTCAGTGTTAAAGCTTTTATTGCATGTGACGTATTTTTTTATCATTGTAGGTTATTCTCACCATACCTTATGTATGTGTGTGTATGTATAAATGTATATATATATATATATATATATATATATATATATATATACAAAATAAAAAGGAATTATGGGCATCCTGTCGACACGATTCGCCCTAATTGGGACTCATCAGGACAGGAGTAGCAAAGTTGTAATATTTAATACAGACACATTATGGGAAGTACAGCATTACTTAGCTCACAATTTGTGTCTTCGTATCGTTTCATCTGATATCGCAGGTTTCAGCAACAGTCGGCACGGAGCAGATCCGGCTCAACTGCCTTTTTCCATAGCCAAAAGTTGTAATTTAAAAGAAATGTGGCTGAATTTGAGTCACTTGCCAATAATTCCTTTTATTTTGTATTAATTTAAGACTCATTAAACCTATTGAGTAGAAATTGGTTCCCAAGATAGCGTTTATGTGGAAGAAGCGAAAAAGGAGAATCCAGAGACCAAGAGTATAGGAGAGGCCCAGGAATAAAATATGATGGCTCTTTTATTAAGTCTAAATCAGAATATGCAGGAACAAAAACAATGAATGAAAAAGGTGTGCAAGAGCAAAAAGGAAAGTATGAAGGAAATGAAAGAGAATATAAAACAAATGGAGAAAAGTGTATCAGCGAGGTGATTGAAAGATCTGATAAAAAAACTCAAGAGCTGCGAGCAGAATTTGGGGAGAATGTAGCAAAATTGGGGGAAAGTTTAAGATTAGAAAGTGAGAAGAATGAAAGGAAATTTAAAGAGATTAGTGAAAGACTAACTACGGGTTTAAAGCAAACTAACAAAACCATCGAGGAAATGAAATTTGAAATTAGAGGAAAAGTAGTACAAATTTTAGAGGATATGGATGATGTTAAAGAAGAAATAGTTCAAATAAAGTCGAATCAGAAAGCAAGTGAAAGAGAAGCTAATGGGAAAATTAAGATTTTAGATAAAAAAGTAAATGAAATAGAAGGAAGCTGCCAAGCGCGTTTTAAAACATTTAGAAATGATTTGGGAAATCTTAAAACAGACTTAGGGAATAAGTTTGAGAATTTAGAAGACAGTGTTAAACATATTCATGTTGGGGAACCGATGAGATAGAGTCCAACCAATGATCCGTCGGAACAACATTCGAAATTTTATGGGGATAATAAACTTTTAACCCTAAAATATTTTTAAATAACGGAAAAACTTTAATACAATTTAGCTGGGACGAGTAAACGAAGTTAAATATTGTGAAGTCTTTGTTGAAGGGTAGTGCCGAAATTTGGTTTGAAGTAATTAAAGCGAGTTAAGTTCGTAAGAAAGACTTCGAAATTAAATTTTTAAAGCATTTCTAGAGAGACATCCAGCAATTTAGAGTGAAATGCAATTTATTGATGGGCAAATACAATAGTGATTCAGGCATAACAAGAGATTGTATGCGATCAAGAAATTTAATGTTGCCAAACAACTTGATCCTCTTTTAGAGGACTAGCAGATTATAAAGTATTTAGCAGGTCACTTCGAAACGGAAGTAAGGCAACGCACAGCCATAAAAATATTGTTGATGGAGATGTGTTTTTAGAATATCTTCAACGCTACGATGATATGGGTCAACCAAGGAGGATGGAGATCAGGCCAAGGAGCCAGACCATGAATACATTTAGATTCCAGAGGAATAATGGACAGGAGAAGAATCAAGGCAGATAATTTAAAAGGAGGAATAGCCAAAGAAATAATTGGAATAGAGGAAATGTCATTAGGAGAGACGGGGGAAGGGGGAATAATGAATCCCGGACCATTGAGAATAGAACCGTTGCCCAAGGAAGGAAAAATATGGTAAATGCACAGAGAAAGATATCGAAGACATATTAAAATAATTAATACTCATTTACCACAAAAATATTTTTTAAATACCAAATACGTATTTCGACCACTATCATCAGTAGTAAACTAAAAAATAAAAAACATTAAAACTTTGGTTCCGCTCAAGCAGTTATAATTTTAATTTAAATTAAGTGGTTTTGTTTATTAAGGTAACAATTCACTTTGTTTTATAGAGATTACCGGCCTAATTGGTGAGGAATCACTTCAACCTACGTGGTGAGAAGAATATCCTCAGAAGGGTTTCCTGAACAATGTTTAATGCTTGTTATTTTTTAGTTTACTACTGATGATGGCCACATAGTGGTTGAAATGCGTATATAGTATATAAAAAATATTTTTGTGGTAAAGAGGTATTAATTATTTTAATTTGTATCGTGCCAAGGTGTTCTAATTTATTATTATCGAAGATATACTAAGATGCGTAAAAGGACATAATTACGGGGAATTTTAATGCAGTGGTAGGTGAGGTTATGGAAGGAGCGGTAGTAGGTGTACTTGGTTTAGGAACGAGAGACGACAGGGGAAATAGTGTAACAATTTTATTTTCGATTTGATAATTCTCTTCATTAAAGGTACGACAATAGTTAAACACCTTTATTAAGTAAAGTCGTAATACGTTTAACAATTAAAATATTACATTGTAACAGCATCTTGACTCGTTAGTCTAGTTGTTTTGGATGTCGGTGTATTCCACATCCAGTCGCAAGCGCGTTGAGAGGAATGACAACTCCTCCCTTGGGATCCTCCCATCGTCTGAGAGCGCGGGATAAGCACTCGGCCATAGGTAAAAGAAGCAGCAAGATGTTTAGGAGAACAATGGCCAGTGACCTGCGGGTCGGTTTGATTGAGTGAGACATTTTCTGAATAACGGTTGGTAATGTATACTCGTTATTATAGTATTTAATTTGAAAATTTGTTTAGCGCAACCAAGATTAGACGACGAAAGATTACGCTACAAAACTTAGGCGATGAGAATTTAAACGACAAGAACTTAGAACTTTGAATCAACGTTAAGAAAACCACTTCATTTTAACACGTGTATTTAGAGGATGGAAAGCAGATCTAATTAATAGGAGATCGTTTGTTGCTCCGAGCCAAGATACTACTTTGATAGGATGTAAGCAGTTAGTACCGCATGGCGATGCACGTCCTAATCCAGTCTAGGAAAGCAGTTTTGTTTGGTTCGTAGTAGCTTTAAGAAATTCTTTGTGTTCCATTCAGGAAGCACGCTATTTTGTTTCGATACGTAGAAATACGATTTTGTTATTCACTTTATCTGTTACTAAGCTGGATTTCCCAGTACCAAACTTAAAATTCACTCAGCTTATTTTGTCAGAAACAACACGTTGCTTCAGTATAAAATAACAGGTGTAACTACGTCACTTGTTTGTTTGAAATATGCTGCTGACACTTGTATCTTTGAAAGCAGATGCTTAGTATTATATTACTACCACCTTTGAAAACGAGAATATCTTTGTGAACATTTTCATTTTAAACTGAAATTAGCACATTTAACTTAACGAGAAAATTTTGTATTTTAATTTTGATAATGTAATCGACCTAAACAGATCTGAATGGGTTAGAAAATATTAGTGTAACAAGTTACACTTTGTTGTAATATATTTGATCAAGAATCAGGTTGATAAACCTTATCTTAAATTTACAAACTACTTCAAGTAATTATTTAATTTTGTTGCATTAAATTTTATTTAAAGTTAAAGGAATTCTTTCTAGTAAATTATTAACCCAAGCATAAAGTTTTTTATTTTGATCAAGTGTGATCAAACCTAACAACCGAAAAGCAATAAGAGTTGAATTTTGATGCCACCCTTATGTAGAAAATATTCTTTTTATTTTTTTTAGGCATATTTGAGGGACACAAACAGTGTTCCCATTTTCTATGTTGACTTAATTATTATTCTTTCTTACAGGAACAGCGTCTTATTCTGTTAAGACAGGTTTTTGTCACCGAAGGCGATCTTTTTTTTTTGGGTCTCCACGTCCGCCCTTAGAAATATGCCATGCTATTAACATGAATCAATCTGGACTTGGTGGCGCCTATTTGTTTTAGTTTGAGTGTGACCCCCCAACATTTCGACTTACCCCCCCATTGCTCATAGCTCTACCCAAGGAATAGACCCCTAGTTACGTCGGAAGACTTCGTTTTGCTGACACCCAACTTCTAGGGTCAGTTATATGTGTTAAGTAAATAGTTTCATTGGCGCTGGCAACGTAAAGCCATTGAAAATACTAGCGCCCATGCATGAGGCTAGTTGAAGCCACTAGTAGTAGTAGTGTCAGCCCGTCAAAAAAAATAAAATAAGTTTCAATAGGTTTGGTAGAATTATGCGACAAAAACAATTTAACCATCACAAACACATTATTTCAACATCATGCTAGAAGATGATACACGTGAAAGATGCCTGGAGATATAGAAAGATATCAAATAGATTACATTCTTGTTAGACAACGGTTTAGGAATCAAGTAAAAAATCTGTAGAAGTTACTCAGATGCAGATATAGACACTGACCACAACACCATAATTATGAAATCCGCGCTGAAATTTAAAAGTTTGAAAGAAGGAATGGAAAAGGTACTTTGACTTTGAGAAACTAAAAGATAAAGATATCCACGAAAAAATTGAAAAAAAGTTCAATGAAATTGCTGAAAGACGTCGGGAAAATTTCTGGTACTAAGGAAATAGACACAGAATGGAATAACATTAAATCCTGCTTTACCGGCCATAGATATTCTGGGGTATACACAAAAAGTAATTAAGAAACCATGTATAACAAAGGATATTCTGTATTTAATAGAAGAAATACGAAAATACAAAAACAGTTAAGACAAAACAGGAAAGCAGAGATATAAAATAAAATGGCAAATTATTTGCACATACAGGAATGCTAAAGAACAATGGATTAATGAAAAGTGCAAAGAGGTACAAACTAAGATAGAAATAGGGAAGACGAAGCATACAAACTAAGTAGAATGAATTTTAGGGATATAAAACGGTATAGCAAAAATATAAGTGGTGCGGAAAATGTAGAGAAAGCTGTTAGATGGTAAGAATATACAAGGAACTTATATACAGCACTAGAACAGGAATCAGACATTCAAAATGATGTCTTGTCATATTCTATATTTAGAGATGAGTTTGAATTAGCATAAGGGGTCTGAAAAAGCCGCTGGACAAGCAGTAACAGAAGGTCTCTTCTAACTTGTAAGCTATATGTATGAGACAGGTAACATAACCAATTATAGTCACTACACCAAAAAAGAGAGGCGCGGATAGATGTGAAAATTATCGAACCATAAGTTTGACAGCACATGTGTCAAGGATATTAACTAGAATTGTACAAAGACGGATGGAAAAGCGAACTGAAGAAGTACTAGGAGAAGAACAATTTGGGTTTAGTCGAAACAGGGAAACACGGGAGGCTATTTTAGCTCTGAGAGTGATAGTGGAGAAGACAATAGAAAAAGGAAAAGGTGTGTATATAGAGTTTGTTGATCTGGAAAAATCATTCGACAATATAAAATGGAAAAAATATTTGTAATATTCAAGAAGATTGAAATGAGTTTTAGGGATAGACGGATCGCACATATTTTATACAAAGAGCAAACAGCCATAATAGAATTAGAGCAGGAACATAGAGAAGTAAACATTAGGAACTGAAACATCGAACAGGCAATGAATGCTGCAAATGCAGGAAGACATTAGAAATAATTATGCACGGACGAAATTTTAATATGCTTAGATTTGCCGATGATATAGTGGTATTAGAATCTATCAAGAAACAGTTAGCAGCAGCTCATTCTGAAATGGAAACAGTTCTAACAGAAAGATACGGTATGGAAATAAACAAAATAAAACTAAAGTACTAGAAAGTATAGGAGGGAGAAATAAATCAAAAACTTGAATACAAATAGGAAATGAGAACTTACAAGAGGTTAAGGATTTCTGTTACTTAGGAAGCCAATTAACGCAAGATGGGAAAAGTGCAAAGAATATAAAGCAAAGATTATCACAAATCTGTGCATTTATCAACAAAAGGTAAGCACTGTGTTCAAAGACAACAAACATAGACTCTAGGAAAAGATTGCTAAAAGCATGTGAGCAGCACAGCACTATACGGCTGTGAAATTTGGACAGAAGGACAAGCGGACAGGAAAAAGATAGAAACCTTTGAAATGTGGTGCTACAGACGTATAATGAAGATATCGTGGACATACAAAGTTAAAAACAAAGAGTTTCTAGATATGGTAGGGGAAGAAAGAAATATGTTGAAAACGGTAGAAAATAGCAGAGATAGGATGATAGGTCACATGCTAAGGCATAAGGGAACAGTGCGGAATATATTAGAAGTAGAGATAGGAAAAAAGAGAGGTAGAGGTAGACCTAGGTTAGACTATTGCACAAAGATAATCAAAGATGTAGGCTGTGGGAGTTTTAAGGCAATGTGTAGGCTATCTCAGAATAGAAATCAATGTGAGTACCCGTCTAACCATTTCCAAGACGGAAAACCTAATGACGAAAAAAAAATTGTATTTAAATCTGATAATTATTATTAACAACTACAGGTGTTAGTTTTGTAATATTCTCAACTAATGTTGACTGTATGTGAAAGGATTTATTGGAAATCTGTTAATTTGGCAAATGTCTAAGTGTTGGGGGTCTTGGTAGCCGCAGGTTGCTGAAGGTTCACATCCCTGAATATCGAGCTGTATCTAACAAGGTAGAGCAGTTGCTATGTTCGAAGACAACAAATATAAACAAGAAAAAAATTGTTGAAAACATGTGTGTGGAGCACATCACTGTATGGCTGTGAATTAGAGACTGTTGGAGAAACAGACAGGAAAAAGGTAGAAGCCATTGGGAATATGGTATTTCAAATGTATAGTAATGGATAGCTAAAGTTAATAACAGTGGTTCTAGAAATAGTAGGTAAATAAAGATATCCGTGGAACACAAAGAAGATAGCGAAAATAGAAGGACAGGACTCGTTCTAAGGCATTTGAGTAATACTGCAGGCTATATTACAAGCAGAAATAAGAAAAAGGAGAGGTAGACGCAGACTTAGATCAAACTCTTATACGTGGATAGTGAAAAATATAGGCTGTGGGAATTTCAGGGGAATGTGTAGGTTGGTTCAGAATAGGAAACAATTGAGGTGCACGGCTAACCAGTTCCAGCACTGAAGGCCTAATGATGATAATGAACTTCTCAAAAGTATACTTTGTCTGTCTTTTTGGGTATAAATAAACGATCGATCTAACTAAACATTATAATGGTAAACTCAAAATCCATTTAAACAAATCAAAACAATGTCCACATTCTAGCAGGTTTATTTGCTGCACTCTCTAAATTGAAATATTTTTGATTTAATCATCGTTTTAATTACTTCATATTTTTAAAGGTCTTATTATTAGCCGATATAGTTTATAAACTTTAAAGCTATACTTACGCGTATCGTGAGTTGTGTGATATATAACCGCTAAAGCTTATTATAACTTCCCTTTAATTTTTAGTATGATGATATATTTGTAACGCTAAATTTGGAAGATGATAAATTGATTAGTTGATACTGAAGCAACTGTTGCTAGTAATGGCGTTAAAGAATACACGTGGAATTTTAAGTATACGTTTGATGATTGAATATAACTCAATGAATGTTGGTTGCGAACATCAACTATCATTAAAGATTTGGATTTATCTTTGGTCAATTCAGTTTGATAAAGTAATTACTATGCTTTTCACTTATTCCGAATAATAAAAGGTAAACGAAGTTTTCATGACTACTAATATTTGGATTATGATCTGAGCTGTTTTAAATATTTTGGCGCGGATTTAATACCTCATCACGTTAAATTTTTGATACAAAAATGCAATTTTCAATATGTTGAAGCTTCATACAGAATTGATTATTTGTTGTTTAATTAATTATATTTTTAATCATTGAAAAATTTTCCTTTTATAGAAAGTATCATGCAACGTAGAACTAGCGGTTCTCAAGAAAAATTGTTTTTAGATTTGTTCCAACAAATATTAAATTGAGTTAAAAATATGTCGAATTAGTTTGACACGCACATGTTTAAAATGAATACCTTTGTTACCATGTTTATAACAAATGAAAACTCAATGTAAATAATTCAGTAATGGTTTTAGTATTGACTTTAAGAATTTTAAAATTTTAATAACTACCTGTAAAGTATTTAGATTTGAAAACTAATAGGACTCATACAAACCATATGTGTCTGTTCCATGTTAATAATTAAATTAAATGAATGAACTCAGGTGAACCTTTTTGGATTATTCTTGTATATAGTTTATTGAGACCTGTCATAAAATATAAAAATTTTATTTTATTTGAGAAATAGAAATACTTTATTGGATACAACTCTTACTATTTTTGGTTGCCTCACACAAGGCATTAAAAGTTAGTAAGTTGTAGTTCTTCTAACACCTTTATTGCTTATCTTGTATTACAAATAGTGATTCTAATGTATTTACAAATTGTAGCTTTTCTTTTCAGATGCAGTCCCTCTTTGTGGAGCCCGCTGTTGAGTGTTTGTTTTGTTGTTCTAAGCATAGGGGTCGCTACCTTTCCTCTGTGCATTGTTTCATCTGATACGTAGGCGTATTAGAGGTATTTGCGACCCCACTTTCCCCATACACTGATTAGGTAACCATATAACCAAAAAACCTACTGCCACTCCCATAGAAACTGCAAGAGTTGTGCTTGAGCTAAGCCGTGGTTGCATGTTGCCTTCTTCTAAAGCCGTTTACCAGCTGTCACCTGGCTCTTTGACTTTGACTTACCAGTTCAGGGAATTGATAAACGAATTTCAGATTCATCTTGAATTTCTCCTAGGTAAAAATTAATTTTTTATTACCACTTTTTAAATCGATAAATTCAAGTTTATTAAAATTGTTTTCACATAAAAAACTGTCTCAGAATTTAATCACATGGATTTAAATTAAGCTCAAACATCAATACTTGTATTTGTTCACATGTACTTATTTTCTCTAAAATATGTCAACCAAGAAACAAGAAACAAGTACAAGTTCATCATGTTTAAGACCTGGTATTTTAATTTTGCAAATTTTTAGAGCGCTTTTTATGTGTGCATTATGTCTTATCTTTAGCACGAATCTTCATATTTACTGGTGCTAATGATAAAAAAAGGTCTCTTAAACAGGAGCTCTGTTTTTCCATTCCAGATGATTTGTATGTGAATCACATATAAAGTTCATATATCTGTAAGGTCATCGTGCAGTTCTTCAAGTACAGGTATATTCTCTCATTAATTTACTTGCATTATCAACACCCCCTCTTAGTGTCGTTGTGGCCTAAAATAATTAACGGTTTTCCTCAACCCCTTTAGATACAGTGTCGTCGTTGTGTTGTGAAGATAACAAATGCACAATTTTTTTTTATTTGGTATATAGAAGAACATTGTGTTGTTACCAGCTGGCGTCAATTATTACGTTAACCCCGGGCGCAATTTGTTACACACCAAATGTGGTCACAAATTGTTGCCATCAAACGGTTATATATTTACATGCCAGAAAGCAATTAAAAAATATGCAAAAGGCTTACATTGATTAATAGCTGTAGTCAAGGCCGGGTTCAAATCTCGATATGGTCCGCTTGAAAAAATGTTAGGCGAGCATTTTTCACAAGAATACGCTCTCGTTCGAATGAGTGGTAAAATGAAAGTCCCGTGTGTGAGTGTTGTCACGCACATTAAAGATCCCTAACTTACTTGGAACAGCAAGGGTTCAACGAAACTCAAAATTACTAGGTAAAAAATCGCCTTCTGGTCAATATAGTACTTTCGGGTGGAGCATTGGAAAAACCAAATATAATGTAGCCAAGACCTCTTCCGCTAGTTGCTTCCAATCGAAAATTGTGGAAGTCCGTTTCTTATGTTTGGTCCAGACTCTTACAGCGAAATACGTTGAACCTACACTTTTAAAGAACACCAGACATTAAGGTAATTGAAGGAATGGTAGAGGAATACAAAAGGTACACTTTTCTGCACGTAACGTTCACTCGCGTCTAATACATCGAGATCATACGGTAGTTGACGGTCAGATCCTGTTTAGAGCGCGTCTTTGCCTTGAGCTCGTGATTATCCGTACCACAAAACGCTTCTCATTAGCTAAACGCGATAACCACACATTCCTTTCGCCTGGGGAAATGCGTGCATAAGCGAATACGTAGAATAAAATTCTAGGTTATTCCTCTACAATACGTGAGAACTGGAAACCGCAATTTTATCTTAATAACCTAATTAAGTAATAACGGGAAAAAAGCTTTCCCCTTTTTGGATCCCATATTCCTAATTTTAAAACAAAAACTTTATTAAGCCCAAAGCGGAGTCTTCCGTAAAAGCAGATCGCGAAGAATGTTCTGGAAGAGAAGTTGTTTTTAATTCATTTGGTGTATCCAATTTATTTTTGCTCACTGTCCCAACTAGTGTAAGATTTTGTGTTAGCAATAAATTAGCTTCAGGAACGAACGTAAAAAAAGTATCGATAGTAATGCCTCTTTCACTATTATAATCAAGTTCTGCGAAATATTTCACCACACAAAATCCTTGAATCTGATCTCTTGCAGCAATGGAAAGTTTTGTAGTGTATACTTGTAAGTTAGAAAGGTGAGACGTTGAAAATTCAGCAGCAGCCCAAATTTTAATGTCATATTTGGTAAGTTGTGATTTTATATATTGGCTAAACGGACATCGTCATCTGAATGCGATTGAATTCGTCAACGGTCAAATTTTCGAATGGTTACTCACAAATATTCCAGACCTCAAATATTGTTGCCAATATATCATCCTGCTTTCTGCAAGTCCTAGTTTATTTGTAATCAATACGTAAAAAGTTGGTATATTAGCAAACATATCCTTTGACGTTGCAGTCGGGAAACACGAACGTGGAATTTTGAAATTAGTTGTCCACATCACCTTTACAGATACTTTTCTGCATCCCAAAGTGCCCGCTTTGTTGATATCGAAAAGTATTCTAATTCAGAGTGATCTACTAACTTTCATTTTCTGATTTGGTTCGGTTTCTTTCATTCTACCCAGCATAGTGTCTGTCAGGCTTCCAATTAGTATAATATATATACTATATATATACTATATATACTATATCCTTTACCTAGGTGGTTGTAAATATGTTAAAAATATCAACAAATGAATCGGCATTCTGGTTATAAAAGATAAAGCCAGGACAAGCTTTCAGAATATTCCTCTGTAGACGCCTAGTTCTTACTCCAGTTATAACAGTACATTTCATTTCTGACTTTGCAATATCTTCAGGACCCTGAATGTTAGTTTAATCAATCAATATCAATGTTCTGCCTTACATCATCTGCCTAATATCTGAATCTTCTTTTGACTGAGTCTTCACATTAGCATCTTACGATTCTGATACACTTATACACACTTTGGCGTTTTCGTCAACAGTGTCACTTTCACAAACAATTTAATTTTCGGAATCACTTAGATCGCATTTTCTGAGTCACTTAAATCAGCAATACGTTCGTCTTCTACATGTGTTAAAGGTTTAGTTCGATTATTTCTGCTCATTTTTCACAAAATCTGCAACAAGTTATAATGTAGCTATAATAAATTAAGACAACGTAATTACCAAAGAGTGATATTATAAGGACCCAACAAAGTTTTTTCCAAAATATTCTGAGCCAATTCTTCAGTCACACTAAAGCTAGAGTAAACATAACATCAGATCCCAATTTACACATTACCGTCTAAGGCTCCGTAAACGGTTTTATTAAAAACAAATTATATCTTGGGGACTGAAGCTGTCCCACATAACTATCTAAGGGTTAAAGTTACCAAGGTAGAATTTGGATAAGGTTTTTTTATAATCGTTTACGCTAGCACTATTGAGGTTATTAAAATTTGTTGAATCGTTTTCATAGGTGAGAAATGATTTGTCAATAATAATTAGATACGCGCATTAACGTAACCATGTAAACAGTAAATGGTGGACGACAAATGTCAATAAACATTTTTCTTATAGGTAGTGACCCAATAATTTGGCTGTAGATAGATTGGTAAACGGAACATAAGTGAAACTAAGAGCAAGATTTCTAGTGTACTTATTTCATTTACTCTTTTTTGCCTTTATTTTAACGAATGCTTATTAACAGGTTTTCTTCCTCTCTATAAGTTTTTGTTAATGGAATGGTTACGGTAGTACATTCATTATATCAGTAAGTGTTTTCTTATTCAAATAATTATTGTTATAAGTGCTTTCGACAGTAATCACATATACGTCATAATGTGATTTATCATTTTATTCTCAGACGAAAGAAGCATTATCGGGCACGTGATTTGCATAAGTGATGTATGTTGTTTAAAATCATCTCATAAATAAATTATATCCGTGGTTAAGAACTTGAAACGAGTTTTATAACCAGCTATTAAAATACACAAGAGTGCAATTTCAGCTCTGATTTAGTCAAACCTTTTAGGTGAGGACATTTTTTTTGGGTGCATTTTGGTTACACAGATATCTTCAATGTCCAACTACCAATTAGTCTTATCTATCTCTTTTCACTACTTTATAATTAGATAGTTTAATCAGATTCTACTAGAATTTATTTTTGCCATCAAATATTTAAAAATTTCTGGTGAATTTTATATTACTTGTGGGTTTTTTACTTCTGCTTCTTCTAACCTTTTGATCGTACGGTTTATATATCTAACTGATATACCTTTCAGAAGCTAGAAGATGGGTCTAGAAATTATGCAAAAATCACATGTTTTGTTCGCTTTATATCGCTTCATACTCGACCCTCGTAGCGGTCAATCAATCCCTTGTTTGTTTAGAAATGTGGCGTACTTTTAAAAGGGCAATAGCAACATCTAAAATTTTTGTACAAGTAGGACCAACAAAAATGCACGAGACCAAATTTTATATATATATATATATATATATATATATATATATATATATATATATATATATATATATATAGAAAAAAAGCGCGCGTATCTTTCAATTTTTTGCCATGGGAAAGATTTTTCTATTTATCTTAATCTTGTAATTTGTACTCCCTAAAGGTGAACTTTAGGCCTAAAATTTTAGATAAGAAGGGCATTGAGTCATTTTTCGCTTTAAAGTGCATTCAGTTCTCCTTTTAACGCTTCTTAGTGTTTTAAAATCAGTTCAAAAGCCTTCACGAAAACGTCTTCTGAAAATGATATCATGTATCTTACTCTATTTTCTAATGTTGTATTGTTTTTAACAATTTTAACCTAATTTAATGTTCTTGTCAGTATGCAATTAAAAAACGTTATTTTTTGATATTAAAAAAAAAGCTTTATTGATTAGTGTATCTGCGATCACCATTGAGTTAAAATTTTTTAAATTCTTGTTCTTTTTAAATGAAATTATTGGTTTTTGTATACATTGGTTTATTTTACTTCAAAAAGAGTGTTATTCACAGAACCTTATTATATTGTAAAGGATGTATTCTAATATTGGAACTAAGTCATTTAACAAATAAATTCCTAATAATCACGAAGCTAAAAGTATTATAACAAACTTGTCGAATACAAGCCTGTTCATTCGCAAATACCGAGAAATCTGAATGTGCTCATATGATGCTATCAGTTGAGTTGGTGATAATTACTACAAATTAATCACGAACAATCACCGATTTAGTTCTTAACACTATATTTAACTACTTTATCACTGAATTTGACTATTTAATTGTTACGGTATTCTGTGTGGACAAGAAAGAAAAGTAAAGTAAGCAAAGAAAATAGCCCGCACCGAGTACCGCAACAAAGAAAGGAGGAATCCAAAAAAGCCCATGTTAGCTAAAAGATTGTAGATTGGGGTGGGTCAGAAAAATAGAAAACCTCAAGAAAGGAATTTTATTTACATCTCTAATTAAAAATACAAAAAGGAAAACCAACCCGCGAAGAAAACAATATTTATCCAACATAACCCAGAGGATTTACATAGTACACAAATTTTTGCAAAAGTAATTTATACTCTTTAATTCTGTTCCGGTCGCCTGGACGGAATTCGAGGAAACTTCCATTTCGGGCCTCCCCAGAACGACCGTGAACCTTCCGCCTACCTAGATGGCTATTTTTAGACACCAGCTGGCACATAAAAGTACCAACATCTTCGAACAAACGGTTGCACGAAATATTTTATTTTGTTCTTCACAATAGCTTGAACTAAGTACATTCCTGTAAGAAAAATCGAATTTTATGAAAATGCATGCGCTGGATAACCGTTTCTATGTAGCCGTTATAGAGCCTCAACGGGACACTAACGATTAATCCACGCATTTTACTACTTTTACATAGAAGTGTGAAGTTGCCACGTTACTTTGAAATTCGAATTTGTTTGAAACATGTTGCATAACTTTTTATCCGAAGTACTGTAGAGCGTTACGAGACATAACGATGGGACGAAATATTTTCGTTAGTTTTTGTAGAAGCATGAATATAGCAGGTTTCCTTGAAAATCGAATTTTTCGAAAAGCGGACAGTACTATGGAGCATCAACGAGACATTAACTATTGGTCGAAATATTTTCGTTAGTTTTCGTAGCAGCATAAAGTTAGCATACAACCTTGAAAATCGAATTCTTCGATAACGTATGAGCGGAGAGCTTTATATAGCCTTAACGAGACACTAGTGTATGTCCAAAATATTTTCGTTAGTTTTTTAAAGAAGCGTCTATAACCATATTACTTTGACGATCGTTTTTTTCAAAAACGCTTGAGCGTAATAACTATTTCTATGAAGCGCTTTAGAGTGTTAACGAGATATTAAGGATGCGCCGAAATATTTTTGTTATCTTTCAAAGAAACATCTAGTTAGCGCATAACCGTGAAAATAAAATTTTTTGAAACACGGATGGCCGTGATAACTTTTCTCATGAAACACTAAGGAGCCATAATAAGACACTAACGATTACCTGAAGTATTTTTGTTAGCTTTTCAAAAAAACAACAAGTTATCAATTTCCTTTGAAATACGAATTTTGCGAAAACGCATGTGCGGGAGTTAACTTTTCCGATAAAGCAATATAAAGCCTTAACAAGACACTAACGCTTGCGCGAAATATTTACGTTGGTTTTTCACAGAAGATTGAAGTTGGTACATTCTTGCGAAACTCGAATTTTACGAAAACGTATTCCATGAAGTCACTGTTGAATCTTAACGAAACACTAACCGTTACTCCAATATTTTTATTTATTTTTGCAAAGATGTGTGAACTTGTCACGTTTGCTACGTTCCTAGACGTAGCCGGAAGAAACGTAAATACCAGGCTAACTACCAGACGCGGAGAGTGGGGGGATTCACCTACATACCAATAAAACAAAAACCACGTTGCTTACGATTATATATTAACAATAAGAATAAATGAAAATATCTTGATTCACATGGAAGAAGAAAAGTATTAAATTTAAGTTATATTGTAAAGGACAAATTTGATAATGTATTAACGAAGTGCGCATTTCGCAGCTAACAAGTAATAAAGCTCATTGGAAAAAAAAGTAAGGCTCAGATTTTCTCAGTAGCAGGTTTTCTCCATAGCAAGTGTGTTAAATTAAAGTATTAAATGTAGACCACGTTGTAGTAATAATTCAAGAAATATAACTAAAAGCACTAGCGTAGCCAGCTGTTAAACATGTATGGCGAACTTGTTTCACAACATCAACCGCTGAGTAAATAATAATCCCCGATGTGCATAATGTGCATAAAAGAAAACGAGTCACATACCTCTATGCGTTGGGATGCTTATCTTATAACCCGTCGGGGGCGAGTCAGCACAGCAACGCCACGGTTGTTAGAATCCATTCGCCCTGCCACCGTAACTGCAGCAGCGGTGTACAGACAAAAGCAGTTGGTCTACGTCAACAAACAGTTGGGCTTACATAAAGAAAGAACCAATTTGGCCTCCAGCTAAGAGCGAATACACGCAAGATACCTCTTACTTGTCGAACAAAGACACGTGCTTCGCAGTAGAAAATATTTTAACGCACAAGCTGCAGAATCAAATTAAAAATTGGTTTAAAATAACACGAGTTTGAACTGCAATCCTCGTCTTATCAAAGCGCGATTAGCAAACTGGAAAACACGCTATCAACTAATAGTAGGATCTATTATTTTGACAAGTGGGAAATACAAGAAAAAGCAATTATACGTTATCTGAATATCTAACAAATTAACGGATACCTAAAACAAAGTATTGACAATTTAATTTATCGAATAAATTTTCGTTTTAGAATGAATAGATTTGAAAGAAACGTTATGATTGCGCGTACTATTGTAACGAGGTAAAAATACAGGATGGGGTTTTTAATAGAAACAGAAGCTAGGTGAATGAAAAACGAATTACCACAAAAAAGAACGAATTTTAATCTATCGTCGAGAATAAAAGTAACACGTTACTTAGAAATTTGATATTTTGAAAATCACTGTGGGTAGCTTATGAGACATTAACGGTGGGCTGAAATTTTTTCGTTAGTTGTCAAAAGAAGTGTGAATTAGCACGCTTTCTTGAAAATTGAATTTTTCGAAAACGCATCAGCGGGGAATACCACAGAGTCTCAATCCGACACTAACGATTGCCCTAAATATTTGCATTAATTTTTTTAAAATGCGTGAAGTTGCCGCATTAGTTTGAAATTTGAACTTTTTGAAAACGCATGCGTACGATGATTTTTTGTTTGAAGCACTGTAAAGCCTTAACGATGCATTAACGATGGATCCGAATATTTTTGTTACCATGCAAAGAAATTTGAAGTTAGAACTTAACCTTGAAAAATAGAATTTTTTGAAAACGTATGACTGGGATAACTTTTCCATAAAACACTTAAGAGCCACAATGAGACACTAACGATTAGCTGAAATATTTTCGTTAATTTTTAAAAGATGCAAAAAATTGTCACTTTCCTTTGAAAAATGAATTTTTCGAAAACGGATGTGCGGGAGTTAACTTTTTCTATGAAGCAATATGAGGAAGCCTTAACAAGATAGATACTTAACGGTTGCGCGAACTACTTTTGTTAGTTTTTCACAGAAACGTGAGCTAGTACGTTCTTGCCAAAATCGAATTTTCGAAAACGCATGCGCGAGGTAGCTATTTTCTTGAAGTTATTCTAGAAACTTAACGAGACACTAACGGTTAGTTCAAATATTTGTCTTATTTTTACAAAGATGTGTGAAGTTGCCACGTTACTTTAAAATCAGAACGTTTTGAAAACAAATGGGTGGGATAACTTTACCTCTGAAGCGCTATAAAGAGATATTAACGGTTGGCCGAAGTTTTCTGTTAGTTTTCAAAGAAGCGTGAAGTTGGCGTATTACCTTGGAATTCGAATTCTTCGAAAATGCATGTGTGGAATGATTTTTTTTCTGAAGCACTATAGAACCTTAACGGGACGTTTACGATGGACCTAAATATTTTTTCTACCATTTGAAGGAACTTGAAGTTAGCACATAACCTTTAAAACCGAATTTTTTCCCATGCAATTCTAAAGAGCCGTATCGAGACACTAACGATTAACTAAAATATTTTTGTTAAGTTTTTCAAAGAACAAATTGCCACGTTCCATTGAAAAGGAAATTTGTGGAAGTTGTTTTGGCGGATAATATTTTTTTATGAAGGACTTAATGAAGAACTAACGTTTGACCTGTAAATTTTTTTTGGTGAGTCAATTGCGTTTCAAATTCACAATAATTTTACACGCTTTAAAGAGGACTGCCCGTACTCTGCCTAAACAACATGTATTAAATCATGTTTCAGAAACATACTGATAAATAGACCCCTGCTGTGATTTGAAAGGACGTACTTTAAAAGCTTAATCTCTTTGAAAATCGAATATTTGGAAAACGTTTGAGCTTGATAATTTTTTCTTCGAAGCTCTAAAGGGTACTAACCAGGCGCTAGCTACTGGCCGACTTTTAACAGTGCAAATTTGGTAGGCCTTTTTGAATATTGAATTTTTCAAAAACCCATATCTGGTACTACGAATTATTACGTCAATTATTAAGTAAACCCCGGGTATAAAACTTTGATCGCAATTTTTTGCTGTCAAACGATTACAGATTCACATGCTATGGAAACCATTAAAAACTAAACAAAAGGCTTACCTTGATTAATATCTGTAGTTAAGGCTTCCTGCGCTAGTGACTTCCAACTCTAAATTACCGCTGACGACTTCAGGTAGGTCAGGTTTTCGTGAAGATTCGTTTCTTCATATTCTCACGACGAAGTGTGTTAGGCGGGTTCATAGCTCAGTTGCGTGTGACTGCTGAGCCCAAAGTCCCGGGTTTGAATCCCGACACGGTCCGCTTGAAAAATGTTAGGCATGTATTTTTCACAAAAATGCACCCTCGTTCGGATGAGAGGTAAAATGTAGGTCTTTTGTGTGAGTATTGTTACGCGCATTAAAGATCCCTACCCTGCTTGGAACAGTAAGGGTTCGGCAAAATTCAATTCCTGGCCAATTAATGATGAACTGTGTTGTTGAACCTACTACTTTAGGGGGTACAAAAGATATTATTACGGTAATTGAAGGAATCATTCAAATGAACACTTTGCTGCACTAAACGCATATTCGCGTTTAATACATCGATATCATTCAGTAGTTGGAGGAAAAGTTCTTGTTTAAAACGCGTCTTTCCCATTCACCCGTTATTATCTCCACCATAAAAACGCTTCTCATAGGCTAAACGCGATGACCGCACACTCATTTTGTCTGGTAAATGCGTGCTTAAGCAAATACAGACAATCAAATTCTATAGGCTATTGCTCTATCATACGTGATAACTAATTAATTAATTATTTAATGATGGGGAAAAGCTTGCCCTTTTTGGATAAAAAATCTCCTACTCCAAATATTAAAATGAAAACTTTATGTAGCCAAAAGGCGCAACAGTGGAATAGCTTTTCCTATGAAACGCTAAAGGACTTTAACGAGACACTAACGAATAGCTGAAATATTTTCATTTGGTTTCAAAGTTGCGTGAAGTTGAACTTTTTTTCGAAAACACGTCATCACAAAATAGCATTCGCACAGAGAGGAGTGCGTATGGGTAGGGGCGCGCATGAGCTGGAATCCGTATGGGCAGGGATGCGCACGGGCTGGGATGTGCCTGGGCGTACACGAGGGAAGCAGAAGTTAACAGTCACCAAGCATCTAATTCTTTATTTGGGTGGTAAGGAGTACTTGCCTGTGTATGTATCCGGAGTAAAAAACAAGATTTGTATACGCAGATAATTAATAAAATTAGTTTATCGAGCGAATATGACTAGCGTAACGTATCTTAATAGTACAGCAATCTACGCATGGGGGGCATAAAGATGTAGTTCTAAGATAGTTGTATAGATTTTGTAAATCTATTGTATATATTAGTTTTAAGATTCCATAATTTTAAGTTCTTCTCCCACCTTCCCTTCTTCCAAATCCTTCCTGCTTATATTTCGGTTGACATAGTATACGTGTTATCTCCACGTGGTGTTCGCGGGACACATCGGTTTTAGATTTCTCGGGAAATGGTTGGTTAAAGCATATGTCTTGGGTAGCAAAAAAAGGTTCTAAGGATGTAGTTAAATAAAGATATGCAAAAATTAGAGGTTTGGGTCTTTAAAAGGCGTAACTTTGTATGGGGCGGTTCTATTTAAAATCTATTTACAAGTTTGGACTCCCTAGAAAACTCTAGTATTAGTTGATACCAAACAAAATATAGTTATCTTAAAAGAGTGACTACCCCGCGGATAATAAATACAATAAAAATACAATAAATACAAAAAAGTTGTAGGGAAAATTAAAGACGAATTTAATAGGGATCTAGTATTAGAATTCGTCGGTACAAAAATCAAGTCCTACTGTATTGCAAGCGAGAAAGACACGATTAAAAAGATTAAAGGGGTCTCACGAAGTGTAGTTAAGTAAAACCGATGGTCCTGGTTTAGAAAAATAGTAGTTTTCTTGGTCTAAATAAAGTAGCTTTGACTGATTAATGTATATGGTTACATATTCTCGTACGCATCCACAAACATCTGCTTACATACGGACATGGCGATGCCGGTAGTTTTTGTTAAACAAATAATAGGAAAGATACGTTAGGTGTTAGTGTGGAAGCCCATCGGATCGTTGGATTCAAAAAGAACTGTGCCCCCCCGTTACAATAATTGAAAGTGGTTAATCAATCGTATTAGCTGTTTAAATATGCGAAAGTGTAAAAGCCTACATAAGCAAAATTTAATTATCAGACAAAAAAGTGCTCGATGTGCTATACTTTTAAAGAAAGTATAGAATGGTGCTTTGCAGCGGTCCTAGCAGTAAAAAAAGGGCGACTGACTTTTTCAAGCAACTACAAAAATAGCTGTAGCGCAGAGAAGGGGTATGCATGTATTATACAGCGCACTGTTAGTTTACGGGTAGCTCAGATGTGTAATTGATCACGACTTATAGATCCCTCGAAGGTTTAAAAATTCTGAGACCATTGTCATTTGAAAAATGTTTGGAAATTATCAGAACGGGGGCGGGTTGAAGTATAAGTTAGATGGATGATTGACCGAGTTTTTTCTACCTTTTACGAGGGATTCTGAAGTTAACAGACATCGAGCATCTAATTCTCTATTTGGGCGATATCGAGTACTTACCGGTTCTAGAAATCATTACGTGCTACCGAGCGCTATGCGGAAGATTTGGTTCTAGGAAATGAGTAACCTACGAAAGCATAGAATACTCTGTATTAATGCTAATTGGTTTAGTGATCGCGCTCGTTCACTCTTCGAGTGTCTTCGGCAATCTTCGATTGTTTCCAAAGAAAATATTCAAACCTACCATTTCCTAAAATATGACGTAGAAGTTATTTAAAATTAAATTGCTTTATTAGTAAGTATTCTGTAGACAACAAGTTTGGTATTCCCTTATTAAAGATTTAAAGTGTTTTATTAAGTTTTTGTTTATAGTAGCACTGCATCTTCTACAGCACGACTTGCACCTAATTTGTGTGCGCGTGCTACAGCCCTTTCGGATTTTTAATATGCACGCGATGCGATTATTGATCTGTATAACATGGAAGACGTGTCCTATGTTTCTACTAACTGCATTCGCAGCATGGACGATGCGAACCGGGTGCATGCGTTGGTGCTAAATGTACTGGACGAGCAGCAAGGATTGGTAAAAGATGACGTCATTTAGTTCCCCGCTGAATCCTCAACTTCGTTCGGCTGTCTTCGGAAACCTTCGGTTTGCATTCTATAGGGTACATAAAGCAGGTATGCTAGAGTAAACTTTTTAGTTTATAAGTTAGTTCGCTTACAAGTTTAACCAAAGTCCTATAGTACGGATTTTGTTTTGTACTAATTGGTGTTTGCAAATAAATTCAGTTCTATTTTAATAAAAAAATGTAGACTTACCTTAAATTTTCAATATGAGGAAAAAACACTACACGAAACGATTTGTTTGAAATAATTAACCGTTAATCGATCTGTATGACAAAATGAAGTTTGCATTTCCCTAGTCAAGGACGTACTAGAAAGTACATTGTGTGAATCCCCAGCAATGATACGTGAATTTTCTAATGCACAACATTGAAATATATTTCTCAAACATATAGTCAATAATAAAGAGAAAGATCTACGCTAGTTTCACTTCTACTTCACATAATTGTAAAGCAATTAGTTTTGGAAGAGAAATCTATTTTCCAAAGTACATCCTTAGCGTTGAGCATATAATTATTTGTGACGTACTTAGTAATTAGGAAAATGTTAAACCAGAAATTGATAACTGTTTAAAATTTTAAAAAGCCGTGGTTTTGAATATTCTAAAAACAGTGCATTACTGTGTGAAAATGGTTTTAAATATTAAACACTGATGGCTTATAAAGAACTCATTTCTAAAATCCCCGCAGTTTTAGATTTCTCAGGAAATGGTTGTTTAAAGCATGCAAAAATTTAGAGGTTTAGGACTTTAGAAGTGTAACTCTGCAGGGGGTGGTTGGATTTTAAATCTGTTTGCAGATTTAAATTTTGCATACAATTCTAGGTTAGTTTGATGTAATGCATGACTAAAAAATTTATAAGGACGGGACAAAAATCTCTAACAGCAAAAAATCTTAAAATGAGGGTAGCTCTCTGGGGGATGATGCGATCTAAAAAATTCTAAGAAATTTAGGTAGCTGAGAAAAATCTAATATTAATTGATACCAAACAAGATAGGTTTATCTCGAACGATGCGATGACTAGTCGAAGAAAACTATTTGTTAGGTTATAGAGCAAAGAGCAAAATTTAGAGGTTTAGGGCTTTAAAAGTGTAACTTTATAAGGGTTGGTCCTATTGCAAATCTGTTTGCAGATTCGGATTTTGCATAAAATTCTAGGTTAGTTAGCTGTGTCGTATGTCTAAAAAATTTATAAAGATGACCATAAAATCGCTACCGGTAAAAAATCTTAAAATTGGGGTAGCTCTCTGGGGGGATGATGCAATCTAAGAAATTCATAGAGATTCGGGTAGCTGAGAAAAATCTAATATTAATTGATACCAAACAAGATATGTTTATCTCGAAAGATGCGATGGCTAGTCGAAGAAAACTATTTGTTAGGTTATAGAGCAAAGAGCAAAATTTAGAGGTTAAGGGCTTTAAAAGTGTAACTTTGTAAGGGGTGGTCCTATTGCAAATCTGTTTGCAGATTCGGATTTTGCATAAAATTCTAGGTTAGTTTGAGGTGTCATATGTCTAAAAAATGTATAAGGACGACCATAAAATCGCTACCGGTAAAAAATCTTAAAATTTGGGTAGCTCCCTGGGGGGATGATGCAATCTAAGAAATTCCTAGAGATTCGGGTAGCTGAGAAAAATCTAATATTAATTGATACCAAACAAGATAGGTTTATCTCGAAAGATGCGATGGCTAGTCGAAGAAAACTATTTGGTCTAGATGTGGGAGGAAATGAGGATGCTCATTTATCTCGAAAGATGAAAATGTAAGATATATTTATCTCGAAAGATGAAAATGGCTAGTCGAAGAAAACTATTTGGTCCAGATGTGTGAGGAAATGTGGGATGCTGGAGGAAAATGTGGATGCTGGAGGAAAATGTGCCGCCAGGACCGGTACAAACCATCTACTGTGGGTGTTGGTGGAAAAGTAACCTGAATTGACCCTCAATTTCTCCTTATGGGGATTTCAATGCTTGGTACAAAAAAGTATTAGGTATGATGAAAGACTAGAATAATGGACGACTTATGACAGATTTTATTGGGTTACGATCAAAGATGTATGCGAGTTAAGACTGTTATGGGGATTCCTATAGTAGGTCAAAAAATTACCAGAACGGACCTTAGATTTTTGAGACTTTAATGCTCAAAATACATGGGAAAACCGGTTTTTTTCACTAGAAAATTGCACCTTCTGTGCTCGTACGAAGGTAGCCCTTCTACTTACGTTCCAATTTCACAACGATTTTATGCGTTATTGCTTTAAAGAGAACGGCTCGTATTCAGCTTTGATAACTTTATTTGCTCAAGAGAGCTGAATAATAGTACTCCCATTTATTGGCGCTTTTCGCAATTGGAGTTTTATAATAGGACGAAAATACTGCAGATGTCATTCTTGAATGGGTTTTCAAATTTTTAGGTGTGACAACACCATCCTGCGCATTTCATTTCTTTTACTTAGTATGCTGATTTATAAAATAAGTGAAACTTTTCGAAAAAATTCTATTGAAAATTATTTTTATGTTAGTATTTTCGTCTCCTGACTTTTCGCTCTACTGCTTATAATGAGCAAACTAGTCCAATGTTCAAAGTTTGGTCTAAATTCACAATCTAATCAAGTTCACACATGCGTGGTGATTTAATCGCGTGACGATGTTGTATATAAACTAGAATCATACCTTTGGTATTAGTTTAATTTAGATGCTTCGGGTAGGATATTCTCGGTAGTTCAGTGTAATCTTCTTAGAAGAATAAACTACGAAGTGTGCAAAACGTCGATTAACTTTAAGTTGCTAAAAATTTCCACGAATAAGGTTAGTATTTTAACTTTGTAACGCGCAAATTGATAGTAAAGTTAAACTCAATATTGAAAGAAAGCTGCTGTTGCCTCTTCTGAAAATTTTAATGAGATTGTGCTCTGCAAGCATCTTAAATAATATGCTGATTTTTGTTTATACAGAATTTAATAAATCAACTCTTATCAGGTACTAATGAGATTTATTTATCAGTAATCATGCCCATTGTGTTTTTAAAAGTTGCTTATCAAAACTTCGTGATTAAGTTTTTCTCATTTCCTTAACTAATAAACTTTTTAATCTCTGCATTATATTGATATGTTATCTAAGATTTGAGAAAGGATTTATATGGTATTAGTTTTGATGCTGTAATAAATAGCATGCAAAATAAACATTTTTGATAAATAAATATTGCAAGATTAGTTTTTGTAATCTAAAGTGAGAGTCCAGCTCCATAGTAGTTCGTTCTCGAGCATAATTAACCCTGCGTTACATAGGTGGATATTTTTCACACTTGTACGTAGGTTAGGTCTGAGAAACCCCATTACGTAAAAAAACGTCACTTTTTGGTTATTTTTGTTTTTAAATTTTTTATCGCTTCATAGTCTTATCTAATACTCCAATAATCACATAAACACAAAAGTTTCAATCAGAAAAGAGATATTTTAAAACAACAACAATTAAACCAAGTATACTCTTTTTAATAATCAAAAACCTATTAAGTATAACTCCAAAATCTGTAATAAATAAAAATAAACATCATATTCTGGAAAGTTATCTGTCGCTAATCTCTCTTTTCGATTTTGTACATTATCAAAACGAAGACAAATGATCAAAAATTGTAATCGATTCAAAGACATCGTACTGCCAAAAATATCCACTCCAGTTTCATCCGATTGCCACAAGTCTCTCAAATTCTGACGATTTGAATGAATCAATCCAGCTAAATAAAGTATTCTGGCGAGCGCTTTTATTTCACTTTCACAATACATTTATTTTGGTAAACAATCGATTTTTCTTAAATTTTTATATTGGTCCACCGCACTAGATCTTTTATTATTTGACCATCGAAGAACGGCTGCCAACAATCTATAGCGTTTTTGCGCGTTTTGCGTATTTTTTTTACACTCGGCAAATGTATAAAACAAATTGCCTTCTCATGTACGAACATGTAGATTCGATGGAGTTTCTTTCCATTTTATTCTACCTTTTCCGAGATAAATTTCTTTTCCTTTTTTTCATCTGCCGTCGTATGTCCAGTCTCATTATTCTTTATTTCATCGTCTGTTGCTATGTCCTGATTCGAGTCGGTGTTGTGCTCACTTCCAGAGACAATCAACATCATCTTCACTCCCTAATTCGATTGCCTCGTCATCGTTATTAACTTCATCCCATAGTGCTTAAAGCATTTTTTGTTTTTTTTCGTACGAGAATGATATTATCTATTATAGTTATTACTATTTTTTAGAGAAAAATGCAACAACAATTGTTTTTTAACAAACTAAGTCGACAATTGCAATTATACTATTATGCTAAATTTAATAACATTAGTATATACATGGATCTAACACACCCCAGAGCATTTTAGACGAGTGTAATTCGTTATTTATTTATTTATAATTTATTTAGTACTAATGCGCTAATTAAATTCTACAGCGGGTATATATCGATGGCTTAGCGCAGAAGTGTGTTAAGTGAGTAAAAATAGGACTTAAGATAATTACAATTTAAGGTTTTCGTACCAAAATTAATTAGAAATACGGAGTTTTTAATCAAAAAATGCTACTGAAGGCTATAAACACTTATACTGGCATATATGTGAAGGTCGCATATCTTAAAATGAAATGCGATTACAAACTATTGTTATATTTTGTGAAAAACTACCTACACTTAACACATATGTGCAACTTGTAGTTTAATTAAACAAAACCATAACTGTGTTTAATTAATTAATTTTGTACAAAATTTACAAAACACTTTAACATTATTATTCAGAATCAAGTTCTTCACTATCATTTGATACCATAACTTTATCCACTGGAATATCATGTATAAAATGTGCATAATCCTCTGGAATGATGTGTTTGTTTAGCAAAAAAAAGTAAATATTTTTTCTTTTTTTCTAAAACGGGAATTTGTTTTTTAAAGTTACTGTCTCCCTCTTCTTGTTTTTCCAGATCTCCTTTTTTAGTAACGTCAAGTTCCAAGAAGTTTACATCCGATAGTGAGTACTTGTATTGGATCACAGACTACTTTTGCTTTTCGAAGCGTAACCACTTAATGTTTAACCAGTTCACCTTTTCCTTATTCACATTGCAAGTGGTGCTATTAATGGTGTCCATAGCAAGAAGTTTCAAATCAAAGAAATGGTTATATTTTAAGTTTTTAACGATGTATGATCTGGGGTTTAATTCTTGCTGTTGAAATTAGAAGGCACCATTCACGGGTTGAGTAAATTTTTTTTATGGCGCCCGCCCTCTCAATAGTTGCGTGCATTGAGTCGGCTTCCAGATAAGAATGCCCCGATTCCATAAATTTCAAATCAATGGTGTTGCGGCGGCCACAAATTTGTTGAGATTTTGTCCACCACATGTATCCGAAAATGATGCTACATGGGAAACAGTGTCAGGTAGGGAAAACAGATATTTTAAAATGCAGGTTGCGATTTCAATGCTGCCCTTAGTGCCGTGAGTCTCATCCCTAACATAGCACTATCCATCCCTATTTGATGCGTCATAAATGGTAAAGTTATATACATTAAGCTTGCGCTTGTAATATATCTGATTATCACCGGCATGCAGCACTTACAAAATTGTTTGAAGGTCAAATGATATAGAACGAAAACTTTTTCCTTTTTCCGTAACAGAACGTTTCTTATCATCTTCCTTCATTTCCATGGCTTCCTTTTCTCTTTTCTTGTGTCTTCTATAATTTTCTTCTAGTTCAGGGGTTTTCTCGTTCACTCCATTTGTATGCATTACATTGAAAACATTGGTCCTTCTTTGGTAAATAAAAGCCCAACGATGGCTCAAATTCGTGAAAAATTTTCTGATATACATACTGTGAAACCGGTTGTATTTTATTTTGAAGGCAAAAATCGTCTTTGTATATTCTATACATGATTGAAATATTTAGGTCAGAAGACAAATAGTGTTTTTTCGAAATTCATCGGCAATAATGCGATTCAACCCTTACAAAGAAATTAATCTGTTGCTTAACGAATGACTTTGCCTCATCTGAAGTAGAGTTTGGAGGGCGGGAGCCTGCACTTCTATCATATCCAACAAAGAGTCCTGTGTCACTCATGCCATTTGTGCTAGTTTTTGCAACTCGATGTGCACTGCAAAAGTTTCACAAAAAAAATTTGACATACACGTTTGCGTGTTGCATCTGCATGTTTCAAAAAATAATGCCTTGAAATAGCGCGATTTTTTGTTTTTGGTGGGAGATGTTTCCTTGTAATTGGCACATTTTGCATTACTGAAGTAAAATAAATTTTTTGACGCTGAAAATCTGCTAAATTATAATACTCTTCACACAATACTTTTTTTTGATCTTCTGGTATCTTATCTTATCTTATCATAATCATTTAAATCGACACTTTGTACAATTCACTTTCTTAGGTTCTTTCTTAGACATATTCTTGCCACTTCTGTTAATATATTCTTTACCACTCAATCTTAAGTTTTTATTTACTGTTCTTTTCCAGAGCTGTTTGTTTGCTTTTTTGCTTTTATGTCTACGCTTAAAGGAACCTTTTAATACCACTTCTTCTGATAGTAAAATTTTTTTTGTTTCATAGGCTTTAGTTTTTTCATTGGAATGTCATCGTTAGACTCACAAGATTCATTTTCTGAGGACGGTTCATAGGAACTTGAAGAGTCTGCGTATTGAGAAGTTTGCTCCACTAAATCAGTTTCAACATTTGTACAGCTTTTGGATGGGCCAAACATATCCAGCTCACTTTCAAATAATGGCTCGACTTCAATGATTTTATCTATTTTCACATTGCATAAATTATTACGAACTAGGATAACAGCTGTATTTCTGAACCGCCCTGTAAGTGCAGTGGAACTACTTTTTGAAGTATTGAATATATGAGACACATTTTGAATCATCTTATTAGCTGTTGAATCATATGATACAATAAGCTGGTTGGAAATTATATTTATCTTGGGCTTACAAGTATTTGCAAAAGTTTTAGTATCGTTGCTTGGATCTGCAGTTAATGAACCTAGAATATATTATAATTTTAAGATTTCTACCTAGAACAAAAATTTTCATAAAAGTGTTAACCTGTGTTGTTGTCAGTATTGCAAGCATTGTTTGCTAATAACATAAAAAAATTTTCACTACTTGATGGCATTTTGGCCTTCCAATTTTTAGAAAAACGTGCTACTAAAAATTAAACACATCGTGGCATTAGATTTACAAACAAAAATCTGCATAACAACTGGATCATTAATTCATTTACTATCTTAAAACACGACCAACTAACATTAAATAATTAATCAAGTTTCGATGCAATCAGATAACTTTGAAATAGCATATGATCAAAAGATTATCTTTAATAGTACGGCCAGTAAAGCTTTTCCAACCTTCCGTGTTTGAAATCTGAAGCAAAAGTCCCCGCTAAAAGCCTGAAAACAAAAATCGATCGCTCCTACAACGGGTAAATTCTGACATCACGGAGTGCATTCTGAAACCTGGAAGTGGTTAATGTGCTGTTCAAAAATACTTTCGAATATCGAAATACACACTATAATATTTGCAATAATCATCAACCAATGAGAATTGACTAAATAAGTAGTACAGATCACTACAGTACAGACGTTAGTAGGTCTTGGAACGATTACATAGTGCAAATTATATTTTTTGCTATTCAAAGTCACGAAATTTATCGAAACTTGAAGTAGAATAAACTGCAGGTTTTCACACCATTTATAGTAACGGATATCTCAAAAAAAAAATTGTTTTTGGGATACACGTTACCTAGAATTACTGTAATGGCCGCATTACTTTTTATTATAATGGGTTGTTCGCCAGTAACTTTATTTCCCACTTATTAATTTAAAATTATACAGAAATTCACAAACGTTATAGTTCTATAATTGAAATATTTTTTAAAATGAAAATAAATTTCTTATGAAAGAATATATAAAAATTATTATTTCAAAAGCATAAGAAACAAAAATTTTGAGATTCAGTCTTATAGATTTACGTAGAGTGAAACTCTTGGCAAAAAGTTTGTATTGTGATAATTGGTAATTACGTGTGTGGTAACCATATTAGTTGTACATAAAATCAAACGTCGATTATGTTCCAAAAATTTATTTATAACTGATTCATAAAATCATACGTTGTCATTTTGTTACTTAATAATAACACTTTTTTCAATTGTCATCGTTGCAATTCTGGAGAGGCTATCTTCTTATTGTGCTGAACGATTGTTTTTATTCGCTTCAGACCTGAAAATGATCTCTTTACGGATGCTGTGGTTGTGAGTATTGTTAAAACAAAACTGCTGATTTATAAGATTTCCTGAGTACAACATCAAGTTAATTCTTATAAGTACATAATATCAACGAGCACATACACTGCTTTATTTTCAAATTCCTTAAATAAATAGATAATGATTAATTCAGTTTTAAGTGGAATAAAATCAAACACTCTTGAGCTTTTCAAACTCATTATCGGGAAATTTTGTTTTAGAAATAGGATATTTGTCACAGGGTAACTGGATAAAATAATTCGTGTTAATTAGAAAACACTTGTCTATAATTTCGTAAAATACTCTGTGAAAATCATTTTTTGTGTTGAAATCTGGGAACCGTCAATCTTTTATCTTTTTGTTGAACGCATATTTTCATAGTCTGTTGATGAAAGTTGGTCATTTGCTAATTGGTGCGTTTTTTCAAATAAATCGTCATTTTTGCGGATTCTTTGAAGGTAGTGGGGGTGCTCATCACTATTTTAATGCAATTGAGTATGTCCCACGATTTTGTTTCTAGAGCATAAGTATAAACATCTTTATGAGAAAGTATTTTTGAAAATGAACAAAGGAAAAATACACTTTCAACTTTCTTTACAAAAGCTAAATACATTGAAATTTAAGGTTTGAATCGTGGTCCCAGTCACCATGTGCAAAGTGCTACGTACCTAGATGTAATCGGAAGAAAAGTAAATACCAGGCTAACTATCAAAGGCGGAGAGTGGGGGATTCACCTAAATACTAAAAAAAAACAAAAAAAGCACGTCGCCCACGATTATCTATTAACAAATAAAAATCAATGAAGGATTCTGTACAAACATGCGGAAGAAATAAATTCACAGTTACTATTTTACAGCAAACAATTAAATTATATGGACAATTTAGAAATCTAGATACGAAGTGCGCATCTCGTATTTCACACAAAATAAAATTAATCAGTAGTAAATGAATATGCGAGAGCTTTTGTCAAGCGTTTTTAAAATTTCATCTAATAATTTTTGTAAAATAACTAATTAGTAAAGCGAATAAACGTGTGCGTTCTTTTGACACGCATGTTTAAAAATAGTACATCGCACCTGTAGAGCGATAATATCGATTAGCGGCCACAAACAATAGTTCTACATTGTCACGGTTCTTATCACGTAACTACACCAAACGCTGATACGGAATATGCCATTGACACGCACAAAAGAAAACGAGTTGCACACCTGTAGGTGTCCGGATACTTAGCTTGCAAACCATTGGGGGTGAGTCAGCACAGAAACACCATGGTCGTCAGGATCCATTTACCCTGCTACCATAACTACAGCAGCGATCCACAGACAAAAGCAACTGGTCCACGCCAATGAACACAAAGAAAGAACCCATTTGGCCTCCAGCTAAGAAAAGCCAAAAAGAATCTGATTAGAATGGGTACGCGCGGGGGAAACTCGCCAATACACGCAAAACACCTCCTAGTTGCCCAGCAAAAAAAACAAACGTGCATTGCTTTTGAAATACGGTGACGAATAATGTAGATAATATTTCGGCGGACAAACTGCAGAATCAAATTCAACATTCGTTCAAATGACACGAATTCGAACTGCAAAATCCTCACGTTATCGAAGCGCGATTAAAACTGGAAAACACGGTTTTATCGGATAGTGCGCGACTTTATTTCAACAAGTCTTTACATTGGAACCATAGAGAAAACCATTATACGTTATCGGAAGGTTTAACAAACTAAACAGGATAAAAACTATTTAATTATCGAATAAATTTCCGTTTTAAAAGCAAAAGGGATTTCAATTAAAATTATGTTAAGCGGGCTTATACTGAACAGGTGCACTATACAGGGTGTTTTTTTAAGTGGGAGGTCACCTGTATATGGAAATCCAATGTTAGAAGGAAGCTGAAAATTTGCACTAGGAGGTTATCGAATGTGCCGTACACGTCTAAAATAATTTCGATACGTTAGCACTTCCGGTTATACCGGAAGTCCGTATTACTATCGTTATTTTAAATAGAACACCCTGTATATTTATACATTTTCGAATTCCTTGTCGAATTTTATGTGAACTTTTATAACACAACCATACCTCTATCTAATGCTGTTTTCGAGATATTTTAACTTTTAGTAGATTTTTGACATTTGCACGCAGTCACATAAATTGGAATAACTAGAAAATGAACAAACTTACAAAATTGTTTCTTTGCAATCACATTAATAATACTTGATGTTATTTCTACGTTCAAAGAAAATCTGATTGCAATGTACAGGGTGCTACAAAATTCATTTTAAAATTTGACTAATAAAATGTCAAATATTCCGTTTCTTTTAAATGGAACCTACCATATTTTGTTATATTAATCGATTCTATGGAAAAAAATACCTTAGGTATGTAATTTCAACAATCCATTTATTGTAAGCCGTTTTTGAGTTATTTGCATTAAAAGAGAAAATGCACTAGTTCAGTAACATAATAACATTTGCTACTATTAAGCAGCTTTTGTCCGATACATTAACAAAAGAATAATTGGTTATTTTTACGAAACGTCAAATGTAGATAATTCTCCGCAGGTTGAAATTCCTGTACTCTAGTTATTTGTAATAGCTAATCAAAACTTTACAAATCAAGATTATCTCGAAATGATAGTTATTTATGGCGAATGCAACAGAATTCTTCAAAGAACTAGCGATGTCTTTCATCAAAAATTTCCTGGAAAACCAGCGCCGAATGTTAGGCTTCTTAAAACTATTCTTGAAAACTGTGCAAATAATGGATCATTTATTACAAAGAAGAACAGGACCAGCACCGTGACGGAGGAAGTAATTGGAGTTACTAATGTATTGGCATATTTTCATGCAGCAGAGCTTCACTAAATAATGCTGTGCAGGATATAGGAATGAGCCGTAGTTCCATATACAATATTTAGAAGGCAAATAATTTTAAAAGTTGGTCACTTTATCCTGTTCAGCACCTTAAGGAAACCGATTTCGAAAGAAGGATTGTTACGTCATCATCGAACAATTCGGTATTTTGTGACAATAAATACCGTCAGTGCGTGCATCCTACAGTTGTCAGTGAAACATTATATACCGGCAGTGAGTGCGTGAAGTGACAGTCGTACTCGAGCCTTTAAAGAAGCAAGTCGCCTTCGAACCCTTGAAAAGGACGGTTGTGTTAGAGCTTTGAAAGCGAGACCGACACCATTTTCGTGCGTGTTTCTGGTTCTCCGTAAAAGCTTTTGTGCGTGAAAGTGTCTATTGCCCCCAGCGGCGCAGGACTTAAGGTATTTATACCCTTTTACTAAGTAGTTTGATGTAGTTTTTTTGTTTGTTATTACATAACCGCTCCACCATTATCGTTATTGCTATAAAAGCAATTGGTCCTTCATTATAATTTGCATATTTTTATCACACATTTATATCAACCTCCTTAACCCCAATCAATCATTGGCCCTATAAGTCGATCCGGATTCATTAGTCCTGTGGTTACACATGTCCTAAATTAAATATTATTGTGCATTTCAGCGAGCTTTTAATTAAGTAAATATTTTAGCTTTTTAAAGTTGTGTTCAAACTCCATATTTAGCGAGTTAAAATGTGTAAATATTATTTATACTGTCTTTAGATTAAATTAAGCGATTTCGCCGTAATTAAAACCAGCAAGCGTTTTAATTACAAACAAATCCTTAACATAAAATTTGTTAGTTTTCAGTTTAAATTTATCTTAGCGGTATATAAAGCATAAAGCAACCTGAAAACTATAAATCGCTTTATACTTCTTAAACGAGAAACGAAAGGGTTTGCTTTGTATTTAAAAGCTATTGTACGTTTTTAGTATCAATACAAACCTTTTCAGGCGGTTTACGGTAAAATATTGAACATCTGCAGGAGTAATATAATGTAAAAGCTGCATCTTTCGGCAAATACGTTAAAACCACGTTTCCTGTGATCTTTTGATGGTAAGCCGCTCGGGTTGTTAAGCGGTACATCTTATATTCACGCTTTTGTTTGACGAACCGTTAGTCATAAAACGTGATTTATTGGTTATACCCTATTTTACATTTTTCGTGCTTTGAACAACTCATAATATTTTAATATTTCTCAGTGCACATTTAGCTTTACCGTTTTACAACAGTTTATTGTAGTCCTTTCAGAATCTTTGAGAATGGCTCCAAAGAAAGCACATGTGGTAGAACTCCAATTGCTGAAAACACGTATTATAGAAATGTTTGAGCTTTCTATACAAAGTGACCCAACTTTAAAGGCATTGTTCCTTATTCAAACAAGGGGAATACATGACCTTTATACAAATTTCAGCAAAATTTTAATTGCGGTTTTGGCCTCCTGTGACGAGGCAGAATCATTAACTTACAACGCTGTACGGAAGGAAGTAGACTCCGCTTATTACTGCATACTGCTGCATCTCGAAACGATGCAAGAAACGCGGGCACAAATCACCGAAAATGCTCCAAGCAGCACGGGATCAAAATTGGTACCGTTAAAGCTCACACCCTTTTCTTCAACCGCACCTGTTTCTTATTCGACGACTGTCCATACTTCGCACACATCAGTGCCTAAGAAATCCTCAGCGTTTCAATTTAAACCAAAGGTTTCTTCTAACGTAGTTTCACTGGATACACCAAGTAGCTCCAGTGACTCAAAGAATTCATTTTCGCACCATTGTCCTTCCTGCAAAGGCAATCACTTAATTTACAGATGTCAATCGTTTCTAAGGAAAACTCCGACAGAACGTTTCGACATTGTCAAACGCTTACGCCTTTGTTTAAATTGCTTACGAACAGACCATGCGTCCATGCAATGCAAATCTTATAATTCCTGTCGAACTTGCGCCAAGCCGCATCATACCTTGCTACATTTTGAATCGCAACCTGCTTCTAGCCGTTCAGCTGAACCGATCGCTACACCTATGCATAAAAATGCCAATAGGACGCAGTCAGCCTCTCCTATTCCGGCAAATGTTTTGTCTTCACAGACGAATTCAAATCTTGGGGTTACTGTCTTACTCTCCACTGCTGTTGTGGAAGTTCAAGATCGTTCTGGTAGATACAAACCGATCAGGGTACTCTTAGATCCTGGTTCCCAAGCTAGCTTTATTCGAGACGATTGCGTGAGCAAACTTTGGCTTCCACGCATACGTTCTCAAGTTCCGATTTATGGACTTGGGCAGACAACTTCAGCAGTCAATAGAGGTGCCGTCAGCTGCACTATTCGCTCTATGTTAGACTCTGAAAATCTCTAGAAGTCACAACTTTTGTGCTTTCGTCAATATCTGGCAAATTACCTAGCGTTGAAGTTCCTAATAATTGGGAACACTTATGCGGCCTGCACTTTGCAGACCCGACCTGGAACTCTCCAGGAACCATTGACATGCTCCTAGGAGCAGATGTTTATCCGTTCATCATCAATGGCGGTGTTATACATGGCAAGTTTCTTCAGCCTGCCGCCATAAATACAATTTTTGGTTGGACTATTATTGGTCCCACAAAAGCTTGCAGTCTGATACTGTCCAAGCATTTTTTACGTCTGTAGAAGATCCTATCGACCAGACCCTAAGGCGGTTTTGGGAGATAGAAGAGTTGCCATCCAAGCCTTATACTTCTCCAGAAGACGAAAAGGCAGATTTGATTTTTGAAAACACGTTTTCTCGTGACCCTAGCGGTCGTTTTATTGTTGCGTTACCGTTCAACGATACTTTGCCCGTTTTTGATAATTGCTTTGAGATGGCTAAAAAAAGACTATTTTCGTTGGAGCGCAAATTACATGCTCAACCGGAGCTACGCGCCCAATACAACAATTTCATGCAGGACTATCTTGATGCGGGTCATATGGCATTACTCGATTCCCCGCCCGTTGGGAACGATAATTACTTTTACCCCATCACCCTGTGTTTAAAGAAGAAGGTCATACTTCTAAAATTCGTGTGGTTTTGACGCCTCTGCAAAGGCTAAAACAACGTGTCACTTAATGACACTCAATTTGCTGGACCTAGTCTCCAAAATGACATTTCGTCAATCTTACTTAAATTTCGCTCTCATCGTTTCGTTTTTACTTGTGATGTTCGCCAAATGTATCGACAAATTTTGGTTACCGAAAACATCGAAAGTTTCAATTAATTGTTTGGCGGTTCTCCGCAGAAGAACCCATTCAGACTTATCAGCTTAATACAGTGACCTATGGTATTAAGTCATCGCCTTATCTAGCATTAAAAACTCTTCAGCAATTAGCCATTGACGAAGGCAAAAGGTTTCCGTTAGCCGCTGAGGCTATACGGTCAAATCTATATATTGATGATTTCGTCGCCGGTGGAGATTCTATACAATCGGCCCGCGAAATTAAAGATCAACTTATCCGACTTTTACATTTGGCTGGTTTTGAACTTCGAAAATGGAGTTCTAATTCAGTTTCTATTTTGGAAGGCATTTCGTCAAATTTTTGCCAATATACTTCTCTCGATTTCGATTCTGACGAATCAATAAAAATATTAGGTCTTCAATGGTCACCTACAGAAGATATTTTCTCATTTCGGGTTAAACCATTAAACCCAATATGTACAAAGCGCAACATACTTTCGCAAGTTGCCAGAATATATGATCCATTAGGATTTTTAGCACCACTAACACTTTTTGCAAAACGCCTAATCCAGCATCTGTGGATGTTAGGTTTAAATTGGGATGACATCCCACCAGCAGACATTTCGTCTCAATGGCAGCAATACCAAGAAGAGTTGCCGTTATTATCGTCATTAAAGTTACCACGTTGTTTACTCCCTTCGGATCCTTTTACTTGTCATTTGCATGGGTTTTGCGATGCTAGCGAGGTAGGGTATGCAGCGGTAGTGTATTTCCAGTTCATAAATCAAACTACTGGAGAAATAACTGTACAATTTGTAACCGCTAAAACAAAAGTAGCTCCAATTAAGCGCATTTCAATTCCACGTTTGGAATTATGTGCCGCCGTTTTATTAACCGATTTACTTTCTTTTACCATTCGGTCTTATCAAGGCTTGATTGACATCTCCGATGTTTCAGCGTGGAGTGATTCTACGGTCGCTCTCACTTGGATACGTTCTCCACCTTTTCGTTGGAAAACTTTTGTGGCAAACCGTGTTAGCCACATTCAAGAAATCATTGCACCTAGCCGATGGTTTTATATTAAATCTTCGCATAATCCGGCTGATCCTGCATCTCGGGATTAATGCCAAGCGCGGTTATTTCATGTTCGCTATGGTGGGCGGGGCCTGAATGGCATCACTACCCTAGTGACTCGTGGCCGCCTCAACCAACATTGTCAACCTCAATTGCTGAGGTAACTACGGAAAAGAAGATCCTAACATTTGTCGCTCAAACAGATCCAAACGTCATTGACATTTTACTAAGTCGCTTTTCATCGTTATATAAAATCCAAGGCATCGTGGCTTACATCTATAGATTTTCCAAACCCATGGCTCAACGTCATACGGGTCCCTTAACAGACATTGAATTACACAATGCTCTCATGATTATCGTTCGGCATGTACAAAATGTTACATTTTCAAAGGAAATAGCTTCGATCAAGGCAAACCGTAAATTACCTAAAAGCTTGCGAAAACTTTCTCCATTTGTTGATCCACAAAACATCTTAAGTGTAGGTGGGCGCTTGACACATTCTTCGCTTTCGTATTCCGAAAAGTTTCCTGCGTTATTGCCCCAGCGGCACCGATTAACCGAACTTATCATTCGGTCAACTCATGAAAGGTATTGCCATCCCGGTGTTAATACCACAGCGTATCTTATCCAACAGAATTTCTGGATTCTTTCTATTAAAAATTCAATCGGAAATTGTTTATCATCATGTCATGGATGTTTTCGTACCAAACCGGTCCTGGTAACTCCTCCTATGGGAGACCTACCGGCAGCACGTATTACCCAGATCAAACTGCACATGGCACATTAAAACGACCTTTGGTCAAACTAGCGCCGCTACCGGTATTTTAATTTTATTTTTATGTTTAGATGTATATACACATTTCTTACATGTATAGTAGTATATTATTTTTACATATTTGCTTATTTACATATATATTTTTATTTTTGCATAGTTGGTAATATCGCTCGCTGTAGTGCACCACCCTATCTTTCGTTATCTGTTTTCCTAGCAAGGTCAAATCCCATGTGATTTCCTTCACCCAACCTACTTCCCTCCTTTTCAAAATTCTATGAATTTGGTGGGCGGTATGTTACGTCATCATCGAACAATTCGGTATTTTGTGACAATAAATACCGTCAGTGCGTGCATCCTACAGTTGTCAGTGAAACATTATATACCGGCAGTGAGTGCGTGAAGTAACAGTCGTACTCGAGCCTTTAGAGAAGCAAGTCGCCTTCGAACCCTTGAAAGGGACGGTCGTATTAGAGCTTTAAAAGCGAGACCGACACCCGGTCGAGCGTGTTACTGGTTCTCCGTAAAAGCTTTTGTGCGTGAAAGTGTCTATTGCCCCCAGCGGCGCAGGACAAAGCTTTGTGCGTGAAAGTGTCTATTGCCCCCAGCGGCGCAGGACTTAAGGTATTTATACCCTTTTACTAAGTAGTTTGATGTAGTTTTTTTGTTTGTTATTACATAACCGCTCCACCATTATCGTTATTGCTATAAAAGCAATTGGTCCTTCATTATAATTTGCATATTTTTATCACACATTTATATCAACCTCCTTAACCCCAATCAATCAAGGATGTTGTTGTGCGAATTTGTATTACTTAGAACGCAAGAGGATGAACAGTTTTTGAACAATATTATTTGGAGCGATGAAGCAAAGTTTACGAAAAACGGAGTGTTTAACCGACATAATTCACACCACTGGTCCACAGAAAATCCTCACCAAGCATACATAACAAATTTTCAGGACAGATGGTCTTTTAACGTTTATTGTGCTATTAGAGATTTGCGAATTGTATGTGTAGTGTTTTACCAGGAAAATTTAAACGGTAAAGTACATATTGTTTTAGTAATTCTTTTTCTTCTCGATGAACACTTTTTACAGAGGAACGATATTTAGAAATTGTGCGTGGAGAAATTGTAGCATATTTAAACAACCTCCCACCTAATGAAGTACGCAAAATATTTTACCAGCACGACGGTGCTACTGCACACAATGGAAACGTTGTAACCGAGTACTTACATGCCTTGTTTGAAGACCAATTTATAGCTAATATCGGACCTCACTTATGGCCACTCCGATCACCCGATCTCACTCCTTGGATTTTTTTCTATGGGTTATGTAAAAGATACGGTCTTCTCCTACGCTCCTACTACTAAGGAAGATTGCAAAAGACGAGTATTAAATGCTCTAAATTCTTTAACTCTAGAGCAAATACAAAAGGCAACAAATGAAGAGTTTAAAAGATGCATTTTAAAATGCTTGGATCAAAATGGCCGCCAAATAGAACATTTATAAACAACCTCTTATGTTTTTATTTATTTTTCTTTAGGTAAAATATTGTTAGATGAAATACATTGTTCAATGTTTGTGTAGCTTTTAAACATTATTTTTTAAAAAATGTTCTTGCGCTGCCATTTTTGGCAACTAAAATGTGCAAAAGTATATCCTGCTTTCTAAGTACAAAGATATAAATTCCGTAGAATTGTTTATTATAACAAAATATTTGATGAAAAATATCGCCAGTTCTTCGAAGAAATCTATTTTATTCACCATAAATAATTATCATTTCGAGAGAATCTTGATTTGTAAAGTTTTGATTAACCCTCATAAATAACTACAGTACAGGAATTGCAACCTGCGAAGAATTATCTACATTTGACGTTTCGTAAAAATAACCAATTATTCTTTTGTTAATGTATCGGACAAAAGCTACTTGATAGTAGCAAATGTTGTTATGTTACTGAACTAGTGCATTTTCTCTTTTAATGCAAATAACTCAAAAACGGCTTACAATAATTGGATTGTTGTAATTACATACCTAAGGTATTTTTTTCCATAGAATCGATTAATATAACAAAATATGGTAGGTTCCATTTAAAAGAAACGGAATATTTGACATTTTATTAGTCAAATTTTAAAATGAATTTTGTAGCACCCTGTACATTGCAATCAGATTTTCTTTGCACGTAGAAATAACATCAAGTATTATTAATGTGATTGCAAAAAAAACAATTTTGTAAGTTTGTTCATTTTCTAGTTATTCCAATTTATGTGACTGCGTGCAAATGTCAAAAATCTACTAAAAGTCAAAATATCTCGAAAACGGCATTAGATAGAGGTATGGTTGTGTTATAAAAGTTTACATAAAATTCGACAAGGAATTCGAAAATGCATAAATATATAGGGTGTTCTATTTAAAATAACGATAGTAATACCGACTTCCGGTATAACCGGAAGTGCTAACGTATCGAAACTATTTTAAACGTATAGGGCACATTCAATTACCTCCTAGTACAAATTTTCAGCTTCCTTGTGCCATTGGTCTTCCATATACAGGTGACCTCCCACTTAAAAAAAACACCCTGTATAGGGCGTTGTTGATGAATTTAACAGTAGCAACGGAATTTATTCGAGCGGATATTGAATTAACAAGGGAGAAAAAAAAGGTATTTAATTTAGGGAGAAAAATTAAAGGTAACAAAAAGAATCCTACAATTGCGCTCTGTATTTATAAATATTAATTAGTTCACTTTTTCAGAAGTACATGTTGCAAGAAAAAGTTTTTCTTAGTACATCGACTTACCAAAATCAATTACTTCACCTCCGAAAAATACATACATTATGTTGTTGCTACCCCAGTCTTCGACTTAAATCACTGTTAAGCACGAAACAGGCCGGTTCATTATTATTCAGATAATTAAGCCAATGAGTACAAATTGTATATTCTTGTACTGACTTTAAGTTTTTTCCATTATTAAATATATTGAAAATGTTGTTGCTTTTAGTCAGTCATTGAGAAAAGGTACACATAAAATGATAAGAGTACACGTTAAATCATATTGCTTCTATAAACCGTAAAATATAGCAATTTAACTACTAAAGCATTTAAAATCAATTTAATATTATTTCAAAAGTATCGAAAACTTCTTGCTCACCAAAAACACTTTCTTTAATATATAGAAGATGGGAATTAATTTATAGCAGTAATCCATCATTTATTAATTTAATAAATGGACAAACAAGAATTGGTTAGGTAGTGCTTGGCTAACATTTTCAGGCGATTCAAAAGTACTACCAATTCGGATTTAAATAGGGTCATCATCATTAGGTCTTCAGTCCTGGAACTGGTTAGACGCGTACCATCATTGTTTCCTATTCTGAACTAACCTACAGATTTCCCTGAAATTTGCACAGTCTGCATCTATCACTATCTGATCTAGGTCAACATCTACCTCTTTTTTCCTATCTCTGCTTGTAATATATCCCATACTATTACCTTAGAACGTATTCTGCCCTTCTATTTCTCTTATCTTTTTCCCCAGATATCCTTGTTTCCCTACTATTTCTATAACCTATTTGTTATTATCTTTGTCTGTCCATGCTATCGTCCTCATACATCTGAAGCACAGCATTTCAAAAGACTGTGTATACAGCTCGTTCCCCTTCTATTGTTTTCTAATTTTATGCCCTATTTCACCGAGATTCAGTGAAGGGGGTTAAGCAACCTGTGGCTACCAAGATCCCCCAACACTTAGATATTTGCCGAAATAATGGTTTTCCAGTAAATCCTTTCAAACACTTAACATTATTTGAGAATGTTGTCCAACCAATTCTTGTAGTTACTTATAGTAATCATCGTGTTTAAGCACAGTTATTTTCTCGTCATTAGTTTATCCATCTTGGGATTGGTTGGATGCGTACCTCCATTGATTTCTATTCTGGGCTAGCCTACATCTTCCTGAAATTCCTGCAGCCTACATCTTTTACTATCTGTGTGCAGTAGTCTAGCCTAGGTCTGCCTCTTCTTCTCTTTTTTCCTATCTCTGCTTCTAATATATTCCGCACTATTCCCTCATGTCGTAGTATGTGGCCTATCATCCTATCTCTCCTATTTTTACCGTTTTCCACATATTTCTTTCTTCCCCTACCATTTTAGTACCTCTTCGTTCTTAACTTTGTCTGTCCATGATATCTTCATCATACGTCTGTAGCACCACATTTCAAAGGCTTCTAGCTTTTTCTTGTCCGCTTCTCCTACTGTCCAGGCTTCACAGCCGTACAGTGCTGTGCTCCACACATATGTTTTAAGCAATCTTTTCCTTGTTTCTATGTTTGTGGTCTTTGAGCACAGTAGTTGCTTTTTCTTGTTAAATGTAGCACGACCTTGTGCTAATCTTTGTTTTATATCTTTTGTGCTTTTCCCATCTTCCGTTATTTGGCTTCCTAGGTAGCAGAAATCCTTAATCTCTTGTAAGTTCGTGTTACATACTTGTATTCTTGTTTTTGATTTATTTTCCCCACCTTTGCATAGTAGAACTTTAGTTTTAGTTTTGTTAATTTTCATACCGTATCTCTCTGTTAGAACCGTTTCCATTTCATTAAGAGCAGCTTCTAATTCTTTCTTGCTAGACGCTAATACCGCTATATCATCTGCAAATCTAAGCATATCAATTTTTTCTCCATGCATAGTAGTTCCAAATGTCTTCCTGCATTTGACAGTATTCATTGCCTCTTCTACGTACAAGTTAAAAATCAATGGGGATAGGGCACATCCCTGTCTCACCCCTTTCCTAATGTTTACTTCTCTACGTTCCTGCTCTAATTCTATTACTGCTGTTTGCTCTTTGTATAAGCTATTTACTATTCGTCTATCCCTATAACTCATTGCAATCTTTTTTAGTATTTCAAACATTTTTTTCCATTTTACATTGTCGAATGCTTTTTCCAGATCTACAAACCGTATATACACGCTTTCCCCTTTTTCTATTGTTTTCTCCATTATCACTCTCAAGAGCTAAAATAGCCTCCCGTGTTCCACTGTTTCGCCTAAACCCAAATTGGTCTTCTCCTAGTATTTCTTCCGCCCGTTTTTCCATTCGTCTTTGCACAATTCTAGTTAATATTTTTGACACGTGTGCTGTCAAACTTATTGTTCGAAAATTTTCACATCTATCCGCGCCTTTCTTTTTTGGTATAGTTACTATGATGCTACGTTTGAAATCTTTGGGTATCTCGCTTGTCTCATACATATAGCTTACAAGTTGGAAGAGACGTTCTGTTACTGCTTGTCCAGCGGCTTTTAGAGTTTCTGCTTGCACCTTACCTGTACCCGGCGCCTTACCATTTTTCAGACTCTTTAATGCTAATTCAAACTCATCTCTAAGTATAGGATATCCCAAGTCATCATTTTCAGTGTCTGATTCCTGTTCTAATGCAGTTAGTTCCTCTCCTGCATATAAATTCCCTATATATTCTTGCCATCTACCCACTTTCTCTACGTTTTCTATGATGACGTTTCCTTGTGCGTCCCTTATATTTTTGCTATACGGTTTTATATCCCTAAAATTCATTCTAATTAATTTGTAAGCTTTGTCTGTCTTTCCTATTTCCATCTTCGTTTGTATCTCTTTGCACTTTTCATCAATCCATTGTTCTTTAGCTTTCCTGCATTTTCGAATAATTTCCCATTTTATGGCTTTGTATCTCTATTTTCCTGTTTCGTTTGATTTATTTTTGTATTTTCGTCTTTCTTCTATTAAATTCAGGATATCCTTTGTTATCCATGGTTTCTTATTTTCTTTTTGTGTATACCCCAGAATATCTCTGACCGCCATGTCTAGGCTGGATTTAATGTTATTCCATTCTGTTTCTACTTCCTTAGTATCAGATATTTTCTCGATATCTTTGAGCAATTCATTTGACTTTTTTTCGAATCTTTCTTGAATATCTTTATCTTTTAGTTTCTCTAAGTCCAAGTGCCTTTTTCCGTTTCTTTTTTTCACATTCTTAAATTTAAGTGCGGCCTTCATAATTACGATGTTGTGGTCAGTATCTATATCTGCTTCTGGGTAGCTTCTACAGTCTTTTACTTGATTCCTAAACCGTTGTCTAACAAGAATGTAATCTATTTGATATCTTCCTATATCTTCTGGGATCTTCCACGTATATCGTCTTCTAGCATGATGTTGAAATAATGTGTTTGTGATGATTAAATTGTTCTTGTCACAAAATTCTACCAGCCTATTTCCCATGTCGTTTCTCGTGCCTAAACCAAATAAACCTACTACTGCTCCTTCCCTACCCTTACCTACCACGGCATTAAAATCCCCCGTAATTATTAAATTTCCCTGTCCTTTTACGTATCTTAATATGTCTTTGATATCTTTGTAGATGGCTTCTACCTCTTCGTCACTGTAGCTAGAGGTGGGCATGTATACTTGTATTATTACTGTGTTTACTGGTTTAGATTTTAATCTAACCATAAGTACTCTTTCGTTCTTTTGTAAGTAATTTTCTACACAGGATCCTATCTTTTTCCGCATAACTATTCCCACGCCGAAATTTCCTTCCTCTGCTCCTGTATGAATTACCCTGAAGTCTCCACTCCAAAAATCCCCCGCCTCTGGCCACCGAACTTCGCTATTCCCTACTACGTCTAGTGATAACCTATTCATTTCGATTTTTAGGTTCTCTAGCTTACCTACTTGCTTCATACTTCTAACATTCCACGCTCCGACTCGCAGAATGTTCCCGACTCTTATTTTTAACTTTCTAATCGCATCCTCCGAAGTAGTCCCCTCCCGGAGATCCGACTGGGGGACTATTTTAACTCCGGAATATTTTACCCCAGAGAATGCCATCATTTTATTATAATTTAGGTACGCTGTGTACTTGGGAGATAATGTGGTGGTTTCCCGTTGCCTTCCACATCGCGGTAGTGTGTCTTAGACTGCCATACCGACCCCTATGGTTTCTGCCAATCTAAGTACCGAAAGAGCCGCTGCCCTCTTTCGGGGACCTGTCTTAGTCTGGTTCCTCACTAACGACCCTACTACTTTGGTTGGACCTGTAGTTTGGCTCTTTAGCTCATTAGAACACGCAAGCCATTTCACCTGTTCTAGTAATTTAGAACTTCGGCAAGGTGCAGGTCCATTCGAAATGGTTAAATAGGGTATGGATAAAAAAATAAAAATGTACCACACCAACAATGATAAAAATACCTCATGTATTCTTATGACCGCATTATCAATTTAACTCAAAATTTAACTTGCTAAGAAGGATTTAAATAATAAGTATAACTAAAACTGTAGTGTTAAAGAAAACAATAAATCATATGACTCCTGAACAGGCTTCTCAATTACAAACGAGATAGGGATAGCGTGTACAAAAGCCCGAACCACATCGACTCTCAATAGAAGAAGGCATTCCTAGGGAGCTGAAGCTCGACGTCTCCTCCTGCCAGTTAATTTTCCTGGTTTGTAATAGCAAAATTGGGGTGTGTTAAATACATAACCTAGATGCAAAGGCGTTTTAAACTGTACAACACCTCCTACGTTGTTCTTAGTTTCTTACACTCGTGTATTTAGCAGTTTAGCGTTTATAATTCATTCCAACTTATTATTAATATTAACGGTCATTTATGCAAGTTTAATAAGTACAGTCAGAAATGTTAGACTCAGGTGTTGTTATTTTTTCTCCGTGATGATAAACATAATACCAGAATTTTAATTTGTTCAACTATTTCAAGGTGTGCGGCTCACACATAGCTCGTTTGGAGAACTCACCACTGCGCCTGCAGTATTTTTGTTGTTTTACAGGTTGTTCCGCAACCTCTCGTACTGTTGCTTTATTTATATTTGCAATTCTTTAACGGATTGCCAGACTAATCTTGGGGTTCTATAGTCTCTTCATTTGATGTGGTTTTATCAATGACAAAGATAAGTCTTTGATTAAATAGCGACGTAGAAGTTTTGTGCTAGTGTTGGAATTGGAAATGGCAAAAGTATTAATTGCAGCAGAATTAAGTAGAAAAAAGAATAACGTAAAGGGCCACCGGTGCCTATTTCTGAAAACACTGTATGTGAAGGACATTTGTTCTGCAGTGTCCACTCCTCCCTTAGTCATATTGTACAAAGTAATTTTTTCGATTTCTTTGGATCCACGGAATCTGAATCGATTTTATTGTCATGATGTAACGTTGATAACAAGACAACGTTTTATTTTTGTATAGGAATATAGGACATCAATTTAATGTCCCGTTATTCTGTGTCGACCCGTACATCAACAATCTTGCCAACTGTCTTTATTCATATTTCTGCAGAGTTGATAATCCATCTATAGCTAGCATTCTCTGGTTACTCTTAAATTTTTCAACCTAAATTTGCCCTACTTGGAATCGAAAGCGACGCAATTTTTACTGCTGATTAAGCGGTTATCAAAATTATGCAATAGGACTTACGCCACCAGCGGTTTTGCTGACCTACTTTGAATTCAAAGCAATGCTATTTTCTGTCAGCGGTACTGCTAACCAAGCGGTTTATCAGCAATTTTCTGAACTACTTTGAGTTCAAAGTAGAACTGTTTTTGGTTGATTGACTCACATTGAACCACAGTCACGTTGTTTTTAGTAAATTGACCTACAAACCAACGCAGCCATGTCGTTTTTAGTCGATTGACATACATCCAGTCCAAAGACGCATAACTTTTAGTTGATCTACCTACATTGAGTCGAAGATCGCATACCTTTTAGTTGATGGACCTAATTGAGTCAAAAATCGCAGTGTTAGTACTTACATACACCCAGGAATACGATACAAAAAGAATTAGAATAAAAACAAAACACAAAAAGTTAACAGCGCACGCGGAGGAGAAAATATTCTTTATAAGACTGATTTTTACAGTACGTTGGCTGTAACCATTTTGTGTACTCTTCTTTGTTCTGATATTTTTTGTATTGTGTGTCTGGGTGTGTGTATATGAAAATGGACAGGCAAGTTTTTAAAAATATTTTATTTTCGTGTCCATGTGAATTTTTACATGTTCGACAAGTTTTTGAGGAATATTTTCTTCCGTGCGGGCGCTGTAACCTTTTTTTCCATGCTGTTCTTTTTTTCTGAAACTTTTTGATTGTGTTCCTGGGTGCGTGTAAATGAAAATGTTGCGGCTAAATTTTTATATTTAATTTTCGTGTCGGTGTAAATTTGTGCAAGTGAGACAAGTTTTTGAGGAATATTTTCTTCAGCACGGGCACTAATTGTTTTGTGTACTGTTTATTCTTTTTGAATCGTGTTCCTGCAGGTGTGTAAATAAGAATGGATAGGCTGAATTTTTGAAAATGTCTTTGGCTGCTAAAATTTGTCCTCTGTTATTTTTAAGAATGTTATCTTCTGTGTTGAACAGCAGTGTCGATACCAAAGGGCATTTTCGAAAATTTTGCCTGTCCATTCTCATCCATCCATTTCCAGGAATACGATACAAAACGAGTTAAAACAAAAACAAAACACAAAGGAAGTTGTCGGTGAAACCGACTTTTGCAGCTAGTATTTAATAAAATTATATGGAAACAAGTAATATTTTTTTACCTTAATTTGCCTACCATAGAAGTTACTAATCCTGACGTAGCTTCAGAATTAGTGTGCACAGAGATATAGTGTTTCAGAACGCAACTTAGGGATATGTTTTAGAACAACATTATTGTGTAAACAGCAAAATATTGTAATAGATTTGATAACCCGAACAATATTGTACTAGACAGTCTCAATCTAAATCAACTTTACACAAGCATCGTTAATCAACAACGCAGCAATGGTTATATATAATCGTAATTAATAACGTTTTAGATTAGTATGATTTATAGGTTGTTCGCGATTCTCCGATTTATATATTCAAATGAACTTCAGTCTATTAAAAGTTTTAGCTATGACGAAGTGTGCAAGTTTCCGTGTCTAAGATAAATTAAATAGCCTGAAAGTTTTCACGATCAAGGTTCGTAGTTTTGTTTAACATTCTACTACACGCAAACCCGCTTTTGCTATTAACCCTATATTTAAAAATGCGTAATAATATTATACAATAATATAATTGTGTTAATGATTAATGAGTGTATAGTCATAGTCGATATTGTTATCATTATAGTGTTGGTTAGTGTTGCTCATAAGTTGTTTACGCCTTATTTAATAATTGCTATGGAACCATTATAGGGATGTTTTGCTTGACTCATTTTATACGAAGTAATAAACATTTTATTACCAAGACTTAAGATTGTACTTTTAGTTTTTAGTGTTAGTAAAGCTTTCTTTAAAAGTAACAATTTTGAATAGCGCATTCTATGTTTATACAAAAATATGTTCCGGACTGTTTCGTTTAATGAATAACATAGAGAAATAGACAGTTAATCGGTGTAATACACTAGAACCACTGCAACCCTTATTTTCTGTAGCCCCAAATACTCTTCAATATAAGTTAAGTGCTGGAATGCGACTTTGATACAAAATAGTATTACTCTCTTGGGCTCCTGAATTAGCAACAACTGTTTCACAACTTACTTTTGGTTTGTAGGCGTCCTAGTCTGGATAATTTATTAGTGTTGTTTATCATGAAACAACTGTAAGGAATGTACATATAAGACGCTACTTATCGGTGTCATATTTACAATTTCATGAAACACTATAACCACGCAGAAAATTTTTTGTTAGCTGAACAAATCGTGCGCACGGTACATTATTATACACTATCAGAAAACCATCATCTTCATTGGGTCTTCAGTCCTGAAACTGGTTAGACGCGTACCCTCATTGTTTTCTATTCTGAACTAGCCTACACATTTCCCTGAAATGTGCACAGTCTGCATCTATAATTATCTGCATGCGAAAGCCTGATCTCGGTCGCCCTCCAGCTCTTTTTTCCTATCTCTGCTTGTAATATTCTCCAAAAATGCCTTAGAACGTATCCTGCTGTTCTATATCTCGTTTTTTTTTTGTTTTCCACAGATATCTTTATTCCTCTACTATTTCTATAACCTATTTGTCTGCCCATGCTACCATCCTCATTCATCTTAAGCACAACATTTCAGAAGGCTACACTCTCTTTCTGTCTGCTTTTCTTACTGCCCCTATTTCAGAGACGTACTGTGCTGTGCTCCACATATGCTTTGAACAATTTTCTTCTTGTTTCTATATTTGTTATCTTGAACATAGCTGCTGTTCTTTCTTGGTTGATGTAGTTTGGCAACCTTCTATTGTTTTACAGTTATATTCCCTATTTCCCCGATATTCAGTGATATGTAAAGGGGAGAGGGGGCGGCAGCTCCATGGCGTAGTTGGTATACGTGTGTCTACTACTCCCTAGGTCCCGGGTTGGTATCCCAACACGGTTCGCTCGAAAAATGTTAGGCAAGCATTTTTTCACAACAATACGTACTCGTTCAAATGACTGGTAAAATGGAGGTCCCGTGTGTGAGTGTTGTCATGCACGTTAAAGATCCTTACCTTGTTTGGAACAGCAAGGGTTCGGCAAAGTTCAAAATTTTTCAGGTAAAAAAACCTCGCTTCCTGTCCAATGTAGTACCTTCGGGTGGAGCATTAAAAAATCACATGTAGGATTACGTGAAGGGGGGTAAGCAGCCTTTGGCTGCCAAGTTCCTCCAGCACTTGAAAATTTGTCGAGTTAATATTTTTTCCAATGTATCCTTTCGCATAATCAACATTAGTTGAAAATATTTCACAAGCAACATCATCAGATTTAAGTGCACTTATTTTTTCGTCATTAGGTTTATCGTCTTAAAACTGGTTGGACGCGTACATCCACTTATTTATGTTCTGAGTTAGCCTACACAGATCCTTGAAATTCCCACAACAGCCTATATGCAGCTCGATTCTCCTTCTATTGTTTTCTATTTATATGTCCTATTCCACCGTGATTCAGTGGTATGGGAATGAGGTTAAGCAGCCTGCGGCTGGCTAGGATCCTTTCGCACAATTAACATTATCATATTTAAGTACAGTTATTTTTTTCGTCATTAATTTTTCCATCTTGGAAAACCATATAAGACATTTTAACTGTGCTGAAGTGTCTAAAAACTAACTATTAACAAAAAAATGCGGGTTTTGCATTTTTTTTTAATGAATTACTGTTTTAATATGTTACTAATCTAATCTCATACCATAAAAAATACGAGGTTCAAGATCTTCACCGGAATAAATATTTGATCCTAACCACACAAATATGCAACAAATAGGTAAATTGTATACACAAGAAACCATGTTGATAATTGCATTTTTCTCGCTTATAGTAAATTCTACTTAATATAACATACAAAAAATTAGCTGTTTACAGGGTGTCCCACGAGGAACCCGACAAACTTCTAAGGTGGTTTATTCTCATCAAAATAATGAAAAAAGTTCATATAACAATATGTCCGGAAATGCTTTGTTAGCGAGTTACGGCTAGCGAAATATTTCGCCCGATTTTTTGGGAAAGGACGGAAATAAAGCCAAACTGATTTTTTATGGCGTTAAGCTAGGTGTTAGATTTTATGTAAAATGAACTGAAAATTTGAATAAAACATGTTTCAGCCTTCTAGGAGCACCCATAACTGAGATATCAGACAAAATACGCAAAATTCGGTCTCGAAAACCATGCTTCGCTTACATTTAAACTACATTAACTTCGTTAAATGGGCAATAAACGCCCAAGTTTTTTAAACAAAACTTGTAGTGAATTTAATTCTGAAGAGAGTGATGTAAAATAGGCCAATAATGAACAAACACAAAGTTTAAAAAAATAATGTTTAATTAAATCAACACACACGAGAAATATGACAGAAAATGCAATATCTGTTTATTAAATAAGCGTTCTACGTAAAAACAAAACATTTTAATTGCTGATTCTTTTATTCCAATTTCCATACCTTACAAATGGTGTTCAAAATGATTTCCTTTATAATTTATTGCACAATGTGGCGCGTTTAATGAAACCACGTGTAGCCTTTCCGATAATATCTCGGTCGTTCTTAAGTAGTTTACAAGTGCGATATTATCGGAAGGGCTACACCTGGTTTCATTAAACGCGCCAGATTGTACATAAATTATAAAGGAAATCATTTCGAACACCATTTGTAAGGTATGGAAATGAAATAGTTTAAATCTAAACTAAGCATGGTTTTCGAGACCGAATTTTGCGTATTTTGTCTGATATCTCAGATATGGGTGCTCCTAGAGGTCTGAAACATGTTTTATTGAAATTTTCAGTTTATTTTACATAAAATCCAATAAATGTAACACCAAACTTAACGCCATAAAAAATCAGTTTGGCTTTATTTCCGTCCTTTCTCAGAAAATCGGGCGAAGTATTTCGCTAGCCGTAACTCGCTAACAAAGCATTTCCGGACATATGTTTATACGAACTTTTTTCATTATTTTGATGAGAGGAAACCACTTTAGAACTTTGTCGGGTTGCCTCGTGGGGCACATGTATATTTACCATTAAATACACTGCAAAACCTTTAATAACATTATTTATGGTGGAATACATTTTACCAAGAACGATAATACTCCCTGCCATAGGCTGGGAAGCTACCACATTTCAATCGTATTATCTCAAGAATGTTTAACGAATAACATATATGAAAGTCATATTTAAGCAGGTTATTTTAACTTCAAGACCATTTCTTTTTATTATTATTTACATTTATATTATACACTACATTTAGTACTGATGCTTTAGGAGATACAAAGCAAATGAAAACATTACTTATAGTATAAACATTGAATGAACTGGATATTGTTGATATTTAACAGGAGCGATAACACTCTTTGATCTATGCCATGGGAAGCTTGCTGTAAACACAATTACACTATATCACCTGAGGATTGTTTAAAACGAAGAAAAACCACTACACGAACTGTATTTTACAACACATAATTGAATAAAACTCAGCTTAACGTCAGAGAAGCTATTCATATTGTATGCATTACCAATATGAATTGCATACATAATTGCAGTTCAGTTGAATCAACTTTTGTAAGTAACACATCTAGAAAGGTGAACGAGAAGTTAGGTAATTGCTAAAGACATGTTTTTATCAAGTACATCAGTGATGAATTAAAAATGCATCCCCCACAATCTCATAAACAAACTATACACGAGTACGGTATTTCAGGTTAGGTTACTGTTAGAAACAGTAGTTTTAGCAATATGAACTGCACATATAATTGTAGCTTAGCATGCTATTATGAATCAATTTTTGTAAGTAGCACATCCGTAAAATTAAAAGACAGGTTACGTGATTGCTAACGAGGTGATATTATTGAAGGTAAACCCTACAATCTTGTAGATAGGTATTCAGGTTAGGTTACTGCTAGAAACAGTTATTATCATTAAAAAACACATAACACTTAGCAGATAGAGCAGAACAGTTTCTGAGTAGTTGGGAACGTTGACCTATGCTCTAATATATCAGTTGGTACTATTGCCAGCAATTTATTACAGTTTCCTGATGTTAGGTATGGCCCATTTTCACTCGCCAGGCATTATTGTCATGAACAGAATATATGTTATGTGACTGTCGACAGCAATATACAGGGTGGACCGGGAGGAAAGGAAAACATTTTAACAGGTGATTGTAGACCTGAAAACAAGACAAAACTTCATATAAGCATACGTCTGGAAATTGTAACAATTTAAATTTTTCTGTTACCAATTTTCTGGTTAGGCAATGTATTCTGATAGATAGACAACCATACATACAGACCTCGTAGGAACGGGTTTGGTTGAAAACGACATTTTAGAAACCATCTGTGCTTAGGAGGGATATTATCTACTTTGTTAGATACGCGAATTTTGTCTTCCTTTTTGATTTAAGCACTGCACTAAAATGGGTCTTCCTAATTGTAAACTTGAGCTGAGTCTGAAAAGCATCAAGTATTTAGGTGCTCATAACCTAGTTGGTTCACTTAGTTATAATGCGCAAAGCCGAAAGTGGGTAAGTTTACTTCGCTTTTATTAATTTGAAATTGTTAAATCTAATGAGGGTTTTTCACTTAGCATTTCGTTACGGATTCACGAAAGTGGCATTTAGTTACGAGTTCACGTGACATTAAATTATTGTGAGAAGCACGCAATACTAAATTATTCCCGGAAGCACGTGGAAATAATTTTGATCTTGGCTTATTCACTCTGGTATCAGAAATACATATTTTTAAATAGAATTCGCACATGGTGAATTCTAACCACTGAGTTTGAAACAAACATTATTCGTTGCCATTCTGAACGCACCCTGCAATGCCGCCATCATTTCTGAAGAGTATTGTTAGCAGTTGTCTGTACAACCAATCTACCATTTAATAAGTTAATTCGTCTGGAATCTACAAAAATGCGTTTTGGTGATGGAATCGTAAATTATGGAAAGCCGTTAATCGTGCACGCTGTCCAATTGTGTTTTTGAAGCTTTTATCTGCACAGGTGTTGTCCTTGGTCGATCAATAATAGGAAGTTCTGGTTGAGGCCCACTAGGTAACATCACTATCAACTTATTCATCAGGTGACAACAACTATCTACATACCAAACACGCAAACAGGTATTACCAATTTTATTCCTTTTATAATAGTTAAATTTTAATTCGCTGAATAGTTAAAACTGTACTGTAACATTTTTTAAAGCAGCACATGAAATTTCATTAACCTAAATTTTTTTGCTTGAATTAGTTACTAATCTAGGGACTTCAATTTTGTACAAGTCTGAACCAATTAAAACGAGCTCGATTTAAATACTTGACATCTTCATTCAATATTAAAATATTTAACAATTTGTTTATGTCGTTTGGATGCAGCAATTTTTTTTATTTTATTTTTATTTTTCAAGTTGCGACATTTCCATTCTGTAAATATTGTAAAAACATTTATTAAAAAAAATTTGGTTGTAAATATCATTGGTTTAAAGAAATATTTATAATATATTTTTTTTACTCACTAAAACAGTGGCAACGTGTTACTGTTTATTGAACTTGGATTAAATCAAGTGTATGGTTTTACTAGTAGGAATAACAATTCAAAGAACCCACTGCAGGCCTTGAGAGAAGAGTGCAGTTCATGTATATTTTAGCAAGAAAATTTTAACCTCAATAATTTTTTTAGAAAGGTAAATAATTAGAAAGGTTACAAAATGCTTCGTTAGCGAGGTAAGGCTAGCGGAAGATTTTGCCCAAATTCTCACTCCGGGTTTTAAATGAAACCGAACTGAAACCATTAGAACGGTAATCAAGACAAACGTTTGATCGTTTTATATGAATTTTGACCTGAAAAATTGAATAAACTAGGTTCCAGAACAGCAAGTCAGCTAGTTTGTAAAATAGCATGCTTAAAACGCAAAAATTTACCGTCAAAAACACGTTTTTACCTTTTTGGCGCTATAATTGAATATGTATTTTCAACATGACGGCGCTCCTCCGCATACTGATTGGTGCTGGAGGGGTTATTAAATGGCCGCCAAGATCTCCAGATCTTACCCCACTGGACTATTGCATATGGGGTTGGATGAAAAGTAAAGTTTATAAGGTGAAAGTTAATACACGAATTTTTGATGCTGCTACCCTCATAAAGGAAAAGAAAAATCTTCTTACAACAGCGACACAAAATATTCGGAAGCGTGTTGAGAAGTGTATATAGACTGTAAGGGCGGAATTTTCGACCCTTATTTATAATGTAATGAAATTAATCATGTTTTATTTAGAACATTTTATTTAGATCATTATCATGGTACATTTAATTTATATCAGATTAAATTTTTTTAAAACGTTTAGTACGATAATAGAGCATTGTTACTTTTTTGAAAGGTAATACAAGTTATAATTAAATTTGAATTGATTAATTTAGATTTTATTTACTATCGACTTTATTTACATACATCTCCCAGAATTAAATTCTCTACAATTTTTGTTCTTGGATTTTATGCATTTGTTAGTCATTTAATGAAATTATAGCGGCTCAAACGTTAAAAACGTGCTTTTTGACAGTAAATTTTTACGTTTTAAGCAAGTTATTTTACAAACTAGGGGACTTACAGTTCTGAGACCTAGTTTATTCAATTTTTCAGGTCGAAATTCATATAAAACGAGCAAATGTTTGTTTTAATTATCGTTCTAATGGTTTCAGTCAGGTTTCATTTAATCCCCAGAGTGAGAATCTGGGCGAAATCTTTCGCTAGCCTTACCTCGCTAACGAAGCATTTCCAGAAATGTTTATATGAACTTTTTGCTTTGTTTTCAGGTCTACAATCACCTGTTAAAATGTTTTCCTTTCCTCCCGGTCCACCCTGTATAGTAAAGCATTGTCACAAGATCGAGTTATGTCTGACTGCCAACATACCCCCACACAACTACCTCCTAATCTAGATCGAAGAATCGTGCGATGTCTTGAACGTCTTTAAAATTCATTTTTAATTAGCCAGATATTTAACAAAAGGTGAAAGACCGACACAGTTACGTATGATTATATGTGTGGTGACATGGAGCAATTACTCTCAAAATTAGCAATCTACATTGTTTTAGCGTGTTTAATTGCGTCATTTCAGCTTTTAAAAAATTAATAATATGTATTTCCATATATAAATTTTGAAAAAAGTATCAAAATTTACTAACATTTGAAATATTTCCAAGTGTTTCAAAATTAATCTTATTTTTGTTCGATTTTTAAAATATTTTGCCTGAAGTAACATGCGTGTCTCATTCATACCGATTGGCGCTTTCCATTGTAATTTTTGGAAACTTTTTTTAAAAATACCGCCAAAATCGGCACTAACCAGCATTTGTTGTAAATGGTAATTATAAGTATGGGCACAGCTACATTAAAAAAGTTAAAACAATTTTTAACTCCAGTGCACCGTCTCCAAATCCTTTAACTAAATTTCACCCAACTAGTATATTACTTATTACGGCCAAAGATGACGTCATGTTACGAATTTTTTATTTGTCCATAGGGGGCGGAATCCTGTAACAATTTTAAGGTGCACTGGCTCATTACAGTGATGCGGGAGTGGGTTTTTAGGAAAAATGATAAAAAATAATAAAAATCTAAACATGTGAAATAACCGAAATAAACGAAATGCGAAATAACTTTTACTTTTTGTGCACCTAACCTATATTATTAAACATGATTATGACAGTCGATAACAATAGAGAAAATTAAAATCTACCCCTATCTTGGCCAAATATGTGTGTTACTAATAAAAAAGAGAGCTTCTTAAATCTATCAATGATATACATCAATGAATTTAATATCTAATTACTACTTTGCACGTTCTATAATGAATTTTTATATATGCAAAGTTATGTTTTTACCATCCGTTTTAAATAAGCGTACATCCACGTAATCTTCCTTTATAATATTAGATTATACACATTCCAATCACAATTATTGAATACAATACAGCATGTACTGCTTTATAAAATGTAAAGTAAAAATTCATTAGACTTACAGTTGTGTTTGCTCATCCTCTACAAAGCTCCGACGATCTTCTAGTGCAGGAAATAGTTACAGGTCGATTAGTTATTCCAATGCCAGGTTGAATGAAAGCTGCCAACACTTACCGCTTTCACAATTGGCATTATTCTTAAGCTCAAAGCTCTTACTCGCGTTAGGAACTTGTTTACTAACAGTTCCGGGGTTTTTAGTTCCATAACTTTAATACCCAATTTACAATCTTATCCGCACGGCGATGGTTGCGTGTCGACTTTGAAGCTCTGCTGTGATCTCGGAATAACTGAGGATGTTAAATCGATAGATTGTCACCCCCTTTTATTATCCATGGTTTTTAAGTTTCAACACCTCAGTGTAATTGCATTTTATTTTTCGTTCTCACGGTGTAGTGCGTCTAGTTGCTCGAATTTTGAGGTCAGTGTAGTTCTATTAATGACCGGTCATCTTTTTGTAACATTTTTATGTTAAATACTAAAAGCAGAATCATTTGATTATGTTCGCAACACATTTCTTACGACTGTAATTTAAGTTTATGAATATTGGGGTAATCTGCCATGGTTGTGGGTTCTTTGAATTTGTGTGAGCTCTTAATTCCTCCCACGGTTTACAGGTAACGCATTAATTTTTTTATGGTAGTTTTTTTGATATTGAGTTTGTAAGGTGTGCCGGTCCAATTCCAACGGTTTTATTTTAACTCGCATGAATGTGAACAAACAAACTTTTCTATGCCGGTTTTATTTTTCTAATGTTTATCTATATTTTCTAAATTTAATCCAAAAAGTGTAAAATCGCGATCGTAATTGCTCTTTGTATAAAAACATACAAGGTGCTTTACTATTTCAATTCTTTATCCTAATTTAATAAAGTGGCTATTCAACGACGTTATTAAATGTGTTCCGAGCTTCCATAAATTTTATAGGCTGATTTCATGCTAAAAGTTCATTTAACTAACTGAAATTAACAACCTCATATCTATTACAGAATGTTTCATTAAATAACGCACTGCTGTTACAACCTTCCAGCTACTTCTCTACCTAGTCACCGCTTCGATTTAGACATTTATCGTAGCGTGGTACCAACTTTCCAATACACTCGTCATACAAGGCAGCCGCTTGTGCTTTCAGTATATTCTCTACGCTGGTTTGCAACGAATCACTCGACACAGAAATTGTTGATTGACGATTTTCTCGAATCGCCTGAACAAGATCATTGACTGGTTGCCATTCGTTTCCTTCCCTGGACGCTTGCGCCATCTTCGTCTGTACATCCTTCATCTTGCACCATTACCGCACTTTGCTGTCACTCATTAAAGTTTTTCTGTACACATTACCATTCCTCAATGAATTTTGGCTTCATTGTACCATCTCAACATGAAGAATTCGAATGACAGCACGCACTTCACACTTGGAGGAGACTTTATTGTTCTAGGCATGTTTACATGCTTACTGTGCTCTCAGAACTGACAACTGCGACGTAATGCGATCGATAGGCATACTAGAGACACTGCGTAAAACACCTCCGCACAGCTTCATCGAATTTTCACGGTGGTTTTAATTTCTCGACCAATTGAACCTTAAAAAGATTGCCGTCATATTCCGTTATGTTTAAGTTGCATACTGCATTTCTTTAGGATAAGTTGTAAATATATTAAAATTTTTCAGTATGGCATTTTTTTTTAAATCTAATATTGTTATCGTGTAGAGCAGGAGCTCCCAACCCAGCCTAAGGCTCCGCATAATATAAATCCGGTCTTGGATGACTCACAAGAACCAGTCGCTATATCCGAAATTGGTGAACGGCGTTAATATCTCCGGTTTTTTAGAGTGGTCTAATTTAATATTTTGTGGCGTGAGTCAATTCTATATGAAAATTCTAGGCGGAGGCCTCTTTGGCTGCGAAATTGTAGGTGATGCCCCACGTTTCGCACGCTTTGACCTGCTTCTACAGCTGACAAAACTTAATCCCCAGATTCTAGTTGCAATTATATGTCGACTTGCTACCTGCAATACTAACGGACCCTTAAGAAAAGAACGAAATTGGTAACGGAATGCTTGCCCGCATTACGGTTAACAACGGAAGGAAAAAGAAAGAGCTAGAAAATGAATGCGGCACAAAACACGGTCGTAGATTGCGTGGGAGGTGGGGGGGGGGTATAAAGTATAAAACGACAGTATAAACCAACGAATTAATCTTTTTCTTGAAACATCTCTACCTTCAAGAATAATTAAACACAAAACGCACATAAAATATGTCTAATAAATAATTTCTAAGAATTTGGATAGCTAAACAAAATTAAATTGTAAGGACAAACATCTGTATCCTCCAATCTTTCTTAAATACTAATTATATATAGTAACAATAAAATCGAAGGATATTTTGTAAACAAAAGGACTATGCAAGTATACACCTCCTAAAATGATAACGCATAATTTCGGATAACAAACTAAGTTATTTAACCACCGTAATTAATAATAATCTGTATTGACACAGCAGGCAATTAATACTAATCATATATACATAGCGGAAAAACCTACATAATCTAAATACTTACTTGTTATATTGATGAAGACCGAATTCGTTCTGACCATAGCTACTGAAATTTATAGATACACAAAAAACACACATATTTACAACAGTGCATTTAAAGATAAACCCCCGAATTATTAGATAAATGTTAGTCTAAAGTGTTGCTCTTAACATTGCTAGAGTGTAGGCAAACTACATACCATTCAGGAATAAAGCAAACAGCTGTCGGTCATCATCATATAGTATTCCTTCACGAGGGCTGTGAAGGGTATGGGTAGCTACAATGGTTACCCATTTCATCCTAAATTGATCTACATATAATACTGTAACTAGACAAAATATTCTGTACCGATGAAGTAAATTTTTGTGGTACAAGGACGCAAACCTTAGTTTTAAGAATTGAAAAATATTGAGTACAAATTCCGGCTGAAAATATTAACATTTGTATTAAAGGTATTTCACCCTTCAATTACCTACCATACATGTAAAAAGAAAAGCACGTTTTTTATAATAAGGATTTACAACTGCCAGACTTATCAGAGAAGAGCCAACGCGACTAAGTGCTAAATATCTAGTGAAACTCGTTCGAACAATGTAGATCTATAATTGTTTTCTGAAATAATTACGGAAATATAATAGAAATAAAATTGAGCAGGTGTTTATCTTACCAAGACAACATGGCTGCTTTACTTAATTACCATTTAACTAGCAACAATCAGGAAATTTCTAACTAGTTAGGATTACATATCTAGATAAGGGGACCAGAAACAATATAGGCATACTAGCTCGTGAATTTAATAAAAGACAAGCACAGTTGGCTACTTAACTCGGGCTTAAAATCATACAAATGTAGCACCCCTAAATTAAATGACTAGAAACTGAAATGGTTTTTAATGTAAGGAGGCTGTAAATTTTTTAATACGAAATGGAAGGTAACAGACTGATCTGAGGTACCTCAATTTTTAAGAACCTGATAGTATTTCTATTACAGATATAACATATTTCTTATTAAAAATGTAGTAAGAATAATAATACATAGTGGTTTTGTAAAGAAAAAAAACAAGGTAGGAAAAATGCGTACGCTAGCACTTCTGGTAGGTTAACGTTCTAAACTGGATATTCGTTTTAGAAAAAATAGTATGTAGAAGATTCACTTGTAATAGTTGTAAGTAGCTGGCAGTGACCTGTCGATAGAATTTTTATTGAGTCAGTCAGTCATGCCTTGTTATGGATGACCATAGTCTAAATTCGGGTTACGCCTTTGTGCCTGTACAGACACGTCGTACTGCTTAACAGGTCTGTTCTCACTAATCACTAGAGACGAATCATTGTAAATGGTTAGTGTTTCATATACCATAGATTTTAAAGGTCTCCTCAAGAAGAAGTGTGAGGATGCTAGATCATGAGGTAAAGAGACTACTCTATAGTTTGGCTTCGGTCTATCCATCTGCCAGGGAATCTCGCATCTAGTCGCTCCTAACTGATAAGGCGCAATACGGCAGTACTACATCATGTTCAAAAATCAATTCATTTTTATTATTTATTTAATTTCCATCAGCGGGTAATTGATTTTCGATACTATAGTAATTAACTGCTCAATAGTATTTGCTAAAAAATTCGTGTATAACTCACCCGTTAAATTTTCTTCGTAGAACCAATTAATAAGTTTTGCAAAGGACCCACCAGAACATTTATTTTTTCAATTTTATGGATACAGCTATCACGTAGCAAATGCAAACTTGCAGTATATGAATATTTACAATTTTGGATGTTAAGGATTCGATTATAAAATCAACCACTAAAAGAAATTTTAACACTCACTATTTTTTCTGATATCACAAAACTTCATTCATTGATCGATCTTGAATTAGTAGCATTTTGAACCAACGAAACTGATGCGTCTCCAGAGTTTTCGGTACAAAACCGACATTTTTTCTCGCTCGACCGTTTGTGTTTATAGCAAAATTACTAAGAACTAAGAGGCTTATCTGTCACTATAGATGCATGCTGCTTTCGACTACCAAGTTTCCAGTTTCTCTAAATTCACGAACTATGGGAACACGTATATAAATGTGCAGTATTTTTATCCAGTGTCTTAAATAGAAATAAGATTGATAACAACAAAAAGATGCACTTAATACATGTGATTCTCAATCTGCTCGATCAAAAACACGAGGACTTCACGCCAATTGAACCATATGAAATACCGACGCTTAACCTGTTTCTCAAAATTACTTTTTAATTTTTGTAAATGTCCCATTTTGAGCTTTACGCTGTTTGAGTAATCGCATATTTCAACCTAAGGATTTGGTATAATATTTTTATTAGTTTGGAATAAGGAATTATTTTCCAATATCTAAAGTTGCAGTTTTTCCAATTATAACTTCTACTCTACAATTGATAACGATTTTGAGTCATTTACAATCCAACTAACTTCACTTACCAAAGTGATTTGGTGAAATGGCAGAAAATTTGTATATACGTCAACCGCTTCTCGTTTCAACTGGCGCGACCTAGAATTTTTGAATAATTAATTTTTTAGGAAAGGAAATACAAATACTACATAAAATTATCTTTATTTATATAACATTCTATGCTTCTAGTATCAAACATGGATAGTTGACATCAAGATTTTATCAAATAGAAAAATCATGTATTTATGATAATTTATTCCAAAAAAAAATATTTAAATGAAACCACTAAATAACATCATCTTTATTTTTTTATAACTTGCGAAATTTTCGAGACACTGTTACCCAAGCTTAGGTAAAATTCAGGTACAAAGAAATCACGTTCTTCCTAACAGGTTTTGCTTTAATTCAGAGATTATTCATGCAGAACTTTTTAGCAGTAACTTTTTCTTCACGTGCCATGAAGATCTGATTGTAGTCAAATCGCGACTACTAGAAACCCATTTCAAATATGATCTACCCTAGCTTTCCATCCGTTGTAATGTTTTATAGAGATGTAGCATGTGGGTCATCCTCGCCATACCATTGTATTGTATTTCGTTGCCGGGAAGTCCACTTCATGCGCTGCTTCGCTAATTTCATCTTGGTAGGTGGCGCATCAGCTTTTCTCAATAAGTATTATTAATAGCACCTGAATGAATCTAAATTTGCTCGCATATTGGGGTATTGAGGCAACTAATTCGGTGTTACTACACCGCTTATAACATTCGAACGCCACATCACAAAAACACACACACACAGCATCACCACCACCCCTACCACCACCGCCATCGCATAATTGTTATCCGTGACTTTATAGATATTTAACATAACATTTATGGCCATTAGTACCACCTGCTGAACGCATATACAAATATACGTGTAGGTACCTATTCCTTAGATGTTCAACCCATGCACTTAACCCGTTTTAACTTTTCCAATTAAGCATTTAACCTTTTTTAACTGTATTCCACTCAACCGTATAGTATATTGCACAGACATACTATATACCTATTTATGTGACACTATTGGTAACATGTGGTTCTGAGAGCGAATTTGACACAACCTCCTTTACGAGGCATTGTATCGAACGCCTTAGCGAAATCCCTATAGATAACATACACCTGTTCCTCGTGATAAAGTACAAGCGTTATAAACTGTGCTACATTGATTGAATTGCTAACTGTAGATCTATTCTGCATAAAACCATGTGTGTTACATCATAATGTGAATAAGAGCCGCTATACTTGCGGCCACGTCTCCAATGCTCCACCCGAAGGTACTATATTGGGTTTAAACGCGAAAATATAAACGTGCTTCAAATTAAATCTAGCTTCAAAGTTATTCATCCTAAATAAAAATCTAACAACCTAAAACAAAAACTAAAAATAGCGTTTGAATAAAAATATCCCTAGCGCTGATTTTGGAGTGTGTCCGATCAACAAGAAACACGCGAAAGTAAAAGAGGAGGGGTCCGTAATACTGGATAGCAGTCGCCAGCTCTGCTTACCGGTGCGACCTGAAGGGTCGATTTGAAACTATCCGAAAACTAATTAAAAATGAATTTAAATTTCTAAGCATTCGCCAATATTTAAATAGTGAATTCAGCTATTTTGCCTGCTCTATATATTTACAAATTCGTCCTCCTTGGTCTAAGTAATTTGGCCTACATCCGTCCCTAGCTTTCCCTATCATGCCCTAACTGATTTATATTATAATTACAATCTTCCCTATCGCATTCTTCCTTCCTATAAAAATGCTACCGACAAAAATGGCGGCAGAACGTCAGACAAAACAACTCAAACCCCATAATAATATAATACATGCAAATAAATATAAAATATAAATATAAATATAAATAAATATAAAATATATATATATATATATATATATATATATATATATATATATTATAAGTAGTTTTTTACACAAGGTAAGTTGATAAATACTAAGGTATTGCAATTAATAAGATGAAATAATAACTTAGACTTTTTAAGTAAAGCCCAAATGATCATTTCAAATCGAGCTAGTAATTGAAAAAAGGAGAATATAAGGCCTTGGACAGGATTTGAACCTGCATCTCAGTTTTGCCGGAACTGTGCGTTTACCAATTACGCTACCGAGGCCGATGGCTATAATTGGGAAATTTACTTAATTTACTTAAAAAGTCTAAGTTATTATTTCATCTTATTAATTGCAATACGTTAGTATTTATCAACTTACCTTGTGTAAAAAAATACTTATAATATTTATATATTTATACTTGGCTTATAGCCGTGATTTTGAGCGTTGCTTCCTGTCTATATCTGACATAAGTCAAAAACTTGACAATTTCAGATATGATTGACAAAATGCTATACGTAATTGAAAGTTAGGTTTATATATGGTACTGTACACGATTTAGATTTGTAAATTTCCCAATTAAAGCCATCGGCCTCGGTAGCGTAAATGGTAAACGCACAGTTCCGGCAAAACTGAGATGCAGGTTCAAATCCTGTCCAAGGCCTTATATTTTCCTTCTTTCAATTACTAGCTCGATTTGAAATGATCATTTTTATATACCGCGTAGATGTTTGCCGTGCAGCAAACTGTGGATATTTTGAACATTTATAATGTATTTAAAAAATTTTGATACTTCTTCTTTTCATTGGTATAACGATTGTTCATTTTGGGTTTGTACTTTAATATATACGAATTTTCAAAAATGAGTCCATCATTAGAATAACCCTAACAGGAAACAGTTTGCTGTTAAATATGTTCTCACTTAAACCCATTTTTAATATCATTACCTTATCAAATTCGTCACCTACTAAATTGAACGTGTTCAAGAATGATTCAGATTTATTCCCTAAACCCCATACATTCTGATAAATCAAAATGGCGCAAATTTGTTTCGGAGTAACTGTCGTTGGCCTCTCTAATTGCTATGCATTTATGTACTTTATTTTCGTTTTAATTGCTGCCAATAATTACGATCAATTGCAGTATGATATGTCTCAAAACGTGTATTGATTTGAGCATTGTGATTTATACTTAATACATGTCGTTTGTTGCTTTGACAAGTTTTCGCATCATGTTTATCACTACTGAATTTACTACAAGAATCGCCATTTCGACAAGCTTCGCTGTGTGATTATAGTGATTACATTTAAGCAACGCAATATATGTATATACTCAAAGACTAAACATCTGCTAAAACCAATATATAAATATATATAATATATATAATATATATATATATATATATATATATAAATACTTCATTCGAGCCAGCCATTATTTTAACAAATGGTGCGGGATCACAATTAACTAAGGCAAAAAGTTTAGTTTTGATTTTTTTTAATACTCTAATCTCCAACTTGTTATTTTTACTTATGTTATCAACATTTTGATTGTAAATAGCCTCCAAGCAATAACTCTTCAGTGAAATCTGGATCATACCAATTATTTTTATTCGAGGGTTTCGTTTTGTTGGAATTCGGCTAGTATAATTTTGGCCAGGATTATGCTCAACATTTGATTTAACTTTAGTAGCCTCATCCTAATTTTTACATTTTATTACTACCGAGCCATCGTGTATTTGTTTCACTCCAGTGATTCTTACGCCTAACTAAACTGATTTAATTTTTTGCAATGTCACTTTTGTTTTTGAACCATCATTACCCGCCGCAGGCTTAATAATCCCAGCACTTTCTTGTTTTAATATTTAAGAGAACAGCATGTTATTTCGTTAGAACCATCTGCTTTTGAACGAGTACCTGCATTACTCAATTGCTTTTCAAGACCACTTATCTTATCATTCACTAATTTAATTATTTCATCTTGGCCTTTAATAGCAATGTCCTTTTGAGAACCTGCCTCTGTAATCAAGGTAAGTTGATTTTGTAAATAAGTCAAAATAGTATTGTTTGAGGCTAGTTCTTCTTTAAAACAAATAATTATATTATCTGCCAAAATTGCTAAATTTTTTAATTTCTCAGTGCAACTTGGATGAAATACAGCACAACACTTAATACAAACAACTACTGTAGATTCTTTATTTGCACAACACTTAAAATCAGGGTGTACATTACCGGGCGCCACCTTATTCATTACTCTAGTCAAAAGGTTGTAATTAAGGTGAATATTATATATTATTATATATATTATATTATATTATATATTATTACAAATGCATGGGAAATGATTAACATGTATCGTTATTATTGTATATTTTAGCATGTACATATTTCTATTAATATTCAACGAGCTCGACTATTATAAGCAATATTTGGTTTTAGCGAATTCATTCTACAAACATGTGGGTGTAAAATTACTCATGTCCATTCACAGTTCTTATTAAGTTCTGTTGGTGTAGCGGTTTGCATTCAAGTTTAGCATCCAGGATATCGGTGTTTGAACCTTCTTGCAGTCATTTTTTTGTTCCTAGAATATTGACAAACAAATAATTATTGTGTTCATCGCTTAATTGTTTTATAATTTATTGCAGTGTAGTATTAAGACTAAGATGCTCTTGAATAATAAACTCTAGTAGTTATAAATGCTATTGATATATTGTCTCATACACCCAATGTTAAAGAATACAAATAGGTAACAAGAACTTACAAGAGTTTAAGGATTTCTGCTACCTAGGAAGCCAAATAACGCAACATGGAAAAGCGCCAAAAATCTAAAACAAAGACTAGCACAAGGACGTGCTACATTTAACAAGAAAACGCAACTACTGTGTTAAAAGACAACAAACATAGAAACAAGGAAAAGATTGCTTAAAACATATGTGTGGAGCACAGCACTGTACGACTGTAAAGCCTGGACAGTAGGAGAAGCGGACAAGATAAAGGTGGAAGCCTTTAGTGCTACAGACGAATGATGAAGATATCATGGACAGACAAAAGTAAGAACAAAGAGGTACTAAAAATGGTAGGGAAAGAAAGAAATATGTGGAAAACTGTAAAAAGTAGAAGAGATATGATGATAGGCCACATATTCTACAACACGAGGGAATAGTGTGGAATATATTAGAAGCAGAGATAGGAAAAAGGAGAAGTAGACGTTATACTATTGCATACAGATAGTAAAAGATGTAGGCTGTAGGAATTTCAGGGAAATGTGTAGGCTAGCTTAGAATAGAAATCAATGGAGATGCGCATCCAACCAGTCCCAAGATGGATAAACTAATAACGAAAAAAATAGCTGTACTTAAACATAATGATTATTATAAGAAAAAAAGTATTGGTTGTGCAAAATTTTCAAATAATATTAATTGCGTGAAAGGATTTACTGGAAAACTATTAATTCAGCAAATGTTTAAGTGTTGGGGATCCTGGCAACCACATGCTGTTTAACTCTCATCACATACCACTCAATCTCAGTTAAATAGGGCATATACTTAGAAAACATTAGAAGGGGAACCGAGCAGTATATAGGCTGTGTGAGAATTTCAGGGAACTGTGTAGGCTAGCTTAGAATATAAATAAGTGGAGGTACGTGTCCAACCAGTTTTTAGACGGAAAACCTAATGACGAAAAAATAAGTGCAGATAAATCTGATGATTATTATAAACAACTACACGTGTACAGTTGTTGGTTGTAAAATATCTGCAACCAATGTTGACTGTGCGAAAAGATATATTGAAAAAAATATTGAATCGACAAGTGTTCAAGTGCTGAGGGAACTTGGCAGCCACAGGCTGCTTACCTGAAGTCGTAGAAAAAGGGTATATAATATAATTGTAAAACAATAAACGGGGACCGAACTGCATCTAACAAGAAAGAATAGCGCCTATGATCAGAGGCAACAAACATAGAAACAAGAAGAAAATTATTGGAAACATATGTGTGGTGCACAGCACAGTATGCCTATGAATTACAGGCAGTAAAAAAAGTAGGCAGAAAAACGGTAGCAGACTTTTGAAATGCTGTGCTTCAGATGTATGAGGATGATAGCATGGACAGACCAAGTTAATAACAAATGGGTTATAGAAATAGTATAAGAATAAAGATATTTGTGGGGAAAAATAGCAGAATCAGAAGGGCAGAATATGTTCTAAGGCATTTTTGGGGAATAGTATGGGATATATTATAAGCAGAGATAGGAAAAAGGAGGTAGATGTAGACCTAGATCAGATGTGATAGATGCAGTCTGTGCAAATTTCAGGGAAATGTGTAGGTTAGCTCAGAATAGGAAACAATGAGGGTACGCGTCTAACCAGTTTCTGAAGATCTAATGATGATGATGACACCGAATGTTGTAAATATGGGAAATATTTTTTGTTTTCATTTGTACTTAGTTAGATATGTATTTATTATTAATCTATGTTTATAGAACCTGATTAATTTGTATATACTGTCATATTTAGCACTAAAAACAGTTGTCATAACTAATAATTAGTTTTCATTACAACAAATTTACAAAAATTCCACTTTAAATGGGAACCACAAGTCGTCCGCCAATATCAGTCGAGGAGAGATATATTTAGATTCATGTCCTTGATATGTAGCTAAACATGGTAGCTGAAAGCATTTCAACGTTCCCTTGTAACCTGTATGCCCCTAAGATATAATCTTAGTGAGCTAAAAACCAATTACCTGCATGGTGTAACTTTTTCCTAACGCGAGATTTCGCATCCTCGAGCATGGTCTAAATTGATTTAATAGTACCATCATTAACTTTAGAATAATAGGATTGGAGAATTAAATAATAAAACAAAAGTTGCGCCTTACTTACGATTTCACAATAGAAATCGCTGTGCTATTAAATGTAGCAATCGCCATAGTAATTACAAACCTTGATACTTTAATGATAAATTATTACTGACTTATAATATCAACATATAACAATATGAGCATCTTGCCGGACACAGTGTACTTCTATAAAGAATAAATACATTTGGCAAAAATTAAATTTAAAAGTTATGCTATTAACTGTCTATTTTACTTCAGGTAGAATATATGTCAAATAGTAACCGCTATACTTAATTAACGAAAAAATTATGGTAGTAGAAATAGCAACAAAACCAAAACCCACCACAATAGCAAAGTTCTATATGCTTACCAACAACGCGATCGATTAAGAGATTGAGCAGGTAATACGAAGAAACAGAAGATATCATGCTGTACTTCAAGGGAGACAAGAATTTGATTGTATTGGTAGATTCGTTTATAATCGTGGAAAAGGAAGAGAAGATAAAATAGTAGGAAAACCTGACTAGGTGCAAGGAACGAACGGGAAGCCGACTCCTATAATTTTATATAGAATACAAACTGGTCCTCGCCAACACTTCATTTAAGAAACGCTAAACTGGGTAATGCCTGAAAGCTAGTAGGTACTAGATAGATTGCATAATAATTAGACAGACTTATATACCAGTTTCTTGACTGCGAGACATATCCGGGAGCAGATGTGTACACTGACTATAATTTACTCGCAATTCAATGCAGGCTCAAACTAAAGAAGCTGAAAAGGAGCAAGAAGTTGAATAGGCGGGGCCTTGATAAATTTAAACGGCATATGTGAGGAGAGTTTCGAAGAGAGTGTTGAGTTTGGAATAATTGAACAGTACGAAAGAATTACTTTAGAGCAGGAAAATGCTGAAAAATGAAATTATTAGTGTAGCAGATGAAAACTAGAACAAGAGACAAGGGCCTGAAGAAATCCATGGATAATACAAGAAATGCTGGATTTGATAGATGACAGAGGAAACTTTAAAAATGTAAAAATCAATCATGCAAAGAAGGTATAGAACTCTCAGAAACGAGATCATTAGGAAATACAACAATAGTTGCAAGAAAAATGCAAATATGTTGAAATCTATATGGCTGGGGTAAAGACATATGCATCTTATAGGAAACTAAAAGAAATGTTTAGAGAGAAGAGAAACATCTATACAAAGCTAAGGGACTCAAATGAAAAGTCACCTATAGGCAAAGAAGAAGGCTGATAGATGGAAGGAACGCATAGAAGGACTTTATCAAGGAAGAGAAGTTTGTGTTAAAGTACTCCAAAAAGAAAAAGCAGTTAATGAGGATAAGAAGGAAGACAAGATACTTAGGTCTAAATTCGGGAAGGTATTAAAAGATCTTAGTAAGACTAAGGCTCCTGAAATTGATGAAATTCTATAGAATTTGGTAAATGCCATGAGAAATACAGCCAGGAAAAAACTGTACCATCTAGTAAGATATGAACTATTCTCGAATTTCACACCCAAGAAAATAGGAGCTGACAGATTTGAAAATCATCGTACCATAGGTTTAGTCACTCATTGAGTGAAGACCAGTTCAGTTTTTGAAAAAATGTTTGAAGACGTGAGGCTGTACTGAGTCTACAATCGATCTTGAATGACAGGGTTAGAGAAAACAGGTCCTCGTTTTTGCTTTTTTTTATCTAGAAAATGCTTTTGACATTGTTGCTAGCAACAGACTCTTCGAGATTATGAAGGTGTGTGGAGTAAAACACAAAGAACGAAGGTTACCTACAATTTGTACAGAAAGTAGACTGCCGTGATAAAAGTCAAAGAATATGAAAGGGTGACAAAACTTCAGAAGGGAGAAAAGCAGGGTTGTAGTCTATCTTCTATGCTGTTTAACTTGTACGTAGAACAAGCAATGAAAGTAGTCAAAGAAGTATTTGGGAAAGGTGTTAAAATTTAAGAAAAAGAAATTAAGACATTAAGGTTTGCAGATGACGTCATTCATTAAAATCGGCAAGGAATTTAGAAGATTTGTTGAAGAGCATAGGATCTATTTTGAAGAATGATTATATGATGAACATTAATAAATGCAAAACAAAAGTAATGAAGCGGACATAGGATTGGTATATAAATCATTGAAAATAGTAGAAGAATTTTGTTTCTTGGGTAAGATAACCAGGGACAGCAAGCAAAATGGACAATAAGTAGGTTGGCATGAGCAAGAAAATCATTTATGAAAAGAGAAATTTGATGACATAAAAATAATTTTAACTAATAGGAAAGCATTTGTGAAGGATTTTGTATGGAGCATGATTTTGTATGGAAGTTAAACGTGGACGATTGGCAACACTGAAGGAAAGAGAATATAGGCCTTCGAAATGTGGTGTTATAGAAGAATTTTAAATAGTAGGTCACAAATGAGGAGATATTAGTGCGCATTCGTGAGAAGAGAGCCTTGGGGCGAAATATACGGAAAATTGGGAATATGATTGGACATACTTTGAGGCATGCGGAATTGACAAACTTGATATTAGAGGAAATGGGATGGGTAAAAATGGTAGAAGCAGACCCCGGCTTAAATATAATAAACAAAATCAAATGGATGTAGTATTTATTAGCTCCGTATCAATGAACAAGTTAACACATGATAGGTTAGCATGGAAAGTTGCATCAAACCAATCTGCGGACTAAGAACCCAACCCAACAACGTAACATGGTTGCCGCTGTTAAGATCTAGTCTGGAACAGTCAGATATTTGCTATGGCCGATGTATTTGTTATGAACCTTTTTTCATTGTTACTAAATGGTTAATAGCAAAAAATATGGCGTAGCGTTACGTAAAATAGACAAACGAATGATGGTATAATATCTGCACTCAATCGATTTATATATGTGGAGTCACTTTTACTTCCTGCCTATGTATTGTAATAGCCAAAAGCTAGAGCATAACTAAAATTAGATTTTGTTAATTAATTTTACAGATATTTTAAATCACCAATAAGGTTGCAATATGTAGGTATTTAATATAGAAATAGAACTATAGATTGGGTAAGACAGGGTTAAGTAAACAAGTTTAAATGATTACAAGTGTGAAGTGAGAGGGTTAAAGGAAGAGGTTAATAAAAGGAGTAAGTCCACGTGGGATAAGTATCTACGGGTAATAAACAATCGGTAGATGGTAATAGTGTCAGTAAATAATGTTTGTGATATCACGAATGACAAGGTTAATAGTGGGGAGAGGAGATGCAGTGGTTTTTTAAGTTATTTAAGTTATCGAATTTATATAAAATTCGCCAATAAAAATTAATCAGCTGATTTTACGTTAAGCGTATTGGCTACCTTAGGAAAGTCGATCCCAGGTCGCAACACAAATTGAAGGCAATCATTCTTTTAAAATTTAAAAATTTTTGCTTAGTGTACTCAAACCAAATATTTGAAACATCAATAAATCAAAGTAACCTTCAATTTATGTCATAAATGTCAAACTTGAAGTCTTTATTATTTTGATAACGATCCTAGGTCATGGATCGAAACGTAAATAAAGTTGATTTTAAAAAATATAAGTGGTTTAATTCCCAAAGAAAATTAAGAAGAATGCTAAACAAACCACAACAAACATACTGAGATGCAGTGGGAAAAAATCTTCTGTTTGTATCTTTTATCTACATTTCTAACATTCCATCGCAATAGCTATAGTAAATCTGAGAGTTTGATTTCCATTATTGGAAAATTTAATATGAATTAAACCAATCTTCTCTGTCATTTTAGGTAACACAACTAACTTCTAGTCTGTAAAATATATAAAATGCATTTATCTGTTCAAAAATCTTGCTGTAACATAATCTTTACCGTGTGGTTAATAATGATGTAATTGAAACCCCTTATCTTTTTTTTTGCACGGTAAGTCAGACGTAGTACCTACCACTAAAAAGGGCATAGGTTACAGATTGTAAACGGCTTTAGATAGAAAGTATAAACGATACCACAGCATAGTTTGGAAATGACCCCTGCAAAAGGCACAAGAGTGGTCGTAGGTTTGTCGTTTACTTAGTTAAATAACAGATGGAAAGGGGAAGGTGAAACGCTATTACCGCTACTCCTACGAAGAGATAGAGGAACGCACAAGGAAAGAGGTAGAAACCCTTATGCTCAGGACACTAAAAAAGCCACACTGAGGAGAGGTAAAAACTTCTATGTTCAGGACACTAAAACAACCCTATAACGGTTCCCTGTTATAAGGTACTACACCCGAAGAGGAAAGTTACGGTTGGTACACATGGGGATCACTATTTGTAATCCAGTATAAACAATAATAGTATTTGAAGAACTAGAACTTACAGGTTTTTAGTATTTGTGTAAGATAATCAAAAATATTAACATTTAAAGTATTTTATTTCTTTAACAAATAAATTTCTATTTTCAGTTACAGGTATTAATAAAATATTTACAAGAATGATTCTTTACGCACCAGGCTAAATTCGAAGATAGTTGGCTAAGTTCATTCATTTCATTTAATTAGTAACATTAATGAGGCACATATAATTTGTATGACCCCTATCAACTTTCAGATGGTTAATAAAATTGTTAAAATACCTAGGGTTAACCTGAAACATTTATAAATTATATGTTCAACTTTTCATTTGGCGTAAGCCTGCTAGCAAAGATAATTCAATCACAACATATGCATGCCAAAATAATCTTACGTATTTTTAACTCAAACAATTATTTAAAGGAACAAACCATCTGTTTATCTAAAAACAAATTTTCAATAGAACAACCGACTTCTACATAGTGATACTTTCTTCGAAGGAAATTTTCTATGGATTAACAAACTATTTCATAAAACAGTTAATAATAAGCAACACTGTATGAAATTTTAAAACATAGTAAATTAACCTTTTACCTAGATTAATTCATTACTTCAACTAAATGAGGTATTAAACCTGCGCCAACATATTAATAACAATTTAGATTATAAACAAGAAATTAGCAACCAGAGAAACATTGCTTACTTTACTAATCAGAATAAACGATTAGGGGTGAAACTACTTTACCAAACAGTAATAATAAAAGATTAAAATCAAATCCTGTGTGATAGATGTTCACAACCAATATCTTCAGATTTTCATTTAATAATCAGACCGTGTTCTTAATTTCCATATGTATTTAGAACACCATTGCAATTAACGGCTGTTGTAACATTAGTTAGATATTTAATTTTGTTCTAAATTACCGCTGCAAATAAGGAGTACTACTAATTAGCAAAAGCAAACTCCTTACAAATCATTAACGAAAAAATCACTCAGGGAACTAGCCAACCCCATGTTGCGCATTTTAGAAAGCAATTCTCCGAAAAGATTTAGAAATCTTGTCAAGATCTTTAAGTAACACACAATGCTCCTTAAAATTTGTTTCAGAAAGTGTTCGTTGCACGCACAAACGTCAAAGGACGCCAATGCTTATTAAAAAGGTACTTTAGCGCCCACAATACGCGCAGGTATAGCTTGAAAGCTTTTTTTATTTGTCAAATTCTAACAACCTTAGAAGATATAAAATAATTGAATAAGAGCGATTAGACTACACATTCTGCAAATTAAAGAGTGCGGTATTTATACGTGCTACCCTGCTTACTGACGCTATTTCGATTGAATTGATTTAATCAAGAATGATGTATCTAAGGAGATTGTTTTGATGTATGAATAATTATGTCAATCAGAAAAACAATCCGCATCGGAAAATGTCACTGACGTACTATTCTTTTTATAAAAGAATGCCCCTGGTATTCCGTTAGAATAAATTTTCTAAGTAAAATATGTTATTTTATATCTTGTTAACACACGCTAAAATTGAAAATCAAAGTACTCTACGAGAAATTAAAAAAATAAGGATGTAAAAAAAATTCAGTACTGTTGCAAAAATTGAACTTTTCGTCATAAAATTCCTGAAAAAGCGCGAATTGTTTTTGTCCCTTGATGTTGGTTTTTAAAAATTTTCATTATATTTTTAATCGCTTAGAACTCTTACTACAACATATTTAAAAAAATCAAAATTAAAAATCTCTTTACTTTATTGTTTAAGGTACATTTCACTGTTAATTTTAACTAGTGCGTGAAGTTAGTCCCAACTTTAAAAAAAAATAACTTTGTATAGCTCATTCGTTTGCACGTGTATCCACATCTCGTATTTTTGTTTGCACACTTTTCGTTTAAATATTATTCAAGAAACAATTTGGGGGGAGGTAGCAACTTCACACTGACCCCCCACTTTCAGGCAATTTATTTTAAACCGGCGGAATTAATACATCATCGTTTGCACATGTATTGCACATCCATTATTTTTGTTTGCACACATTTCGTTTAAAAGTTATTAAAGAAACCATTGTGGGGGGCCAACTTCATACTAGCCCCCTGGCGTTCAGTAAATTCATTTTAAACCGACGAAATTGATAGATCTTTGTTTGTACATGTATGCACATCTAATATTTTCGTTTGCACACTTCCAGTTTAAAAGTTATTTAACATTCAGCTTCATAGACCTCGCTATACGATAGCTACTGTTGAAACTGTGAGAAATTGTTACAATGAGCCCAATTGATACATTTTAGTTTGCACATTACGAAACACATCAACTTTGTTTGCACATCACTGTCAAGTCATAAATTTTTTTAAATTTAACGGGGCGCTAACTTCACACATGTCAAATATCGCATTTTTGTGCAATTCTAACATGTGATGATGTAAATCAGAAGATTTTCGTTTGGGCATTGCTAGTTTGACGGGTATTACAAAAATCTGATCGTTTTACTGATAGGGTTAAATAGTTAGGGGTTATTTTTATATCCCCAAATGTGACCAGTAACCTTTAAGGAAGGATTTCCTTAAAATGATGGAACGCAAATATCTTCCGACTATGCTAGGGGTCTATTCCTTGGGCAGAGCTTATGAGGATTGGTCGTGGTTCTTTTTACAAAGCATTATTTTATTACTAGGGCTAGATTCTCGACAAAACAGGGGTTTGAATAGAACGCCACCAAGTCATTAACTTTAAACACAGGGTTTCTTTAAGGGGGACTTGGGCGTCCTTAGGGAGGAATACCGTATTAACTGCTAACGCAGGAGCTGTAAAGAAAATTTAGTTAAATATACAAAAATGAGGACACGAGAAGTATTCTCTTGCTACTTCATAAAAAACAACAAAGATTAATCAGGCAACAATAATACGAACACAGGTTTTATGCTTCAAATACTGAAAAGGCTATTAAAGCTTCTTGTTAAATTGGGTTCATCACTTTACTCTATTTGATCTTATACTTTGTTACCCTATTTCTGAACGTACTTGTTCAGAATAAAACAATTAATTAAGAAAATTAAATGTTGTTTCTTTAATTAAAATTGGTCTTTCATAAAAATCGTAAATATAAAATTCATGTTTGAGAAAAGATAATACAAGTTTCATCTACTCATAAGGTAGGATTATATACTCAAAGAAAAATATCAAAACTTTAAACGTTACTTTAGTTACAAAAGTTTAACTTGAATTTATACCAGAAATATCAGATCTGCTTTTTCTGTTTACATATTTATAAAACTTTAACTACTTTGTTTATTAATTCATTATTTAAAAATTGTGAGTGAAAGCATACATATATAAAACATCAATAGGAACTTTTTAAGTTTGCTTAATTTCGTAAAATTTAGTATTAATTATACTGGACTAGTATTGACAACAAAAATTTACTAAGGTCCTTCTTAATATGCGAAACGGGTTTATCAGAATAGATAGTTACAAAAATATTTTCTGAAGCAGCCTTGTATCAAAGGTCACCAAATGTAGATGTGATGCAAGAATAATTCTAATCGCTTACCTTGGCTCTGCAGGTGTTCTTTACATGTTGTCGTCACAACATGTTCGGGCAGGTGTTAATACATACATTTTTCAGAAAGCAAGTGACGTAAAAGCTACATGTTTCACAGGACACAAACAACTGCTTGACCCTTGGACTGGACCATGCTAACTTCTATGCGTTTTTGTTATACGCACGAACTGGACCAACCAAATTCCAATACTAGACTTATACGTTCTATTGTGTGTAAATCTTGCAGAACGTTTCCTCAAAATTCGAACTTATTGCTTTCTCCACAACATTACACAAAATCCAACTATCCATCGTACGGTTGAAGGACGTTCATATTGGATCAATCACTTATCGCGAAGTTGACGTGAATGAACCATAATTTGATAGTCACAGGTGCCAAAGTAGAATTTTATCTTCTTTTAAACACAGCATACTTACTGCTTTAGTTTTGTAAAACCAGATAATACAAAACGACTTCTTAAAGTTGATAATTATAAAAATAAAAATCTAATTGAGGACTTCTACGAAGCGTTGAAAAACATATCTTATCGTACTTTTACGAAATCATTAAAGGAATATTTTCTGTGTTATTTACACAAATGTCCAAAGAATTATTAAATGAATTTATCTTAGGAATTATCGAAACGAAGTTATTTATTAGAAGTCATTTATAAACGTCTTTTAAAAGGAACATTATAACAAAAAATTGGAAGATTACTTAAAACAAAATTACGAAGAGTGCAATTATGAGAAGGAAAATTTACGAAGAGAAAATCTTCAAAAAGTTTAATTACGAAAATAGCGCTACAACAAATTATTTAGTTGATCTAATTAATTATTATTTTAATGCTTACCATCATTAAAACATCAAGGCCTAGTGTCGAGCGCACTAGGGTTCGACTACCGCACAAAAAGCCAGGCGCAAGTTACGCGCCAGAACCCTTATTAGTTCTATTATCTTCTCTACGAGAGCTCTAGCTAATGTGAGCGCAAATGTGCTATGCACTAAACAGGAAAGCTGTTTGGCCTTGATTATAGTTGTATTAACTTTCTGCGCCTGATGTTAGCAACCAAACTAGCATTTCTGTATGGCGGTTAGCACATACAATATCAATACTTGTATTTATTCGTTTAAAAATGGTTTGCATATTTTAATGACTATACTAGAATTAGGACTAAAAATTCGTTGGTGTTCAACTGTGGTCAAAAAAACTGCTACACGGGAGTGCGGTTAGCATTTGATTGCATCAAGGTGCTTAATTACTATGCGTCCAGTTGTCTCTTACTTGTGTATGGAAAAAACTTTAATAATAGATTTAACAAAATAGGCAAAACGTTTCACTGACCTTGAATTGAAATGATATACTTAAACATACAAAAAATAAAAATTTGTGTAATACAAAATAAAAGCATATTTAAAGAAGAATAGAAAAATATTTTTATTAATAATATATTAAAAATATATATGAAACGTAAAAAGTTTATATGAAAGGTATATAGTATAAATGAAAATATCAATTTTATAAAAAAAAAATTTAAGGATGCTCTGTTATTTTTATGTAAGCTAGAGCACTTGGTTTATCTAAGAATCGCGAGGCTGTTGATGCGTGCAGTATTGTACGTTTATATTTAAGATCGTCATATTCTTCCCAGGTCTCTGTTTCTCTGTGGCAATAAGCAATATAATGACATGTGTTCTGCTCTTCGTTACTATTATAAGCAGCCGCGGCTACTCCATGGGGGCTCAAAGGCTAGAGCCCTCCAGGTTATTTTAAGAAATAGGTACCGTAAATAAACTTTTCGGCATAAATTAATTCATCGTAAAATGATTACTCAAAACTAGAGATCGAATGCATAAATGCTTTCAGCCCGGCATTTTAAGTGGTCTCAGTAAATAATTTATAAATGCTACGTTTGCAATGAAAATTATGTATGATGCCGGAAACAGATATAAATAGTAAACATATCCCGACGTCGTCCTTTCGTAAGCAACCACATCTAACCGTTTTAATGAAAATTAACACCAAAATGCATATAATTCTTTTAGGATTTGTGGTTTAAATGATCAAATGTAACACTGATATTAATATTTTAAAATTATTTAAAAGAATTAAGTTTCTCACTATATTCATTTTACATCCAACATTTAAGCAATAATAAATAAATACCTGTCCTAGACATTTCGACAGTGCTCTGGGTTCAATTCTATTGAGCCCAGCTTCAATGTAAATCTTATAGGAAATCGTACGACAACGAATTCTGTCGAACGCAAATAATAACAGCTACAGATAGCTTTAACAGGGCTCTCGTTATTAGAGCCCTTAGCCTCAGTATCTGTTGGTATTTCAAGGCGTGTTTGTTGTTGTCCGGTACTAATTTGCGTGAGCGTAGAGATTATTTCACTTGTTTTCGTTGATTGTAAAGACCGTGTCTTGTTTTGTGAGTGTAGTCGTATTGTATAATTTTCAACCAAACTTACGAAGTAAATTAGGTTATTCTTCTTAATCTTCTTTGGGAATGAAACCACTCATAGTTTTTAAAATCTATTTTATTTACGTTTCGATCCATGACCTAGGATCGTTGTCAAAATAATAAAAACTTCAAGTTTGATATTTATGACATAAATTGAAGATGACTTTGATTTATTGAAATATTTGGTTTGAGTACAATAAGCAAAAATTTTTAAAGTTTAAAAGAATGATTGCCTTCAATTTGTGTTGCGACCTGGGATCGACTTTCTTTAGATAGCCAATACGCTTAACGTGAAATCAGCTGATTAATTTTTATTGGTGAAATTTATATAAATTCAATAATTTGGAAAACATTTTTCAACATGTTTCTATTTATACAATTGAGAGGATGGTTATTAAAGAAGTGTGCGATTGTGTTACCGTAAGGCATAAGCAGTCGTTTTTTTTTCTATTTATTTTGAGGGAAAATCATTATGATTTAGGCTACCTCTTTGGTAGATTTTAACATGGTTCTGAGGCGACCCTATGGCGGGTTTACACTTGTCAGATACCAATGTTGTTCTATGAAGATTGTATATAGTTCTGAGGTGACCTTAAGACGGGTTTACACTTGTCAGATACCAATACTGTTCAACGGATATTGTATATGGTTTTGAGATAACCCTATTGCGGGTTCACACTTGTCAGATGCTAATGCTGTTTTACAGGGTTTGTTGATATGCTTATTGTTATGTAATTAGGTTAATATAATCGCTACGTCGTCGTCGTCGCCGCTATCGCCGCCGTCGCCCGTTGCCATATTCCCATAATGATACAATAAATGATATATATGTTCCTTGTTTAGTTTTTTACCCTGATTATAAATATGCTATACACTTTTCGATATCTCATTTAGTTTTCGAAATAATCGAATTTATTTGAGAAATGTTAACAGTTCAAACTAATATAAACTTTAATAAATATCCAAATGATTCTTATTATCATTTCGGCTTCAGTATCACATTATATAATTTTTGTGCAAAAGAAGATCAATTAGTTCGCGAGCCTTTAGCTGTAGTTCATTGCACTGGAAATGGCAGGGATGTGATACATCACTATGAAGCAATCATTCCTAATTCGGCTGAAGATATTCCAACCGTACATCAAACCGACTTATTCGGAGAAATCACAATACCCGGGACTAATCACAGAATATATTTTAACAATTTTAGTTAATTATTCTCTATTTTTCTGTTTGTTTGAGTGGTGCTGGGAGCTTATATCATTAAGTAGTCCGACTCAAACTTGATTAAAACAATAAAATTTATTAAATTATATTTATAATAATAATAAAATTTTGTTTAACATTTAAGTACTAGTTATTTAATTTAAAATATATAATTTCCTTTTATAAAATTTCCGTAAGTTTGGTTGTAAAGCGTTCATGCTTCTTAGATTTTTTTGATTATTATTTTGAATTATTCAAGATGACTTAAAATAATATTCGTAATATAATCAAAATTAAATTTAAAACTCTTCCATTAGCAGAAAAGGTGAAAATTAAGAATCTAGGCTGTCCGGCACCGGATTTAAATATGAAACAGGTAGATAAGGTTGGAAATCGTAGTTTCACAAGGCATTTTTCAAAGAAATTTATAAAAAATGTTAGTGGATTTCCGGATGCGCTCAATCGAATGCTCTATTTTGTTTTCCTTGCTATTTCTTTTATTGTGACGGAATGGACAAAACATGGTCGGAAAAAGACTTTAAAGATCCGAAGCATATAAACGATAAAATAAAAAAGCATGAAATTAGCAAGTACCATATAAAGTCTTGCACGGATTTGGCTATGCTAGGTTCCGTGAACATTGCGGTTCAGTTAGATTCCGCATATACATTATGAAGCATAATGAGCAGGTGACTAAAAATAGATACATTTTTAAAAATTATCAATTGTATTAAATTATGTGCAGAGTTGGAATTGTCATTGAGAGAACACAATGAAAAAGAAGATTCCGAAAACCGTGGAATTTTGTTAGAATTAATTGATTTTACTTCGAATTGAATGTAATTTTAAAATAACATTTACACAAAGCGAGTGTATTTAAAGGTATATCTAAAACTATGCAAAACGAGATTTTAGAAAGCATGCTTGCAGTGTGTCGTCAAGAAATTCAAGATCAAATTAAAGGTAGTGAATTTTTGGCAATTTAGTGCGATGAGACGACTGACATTACAAATCAATGCCAAATGGTAATTATAGTTAGATATTTCTACAGTGGAAATATTTATGAGAAATTTTGGACATTTCTACGAGTAATAGATAAAACAGCTAACGGTTTAACGGAGTGTATTGAGCAGGAATTACATAAATTAATATTAAACTCGCCATCTAAACTAATCGCTCAAACTTATGACGGTACAAATGTTATGAGTGGTTCTATTAGTGGAGTTCAGTCAAAAATAAAACTTAAATATAAAAATGCCCTTTTTGTTCACTGTTATGCCCATCAATTAAATTTAATTATGTAGAAAGCAACTAGTCAAAATGCTAAAGTTAAAATTTTTTTTCTAATTTATCCTCAATTCCCGCTTTTTTTCTCATTCTACTCACAGGTGTGATGTGCTAAAAGAAATAGTGAAGCGAAAATTGCCCACTGTTGCTGCCACAAATTGGAATTATAATATTAGATTGTGAACGTCGTATATGAGAATGGAGAAAACTAATCGAATGCTTTGAGGAATTAGAAGAAAAATGCAATAAAACTATTACCTGCAGGGAAGCATATGGTTTGCGTAGAATTATGGAAGATTCTGATTTTGTGTTTTTTCTCAATTTATTTCATAAAATTTTTCCACATGTTAACATATTATTTAATCAGTTTCAAGCTAGAGATACAGACAGTGTTGCACTGAAGAGAAAAATGGAAGACTTTGAAAGGATAATAGCATCTGCTAGAAATTCAACTGATGAGATAGAAAAAAATATAATCTGTAATGATACTAAACGAAGAAAAATTAGTAACGTGGTAAATCGGAATTTGATTGCTAAAGAAGTGTGCGATACAATAGCTGTTCAGATGAAGGACAGGCTCTCATACCAAACTCATTTAGAAGCCACATTTTTAGTAGACGTAACTAATTTTGATACTTACTCAAAAATATTTCCAACATCGCACTTCCAATCGATTGTTAAGTAATATCCGATGTTACAGCCAGACAAATTGAGGACTGAATTGGAAGTGATGTACTCAAGAACGGATTTTAAAAATATTTTAGGCGGCCTAAACATGCTTTCCTGGTTGACCCAAAATGGGTTAAACGAAATATTTGGCGAAACAATAAAATTATAGTCACAACCCCAATGTCCACTGCCGAATCTGAAAGATGTTTTTCAACTCTTAATAGGATTAAAACTTATCTAAGGAACACAATGACCGAAGAACGTCTTAATGCCTTAACAGTGATATCAGTCAACAAAAACTTAATACATAACATCAACAATTTTGACGAAAAAGTTATAGACCATTTTATTGCTCAGAAAGACAAAAGGCTGGATTTCGTATACAAGCAGTAAAATTATTATTACGTGACAATTAGAGTACAGTGTGTGACTTTTGTACATAAACCTATAAACAAGTATACAAAAATTAATGGGTCTGTGCGAGTGACTAGGCTGAATACACCAAACCACTGAAGGTGAGTGTTGCTTATGTTATCTTGTATTATATTCATGCCATAAGCAGTTAGAGCCCCTCAAATAAAATCACCACGAGCCGCCACTGATTATAAGAAACAACTCCTAATAATTTGTATCTGATATTTTTTATTTGTACATTTTTAGGTATTTCAGATAACGGAATGCTTATCTAAAAATCCCATCACTGATAACAGTGTGCTGTGGTATGCATGTTCGATGTCGCATAATAAATGTGCGTTGGGAATGATTTCATGGGTTATTTAGTTCCGCAACTTTTGCACGGGATTTCTTTATTTGAGAAGAAAACATCGATAGATTTTTGTAATCCACTTTGCAAACCATATTGAAGAATGTGCTTTGAGTTTATTTCTGCTATAATAGGAATGTTGCTAGTTTCCTCGGGTTGACAATTGACATGTTTACTTTTCTGTTTGCACTCGGTGCTTCAACTAACAATTTCGCAATTAATGTGAAGATATTGTAAGTGCAATTGATAACATTGTCTTCGTTATCGAACAATGGTAATAAACAAGAAATTCTGTCAAAATGAATGGCGTTGCTAATGCTATTGACAGCATAACTTACCATAATTCGGAAGAACACTAAATTTTTGTATTCCCCATCCAGTATATGCTTATAGTTAACAGAATCCGCGTACGTTGTCGTAAATAATTCTGTTATTGCGTCAAATGCACATGTTGAAGTCATCTGAATTTTTCTTATGCCAACTTTCATCTGCCTAAGCAAACGACCATTTTGAAGGCAAATTCCTTTTTTTACGTATAGGACAATTGTGAATGAAAGTTATGTCAGGACACGGTGTTAGGTATTTTCCTCTGTTCTTTATAGTAGGAGATTTTACTACAATATCATTTAGTGCTTCTTTTGGAGGATTCAAACCAGGCCAATTTTTCTCTGCATCCAAATCTGTCTGTGTCGACTCGAATGAATACGCAGTAGATATTATGTAAATATCGGGAGCAGAAATGTCCTGTTGTGATATTCTGTTCTTTAGGAGATTGGTTTTTTAGCAGCGTGATTATCGAGAACTCCCGTTCAATTTTGCAGATACTTTCAATCAAGCGTATGTGTTTAATAAATTTATCAGCTCGAAGGGGCTTGCCTTCACCGCCAAGGATAATATTTTTAATATCATTAAAATACGCTTCTGATATAGCTGACGACGCAGCAGAATGTTTTGATTTATTAATAGGTACCATTACATTAGTCCATAAAACATACTATGCTGCAAATTGCAAAAATGGTGCAACAAATGCTGGGCAATAATATGCATTAAGATGCCGACCCGATCGTGTTTTTCGGACCAAAATTTCGGCGTTAGCATGTAACTCGTCAAAATGAGATAAAATATTACCTTCCAAGGCAACATCCATTTCATTTAGTAAATGGTAGTCAGTATAATCTTCATTATCTTTTCAATGTAATTCTTCTCATTGTCAATTGCAAAGTTACGTATAATTTCTAGAAGATATTCTTTTTATTTGCACATTCGGTGGTTTTATCGTCGCACTCACCAAGAGCTACTATTAATAGCGAAAGCAATATTTTCTCAAATTGTTTATTTGGTTCCAAAAAGCCCACCCATCGTAAATAAAAATCTTTTATTCGTGGAGCCTTCCCACGAAAACATTCCCAGTTGGCTATCATTTTTATTATATGCGAAATATCCAAACGCATGAAACATATAGGTATAATAGTCTCTAAGTTTTTCTCGGAATTTAGGCATTTCAAGCATAATTTTATATAATGCGAGCTACGTTTCGAGCCTTGGGAGCGGTGTTTTTAAAAACTGTTTCCAAATCTTCGTAACAATTTATTGGTTTTAACTTAAACAGAAGTTATAATGGAATTTTGACAAACTGGTTAAAATAACTTTAAATCGAAATAATTTAATTAATTGAACTAATATTAGGGCGAGTAGCCTAGGTAAACAATAATGCAAAAGCTGTAATACTCAGACTGACTGCTATCAACTGGGGCTCCCAGGCTATTTATAATGTCCCTACCCCCTCACATGGCTGTGGGAACTTGCAGAGCTCATGTCTGCTTATTCTTAATTCTATTCATTGTTACATTGTTTCAATCTTAATTTCTAGGTAATTCCGTGTCTTAACCGTCTGTGTCCTGCCACCTGCAGTGTCACTATCGTCTGGAATACATTGTATAGCATCCGTTCTCATCTGTTAATAACCTTTTTATATCTATCCTTGAATTACATTGTTGTAATTGACCATGATTTCTTTAACAATTTCTAATAATTTCCTATTAGATTCTATTATTTAATATATATATATATATATATATATATATATTACATATTATATATACATAATTTAAAATTGATTTGTGGGTTTAGAGGTCTCTGGATTAAGTTGAAAACTCTTTTTATGGCCTAAATTTGTCAATTTTATTTAAATTCTTGATCACAGGTATCTAAAAATTTTTTAAACGTAGATTATAAATGTGTACATAGATTAAATATACTTACAAACTTGAGATTAATTGAAAACTAGCATAACAAACATTATAAAATCTTGGAAAAACTTGTAAAACTAACAAATTAAACGTTTTTAACATATAAATTGTAAACATTAAACTTGTATATACATAATTTGATGTCATAAATTTTGATGTAAAATTTTTTGTTTCATAGGATATAAGATAACTAATTCTGTTTGATGATAGAGTATCGAGTGGATAAGTATGTGTGAGTGTTCATGTATATTATATGATGTGAGTTACAGTTGTCGTTGTGTTGTGTGTAGTAATGTGTGTGTGTGTGTGTTATTAGTATTAATTTATTGTCATATAATATTTGATTTCAAAATTTAAATTAAATATTGATATGAGAACATTAAGTTACTAATAATCAGGTTATCTTGTTATATTGTATCATTTAGTTTATAAACATAAAAACTGTATGAAAATATCATTATACATAAAATTACTGATATAAAATACAATTAATATATTTTTGAATTGTTACACATTATGTTGACAGACTCTCAACTATTTAAAACAACAGGATAACTCAACTAGAGTGACATAATAAACTCAAAATGCATTTGCATTATACTATCACATCTATATGTGATTAATATTATCACATATGGTTTTGAACAATCAGACAAATTTTAGCAAATTAGGAACAAAATATAAACAATGAATTTAATTATATTAAAATTAATTTTTATAAATAAAATACAATTTAACAAGAAACTGATATGTTAGTAGACTTAAGTTCTATACAATTATTAAGATTTGAACAAAATTAATGACATAAATTAAACAACAACATCAAACCACAACTACAAAAAGTAACACTGTACACTCACATCATATATATACATGAACACTCACATACTTATGCACATAGAGTCATCAATCAAACATAATTGAGTGTATCTATATCCTATAAACAAAAATTTTTACATACAAAATTTATGACATCAAAGTGATTATATTCCAAGTTTAATATTTACAATTTACTTGCGCTAAAGTGCAATTATTAAACGCACGTGCGATATCATTTAATAGAGCAACGGAAAAATCGGTTATTACTTTGCGTGGCACTTTTGCTCCAGAACGAAACCATTCGTTCATCCAATATTGGATAATATTGGAGTCGTGTTTTTCAGATAACATTTTAAACAATGGTACTATTCCACTTATACCACGTACGACGGCTTGATATAAGAATATTGCATTACCAATTTTATTTGGTCTGTTTATTTTTTTAACAACAGGACCGGTGGCGTCAATGGAAATTGGGTATTCTAATTTTACAAGGCCTTTGTACATGTCTATTTGTAATGGAGATCAATACATACAATAAAACTTATTTAATGCAATTCCTTGTACTATATCGGCATATTCGGCATTGTATTTTAGATTACTTATCGATTCAATAGGATCTTGTATTTTGTGCAAACCTAGTTCTTTATCCTTTCCTTCCAGACGCACTTTTCTCAATATATCGGTGCTGTATAAGTGACCCGGTTTTGGATCACCATATTCCATTTCGTTCGTCGTCTCACGACGCTAAACAATTGCTTTCTTGTGCATAAGTTGATGCTGCCCTTTAACTCTTTCTCTACTCTTCAGTGCCTTTTTCTTCTCATGTGGTACACCTCTAGTTTTTACAAATAATTTTATACCACTTCCTAATTCGGGTTTTTTTCATACAATGAGCGTTAAAGATGCACCACAGTCCTTACACTTTCCAAATATATTAATATACGCGTTTTTTTGAGATTTATATATTTTCAATCTTTTAAAGCTATAACCACATGGGATTTTGGTTTTGGTCCAACATAGTTTCGATATTATATCGGTCCATCCTCATTTTAATACCGAATATACTCGGGTACCCTTGTATTTGTCGTACTCCTTGTATGTTATCAATTTTGGACTTATACTTTTTCATGTTTCAACATCAATTGTTATATCATAGAAGATAGTCATGTACTGATACCCGCTATTAACGTGTTCTGATTTATGGTCGCCTTGTACTCCTTTCATGCTTTCTTCTGTTGTATCAAAATTAATATCGGAAAAAAGTCAATGCATGATCAAATTCTTGTTCAACAGTAATGCCTTTATAACTTAAAATGCAAGAACACACACCATTCCTATTTCGTTTCAAATATAAGTATAGATTTACAACCTGAATTCTATTTTTTAAAGTTCGACTATGTCCACCCATATGGAGTCGGATCGAGATTTTAGTCAGCTACTTGAAGTTATAAAACACTCCCTATCTTTTGTGGCTTCAAATATTTCTTCTGCTGTTACACAAGCTTTACGAGGCATATTTGTCTTTATAAAATCTCAATTAAAAAAATGCTGTCCAAGTGTATTCTGCATTACTACACTTCTCGAACTACACCTAAACTTTTATTACAGACAGTGCAGCTAATCCATGCCGTTTTAAAAAACCTGTACTAATGCCCTTATCTATAAAGTGCTGTAAAACCTCTAATACTGTTTAATTATCTAACTACCACTAGTATCAACTCAAGCGGGTTCATCTAACTGCAAATTAATAGTCAAAAATACAACAGAAATTTCAAGTTTCGCTTGAGGGGAAGTACATACCTCGTGTTGTCTATTATTCATACGAGACGGTTGTAAACGGAATTGTTGAACTAGCGACATCTTATGGCGCTTTATAATAATATAAATACAGAGGACTATATACATTTGAAAACAATATTTTGGTACGTGTGTTGATTAAACTATTCTCAATCAACGGTATAGGTATATGTATATTGTAACAGTTTTATTTTCGAGTTAATAAACCTCTTCATTAAAGGTACGAAAATAATAAAACACATTTATTAAGTAAAGTCGTAATACGTTTAACAATTAAAATATTACATTGAAACAGCATCTTGATTCGTTAGTCTATTTGTTTTGGATGTCGGTGTATTCCACAGCCAGTCGCAAAGACGCTCAGAGGTGTGACAACCTCCCCCCTTGGACCCACGGATCGTCCAAGAGCGCGTGATAAGCACTCGGCCATAGGTAGAAGAAAGAGCAGGATGTATACGAGGACGATGGCCAGTGACCTGCGGGTCGGTTTGAATGAGTGAGCACATTTTTAGAATAACGCGCAACAAAATTTAGGCGATGAGAATCTAAACGACATGAATGTAGGCAACAAAATTTAGGTCATAAGAATTTAATTTACAATTTACGATGCAGTTAGTACTTTGAATACGAGAATCGACGTTAAGAAAACCACTTCATTTTACCATGTGTATTTAGAGGATGGAAAGCTGATCTAATTAATAGAAGATCGTTTGCTGCTCCGAGCCGAGATGCTACGTTGATAGTATGTAAGCAGTAAATGCCGCATGGTGATGCACTTCCTAATCCAGTCTTGGAAAGCAGTTTTATTTGGTTCGTAGTAGTTTTAAGAAATTTTTTTGTGTTTCATTCAGGAAGCACGCTATTTTGTTTCGATGTGTAAAAGTGCGTATTTGTTATTTGCTTCAACTATTGCTAAGCTGGAATTCCCAGTATTCAATTTAAAATTCACTCACTTGATTTTGTAAGAATATAATCTGTTAGTTACAATAACAGGTGTAATTACGTCACCTGTTTGTTTGAAATATGTTGTTGACACATGTATCCGTGATGGCAGATGCTTAACACTGCGTCACTACCGACTTTGAAAACAAGAATATTTTTGTGAACATTTTCATTTTAAACTGAAATTAGTACTTCGAACTTAAGGAGAAAAATTTGTATTTTAATAATGTAATTGACCTAAACAGATCTGAGTGGGTTAGAAAATATCGGTGTAACAAGTTATACTTAGTTGTAATGTATTTGATCATGAATAGGGTTGATAAACCTTACGTTAAATTTACAAAGTAATTCAAGTAATTTTTTTAAATTTTGTTGCATTGAATTTTATTTAAAGATAAAGAGATTCTTTCGAGTAAATTATTAATCTAGGCTTAAAGTTTTTTATTTTGATCAAGTGTGATCAAACCTAACCACCGAGATTTAATATCTTTAAGAGTTGAATTTTGATACCACCCTTATATAGAAAATATTTTTTTATATTTCTTTAGGTATATTTGCGGGACACAAACAGTGTTCCAATTTTCTATGTTGACTTAATTATTATTCTTTCTTACAGGAACTGCGTCTTATTCTGTTAAGACAGGTCTTTGTCAACGAAGGCGATCTTTTTTTTCTTTGGGTCTCCACGTCCGCCCTTAGAAATATGCCATGCCATTAACGTGAATCAATCCGGACTTGGTGGCGCCTATTTGTTTTAGTTTGAGTATGATCCCCCAACAGATTTCGACTTACCCCCCCATTGCTCGTAGCTCTACCCAAGGAATAGACCCCTAGTTACGTCGGAAGACTTTGTTTTGCTGACCCCCAACTTCTAGAGTCAGATATAGGTATTAAGGAGAGAACGCTAGTTAAGACCAATTAGGAAAAAAAGTTACACTGGCTCACAACGCGGGGCTGGTGCTTTTAGTGCATCAAAAGAAAAGTCGTGACAATATGTCTGGTAATGTACAAATGAAAAGGTATCAAATAATCTCATTGTAATCCATTTTTGCACATTTTTAACGGTAGCTATCGTATAGCGGGTATTACGAAAGTAAACGTTAAATAAGTTCTGATCTAAAGGTGTGCAAACGAAAAGCGACTTGATTCATGATGTGCAAACGAGGATACTTTGATTTTCGTCATCACATGTTAGAATTGCACAAAAATGCGATATTTGACATGTGTGAAGTTAGCCCCCTGATTAGATTTAAAATTTTTTTGACTTACAGTGATGTGCAAACAAAAAGTTGATGTGTTTCATAATGTGCAAACGGTAAGGTGTCAATTAGGCTCATTGTAATACATTTTTGCACATTTTGAACAGTAGCTATCGTATAACGGGTACTACCAAAGTAAATTTTAAATAAGTCTTGAACTAAAGGTGTGCAAACGAAAAAGCGACTTGATTCATGATCTGCAAACGAAGATACTCTGATTTCCGTCATCGCATGTTAAAATTGCACAAAAATGCGATGTTTGACATGTGTAAAGTTAGCCCCCCTGATTAGATTCAAAATTTTTTTTACTTACAATGATGTGCAAACAAAAAGTTGATCTGTTTCATAATGTGCAAACGAAAAGGTATCAATTAGGCTTATTGTAATCCATTTTTGCACATTTTGAACCGTAGCTGTCGTATAGCGGGTACTACGAAAGTAAATGTTAAATAAGTTTTGAACTAAAGGTGTGCAAACGAAAAAGCGACTTGATTCATGATCTGCAAACGAAGATACTCTGGTTTCCATCATCGCATGTTAGAATTGCCCAAAAATACGATGTTTGACATGTGCGAAGTTAGCCCCCCCACTGATTAAATTTAAAAAATTTTTTGACTTACAGTGGTGTGCAAACAAAAAGTTGGTGTGTTTCATAATGTGCAAACGAAAAGGTATCAATTGGGCTCATTGTATCAGTTTGTTCATATTTTCAACAGTAGCTATCGTATAGCGAGGATTATGAAACTGAATGTTTAATAACTTTTAAACTGGAAGTGTGCAAACGAAAGTAATAGATGTACATACATGTGCAACCGAAGATCTATTAATTTCGTTCGTTTAAAATTTGCTGAAAGTCGGGGGGCTAGTGTGAAGTTGGCTCCCCACAATAGTTTCTTTAATAACTTTTAAACGAAAGATGTTCAAACAAAAATACCGAATGTGCATACATGTGCAAACGAATGAGCTATAGAAAGTTATTTTTTTCAAAAGTTGGGGCTTACCTGACGCAATCAATTTTAACTTTAAATAATACAACCTTTTATTCCGTTCGTCTCTGTATACAGCAGCGACAAATACGGTAACTAGAACTTCAATTTCACTTTTACATTACTTAACTCTTATCTAATGCCAATTGCTAATTACCGAGTGCTTCTTGAACGCTAAACAGCGTCTTTTATATAACTATTCGCCTTCTTTGTCCTATCGTTTGCTCTTTGTACAAAAGTTTCTTAATATAATCTAAAACATACTAGAAAAAAGACTAGTATTACTAATACATTGTATTAGAATCCGATGAATGGCAAGACATTCCATTCCCATGTGAATTGGATGCGCTAGCATGCAGGTGGCAAGTCTTTTTTAGTATTTACAATGTTATTCATAGTAATTGATAAACTGCAGCGAAGACTTGCGTATTCTTCATACATTGTAGCTTTATGCTCTATTTTAATAATAAATAATATGTGTCTATTTCTTACGTATGTAAACGGAAATGACTTGATTGCAGCTTTGTATGCGTTATTGGAATACTTGATAACAGAAATTAATATGAACCTAAAATTAATCTGAGCCTACTCTTTTCTTCATGATCGATGCTGTACAATTTGAAGAGCATACTTTATTAATACTTCTTAATTATAATTTTATTAAATAACCTAATGTGGCGCTTCCATAACTCGCGTCATTAAGAAACACGCTGTATATTACTTTTTGATAACACTTAAGAAGCTATTTAAATTGGTTGGTCAACACAATAGGAAGGGGGTACGTTTGAGTATAAACCTATTGTATTAGCGTAATTTACCAGTGTCGTACGCTGTTCTCGTTTGTAAGTACAAGGCGTTGCTTGTATTCCATAAAAAGATTCTGGCTACGTAGCAGGTCCTAACGGTTCGTCTGGTTTTAGTGTCTTTATTAACTACGGCTAAGTTTACTAGAACAAGGTTCGTAATTTCACTTACATTCTAATAAATGTACAAAATCAATTACCTTATTAACCTAGTCCTGAAAAATCGTAATTGAATATTGTGTAATAAGTAATAGTCTGTAGTTCGTATAATTTAAATAAATTATACGATTTCAACAATTGCAGTCTGGTTGTCGAGCTTGCGTATAATTTTATTATTAACATAATTTTATCAACATCTATGACCTTCATAAAAATTGTATATATAATTTAAGCATTAATCGCATTTCGCCTTTTGTTATAATAGTTGCAGTAGTATTTTTCTGGCTACAGTCCAGGTGTAACTAAAACTTTCTCGACCTTGACTGAAGTTATAAACAAAATAAACAATATTGAAGGACTAAAACTTAGTCATGGTAATGTAAAAATAAGGATCCATGATGGAATGCCCTAGGTGCTGAATTGAATGTGTTCAGGTGATTCACACAATTACTTGTTAGACACAATATAATTGTTACTTACAACATGCAAGGTGTAGATTATAGATTAGAATATATATACTAATTTGAATAATTTACTACTCTGAAATTGCTCTGTCCGGCTATGTTTTTATACATGTATTATTAGATAATTTCTGATTACAAGGTGTATTTACACCTCACACTCGCGGTTATGAATTTTAAATGTTGCGAAATCGTAATGGTTTTCTATCTGTAAATATAAAATTTCCAGTAAATCACATTTGCAATTTTGCAATTTGGAGTTTTTAAAAACTTTTATTCAACTTGAACATTTACACAGTATGAAGTACAATGAATAATCATGCTGTATCAAATTAAATCTTGGTAATTTAAAGGAAAACTTACCTTGACCTTTTGACTTTTCTCATGTGATAACTGTAGGAACACTACAAGCAACCAACCTAATTCACTAAACGTAGGGTTAAATTATATATATATATATATATATATATATATATATATATATATATATATATATATAATATATATAATATACATATATATATATATATATATATTGCTATGATAAGGGGGTAGTTTAAGGGTAGATGAAGTCATAGGGGTCGTAGAATAAATGTAAATATTTTTAACGTTAAGAAATACAAATAATTCCACCAATTATAAGAGTAAATCGACGATTTTACAAAAGGTCAGTAGCGAGCACACTGTATATAAATTATATTTAATTTAATGCATAAGAAAGAAGCTCATTTTCAATAATTAGATAATATTTAACTAAAATAAGAATGTGTACGTCGTATAATATGTTTTAAGTTCAATTTATAAGTCCAGAATTAAATAGAAACGAGTAAAAGATAAGGTTTTAAATGCAACAAATTGCATCAATATAAACACATTATCGGGAAAGATAAATAACCTGGTATCTTAGCTATTTAAGAATATCCTCAATAATGTGAACGCATGAATAAGTAAACGCATTCTAATACGTCATTATTAGAAAATGAATACGTGAAAATCCAACATATTTCAAATAACAAACAATAAATAACAGGCGGTTTGCTATACGAAAATATTGGACTATAAACGACACAAATATGGAATAGATGACAAAATTGCAATGGATATTTGGAAATTCTAAGAAGATATTATGATATATTGAATGTCGACGTGCGAGATTGAATGAAAGTACAACAATTGAAACCAGGGAATTTGAGAAATACCAAGGTTCTACAGAGATAGGTGGAAAATACAAACGCTCGTCAATAAACACGCGATGCGCGCCAATTAAAACGCTGGAAGGTGGAGCTTATAAATACAATGTGAAACTCGAAAATAGACAGTACATCTTCAACAAGGCACTACTCACATCGATTTAAAGTGTAAAACAACGTACCAGTATCAATTACTAAAAGAAAATAATTTATTAAAAGTGAAAATTGAAAGTGCCAATATGTGCAACGAAAAATAGGCCGTTTTACGCGTAAACGTAAGATAAACTATTAATTGTATTGTATTTTAAATATTTAACAAATTTAGGGCTTCGAATAAAGATACAAGAAAACGTATTCGAATAAAGGCATATTTAAATAATACGTCTGAAAACACGTCCAAATAAATTACTACATGGAAATATAAAATAAACGTGAAGATACTGAAAGTTGCTCCAGAAATACTAGGGGAAAAATACAAGCAACCATTAACCCAAAATTCTGGCCAATCAAGTGAAGCAAGTCGAGCCGTGGCAATCAAGGGGTGCTAAAAACAGACACTCCGATGCAATTACAGTGACGAACAAGGAAAACGCAGGTTAGAGATCTTAAAATTTTTATTAGTTAAAACTGTTTCAATTTTAATATTTGCTAAATATTATATATCTCTAAGAGTCAACAAAAGGGTCATTTGAGAATTTGAAAATAGGGAAATCATCTTTGAACGTTCGAAAGGTACTTTAGAGTAATTACAAAGATATTTTTGCTGCCTTTCAGGAAAATTAAATTTGGTGAATCTGAATAATTTATTCAGAGGCTAATTTTTGAATTGACATAAAACTGTACATATTATCAATCATTATACTGTGTAATTTTGGATTGTTTCATTTAAATTATTACAACAGATAGAAAGAAGGGGGAATATCACAACAATTTTAATGGTACGCCCAATCGTGAGGCTATTTCATAGCAATCTTAAGGGCACTCCAACGTAGGGGCTATTTCATAGCAATTTTAATGGCGCCCAACATGGGGCTTTCATAGCAAATTTTAAAGGCACCCATCGTAGGGGATTAAATCCTAAAAAGGCTGTTTTGTAGCAATACCGTGGGGCATTTCATAGCAATAATAATGGCGTCCAATGTGGCGCGAGAACACCACAAAAAAAATTGAAAAATTAAGGGGCGAGAAAACCACGAAAGAAATTAAAAAATTTAAAAATTTTAGGGGCGATAACACCACAAAAGAAATTTAAAAATTTAAAAATCGTAGGAGCGAGAACACCAAAAGGAAATTCGAAAAAATTATAGGGGCGAGAATAACATAGAAATTTAGAAACCAGAAAATTGTAGGAAATCTAGCAATCCAAAAAGCACAAGGGTTAGGAAAGTTAAAATTTGCATTAGATAGGATAGAATTTTAAAATATTACAAATTTAAAAAAATTAAAATTCAAATAAAAATCGATAAACGAATAAGGTAAACTAGAGAAGTATTGAGGAATGAAGGGGTAGAAATAGGGTCTCAAGAAAGCATAATTTTACATGATACACCGAAGGAAATACAAGGGCGAGAATTAGCACGAAGTCAAAGTAAGGAACAGCAGATATCACAACAATCCGAAATGATGTCAATTTTATTAACGTTAACTAAAAAAATGGACGAAAGCGAAGAGGCCACCAAGATGCAGATTATTGAAAATGGAGAAAGGTTAGATGCCGAAATAAAAAATATGAGCCACGGATTAAAAGAAACAAATCAAACAATCGCGGAAATGCAGATACAATTTCAAAATAAATTTATTAGAATCATGGACAATATAGATAAAGTTAGGGACAAAGTTTGGAAAGTTAAATTAGATCAGGAAACGTGTGGAAAGAAACTAATGATAGGATTACAGGTTTAGATATAAAGATGCAAGAAATTCATGGAAATTGTGAGATAGGATTTAATGATGTAACTAGAGAATTAGGTAATTTAAAATCAGACTTCGAAAATTTTGGTAGAAACAAGGGGCAATGCATTAGGATAAATACACCGGAGATATTAGTGGAGCAATATTTGAAATTATACGGAGAAAACAAGATGAATCTAAAAATATTTTTAAATAATATAAAAAAATTAATACAAGGATCAACGGATGAAAGGTACAATTTAAACTTCGTTAGGTCAATGTTGAAAGGAGGCGCGGAAATTTGGTTTGACTTGATAGAAAATGAGATAGGAACATTTCAGGAATCGGACGTTAGATTTTTAAGACAACCAGCAGTACAAAGCGAGAGATAATTTAATTATGGGAAAATATAATCAGAACTTAGGAATGACACGAGAGTTATATGCCATACAAAAATTTAGTTTAGCAAAGCAATTAGATCCTCCATTGGAAGAAAGACAAATTATAAAGTACTTAGCAGGACATTTTGGAGAAGAGGTAAGACATTATATTACGCTTCAAAATATAGGGGATAGAGAGATATTCCTGGAATTTTTACAACGTTGTGATGAGTTGGGACAAAGTCGTGTGGTGGAAAGTAGAATGCAAAGTCAACAAGTAAATGTGGTTAGACTACAAAGGAGCACTGAAAATAATAGACCAAGTTATCAAAGAAGTAGTGGAGATTCTAGGGGAAATTTTAATAGAAACAATTTTAGTAACTACAATAATAATTTTAGACGAAATTGGAATACAGGAAACACGCCAAGGAGAGAAACGGAGCAAACCAACCACGACAGGAACATAAGTCAATATGCACGACAACAACAACATAGGGAACAAACGGCACAACCAAGCAGAACAAACCTTACCTATGCAAAAATTACGAGTCAAACAAGACCCCATCTACGTCGAATCAGGATTTTTGAAGGACAAACCAAGTAAGCTTTTAAGAATTAATGGATACGAACACCAGCGCGAATATATAAAATGTGAAATGGAAAACGATTCAAATAGCTTATCACCTATAATTAAATTAAAAGTGGAAAATAATAGAAGTAAAATACACATTGATACGGGAGCAGAAGCATCGTTCGTGTCTGAAGATTTTGTTAAACGGGAAAGGTTAATGGAGAGGATGATGCATGTTAGGAAGTTTAATTTAATAGCACCGAATAGCAAGAGATTTGCAAATGTAAATAAGATGGTAATTCTGTAATGTGAAGTAGGAAAGATAAAGTTTGAAAACGAATTTATAGTAGTACCGGGGTTAAGGATAGATGTGATATTTGGTATGGATATAATTCATAAGCTGGGATTAAAGATGAATGCTGAAGGAAAAGTAATAGATGTAAAGGGAGAATATATTAAATGGGATGATGAGGAAAGTGTAGAAGTCGAAGGGGACTGTTTGAATATTAATCAATTTGAGGGTGAAATAGATGCAAGGGGGGATATAAATGATGAAATAAAATGTCCAGAAGAAATGAAAGATAGGGCGAAGGCATTATTGATGAAGCATTCCGAATTAATAGGATCAGAATCTAGAATAGCAACAGAGTATGTGCATAAATTAGAGGTTGTGAACACGAAGCCGTTTAACATAATTCCACTAGAACGCGAATCAAGAAAGTATGCAGGTTTTTATATAAAAGAGCAGATTTATCGATTTAAAGTGGTTCCTTTTGGTTTGTTTTTAAGTAAGGATGCGATAGTAAAGACTATGTAGGAGATATGGGGACCGTATGAAGAATTTGGTATTCATTTTGGGAGTGATGTTCTAATTTTTAACGAAGATAAAGAGCTACATTTCAAAAGGATTTTGTTAGAGTTAAGTTTAGTAGGGAGGAAAGTAAATAGGAGGAAGTGTAAATTCTTTCGGGGGGAGATAAAATTTTTGAGATATGAAATAGGATATCTAAGGGGGAAAAATAATGCAATTAACAAGTTAATTTTGGGAAATAATTCTGTAGAAATTGTCAATATGGGAAAGAAGAACGACAAAATAATCTTAGATACTTTTGATAATGGATATGGAATAGAAGCAATTGTACAAACTAGTGTAAGTAGGGGAGTAAATAGGGATATAATTATAAGTTAGGATAGGTATAGATAAGGGATTAGAATAGGGACATATTTATAAGTTAAGATACGTGTATATAGGATTTAGGATAGTGATTTAGATATAGGACTCATTAGATTTTGTAGATAATATTGGGGGAACAATTAGGAACAAAGGAGACATGCAAATAGTAGGCAGTAAAATAAAAATATAATAATTGATAATCAATGGAGATTTTAACTGCATATTGGGCGCCAAAAATGGCATTGATTAAAAAAAAGATTTTAATTATTACAACAGAAGAAAGAGGAAAGAGAAAGAAAGAAAGAGGAATATCACAGCAATTATAATGGTGCGCCCAATCGTGAGGCTATTTCATAGCAATCTTAAGGGCATACCAACGTAGGGGCTATATCATAGCAAAATATATATATATATATATATATATATATATTGCTGTGATATTAGAGCGCCACGTTGGGCGCCATACAATGCTGTGATAATCGTGCCCCTGCTCTTGGGCCGACCATAAAATGCTGTGATACTTCACCAGCCTCTACGATGAGCGTCATAAAATGCTGTGATAATCGACGCCCCACGATTGGGTCGATATAAAATGCTAAGTTAATAGAGCCCCACGATTGGGTCGTGCATAAAATGCTGTGTTATTTTCTTTATTTTAATCAAGCACTTGTAAAATGTTAATTTGTAAATCTCTTTGCCTCAACTACCTGATTCAATTAAATAAAGCAATTCTACAATACACAGTATAATAATTAAATACTTACAACTTTTTTATATATCTACCTTTTTTTAAATTATTTACATCTGTCAGATTTTTAGAAAATGAAGCCAGCAAAACGAGATTTTATTACATTTAGAGAACTTTTGAAACGTTTCAAGATGCCTATTGCCTTTCATAAATTTATCAAAGAACCCCAGTTTTGTCGACTCTTACATTTTGAATTATTATTGAAATAAAACAGTTTATAGAAATAAATCATATCAAAATATCTAACCTGGAGTGGTTCAGTAGCTTTTCTGCATCCCCAAGAGTTTTCGTGTCCAGTCTGAATGTTTTGAGTCGAATTTGAAAGTCGACATCCAACCAACATACTATCCAAATCGTTATTAATGAGTTTATTCCAATAAAAGGTTTTTATCTCCGTGATTAACGAAACAGTAATGGAATATTTACCATTGTCATAGATTACCAAATTAATTTAACATGCAGTAATCTCCAGAGTCGTCCTTACTAGTATCCAAGATCGTATTTAAGAGTTTTAACAGGAGCCCTGTTTTATTTAATTTTTAGAAATTGTATAATTTCTTTAAATCTGGTTTACTTACGTCTGTAGCAGTACGGCTCGCTTACACAATTTTTACACTCTTATAAAAATGATTTCACTTTACTTTTAATTAATTATTTGCGTGAACATCTTAGCACTTTTGTGTATAGTGACTGCCCAGTTTCAAATGTATACTAACTCGTTGTTCAATTGTTATCGTATATTTATAGTCCCGGTCCCTTTGTTTGCGATTCGTTGATTCCACATGCTAGGCGACACCAAGTGTCTTATCTTTTGTTATTTCGGAAACTTTACCAATTGTGTAGTTTAAATGCATGGAAGAACGCTCAACTTGTCACGTAATTCATTCTCATACATCACATTTAATTCAGAAATTCCAGGAACCTTCGTTCATCAAATCACGTATTATTGTTGTTTGCTCTATTCTAATCTAAATAGAAATAAATTTGGTGTTTGTTTATTTTCTAGTTAAATTGGATTTTTGAACAAATGTAATACTTTTCTATCACGTACGCTAGTTATGTATCCCCCAACTACCTATATATATATATATATATATTGATATATTGAATCTAATAGGAATTATTAGAAATTGTTAAGTAAAGTAAAGTATAAGTTCAATGCAACATTGTAACACAAGGATAACCCAGAGAGGTTATCGACAGTTCATGAGAACGGACATGCAACTTTGCATCCGTGAGGGCAGTGATACTGCAGGTGGCAGGTCACAGGCGGTCAACATACCGCAATTACTTAGAATTAAGATTGATACATTGTAACAAAGTGTAAAGCAGACATGAGATCTGCAAGTTCCCACAGCCGTGTGAGGGGCAGGTTATTATAAAAAGCCCGGGAGCTCAAGGACCAGCAGTCAGTCTGAGTTTACAGCTTTTGCATTGTTGTCTACCTAGACTACTCGCCCAGTACAATTAATTATTTTTTTTATTAAAGTTATTATGAACCAGCTATTCTAAATTTCATTGTAATTTCTGTTTAAACTATTAAATTTTTGTTAAAGTGTCGAAGTTTTTTTTTAAAAACACAGCTCCAAAGGCCCGAATTTTAACTCGCTTTTCAAATAATGCATAATTTCTGCCTGCGTATATGATGATATATTAACGCACTTGTTGAATATTTATCTAGCCAATTCATACAGGTTTTCGTTTGATTTAATTTCGATGCATTTCGTTACATTTTTAAATTCTTATCTTTGCTCGTAGCTACTCTTGGATATGCGTTTAATCGTTTGTACTGTTATATACAGTGTGCTCTCAACCAACAATATGTATAGTGACCTATTTACTCTTTTAATATCTGTAATTATGTGCTTTTGTTACTTGGGAGTTTCTTTTGTTTATTCTACGACCCTTATGACTTAACCTACCCCTAAATTAACCCTATAATTACAGCAATATATATATATATATATATATATATATATATATATATATATATATATATGCTTATACATCCGTATCTTACATCATTAACTTAGAGCTAAGTGTTCATAGAAAATGTAGCAAAGCGTGCATTTGCCTAACTTTAGCATGATATATTGTTTATATAATCTCTCTTAATGGAAACGTGACTCGTCCACCCCTTGTTTTAAGTTTGACGAAATGGCATCTGCAGATTCAATTTCGCTCTACTTGAAATGCTTTAGTTTAAAAAAACGCTTATTTTTAAGACATTGATAAACCAACTTATAACTAATAATTTGAGTTTGAGGATTACAAATTCATGTTCTATTCAAGAACTTAGGAACTTTTTTGGTGACGTGAAAGTTATTAATAACTCGCCAAAAAGAAAACAGCTTTTCTTCTATGAATTAGAAAAGTCTAACATGGACGTCGGGAAACGTAGAAGGCTTGTAACATTATGCGATACGAAATGGGTGGAAAGACACGAAGCTGTCATAGTTTTCTATGATGTATATTAAGTAGTATTTTTGGTATTAAATAAACTATCGGCCGATCGAGATTCAGAAACTTTTTCTAAAGCAAGAGATACCTTTACATTATTTCAACGTCTTGCTGTGCTGAAAAGTTACTATGTTTAACGCTTCGCTTGTCACAAGCGTTGCAAAAGCAAAACACGATTTTTTTTTTAGTCTCCAAGAAATTTAGAATACACTAAACCGTGTAAAATAATGGAGAAAAAAAACGCTGATAACGTATTTTTGGAACTTTATGAAGAAGTAGAAAATCTAATTGGCGAACCCCTATGTGCATCTCGTACGTTTCATCGTCAGACTCTTCGCGAAAAGCATCCATATTCTGAAGTCGAAGAATATTATCCAAGATCCCTCTTTATTCCAACTTTAGACAACATGATAATTTGATAATGCGGTTACAACAACGATTTGGCCTTCATCAGTTAACCGTTACAAAGCTTGTATTTTTAATTCCGATGTATTTATCAAAATACAGTAACAATTAGAGGATTGACGTTATTCGTCTCTACAAAAGTTTTATATCTGGTTCAGAAATTGTTTTGGCGAGTAGATGGTTATTAAGAAAACCACCGCCTCATTTCCCCCAGAATCCCTCATTTCCCCACATATCTGGACCAATTTACATGTAAATTCCCATAAGAGGGAAATGAGGGAGATGAATCTCCTCCTGCTCTCTTCTTGCTCTCCTCCTTGCTCGGACACCCCCAACCATTTTGATTACGTCACACCCGCATTCTTTCCACCCGCGAGATAAATCTTTCTCCACATTTCCACACACGAGATAAACCTATCTTGTTTGGTATCAATTAATATTAGATTTTTTCAGCTACTCGAATCTCTAGGAATTTTTGAGATTGCATCATCCGCCAGAGAGCTACCCTGATTTTAAGATTTCTTACCTGTTGCGATTTCCGACCGTTCTTAAACATTTTTTTAGTCATGCGATACATTAAATTAGTCTAAAATTTTACGCAGAATTCGAATCTGCAAACAGATTTAAAATCGGACTACTCCTTACAAAGTTACACACATACCTTCTAGCGAGCATACCGCGACCGTACCACTACTCGCTTTTAATGTTACACCATACTTTCTATCTTGTTTAGCTCATCTTTCGAGATAAATGTACTTTGTTTGGTATCAATTAATGTTAGATTTTTCTCAGCTACCCGAATCTCTAGGAATTTTTTAGTTTGCATCATCCCCCAGGGAGGTACCCTCATTTTAAGATTTTTTTACCGCTAACATTCTGAACCAAAATAGTTTTCTTCGTCAAACCAATGCATGCATCTTTCGAGATAAACCTTTCTTGTTTGGTATCAATTAATATTAGATTTTTCTCAGCTACCCGAATCTCTAGGAATTTTTCAGATTGCATCATCTGCCAGAGAGCTACCCTGATTTTAAGATTTCTTACCTGTTGCGATTTCCGACCGTTCTTAAACATTTTTTTAGTCATGCGATACATTAAATTAGTCTAGAATTTTACGCAGAATTCGAATCTGCACACAGATTTAAAATCGGACTACTCCTTACAAAGTTACACACATACCTTCTAGCGAGCATACCGCGACCGTACCACTACTCGCTTTTAATGTTACACCATACTTTCTATCTTGTTTAGCTCATCTTTCTAGATAAATGTACTTTGTTTGGTATCAATTAATATTAGAATTTTTTCAGCTACCCAAATCTCTTTAAATTTTTCACATAGCACCATCCCCCAGAGAGCTACCCCAATTTTAAGATTTTTTGCTGGTAGCGATTTCTGACCGTCCTTATAAATTTTTTAGTCATGCGACACATCTTGCTAGTCTAGAATTTTATGCAGAATCCGAATGTGTAAACAGATTTAAAATAGGGCCACCCCTTACCATTTTACACACATCCTCTAAATTATAAATTTTCTGCGGCTCATACCTAAAAGAAAATCTAAAAACCATTCTTAAAACTTTTTGTTACAGACAATTTTTACTAATACAGTTTAAATTTTGTAAACCACATTTCTAAATACATTTGCACAATTTTTTATTCTTAACCTAGAACTTCTCATATCGGCTTATATTTATTTCTAAATAGAGCACCTTTTCCAAAGACTAACCGGACTAACATGTTTCAAATTCCTCTGATTTTGTTCTTATGGTTTCGCTTAAGACCTCGTACATATTTTCCAGATTACTAGAAGACGTTATAACCACATTTTTTGTGTTAAAGGATTTCACATCGGATTTCTCTTCCCCCATTTTGGTGTAAACGCCGTAGAGTTCGCAGTAGACTTTTACTGCTGTATGTTGTATTCTTTTTTCACTAATTAATCGAATAAATCGTTCTTTCTGCTTCCAAAGAAACTCGGGCACTCCATCGTCGACACTGGCGTTCTTTATGCGATAGCTAGCCATACGGTTGTTAAACGCTGTGCTAACCATTTCTACACCATCGTCGCTAGTAGCGGTAACTGATGCATTTTTATGTCTGTTGCTTCTCAAGTGTGCGGCATACATAGTCTTTTCCATTTCGAAATCGCATACTTTACACATAATTCGTGGTTGTTTCGTACAAGTCCCTTTAACAGCTGGCGGAGCTGAATGTTTAAGGCTTAATGACATACCGTGCTGTTTTTCCTTGTGTCGCAGTAAGTTGTCCATTCTCGTAAAAGCGAAACCGCAAAACCCACAGTTTAAGTACTTTGCTGCGGGCGGATGTATAAGCTTAACCGTGGACGATGTTACACCACGACATTTGTTCTGGTGCCGTTTGAGAGCATTTTTCCAGGTATAGGAAGCACCGCAACAGTTGCATTTAAACACGTTTGCAGGTACCATTTTAGTACAAAACAAAATCCGCACTATAAGACTTTGGTTAAACTTGTAAGCGAACTAACTTATAAGAGTTTACTCTTGCGTACCTGCTTTATGTACCCTATAGAATGCAAACCGAAGGTTTCCGAAGACGGCCGAACGATATAACATTGTTCTTTATTTATAAAAGGCTGTGATGTTACCCCGAAATAGCAGTCGCACAGAGAGGGGTTCGCATGGGCAGTGCGCATGGGCAGGGGTATGCATGCGCAGGGGTGCTCATGGGCTGGAATGTCTCTGGGCGTACACGAGGGAAGCGGATGTTAACAGTCACCAAGCACCCAATTCTTTATTTGGATGATATCGAGTACTTGCCTGCGTATGTATCCGGAGTAAAAAATACGATTTGTACACGCAGCTTATTAATAAAATTAGTTTATCGAGGGAAGATAACAAAAGGCACATCATTCCTAATAGTACAGCAATCTACGCATGGAGGCATAAAGATATAAGATAGTTGTTTATATTTGTATAGATTTTGTAAATCTATTGTGTATATTAGTTTTAAGATTCCATAATTTTTGAGCTCCTCGCCCACCTTCCAAACCCTTCCTGCTTCTATCCTGGTTGACAAAGTATACGTGTTATCTCCACGTGGTGTTCGCGGAACACAGCGGTTTTAGATTTCTCGGGAGATGGTTGGTTAAGGTATATGTCTTGCGTAGCAAAAGAAGGTTCTAAAGATGGAGTTAAATAAAGATGGTGCAAAAATTAGAGGTTTGGGGTCTTTAAAAGGCATAACTTTGTATGGGGTGGTCCTATTTAAAATCTATTTACAGATTTGGGGTCCCTAGAAAAATCTAATATTAGTTGATACCAAAAAAAGATATATTTATCTTAAAAAAGTGACTACCTCGCGGATAATAAACACAATATACCACTTGTCGACAAAAAGTTGTAGGGAAATTCAAAGTCGAATTTAATGGGGGTCCAGTATTAGAGTTTATTGGTGGTAGGGCTAAGTCCTACTGTACTGTATGCGAGAAAGATACGATGAAAAAGATTAAAGGGGTCTCACGAAGTGTAGTTAAGTAAAACCGCGGGTGCTACAACCTATAACGAGCATATATTCCCAAAAGGGGTGGGCATGCAGCTACGCAACAGTGCGTGGGAGAATAAAGATTCTTTCCAATAAGAAATTAAAGTTTCCATGTACGTAGCACCAGTCATTGGGTAATGGTAGAAATGTTAAACCTATAAAGGCGATTATTAATTTTGGTTTAGAAAAATAGCAGTTTTCGCGAACTAAATAAAATAGCTTAGACTGATTAATGTATATGACATATTCTCGTACACATCCACAAACATCTGCTTACGTTCTTATACGAACATGGCGATGCCGGTAGTTTTTGTTTAACAAATAGTAGGAAAGATACGTTAGGTGTTAGTGCGTGGAAGCTCATCGGATCGTTGGATTCAAAAGGAACGGTGTGGCGGAATGTATAGCGGTTCCCGTTAGAATAATCTAAAGTGGTTAATCAATCGTATTTGATGTTTAATTATGCGAAAGTGTAAAAGCCTACATAAGCAAAATTTAATTATCAGATGAAAAATTGCGCGATTTGCTATAGAAAGTATAAAAAATGGTGCTTTGCATCGGTCCTAACAGTAAAAAGGAGAGTGACTTTTTCTAGCAATTACAAGAATAGCAGTAGCGCGGCGAAGGGGTATGCATGTATTATACAGCGCATTGTTACTATAAAATATGTTAGTTTACGGGAAGCTCGAACGTGAACAAATTAAATTTTAATCTATAATTAACCACGGTCGCAAAAACGGGAAATTAATGGTTAATTTTGATACCGCTAAGCACATACTTTCGCTTGGTGAATCATTTAGAAAATATTCAAGCCTATTATTTCGTAAAATATTACGTAGAAGTTATTTAAAATTAAATTGCTTTATTAGTAAGTATCCTGTAGACAACAAGTTGGTATTCCCTTAGTAAAGGTTTTAAGTGTTTTTATTAAGTTTTTGGTTATAGTAGCTCTGCATCTTCTACAGCACGACTTGCACACAATTTGTGTGCGTGTGCTACCACCCTTTTGGATTTTTAATATGCACGCGATCCGTATAATATGGAAGACGTTTTCCGGTGTTTCTACTAACTGCATTCGCACCATCGATGCGAACCAGGTGCATGCATTGGCGCTAAATGTATTGGACGAGCAGCAAGGATTATGACGTCATTTAGTTCCCCGCTGAGTCCTCAACATCGTTCGGCCGTCTTCGGAAACCTTCGGTTTGCATTCTATAGGGTACATAAAGCAGGTACGCAAGAGTAAACTCTTTAGTTATAAGTTAGTTCACTTTCAAGTTTAACCAAAGTCTTATAGTGCGGATTTTGTTTTGTACTAAAATGGTACCTGCAGACGTTTTTAAATGCAACTCTTGCGGTGCTTCCTATACCTGGAAAAATGCTCTTAAACAGCACCAGAACAAATGTTGTGGTGTAACATCGTCCACGGTTAAGCTTATACATCCGCCCGCAGCAAAGTACTTAAACTGTGGGTCTTGCGGTTTCGCTTTTACGAGAATGGACGACTTACTACGACACAAGGAAAAACAGCACGGTATGTCATTAAGCCTTAAACGTTCAGCTCTGCCAGCTGTTAAAGGGACTTGTACAAAACAACCACGAATTATGTGTAAAGTATGCGATTTCGAAATGGAAAAGACTACGTATGCCGCACACTTGAGAAGCAACAGACATAAAAATGCACCAGTTATGCACCATTTATTCGATTAATTAATGAAAAAATAATACAACATACAGCAGTAAAAGTCTACTGCGAACTCTACGGCGTTTACACCAAAATGGGGGAAGAGAAGTCCACAAAAAATGTAGTTATAACGTCTTCTAGTAATCTGGAAAATATGTCTTTGGAAAAGGTGCTCTATTTAGAAATAAATATTAATAAGTATAAGCCGATATGAGAAGTTCTAGGTTAAGAATAAAAAATTGTGAATATGTACAGCTGTCCCTCGATAATCCGACAGTTAAGGGACCGAGAGAGTGTCGGATTACCGAAAATGTCGGATTACCAAAAATGTCATAATTATCAAAGATGTTTTATTCTTAATGCGTTTGAACACAATGAAGTTAAAAAAAAGGAAGAAACAGTAAAGGTACATGTAATTTATTAATACCAGGATACAAAATGACAGTACATGTAAGTTTTTAAAAGAAATACGGAAAGAAATTTAAGTAAAATCTACAATATGTATGTACATACATACATATGTATTTACACATTAAAGAAGTCTGTGATTTTCTTTTGTTTCTTCGCACGCAGGCAGTCCGTCATTGCTTGTTCTTGAATACCTTTTAACATCAAAATATTTGAAAAGTCTAATTCTCTCCTCACACCAACGAAGCAAAGTTTTCGTTGCCGATAACGCTTCATCGCAGCTGACGGTGAAGTTTTCTCTGGCACTGCCTCCTCGTTCACTTCGTCATCTACTGTCATGACTTCCTGGATTATTTCTGCTTCTGATACATCATAAGCAAGGTTGTCCTCAATAATCCATGTTCTGAATTCCTCACTTGATGCTGGCGGAAGTTTCACTTCGTTACAAATTTCAAGTGCAGCCTCCAAAATACTAGATTCAGAATCGTTGGAAGAAGAGTAGCATGTTGTAAGATGTGGGTTGTTAGGCCACATATTCTTCCAAGATTTTATCAAGGTTGTGCTTTTAGTTGCTGCCAAGCAAATGCTGCATTCAAAATCGCATCCTTAATATTAAAAGATTTCAAAATGGCTGCAATGTCATCATTAGGTTGACTGACAATATCCATTAAAAGGCGCTTTTTGTAATGTGCCTTGAGAGTCTTTATGACGTTTTGGTCCATCGGCTGGATCAAAGCGGTCGTGTTTTTGGGCAAGTACATTACCTCAATGTAACCATCGGCAGTTTTAACTTTTAATTCATCCTTGTCAGGGTGTCCGGGTGCGTTGTCAAGCAATAGAAGGGCTTTCACTGGTAACTTCTCCTTTTTTAGTTCTTGCTTAACTTGAGGGACAAAGCTTCTAAAGTACCAATCATGAAAAACCTGTTTTGTGACCCATGCACGGCTTTGACACATGTAGGTTACTGGTAAGGATTCGACCTTTACGTTTTTAACGCACGTGGGTTTTTTGATTTACCAACAACTAACAGTTTTAACTTGTGAGTTCCTGAAGCATTCGCACATACCATCAGAGTGATTCTTTCTTTTTGTAATTTTCTTCCAGAAACTTTCTTTTCTTCTTCGGTTACAAATGACTTTGTTGGTAGCTGACGCCAATTCAAGCCGGTTTCATCGGCGTTATAAATTTGGTCAGGAACTAGGCCAAGTTCATTGATTTTGCGTCCAATTTTCCAATGAATTCCTGGATTTCAGACTCGTTAGCAGACACTTTTTCGCCACTCATCTGCATAAATCGTATACCATGGCGTTTTTTGAAGTTTTCAAACCACCCGTGACTAGCGCGGAAGTCAGTTTTCTTTGTTATTTCTTGGTAAAAAAACTGAACTTTTTGTTTCAAAATGTCTCCTGAAATAGGTGCATTCCGGTTTCGCTGCTCTTTGAACCAAATGAAAAGAGCGTCTTCGACCTCGGGCAACTCGCTAGTCTTAAGAGTTTTTCTGTTCCTGGGCTCATCATCAACAGACTTTATGAATTTTTCAATTTTTTCCCTATTTTTCACAATATCGTAGACAGTAGGTCGTCCAATGTCATACTCTTTAGATATTGCACTCGGAGTTTCACCACGGTCTATTCGTTTAATAATTTCCCATTTTTCAGATAAACTTAATGTTTTATGTTTACGTTTCACACTTGTGCTTGCCATTTTTACACTGTCACTACACGCAATCACACTGTCAAAACGTAACACAAAGCAATAGTAAATTACGTATACATACTTTCTGTCCGAAACTATACAACACAACTGCTGAACTAACTACACTTGACTGATCTGTCCCCACAGAGCGGAGGGAGGAGGATTCATGTCACTGCAGGTTTGTTTTGCTTCCTGCCGGAGCGGTGGGAGGGAGATGCATGTTGCTGCCTGTAGCGCGTCGGACTACCGAGTACGTCGGATTAAAAAGTGTCGGATTATCGAGGGACAGCTGTATTTAGAAATGTGGTTTACAAAATTTAAACTGTATTAGTAAAAATTGTCTGTAATAAAAAGTTTTAAGAATGGTTTTTAGATTTTCTTTTAGATATGAGCCGCAGGAAATTTATAATTTAGAGGGTGTGTGTAAAATGGTAAGGGGTGGTCCTATTTTAAATCTGTTTACACATTCGGATTCTGCATAAAATTCTAGACTAGCAAGATGTGTCGCATGACTAAAAAATTTATAAGGACGGTCAGAAATCGCTACCAGCAAAAAATCTTAAAATTGGGGTAGCTCTCTGGGGAATGGTGCTATTTGAAAAATTTAAAGAGATTTGGGTAGCTGAGAAAATTCTAATATTAATTGATACCAAACAAAGTACATTTATCTCGAAAGATGAGCTAAACAAGATAGAAAGTATGGTGTAACATTAAAAGCGAGTAGTGGTACGGTCGCGGTATGCTCGCTAGAAGGTATGTGTGTAACTTTGCAAGGAGTAGTCTGATTTTAAATCTGTTTGCAGATTCGAATTCTGCGTAAAGTTTTAGATTAATTTAATGTATCGCATGACTAAAAAAATGTTTAAAAACGGTCGGAAATCGCAACAGGTAAGAAATCTTAAAATCAGGGTAGCTCTCTGGCGGATGATGCAATCTGAAAAATTCCTAGAGATTCGGGTAGCTGAGAAAAATTTAATATTAATTGATACCAAACAAGATAGGTTTATCTCGAAAGATGCATTGGTTAGACGAAGAAAACTATTTTGGTTCAGAATGTTAGCGGTAAAAAAATCTTAAAATGAGGGTAGCTCCTTGGGGGATGATGCAAACTAAAAAATTCCTAGAGATTCGGGTAGCTGAGAAAAATCTAATATTAATTGATACCAAACAAAGTACATTTATCTCGAAAGATGAGCTAAACAAGATAGATAGTATGGTGTAACATTAAAAGCGAGTAGTGGTACGGTCGTGGTATGCTCGCTAGAAGGTATGTGTGTAACTTTGTAAGGAGTAGTCCGATTTTAAATCTGTTTGCAGATACGAATTCTGCGTAAAATTTTAGACTAATTTAATGTATCGCATGACTAAAAAAATGTTTAAGAACTGTCGGAAATTGCAACAGGTAAGAAATCTTAAAATCAGGGTAGCTCTCTGGCGGATGATGCAATCTGAAAAATTCCTAGAGATTCGGGTAACTGAGAAAAATCTAATATTAATTGATACCAAACAAGATAGGTTTATCTCGAAAGATGCATTGGTTAGACGAAGAAAACTATTTTGGTTCAGAATGTTAGCGGTAAAAAAATCTTAAAATGAGGGTAGCTCCCTGGGGGATGATGCAAATTAAAAAATTCCTAGAGATTCGGGTAGCTGAGAAAAATCTAATATTAATTGATACCAAACAAAGTACATTTATCTCGAAAGATGAGCTAAACAAGATAGATAGTATGGTGTAACATTAAAAGCGAGTAGTGGTACGGTCGTGGTATGCTCGCTAGAAGGTATGTGTGTAACTTTGTAAGGAGTAGTCCGATTTTAAATCTGTTTGCAGATACGAATTCTGCGTAAAATTTTAGACTAATTTAATGTATCGCATGACTAAAAAAATGTTTAAGAACGGTCGGAAATCGCAACAGGTAAGAAATCTTAAAATCAGGGTAGCTCTCTGGCGGATGATGCAATCTGAAAAATTCCTAGAGATTCGGGTAACTGAGAAAAATCTAATATTAATTGATACCAAACAAGATAGGTTTATCTCGAAAGATGCATTGGTTAGACGAAGAAAACTATTTTGGTTCAGAATGTTAGCGGTAAAAAAATCTTAAAATGAGGGTAGCTCCCTGGGGGATGATGCAAATTAAAAAATTTTTAGAGATTCGGGTAGCTGAGAAAAATCTAATATTAATTGATACCAAACAAGATAGGTTTATCTCGTGTGTGGAAATGTGGAGAAAGATTTATCTCGCGGGTGGAAAGAATGCGGGTGTGACGTAATCAAAATTGTTTGGGGGTACCGAGCAAGGAGAGAGCAGGAGGAGATTCATCTCCCTCATTTCCCCCGTATGGGAATTTACATGTAAATTGGTCCAGATGTGTGGGAAAATGAGGGATTCTGGGGGAAATAAGGCGGTGGTTTTCTTAATAACCATCTACTTTGGCGGAATACAAAATATGGAAACCGAAGTGGAGCGAAGAAAGTATCAAGCCATCAACAGTTGCTGAAACTTTCCTATCGTGTAATTCAGTTTACTATCCTAACACACACGTGCTTTTAAACTACCTTAGAATAAAACAATTATTTTAATATCGCCTTATGTGAATTTGATTCAGTTATTTGCAACACTACCTGTATTCAAAGCGACTGCTGAGAGATCCTTTTCGTCCTTAAGATTTTTTTAAAACTTACGTCCAAAGTATAATGCTACAGGGAAGACTAAATGAGCTAGCTTTTCTGTATATTTATAAACAAAACCCAGTTCCAGTAGAGGAAATTATCTCTAGATTTAATAGAAAAAGTAGTCGGCGAATGGATTTTCTATTATTGATTACCTTGCTTACGTCTGTAGATTAAGTATTAAATAGCATGAAGTTACCAGTGTGATTTTTTGCGGTTAACTCCTCCCATTATGTGTAAGATTGTATTGTTTTTAAAACAAGTGAGCTGCCCTAAAGCACTCAAGTAGCAGTGCCTATATAAGTTAGACTATTTTTAATAAGCGACATTTTTAACAATGTCATATTATTCATACAGAAAGCTTTTAACTCGTTTTTGAAAATACTAATGCACAGACTTCACGGCTTCTGATTTAATTCTGCAATGGACTGATCAGCACTCATGACCGGCACCTCTAGGGAAATTTTCATGACACCCCTCCCTTTCGAAAATTCGTTCTGAACCTGCGCTGCTAGTATTACGATTGTTGGTTTTGGACTGCATTGTGTCCGATTAAATTTATGTGAACGTGACAATATTTTGAAATGTCACCACGTCTGTAATCTTCATTCCTAGTTCAAAATATTTCGTTTCCTAAGAAATTCTTTCTAATACTAAACTTGTCAGCAATTGTATAAAAACTTGGAACTCCATTAACCCATGCAATGCCAGATGATTGCATTGATTGCGTGGATATTTTCATTATGTTCAATTAATACAAATTAGTCTTTTACATTAACACTCTTAACGCATCGTTTTGAAACTAGATTTAACTGGATAGAATATACTATTATACTATAGTTCTTCTAGATGCTTACTAGATTACAGTTAGTAATGAAAATGTATGCATACATACGCATATTTTATGGTAATTGCCGCAATTAATTAATCGCTCCGCATACTAAGCTGTTAACCTTCATTGACACATTGTTAACTTTTGATTCTTAAGTTTATTAATTTAGTAATGTTTATTTTTGAAATATTGTTTTCGAGTGAAAGACTTTCTTACATATATTATTGGGATGTTTTAATGTTTATGCGGTAGCTTTAATTGTATAGTGTTAATAATTAAAGACGTTTATGCACAATGTATTACTGATCGAAGTTGTTTCTTTCAAACAAAACCAATTTTTAAAAAGAATCTTCTTATACTTAGTGGACCCTTGACGAAAGGTCGTAAAAGAAGTTATAGCCGAAATGAGTTGCTTAGTGTTCGAATGTCAAAACTTGTACTGCTCTTTCCCAAAGAAAGGTACTTCTTTACGCAACTCTTACAGGTATATATTTAGTTTATAGGCATAACATAAAATCTATGAAAAGATATAATGGCAAAATACTTGACACCAAATGCGTTACTACTTAGAAATTAATAGACTCAAGCATGTCTTAATACACGCTTATTTTCAATAACGTGTTATGAATAAAATAAGCATTACGTTATAAATTTAAATTTGCCCTGAAGACGCGGGGACCACTTAGCAATTTTAAGGGTGCACTGGCTAACGACAGTGGACGGGAGTGGGTTTATATGGAAGAAATTATAAAAATAGTAAAACAATAATAAAATTTAAATAAACAAACTTGTGAAATCGCTGAAATGAAAGAAACTACTTTACCACATTTATTTACCCCGAAAGGCTCTTTTATTGTCATAATTAAGGGGCGCTGAACCATTGCATCTCAGCAAAAAGGCTGTTATTCCGAAGAAGTTTTCTTTACTTCTGGTTTCTTAAATTTATCATATTGTACGTTTTTTTTATAATCCCACAAAAAATTTTGGTTAAATTAAAGAAAATTGTAAAATAAAATGTCGTTCCCAAATACGATTCCATGACTGGGGTGGCTGGATAACCTTTCACAACTTAATCTGGTTACCTAGTTCCTCAATAAGTTTAAATAAAATCACGTAAACTTTCCCTGTATTAACATTAACTAATTGCAATATAAATACAAATATATGTTACTAAAAATAGAACTTAATTACTAACATTCAACTAGCCATATATTACTAAAAATGAATCCTATAGAGCATTAAATTAAATTCATCAATATTACTATCACTCCAAATTTTTTCGTTTTCTACACTGAATTACATGGTATTCTAAATCCTTTTTCTGGAAACGCACTTAATTACAAACATATAAAACAGTTACATACCAACTTTGCATTTATTTTCATTATCCATTCAAAATAATTTAAAATCAAGTGTACATATTTCTTAATATTTTAAAATGTCCCAAACATACTTGCATGATAACATTATGCTTAAATTTAACCAAAACTAATTCTGTCGCTAAGTTATCGTTTAACAAACTAAGTGCTCTAACGTTTGATTTATTTCCCACTACATGAATAACAACCCGTATACATTAAAGATTCTCATATACATAACTAGAAAATATAATCCTAAAAGCTCATTTAATCATTGTGTAATAATATTTTTAAATTCAAGGATGTCCAAAAACTATCAACAAATCCATTTTTCGTTCTTCTCCACTAACACACCTTCCTTAACACAACCAACACAACACAAAATTCAAATTATTGAAGGAGTGAAGTCTGCAGTTTCTAATCTCTTTTTAACCAGTAGCCACAGCGCTAATTTCACAAACACATGAAATCTACCCTAGCCTTACAAGTTTAACTCAAAAAATTAAGTCGCACACCGCCTTTTTCCACTACGAAGACGTCTATATTTACATATTCAAACTTCCCTACCCCTTACTATTTTCGCGCATTTCCACATTTTAACGCTTCTAAATAACTTTTTGAATGTATCTTTTAACTATGGTGCTTAGTTGTTATGTCACATTTCTCCTTCGATAAAAAGCTGCCTTAAGTCTTTCTAATTTAATGCCCGATATCTGATATTCTAATATGGTACAAAAAGTTACCGAACATTCTGAAAATTACCCATCCTTTCGTGTTATGGCAGATCGTCTATATAAATTTGTTACCGCTTCCTCGTCCAAAACTGCAAATTTACCTGAATGAAAATTAGTAATACCTACCTCTAATCGACCTGAAGTTTTGAGAATGTTTCATGATGATCCCTCCTTCGCACATTTAGGCTTTACAAAAACTATGTCGAATATATCTGATTTTAATTACTGACCCAACTTAAGACAATCTGTTTGCCGTTATATTAAAAACTGTAAAACATGTGGTGCACAAAAAGTTTACAAGAAGCTCGACCTGGTCTAATCAATACATTTAAAAAAGTTTGCTATCCGTTTCAATCAATTTCGCTTGATTTATCAAGACCCATCCCTCGATCTAGGAAAGGTAATCGATACTTGTTGGTTGTAATTGATTGGTTTTCCAAATTTGTTTTCGTTCACCCCCTACTAAAAGCTACCTCCTTGGCGACCATGAAATTTTACAGCAACAAGTTTTTCTTATTTTCGGTGTGCCTCAAGTTATTCTTTGTGCCAACGGTCCACAGTTCCTTTCAAAGGAATTTCAAAACTTCGTAAAAATTATATAGTTTATAAGATCTGATTTACTGCCTAGTATCACCCACAAGTAAACTCCACCGAACGTGCCCACCTTACAATTATTACCGTTATCTTTTCCAATATCGATCTGACCGTACTAAATGGGATGAAAATATTTTTCAAGTTGCACAAGCATTGTGAACGTCTACGCATGAATTTACTCTTTTCTCCCTTCCTTTTTAGTCTTTGGGCGTTATACTCCAATTGACGGTAGTTATTATGGTTCTGTTACTGACAATACCGATGTAATTGAATTTGATGAAAAAATACGTTGGGACCACAACTGTTATCTTGCATCTTTACCGATGTTATAAAAAATTTATTTAAAGCCTTTGAAAAAAGTAAAAATTGTTACAACCTCCGTAAAAGAGACATTTTATTTACTTTGGGCAAACAAGTATGGAAAAAAATAGGTTCTATCTGGTGCCACTAAAAAGATTTCCGCTAAACTAGCCCCTAAATTCATTTTATGTTTTCTCTTGTAATCTCTCCATTAATATATGAACTACTAGATTTAAATGGCAAACCTGAAGGACGTTGGCATATTAAAGACCTGAAAGTATTGTCGACTGCCCCTAACGAGTAGTATATTCTTACGTTTGTGACCATAGCTTCATTTGTACATATTTCTCTTTTTTCCACCCTTGTCTCGACTAAATGTTTTTAGCTTATCATCCGTACCAAAACATTATCTGAGCATCGAGCTCTCCTATATCTAAATAATTATTAACCCTTTAATCTACAAGTTTTCCAAACCTTGTTATGCCATGGTCGTTTTCTGATTTTAAAATTATAACCCTCCTATACGTAGTTAAATAAAAAAATTTTCAAATGATCATTACCTGTAAGTAAACCAAATTATCTTTTAAATTTTTATCTTCTATTTTGGTTATTATTCCAGAATTTAATACAATCACTTATCTTGGTTGACGTATGTTTGGTCTGAACAACTCAGCGACTCCTTGCGACTTGTCCTAGCTGATGTCCACATCTGATGCTTTACTCATTGGATACCCACAGTAAGCACAAACTATGCCTCTGTAGTAAAAAGTCAGTTGTTTCCACATTTGCGAATACAAGACATTTCTATTCGATGTGTTCTCTTACGCATATATTTTAACATTTTTTATAATTTCCATTATTAATAATTTTATATTGTAGGAATGCTAGTGCATTTTATTGTTTTTACTGAACGTCTTGGTGAGAGGCTATTGCTTTGTCGTTTCAAATATTATTCCTTGTGTTGTAGCTGTATCCAAATTCTCTATTTTTATCTTTAATTAACAGTTTATCGTACAATTACCGCTGTGTTCATGGTAACCATGTCTTCAAAATTATCGTGTTGGGATATTTAAGTTGTTTGAATTTCTTATCGCCACGGATGTGCTCGATGGGAGAATGATTTGTCTGGGTTTCATTTAGAGCTTAGTTGTCTTCGAGTATCCACGCGTGATATAATTTTTATCTTATCATTAATATCGCAGGTTGTCCTTTAGACCAATCTCCCTTAACAGGGGCATTCTCTACTCTCGACTTCTTCTCCAGGGTGCTTATCCTAAAACTCTACTTTTTCCTTATCCCTCTGTCTGCCTCTTTAACCTTAATTTTTTCTTTAGTGGACCTGTTTCTAGTTCCGAGACAACAGTCCATCCCATAAGAGTGATGTTTCCCCACTCCGGGCTACTAATTACACTTTGGTTGGTCGAGTAGTACTACACTATCCACCGTTTTTTCTATGGCTAGCTAGCTAGCTGCGAACTCTTCCTCTTATCTTCTCTACCTGGGTTGCTATATAGCTCATATCCTGTAACCTCCGTTTTTTTCTGTATCTTTTATTTTTTTAATTTTGAAGTCGCTGCATAGTTAGAGGGTTGTTTCTGCAGGACATTGAGTGGTGGGCGTCGAGAACCTCCGTCTAGCTGTGTATCGCCACTGTCTTCTGCTGATATACGTTGACAGTGAACGTTGTTATTGATTTGGTTGCGCCGATCATCTTAATCGACGCCAGGACACAGGGACTGCATTTCCCGAATTTGCCCCTCGTGCCGTTCAGATGAACGAGTGGCGCTTCACGAAACTTCTACTTTTCAAAGGCATGTATTATAAACCCCCATTTAAATTCATTTAAGTTCTTACGGGATTACTATACTTACTCGAAAGTCCCCCCTTTTTTTTGTTATTACATTTATAGGAGAGGCGGTATGCTTTGAGAATAAGGCCTCCGAACCAAAATTAGGTTTTACGTTCATTTTAAATAAATTTGTCGTGATGTATTATCTTATCTTAATTTTTAGATTAAATCATAAATATCTAGTGTCTATCTTTTTCTTTAATATTGTCTTAAGGATTTTATGTTACCTAATTAATATGTGACCACAACTGGTTAATTATCTTTTTCCCGAAAATATCCTGGATATCTTATCGTACCTTAAATAACTCTAACCCATAGATGGTTAGGTATTTGTCTTTCTGTCTGCAATTGTTTCTTAGATGTTATACCTTGCCTTTACTGTTAAGTGAATAAATTACCTATATTCTCGTAATGAAATGCATTAAGAAATTATTTTATCGATTTATTTTTCCGAATCCTTAGTATTTATGACCAAAGGTAGGATTTATTATCGTAAGGTGAAAAAGCAAACTTGCACTTCAATATTGTATTCGATAGTGTAGAGTTAAGGAATTACGCATCGTAAATGCAGTACCAGTGGCTAATTTGTTAACTTAACGTTTTCGCTGCTGTATCATCTTTTGCCGTATCTTGCTGAAGACTTAAAATCGGGTAGCTGCTAATTTCCGTTTACTGGTATCGCAGTTTTTGCTAAGGTTTAAAAAGCCAAGTGGCGCGTATAGACTAATGTTTTAACGCAAACGTACGTAAAAACCACACAAAGTTTTGGTTCGCACGGAAAGTCCGGTCATTGGTTTATCCTTGTTGTCTGAGAACATGCAACGATTGTATTTTCCACGCTTTGTATTGCGTTGAACCCGCCAATGTGCATCAGAAAATTTTAACCTTTCTTGGAGGGGATAGACGTTTTCGTGGGAGCGAATGCATTGAAAGAGGACTTGACTATCGACTTTCTTCGAGAGTTGACGTGTGTTGTAGCGCTTTGACTTACCGACAAGTGATTCCCGCTTCCGTTCTTATCCTATCGTTATCGTATCGGCACTTCGTCAACGAAGGCTGAAATCGGGCAAACACTGAAACAATAGGAAGCCACTACGAAATCCCTAGAGAGCCGTTTCCTTGCTGCATCTGGAGCAAGATATCGCGGGTAAGTGTAGCCCTAATAACTTAGCATCATATTTTTCCGCCTCGGGCAATCTAACCCCCGAGTAAATTTGAGGTTATATGTAGGTAAAATACTATTGTACCTAGCTCTAAATGCGAGAGTTAAAGCGTAACATGAACTTGAAGGATATAAAAATGACCAGAAGGGACCTTAGATTTTTCCATGCTAAATTCCTTAAAAAACCGTTTTTTAGCTGTACTCACTGAAATATAAAGTAGGCAACCAATAGCACGTTCTTACGAATCATACTTCTTGGTTATTATGTAAATATTTCAAACTGATATAATTTAAAGTAATTTGATAAGAACAGGACTTTTACTTTAATTTAGGTGGTGCAATTGCTCTATTGCAGAAACCGCCATTGCTATATATGAAAAGAAGTTTGAAGGGTTTTGCAAAATTCGTGAGATTTTGGAATGTTTGTGATAGTTAATTTGATTTTGCACACCTAAACGCCCTTAGTTTTGCATAGATATGATGTTACAATTTTACGTGACACTCTTGTAAAGATTTTTGTAATAATATACAAATTGAGAATGTTTCATGACCATGACCTTACAAACAAAAGAGGAATAATTTATTTCAAGGTCTTTCAGCAAAACATCATTTAATATATTGCGCTTGTAATGAATTCAAATTAGTATCACGTGACGACATTTTCGATAAGTTGGCATGAAACTAGATCTTATATAACGGGTTTTCATAATACTCCTTCTCAGAAACTAATACGCAATTAGAACGGATTATGAAAATTTTACATAAACATTTTGTTTGGGTAGTTGCACCGGTTAATTAACATTTTCGTACTACTTTCATGGCATTTATTAGTTTGTAACTATCTTCGTTGAGGCGGAATACATAATTTGGCAAGATATATTTTCGCAAATTCGCTTTCTCGTGTTATATTACATTAAATCTCACGCGATACCTAACATTAAATCTTTAGCATATACAGTTGTGAAATCAATAGTAGGAGGTAATGATATGCATATGCAGGCGCCTCAGTGTTATTTGGGATCAATAACCCATTTACAGATAGTCACTTCCATTCTAAGTTCGATGACGCTCATTTCCATTTTGAAAAAGCCAATTTTACGAATGAGCACATTTGATCATGAAATTTGAAACTAATCTCTATAGAATGCGGGAACGTTTTTTTCAAGATCAAAGATTTCCTTAAGTGCATTCATTCTTGTAAAGACGAACTGGCGTTTTTGACCCACATTTTGGGTAGAGTTAACTTGTTTCAAAAATATACTGGAGGTTTCTTAATCATATTTACAATTGTAAGATAGGAATTTATGAATTCTTCTAATAATTTACATTTCAAGTTACACTCAAAATAGTTTTCTCATATTAAACACTCAGGTAGATTACTTTATTTAATTTACTTATGTATTTTGTCGCATTTTATTTCTGCAGACGAAGCGACCCTCAAAAATCAAACGTTTCTAGAAGAGTTATCGAGTTGATAAGAACAAGCCCAGTAATTGCTTGATAGTTAACGGTTTCTTTAGCAGTTCTTATTGCATTAAGTGGATTACAAATGTTATATATATATATATATATATATATATATATATATATATATATATTGCTACGATATCGCCGACTTGACAGGCGTGCAACAATCAATTGTCTGCTGATCACCACCTCTCTGTGCCTTTAAAATAATTTAAAATTAACACAATCAAATTTATGTCTCGACTAGCTCAGTGATTACACGCACAGAGTGAAACGACGATATTATAACAAAATAATTTTACTCACTCCTCTCCAACACAATTCACCTGGATAAGACAAACGAAATTTACCAAATAATTTTGTATAATGAATTAAATAAAATTTATGTCAAATTACAATTTACAAATTTACACTCTTTTTAATATTATTTACTTTTTATAAAAATTTTAAATCAAAAATAAAAAATTTACCTATCGAATTAGCTTTTTACGAATATTATAATTTTTACACCTTTTTAATACAATTAAAGCCAGCAAAAATATGTATCTTACCACGAAATAACTTTGTTGAACCTTCAAAGAGATATCCCCTTTTTAACAAAATTTTATGTAGCAACCAAATTTTTGTTGACCTTTTACACACTATATTTTAAACAAATACAAATTTTAAGCTCAATCCTTGGTACACAAATTATATAAAATTACAAATGCAACGTGCAATAAATTGAATTTAAATAAATGGTTCTGACCTTATAATACTCCTAAATTTTCCCGGTTGGAATTCCCTGGTCCTGGTATTCCCACGATTTTTGTAGTTTCCTGGCCCAAATTTCCACGATTTTTGGAGTTTGCTGGCCCAACTTCCCACGATTTTTGGAGTTTTCTGGCACAAATTCTCACTTTTTGGAACTTCCCACAATTCTGCTTGGAAATCCCTCTTAATTTTAAATAACAGTTATCGGTATTTCCAGATGCTTTTCAGCGATTTCAATAATAGGTTAATTATTTCCCAGTTTCTAAATGAATTATTTAGTTATTTTCTTAATGTGTTATTCAGTAACTTAGAGCCCTAAATAATTAAAATTGTAAAAATTTTATTTAAATATTAATTATTTCTGGACTTACGTTTATATCAACGGCAAAACTTATATATAAAATTTATTACACCACGCACTCTATTATTCGTATCACCTTATGTTAAAATTTTATAAAGTTCAACTTTAAATCTTCACCAAAAATCTCAATTCACGTAATAATCTTCTTTCAAATATCACAGCCGGCGCGTGGATTCTGTATGATACTAATTTATTTTTTGCGTTAGTTTTAACGAATCGAGTTCCTATTCGAATGTTCCAAACGTTCTCATTGGTTGACGGAACACTATCGGTTGTTCAAATGTGGAAAGGGCATTTCAATTATGGTTATATTTGCTATATGTTGGATTTTCGAATAGTGTAATATCGGAACCTACTAGAGGGAACTGTTTAACAAATGGTATTAAATACGGCATTTTATGTGTGTTCTTCATTGCAGATTTTTATCATGATTCACCGTTGACTCAAATATCCACACTTTATTCAAATATGCTTGCTTTTAAGTGTTTGACTAATTACAAACTGGTATAAATTACACGCATTTATTAATTTTTTACGCAAACATGTTTAGATAGAAAGAAATTTCATCTCACGGGTTATTTTTCATCAAATATGCTGAATTTGTACATGTTTTGAGATTAAGAATGTTCTTAAATGTTCTAAGATGATTGGACTGCTTCAACAATTACTTATTTTAATAAAATGTAGTGAAGATATTACGGAACGGGCTTCCTTTAATTAATTATAGCTTGTTGATTTTATACAGGATGATTTCTAAAACAATTATTTATTTTAATAAAATGTAGTGAAACTATTACGGAATGAGATTCCTTTAATTAATCGTAGCTTGTTATTGATTTTATACAGGGTGACGTATTTGCTTTTTTATAATGAATGAATTATGTATATTTTTGGATTTAAATGATTGGGTATCGTGGTTTTTATGATATTTATATGAGGTATTCCTCCTCTGCGATTTTAAATGACCTTATTACCATAGCAATATATATAATATATATATATATATATATATATATATATATATATATATAAATTTGTCTGATGTCGCTATAAATTAAACGATAAGACTTTATTATTATCATATAACAGTGAGTTAATTTCTGATTTATATGAATCGATATATGTAAATATCGACCTGAAAGGGTTAATACATGTAAATATTATTTTTTTTAATGAATTATCCATAGCAAACTTTAATTTAATACAAAATTATAAGAACTTTATATATATATATATATATATATAAACATTCCATAAATAAAGATAAGACTTTTTATTCCCATAAACATGTGGTTAATTTCGTTAATAACAAAGATACGAGCCTGAAAGGGTTAGACAGTAAAAACTTATTTTTTTAAGAATTTGCCTTTATACAAAATTATGAGATGCTGTATACCTAAAGTGATCAGTTAACGAAATGAAAAAGTGTTTATGTCGTTGTGATAATAAATATTGCAATATTGGTGAATACAATGGGAAAATGGCAAATTTTTTATTTTGCCACTTTTTTGCATTTTATAAAGTAAATAGCTATAAATCTAGTAACCATTTACAGTGATTATTATCTTGTGGGTGCGTACTGTTTTTGTAAAACCATGCCGTTTGCTTTTCAAGAGCAAACTGATATGCAACTAAAGATGGACACCCATACCGATAACGATTTCTAAACCGAACATTTTCTGATTCAAGAACTTTTGTTGCAGTACATCAGGTATTTTTAATACTAGAAATAATGGACACAACAACATAGTAAAAAGAACTGTTATAGACAAGAATATTTTGGAAATTATGGAATAAATTCCTACAAACTGTACCAGGAATGTTGCTTCACAATTGAACGTTCACACATAACAGTCTGGCAGCTTTTACGTGAGCCATTATTATACCCATATGGTATTCAAAGCATACAGGGCCGCCTACAAGCTGATTTTCCACGTGCTGAATTGACGTTAAGTACCTGAATTAATTTTACTCTACCGGGGACGAAGTGGCGCATCAGTTAATTATGGCACTAGCTAGCTTTCAGTGGTATGGAATGGATTACGCAAATGCAAAATTCTTAGTGGTATACAAATTATGACTTTTCTACTAGATATCTATACGCTCGCCTTGGAAGAGCATTGAACTCTTTGTCCATATAAAGCCTTTGAGCGCCAACCCACCTGAAAAAACTTAATAATAGCTTCCCTGAAAAGTGGGGTTCCGAGCGACGATTTAGTGGTTATTACCGCAGTAGAAGTTGATGGAGACTCGTTTACACGTTTTTTGCCCTCTACTAGTTTAAAATAAACACAAATATTAAAACAAACTCCACGCTTCGTTCACTTAACGGATATTATCAACCATGATTATCACAATAAATAACAGAGAAACAACTAACATCTACCCTTATTTTGCCAAATATGCGTGTGGCTAAATAAAAAAGAAAGAACAACTGAAATTCATCAATTTTAGACATTCAACCAAATTAATTTGTACATATAAACTAAGCGGATACAATTGTGAACTTTTTCATATGAGAATTTCTGTGTTTACAATACGCTTTAAATCAACATGTACCAAACTAACTCCTTACGCGTGTACTGATTGTTTCCTATTCTGTGCTAACCTACATATTTCATTGAAATGTCCACAGTCTGCATCTTTCACTATCTATGTGCAATAGTCTGATCTAGATCTACCTCCACATTCTTTTTCTTATCTCTGCTTGTAATATATCTTGCATTATTCCCCAAAAATGCATTAGAACGTATCCTGCTCTTCTATTTATCCTATTTTTTTCCACAGATATCTTTATTCCCCCGCTATTTCTATAACTCTTTGTTACTAACTTTGTCTGTCCATGCTATCATCCTTATACATCTGAAGCAAATCATTCCAAAAGGCTTCTACGGTTTTTCTCTCTGCTTCTCCTACTGTCCCTATTTCATAGACGTACTGTGCTGTGCTCCATACATACGCTTTCAACAATTTTCTCCCTGTTTCTATGTTTGTCGTCTTCAAACATAGCCGCTGCTCTTTCTTGTTAAATGCAGTTCGGTTCTCTCCTTCTATATGTATAAATATAATCCCTATCTTCCCGATATGCAGTAGTATGTGAAGGGAGTTAAGCAGCCTGCGGCTATCAAGATCTCCTAACACTTGAATATTTGCCGAATTAATAGTTTTCCAATATATCTTTTAGCACAATCAACATTAGTTGAAAATATTAAAAAACTAACACCTGTAGTTGTTTATAATAATCATCAGATTTAAGTGCAATAATTTTTTTCATTTGGTTTTCTGCCTTGAACCTGGCTGGACGCGCACATTCTCTTATTTCTATTCTGAGCTAGCCTACACCGTTCCTTGAAATTCCCACGGACTAGATACAGCTCGGTTCCCTTGTGTTGTTTTCTAATTATATGCTCTATTTCATCAAGATTCAGTTGTTTAGAAGTTAAAACAAAAATTCAGTAAACTTACAGTTTTTGTTGGGCATTTAAAAGCTTCGGCAACCTTCTAGTGCACTGGATGTTGAAGAAAAGCTCCCAACACAGGCCACTTTTACTTCTAACCGGTATTTTTATATCCGCGATTTTACTCGCGTTTGGGAACTTGTTTACTGGCATTGCAATTTTCGGTTTTGTCGCAATTGTAAACGTCGGCGGCAGTAAACTTGTATGTCGAAATAATCTCCTTTAAATTTGTAAAAAAATTCCAACGTTATGACTATTGAAGCTTGTGGCTCTTAAAGGACTAATTGCCTCAGATTTTGAAAGAATCGGGTCCTGATGTCTTCTCATAAACTCGCGGAACCATTGCTTTCCAACTTTTTCATTTGCTATCCAAGATTGAGGAACATTCTTGTTATTTGATTTGGCAAAAGAATAGGTTAGACTTCTGAGCTGATTCCTGTGGAGATCATAGTACATTGTAGATGATATAAGAAGAGGCTTGCTTTCTCTGTCAGTGTAAACCGCACAACTTTTATTGGGCATATAATTTTAGAGTTCGTTTTTATTTAGTTTCAATAGTCATTGAATAGTTGCTTTTGAAACATGAAATCCTTCGCAGGTTTTTCGTTAACTCATTCCAGTTTTAATGGCAGCTGCAGCTTGTATAATTTGCGCTTTATTAGGTCCTTGCTATTTTGCTTTATTTTTAATTCTAAGCATCTCTAAATTTAAGAAATAATAATTGTTATAATTATTGTTTAGATTTGTGTGAGGGTAATTTGTTATATTTTCAATTCTTGCATCCAAATATGGATCAACATTCCGGGTTTTTCAATTAAAAATGAAACCAAAAAATTAAGTGAGAGGGCGTAAAATATAACCAACTACCATAAAGGCGCCTTAAGCTATTTATTGCTCAAGATACATGCCCCAACCCGGCTCAGAGTGCAAGACAGTGCATATAAAGGTAAGCAAAATTACATAACCTAAACACCATCGATAAAGTTTACGAAGAGTGTATGAAATATAATAAGCATATGTATAGTAGTTCATGCAATAAATAGTTTCTATATTAATCAACGTTTCACCACATATATAAATTATTAGGAAATAAATTATTTACTTTAAAGTCGCAGTCTGAATTTTAGGAAAATGCACGTGTAGTATCCATCAAATGACAACCAACTGAATGATGTTCATTCCGAACTAACATCGTATTCAAACCCGATCAGAACTATTATTATAATCGAAGCTGCAATTAGAACAACTGTAGAACCATCAACGCTAATTTACACCTTAGCCAATTATTCTAGATTAATCTACAACCCAGAATATGCAAATGTTATTCTCGAGATTTCTTAATGTAATTTTTAACTTCAAAACCTTGTATCTGTCAATCAGGCGATTTCACACCGCAGGATCTGTCAATCATTTTTCGTGTATTCAAACACATCGTTTACATTCTGATGTATTATTGTGATCACAAACAGATTGATAGATGCTACAATATTAAAAAAATGTTTGGGAAGTTTTGCAAAACCCGTGGAATTTTGGAATGTTTGTAACATTTTATTTGATTTTGCAGACATAAACAACCTTATTTTTGCAGATATCATAATGCTACAATTATACGTGAAACGCTTGTAAAAGTTTTTGCAATAATATACAAACTAAGAATGTTTCATAACCTTACAGCTAAATGAGGAGTGATTTATTTTAAGGTATTTCATCAAAACATCATTTTAAATATTGTGCTATTCAAATTAGTATCTTTCGATATGTTCGCAAGAAATTAGATCTTATCCAACAGGTTTCCATAATACTCCTTCCCACAAATTAATCTAAACTAGAACTGGTTATGTGAATTTTACATAAACACTTTGTTTGGTTAATTGCACCGGTTAATTTATATTTTCACCTACTACTTTCATAGGTTTTTTTAGTTTGTTATTATCTTTGTTAAGGCTGAATACATAATTTGGCAAAATATATTTGTTGCAAATTTCCCTTTCACGTTTTACATTAAATCTATAGCAAGTACAGGTATGAAATTAAAATAGGAGGTAATGATATGCAAATGCAGGCGCTTCGGTGTAGTTTGGGATCACAGACCCAGTTACAAACAGTTACTTCCATTCTGAGCTCGGTGACTCTCGTTTACGTTTAAAGAGCCACTTTTGATAATGAAATTTTGAATCTGATCGCTATAGGGTGTGAAAGCGTTTTTTGTTCAAGATCAAGGAATTTCTTAAGTGCATTCGGTGTTGTAAAGGCGAACTATTTATTAACTTGCGTTTTTGACCCACATTTAGGGTACAGTTAAACTTGTTTCAGAAAAATATACCGGAGCTTTTTTAATCATATTTACAATTATTAGTAGGAACATGAATTCTTATAATAATTTACAATTCAGTTAAACTCGAAATAGTTTTTCCTGTATTCAACAAGGCGGTAAGTTACTTCAAATTTACTAATGTATTTTGCTGCTTTTTATTTCTCCAGACGGAGCGTCAAAAATTAGACGTTTATAGAGTTTTTGAGTTGATAAGAACATGTGCAGTAGTTGTTGGATAGTAGCGGTTTCTATAGCAGTTCCTATAGAATAAGTGGAGTACAAATGTTAAATATATAAAAACATTTGGTATCACGTCCGCGTTACTTTAGATATAAATCAAATAAGAAGATAAAATTTAACTTTGGAAGGATAGAATAAAGATAGACGTATCCTGTATATTTAAATTTCACGAATAGTTAATGTCAATTAAGCACGATTTTTTGTTTTTCTACAGGTAATTCAGATAACCAACTTCAACCTCAAAACCTATAACCTTATTTCTTTCAATTACATTGTGAACGTAATAATCCAAGACGATGACATATTTCAAAACCGCAAAGGAAAACGGATCTAATGTTCAAGACTCTACATATACGCTTCCCATAGAAATATAAATTATTCATAGAGAGTTGTCGTCCGTCTCAACCGTCAAGGCCATGCAATCGATACAATATTACAATAATAATACAAATAACACAGAAGGCATGTGACTTTTACCTAATTTATGGTACATTATTGTATTTAAGCACACATTAAATATGACCGCGGTTAGTATGCACTACAAGAAGGGTGAAATGTTATTAACTAAAAGTAAAGTTGAAATGAAATACAGAAGTTAGGTTGGAACTGAACACAGCTTAAACATGTAGACATTGGCTTCATCGAAGAGGTAAATTGGGTGGGCCAGCTTTTGATTCTCTTTGCTTGTACGTTTTGGCAAGGAATGTTAACCCGTGCGCGGGAACTTTGAAACTCGTGGACACGGCAATAAAGGTCTATCTGCGGGTACAGCTAAAAGAAGTGGTTTTGGTTTGTGATAAGGGAACTGCGGTTAGCTGGAAAAATGGGGGTGGGGGATTCGTTTACGTTACTTTAGATTTAAACCAGATAAAGGAAGAGACTGCTACGAATAAAATAAATGGTACGTTACAAATTTAGATCGGCCCAAAAGGAGCGGGGGCCACATAACAATTTTAAGGGTGCACATACTAACTACAGTATTGCGGGAGTGAGTTCCTGTAGAAAAAATAAAATAAACATTTTAAAATGGCTGAAATACAAACTACCTTACTATAACCACCTGCTATGAAAGATTTTTTCTATTGTCATAATTAAGGGGCACTAAACCGTCTTGTCTCAACAATCCCTTTCGACATAAGCTCTACACGGAAGACGGTTATTCCGAATATATCTCCTTTGCTTTTTCTTTCCTGAATTTACCACATTATACTGTACCTTGTTCCACAACATTTTAAAAACACTCATTAACTATTGGCTGAATTAAAGAAAATTGTAAAATAGGAAGACTTCCCTTAAGTACGACTTCATCACTGTGGTGACAGATATCCTTTCACGAATGTGTCTAATCATACCTACTTCATAAATAAGTTCAAATAAAATTCAGCTTACACTTACTTTCTATTGACATTAAATAAACATCATAAGAATACAACTGCTTTCCTAAGGGAAAACGTTAATTTTCTAGCATTAGACTAGCCAGATATTGCTAAAAGAAAAGTTATACCAATCACTACTATTAACACAAAGCTTGTTCTAGTTTTCAATGTAGTTCAGTATAGTTTTCAATATAGTGCAATACCAACTTTTTCGTTACATCATTCAATTGTCCATTAAAAATGCTTTAAAATTAATACATAGCTATTTCCTAATTTTTTAAAATGTGCAAACTTCGTTTCGTGATAGTATTATACTTAAATTTAAAAAGAAACTGGTCCCGTCGCTATTCCATAGTCCAACAAAATAATCATCTTTACTTTCTGTTAATTTCCTACTAATTATTTAAAATTATTTAAAATATATTAAAATGAAAACTAGACAATTGAAACTAAGTAAATATACTGCAAGACAGAGTTTTCTCAAATATTGAAGATAAATAATAATGGACGTATATTAGTAAACAGTTTGATAGATGTGCATGTGGAGTAATTCAATTTGCACGAAGTTGGATTTTTTTTAATATAATAGAGTATGGAGCGTTGATTGATATTAATTTATAAGGATTGTTAGAATAAACACTTGTAAAATCAAAACCAATGACTAAAAGATGCTTAATGGTAAAAATTCAATCAATTTGTTTAAATATTTTGAGTGGTTTATAAAGACTCATTTCTTAATTTAAGTTTCATAGTAAGATTTGTGTATAAAAGTCAATGTAATTTAATTTTAAGGGTTTTCTTTGGCAAACCTACGTACAGGATTTGTCATTACGCAAGGTAAAGTAAAACATAATGAATTCAGTTACGTGTTGACGCGGGTTTTAAGGGGAAATAATTGTAAATCATACAACTTCTAAAAGTAATTGGTATACATATGGATTATAAGGAAGACTAAATAAAAAGTTATTAACGAGTCTTATCACGTGTTTAAGATTTGTTTATTAGAGACTAAGGTAGTGAATGACTTAGAATAAGTGAGAGAAGGATATATTGTGAACTCATTATTTTTTAAATATTGTTGTGAGAAAGTTATTTGTATTTAAGATATTGTTTGTAAAAGAAAGTTGTTGTGTATTCATTATTTTTGTATTTGATAGATTGTTTGTGCGAGAATAATTTTGAATAATTACACCTATATGATTCTAGAAGATAACCCAGAAAAAGAATCAGAGTTAGCAAAAATTAGGAGCGTACAATTAGGATCATCTTCACAGTATTTTTGTTTGCGTCCAACATGGGGAGAAACATTCATTCACTGCAACTTTATATACATATATATTGTAATATTTTTATGTTGTTTGGGTTCGAAATAAATAAATTATAGCAGCACACACTAAAACTTATTTATTCTGTCAAACCTGATAAAAATTAAGAAACAGCTTAACACAACTTCAATCTTGCACCGAATATTTACTAATAATAAACAAGATTATCTTAGACAAATGAAATTATTCGCTGCACACAGACAACTTGACACAATCGAAAAATGTTTATAGCCCGATACCGTACGGCCTGACGGCTTAAGCAGAGGTGCTCTTTTGCAGGGATTATAGCCTCAAGATGCCAGACGTTGAGAATCGATAAACGTTTCTGTGACTGTAGCCTAAATTAAAAGTGCTGCTCTAATTACTTTCTAGCTCAGTTTAGATGAAATGACGAGAATCAAACATCAAACTTATGAGATCCAATAATTGTTAAAAAACAGTCTTTTAAATAACATTTGATATGTCCACATACAGCTTTTTTATAACAAAGAATATTCTCAAAAAAAGTACTTACATACAAACATTACAATCTAAAAATAGAGTCCAATATTGTCAGAATATCTTAAGATAAAAAACTCTATAACTACTAGATAGTCACTTGCTTAAACTAAAATAGTGTCCATAAAAGTCTCTTCTAATTAGTATTTCCATTCACAAATCCTTACTTATTATACTATGTGCAAACTTCTAGAAATTACGATGTATAATCTTTTTATACCTCTCTTAAAACGAATTCAAGCGAGCTAATCAGTTATGTTCAATACTACTTTTTATAATGGCCAAATTTACCAGAATTTGACCACTCTAAAATCAAATTATCCACTTACACAAAAAAACACACCAAATTCGTATGTAGTCTAACCTGCTTAACTCATAAAAGAACATCATTTTAAAGATTTTAAAAACAATCATTTATCGTTAAATGATGCTGATTGTTCTTTTTTCTTTATGTCGTATACCTGAATCGATTTCCAAAATTGTTAAATCCAATTAATCTTAATACTTGCCTTTCACATATAATACCAATATCGTTCGAATTCTTTTAAAATTAATTTGCCATTACCATTACCATTAATTTACCAACTTGTAGGAATTTTTTGTTCATTCAAAAACTAGTTCCATTATTTACTTCAAACGTCTAACTTTTTCACGATCCAACTTAAAATCAATTTTCCACGTCGTTCATTAACTACGTTACAGCCTTAAGAACTCGTTATTATCGGTTTAACGAGGTAGTAAAACACTGACTTCAGATTGCATTCTTTGATCGGCTATAGTGTATTAAATCTTACTACGTCATAAAATCCAGAAACCTCTGATATTTCTGGTTGTTGTTTATACGATTTTTTTCATGTGGATGATGTAATTTTTCACCGAACGCAAGATAAGTTTGGGCCTCTTGGAAAGACTTTTTAAAAAGCTTCTTCCAAAAAACTCTTTTATCAATTTTTATTAAAACAGAAATTACAATTGACTTTAACAAGTGGTTACGTTATATTCATTAACGTTTAACAATCAAAGCTACTTTTCACTAATTAAATTAATTAATCTAAATTGAGTAGCCTGAACAACCAACAATGTTAAAGTTATGAAGCTCGATACTCACTGGCCATCTTGGCCTCCTGAGGGTATTTATGCCATACCTGCCCCTCGGATTGATTGTGAGAAACTGCAGAGCTCATGTCTGCTATTTTCTTTATACAATACAAAGTATTACTTCTTAGTAATCTTAATTCTAACAATAAGTTTCTTACAATCTATTGTGACCTGCACCTGCAGTGTCATGGTACGTCTCGAATACAAAGTATTCACATCCGTTCCCATGTATGGTTTATGAACTTTCATTTTGCTGTTGTAATATGCCCTTCAATTATACATTGTTGCATCTAACTTAAGTTTTAATGATTCTATTTAATTATACATATATATTGATTTGGGGATATGTAACTTGCGGGAGTTTATTGCTGGGGGCTGTTGTTAATTAGTACATTATACACGGGTTATCTGTTTACGATGAATAGCCGTCACTCGCTCAATAGACGATTGTTATCTACTAGATCTTATGGGTTTTGGTATTAGTTGAATGGAACGTTTGAAATTTTTTATCTGTAGTTATGAACAAACTGGGTTTTTCTCGAAAAGTCAAAACACGCTTTTCAATAAAATACAGAACTGCATGTTTTATGTTGCTTTTCTATTTAGTTTTCTTATGAAATGAAATTAATGCTTTTAAATAGTATCGAGTACTTTTTTAATGAGGAGTTTTCAGAAACACGGATTTTTAATTGCGTGCTTTTCCCATTTAACGATATTGGTGAGCTATATCATGGGTTTTCCATTTAGCATAACATACAATTTTCTCTAAATACAGAGTGTTTCTACAATTACTCTGGTATTTACAAAAATTTCTTTATTTCCTCAGTTTCGGCGGGTTGTATGTTCTCTTATCACATCTATGTGTGTGTGTGTGTGTGTGTGTGTTGTGTGTGTGTCGCGTGTATGTGTTGTATGTGTGTGTGTGCGCGCGCAAATGAGTGTGTGTGAGTGCGTACGCACGTATTTTTTACACATTTGAATTTTTGTATATAATTTTATTTAAATGAATCTTTAAATTTTTTCATCGTGTGGGTTAATTCTAAGTTTTAATTCTCATTAATTGGTGCTTCTTTACTGACATAATAATTGGTTCTCTGATGACGCAGCCTACTAAAGTGCAGAATTATGTTCTCCATATTGAAAACAACAAAAACTTTTATAGTTGCACCTTAGTGCAATATTAATAGATAGATCATTGCTTTAAAGAATCTGTGAAAGAACTAGAACTCCATTATCAAAATTGGTGATTGGTTCCAATTGACGTAACTGAAAATATCTTATTAATCTTCTACAAAATTTATTTTATTTTTTATGATATCATTTTGCATTTGGTAGTACAAAAATTATTTTAAAAAATGTATAATTATTGCTCTATTGCTTGTTTAAGTAAATTGATACATAAGAAATGAGGCTCTATGACAAAGGTAATATCAGTTACGTGCGCAATTAATTATTCAAATTAGTATTTTATACTAATAATAAACACATTCAACCTCTTGTACACTCTGACCTTGTATTAAAAGTCAAATTTTTCTGGTTATTCCTCCAAAATAAAACTAGATTTTACAGATGGTAATGAGCACCTTACATACATATTTATTCTTGTATCATTCGATAGTTCTTAATCCCACATTATGTTTTTAATTTTAGTTTGCTTGTATTACTGTCTTATGTAATAGACATAATTTGGCAGTAGGAGATTTCAATTTCTAGTGAAAGTACTCTTTGCTGTACATTCAAATATGGAGGTCCTTGTTGAATAACTCGAACATCGCGTGGTAATTTTCATCACGCTTTTTATTGTGTTTCAGTGTTATTGCATAATTAGAGTGCAACTGTACGTTTGTGTTACTCAAATTTCAAGCAGCTACACAAAAGTAAAGGTATGTAGTCTTAGTTTAATTTGGAACCACTTTTTGAGTGGAATGTTGCCGCTCTGTCAGTGTATTGAATTTGGTCAGGTTATGATTATAACTGTCTTCTTTTCTCATTCTTCCGGATTAATTAATACTGACTTACGTAATATTTTTGTTAAAAACAGGTTATCATTGTAGTAAAATTTTTATGCAGTTTTAATATGAACTTTTCTAAATTAGGAACATTGCTTACTTTTGGTAGTATCTTTTGGTGTGTACTGTCGTTAGTCATTCGGAGTTCTTATATAATACACCAATGTATTGAATTTTCTTCATGTAGAAATAGATTTCATCTCAGTTACGTAGCAACAAATATAGTCTTAAACCATTTTTTTGCTTAATACATGAGGGGGGAGGGGAACCATCGACTGTAATATAATATAGAATATTTTCTTCCGTACGGGCGCTGTAACGTTTTTGTGTATTGTTTATTGTTGTAATTCTTTTTGTATCGTGTTCCTGTGCGTGTATAGATGTTAATGGACAGGTTGAATTTTTGAAAATGCTTGGGCTGCTTGTGGCAGCCAAAATGTTGTTCTTTTATTGTTTCTTAAGAATGCTTCCTTCTGTGAAAAACAATATTGTGACTGGCAAGAGGGCAATAATTTAGCCTGTCCATTTTTATCGTCATACTCCCAGGAATACGATACTAAAAGAATTTGGCACAAAAAACAAAACACTAAAAGTTATAGGGCCCGCAAAGTATAAAGCATTCTTTGTAAGACTGATTTCTTCGATGCAGGCGCTGTAACCTTTTTTGTACAATGTTCTCTGTTCTGATACTTATTGTATTGTATTTCTGTGTGTGTATAGATAACAATGAACAGGCTATTTTTTTTAAATGTTTTATTTTGGTGACTGTATTTTTGCATGTTAGACAAGTTTTTGAGAAATATTTTCTTCCGTGCGGGCCCTGTAACTTGTTTTATGTATTGTTTATTTTTCTATTTATTTTGTATCGTATTTTGGTGCGTGTGTATATGAGACTGGACAGAATTTTTGAAAATGCCCTTGGAACCAGAATATTGTTATTTTATTATTTTTTAAGAATGCATTCTTTTGTTCGGAACAGTATTTTGATTGCCAAGTGTGCATTTTCGTAAAATTCAGCCTATCCATTCTCATTCACACACCCAGGAATACGGTACAAAAGAATTAGGAACAAAAACAAAACACAAAAAAAATTGTCAGCAAAGCCGTCTTCTGCAGTGAGTATAAGCATATGTGCATAAGGTTTTAAGTCCACTCTTTAGATAGTAAGTTAATGGCCGAACTTTCACAAGGGCAGTAACAACATGCTTCAATTTTTTAGCATTTTTTTTTCAATTTTATATATTTTATATTTTTTAAATTATATAAATAAAAATTACTGTAGTTTGTTAAAATTAGAATTATTTAATACATTACAAGATTTGTGGTCGTAGCAACCAATTAAAAAGAAAGTATACTCAAATTTATTTATTTATTAATCAATTTATTTATTTTCAAGAATGAAACTTTGAAACGATATATAACTATTTGAACATTTATTTAATTCAATTTAATTGTTTTTGTCTCAAGGTAGAAATATTTGAGAAACACTAACGAATTAAGGGACTTGTCAGCCACTCTCGTTCTGATTGTAGTACAGAAGCTACCACTTACCGTAAACGTTCTTTCATCAGGAGTTGAAGTTAGTTTTATGGATGAAACCACGTTGGACAGGTCATCAAGACTACTTGTTCGTTTTCCAGTTTTTCTAAAAATCAAAAGTTCTTGTTTAAGTTTGCTATAAATCTCTGATTTTTTGGAGGTTCAGCTGCGTTTTTCAAAATTAAATCAAGTTTTTCCCTCCATTGTCAAATGTTTTTGATTTTTAATTTATTATTAATTCTTGGACTTGAGAAGTTTCCATTGGTTTATTATTATATACTTTTTGATAGTCTTTTTAATAATTCTGTAGCTAAGTCTGTTTAGTAGGTTCAAATTTTGGATCTTTTAACGCTTTGAAGAGATTTCTTAAATTTACATTTACTCGCTCATCAATTCTCTGTTCCCTATTTTCTAATAATTTAATTTGTGTAAACGTTGACTTTAAAGAGTAACAGGGGAGAGCAAAGACGAGTCTTTATTATCGCCAGCAGCAATGTGTATAATTCAAATAATAAATAAAACATAAATCTAGAAATTGACCATAACATTCATACATACGTATCTTTTGAATTTACTAGTTTTTGCTTAATTTTAAAAACTTGGACTAGTCGAGTATTAGAGTTGAGACCCGAATCCGAGTAACAACCCAAATACTTGACAAATCCGAATCGAGTCGAATCGAATACAGACACCCTGCTCCTTTTGCTAGTCCACTCGCAGGTTTTTAAAAAACGTTGAGCTTAGAACTTCAAAAGCTAAATCATCTATTTTGCCAGTTAATCAAAATACATTTGGAGGCTAATATATTTGGTTTTTAGATTTGTTTCGAGTTTAATCATACTGAACAAGCGCACCTGAATTCTCCGTCACACTTTGGCAATGTTTAGGACTTACAACATATATCCGGCGTGCTTAGTAGTTTTTTTTATATTGATTGAATTCTAAAATGTTTCCTTTGTCATTTGTTTTTGTATTTTTTATTAATATTGTAGATAATTCGTTAAATAGGCATGTATGCATGCATTTTCTTTGATATACCATACAAGTAATCCAAAATATCTCTTTGATCATAATTTTCAATTAGCCCTACTACTATTTCGGCACAATACCTTATTTCTTGCCACCTGGTGGACCTTCCTAACCTCTATTACCGCTCACTTGGGAGATTATCTAAACTTTGCTTTCGTCAAATTGCTTCAATAAATTTCCACATACTTTAGTCCTCAGTAGTAATTTGATATTCAAACTTGTTTTCAGTAGGTCTTCACCTGCTCTATCGAAACAGTTCCACATTTTGTGATAGAAGCGCGACGTACTACGGCGTTGCCCTCGTTGAGGACAGTCAATCCACGCGTCTTTGAAATAATTCACACCAGACAGCTTATGGAGGTAATATGTTTTCGTCATGAGGTCTTTTAAATGCAATTACGACGTCTGTTGGAGGAACAGGCAATAACTGTAACGTTACTAGGTTAAACCAAAATCTTCTTTTATTTTGTACGTTATTTGAAGGTTGCGGACTAAATTTTTGTATGTAAACATTGACAAAAATGTAGAATCATCTTGATGCCTGAATTGCGAAGTCTTGACTTAAGGCACTATTAACAAGCCGATTCAAAATTTGTATGTATCGTTCTGGGCAAATGTTCTCGTGCGTGCAATTTTATCTCTTGTAGCAACCTAATGTAAGTTTTATTTGTTTTATCTGATATTTCGTATCCTTTACTTCAATGTATGTAAATATCGACAAAAATGTAGGATCATCATGATGCCTGAATTGCGAAGTCTTAGCTTAAGGCACTATTAAGAAGCTGATTCAAAATTTGTATGTATCGTTTTGGGCAAAGGATCTCGTACGTTTTCTTTTATCTCTTGTAGCAACCTTATGTAAGTTTTATTGGTTTTATCTGATAATAGGCATCAACTAACGGAATAGCAACATTTTGCTTTAACCCGTTTACAGTATACTGAGTGATTGTATATTTAGGACAAGTTGAATTTCTTTTTTATTATGAGAGATACAAAAAATTTATATTCTATAAAAGTTGTAGAATTTTAAGTGTTAAATATTTTAAGAGATAGATATTGGCATTTGAGGTTTTATACTAATACCATTTAGAACGATAGATTACATTCTGATAATGGTAAGAAAAAATGAAACAAGAGAAACTTATAAAAACTAATCTGCTAATTGAACAATTGTACAAAGGTCGTCTTCGTTGTATACACAACCTGCATCTTCTAATGATATTTCTGTAGATATTTTTTAACATTTTGGTAGTTTCCAATTGTAGTTTACGGCTCTTCTAAACTTCCTTATGTAGTTTGATAGACAATATTTTTTATATAGCTCCGCATAAAAATTCTTCAGTTATAACGCTAGCACGTTACTTAATACACATTAGGTTGTAGAAATAAATTGACATTATTTAGTTAATTTGATGAGCTTTATCAAAAAATCACACAAAAAAATTTATAGAAGCTAGGGTAGTTTACATTTTATAAAGGGGCTATTCCAACATAAGATTAAATTAGGTCAAGGAAAAATACCAATAAAAACCGGCGACATCATCGTTCACAATAATATTTGTATAAATTCACGTTAGGTTCAAAATACCACAGTGATCATAAAACGTCATAAAATTTGATGTGAATAACTAAAGCGTGAGAACAAAGATCGTTCACACATATAGATGACACTGAACCCGACCATAGGACAACTTTAGACTCACAGTGTGTGAGAACGGAATTTTTTAAAGAAAGAAATTGGAATATAACTATTAAGTAAGAAACACTCAAGCACACACGTGAAATTTAAATCGGGTCGCTGGTGCATCAAGCGTGAAATAAGTGGCTTTCCACACTGCAGCTAAATGTTGGACGTTAAATAGCCGGAATGAGGAATGTGGAAGTAAACAGTTGAATCGGTGGAAATCCGAAAATTTTGTATACTGTGAGTCACCGTGTTTTGAGCTTCTCTTGTTGTTTGGTTTACGCTTTATGAATATGTACCTGCAAACTTTAAACATAAATTGGAATTGGTTAGTAGAGCAGCGGAATTAGTGTGCTTACATTGAAGTATAATATTGGGAAAGAAGTGTAAAACTTTCGAAACGCTAAAAAAGATGTTCTTATTATTTAAACGTAAGTTATTGCTGAGATGTGTTTGCTAGTAAACTTCTTTGTGTAAATTTAGTATTTCTAATGACTGGTAAAATAGCAAAACAGAAGTTGGTATTGCGCTATGTTTTTTATGTATTCTTGTCTACGGCTTTTCCAAGTAAATGGTATTTGAAATGTCGTATAGGTCAATCTAGGAAACTAGAACAATGGAATGGTAGTATTATTTACGGATAAATATTTTTTAAGGAGTTCTCTAAATAATATCTGGTTATTTGGATTATACATTAGGTTTGTGTTTTTTTACTGTTAATAGAGTTTAAGTGTAGATAGGTTTTTAATTCGAATTATTTATAAGATAGGTAAATGTTATCATTGTGAAAGTATATCCTTCTACCTGAGTGATGAAATCGTATTTTGGGAAAGGCCTTTGTTTTGAAAATTTCTTTAATTCGGTAAAGAGTTTATCAGTATTTTTAAAGTATAGTAGATAAGGATAGCGTACGAGCTAACAAGATTTAGGAAAACCGAAAGCGCAGAGACCTATTCGGAATAACCGTCTTTCGCGTAGTAAAAATATGGAAGGAATTGCTGGACCACAACGGTTTGGCGCCCTTATTTTTGGACATCTAGTAAAGCATTTCAAGATAGGTGGTTTTTGGAAAGTTTTGTCTTTTGACCAGTTTACATGTTTAAATTTATATTATGTTGATCGTTTTTCCATACTAACCTACTCCCGCACAACTGTAGTGTACGGGGTTCTGCCCCTTCTGGGCAAATCGAAATTCGTGACGTAACGTGGTTTTTACCAATAACACGGTGTCAGATTTGGTGATCTAGATGCCACGTAGTAGGACTCTGGTTAGCAATCCAACGATTTTTAAATTACCATTGCAAAGATGTAGTTATAATATTGCTAATATAACAGATTCTTTTTGCTATTTAACAGTAACTCATACAGTTGCCTAAAAATTCTAAAAATCATGGGCATTCGAAGTATTTTGATAAACTATGGTTCTATTATTTGACGCCTCACAATGCTTAACCTCACGTTAACAGAAAAACTTTTCTGGATTACTGTCTGGTCAAAATTGCCGAGGATAGCATCTTCTAAATAGTGTAGTGCCGATTACAAATACCTCTTACCAAAAAATTGCTTTCATCCGTTTAAGTTGTATTTTAAATATTATCTTGATGTCCGTTTATAAGCCTTTTATAATTCTGAAAACGTTTACGGTTATCCTTAGGGCGTAAAACTCGAGCTAAATAATTTTTCCGTGGCTTAAATGTTTTCTTAATGTACTTAAAGCTATACAATATAGAGCATTCGTTTCCTGTGAAACGTATCATATTGAAGTATAAGGATCCTCTCTAAAATGTAACCACAAATTTGTTCATTAAAAATTCTTTTACGTTTTGCCCATGGTAAAACTTACCGACGATGTAGAGAAACTTGGACATGTTTATAGTCTAATTTTTAGTTTGGTAAATGTACGGGAGTGTGGCTATCGATTGTTATGGTATTGAATTTAGTACAGTGTTTGTAGAAACTAGTTCTCTCAGAACCAACTTTCTTTTGTAATTTTGATTGCTTTGTCGGTGTCTACGGGAATTTTGTTGTTGTTTTGTATACTAGTTTTGTAGGGGATTAGTGTCTGTGGCTTTCTAATTCTTTACCATCTTTGGATCTATTGTCTATTTACGATGTTTGAAATGTCCATGAATGCCTGCCACAGCATGTTGAAAATTGAGGCTCCCGACGTGTATGTACTTATCAGCCTCTGAATTCACTGGAGTATTTTGTGAAGGCTTTTTATTAGTTCGGAGCCTGTGCTGTCATTATTGTTTTCTGTGTGGTCGGTGCGATTGGAGTAGGTGGTGTCCATGTTGCGATTCGTGGTTGTGGCCGTGTTGCGATTGGTCGAATCGTTGCTCTTGACGGTTGGTGCGTTGTTCGGTCTTGTGACTGCGGTTGGTTTCTGCACTAGTTGCTTGTCATGCAGCATTAATTTTGTTGCCTCCTTTTTTGAATCGGGTCTGTATTTTGCGAGATTTCTTATCGCTGAATGAATCTTCTACCTAGAACCCTTTTGTTGTTTTCCTGTTTGGAATAGTCGATGTTGCATTGTCGTCTTGGGTGTGGTGTTTGGTGACGCTGGTTGTGCTGCTGGGATTATACCATCCATTATTGGTGGTAATAAATCCCACTTCATCTGTTTCGTTCGTCCTCGTGGTATGGTTGGAAGTGCTGGGTGCTTGCCTGTTCTGTTCTTCTGTTCTTCTGTCACAACAGGTCTTGAAATACGTGACTGTTTCTATGGTTTGCCAGACGAGAACCTCTAGAGTTGACGCAGTTAGGTGTTGTTTCCGATGTGTTCTTGCTCTTTGACGCATATTAGTCTTTGCTGCATTTTACGCACCTCAGTTTGAAGCCGCAGCTTAAACTAGAGTCGCAGAACCTTTAACAAGCGAAGCATTGTAGTTCCACTCTAGATTCGAAGACTTGGATCGTAAGTCAATGGCAGTACAGCAGGCTTTTTATGTAAATTTCTCGCAACTTGGGTTGATTTTCTAGGCACACGAGGAAAGTATTGCCGTTACTAGTGTTTCTTCCCTGTAGTTTTGTCACGTAGGTGGCTTTCATTCCTATGTTGTATAGTTCGGGTATATCTTGAGCTGCAGTGTTGGTAGTTAGCTTTTTTATAACCACCGGACCTCTCTTTCTCTTTCTCCTCCACTCTCTTTCTTTCTTTCTGCTTTCATCGCATAAGTGTAGAATTCGACGTTATTTTTCTTCAGATAATCTTGAAGGAAGTGGAATTCCGCGGAATCTGGAGCATATATTCTAGTGCCTTGGCTTTGATGTCTACCTGTTTCTTCAGTTATTCTGAATGTTGTAGAAAGTCTGGGAATTTGTTGGTAAAAATAGATGATATTCGATTTTTTGTTGAAGGTCATGTTGTACATTACTGCGTCTGGTGTTCCCACAGTGGCGGTGGCACTGATGTAGCTTCTGGACACTGTTGTAGTTTTCTTTGCGGTGTCAGAGAGGTTGATGGCGGCGGTGTTGTTATCTAGTTCTATTTTCGGTGGCTCCGTAGCATAGGTGGTATGCGTGAGACTACTTTATTCAAGATCCCGGGTTCGAATTCCGAAAGGGTCCGCTTGAGAAATGTTAGGCTAGCAATTTTTACAAAAATACGCCCTCGTTTAAATGAAAGGAAAAATGTAGATCCTGTGTGCGAGTATTGTCACGCACATTAAAGATCCCTACCTTGCTAACAGTAAGGGTTCGGCAAAATTCATTTTTCCCGGTAAACGACAAAACTCGCTTCCTGGCCAATATTGTACCTTTGGGTGGAGCATTGGAAAATCACATCTAGTGTCTAGTTCTATTACTGTAGTCGATCTTCTTCTTCTTTTTGGTGTTCATCTTTGTTCCGTTTTAAATGTTGCTTTTGTGGTCTCGTCATCTGCGTTTTGTGGCGGTCCCGTACTCCATGTAGGTGTTCTTGTCTGTGATCATGACTGAAGCTCTTTTCTTAAAAAAAATCCATAGTCATTGGGCCCATCATTGTAGCAGTGTTATTTTCCAGTTAAAAAGAGCACGCACAGCAAAAACCTGGTCTCGTGTTGTACATCCCAGCAGCTAGAAGTTGGAAGTTCTTCGAGTGCCGTTGTGGGGCGCGCTGTGATGATCCAAAACACTTCTCTCTGGAGATATTGTTTTGGTCTGCTCCCTAACGAGGTTTGACTAGATTCAAATTTGATATATCTCAGCCTGTCGTGCGAAATTTTTCTACAAATAGTACATTTCAAGCATATTAACGCGTTCTTCATTTGAAACGTATCTATTATTTAAAGAACCACTCAACGTCAAACATTTAGCTGTTATTTGTTTCGTGGCCCTGTGTGATTAATTTTCTACACTAAATTATTATAATTGTTTCTATTCAGCATAATTTACATGTTAATATTTTCAGTATCTCGAACTGATGGTATGTAATTCTAAACGTTAATGTCCTTAATTATGATTTAGCCTATAATAAGTTATTAAAATTAATTAAATAAACTACCATACTAAGTAAAAATTTATGAAGTTTCCTAAGAAAATTTAAGTCGTTTTCTTCGGCTTTAACCAATGTCAAATATTTTATTTTGTGTTCTTTAAGTATACACTAAATAAAAACCTATAACTTCAATAGAATACAGATTTCTTGCATATCTCATAATAAAGAAGGTATTCAATTGGCCGTAAATTTACAATCACTAGATATTGTTTAAAAAAAATAGATAAGTCTCTGTAATAAATGTACCATCTGTGTAAAGAGTCGCTTGATCCAAGAGTTGAAAAATCATTAATCAGCCTTTGGTCGAACGAGAAATCCAAAAATCTGGACCATTTTTTGTCTTTTACAACCTATCTAAATACAATATTACTACAACAAGCGGACATAGGCAGCTTTTTGTTGTCCGTATGTTTCGCATTGTTCTCTTAATAATACCGACTTTTGAAAGAGAAGCTGCTGTAACTGGACTTTACCAACAGAAGCATCTGAGACAATGCATTGAGGTGTATGTATCTCGTATATTTCTTACTGTATGAATTCATTTAAATAAATTTTAACAACCATTCCTTGAAAGTTCAGATGGATTTGTTACAGATAATTAACCTAATGTCAATTTTTCAATTCTTTTGGTCGTTCATGAATCACACAGTAGAAAAGGCATCCAACTGATTACAAATGGTGAAAATTTCAATTAATTATCTTTTGGATAAATTGTTTCGATTAACTCTATTCGATAAATTGTGTTTCGAAGACTTCCTATTCTCATTTAGTAGTTTTAGTCAATTCTGTAGAGCGTGCGAGCGAGATATAAAGAATAAATTATGTTTTCGCGCATTGTTCTTTTTGCCATATGTTTTCTCCCTAAGAATACTACAAGAATCTGCTCAAAAATAGGAAGTGTTATATGATTGAAGTATTAATTGAAAAGTGGGAATGAACCGTAGGAATAATTGCAATACGGCAGATGCCAATAAAAAGATCAAATATTAAGTAAAGCACTATCTGATCTTTATTCGCCAGTAATGCGTCAACAAAAGTTAAGACTTTAAACACATTTTAACTTTTATAGAAATCCGGAAGCTAAGTTGAAGAACCGTCATAATGTGTCGAAAACTCTATCGCATAAACAATAGTTCCTAATTTTGAAATTGATTATGCAAGCCTTTTCAACAAGTTGTAGCTACAATAGATTTCTAAAAGCTCTCACAATAATTTATTTCCAGCTAATCGTTAAGAGTACAAGTATTATCTTTTTAACACCACGATGCTATCTCCTTAATTACTTACTATTTAAGCACTATCATTACCTGCTGGAGCGCTAATTTTTAATTTATATATTCACTACAGTAATTTATATCGCATATGTACGACTATCAAAGCTTTAAATTAGAACAAGTATTACAATCAAAACTGTCATCAGAACTCGTATCAAAGCTTCAATTAGAACTGATTTCCAATATTCATGACGGCAGTTTCCATACATTTCAATTCTACTAGTTAATTCGAGAACATACCAGAAATTATGCCAATAACATTTACGATATTTCTTATTGGAATCTAAACAAGTTTTAAATGCAAATCCATTGTCCCTGTCAATCAAGTCCATGTGCAAGATGCGGTGTCGAAGGACCCATCAATCATCTTTTGTGTACAAACGCTTCGTTTACGTTCTATTGGAATTATTCTGATCTGAAGCAGACCAATCGGCGCTACAATAATATTTGTCCTTTGATGTAACCGTCGTATTTGCAAAAGGTAAGAAAATTCAGTTGCAAGCGACTCAAAATTTTGTCCTAATTGGTGTTCATCAGGACAGGAGTGGCAAGTTGTAATACTTAACACAGGCTTGCTATGGGAAGTACAGCATCACCTAATTTACGGTTTGTGCCTTCGTGTCGTTTCACGTGATACGTGGGTTTTAGCAACGGTCGGAACGGAAAGATCCGGCGCTACTACTTTTCTATTATAATTTAAGAATTAAGTAAGTTGAATGAGTTTTTGATTAACGCAAAAAGTAAGAAAATTTAATGGCAGGTGACTCAAAATAAGTCCCGAGGACATTTTGTCGACGCGGTATGGAACGTACTAGTCATCTATGATATTACGGTATAGATTCGAATCAGCTTCTCTACCTTTCAACCTTAGTGCTGGTTTTGGTCTGATGGAGGTTTATTTATACTTTTGCCAGGATACAGAGGTCTTCGAGGATATATTTCGTTAAGGTTGAAAACTACTTCATTGTGACGATGTGACGGAACCCAAAAGGAGGAAATCATGTCAATAAATGTCTTTTCTTTTTACGAAACGATCAAATAATTGTTTTGTAATGGCTATGCAACTATTAGTTCGATTTATATAGGTAAATTCGTTTTGTGAATTTACAAATACACCTTACATTCTTTTAATTAATTTATACTGCTGACTGCAGAAAAGTTCCTTGGTTTTTATTATTCTTGCCTTAAAGGTATGAAGCGAACTACGCCACGGGAAGTATGTTACTTCTATGTATTAAATTCTACTAGTAACATACCCAAATCCCAAAGGCAGAACGAATTTGTATGGCTATTTATGAAATTACGGTATAGTTTCGAATCAGCTTCTATACCTTTCAGCCTTAATAAAGGTTATAGCCACCTGATGGCGGTTTATTTCTATTTTTGCCAGGATACAGAAGTTTTTTTTCTTAATCTTCTTTGGGGATTAAACCACTTAGAGTTTTTAAAATCGTCTTTATTTACGTTTCGATCCATGACCCAGGCTCCTTGTCAAATAATAAAAATTTCAAGTTTGACATTTATGACATAAATTGAATGTGATTTTGATTTATTATGTTTGATTTGAATACAATAGGTGAAAATTTTAAAGTTTAGAAGTATCAGTACCTTCAATTTGTGTTGCACCCTGGAAGCGACTTTTAAAATAGCCAATAAGCTTAACGTGAAATCAGTTGATTAATTTTTATATAGTTAAATTTCATATAAATATTTATGAAATTTAACTATATAAAAATTATCAGCTTAATTGATGTTAAGCGTATTGGCTGCCTCAAAGTTGCTCCCAGGGCGCAACACAAATTGAAGGCACTGATTTTTCTAAACTTTAAAATTTTCACCTATTGTATTCAAATCAAACATTAATGAATCAAAGTCACCTTCAATTTGTCATTAACGTCAGACTTAATTTTTTTTTATTTTGACAACGATCCTAGATCATGGATCGAAACGTACATAAAGACGATTTTAAAAACTCTGAGTGATTCAATCCCTAAAGAAGATTTAGAAAATACAGAACAAACCACAACGAACATACAGGGCGTAGATACAGAAGTTCTTTCGAGCATATATTGAAATTGCATTGATATTTTGTTTAGAGTTAAAAATTACTCCATTTTGAAGAGGTTCATGAGGCCGAAACTAGGTCAATGGATATTTTTCTTTTTATGAAACGATCAAGTCATTTTCTAAACGCTATGCAAACATTAGTTCGATTCGTATAATAGATAAATACGCTTAGTGGATTTACAGATACATCTTACATATATACTGATGTGATAAAAGATCACGAGAGGTCATTGAAATCCAAATTCTATAATTAAAACCCTCCCAAAAAGAAGGAAACCGGAAAAAAATTAAATTTCCGAATATTTACCTTTTTTCCATCTTGTATAAATATAAACGTATTTCATTATCATTAAAATACAAAAGTCATTTATTACACTTGCGTTATTACAAAACATAAAAAGCCCTTATTAATTATGCGATAAAATTTCCGTGCATTATATTTATGACAGTGTGAAAAGGTCATAAACTTAAGAGCCTCAATTTTAAATCAATTCTTTTCACCCGAGTGAAATACTTTGTGCCAATTAATCGTTACTTAAAAACCCTTATTACCATTAAAATAAAAATATTCATTCTTGTTAAAGATACTTTAAAACGCGTACTTTATTAGGATACAAACAATTGCAGCTTTAATTATTTATGCAATAAATTTTCTGTTAGTAAAATACCTGCATAAAAGCAATAGACAAATATGTCATCAATTACTAAGAATTATTGTACAAATTAATTATTGAATAAACGCCGGTTTGAGGAACTCGTGCGAACATTAAATTCAATAACAGATTAGTTAAACCACTTGAATTATTCTATGTATTTCAATAAGAAGGAATGAGGCGCGACTATTAACCTCGTGCATTAGAAAAGTATAAACGTCACGTTATACGATAAGACAAATCATGACTTGACAGTAATTGGATCGTTAAAGCGCGAAGGCGGTGTAAATTCTTGTTAATATGGCATTAACCAGATGACTATTTTCTAGGTGAATACGGAAGAATCTCGAGAATGACGTAAGAGATAATTTTTATATATAAACCGGAACTTTATTAGAAGGGTAGCTTCGCGTTTGATTCTTTCTAAATCCAAGTAGCATGTAAGGTTTGGGATTTAGTATTCCGGCGAAACAACTTTTACGAGATTGATCATACAGAGTTGCATACTTACGACATGAAACTTATACGTTTTAATAGTTTGAAACATAGAATTATCAAATGCAATTTTTTGATGAAGCATCATTTGTTTTGTAAAAATACTAAAAAGATTGAACATTCTTTGATGCAAGAGCTTACGTTAAAGTTAATTAATTAAAAATGGAAGATGCACTTGTGCAAACTAATAAACTTGATGGAGATTTAAGGTAGAAATGGGAAGCTTTTAATACCATTAATTACGTTGGAAATGAGATTTTAATAAGCGCTATATCACCATAACAATTGCAAGTATAAATTTTAAGCTTGAAGCATTTTTGATTTTTAATAAATGATCTGTGAAGAGTTTTTGGCCAATCACATTTTACGAACATGGTAATAAGAGATAGGCAAATTAAATAGCTATTAATTAAAGAGAATTTTGTATCTTTTAACAAAGATTAGCTAAGGAATATTTTAATAATTAAGTAACTCTTAGGAATTATTTTGTATATGAACTTTAGCTGTAAACTGTTTTATAAATTCTTTTGTATCATAGAAAAATGTTTTTGAATGTATAGATGTTTCCTGAGATTGGTATGTTTTATTTCATTTTATAAATTGCGCAGTATAATTTCCGTTGAACTAGCCAGACAAAGTAAAGAAAAGGAAGGCGAGAGTAATTTCAAATTTACCATTGCTGTACCTAAGTCACAGTATAATGTGGGCAAAACCCCCAAACCTATGGGTTTTATACACTTTTCTTTTTAATATATTATGTATTTCGGTTACCTTGACCGTTACCTACATATTTTTACAATACATTACCTATTAAGTAACTCCACTAATTGAAATTGTATGTCACAATTATGTAGTGAAATCTTGAAATTATTTTGTTTAAATTCTAATGGGTTTTTAAGTCAAGTAATTAAAATATACATGTAATACAGAAATAAAAGACAAGGTACAAAACACATTAAAAGCTTTAACCTTGTCCTTTGTATCTGTACTACATGTATATTTTATTTATTTGACTTAAAAAACTCATTAGAAGTTATATAAAATAATTTTAAGATTTTACATGTAAGTTTTAAGTTAATGCATTTATTTATTAGATAGTATTTTGTAGAAATATGTTGATAACGTTCAACGTGGCCGAAATGCGTCATTTTATAAGAAAAAAAGCTTTGTCAAAAGAAGGTTGCTTTTTTATACAACTTTTAAATATTCCTATCAAGTATAACCGACCAAGATCTAAGAATCATTATTAATATATATATATATATATATATATATATATATATATATATATATATATATATATATATATATAGTTCTGTGATTGTGACCTATTAAATAAGCCTCACGATTTGGGTGTCGTTTTTCTGCTATAATATTTGAAGTTGTAGATGAGCCCTTACGTTATGCGCCGATTATCTCTGATATTGCTAATTGTAGAGCCTACTGTAGTAACTTTTCTATTCAGCAGTCGCAGAGTCTCCTAACTAAATAAAAGAAACCACCTCCACGGCTGTTTCAATGTGTAGAACATAAACTCTATCCGACTCAAATACGTTGGTATATTAACTTTACAACAAATTTGTACAAATATTTACAGATATTATTAATAATAAGCAAAAATGAGAATTAGTGCAAATCAAATCACTTAAAAATTACAAAAAGTTTACCAAAGTACCAACTTACACTTGGCATACGTTAAAATTGACGTTCCAAGGCCTGGAACCCTAATGTCTGGAACTATTTCTCTAAAAATATATTTATGAACCAAAAATGTGCGTACATTACTCTTTGTTATATATTCAGCAGTCGCAGAATCTCCTAACTAAATAAAAGAAACCACCTCCACGGCTGATTCAATGGGTAGAACATAAACTCTGCCCAACTTAAATAAATTGGCATATTAAACTTTACAACAAATTTTGGGAATACAAATATTTACAAATAATATTAATAATAAGCAAAAATGAGAGTTAGTGCAAAAAAATCACTTAAAAATTACAAAAAGTTCACAAATGTACCAACGTATACTTGGCATAGTTAACATTGATTTTTTAGGACCTGAGTACTCTCATATCCGCAATTATTTTTCTAAAATATACATTCGAACTAAAAATGTGTAAATTGCCCTTTCTTATAGTTTCCTAAATATATATTTGATTTAAATAAATCTTACAGCTACAAAATTTCACACTAAAATTATTGGAAACACAAAGCGTTTTTCCAATAGTCCTCAATATAAAACGTAAAACTTAAAAGCTAATCTGACCTTGATTATAGTAATCTTAAATAATGTCCTCCCTACGCAGGTGACTATCTCAAGAAATGATCTCCAACAAAATCGCTCAAAACTGACACCAAATTTAAATCCTAAACCTAATTCGTAACAAATTATATTTCAGCAGAATCAAACAAGATAAGTTAGAAGTAATGTTCGCAGTAAAGTCAGAAATGATTCAATGGAACTATGAAAGCATTAATAATCAAAGAAATATTTGCATTAATATTTAAAACTTTCAATTGAAAACTATTTTGAAATCTTAAAATCGTATTCAGGATCGTACTTTAAGAGGTACTTAGAAGCCAATTTTCAATCAGCGAAGTCAAGCTTGCTTGAACTACACTTTTCAAATACAATATTTTTATTCGTACTTGTTTGGAAGCACTTACTTATTTTAGATTTTCACTGGTTCACTGAAAATGTAACAATTTTTCTTTTCAAAGTAAATCTACTCTTATTTATAGTGTTTAATTCCATTATATAGCCATTTATTCCAGGAAGTTCTCGTTTCACGTCTCTTCCTAAACTTGCTAAAAGTTACGTACGCCGTGACCGATAAACGGCGATTTTTTTCAAAAGATTCTATCCGTTGAGTGATTTGATTTTTGTTAGATCGATGTCATTATCATATGTAAATTCCAATAATTTAAATTCTCTATTAATTTGTAATTTTATCAAGTGTTAATAACAAGTTTGTTTTTCTATCGCCGCTAACATAGCAAGTGCTGGTTTTATACGACGACATTAACTAGTCTACGTGACTATTTGGTAATAGTACATTTAAAATAATAATTTGAGTCTTCAAATAATCCTAACATTTGCGTGACTTTTTCTACATTAACGCAATTTTAATTGCATTTTAAATGCATTTATCCCATTAATGACTTTCGATGCTAAATGAATGAATATATGCATAAAATGTTCCTCAATTTCACTAATATAAACCGCATTTTCAAATATCAAGCATTCTTACTAAAAGATTCGTCCTTTATAGGTAATTTTTCTGAGTTGTAATTTAACCCTTATGGACGAAGATGGTGTCTTTTCCTCAGAATTTTCCCCCAAATTAAAATATGAAATTTTGAATTAATGAAAAAGGCTATTATTTTAATTTCCTTTTCCTTCATTCCGTATTTGTCGTTTATAAGGGTTAATAAGGTTGATGTGGAACTATCCTCGCATTCTATTCTTCATCATTTTTTTGACGGCTCAAGTTGTACCCCATAATTTTCACTTTTTTTTTGAAAAATTTACATTTTTCCAAATTCAAACGAAATCCTGTAACATTTAATACTAACAAATGCATTAAGTGTTGTTCTAAATTGTCGCCGAAATTCAGAATATCGTCCACGTAGTCGATGCAAACATTTTTTTTACAGTTGCAAAATACACTGCATTACTTTGACGAGAGCTGTAGTTAATGATGACAAGCTATAGAGGACTTTCTTTAAATTGATAGTTTTACCTTTAACTGAAAATAGTGTATATTTCCCAAAGTCTCTTCTAAATGAATCAACCTAAATGATTTTCGTAAATCTAGTTTGGAAATATTGCCTTCTGCTTAATCGGCTAAATGAAGTCCATCCTGGGAGGACAATGATATTGTGGTTTCGTACATTGAGATATTGTTTCGCATCTAAGCATAAGCGAATGCTGCCATCATTCTTTTTCAGCACCACACGTGGATTTACAAAATGCGTCGAAGATCTCTCTATGATACCCTGCTCTAACATGTTGCTTATTTCGAGATTAACCTGTTTCTTATACACCACTGCTATCGGATATACTTTCGACTGAAAAGATTCCGTATTTATTACTTCTCATTTATGCGCATAACCTCTAGAAATTCTCGGTTCTGAATCAATTTTGGATACTTCTGTATCATTGTAACAATTTGCTCCTTAATTTTGCCAGAACAGTTAATGGATCAAACTTTATTTACCACCCCCCACCTTTTCAATGTAATTAATATTAATGCAATATCCCACCCCATACAATAATCTCCAATTATAATTTTTACTCTCGGTATTAAACTTTATTTTTAATTTATTTATCAGATCCATTCGTATTATGCATTCTAACTTGAGTCCTGGTACTATTAAAAATCCATGTTGCTCTACATCATTCCCTATTTTAAGTTTCAAAATTATCATGGATATCAACTGTAGCAAACAATCTATTTTTGGCGCTATCAAAATATTTTTCCTCACAGGTATTATATTTTTCATTAGCAAATTTTTATGTTGTATCATAAAACTCTTGGCGATCAAACTGGTTTCCGCCCTAGTATCAACTGACCACCTTATTTTCAATAAGTATACTTATAATCCGCAATACATTTTCTTAACTGATTTCCTTTTCATTTTCCGTATCAAACTGATATTCATACTTGTTTATTTTGAAGATTTTACATGGCTCGTCTCTTATTGAAAATCCTGTCTCGTCGAAGGTTCTAGCAGATTAAGAAAATCCGCGTATATAGTCTGTTTCATGTCCCTTCTTAAGTCTTCCGTTGTGCGTTGCTGTCTTGTGCTTTCCCTAGTTCGTTCCTGGCTTGTATTTTCCTTCGTACATCCCTGTCTCAAGTGTTACCTTTGGCTGGTGTCCCTGTCAAGATCATGGTTATTTCTGTAGCTGTGTATTGGTGACCTGTTTCTAAAGCTCGTACAATTGTTTTATCGTCCTGTGCGCATGTTTAACCTAAAGCTATTTCTGTCGTTTTTGATGGGTCTCTTTTCTATTTGTCGTACTTCTTCCAAATTGTCGTGTCTCCTGAGGTACTCTAAGAAAATATTGCGATCAGTAATGTCCAGTAGTGTCACGTATTGTTTTACCTATTGCTCAAAATGGTTAGCTACATACCTCGTTATTTGCTTGTCATCTGGTGTAGAGTCTAGTTGTCTTGCGAGGTTATATTTTTTATGGTGTACTCTTCTATCGTCTGTTCATAGTCACTGTTGAATGTTCCCATTAATAAATTGTGCCTGGCCTTGTGTCTCATCATCCCCCCAATAATAGTTCAAACATTTCCTCTTTAATTCTTCGAACGTCTCTAATCTCCGCTTCGACCAGACGAAACCAAATTTCTGCATTACCTTTTGACATTGAGCGTACGACAATTTAATTTCTGTTATACAGAGCGATCGAAATGCCACGCACATCAAAAGTTTTAGTCAGTAGTATTTTTAAAACATGCTCAAAATGGCTGCCTTGTTCAGTATTGCATGCACGAACTCGTTTAACCATTTTTGAAGATACTCTTTGCAGCAGTGATGCTGTTAATCTCTGTTCATCTTCAGTTTGTCTAGTGTGTATGACCTGTTTTTATAAACCCTTCTTTTAAGGTATCCTCATAGGAAAAAATCTAAAAACATTAAATCGGCAGAACGTGGGGGCTATAACCCTTTAGAAATGATGCGCTCGCCAAAAAAACTCGCTTAAGAAATGTATTGTTTCCTTTGATGTGACATGTGGCACCGTCTTGCTATAACCAACAATCACGTTCATCATTTTCAAGCAACGAAATAAATTCTGTAATGATTTTTTTTACACAACACTGTTCACAGTAGTTAAAAAAGAAAATGGACCCACTATTCGACACACCACACTCCAATTTTCTGACAGTGCAAGGGGTGTTCGTGCAAGACGTGAGGATTTTCGGTTGACCAAATTCTTGTGTTTTGACTATTGACATAACCATTGAGATGAAACCACGCCTCATCGGTAAAGATAGCGCGGTCAAACTCTAGAATTACATGGTTGTCGACAAATGAACGAACTCATCTACAGTTCACTAGACTCTTTTCTTTATCCGTCTCTTTGAATTCCTGAACATTACAAACATGATAAGCACGAAATGAATTGCCTGCAGTTCAGGTTCAAGAAAAACTGCATTTTTTTTACAACCGCTTTAATTGTTAAAAGTGAAAGTATGTACTTTAGCCTAATCTTAAACATACATTTACATATTTTGTGATGAAACAGTGTTTGCTTATGTGTCTATTCAATATAAGTATTAAATAAAATGTTACTCCACAGTTGAATCATCTCGATCTAGCATTACAATGTCCCCTTCGTTAGTTACTAAACAGTCGTCACTATTAATGAATACAACATCACTCATACCTGGTTGTTCTCCATCTTCTTGTTGGACAATATTAGTAAGGGATGAATGCTGCACATTTAAGGATTACTTTTTTTCCCATACTTCAAATTCTAGCTTACGTACTTGCAGCTCAAGTTTTCTCTTCTTCAGAAATTCAAGCATGAGAGTATCTTCACCACAAATTGTCCGCTTGTCTTACTGTCCAGGCTTCACAGCCGTAAAGTGCTGTGCTCCACACATATGTTTTAAGCAATCTTTTCCTTGTTTCTATGTTTGTGGTCTTTGAGCACAGTAGTTGCTTTCTCTTGTTAAATGTAGCACGACCTTGTGCTAATCTTTGTTTTATATCTTTTGTGCTTTTCCCATCTTGCGTTATTTGGCTTTCTAGGTAGCAGAAATCCTTAACCTCTTGTAAGCTCGTGTTACATACTTGTATTCTTGTTTTTGATTTATTTTCCCCACCTTTGCATACTAGAACTTTAGTTTTAGTTTTATTAATTTTCATACCGTATCTCTCTGTTAGAACAGTTTCCATTTCATTAAGAGCAGCGTATAACTCTTCCTTGCTAGACGCTAATACCGCTATATCATCTGCAAATCTAAGCATATCAATTTTTTGTCCCTGCATAGTAATTTCAAATGTCTTCCTGCATTTGACAGTATTCATTGTCTCTTCTATGTACAAGTTAAAAATCAATGGGGATAGGGCACATGCCTGTCTCACCCCTTTCCTAATGTTTACTTCTCTACGTTCCTGCTCTAATTCTATTACGGCTGTTTGCTCTTTGTATAAGCTATGTACTATTCGTCTATCCCTATAACTCATTCCAATCTTTTTGAGTATTTCAAACATTTTTTTCCATTTTACATTGTCGAATGCTTTTTCCAGATCTACAAACCCTATATACACGCTTTCCCCTTTTTCTATTGTTTTCTCCATTATCACTCTCAGAGCTAAAATAGCCTCCCGTGTTCCCCTGTTTCGCCTAAACCCAAATTGGTCTTCTCCTAGTATTTCTTCCGCACGTTTTTCCATTCGTCTTTGTACAATTCTAATTAATATTTTTGACACGTGTGCTGTCAAACTTATTGTTCGAAAATTTTCACATCTATCCGCACCTTTCTTTTTTGGAAGAGACGTTCTGTTACTGCTTGTCCAGCTGCTTTTAGAGTTTCTGCTTGCACCTTATCTGTACCCGGCGCCTTACCATTTTTCAGACTCTTTAATGTTAATTCAAACTCATCTCTAAGTATATGATGTCCCAAGTCATCATTTTCAATGTCTGATTCCTTTTCTAATGCAGTTAGTTCCTCTCCTGCATATAAATTCCCTATATATTCTTGCCATCTACCCACTTTCTCTACGTTTTCTATGATGACGTTTTCTTGTGCGTCCATTATATTTTTGCTATACGGTTTTATATCCCTAAAATTTATTCTAATTAATTTGTATGCTTCGTCTGTCTTTCCTATTTCCATCTTTGTTTGTACCTCTTTACACTTTTCATCAATCCATTGTTCTTTAGCTTTCGTGCATTTTTTTGAATAATTTCCCATTTTATGGCTTTCTATCTCTGTTTTCCTGTTTCGTCTGATTTGTTTTTGTATTTTCGTCTTTCTTCTATTAAATTCAGGATATCCTTTGTTATCCACGGTTTCTTATTTTCCTTTTGTGTACCCCAGAATATCTCTGGCCGCCATGTTTAAGCTGGATTTAATGATATTCCATTCTGTTTCTACTTCCTTAGAATCAGATATTTTCCCGATATCTTTGAGCAATTCTTTTGACTTTTGTTTTCGAATCTTTCTTGAATATCTTTATCTTTTAGTTTCTCTAAGTCCAAGTGCCTTTTTCCGTTTCTTCTTTTCACATTCTTAAATTTAAGTGCGGCCTTCATAATTACGATGTTGTGGTCAGTCTTCTACAGTCTTTTACTTGATTTCTAAACCATTGTCTAACAAGAATGTAATCTATTTAATATCTTCCTCTTGGCATCTTCCACGTATATCGTCTTCTAGCATGATGTTGAAATAATGTGTTTCTGATGATTAAATTGTTCTTATCGCAAAATTCTACCAGCCTATTTCCTCTGTCGTTTCTCGTGCCTAAACCAAATAAACCTACTACCGCCCCTTCCCTACCTTCACCTACCACGGCATTAAAATCTCCCGTAATTATTACATTTTCATGTCCTTTTCCATATCTTAATATGTCTTCGATATCTTTGTAGATGGCTTCAACCTCTTCGTCACTGTAGCTAGAGGTGGGCTTATATACTTGTATTATTACTGTGTTTACCGGTTTAGATTCTAATCTAACCATGAGTACTCTATCGTTCTTTTGTAAGTAATTTTCTACACAGTATCCTATCTTTTTCCGCATAACTATCCCCACACCTAAATTTCCTTCTTCTGCTCCTGTATGAATTACCCTGAAGTCTCCACTCCAAAAATCCCCCGCCTCTGGCCACTGAACTTCGCTGATCCGTACTATGTCTAGTGATAACCTATTCATTTTGATTTTTAGGTTCTCTAGCTTACCTACTTGCTTCATACTTCTAACATTCTACGCTCCGACTAGCAGAGTGTTCCCAACTCTGACTTTTAACTTTCCGATCGCATCCTCCGAAGTAGTCCCTTCCGGAGATCCGAATGGGGAACTATTTTAACTCCGGAATCTTTTACCCCAGAGAATGCCATCATGTTATTACAATTTAAGTACGCTGTGTACTTGGGAGATAATGTGGTGGTTTCCCGTTGCCTCCACATCGCGGTAGTGTGTCTTAGACTGCCATACCGACCCCTATGGTCTCTGCCAATCTAAGTACCGAAAGAGCCGCTGCCCTCTTTCGGGGACCAGTCTTAGTCTGGTTCCTCACTAACGACCCTATTACTTTGGTTGGATCTGTAGTTTGGCTCTTTAGCTCATTAGAACACGCAAGCCTTTTCACATGTTCTAGTAATTTAGAACTTCGGCAAGGTGCAGGTCCATTCGAAATGTTTCTATCATAATAATAAAACATGTTTGAACTTCATTTTAATTAACACAAACAATTACAAAAAAGTAAATTAAAAATAATTTACAAAGAAAATTCAGAAATATATCGATTATCTGTACATCATCGTCATTAGGTCTTCAGTCCTGGAACTGGTTTGACGCGTACCCTCCTATTCGCTGATGTTTGCGACCCATTACAAGAAGGTGGAACTCTGCAGGGTATATTGTCTAAAAATAAGAAATTGTTGTATTTGTGTATATCTCATATGGATAAAAAAGGGTTAATTTACAACTGTTTAACTAGTGTGATGCGAAAATAAATGATTGCCTTAATGGAAGGAGCATAAAGATCTTATATACCCAGAAGATTTTAACCTAATCGAATTATAATAACAAAATAAATTATGGTAAGTTAAAGGCACCATAAATTATAGGTTGTACATTTTAAAGAAATTAACTAATAAAAGGTAAATTTTACATTTTTAAATTGCCTTTTTTGTCATTAATCCAATTGGGTTGAAAATTTCTGGGACTATGAAAATTTGTAATGTATGTAAAATATAAGAATTATGAAAAAGTAGCACTAATCATTAAAATCATAAGTATTACTTGATGTTAAAGGTATAGATATATCCACATAAAAGCAGGGAGTAACTTCTTTTGGAAAAATCATTTTGGAACCTTCTTTAGTATTAATTGTAATATCGGAAAAACAACATCATAAGTTGGATGCAAAACAGAGAACATGTTAGTTGTTACCAGATAGAATTACTATTTTCTTTGGTGGTTCATGTTCAAATTGATCCAGTAGTACTTTTAATCAAAATGGTTGGAACTACCTTATCTAATAGTCTTTTGCAAACTTTTGAGGTTTTCTTGAAATATTTTTCTAGAAAATGTTTCTCACATGGTTTATAATTTTATACAGCTTGTCTGAATCCATTGCCAGTAAGCCTTTTCGATTACATGCTGCTAACCGTTCCTCACATCTGTGGAAGTAGAAATATTGTAATGAAGGACTAAAAGTGCAGCCTATCCAGGAAATTCTCACACAGCATGTGTATACAACTCGTTCCCCTTCTATTGTTTTCTTTTTATGCCCTATTTCACCGAGATTCAGTGAAGGAGTTAAGCAACCAGTGGCTACCAAGATCCCCCAACACTTAGACATTTGCCGAAATATTGGTTTTCCAGTAAATCTTTTCACACACTTAACATTATTCGAGTATATTGCCCAACCAATTCTTGTGGTTACTTATAATAATCATAATGTTTAAGCAGTTATCGTCATTAGTTTATCCATCTTGGGATTGGTTGGATGCGTACTTCCATTGATTTCTATTCTGAGCTAGCCTACACACCGCCCTGAAATTCCTGCAGCCTACATCTTTTACTATCTGTGTGCAGTAGTCTAACCTAGATCTGCATCTTCTTCTCTTTTTTTTATCTCTGCTTCTGATATATTCCGCGCTATTCCCTCATGCCGTAGTATGTGGCCTATCATCCTATCTCTCCTATTTTTTACCGCTTTCCACATATTTCTTTCTTCCCCTACCATTTTTAGCACCTCTTCGTTCTTAACTTTGTCTGTCCATGATATCTTCATCATACGTCTGTAGCACCACATTTCAAAGGCTTCTGCCTTTTTCTTGTCCGCTTGTCTTACTGTCCAGGCTTCACAGCCGTAAAGTGCTGTGCTCCACACATATGTTTTAAGCAATCTTTTCCTTGTTTCTATGTTTGTGGTCTTTGAGCACAGTAGTTGCTTTCTCTTGTTAAATGTAGCACGACCTTGTGCTAATCTTTGTTTTATATCTTTTGTGCTTTTCCCATCTTGCGTTATTTGGCTTTCTAGGTAGCAGAAATCCTTAACCTCTTGTAAGCTCGTGTTACATACTTGTATTCTTGTTTTTGATTTATTTTCCCCACCTTTGCATACTAGAACTTTAGTTTTAGTTTTATTAATTTTCATACCGTATCTCTCTGTTAGAACAGTTTCCATTTCATTAAGAGCAGCGTATAACTCTTCCTTGCTAGACGCTAATACCGCTATATCATCTGCAAATCTAAGCATATCAATTTTTTGTCCCTGCATAGTAATTTCAAATGTCTTCCTGCATTTGACAGTATTCATTGTCTCTTCTATGTACAAGTTAAAAATCAATGGGGATAGGGCACATGCCTGTCTCACCTCTTTCCTAATGTTTACTTCTCTACGTTCCTGCTCTAATTCTATTACGGCTGTTTGCTCTTTGTATAAGCTATGTACTATTCGTCTATCCCTATAACTCATTCCAATCTTTTGAGTATTTCAAACATTTTTTCCATTTTACATTGTCGAATGCTTTTTCCAGATCTACAAACCCTATATACACGCTTTCCCTTTTCTATTGTTTTCTCCATTATCACTCTCAGAGCTAAAATAGCCTCCCGTGTTCCCCTGTTTCGTCTAAACCCAAATTGGTCTTCTCTAGTATTTCTTCCGCACGTTTTTCCATTCGTCTTTGTACAATTCTAATTAATATTTTTGACACGTGTGCTGTCAAACTTATTGTTCGAAAATTTTCACATCTATCTGCACCTTTCTTTTTTGGAAGAGACGTTCTGTTACTGCTTGTCCAGCTGCTTTTAGAGTTTCTGCTTGCACCTTATCTGTACCCGGCGCCTTACCATTTTTCAGACTCTTTAATGTTAATTCAAACTCATCTCTAAGTATATGATGTCCCAAGTCATCATTTTCAATGTCTGATTCCTTTTCTAATGCAGTTAGTTCCTCTCCTGCATATAAATTCCCTATATATTCTTGCCATCTACCCACTTTCTCTACGTTTTCTATGATGACGTTTTCTTGTGCGTCCATTATATTTTTGCTATACGGTTTTATATCCCTAAAATTTATTCTAATTAATTTGTATGCTTTGTCTGTCTTTCCTATTTCCATCTTTGTTTGTACCTCTTTACACTTTTCATCAATCCATTGTTCTTTAGCTTTCGTGCATTTTTTTGAATAATTTCCCATTTTATGGCTTTCTATCTCTGTTTTCCTGTTTCGTCTGATTTGTTTTTGTATTTTCGTCTTTCTTCTATTAAATTCAGGATATCCTTTGTTATCCACGGTTTCTTATTTTCCTTTTGTGTACCCCAGAATATCTCTGGCCGCCATGTTTAAGCTGGATTTAATGATATTCCATTCTGTTTCTACTTCCTTAGAATCAGATATTTTCCCGATATCTTTGAGCAATTCTTTTGACTTTTGTTTTCGAATCTTTCTTGAATATCTTTATCTTTTAGTTTCTCTAAGTCCAAGTGCCTTTTTCCGTTTCTTCTTTTCACATTCTTAAATTTAAGTGCGGCCTTCATAATTACGATGTTGTGGTCAGTCTTCTACAGTCTTTTACTTGATTTCTAAACCATTGTCTAACAAGAATGTAATCTATTTAATATCTTCCTCTTGGCATCTTCCACGTATATCGTCTTCTAGCATGATGTTGAAATAATGTGTTTCTGATGATTAAATTGTTCTTATCGCAAAATTCTACCAGCCTATTTCCTCTGTCGTTTCTCGTGCCTAAACCAAATAAACCTACTACCGCCCCTTCCCTACCCTCACCTACCACGGCATTAAAATCTCCCGTAATTATTACATTTTCATGTCCTTTTCCATATCTTAATATGTCTTCGATATCTTTGTAGATGGCTTCAACCTCTTCGTCACTGTAGCTAGAGGTGGGCTTATATACTTGTATTATTACTGTGTTTACCGGTTTAGATTCTAATCTAACCATGAGTACTCTATCGTTCTTTTGTAAGTAATTTTCTACACAGTATCCTATCTTTTTCCGCATAACTATCCTCACACCTAAATTTCCTTCTTCTGGTCCTGTATGAATTACAAAGAAAATTCAGAAATATATCGATTATCTGTACATCATCGTCATTAGGTCTTCAGTCCTGGAACTGGTTTGACGCGTACCCTCCTATTCGCTGATGTTTGCGACCCATTACAAGAAGGTGGAACTCTGCAGGGTATATTGTCTAAAAATAAGAAATTGTTGTATTTGTGTATATCTCATATGGATAAAAAAGGGTTAATTTACAACTGTTTAACTAGTGTGATGCGAAAATAAATGATTGCCTTAATGGAAGGAGCATAAAGATCTTATATACCCAGAAGATTTTAACCTAATCGAATTATAATAACAAAATAAATTATGGTAAGTTAAAGGCACCATAAATTATAGGTTGTACATTTTAAAGAAATTAACTAATAAAAGGTAAATTTTACATTTTTAAATTGCCTTTTTTGTCATTAATCCAATTGGGTTGAAAATTTCTGGGACTATGAAAATTTGTAATGTATGTAAAATATAAGAATTATGAAAAAGTAGCACTAATCATTAAAATCATAAGTATTACTTGATGTTAAAGGTATAGATATATCCACATAAAAGCAGGGAGTAACTTCTTTTGGAAAAATCATTTTGGAACCTTCTTTAGTATTAATTGTAATATCGGAAAACAACATCATAAGTTGGATGCAAAACAGAGAACATGTTAGTTGTTACCAGATAGAATTACTATTTTCTTTGGTGGTTCATGTTCAAATTGATCCAGTAGTACTTTTAATCAAAAATGGTTGGAACTACCTTATCTAATAGTCTTTTGCAAACTTTTGAGGTTTTCTTGAAATATTTTCTAGAAAATGTTTCTCACATGGTTTATAATTTTATACAGCTTGTCTGAATCCATTGCCAGTAAGCCTTTTCGATTACATGCTGCTAACCGTTCCTCACATCTGTGGAAGTAGAAATATTGTAATGAAGGACTAAAAGTGCAGCCTATCCAGGACAATATGTGCTATAGGCACAGATTATCTTATATTAATGGTAAATCTGTGTAGGAACTCACCTTGCTCGATCAATTATTGGGAATCGAAACATAGAGATATTGTTTGAAGATTTTGTGGAACACCTTCTGAAAGCACAAAATGTGCCACCGTTTTCATTATATCCGTCCATATTGATTGTTGAACGCTAAATAAACAATACTTATAACAATACGAATCATCCAAATAAAAAGTTAGGTTAACGACAATAAAATTTTAGGTTGATTAGAAAACCACTTATTTGGAGTATGCGCAAAGAAAAACAATTAAGCGGGAAACACTAGTTTTCGCATCTGTAAGAGGTGGATAATCTGTGCCGAGACTGACCGTTTAGGGATTCATCGGGTAAAGCTCATTCTTGTGTAGACCGTAGTTCTGTAAACTTGTACAGTTAGGCAGTAGCAAATAAACCTACTATAATTTAAGTGTTGTTCTTTTCATAATATAAACAATAATAAAGAACTGTTGTAAAATAAATTTCGTTACAACATGTTGAAAATTGCAGTTCTATGTGTAGTGTCTAAATTTCTCCGTTAAACAAGAGTAAATTTTATTGCGTATCATGTAGCTAAACTTTATAGTTTTTCACCTGTTTATGAATTTTTACACCTATAAATCGCAATTTACTAAGGTTACAACAACCTGCACAATGGTGGTTTATTCTGAAGTTATGGAGTTCTGCTTTTTACGTAATCCGTAGAAGATATGAAAAATCTATCAAAGATGCATCAGCTGCAGCGCGTTTCTAAATATTTACCTTGATCTTTCAAGTTTTAAAATAAATCGACCTTAGTAAAAGCTGACACACTGCCCTACATTAGTCTTTAATTAGTTGTGAATTATATTATTATTGTTACTCCGTTAGCATTCTTCTTATTTCAGACTTAGTCGCAACAAATAGTTGCCTAATTAGACATAGCAAAGCCTGAAATCAAAATATTTATTTAGCGTATACGCTAAATTTACTTCATCAAATAAAATCTGGTATCGTAATTCATAAAATATATATAAATCCACACAGCCTATCATATGTAAAGTTTGAACCAGTTTCTAGCGTGAATTTATGGAAGACTGCCAAAATATGGTTAAAGTCTGAGTTGCAGTTTTGATGTATTTTTGGAATGGTTATAGATCACCACTCGTGATTTTTCAAATGTGTTAGAATAATAAAATTGTTCAATTTTCTTCTAAACCTTATTTATCTTACTCTTCATAAAATTAACTATAGCGAAACCGAAAAATTATTTTTACATTTTTTAAAACATTTTTTGCGACCTTGAAGATGTACTTGATTTGCTCATAAAGTTGGAATTGATAATTATGTTTGTTGATGTAGGCGTAAGGGTTCGTGTGGCTTTGTTGCGTGTTCTATAAACCATTACTGTTTAGCATTTTTGTTTCCAAATTCCTTTCTGAATTATTGTTGAAGGCGTGGTCATGGACCTTCGTATAGCACTAAACGGCTTCCTACAATTTCATTTACGAGATCAGCAATGTATGTTCCAAAGTTTAAAGGTCTTTCATCGCCTGAATAGATCGTTGAAGAGTTTAATTCGCTTAGGAGCTACCTCGTTCAGAGTGGTAAAACTATTTTGAAGATTGGTTTCATCGAATGCTAAAATGCATAAGGAATATTTTGAGAAGCAATAAAATGATTTACATAACTTCATGTGTATTTGTTTTTATATGCGAATTTTAACAATAACTCGTATTTTCGAAAACATATCGCTTTAAAATAATTTCAAATAAATCCGATATTTTTAAATCAAGGTCTGATATCAATTTATTTTTCCGGTTCTTTTTGATACAAGTAATTCAATCAAATTAGATATGAAAAGGGCGTGAATGCTGCATCAAATCAGGTATTTTGTTCTTTTTGTTATGTTGTTTGTGGACGGGTCAATGTGTGTTTCATACTAATTAATTTGTGTATAAAAATCACCTACATTCTCCACCAAAAAATAAACTGCATTACTTGTCTGAGTGAACTGTATTCCCATTATACCATTACACATAGGGCTGCCCATTCACTTCCTTAAATTGTTCACAAAACAAAATGACACTACCGCGTCAAAGATACCGGCTTGTCGACCATACGAGCAAGTCGACAGACACGTGCGATCAGTTCCAAAGTTTGTTTACAACTGCCCATTTTACAAGGAAAACAGATGAAGGTAGAAGTTAGGATTGATATTTAAAAGGCATTTGTGAATGCGATTTTCAGTTTATAGTTATAGTGAAAAGGCAATGTTAAATCCAGACCTGGTTATTCTCAAAAATTAAAACAAAACTCAAAAATGTTGATATTTTTTCAATTTTGGTCAATTTTGACCCGGAAGGACTGGTTTTTTCATCAAAGATAAATTATGGTAAGTTAAAGGCACCATAAATTATAGGTTGTACATTTTAAAGAAATTAACTAATAAAAGGTAAATTTTACATTTTTAAATTGCCTTTTTTGTCATTAATCCAATTGGGTTGAAAATTTCTGGGACTATGAAAATTTGTAATGTATGTAAAATATAAGAATTATGAAAAAGTAGCACTAATCATTAAAATCATAAGTATTACTTGATGTTAAAGGTATAGATATATCCACATAAAAGCAGGGAGTAACTTCTTTTGGAAAAATCATTTTGGAACCTTCTTTAGTATTAATTGTAATATCGGAAAAACAACATCATAAGTTGGATGCAAAACAGAGAACATGTTAGTTGTTACCAGATAGAATTACTATTTTCTTTGGTGGTTCATGTTCAAATTGATCCAGTAGTACTTTTTAATCAAAAATGGTTGGAACTACTTTATCTAATAGTCTTTTGCAAACTTTTGAGGTTTTCTTGAAATATTTTTCTAGAAAATGTTTCTCACATGGTTTATAATTTTTATACAGCTTGTCTGAATCCATTGCCAGTAAGCCTTTTCGATTACATGCTGCTAACCGTTCCTCACATCTGTGGAAGTAGAAATATTGTAATGAAGGACTAAAAGTGCAGCCTATCCAGGACAATATGTGCTATAGGCACAGATTATCTTATATTAATGGTAAATCTGTGTAGGAACTCACCTTGCTCGATCAATTATTGGGAATCGAAACATAGAGATATTGTTTGAAGATTTTGTGGAACACCTTCTGAAAGCACAAAATGTGCCACCGTTTTCATTATATCCGTCCATATTGATTGTTGAACGCTAAATAAACAATACTTATAACAATACGAATCATCCAAATAAAAAGTTAGGTTAACGACAATAAAATTTTAGGTTGATTAGAAAACCACTTATTTGGAGTATGCGCAAAGAAAACAATTAAGCGGGAAACACTAGTTTTCGCATCTGTAAGAGGTGGATAATCTGTGCCGAGACTGACCGTTTAGGGATTCATCGGGTAAAGCTCATTCTTGTGTAGACCGTAGTTCTGTAAACTTGTACAGTTAGGCAGTAGCAAATAAACCTACTAAAATTTAAGTGTTGTTCTTTTCATAATATAAACAATAATAAAGAACTGTTGTAAAATAAATTTCGTTACAACATGTTGAAAATTGCAGTTCTATGTGTAGTGTCTAAATTTCTCCGTTAAACAAGAGTAAATTTTATTGCGTATCATGTAGCTAAACTTTATAGTTTTTCACCTGTTTATGAATTTTTACACCTATAAATCGCAATTTACTAAGGTTACAACAACCTGCACAATGGTGGTTTATTCTGAAGTTATGGAGTTCTGCTTTTTACGTAATCCGTAGAAGATATGAAAAATCTATCAAAGATGCATCAGCTGCAGCGCGTTTCTAAATATTTACCTTGATCTTTCAAGTTTTAAAATAAATCGACCTTAGTAAAGCTGACACACTGCCCTACATTAGTCTTTAATTAGTTGTGAATTATATTATTATTGTTACTCCGTTAGCATTCTTCTTATTTCAGACTTAGTCGCAACAACATAGTTGCCTAATTAGACATAGCAAAGCCTGAAATCAAAATATTTATTTAGCGTATACGCTAAATTTACTTCATCAAATAAAATCTGGTATCGTAATTCATAAAATATATATAAATCCACACAGCCTATCATATGTAAAGTTTGAACCAGTTTCTAGCGTGAATTTATGGAAGACTGCCAAAATATGGTTAAAGTCTGAGTTGCAGTTTTGATGTATTTTTGGAATGGTTATAGATCACCACTCGTGATTTTTCAAATGTGTTAGAATAATAAAATTGTTCAATTTTCTTCTAAACCTTATTTATCTTACTCTTCATAAAATTAACTATAGCGAAACCGAAAAATTATTTTTACATTTTTAAAACATTTTTGCGACCTTGAAGATGTACTTGATTTGCTCATAAAGTTGGAATTGATAATTATGTTTGTTGATGTAGGCGTAAGGGTTCGTGTGGCTTTGTTGCGTGTTCTATAAACCATTACTGTTTAGCATTTTTGTTTCCAAATTCCTTTCTGAATTATTGTTGAAGGCGTGGTCATGGACCTTCGTATAGCACTAAACGGCTTCCTACAATTTCATTTACGAGATCAGCAATGTATGTTCCAAAGTTTAAAGGTCTTTCATCGCCTGAATAGATCGTTGAAGAGTTTAATTCGCTTAGAGCTACCTCGTTCAGAGTGGTAAAACTATTTTGAAGATTGGTTTCATCGAATGCTAAAATGCATAAGGAATATTTTGAGAAGCAATAAAATGATTTACATAACTTCATGTGTATTTGTTTTATATGCGAATTTTAACAATAACTCGTATTTTCGAAAACATATCGCTTTAAAATAATTTCAAATAAATCCGATATTTTTAAATCAAGGTCTGATATCAATTTATTTTTCCGGTTCTTTTTGATACAAGTAATTCAATCAAATTAGATATGAAAAGGGCGTGAATGCTGCATCAAATCAGGTATTTTGTTCTTTTTGTTATGTTGTTTGTGGACGGGTCAATGTGTGTTTCATACTAATTAATTTGTGTATAAAAATCACCTACATTCTCCACCAAAAAATAAACTGCATTACTTGTCTGAGTGAACTGTATTCCCATTATACCATTACACATAGGGCTGCCCATTCACTTCCTTAAATTGTTCACAAAACAAAATGACACTACCGCGTCAAAGATACCGGCTTGTCGACCATACGAGCAAGTCGACAGACACGTGCGATCAGTTCCAAAGTTTGTTTACAACTGCCCATTTTACAAGGAAAACAGATGAAGGTAGAAGTTAGGATTGATATTTAAAAGGCATTTGTGAATGCGATTTTCAGTTTATAGTTATAGTGAAAAGGCAATGTTAAATCCAGACCTGGTTATTCTCAAAAATTAAAACAAAACTCAAAAATGTTGATATTTTTTCAATTTTGGTCAATTTTGACCCGGAAGGACTGGTTTTTTCATCAAAGATTGTAATATTCATTTTTAAAGTAGGTTAAATTTCCAAAAATTTAATGCCAGAGCGGTTTTTATAGGATTAACAGTTTCGGAAATACAGCTTTTTAAAATTTGACCAAATTTTCAAGTTACGCGATTTTTACTAAAATTTCATCATTTTCAGTACTATTCAAGTTTCTGAATGCCTAGCATTTGCTTGGAAACCCTCTCCTCATCTCAGATGTCTTTCTTGGGGTATTAGGAGACTCCGAAATATTCCCCCTCCCGTTCAACTATTTGAACAAAAAATGAGATTATTTGTATTTTTATTTACAGGCGTGGGTATGTAAAAAATCTAAGTACTGACAATTACATATCATTATTATTAATATTAAAAAAGAAACATGTGTGTAAATACATCGATAAAAAATATCTGAAAATCTGACATAGGTTTTGAGGATGTATTTATTTTAATCTATTTTTTTTCCCCCTGTTTTATGAACCTGGTCTTTCGAGATGTCAGGAGGATTTTAAGAATATCCGAGACGGGCACCGACAATTCTTCGTTTATTTCATCTTCGTCTGACATGTCATCTATGAATGAGTAGTCCAGGCTTATTGCGAGCACAGGGACGTTGTCACATGAGACTCCCCCGCAGTGGATGCAAACTACGGAGAAGTTTAGGCCAACCTTCCTGCAGCTGCAAACACTGTTGCAGCCGTTTTTGCAGTTGCAGGAAATAAGCTCCAGGAGATGTTGTGGCCCCGCATCTCTTGTCATGATCATGTGGCTGAGACCTTGGGAGGTGCGCAGTCAAGAGGCACCTTGTCAACTCTTAACCGCTTCTAGACATGTAGAAAAGAAAATGTGCACAAATCAAGCTGAATCATAAATTTTTACCAAAGCAATCAAAGAGCGATATGCAAGTATTTGAATGGTATTCAAAAGTTATCTTACATGCTGATAGCTGCGCCGAGACTGACCGTTTAGGGATTCATCGGGTAAAGCTCATTCTTGTGTAGACCGTAGTTCTGTAAACTTGTACAGTTAGGCAGTAGCAAATAAACCTACTATAATTTAAGTGTTGTTCTTTTCATAATATAAACAATAATAAAGAACTGTTGTAAAATAAATTTCGTTACAACATGTTGAAAATTGCAGTTCTATGTGTAGTGTCTAAATTTCTCCGTTAAACAAGAGTAAATTTTATTGCGTATCATGTAGCTAAACTTTATAGTTTTTCACCTGTTTATGAATTTTACACCTATAAATCGCAATTTACTAAGGTTACAACAACCTGCACAATGGTGGTTTATTCTGAAGTTATGGAGTTCTGCTTTTTACGTAATCCGTAGAAGATATGAAAAATCTATCAAAGATGCATCAGCTGCAGCGCGTTTCTAAATATTTACCTTGATCTTTCAAGTTTTAAAATAAATCGACCTTAGTAAAGCTGACACACTGCCCTACATTAGTCTTTAATTAGTTGTGAATTATATTATTATTGTTACTCCGTTAGCATTCTTCTTATTTCAGACTTAGTCGCAACAACATAGTTGCCTAATTAGACATAGCAAAGCCTGAAATCAAAATATTTATTTAGCGTATACGCTAAATTTACTTCATCAAATAAAATCTGGTATCGTAATTCATAAAATATATATAAATCCACACAGCCTATCATATGTAAAGTTTGAACCAGTTTCTAGCGTGAATTTATGGAAGACTGCCAAAATATGGTTAAAGTCTGAGTTGCAGTTTTGATGTATTTTTGGAATGGTTATAGATCACCACTCGTGATTTTTCAAATGTGTTAGAATAATAAAATTGTTCAATTTTCTTCTAAACCTTATTTATCTTACTCTTCATAAAATTAACTATAGCGAAACCGAAAAATTACTTTTACATTTTTTAAAACATTTTTTGCGACCTTGAAGATGTACTTGATTTGCTCATAAAGTTGGAATTGATAATTATGTTTGTTGATGTAGGCGTAAGGGTTCGTGTGGCTTTGTTGCGTGTTCTATAAACCATTACTGTTTAGCATTTTGTTTCCAAATTCCTTTCTGAATTATTGTTGAAGGCGTGGTCATGGACCTTCGTATAGCACTAAACGGCTTCCTACAATTTCATTTACGAGATCAGCAATGTATGTTCCAAAGTTTAAAGGTCTTTCATCGCCTGAATAGATCGTTGAAGAGTTTAATTCGCTTAGAGCTACCTCGTTCAGAGTGGTAAAACTATTTTGAAGATTGGTTTCATCGAATGCTAAAATGCATAAGGAATATTTTGAGAAGCAATAAAATGATTTACATAACTTCATGTGTATTTGTTTTATATGCGAATTTTAACAATAACTCGTATTTTCGAAAACATATCGCTTTAAAATAATTTCAAATAAATCCGATATTTTTAAATCAAGGTCTGATATCAATTTATTTTTCCGGTTCTTTTGATACAAGTAATTCAATCAAATTAGATATGAAAAGGGCGTGAATGCTGCATCAAATCAGGTATTTTGTTCTTTTTGTTATGTTGTTTGTGGACGGGTCAATGTGTGTTTCATACTAATTAATTTGTGTATAAAAATCACCTACATTCTCCACCAAAAAATAAACTGCATTACTTGTCTGAGTGAACTGTATTCCCATTATACCATTACACATAGGGCTGCCCATTCACTTCCTTAAATTGTTCACAAAACAAAATGACACTACCGCGTCAAAGATACCGGCTTGTCGACCATACGAGCAAGTCGACAGACACGTGCGATCAGTTCCAAAGTTTGTTTACAACTGCCCATTTTACAAGGAAAACAGATGAAGGTAGAAGTTAGGATTGATATTTAAAAGGCATTTGTGAATGCGATTTTCAGTTTATAGTGTAAAGGCAATGTTAAATCCAGACGACCTGGTCATTCTCAAAAATTAAAACAAAACTTAAAAATGTTGATATTTTTTCAATTTTGGTCAATTTTGACCCGGAAGGACTGGTTTTTTCATCAAAGATTGTAATATTCATTTTTAAAGTAGGTTAAATTTCCAAAAATTTGATGCCGGAGCGGTTTTTATAGGATTAACAGTTTCGGAAATACAGCTTTTTAAAATTTGACCAAATTTTCAAGTTACGCGATTTTTACTAAAATTTCATCATTTTCAGTACTATTCAAGTTTCTGAATGCCTAGCATTTGCTTGGAAACCCTCTCCTCATCTCAGATGGCTTTCTTGCGGTATTAGGGGACTCCGAAATATCCCCCCTCCCGTTCTACTATTTGAACAAAAAATTAGATTATTTGTATTTTTATTTACAGGCGTGGGTATGTAAAAAGTCTAAGTACTGACAATTACATATCATTATTATTAATATTAAAAAAGAAACATGTGTGTAAATACATCGATAAAAAATATCAGAAAATCTGACATAGGTTTTGAGGATGTATTTATTTTAATCTATCTTTTTTCCCCTGTTTGATGGACCTGCTCTTTCGAGATGTCAGGAGAATTTTAAGAATATCCGAGACCGGCACCGACAACTCTTCGTTTATTTCATCTTCGTCTGACATGTCATCTGTGAATGAGTAGTCCAGGCTTATTTCGAGCACAGGGACGTTGTCACATGAGACTCCCCCGCAGTGGATGCAAATTAGGGAGCAGTTTAGGCCAACCTTTCTGCAGCTGCAAACACTGTTACAGCCGTTTTTGCAGTTGCAGGAAATAAGCTCCAGGAGATGTTGTGGCCCCGCATCTCTTGTCATGATCATGTGGCTGAGACCTTGGGAGGTGCGCAGTCAAGAGGCCCCTTGTCAACTCTTAACCGCTTCTAGACATGTAGAAAAAGAAAATGTGCACAAATCAAGCTGAATCATCAATTTTTTACCAAAGCAATCAAAGAGCGATATGCAAGTATTTGAATGGTATTCAAAAGTTATCTTACATGCTGATAGCTGCGCAGCGAGTGAAATCTGATTGAATTCTGAGCGGGACGCAACTTCGCTAGGTTGAAGTTTGTCTTTGCCGCAGCCTTTGCAAATAAATTGTATCTCAGATCGCCCAGGTTCTGAGTTTTGTGCAGTCCTCCAAAAGAGCAATTGTGATACGATCATGCGGCTGCAATATCATCGGGATTGGTGTTGCTGTCCAAGAAGTTCGTATCAGTGTGATCAAGGTCTCGATGTTTTTGTAACATGGTGATAATTTCTGTTTTCGCTTGCCCAAAGAATAAAGACGTGGAGTCACATCCACTTAAAGCGTGGATGACAAGGAGTTGAGGGTAAATATAATCATATTTGAAAGAGGTGTTGAGGTAGGTCACATCACGTTGACATCGTCCACATTTCGTAAAGAAAATAATCTGACGGTTTCGCGGTGTGATGCCTGCGAGCAAGACTAATAAGTCCACATCCTCACCAACAATTACGACAACATGAGTAATGGATAAAGAGATCGCTGTTGCTATAATCAGTCTGTCGTCATCTTCTGTACTCTGCAATGTTGGAATATTGTGTTCTCCATGTGTGTCTTCAAGAAGTCAACGAACCGAATTTTATTGTTTTATTGGATAGGAAGTTTCCTTGCGACACTTGAGCAATTGAATTGGCGCCAAATAAAATTTAAGGTGATATTGCAGCCTTAGTTGGGTAGTTGTCAAAAACTACTGTGGCATTGGATCCATAGTGAGCAGTGCGGTATTGGACATACCTGGCAGCAATTGCCTTAAACGAGGAGTTGTTAGGCCACACAACTTTGTGGAGCAGATGCCCACCATCTACCACCACATATTTTGGTGTCCCTTGAGACTTATCCATGTTGACAGGATCGAATACTGCATAGAAGACCGATTTCATTCATTTCCTCATTCCCTCTTCTGTGAACATCGACAATGGGAATGGTGACAGCTCATACATGAAAAACAGTTTCAGTTCTTAGTCAGATTGTCTCAGGACGCATAACCTGTGAAACAGGGTTAGATGGTTAGCTGTCGCCTTTTTCTCACCAACTGATGCTATTCCTACAGCAGATGCTAGGGTTGCAATTTTGTTGCTTCGTATCAATTTGACATCTCGGAAGTTTTGTTCAACTACTCGTAACAAAGATTCCTAACCAATCTGAAGGACCATATCGCAGTTAAAATTTGTGTCTCGGGCCATTCCACTGCATATGAATATGATGAATTCAGTCGTGGATGCTTGGAAAACCAGTGACACAGTTTTTCAGTATTCGCTACATCTCAGGCAATACAAGACTGGCATAGGTGCACGTTGAGTTGATACCACAGTAAACCTATTCTTCTTCGCAGATGTTCTGGAGATAAACCATCCCCAAAGTCCAGCAAGTCAGAACGCTCGGAGTAATTCCACGATCTCGGGTGAGCCCTCCATAGCTCTTCATAGATTTTATGAACACCTGCTCTATACACATATCAGACCAGATGCTAGTCCAAAATTTGTCAAAGCGTCGGATTGTAAGTATCCCTCTGTTGTGAAACGTTAATATTCACAAAGATCCATTCTCTCTTTCAATCTCAACATGTCCAGAACATTCAGGTGAGCACACTTAACATAAGCAAATGACCTGCAGCGTGGAAAAATGGTAGCATCTGCTGCGCGGTGGTCAAATGTAAATCCCAGTTCTTCGATCTCTTTACTTCGTTGAATTGTTTTATCTGCGTCAACATTTGAAATATTGAACCTACAATTAGGCAGTAAGACCGTTGCTTTGAAGTTGTTGAAGTGCACTTGCGAATTTTGCGGTAACTGCTTGAAACTGCTCACTGTCTTTGGAAGTCACAATTACTGATCCGTCAAAATGTAATTAACACGTCTTCAATGATGCTTTTGTCGTCTTCTGTCAACAGCGTGGTTTTTACAACTTCACGTGCTAAGGCTAGTTGGACCCTTCACTGCTTTAGCATGATCGTAGCCAGACATTATCTTGTTATTGTTATTTTCTGCATACATATTTGAAAGTAGTTGCTTCAGTACACTTCCTCCTATGATCACGCCTATTGTGCCCATGAATGACACGCGCAAGTGAAAACCGCCCAATCTTACAACTAGGTTGCATAAATCAGTATTGGGGCAGTTCTCAGTGAATTTTTTGGCTTTGATGTGCAATGGTTGATCAAAGTTTACAATATTAGTTTTCTGCCCATGGTTCGACATTTTCAATGGCAAGCTAAAGAGTTGTAAGTATGGTGTTATACTGTGATAGTGGTTGGTTGATTGTGTGGTTTCTTTCATGAAAACATTCCATCTACTGATAAGCAACTTTTTCTGAGTTTTATTTATCAGCCATAACAGATCTGAATGGAGAAACAAAATAGCTTCAGCCGGGGGGGACTAACGTCCACGTTTTGTCTCTCAATTGACCCTAAACTTTGATTGTTACCATGGTGGAAGGGTTTTTCTCTGCTATTTGAGCAGCCGTGACATTTGTTTCAAGACGGGGATCCTTCTTTCAGAACAAACCGAATGAAAAGAGTAACAACCATTAAAGCTCCCACTGTGTGGAAGGTTCCAGACCCATCCAATGTATTGACATTAAAATTGGCATTGTCGAATGCAAATTGCAGGAAGCATGATGGCTCCAAGCTGAGTTTGTCTGGTCGCAAGATGTATTGAGGTATTAAAGTAGGATGCAAAATTCAAGGGTGGATATTAAATCAATCAGATATTGTGATTCAAATTAATGATAAAGATAAACACTTATGCCATGCAATAATGAGAAAACGAATGACCAAGGCCTCACTGCTGTCATTATTGCATGTGCATATTGCATATGCGAGAGCAACACACTTCTTCCTATATGCACCTAGGCAGAACCGTTTGTCTTTAAGAATTACCGTTTCCAGCATTAGTCGCAAAGACTCGAGGAATACAGGATTTTATCGTGAAACAAGTAAGCTAAGGGTAAAAATATAGCTGCATCAAAAGGTTGTGCATGATTATTTTGTGGTATTACATCAGCAGCTACTTTAACCACACGCATTATCTGTTGTTGATCTGAATTTTGATCATTGTACCAAGACGATGTCAGAATTTTATGTCCGGTATTTTTAAAACAAACAAGCAGTTTTGACAGTTATAATATTCTCTCCATACTTTTCAATAAACGATTTTTTTTGTTCGATTACCGGGTTTTCCTTCTATCTGGTTAACCAGTTAGTTCAAAGAAAACTAGCATTCTTCAGAGTTCTCTTGGAGATATGCAAAATTTTGTTCAATGGCATCCTCAATCGTAGTGTGCTTGCGACCTCCCCTCTTCACATTTGCTTGTGTTGGAAGCAAGCTACCTGCTACCGTCAGATTCAACAGACATGCGTTCGTTAATTTTTAAGGCCCATTCATCATTTCGTGTTTTTGCTGCCCTCAACATTACTAAACCAAGATCAACTTTTTCCATAATAATGACGTTATTTCTTTTTGCTGCGTTTTTCTCTTTTCGGCATCGATTCTGTAGTTCTATCTGCATATAGAAAACAGTCTTTTCTGAAATTAAACTTTTCATCCGTCAATCTTGTATGTCTTGCATATTTTGCTTTTACATCTGTTTCTCCACGGCGAACTGCTGCTGCTGTCTACTTGGGGTTGTTTTACCTTTTCTGGCAAGCAGTATGCACAAAAATCTAGTTCACACGTTTCAACAAACGCTCGTTTTCTCGATTTTTCAACGAAGTACTGGACGCCCGAAGGGTTTGCATCCCTTTTGCCTTAACTATCACCACTACCCTCATTTAAACTTCCTCCACAAATAAAACACAAAATGCGGATATCCCGGACTCCGACATTCTTAAATAAATGAGTATATCTGGTCACACTCGGCGTAGTAGCCGACCTTACAAACACTTTGAGACTTAATCTGTAAGAGCTTCGGATGTGTGGTTTTCAAAGATTGAAGAGGGGAGACACGCACGATAAGCCTAGGAGTAATACCTGAAAAATAAAGAGAAATTTATTAAGATTTTGTAAAAATTCAATTTTTTGCGACTTTTTAAAATTTTTATATAGCAGCTCCATTCGGCATCACGCTCGCCGGCCTAGGTTTAACAGAAACATAAAATTATCGCGCTCACCTACCCTGTATATATTTTTTCTTCCCACGTCTGTAAATAATAATATAAATTATCTCATTTTTTGTTTAAGTGGTTAAGGGTCACATCGGAGTCCCTTGCGACCCCAAGAGAGCTAACTGCGGGAGAGGGACGGGTTTCCGAGCAATGCTAGGCCTTCAGAAACTTGAATGATACTGAAAATGATGAAATTTTGCTAATAATCTCTGAAACTATCGGTCCTATAAAAACTTTTCTGTCATCCAATTGTTGCGAATTTAACCTAATTCAAAAATGAATATCACAATCTTTGATTACCAGTCCTTCAGGGTTAAAATCGACCAAAACTGATAGAATGTCAAAAATTTTATTTTTTTTTTTTTGAAAAAGACCCGGTCGTCTGCCGAGGTCGAACGAAGCTACGGGTCCTTAAAATCAAGACCGGAAATTTGGCACGGCGACTCTAATTTGCAACAGGTGTACAACGCTCAAGTGAGGAACCGTTTCCAATAGGCCAACGAAAATTTGCAAGAGTTTGAAGCAAATATTGCTCGCTAGAAGTAAGCAGCGCCAAACAGCTTCTTGTAACTTGTGGGAGTGCAGACCTCTTTTGATGGAATACCCGATCTGTTCACGAGATCGAGTAAGCGCTACGGCCGGCCCGGCCACAGACTTCACTTGATGGGTTGGCTCATGCCTTAGAGCTCGAGGCGGCAAAGCAAGTAGCGCATTTTACTTGTGGCAAGATATGGCGCTTTTGAGAGTATCGGAGTCAGAGGGCGTGGAGAATGTGATTCGATTGGTTCTTCATGACCAGCAGCCGGAGAAAAAGGGGCCATAACGCGAAAACCGTGGATTTTGACACAGATACAATCGATATAAATGGATCAAAAAAGAACATGAGGATCCGAAATTAATAGAGGGGGTCGACGGAACGGGGTTAAAGTGAACTTACCCAGATCCCCCCCCAAATGATCGCCGGCGGCGCGGTAAAATATAATCTTGGCTGCTTTTACACCTGCGGGCTGAACAAGTTTGAAAACCCAGAGGAGAACGTCTATCCTAGCAAGACATCAGTCGGTTGAGTAGTGCCCTAAGGTCGTACTAGGCACAATGGAATTTCTTGAACGTCGAGATTTGAATCTTGTTTGGGAAACGAGAAAACTCCAATGAAGCAAAACAGCGTAGGAAACTCCTTTGAGAAAGTGACAATCGATATTGCCGGTCTATTCTCTGAAGCCAACTCCGAGAAAAGATCATCCTGGTTGGAAATGGACTGTATTACGAAGTGGATCGGGGGGTATGCTATACCAAACTAAGATGATACAGCTGTCGCTGACGTGCAAGTGAAGGAACTGTTTTGCTGTTTTGAAGTTCCTATGGAGTTGCACGCCGATCAGCGCATGCTGTTAAAACAAATAGCCGTATATATAAATTATTGTAGAGATCGGTATACATTAGCAATTAGTGCTTCAATAGTGCATCGAAACGTAGTTAAGAAAATGGCATTGTAGCTTTTAAGAAGTTATTATTTATATTGCTAGCGATTAGCTGGAAATAAATTGTCGTGGTGCTTTATAATCCACTGCAGCTACGAGTAGTTGAAAATGTTTGCGTAATCAGTTGATAATAAGGAGCTGTGTGCAAGAGTTTTCGTTACAATATTATTGAAAAGAAAAAAAGTTGTTTTAACTGTGTAATAGCCAAGTATGATTTGTAGTTTAAAAAACATCACCTGAAGTTCATAACTCGAAAAAAATAGTTTTTTAAACCGAGTTGGCCATTGGATTCTATTCAAAACGTACTGGAAGGGCACGCAACCCATTTTTCTCTAATTTGATCGATGACAAAATATCGCCATGTATCAGAAATTGAGAAAATCGAACTTTCGGATGTAATTCTAAAACAAAACCAAACGCTAAATTTGGTTTACAACGTTGAGTTCTTCTCAAGAGAAAGATAGAGGATGGGTGGTTTTTTTTTGTAATTATTTTCATTAACGAATTGCCCCATTAAGACATTCAATTTAGGATATCCTGTATTTTCGAACTTTGGCAACTAATAAACTATATAATCAAACTAAGCAACTTATTTAGAAAGAAAATTATATCTATACCTCAAATTAACGTTGGAAGCTTTAAAAATACTTTAATGGCTTTGCAAAAGTTACATCGATCAGCTATCTAAAAAAACAAGTTTTGAATAATAATTGAAAATTTGATATATTATTTTTTGAAGCATATCCAATTGTTTAGCTATTTTTATTTAACTTCCTTTGTTGACAAGCAGAAGAAATCTAATATTATTCTTTATCTTTTTATTGATAAGAAGTTTTGCTTACTGCCAGGCATTTCATAGTGAATATGTTTATTTATTTTACTGATATTTTTAAAAAAAAATTGTATATCTACAGCTACAATATCAATGAATACTAACAATTATTGTTGTCATCATCATTCTGCCACTTTTCAGAAGTTTTTTGTTTCGTTACTTCAACAAGGACATTGGTATATTGAGAATTTCTCTTATTTAGTTTGTTCAGTTGCTCAGAACATCTCAGTTTACCTACAGAATTGTTTGAGAATTAACGGCCAACCGTTGTAATTTGGCAAATTCAAAATGTATTGCTGACGTGTACAACAATACCGTCATTACTCAGGATATTGCATTACTGTAATATATGGTTTCAACTATTTACAGGGTGGTAAAATGTTTAAGCCACTATTCCTGGTTTTCAGAATTGTCCATATCTTAAAACCACTCATTCCACTGTCACTCTGGAGGTGGCATATCATACGAAATTGAAATCATGTGGAGAAAATAAAACTACAGTTTGGCTAGGGATAGAGCGATCGTGGATCACGGATTTTTATAGCTAATCTTTAAACTGATCTTTTAAAAAAGCAACATTTTGAGTTAGACGTTCTAGCTAAATCATTTCATCTACACCCTTTATTAAACAAATTAATAATCCCTACATGCACAAGTCAAGTGTTTGATCTTACTAATTATCTTGTCATTCAGTTACAATCATCGACAACACATACCAACACGATTTTGGTTTCTTGATGTCTGATGGATGTTTGTTGTGTATTTTTGGTCGCTGAAACTGAATACGCACTCAGAATTTTTGTATCACCCTCCGATATTAAAATATCCGTTAAAGACGCTTTACATTGTATAACATATTGTAACAAACCTTGTTTCGGCGGGCGACTCGTCATTGGAATGTAAACAGCATAATTATGTTTGGCAAAGGTTCTAGAAAGTGCTGGAAGGATCCGGATGAGATATATAACCGCCGCGGACAGGATGCGCAGCAGTTGATATCCTAAATGCGTCTGTAAATACGTATAAAATATAAATTAAGAAATAATATTTTGCTGTACATTATATGTTGTTTATAGACTTTATACAATATCACAAAAGTGTGCAAATCAAACGAATACATTTTGTTACATATGTGGTGAGTTTATAATGACTATATCGATCCGAATTCAGAGATATTCCTATGAAAATTCACTGATAGATTTATATCATGAAGTTCTGAAATTATTTTGTACTAAGCGGTTACTTTGAGAGATGGAATTTTCCCAGTAACGAAATTATTTATGTGATTGGTGCTAAATTGCTTTCAACTACTTTAATCCATCTTGACGTGATATGTATAGACGTATATCCTAGGTCAGGAAAAGATTTAGGTATGCCATGTGATCCCGCATATGTTGACTGTAACCAGTGTGGGGTCGCAACAGAACATTCGGCCAATAATAAAAATTTATAATACATTATGTAGATTGTGACGTTTGCTAATATTTTTTTCCTGTCACGAGGAAAAATGCATTTGGACTCATAGCGTAACTACTGATTGTAATTTACCGTTACTAATTTTTTAAAATTACTTGTCAAGGATTATTTGTGGACAATGTGTAAGTGTAGGGTTGGTAAGACATTTTTTAATTTCTGTTTTATATAAATACTAGCATTGAAATAGCAATTTAGGTTAAGGTAATAAAAGACGGCTGTTATTTATTTTGTGAAGGTTTTGCACTAGGTAAACCTCCGGGATATTTATGATAAATGTTTTGTTCTATACGAGTTGGTTTCTTTTTTTTTCCATGTTGATTTCTTAAGGGTATTAATTTCTTTCTTGAGGTTTCTTTTTTCTATCTGTGTGGTCCACCCCACTCTACGACGTTTAAACTAGCACAGCAATAATTCTTTGGATTGCCCTTATTTTTGTTGCGGTATTCGGTTGGGCCTACTGTTTCTTTGCTTGCTCTACCTTACTGTTCTCTTGTCCGCACAGATTACCTTAACATAGAATTTGGAGGTATCCGAAAGTTAATGCCTTTGCAGTGCTTATGGTGCGGAGAGAACCCAACGATAATGTTACGGGATTTAAATTTGTCAAAAGCTCAAACCGAACTGTTGGGATCCAGGTTGCTAAGTTTGCATCTATTACAGAATGGTACGGAAACGTGGACAAGATTATCTTCATTTTTCTGCATCGTGTGATCAGTTGGTGTTCTGTGCAGATGTTCATGGACTAATGGATGCTTATGATGTAAATACAAAACTAACTAGTGGAGATTATTTATTGATTCATCTATTCTAAGCTCAAAAATGTTCTTCTTCGCAATGGAAATCCGTATCCCTCTGGTTCTATTGCTCATGCAGTACGTACAGAAAAACTGTAACCATATTTTTTTTACTTGATAAAATTAAGTATACAGCTCATGGGTAGAAAATATGTGGTGATTTAAAAGTCATAGCACTGTTGTTAGGAATGCAATTGGATTATGCCAATTACTGCCGTTTTCTCTGCGAATGGGACAGTAGAGCGTAGAATAAACACTACTTGGTAAAAGACTGGAAAATGCAAGAAAACCTTGTTGCTAGAGAAAAAAGTGCTACAAATTCTTCTCTCATTGATACTGTAAAGCTCCACTTGTAGAACCTAAGTTGTGACCGTTCTCAACAGGGTAACGGAGGGAAGACCGCGGCAGTCAGTCGAGTGCAGGTAGTGTAATAAGTGGTGTGTTGAAGAGCAAGCAACCCTCGGAAGACGCGCGCAGCGAGTTAAATGGCTGCGATTTAACTATCAAGGTATGTTTAGCTATTAAAGACGATGTTTTTATATGTATCTGTTGGTGAATAAGGACACTTTACTGGTACATGTCTTAGTACGATCGTGTTAGATTCTACCAAGCTTGAATGGACACTACGCAGTCATTCGCCCGAAAACAACCTTTAATTTTTTGTGTTTGTTATAGTCTATTCGCTTTAACTTTAGGATGACGTGACAACTGCATCAATTGCTACATTGCCAATGTTAGTTTATATTATAATACATTTAATGAAAGATATAGGAATATTCCCATTGGCAAGAAGAATTGGTGGCAACACCGTACCGAACTGCCAACCTTTATTATGTTAAATGACAGTATCCTTCATGCGCAATTCTAGGTATTTATTTATATACAGTTACCAACACTTTATTATTATATTTGAGGTCATCCTAAAGTTATTTTGAATGGACTACATATTAAGAATTTATATAACGTGTGTTGCATATTACCGGCTTTAATAAAATAGGAGAAAGGCGTCGAGGGACTTATATTTGATGAGCTAGACCGGGATAATGCATTTGGCGACCCAAGTGGTGCTTACGACGCTTTGGGCAATAACTCGCTACAATTTGTATAAATATAACGGACTATTGAAATGTTGAATTGTGCTACTGTATTTTGGTCGCTGAAACTGAATACGCACTTAGAATTTTTGTACCACCCTCAGATATTAAAGTATCCATTAAAGAGGGTTTACATTGTATAACATATTGTAACAAACCTTGTTTCGGCGGGCGACTCATCATTGGAATGTAAACAGCATAATAATGTTTGGCGAAGGTTCTAGAAAGCGCTGGAAGGATCGGCTTGAGATACATAACCGCCCCGGACAGAACGCGCAGCAGTTGATATCCTAAATGCGTTTGTAAATACGTATAAAATATAAATTAAGAAATAATATTTTGCTGTACATTATATGTTGTTGATAGACTTTATACAATGTCGCAAAAGTGTGTAAATCAAACGGATACGTTTTGTTACGTATGTGGTGAGTTTACGATTAAATCTCACAAAAGACAATAACAACGTTAATCATCTTATGATTATATCGATCCGAATTAAAAGATATTCTTATAAAAATTCACTGATAGATTTATATCATGAAGTTCTGAAATTATTTTGTATTAAGCGGTTACTTTGAGAGATGAAATTTTCTCACTAACAAAATTATTTACGCGATCGGTGCTAAATTGTTTTCAACTACTTCAATCCGTCTTGACATAATATGTACAGACATATATCCTAGGTTAGGAAAAAATTTGGGTATGCTGCGCCATGTGATCCCGCATATGTTGACTGTAACCAGTGTGGGGTCGCAACAGAACATACGGCCAATCTGTAAGCATTTCTATTTCTTGACTGTCGCTTTGATGATCTACATCAGGAAGAATTCTATCTGGGTTTTTAATTGTTTTCCGGTTGGTCAGCTCACAAATTGGAGTAGCACTGTTTTATAATCAAACTTAGTTCAGTCAAACTGGCGGTATTTCTAATGAAGACAGTTTTTCTTGTTCGGGTATCAATTTTAAGATATAATTTTCCAACTATATAAAAATTTATAATACATTATGTAAAGTGTGACGTTTGCTAATATTTTTTCCTGCCACGAGGAAAAATGGACTCATAGCATAGCTACACATTGTAATTTACCATTACTAATTTTTTTAAATTACTTGTCAAGCATTATTTGTAGACAGTGTGTAAGTATAGGGTTGGTAAGACTTGTTTAATTTCTGTTTTAAATTTCTGTTTAAATTCTGTTTAATTTCTGTTTCTGTTTAATAACTAGCATTGAGATAGAAATTTAGGTTAAGGTAATAAAAGACAGGTGTTATTTATTTTGTGAAGGTTTTGCACTAGGTAAACCTCCGTGATATTTTTGATAAATGTTTTGTTGTATACGAGTTGGTTTCCTTTTTTTCATGTTGATTTCTTAAGAGTAATAATTTCTTTCTTGAGGTTTCTTTTTTCTATCTGTGTGGTCCACCCCATTCTACGACGTTTAAACTAGCAGAGAAATAATTCTTTGGATTCCTTTTATTCTTGTTGCGGCATTTGGTCGGACTTACAGTTTTTTTGCTTGCTCTACCTTACTATTCTCTTGTCTGCACGGATTACCTTAACATAAAATTTGGAGGTACCCGAAAGTTAATGCCTTTTGCAGTGCTTATGGACGAGCGTCTCGCGCCACATCTGATCTTGGCTGTCATTAAGGCCATAACTTCCTTGTTGTTATTACGTTGTCATTTGCCTGGATAAGTTTATGTATGAGAGGTTATGTTTACAGATGTTATGTTTTTGGGGGTTTTAATTTAATAATTCTAATTCTGTAGATAAACAAGTGGAAACTATATCTTTATTACATTATAGAAAAAAATAAACCACTTATTGTATCAGTAGTGTATCTCACAGAAAGGAAAATAAATCAATAAATCGAATTTTGGAAACTGCTTGTGAGGATAATAATCTCAGCAAAATAGTGCACCTCGAATATTGACGATGAAGTTGAAAAATATTTGCGGGAAATAGATATGGACCAGGGAAATCAGAGGAGAAATTTCTAGTCTAATTGGCGGGAAAGGGGTCAGAATGCTGATCAGGGCAATAGTGCTCGTAATAATAATGGGTATAACGGGAGAAACGCTGGTACTTGTATTTGTGGAAACAACAGGCCACAAAATAATGATGTTTCATTTAGGGATCAAAACACGCGTAGCTCGGCGAGTACGAGTAAGTCTCAATCTAGCACAATTGCCATTATATTTAAGTCTAATGGCCAAGAGTTGCTATTAGAAAAAGAAAACTATGTTAAACCTATGGTGTTGCTACCGGTAGTAAAATTAACGATAGAAACATTTTTGGTAAATGCGCTTGCTTAATCAGGTAGACAAGTGACGTGCGTTTTACAAGATTTTTTTGTCTAAATTAGTCAAACAAACGTCAATATTCCACCTTTGTCTTTCACCGCAATGACATTGGTTAGGGCAGTGGGACATAGAAAGTGCGTAGTAAAGGAACAAGGTTATTTAGATGTCGTCTTTGAGGAATTTGAGGTGTCATACCCTTGTATGGTGGTCCCCGGGTTAATTCGGGGATGTAATTTTGGGTTGCGATTTTTTGGTAGATCATCTAATCAATATTGAATTTTCAAGGAATTGTATGTTCGGGGTTTTTAATGGGAGCCAACGGATTATAAAATTTTTTATGGAACCGAACTTTAATGTTCATCTGACTATTTGCGAAGTCTCAGAGGAAGGTCCTGTAGAACTTCAGTTGAAGAAAGAAGTAAAATTATATGAACCATTCGAGTTAAAAAAGGTAGCGGATCGGGCGGAGGTATTTTCTGATAAGGAGAGACAAAATCTATATGAGTTATTTGTTGTCTTTCAGGGACATTTTCTTTAATCAGCCTGGTCTTACTGGTGTCTACCAGCATGAAATTAAATTACAGGATTATTCTCCTTTTTTATTAAGGCGTACCCTATTTTTTACGTATATAGGGATGAAATAAGACGTCAAATTGACGAGATGATTGCATGGGATATTATAAAATCCATACAGACCGAATACGTTAGCCCGTTGGTGGTCGTAAAAAAGACAATACGGTAAGGGTTTCTTTAGATGCTCGCTTCTTGAACCAGAGGATGGTTGGAGACAGGGTTATGCCGCCTAATCCGGCAGAATTATGGTATGATTTTGCAAGCGGTCGGCGAATGAGTACGTTAAACCTGACTGCAAGCTATTGGCAAATTGGCATCAAACAGGAACACCGAAAATATACAAGCTCTATTTACGAAGGCTACACTTTTGTTTTTAATGTGTTACCATTTGGCCTCAGTACCTCAGTAGGATCGTTCATTAGAGGTTTGAGCAAAATATTAGGGCCAAAAGTAGAATTATTTGTTATCCTGTACGTGGATAATTTATTAGTTTTTCTAAAGATTCAGCGGAACATTTGATTCATCTTCAGTTTATATTCGAGAAATTTAAAAAGGCGGGCATTACGATAAAAATTAAAAAATGTTGTTTTGCTAAAGAAAAGGTTTTATTTCTGGGGTATTGGATAACCGATGTTGGGATACATGTAGATCCGGCACGAGGAGAATCCATAAAAAATTTCCCAGTACCTAGAAATCAAAAACAACTACGCGGATTTTTAGGTGTGGTTAATTACTACCGTAAATTTGTTGAAGGATTTGCTAGGTCGAATACCCCTTTATTACAATTGCTATAAAAGAACTTTAAACGGGAATGGGAACGTGAGCAGCAAAACGCATCCGATGGGTAAAAACCGCATTTCTGTCGATCGTTTTTCTCAAACACTTTCGGACACGGCCAGGGGCGACTCAATTGCTGGTGATAGTAGATGCGTTTAGCAAGTTGGTGACAGCTTGCCCGTTGAAACGAGGTAACGCTGCTAGTATACTTCGCTGTCTATGAAATAAATATTTTACCGAAGTTGGTAAACCTCAAATGATATTAACCGACAAAGGTAGTCAGTTTTTCAGCATTCGATCGAAAAACGTTTTAGGAGAGAATGGGATAAAAATCTGTCATACTTCCGTGTATTATCCGCAGGATAATATGACAGAAAGGGTAAACTGCGAAATTGGACATCTGTTACTATCAATATTATATAAGCTATACACAAAATGGGCAATAGTATTAGACGAGGTGATGGTCTATCTTAATAGAGTGGTGCATAGTTGTACAGGTTTTAACCCTAGGGAGTTGCATTACGGAAGTGTAATTGAGAATCCATTTGTATAAAATATCATTTTTCGACTATATCCGTACCGGTACGTAGTCGACAGCAGCTAATCATGTTGGCTTAGGACAAATTAAAGTCGAAAACGGAAAAGCGTAAACTACGACATGAAAGAATTCACAAAAAGTTTGTACTAGCGATAAGCTGTGGGTTTGCACCCACCTCCAGTCTTGCAGTGAAAAGAAGGAAATGAAAACATTTTTTGCTATATTTTGGTCCAGTCACTATTTTAGCCAAAAAGGGGCCGAATTCATACGAAATAAAAGATGACCTAGAGGGTATTCCGCTTGGTATTCTAAATGTGGTAAATTTAAAGCGGTATGTTCCACTATATTCAAATTAAACAAAGTTTTGTTTGAAATTTTGTTTGTAGCGCCTGTAGTTATTAAGTTTATTGTTTTTTTCTGAAGTATAATGAAAAAACGAAAAAAAAATAAATAAGGAGGTTATGTAAAGCCCCACCTGCAGTAGCTAAGTTGTGTCGCAAGGGAAGAGGGAGTTAACGTAACCGTTCTCAATAGGGTAAAGGAGGGAAGACCGCGGCGGACAGTCGAGTGCAGCTAGAGTAATAAGTAGTGTGTTGAACAGCAAGCAACCCTCGGAAGACGCGCCCAGCGACCTAAATAGCTTCGATTTTTGCAGTATAACTGTCAAGGTATGTTTAGTTATTAAAGACGATGTTTTTATATGTATCTGTTTGTGAATAAGGACTCTTTACTGGTACATGTCTTAGTACGATCGTGTTAGATTTTACAAGCTATGAACGGACACTACGCAGTCATTCATCTGAAAACAACCTTTAATTTTTTGTGTTTGTTATATTAAGAATTTATATTAACCTGTGTTGCATATTGCGGCTTTAATAAAATTATACAATGGCGCCGAGGGACTTTTATTTAATGAGCTAGATCGGGATAATACAACACAAAGAAAGTTTTGTTACTACCTCTGTGACTGATGAAAATTTTTGTCAAAGCGTTAAATAAAGATGGTGGATGATTCCAGTATATGTGAGAGAAGTTTCCCAGACTAAGTGAGGCAAATATAAAAGAAGGAATAACCTTTGATTACAGGGTGATAGAAAATTTCCGTTAACAGAGTCCTAATCAGCGGATAAAATCCTATAAGATGCACCTCGCACAATAGGAAACAATGTTATTCGGTGTAATTGCCCTGGCTTTGAAGGAAATATCTTCCCAAAATACTATTTTGAGAATCAAAATTACTCAAAAATGGTTTAAGTGCGCGGCATGATTTGTATTCGTTTAATTGTATTACCAGCTACTGTTCTTAAATAGGTTATTAGTGAAACCATTATGAAGATTTATAATTTATTAAAAATGCAGCCAGCTGATGTTGATGCATCTGGACAATTTACATTTTTGGTGTTACTAATAAATAGGTGGAGTAGCAAATAGTATATTTAGAACGGATATTATTCTTTAACGATATCACTCGTTAATATTTGTCCTCTTCTCGACCGCAACGTTATGAAACCGAAAGCGTGCAAATATTTTGCTTCCGTCAGTTTAATCGAATTGATTACAATGCGTTCTTTACTGCTATTTTTTACTATAGTTAATTGTGAACTTTGAGATTTGTACAGTGACTGAGCGTTAACTTAAATGCAATTTATTGATTGGAAATATGGAATTGAGTTAACCTTGATTCTATTTTTATGGAGTTTTTTCGAGCAAAAAATGTTAGGGTTTTTAGGACGTATGAAATTTGTTTTTAAAATTCGGAAATTTTGTTGACTAAAGTAATCAAAGTAATAAAATACGAACAACCAAATTTACCAATATAAGAAAACTAGCTTTTTAATTTTCTAGTTTTTGCTTTTTGCTGCAAAATTTATTTTAAAAGATTATAAGAAAGTAAAACTAAAGTCGATAGGAAAACTACGGCTCCTCTATCCCTATTTATTTCTCTGAGTTTTCTTTTAGATCCTCAAATCATGGTTTGAACCTAGAGGCAATTATCAGTGCTTTGATATAGTTGACTAGGGCACATGTTGAGAATTTATGAAAACTTCTTTGACGCTTTCAGAAATTTATTTCTTCTTAACGAAAATTCTGTTTTATCTATCGTTTTGTTTTCAAAAAATAAAAAGTATCTTCATTGCATGTTAAATTGCTTCGACGACTGAACGCCAAATGGGCGTTAACAGAATGACGCAGCCCCTACTAGAAAACGGCAGTTAAAATGAGTTGTATGTAGAACCTTGCAATATGTGTGGCACTACTCCAATAGATGTTTATCCGATTATTGTGTACGAGGGTTACCTTTGTAGCATACTAAATTCCTCAAAAGGTAAAGAGTATGTCTGCTCTACCATATAGGCGGCAGAGCCTCGATAGATTACGAGGGGTTCCTGTTTAACGGTTAAGCCCAGGGTAAAAAGGATGTTAAATGGCTTTGAGAGAAAAAGGTCCCTCTAAAGAGATCTTCCAGCCAGCTAAGCTTCTTCAACTTAGGGCAGAGCTATGAGCTAGGGTCGTAGGATGGTATACGATAAAACGGAAGAAATTTTATTGGACGCCACCGTATCTTATAGAGTGTTATGATAAGAAACTATCCGAAGATTAGATACGGAAATCTTCGAATGAAAAAAACTTAAGACGAGCAAAGAAAAATGCTTACTTTTGTCTCTGCAATCTGGAATGGGAACGACGATCTCGTGCTATCTGAAAATTTAACCACATCTAAACATGCTCGAACTAGGACTTCGTTAGAGCCTAGTCACTTTATCACAAAAAAAATTATAAATAGATCCACTAGTCAAAATTATACTTTCAAAAAAACTTTTAACTTTAACACCACTAATTTCTTTCTTCAATACCAAAATTTCATATTTGTAAAATGTTTGCTTTTATAGGACAATTATAGCTGACTTCAAAGAAAGAAAGTTTTACGACAACTTATTATTTTTTCTATTAATTTAAAAATATATATATATACATTGTTTATATAAAGCTAACTGTACGGAGACTTTCAAAACAGTTTCTTTATTACGATTTAACAATAATCTCTGAATATTCATGGGATATTTTTTAATTGCATAATTTACATTAATTCTCTATAAGAAATATATGATTTTCATTTTTTATGTTACCGTTTCTTCATGATACTTGAATAGGATCCTGTTCAGTTTACAAGAAACAAATTAAATGCTCAAAAAAGTTTTATAGATTATAGAACTATATTTTTAATAGACATCTTTAATGGAATCGAAGGTCAAAGAAAAATTCTTATTGCCGGCATTAAGCTGTACTTCAGGTGTACTGTCAAAATGTGTTATACACAATAATTCGGCAAACAATTCTTATCGTATCACATGTTTAGTTATGCAAACATTTTAATACAACTTTGTAACTTCAAAAATAATCTTACAGAAATACCTTGAAAATAATGTCATTTATGCATTATTCATATACTGAATTTTGAACTAACTTTTACGTGAATCAGTTTAACTGATCTTCAAACCTTCACAAAAATTTGAGAATTAACTTTAAAGAAAACATATATAGCTTCTGCGAAAATTATTTGTACATCTTAAATGAATGTTCCTTGAAAAGAATATAGGTATAAAATGGAGGATTACTCACCGCTGGCTATCTGCTGGGCGGCCGGGTCTGACGCAGGGGTCCGGATTTGACCTTCATACTAACCAATCATATGTGGGGGCTACCACTCCCTTGCCTAGCAACAATTGAAACTGCATCTAAAGCTCAACCAATTTCCAAAAGAATTTAAAACGTGTCTTTACTTTACTTCAGTCTCGTACTTGCCATATGGTTAACGATTGTTTTATATAGACATAATTTCCATTACTTCAATACTTGAAACTTGAAATTAATATTTTAAAACTTGGAATTAATACTTAAAAATTGCAACTTGCATAACACGGGCAGAATACTGCATACTTTAAAAAACTTGCTTCATATTTAATACTTGGTACTTTAAAAACTTGCTTCATATTTAATACTTGATACTTTAAAAACTTGCACTGAAATCAAACGGGAAAATTGAATTTAAAGGTAGGTTTGTGAATTATTTTCTTACCGTAGAAATATATTTACAACCATCTTAGGTCGATGCCACAACTAAAGCTGAACCCATGGTATACGTTGACTCCACTTTACTACTTGCTGGGACGGCATGTTCAATTAAAAACCTGCAGGCCCTCGATAACACTTCTATACGGATTACCTGCTGATATCAAAATGGCTTGACCAAGAGGCAATGATAACTATTCAAGCATGCGCCGGGAAGGGGATATTGAATCAAGATGCAAGCAAATAGAAGAGCACTTAAAGGTTACTTTGACTATTCTAATGTAGATGGGGCACGATGTATGAATTCGTAATATAAGGTTTCAATAGAAGTTTAATATTTATTGAATAGGTGTATTGAACGAAAGCGTATATTTAAATAGCAGAAAATCGTAATTGTTACACCTTTTAAGTTTTGCATATAGAGTAGGAGTAAAACAGTTGATAGCTTTCAAAGACTTTGTTTTTCGAAGTATTCTCCACGAAGATTAATGCACTTTTGCATGCGCTCGAACCAATTCTGGAAGCAGTTATTCCACTCATTTGTTGGTACAGTCAAAGTTGCATTTTTGAAGGCATCGACTGCTTCTTCTGACGACTCGAACTTCTGTCCACACAGTCGGCCCTTGATTTTCGGAAAGGCATAGAAATCTTAGGAACTTAGGTTGGCACTGTACAGAGGATGGTCTAGCACATAGACGTTTTGTTGCGTTAAAAATTCAATTGTCTTACAAGCTGTGTGCGAATTTGCAGTGGATTGGTAGAGGTTGATTCGTCGTTTGGCGTTGATTTTTTTAAGCTCCGCGATGACTTGTGGCAAACAAATGATTGTATACCAAACGACAGTAAGAGTTCTTTGATCGTCTTGAGTAACTGTTACTACAATGACCTGCTTTCGAGACAAATGTTACGACCAACTTTTTGGAGGCACTTTGAGAAAGGATGACTTTTATCGGCTTTTCTCCACCTTGGGACACCCAAACAGACGACTGGCGTTGATTTTCTGACTCGTATAAATAAATCCAAGATTTATCACCACTCACGATATTGTACATGTTTTTAGAGTTTCCTGTGTTGTAGCAGTCTAGAGTTTTTTGAGACCAAATCATCTCAGCTGTTTTTCGGTATTCAACGCGAAACTACTTTTTTTATACACAATTCTCGATGCAAAATTTTTTTAATTGAAGTCTTTGGAATCCCCAATGATGTACCACATTTGCGATATGTCACATGTCGATCTTCCTTGATGAGCTTGAGCCATCGACGTTTTTCTGAGTGACTACCGTTTTTGGTGCGCCTGCCCTTGCATCGTCGCCAAGACTAATTCGTCTATGTTTGAATTCTCCATACCAACGAGAAATTGTTAACTGATGTGGTGCTTTATTACCGAAAACAGAAACCAACTCGACGAGCATTTTTAGTGAGATATTTGTCTTAGAAAATTATTGCGTGAAAATTTTCATGGCTTAATTCCATTTTTCTATTAACATGTTAACTTCAGCATTTCGTTGTAACTACAAACACTACACGTTTTGCACTGAAGCGTTGGATGTCGGTTAACTAAAGATGTATGTTAATTTTGAGTTGCGCTCTACGAGGGTGGTCCGATAAGTTCTTAGCCTCACCGCCCGATGGCATCACTATCGCATGGGAAATTTAGTATCGTGTAGCACCTTCTCGTGGACGGCTTCTGCCGAAATTTCAACCGAATTGGACACGTAGTTTTGTTTTGAACGCGTGTCCGCGGATTTTAGAAAAATGGAAAAAGAGCAATATTGGTCGGTGATTCGATTCTTGTTTTTGGAAGGGAAATCGCGCAGCGAAATCAAAGAGCACTTAGAAGTTGTGTACGGTGACTCTTCCTTCGATGGCGACCGTCAAAAATCGGTTTAATGAGTTTCAATGTTTTTGATGGGCCACACCCAGGTGCCTCGAAAACGGCTACCGCGGAGGATAACATGTCAAAAATCCACGATCTCGTATTGGCAGACCGTTCATTTACATTTCCAATGCTCTACCCGAAGGTACTACATTGGCCAGGAGGCGAGTTTTTTTGTTGCCTGGAAATTTAGAATTTTGCCGAACCCCTGCCGTTCCAGGCAAGGTAGGGATCTTTAACGTGCGTGACAACACTCACACACGGGACTTCCATTTAACCTCTCATCCGAACGAGAGCGTAATTTTTGTGAAAAATGCTCACCTGCCATTTTTCAAGCAGTCGACCGTGTCGGGATTTGAACCCAGGACCTTGGGATCCGTAGTCTTACGCTTACTACATTGATCCACGGCAACGCCTCGTATTGGCAGACCGTTCATTTACATTTCCAATGCTCCACCCGAAGGTACTACATTGGCCAGGAGGCGAGTTTTTTGTTGCCTGGAAATTTAGAATTTTGCCGAACCCTTGCCGTTCCATGCAAGGTAAGGATCTTTAACGTGCGTGACAACACTCACACACGGGACCTCCATTTAACCTCTCATCCGAACGAGGGCGTAATATTTGTGAAAAATGCTCACCTGCCATTTTTCAAGCAGTCGGCCGTGTCGGGATTTGAACCCGGGACCTTGGGATCCGTAGTCTTACGCTTACTACATTGATCCACGGCGACGCCCGTATTGGCATACCGCCGATTGAAGGTGCGCGATATAGCTGAGAGAGTAGGCATCTCAAAAGACCGCGTAGGTCATATCTGACATAAAATTTTGTGCATGAGACAGCTGTGGGCGTGATGGGTGACGCGTTTACTCACTCCGGACAACAAGCGCAACCGCCCTCGTCACGGTCAAGTTGGTCGAATTGGGCTACGAACTGCTATCCCATCCACCGTATTTTCCGGATTTGGCCCCGTGCGACTTCTTTTTGTTTCAAAACTTGAAAAAGTCACTCGCCGGACAGAAATTTGAGTCGAATGTGGAGGTCATCACCGCCACGGAGGCCTACTTTGCAGACCTCGAGAAAACGTATTTTTCAGACGGGTTAAAGAAGTTGGAGCATCGCTGGGTCAAGTGTATGTTGAGAAATAAATCGCCACTTTTCCAAAACTTTCGTTTTTCTTTTGTAGGCTAGGTACTTATCGGACCACTTTTGTATATGTCTTTTTGTATGCGGTCTACTATTTAATTCAAAAATTCCTAGTGCTCTGCTCCTTTCAGCGGTTTTAAATCAAACCCAAAGCTGTTGGTCTAACACATTTAATGAATGAAAAAATCTTAAGACATTTTACAACGTGTAGAGAATCCTTAATCATCAATAAAATAACCGAAAAACTACTTTCTTTTTTCAAGTTCACTTTAGCACATTGTGTTTTTGGCTGGATGTTTGGCGATGCATATTTTACACACGCTTCTCATGGCATAGTGTAAGAACTCGCTGGGATTCACAACCAGAGCATTAGGTGCATTTCTCTTTGTCGAAACCGGTGATTTATTTTATCGTGTTAATGGTACAAAACGCTGAATCACTGAGGTAGGTGAATTAACTTTTTGGGGGTACGGAAACGTTTAAAAATTTTGTACTGCAGAATACCCTAACTCTCAAAAAATATGCTATATTTCAATTAGATAATTTTCTCCTCGACCGAAACATATTGAACTTCAGTTGAATGTCCTATTTTAAAAGTAATTATAAGCGTATATTTTCCAACTAGCGATTTGACTTGAGACTACGTTCTTTCTTCACGTGTTTTTGTAGTTTTTTTTCTACTCTTTAGTTGGGATGCATGCATTTGAATTTTGTTTGTGAACGTTTTAATTAAATTTGTCGTATCAAAGTTTTGTCTTTTCTTTACAGGGTGGATTCAGCTTATTCAGTTTTTCATCTAAGTCGCAAAGAAAAATTAGCTTCTCTTTCCGATAATATTGTACTTAGATGTTTACAAAACTGTTTCAGTTATATTACATAGTCCAATAGAATAATTATTTAATGGAATGTTAATATCCCACTACATAGACACAAACTATTTACATTTTCGTAAGTACAAAATTATAAATCAATACCAAAGAGCTCAATTCTATTCACGGTATAAAAATTTAAGGATGTCTAGGTAACTTCACTAATTTATCTCTTTGGCTTTTTTTCTACACGTTAGGCCCTCCGATTTTAGCTATTTAAATACAAACATTTAGTTTCAGAGTGAAACCCGCTTAGCACACTTTCAGTACCTACTTTGCGACAATAGTCTATAGAGCGTAGCTAAAAGGTTTTATTGCGCTTTTCACTAAGGCAATCTACAGGGTACGTTGACACAACTGCATATTTATTAGAAGGGTATGTAGTGAATTCATAACCGTATTAAAGCTAAAAACGTTTAAAAGCTAACTAGCACAACCAGAGGACTAAGTTTACTAGAGGAACCGCATCAGTAGGAGCGGACACTCTTTAACTTTTGATCAAATTAATGATTGTTGAATGGAGGGCCTCCCCCAAATACAAATCCATCACTGGGGTGACCAGATATCCTCTTTTTATCCTGTTCATAAATAAATACAGATACAATTAAATAACTTGTATTAACATTAAATAAATACAATAAGAATATACATTTTTCCCAAAAAAAAGCCTTAATTTCCTAACATCAGACTGGACATGTATTACTAAAAGAAAAGAAAATTTAAATCAATTACTAACACACAAATTACCTTAGTTTTCAGTATTGATACACATTTCTGCAAATGCCATAATTAACAATATACAGAAAACAAAGTGCAATACCAACTTTTATGTTTCATTATTAAATTGTCCATTAAAAATTCTTTAAAATTAATACACACGTATTTCATAAGTTTTTGAAATGTTCAAACTTAATTTTCTGATTACATTATACTTAAATTTAAAGCGAAACGAGTTCTTTCGCTATTCCATAATCCAACAATATAATCATTTTCACGTTTTATTAATTTCCCATTACATTGGTACAAACTATTTACAACTTATATTTAAAAATCCACATGTACATAAAAATAAACCGTAAATAAAAACACTCAAATTTTTCTTACGGTTTACTTGTAGAAATTTAAGGATGTCCAGTAACACCAATCTTACTTTCATCATTTTTTCAGTTAACGGCACTTTCTTAACACAAACCAAAATCACTTCTTTGAGCTGTTTCCGTAGGAAGTCTTTTATTACGCGTTTTAAAGTCCCGCCCACGGGCTAGTATTCCTTGCCAAAACTTGCAAACGAAGTTGATTAAAAGCTTGCGCACCGTATTACCCCCTTCTGAGAAGTCAATTTCTACATCTTGAAGCTGTGTTTCCTTCCAAGTTAACTGTTGTATTTTACTTCAACTTCACTTAACTTTTTCCCCATCTTGTAATGCATGCTAACCGCTGTCAAAATCCCGTTCCCACAATGTAGCCTCTATTAACGTTAAATGAATGTCATAAGAATACAAATCTTTCCCACAAATGTCTTAATTTTCTGACATCAGACTGTGAAAGTATTACTAAAAAAAAGTTAAATTAATTACTAAAACACAAATTGCTCTTGTTTACAATATTGATATACATCTTTGGAAATAACATAATTAACAATACACAGAAAACACACTACAATACCAAATATTAATCTTCATTATTAAATTGTCCATTAAAAATGCTTAAAATTACACACGTATTTCCTAATTGTTCGAAATGTTCAAACTTAATTTTCTGATTGCACTATGCTTAAATTTAAAACGAAACTAGTTTCTTAGCTATTCCAGAACCCGACGATATCATTTTCTCGTTTTATTAATGTTCCATTACTTTGCTACAAACCATTTACAACTTATATTCAAAATCCACATGTAAATAATTATAGATCATAAATAAAAATACTCAAACTTTACTTACGATTTAGTTATAGAAATTTAAGAATATCCAGTAATACCAATCTCTCGTCATAATTTTTTTCAGCTAAGGGCACTTCCTTAACACAAACCAAAATCACTTCTTTAATTCTTTAAGCGGTTTTCGCAGATAGCTTTTTATTGCCGGTGTCCACAACGAGTTTTAAGTCCTCGCTCACGGGCTATCACTCCTTCCTATAACGTGCAAGCGAAACTGATCAAGAACTCGCGCACCGAATGTTTCCCTTCGGAGAAGTCGATTACATTTTGGAGCTGTTTCGTTTCAACTTAATTTTTGTATTTTATTTCAACTTCACTTAACTTCTCCCGTTTAGTAATGCATGTTAACCGCGGTCAAAATTCCATTCCCACAATGTAACATTTAATTACTATGTAAGTACAAGGTTATTGTACTATCAATTACGTAAAAGTCGCGTACTTTCTTAGGTATGTGTATTAATGTTGTAATATGGTATCGTCTACATGTCCTAGATGGTCGGGACAGACGACAACTGCTTTTTAAATACTTTGAATTAACTTATCAATTGTATTTAGTGCATTCTGATACTGTAAAAATTGTACATATGCAAAAAATCCTAAATCCAAAACGTTTAAGTCGTGACTGTTTATAGGTTGTGATGTGAGATTTACAGACCATTCAGTTGCATCCCCTGTGCTACCCACATTTGCATCGCTATTGGCTGTGTGGTTTAGGATTGTTTATTGTTCATATATTGCTTCATTCTGGAATTCCTTTTTCCGATTTTTTAGTGTTTCTTTTTGCCGACTCACAATAAACAAAGGCCGTATTTCTAATTTGCCATCAAACATTTTCTTTTTTATTCATTATCATGCCAAGGCCTCGCAATCGCAATTAAAAACATAATTTACGAAATAAATCGTTGCATCAATGTGCATCATATTGCACATGTCATCAAAATACCGGTTTGGTTTAATGTAAAATAAACAAAAGTTTATTCGTGCCAATTTTATTTGCTTCTATTAGTAATGATTTGACAGCCGATGAAATGCGATTTAAACTCATTCCCTCTTTTAAACGATCATGTAAAGTTGATTTAGGAAATTTTTTGATAGCTTCTAAATTTTGGGAATATCCCTTTTCTTGCACCCCATTTATTTTTCTTTTTGGGTAGAATTTTAATTTCTAATTTCTCCATATTAAGTTGGTTGGCGGCTTTCCAAATTCTTGAAACTGATTTTCTGTTTGCTTAAAATGCGTTGACAACCGAATTTATTGCACATTTGTGTGTTGTTTTAAACATAGTGGTAGGAATATCTTTTTACGATCGCGCCTAAAATGAACTTCTTTGCGAAACTAATATTAATGAGATGTGTGTCTTCTTTAGATCTCAGAAGATGTTCAAGTTTTATCGAAGGGCATGCAATTTAAGAATTGCCTTATAAAATTAATAAAATGAGTTTTAGTTAGTTCTCTAATTGATCAATTCGTCGATGCCCTAAGTTAGGTAGATTATAAAATGATTAGTTAAAGTTGAAACAGTAGTTTGTTCTAATGGCATTTGAAATTCACGTGGAACTTCAAGCATACGTCTGATAATTAAATAAAACCAGGGGATATTGGTTGTGAGCAATACCGGAAACAGCAAGCCACTAGTATCCCTAAAAGGGGTCGAGGGTAACGATCCGAAGCAATATCCATTAAATTGAGTAATTCTGACGGAAAACAAAATTTTAATCCATCCATTCGTTTAATAATAATAGTACACCTTAATAATACCACGGTGCTAAACAATCAAATAAACTTAATCCTAAAACAGTAATTAATACTACCATGGGCCAAAACAAATACTTGAACTTGCATTCAAGTCCCGCCACTTGTAAACTACTGTAATTTAATTATAACAAAATCCTAATTCTATTTAAATTATGATACAGTGTTTCCACAAAAGAATTCCGAGGTTTTGAGGTTAAATATTTTTATTAAATGAAAAAAGGTAATATGCTCAAGATTTTATTACAATTTAGTAAATTCCAATAAGTGATACTAATTTGAAATAAATTCCAATAAGAGCGTTGACCTTAGAAATACCGCAACAGTTGGCAGCGCCGCGGAGCGTTAACCTTGTAGTACCCTAGCAGACATTAACTCAGTGTGCTTGTCGTTACAGTTATCGTTTAATTCTCAGTAAATACAGTTCGTTCTCAGTTGATGTAGTGCAATGGCTACGCCACAACAAAAAGCTCCATGTTTGATTTGACTTGTAAGAACTCCTTCGGTTGTCACGGTACAGAGGAACTTTCGATCCATTTATGGTGGCGATGCGCCTAGATAAAGCCATTCGGCAATTGCTAAGTGGGTTTAAAGAAACTGGAAGTGTGTGTAAACAGAAGTCGCCTGGTAGGCTGCGCTGCGTGTGCCAGAAGAGAATGTTGACTGAATCCGAACTTCGTGCCTTCGAAGCCCTAAAAAATCCTTGACACGACACAGTCTCGAGTTGGGGATACCGAGATCAATTGTTCATAAGGTAGTTCACAAAAGGCTTTGTTTAACTGCTTACAAGTTACAACTTTTGCATGAAATGAAACCAACAGATGACAAGAGGTTACAGTTTTCTATTAATTTGCTGGACAAAATTGACGAAAATAATGATTTTTTAAAAATGTAGTTTTTACCGACGAGACAATTTCTCGTATAAATGGTACTATGAAATATGAATCAACACCGTTGCATAATTTTGGGTTCACAGCCGCCTCATGAGTTAGTTCATTGAGTATCGTTGTGATTCACCTAAAGTTAACGTTTGATGCGCCTTATGCATGACAGAGTTATAGATCCATTCATTTTTGTTGAAAATACAATAATTGGTGATGCCTATTGTGAAATGTTGGAAGAGTATGTTTTACCTCAGTTCGATGATATTGAGGCGGGGAAGGGTTTTGTCCACTTTCAGCAAGATGACGCACCACCTCATTTTAGTTTGCGTGTGCGAGAAACACTCAACACTCGATTCGGCGGCAGGTAGATTGGAAGGGCAGGTTTTACTCTTTGACCACCAAAAAGCCTAAATTTGACTCCCTCAGACTTTTTCTTCTGGGGACATGTGAAGAACCTCGTGTATTCATAGGAAATTCGATATCTAACCCATCTCAGCCAACGGACACTCGCTTGCGTGCAACCGTCACTCCAGACATGCTGGCCAGGTCCTGGCAAGAGGTAGAATTGCGTTTGGATAGGTGCCGGTCAGTAATAGAGCCCAAGTTGAAATTTACTAAATTGTAATAAAATCTTGAGAATATTACCTTTAAATTGATTTTGATTTAATAAAAATATTTAACCTCAAAACGCCGGAGTTCTTCTGTGGAAACGGTGTATATGTAAATGATTAATTGTTTTAATGAATAACAAAATAAACAAGGCTTCGGGTATATAAAATCACCTAATCTTGTACCTACTAAAATATACAAATCAAGACACCAAATATTCTAAACTCACACGGATAATATTATCTTATTTATCTAGAAATGTTCGTGCCTAAAGCTGTCCACTTCATAAATTCACATCGAACCAGTCCAATCGTCACACTTGTCAGCCGAACAGGTTTAAACATACAGTAATGTTAGTGATTTTTTTGCGATAATGATTAGGAATTCCATTTTTTTCGCAAATGTCGTACTGTTTCATTAATTGTTTTATGTTATTTTAATGCATAACAGTAAATTTAGGAACACTACAGTCCGGTTTGCCAATCACCACGATTGCACGTTATTTATATGAATTCTTCTTACAACTAGGGATGTAATTTGAGTACATTTGCTCGTAGACGATGATCTAGATGCACTCGATATCGCACCGACACCGTTCTAGTATTTAACTGTTCATAACACTCCGATTACCACTTTCACATAGCTTTACACCTGTTTTTATTTAATACATCTTCGTACTGCGTCTGACACTCAAGTTCTCTTTTCACGCTTGTAGTTCAGGTTTCACAATGCATTCCCGACCTCCACTTTGCACGTATGCATCCCCGCGACCACCGTTGCATTGGCATGTACTCGTTATACGCAATGCTTTTAACAATTTGGATATTCTTATACCACAGGCGTAGGTAGTTAATATATAAATAACACGGGAAAATAAATATTAAATTATAGAGGTTAAAAGACCGTCTAGCTTCAGTTGTGAACATCATTCATCACTAAGGGCATGAGTTTGATCTGTTATCGTTACTGTTTGGTAAAGTATCTTAAACGCTTATAGTTTCTTCCAATTAATAAAGTAATCAAAGTTTTTTCTATGGCTACTAATATTTTGTTTATGATATGAATTTATACAAATATGTTGGTGTGGATTTAATAACTCATCTCGTTGATGTAGTGAATAAATTTAAGTGCAAAGAGTAACTTTAAACTCTTGAAATTTCACACAGAATGGTTTAGTAGTTATTTATTAAATTAGATTGTCAATCTTTGAAAAATTTTCTTTTGAAGAAAGTGGCATATGATGGAGAACTAGCTGTTCTCTTGAAAAATTTTTTGGATTACTGAATTGCTTGTTTCAAAAATATTTAATTGCGTTAAAAATACATAAGATCAATTTGACATACATATGTTTGAAATGATTAATTTTGTTACTAGGTTTATACCAAATGAAAAGTTAATTCAAATAATTTGTTATTGTTTTTAAAATGACAAGTAATTTCAAATTTTATTAATCATCTGTAAAGTTTTCAGATCTGAACGCTGATAGGGCTCATACAAATTATATGTGCCTTATTTATGTTACTAATGGAATTAAATGAATGAACTCAGCAGTTATTTCAGATCTAGGCTGGATCTTTTTGGATTATGCTTGTATACTTTTTATGGAGACCTGCAATTAAAAATCAAAATTTTATTTTATTTGAGAAATAGAAATACTTAATTGGGTAGTGCCGTTACTATTATTGATTGTTTTACACAAAGTTTTAAGAGTTAAGTTCTAATTCTTCTAATATTATTATTGCTTATCTTGGATCACAAATAGTGATCCCATTGTATTTACTAACTGTAGCTTTCCTTTTGTGAGAAATGCTATTGAGTGTTCTCAGGATGTTTGTTTTGTCGTTTTAAATATAAGGGTTTCTATCTCTCTCTTTGTGCATTGGTTCTATCTTTATGTAGGGGTATTAGAGTTAGTGGCACCCTCCTTTTTCCCATCTACTTCTTAGCTAACCACGTAAACAACAAACCTACGACCACTCTCGTGCCATCTGCAGGGAGCATGCCCGAGCTATGCCGTGGTTGCGTTTTACCTTATTCTAAAGCCGCTTATACCATTTGTCATCTATACTCTCTTTTGCGGTAGGTAATACGCTCTTGACCTACTAGAGCAAAAGATAGATAAAAATGGTTCAGTTCCATCTCTAATTTCTCAGACAAAAATAATTCCCTTTCAATTATTGAAATAAAGCTTGGGTGAATGGGTCGATTCAATCTTTTTCGTCGCAACTTAAATTTTTATACGTATAGCATAGTTATTAGCTTCTGTGTCTTCACTTATACTTTCTATTTCAAAGGGCAAATGAAATTTGCTATTTAAGTAACTCACTCTATGCTATGAAGTGATTTGCGCTTAAATTAGTTTGTTCGAAGTTTGACATTTCTGGCATTTCTTTGACGTTTTGAACAACAATAAACATATGTCTATCAAAGAAGATTTTATCCGATTTCTTTTTTTTCTACTCCTAATAAATAAAAAAAACAAAATTTTCAAATGAAATATTTTTGGACAGAGAGGGTACATCATAATATTTTTTAACGCCTATATAGCTTGGATGCATTTAATGGTTTGGGTTTGTTAAGTTTTTGGGAAACCATATCATTGTAGTTTGGAAGGAGTAGTGAAACCAGGCTTGCAATTCTTAAATTTTCCTTTCCTGGTGATAGAACAGTGGTGAACAATTTTTGACCGACCAGTTACTATCATAGGGGCCTGGACATTCAAAACTTATTCATTAAGATTCTAAATATTACACTACCGACAAAATCGAACGTTTGCAAACATTTATTTCAAACGGAATCAATTCAGTAGTCTGGAAACAGTTGATAGAACTAGAAATATTTGATAAAAGGAACTGAACTATTTGAATTGTCTTTCCAGATACCTTTCTAACATTAACCGGGTAACTGTTTATTGCGTTCGTAAACTAGTTCAGGCTTGGTCGATTTATCAAAAATGAGCTAATTTTTAAGTGTTTTACTTGTTATCTGGTGTTTTGCTTAGTTTCATTCAGTGATAAAAGGGCAAAGTACTTGAACTCATCCAAAGATAAGATTTGGCAAATGCAACTCTAACCAAACCGGTAACACCTTATCTGCTATTGCTCATTCACTGAGCTGTTTTATACGTGTCTTTTACTACCTAGGTGACACGATCAGTGTTTTGACGTACCTTGTTTCATAGTGCTTTTCCTTATGATATTCGTTTTTGTTTCATGAGCTGTATGCGTGTATGTTTGCACTTTTGTGATTTGCCCATTGCGTAATCTTGCTAAAAGTTGATAAAACCGTTATGGTTTTTATATTTAAAATACCTTTTGTCAGAGGTTTATGTAGTTTGCAACTAAAAAGTGTCAGTTAAAATTATATTTTGAAATGTAAGTTCACTCGAAATGTATAAAGAGAAAACCTTATTTATGTTACCGAAGCTTCCTTTAAAGTTTATTTAGTCTTTTACTGTAATATTAAAAATTATCTTGGTCAAAGACGGCCATAGACTTTAAAACACCATAACTAGATTCTTGAATTGATTTAGGGCAAAAATTTGTATAGATTGCCAAAATTTCTTCGGCTTGCTTATTATTTTTAGCATGGGTGGTTATCACAACAAAAAACTATTTCACGACTACACACTTACCATGATAATTTTCAGTATCTCGGTATTTTGTCAACATTTTTATTTTACAGCAGCAAGGTATCAATACTAATGATCATTACACAGACCTACAAAAAAAATTTTTTTGTGCCTAGGGTCTTAGAACTGATTCTAGCTGTATTTGTGTCGCTGAATTTAAATATGAAATCATTTTTGCTTTATCTGCTCTACTTTTTTAGATGTTTTTCTTAACGCGAGTTAGGTTTTCGGTCTCTTGGAGCGACTTTTTAAAAAGCTTTTCCAAAAAACTTCTTTTAACAAATTTATTTTTATACTGAATTACAAATGAATTTTAATTTACAAGTTCGTTATATGCAGTAACGTATGATATCGAAATAATTCTAAGTTGAAATTCACTTTAATTAAATAAAATAAGATTACGGCGAGTAGCTGAACTAACAACAATCTTAAAGTTGAAAAGCTCTAGAGTCTAAAGCTTTTCAACTTTAAGACTGACTGGTCATCTTGAGCTCTTGAGGGTATTTATGCTATCCCTGCTCCTCACATTGCTTGTGGGAACTGCAAAGCTAATGTCTGCTTATTTCTGTATTTAATACAATGTAACAATCTTAATTCTAATAATTGCTGTCTTATAACGTACTGTAACCTGCACCTGCAGTATCACGTTAGGTCTGGAATACAATGTCTGTTTCCGTTCTCACTGTCTGGCTTGTTGAAGTTTCATTAACCTTTTTATCATGTCCTTCATTGTACATTGTTGCATCTAACTTAAGTTTTAATATTTCTTAATTCTTAATAGTTCCATTTTAATTACATATATATTCTAATTTGGTGGATATGTAACTCGCGCAGTTCTACACGAAAGGTGCAGTTCTCGATCACATATAGAAGAATTAGTTCCAATAGTCCATTCAAAATAACTTTAGGACGTCAAATAGAGTAATAAAGTGTTGGCAACTGTATACAAATAAATACTTAGAATTGCGCATGAAGGATACTGTCATCTAACATAATAAAGGATGTGTTGCCACCAATTCTTTTTGCTAATGGAAATATTTCTATATCTTTCATTAAATATATTATAATATAAACTAACATTGGCAATGTAGCAATTCATCCAGTTGTGACGTCATCCTAAAGTTATAGCGAATGAACTATATATATATATATATATATATATATATATATTATATATATATATATATATATATATATATGTACCCTATTGTCAGTCTGAGGTCCAGTGAGTTCGTGGAAAATCCCCAGATAGAGTAAGCTTTCTGTAACTTAAGTGACTTCGCTGCTTCAACTAGAATTGAGATTAGTTTGTGAGTTCTCGCTGTGCAGGGTAGATCGAATTTGGCTTTAGGGAAGTAACCCTAAACTGTGATGTGTTGTAGAATATTGTATTTGTGTTGCTGTATAGAAATAAAATGAGTTAAAGTAATAGAAGTTGTAAAAATCATCCTGATGTGTTTTGCTACACGTGCGGATAATACATGTTAAAAGAAAACAGCAAAATCGTTAATGACTTTTAAAGAAAGCTTATCTTGGATACTTTGGTGTTAAGTGTGGTAATCAGAATAAAACCTGGGCACCACATCAGGTTCGTGAAGCTGAGAACATTTACGACACTGGACTAGCGACTTAAGAAAATGTCTGAATTCGGCATGCCAGTGGTTTGGACAGAACCCAAAACCACTTAGATGACTGCTATCTCTGTCTAGTAAATATTACTGGAATCAATTATAACAACCGTAGAGAATGGACTTATCCTGATGAAGTTTTTGCTAGACGTCGGGACTTTCGCTCAAACGAAGTGCCGATCGCAATGTTTTACGAACTACAAGAGTGTTGTGAGTACGAGTGTTGTTCCTCTCATAACCCCGTCTGATAGGAAGGTGACAATAATTGTGAGGGGATGTCGTCAATTCCTCAACGTTTCGACCAAAATAAGTTGAATGACCTTATCAGATTTGCCAAGTCAAAATTAGCTTATGAATTACTGACTTCTAGGTTGAAAGACAAAAATTTACAGGAAAAACACCTAAAGTTACTTTTTACCGTACAAGAGGAAAGGGTCTGCTAACTTTCTTCTGCCAAGAAGACAATCTTGTATTTGTCACAAAATTACAAAACTGCTGGAAAAAATTGGTCTTCCTGACTAGTTGACAAATCATTGGCACCTATTTATCGAAAACTTTAAGCCCTAGGTTGAAGTGTGTCCTTCTACACAAAGGGAACAAATGTAGTTTAATGCCAATTGCTCATTCAGCTAAAATGAAAGAAGAATGTAACACAGTAGCTTTGGTCTTGAAGAAGTTAACGTATCGCGAACATGAATTGACCACTTGTGTGGACTTAAAAATAGTAAATTTTCTCCTTGGGCAGCAAAGTAGTCCTACTAATATCCTTGCTGCTTATTGCTCTGAGTTGCGGAAGCAAAACGTACCATTGGGTTAGAAAAGAGTGGCTTAAGAAAAAAACATGGACGTTGGGGAAAGGAATATCAATAAGCACTCCGGTTATTAAGCACGTGTGCGATAAAAATTAAATGAAGTTATCATGCGCAAGGCTAAGTGGTTCTTATACTGTATGTGGTTTACTTCCACAGAAGATAGGTATATTTCTTTTACATGGCAAGTGGTATGCTACCGTATTTTATTTTGGGTTTAAAAATTCGTTCAATCTGCTTTTGAAGTGGCGAGCCAATTGTATTATGTTGTCAACTATTTTTTTTCATTAAAATGTGCATGCTGAAATTAGATAACCTGTTTTTATTCCAGTCGCTAGTTATTTAAATTTTAAAGAATTTATGAATGCAATAACTTTGCGACATTAATTAAGTTTTTGGTGTTGTAGAAACTTTTGTGAACGAAATGCACACCTCATGACAAAACATTTATCCTTGTAAGTCATTAATTTCACTAAGCTTTTTTAACAAAGTATCTGTTTGTTTTCTGAATTGGTATATAAATAAGGTTATTTCCTAGCATATAGTTTTTTGTTTTGAGATTTTCAAAAGCCATGAAAATTTATGCTGAGTACGAACATTGATAAAAAAGTTAGGTCATTACTGATATTTTGTTGATCGCCAAGGCGGGCTCCGCGCAAAAAGGCAACTATAATATAAAACCAACCTTACCTGCCTAATTGGCTGATCCAGGATCCAGGACTAATATTACTGTAGATATTGTGTGAACTTCAGGTTTATGAGAACTACGATTAATATTTGCACACGTTATGTAAATATGTATATATTGTAAACATTCAAATTAACACTAATTGAAGGGAAACAGCTGATTGCACCTGCAACTCCTAATAAGTCGCATAAAGTTAAAAACAGTACTAGGGGTTGGTTTGCGCAAAACAACACTTTATATATAGCAAAATGTATATAGGAAAATTACCACTATAGGCCCTTTCAACTGCTTTAACAGTGATAATGGAACAAAGTGAAATTATTACTTTTATATATCAAAAGTTTAGTTAGTTGCAAAGTAAGCAACTAAGTCCGTCGGAGTATTCTTTATTCTTCCCAGGCCACTTACGTAAAAAAGGATACGTTAATACATCCTGGTGTAGTGTTTTGTTTTCTGCATGTAGCACTTGTCCCTCGCTGTAGATATGTAACTAAACAATCAATGTTCAACTGAATAACAAAAAGTGTAACATCTGGATAAAACTTGTATCTGCTGTACGTGCACCAAAAATACAATAAGGCAATTCCAATAAAGGAAAACCAAAACGAGAACCATAACCACGAAAATACCAGAGAAGAGAATAAACAAATAAATAAACCAGTGGATAACAAAAAAACCCTAAAAGCATAAAATTGATCAGTGCTCAGGCAATTATACCAGCAAACCTTCAACGCTAACCAGCGTAAGGGTTTAATAATTTTTTTTATAGCGACGCTATCTTCAAACAGGTAGCAACTTCAAACAATTCCTAAAAACACAGATTATAGTAATTGCACGCGGCGCAATCTTACTTACAATGAATGTGCACCATCGACCTATAACATTCAAATACTTGAACCAAAGTTGCAGAAACTTCCAAATAAGCACAGCCCACGCTATATGCAACTCCAGAAAATTAACGTTTCGTTATATTTATATCCTGCAACGCAGCTAGGGAAATATCTTTTAGCACACGCTAACCCTTGGATAACAAAAACGTGTAGGTCACTTCACGAAGCGCATTCAAGACGAACAACGTTTAATCAAGAATGTATTAATTCGTATTTCTATTTATCAACAATTATCACACACCTGTCGGACAGATAAAGTCGCGTTGTATTTAGTATTAAATGCTTGGCCCTGAATCAATATTTTACAAATAAATTGTTACGTTTAATCTAATTACGATATATACAGTGAGAGTCAATGTAACGTAACAAAGTGACCGTTACACCCTTCTGATACTGAGGAACGTGACAATAATGGGATGTAATCAATTCCTCAACGTTTCGACCAGGATAAGTTAAATGATCTCATCAGATTTGCCAACCTGTCAAAATAAGCTTCTAAATTACTGGCTTCTAGATTGAAAGACAAAAATTTACAGGAACAAGCTCCCAAAGTAACCTTTTACTTACAAGAGGAAAGGGTCTGCTATCTTTCTTCTCTCAAGAAGACAATCTTATATTTTGTCACAAAATTACAAGACTGCTGGTGAAAATGGGTCTTCCTGACTAGTTTACAAATGATTGGCACCTGTTTATTGAAAGCTTTAAGCACAGGTTGAAATGTGTCCTTCTTCACGATGGGGTCAAATGTAGTTCATTACCAATTGCTCATTCAACTAAAATGAAAGAATAATGTAACACAGCAGCTTTGGTCTTGGAAAAGTTAACGTATCACAAACCTGAATTGATCATTGTGTGGGCTGAAAAATAGTAAATTTTCTCCTTGGACAACAAAGTAGTCCTACCAATATCTTTGCTGCTTATGGCTCTGGGTAGAGGAAACAAAACGTACCACTCGGTTAGAAAAGAGTGGCTTAAGAGAAAAAGCATGGACGTTGTGGAAAAGAATATCATTAAGCACTCCGATTATTAAGCACGTATGCAATAACAATTAAATGAAGTAATCACGCGCAAGGCTAAGTGATTCTTATACTGCACTTATTTTACTTCCACAGAAGATAGGTATATTTCTTTTACATGGCAAGTGGTATGCTACTGTATTTTATTTTGGGTTTAAAATTTCGTTCAATCTGCTTTTGAAGTGGCCAGCCAATTGTATTATGTTGTTCAACTATTTTCTTTCATTAAACTGTGCATGCTGAAATTAGATAACCTGTTTTTATTTTAGTCGTTAGTTATTTAAATTTTAAAGAATTTATGAATGCAATAACTTTGCGACATTAATTAAGTTTTTGGAGTTGTAGAAACTTTTGTGAACGAAATGCACACTTCATGACAAAATATTTATCCTTGTAAGTCTTTAATTTCACTAAGCTTTTTTAACAAAGTATCTGTTTGTTTTCTGAATTGGTATATAAATAAGGTTATTTCCCTGGCATAGTTTTTTTGTTTTGAGATTTTTACAAAATTTCCATGAAATTTATGTTGAGTACGAAGAATTATTAAAAATTTGTTCAAATTATTTTTCTTTTGATCTTTGAATTATTTATTATATAAGAATCTTTCTCGAGTTGTCAATGATTTGTTCCGTATTGTTTGTTTAGTAAGGGTATGTTTTGCTTATTTTGAATGATGTAGAGCTTATTAAAGATTACTTTACCAATGATGTTAAGCAAATACTAATGTACTTTAAAAAAATTTTAAATAGTCTATGTTAAATAACTTCAGTACAGTTTCTACCTTCGTTTGTAAGAACCCTAGCCCCTTCTTTATTTCTTTTCCTACATAAACGGCACCCTCATTTTTGTAAAAATCTGCCCTCCCCCCCATGCCACCGCGGACCTGGCTCTGCTAGCCTAATTCTCTCTCTAAGTTTTCCAATTGCTTTCACTATTAATTTCGCTCCTTTTAACCCCTACATGTGATTTTCCAATGCTCCACCCGGAGGTACTACATTGGCCAGACGGCGAGTTTTTTTTTACCTGAAAAATTTTGAATTTTGCCGAACCCTTGCTGTTACAAGCAAGGTAGGTATCTTTAACGTGCGTGACAACACACATACGGACCCTCCATTTTACCTCTTAACCAAACGAGGGTGTATTTTTGTGAAAAATGTTCGCCTAACATTTTTCAAGCGGACCGTGTCGGTATTCGAACCCGGTACCTTGGACGTAGTAGTCACGCGCATACCAACTACGCCACGGAACCTCCCACTCTTTTTTAGCCGCGGGCTTTTTCAAGCCCTCCGTGTCGGCAATCGAACCCCCGGACTTTGGGATCTGCAGTCTTACGCGAACCTGTCTGATCCACGGAGTTACTACCAACTTGTTACACTACATTTGATTTTCCAATGTCGCATCTGAAGGTACTACACTCGGCAAGCGAGTTTTTTTTTTAACTGGAAATTTTGACTTTTGCCAAACCCTTGTAATTTATGGCAAGATAGGGTTCTTTATCGTGCATGACAACACACACACACACACACACACACACACACACACACACACACAGGTTCTACATTTTACCCTCTTACCCGAACTTTTTTTGGTGACAAATGCTCACCTAGCATTTTTCAACCTGTAACCCGAACTTTAGGATCAGCTGTCCTATGGAAACCTGTCTAATCCACAGAGCCACTACCATTTCGTTACCTCTACATTTGATTTTCCAATGCTCCACTTGAAGGTACTAAACTTATCAATAAGCGAGTGTCTTTTTACCTAGAAATTTTGAATTTTGCCGAACACCTGCTGTTCCAAGCAAGGTAAGGATTTTTAACGTGCGGGGCAATACTAACACACGGGACCTACAATTCACCTTTCATCCGAACGAGGGCGCATTTTTGTGAAAAATGCCCGCCTAACATTCTTCCAGTGGTTTGTGTCGGGAATCGAACCCGTAAACCTCTCTGATACACGGAGCCGCTCCCATCTCAGTACCCCTACATTTGTCCAGGAACCGTCTAATCCACGGACCCGCTACCATCTCGTTACCTAAACATTTGATTTTGCAATGCTCCACCTGAAGGTACTACACTGATCAGTAAACGAGTTTCTTTTTACCTAAAAATTTTGAATTTTGCCGAACCCTTACTACTTCAAGCAAGATAAGGATCTTTAACGCGCGTCACACGCGGGACCTACATTTTACCTCTCATCCGAACGAGTGCCTATTTTTGTGAAAAATTCTCGTCTAACATTTTTCAAACTGCCTGTGTCGAGAATCGAACCTGGGACCATAGGATCAACAGTCATGCCCGAACATCTCTGAATCACTGAGCCGTTTGATCTCATTACCAGTGAGTGATTAATAACTTCTGTTCAAACAATCATACGATCGAGCCAAAATCTACCGGAAATTGTTGCTATATTAAATTACCGGAGTAGAATTCTTGTTATGGTAGATATTGTCTAAAAACTGCTTCAAAATTTTAATCCGGTAAATATCTTTTCAACAGTTATTTAGAATAGGCTCGATGAGAGCTCTTAATATAGTTATAACAAGAATATACAGTATATGTTTTACGTTGTCTGATAGCTCCATTGCTGCGCAAGGGTCCATTTTTCTTTACTTTGAGGAAGAAACAGATAACATTTTACTTAATTTTATATTTATATACTATTATACAGAATACACAGTCTAGTGTCACTATTTACCGTCACTGCAACTCCCTTAGCTAAAGGTGCTATGCAGGTTACTTGTGTAGTAAAAGGAGTACGTTTTTCTTAATCTGATGATTTTGGTCATTAATTTCTGTTCTTTTTTACATGAGTATGTTGCAACTTTTTATGAACTTTTTCTTGCCTGATCTTAATACAAGACACTATACAGTTATTATTTAGTAATACTTCTTTTTTGATTACAGTATCTGATCTGGTTTCACATTCTCTGTCACCATGGATCCTATTGGGTAAGTTACGTTTATTTTTCTAAGTATTCATTAAATTAGTTTTACAAAACTACTATTAAGAACGCAATTTTGATTACAATTTATCGATAAAGGGAAAATGCTTATGAAAGTGCATAAGATGTGAGGTTTGTATGGTATCAGGCATTAGTTCGTAAATGTCGCCGCTGGAAAAAACATTTAGTCAACTTAAAGGGGAGAATTCATACAAGTTGTCATTTGAAGCTTATACGTTATGTTGTGAGGAATTACTGCGCCTTTTTATGTTTTTTTTTTCGTTCTGAACGGACCGGAACATTGAAGAAGTTCTAAAATACCAGAACGGGTAGAATGGCGCGCATGTTTCAGTGGGCTAAAGAGCCGAACTATCGGTTTAACCAAATTAGTGGGGTCATTAGTGAGGAACCAGACATGTCCCCGAAAGAGTGCGGCGGTTCTTTCGGTACTTAGAGTGACATATGCCATAGGGGTTAGTATGGCGTTCTAAAACACATTACTGCAATGTAGATAACAACGGGAAATCACCACATTATCTCTCAAGTACACAGCTTACCAAACACGTTTTTAAAAATGATGACATCTTCTGAAGTAAAAGATTCCAGAGTTAAAATAGTAGCCTATTCGTATCTCCGGGAGGGGACTACTTTGGATGATGTAATCGACAAGAAGAAATGAAAAACTGGGAGCATGATGCATGAAGCATAAAGCAAGTAGGTAAGCTAGAGAATTTGAAAATGGAAATAGATAGGTTAGCATTAGACATAATAATAACTATCGAAGTTCGGTGGTCAGATACGGGGGAGTTTTGGAGCGACGACCTTAGGTTATTTATATAGGAATGGAGTAAAAAAATTAGTTGTGGGGATAGTTATGCGAAAAGTGAAAGGATACTGTATATAACTCTACTTAAAGAAGAACTAAAGAGTATTCATACTTAGATTAGAATCTAAACAGGTAAATAAGATAATAACACAGGTTTACATGCCCATTTCTAGCTACAGTGAAGAAAAGAAAGAAACGATCTACAAAGATATCGAGTACACTACAAGATTCGTGAAAGGGCATGTACATTTAATAATTACCAGAGATTTTAATGCTCTTGTAGGTGAAATTAGGTAAGGAGCAGCAGTAGATTTATTTGGCTTAGGCACGGGATACGTCAGTGAAAATAGACTGGTAGAATTTTGCGTCAAAAACTACTTAACTGTCATTCTAGAAGACGATACATGTGGAATGATACCAGGACACACAGGAAAATATCTAGTAGATTATGTTCTTGTTTGACAATGGTTTAGGAATCAGGTAAAGACTGTAGAAGCTACCCGGAAGCAGATATAGACACTGACCACAGCATGGTTATTATAAAAGCCGTACTTACATTTAAAAATTTGAAAAAAAGGAACGGAAAAAGACACTTTTACTTCGAGAAACTAAAAGACAAAAGATGCCCACAAAAGATTTTGGAAAAGTCAAACGAATTGTTGGGAGACATCGAGAACATTTCTGATACTAAGGAAATAGAAACAGAATTGAAAAATTTAATCCAGCTTAAACATTGCAGCCAGAGCCATTCTGGGATATAAACAAATAGTTATTTATGCAACAAGTGAGTAAAGTAATACTTTTTTCACTAGTAGGAAAAATTGACCGCACGAGCCGAAGGTGAGTGCGGCAATTCCTACGAGTAAAAAAAAGTTACTTTACTCAAGAATTTCATACAAAAGTTTTCTACGTCCGTACCTAAATAAATTTGATAAAATTATTTGCATTTAAATACTGCTCCTTGGATTTTTCAGGCAAAATATTCATTGTAGCTGCATTTGCCGCTTGAACTACATCTTCGGGTGTGTAGATAAATCACTCATCACTATCATTATCCATCACTGTACTATTATTAAAAGGATAACAGGTAGCTACCTCAAATGGTTTAAGAACAGTTTTGACAGTTTAGATGATGAATTTGTGACAAAACGAAGCATTCAAAGCACACTACGTTTGCACAAACATTTTTAATTGCCTTAAAAAATGATACGCTGCGACTCTTTTTTTTAACGCAAATGCGTGAAAAAGTAAACAGCTAGGACACCTTTTTTAACACTTTTTGATCGATTCCATAATCACATACTTTATGAACGGAAAATAATTTTAAAAAACGCGAGTTTTATAACGGACGTAGAAAAAGAAAATAAGCAACCATGGGTGATAAAGGGTAGTGTGAATTTAATAGATGGGACGAAAAACAGGCCGCACAAGGAAATGGAGATACGAAGCTATGAAGTTGGAAATAATTCGCAAGTGCGGGAAAGCTAAAGAACAAGAGGTTGCGGAAAAATGCAAAGAGGTACAATCTAGAATGTAAATGGGAAGACAGACTAAGTACACAAACTAGTTAAATGAATTTTGGGAATATGATGCCGCATAGCAAAAATATAAGGGATTGGTATGTGACATCTATATAGAAAATGTAGAGAAAACGCATAGGTGGCAAGAATATATAGGGAACTTATATGCAGAACAAGAACTAGAAGCACTAGAACGGGAAACAGACATTAAAAACGATGACTTGAGATAACATTTACTTAGAGATGAGTTTCAACTAGCATTAAAAGCTTAAAAATAATAAGGCGCCGGGTACAGATAACGTGCAAACATAAAAACTAAAACCCGCGACAAGCAGTAATGGAACTATTCTTCCAACTTATAAGCGATATGTATGAGACTGGCGAGATACCAAAAAAATTTAAACATCACTATAGTCGCTATACCAAAAAAGAAAGGTGCAGATAGATATGAAAATTTTCGAACAATAAGTTCAACAACATACGTGTCAAAAATATTAACTAGAATTGTACAAAGCGGATGGGAAAACGAACTGAAGAAATACTAGGAGAAGATCAATTTTGGTTTAGGCGAAACGGGGGAACACGGGAGGCCATTTTATCTTTAAGAGGTGATAATGGAGAAGACATTAGGAAAAGAAGAAAAGTTGTATATAGCGTTTGTAGATCTGGAAAAAGCATTCTACAAAGTAAAATGGGGAAAAATATTCGAAGTACTCACAAAGATTGGAAAGAATTATTGGGATAAACTGATAGTATATAGCTTAGTTATACAAAGAGCAAACAGCGGTAATAGTATCAGAATAGTAACATAGAGAATTTAATGTTAGGAAAAGGGTGAGACTGGGATGTCAACTATCACCATTAATTTTTAACTTGTATATTGAAGAAGAAGCAACGAATACTCTCAAATGTAGAAAACTTTTGTAATTATTATACAGGTACAAACGATTGATATGCTCGGCTTTGCAGACGATATTGCAGTTTTGGCATCTTGCAAAGAAGAAGCAGCGCTTAATGAAACTAACAGAGAGATATAGGATAAAAATCAACAAAAATACAAATAGGAAACAAGCATTTGAAAACGGTTTAGGATTTATGCTACTAGGAAGTCAAATAACGCAAGATGAGAAAAGTGCAAAGAATATAAAACAAAGATTAGCACAAGGCCGTGGTGCATTTAACAAGAAAAACCAACTATTGTGTTCGAAGACAACAAACATAGAAACAAGGAAGAGATTGCTGAAACCATTCTTGTGGAGCACAACACTGTACACTTAGACATTAGTAGAAGCGGACAGGAAAACATAGAAGCCTTTGAAATATGGTGCTACAGACTTATGATGAAGATATCATGGACAGACAAAGTTAAAAACAGAAAGGTGCTATAAATGGTGGGGGAAGAAAGAAATATGTGGAAAACAGTAAAAATAATAGATATAGGATGATAGGTGTATGCTAAGGCATGAGGAATAGTGCGGAATATATTAGAAGCAGAGATATGAAAAATCATAGGTAGAGGTAGACCTAAGTTAAACTACTGCACACAGATAGTCATAGATGTGTCTGTTGGAATTTCAGGAAAGTGTGTGGGCTAGCTCAGAATAGAAATCAATGGATGTGCGCGTCCAACCAGTTCCAAGACGGAAAACCTAACGACGAAAAAAATAATTGTACTTAAACCAGATGGTTTTATAAACATCTACAAGTGTTGGTCTTGCAATATTTTCAACTAATGTTGATAGTGCGAAAGGATTTATTGGAAAACTATTAATTCGGCAAATGTTTAAGTGTTGTGGATCTTGGAAGCCGTTGCTTCACTCCTTCACATACCACTGAATATTGGTGAAATAGGGTATATATCTAGGAAACAACAGAAGGGAAACCGAGCTGTATCTAGGCTGTTGCAATTTCAGGGAAATATGTAGGCTAGTTCAAAATAGAAATCAAAGACGAAATGACGAAAAACCTTATGACGAAAAACCAATTGCACATAAACCTGGTGATCATTATAAACAACTACAGGTGTTGATATTGCAATATTCACCACTAATGTTGATTGTGCTAAAGAATTTATTGGAAAGGTCTTAATTCGGCAAATGTATATATGTTGGGGATCTAATTGGAAGCAGGGTGTTTAACTCCTTTCACATACCACTGAAAATCGGTGAAGTAGGGTATATATTTAGAAAACAATAGAAGAGGAACCGAGCTGGATCTATCAAGGAGTGTAGCTGCTATGTTCTAAGACAACAAACATAGAAACAAGGAAAAATTGTTGAAAGCACATGCGTAGAGCACAGCACTGTTCGGCTATGGAATAGAAACAGTAGGAGAAGCAGGCAGGAAAAAGGTAGAAGCCTCTTAGAATGTGGTGCTTCAGTTGTATGATGATGATAGCATGGACAGACAAAGATAATAACAGAGAGGTTCTAGGAATAGCAGGAGAATAAAGATATCTGTGGAAAACAAAAAAAAGAAATGGTGGAAATATAACAGGATACGTGTTAAGGTATTTTGGGGAATAGTGTCTGATATATTACAGACAGAGATTGGAAAAAAGAGACATGGATGTAGATTTATTGCACGCAGATAGTGTAACATGTTAGCTGTGAGAAATTCAGGGAAATGGATAGGTTAGCTCAGAATAGGAAACTATGGAGGTACCCGTCTAAGCATTTCCAGGACTGCGACTTAATGATGATGATATTAATGCCAGATCTTCACAAGTGCATATAACACAATTGCAGAACTCAAGAATCTAAGGTGAACGTAAACACCAATATATTAATTGTTAAAAACTCTACAATAAAAAATGAATAAACTACGTATGTGCAAGCTATCCAAGTATTACTGGACCGAAACTTGTATCCGTTACACTTTTTTCCATATTTAGAGGTACACTTTTACCTCCTGACGTTTGTTGCAATATTTACGGAACACCCTGTATATCAATTCAGAACGTTATCTTTCAGGTTTGTGTTCTTGCATTGTGAGACTTTGTTGGGTAGAAAAACTTCTCACGTATGCAAGAGTTATTTTCTATTAATGTTTTATACATAACAATTGTATTGATGCATACTTTTTGTTTCAGCTCGAGTTGTTTCAATCTCAAGTAAGTAGTATTCAATATTTTAGCAAATTTAGTATCAATTTGAAATTGCTTCTGGACTCCATTTTATACATGCAAACATCATGGTGGTGAAGCAAACATTTTAATCATACATCATTTATGTAATACAGAAATATGTCAACGTTCATCGATCTTGAGGTCTTTTAGTTGTTTGATACAATCATGTGTAATATCATACTTTATATTAAACAATATGATCGAAGAACACAATATACTTAACGAGCTTAATGGTGTGTGGCAATTATAATAATAGGTTGGTTTAATAATACGGGCTACTTAAGTGGTGCCTGCAAAGCAACAAAACTCTAGATATAGTTTTATTAAAATAAATTGATCACACGGGTAATTGCTTTTAATTTGCTTTTAGAAAATGAATCGTGAAATTACCAAGCCCTAGAAATGCTGAAATTGCTGATATCTAGCTAAAAATGTGCATAACAGACAGCATTCTCAATACAAGCTTCAAACTTGATGGACATGTTGATATTTGTACTGGGGTGGTGTTTGCCATCAGCACTGGAAAAACGTTTAAACCGTCAAAATTGTTGTATATTTCCTTAGTAGGTACTTAGTAATAAAAAAAGCATCATTGCAAATGTGAATTATTTGCAGGTTGACAGTTCTTTTATATAGAACGCCGTAATTTTTTTCATGAAAATCTCTAAAGTAATTTCAAATCAAGCTACTTTTTTAACTTTCATTATGTTTGGCATTTTTATCAACCAAATCTGAGAGGGTCGTGTTTTTGGTATTCTGCTCGGATGCGTCTCCTGGTAAAAGATGTAGGGTGTGCGGCGTCAGCGTTTTTATGAGAGGTTCCTAGGACTAGTAGATTTTTTTTAACCTTTAACGGACGGCGGGGGGGATTGTGTTCGGCGTCAACGTTTTCATGAGACTAGTAGATCTTTTAACCTTTAACGGAGGGGCGGGGGGCATTAGGGACCCCAAGCATCATTTTTGTAATAATATTTTTAATTTTAAATTTTGAATTTCGTGCAGTTACCTATTTACTTTTCAAGATTTATTCTCTCTGTGTATTATATTATTTTATTAATGTTTGTTTTGGTTTACGTTATATACTGCCATTTGCACACAGTACTCTACTTAGTTAAGCGTCACTTAAAAATAAGATTCCCTTAATAACATAATACGTTGCACACACCTATTTTAAGTTAGGCTTAATAAAGGATCAAAATACATATGGCAACAACGCATACTGTGTAGAGGGAGGGGGAGAGAGAGAGAGAGGGAGAGAGAGAGAGAGAGAGAGTTATATGAAGCAGACAGAAATGGGATATTGCTCTGAAGTTTGAAAATGTGGAGAAAGCATGGGATTGTTTAGAGAACAGTTTAAAGAAATGCGCTTTGGAAGTATGTGGAACGACAATGATTGGTACGTGTAATGAAAATGCATGGCGGAATGATTTTGTTAAAAATGTTTTCGAGGAAAAGAAAGTGGCATATAAGAGAATAATTGCAGAAAAAGATGTTGAGTTAAGAGAGCAACTTCGGGAAGTATATAAGGAGAAAGGACAATATTCAAAAGAAATAGCGAAGGCAACCAAAGAGCAACTGAGGGAGAGGGATGTTTAAAAATACAAAGGGATTTTGAAGGGAATAAAAACTTGTTTTGGAAATGGGTAAAGAAGACAGGAAATGCTGGAAGTAAGAGTGTGATTGGCGTTGTTAACAGTAGAAGTGAAACGAGTGTGAGAAACTATTGGAAAAAGTGTTTTACGACGCTGCATGGTGGTGTCAACAAGGATACAGATGACTGAAGAGAGCAGTAATGTACTGGTCGAAAACGTAGATAATAGTATAATATTCGAATGCAGTATAGATGAAACATGAGAGGTGGTGAGAACTCTGAAGAATGACAAAGTGGCAGGTGTAGATGGAATAGCAAGTGAAATGCTTATGTATGGGTCTGGGGTGCTGATTGAATGTTTGTTCAAACTGATAAAGTTGTGTATAGAACAAGCGAAAGTGCCTGAAGATTGGAAGAGTGCGATCATTATTTCTTTACACAATGGTTAAGGCAGCAAGTATGAATGCAAAAATTGTCGTGGGATAAGTCTGTTGAATGTACCCAGTAAAGTGTATGGAAAAATTGGGATCGAGGGAATTTGTAAGAGAACGCAGAGCAAAATATATGGGACGTTCAATGTGGGTTTATGCATGGAAGAGGATGCGTGGATCAGATGTTTGCAATGCAACAAATTGTTGAAAAGTGTATTCATGCCAAAAAAGAAAATGTATGCAGCATTTGCAAATCTGGAAAAGGCGTATAACTCTGTGAACAGAAGTTAATTATGGAAGGTACTGCGTGAATACGGCGTAAGCAAGTGCTTGATGGAATCTATCAGAACGAAGTGCGAAGGCAGTAGAGCATGTGTACGTGTGAATGACTATATGGGGCAATACATTAACATTGTGGAAGGTGTAAGACAGGGTTGTGTGATGTCTCCATGGCTCTTCAATGTATTTATGCATAAATGCATCAGGCAGGCTTGCGAAGGAATGGAAAGAGTGAACATTGGTAAAACAAATGTCAGTGTGCTGCTGTATGCGGATGATGCAGTATTGATGGCCGAATCGTCACGAGATTTGCAACGAATGCCTGACAGGCTGTTGAAAACGAGTGGAAGTATGCAGTTGAAAATGAATGTAAGTAGGAGGTTTATGGGGCATCTGGGCCCTCATTTCCACCCGAATCCCTCATTTCCACACACATTTACATGTAAATTCCCATAAGGTGGAAATGAGGAGATGGTGTGGAAATGAGGAGAATCTCTCATTTCCACACACAATCCACATTTGCTCCCACATCTGGCGACAGTAATAAATAACATTACCATCTTAAATTTTGCACAATAGTTTTCTTCGACTAACCAATGCATCTTTCGAGATAAACCTATCTTGTTTGGTATCAATTAATATTAGATTTTTCTCAGCTACACGAATCTCTAGGAATTTCTTAGATTGTGCCGTCCCCCAAGGAGCTACCCCAATTTTAAGAATTTTTACCGGTAGCGATTTCTGAGCGTCCGCATAAATTTTTTTATACATGTGGCACATCTTGTTAGTCTAGAATGTTACACAGAATTCGAATCTGCAAACAGATTTAAAATCGCACCACCCCCTGCAAAATCACACTTTAAAGACTCAAACCTCTAAATTTTGCTCTTTGCTCCCACATCTGAACCAAATAGTTTTCTTTGACTAGCCATTGCAACTTTCGAGATAAACCTATCTTGTTTGGTATCAATTAGTATTAGAATTTTCTCAGCTACCTGAATCTCTAGGAATTTTTGAGATAGCATCACCCCCAAGGGTGCTACTCCAATTTTAAGAATTTTTACCGGTAGCGATTTCTGAGCGTCCGCATAAATTTTTTTATACATGTGGCACATCTTGCTAGTCTAGAATTTTACACAGAATTCGAATCTGCAAACAGATTTAAAATCGGACCACCCCCTGCAAAGTCACACTTTAAAGACTCGAATCTCTAAATTTTGCTCTTTGCTCCCACATCTGAACCAAATAGTTTTCTTTGACTACCCATTACATCTTTCGAGATAAATCTATCTTGTCTGGAGGGTTTATTGATCATACAATGAGTGCTCTAGTTTGGCCTCGATTGGGGAAAATACAAACGTCATTTAGTAATATAGATCAATTAACGGTTTTCAAACCGTATATAACGCGGTCTGATTAGTAAAAACTTATTCCTTCCGTACGTTTCTTGTGCGTGTAAAAGTACATCGATATTTTAAACAATCGTTTTTGTGCAGTGACTTTTAGTGAAAAGTTTTTTGAAGATTTAAAATAGGTCTACATTTATTTGCAAACACCAATTATTGTTTCTGATTATATTTTAAAACATCTAAGACTCGTATAGATTTACATTAACCGGTATTAATTTTACGAAGTAATGAGCTGTTTTACATATATATTTTTTTCAAATTTTTAAGATAGGCTTTTAGCTAAGATAAATAAAAAACAATTTCCACAAATATTTTTATTAAAAATTAAATACATTAACAAAAGGCAGTAACAGTAAAACATTCTCGGTACCTGCTTTATGTACCCTATAGAATGCAAACCGAAGGTTTCCGAAGTCGGCCGAACGAAGTTGAGAGATCAGCAGGAGACTAAATGATATCACCTTTTGCCAATTCTTGCTGCTCGTCCAGTACATTTAGCACCAATGCATGCACCAATGCATGCACCCGGTTCGCATCGTCGATGCTGCGAATGCAGTTAGTAGAAACATCGGAAACATCTTCCATGTTATACAGATCTATAATCGCATCGCGTGCATATTAAAAAATCCAAAAGGGTGGTAGCACACGCACACAAATTGGCTGCAAGTCGTGCGGTAGAAGATGCAGTGCTACTATAAACAAAAACTTAATAAAACACTTTAAACCTTTACTAAGGGAATACCAAACTTGTTGTCTACAGAATACCTACTAATAAAACAATTTAATTTTAAAAAACTTCTACGTCATATTTTCGGAAATGCCAGGCTTGAATATGTTCTTTGGAAACAATCGAAGATTGCCGAAGACACTCCAAGAGTGCACAAACGCGGTCGCTATACCAATTAGCACTATTACCAAGTATTCCGTACTTTCGTAGGTTGTTTATTTCCTAGAACCAAATCTTCCGCATAGCGGTCGGTATCACGTAATTATTTCTAGAACCGGTAAGTACTCGATATCGCCCAAATAGAGAATTAGATGCTCGATGTCCGTCAACTTCCGATTCCCTCGTAAAAGATAAAAAAAACTTGGTCAATCATCCATTATACTACGACTCGTCCCCGTTCTGATAATTTACAAACATTTTTCAAACGACAATGGGCTGAGAATTTTTAAACCTCCGAGGGATCTTTAAGTCGTGATCAATTACACGTTCGAGCTACCCGTAAACTAACAATACGCTGTATAATACATGCATACCTCTCTTCTGCGCTACTTCTATTCTTGTAGTTGCTTGAAAAAGTCAGTCGCCCTTTTTACTGCTAGGACCGCTGCAAAGCATCATTCTATACTTTCTTTAAAAGTGTAGCACATCGCGTACTTTTTTGTCTGATAATTAAATTTTGTTTATGTAGGTCTTTACACTTTCGCATATTTAAACATCTAACGATCGATTAACCACTTTCGATTATTCTAACGGAGACCACCATACATCCCGCTGCACCGTTCTTTTTGAATCCAACGATCCTATGGGCTTCCACACACTAACACCTAACGTATCTTTCCTATTATTTGTTAAACAAAAACTACCGGCATCGCCATGTCTGTATGCGGACGTAAGCAGATGTTTGTGGATGTGTACGAGAATATGCAACCATATACATTAATCAGTCTCAGCTATTTTATTTAGACCAAGAAAATTACTATTTTTCTAAAACCACAATAATAATAGCCTTTATAGGTTTCACATTTCTACCATTTCCCAACGACTGGTGCTACGTACATGGAAACTTTAATTTCTTATTGGAGAGAATCCTTATTCTCCCACGCACTGTTGCTTAGTTGCATGCCCATCCCTTTTGGGAATATATGCTCGTTATACATTGTAAGACCTTTGGTTTTACATAACTACACTTCGTGAGACCCCTTTAATCTTTTTAATCGCGTCTTTCTCGCTTACAATACAGCAGGACTTAGCCCTACTACCAACAAATTCTAATACTAGACCCCATTAAAGTTGTCTTTGAATTTCCCTACAACTTTTTGTTGACAAGCGGTATATTGTATTTATTATCCGCGGGGTATTCACTCTTTTAAGATAAATATATCTTTTTTGGTATCAACTAATATTAAATTTTTTTAGGGACCCCAAACCTGTAAATAGATTTTAAATAGGGCCACCCCATACAAAGTTATGCCTTTTAAAGACCCCAAACCACTAATTTTTGCCCATCTTTATTTAACTCCATCTTTAGAACCTTTTTTTGCTACGCAAGACATATGCTTTAACCAACCATTTTCCTAGAATTCTAAAACCGCTGTGTTCCGCGAACACCACGTGGAGATAACACGTATACTCTGTCAACCAGGATAGAAGCAGGAAGGATTTGGAAGGTAGGCGAAGAACTTAAAAATTATGGAATCTTAAAACTAATATACACAATAGATTTTAAAAAACTATACAAATATAAACAACTATCTTATATCTTTATGCCTCCATGCGTAGATTGTTGTACTATTAGGAATGATGTACCTTTTATCATCTTCGCTCGATAAACTAATTTTATTAATTATCTGTGTGAACAAATCGTGTTTTTACTCCGGATACATACACCGGCAAGTACTCCACACTAAATAAAGAATTAGATGCTTGGTGACTGTTAACTTCTGCATCCCTCGTGTACGCCCAAACACATTCCAACACGTGTGCACCCCTGCCCATGCGCGTCCCTGCGTGTGCGTACCCCTGTCCATTCGCACCCTGCGCGTTCGCATCCCTGTCCATGCGTACCCCTGTGCGTGCGCACCCCTGCCCATGCGCACTACCCATGCGCACCCCTCTCTGCGCGACTGCTATTTCGTGGTAACGTCACAGTCTTTTGTAAATAAAGAGCAATGTAATACTGTTCTAAAAATGTTTATTCTGACATACTTAACAAAAATTAAAATTATTTAATGCCAAGCATGGAGCCATTTAAACTTAATTTTAATACAAAGTTATACACATAAGACTCCTTTCTTTATGTTTGTTTGGAATGGTTTTAATTTTATCTAATTTTATTCGCAGCTTAAAATTTAAATAGACACCAAAGTCCTCTATCTCCTTTTCTAGCCAATAGTTTGATACATAGAGACCCTCTAGGTTTTCGAACTATAAAATGTACCGAAGTTTGTCTCTATATATAAAGTCTTTGATTCCACCGACAACCAGACCCAATCCTTCGTGTAATTCTTGCAGCTTGTGACAATCTTTTAATCGCGGCTCCCCTACTATATCCTGCATACGTATCTTGCTAGCTTGATCGACTTCTTCTTGTCGGTATTGGAGGGAATACTTATTCTCCCACTCACTGTTGCATAGTTGCATGTCCACCATTTTTGGAAATATATGGTTGTTATAGGTTGTAAGACCCTCGGATTTAAATGATTCGAAAGGTTCTTTACTATGCAAATACACAATGTTTAACGGTACCTCTTTGCGTGTGGTGTACGCCAAGGTTACGAAACCCGCATTCCTTAGGTCGTCTATGTTATCTGCCATTTCGATAAATACGTTTTAGAATAACCTTTTAAAAAAATATACGGGTTTAGTACCATCCTTTTTCGCAAGGACGCCTAGATAACTAAAAGAGTCTTTTTTACTAACCACAAATGCATACAGCTTGTACAAACCAGATGTATCTAAGTCAGTCCATCGGCACATAAAATAATCTATTAATTCTTCCTCATTTTCTCTAATAAGATGTTCTTTGTCTAACACATCTTTGTATTGATCGCGTATTGTCGCAGTGTTTTCCATGTAGTCCAACTTCCGCTTTTTGCATCCATTTCCTCTAATTCCAGTTGTCTTTTTCTTTCACTTACATCGTATGGCGTGCATAATGGGGTAATTTCCTTTAACGTAAATGGATACAGTTTACTGCCAATATTTACGCGTTGTCGTACAACCTCTGGGCGAATGTTAAGCGTATCTATCAACCCCAATTCCGAAATGACTATTTCTTTTGGAATTGTAGAATATGGTGTTGCAGATTGTGTAAAATATGTACTACCTGCTTTAATGTAGCAGTTGTGTAAGATTTTTATTTTATCTTGGCTATCTTCCTCCTCTACTATCTCCAAATAATTTACAGGTAAATAGTTAAAACTAAAAGCCGAAAGCACATACTTTATCAATTTTTTCCCTTTCCTCTGGTTTTCGGACAACTTAATTTGCAACCCCGTCGATTTCTTTGTATTGCCATTCCCCCAATACACGTATTGTAGTAGGTTATTATACACTAAACAGCAGCTATTTTGTAGCTTGTCCGATAGCTTACTCCACATTTGGCAAGTGGTACCGGGTACATTGGCGCCTTTAGGAAGTATAACATACTATCTTCCAATAAAGTTAAACAGTCTTTTAAGGGCTTATACACCCGTTCCGCATTGACATAGCTTCCAATTGTACAGTTGTATATTGTCGCTTCCAATCGCGTAATACTATGTTCTTTGGCCAAAGTAGACGCAAATGTTCCCCTTAAACGTACATCTAGACAACGTAAAAAATCTAGTATATGATTGCAAAGTTGATTATTAACACCTGGACTTGTTATCTGACACACAAATTTCTTGTATATCTTAATTCTTGCATTGGTTGTTAGCCATGTTAAACAATCAATTCCCACAGTTTTATCGTTGTCAACTATAGTATTGCACTTTTCTTCGTATTCGCCCTTATAGCAAAAGTTATGGTTTGTAGTTAAATAATTACACATCTCCATCTTGCTAAATATGCCAGCAAAATCTTGGGTTACATCCATGTCAAAAAGATAGAAATAATCTTTTTCGAGTTCGTCTAATATATCTGGTAGTTCCTACAATAAAGTTTCCAACTTAACATCTGCTAGTTCCACTTTGTATGGAACACATATAGGATTTTGGAATTTTTTATTAATGCTTTCGAGGTCTTCTTTTCCGATAATTTCTTTTACTCTCAGGCCCATCTTGTTAGTGCTTTTCCAGAGAAAAACGGAAGCTTCGCTTTAACACCATACCTAGCGGAAACAAACCGGTCGAACTTTCTTCGTAGATAGCTGTTAAATGCACCACAAATTTCTTTTTTAGGATAAACATTCTTTTGTTTGCAGATGTTTGCTCGGCGTCAGAAAGGTTGCAAATTTTAACCAACATATATTGCCCCAAAATGGTTCTGTAATTGGTGTGTGTAGGCCACCAGTCAGCATCTGTTCGCATTCGACATAACAAATATTACCATAGCTTGATGCACTCGTACGCAGGTAGCACAATAACATTTCGATCTTTCGTAATTGAATACGACAATTGCCCTTATGTACCCTACAGAGTGGGGGCGAATATTGCCGAAGATACACGAATATGTTGGACACCGCCATATCGCTTACATTCTCGTGTTTAGGAACAGTTTTGTTATCCGACCTTGGTCGGATTAAATCCGACCTAGGTCGAACTGGGCAGGGGTGCGCATCGATATATGTCCGGATATATGTAGGATGTTAGGTTAGGGTGAAATTGCCCCATAGGGTGAAATTGCCCATAGGGTGAAATTGCCACATAGGGTGAAATTACCCCATAGAGTGAAATTGCCCCATAGGGTGAAATTGCCCCATAGGGTGAAATTGCCCCATAGGGTGAAATTGCCCCATAGGGTGAAATTGCCTCCGACCTAGGTTGGATGTGAACTTGACAGGAGTTAGGTTAGCTAGTGTTGTCCGGAATTAGGTTAGGTTAGTTGGACTTGTGTGGACTTAGGTTAGATAAAAGGAAAAATCGATAGGTTAGGTCAGCGTCGTCGCGCTGACCCAACCTATCAATTTTCCTTTATCTAACCTAAGTCCACACAAGTCCAACTAACAACCTAATTCCGGAGTACTTGCCGGTGTATGTATCCGGAGTAAAACACGATTTGTTCACGCAGATAATTAATAAAATTAGTTTATCGAGCGAAGATGATAAAGGTACATCATTCCTAATAGTACAACAATCTACGCATGGAGGCATAAAGATACAAGATAGTTGTTTATATTTGTATAGATTTTGTAAATCTATTGTGTATATTAGTTTTAAGATTCCATAATTTTTAAGTTCTTCGCCTACCTTCCAAATCCTTCCTGCTTCTATCCTGGTTGACAGAGTATACGTGTTATCTCCACGTGGTGTTCGCGGAACACAACGGTTTTAGAATTCTAGGGAAATTGTTGGTTAAAGCATATGTCTTGCGTAGCAAAAAAAGGTTCTAAAGATGGAGTTAAATAAAGATGGGCAAAAATTAGTGGTTTGGCGTCTTTAAAGGGCATAACTTTGTATGGGGTGGCCCTATTTAAAATCTATTTACAGGTTTGGGGTCCCTAGAAAAATTTAATATTAGTTGATAGCAAAAAAGATATATTTATCTTAAAAGAGTGAATACCCCGCGGATAATAAATACAATATACCGCTTGTCAACAAAAAGTTGTAGGGAAATTCAAAGACAACTTTAATGGGGTCTAGTATTAGAATTTGTTGGTAGTAGGGCTAAGTCCTGCTGTATTGTAAGCGAGAAAGACGCGATTAAAAAGATTAAAGGGGTCTCACAAAGTGTAGTTATGTAAAAACGAAGGTCTTACAACCTATAACGAGCATATATTCCCAAAAGGGATGGGCATGCAACTAAGCAACAGTGCGTGGGAGAATAAGGATTCTCTCCAATAAGAAATTAAAGTTTCCATGTACGTAGCACCAGTCGTTGGGAAATGGTAGAAATGTGGTACCTATAAAGGCTATTATTATTGTGGTTTTAGAAAAATAGTAGTTTTCTTGATCTAAATAAAATAGCTGAGACTGATTAATGTATATGGTTGCATATTCTCGTACGCATCCACAAACATCTGCTTACGTCCGCATACGGACATGGCGATGCCGGTAGTTTTTGTTTAACAAATAATAGGAAAGATACGTTAGGTGTTAGTGTGTGGAAGCCCATAGGATCGTTGGATTCAAAAAGAACGGTGCGGCGGGATGTATGGTGGCCTCCGTTAGAATAATCGAAAGTGGTTAATCGATCGTATTAGATGTTTAAATATGCGAAAGTGTAAAGGCCTACATAAACAAAATTTAATTATCAGACAAAAAAGTACGCGATGTGCTACACCTTTAAAGAAAGTATAGAATGATGCTTTGCAGCGGTCCTAGCAGTAAAAAGGGCGACTGACTTTTTCAAGCAACTACAAGAATAGCAGTAGCGCAGAGGAGGGGTATGCATGTATTATACAGCGCATTGTTAGTTTACGGGTAGCTCGAACGTGTAATTGATCACGACTTAAAGATCCCTCGGAGGTTTAAAAATTCTCAGCCCATTGTCGTTGGAAAAATGTTTGTAAATTATCAGAACGGGGACGAGTCGAAGTATAATGGATGATTGACCGAATTTTTTCTACCTTTTACAAGGGAATCGGAAGTTGACGGACATCGAGCATCTAATTCTCTATTTGGGCGATATCGAGTACTTACCGGTTCTAGAAATAATTACGTGATACCGACCGCTATGCGGAAGATTTGGTTCTAGGAAATGAACAACCTACGAAAGTACGGAATACTTGGTATTAATGCTAATTGGTTTAGCGACCGCGTTTGTGTACTCTTCGAGTGTCTTCGGCAATCTTCGATTGTTTCCAAAGAACATATTCAAGCCTGGCATTTCCGAAAATATGACGTAGAAGTTTTTTAAATTAAATTGTTTTATTAGTAAGTATTCTGTAGACAACAAGTTTGGTATTCCCTTAGTAAAGGTTTAAAGTGTTTTATTAAGTTTTTGTTTATAGTAGCACTGCATCTTCTACCGCACGACTTGCAGCCAATTTGTGTGCGTGTGCTACCACCCTTTTGGATTTTTTAATATGCACGCGATGCGATTATAGATCTGTATAACATGGAAGACGTTTCCGATGTTTCTACTAACTGCATTCGCAGCATCGACGATGCGAACCGGGTGCATGCATTGGTGCATGCATTGGTGCTAAATGTACTGGACGAGCAGCAAGGATTGGCAAAAGGTGACATCATTTAGTCTCCTGCTGATCTCTCAACTTCGTTCGGCCGACTTCGGAAACCTTCGGTTTGCATTCTATAGGGTACATAAAGCAGGTACCGAGAATGTTTTACTGTTACTGCCTTTTGTTAATGTATTTAATTTTTAATAAAAATATTTGTGGAAATTGTTTTTTATTTATCTTAGCTAAAAGCCTATCTTAAAAATTTGAAAAAAATATATATGTAAAACAGCTCATTACTTCGTAAAATTAATACCGGTTAATGTAAATCTATACGAGTCTTAGATGTTTTAAAATATAATCAGAAACAATAATTGGTGTTTGCAAATAAATGTAGACCTACCTTAAATCTTCAAAAAACTTTTCACTAAAAGTCACTGCACAAAAACGATTGTTTAAAATATCGATGTACTTTTACACGCACAAGAAACGTACGGAAGAAATAGGTTTTTACTAATCAGACCGCGTTATATACGGTTTGAAAACCGTTAATTGATCTATATTACTAAATGACGTTTGTATTTTCCCCAATCAAGGCCAAACTAGAGCGCTCATTGTATGATCAATAAACCCTCCAGCAATGATGCAATGATTCTAATGGATGGCATTGAGCATATCTATTGTATTTCTCAAATCATATAGCCGCTAATTAATAAAAAAGAAAGGCTATTTTCACTTGTACTTCAACAAAGAAGTAGTTTATCCTCGTCTACGTATTTTCTAACTATTTAGCATGTAATTATGTTTGTGACGTAGTAATTAACAGTGTTAAAACCAGAAAAAATTTTAAAAGTCATGGGTTTTTGCGATTTTCTGAAAACAGTAACATTACTGTTTGAAAACGACTTTAAATATTATACACTTATGGCTTATAAAGAACTCGTTTTTAAAATCCTTGCGGTTTTAGATTTTCACGAATAATGGTTGTTTAAAGCATATGTTATAGATGAGCAAAACAATTTAAAGAGGTTTGAGACTTTAAAAGTGTAACTTTGTAAGGGATGCCCCGATTTTAAATCTGTTTGCAGATTCGGATTCTGCGTAAAATTCTAGACTAACAGGATGTGTCACATAGCTAAAAAATTTATGCGGACGCTCAGAAATCGCTACCGATAAAAATTCTTAAAATTGGGGTAGCTCTCTGGGGAATGATGCACTCTAAGAAATTCCTAGAAATTCGGATAGCTGAGAAAATTTTAATATTAATTGATACCAAACAAGATAGGTTTATCTCGAAAGATGTAATGGGTAGTCAAAGAAAACTATTTGGTTCAGATGTGGGAGCAAAGAGCAAAATTTAGAGGTTTGAGTCTTTAAAGTGTGACTTTGCAGGGGGTGGTCCGATTTTAAATCTGTTTGCATATTCGAATTCTGTGTAAAACTCTAGACTAGCAAGATGTGCCACATGTATAAAAAAATTTATGCGGACGCTCAGAAATCGCTACCGGTAAAAATTCTTAAAATTGGGGTAGCTCCCTGGGGAACGACACAATCTAAGAAATTCCTAGAGATTCGTGTAGCTGAGAAAAATCTAATATTAATTGATACCAAACAAGATAGGTTTATCTCGAAAGATGCATTGGTTAGTCGAAGAAAACTTTTGTGCAAAATTTAAGATGGTAATGTTATTTATTACTGTCGCCAGATGTGGGAGCAAATGTGGATTGTGTGTGGAAATGAGCGATTTTCCTCATTTCCACACCACCTCCTCATTTCCACCTTATGGGAATTTACATGTAAATGTGTGTGGAAATGAGGGATTCGGGTGGAAATGAGGGCCCAGATGGCCCATAAACCTCCTACTAATGTAAATAAGACGAAAATAATGATTTTTGACAGAGATGGCGCAATTGATCATTGCGTATTTATAATAGACAATGACAACAACAACAATACCAACACCAATCACGGTATTCTTTTCGGGGTAACCAAACTTAGCACCTCTTTCTGGGAAGGTATGTACGGTATAACTCTAGACTACTACATAACTTTTACCCCCATCACCATTCACAATCTCCACCTCCCTCGGTCCCTACACACGTCCTTTGCCTCTGTAACATTCATTGTCTGCCCCTTACAGCTCTACCAGTCATCTTGCCTTTTTGACAATGACACGATAGAGAAAGTGAATGACTTCGTGTACCTCGGTAAAAAGTTTTGAGTATTGGAAAGCTGGATGGTGAAATAGAAAGAGCAAATGCTAGAAGAAAAGTGTCTGGAAGTATGTGGACAGTTAACAAGAATGAAGGATTGAGTATAAATGCAAAGCTGGTCATTTACAACAGTGTGTTTGTGCCAACTGTTCTGTATGGAAACGAAACTTAGGTCTGGCAAAAGAAGCATGTTAGTCGTATAAATGCTACAGAAATGAGGTTCTTAAGAAGAGTATGCGGAAAAGCATTGAGAGATACAATGCCAAACGAATGAGTCAGAGTAGGGTGTGAGGTGCAAGTGACCCTTAAGGAGTTGAGCAAGCGTAGAACGTTTAGATGGTTTGGACATGTGGAAAGAACGAATGAGCATAGATTTACCAAACGTATATATGCAAGCAAGATGACTGGTAGAGCTGCAAGGGGCAGACCACGTAAAAGATGGTTGGATGTAGTAAAGGAGATTCTGAAAGATCAGTAGGTGATGAGTATGCGGAATAAAGGAGCACGCCAAAAGCAATGTATGAATGTTACAAAAGCTAAGGGATGCGGCGAAAGATTACGCATATGCTGGGAGTAAAAGTAATATAGTAGTCTAGAGTTATAACGTGCATATCACTCCAGAAGAAGGTGCTAGGTTTGGTTACCCTGAAACGGAATACAGCGATTGGTGTTGTTGTTGTTTGTAGAAATACCGGACTAACTACAAACGCCGAAAGTAGGATGATTCACGTCGACAAAAAAAATACATCGCTACGAATTTTTACTGACAATAAAAATAAAAATTCTTATTTAAAACAAAAGATTTATATTCTACGAACAATTGAATAATTTAGACACGAAGTGCGCATTTCGTATGCTACATGTAACAAAGAAATAGTAAGGCTTATACTTTCGTACAAACAAGTGTGTTTAGTTAAAAATATTAAATGCGAAACAAATTTTAGTAAGCATTTTGTTAAAACAAAGAGTAACAAGAAGCCCCAGCGGAGCTAATTTCGAAGCGGGGTTTCTTATGCACAAACATCAAATGTGGACAAATAAAATACCAAAGAACAATCACAACATACCTCCATGTGCTGCGTATATTTATCCCGCTTTATCTTGTACCTGCATCGGCGAAAGCGGAACCACACTTCCAAAGTCGTTGTTATGCACGAATAGATAAGGAAAGCCGGTAAATTGAAATACAAGTGCAGAAAATTGACGCTATTCAAACTTGTATAAATAAAACGAATATATTCTTTAGAAAACAAAAGTTGTAGATAACAAAGTACATTTGCGGCATTTATCAAACAATAAATATAGATTGAAGTACTTTTACTCAAACTAAATACGCTAATAACATTTTACACGGTGTTGAAAAAATACCTGTTTCAATTGTATTAGGATGTGTTTTACAAGAACAAATCGATTTATTAAGTTATAAAGTATGATCAGGGACGTCTCCCATGACAGGCAGTTACAAAAGATATCGCAACGGAAGCGTGGGGATATTTAAAAAGAATCCCAAATTAAGTGGAAATATTTAACAGGGTACAATTGAACGTAACAGTGTGAGAAGTGTACAAATTTTATATAGATAATTCTGTTCTTCAAACAATTTGTAATCAGTGTCAAAGTTAATAGTTTGTGTATTTCAACTGATGGTAGAATAAAAAAATTTACTATTTTAATCACTGAAAGCCTTCAGGTACGGGTAACAATTTTATGACTTTTGTCACGGGGTTCAAGAGGGCCCTAGCTCGTCTGTTTTGTAACTGTATACGGCGGCCCGTGCATTGAAGATTAATATTACCCATAAAGCACGGATTTTAAGTTTTTAGAAAAGCTTCACTGGATAACATACACATCCTTATACCATGAAAGATCACGCAATTTACCATTGAAATAGAATATTGCAGATTTCTGCGCACTTATATTAACTGATATTCAAAAAATTTGTTTTTGGGATGGAATTATTTTACTTAGAAGTACTGTAATGGCATGAGTTATGTATCCCCCAATTGATATATGTATTATAAAATAGAATAATTAGGAATTATTAGAAAGTGTTAAGAATACGCTAAGTGAAGTGCAACAAAGTAACACAATGACAATTTATAAAGTTTATTAACAGTTCATGAGAACGGATGCAATACTTTGTATCCGAGACGATAGTGACACTGCAGATGGCAGGTCACAGACGGTTAATATACCGTGATTACTTAAAAATTAAGATTGCAACAATGTAGTAATGAATAGAGTTAAGAATAAGCAGACATGAGATCTGCAAGTTCCCACAGCCATGTGAGGGGGTAGGGACATTATAAAAAGCCCAGGAGCTCCAAGACCCGGCAGTCAGTCGAAGTATTCAGCTTTAACATTGTAGTTGCTTAGGCTACTCACCTTAGTACAATTAACTAATGTAATTTCGACTTAGAGTAATCAAAATCAAGTTGTTAAAATTCCATAAGTAAATTCTGTATTAATCAATAAATTTGTTAAGAAGTTTGGACGTTTTTTTAAAAACGCAGCTCCCAAGGCCCGAACCTTAACTCGCGTTGCTTTTTATTGTAGTTGGTTGTTCAACAGTAACCCTAGTTCGCACTTACTATTTCAAAATTAAAGAAAAATTCTCAAGCAAAAACAAATCTTTTTTTAAATTTTGCCTTTTCGTTCTTATGTAAATAAAAATGGTTTAGTTTTATAATAAAATGTTAGTGTTATTGGTATAGCTTTGAATTTCATCAACGATAGGGCTAAAAACTGATGATATTTTCACAATACTTAGCTCCTTTTTACTGGTGACGTTTTGGAAGATCTACTCTCTTCAAACCTAGACTTAACTTTGTACTTTCTTGTTATACCAATTTTACAAAAGCTATTGGGGTTATATCTTGGCACTGATTTAAAAAATTAATTTGACAATATTTATTGAACTAATTGTTATTTGAATTTTTAAATTTAGAAAAAACGAATACAGTGTAAGCAACCAGAGTTTACCATGATAATGTAATGTTTATGCACTTAACTAACTTTTATTATACAATTAGGCTAATTAAAAATATAACATGAGTAAGGTATAAAGGAATGGAGACTATCAAGATATCTTATAGTGAATAGTGTATCTCTATTAATTAGTTAGTTAAATAACCGATTTTTATTAATTTAGAAATCGTAATCAATAAACTAGCTTTTGAATGTGCTACAGACGTATTGTAACGCGTTCGCATTACTTTAGATATAAACCAGATTGGAAAGAAAAAATTTACTTTCGGATGAACAAAATAAATATGGACGTGCCCTGTATATTTAGATTTCACGAATAGTTAATGCTAATTGAACATTGCATTTCAAATTCTTGTTTATATAAATGTAACTCAGATAACTAACTTTAACCTCAAAAGCTATAACCTTATTTCTTTTAAATACATTGTTGACGTAGTAATCCAGGACGATAACTTATTTTAAAACCGCATAGGAAAACATCCAAATGTTGCAATACGCTACGTATGCGCTTCCAATGGGAAGAAAGTTTACAATAAACAGTTGTCGTCCATCCCGACCACTAAGTCATTCAAATGATACCATATTGAAGCAACAACATAGATCAGATAAAAGTGCGTAACTTTACGTAATTACGGTACAGTAATCATATAAGCACAAATTAAATATGCATTACACAAAGGGAGAAGTGTTATATAATAACTATGCCTGGAAGAGGAAGTGAAGTTGAAAGTAACAACTTTAAAATTCATTGCAAGCTAAAACATGCCGCGCGCGACTTTTCTTAACTACGTTTGCAAGTGCAGCGAATGTTTCAATCACGAAAGGGGTTAGAAACCTGAGAGTTGACCCCACAAATATTTTGGATTTCGTTTTCTATTAAGGAAGCTGCTGTTAGAAGGCACACAACGAAAGAGGTACTAGAAAGGGTAGGGGAAAATGAAATATGTAGAAAACAGTAAAAAATAGTAGAGCTAAAATGATTCGTTACGTTCTAAGACATGGCAGATCTGTGCGGGATATATCACAAGCAGAGAAAGGAAAAAAAGAGGTAAAAGTAGACTTAGATTAGACTATTTCACACAGATAGTGAAAGCTGTACGCTGTGAGAATTTCAGGGAAATGTGCAATTTAGAAAACAATGGAGATATACACCCAGCCAGTTTCACGACACTTATTAAAATTTTAGCATTCCCATACGATCAGAAATGTATATTATTTGTTTTAGGGCCTCTAAAATGCAACTTGTATCTCCTCCGATACTGTCATCAACTGAATACCAAATATTAAATTCAGAATCTATTGATTTAGTCATTTTGTGAATAACTAAACCAAAGAGGGTCTTTTTGTTGAACTCTTCTTTCGGATGGAAATATCGTAGAACCGAAATTCAAATAAGATGGAAATTTAGAGCATTGCTCAATAAAGGAAGATAAATTTGCTATGTATTTGTTGACCAAATCAAAACGGATATGTTATGTCCACTATTAAATCCGTTTTTAAAATCAAGTTTTAATAGCATTTTGTTCGTGTAGTGCTCCGCTATCCATCGTTTTTCTATCACTATTGTTCTCAATGCGATCCCGTTGGTTGCTATAAAGCACCAGGCCTCTCATCTTTTCCCTTTACCGTCTCTTTATTTTCTACTTTTTACTTAATTTTCAAGGTTGCTACATAGAGGGTTGTTAGAAACGACATTGGGACGTAGGCATGGGGAACCTCCATATAGCTTTGTATTGCCACGGTACCATGTCATTTTAAGAAAGCTTTATAAATATGTAGTAACAGTGAAGTCATTAACATTCATCTCAAATATAGAACTTTTTATAAATTTTAGTACGATAAATTAGAATTGATGTTACATGGTTGAAGTACAAATAAAATTGTAGACACACTTTAAGTAGGTTCACACAATGGAAAACCCAGTGGAATTCACGAATATCAGCCTGCAGACTTTAAGTAGGTTCACACAATGGAAAACCCAGTGGAATTCACGAATATCAGCCTGCAGATTTAATTTTTTCATTTCAATACACCACAATGTAAAATGTTACTATACATTCGTTCTACATTGCTGAAGACGGAATGAAACACATAACGTTAACCTATGTAAATCACATGATTCCAGATGTACTTTCCCGGTATTCATTCCTTAAACCTAATAGGAGGACTGTACCTTGGCAAAACTCCCGCCTGAACGTAAGAAAAAAAGCGAAGTAAATGATAATAATTACATCTAACGGAAAAAAACGAATTAATTATTTGCGAGTCGTTAATAAGAAATCAAAATGTAGTCCTGCGAGTAGGTAATAAGGCGGAAATGACTGCGTTGATGGTGGTTGGTATGAGGTTAAGTTGAAAAGTTAAAAGTGAATGAAACACAGCTTCAAGAAAAATAAATATAGATGTTCCTGCACAGATAACAAACGCGGCGAACGACTAATCTTTGAACTTCCATTGCACGGATACGATACTTTCAATTCATGTTTGTGAAATTATCGTTGTTATGACCGGTTAAAGGAATCAGGACCTAGAGGTTCGTCTCTTCGTTAGTTTGAAATTTTGTGTAGTGTTGAGTTAAGGGAGTTGTGTTAGCTGAAATTGAATCACTGAAATTCTCTGGACATTCTCATATTTAAGTAATTGGTATAAAACCGTGAGTAAGTAAGAGCTTTTATATATAGATTATGTACACGTGGGTTGAAAATGTCAATGACGTATTTATGTAATAGAGAATTAAACTGAAAGTAATTCTTTTGTTAGACTAATTAGCGACGGAACTAGTGTATATTGATTTTAAAGTATTTTAGAATGGACACTGACATGGTGTAACAAAAAGTTGATATTTAACTGTTTTCTATTTACGTTGTTAACGACATTTCCAGAAATTGGAATTTACAAATGTCTGGTAATTTAATATGGGAATCGCAAAAATTTGAAATGATAGCATTGTTGGTGTGTTAGATCTATGGTGCTAGGATTTCTTTAAGCAATACTTGGCTAGAGTGCGGTTAAGGAATTTAGCTTTTTCGTTTAAGGAAAGTATATTATGTATTTATATTGAAATTATTTAATGTTAATAGAACTTAAGTTTTGGTTGAATTTTATATAAATTTATTTAAAAACTAGGTAAACAGACGCATTTGTATAGGATATCGTGCTACCCCAGTGATGGAGTCGTATTTAGAAGGTAGTTTATTTTTCAATTTTATTTAATGTGACCAGAGATAATATCATAACTGAGGGGCGCCAAACCGTTTGCCACAACGTTCCCTTCCGATATTATCCCTATAAGGAAGACGGTTATTCCGTATAAATCTCCTTTGCTTAGATTTCCTAAATTCGATCACCTTACATTACCTGTCTCTGCACTACCTTAAACACACTTCTTAAATTTCCTGTCACATTAAATAGAATTGAAAAATAAACTGTCTTGTAAATACGACTTCATCACTGGGATAGTAGGATATCCTATACAAATGCGTCTGTTTGCCTAGTTTTTTAAATAAATTCATATAAAATTCAACCAAAGCTTAAGTTCTATTAACATTAAATAATTACAATATAAATACATGATATACTTTCCTTAAACGAAAAAACTAAATTCCTTAACCGCCCTCTGGCCAAGTATTGTTAAAAGCAATCCTAGAAACACCATAGATCTAATACACCAACAATAATATCATTTCAAATTTTTGCGTTTCCCATATTAAATTACCTGACATTTGTAAATTCCTATTTCTGGAAATGTCGTTAATATAGAAAATAGAAATTTTTTCTTCTTTAGTCTTTGCCTTGTTCTATAAATTTTTGGCTTTTGCCCCATCTTCTGTTACTGTTCTAACTATTCGCTTCATACGTCGAAATATATCGTATCGCCCTTTCATACCTTTCCATTACCCTAGTAATACTTTTAGTTTCCTGAACCATGTTACGCATAAAATGAGGGGTACGTTAATAAATTTTGATTTGCCCGGAAGGGGCGAGAACCCCGTAACAATAAAAGGGTGCGCTTTCTAACTACAGTGGTTTGGACGTGAGTTACTATAGAAGAACTTATAAAAGAAAATAGAAATATTCGAAATAAAAATAATAACTAAGGTGGCTGAAATACAAAAACTCTGTTACACTATCACTTACCCTGAGAGGCTTTTTCTACTTATCGGAAGGGAATGTTGTGGCAAACGGTTTGGCGCTCCTCAGTTATGATAAGTAGAAAAAGCCTGTCAGGGTAAGTGATAGTATAACAGAGTTTTGTGTATTTCAGCCACTTTATTTATTATTTTTATTTCGAATTTTTCTATTTTCCTTTATAAGTAACCCACTTCCAAACCACAGTAGTTAGCAAGCGTGCCCTTTTATTGTTACGGGGTTCTCGCCTCTTCAGGGCAAATCAAAATTTATTAACGTACCGCTCATTTTATTCGTAACATGGTTCAGAAAACTAAAAGTATTACCAGGGTAATGGAAAGGTGTGATAGGGCGATACGTTATATTTTGACGTATGAAGCGAATAGTTAGAACAGTAACAGAAGATGGGACAGAAGCCAAAATTTATAGAACAAGGCAAAGATAAAGAAGACAAGATTAATATAATGCTGTTGATGTTGGTAAAGCCAGTGCAGAGAAAGGTAGAATTAGGTCGGTATGAGAATTAGCGCAGAGCTGCATTAAACTAACGTTAGGGTAGTGACTAGGAGCGAGAGAGATAATGGCGTCGTTAAATTAGATGCATATTTTTGATTCTCTATCTGTGATCGTATTCCGGAATTCGGAATTTCCTCACAACTTTTATTCAGTCAATATTGTTTCTAGGGCAAAACGCGAAATCATTTCGCTTATGCAATAGTCCATGAAATCTAATTTCATCGTCCTTTCGGTGCCTGTAAGATCGAGACTTGAAAATAAAATGACACTGACTGGATTAAAATAATTGTACAGTAGGTGTTATTACTGCGAATTACTCCAAAATTGAAGTAGCTATCGAGTGTACTTGAACAATAAAAATAATTACAATTACGTTTTTTCTGAATGTGTAAATCTTGACCGCGAAATGCTTTAACGTCCTCGTGATTGTAGTGCCTTGACCGTAAGCGACTTCGTTTGTTTAAGTTTGTTATTTGAGCCTTGACATACAAATAACTATTATTAACAAATTTTTTCTTACGATTAACTTTATAATAGCTCAATGTGTCTTGTCACATTCCTTTGTACAGCTGCTATTATATACCTTCTGGTTTTCCACACCTTTGTACTACATTTTTATACGAACCAAATTCTACAACTCTCGAAGCTCTTTGAATTTGAATTACTCGCATGATCTAAAAGTATTCAGTTCCTCAAGCCTGAAGTAGATTTTGAAGATTTTAGTTTTTGTGATGAAATTTATACATTTGGTAAAAAAAAGTTATAAAACTAGGTCTATACATTTGAAAATAACGGAATATTAAACTGAAATTTAATTTAAAAAGATTTCTTGTTAGTTTAAGAATTTATTCAAGACCTTTGTGTGTTGTCATTATCCATACTTGTGTAAGAACTGCTATTGACATTGACTTTCAATTAATTTCAGGTCAAGGATTATTGTCAATAAATCCAAATTAGCGAGAATCTTTGTTTGCTAATTGATTCATTTCTATTGTATAGCAAAATATTATATAATTTGACAAAATCATTGTAGTTAGCGTCTTTCTTAACAAAAAGCTGTAGTTATATAATTGTTAGCATGAATTAAACACCTTGTGTTAATATGTCTACTTAAATTAGAAAACTTCTTTGCATTCATAGTTTGACGTGGCGTATTTTTAAACGTGATCATCACTTCAATATGAAATGTGATCTAAAAAACTACATCTTGCAACAATGAGTTTTTTCTTAATGTTTGTACATTGTAACAAAAACCCTTTTACAATAACAACAGTTCTTTATTATCGAACTGACTACACAAGTTTTAGCTATATGCTGTATGTATAGGAATTCTAAGGTAATGAGGACATTTTATTCCACTATCATTAACAGTGCTGATACTATTCTTTAAAGCTACGATGCTATTTTCTTAATTCTAAGTTTAATAATGCCATTTTTTATTGCCCAAACTTTCAAATTTAATTTAATACTTGTTCACAAGCCCTACAAATAATAAATTTTAAGAACTGTACAATTTGATTTTAAAGCTACATACTAAAATGAGGTTTGTATACATAATTAGAAACAAAGTAAAAAATAACAGTAACTACAACGCAACATAACTAAGAAATAACATAAAAAGTGTATCATTTAATAAAATGACATAATTTCAAATAATTTTGCCACATTGGTCTTTTATTTTTGTGTGTGTGAGGGCATGGTAAAATTGAATGCATATAACGGTTTTAATGAATTACGTGAGTGTTATCTGAGTGTGTATGTGTGGTTCTTTTTATTTGTGTTGTGTCTGTGTATTTTTATACAAAAATATTTTGTGGTATACGTTTATAACATCTCACGGTAATAGCTACAAACAATTACTTCGATCCAATCTGTAATATCTCGTTTCTAACATCTATTTTTTAAAATTTAATAAATAGGTATATATAGAGCTCAAGTTTTTTATGTCGGTCTTTTTATTCATTGCACAAGAATTTCGATAAAGTTAACACATTTCTAAAAATAGTCTTTTGAATTCTGATTTTTGAATTTGAATAATTTTTGTGTTCTGAAGGTCCAATCTGTGATTATTTTCTAAAGTATGTTTAGTTAAAGCACATGCATTAGGTTTTCATTTAACATCGCTTTTATGTTGAATTATCCTTTCTTTTAAGTTTTGTGAAATTTCACCCATATAAATTTAGTTACAATCAGTACAATTAATTTGGTAAATTAAGTTTCTTGTTGTAGTTTAAATGTTTTGTCTTCTAATTTGGAATGAAGTTTGTGGAAGGTGAATATATTTCGTTTGGCAATTTTGAATTTGACATTTCTAAATACTCTGGTTAATTTTGTGGTTAAATTTTTAATGAAAGGAGGTGATTTGCAAATTATTTGGTTTTGTAAATTTGTTTTCATCATTGGTGGTATTATTGGTTTGGTTGGTGTTTGTATTGATATTATATGGTTTATGGTTATTATTATTGTTGCCGCTATTATATAAAAGTTGTTGAATAAGATTTAATGGATAATTATTTTCTTTTAAAATTTTTGAAAGTTGGTTTATGTTTTTATTATATAAGGATATACGTAAAATGCTTTTAATTCCATGTTTTAATTCTAAAATAGAGTTAATTTTAATTTTGTATGAGTTGTATGAATGATAATTTATATATCTATTAGAATTTATAGGTATTTGATACCAGTCCAAGATTATTTTGTTTGTTAAATCATCTGTAATTAGTAGGGTATCTAAAAATGGAACCGATCTATTTTGTTCAGTTTCTACAGTAAATTGTATTTTTGTGTTACAACTGTTAAATATATTAAGAGTTTCATTAATTTTGTCATAAGGAACACAGGGGATGATGTCAACAACGAACTTTTTAACCAAGGGTGCTTTAAAAGAAACTAAAGGTAAAACATAATTTAATAAAAAATTCATTATTATTTCTGCCCTAATAGGGCTTAGATTCGAACCCATCGAGCCGCCCGAGATTTGTAAAAAAAAAATTTTCATTAAAACAATAGTAGCTGCTGTCAAAAATGAATGATATAATTTCCAAAATAACTTCTGTTCTATTTTACAATTTTCTTCTATTTTGTTCCAAATTAATTTGATGTCAGTGAGTACTAATTCTTGTGAAGTATTTGTGAAAAGAGAAACGACATCTAAACTTATTAGTACATAATTTACAAATATCAAGGTCAAGAAGTAAAAATCTATCATATATATATATATACTAATAAGTTTAGATGTCGTTTCTCTTTTCACAAATACTTCACAAGAATTAGTACTCACTGACATCAAATTAATTTGGAACAAAATAGAAGAAAATTGTAAAATAGAACAGAAGTTATTTTGGAAATTATATCATTCATTTTTGACAGCAGCTACTATTGTTTTAATGAAAATTTTTTATATATATATATATATATATATATTTAATATATTTATATAGTTTTTGTAGACTTAAACATGTGATCATGGTTTAATATACCGAAACCCGTAGTGTTTATATACAAATATTAAAAGCATTTTACATTTATGACCTACATACCAAGAAATTATACATATATATATATATATATATATATATATATATATATATATATGCCGTGGAGCCTTTAAATCTCCTCGCCAGAGTAAAAAAATACATTCGAGCCTCAATAACAAAAATATTCGAATATTTTATTAATTTTCCAAAATCTTCATAAATTTCACACAATAGAAAATTTAATAAAAAAATTATTCTCTTACCCAGATTCTTCTCTTCATCTTCACCTTAATTCTTCTTCAGTTCCCCGGCTAGTTCAGTTGGGCCTCCTCTTGGATACCTAGATTCACTATTATACTCTGTATCATTCACGCACACTCTCAAATAAAACCACAAAATAATACAACCATCATACAATATTTATTTAACACTATTTACACATAAAATTCAAGATTATCCACATTTCAGAGATCAAGTTACCTCAATAAATCCTATTTTTGTACTGTCCTGGATTTTAATTTAAAATTTCAAACACATTGAATATACCCGGAGTAAATGGGCCCAGAATAATACCTTATTTTCTTTCTTTATTTATAATTTATTTTGAATTTGTATACTCTGGAGTATGGTGAGCTCATGATAACCCAGTTAATTATGAATAATGTATGCTTTTGTATACCCTATTCACGTTAAATATGGGATGACGTCATAATTCAAATAAATGATGCATTGTCATGGTTAAGTTATTTTATGTGTATTTCATGATCAGAGTAACCATTTCTTGTGCGCACGAATCCAAATGTTTAGGCATTCTAAATGTCACATACTAGAAACTTGCAATGTATATAGTGTTTTAGTTCTGAAAAGCACTGTTTCATTTAGCAAATATAAAGTATAAATGATTTACTACAAAACTAAACAATGACAATAAAATAAGAAATGTCAAAGCAATAGAAGTAAAAAATGTTGCAACACCGAACAGAACTGCTAATTGCTACACACTAAATCCTAATATCATTAAACCTACCTTCATAGTTACGTTCACATTTTACAATTTCTAGCACTTTATTACTGTTTATGATGTCATCCCATATTTAACGTGAATAGGGTATACTTCGCATACTCTTACAATCAAAAAAAAACAAACCCAGGTACTCTTCACATAGTTTATAACAACAACAATTTTAAGCGTTACCTGGAATTTCTTGAAGACCTCTACTCCGTTGACGATGCGGTAAAGTTGTTTCGCTCTGCTCTGCTGTCCGCCTCTAGCTATTTGTAGAAGAACCCATTTAAGTTGTGCTGCTTGCGCTGCCTTCACGGTGTATCCAATTCCAGATCCAAATTAATTACACTTCTTTCATACTTGCGTATTTTCGTTTAATTCAATTTTAAATTTACGTTACTTCACGTCACTTCCCGAGCTCGTTTAAAATAAATGTTGCACGTCAAATTAAAATTTAGACTCGCCACTTATTCGCGTATCAAATTATGAGGCCAACACTGTACTATTTAAAATAAAATAATTTTATATACTTACAAGCTCGTTCGTAGTCTGAAGCGATCAAAGTACTAAGAGAACGAAGTTAAAAGAGAGCCGTGCTAATTCGCCTTGAGTATTTAAATGCTTCGACTGTAACCTCTCCAGACCTTCTTACCGTGAAAATCTAATTTAAAATAACACTTCCTCAAATTTTGTTTCAACCGTTTTCGAAATCCTCGAAATTTAGCGCGTCGTTACGATATTTTCCAATAAACCCGACTTCAAATATCCCCGTGTTTGTCTGTTTTAAAACTAACGAAATATCAACAAATAGTATATGCATTGATGTCTTCAAAATCCCGCCTATCTTAACGCTGTCCCTTTCTTATGCATATTATATGTTTCCTTCTAACCTTGTTTGAGTGGTAGAGAATCGATATTACTGTCCGCGTTCTATTTACCCCATGTGGACTGAATACGTGTTTTTTGAAATGCACTGTTACTCTGCCTGTCTCCGTCCGAAGCATTTCATTGACCCTCTATCCTTTCTGCACTTTAAGAAAACTTTTAGTTAACATTTACGCGAACCCTCCAACCGTTTACCCGATATTCTTTGAAACTTGTTTGTTATCTATAAAAATAAGGGGAACCTGACATTTAGAAACATGCAGGTGTTTAATTAACCGACGTTTTAACACAACATTTCTAGGAGCTTCGTTTCATGTTATTTCAACCCAACCGATATATTTGTTTGTTACCAACGAACGCTATTCGCGATGGATTTATTGATCTTTCATGCTTTTATGCCTATTAGACGTAATTAAACTCTATTAAATTAATAAATCAATTGCATTGGCTTCTAAAATTTATTTTTTTTGCGAACCTACTAAATTTTAATCATTATTTGTAAAATTTTTGTTAATACTTGTTACATTAAACTGAACTAAATGAAATAAATTTCGCACGTAAATTCGGGTTGTTTCAATCAACTCAATCAACATGGATTCTTATAATCTCAAGGTAAGATTTATTTATTCCCAAAACTGTCTAACCAGGGTTCAGTGTCAGACGATTTCGGTTTCTCCACCTTGTGCCCCCACAGACACAGACCTATCTCAAATTCCTACAAGTCGGTTACAAAATTGACAGCTATTGGTTCTTATCAAATTTCCAATAACTTAGATAAAGAAAAATTTGTAAACAGCTACTTTTGTAGGTGTAAATATTTAGTCCTTTTATGAAGGCCTACTGTTTAGATTAAATACTAATACCTTCAATTCCTCAGACTGCCTACAGGATTTCTTAGTCCTTGTCCAATTAACTACCATAACCTAAACAAAATCACTTTAAAACTAGTTTTGGTATATGTAGAAGTATGATTAAAATTTTAACTATAAACAAAACTGGATACTTTATAATACTTTTGTTACTCCAAATTTCGCATCCATGCGGTAGTAAAATTCCACTGCACCTGGTATCCAAAATCACACTCTGCTTTTATAGATGCCCTGCTGGATTCCGAATCATTCACTTTGCCTTGCTCATAATTATTATATTTGATACGCTCTTTATTTATATCTTTTGAGGCGTTAGATTCAATAGCTTTTTCTATTTTACTAGTACAAAGTTTGAATGAAACTCAGGAACCACTTTTTTATACATCTAATTTTATTTTACAAAATTTTATTATCTTAATAAACAACTTATAATATCACTTAGGTACTTATTTTCATCCACCCGATGCCAACTATATACAAATTTTTATTGTTATCCACCCTAGATTAAAGTCCGTTTTCAGCCTATCTACTCTCACAATATCATTGATACATTTCTTTGACAGTTAAAAACTTTCTACACACTCTTTAGACTAGCTTTTCGTCGTGAAACTATTCTAAACATTATCTTTGAAATTATATAAATATGAAATACTTATAAACTAATACAAATAAAATAAACAAACATAAAACTTGACTAAAATCACAAAATTGCTTTCAAAATCCTGTAGCTTGTCTGATAGGTACAACGGTTGACAATTACATTTTATATTCAGCCTTAAGGATAAGTATTACATCTTTCAACGTACCTGTTCACATGTACTGGTTTTATCTTTATTCTACCTCTGGTAGATCTGTGTTTATATATATATATATATATATATATATATATATATATATATATATATATAGTATGATATTATAAAATGGTTTAAAAGATAGTTGTTAGTACTGAGGGTAAACACATTAATTTACCTCTCCTATCAAGGTATTCTAAATTTAAAACACTACAATAAACTAAGGATTGATAAATAATTACTTGTTAAACGAGTATAAAATGTTATTTACTAGTGGTGAAGCGTTTGAGATTTGAAAGAAGCATTTTGGTTAACTGTTCTTCAATACAACGTTTATCTAATGTAATTCCAACTGAATGTGTTTCGGTTTGTTAAAAATACCATGTTTGTGACTGTTTGAAGGATACTGTATGTCATTAAGTAATTAATGTACCATAATACCTGTAAAAAAATCTATTTTAGCATGTTTAGTTATCATAAAGTGATGGTAAAATTTGTGGAATGTCAACCAATGATAGTTTGTATAAGTGACACAAGTATCTGTTCCAAAATAGTAATTAAGTACAAATAATATTGAATCAATGAATGTACCTCTTAGACTTTTATATATAGTAGGCAAGATAGAATTTTTTAGAGACTATTTCCTAGGTGATAAGTGTTTATAATTAGTTAGTTGATTTTAAAATTGTGTAATATATAGATGTTTGGCTTTGGAGCTTGTAAATGAATTTTTGACAAAATTAATATACGTGTTTAAAATTTATCCCTTTTATTTGAGCGTGTAACTGGAGTAATACTACAAAGAGTTTGATGTTTGTGGAGAACAAGTGTATCATATAATAATTAATAAGGTTTTATACGACCAAGTATCGTACAGAAGAGTGATTCCGGTTAAAGCGAAAAAAGGGTCATCTTTAGCGTTGGTGAAGAGTAGCACCAGTGAGCTTTAGATATTTTGGAGCGGGTTTCCAGTTGTATAGGATTACGTTTCATCATATGTGGTGAAGTATTGCAAAAGTTCCTATTAATAGAGCCGTATATAATTATAATGTTGCTGAATTATTATTTTATTAGTTGTAGAACCTAAAAAAGAGTGAATTTAAGTAGAACATAAAACTAAAACCTACTTTCAACAGGTATTGACTGCAAGCGTTCGCTAGACGATTTTGTTGTATCCTGTATTGAGGTTCATGTACAACCCAAGCACCTTCAGAGGAATTGCAGGTATTTGAAGTTACCCTTATATATATACACCATTTAAAGTTATTTGTTAGTAATTTGAATCTCAAACGTTTATCTAAATTATACATTTGTGATTATATTTATCAATCTTTGAAAATAACCACGCCATACATGCACTACGAGAGGTTAAGTGGTTTTAACTAGACGACGTTTTATGCGAATGTGTTTAATGTACCTGTAAGAGGACAAAGAACCTACGTTTTCTTACAGAGTAAAATAGCTAGATACAATTATCCCTGAGTGAGTTTCAAAAGCCGTGGCATAAATAAACAATTTTTTCCTTTATTAAATTTTACAAAACTACAAACGTTAGCATAGTATTTTTCAGCGTGCTTAAATATATGCATGTAAGTCAGGTTGCGGTACTATCAGGAAAGATTTGCCGCCGTTTCTAAATATTTAAAAGGCCGACACCACATTTATGTGAGCAATCATTTATTCTTTAACTCATATTTTGAATTATATTTTAACTAATATCTTCTGTACACTATAATATATGTATATATATATATATATATATACACGATAAGGGGTCATATAAAGGTCATTGAGCATCATACCGTGTACATACAATACTCCAAAACCAGAGAAAAATAATGCAATTTTTCTCAATACTCATAACTCTGTAATTGGATGCACTTTGTATATTATTCTGAGGGCGAAAACCCATGATATTACCAGCTTCATCTATGTGCCACAACATAATCGCATCTCTATTAGGAATAAAATATGGTATGTAAATTAACGATCCGTGAAAATCCCTCTAGTCCAAAAATATTTAATAACATTTAAAACTCATTCTAACTAGGAATAAACTATAGTACGTAAGTTGAAAACCCGTGTTTCTAAAATGCTGTCCCTTAAAATATCATTAAAAATGCGTGCAGTACATTTCGTGGCAAGATTGAAGGGTATCAGATTTCATTACATTTCATTAAAAATATGCAGGTCGTGTATTTCATTTTCTAGATTATTCAAAGATCTACATTCATTGACGAGTAGTCAAACAATCAATAAATCTAGTTAAATCACAATCGTAAATATGAGCAGATGGCAGATAATTGTCTTTAAGATAACAAATAACAAGAATGAACATTCCAATTAGGGAGATAATGTGGCTAAGACGTTTAACAACCTATAAATCGAAGGATAACGGTTGTAAATTGCGCAATTACAGCTATTAATCAAAATCACAGATAAGCATTTTAACATTCATTTTTAAACTATACTACTTAAGAACTATGGCAAGACATTTAACGACGTAATAAATCAAAAGATGACAGCAATTTACATAAGATAATGTCCCAATTAAGCCGTAGATTCTCAGTTTCCGGGAAAGTTGCGTCAGCTGTATGAATAAAACTAGATGGATTGTTCTAAATTTGAATGACTTGGGAAATTCGTACTATATAAACCGATTGAGAATCAGTACCGGGTCAATTGTTAACTAATTGTGTTTAGTTCACATTTCATGTATTATTACACGTTTAAAAATATCTCATTAAATAATAATGTACAACCAGAATGTAGGTAATGAGTGGAGTGCATGACTAGTGTTATATACCTGTTTAAGCGTATAGCAAGCTATGTTGAAAGTTGATTTTATGTGAAATTGTTTGAAGTAAGTAATGAAACTGGATCTTGATGAATGGCAGTAAATTTCAGCAAGATACATTTTAATTTAAACAGAAGAATATGATATGGATTTTCAAGTGCACGTTTAACGGTGGATTAATTTTAATAGTAATGAATGACACTGATATGAATTTGGAAAAGAATATGTGGAGTTTAATGTACGCAAGCTTACGATAACAAAAGAAAAGGACAATCAACAAACTAATGGTAAAACATTGTTTTAAAAATTATTTAAAAGACATTTGTGCTTATTCATCTACTTAAGTGGGTTAGTTTATATAAAAAAGTATTTTTTGTAAATGGAGAATTTAAATTTTATAAGAGGTCGAATTCAGGTTAAAACTTGTCCATTATAAACGAGTTCATCGAATTTATCTAATGAGCTGCCTTTGACTACGAGTTAAGAAGGATTATTAAAATTATCCATGCTCATTTCTAAAAAGATATTGCACACAGCGTGATTTACATAAGCAAGGTTTGTGAAATACTATTTACAAATGAAAATTTTAAGGTAGTTGTAAAATATTTTATAGTCTTAAGTTGTGTTGACGATATTATACTTTATTTGTAGATTTAATGCTTGTATGTAAGTAATATTTTTTGAATAATGTGTGTTAAAGAAAGATGTATGTGGATGTAGCAAGTACTATTTGAAAGATTGTTTGCTAATGAATATTTGATGTCATTATAAATTTGATGTTGGATTCTCGTCGTTTCATTTAAACTGAGGTAGCGAGGTAATTCGAACATCTTCAAGCTATAATTCAAAGCACTTTTATTGAAGCTCAAGCACTTTTGTCGACGCTCAACTTCTGGGCGTCTCATTTGCTACTAATCCACAGTATTTTTATTTTCTTCCAACTTGGTGTTCGATTAAACCGCTTGAAAATTATGTTTTTTTTGTCTCGTAGAAATTGTAGGAGTTTTCTCTGTGTAGCATATCTGATTGGTTTCCAGAATAACCGTCAGAACGAAAGAAATTCTTGATTGATTGAGAGCTGAAGGGGTAGAAATTGTTCTCGAAAAAGCCTCTATTTGGAAAATCCGAAAAAGAAGGATCCGGAGGTAAGAAAGGAACAGAGTGTAGGAGAGACTCAGGAATCTAAAATGACGGCTCTTTTATTGCAGGAAATACTGAGAAAAGCATGAAGGAAATGAAGGAGAATATGAAAGAAATGAGTGAAAAGAATTTAAAAGAAAAGAGTGAGGGTATGAAAGAAATGAATGAGAAATCCGGTAGGAATACCCAGAAGATGGGAGCTGAATTTGGAGAGAATTTAACAAACTCTTTTATTTTTAGTTTTGGAGAAAAATGTATACCTTATAAAAAGTTCTACATCTTCTAAAAATCAAAATAGAAATTTAATACTTGCTGACATTTTACAGTGTATACACAAAAAAATAAAGTTTTTTTAAGAGTAGTGTGTCTTTTTCTATTATTTTAATGATAACAAAGAAATCTATTAGAAATGTTCAGAATAGAAAAACATGAACTTTTCAAATTGTAGCCTTTTGTGATAACCTTGTATTTTAAAATTTTTTAATAACTGTCAAAATTTTTTATTAGTTACTAATATTGCCTGAGTTTCAGACATTTATATTCTAAACTATGACTTCAACATATCCACCTTCCTTTTCCATGCATGTTGCAGTTCATTCTGCAAATTCCCCAACACTTTCGTTACTGCAGCTGGAGGTATGCTCTCAATCACCTCTGCTATGGTTCCTTGTAAGTGATCACTGTCATTAAAAGGCTTCAGTAAATACCACTTTCCTTTACATTACCCCATAGAAAAAAATCCTGTGGAGCTATGTCTGACGATTTAGTGATGAGGGATTGGTGCAAAATCTGTCAGTAATTCTTTCGTTAAAACTTCCTTTGGAGTACCCTACATGTAATTTTCCAATGCTCCACCTGAAGGTACTACATTGGCCAGGAAGCGGGTTTTTTTTTACCTGAAAAATTTTGAATTTTGCCGAACCCTTGCTGTTCCAAGCAATGTAGGGATCTTTAACGTGCGTGATAACACTCACACATGGGACCTTCTCATCCGAACGAGGGCATATTTTTGTGAAAAATGCTCACCTAACATTTTTCAAGCGGACCATGTTGGGATTCGAACTTGGGACCTTGAACGTAGTAGTCACACGTATACCCCTTAGGGGTACCCCAAACTTTTCTAATACTGTGGCAGGTTGCTCTGTTATGCTTTACATGCATACACTGTGTTGGAGCCATATGTTGTCCCCTCTTGTTAACTGTAACTTGTCTAACAAATGATAATTTAAAAATTTTCAAATAACATATGCTTATTAAAACTCTTCCGAAAAAGGAAAGGTTCAAAAATTCTGTTTATGTAGATTCCGCACCCAACCATAGATTTCAATGAATATTGATCCCGAGTTTGTATTTAAATTAACATCATTTCACCAGCGACAATTTTGAGAATTCACTACACCATTTGATTTGAATTTGACTTCATCTGTAAACAAAATGTATCTAGCCCTTGATAGGAAATCTTCCAGTTCACCTTGAAATCTTAAAAAACTCTAAACATTGATCAGGATTTCTAGTCTTCAAGGTGTGAGTCGTCCTAGGTTTATATGAATGGAATTTAAATGATTTTAAGATTTTTTCCACTGTCGTCTTTTCTATTTTATTAGGGACGAAGGCAGAAATATTTTGAACCAATGCATAAGGATTTTCTGCAATGCACTGCATTACTTGCATATAATTTGATTTAGTAGAGGTACATGGTTGATGAGGTTTCTTAAAGTTATTTCGCACATTTCTGCAATATTTAAATTTGTTTACTACATTGCTTACAATAGTGAAATGAAAAGGCTTGTTATGATGTCTTATATTAAAAATATTTGCGGCTTCTCTACAAGTTCTGTAGTTGTCCTTTACTATCTCTATTTCAACTTTATCGTGAGTGGTTAATTTTGCTAGCATTATTAAAAAATGTCTCCAGTTAATTATTTAATGACAGTTTTGACTTTTTTTCTATCGTAACTATGTGGCTATGCCTATCAGATATCACTTGATTTTTAAATAGTGGTAATTTATTGTAATAATTGCAAAATAGCAAAAAAAATTACCATAAAAGGTTGCTATTGGAAACCTGCTTATATTTTTTTAATGTAAACAACATTTGTTAGTAACTTTTATTATTATTTCAAAAAATAAGTCTACTTTAACCTATTTTTTAATTTACACGCTATATGTCGGAAACTTTTATAATGTTTATCAGCATCTTTTAGTTTCTGGACAATGCAGAACTTTTTATGAAGAATACATTTTTTCAAAAATTGAGAAATAAAAATTTTCCTATATGTAAAGAATTTTATGGGGCATGTGTGGAGTTAATCTTTGATTTATCTAGTATAAAAAAGCACTATTGTTGTTGCAAATAAAAATTTTTTAAAATTATATACATATAGCAAAAGGTAGTTCTAACGACGCTTGATGGTGAAAAGTTCAGAAAAACTGAAATAAAAAAGAATTGGTTGATTTTTTTAGCTATTTATTCTACATTAATTGAAAAATAAATGGTGCAGTGTATTACTTAAAATGTATCTTCAATATAGATGTTTGTTTATGAACATATTCTATAAAGGAAAATCTAAATGCATTATAGTGCTGATACTTTTGTATTTTATTTAATGTCTACTTTAGTAATCGCTTAAACGGGGTCATAAAAACTATTTTAATGTAATTATTTATATAGGTAAGGTAAAGTAATGAGTATTTAGAAACCACAAACATTACGTTGATAGAAGATCTAATCAACTAAGCATGTCAACCATGAATCGTTAGATCTTGGATAACCTCCATTTAAACATATCACTTGAATTATACAACATTGACGTTGTTTTCTAGGTTTTCCTTGGATATTATATTATACCAACATGTAAAGAATGTAATTAACATATTATTTTTTATGTAAACAATGACCAACATCGTAATGACTTTGGAATCTTAGATCACTTTTCAAACACAGTTTATTTTCCAAACACAGTCTGTGTACAGAAGGCATTGGGTATGGAAAAGATTGCCTAAGATTTTAGTGTATCTTTAGGTTTTGATGTGTACTGTAGCATAGATTTGATGTTTTCAGAATTGATCAACCAATGAGATCTTGTAGACCATAAAGCATGCGAATTTTTCTAAATAAGGCCAATGTTAACAAATGCATTACGTAATAATACTCTAAAGAAAACGTTCATCTCCTATTAGTATGCGAGATATTACGAAAAATACAAAATCTTCATAATTTAATTCTTTAAAGATTTCATTATTGCCCATCCCATTCAAAGAGAGTATAACTAGCACATATTACAGCAATTATTATATCCTATGTGCTTGCGCTATAAAATTTATCATACAATTCTGCATTTTTAGAACTACGATGAAGTTCAAAATTTTAAATGCACCTGGATTTTATATTTTATTGTTGGAAAGCAATTTATACTCCCACATTGCTGATGTTGCTCTTTGACATTTTCTGATGTTTGGTTCTCACCAAAGTTATTATTGTGCTTAGTATAAAATCTCACACTGCGGTTTTGTTAGTCTTAAAACATTTTTTGCACATTATTTGTTGGGGGATCTTGGTAGCCACAGGTTGCTTAACCCCTTTCACTGAATCTCGGTGAAATAGGACATAAAATTAGAAAACAATAGAAGGGGAACGAGCTGTATACACTTGCTGTGTGAGAATTTCAGGGAACTATGTAGGCTAGCTCAGAATATAAATAAGTGCAGGTACGTGTCCAACCAGTTTTGAGACGGAAAACCTAATGACGAAAAAATAAGCGCAGATAAATCTGATGATTAGTATAAACAACTAGTTGTTGGTTGCGAAATATCTGCAACTAATGATGGCTGTGCGAAAAGATTTATTGGAAAATATATCAAATCGGTAAATGGTTAAGTGTTGGGGGAACTTGGCAGCCACAGGCTGCTTACCTCCCTTCACAACCACTGAAGGTCGGAAAAATAAGGTATATAATTGTAAAACAATAGAAGGTGACCGAACTGCATCTAACAAGAAAGAACAGCGCTACGAGGAAAAGACTACAAACATAGAACAAGAAGAAAGTTGTTGAAAGCATATGTGGAGAGCACAGCACAGTATGCCTATGAAATACGGGAAGTCTGAAACGCAGACAGAAAAACGGTAGCAGCCTTTTGAAATGTTGTGCTTCAGATGTATGTGGACGATAGCATGGACAGACAAAGATAATAACAAATAGGTTATAGAAATAGTAGGGGAACAAGGATATCTGGGGAAAAATATATGTAGACCTAGATCAGATAGTTATAGATGCAGACTGTGCAAATTTCAGGGAAATCTGTAGGTTAATTTAGAATAGGAAACAATGATGGTACGCGTCTAACCAGTTCCAGGACTGAAGACCTAATGATGATGACATTATTTTATTTATGTAAGCGAAATTACTTTTAATTTTTGTGATACATGGCAATAAATAAGATAATGTTTGACAAAGAAATTGCTTTAATTGACTGAACTAACTATTGAAGAAAAGCGACATATTTATTATTGCATCTTAGTAGATGTGTGGTAAAACAAGTCTCGGGCAGGATAGGTTGAGGCTCCAAGATTTTTGTCAGGTAAAGCAAAACAAATGGCACATTATTGATGACTATTGACAACACATTTCTTAAATTAGTAATAATAAATGTAAATTTCAAAAATTGAGAAAATATACCTGGTGTAAATCTCAAATAAAGACAATGTGTTTTGTTGGTGAAATGGAGGGTAATTAGTTAGTACTTAATAATTAGTTAAATTATTTCTTTATGTGTTGTTGTATTATTCATTGTTAAAATTGGATCACACGTTGTTAGCGCTTTTTTTTTATATATGTTTGTGTAGGTTTATTATATTATTAGCTCGGTATAATTATTATTTGTACTTTTATTTCTATTTAATCGACTAGCTCAAATAACAGTAGGAGTCTTCTTTAATTCTCAGGTTGGGATCAATTTATTTCTGTAATTAATGTGCCGAAATTTTATCTTTAATCTTATTTTATGAACTTCTTTTGATTCTATATTTTTTAACCTAGCAGAATAATTCTAGATCACCTTGATATTTTTTACTAGCACCACTGTTTGTGCTTTTATGAACGTATTGAAATAAAAGGAAATCAAAGTGTTATGTTAAACCTTACAGTAATTCTCCCGTGTCTTTCTTATTGTGATGGTGTTTTGTGTACTCTTTCTTTATTAGATTTTACTATCCCCAGCTGTGTTTGATGATGATAACGCAAATTCCTTCTCTCTATAAATTCAAATTTGTCCAGAATTTTTATAATTTCTCGATTTAAAAATTTCCACTTATAATTTATTCGTCACTCAATTTTAACAGCTGAGAAATCGTGAGATATTAATTTCTAACTAAAATTTTAATGAAAAATTGATGTTTATGCGTATAAAATTACATAGTTAAAGCACTTTTCGGTTACCTGTAGAACAGGATAATTTAATGACAAAGCTACTATTTACACAAAAAAATCGTCTCTAACTATTGGTTTATTTTCTTGAAATACTTTCCTTTTCGTTGAGGAATCCTATTCTATCTAACTATCTTTTCCTGAGTTGTAATGGTTACTAAGTCTTCTTACGAAACTTTGTTATAGCACTTGACTGCTTTATGTATAATATACTTTTGGTTCTCCAGTAAATAATATTCACTTACATACTTGTAAAACACAAATTATAAAATACTTGATGTGACTATGATATATTTTATTCGATAACTTTTTTTTAAAACTTATAATCCGATTAAAGTTCTCTAACACAATCCTTCTCCATTACAACATTATTTTTGTCCATTTCACTTTTTACAAAATTATTTTTCTCAGAAAATAACAACTTTTCAAAATTAATATGCTCTGTTAATCTAAACTTCACTATTCCAAACAGTTTTGCTTTTTAATGTGATAAATTTCCTTCTGGTTTTTTGTTCTATTTAAATATATTCACAAACACAAATTACCTTCGATTAGCTATCCTTTTTACAAAATAAATTCAATACCTCACTCTAATTATCTTTTTCTACTTGACTTGTTTATGTCTACCATCATCACCTTGGTTATGATTACAAGCTGACTGATTAATTTTCCTCTGTTCTCTGCCTACTTCTACGTATTCTGTTTTTGATTTATTTTTAGAACATTCTTTTATCTTAATTTTTATCTGTCTTTATTTTACTGTATCTTAATCCTAAACTTAATTCTAAATTGGTTTAGTTTTGCCTTATCTCACTTTTATCATTTCATTATCTCTGTTCGTCCTGTTTCTTTTCTCCGACTTATACCCTTTGCTCTTAATGTTCTCCTACTATGCTCCTCATATACTTCTCTTACATTCTAATATTATTTCTACCTTATTGCTTCACCGGAACGATCTTTAATTTTATGTTTCAACTGCCATCTCCTAGTTTCGGTCCAAATATTGCCCTCTTTTCTATTTCCACAACATATAGTTTAGTTAACATAATTGATTTATTTGTAAAACTTTAAATAGGTGTTGGTGGAAATTACCTTATGACTACAACACACAAACTAAAAGCAATTGCACTTATGTATCTGCAATAGTATGTAAAATGATATAATGGATAGTTGAAGTAGTATCAAAACCATATCGAACCGTACTAACACAAGTTTTACTCAGCATAGTATTATTTTTAATCGAAGCAAATTGATGTTAGCTTATAAAATGTTTTTCAAAAATTGTGTACAAAATCAAAGTGAGTAATTATAATTTTGGACTTGAAAAGAAAGATCTTATGTGAATTCCTTTTCGAACTCTTATGCCTTTTAATAGAAGAACGCGCTTTATAAGAGATTAAACTATAAAAATTTTTTAGGGAAGTTTTCTGCAACTGTAACGGACATACTGAGGTTAGGGCGTTATTAACCCAGTGGGTACTATAAAAAAAGTGTTCAGTTATTTTGAACTCGGTCAGTAATCTGCTACAACACATTAAAAAAGTAAGTTAGTTGCAGAAAAAATACGGGTGCCCTTTTTCAACACAAACTACATCAAGCTCTAATGCAAATTTGAAAAACTAGGTCAACTGCAAAAAAAGATTAAAATTATTATTGAGCCAAAGTAATTATGATGTACGTAGCTCATTTACAAATTACAATGGCCCATAAACACAATTCAGGTTAAGGTAGGGTCAATTTTCAAGAGCACCTGAGCATAATATAAACAAGCTGAGAGTGATTACGATTTGTAAGTCAAAGCTACACTGCATTTTAGCATACATGCACGTAATAGACGTTTAAGGATTTAAATTTATATACAAAGAAATTGCGACTTTGGACTTGCTATAAAATGTTATTTAACATCAAATTTTGCAACCATTGATACAGACTGATTGTTTAAGTCGATAATTGAGTGGCAAAAACTATTTGCGGTCTTTATTGGATTTAATCATTAACAGCTGGTACGATGACATCATCGTATATATTCTGAAATTTCAAATTTAAATTCAAATTTGTTTTTCAAATTTATAGTAAAGGTGTTTGAAAACTTACAATCGACTGAATAAAGTTTTCAGAATTGAAATGCAACGCCTATATATTGTTTACTGTCCGTTGTTTTAAGCACACTAATAATAGTTTGCAAGGTGCAATGCAAAATATACTGTTACTCAACGAATTGTGTAAGAAACAACTTTAAAAGGTTTATATTAATCTGTATTTTCCAGTGGTAGACTTGATTAATATTAACAGTACTATATTAAACAAATATTGTTCCTCTACTCCAATTATTGTGTTTGTTAAAAAGGCCAAAACGTTCTCTGCTGGTTAAATTCATGCATATTTGATCTTTCGCAACTCCATTTCATCAGGAGTTTTAATATCTTTCTTGTATTTCTTTTCGTACATATATTGTTAGATTTATTAAATTTATCTCTTCAATCTTGAATATTTAATACAAACAGTACAGCACTGTAGATCTCAATGTTTCGATAGTACTTTGCAATTTTAATTTAAAGCTATAACTATTATGCACTAGATATTTATGTTGTTTAATTATACCTTGATACAACAGAAGCAATTTCCACTTAAGTTTTAAGAAATTTATTGTTTCTATTTATTACAAGTATTAAAATATATTTTAGTGTTGAAGAAAATGCACGAGCAATCTTGGAAGAGAAAAAGCAAGAGGAACAGTTTAGTGAGATGATAGTTAGTTGTAAATCACTTAGTTATTATGAAGGAAAAAAGTTTATAACCGTAATACCACAAGTAAGTAGACTTATCGTGTTTTGGTGATAACTTATTGAATTTTTAGATAATTGCTGCAACTGTTGCTGCATCATTTCATATCGTAGTTGGAGTTTCATTAGCTTTTTCAGCTATTGTTATACCTCAACTGACAGATGCTTTAAATAATACAGATACCGATGATGTGATATATGTAACAACGACTGACTGTTCATGGATTGGTTAGCATTTGTTTTTAAATATGTTGCTATTTTGCTTTATTTTTAATGTGTTGCGGATTGTAGTTAGTTCTAAGGACTGGGGAGTTGGTAACAAACACAATGAAAAAGAAATACAGGCATACTGTTTTTGTTTATGTATTATTGTTGTAAAGTGTGAGCGTTACGGTAAATAAAAACTGGAAGCAATAAGAGGAAAATTATTCGAACAGACAACTTAATATTGATATATCAGGTTATCATAAAGTAAGGGATATATTTTAAATTATGATAACTTTTTAACAAATTAAGTTAATAACAAGAAATAAATGAAATCTAATTGCTTATGAAATGGGATTTAGTATGCCCAAAACAGGTTACGGCAATTGCTCAATATGACCTCCATTTTGTTGTTGTAAGATCACCATCCTTACCTCCAAATTGTACACAGCATTTCGTAACATTTCTGGTTGAATTGTACCAATTTGCTCCGTAATACTGTCTTTTAATTCTTGTAGCGTAGTTGGTCTTCTTCTAAACACTAAACTTTTTAAATAACCCCACAGCCAGTAATCCGCTGGGTTTAGATCAGGTGATCTTGGTGGCCATGAATTTACAAAATGTCTGCTTAACACGCGATCTTGAAAAACGTTGGTTAACAATTCTTTGACTGGTCGAAAAATGTGCGGGCTGCTCCATCCTGCATAAAATGATGTTTTCAATTCCGTAGTGCTCGTTTTGCAGCTGTGGAATAACATAATTTTGTAACATTTGCAAGTATCGTTCACCATTTACAGTTACAGATACGGCTTGTCCATTCTGCATTTCCTCGTAAAAATACGGACCAATAATAAAATCAGCTGTAAAACCGCACCAAACGGTGACTTTCTTGTCATGAAGACCTTTTGAACGATTTGTTGCGGATTTTCTGCAGACCAGATTCTACAGTTTTTAGTATTGACTCCACCATTCAGAGTAAAATGTGCCTCATCTGTCCATAAAATACGGATAACCATTCGGGTTCAATTTCCATCTGAGCCATTACTCGCAAAGAAAAATCGTACCTAGTAGCCAAATCTGCGTCCTTTAATTCAAACAGCATTTTCAGTTTATATGGATACATGTTTAGAATTTTGCGTAAAATTTTCCAAACCGTGGTATACGGCATTTGCAATCGCTTGGATATCGCATTTGCACTGCTGATTGCGAGTGAATTGCTTCTGGCTATGTCTTGATTTTCATGAAGAACCTCTGCAACTTGGACATCACTAATTATTGGTCTTCCTGATCTTGGTAAGTCAGTTACAGACCCTGTTCTTTCAAATTTTTGTATCAAATTGCGGTACGCTTTCATTTGACAGGGTCCCGCTCTCAAACCCATTCTCGTGCGAAATCTTCGTAATCCAGCGGTGTAATTTCTGCCGGATTCATAATAGCACTGAACTAAACCAATTCTTGTTTGTAAATCCATGTTATTACAGTTGAGTCGTTTGAACTCAACGTTTACTTGAGTTTTAATTTCAAAATAAAACTTCAAATTGAATAATTTCGTTTTGACACAAGTGTCAACAATTGTTATGACAGCGCTTTTGTTTCTCATAGATACGGTAAAATCCCATTCATTAAGCAACTAGATTTCGTTTATTTTATGTTACTAACTTAATTTATTAAAAAGTTGTAATGATTTAAAGTATATCCCTTACTTTATGATAACCTAGTACTTTGTATATTTCAAATTTCGTGTGTAACAGTGTTCAGTAAGCACGGCATTGCAATAAATTACTTTTCTGTTAAAATCATAAACTTAAAAACCACAAAATAATCTTTTATTTCTATTAAATACATATTGAATGGAACTTAGGTTTATAAATTATTTTAAACCTCAAAAAGGGTAGATCTAATTTTATAACTGTAAACTTTCATTTTAGAATTGTCATTTTAAGAAAGCTTAGAATTGGGAAGTAAATATTAGTGAATTTATTAATATGCATCTCAAATATAGGAGAGCTTCTTTAGAAATTTTAACTAAATAAATTAGAATCAATGTTGCATTTAAAGAACTCCCCAGACACACTTTAAATAAAAACCAGCGTTGAATGCTGAAATTCACGGATATCAGATTGAAGATGTAATTTAATCATTTCAGACAATATTTACAATGCATTCATTTATATTGCTGAACAAAAAGAAACACTAACATTAGCCTAAGTAAATCATATGATACTACAGGAACTTTCCCTGGATTCATTCCATAAACCCAAAAGGAAGAGTGTACTGTGACACAAAATCCCCGGACTAAACATAACAAAGAGGGGGAAATTAAATAACAATAATTATATCCGACGGAGAATGAATATTAATTATCTGCTTACCATTAATCAGAAAATAACAAATGCAATGGGGAGTTTTTGGGAGTAGTATGACGACAAATTAAAAGTTAACGTGAATGAAACAGAACTTATGAGGTGACTAAATTTTTCCGCATGGACATAACGTCGCATGCGACATCATTTGTGAAACTATGCTTGCAAAAGTAAGGCAGATTTCAATTCACGGGGGCGTGGATATAATGTCGTGATGACTTAGGTACAAAGAGATTAGATACTTGAATAGATCATTTTTCCAATAATTGGGATTTGAAGGTATGTTGGTTCAGGGAATTTTGTTGATAGATAATCTAAGAAATGGTGTGAGAAAAACTTAAAATAAAACTGTGAGTAGTTATGAGTTTTTATGCTTTATTAAATATGCATTTGTGGACTGAAAATGTCTATTGTTTGTATTTATATAATAAAAAATTAGTTGATTGGACTAATGAGTGTATATAGATTTTAATATGAAAGCTTTATTGCTGAAATTTAGTACGAGTTAAAGCATGGAACTTTATCATTTCGATTCGACAATGAAAGAATAAAAGTTGGTGTTAAACTGTTTTCTATGTTGTTATTAAAGGAATTCTCAAAAATTGAGATTTATAAATGTCGTGTAACTTAATATGGGAAACGGAAAAATGTGGAGCGATTATAGCTTTATTAATGAATTAGATTTACGGCTTTTTAGGATTTTTTTAGCAATACCTGGCCAGAATAAAATTAATAAATTTAGGTTTCTCTTTTAAAGTCAATATATTTGTATGTATATTGACATTATTTTATGTTAATAGAGCTTTAGTGTAGGTTGAATTTTATTTCAATTTATTTAAAAACTAGTTATACAAACACGTTTGTAAAGTGATGGAATCGTATTTGGAAAGCATTTTATTTTACAATTTTATTTAATTTGACCAAAATTTAATAAGTGTATGAAAATATTTTAGAAAAAGGTAAAAAGTGATAAAAATTTAGGGAACCTAAGCGAGGGAGGCCTATGTAGAATAGCCGTCTTCCGTGTAGGAATAATATAGGAAGGAATTGTTGAGACAGATGGTTTGACGTTCTTCAATTATGACAAGTAGAAAAGCTCGTCAATGCTAGTGATAGTCTAACGTAGTTTTCTTTATCATTTTATTTATTATTTTTATCTCGAATTTCTTTATTTTCTTTTATTATTTCTCCATAGACACCAACTCCCACACCACTGTATTTAGTTGATGCACCCATATATTGTTACGGGGTGCTTGCCCCTTCAGGACAAATCAAAATGTATTAATTGATGCTCATTTGACTTGTAGCATCGTGTGTAGAATGTGGATTTAATATGCTGTTTCTACGAAGCTATATTAATCAAAACATCATTTTTACAGCAAAAATTATTAAAAATTGTGAACTAAATATTGTATAATTAAAAGTACTAGCAGGTATTGACAGACAAACACCTCTAGTTCCTCCTTATTCCTACTATTGGGTTTGAGCAGTTCTCAAGCCCAGACTAAGGGTTGACAAACCATGGCTCATATGCCAAATTCAGCCTGTTTTTAATTTAGTCCGCTGCTAGATATTGTTTTTATATAATAAAAACTTTAAGGATAATTGAAATAAAAATAATAAATATATAAACCTATGGGGACATACTCATTATATATATATGCCATATTTTGCTCATTTCACAAGTGTTCCATAATTCATTTTTGCTGCTAAGAGCTTGTTTTGAAGGCTAAGAAATAACGTGATATCCAGCGATTATCGTTATGACTGTAACTCTCAGAAACCATTTTCCAAGTTTATTAGTCTCCATTTTTATATTTAAATTTAATTAGTTCTGTGCCATACTAATTTATCAATCATTCACCAGAGCATTGAAGAACATCAATTAGCTACAATAAATAATAATTACACACTTACATAGCGCACTTTTGCATATTTACTTTTAACATATTTTTATATTTATAATAAAACTAGACAGCACATATGCTGAATTATAGTAAGAGTTGGTTGAAATATCAAAAATAAGAGACGAAATCAGTGATACCGCTACTGGAAAATTTGAATTGTTGTTCCAACGTGAAGGTCTGTGTTTATGCACTACATCTTTAGATGCTATGCTGTTGAAACCGTCTCAAGAAAAGACAAAAACAAATTAATGCAAATTTCTGTCTTGTACAGTCTATAATTAGGCACCAGTACCCTGCAGCTATCACCCCACAGTTCTATAAAAACTGCAGTATATAGGACTAGAGGGAGAATGCATATGAAGACTGAGTATGTAGTCAGCATATTTTAAATTTAAGAAAAAGTTTTATATAAGAGTAATAATATTAATAATTCTAGATCGAACACAAAATAGTTTTTAATTAAAAATGTATTTGATAGAAAAGAAATCGTGAATTTTTTCAATTTGTAAGAAATAAGATTTTATTTTGGGAATAGAATAGGAAAGAGCTAGATATATACTGTGTAACACTCCTCTTTTAATCTGTAGTATGTGCACAGTGTTACAACAATAAACTATTATCAGTAAGTCTTGGAGCGTCACACGAATGATACCTGGCAAGATTGATATCTTGCTTAAAACATTGTATTGTTGTTAATATTTGATTCAGAAACCTGTAACACTGTAATCGGCACCAGATCCCACAACCCTGAGATAAATAGAGGACAACTTTTGCCCCGCGTGCTCAACAACCACTTTTAATAACCCTCACTATAACTGTAATTTGTTCCATAGGAAATACAATTTATTATTGATGTAGAAGGAGAAAGAGGCAAAAATAGAAATACCCATAAACCTTCAGTTTTCTAGATTTTGTTTATTTAACAGGAAGACCAGAACTTGTCACAAACAGTCATGCTTTCCAGGCATTTTCAATTACTTTTTCATTTGTAATAAGCATATTACCGGAAACTATAACAACACAGCAAATGTGACTGCAAGTTTGATAAAATTTTGATACCGTAACCCTTTTTTTTAGTTTGCAATCTGTACGTAGTAAACAAAAAATAACGACAGAGATGAGTGGAAAATAAACAATTTTAATTATTTGACATCTAGACTACCAATGAAAATGGAGTGGACTTTATCTGATTTGGTAAACTTTGATAGTGAATATCTTTTAAAATTAAAGATGAACTACATGGCTTAGTTGTTAGAATTTATAGGCACTAGTGTCAAATCTTATTGTATTGCAACCTTTAGAAGAATGATGGTAAAAACATAGTAGATATCACGATTAATTGATGTAGGGAGATTACGAAGACAATGTGTTTTATACTTTTGGAAAAGTTACAAATGATTAAATATTCTGAGAATATTTATAATTATATTTATTTATATTTATACATTACATTTCCAACAGGTATATATCCCAATTATAGGAAAAAATAAAACACTAGATATTATAAAAAAACTTTAAAAAAAAATTATTCAAAAATTAATTAGCAGTACTTGAGCTGTTTACAATATTCAGAATCACTTAGTTATTATGAAGGAAAAAGTTTATAACCGTAATACCACAAGTAAGTTGACTTATCGTGTTTTGGTGATAACTTGTTGAATTTTTAGATAATTGCTGCAACTGTTGCTGCATCATTTCATATCGTAGTTGGAGTTTCATTAGCTTTTTCAGCTATTGTTATACCTCAACTGACAGATGCTTTAAATAATACAGATACCGATGATGTGATATATGTAACAACGACTGACTGTTCATGGATTGGTTAGTATTTGTTTTTAAATATGTTGCTATTTTGCTTTATTTTTAATGTGTTGTGGTTTGTAGTTGGTTCTAAGGACTGGGGAGTTGGTAACAAACACAATGAAAAAGAAATACAGGCATACTGTTTTTGTTTATGTATTATTGTTGTAAAGTGTGAGCGTTACGGTAAATAAAAACTGGTTGCAATAAGAGGAAAATTATTCGAACAGACAACTTAATATTAATATACTTTGTATATTTTAAATTTCGTGTGTAATAGTGTTCAGTAAGCATGGCATTGCAATAAATTAGTTTTCTGTTAAAATCATAAACTTAAAAACCACAAAATAATCTTTTATCTCTGTTAAATACATATTGGAATGGAACTTGGGGTTTATAAATTATTTTAAACCTCAAAAAGGGTAGAACGAATTTTATAACTGTAAACTTTCATATCAGAATTGTCATTTTAAGAAAGCTTAGAATTGGTAAGTAAATATTGGTGATTTTATTAATATGCATCTCAAATATAGGAGAGCTTTTTTACAAATTTTAACTAAATAAATTAGAATCAATGTTGCATTTAAGGAAACCCCCAGACACACTTTAAATAAAACCAACGTTGAATGCTGAAATTCACCGATATCAGATTGAAGATGTAATTTAATCATTTCAGAGAATATGTTACAATGCATTTATTTATATTGCTGAACAAAAAGAAACACAAACGTTAGCCTAAGTAAATCATATGATACTACAGGTACTTTCCCGGGATTCATTCCATAAACCCAAAAGGAATACTGTACTGTGACACAAAATCCCCGGACTAAACATAACAAAGAAGGGGAAATTAAATAACAATAATTATATCCGATGGAGAATGAAAATTAATTATCTGCTTGCCATTAATTAGAAAATAACAAATGCGATGGGAAGGTGTTGGGAGTAGTATGACGACAAATTAAAAGCTAACGTGAACGAAACAGAACTGCAAGATGTGACTACATTTTTTCGCATGGATATAACGTGGCATGCGACATAATTTGTGGAACTATGCTTGCAAAGGCAAGGTAGATTTCAATTCACGGGTGCGTGGATACAATGAGGTGATGACTTAGGTACCAAGGGATTAGAAACTTGAATAGATAATCTTTCTAATAATTGGGATTTGAAGGTTTGTTGGTTCTGGGAGTTTTGTTGATAGATAATCTAAGAAATGGTTGTAAGAAAAACATTGGTGCTGGTGAATAACTTAAAATAAAACTGTGAGTAGTTATGAGCTTTTATGCTTAGAATTATTAAATATGCATTTGTGACTGAAAATGTCTATTGTTTGTATTTATATAATACAAAATTATTTGATTGGACTAATTAGTGACGGAATTGTGCATATCGATTTTAAAATGAAAGTTTCATTGCTGAAATTTAGTATGAGTTAAAGCATGGAACTTTATTATTTTGATTCGACAACGAAAGAATAAAATTTGGTGTTTAACTGTTTTCTATGTTGTTATTAAAGGCATTTCCAAAAATTGGGATTTATAAATGCCGTGTAACTTAATATGGGAAACGGAAAAATGTGGAGCGATTATAGCTTTATTGATGGATTAGATTTACGGCTTTCTTAGGATTTTTTTAGCAGTACCTTGCCGGAATAATATTAATAAATTTAGGTTTTTCTTTTAAGGACAATATATTTGTATGTATATTGACAGATGGTTTGGCTTTCTTCAATTATGACAAGTTGAAAAACCTTTCAGCGCTAGTGTTATTCTAACGTAGTTTTTTTTATCATTTTATTTATTTTTATCTCAAATTTCTTTATTTTCTTTTATAATTTTTCCATAGACACCAACTCCCATACCACTGTATTTAGTTGACGCACCCATATATTGTTACGGAGTTCCCGCCCCTTCAGGACAAATCAAAATGTATTAAACTGATGCTTATTTGACTTGTAACGTCGTATGTAGAATGTGGATTTAGTATACAGTTTCTACGAAATTAATCAAAACAACATTTTTTCAACAAAATTTATTAAAAATTGTAAACTACATATTGTTTAATTCAAAGTACTGACAGGTATTGACAGTCAAGCACCTCTAGTTCCTCCTCATTTCTACTACTGGTTTAAGCATTTCTAAAACCCAGACTAAGGTTTGACAAACCATCGACCATATGCCAAATCCAGCCTGTTTTTAATTTGGTACGTTGATCGATATTGTTTTTATATAATAAAAACTTTAAGGATAATTGAAATGAAAATAATAAATATATAAACCTATGGGGACATACTCATATTCCCTAATCCATTTTTGCTGCTAAGAGCTTGTTTTAAACGCTAAGTAATAACGTGATATCCAACGATTATCATTGTAACTGAAACTCTCAGAAACCATTTTCCAAGTTTATTAGTCTCCATTTTTATATTTAAATTTAATTAGTTCTGTGCCATACTAATTTATCAATTTTTCACCAGAGCACTGAAGAACATCCATTAGCTACAATAAATAATAATTATACACCTACATAGCGTGGTTTTGTTTATTTACTTCTAACATATTTTTATATTTATAATAGAACCAGGCAGCACATATGCTAAATTATAGTAAGGAGTTGAAATATCAAAAATAAGAGACAAAATCAGTGATACCGCTACTGGAACATTTGAACTGTTGTTCCAACGTGAAGGTCTTTGTTTATGCACTACATCTTTAGATGCTATGCTGTTGAAACAGTCTCAAGAAGAGACAAAAACAAATTAGTGCAAATTTCTGTCTGGTACAGTCTATTACTAGGCACCAGTACCCTGCAGCTATCATCCGACAGTTCTATAAAAACTGCAGTATATAGGACTAGAGGGAGAATGCATATGAAGACTGAGTATGTAGTCAGCATATTTTAAATTTAAGAAAAAGTTTTATATAAGAGTAATAATATTAATAATTCTAGATCGAACACAAAATAGTTTTTAATTAAAAATGTATTTGATAGAAAAGAAATCGTGAATTTTTTCAATTTGTAAGAAATAAGATTTTATTTTGGGAATAGAATAGGAAAGAGCTAGATATATACTGTGTAACACTCCTCTTTTAATCTGTAGTATGTGCACAGTGTTACAACAATAAACTATTATCAGTAAGTCTCGGACCGTCACACGAATGATACCTGGCAAGGTCGATATCTTGCTTAAAACATTGTATTGTTGTTCATATTTGATACAGAAACCTGTAACACTGTAATCGGCACTAGATCCCACAACCCTGAGATAAATAGAGGACAACTTTTTACCCCTGTGCTCAACAACCACTTTTAATAACCCTCACTATAACTGTAATTTGTTCCATAGGAAATACAATTTATTATTGATGTAGAAGGAGAAAGAGGCAAAAATAGAAATACCCATAAACCTTCAGTTTTCTAGATTTTGTTTATTTAACAGGAAGACCAGAACTTGTCACAAACAGTCATGCTTTCCAGGCATTTTCAATTACTTTTTCATTTGTAATAAGCATATTACCGGAAACTATAACAACACAGCAAATGTGACTGCAAGTTTGATAAAATTTTGATACCGTAACCCTTTGTTTGAGTTTGCAATCTGTACGTAGTAAACAAACAATAACGACAGAGATGAGTGGAAAATAAACAATTTTAATTATTTGACATCTAGACTACCAATGAAAATGGAGTGGACTTTATCTGATTTGGTAAACTTTGATAGTGAATATCTTTTAAAATTAAAGATGAACTACATGGCTTAGTTGTTAGAATTTATAGGCACTAGTGTCAAATCTTATTGTATTGCAACCTTTAGAAGAATGATGGTAAAAACATAGTAGATATCACGATTAATTGATGTAGGGAGATTACGAAGACAATGTGTTTTATACTTTTGGAAAAGTTACAAATGATTAAATATTCTGAGAATATTTATAATTATATTTATTTATATTTATACATTACATTTCCAACAGGTATATATCCCAATTATAGGAAAAAATAAAACACTAGATATTATAAAAAAACTTTAAAAAAAAATTATTCAAAAAAATTAATTAGCAGTACTTGAGCTGTTTACAATATTCAGAATACTCTTCAATGAGTCTACATTTATATCACATTGACCACTTACACAGTTGTAGCTTGAACATATCACATATAAGGGCGATTTCAGCAGCAAATTAGTTCTGGCAGTAGGCAAAAAGAACAAACTTGTATGCCTTGACTCAGAACGTGGAACCAAAAATTTTATACAGGCAAGTAACTCGGCAGAGTCTATATATTTATGGAGTAATTGGTATAAAAAAGTCAGACCAGCAGCAGTCCTGCGGGATTTTAGATCAGACTATTGAAACATGTCTAATAGCATTTTCTGACTACAACCCTGCTCTGAGTAAACACTCTCAATTCTCAGATATAAGAACTTAAGAAATTTTCTCTGAACCGACTCAATTAAGATTTTGTGGTACTTATAAACTGGAGACCATACAATACTGCAATACTCAAGTTTTGACCTGACCAGTGTCTGGTAAATTGATTTCAAAGCGTCAATATTTGTAAATGTTCTGCAATTTCTTATGATGAACCCGAGGGTTTTGAATGATTTAGTTACAACGCTGTTGATATGAGGAGAAATACGAAAGTGAAGAATCAAAGAGAACACCAAGGTCTCTGGTCATATTGCGCCTTAATCAGATATGTGTCCCCGCATGATATGTGTATAGTGCTGGTTTCAGTTTTCTTGTCTAAGTAATGACATGGCACTTATTAGAATTAAGGTTGAGCAAATTTTGCTGACACCACTCAGCCAAATGATCATTCTGAAGTTGTAAATGTTGACAGTCAAGTAACTCCTTTATTGAAAAAACAATTTTAGATCATCAGCGTACAACAGCTTGCCACAGGTGATACTCTCAGTGATGTCATTAAAGAAAATAAGAAATAAGAGAGGACCCACATTTGAGCCTTGTGGTACACCTGAGGTAGGGCTAAAAAGTGCAGACTTAAAACCATTATACGAAACAAATTGAATGCGGTCCTGTTAAATAAGAGGCAAAGAACATAAGTAAGGGTGAACTGAGACCAATTGCACCCAGTTTGTGTAACAAAATATCATGGTTAATATGATCGAAAGCTTTAGATATATCTGTATAAACAACATCCACTTGTCCATTATCATCCAATATCTCTGAGATAACTTGTGTCAAATGAACAAGGTTAGTTGTTGTTGATCTCTTGGAGAAAAATCCATGTTGGTATGGAGAAATGGTGTGTTCAACAGCAGAGTGCATATGATTGAAGATAGTCATCTCAAAAACTTTAGCAAAGTTTGACAAGATGGATATTGTGCGGTAGTTTATAATGTTACTAGGATCACCCTCCTTTAAAACTGGACAGATTAAAGATGTTTTCCACATTCTAGGAAAATTAAACGTTTTGAGTGATAAAATGTAGATTATAGACATTGAATATGCCAACACACTAGCACAGTCTTTAATTAAAAAGAAGGAATACGATCAATACCAGATGTATGTTTATTTTTTAATTTCCTCATACACAATTCCACCCCAGTAATAGTAATTTTCCTAATATGCAAGTGAGAGGAAGATGTACTTGAACTATTCCCTGTAAAAGGAACCGTTCGTGGCCCATAAACGACACTAAAGTAGTTTCTGAAAGCATCAACAATTGAGTTAGAGGTTTCATAAAACTGATTATTGTAGAAGATTTTGGCAGTTATTTTAGGATATTTTGAGTATCAGTGGCCATGGTATAATACACCATTTGTTCCAAAGAAGTTGCTAAAGAACCACGAATGTAAGAAGTTCTTAATAAGTCAATAAACGACAACTAAATTGGTAAACTATACAATTACTATGTATGGTGTGTAATTAAGGTTTCCAATTCTCTTAGCACAGTGGAAACCATCCAGTTACTGTGGTATAGTAGAATTTATTTAAGAAGAGCCTGTACGTCACCATGCGCATACGACTAAAATGATGTTAGGTTAGTCCTTGTTTATAAATAGGCGTGTTCATTCAGCATATCAGTGGCGTAGATAATTTGCTGTTCAGTGTCAATTGATATTTGCAACTTTGATATTCTATATTTATTTCTTAGGCTTTCATAGTTTTCTTTCTGTTTCCTTGTGTTTTATGCCTTGCTTAATCGCGTATTCGCCATGTAAATTTAAGCCACCAACAAAATAAAACTTGAATTTGTTACATTCCAAATTTAGACATGTACACTTTTAAATTTGTGAGTGAATTCTTGCCATTATTTTTAAAATAGACTTGTGCATTTCCGTCATTTTGGACAGTTGCGTTTGCGCAATAGGAATGCGCAGACGCGGAGTGATGGCGAAAGTGCGCGGTGTGTGACACGATATTATTAGCCAACGAGACGTCGAACGGTGACGTTTACCTGTGTCGTTCTTTTGTCTTTTTTCTTTCAGGAGGTAGGTTTCCTCTTTATCTTGCTTTATCGTTCCTTACCTGGTTTTTCTTTTGACCTACCTACGATCAAAGAAGAGGGAAGACGCTAAATCTGGTTTCAACGAGGGCATGACGTAACCCACCCCAAACAACTAATCAACGACATACCCGGAAATCAGCATGGCTCCTGCGCAAGGATGACCGCAAAGTCGTGAAGCGTTGCACATTTTTAAATGAGTAGTTTTTATTTTTTTTTAAGCTGCAACTTATATCATTGTAAACATATTTGGCATGTGATACAATTTGACACGAAATTATGTCGTAATATCTTTGTTGTGCAATAATGTGAACGTGGATAGTATCCGTATTGTCAACTGTGGAAGTGGCTCGGAACGCTCGACGCCGGTAGTATAACAGTGCCGCCTAAACTCGTGTTGAAAATTTGTCTTCACCTCTCATTTATCTTATAAGGGTTAGTTTTGAATATCTTTGTAGAAATTGGGTTTTATTTTCACTCAAATATAATAAAAAATAATTTTTTAAAGTTTTAATGGCTATTGGATAAAAGAAATACAATCTGGCAACATTGCATTTGGTAACTTCTATTTTATGTTGGCGTGACATTGAATGCAGTTGAAATGTCAATCTGAAGCATTTAGTCGGTCATGTTTGAATAGTGATTGTTTACCTCTCATATATGTTATGTTAAATTTAGTTAATTGGCATTTTCCCTTCTAAAAATAGTGTATTTATATTTTAAATTCTCTCAAATAATTACTTAACCTAATTTAGAATGAAACTAAAGCATATACTTTTCAAATGTGTTTAGCAAATTACATAACCTCACTTTAAACATTTGTTTGGATTAAATAATTCTTTCTGTAAGTATTCTTAGCCACAAATACCTTTATTTACCATTCATTATGATTAAAAAAAGAAAAAATCCCTTAAAATGACACTAAGTTTAGTTAAATAATTATTTTAAACCTGAAATTTTTTTAATTTATTGAAACCTGTTTTCAGTTTAAATTTGATCTATCTATTACATTATGTTAGTTTACTATGATTCTATAGTGTCCCCTTACAATTTAAATAATTAACTATAAGTTACGAAATCTTTCTTAAAGAAAATTTTGTCCCTAAATACAGCTAACGCAATTAACTGAATTCTTATCTTGGTATATCTATACCTTCTAAAACACTATAGTAAATTTGATTTCGTTATATCTGCTTTCTTAAACACTACAATACTGAGGTTGATGATACTGTTTTGCATTTAAGTTCATTTACTGTCCCCTTTAGTTACGATGGTGGCTTGATAAATTCCTCGATGTAAAAATAATACTTTAATAATTTGATATACGGGTTTTTTCTGTAGATGTATCGCTGGAGTATTGTCTTCAGTAGTGAGCATGATTTTGTTGTGATAACAAATTTTTTATCTATATCGGTATTGCAACGCAGCATTTTAAGATCAATTTAGTCTAGGCGAGACTTGTTGTCGTGGTTGGTCGCTCAGCAGTATGTTAGTCTATACGAGACTCATCAAGAGTTGGTCACTCAGCATTACATAAGTCTAGACGAGACTTGCGGTAAGTTTGTTGCTCTAGTAATTTTTGAATCATTTTTTGGGGATGATGTTGAAGTTTTTCTTTATTAGTCTAGGTGAGACTCAAAGGAGGGCTTGTCACCCTCCCAATTATATGCGTTGTAATAATATATATATATATATATATATATATATATATATTTATATTTGTTCTTCAACAATTTTGTTATCAGTAAATCGAGTCTTAATTACCACTATCTCTTCATATATTGATTCAGATCACACTAGGTGGGATGAAAATATCTTTAAAATCGCTCAAGCTTTGCGTACATACAAAATTTTTACGTTTCATTTCTTTAACGATTAACCTAATGTTTTTTGCCTCTACTATAAATTAGTTAACTTTATTCAGCCATTTCTTTTTTTTATACAGCACTTACCTTCTACACTTTTGCCTTATTTACCTTAAATTAGCTATCTTTTTGCTGCCCGTTAACTTTTCCTTGAATTTATTACTAGTCACATATCGGTTTATTATCTAGATTCCCTAATATAACTTTGTTGCTTCATTTAATTAATCGTCGCACCTTTTCTACAACAGATTATTTTGTTTTCAGTATTTATCTTACTTTGTTTTATTTCGTGGTGATTGTCGTAACTTTGGTTGCAATAACTCATTGAATTTTTATGATTGGTTTTAGCTGATGTTTTGAGTGGATGCTTTTTTCTTTGGGCTCACATAGGAGACGCGGCCTATACCACTGTAAGAAATAGTCCATATTCGCAGTTGCAAAAAACTAGGAGTTTCTATTCTATGCGTTTTTCTTCTTAATTATTACAGTCGCTCACCTTATCTTTTATCAATACTTGTTTTCTCCTTCTATTAAGTTACCAGAACATATAAACATTTTTTGTGTTTTTTATTGAACTTCGTGGTGAGGTGCTATCGCTTTTTATTGATATCTTATCAAATTCTCGGTTGTTTTAGCATATTGGGACAGTGTGTTTGTATTTAACTGCTTATAGTTAGGCATTTTGTGTGTTTATGGCGTTACCGTTTCTAAAAATAACCTTGAAACAGTGGTTTTTTGTGTGAAGGTATCTGTAGTGATACTTTTAGGTTGTTGTTTCAACTTTTGTCTGATTTTCTTATCGCAGTAGATGCACTCGCTAGAGTCTAGTAATCTTTTTTTAACTTATATGTCTTAATCTTATCTCTATAATGGCTTCAAGGAACCACTCTATCTTGTATCTTTGTGATGGATGACAAAACGGCTTGGTGAGCTGGGGAATTCTACGCTATATCTTTAATGTATGTAGTCGTAGCGTGCTGGGACGTTTCGGATCAACTTATTGTTATCTAGTTTTATCTTAATATCTTTATCTTACCTATTATCTTTGATAATAACTTGAGCTTAATATCTTTATCTTACCTATTATCTTTGATAATAACTTGAGTTTAATATCGTTATCTTACCTATTATCTTTGATAATAACTTGAGACTTTGCCTTATCTTTTTTTGTTTTCCTAACGTTTGGTATTTACGATCAGATGTAGGAATTATTTTTTGAATATTGAGTGAAGAAGCTAAGCTGATGGTAGCAATATAATTTGTTAGATTAGTAATGTAAGAAATTAGTAAGATGGTACTGTTGGTAGATTTGTTAATTCACACCTATGTCATGAAAAAGTTTTGATGTGTATTGTTTATTAAGCCAAAGTACCACTACATAAAAATTTGCTAAAGTGCAGAGTAACTTGCTCTTTTGGACATTTTGAAATTTGAGCATTTTCTTGCCAAAGAAAAAACAGTTTAGATGCAATGCTTATGTGCGTGTGTACTTAAAAAAACTGTAATGTTAGCTTTAGTTATAGTATATATGTTAGGCGACTTGTCGCATTTATTTTAGTTTTAGTAGTGTTTCGTGCTCTTCGACAAATTTGTGCTGTCGATAATAACTGCGCCACATCAAAAACTCGTGTGTGCATTTATAAATGTAGTCCATAAACAATGGGGCTACACATTCCGTTTCCTCGTTAATCGTAAGACGTGTTATCGGTTGAAAAAACCAGGTGGCGCCTAAAATAAACATTTTCTAGAATTTAAGTTAGGGTGTAAGTAGGTTAGTTAGGCCTTAGATTTTAAGCTTTTGCCGTGGTAACAGTCATTTTCTTTTTTTAAAATTTTTTGCTTTTATGGCTTTGTCGTGATTGTTACATTCCAAATTTGGACATGCACACTTTTAAATTTGTGAGTGAATTCCCGTCATTATTTTTAAAACAGACTTGTGCATTTCCATCATTTCGGACAGTTGCGTTTGCGAAAAAGGAATGCGCAGACGCGGAGTGATGGCGGACGTGCGCGGTGTGTGACACGATATTATTAGCCAACGAGACGTCGAACAGTGACGTTTACCTTTGTCATTCTTTTGTCTTTTCTCTTTCAGGAGGTAGGTTTCCTCTTTATCTTGCTTTATCGTTCCTTGCCTGGTTTTTTTTCGTCCTACCTACGATCAAAGAAGAGGGAAGACGCTAAATCTGGTTTCAACGAGGGCATGACGTAACCCACCCCAAACAACTAACAAACGAGATACCCGGAAATCAGCATGGCTCCTGCGCAAGAATGACCACAAAGTCTTGAAGCGTTCCACATTTTTAAGTGAGCACTTTTTGTCTTTTTTTAAGGTGCAACTTGTATCATTGTAAACATATTTGGCATGTGATACAATTTGACACAAATTATGTCGTAATATCTTTGTTGTGCAATAATGTGAACGTGGATAGTATACGTGTTTCCAACTGTGGAAGTGGCTCTGAACGCGCGACGCCGGGAGTATAACAAATTTAGAATATTTACTCTATGGGAGTTTGATAGAAATTATTAAATCCGCTACGCCACTGACTTTCAAGGTTTGCGCATATGTCAAATGGCATACAGGCTCTTCTTAAATAAATTCTACTCTACTAACGTAACCAGAGTTAAATTTGAAAATTAATCAAATGATCTTGGAAAGTAGCCAGAACAAGATAGTTGAAAATACAGCAACATCCTTTTGTATCCTATTTGAATAAAAAATTATAAATAAATGCATTTATCCAATACAACTTAAAGCAAATATGTTGGTGTTACTACAATATAATTATGATCTACAGTAACCAAGAATAAAAATATTTCCAAACACTTTATGCAGAAGACAACATTTAAAAGATAATTTTTTGCTATTAGGATGAGTTGATAAATCCACCAGATATTAAATTTCTACAAAAAAATGTCTCACAAGAACCTGAACACAACAGGATTATCTCTAAAAATACAAAACTTATATCAGGTGTTGAAAAATTAAAGTCATATACATAGTGGTTTATAAATTTTGATTTTAGGAGTTTTAAAGATCACGCATGTAGCATCGTTAAAAGTAGTGTGTGTGATTGACTTTGTTATTATAACATTGGCATATTATACAGTATCATATTTTTGGTTTTAGTTATTCTAGCTGGCTTTAGTTTGGGATATTTTGAAATTATAATGTATTGTGATTTTGAACTAACGATTCATACATACTTGCTAACTATTTACTAATGATGAAACATCTTCCATAACGACAATAAAACACTGTTAGTGGGAAAGGTCTTAATAAAAGGTGTTACGGGTGAAATAGATGTTAAATGAATTAAATTCTGATTTGTCCTGGAGGGGTGGGGATCCCATGACAATATAAGGGTGCGTTGGCTAACTGCAGTGGTGCGAGAGTAGGTTCCTATGGATAACTGATGAAAGACAATAAAGAAATACAAAAATAATAAACAACAAGACTTAACTTCAAAAATTCTACATTACGTTAACACTTACCCTGAAAGGTCTTCCTGCTGTCAACATCGAAGAGCACCAAACAGTCTGTCGTAACAATTTTTTTGATACCATTTCTCTACAGAAAACTGTTATTCTGCATAAAACTCACTTGCTTTGGTATCATAAATCCTAAATAATTAAAATAGAAATCAACCTAAACTTAACCTCTATTAATATAAATATAATTTCAATACATATACAAATCCTTTTCTAACAATAAATCTTACCCGCAAATCTGTCCAAATGTTGCTAAAATACATCCTAAAGAAAATCTAATGAAAAAACTTAAACTTAAACCATCAACAAAGCTATTCGCCACTTTAAATTTTTCTCGTTCTCCTATTTAATTATAAGACGTTAATGAATCCCAAATTATTGACAATGATGTTCATAGAAACAAAAAAAATACAGTTAAATACCAACTTTGTTCTGTGTCATTATCCTAGCCAAAATACTAACACCTATTTCTTAATATTTTAACTTAATAATATTATCCTTAAATTCAATCACCAATTGATCTATCAATAAATCTTTAATTAATAGAAAATGTTCACTGTGATGTTCAATAGAAAAAAATCAAACATATATACGTCCAAACTAACATATGAATTATACCTATAATATTACTTACAGTTTGATTCGTCTAATTCAAGGTTCAGAATGTCCAGACCACACCAGCTCCCATTTCGTTAATAATCACTTCCTGGTTTTTTCCATTTTTTGAACAACAGCTAACAACACAACCCCAAAATTTCAATTTAAGTCTAGGATGAACAACTACAGTTCTCTCTCCATATACGGTCATGACGACACTAATTCCACTCATAGGTGTATTGAAAATACTTTGCCAAACGCAAGCGTAGATTCACATAGTTTATCGTGTGCCATGTTTTTTTTCTGTTAAGCTTTTTACAATTCCATAACTTCACTACATTCTTGAAGTTTAAACTAGCATCCCTTATATTTTACTTTCTGAATTTAACTTGTCCTACAGCCTCATACCAAACGTCCCCTCTCCCATCTGCGATATCACATTCTCGTATCCTTACATAATTGATGTTTTCAGGTCAACGCATCCTGTATAATTGACTTTATTTCTTCCTTTTCCTTCAGCAGATGTAATTGACGTTCACTGTAAATCATATTTTTTTACGGTTAGCATTTGATTAATACAATGTCTCGAGTTTATTCTATACGTACTTCACCATCTCTTACTCTTTCAGTTTATTACAGTGTATGTATCAGTGGAAGTTTGTTGCATTTTATATCTGCTTTATGGTTTTATGAATGTCATCGTCCTTTCATTTTAACCATTCATTGTATTTAAAAAATAACTTGGTATTTTCCTATCTGAATTGTTCCTATAGCAACATAATTCGATTATCCTGTTTAATTAAGGATAATTATTTACAAAATCTTTTATACAAAGCACATCCATATATTTTGTCCTTTCAAAATTAAATTTTATTTCTTTTACACCTTTTACACCTATCGTTAACGTAAGGCATCGTGTTACGAGGGAACATTATCTTATTTTATGTTAAGTACATGACATCCTTCTCCTTCTCTTGCAATTCTGATAGTGTTTTGATCTTTCATGATTTATTGCAGTTGTGAGTGTCCTGTCCTAATTTATATCACTGCCAAAACTTCCCTTTTAAGGGGTTTGTTTATTAATTTTAGTTTTACAATTGATAGCATGCAATATAACCGTTCTTTAGTTTTAAGTGAAATAACTACATCATACAAATAAGTATTGCCTGAAGTTTTACAGCAATTAATTTCTATTTCAAATTTGGTTGTATAACCTATGAATTTTGATTTTTAAATTTTTCTACTAACTTTTTTTCTTTTAGCCAGTATCATAACTATAGTAACACCTTGTGCTACTATAGTTTGTGGTTTTATAATGGATGAGATTGGAAGGTTAAATACGATAAAATTAGCAGCTGTACCTGCCGTAATTGGTTGGATATTAATTGCAACAGCTACAAGTGTTCCAATGATTTTAGTGGGACGAGTTTTTGCTGGGCTTGGTTCAGCTTGGGGTGCTAGTCCTGCTATAGTCTACATTACTGAGATTGCTAAGGCTGATATGAGAGGATCATTAGTTTCTTTAACTCCTGCTGTTGCTTCCCTAGGCAAGTATAAAATTCGAATAAATTTATTTGTATTTTTCATCTAGAAAGTAGGGAAACTGTTCATCCTGTTAAAGGAAATAATATCATACAGCACAAAATAAATAATCCGTACAATAATGGTAAGGGACTAATGAGAGTATTGCTTAGATTTTGTCGTGAGTTGTGCTAGAAAATAGTAGAAAAAACTTTTATCTAAGCTATTTATTGAATTTTGTAAGATATTCGAGTAATTAAGATAAAGTTTTGTAATACAAACTTTTGAAGTGTTACTTTTTTTATAAAGGAAAGTCTTTGTATAATAGATGTGTTCGTCCAACAACCAACCTACAAGGTCTGTGAAATTATATATATATATATATGATTGAACCTGCTCTACAAAAATTTGCAACAAATTGTAAAATTACATTTTTTATTTCCTCGTTTATTACAAGTTGCTGACTCTTTACAATAATGCCTCAAAGAGGTGCCAATTAACTCACAAACATATGTGATATCTGCATTTCAATTTATAAATAGCAGATAAATTAACATAAGTATTGTTATTTGGAAAATTTTGCTATTTAAAATCCACTTTGGAGTGCTCCATATTATCAACTGCCACTCAGGACCCTAGCAAAACAATTATATTGGAGGGGGATAGCAAAGGAAAATTTGCATACTGATTATTTTATTATTGGTAATACTAGTATAAATATTTGATTCATTAATGCTTAAAAGTGTGGATCTGTCATATTGAATTTGCCCTGTGGTAAACCTTGTGCCAATGTTAACGAAAATACTATAGTAAAAAATAATATGTTCAAACTGTTAAATTTTCCATAGTGACTGAAACCTTGGTTAATTAAATGTGACTTTATGCAATATACTATAATTATATACCTTTCGACATTATGCTAGATATAAGAAGTAATTGATGACAAGTGGGAACGCGCTGATGTTTCCATGCCTATATGTATGAGTGCACCAGACACTCTATACAGAATATTATAGTATAATGTTCAGCGGTGTATACAAACGTTTTTATCGATTTCTTCCTTATGAATTCACTAACGCACATGTAGTTGAATTCTTCTTTGCTTCAATTTCGCCCATCACGTAACAAATTCATTAAAATTGATAGTGTCTGTCAGTCCTTTTTTGCTCGCTAGGATCACTAGATTATTTAACCAGCTTTTTGTCATTAGAGAACGTAACACATTTTTGACAAATTTTAGTTTACTGAAACTGCTTCCGTTTTCAGCAACTGAGCTCTAGATGTAACAACAAGTTGACTAAGACGAAACACCAACTTTTTCAACATGTTTTAATTTTGCAGCTTTTACCATTGCCTCACACATTTTTTGTGAATTTTGGCAATTACCAAACAACGCTTCCATTTCAGTTTGAAGAGCATATACATCTGGTTTTCTTCAGGCGGGAACATTGAAGTAACAGCTACTAAATTAGACAGTGTTAGGTTACTGTTTATAGAAGGATTGAATACAAAGTATAGTTGCTTAATGGCTTCAATGCATTCATCAACAATGAGATTAAATATAAACGTAGTTTGCGTCTCTCTCCATTCATCAATCCTTTTGGACAAAAGTCTTCGTTGTAACAGCTTGATTTGGTTATCGTAAACATGTTTTAATTCTGCAGCTTTTGCCATTGCCTCGCACATTTTTTGTGAATTTTGGCAATTACCAAACAACGCTTCCATTTCAGTTTGAAGAGCATATACATCTAGTTTTGCTTCAGGCGGGAACATTGAAGTAACAGCTTCTAAGTTAGACGGTGCTAGGTTACTGTTTATAGAAGAATTGAAGACCAAGTATAGTGGCTTAATGACTTCAATGCATTCATCAACATTTGAGATGAAATATAAACGTAATTCGTGTGTCTTTACATTCATCAATCCTTTTGGACAAAAGTTTTCATTGCGACAACAACTCGATTGGCTATCGTAAAGATTGTAAAGATATTGCATAATTAATAACTATACAACAGCGTGATGATGTTTATTTATTTGGAGAAGGTTAGATACTCTAATGCATTTTAACAATAATTTTTATGGATTTTTCAGTGGTCCCATATTTGATAATCTTCAGTTAATTTAATGGGGATGACATTTTCGTTTTAAGATTGTCCGTGTATTTTATTTAGTGAGGTTATTTATTTGGTGCACGAATCATCCAATTATATTTTCTTAAGTGGTACATTTGAAACGATTTTTTAGAAATCTTCTTAGTTAATTCATTTAGAATTATTTAGTTATAATAAAGCTTTTACCTACTGTTTAATAATGATTTCTATAGTGATTTCTGACGTGGTAGGTAAAATAGTTGAAATTTAATTTCAATTAGAATTTGTATTTATAATTTTGTAAGACCATGTGTATTTGTATACGTCAATGTCATTGGGTTTTGAATTTAAAGTTTGATGTTATAGTGTATTGAATATAATTGGTAAGTGTAGATTATAGCCTTCAGTTGTTAACAGTGACAGTGTTAAATTTTCAAATTTCATTTTCCTATTTGGAAGTTTTGTAGGATATTATTTTCAGATTTAGTTCAAAAATTATTGGGGCTGGTCATAGTTTTCTAGGAAGTACAAGCTTGTCCCATATTTATACTCTGCGTAAAACTATAATTCTAGTCATTTAGTTTTATTAGAATCGACAATGCCTATGAGACAGGTGTTGGTTCCAAATTCGAATAGTGTTATCAGTAGTTCTGCAAGATTATATTTCTATTATGTTTGACACATTCATAAAAGCAGGCGAATGCTTTGGAGCTCTTTCTATTAATTCTAATTAATTAATTGGAAATTAACTCATCCGCATTATTTACTGCGAGATAATGTTAGAAGAGTTTCTAGTATACATTAATAAGTATGTGTTATTGTATTTAACGGAATTGTTTTGAATTTTGAGATAACCATTTTAGCACTAGAGGAGCATTCTTGTACCCTTATTGCTTCAACGATTCTTATTTTTACAGTGAAACTACTTTAGAGTTGAGTATATATATTTTCCTTTACTTGGAAGATTATAGCTGCTTTCCCTTCACCGCCTTACTAAGATATTCTTACCTAACCTAAGTTGCACTTAGTTATTTCATATGTTCCTTTCACGTGCCTAGTAGTTCAAATAACTCAGTTTTTTTCCTTCCCCCTTACCGATCGTAAGTGTACCTACAAACTGTCCTACATTTAAGTAAAATGGATTGTTTATGAGGCGATCTTTTGTTATAGGGTTGATTGAAGTATAGTAGTAAATAGTTATTATATTAATTTTGAATTTCAATTATTTACCGATTCACTACCGAAAGCGGCATGTCTTATGCAATTTGCATACCCCTGATAGTAACAAAAAGCACCCAGTTGTTTACAGCTGCAAATGTGAGGTTTATTTGATGAGTTCAATATTTCGCCGGAAGTACGTTCCATTCAAACAAGTTAGGTTAGCTAAGCTGCTTCACTTTCATGTAGGATAATCCTTTTTACTAAGTTGTGAAAGAAAAGCGCCTATTAGAATTAATTGCCTTATTCAGCATATTGGAATTTATCGTAAAAAGAGCATAATAACGGGTTCGGGTCATCCTAGGGAATTATCTTCTTGGGAAAAGTGCTATTTGTGGGGAGATCCTAATTATCATATTTCCTATCACCAAGGGCAGAAGAAATGCACGGCACCATTTTAACGTTCGTCGAATTTCATTGCTTATCTGCTAAGGTGATTCTGAGCCAAGGATGATGTACTCATATTAATAAGTTGGTTCAACTTATTTAAATAGTTTTGGTATTGTACAAAATATATAATATAAATGTTCTGCAAATGAATGCACTTGGCCTTTGATATTTTGTTCTTGAAAGTAATGAGATAAGTGTATATAAAGTTGATTTGTTAGCGTAAAAAGCAATAGATACAAATCTTTTATTTATTTTATTTCTCATATGTACTTTTATTGGGTCTAAGGATCCGCTGAGGTACACAGAACTTGTGCTCAGTATAAGGTTAGCCGATCATATAATCACATAATAAAAGGGGCCAGGTGGAAAGTAATATGTTCCTCACGGGGGTGAGTATGTTTTTAGTCTGTTTCAGTTTATTCCGGAAAAGGTGGTAATATTGTGATTTAGTACTTGTTACATGTAAATGTTAATCTCTCTTTTGTTGTTTACGATTTTGGAATTCAAACTTGTAGTATGCTATGACCCTTACCCCAAAGAGGTAATTTCCTCTATGATGCTTTTCAAATTCATCTTTAGCATCGACTTTTAGCGAGATTGCATACTCTTCGGAACCTAGAATGTTATCAAGAGACTCAAGAGAGTTAGTGCATTTATTAGTACTACAGCATCAATAATGTTTAATTCTGTGGATTCCAGAACTTCTGTCAGTAGTTTCATTTTGTACAAAACTGTTTTTATGAATACAATAGCACTAATAAAATTGAAACTAAAAACTCTCTTCATTAATCTAAATGCTTCGGATTTTGTCTTAAAGTCATATTCTTGTTTTGTGGTGGAAATTTCGTACAAAACACCAACGGTTACTTCTACTGAAGTACTGAAGCTTCTAATGTTTTAGCTCTAGCTGCTCACTTTGCTTTTGATCAATTTTAGAAAGTTTTTCACAGCTTTAAACCGCTTTAAGCCTATAGATGTTCGTAGAATTTGGTATTTGGACTGAAAAATACATATAGTTCCTTTATAATACAAGGGGAATAGGAAATTATTTGACTGCATTTGCAGTAGTGTTCAACTGTGGTGTTGGTTCTGTGTGTTGGGCACTGCACATAGGATATATTGTGCATTAACAGCTCTGTGACTTGTATACATTTGTTTTGGGAATTTGATCTAAGGTATGTAACATGATATATACTCATTCTGATGTCATTGATTCATCGTTATAACACTGGATTGTGCCTAGCTACAAGCCAAACAATTTTAACAGAATTCTGTCTTCTTCACCGTCAGATCCTTGAAACGTAATACTCTGATGTCTCAGTGCTCTTACAATATTCCTAATTATTTCTATAACATTAGTGTTATAACAAAGAATTCTTTCTTTTCTATTAGTAAATTATGCTTATTTTTATCAAGCATACGAACAAAAATCTTTTATTGCAACTTTGTGAGACTTCGAAGAAGAGTGCAGATCAAGTTTTCCTAAATTACCTTTTCAGGAGCTTTTCACTTTTTCTCAGTTACACATGCACTTTTTTAGTCAAGCCATCTTGGATTTATCTCTGTCATAACCGTTTGGAAGAAGACACCAGACAAAGCAGTAAGCGGAGTCTTTTACAGTGCTGTATTCAAGATATTCAAACTGGTTATACGATTTTGCATTACACCGATTTTTGCATCACTTGGAAATATATGCAACTGTAGTTGGTGTGATCCTAGTGCAATAAAATAATCCCGTTGATTATCGCTTTCAACAAGTTATCGTTCGCCCGGATCACAACTAACAAACAGCAAACTTGGTCTATCTCCTTCAATAACACTATCTCTCATGCTGTTTCTTTCCAAAAAATTGTTATACATCTTAATGTTGTTATGGCAAGTTTTCTTTAGCAAGCGAACAGCATCTAGAATCTCAATCACAATGATGTTTTTCATTTAAGATAGTTACGTATTTTTGCAAAAGTTTCTTTCCAATACCTAGCACATTCACTAGGTTTGCATATTTTCCAATGCATTTTAACAAAACAACATTCTTGCAAAATTGATAAGTTTCTAGTGAATTTCTACTTCATCCGAGTCTTTGGAAATTGGTTTTTCTCCTACGCATGATGTAGTTTGTTGTGGAATCTAATTTGTCGTTATACTGCAATAAAATGTATCATATTTGGTTGATGTAATTACAACAGTTTCGATATAATTGATGAAAACCGTGAACAATATTTATTTTCAAAAATAAATGGACGAAAACACCAACCTTCCACAGGCCTGATACACGTTCTGAATCTGATATTTAAACCCATAAAATGTAACAAATTTAAGCTCATTATAGTCGATATTATAAGCTGGTGGCAGAAAATAGCTTACCAGGGAATGATTATTTTCGATACATTTACAGAATAAGCAAGTATAATGTCTTCTGTGTGAATACCGGTACTGCCATATTAAGATAGATTAATATTCTATTCTGATTCCGATTTATTAAATTTATTCTACAAAAATACAAACTACACAATGCTATCAGATTGTGGAGTATAAAAATTGGAAATTAGAACACTGGTCTACTGTCTACTTACCGTAATTGCCAATGGGTTAAGAGGTGCACCTACATGTTTAACGTGAGCTGATGCACCATCATGACACTACGTTTGATTTTCCAATGTCCCATCCCTATCTTGCTTGGAACAGCAAGGGTTCGGAAAATTAAAAATTTCCAGATAAAAACGAACTCGCTTTCTGGCCAATGTAGTACTTTTGGGTGGAACATTGGAAAATCAAATAACTCGGGGTAAATGCCTCTAGCTAGCCGCAAAATTTAATAGAGTTGGGAACAACGGTAGTGGTAGCAGCGTCTCTAACGCTATCTATGATTGTATTAAAAAATTTGGTATGCATACTCAATTTAATTTTCAAAAAGTAATAAATAAATGACAATGTAACTGCTGATAATTAGGTATTACTATGGTAATAAGCAAATTATCCTTAACAGTAAGATGAAGATTCCAAATTAAATAACACCCTCAGTACATCTTTATTATTTTTTTAACGAACTCTCCAAAAATTACTTTTACACTTCTAAATAAAATATAATTATGTGAAATATAAAGCTAACAGCATCAGCAAAATTATATGATAAGGTTTAAATGAGCATACTTGATAATGTTGAAATATATGGGAATATTTAAGAATGTTTAAAGGATATAAACTTCTTGTGAAGTTTTTGTTTAAAAAAATTAACCAAATATGATTTTGTAACACCAAAACGTTACGACATCAATCTCTGACCTTTTCTCCAGGGAACTTTTTTAGGATTGCCAGCCAACCAGGTGTTAACATCGGTATGCTCTAATACTACCTCGTTAGTTGTAACAACCAGATAACATGAACCCGCTAGGGGCCTTTGATTCACTTCAGTAAATATGTCATGTTTTATACAAATGCGAGTTATATTGACACTTCTAGTGATCTCTAATACAAAATCCAGAAATTTCAATCGTTACTACTTTGGTCCAAATAATATCGCTACATTTATGTTAACTCTGAAAATTTTGGTAGTGAATTTGTTGCTGTAATTTTACTAATAGTAATTTTGGTGACTACAAATCTAGTGCTACAAAAATAATGAAAACTAGGATGATATTTTAAGATAATCTTCCTTAAAAATTAAACCAAACTCGCCCCTAAGTGACGACGAAAAATGTAACAAATCGACCACACTGCTAATTAAATTGTACCTCGTCTATCAAAATGCACAAGAATCTTCTAAAGCAATTGTATCAAGCATTCAACTAGTTCTCTATTAAAATTAATACATATTTGAATAGAACGTATATAATGCAGCAAATAAAACCACTTCAAGATAATGAACTGGCTATGTAATATAGGAAAAGCCATAAATAGAAATTTAAGCATTGTATTGGACAGCAAACTGTTACACTATCCCCTTTCTCCAGAGGAGAACTTCTTATAAAAAAAACAATGTTAATACATCTTTTAAAATATACTTCAACTAACGCTCTAAGAAACCTCAGCACAAATCCTATTTCAGGTCCCCTATTTGAAAATAGGATTCCATTACAGTCAAGCGCATGACATAAATGAAAACCCATCACCAACGGATGAAAATTACACATTCCCTTGTCTCTATGCAAAAGATCGAATGTGATCGGTTGTGAACAAAAAATTATTCTATAAAAATGAACAACGAAAGACACCTCCAGGAGAAATATGTACAAAAATTATAACTATGCATCACATTCCAATAAAAGCTACATCCCAATATGATAAGCTGAAATCAGTAAAGAAACTCATAAACAAAATACCGTGATGCACTTGGGCAACTGAAATATCTTAGATTGTAGGTCTGAAAATTGTTTGTAACCAATAGAGACACTGTAGGAGCGGAAAAAGTAAACATATCTAATCCTTTATGTGCCATGTTCAAATATCTTTACTTTTTCATTTCGTAAATGGTATATAACAGTTCCTGTTTTTTACCACCTTACCTCTTATAAATTTAGGAGTAAACTTCTGAGAAAAATTATCAACTGTAATTGATTGTACCGTATTTCTCTTCCATACAATATCTTCTTTTTATACTGGAAATTGTGCTTGCATAAATCATAATGTGTTTTGTTACTTTTATTAGTAGCATGTAGATGCTTTATTTCATCTCCATATAGATCAGATATTTTATCAAGTTCTCTATCAATCGTTCTCTGGAATTGATAGTTACATCTTTATCTGAATGCGGAAAAAAGTTTACCACAATAATCTCCCGTAATGAATATTGAATGTCCCAAAATTAAAAATGCTAGAGTGAAACCTGTAACCTCACTAACTGCATTTCTCATAGAGTGTGCTATTTTATATAGTTCGATGTTCCAAAACCTGTGACTATTATACACATAAGAACATATGGTGGTAATGGTTACCCTATTCAACTGGATTGGTTTGTGTATGATAATTCGCATTATACTATATTTTCTGTACTTTGTAATGGGAAATCAATATTTTAAAAGCTTTCGTAACAAACCGAAGTCTATTAACTACTGTAATGATCTGCAGCACTTCGTATACCAGAAACACTTCATTCTCAATAAAAGTATTAATAGTATTATCGGTTGCTTCCCTCAATGGCTGCATTTACACATACTTCATAGGCGAAATCAGAAACTACCAAAATATATGTGTTGCCTTGTCTGAATGAGACAAAGGTTCAGTCTGCTCAATAGAGATCATCTGAAAAGGATACTTGACATCTCCTTGCCTATTAAACCAATTTGTAGTCGTGGGCCTGCTTTATTCGCTAGGCGTACAGTACATTTCTTACAATAATTAACAATATCATTTTTCAGTTTAGTCTAGTATCTTGCTGCTATCTTTTCATAAGTTTTAAGACTAAATAAATGCGCTGATGTAGGAACATCATGATTTTGTTGAATGATCTTTTGCGATTGTGTTTGGAATTGAGTAAATTTGAGACGTTATGCTTGTTGGTTACATATTTATACAATACACCATCATCTTTTTTCCAACGAAGAAACCGCTCAGGCCATTGTTTAATATGGTTTAATATTTTTTTGTACTAAGGTTCAAGATCGGCAGGAGGTATCTGTAATGTATTAATCTATACCGGTGCTCTGGGAAAGTGCGTATGGTACAACATTAAGTTCCACTTTTCTGTACAACTGGTATAGTCTTAAACTCCATTTTTGGAGGCTCCCTATTCGGCGTTTCTATTTATCTAGTCAAAGTAGGGAGTTGTGGTAAGTAATAATCTTGAAAGATGTATTTTCTCTATAAGGTCTACATTTCTCAACTCCAAAAGTACACCACTCTGCTCTTTTTCCATTTCACTATAAGATCGTTCTGCTTGTGTAACAGTTCTACTGTCATCGGCTATGACTTTCTCGTGTTCGCCTTCTCCTTGCAGAAGGAACGCTCCAACGCCAATCTCGGAAGTGTCAGACTGTATTATAAAGCTTTCTGAAAAATCTGACCTAATTAATATTGGCGATGAAACTAATAATTCTTTTAACTTTTTAAATAAAACTCCTACTTCCAAACTTCATTTTACTAACTGGCTTTTAGAGAGGCCTTTAATAGTTGACAAAGTTGGATTAACTAAGGTAGAAAAATTCTCAATGGGCCTACGATACCATCCTGATATTCCAAGAAACCACTTAACTGCTGCGGCTGTTATAAGCATAAGATATTTAACTAGCACATCCATCTTGTTTGAATCTGTATGTAAACCTTTCTATCAATTACAAAACCAAGATACTTTAAAGAAGGCTTGCAAAATTTGCATTTATTATGTATTACTAGGTTTGCTTCCTTTAGCATCTAATACACCTTGTGTAAGGTCTGAACATGCTTCTCTAATCTCTTTTTAACTAAAACAATCCGAGAATTAATTCCATGACGAAATAGATGGTGTGATAACTCTCAAACCAACATCTCATCAATTTTTTTATTAAGATTTTCTAATATCAATGGCAATAATGGATGGGTGGAGTTGTTTAATAGGTTCGGCATCTCCAATATGTATTCTATGTGCGGCTTTGTTCGTTCAATTTAAATCAGAACCACTTATAAATTGAGAATTTTCAATTACTTTGAACAATTGCTCTTGTTGTGTCAATGTATAGTCTTCTACTGATTTGATGATTTTAGATGAAAAAGTACTTATTTCATGTTCAGGTAAGATGAAAGTATTGTTTAAAATTAGTCTTAAGTTCAAAAATGCGGCATACATCAGAGCTTAAAGTCAATGCTGCTTGTATAGCATCAGAAACCATTACTAAAAGATTTTTTGTTTCACCATCAACAGGGAACTAGTATGCCCAAGAAATAATTGTTTATCTCCATTAGCTGATTCCAGCAAAGTAGGTGTATCAGGATTATACACAGTCAAACCGAGCTTCTGAAAACCTGCAACCCACTAAAAGAGCTAGTACTTTCTCAGTATTGATGTCAACATACTCGATTCCGTTAGACAAACAAACACATTCTCTACAACTGCTTCTAAAATTTTCAAAACATACTTGGTTACTGAATTTGTTTCCATGCAATTTGACTTGTAGTAGCACGAAGCAAATAACTTACTTGACCCTCCGTGATGAACAATTGTGTGTGTAAACAAACAAGTGTACTTACAGTTTTTATGTTCCAAATGTACCTTACAGAATGCCAGCAAGCATATTCCAATTCCAAATCACTGTACTGCATCAAGTTTTCTGAATCACACACACACACACACAAAACTATTTAAAATAGTATTGTAGCAGTTAAAAACTGATGATGTTTGTCTTTATTTACTGAACCGCATTCATGAACGTTCCAGTTTACATTTCAACACTTGTCGACAACAAAGCCCTATTGACTCTACCTTCGGCCGTATGATGGGGACGTTAAGTTATTATTAAGATAGGGTTCTGTTCGATAGAATCGACCGGTAGTAATTGTGTAAAGCAATAAATGTAAAGAAAGCGATATAGTTCAAGCAAATCAAAGGAAACATATCATATTTGAATCAAAGTTACCAAACGTTTATTACAAAACTACATCGCATGGCCTTAAATGGCTGTTATTTATTGGAGAACTTTTATGACTATCTGTTGGCAAGGTGCGCTTGCCCTTGAAACATCTGGTACGTTCATTGTACTCAAGGGTATACTAATTATGTTTATTATATTAGTAATTTTACCAAATATTTTTAAAGCATATTGTAAGTTTTTACAAAGCGTGCTAATGAAACAAAATTGTGGCTTCATACATCGCAGCAACACTTGCTATAAATTTTATATTTGTACTTGCTGCACGACATGCTACAGTTTTACACTTTATAAAAACTAAAGTTTTATGCTTAGAAGATGGAATGGCTAAAAACTGTATGCGTTTAGCTAACTTGACTATTACTTCAAGTGAGATGGGTCGGGGCTGAATTTTCTTAGTCTTAAGCTAGACGCCACTGTATCTAACAAGTATTAATTAATCTTGAAGGACAGATACAGAAAACCGTTTCCTGTTTGTTCATTTTAAATTCTTTTACTTCAATTCTTGGATAAACAAAACATTTGGGAGAACCTGTCTCAATCAATTAGACGTCTTCTTCAACAAAAAGTATTTTAACATAAGTACTTCTTAAAATACAAATCAAGAAAATTGGTTGGGTGACAATATGTTTATTTTGTATCGGGAAATAAATATTTTAATGAAAACAACTTTACAAAATCTATATTCAATAACATTATCACAGGTTATTAGCTATAACTACTCAAACAGGTTGTTCATGCATTTACCCATTTGTTATTGTTAATCATAGTGTGTCAGATCTGGTCCATTTACATATTCAAATTAGCAAAATTTTAATTTATAAAAGTGGAATATTAAGTGATTCATATTCAATCCTTAATTTGTTACAAACCATTCTCTAATAAAGTTTTTAACATAATTATTGTTTAGTTCTGCCTCTCGCAAGTGAGAAGGCTCTAATTGTTGCAAAGTTTAAAGAGTAATTGACTTTAGTTGTTTTCTTTCAACAAAATATTTGAAGCTAAGAAAACTTGACTATTTTAAATATAATTACTGTTTTTATGAAACGGATTCTTATGGACTGAAATGACGGAATTATGCTACTTAAGTGGTTAGCGAGGGTATCAACACGTCAAGTTTTTAAGGGGGTTGTTTAATACTACCGGTTTTTTTTTATAAATCCGTTGAGGAATTTGGCAAAATAATTTACTCACCCTTAACAGAAGGTTGTAGACAGCCACCCCTACGGAACTATTCTTGTACAGGATTTGACCAGGTTTTAGGCCATAAATATTCATTGCTATTCGTGGTTCATTTTTAAGTAACGAAACGAACTACTCCAGATTGACTTGTCTAAATTGAAAAGCTGTACTATTGCCATTAGGATTCTTTGGCCATCAACGACACCCGTTTCGAATTTTTTAAAAGATATTATGGAAGTGATAAAATTATTAAAGCGATTCTCGAAGATGGCTCGACTTGGAAAAATTCATCTCCAGGGAATTTATGCCGATCAAACCATATGCTTAACAACTAGGGCGACCACAAGCCATGTTTATGAAACAACTTGGAAAACCTTGACATATTTGTGAACAGTAACTGATTTACTTACAACTCCTAATGATTAAAAAGCTATTTTTAACAATTACTTTGATGTTTATAACACGGTTTCAAACAGCTGAAGAATTTAATTTTGTTATTGCAATAATATAAGAAATTTACCCTTGTAATAGAATTAATAGAAAATAGCGGATTGTTTATTGTTTTCCATATAGTACTAAAAATTTATTATGTATATGAAAACTATTTGAATTGCAAATAAATAATGTTTAGCAAATTTTATTTATTTTCCTTTATACAGAATGGTTACACTCTAAAAAAGTGTTACAATATGTTCTTTTTAGTTTAATAAAAGGTTTAGGGAATCTCATTTGTGCATTAGGAACGTGGTCTAGATAGGAAATGAAATTTATGTTGGTTTAGAATTTAATATTTTGCTTCCTCTTCAGTAGTTGTTAATGCTCTATAAATACCATTTTTACCTGAGTTCAATATTTTTGGAGTTATATGTTACATCTTTTACATTGTAGGTATGGTGATGGCATATTTAGAAGGCTGGTTACTTAGCTGGCGCATCGTTGCATGGTTATGCCTTATTTACATAGTTATTCCTGTTGTTCTTATCATGTTCATACCTGAAAGTCCACCTTGGCTTGTTTCGAAAGATCGTATTGATGAGGCTAGGAAATCTCTAGAATGGATCCAGAAGTATCAACCACAGCCAGAGCATAAGGTAAGTGATTCAGAACTTTCTACTTTCACTCATCTCATCATGAAGGTGTTATATATCTGATATACACTGTATATGTAGTGCATAGAGTATTGATTTATTACTATGGAGTAAAGTTGATAGATTATTGTGACAGTTTGTATAATAAATAAATTCCATGATAAATATATATTCTTCGACAAGCGTTTAATGATTGCCATTATTCACAAGAATGAAGTTGACGTCACCAGCCATATAGCGGGGAGTGATGTGGTCGTTCAAGTGAATACTGGCTGTATTATGCACGAGTAGAAGTATACACTTTCTCTACGACTGTACGACTTGTACAAAAAACTACACACATCTTAGTTTTTAACATCAACTGTTAGTTACTCAACATTACATTTTATTAGTTATAGGAAGACAATTAACTAAAATATTTAACATCTAGACAGTATTTTTCTTAATCTTCTTTGGAAATTAAATCACTCATAGTTTTTAAAATCATCTTTATTTACGTTTCGAACCATGACTTACGATCGTTGTTAAAATAATTTTGACAGCGATCCTAGGTCATGGATCGAAACATAAATAAAGATGATTTTAAAAACTATGAGTGATTTAATTCCCAAAGAAGATTAAGAAAAATACTAAACAAACCCCAACAAACATACAGGGAGTATCTATACAGAGTGCTAATACTAGTTTAAATTTACTTTTTAACAAAATTTATGGCGAAATTACTGCGGTTAATAATATTTATTACAGATGGAGTTGTCTTGATCAAAATTGACTTCACTTAGAATATTAGTATTTGATGTTTGTCATATATTATTTATTATTCCTGCATTCTGCTTGACCGACTGAATTATTCTGTTAACTGTGTTCATTTTATTTGTCATGGAGTCGTTTAAGTAACCTTCCACTACTGACGTACTCTTCCAACCCCCATGCCATTTGAAAGCTGTAATATCTCCACTTGCATCAACTAACAAAGTGTCAGAGTACCTATGGAAGCTATGTCTGGTATACCAATTGGCGTTCGGTAAATTTAGGTAGGCAGTTATTTGTTTTCCCATTGATGCAAATTTAGTTATATCAATTTTTGAACACCGCACTTGCCCAAGAAAAATGGTGTTTTGACATCATATGGACGAAGGACAATATACTTTTCATATATTCCTTAAAATTTGCCTGTCGCATTAAACTTCCTGTTCGTTTTTATTTTAGTGTTAGGTGTGATTATTATAAGAGCTGATACCAAGTCCTGGACGTCCTCCATTTTTATAGAGTGCATTTCGTTATTACGACAAGCGTTTTAAATTTCTTACCTTTGTTTCGAGATACATATTATTCGGAATTTCGGCTATGAATTTATTAATTTCTTTTGAACTAAGTACTTTCGCAATTTTGAATAATTTTCTGTTTACTTCTTTGTGTATGTTCAATGTGCTCCTTAACATCGAGTATATTTTTCCAAAAGTTTTGTCAAATATTTTATATTTATATTTATTTATTAAACATTTAGTAACAAAATAATTTAGTTGCAAATGTTAGAGATATGGCGAATCATTACAAAGATAGTACGGAAATTTCTAAAGCAGTTACATAATTGTTTAATTGGTAATATGTCACCAAAGCTGGTTTTCACATATACCAAAACTATGAATTTCCTAATAAGCGAGCAGTTGGTCTAGATTTAAAAATGCGCATGGAGTTTAAACTTACAAACATCTGCATGTTTATTCAAAACATTAACACATTGATATTCAAATAAACTTTTAAATTTTGATGTGTTGTGTATATGTTAGATCACTGCTAACCTGTTAGTCACTGCTAACGATAAATAACTCCTCTTGGTTAAATAAGTATATTCAGTATGTTAGCGGTCTCTTGTGTTGCTGATCACAGCCATCACTGCATGGACCCTGGTGGATGATGTCGCCATGGTATTGAGCAGCCGGTCGCTGGGTTACGATAAAAAATTGTAGAAGTTCAAACTTTCGTAATTTAATAGTTAAGTCAAACATGATGCAGAATTATACAAAAGTGTGTTGTACAATACTGTATTTGTATGTATGCAAACCGATGCGAAGTGCTATTAAAGTATATATGTGTATTTCTTTACAAATATTTCATCATTCTTACCGCGACAAGCCATAAGAAGGAATTTCACTTTGAAAAACATAATAAAATTTTTTTAATATTTGGAATCGCGTGAGCTGTGTCACCAAAAATAAGAGTCAGGCAACAATAACCCGACTTGTAACATTAGGGCACCCAGAACACAGTACACCACTATATCATGTAACAATAGTCATTTTTATATCGGAACGTAATTCTATTTCGTTCAAGCAAGGAAAGCAGGTATAATAATAATAATCCATTTAAATCATAACTTTTCTCGTAAACATCTATTTGTAGATAATGAATTATACGAATAGTATTATTCCTCGAATTATCCATCTATCAGTCAGAAAACCAGAAAAAAACCAACTGACTTGCACTTGTCTTGGAAAATCTTTTGGTAAACTTGTACATCAACATTCATTATATCATTTTAACAATGGCAACCGGTTCTAGCGTTCTGAATTACCACGTGTGTAAATTCGAGACAAGAAACACATAACCAACATCACGGAAATCATAAAGGACACATAGAATGTTTTGCCTAACTTGTTGAAAAGACGGGAATGTCAAGCACTTAATTTTAAAATGTCAAAATTAAAGCTATTTACTTGAATAATTATTAGTCATTATCATCAGAAGTGGGATGCTTCACCATTTACAAGATTAATGTGAGTAAAAGCCATTGAGCAACAATTATGAGTAATTGCCGTAAGCATCGACATGCTACTTATAGTGGTGAGAGCTCGTTTAGTTTCAAAGAATATAGTAAAAGGAGTAGACCTGATGATCTAGATGAAAATAACCACTCTTACACCCCTGAATTGCAGTCTGGAAATTCAGGTTTGATAGAAATAGTTAATTTACTTAAGAATATGCAGAGGCTGCACTTTGGTTTGTCAGTACGAGTTGCTGACATTTCAGAATTTAACCTATTGGCACACGATGTTGATAACTGGATTACTAAGATCGAGGAGTACGCAACTATAGCAATAAATAAATTAAAGGGTCATGCTGAACATTGGGACAAAAGTCTAGGCCATGTGCCATAATCTTGGAATGATTGGAAATATTTATTAATTGAAACTTTTCTGTTGGGCCGCAACTTACATGTTCTAATGACAGAAGTAATAAATTTAAAACCAAAATCTAATCAAAGTCTGTACGAGTATTGTTTTGAAAAGTTATCCTTAATTCGTAAAATGAATTTAAATCTGAGCAGTAGCGACGAAGTGATTCTCATTGTTGGTGGTGTGAACAACAACAATATTAAATTCGCTGTTAAAGCTGCTAATACCGTCCAAATTGGTAGTATATTTAAAAGCGTTTGAACCAGAAAACACAAAAATTTACTGACTGCCAATAATCTTCTAAAAACATAATAAGACAGCACATGGATTCTAATGCAACGAGTGAAGGTGAAAAGGCAATCATTTATTACAGATATAAACAAACGGGTACATGCCGCAATAACGGACATACAGTCGAAAATTGTTTTAAACGAAATAGGAAATTTAGCAAAAGTCAACCGGTACCGCACGATGGAAATAATGCTAGAAATAATAGACAAGTGTTATTTATCTCAAGAGACTGTGATATAAACAAATTTTATAAACCCACCCGCATTAACTGCGAATATGATACATTCTGCTTTATTGACTTTGGTAGTGAATGTTCGCTGATTACAGAACGCTTTGTAAAAAAATAAACTTGAAGACAGATTCGCTTTCAAAACCCTTCGTATTAATGGTATGCGGTGGATCCGAAATTGAAGTATCTAGTATGGTTACCTGTAAGATTTCGATTGATTCTGTGCACTTAACCATTTCATTATTAATAGTACCAAAATGCATTCCGGGTATTGACATTATCATCGGTCAAAATTTTACCAAAGATTCGGGTGTTAAATACAGTCAAAATGGTCACACATCGTTATTTAGTGTATCCACCCTAGATGTTAATGTAGTTCAAACAGATGTGCATGTTATCCAAATGATTAGAATAGGCGTTGATGACCCCAGGTGTGCAAGAACAAATCAAAACAATTATACACATGTGTGATCCTTTAGAATTAGCTTGTATTACTGGTGTTAAATTTAATATAAGATTAAAACCAGATAACCCCATCGCTCAAAGACCTTATCAACTGTCAGAAGCCGAAAAAGTGATGTTACGTGAACTTATTAATAAACTTTTGGAAGGCAGGTGGTAAATTAATGCCCAAGTGGAGGCGCCATTCACAATCTCAAAGGTGTTGAAGGATACAGTTATGAAGTGACTGATATTCTGGGCTCTACCAGATTGAGAACCTCTTACAGTAGTTTATATGCTGCCGAGCATATAAAAATTGAGTCACCTTCGATAATATGTAATAGGGCCATTGTTATGCCGTTGGGATTAGTTATTCCTTGGACATTAAATTGTCGTCGGGTTAACTATCTCTGGGCCTTTGTTACGCCGTTGGGATTGTTCCCTGCACATTAAATTGTCGTAGGGTAAACTATCCCTGGGCCGTTGTTACTTCTTCGAGATTAGTTGTTCTCTGGACATTAAATTGTCGTCGTGTTAACTATCCCTGGGTCATTGTTACGCCGTTGGGATTAGAGGCCCCCTGGACATTAACTTGTTGGGTGAACTGTCCCTGGTCCACATATGCCATCAGGCAGTTTATCCCTGGACATTAAATTGTCGTCGGGATAACTACCCTTAGGCTGTTGTTCAGCTGTCCCTGGGCACCGAGTTTGACAGTTAGTACTGATGTGTTTGACATGGGCATAGAGCGACTATCATCCAGTCAGAATGGCTGAGTGTTAACGGTCTCTTGTGTTGCTGACCACAGCCATCACTGCATGGACTCTGATGGATAATGTCGCCACGGTATTGAGCAGATGGTTGCCGGGTTACGATAAAACACAAGGTTCTAGACTACTAGTCAATAATTAATAAATGGTATTGCAAGCAGCTCGCCCCAACATTATAGGTATAGTTAATGTGTTGTTTCTTAAATGAAGGTTATAGTTAGTACTTCTAAATTATTGTAAATGTTCTCAGCACTATTAAGATTTCTCCAATCCGTTAGAACCGTGTATATTTATTATATCGTTTTCTTGATTTTTCTGACAATAGATTAGTAATAGCAGCTTTTGCTATTTCTAGAAGTTGCGGAGGCATACACATTTGATGATTAACCTTTCACTGTTTTCGAAATTCATTTTAACAAAAATTATACACAGACAACAATAAATATTTATTTTGATGCTTCAAATTATGAAACTTCAAATTTGTTAGTTGCATTGATTTGCAAGGTGTATTTCCAAGCCTACATAATTTATTAAAGTAGTATCCATGCATTCTGAATATACCTACATACCATGAATTCCATACTGGGATTCACAGAGTGAAGAATTGATATCATTCTTAAATTAAATATTCAACTGGAATTGACATATTATTTAATAGTTGAAGAAGAAAAAATATTTTTTTTCTTAATCTTCTTTGGGAATTAAACCACTCCTAGTTTTTAAAATCATTTTTATTTACGTCTCGATCCATGATCTAGGATCGTTGTCAAAATTATTTTGACAACAATCCTAGGTCATGAATCGAAACATAAATAAAGTTGATTTTAAAAACTATGAGTGGTTTAATTCCCAAAGAAGATTAAGAAAAATGCTAAACAAACCACTTCAAACATACAGGGGTATTTAAAAAATATTATTTTTTATCAACAATAGAGTAAATAGAGAAGTGGCAAAGAGATTAAAAAACTTTCGAAATGAACCAAAATATTTCCGCAACTAATGATGTTGACAAATTGATAGCCACCAAGCAGAATTTTATGAAAACAATTAACAAGCAATATTGCAAGACGCAGGGCCAAGCTTTTACAGTATATAACAGCTTTCTTTCAATTGATAGCAGTTCGTGGTTTCTAAGCTAAAAGGTAGTAACCGCTGTAATTTAAATATATAATCTCATGGGTTGGTTAAAATTAATTACATTTGTGTACTGGCTGTTAAGCTCAGTCTACGAACATGGATCGCTGGGGTTGATTCAAACCGGACTCTCAGACTGTCCTTATAAGATACATGTAAGAACAAAAATAAATTTAACGTTAAAGAGATGTCATACTGTCGGATGATGGCATCTCAGCAGCTATTCACTTCACAATTAAAGCACACAATTATGGTATGTACTAAAAAGACATTGTACTTAAAAAATATTATTATCATACATTTGCAATTAAACAAAATTCTGTAGAACCTCCACAAAATAACACAATTTAATAACTTAAGATTATAAAACATAAACTTTCATCATCATTAGGTCTTCAGTCCTAGAACTGGTTAGACGCGTACCATCATTGTTCCCTATTCTGAACTAACCTACAGATTTCCCTGAAATATGCACAGTTTGCATCTATAACTGTCTGATCTAGGTCTACATCTACCTCTTTTTTCCTATCTCTGCTTGTAATATATCACATACTATTCCCCAAAAATGCCTTAGAACGTATTCCGCCCTACTATTTCTCTTTTTCCCCAGATATCCTTGTTCCCATACTATTTCTGTAACTTATTTGTTATTATCTTTGTCTGTCCATGCTATCGTCCTCATACAACTGGAGCACTTCAAAAGACTGCTACCGTTTTTGTGTCTGCGTTTCAGCCAACATTTTTTAACATGTTTCTATTTATACAATTGAGAGGATGGTTATTAAAAAAGTGTGCGATTGCATTATTGAAAGGCTTAAGTAGTCGTTTTTTTTTTATATTTATTTTAAGGGAGAAAATTCATTATGATTTAAGTTACCTCTTTGGTAAATTTTAACATGGTTCTGAGGCGACTCTATGGCGGGTTTACACTTGTCAGATACCAATGTTGTTCTATGAAGATTGTATATGGATCTGAGGCGACCCTATGGCGGGTTTACACTTGTCAGATACCAATGTTGTTCTATGAAGATTGTATATAGATCTGAGGCGACCCTATGGCGGGTTTACACTTGTCAGATACCAATGTTGTTCTATGAAGATTGTATATGGATCTGAGGCGACCCTATGGTGGGTTTACACTTGTCAGATACCAATGTTGTTCTATGAAGATTGTATATGAATCTGAGGCGACCCTATGGTGGGTTTACACTTGTCAGATACCAATGTTGTTCTATGAAGATTGTATATGGATCTGAGGCGACCCTATGGTGGGTTTACACTTGTCAGATACCAATGTTGTTCTATGAAGATTGTATATGGATCTGAGGCGACCCTATGGCGGGTTTACACTTGTCAGATACCAATGTTGTTCTATGAAGATTGTATATGGATCTGAGGCGACCTTATGGTGGGTTTACACTTGTCAGATACCAATGTTGTTCTATGAAGATTGTATATGGATCTGAGGCGACCCTATGGCGGGTTTACACTTGTCAGATACCAATGTTGTTCTATGAAGATTGTATATGGATCTGAGGCGACCCTATGGTGGGTTTACACTTGTCAGATACCAATACTGTTCAACGGAGATTGTATATGGTTTTGAGGTAACCTTATTGTGGATTTATACTTGTCAGATACCAATGCTGTTTTACAAGGATTGTTACTATGCTTATTTTTATGTAATTAGTTATTTTATGTATAAATAGAAATCATGTATGTAGGCTGTATTTCATGTTAATATTGCAAGGAAAACCCGGGAAAAACTTGCAATGCTACCTATGATATTGTGGGCATTTGATTTTCATTTAGTAATGGAATCCATTGTTTATTGAAAATCACGGATTCATTTGCAACGCAGTTATTTTTATGTAGGGTTATATAGGCAGCTTCTTTGATTTTGCGTTTTTGGTGGTTTTCTTCTTTTTCTTCTTTTCTTCTTTTCAGGGAGTATGTGTATTCAGCTCGTTCCCTTTCTATTGTTTTCTAATTTTATACCCTATTTTACCGAGATTCAGTGAAGGAGGTTAAGCAACCTGTGGCTACCAAGATCCCCCAACACTTAGACATTTGCCGAAATAATGGTTTTTTAGTAAATCCTTTCACACACTTAACATTATTCGAGAATATTGCCCAACCAATTCTTGTAGTTACTTATAATAATCATCATGTTTACGCACAGTTATCTTTTCGTCATTAGTTTATCCATCTTGGGATTGGTTGGATGCGTACCTCCATTGATTTCTATTCTGGGCTAGCCTACACATCTCCTGAAACCTCTACAGCCTACATCTTTTACTATCTGTGTGCAGTAGTCTAATCTAGGTCTGCCTCTTCTTCTCTTTTTTCCTATCTCTGCTTCTAAAATATTCCGCACTATTCCCTCATGCCGTAGTATGTGGCCTATCATCCTATCTCTCCTATTTTTTACCGTTTTCCACATATTTCTTTCTTCCCCTACCATTTTTAGTACCTCTTCGTTCTTAACTTTGTCTGTCCATGACATCTTCATCATACGCCTGTAACACCACATTTCAAAGGCTTCTACCTTTTTCTTGTCCGCTTCTCCTACTGTCCAGGCTTCACAGCCGTACAGTGCTGTGCTCCACACATATGTTTTAAGCAATCTTTTCCTTGTTTCTATGTTTGTGGTCTTTGAGCACAATAGTTGCTTTTTCTTGTTAAATGTAGCACGACCTTGTGCTAATCTTTGTTTTATATCTTTTGTGCTTTTCCCATCTTGCTTCCTAGGTAGCAGAAATCCTTAACCTCTTGTAAGTTCGTGTTAAATACTTGTATTCTTGTTTTTGATTTATTTTCCCCACCTTTGCAAACTAGAACTTTAGTTTTAGTTTTGTTAATTTTCATACCGTATCTCTCTGTTAGAACCGTTTCCATTTCGTTAAGAGCAGCTTCTAGCTCTTCCTTGCTAGACGCTAATACCGCTATATCATCTGCAAATCTAAGCATATCAATTTTTTGTCCCTGCATAGTAATTCCAAATGTCTTCCTGCATTTGACAGTATTCATTGCCTCTTCTATGTACAAGTTAAAAATCAATGGGGATAGGGCACATCCCTGTCTCACCCCTTTCCTAATGTTTACTTCTCTACGTTCCTGCTCTAATTCTATTACTGCTGTTTGCTCTTTGTATAAGCTATGTACTATTCGTCTATCCCTATAACTCATTCCAATCCTTTTGAGTATTTCAAACATTTTTTTCCAATTGACATTGTCGAATGCTTTTTCCAGATCTACAAACCCTATATACAGGCTTTCCCCTTTTTCTATTGTTTTCTCCATTATCACTCTCAGAGCTAAAATAGCCTCCCGTGTTCCCCTGTTTCGCCTAAACCCAAATTGGTCTTCTCCTAGTATTTCTTCAGCTCGTTTTCCCATTCGTCTTTGCACAATTCTAGTTAATATTTTTGACACGTGTGCTGTCAAACTTATTGTTCGAAAATTTTCACATTTATCCGCGCCTTTCTTTTTTGGTATAGTTACTATGATGCTACGTTTGAAATCTTTGGGTATCTCGCCTGTCTCATACATATAGCTTACAAGTTGGAAGAGACGTTCTGTTACTGATTGTCCAGCGGCTTTTAGAGTTTCTGCTTGCACCTTATCTGTACCCGGCGCCTTACCATTTTTCATACTCTTTAATGCTAATTCAAACTCGTCTCGAAGTATAGGATATCCCAAGTCATCATTTTCAATGTCTGATTCCTGTTCTAATGCAGTTAGTTCCTCTCCTGCATATAAATTCCTATATATTCTTGCCATCTACTCACTTTCTACGTTTTCTATAATGACGTTTCCTTGTGCGTCCCTTATATTTTTGCTATACGGTTTTATATCCCTAAAATTCATTCTAATTAATTTGTATGCTTCGTCTGTCTTTCCTATTTCCATCTTAGTTTGTACTTCTTTGCACTTTTCATCAATCCATTGTTCTTTAGCTTTCCTGCATTTTCGAATAATTTCCCATTTTATGGCTTTGTATCTCTGTTTTCCTGTTTCGTCTGATTTATTTTTGTATTTTCGTCTTTCTTCTATTAAATTCACGATATCCTTTGTTATCCATGGTTTCTTATTTTCTTTTTGTGTATACCCCAAAATATCTCTGGCCGCCATGTCTAGGCTGGATTTAATGTTATTCCATTCTGTTTCTACTTCCTTAGTTTCAGATATTTTCGCGATATCATTCAGCAATTCATTTGACTTTTTTTCGAATCTTACTTGAATATCTTTGTCTTTTAGTTTCTCTAAGTCCAAGTGCCTTTTTTCGTTCCTCTTTTTCAGCTTTTTAAATTTAATTGCGGCCTTCATAATTACGATGTTGTGGTCAGTATCTATATCTGCTTCTGGGTAGCTTCTACAGTCTTTTACTTGATTCCTAAACCGTTGTCTAACAAGAATGTAATCTATTTGATATCGTCCTATATCTCCTGGCATCTTCCACGTATATCGTCTTCTAGCATGATGTTGAAATAATGTGTTTGTGATGATTAAATTGTTCTTGTCGCAAAATTCTACCAGCCTATTTCCCTGTCATTTCTCGTGCCTAAACCAAATAAACCTACTACCGCTCCTTCCCTACCCTCACCTACCACAGCATTAAAATCCCCGTAATTATTAAATTTTCATGTCCTTTACGTATCTTAATATGTCTTCGATATCTTTGTAGATGGCTTCTACCTCTTCGTCACTGTAGCTAGAGGTGGGCATGTATACTTGTATTATTACTGTGTTTACCGGTTTAGATTCTAATCTAACCATGAGTACTCTTTCGTTCTTTTGTAAGTAATTTTCCACACAGTGTCCTATCTTTTTCCGCATAACTATCCCCACACCCAAATTTCCGTCCTCTGCTCCTGTATGAATTACCCTGAAGTCTCCACTCCAAAATCCCCGCCTCTGGCCACCGAACTTCGCTGATCCCTACTATGTCTAGTGATAACCTATTCATTTCGATTTTAGGTTCTCTAGCTTACCTACTTGCTTCATACTTCTAACATTCCACGCTCCGACTCGCAGAATGTTCCCGACTCTTATTTTTAACTTTCCGATCGCATCCTTCGAAGTAGTCCCCTCCCGGAGATCCGAATGGGGGACTATTTTAACTCCGGAATCTTTTACCCCAGAGAATGCCATCATTTTATTATAATTTAGGTACGCTGTGTACTTGGGAGATAATGTGGTGGTTTCCCGTTGCCTTCCACATCGCGGTAGTGTGTCTTAGACTGCCATACCAACCCCTATGGTCTCTGCCAATCTAAGTACCGAAAGAGCCGCTGCCCTCTTTCGGGGACCTGTCTTAGTCTGGTTCCTCACTGACGACCCTACTACTTTGGTTGGACCTGTAGTTTGGCTCTTTAGCTCATTAGAACACGCAAGCCATTTCACCTGTTCTAGTAATTTAGAACTTCGGCAAGGTGCAGGTCCATTCGAAATAAACCTTACCTTTGACCAAATTGATATTAAAAATCTAACTATTTATCCACCGATTATTTTATACATTTGAAGTATTTCATATTCTAGTTGTTGGGAAGTCAAACAGCTGATGAGAGTTCCTCGCTGAATTCGTTTCAATTCTCACTTAAACTACAGCAAACCAGCAATTCACCAAAGTTTGATTCTATTATCCAAAAAATTATTCCCTTAATTTTTAAACTACCAAAGCCAACTCTTCCACGTTGCTAATAATTGAATTTGTTTTACTATTAGTCTTCTTGAATTTCACATTACTATGGCTGTGATGCCCAAAAGCTATCTTCTTCAACGATGCTAATTATTTTCCAGGAATAGTAGAATACAGGTTGTATAAGGACTGTAGGATTAGGGGGTCTTGTTTAACGACAGATGACCTGTTGGGATGCTCGCACATGCGACACGAGCCTGTTATAGATTTGTGAATGGCTAATACAAGAATGACAGTACCACTATTTCTTTAAAAAAAGTGCAGATTAAAATATGCTCCTAAAATAGAAAATAAAGATATCTGATAGAAACACAATATGTTAAGGGTAAAAAGAGTGTCACGTTAATTTTGAATTGCCCAGAAGGGACAGGATCTCCGTAACAATTTTAAAGGTACACTATCTAACTTTCAGTGGTGCAAGAGTAGGTTCCTATGATAAAACGATAAAAATAAGAAAAATCTCAAAAGGTAAAATGGTCAAAATATAAAAGTACTTTAAAGATACTGCTTGCCTTGAAAGGTTTTACTAGCTGTCAAGATTAAAGAGCGCCAAACGTCAAATCCAGCAATACTATCGATGTGTCTGCTACCTGGAGTACGGTTATCCCAGATAGCTTTCCCTACTTCCGATTCCAAACTCGTCCTCTCAGCTATCTTCATTGTACCATACTTTAAAAAAATTTTCTTACGTTTTATTCAATTATAGCAATTCTCCAAATGACGCTACTTCCAAATATAACTTCATCATTGTGGGTAACTGGATGTCCTCTCACATGATTATCTTACCTATTTTATAACTAACGGTAAATAAAATTCGACCAATAAATTTAGACTCTATTAATTGTAAACTTCAAAACATATCATTACATGTCCATTAACTTTAAAAGAAATAAAACCTAATCTAATCTCCTCTGGCCAGATATTTTTAACAGAACTCTTCAAGAAACCTGAAACTGAAAATAATACTACTATTTCATTGCACTAGGTTCCTAAATTGCTTTATGAGATTATGTGAATCCGAATTGCTAGCAAGTGACGAACAATTGACTTAGAAATACATAGCAAAATACCAAATTCTGTTTTCACCATTCCAAGGTCCGTTAAATATATTAAATTTACCCACAAAAATTTACAAACAATACATCTTACAACTAAAGCTTAGATTTTGCTTAATACGTTCGTTTAGCATTTTAAAGTTTCAAGCTGCTTTTCTAATAATCAACGAACTTCGTTCGTTTATGAAATCGATATGTCGTCCGTCTGTCCGTCCGAGGCCTTTCTAATGGTCGGACATCAATGTGTGATACATCAATCGATTCAGCTCGGTGTCCTGAGCTTAAGTTTTGATGTCAGTTGAAATCGGGCCACGGGGAAGCCGTGCCCTCGCGATATTCCGTCGGGAAAATTAAAATTTCAAATAGGTCCAAAATTAATGTGCGATACATATTTGGACTCCCCTAACATAGCTGAGTCGAAATATGGTACCCCCCACAAAATCTGACCACGGATACCCGACCCCCCCGGGGAATTAATTTTTATCAAAAATTTCAAATAGGTCCAAAATTAATGTGCGATACATAATTAGAATCCTCTGAAAAAACTGAATCGAAATATGATGCCCCCTTATTTACACACACGCACACAAACACACATACATACATACATACATACACAAACACATATATAGCTTTTAAAATATTTATTCAATAAAATAAAATATATTAAAATGTCTCTTTTGTTGTTTATAAATTTTTGTATTTTATCTGAATACTTATAATTATTACAACATAATAATTTTAATTTCTTTAAATTGTTTTAAAGTAAGTCTACATTTGGAAGTTCGTTGCGACAATGCCTTGTATTTTCAACTTGTTTTATACTTAAATGTAAGTAACTAATTCTGCCGTTCTAGGAAACCATTATAATTATATTTACAAATTGGTCTTTACATAATTTTCAAACGTCTAGAAAATACAGTAAAGAAAGCTCAACAAGTTGTACTTTAAGAGTTTCCAAATTAACTCCAGTGATGGAATAATGATCTCGTCGGCCTATTAGAACACCTTGTTCCTGTGATTTATCCAACATACGTTGATGCGTGAACTTGCAATTCACAACCGAACTGCGATTTTAAATCCACACAACATGCATATTTGAATACTTTCTGATCAGTTCTTCTAGCGAAGTTCAATACAATTCACGGCTAGCCTGAGTGCTATTGGCCTCCACCAACACCTGTCTGTTTCCTTTAAATCATATTTTTGTTCTTGCCCCTGTCAAAGAGCCACTTCACTGAAGGTAATAGTCTATGTAGTCCGTTGATGTCGACGCATCATTTTGTGCTTTCATCTAATCAGCCACCTCACTGGAGCCTAACAGCCTCAATGTACAAGTCAGTTGTTATCGACGCATCGCTTTGTACTTGTTTTGGTCGGCCACTTTGCTGAAGGCTAACAGTCTCCACGTACTCGTCTGTTATCGACGCATCATTTTGTACTTCTTATGGTCAGTCAGCTCGTCGATGACTAACTCTACATACACGCCCGTTATCGACGTGTAATTTTGTACTGGTCTTGATCAGCTAACTCGGCGAAGATCAACAACCTTACATACATGTCCAATGTTATCGTCGCATAATTTTATACTCGTCTACCTCTATTTATTTCAATTAAACTTTTTAATCTCCACCTCTTTGTTAAAATTTTCTACTGAGTTCCCATACAATATACGTGTAAAGCTTTCTTATGGTAAGGTCAATGTCTTCAGTTTCTGTGAGAACGATCATACATTTTATTGCATTAAATAAGTTTGCGGTTATTGAGGCTTCTAAACTGCATGTGAATGAAAAAATATAATTGTGGACAATAATGTTCCAGATTCTTGTTTGCTGGTTGAGAAAAAGTGTACTACGTATTTATTTTTAATAGTATGATGCAATAGTGCCTTTATAAACTGTAAACTACCTGAGCTCCTATAGTGGAAGGCTGTTCACATCTTTCCTGTTTTTAAAAGGGGAAACAAAGAAGATTTAATTAACTATAGACTGATAGCGTGTATGTCGTCTTTTGCTAAAGTGTTCGAAAATCTACTGTTTGATCAAATTTATGAGCATGTTAAGAACTATTTAGTGTCTCAACATGGTTTTGTTAGAATGAAATCAACTGTTACTAACCTACTACTGTTTTCGCATCAGATTGCTCTGGCTGTGGAGTGTAATTCCTAGTTAGATTGTGTTTCAACTGACATAACTAAAAATTTTAATAAGGTGTCACATGACATTCTGTTGAATAAACTCGAAGCATTTAATTTTGATCAACATACCATTCATTTTTGGAAATCTTATTGAACAGCAAGAATTCATAAGGTAAAAATTGATAACTGTGTATCTAAATCATTTACACCTACATCTGGTGTTCCTCAAGGTTCTATTGTTGGTCCCTTGTTGTTTCTTATATTCATTAATGATCTTCCAAAATGTCTAAAGTTTTTACAGTGTCTATTATATGCCGATGATGTGAAAGTTTTCAAACGTATTAATAGTGTCAATGATTGTTTCTTGTTACAACAAGATGTAGATAGAATTGCCAACTGGACCAATTCTAATGGTCTCGTTCAACATAAATAAATGCAAGTCCATAACTTTCACCAAAAAGCGCAATCCCATTAGTTTTGAATATAAAAATCAATAATAATAGTATCACTGGTGTAACTAGATTGAAGGATCTGGGGATATTATTTAACTCAAATTTTAGTTTTAAAAAACATATCAGAGTGTTGCTAATTTGGGTGCTAGGAGTCTTTTTTCATTATTAGAAACTCTTACCATTTGCAAAATCTGTCTGTTATAACCCTTCTTTATAAATGCTTAGTTCGATCCCATCTAGAGTATGCTTCTATCATTTGGTCTCCTCAAGCAGTTACCACCTCTAACATATTAGAAAGGATTCAAAAAAGATTTTGTCGTTATTTATATTTTAGAATTACTCGTATATACTCATCTTATCCGATATCAAAGGGAATTGATTCATAGGGAAATTGAGGTTAGCTTATCAAAACTAGTGAATAGAAGACACTACTTGGGCGTTGTTTTTATATATAAATTATTAAACAACAAGATAATTATACCACCTTTATTATTGCTTATCTGCTTTAAGGTTCCATTAATTAAATTGAGACCCGATTTTTTTATTATTTGTTATTACTTCTTCTGAATCTCCAGTTTATAAAGTGTTAAATAAGTGGATCGTATTAATAAAGTTACCCGAAACAATATTTATTAATATTTAATATATCAGAAACTATGACAGTAATTATATTTTCATAGTACTACGCACACTCGTGACAGCATCATCATTTTCATAATAAAGACGGTGTCTCTCACTACGCTGCCTATCACCATACAAATTAATTACAACTAAATTTATATAAACAGCAGTAGCTTATATTAGAATGTTGGTATCGCATCACATTATTCTAACACGCCCCCATGATGCGAGACAGTATATAAAAACAAGAAACTTATTCTAAGTTCAGACAATCTCGAAATTTATAAAACTGTACTCTACCTAGAGGTTTCGTGAACATATCAGTAATATTATCTGTACTAGCAACTTTTACAATGTTCAGTACATTTTTGGTAACATAATCGTGAACAAAATGTAAGGCGATAATTATGTTTCGAGTTTTTAGTAAAATTACCATAATTAGCTAAAGCTATTGCGCCACTATTATCCTTATACATGCTGATAGGTAACATTTCATCATTCTTAAAACCTAAGTCTTCAAGTACTCCTAACAAATACAAAACTTCCTGTGTAGCTTCTGCTAAGGCATAGTATTCGGCGTGGGTAGATGCTCTTTTTGTTTAATAGTTTTCCACGCAACTGAATGTCCAAAAATTCTAACAACAAATCCTGTTGTGGATTTGCTATCAGTAACATCTGAAGCCCAATCCGAATCTACGTAACATTCTATTATGCTACAAGCATTATTATGATATACTAGTTTCAAATATCTGCTCTGATACAAATAGATTAGCACCCTTAATGCATATTTAAAATGCGTTTTGTTACAACCATTTTGAAATCTACTCAAATAATTTACAGCATATGCTACATCTGGACGTGTTCCTGATGCAATATATAATAAAGCTCCAATTAGGTTTCTATACCCTAAGCTTGAATCATTTTCACCTATGCTTAATTTTAAATTTTGTTCCATCGGTGTATAGTATGGGTTTGTGTTGACAACGTTATATTTTTGTGCTAGCCACTCTATATATTTTGTTTGTTTTAGGGACATATATTTCTGCTTACTATCATAAGAAATATCTATTCTTAAATAATTACTAATTTGGCCCAAATCTTTCATTTTAAATTTTGAGTTCAATTCTGTCTTAACTTTTTGAACCTTGCTAATGTCATCCCCACAAATTAATAAATCGTCGACGAACAGTATTAAGTATAGTTTCTGATTGTGACATATTTACAAACATGAATCATGTTCTGAACGTTCAAATTCTAATGTAATTATAAATTCATTAAAGCATTCATACCAATGTCTCAAACTTTCGGTTAGGCCATACAGAGATTTCTTTAATTTATATACCTGATTTTCATTTGTTTCAAATCCCTTAGGTTGTTCTACATAGACATCAGACCTTATGTCGCTGTTTAAAAATGCTGTTTGTACATCCAGTTGCTCAATCACATAACCTTTCTGATACGTACATGCTAATAAAGTTTTTAAAGTACTCATCCTTACTACTGGGGAATAGACGCCGTCTAGTGTACTTTCCTGTTGATATCCCCTCACAACCAATCTCGCTTTATATACTTCATTTTCTTATATTTTATATAACCACTTAAGTTGCAAGATTTGCTTATTTTCTGGTGCATCTACTAGCTCCCATGTATCGGCTTTATTCAAACAATCAAATTCATTTTTCATCGCATTCAACCATTTACCCTTCTTGTTGCTGTTTATCGCTTGTTCATAATTTTCGGGAACATCCATACTACAATATGCTGCATATAAAACATAATCTTTGTACTTTTCAGGCATTCGTCTCTGTCTTTGTTTTTCTTGTCTCATTTATTTCCTCTTTTGTACAATTCTCAGATACTTCTTCATTCACAATTCTTTCTTCCCTTTCCACTTTAACTGTACTATCATCTACACTTATACATGACATATCTGGTTCAAAGATTTTAACATTTCGTACTTCTACAACCCTATTTGCAACTAGCACTCTGAATCCCATATCAGTGTATCCTACTAATATTCCCCTCACACTTTTATCATCCTGTGTCTTGCGTTTTTCTTCCGGTACCTTCACATATACATGACTTTTTGCATTGGGTTTGAGTCCAAAGAAAATTTCATATGGTGTTTTGCACTCTTTTGTTGCAGAGGTTATGACCCTATTACTTAAACATGTAGATGCCATGACAAATTCTGGCCAATATTCCTTACCTTAGACCTGATTCTTTTCGTAAACAAGGGGCTTTATCCATTAATGTTTGGTTAAAACGTTCTGCTGTCCCATTTAGTTGGTGCTCATAAGTTGGGCTTGACCTAATTTTAAACCCTTTATCGTTTGCAATTTCATAGAACTTTTTATTTAGGTACTCTTTATCCTTATTACACCTAACCTCACATACTTTGTTGCCAGTTAAATTTGTTACATGATTATGGTAAGACTTAAAGTATGAAAACACTTCACACTTGTGCTTGATGCAGTACACCCTAGCAATGTAGCTATAACCATCAATAAAGGTTACAAAATAATTTTCTCCACCATAACCAGTTACATCAAAAGGCCCTTTCACATCTGTATATGTTATTTAACATATGTACCTCGTTGGATTACGATTATTTTCAAAGCTTTTACTAGCCATTTTGCACTCTAAACAATATTCACAATTAATTTGTAGCTGTTCTAGATTTTGTGGTAACCCTTACACATAATGTTTAAATCCTTAAAATTAACATGTCCTAAAATACGATGCCATTTTTCCTTTTTAACCAGTGTTTTTGTGAAATTTGCAACAGTGGTCTCGATATTATTATTTACTGACCCACACAATTCATACAATTTTTCCTGTTTACGTGCAATGGCCACTATATCACCTGTACTATTATAAATAATTGCTTTATCACGCCAATAATCAATACCATTGTGGGCACTTGTTATAGATGAAACACTAAGTAACTTTCGACCCATCTCTGGCACAAAAAATACATTTTTAATAACTATAGTTGATTGAGTATTATTAACCTGAAATTTACACAAAATATTCCCTACTTTCAGAGCTTTAACACTGTCCTCATTTCCCATTTTAACATCAATTGACTTACTCAACGTAACAAATTCATAAAAATATCTATCGCTAGTAATTACATGATCGGTACAACCACTATCTAATAAAAAATAAATGTTTTCTTGCAATTTAGTTTCATTGACGTTAACTTTAGGTAGACTTACTTCGGTGTGAAACGTACTTACATTTGGTTGCTCCTCTTTGTTGTTACATACCTCTGAATTTCCAACAAACCTGTTTTGTCCATTATTCCATTGGAAGTTTGTGCCTCGCCTATTGTTTCTATGCCCATTTGGATTAGAAACAACTCTGCTTGCCCCTCGTGCATGCACATAATTGGTCTGTCTGTTATTTGAATAGCAGTATCTTTGCACGTGCCCTAGTTTTCCACATTTGTAACACGTAGCTTCGTGTTTAGGATTTTTCCTCTTATTACTGTTACTTCTGTTGAATGTAGTTTTAAACATATGCGTGTCCCTTTTATCTTCGTACGTATCACTTCCTGAGCTTTTTGTTTTCTACATTCCGCTCTAAGTGTTAACTTTTCTCTTACATAATCGACTGTGCGCTGCTGTTACGGTAGCAGGTCAACTGTTTCAGTTATGTACTCGAGTGATTCAGGCAACGCCATTAATAAATAACTTAACTCTCGTTTACTGTCCTGCATTTATGTAGTTTTTAATTAACCGTTCAAACATACAAAAGAATTCTTCTAAATCCTTTGTCTCATCATACACTAACTGACTAAGTTTCTTTTAAATCATAATTTGACGGCTTTGTGATTTCTTTTGGTACAAATTATCAAGCTTTGCGATCATTTCTTTAGCGGTTCTACATTCCATAATTAGGTCAACGTCCACTGCATTTGCGAAATAATTTTTGGCTCGTATTTCCTTCGCTTTCCAATCTGTTGCAGTTATATCTTCCAGTTGAACTTCATTTTCCACGACTTCATTACACTTTAAGCTCCAATAACAACATAAACGATATCTCCATTTATCGTAATTTTCGCTTTCCGGAATAAATTTCGATATTTGCAGGAAACTGCCTTCCATTTACACATCCGCTATTTTTTTCATATAACAGCTTTCTTATCACACTCGTACTAAAAACTTTTCAATCTTTTTCAGACTTATTTACTTACTTCCCGTTTTCAAACCAAAACCACCTGCTTTGCTACCATATTAAATAAGTGGATCGTATTAATAAAGTTACCCAAAACAATATTTATTAATATTTAATATATCAGAAACTATGACAGTAATTATATTTTCATAGTACTAAGCACACTCGTGACAGCATCATCATTTTCATAATAAAGACGGTGTCTCTCACTATGCTGCCATCATTATACAAATTAATTACAATTAAATTTATATAAACAGCAGTAGCTTATATTAGAATGCTGGTATCGCATCACATTATTCTAACATAAAGTTATAGAAGCAATTAGTTTAATGCTTAAGTTTAAGAATGATTTCGATATTTTTAATACTTGTTCTAGCGAAATTGCTATGTTATGTGACTTATTATTTTAATAAAATATTTATTTTTCTATGTACTGATATTCAGCGCTATGTAATTGGGGTTTATACTCTGTATTGCTGCTGGTTCAAATAAATAAATAAATAAATTGTTTGCATAGCTTTTTCACTATGATTCCTAAACTAGCTAAAATTGAAAAAACATTCCCTATATATCCATGTATGCATAATTATTACGCTATTGTTAAAAACACCAACGTGGATATATTTCCTTTCCGGTGTTGATGTATATTATGTTTCTAGTTGATACAATTGTTATTGTATTTAATATACTTTGCATATTATTTACAAATATTTTCTCACTACAATTTTTGTTTTAGTCTGAATCATTTGCTGAAATGCAGTTATCTCTACTGCGTAAAGAACATATGCTAAAACAAGAAGAGCAACAACAAGTTTCAGGAAATCAAGCAATGCGCAAATTGAAATTATTTATGAAACCAACAGGATATAAACCTATACTAATTTTATCTGGTTTGTTCCTCTTGCAACAATTTTCTGGAATTTATATTACGCTATTCTATGCAGTTTCTTTTTTTCAGGTATATACAGTTATACTAATGATTTATTATATATTATAATTGAACGTTTCAGGAAGTTGGTTGTAGTATTAATCCTTACCTGGCTTCCGTTTTAATTGGAGCTGTCAGATTTTTTATGTCGTTGATAAATACAATGTTAATGAAACGTTTTGAAAGGCGTAAGCTACTTGCTGTAAGTGGTGTAGGAATGGCTATTTGTTTGTGTATTTCAGCATTATATACTAAATGGATCCATGACGGTTAGTATGCTTTTCAAACTTTCTAGTTGTTTAATAAAATGATACATCTAGGTACAACGACACAAACATGGGTACCACTTGTAATGCTTTTGCTTTATGTAGTAACCTCAATAGTCGGACTTTTATCAATTCCATGGACAATGACGGCAGAATTGGTGCCTCTGGAAATACGTGGCATTGCTCATAGTATATCATACGCAATAGCCAACCTATTAATGTTTGCTGCCGTCCAGAGCTACTTTTGGTTGAAAGATTTATGTGGTGGGATTTCAGGCATACAATTTTTCTTTGCTGCTGTTTCATTAAGTAGCTTACTATACAGCTTTATTCTTGTTCCTGAAACACACAGAAAGAAGCTTACAGAAATAGAAACATATTTTATGCATAATACGATTGCAATAGATTTAAGTTGCACAAAAAGCAAAGAAGGAAATAAACAAGAACTACGTAAGCCAATTGTTAAAAATAGTAGAGCTACTAATAGCGATTTTGTGAAAGCGGAAGAGCAAGCAAGTAAGATGATTTCCAACAATGTATAATTAGAATAAGGATTATTGTTGACAATAATTTATTTTATAAAGTGACCCGAAGGTATTTCGTAGCACGTTTTAATATGACGTGGAAACTTCTTTTAGAATAGGGTTTACTTGTCATTTTAGGTATTCGATAAAAAAAAATTGTTAATGAATGTATACGGGATAATCTTTTAATGAAAAACCCCAAATAGGCATGATGTAAGTTAGATGAGCACATAATTGACTATGCGTTCAAGTGGACAATTAACGTAAATATTGCATTAAATTTACTTATTTTTTCTATTCGATTTTTCAAATAATATTTTAATTTGTTGGATTATATTGCATGAATTTGAAAAGACAAAGAATATTTTTTCAAGGTTAAATCGTATTAACAAATATAGGGATCAGTGTCGTACCTAGGAACAAAATTTAGTTTTAATTTTTAAATTTTGTTAGATGGTTCTATTTGTTATTTTCACATATAGGCTAGTGTATTAACATCTTCGCTTTGACAAAAAATGTGGTTGTTGTTTTAATTCTAAAAATGAGAGACCTACAAATATTTTTGTAACCTTAGGACCGTGTCCTTATGTGCATTGTGCTGATGTACCTAGGGACGTGCAATGATGTACCTAAGGACACTTTGGAAAAAGATGCCTTGAATTTAATATAATTTGTTTATTTGTGTATTTATGAAGTAACAGAAATCAACTTAGGCGACAAACTCAAGTTAAAGTTACCCGTAGATGGATGTTGCGTTGATCATACAAAAATAATTTTTGTGGAATTTTAGGAATTAAATATTTTGAAATTAAATTGTGACATTCGGTAGCTAGCACTTTTTGGAATTAAGCAAGGAATCCAAAATATTACTAAAAAAATGTTGACCAAAAATCCTAAACAAAATTGATCAAAATTACAGCTACTTGGGGCAACTTTGATCATATATACAAAAGTAATTATAAATTGCCATTAAATAAAGTTGCCCCATTTCAACACTTCCATGTCACTATCTCGATGATATATTACAAATTTGTGTTGTATTATTATTTTAGAAAAAGGTTTAAACTACCTGATAAAACTGAATTTTTAGCAAAAAGACAATAATTTTTATTACCATAACATGAACTTAATTAATACAAAAATAATTGGACGAGATCCTATTACTTAACATAAGTAAAAAAACGTACAAAGAAAAATCTAATTAAATTTGTCCAGTTTGATATTGGGGAAACTGTGGTGGCCTCTGGTAATATTAGGATCATTAATTTTTCTGAAAATTTCCTTTTTCTGGTGACACTCTCATCTTTGACATCTGGGAAATACAAAAAAGTGCTTTTCTTCCCAATTTTGTTTCATAGAAAGTTAACATTAAGATTATTTTTGTCAAGAATTTCTAAATAATATTTAAATGAATTCGTTCTAAGTTGCAATTTTACTTCAACATAGTTTCCTACATGTGATTCACACTCATCAGTGAGAATATGATCGCTTGTGATATCTTGCTCTTCGATTGTAGGTATGCCATCTTTGCCATCCTCCATTTCATTTGAAAGACCTACCTCGGAGGCACTACTTTCGCTTTCGTTACAAGAAACGCTTTTTCCTGCTTCAATATTAAAACGTTTATTTTTTCAACGTACTCTTTTCAGACTTTTCACAAAATCTTTGTATTTTTAAAAAAGAAACCAGTGAAGAGCTCACACTCTCTGCAACATTATTTTCGCTGTCGTTACAATAAACGCTTTTTCCTGCTTCAATATTACAACGTTTCTTTTTTAGATGCAGTCCTTTCAGACTTTTCACCAAATCTTTGTATTTTTAGAAAAGAAACCAGCAAAGAGCTTACACTCTCTGCGACATTATTTTCATCAGAATCAGACAATTTTTTAAAAACATGTTCTGGGTTGAAGGGTACAATGCCAGTAACTTCAAAACCGCTTTGAATATTCTTCTTTATTGCCCCTTTAGGCAGCTTTGGCCCTTAATTGTTTTTTACCCATTTTAATTAGTGTTCTTTAGAAGGCCCGGGAATTCGTTTTTTGGAACTGTAGTGTTCGCTGGATTTCTTTCTTTCAATTTAAGGAGTGTATCTTTCCAAGCCATTTTCATTGGACAGAAATAGCTCACATATAGAGACTGTGTTAAATAAGTGGTGTTTTGTGGTAAACAAGTAAAGATCGCAAAACTTCATCAGTAAAATGCACCACCAAATTATCCCCAATCATCACTTTTTTCCTTTAAAAACTTTGGCATGTGGTAAGAAGCAACTCATAAACTAATCACTAAACATTGTCACTTCCATCCAACCATGTGCTGTCCTATTAAATGTACTACCTGACTTACGCCAACTCAAATTACAACAGGGTACTCGCTTTGGCCGTTCATGGTTCATATAGACCCCATATTCTTTCAGAATGGTAAACAATGTATGGTGGCAATAACACGTCAGATGCAGAAATGCATATCATAACTGTTGTTGCCTATTTTTTACAATTACATATCTGTTCTGAATATTTAATACCACATCGATAAATTTTTTTTCTTGCCAGGATCGTCACTACAATTTGTTCTGTCATAGTTACATACAGGACTAGTCGGAACACTCTGTGGTGTTCTAAATTATTAAAATATTTTTTTACGGTTTCCTTGCCCACATTAGCATGAGAACGTTTAATGTTCGCAGCTACTCTATGAGCTTTATCTTTATGACAAGCAAAGCTAATAAACTATCGATCCAATCAATTTCCAACTTATTAATTACCACTGGATTTGGCAGAATTCGCCCTATGCTATCTACATAATTTTTAGGTCTGCCTTTGTCGGCAGGAATGCCCAGTCTCCAAATGTTATAGCAGCCCTAATAAATGTATTTTCCTCATTAAAAGTGAATAGGGTTGGATGACCAACAGCGTGAATATGCTTGCAGTTAAATTTATAGGTACAATGTACCATATGGAATGTTATAATCCTTTGCAGCGCTTCGAATTGACCACTCATCATCAACTACTCTCTCCAAAGCTTTGTATAGATTGTCCTCATCATAATCCTAATAATGCCTAGCCACTAGTTTTATTGTGTTTTTGTGGCATTATCTCTTTGCCTAAACTAAATTGCAATTAATAACAAGTGATCAAAGTTGCCGATAAGGTGTGATCAAAACTGCCTCAAGTACAACTGAGATTGTAGTAACAATACCATGATCAATAAAAAATTCGGTTTTTGCACATTGTAATGTTAAATAACTATACTTACAATAAATTTCTTTAAAATAATTCAAAACTTCAGTTTTTTTGCAACAATACAAATTTTTTTCACATTAAAATAAATTTTCACAGTGTGCAATTCAAAGTTAAGCGTCAAAACTATTTGATCTACTATTATCCAAATAACTACACAGAAATGAACTACTTTTGTCGGGTGTTGCCAAATTGAATTATATCAAAATTTTCAGTAGGTATTTACATAAGTTATTACCTGTATAAGTCCGGCACAGCTGATTAAAGTTGTATGTGATTAACAAAGTAACCCATCTACGGTATGTAAGAACCAGCAAAATTCTACGTTACGTTTTCATTAAACTGTATCCAGCAAACGACACAGTAAACATCAACTGTTTTGCTCGTCTCTCAGTTCCACCACAAACATTTGAAGCAGGAAGCTTGAGTTTGATGTCTTCAACATTCACTTCAAATATTTCACCATCTTTTTCTATTTTAAACTTATGTGAATCAACATACTTTTTCAAATATTTGACATAAAACACATCTTTATTCAGTACCTCAATAATTTTAGCAAGTTAGTACTATACATTCTTTTTACCTTAAAATTCTACCAAAGTATAGTCATCAGCTTTCAATTCATCCGATTTAAAAATAAAATTCAAGATCTTTTGCAACGACTTCGGGATCCTCCGAGATATCTGAAAGGTCATCATAACTGTTATTTTCACACAACATGTCACTGTCACACTTTAAGGAACTATATTGATGATATGATTATTTTATAGTGCTTAATTTTTTGTTCAAATTCAACCTGATTTTCTTTTCTTTACCGGGCTTTTTTCTAGTTTTTGTTTCTTTCTTTGCTTAATTTCATTTTTTCTGGGGTATCCGTTTAAATCTTTGACTTTTCTTTAGGTTAACACTTCTTATTAAGTTCGCCAGATGTTTTTGTTCAAGAGTTACTATGATTCATTGACCGAAAGGAAGTGTGATTGATATTGTTGGCTGATTTAACGTTGATGGCTGAATGGATGTTGGTGGATAAGGACTGATAATGTTGAAATTTCTGTGAAATGATATGGTGAAGTTGATTCTGCTACCATAACGCATTTGGTTGGTAGACCCGCTGACTGACTGGTAGCCCAGTCTTCTTGAGTTATAGCAAGATCTGTACATTGGAGGGTAGAATTATGTTCATGGTCTTAGAAAATGTTTCTACTTAGTGGAAAAAGTCAGTTACTTGAAATTCCTTAACAGTATTTGCTGGGGTGAATAAAAAGAGATAAGCTTTCCCAGCCAGTTCAGCCACATCATAGATTGTTACCGGTTTTCTTTAGTTCCTAGAAAAGCCATCCAATCTGCTACAGCTTTGTGGTAAAATACTTTAAACAGCCCAAAACTATATGGTCTATTGCCTGCATCTTTTGCGAGGTGTGTAGGTAAAATGTCATTATTATTGTGCCAGCATTTTTTGAACAAGAGATAGTTGGCACAGATACATGACGTTCATGATTATCTAACACTAAGATAACTGAATCTTCTAGTGGTGGCTTCATGTGATTAATGAAACCTACTAAATTAAATTATGTTTACATAGGCGGCATATTACGCTCTTCTGAACAATAATTTTAGGAGGATTATGCACAGTTGACATACCTGTCTCATTTGCATTCTAGATTTTGGCAGGGTATGACAACTAAAAGGATTGGTATAGTAGTCAAAGAACCGAACTACAGTTTCCCTGTTGAAAGAAGTTACCCTCGAAAAGTTTATTGGTTTGGGCTTTCTCAATGTAATTTCTTGTGAGTGACAAGACTTAAATCACCTTGCCCATCCATCTCCAGCACACTGATGCTCATCCCAATTGCTTGGATATTTAATCGTAATTTTCTTTGCTAACTGGAAGGGCCAACCTGCGTACAAGAACAGTGAGCCCATAATTAAGAAAAGAAAGTTGTTTCAGGTATTTCACCAGAATATTTTCCTGTTCTACACTAAACAGTTTACGGGTATGGGAATGAGAATTATCATACGATTCCTATCCTGAGTTCTCCAATTCTGCAACATGACGAGCCAACACAGATTTGGTTTCATTATATTTATTCTCAGCAACACAATATCATTAACAATATTTTTATAATATCATCAGCAGCTGCTTCAGTACTTAGTTTACTTGGCTGAGACCTTTTCTTATTCAATTTGTTTCTCAGCAACACTAAATAGTAATAACAAAGTCTAAATTTTATTACTAATCACTTTTAATTCTGAATAATAATGTGATGTGAATTTCTTAACAAAATTAAATAACTCATGTTGTATCTAGGTGCATGTTCATAGGTACATCACATCACTTCAAACTTCTAATAATCAGCCTAACCGTTTTTGACGTTAGACTAAGTAATCTCCGCAACTGTCTCAATTTTTAACTATTCTTTGAAGCTCTTTGTCCCTCATAAGAGTGATGGTTTCAAGAACCTGGCGGTCCTTGCTTGGCGTTTTAACATCGCCAACAATAGCTTCTTTACTAATCCAAATTACCATTTCTATTACAGTATTTAAAAAATATATTTACTTATTCTATAATAAACAGGAAATAACAACTTTCTGGACGTGAATTCAAAGATTTGTCAATAATGACCATACGTCAACAAATGAAACCAGAAATTGTTAACAGGCTTAGAAGAAGGACAAGGAAGCAGTACTGCCTGTACAAAAACCAAGCTTTAATCTATCCACCACTGAAAATTATTACCTACGCCCTTAGATACAATTGTCTGTAAGTACAATACCCTCCGCTAATCAAAAGTCAAAGTAGAAATCTTTTATTCACAGTTATTGTTGCGCTCGTGTCACTTTTCAAAATTATCGCGTTACTCATTAAATTGGCCAACCTTTTTCGAAGCAAGTGCGCAATGAAAAATTTTTACAGCGCGGTTAGCGCGTGTTTCTTTTATGTGGGTAGGAGAGACAATAAAAATAAACATATATTAACGTTACAATAATATAATATAATGATTATAGTACATGGTAAATGGTAATAATAATACATAAATGGTAAATAAGAAGTAAACATAAACATAAATAAAACTATTATCTTCTTTAATGAGAAGGTTGATACTGTATTTCTTCACACAATTTTTCATAATCAGGACTGTAATTTGATACTGCTATTTTTAAGTAGTTATTCAAATTCTCATCCGTAAGACTTGCTCTAAACTCATTTTTAATAAATTGCATGGAAGAAAACGTCGCTTCACTTAGATAGGTCAACCCGAAAAACAATTTTACCTTCAGAGTGCAATTTTCTAATATTGGATATTTATGCGAATCAACAAATTTCCAAAATGTCTTATCCATGTTAACAGCTTTCAAAGCGATGTCATTTTGTAATTCTATAATTTCTAATTCTAAATTTTCTATATTTGTTATATTAAATTTATTTAATTCCGCACTTAAAATAATAACATCAACGTTAATCATAGGATTTTGAAAGAAAAGTAAAATCAATTCCAAATTGTCAAATTGCTTAAATCTTTCATTAAAATCATTACTTAATTTAGTTAGATAATTAACATATATTCGGCAATCTATCTGATTTTCTAGAAATATTTTTGACATTTCAGGAAAACGAGTCAACCATTTGTTTTGAAAATGTGAAATCCAAAGGGTTAATTTAGCTTTAAATGCTTTAATAGCACCTACCATATCTACCAAATCTTTATTTTCACCTTGCAGTTCAAGATTTAACTAATACAATTTCTGACATCAGCTAAAAAAGGTAAAACACATAGCCAGTTAGGATCCTCAAGGATATTATAAATTTCCCCTCTTTGTTCAAGAAATGCATTTATTTCAACAATCAAATTAAGAAAACTTTCTAATACTTTGCCTTTGGTAAGCCACCTCACTTCTGTATAAGTTAGTAAATCAGAATACTCAGTATCATTATCTTCTAATAGTTTTTTGAAAAGTCTGTGCTGCAATGGGGCAGCTTTTATAGAATGTATTATGTTAGTTATGGGATCCAAAACATGGTTAAGTGAAAGAATTTTAGACCACAGAACTTGCCGGCGTACTATGCAATGATAAGCAGAAAAAATTGGAAATGATTCGTCTTTTCTGCGCAAGGTTATAAATCCCTTGTTTTTACCGGTCATGGCTGGAGCTCCATCAGGTGTGATTGAAGATAATTTATGTAGGGGGAAGTTTTTGTTCCAAAATAAAATTTTTAAAACTTTATAAATATCTTCACCTCTTGTTCTCTCTTTCATTGACAAAAGACATAGCATTTCTTCCTTCACACAGTAATCCTCAAAAACCATTCTCGTTATTATTTTTTGAGATGTCCCTGTTATATCCAATGATTCGTCCATTTGAAGTGAAAACCAAGAGCACCTATCCATATCAGATTCAAGTTGATTATTAAGGTTGTCTATATTGCAGTAGTTCTTCTTTTAATTGTATTACGTGGCAATTGTAAACCATTTATTGCACTAACTATTTCTTGTTTATTGGAAAAAGTATCAAAAAGAGAATCGGCTTCAGCAAGTAAGGCATTTTTAAATAATTCTCCAGTTAAATACAGTTTCTTGCTCTTTAAAAGAAAACGTGTAATTTTGAACGATGCCATAGTAATCTTTTTTGATTTGTCTCTCACTTTCTTAAAGAATGATTGCTGACCCACTAATGCCTTTTTAAAAGTATTTATGTTCTTTTTTCTTACAGCACTATTGGGCATATATTGTTGATGAAAGTTTTATGTTCTAATTTATAATGTCCTTCAATATTATATTTTTTAGTTGTTATGCTGCGATTGCACAGAAGACATGCAACATTTCCCTTTGCTTCCACGAAACAATATTCTTCTTCCCGGTCTTTTTGGAAGATGTAAAAGCGTGGCCGTTTCCTTGGTCCTGCTTCACACATGTCATTTTTTCGTGGTTATATTTTTGTAATCAAAAATAACTTTAAAAAATTTTCGAATTATTAGACACAACCTGGAAACATATAATACAGACAATTCAGACGTTAATATCAATTCGCAAGCATAATATACCGTCATCATTGAAAATATACTTACGAATGATACAAACAGAGCCCGCACAGTTCGGAGCCTGCCAGCAGTTGCATATACCACGCACGTGTTCCGTCTCATCCCACGGAAACCGTCTGTCGCCCACCTATGCTACATCTCTCATATACTCAAATCACTAAAATAGATGAAAATAAATTATTATTACTTACTTTAAAATTATTTTCATAAGGTTTAGAAAAGTTTTAAAAAATGGTATTTTTAAATTAGTATTCTGGAAATCTTGTAGCAGGCGCATTACAGATCTGCGCCCGCGAGCATGGGGTTGGCCATCGCTACTCTACAGGTTTTTGTGTTTCTAATTGTAAAAATTAGCCATCCATTTGAATCAACCAACTTCCCATGACGGTTTCTATCTCTTCAAACAGCTGCCCTTCTAGTCACTTTTTATTTTAGGAAAGAAATGAAAATTACTTGCAGCTACGATTGTACTGTGGGATGAATGACGAGAAACTCCAGTTTAAAGTTTTGGTGGAAATTTTTTTTTATGCTTTGTGAGATTGTCAATTTTTGTACGAAAGGTATTCATTTTCATGTGTTTGCATTACTTGTAATTACATTAGTGTTGTGTTATATGTAGTTCAAAAACACAACAATTGGAGAAAGTCTGTTCATAGCGTTTGGTCAGTTGGGAGATCTTCTATTTTCTTATTTTTAAAATGACAAAGATTTACTTGCGAACCATCATCCCATTACCAAGATAGGTTAAGCTCTAACGCACATCGGTGAGCACAGCTGCCTTCTTAAGCATGGGAAATGCAATCTTACGGTTTTCCAAACCACAAACCAAAGTGAATGTCTGGACTTACGCGAGAACCAAAACTTTATGTGGTTTTCACACAAAGTTTATTTTTAACATAATAATACTGGAGAATTTCCACTGCGAGATTAAAAAATTCCCTGAACCTAAGTAATACAATAAAAGATGAAGCTCTTTTAAAAAAGCACAAATTAATGGAATGTATTTTGCTGCATCAATCAATATTTCTAAAACTTAATACAAAAGTACACAATTATGACGTATGAAGCCTTAATATGACTACACAAACAAACGCATTCTAATGTATACTTATCATTAATTATTATACTTTAGTGGCGTTTGTAAGATCAAAAATGTTGAAATCACTTTTATTTAATCAATCAACCAAACGAATAAAAAATATGGCAATTCTTTGTAATATATCTAGCCAAAAAATATTGCTGATACAGAATAAAAATTTAATTATGACCTAACACTTTTTTAAAATAGGATTTGTAGTACTGGTTTGGAATAACATTGTTATCAATTGTATGCCATTTCTTTTCGCTTCAGACAGTGTCCTACCTTCATCGACATAGTCTAACACTGGAAAAAACCCAAAGAAAGACCGACCGGGCTCAGTCGGTGAGTGCGCGGGGTCTTGCACATACAAAAATTAAAGAAAGGCCTGAAATAAAAAATACACACACTCATTTGTAGCCAAAGAACCACGTAGAAGAAAAACGTCTAATTAGAAAAATATGTCACACAATAAAAAGGGATAGCCTTAAGGGATTTTCCCAGTATCAATAAAAACAAACAAAAAAACATTGAAGCAAATAATCACTATTACTTTCCTAAATATTCGGTTTAAACCAAAAAAATTACATAATAAGCACGACTTACATATATCATAAAGAACAGAACAACAAATCACTCCTTAAAATGGCGAGCAGTCGTTTTTAGGTCTCCACCCGATATTACTCATCAAACAAAATATTTAATTTTCCCTTCTAAAAACAACAGCTCTCAATCATCAGTGTAAGCATAGCATTAATTACCTAAAATTATCAGTACAAAAATCAATAAATAATACCCTATTAATAATTACATAAAATTTTCCAAAAAACGAAATTAATAAATGATATCCCATTAACAATCGTTGCCATTGTGAGTATAAGGTTACGTATATAAACTTGTCCCAAGAAAGAAATCAATACCCAATATAACTATTGGTCAACCCCATCACACGCATAAAGATCATCGTTCTACAATTATTAAGTTTAATCAACCAATAAAACTGAAAGGTACTGATTTGATCAGTTTAAAGAGCCCATAGAAAAAAAATAGTGAACAACCACTCACCCACGTGTCCAAGGCGCAGGGTTGGTTACACCTTCCCTAATGACAGGGCGGAGCAGAGGGGCTCGAGATTCAGCAGTGTGGGTGTCCTCCCATAACGAACGGGGCAGTAATCCAACGTGTCGTTCCAGTTCACAGGATGAAGCTATAGTAATTACAAGTAAAATTAATTTTATTGACGTCGAAAAGTGCAGTTCCTTGGTTTTTAAACCGCAAATACTTACCACACAATGTGTGCACGAAATTTGGAAGAACGAAAACAAAGAAAACTTAAAAAGTCAACGTTGAGTAATTGTTGTCATCTATCTAACAGAAAAATGACTAAAAATGAATTTGTTTTAAATAACAAGCATTAATAATTTCAATCCGCGCATTATCAATATACCAAAAAGGAGATTAGAAAACACGGTTTTATCGGATAGTTCAATACTTCATTTCATCAAGTCTTTAGATGGAAATCACATAAGAATCAATTATACGTGGTCGTAATGTATAACAAGTTAACCGATACCTAAAACAAGGTATTGACTATTTAATTTTAGCATAAACTTTACGTTTCGAAATAAATAAGTTTAAAATGAAAATTAGTAGAAAGCATACTTATTGTAAACAGGATGTTGTCGACGTATGAAAGAGTAGAAACGGAATTGATGTAAATGAAATAACAGATACCGTCGAAAATAAACGTAACAGTGGAAATTTTCTGCGTATGCGCGAGTCAACTCGGCAGAAACAGAGAATCGATTTACAGCTCATCTTTTAGGAACCCGTACAAAAGCTTTTTTAAAAATTATCTGCAAGCGATGTTTCATAAAAAAAATACTTGAAGATACTTCTTTTCGACTCTAAGGATTTTGATGTCATGCCACTTGACTTGATTTTTTTTTGTCTACAGTGAAGTTACTGCCTCATTTTTCTTGCAAAGCTTTGGCATTGTAGAACGGGTCTTAAGTAATTTTTACAACTTTGTAAGGACAACTTGTCTTTTTGGCTCTACATATCAAAGTTGAATACGTTTACGGAGAGTTGATTAGACTTGAATTTGTGTCTTTTAATTTGCTTTTAGTGAGCCTATCCTCATTGTCACCTTCATTTTGGGAGTGACCACGAATGAGGAACTTATGTGTGATCTCTTTGACTTTCATGTTGACAACAGCATTAGCATAGACAGATAACAGATATTTGTTTTTTTTTGTTTTCACGGCAATTATCTGCGTAGAAAATTATATCGATTTCTTTTTTGAGGTTCTGTAATAAGGATTTGATATATTCCAAAATGCAGCTTCAACAGATCTCCTCATTCCTTCGATCTCATCCCAAAAGTAACAAACTGCATCTTTTGCCTCTTAGTCACTAACTGTAAAATTTAGCAGGTAAGTCTAGACTTGTAAAAGAAAAGCGATACTTGTCTTTTTGACACCTGCATAACTGCTTGCAAGTCGTAAACTGCTACAAATGTATCATCTGTCCTCTTCTTATCATAATCATTTTCTGTCCTTGCCAAATCTTTTTCTTAAGATGATGTTCATAATTCGAAAATAATTTTCATTTTACTTCTTCATTAGAATTTTTATTACCTTCGCACAAGCACTGGTCTTTTTTGGCATAAAAAATGAAGTATTAAATCCTGTATTGAATATTCTGTTGAATGTTGATGCTGTAGCAAAAGACAAGCTGTTCTGTTCATGTACTGCTCTATAATCTCAGTATAATTCAGCCTGAGATTTATCACTGCAAATGGATTCCCATGATGTTTGCGCTCTTAGGTATTGTGATTCTATTCTCGGAATAGAATGTATAAAATCTTTAACACTGTTTTTAATTTGTGGATCAATAGTTGGTCGATTCCCGTGTTTTCCTCTCATTTCACCTTATATGATACCTGACTCAGATTTCTTCAAAGGTGTAGTTTTAACAACTCTCTCATTTAATTCAAGAGTGGATTTGAAAAATGCTTTGGTAAACCCTAACTCTTGGCCCATTAAACTCAAAATAAAATACTGTATTTTGTGCCCTTTTTGTGTACTCTAGTACTATACCTTGGTTTATTTTCTTGAGAGTGTCTAACTACAAACTCTCTTTCTCTTGAAGATCAGCCAATACTCAGAATGAATCCAAAAGTTGCTGCCTTGATGGTTAATCAAAATTGCTTATACAATTGAACCAACACTTGATTTTACAAGGCGGACAACGTTTTCTCTCTGGAACTTGTTTCTTAATTGGAGATAAAGAGTAGTAAGCTTTGCCAGAATTTTGTATCATTTTTACCACTTTTGATTTCTACGTCTGTCTTTTGCTTCCTTTTTTATTCTTAATAGGTGCTTGTTCTTGAACTTCAGAAACTGTATGATTTTGAGAAATATTACGTTTAGTATCTTTCTGAATATTATGCCAATCAGTCTCTAGGTTTGCTACATCTACATCTTAAACCTTAGGGGAACTACTGTCGCTTGATGAACTTCCAGAGCTGCTGATGGTTGAAGATGAAGAGAAAGGAGCAAGGTTAGAAGAATGTACAATCGTGATGGTACTGTTTATTCGGCAGGTGGCACAAAATTTGTATCTGCAGCAGAGTTGTCAATATCACTTTTGCCACTTCGGGTTGGTGAAATATAATAATTGCTTTGTTTGTTTTTCATTAACTGTGATTTAGAAGTGCATGGACTACCATGAATGTTAGGTGAGGCTATGTGGGCTACTTGATTCGATTTATCGGTTAAAATTGACAAATTTTCTTCAGCTGAAATATTATGTGGCTGCAACTCTATTCTGAGATGGTACATCAAGGCTAACATTCTCTTTCTTTTTTTTATTATTAGGTTAACTAGAAAACGACTACGCACACCATGTCAATCCTGATTCATTTTTCTAAATCAACAGAAACCTACCCTCGACAATCATCAAAAGTGTAACATCTTAAAAATAATCACTCAGAAACTCAACTAATCAGTTATCTGCTTAGGCATAAGCAAAAAATGTGTTTCAACTCAAAAAATACATTACAGCACTATAAAAAATGTATATTTACGATAGACTAAAGAACGACTCTTGAAAACTGCAGTAACTAGAAATGTCTAAAGCTTTACATCAAAAGTAAAAATAAACATACAATTTTGACTTACTTGAGTAATCAAAACTGTTGCAACTCTAACTCTTGCAATAAATAGTCCTCAAATAGATCATGATAACTCGCCAGCACTCGAAATAATGCCCAATAAATTTACGAACGAAACGAATAAAACTCGTAAATCAAAATAAAACTGTTTTGTACCGTTAACATACATGCACCCCTTCTGCTCTCTGAGCAGAAACTAAGATTGCATCAGTATTGGTGGGTAATGTTGCGCTCATTTATTCAATAACAGTGACATACAGCGCCATGTTTTGGAGAGCATTCAGGATATTGGCAAATCTGTTTTATTGGTTCTTGTAGCTTCGTTTGTAGTATCAGAATAAATGATTAACTAATAAATATTAATTTTTGAGTTGATACAGGTTTGATATAGGTGTGCGATATCTGTATTACATCAATAATATATTTGTGAGCTTATCAGACCTTGAGAAGATACTCTTATTTAAAAGAATTTATGACTTACTAAAATGATTTTTACAAGAACGTCCATTTTTTTGAGATTTTATTAAATAGAGTAATTTTATTAAAGAATGAATTGTTTTGACATATGTTGGTGATTGCGGTATTATTTGTTGTTTGCACCATGTTGTATTTTTAAGATAAAGTTTAATGAACCTGTTTAATTATAGCTATTCCTGAAATAAACTGATTATAAAATTTAAAATGTTGGAACTTCAGTTACTTTGTACAAAAGCAGCGTAGCTTTTTATTTATTTTTAAAAGCAGGTAAAAGGGTGCATATTTAAAAATTAAAAATAATGTCAACGTATGAAAAAGCACCTTAAGACAATTCTAATTTTATTCCTTAGTTTGTAAGATGTGTATTTATATTTTTATTTATAGCAGCTAATGTAGACCTATGCCTTCATTATTAATAAAGTGGGCTTGTAATAAGGTTTACATTATTATGTACCTTAAAGTATTCCTTAGTATTATCTAAGTTAATTATGTGATGTTTATGTTATGTAGATCAGAATCTCATGGTAAAATGACTAAGTTTCATTATATTTTACTTATTTAAATTGAAATTGCTTTGTAGGTATTTATTAATTAGTTCATACAGAATTAAATTTTAACTGTTTGATTAGACTGAACATTACGTAGATCATAGCTAGCCAGTGTAACTTTTATGTAAATAAATATTTAGAGTACAGACAGGAGAATGTTTTTGTGAGTTATTGCACTACGTAGAAAGGTATTGGTAGAAATAGTTGCTAGATGACATTACATGAGACCAAACGTTGTAAAATGCTGGTGCATCATCTGACATAAATACATTTGCCTGGATGAATCCCACTTTTAATTTGATGTTGTCAAAAAAAAACATTAAAAATTATTTCATCGGCCCTATTTGCAAAACAAAATGCTACAGGAGATCCTGAACCATATTCATCGACTGCCATTAATGTATATAACTAAAAATCATAGTTATTTGTTCCATGAGTTCCATCTATACATATTCTATCATGGCCAAATCAAAACAATTGTTCAGCTTGAAAAGTTGTCATTATTATTAAAGTAAAGTCATCGACATTTAAAATCCCCAAATCACATTCAGCACCTTGTTCTTTATAAAACAATACTGGACACTCATCTCCTAAATTTTTCATCTCTTCTATCCATAATTTAATGCTAATTGCATCATTGTTATGACGTTTTGTATTGTGGTCTATTTGAAAATCTCATGTGATATTGTGCAGATCTTTCATCTCTAAAAGTAAAATTTTCTGTCAATCCATGTCCGAAAATTCGGCATATAAACATTTCTATAAGTTTTAATTTGTAAGGATTTCGCTCCAATAATGTGAAAAGACGTGTGTGTATTTCCGTCACTTCAGACAGTGCGTTTGCGCGAGATAGGCCGTCGCGGTGTGCTAAGAAGGGCGGTGGGGATTTCCGGGACGTGTGGGGACTAGTGAGCCAGACGTGGACGAAGTAGTTATCTTTGTGTCTTATCGTGTCTTCTGTTTTTGTTATGTAGATTCCTTTGCCTTACATCTGATTATCGTTCATCCTTACCTGTCTTCCTTACCGTACCTCTACATAGGAAGAGAAAGAAGACGAATTTAAATTTGGTTTCAACCGGGGCAACGAATTACCCACGCCCAAAAAGATCAACGGAGCCCCGCTGCCGCCATCATGGAGTAGTGCTGTGACAAGCCGTACAGTTTACGTAAGTACTTTTCTCGTTTTTTAAGTGATGTAGTAATTCTAAATAATCATGTGACGTAATACCTTATTTGCGCATCATTTTTGCAATTAGTTAACATTGCTACCAACTGACTGTAGTGGCTCGCGTACCGCACCGGCGGGGGTATAATAGTGGCGCTTTCCAATGTAGATTAGGTTGAAAAAATTTGTTTTTGTATCTTCCTATATCTTATTGTGTATTAATTAACTATATTTGTAGTTTTTTTACTTAAAAAATAAATAATTATTTGAATTTTTAATATCTGTTAACTTAGGAAATATAAGTTGGTAACACTGTATGTTACTACAACAACCTTAATAAAATGACATGAAATGACAGTTGCTATGCTAAGTTGGCATGAGCTGCCATATTGATTATTGATTTTTGTGTTTACTTTTATAAATGTATTACTAATCCAATTAATTCTCTTGTAACTATAAAAATAGTGTGTTTTATTCTAAATTCTTTTAAATAAGTACCTAATTTGGTTCGGAATAAAATTAAAAGTGCATATCTTTCAGGAGTGTCTATTACATAATATAACCTCATTTAAACACCTGTTTGGATTACATAAATTCGTTTGTAAGTATTCTAACTGTAAATAAATAACTTTATTTTCTATCCATTATGAAGAAAAAGAGAAAAAATCTCTTAAACTGACATTAAGTTTAGTTAAAATAATCATTTTACTTCTGAAATTTTCCTAGTCTATCTTAACTTGTTTTTTAGATTAACTTTTCAAAACTCGTCGTTTTATGTATTATTCTACCTTATTATTATTCTAAAACGTTCGCTTAGTGATTTAAATAAGTAACCATAGCTTATGAATCCCTTTTTAAAGAAAATAGCCTTCAAATACAGCTAACGCAATTATCTTAGTATATCTTTTACCTTCCAAAACGCTGTAATAAACTGGATCTCTTTATAGCTGCTCCTTTAAACACTGCAATAATGAAGGATTAATAACGTTTTCTATTTAAGCTCATTTACGATAATTGTTGACAAATCCAGCGATATCAAAAAAATATTTTAATAATTTGGAATACTGTTTTTCAATACATGTATTGTAGAATATTGCTTTTGTGTAGCGAGTATGATTTTGTTTTGATAACATATTTTTTTAGACATATCGATATTCCAACGCAGCATTTTAAGATCTATTTGGTCTAGGCGAGATTTTTCTTCCAAGTTGGTCGCGCAGCTGTATGTAAGTCTAGACGAAACTCATCAAGAAAGAGTTGGTCGCTCAGCATTACTTGTCTAAACGAGACTTCGGAGGTAAGTTTGTCGCTCTAGCAATTTGTGAATCATTTTTTTTTTAAGATGTTGGAATTTTTCTTCATTACTCTAGGTAAAGCTCAAAGGAGAGCTTGTCATCCTAGCAAGTATATGTGTTACAAGATATTTTTCCGTTCTTCAACAATTTTATCAGTAAATCGAGTTTTGATTACCGTTATCTCCATATATCGATTTAAACCACACTAGATGGCATAAAATTATCTTTAAAATCGTTCAACCCTACGTACATCCAAAAATTTTCACGTTTTATTTCCTTAACGATTTACCTAATGTTTTTTCTGTTTACTATCAATTAATTAACTTTAATTACTTATTCCTTCTCTTATACAGCACCTACCATCTACACGTTTAACTTATTTACCTTAAACTACCTATCTTATTGCTTCTGGTGATGCTGTACTTCCCATAAAGTGTCTGTATTAAATATTACAACTTTGCTACTCCTGTCCTAATGAGCCCCAATTAGGGCGAAACGCGTCGACAGGATGCCCTTGTGGCTGAATTTGAGTCACTTGCCAATAATTTCTTTTTACTTTGTATAAATTTAAGACTCATTAATTCTACTTTTTTTTAAATTATAACTTTTGGCTATGGAAAAAGGCAGTTGAGCCGGATCTCCTCCGTGCCGACTGTTGTTGAAAACCTGCAATGTCAGGTGAAACAACACAAAGACACAAATTGTGAGTTAGGTGATGCTGTACTTCCCATAAGGTGTCTGTATTAAATATTACAACCTTGCTACTCCTGTCCTGATGAGCCCCAATTAGAGCGAAACGAGTCGACAGGATGCCCTTGTGGCTGAATTTGAGTCACTTGCCAATAATTTCTTTTTACTTTGTATAAATTTAAGACTCATTAATTCTACTTTTTTTTTAAATTATAACTTTTGGCTATGGAAAAAGGCAGTTGAGCCGGATCTCCTCCGTGCCGACTGTTGTTGAAAACCTGCGATGTCAGGTGAAACAACACAGGACACAAATTGTAAGCTAGGTGATGCTGTACTTCCCATAAGGTGTCTGTATTAAATATTACAACTTTGCTACTCCTGTCCTGATGAGCCCCAATTAGGACGAAACGAGTCGAAAGGATGCCCTTGTGGCTGAATTTGATCACTTGCCAATAATTTTTTTTACTTTGTATAAATTTAAGACTCATTAATTCTACTTTTTTTAAATTATAACTTTTGGCTATGGAAAAAGGCAGTTGAGCCGGATCTCCTCCGTGCCGACTGTTGTTGAAAACCTGCGATGTCAGGTGAAACAACGCAAAGACACAAATTGTAAGCTAGGTGATGCTGTACTTCCCATAAGGTGTCTGTATTAAATATTACAACTTTGCTACTCCTGTCCTGATGAGCCCCAATTAGGACGAAACGAGTCGAAAGGATGCCCTTGTGGCTGAATTTGAGTCACTTGCCAATAATTTCTTTTACTTTGTATAAATTTAAGACTCATTAATTCTACTTTTTTTAAATTATAACTTTTGGCTATGGAAAAAGGCACGTTGAGCCGGATCTCCTCCGTGCCGACTGTTGTTGAAAACCTGCAATGTCAGGTGAAACAACACAAGACACAAATTGTAGCTAGGTGATGCTGTACTTCCCATAAGGTGTCTGTATTAAATATTACAACTTTGCTACTCCTGTCCTGATGAGCCCCAATTAGTGCGAAACGCGTCGACAGGATGCCCTTGTGGCTGAATTTGAGTCACTTGCCAATAATTTCTTTTACTTTGTATAAATTTAAGACTCATTAATTCTACTTTTTTTAAATTATAACTTTTGGCTATGGAAAAGGCAGTTGAGCCGGATTCCTCCGTGCCGACTGTTGTTGAAAACCTGCGATGTCAGGTGAAACAACAAAGACACAAATTGTAGCTAGGTGATGCTGTACTTCCCATAAGGTGTCTGTATTAAATATTACAACTTTGCTACTCCTGTCCTGATGAGCCCCAATTAGGACGAAACGAGTCGAAAGGATGCCCTTGTGGCTGAATTTGAGTCACTTGCCAATAATTTTTTTTACTTTGTATAAATTTAAGACTCATTAATTCTACTTTTTTTAAATTATAACTTTTGGTATGGAAAAGGCAGTTGAACCGGATCTCCTCCGTGCCGACTGTTGTTGAAAACCTGCGATGTCAGGTGAAACAACACAAAGACACAAATTGTGAGCTAGGTGATGCTGTACTTCCCATAAGGTGTCTGTATTAAATATTACAACTTTGCTACTCCTGTCCTGATGAGCCCCAATTAGAGCGAAACCCGTCGACAGGATGCCCTCGTGGCTGAATTTGAGTCACTTGCCAATAATTTCTTTTACATTGTATAAATTTAAGACTCATTAATCCTACTTTTTTTTTAAATTATAACTTTTGGCTATGGAAAAAGGCAGTTGAGCAGGATCTCCTCCGTGCCGACTGTTGTTGAAAACCTGCGATGTCAGGTGAAACAACACAAAGACACAAATTGTGAGCTAGGTGATGCTGTACTTCCCATAAGGTGTCTGTATTAAATATTACAACTCTGCTACTCCTGTCCTGATGATCCCCAATTAGGGCGAAACGCGTCGACAGGATGCCCTCGTGGCTGAATTTGAGTCACTTGCCAATAATTCTTTTTTACATTGTATAAATTTAAGACTCATTAATCCTACTTTTTTTTTAAATTATAACTTTTGGCTATGGAAAAAGGCAGTTGAGCAGGATCTCCTCCGTGCCGACTGTTGTTGAAAACCTGCGATGTCAGGTGAAACAACCAAAGACACAAATTAAGTAAGTAGGTGATGCAAATCGTACTTCCCTTATAAGGTGTCTGTATTAAATATTACAACTTTGCTACTCCTGTCCTGATGAGCCCCAATTAGGGCGAAACGAGTCGAAAGGATGCCCTTGTGGCTGAATTTGAGTCACTTGCCAATAATTTATTTTTACTTTGTATAAATTTAAGACTCATTAATTCTACTTTTTTTTTAAATTATAACTTTTGGCTATGGAAAAAGGCAGTTGAGCCGGATCTCCTCCGTGCCGACTGTTGTTGAAAACCTGCGATGTCAGGTGAAACAACACAAAGACACAAATTGTGAGCTAGGTGATGCTGTACTTCCCATAAGGTGTCTGTATTAAATATTACAACTTTGCTACTCCTGTCCTGATGAGCCCCAATTAGAGCGAAACGAGTCGACAGGATGCCCTCGTGGATGGATTTGAGTCACTTGCCAATAATTCCTTTTACTTTGTATAAATTTAAGACTCATTAATTCTACTTTTTTTAGATTATAACTTTTGGCAATGGAAAAAGGCAGTTGAGCCGGATTTCCTCCGTTCCGACTGTTGTTGAAAACCTGCGATATCAGGTGAAACAACACAAAGACACAAATTGTGAGCTAGGTGATGCTGTACTTCCCATAAGGTGTCTGTATTAAATATTACAACTTTGCTACTCCTGTCCTGATGAGCCCCAATTAGGGCGAAACGCGTCGACAGGATGCCCTTGTGGCTGAATTTGAGTCACTTGCCAATAATTTCTTTTTACTTTGTATATATATCGATATGTATCTATACGTATCGATACGAATCGATACGTATCGATACGCACCGATACTGATAGATACGCATCGATACGCATCGATACGTATCGATACGCATCGATACGCATCAATATGTATCGATACATATCGATACGCATCGATACGTATCGATATGTATCGATACGTATCGATATATCGATACATATCGATATAAAATATATATCGATATTCGATACGCAAAATCCCGTATCGCCCACCCTGATTTATAATGTAGTTGCTATTTAAGATAATCTGATTAAATCTCCAGCCTTGTTTTACATGTGATGTTAATACTTATTTTAAAATCTGTAGTTATTTAATCATTGAAAGAAATATTTTTATGATTACATGTTGTTTTTTTGAGATTTATGTATACAGTGCCACCTTGCCGGTTGTTTCACTTGTGATGTTTAATATAGATGAATTATTTACGATTTTATTGCACGCTTGTATGTATAAATGAGCATGACTTCGTTTAACATCAGAAAACTAATATTTATTTATCTGAATTGTTCATTTAGTATCTAAATCAGGGTAAAACTAATATTTGTTTATTTGAAATAATGTTTATTTAGTATTTAATACCGAGTTGTAACTCCAATTGAATTGCACCTGTTATAGAATCAAAAGTAAATGTACCCTAATTTTGATTTTACGAACAATTTGTACCAATTTGTACCAACACCATCCCTTGGATATATTGAATCAAATTATTAGGCAAGCTTGAACATTAACAGTATTTTATTTCTATGTTATATTTGTTTTGGTTTTAAGATAAAAATTGAATTAACTATTTTTGTTTGTAATTTGTAATACCACGATGTGTTTAATTTTTACGAAATACGTTTTGACCGATGCAATCATATTGAATAATTTTTAACGTTTGCTTACTAGATTTCATATATTTGACTAACATGCATTTATATAAAAGTTTAGTGCCTGAATCTGGGCTTGTACTTGTGCTATAAAATTTTGATAAACATTTGCTGCCTACATGTTCTATAATGTTTGATATTTGTGATGCATTTGACATTTTATTGTGTATAATTGTTTTATTTCAGCATATTAATCACATTTACAACTGCGCTGCTCACATCTGGGTTTAACTTAATGATATGTTTGTTGTTTTGATTATCCTATTATCTAGTATTTAACGTTTGTGACAATTGTTGTGATGTAATTAAATTGAACCTCTAATATGATCGACCTATTCAATAATAAACGCCTTTCTAACTATGCGCAATCATACCATAAGTTCATTTCAGCGATTCATGTTGTCTTGTCAATGTACTTGTAGTTGTACTCTTTTGCAAATAATAGGAAGTCGACTAGCCTTTGTGAAATTTTTTAACACGGGCTGGAACCTGTTAATGTATGTATGTGGGCGCGTGTTGTTCGAGCCTTGTTGAATATTACTAACATTTTATATCCGTGCGGGGAGGAACATTGGTAGTCAAGGTGCAGTTCATCTTCCTGGTGTCACCCCTCTTCAACTTTAGCTGGGTAGTATTGGCCTAGCCGACCTCAGTACCTACCAGAAAAGACTAGCTGGTTTACAATAACGTTTCTTCTCCAGTTGTCATGTGTGGTATGCCTGGGTAACAGTTGACATCCCGGCAATTTCAGTGCTGGTGATCTGGGTACTTGTACGTTACCCGTCCTTGTCGAGATGTTCCAAATGCAGTTGGGTGTGTGAGGGCAGTTTGGGGTTTTCTCTGCCGTGCTCTTTCCCCAATCGTCCAGATTGAGTACGGCACTGCTTGCTTTGAATGTCATTTTTCTATGCTTTCATGCGAATGACCTATTTATTGGTTATTCTTTTGATTAAACTAAGGTTAGGTAAGTGCTGTAGTTTTATTTCAAACCTTCCCGCCTTAACGCCATCTTCTCAGTGTGAATATGGGTTACATTATAACAACACAACGTAGGTGTCGTCGAGCCACTGCCACTAGATGTTAGATCATGGAGCCCGGTGTACCGTTTATAGAGGGCGTTTGGGTTAGCCTTCAGGTCGGTTACACTATAGTAGGTAATATTATCTCAGTTTTCTGGCAAATACAAACCAACAATTATGAATTGTTCTGCTATATAACCACACTTTTATTTTGATTTTTTCTATCAAATATAATTATAATGTAACCGAACTTGCGAAAACAAAATTTTTTCGCTAACACATACTATTTTATATTGTATACATTTACTGAAACAATATTGAACATACTCCTACGAAAATTCACTATTATAGTTTATCCTTATAATTATAAACATAAGGGAAGTTTTCTATGGAAAAAGTATGCAGCTGCAATCTTTATAAAGTGTCCTGTAAAATCTTTCCCACAAGCGGACCATTTGTGTGATTTGGCATCATAAAAAGTAATTTACAGATAAATAGCACGTCACATAGTAAGCAACATCTGTTGGCATGCGATTTATAGAATTTTCTGCATGCTGTAAAGGTTCTGTCGGGGTTTATGTGTCTTCGCATACTGACGAATGTCCATACACATCCTATTTGTGTGATTCTTCCGGATCTTAAAAATATGGTCTAAAAAACCATTTGCTGTCGTATACTAAGAAACATTTATGCCTTTGCAATTTGTGTGATTATCTTATATCACGAAAAAGTGATTTACACAGATATGCAATCGTTCACTAAGGAACCTCCATACGCTTGCAGTTTATGTGAATACTGGGCATCTCGAAAAAGTGATTTAGAGAAACATATGCGAACGCATATTAACGAACGCCCATTTGCATGCAATTTGTGTGATTACTCCGCATCTCAAAAAATTAACCTACAAGGTCATATGTTGTCGCATACTAAAGAACGCCCATTTCGATGCAATTTGTGTAATTATTCTGCATCACGAAAAGGTGATTTAAGAACACACGTACGAACGCATACTAACGAACGTCCATTTCCGTGCAATTTGTGTGATTATTCCGCATCACAAAGAAGGACTCTAAAACACCATTTGCTATCGCATGCTAAGAAACGTCCATTTCAATGCAATTTGTGTGATTATTCTGCAGCACAATCAAGCGATTTAAAAAAACATATACGTATGCATACTAAGGAACGTCCATTCGCATGCAATTTGTGTGATTATACCTCATCACATCGAAATAATTTAAAAACACATATGCAGTCGCATACTGACGAACGTCCATTCATATGCAACTTGTGTGATTATTCCGCATCACAAAAAGTTACTTTAAAATACCATTTGTTGTCACATTTTAAAGAACGTTCATTTCAATGCAATTTGTGTGATTATTCTGTATCAGGAAAAAGTTACTTAAAAACACATATAGGAATGCATACTAACGAACGTCCATTCGTATGAAGGTTGTGTGATTATTGTGCATCGCGCAAAGGTATTTTAAAAAGCCATTTACTGTCGCATTTTACGAAACATGAGTAATTTAAAAAGCATATACAAACACTTATTAACGAATGCCCATTCCCTTGCAATTTGTGTTACTACACCTCATTACAGAGATAATTTGAAAAACATGCAGTCGCATACTGACGAACGTTAATTTTTATGCAATTTGTGCGATTATCAGCATCACAAAAAGTACTCTAAAACACGATTTGCTGTCGTATATTAAGGAACATCCACTGGAATGTAGTTTGTGTGATTGTACCGCATCTCAGTAAGGCACTGTCGCAAATTAACCAACACCTTTCGAATGTATGTGATTATGCCGTTTTACGGAAATGTAATTTGCATTGACAAGTGCAGTCACATACCAACAGACACCCATTTGTTTGCAATATGTAATTATTTCCAATCAGAAAAAATAATCGAAAGGCATATGGCTGATTCCATATTAACAAGTACTTATTGGTATGCAATATCTGCACCAGGAAAAAGTGTTGTATAAAAGCATTTACTATCACTTACTATAAAATAATCTTTTGCATGTAATTTCTCTAACTTGTATGGTATTGTACACCGAATTAAATCAGCGTTTACCTAATCTAGCTAATTTACTTTATTCATTATAAACATTTTTTTCACTTATACGTTTTATTCATTTTATTAATTCTACTAATTTATTCATTTAGCTTTTTATAGCACTTACCGTTTTGTAAACGATAAGTAAAATCTAAAACGTTGCGTTTTTGCAAGCTGCGGTACGAGAGAAAATATTGTGACATCACAAATGACGACGTGTAGAGAAAGCTTGTTGTCGAGTGTTCTAAGCTTTGCTTTGTCACTGAACACTGAAAAACTCCAAAACAGATAAAATAGTAAATATTTGTCGTTGCGTGTTGTAAGTATTAGAGCTTTGTCACAAAGCGTTGTAGGTTTAGTGTTGATGTAGATTACCAGAATCAAGATTAGAGTTCTTCTTTAAACGTTTAATTAGTATTAAAACATTATGTACAATTGTACTTGTTGTTAGTAAAACATTATTGTGACAGATGACAAATACAATAACAAGCGTAATATTAAGGAAGGTATATAAGTTTTTAACATACTTCTCTTTATATTGATCTGTACTATTTATTTAGACAATTCTCGTTGGTTGATAATTATGGCAAATATTATAGTGTATATTTCGATATTCGAAAGTGTTTTTGAACAGCACATTAACCAAATCCAGGTTTTCGAATGCACTCCGTGATGTCAGAATTTACTCGTTGTAGGGGCGATCGATATCGGGTTTTTACAAGTTTTATTCTGCGTTTTCAGATTTGCTTCAGATTTTAAAATTGTGCTTTCTAGATCGAATGTATTTCATTAACATGCATTTTATATAAAGATTTAGCGCCTGAATCTGGGCTTGCATTGTTTCTGTAAAATTTGGTATGCATTTGTTACAAACATATTTTATAATTTGTTTTCAATGCTTTAATAATTTGTTATGATTATGTAAATGTTTATTTCAGTTCTAGCTGCGCGTTTATAACTGCATAATTCATGTCTCGTTTGTAATACCTAACCATATGTTTGTTTGCAGGGTCTGACGTATTATAACCTGGAATTCTATCGGTAACTAATATTGAGATTTATTATTTTTGTTATGATGCGATTATAGCGAACCTCTGCTATGACTCCGTATTAACGCGTTTGCATTATAACTATGTATGAGATGGTCGATTCAATTTGTATCTTTTGTTTGGTACTATCATAGCATATGTTCATGTTTAACTTCATGTTTGTTTATAAATATTTGTTTTTGTCAATGTATTTGTAGCAATGTTTATGCAACGATGGAATGTAGGTTATCCATTGTGAACCATATTGCCAAACAGGCTGGAAACTGTTAATGGTATGTACGATAAACGTGTATGTTTGAGCCTTTGTTGAATTTACTAACATTTTATGCCGTGTGGGGTGGAACATTGGTAGTCAAGGTCCTTATCTTCCCGGTGTTCTTACTCTTCAACTTTAGGCAGGTAGTAATGGCACAGCCGTCCCTGTAACATTCTAGAAAAGATTAGCTAGACTTCACTAACCTTGCTTTAGTCTCATATGTAGAATGTCTGAGTAACGGTAGACATCCCGTAATATTAAAATTGCACAGGGTGCCTTTTCGCCGTCCCATCCTTTGAGAGGTGTATTTATGCAGTAAGAAGCACAGGGTTGTTGAAATTTATCTGCCGATACTCTTTCCTCAGCGTTAACTCAGGGAGTCCAGCACTGTTTTGCTCTTGTAACTCATGTTTAATTGATGGTAGCCTAATTTTAAAGTTATCGTATAATAATTAAAGTAGGGTCGTTAACTATTATAGTTTTATTTCAAACCTTCACGCCTTAACGCCATCTCAGTGTATATTTGGGTTAAGTTACGGTCACATGACGTAGGTGTCACTAGCCACAGCATAGACGAATAGATCACAAGGCCAATGTATTGTCAAGAGAGGGCGTTCGTTCAGCCTTTAGGTAGGTTACATTACACCCTATTGAAGGGATTATAGATCCTTTCAAAATTGAACAAATTAACATAAAATAAGTAAAACAAAGTGCAATCATGAGTTATTCGTGCCTAAGCTTTGCAAGGGTAAAGGACAAACCTTGTAAATAGACTTAGTGGTTTCTCCGGTGTCGGCGTACTACGCACACAACACCATCATTACCGGTCACTGCTTGTAGCACACGCGCAAGTTGCCACTTATTTGGAGGTAGGTTAATGTTTTTTACCAACACTAGCGTTCCCTTGTCAACGTTAGGCTATTTGAGCTACCAGCGAGTGCGAACTTGAAGTTCTGATACGTATTCTTTAGATCAACGTGCCCAGAAAGGCTATGTTGTACATTCCGTATATATAACTTTAATTATATGAAAATTGATTGCGATCAGTGTATTCAGCGTTATTTATCGCGCTGTTTATCAAGTTATATGTAAATTTGATTTAAATATTAAACGCAAATAACTGAACACAAAGTATATTAACAAAACGTATTTGCTGGATAAATCAATTTTAAGGATTTTAGTTGTGCTTTTATCCTCACAAATTAAAACGCGGTAGCTGGCTTTCGCTCTAAAGTTGAGAACTATAAACCGATCGCTAATCGCGTATCTTCTGCGAGTGGATTTCTTTTGGCATCTCTCTCGGCATTTCTCTCAAAATTTCTCGGCATTTCTCTCGTATTTAGTTTCAGCATTTTTCTCGGTATTTCTTTCGACATTTCTCTCGGCTTTTCTCTGGGTATTTTTCTCGGCATTTCTGCCGGTTCTTCTCTCTGTTTCTCTCTCGGCTTTTCTTTCGGGTTTTCTCGAATGTTTTCAATTTGTAGCGAATTTTTTCTAGTTGTCTTGATTGTTTTCGGGCTGTCTCGATTGTTTTCAGATTGTCTCGATTGTTCTCGAGTTTTCTCTATTGCCTTTAGGTTTTTCGATTGGTCTCGGATTTTTCGATTGTTTTTGGGTTTTGCAGATTATTCTTGGATTTCCTCTATTCTCTTTGGGTTTTTTTGATTGTTTTCGGGTCTTCTTGATTGTTTTCGGGTTTTCTCGATTGTTTTCGGATTTCCTTTGTTTTTCTAGACTATTCTGCACTGTTTTCGATTGTTCTCCATTGTTTATGATTGTTTTCGGTTGTTCTCAATTGTTCTCGATTTTTTTATCGAATTTTTCCAATTTTTCTCGAATTCTATCCAATTTATCCAAATTTTCTCAAATTTCCTCGAATATTCTAGAATTTATCGAATTTTTTTAAATTTTATCGAGTTTTTTCGATTGAGCAACTCCCCAAAGTTTTATCGACGAATCCTACTACGTTAAAGTGGTCTTAATGCAATCAAATCCCCTAAGTCGTTTCTACGAAGTTTACTAGGACGAAGTAACCTTCATCAAATCTACTCCCTGAAGTCGTTTCAACAAAGTCTACTAGGACAAAGTGTCATTAATCCGATCTACTCCCCGAAGTGGTTTCAACCAAGTCTACTAGGACGAAGTGGCCTTGATCCGCTCAGCTCCCCGAAGTTGTTTCAATAAAGTCTACTAAGGCGAAGTAACATTGATCCTATCTATTCCGCGAAGTCGTTTCAACAAAGCCTACTAAGGCGAAATGACCTTGATCCGATTTACTCCTCAAAGTCGTTTCAACAAAGTCTACTATTGCAAAGTGATCTTGATATATCAACTCCCCGAAGTCGTTTCAACGAAATCTACTGGAATAAAGTGACCTTGATCCGGTCTACTCCCTGAAGTCGTTTTAATCCGTCAACTCTCCGAAGCCGTTTCGACTAAGTCTACTAGACCGAAGTAATTTTACTGCGATTTACTCCACTAAGTGGTTTTGACAACATCTATTAAAGGAGTTTTGGGCGGAATGTGTATTTGACATAGTCCCGGAGGGACTACAAGCCGTTTCTAGTTTTTAAAATAACTTGTGTGCACAAAAATTATTACGCTATGATTACTCGCATCATTATATATCTATTTATTTCTTACTTATCCAATTGGCCAATCCACAACCCTAGATGTACATCGTTTTGCCTAACTTTCTCATTGTTTAATCGTTCTGCATTTTTATGATTTTTCCATTATTCTTTTTTTATATTCAACTTTATTAACAATTTTTTTTCAAAACAACATATTTTTCTTGCTAAACTAAAGGTTTGTATAAAAACTGTATAATTATATTCTAAAGTTAAAATTTTACATAACCTTACATTACTGGAATTTATAAATTAATTTATGATTTTTAACAGACTCTTGTCTTTAGTTAGCTAGCAAAAGTTTATTTTTGTAGGTTGTCTGTAATCCCAGTAATGACATCTAAGAAAGGTGTTAATTTTGAAGCTAGATACATCATTAAATCTGTTATAGAATTCTTCGATAAACAGAAATATGTAGGTGTGTGGTTATTACCTTCAAAAAAAGGCAACTGAACTTGTTGCTGCTGCAACTGGGAAATCGTGTGCATTTATAAAATATACAAGAAAGGAAGCTCAAATATCTGAGAATCGAGTGTTAAAATCTGATACAATCACTCTTGACGATTTTCACTTGGGGGGTATTCAGACCTACTGTTCATGAAATTTACACGGTTGATAAGCAAGTTCCTACGTTGGATATTTGGATCAAGAGAATGAAACACAAAATCAATTACACTGGTGGTCGGAAAACAATAAGAAAGCATTTGATAAAGTTTGGCTTTAGTTTTAAAAAATGTCATGATAAATGTACGTTGCTAACGAAACGAACTGACATTCTAGCATAGTGTCACGCTATTTAAGTGTCTTTCGAGAAACCAATGCTTGTGAAGAAGACAAGCGACCAATGACGTATTTGGATGAAAAATATATTCATCCATCGTATTGTGTATCGAAATACTGGCAATCTGAAGGCGAACCTGGTGTATACAAGACTAATCGAACTGGTGAACAATACATAATTGTGCATGCAGGTGAACGTTATAGCTTTCTCAATAATGGTCTTTTAATATTCAAATCAAAAAGCAAATCTGAAGACTATCATGATGACACGAATCACCACAACTTTATGCAATGGATGGAAAAATAATTAATTCCAAATTTACCTCCCATTGGCATTATTGTTATGGACAACGCACTATACGTGTAGTGTAACCGACATGAAGGCTGATCCAAACGCCCTCTATAAACGGTACACCGGGCTCCATGATCTAACATCTAGTGGCAGTGGCTCGGCGATACCTACATTGTGTTGTTATAATGTAACCCAAATTCACACTGGAAAGATTGCGTTAGGGCGGTAAGGTTTGAAATAAAACTACAGCATTTGCCTAACCTTACTTTTAAGCACAACAATAACAACTAAAAAGGTCATTCGCATGAAAGTATAGAAAAATGACATTTGAAGCAAACAGTGCCGTACTCAACACTGGGCGATTGGGGAAAGAGCACGGAAGAGAAAATCCCAAACTTTCCTCACACTTCCAACTGCATTTGGCATATCTCGACAAAAACGGGTAACGTACAAGTACCCAGATCACCAACACTGAAATTGACGGGATGTCAACTGTTACCTAGACATACCGCACATGACAACTGAAGAAACGTAAGTGTATGTCAGCTATTCTTTTCTGACAGGTACTGAGGTTGGATAACCAATACTACCCAGCTAAAGTTGAAGAAGGGGAACACCAGGAAGGTAAAATCTGCTTTGACTACCAATCCCCCCCGCACGGACATAAAATGTTAGTAATATTCAAGAAAGGCTCAATCACACGCGCCCACATACATAAATTTCCAGCTCATGTTACAATATATTTCACAAAAGCTAGCCGACTTCCTATTATTTGCAAAAGAGTACAACTACAAGTACATTGACAAAACGACATAAATCGCTGAAATAAACTTATGGTATGATTGCGCATGGTTAAAAAGACGCTTATTATTGAATAGACTATCTCCAACATAGTCATAACTGCCAACGCGAATGGTCGATCATACGAGAAGTTCAATTTAATTACATTACAACAATTATCACAAACATTAAATACTAGTTAATTATATAGGAACATCGGTTAGATAATAAGATAAACAAAACAACAAACGTATAATTACGTTTAAACCGAGATATGAGCGATGTAGTGGAATATGTGGTTAAGATGCTGAAATAGAACAATTACACATAAAATAAAAATGTCAAATGCATCACAAATATCAAACATTATAAAACATGTAGGCAGTAAAAACATATCAAAATTTTACATCATAAAAAGCCCAGATTCAGGCGCTAAATCTTAGTATAAGTGCATGTTAGTTAAATATATTAAATCTAGTAAGCAAACGTTAAAAATTATGCATTATGATTGTATCGGTTAAAACGTACTTTTAAAAAAATAAACACATCGTGGCATTACAATTTACAAATAAAAAATATACACAACTTTGTGGTTAATTCAATAAAACCCAAAACAAATACAACATTGAAATATAATACTGTTCATATTCTAGCTTGCCTAATAATTTGATTCAATATATCCAAGGGACGGTGTTGGTACAAATTGTTTGGCGGCTTCGTGGCCTAGTGGTTTGTGTGTGACTACTACGCCCAAGGTCCGCTTGAAAAATGTGAGACGAGCATTTTTCACAAAAATACACCCTCATTCGGATGAGAGGTAAAATGGAGGTCCCGTGTGAGTGTTATCACGCATGTTAAAGATCCCAACTTTGCTTAGAATAGCAAGGGTTCGGCAAAATTCAAATTGTCCAAATTTAAAAAAAAATCGCTTCCTGGCCAATGTAGTATCTTAAGGTGGAGTATTGGAAAATCACATGTAAGGTTCAAATTGTTCGTAAAATTACAATAAGAGTACATTTACTATTGATTCTGTAACAGGTACAATGCAATTGAAGTTACAACTCGGTATTAATATATAAAATCAACATTATTTCAAATAAATAAATATTAGTTTTCGGTCGATAAACCAAACAACACCCATTTATACATAAAGATGTTCAATAAAATAGTAAAGTCACATATTACACATCCCAAGTAAAACAACCGGCAAGGTAGCATTGTATACATCAATCTCAAAAAGCAACAGGTAATCATAGAAATATTTCTTTCAACGGTTAAATAACTAACGGTTTTACAATAAGGACCAACATCACATGCAAAACAATGCTCTGATTACGAAATGTAATCAGATTATCTTAAATAATCGCTACATTATAAACTTAAAACATTACTTTTAATAAAAAAAAACCGTCAAGTGAAGTGTTTCAATCTTGACATCTTGAAATCTCAAACAAAGTCCTTTAACCCTGTCAACTCGACCGATCGTTCCTACACATGCGCGTATTATATCATAAATTTTGACATAACGGAATGCGTTCAGAAACCTGCAAGTGGTTACTGAGCTTTCAAAATGTACACTATAATATTTTCAATAATTATTAACCAATGCGAAATCGACTTAGAAACACCACGGATCACTTCAGAAGCCAGCCTACAACTTGGACGTGGGTGAGTCTTTAGCTGGATTTCTTTTTTTTTGTTTCTTTATTGGCACTGCTCCTGAGAAAAGGTCACATCCACATGTTTATCGGGTTCGACTCAAAGCTCACACTTGGTAGTTGTGAACATAAGCATGGTTATGTGAGCTGGTACTTATCATTAATATTGTATTTACAGTGACCATCATACATCCGTAATGGTATACTTCTTACTAAATAAAATAATCGTCTCGTACTGGTTACAAGATTAACACTTACTGTTGGGGTTAATTGAATAATTAAAAAACCGTGGGTTCTTTAATATTCTCAAATGAAACTAGTGAGCTTTAAGGAAGGATTTCCTTAAAATGATGGAGCGCAAATATCTTCCGACTATGCTAGGGGTCTATTCCTTGGGTAGAACTTATGAGGATTGGTCGTGGTTCTTTTACAAAACATTATTTGCTTACTACGGCTTGATTCTTACCAAAACAGGGGTTTAGTGAGGGTGCCACCAAGTCATTAAGTATTAAACACAGGGTTTTCCTAAGGGGGACTTGAAAGTCGTTAGAGAAGAATATCGTATTAACTGCTTACGCAGGAGCTGTAAAAAAATTGAATTAAATTAACAAGGTTAGGACACAAGAGGTATACTCTTGCTACCTCATAATAAAACTGAAAAGATTAATTATGCACACAATTTTATGAACACAAATATTAGGCTTCATATTCTGAAAAAGCAATTAAAGCTTCTTTGTTAAATCGGAGTTACCACTATCATTACCTCAAAGGTATTTATGCCTTTTGTTCATTGACCTGGTTACACTATTTCTGAACTCACTCGTTCAAAATAAAACAATTAATTAAGAGAATTAAATGTTGATCCTTTAATTAAAAGTTGTTTCTTCATAAAAAATTGTATGTATAAAATTTACGTTTAAAAAAGAAAATATAATTTCATCTACCCTGAGGTAGGACTAAGAATTCGAAAGAAATATTAAAAACTTTAAGCGTTTCTTTTACTACAAAAAATAACTCAACTCTATACCAAAAATACCAGATCTGCTATTCGGTTTACAAATATATATATGAAAATATCTAAATTGTTTAGTAATTTAATGTTTAAAAGCTGTAATTAAAATTATGTATAAATGAAACTTTAATCAGAACTCTATGGACTTGCTTAATTTCATTAATAATAAGAACTGTTATTACACTGCATTTATATTGGCAGTGAAAATTACTCAAAGTCCTTTCTAGTTTGTTAAACAAAATAATAGTAATAGGTCATCATAAAGTTATTTTTCTGGTGCAGCCTTGTTTCAAAGTTCGCCAAGTGCAGACATGATGTAAGAATAATACAAATTTCTTACCCCGTTTCTACAGGTGTTGTTTGTGTGATGGCGCTACATCATGTTAGAACAGATGTTTATACATACGGTCTTTGGACAAACAATTGACGTCGTCTCCACGTGTTGTACTGCGAATAATCAGCTGCGTGATTCTTGTACTTGACCATATGTGCTTAAAGCGTATTTCTTATACGCACCAACGAGACAAACCAAAATCCATTACAACGGTTATCACAAATATGCAAAACTTTGATGTACTACTATATGTAGATCGTTACCAAAATAATTATCATGTAGTTGTCCACATAGTTACTTGTAAATTCATACTAGCAATTTCAAAAGGCCATTATTATTAATTATCTGACATTAGATTCAAACCATAAAATTGCTATCCACTTTGCAGAACATTTCCTTAAAATTTAAAACATACAGTTTCATCGCAGAACATTTTATTAAATACAACTATTATAGTAAAGTTGAAGGACGGTCACGCTTGACCAATATTTTCTTATCGCTACGTTGATGTAATTGAACTATAAACTCAATAATCGTAAATGCAAAGAAAGGATCCATATCATCTTGAAACACAACATTTATACGGCCTAATTTTTATAAAACCAGATAAAACAGAATCATTCTAACAAAGGAATATACGAAGGAGTCTTCAAATGAATATACAAAAAGATTATTTAAAGGGTATTCATAAAAATATGCAAAAGTATTTGTAAGAGAAATACTTAAAAGAATAATTATGGGAGTGTGTAAAAGAATTATGTAAAAGAGCGCTACAACAAAATTATTTAGTTTGTCTAGTAAATAATATTTAATTGCTTACCATTATTAAAAAGCACTGAGTCAAGTGTTCATTACACTTGAGCTCCACTACGGCGTAAAGCCACACGCAAATTACTTGCTAGAACATTCAGGTTCCCCATGATATCTTCGTGCCAAGTGTTCTAGCTAAAGTGACCGCTGACACATTGTGCACGAAATAGGAAAACTGTTTGGCCTTGATATATTTATACTAATAATTAACGCCCAATGTTAGCAACCAAACTAGCATCTCTGTATTGCGGTTAGACCTCATGATTCCAATACAGATATTTATTTAATTGAAGATGTTTACTGGTATAATTGACTCGACAAAGGTGTATACAACTAATAATTTATTGCTGCTCTGCAGTGGTGCAAAAAACTGTTACATACCTACGGTGGTAACGTCTACAAGGGGAGGGTTTCCTTTTTTTGCGCTTACAAATTTTTGATATTAATTTTTAATTTAACACCCAAACTACTTAATGTCTACAAGGGGAAGGTTTTCTTTTTTTTGTATTTTTATTGGGGTTGTAACATTTTGTTAATTTAAGTCAGTGTAGTGCTAATGGTTTTTATATGCTTAATTGTTGTATTTAAGATAATGATTTAGAGCCGTTGTTTTTAGGGTCGTAATTTCTTGTTCTCTTTTTTTGTAATTAATGTGGGGGACCTAAAAACGGCAGTTCGTCATTTTAAGTATTGATTCTTTTATGTTACGTTCATTTTTAGCACTATTTTTCTGGTGTTATACATATTCTTTTTTTTTGGTAATTAGAGGTTGTATGATTATTTTTATGAGCGTGTAATTTTTTAATTTCAGGCTTTTCTTTTATTTTTGTATGTATTATACTCCGCCCACTCACCGAACGAGCTCGGTCAATATCTTTTTTTTTTGTTTGGCTTTTGGGCTACGTAAATGTACGTAGCACCGTATTGTTGTCAAACCGTAAGTACTTGAAAGTCGTTAACCAAAAACTTCCTCAACACTACACATGTTTCTGAAGAGTAAAAGGAAAGAAAAATGTCAACCTAACCTAAAAATGGAAAAATTAAAATCGTTTCCCACTGCTCAGTAAACAAGCTGCACTAAAATAAAGTTTTATAACCAAATGATTTGCATTCGCTCGGCACTAGAGCGTTTTGTAAACTGATAAGTGGAAAACGTTATTAGACATATTGGCTCTACCCTATCTGGTCTGTGTTAAAAAATTGTACTCAAGTGAACTTGAAGCGAGCAATTATATGGGTGGAACAGCTGCTTCTATTTTTGCAGTGGAGCACAAGAAATTGCCCTCAGTTCGAACGTTGCTCGCCCTAGGTCAATGAATGGACGACGGTATAGGTAATATGTATTACCAGAAGTGTGGTGTTAAAAGAAAATCGCCTTATGAACTTTCATCCAAAATTGATGCAAAAGAAACATTAATGCATTTGCATAGACGGACTAATTGTCCGTCTATTAATGTGATTATTGTGCATCATCGATAATTGACATAATAAGACCTGTGCGGTCTCCCTCCCAAAAACAGTCTATTTTGCACCACAAGAAAAGTTATTTACAGAAACATGCACGTCGCATACTAAGGCACCTCTGTTGACATGCATTATATAATTATTCTGCATCTTGGAAGGGTTCCGTCACATACTCGGAATGTTTATTCCAATGTTATTTGTGTGAATATTCCGGATCTCGAAACTATACTCTAAAATAACCATTTTCTGTCACATATTGAGAAACGTTCACACCCATGCAATTTGTAAGATAATTCTGCATTCTGATTTACACAGACATGCATTCTCACACTAATGAACGTCCATTCGCATGCAATTTATGTGATTATTCCGCATCTCGAAAAAATAATTTAAGAGACCATTTGCTGTCGCATACTAAAGAACGCCTGTATCCGTGCAATTTGTGTGATTATCGTGCATCACGAAAACGTAATTTAAAAGACCATTTGCTATCACATACTATTAAACGTCCATTCGCATGTAGTTTATGCGATTATTCTGCATCTCGGAAAGGTAACCTAAAAGATCATTTGCTGTCGCATACTAAGGAACGTTGGTTTCAGTGCAATTTCTGTACTTATTCTGCATCACGAAAAACACATTTAAAACGACATATACCAACGCATACTAACGAACGTCCATTTGTGTGCAATTTGTGTTATTATTCCGCATCACAGAAAAGTACTCTAAAGTATCATGTGCTATGGCATACCAACGAACGTCCATTTACGTGCAATTTGTGTAGCTATAACACATTATCTAAAAGTAATTTAGTAATACATATGCATTTGCATACTAACGAGCGTCCATTCGCCTGTAATTTGTGTAGTTATAGCACACTACGTAAAAAAGATTTGCAAAGACATATACAATCGCATACTAAAGAATGTCTTTTCGTGTGCAATTTGTGTAATTATTCTGCATTACAAAAAAGTAATTTACGAAGACATATGCAGTCGTATACTAACGAACGTCGATTTGTATGTAATTTCTGTAATTATACAACTTCGCATAAAAGCTCCCTAAAAAACCATTTGCTATCGCATACTAAGGAGCAGACATATACATACGGTTTGCGTGATTATTCCGCATTACAAAAAAGTCATTTACAAAAACATATGGGATCACATACCAACAAACATTTATTCGCATGCAAATTGCGTGATTATTCCTCATCATAAAAAAGTAGTCTAGACCATTTGCTGTCGCATACTAAGGAACGGTCATTTGCTTGCAATTTGTGATTATTCTGCACTGCGCAAGTTGCAGTTGCATACTTATTCGCATGTTATCTCGTGTAATTATACCAAATCAAATAGAGAAGTTCTTAAAAATTTCTAAATTTTTTATAATTTGAAAAAATGTACAATTATGTGAAAAATCTATGAGCGATTATTGTTATTACTTTTTATTCGATATTATAATTCGATTAAACGTGAACTCAATAAGATGCTAAATACATATTAACGAGGCAATTTACATCATAAAGGGTGAATGAACTAATTACTATGAATTAATCAGTTAGGCAAACGTGTTTTCAATTAATCCAACGGCAATCTAGCGTGTTTAAATTTAGTGACGTCACGGTAAAGTTAGTGTTTACAACCACCTGCATGAAATATTCTAAAGAGGAAAGAACGAACATAATTTAGAAGCATTAGGCTTTAGCGGGCATATACAAGCAGCAAAATTATTTCCTTGCCCAGTCCATGCAACAAATTTGCTCGTCATATAGATACACCCTAACCACAATTCCTGTAACAGAAAGCTTAATGGTTTTTTTAATATGGTTAAAGTATAATAGTATCCAAAATATTTTTTATTCCAACCCTTGATGTTTCCAGCATGTACCTACTAGAAAGCCAATACCCCTGTGAACATTCTTCTTAACAGTATATTCACTGCTGGGTAAAAAGGGTTTTAAAAGCCATTTGAAATAAAAAATGGAATATAGAATTGTGAATACTAGCGTAACGAATACTTTTTCATTCCTAGCTAATTTACGCCTTTACATAATTATTAATTTACAATTATCCTTTACGGTATTGAAAGCGTAAATTTCTATTCCATTAATATAATATGTATTCGTTATCATGTAGAACTCCATCTGTGTTTATAAATTTAATAGCATTTCGGTTCCCCTGATATTCGCTAACGTGTTGATGCAAGATTTCGGTCCACTGCGCTTGCTTGAGTAGTAAAACACTTTATTGCTTTAGTCTATTTTAATTTGAGGATGTAATCAGATAGACAGTTTATCGACGCGTGGTTGAGTAGAGTTGTTTAAAAGATGGATTCCAACAGGCACGTGGCCTGGAGAAGGAGGATTTCTTTAAATTTTGAAGTAGAAACCATCACTAAGGTAGACGCTAGACAGTCTAGAAGAAATTTTGTTCAGAATTCTTTTTTTGATTAGCCGACCCTTAAGATGATTTATAGGATGTGGATGTAACAAAATCACGTGCAAGTTTTAGTTACTAATAAGTATTGCAAAGTTTTTGATTATTAAGTATTTCAAGTTGTTGGTAAATATTTGCTACCGGAATTATATAGATGTCATGCAAACTTCTGTGGTGAGTGATTTCTTTATTCAGTTCACGCTAAACTAAGAAACCACAGAAAATGTAATGGTTGTTTTCTTGTAAATCTATACAGTAATTTAAATTGTTGTAAATATTTTTTTGTTCAATATTTAACAGTTTTAGTTGTATAAATGTTCGTATAAACGTTGAAAATTTAAAGATAAGTTTCAGAAAATCGTAAAGGTTAAACAAGAATTTGTTTGTAACTTAACAGGTGACTTGTTAGCGCTTGTTTGCCACATTTTATGATCCAGTTTTTTTACTTGAAAGTGTAATAATACACAGATTATTTTATACCATAAGGCTATTTGTTTTTCGTTCAAAGTATAAATTTTTATAAATATCTAAATTCAATCTTACATAAAATGAGTTCAAATCATTTATCATAATTGTTTGTAAACCAAAACAGGATCCTTTTTCGGTAATAATTAAATAATTGTTACTTATTATTAAAAAAAAACACAATATCGTCTTTAAATAAATTTAATAAATAATTAAGATCCTTCAAATGCACTTAAGTAACGAGAGATTATGTATAATTGCTCTGATAGCTTTATTACAAAAAACAATAGTGTATATGAAGTTGTATAAAATATGTACATATGTTTCATTAACCAAATAGAAAATGGATTGTTATTCAAAATATTATTTTTATTGAAGTTGATAATAGTTTCTCACAATTGGTACAAACAAATTCATAAAATTCATGAGTATAGAAAGAAAGACCGCCAACATTCTATTGGTAAGATATTTTAGAGTTATATTTTAGAATTGCTAATTTTTGAATTTCTTTTGTGATAAATTGACTAGGCTGTAGTAAAGTCCTAGTTCTATTAATTTCTAGAGGTGGTTATATTTTCAGACAGCACGAGGTCATCGTTCCAATTCAAGCTTGCAGTGTTAAAAGTAAGTAAGTATTATGTTTATACGTTTTGGTTGTTCAGAAGATATTTTTTCTTTTCGAAGATTTCCGTTATCTTCGGATTGTTTGACATTACAACTATTATTAAGATACGGTGGCGTCTATAATTTTTTTTTTATCGTATACCAACCTACGATCCCTGCTCATAGCTCTGCCCTAAGCTGAAGAAGCTTAGCTGGCTGGAAGATCTTATTTGAGAGTCCTTTTATACAAAAAACCGCTTACCATACGTTTTACCCTGGGCTTGATTTTTAGACAGGAGCCCCTTTAGTTTCTAATAACTGCCGCCTATAAGGTGGAGTTAGTTACATACAAAAAATTAGGCGTAACACTATTTAAAATTCAAAATAAAAAATGCTTTGACCATATACACGTAAAACAGAAAATAGATAATATGTAATTCATATGGAAAATGTTTTTAAAATTTAATTAGCAAAACATATTTAAAAAGCAAAAGTAAAGAATTATAACTAAGGCGTCTATCTGCCGGTTTACATTAATAATGAGCAATTGTATTTTTGTATTTTGTTTTTGGTATTCTTAAATTTTCGTATTTTTGTACTATACTACTTTGGTGTTTTCGGATTATTCAATTTTCGTATTCTGAAATTTTTGATTTTCTTTAATTCCGTATATTTGGATTTTCGTATTTTGTTTCTTCGTATTTTTGTAATTATGCATTTTTGCGTTTAGTTTTTTGTTTTCAAATTTTAAAGTTTTTTAATTTCTGCATTATTGAATTTTTATATATTGGTATTTCCGAATCTTTTAATTTCCATTCTTTGCATCTTCCTTTTTTGTATTTTGGTATTTTTTTAATTTTCATATTCTTTTATTTCGATATTTTCACATATATTTTTCGTGTTTTGATGTTTTTGTATTTCTGAGTATACGTATTTTTGTAAACGTTTAGATTTTCGAATTTTTATATTTTGGTATTTTCTAATTTTTGTATTGTAGTATTTTGAAATTATGGTATCTTTCATATTTCTTAATTTTCTTATTTTAGATTTTCTATTTTTGGAATATTCAAATTTATGTATTTCGATATTTTTGTATTTTGGTATTTTTTTAATTTTTATATTTTTTTATTTCGATATTTTCACATATATTTTTCGTGTTTTGATGTTTTTGTATTTCTGAGTATACGTATTTTTGTAAACGTTTAGATTTTCGAATTTTTATATTTTGGTATTTTCTAATTTTTGTATTGTAGTATTTTGAAATTATGGTATCTTTCATATTTCTTAATTTTCTTATTTTAGACTTTCTATTTTTGGAATATTCAAATTTATGTATTTCGATATTTTCGTTTTATGAGTTTTCCTATTTTTGTGTTATTAGTTTTTAGTTTTTCATATTTCTGTATTTTTGTAAGTTATGAATTTCCATAGTTTGTACTTTTTGTTGTATATTTGTCTAATTTCATAAGTCAGTGTTTTCGGTTTTCACTTTCAAATTTTCGTGTTTTATCCCATGTGACTCCCGGTAACTCATCCCAAACATCATGAATCAAATTCAATTCCTGGTGAAGTTCAAACGAAATTTGGAATCTCACATTGCTATGGGTGAGTGGTAAACTACAAAATCCCAATCTTCAAACAAGTTGTTAAAGGAAAGGCAGTCTTCCGATATAGCTAGAGGTCTATTTCTGGGTAGGGCAATAAGAGATGGCCGTGGATCTTCAAAAGCTATACTCGGCACAACACTCTATAGGAAGAAATTTGAACAACATTAAAGGGTGCGCCACCAAGTTCTGAGTTCATAAAAAACAATATGTACTGTAACAATTTTATTTGATTAATAAATCCCTTCATCAAAGTGCGAGAATAATAAAACACTTTTATTAAAATAATGGTAAAATACATTTAACAACTAAGGTAATACGTAGAGCAGCATCTTTATTTAGTATTCTATTTAAGGTTGAATATCTGTGTCTTCTACAGCTATTCGCAGGCGTGTTTCGGTTTGACAGCCACCTCCTCGGACGCTCCGGTCGCCCGAGCGAGTTTGATAATCAGTCGGCCCTACGTGGAGGAAGAGATAAGATGTACCAGAGAATTCAGGCCGGCAATTTGCGTATAAATTTTGAGGAGTCGGGACGCATCTTTGAATAGCGGTTGGTATCGTATGAACGTTATTAATTTGTTTAATTGAGATATTTTATTTAGCGCACGAACGACACGAACGGCATGAACAATGCAACTTAGAAGATAGGAAATTCAATCCCTTTTGTTAAAACCACTTGGTTTTACGACGTGTAAAATGCAACTTAGAAGATGGAAAGTTTAACCAATTTAAAGAAGACCACCTTGCGATACAGCGCAAAGATGCTACTTTGGTAAAGCAGCGTGATTCAACATATTGCAGCAGCTGACGAATGTATTGTGACCGTATTTAATTCTACACCTGGAACAACTCCATGTGGTAGAAAATTTTAGGATGAGCTGGGTTCATACTACATGCAGTAAACATCGCATGATATAACAAGTACCTCATCTAGGCGAGAAAAACGGTTTTGGTTCGTAGTTAGCTTTAAGTAATTTTTTGTGTTTCAAATTAGAAACACGGTAATTTGTTCTTATGTGTAAATGTTTGAATGATATGAAAGTTTCAACTATTGCTGAGCTGGAATTTCCAGTGTCAAAATTAAAAATTCACTAATTTGATGTTCTAAGAAATCGTTAGTTACAACAACAGGTGTTACTGACGTCACTTATTTTTCTGTAGTATACTGCTGACAGATGCGTTCTTGAAAGCAAATGCTTCGAACAGCTTTAGCACATCTTATGTAAATAAGAATATTTTTGTGATCATTTTTTTTGGAAACTAAAACTAGTACATCTAACTTAAAAAAGAATTACTTAAGTAGTAACATTTTTAAATGTAATCTGCCTGAACAGATCTGCACGGGTTGGAGTATCTTTGTGTAACAAGTTTACAATATGCTGTAAAATGTTTGATTATGAATAATTTTGATAAACCTTAATTTAAAATTCACGAAGTAATTCAATTATTTATTAAATTTTGTTGCATTGCATTTTATTTTAAAAAGATTCTTTTAGTAAATTATTGGTTCAAGATTAAAGTTTTTTATTTTGATCAAATATGATCAAACCTAACCACTGAAAGCTAACATCTTTAAGAGTAAATTTTTGATGCCAACTTTATTTAGAAAATATCTTTTTAATACTTCTTTATGTATATTTGCGGGACACAAATAGTGTTCCACTTTTTTTTATTAACCTAACTATTATAATTTCTTACAGGAACAGCGTCTTATTTTATTAAGACAGGTTTTTGTCATCGAAGGCGATCTTTCTTTCTTTGGGTCTCCACGTCCGCCCTTGGAAATATGCCATGCCATTATCGTGAATAAGTCCGGACTTGGTGGCGCCTATTTGTCTGATATTAAGTTTGACATACAAACAGATTTCGACTTACCCCCCATTTCTCATAGCTCTACCCAAGGAATAGACCCCTAGTTATGTCGGAAGACTTCGTATCACTAGCGCCCAACGTCTAGAGTCAGATATAAATTAGAAAAATACGCTTCACTGGCGCCCATTCGAAAAATACGCTTCAGTACTCTAAAGGACAACTTGGAAAACCTTAGAGAATAATACTGCATTCGCTTTGTGAACAAAATTATCAAAAAAGAGTGCACTACACCTGTAATAAAACAATATAGTCAGGGCACAGAAAAAATAGAAGAAGTGTGCTTTTACTGCCTTGTTATTGCAAAAGGAACAACATATAAAATTTAAAATCATGTTCTGTAATAAAATATAGCTATTATTAGCCACACGATTGGAGCCATTTCTGGATTACCGGAAGACAAGGCTACAAAAGAGCTTGTAGTTTTAAACTCTTTCTAATAGTATTACTGACCAAACTTGATAGGAAACATTGTAAAAATTATTACCAGTAGGCCACTATTATATCGCATCTATTGAGCACTATAGATCAAAGAATCGCATGGAGCTTTCTTACTTTTAGCTTAAGTTATTGGTTTAATAAAACTTTTTAGGTTTAATGATTTTATTTACAAAATACACAACAAATATTCATAAAACACAAAAGCTTTCAGGAAGTGGCAGTACATTTAATTATAGTGGAGTATACTTTTCTTGCTAAATTAACATACTACAGTAACTTTTTATAAAAAGTAATTACGAGGTTCCTTTATATTAGATTTGAATATTCGGGCTGACAACATTGTTGACAATAGTGTATTAAATTTTAAGTTAAAAATATATACCGTCTGCAAGTTTTAGAACCATACGTTAAACATCACTTTAAAGTGAAAAAATTACTTAAAATATGGGTCACAAAGCTTTATTAAATAGATTCCAATGGCATGAATTTTCTTAACAATCGCCTTAAGTTTCGGTAATAATATTTAATCATTCTTCGCTTGACTTGCGCAGTCAAACAGTTTTACGTTACAAATATTGCTTTAAACGGAAACATTGATACTTTCAGTGAAAGTTCTAATCGCACCTTAATAAAAAAAAAAATTTGTTAGATAACGTTAACCTGTAAATGTGATATGGACTTCCTTCTTCACTTCAAAATAAACAGGCGGCAAGATAACAAGTATAAAACTAGTCGCTTACCTTGAATTGTTAAACAACTGTTGAAAGTTAATATGTTTCGAATCGTAACAAGCACATTTCTTACGGGAATTTTTTGGAACCTCAAATTACCGAGGAATTGAATACTGATGCCGTTCTCCTTTGCTACATAAAAATAACGTACTAATTCAATTTATTCTGTGTCATCCACGAACCAATAAATTGAAACGACGTAAATCAGGACGGCATATCTATCTTGGAGGAATTGATCTCGCAGCCCAATAATTTTCTTAAAACCATTCGTAAAAAAAGCGTGTTAACAGGAAGAGCAGAACTTCTATGGGACCTTCTCATCTAAAGATGTAAATCTAAAAATGCATACGCATATCCCACGACAAGTTTTTTTCAAAACCCATATTACTACTTTTAAGAACCGAGAGCGAATGTTGTCCGATTTGACGTACTAGCGAAACAACCTTTCGTTGCTTGTCAATTAAACAGAGTTCAAATAACCACACCACCATTAAATATGCGGCTGTATTAGTTATTTTAAATAATATTCAACTCTTAAATGGATAATACTACCAACGTTGGGATAGTAGTTAATATTAAGGAACTACTTACTAAATCAAACAATTACTACACTAAGTGTAGTAAAACCAAGGATATCCCTATTTATAAGTTTCATCAGATTGATATGTTACAAAGTGATCCGTCGTTTTTAATTGATACGTCAGTTTAGTCTTTTCCTATAGCTACCGACGCGAAAACAAACCGGTTACTGATTTACCTTCAACGGGAAGTCACAAAAAGTCCTTTTTCTTATGATATAACAATACAGGTTGAAAAACAAGAACTTCAAACTAACTAATCTTTCCCCTCCGAATAATTACAACTGATAACACTAGTTAACCCTAATCATGCTTGTAGTCACAACACTTTGATATTTTCATAGCGGCAACGGTGCTTCTGCATGACACTACATTTGATTTTCCGATACTCCACTCGAAGATACTATATTGGCCAGGATGCGAGTTTTTTTACCTTGTAACGGTAATCCGTTCGGATAAGAGGAAAAGTAGTAAAATAAGCAAAGAAAATAGCCCGCACCGTGTACTTTTATACAAAAGGAATAAAAAAAAGTAGCTAAAAACACAGTAGAGTTGGGTGGGTCACACAGAAAAAAGGGAACCTCAAGAAAAAAAAATTATTTATATACCCTTAAAAAACAACATGTTATAAAAGGAAAACCAACTCGAATATAAAACAAGATGTATCCGGCAAATCCCTGAGGATTTACATAGGCAAAAATCTTCGCAAAAAATAGTTAATACCTCTCTTTAATTACCTTAACCTAATGCTTCACCTCAACCTAGTATTTATATAAAAAATTAAACAAACATATGTGCAGTGGATTGGTTTCGGTCCTGTGGTAACCCAATATTAAACCTTTGATACAAAAAGAGACAATATCACATACATACGTATTGTCTACAAGTAATTGTAACGACAAATTACAATATTAAATAAAGAAACCTTCTACGAGTCGAAATTCATAACGTAATAGCTGCAAAAAAAGTATTAAAAAAACATCACACTTAAATCGTAGTGTATTTTAAATTTTATATAGATAAAAGATCGTATTTTATAATTAATATTCAAATAAGAAAAAACTGTCTTCATTAATATATGCCGACAGTTTAAGTGAAGTAAGTTTAACTTTAACACCTACGATTGTGCGATGAGTAACCTGACAAACACAGGTCCAATTCTTCCGAAGGAAGCCCTCAAAGCGACACCGAGAAACAAAAATAGCAATCCTTACAATTTAGTTTTAATAAATAAATACTACATTTAATGCTATAACCAAAATAAAAGATTTCCGTACTTTGTTAATAATAAAATCCTAGATTTTCACGTTATCACAATAGAATAGATTTAAAATATTTAAATTTATAACTGAATATTTAATAAAAATTCTGTATGATGTTAGATAAACAATTGCTTAAATTGAAAGGACTCGCTAATAAACATGCAAAATTACCGTGAATAATAAGGGACATGAAACTTAATTACATAAACCCGAAAATATTTACTTACAAGGACGTTACTTAGCAACCTAGAAATTTTGAATTTTGTCGAACCCTTGCCATTCCAAGTAAGGTAGGGATCTTTAACGTGCGTGACAACACACATACACGGGACCTACATTTTATCTCTCATCCGAACGAAAGGTATTTTTGTTAAAATGCTCGCTAACATTTTTCAAGCTGTCCGTGTCGGGATTCGATCCCAGGACATTGGGTTTAGTAGTCATACGTATACCAACTAAGCCACAGAACCGCTGACTGTTGCATGAAATCATAAATATTAATGATACACATCGAGTTTTAGATTGCTCAAACTATAGCACAAAACTGTGGATTGAAGACATGAAAAGGTTGGGAGACGAATCCAATCTTGTTGTACAAAGAAAAATGCATTGAATGTGGTTCAGGAAAGATACTTGTTAATCACTTAGCATTAATTGTTTATGCCGAGTTTTCAAGCGCAGCAGTTACTTAAATATGGACAAGACAAAATTTGTATTGTTGATACTCATGGCACAGATGCCTACAATTATATTTAAACACAATATTAACTGTTGGGGAATTTGGTTTGGGTTGTTCCGTAGTATTTTGTTTCTCCAATAGGACTGATGAAGTAATTTTAAAGGTGTTCTATGACAATATAAAATCGAAAGTGGAATTCGAACAAGCAAATACGTTCATGTCTGATGATGCACGCACCGGCATTTTACAAGGCTAGATGTTTTATAATATAACTTGTGTGTCATAAACTACTATGTGTAGTAAGTAAGCGCGAAAGTGCGAAAGTAAGTAGAACATATGAGAAAAAGGTAATAGTTTACAAAACACTTGGATTTTTTATTACAGTGTATGCCCGTGGAAAATTTTAATAATAGTTTGAAGAAGTTGTAGCTGATCTTTATGCCGATCTTAACACTCGTACTGTTGTAGAATATTTCGATGTTTATTATGTCAATCAACCTCAATGTTGGGTTTACTGTTATGGATGAGGTTTAGACACTAACACAAACATGTATTTGGAATTTGTTCACAAGGTTTTAAAATATATGTATTTAGAGTGAAAGTAAGTTAGAAGACTAAGACAAAAGTGTTAATCCTGTTATGAAATTCATAAGAGAGTTTCTACAAACGAATAAATACTGTAGCAAAAAAATTATATAGTGAGGAGTTATATAGGATTAGAGAAAGTTGGTGCTCGAGTAAAAATATTCGTTACAAATGATAAAATGTTTTGAAGATGAAAATGAATTTGTAGTGAACACATCAATAGATACAACCATACAATTTTTAGTAGTGAAATTTATTCAAATTTGTTCCGATATATGTTTAAAATATCTCGAGTGTAACATTTGCCTATATACCTTTAAATGTTCTTATGTAGACAATGCTATAAGTCCGAAAATTTGTAAGCATATACATGCATGCGCTTTACAACTTTCGAAAATTTTTTATACTGCTAGCTGGTGTGTTGACAATGGTGTTGTAGACAACTTGTTAGAAGTTTGCCCATTACAACTACAGATACAAAGTATGTCTCGTAAAACCATATTGGGTTTATGTGATATAAATGTATTGTTTGATGATGAGCATAGTTCTGTTTTAAACCACCTAAAATAAATTTATTGATATTATGAATGAAGTTAAAGCCATTTCTTTTAAAGAAAATAATTTAGTCAATGCAAAACAGAAGATTCAAAAACAGGTTCGGCTATTTCCAACTAAAAAAGAAGAAATAGGATGCGGTTCACAGTGCAAAGAACCAACTGCAACTGAAGAAAAAGGCATAATAGAAGGTCTGTTAGGTCATCATGAACAGGTGTTCAGTCCTAGAACTAGTTGGACGCGCGCCTCCATTGTTTTCTATTCTGAGCTAATCTACACATTTTCCTGAAATTACAATAGCTTACATTTTTCACTATTTGTTTGCAATAGTCTAATCTAGGTCTACCTCTACCTCGTTTTTTTCCTTTCTCTGCTTCTAATATATTACGCACCGTTCCCTCATGCCTTAGTATGTAACCTATCATCTTACCCCTCCTATTTTTACTATTTCGCACATATTCTTTTCTTCCCATATCGTTTACAGAAACTCTTTGTTCGTAACTTTGTCTGTCCATAATATCTTCATTATACGTCTGGAGCACCACATTTCAAAGACTTCTACCTTTTTCTTGTCCACTTTTCCCACTGTTCACGTTTCACAACCGTACAGTGATATGCTCCACACATGTGTTTTCAGCAATCCTTTCCCTGTTTCTATGTTTGTTGTCTTTGAACATAGTAGTTGTTTTTCTTGTTAAATGCAGCACGTCCTTAGGGTAATCTTTGTTTTATATCTTTTGCACTATTTTCATTTTGTATTATTTGATTTCATAGGCGAGAGAAATCTTTAACCTCTTGTAAGTTCTCGTTTCCTATTTAAATTTTGATTTTTTACTTATTTTGCCCTTCTTTACATACTAATACTTTAGTTTTATTTTTGTTAAGTTTCATACAGTATTTCTATGTTGGAACTGTTTTCATTTCATTAAGAGCTGCGTCTAACTTTTCTTTCGTAAATGCTAATACCGCTATACCTTCTGCAAATCTAAGCATATCAATCATTTGTCCCTGCATAGTAATTCCAAATGTCATTCTGCATCTAATATATTCATATGTATAAATACACTTTCTTACCAATCTGAACAATATCTATGAGATTTACTTTTCATTAATATTTTCAATGCACACAAGTAATTACTTCTGGTAGGCACAGTCATGGCACAGCCAACTGAGACTACAATGACAAACTAACAGGTGGTCATTAGTGTGCCATCTGTATTTGATTAAGAGAAGCGGTATGTGCGCCTTCCCCTACGAGACATTTATTAATAAATTCTACTCTATTCAGATATATACAGTTGCTAACACTTTAATACTGCAATCGACATCATCCTAAAGATAAAACGAATGAACTATAATATATTTATATATATATATATATATATATATATATATATATTGCTGTGTTATTCTCCTGTGTATGCGGGAACTGGGTCCTTTCAACAAAAAAAATTCTAGTCCCACCGATTGGGCGTCATAAACTGCTGTGATCCTGGTTTCGCTTCAGCTGCTCACCTAATTTTATAAACCTCCTCCTTCATAAAATTAAACAACACATTCCTACCACAAACATCAACGTTAACTCTATTTACATCAATATTCAGAATACATTAAATTTTCAAATTAAATTTCAGCATAAAATTCAGTTTTAAAAAGAATTTCAAGATTAATTTTATTATCACTTTAACGTGCATCCAGAATTAAAGTCCTTGTTGGATGCCTACTAATTAATATAACAATATAAGCAGACCGGAGTCTGAGTATAAAGGGAGCATCTACCACCCCTTTACGTTAATTAACCAGGTTCGTCTAATTGAGCTCAAAGACATACCCATATTTTCATCATAATTCAGAACATCAATACTAAATACCCTTTCTACTTAAACAAGCAAATTTCATCTTAAAATTAAAATTTTATGGTTAGTACAATTTCACTAATGTCCATTTAAAGTAAATCAATTATAAAGTTATTCAACACACACAAAAATGTCAAACAAAATAGTATAATTTACCTGAAGGTTACTGTCCTCAAAGCTTCAATGTACATCGTCCCTTTAGTAATCACACCATTCCAACAGGATTATATTTACGGCTTCTAATTCTCAACGCTTTTAAAATTTTCTCTATCACCATTTATTTAAAGTTGTTTCTGGGCTTTTCCGGAACTCATCTGTGTATATCTGACCCTTGTTTCGTGGATCCAGACACGTATTTGAACCATTTAATTATTAACACCCCCGAAAAATAACAAAGAAATTCATACTTCTTTCACCAAGATACGCCAAAACTGCCTACTTTTGTGTATACATTTGTCGTCGTAAATTTTGCTAATTGGTACAGTGATACTAAATTTTATTACCTTGTATCTAAGTGCACCGAAGTACATTCATGTTAGCACGTAAATAACAAACTATTTTGAATCACTAAAATATACGAGCAAACTTTAAATTATTTTATCAAACTAAAATGCACTGTTTAACATCTTCAATCAAGTCGCGGATGTAAGAGCTTTTAACGCATCGAATAGTCAAAAGTCTAAGAGGCCGAAATTCATATTACCACCGGTATATATAGCAAAAAGCCTGTCTGTCGGTCTGTTCCCCAAAACAGACAATTCTTACGAATTTTTTCATTCTATGTTCCCAGTCCGTCGCTCGCGCGTCGGTTTTTACGAAATTTTCACTCGCCCCATTTAAATCTCAGAAATTCTCACACGGCACGAAAACATGTCCGAGAAAAACTAATTAATTTTGTACAGAAATGGTTGTTTCTACCTCTGATATTTGCATCCTATTTTCAACCAATTGTGACCCTCGTGACGTTGCTTAAATCACGCCTTTTACTATATGTGTCTTTGCTTGACGCATTTTCTCTTTCCTTTTCTAACCTGTTCGTATTGGTGCAAATTGATATTCTTTATTATCGATTATATTTTAGTCCATGTGGACTATCTGGGTTTAATAACCCCGTATCGCACCTTCTCGTGAATATTAAGCCCCGGTTTCTCCAAGATTCTTTGAAACCATTTGTTATCTACACAATTTTCGCCGTACGTGATATTTAAACTACGCAGGTGTTCAAAATAATACCAATTCTCAGAGCTTTTTAAATAAACCCTGTTTTGTATTTCGTGCTAAAGCATCTGACCGTTTCCAATATCCTTAGAATCGACATGTTTATCTAAACAAATTAAACTGAAATTGCCTTTTAAAATACGCAGGTGTGTTCAAACATCCTACTTCTAACTAACACTTCTAGGATTTGCATTTCATTGGGTTTTACAAGTTTCTATAGATATTATCTGTTACTAACGATTCAATACCGGTTACTTGAAATAGAGTTAATTAAGATAAATTTTGCACGTAATTTCCATTTGTTTAGAATAATTACATTACAGCAGAGCTTTCCAATACTGCTTCTTTTGATATAAAGCGTCTTGTACATGATTTAAATCTCTTATGTTTAATGAAACTAATAAATTTTATGCTTCACGGTTTAATAACCCGTATTATCTAATAAAATTCCTTATACACGGTGATTAAAATTATTTGATGTGATTATTTAATTTTCTACCCTGGTCTAAATATATATATATTACTCATATTTAGACCAGGGTAGAAAATTAAATAATCACATCAAATAATTTTAATCACCGTGTATAAGGAATTTCATTAAATAATACGCGTTATTAAAACCATGAAGCATAAATAAACTCGGTTGTTTCAGTAAAAATAAGAAATTTAAATTATTTATAAGACGAAGCAGTAGTGAAAAGCTCTGCGTAATGTAATTATTCTAAACAAAGAGAAATTACGTGCAAAGTTTATATTAATTAACCCTATTTTAAGTAACCGGTAAAACAAAGTGTACGTATAATAATTAATATTTAAGTTGTATTCGCTAAAAATGAAAAGGATAGAAATCAATTTTAATTGGAGTTAATTAAACCGTTAATAACATATAATACCTATAGAAACTTGTAAAAACCCAAGATTAAAATACCACGGAATAAAGCTCTGAGAATTAATATTATTTTGAACACCTGCGTAGTTTAAATATCAAATACGGCGAAAATTTTGCAGATAATTAATGTTTCAAAGAATCTTGGGAAAACGTCGCATAATAGTTACGAGAATTGCTAAAGCTGGGTTATTTCACACTCCATGTGGACTAAAATAATCAATAATAAAGAATATCAATTTGCACCAATACGAACAGGTTAGAGAAGGAAAGAGAAAATGCGTCAAGCAAAGACACATATTGTAAAAGGCGGGATTTAAGCAACGTCACGGGGGTCACAATTGGTTAAAAATAGGATGCAAATATCAGAGGTAGAACAACAATTTCTGTACAAAATTAATTAGTTTTTCTCGGACATGCTTGCGTGCCGTGTGGAAATTTTCTGAGATTTGAATGGGGCGAGTGAAAATTCGTAAAAATCGACGCGTGAGCGGCAGACTGGGAACATGGCATGAGAAATTCTTTAGAATTACCCGTTTTGGGGAACCGACCGACAGACAGGCTTTTGCTATATATACCGAGATGAAGATAAACTTACTCTCTGAGACTTTTGACGATTCGATGCGTTAAAAGCTCGTACATACGCGACTTGATTGAAAATGTTAAACCGTGCATTTTAGTTTGATTAAATAATTTAAAGTTTGCTAGTATATTTTAGTGATTCAAAATAGCTTGTTATTTACGTGTTAACATGAATGTACTTCAGTGCACTTAGATGCAAGGTAATAAAATTTAGTTTCACTGTACCAATTAGCAAAATTTACAACGACGAATGTATACACAAAAGTAGGCAGTTTTGGCGTATATTGGTGACAGAAGCATGAAGTTATTTGCTATTTTCGGGGTGTTAATAATTAAATGGTTCAAATACGTGTCTGGATCCACGAAACAAGGGTCAGATATACATAGATGAGTTCCGGAAAATCCCAGAAACAACTGGTGATGGAGAAAATTTTAAAAGCGTAGAGAATCAGAAGCCGTAATTATAATCCTGTTGAATGGTGTGATTAACTAAAGAAACGATACCTTGAAACGACGAGGACAGTAACCTTCAGGTAAATTATACTATTTTGTTTGACATTTTGTGTGTATTGAATGACTTTATAATTGATTTACTTTAAATGGACATTAGTGAAATTGTTCTAACCATAAAAGTTTAATTTTAAGATGAAATTTGCTTGTTTAAGTAAAAGGGTATTTTGTTTTGATGTTCGGGAATATGATGAAACTTTGGGTATGTCTTTGAGCTCAATTAGATAAACCTGGTTAATTAACGTAAAGGGTGGTAGATGCTCCTTTGTACTCAGACTCCGGTCTGTTTATATTGTTATATTAATTAGTAGGCATCCAACAAGGACTTGAATTCTGGATGCACGTTAAAGTGATAATAAAATTAATTTTGAAATTCCTTTTAAAACTGAATTTTATGCTGAAATTTAATTTGAAAATTTAATGTATTCTGAATATTGATGTAAATAGAGTTAACGTTGATGTTTGTGGTAGGAATGTGTTTAATTTTTATGAATGAGGAGATTTATAAAATTAGGTGAGCAGCCGAGGCGAAAAGCGTAGTCACGGATTTGGAGGTTTCACAGCATAAATTTGGCGACCCAAAAGTGAGGCTCGAGTTCCAAATAAAATTTTTGTGATTTTATTCCAGGAAACTGGCGATCTGAGAGAGAGTTTTGTGTGTGTATAAATTTAAGAGTATTTTAGAGTGTGTGTGAGTGATTAGAACGTATGCAGAGAAAAGAGTGGTTAAGGAGTCAATGAGTGGAAATTGGAAGTGACGATAGTGCATTGTGTGAGAAAATTTCTAAAATGGAAGATGCTGGAGGCAGTAGAGATCAGTCGAGGACGGAATCAGGGATCAAGGAAACGAGATGATATTGAGAATGTTAGAGAGGATGAGTGAAGAATCTAATAGAGCTAGGGAAGAATCGAATAGAGCGATGGAGGAGTCCAATAGAAAATTAGAACAGCTAAGCGATAAATCTAATAGAGCTAGGGAAGAATCGAGCAGGAAGTTAGAAGAGATTAGAGAAATGAGTGAGGAATCGAATCGTAAGTTTGAACAAATTAGTCAGAAAATAGATAAGACGAATCAAGAAGTTTCAGAATTTAAAATAGTCTTACCGTAAAGATGGGAGAAGTTGAAAATAGGGTTGAAAAAATGAACGTGATATTACAGGTCTTCGACAGGAAATGGGACATTTAAGGTCCGAAGTACGCATTTTCTGTGAAGAAGAAATAAACGTAAAATGACTGAAGTAACGGACTCATGTAGGGATCAGTTAGGCAGGGTAGAACGTGAAGTTAGTAGTATTAAATACAACATGTCAAATTTAACGGGGATGGTCCCAGATTTTATACAGGTGGAGTATCATTGGACCAACACATGAAGTTTTATGGCGATAACAGGGTAAATCCACAAATTTTTATAAATAGTGTAAGAAATCTAGTGGGAAATTTATTTGACGAACAGACCAAACTAAATACGATAAAGGCTTTATTAAAGGACAACGCGGAAGCATGGTACAATTTGGTAGGACAGGACATAGACACGTATCACGACTTTGAAGACAAATTTTTACAACATTACTGGAGTGATCACAAACAGGATCAGATTAGGGACGACTTGATTACAGGAAAATTTAAGGAGAGTTTGCAGGTTCTAGGAGCAATATGCCATACGCAAATACAGTGTGGCCAAACAACTGAATCCTCCATTGACGGACAGACAGATTATTAAGTACCTATCACGACATTTTGAACTGGAAATTAGACAACACGTGGCCTTACAAAACATCACAGAACGGGAGACATTTTTAGAGTATTTGCAGAGATATGACGATGTATGTGTAGGACGGACAAGAGAGATACGAGAACGAAACGTTAACACAGTTAGGTTTGACAACAGGACACCGAATTATCCGAGACGGCCTGACTACAGCAGAAATTTTCGACCGAATTGGGAACGACGAGGACAGGAATACAGGAGCAATAGTGCGACTAGGGGACCGACGCCAAGACCTAGTTACACGCGACAGAACAGTTTACCGGAAGTAAACAGGACTGTGACCAGCACGCCGAATAGAGACAGGGACACGGATATTAACACGAGGAGGACGTACGCACAGGTTGTAGAAGGACAACCAGGACCAAGCACGGAAAACAGGATGAGACAGGATTTTTAGAACGTGACAGACCACTAGATTTCTGTGTAAATGTATACGAACATCCACGTGAATTTTTCAAAATTGAGGAGGAAGTAGAGCCAGAAACTGTAGAAAAATTATATTTGCCAATTATTAATTTAGAAATTTTTGAGAATAATGTAGAAGTATTACTTGATACAGGGCAGAGGCGAGTTTAATATCGGAGGAATTCGTCAGCAAAATTAGGGATAAGGTTTGTGATAGAATTATGCCTATAAAACGTAGCCATTTAGTAGCTCCAAATAAAAAGAAGTTTGCTGTAGTAAATAGTGTTGTGGTGCTTAGGATAGATATAGGAGGTTTAAGCTGTGAACAGGAGTTTGTAATTGTACCTGGACTGAAGTTTCAGAGCATTTTAGGTGTTGACTGTATGATGAAGTTAGGGGTTTTGATAGATATGGAAAGGAAGGTAGTAAGGATTAAGGATAGGGTAGTGCCATGGAAGGGCAGTTATGAAGTCACAGAGGATGACACAGGGTTGAGTATTAATGTAGTAGAGGTAGAAGATGATGAAGTTAAACAGATCAACACAATAAGATGTCCAGAGGATAGGAGAGTAGAGGTTCAAGCTTTAGTACGAAAACATACAGAATTAGTGGTAGTAGAAGCAGCATATCAGGAGCAGGTGAAGGCGAAATTAAGTAAAGATGGCAAGTTTGTTTTTAATAAAGTAGATTTAAGGAATTCATTCTGGCGGATTCCATTACATAAGAATTCTAGAAGGTACATAGGATATTCCATAGAGGAAAAAACCGATAATTGTAAAGTAGTATCGTTTGGTTTGTCGGCAGAAAAGGAAATAAGAATAAATAAGAAACAGACAAGTGTAGGGACTGAAGAAGAAGTAATATTTAAGAGTCAGGATAATAGGGATGATAAATGTATTGTATGTGAAATAATAGGAATAATAAGTATAGATATAGAAGGGGGAGAAATAGGGATGAAGAGTATTAGGATGGTGAGAAGAAAGACTTGGAGGGTCAAGAAGAGAGTTAGATTTAAATAACTTGATGAACAAAGGGATAGAATAGGTGTATATAGAAGAGTAGAAGTAAGTGTTTATAGAAAATAAAGCTAAGTATAGGATAAATATGGGAGATAATTAGAAATAGGTTTAGGATGAGAATAAAGAGTAAATGTAGGAGGAAAATAAGATAGGTTAAGTGTAGATATTTCATAGAAGATTAGTGGAGAGTTAGGAATAGAGTAAGAATAGGATAGGTATATAGGATTAGGTAGGGGGAAGTAAAGTATAGTGAAGATTAGTTAAAAGTTAGGGATAGGATAGGTATATAGGATGTATATAGGATTAGATGGATAAGTAGGATGAAGTTAGGGATAATTTCAGTTTATAGAATTAGGTGAGAGTTAGGAATAGGATAGGGATATAGGGTAGGTGTAAATATTTTGTTTTGGATTGGAGACAAAGTAGGTAAGTTAGATAGATAAGGGTAGAGAGAGATAGGCAATTTTTTTTGTAATTTTTTGTCTAAATGTTTTATATTTGAAGTCAAATAAGTGGGATTATTTGTATTCAAATAGGGGGAAAATACTCATATTTAGACCAGGGTAGAAAATTAAATAATCACATCAAATAATTTTAATCACCGTGTATAAGGAATTTCATTAAATAATACGCGTTATTAAAACCATGAAGCATAAATAAACTCGGTTGTTTCAGTAAAAATAAGAAATTTAAATTATTTATAAGACGAAGCAGTAGTGAAAAGCTCTGCGTGTAATGTAATTATTCCTAAACAAAGAGAAATTACGTGCAAAGTTTATATTAATTAACCCTATTTTAAGTAACCGGTAGTAAAACAAAGTGTACGTATAATAATTAATATTTAAGTTGTATTCGCTAAAAATGAAAAGGATAGAAATCAATTTTAATTGGAGTTAATTAAACCGTTAATAACATATAATACCTATAGAAACTTGTAAAAACCCAAGATTAAAATACCACGGAATAAAGCTCTGAGAATTAATATTATTTTGAACACCTGCGTAGTTTAAATATCAAATACGGCGAAAATTTTGCAGATAATTAATGTTTCAAAGAATCTTGGGAAAACGTCGCATAATAGTTACGAGAATTGCTAAAGCTGGGTTATTTCACACTCCATGTGGACTAAAATAATCAATAATAAAGAATATCAATTTGCACCAATACGAACAGGTTAGAGAAGGAAAGAGAAAATGCGTCAAGCAAAGACACATATTGTAAAAGGCGGGATTTAAGCAACGTCACGGGGGTCACAATTGGTTAAAAATAGGATGCAAATATCAGAGGTAGAACAACAATTTCTGTACAAAATTAATTAGTTTTTCTCGGACATGCTTGCGTGCCGTGTGGAAATTTTCTGAGATTTGAATGGGGCGAGTGAAAATTCGTAAAATCGACGCGTGAGCGGCAGACTGGGAACATGGCATGAGAAATTCTTTAGAATTACCCGTTTTGGGGAACCGACCGACAGACAGGCTTTTGCTATATATACCGAGATGAAGATAAACTTACTCTCTGAGACTTTTGACGATTCGATGCGTTAAAAGCTCGTACATACGCGACTTGATTGAAAATGTTAAACCGTGCATTTTAGTTTGATTAAATAATTTAAAGTTTGCTAGTATATTTTAGTGATTCAAAATAGCTTGTTATTTACGTGTTAACATGAATGTACTTCAGTGCACTTAGATACAAGGTAATAAAATTTAGTTTCACTGTACCAATTAGCAAAATTTACAACGACGAATGTATACACAAAAGTAGGCAGTTTTGGCGTATATTGGTGACAGAAGCATGAAGTTATTTGCTATTTTTCGGGGTGTTAATAATTAAATGGTTCAAATACGTGTCTGGATCCATGAAACAAGGGTCAGATATACATAGATGAGTTCCGGAAAAGCCCAGAAACAACTGGTGATGGAGAAAATTTTAAAAGCGTAGAGAATCATAAGCCGTAATTATAATCCTGTTGAATGGTGTGATTAACTAAAGAAACGATACCTTGAAACGACGAGGACAGTAACCTTCAGGTAAATTATACTATTTTGTTTGACATTTTGTGTGTATTGAATGACTTTATAATTGATTTACTTTAAATGGACATTAGTGAAATTGTTCTAACCATAAAAGTTTAATTTTAAGATGAAATTTGCTTGTTTAAGTAAAAAGGGGTATTTTGTTTTGATGTTCGGGAATATGATGAAACTTTGGGTATGTCTTTGAGCTCAATTAGATAAACCTGGTTAATTAACGTAAAGGGGTGGTAGATGCTCCCTTTGTACTCAGACTCCGGTCTGTTTATATTGTTATATTAATTAGTAGGCATCCAACAAGGACTTGAATTCTGGATGCACGTTAAAGTGATAATAAAATTAATTTTGAAATTCCTTTTAAAAACTGAATTTTATGCTGAAATTTAATTTGAAAATTTAATGTATTCTGAATATTGATGTAAATAGAGTTAACGTTGATGTTTGTGGTAGGAATGTGTTTAATTTTTATGAATGAGGAGATTTATAAAATTAGGTGAGCAGCCGAGGCGAAAAGCGTAGTCACGGATTTGGAGGTTTCACAGCAATATATATATATATATATATATATATATATATATATATTCAGCAGTGCTATTCTAGGTCATAGTATGAAACGTAAATGAAGATGATTTTAAAAACTATGAGTGGTTTAATTTCCAAAGAAGATTAAGAAAAATGCTAAACAAACCACAACACATACAGGAAGTATTCAGCAGTGCTAATCTAAATCAATCACAAGCGCCAACTATTATATTCTTAACTCTGTAAAGTGTAGTAACATTTCAGCCCATTTGCACCGTTATTCAATTGAGCCTAACTTTATAAAACTCAGTTTTACACTTGAGCATTACTTAAAAATAGTTCTTAGGCGATTTTTCGCGACATACTTGAATTGTTCAAGTATGCATGTTGAAGTATCCTCCCACTATTTAAAAAATATTTACTTGTGCGGCACCGCAAAAACGTATTGTAGTTTCCTAACCTAGCTTTGAATAATTACCCGGTAAAAGTTAAGTGTTTAACATACACAAGATGGATCAAGATCACTTCGCCCTAGTGGATTTTGTCGAAATCACTTCGGCGAGTCGATTGCATCAAGATCACTTCGCCCTAGCAGACTCTGTCGAAATCACTTCGGGGGAGTAGGTTGGACCAAGATCACTTAGCCCTAGTAGATTTTGTCGAAATCACTTCGGGGGAGTTGGTTGGATCAAGACTACTTCGCCCTAGTAGACTTTGTCGAAATCACTTCAAGCAGTCGATTGTACCAAGATCACTTCGCCCTAGTAAACTTTGTCGATATCACTTCGGGGGAGTCGGTTGGATCAAGATCACTTTGTCCTAGTAGAATTTGTCGAAGTCACTTCGGAGGGTCGATCGGATCAAGACCACTTCGCCCTAGTGACCTTGTCGAAATCACTTCGGAGGATCGATCGGATCAATATCACTTCGGCCTAGTAGACTTTGTCGAAATCACTTCGGAGAGTTTATTGGATCAAGATCACTTCGCCTTAACAGAGTTTGTCGAAATCACTTCGGAGAGTCGATTGGATCAAAAAACCACTTCGCCCTAGCGACCTTGTCGAAATCACTTCGAAGTGTCGATCGGGACCAAGACCACTTCGCCAAAGTAGATTTAGCCGAAATCACTTCGAAGTGTCGATTGGACCAAGACCACTTCGCCAAAGTAGATTTAGCCGAAATCACTTCGAAGTGTCGATCGGATCAAGACCACTTCGCCCACGTAGAGTTTGTCGAAATCACTTCGAAGAGTTAATCGGATTTAGAAAATTTCGCCTAAGTAGGCTTTGTGGAAATCACGTCGAAGAGTCGATTGGAGTAAGATCACTTTGCCCAAGTAGACTTTGCCGAAATCACTTTGGGGAGTCAAACGGACCAAGAACGATTGAGAACGATTGAGAACAATTGAGAACGATGGAGAACGATTGAGAACGGTTGAGAACGATTTAGAACGATGCAGAACGATTGAGAACGATTTAGAACGATGCAGGAAAAATGAGAATGTAGCAGAACAATTTTGAAGGAATAGAGAATTTCCACTAATAACGCCGGTTGGTAGTTGCCGTTCCGTTTGAGAATAGATAATTTTAAAGAAGGGCAATTTGAACTATCTCTTAATTCTTTCAAAATTAATAAACAATATTTGAGGTTGTTTTCAGTAGTAGTATTAAAAGTAGAAAGTAATATAAGTGTTTACGTAGAAGTTGAAATGTAAACAATTTCCGGAATAGCATGTTAGAGTAAGTTTAAAATTCTTCTAAATATTTTTGAGTCTGTAAACAAAAGAGGCAACTTTGTAAAGCTCTTCCGTCCGTAGAAGTTTTGTTAGTGGCTAAATAAAGAAGTATATGTATTTGTATTTGTGAATATAAATATTAAAGTAGAAAATGCGTACGAATTCTTGCTAATTGTCTTTTATTTGTGATGTTTGATGTATTATAAGTGTAAGTTATCGAGTATATGTATTCTTTTATAGCGGATATATTTAAATAGAGATAATCTTATTTCAGCTTTCTATATACAGCAAATAGTGTATGTTAAATAATAGAGTAGATGTGAGTCTACTATTGGAATATGTTCTGTGTATGTAATATGTTCTGTGTATTTAATATGTTCTGTGTATGTAATATGTTCTGTGTATGTAATATGTATAGGTTAATAACAGTAATTGATGATGTTTAATTTGTTACAGAATTATGATAAAACTCGGTTAAATAAATAACGATAAACCGACGTTAATGTTATGAACTATTTTAATTTTCTTAAAGCGGGTATCATTTAATTGGATATTAAATTAATGTAGCTTTCTATGTATAGCAAATGTACTATGTTAAATAAGGAAAAAAAATTGAAATCTACTCTTTGAATACAGTATGTATATGTGTCTTAGATGAATCTGTTGTTGACGTTTCCCCAAATAATTGTACCAATCTTAATAAAAGTTTTATGAAAATACTACAGTAGCAGCTTGCAAAGTGTTAAGAGTTCAGGTTTTAGGATACGGTTAGTGTTTAATAATGTATGCTAGAAATGTTTTAAAGGCGTAATAGTAATTTTGAAAACTAATTCGATCATCCATCTTTCTCGAACTAACGCTAACCGACGTGTTGTAGCTGTCGGTGAACGCGCTTCGTGTTTGTAGTTGCAATTGTTCGTACGTTATGTAATGCATAAGCCAACACGTTCCAAGAACTTGTAGAATTGCAGGAATGGGACAGTGTTATAAGTAGTTTTAGCATTTGATTTGGTGCTTATAATACATATTTTTGAATGTAATAAATTTAATAAATGCTGACGGTTGTTTATAAAGTTGAGGAAAAAAGAAAAAAAAAGTAAATTGAACTGGGCATTGAACCATTCAACTTACGAAAGGTAGCCAGACACCCTAGCATCGCGCTACGGCGGTGACACTTTTCGGAGATCGGTTAGTAGTATACTTGCATTTGTTGCGTCCACATACGAAATACACCGATTTCTGAGCAAATCACGGTCTATTGTAAATGCTGGGATATCGTCGAATGGAATCGCCAAATTAAAAAATTAATTATTTTTGAAATAAATAGCCCGTGTATATTAAAAAGCCATGTTATTGTATAATAATAATCAATTATCAAAAGTAATACGTAATATTGGATGATTTATAATTTTAAATGTAACAAATTTTAAAAAAATTGTGTCCTTATAGATTTTGAAGGTACATGTTCGTTCATTTCCGTTAGCTTTCGCTACCCGTGTTTGACGTTTCTCCAAGTAATTATACAAATTTTAATGCCTGTTTTAAGAAAATTCTATACTACCAGCTTGCAAACCGTTAGTAATTCAGGTTTTAGAATACGAATAGCGTTGTTTGGCATATATTTAAGTCTGGGTTTAAGTCGACTCAAACGGGGACTTTATTAAATCTCGGTTTAATCTATGACTTAACAGCGGTGCAAACGCTTTCAGTTGTAAAACCCTACTTTAGCTTAAATCTTGGCTTTAACTATACGGTGCAACTGGCCTTTCGTATTTCGTTCTTAAACAAGGTCATGTAAACGGTCCAATCAACAACCAATTTTGAACCGGAAATTATTTTGCCGAATTTGTTGTATTATTGATAGAGAATATGAGATTAAAATAAATAGCGCATATGAACATTTAATTAAGTCGACGTAATAGTATAAGATTATTGAAATATACTTTTAGATAGACAGTTTATGTGATTATTGTGCTAAGTGATCTCATTTTCGTATGTGATCGTATCGTCAAAAACTGCATTGTGTGACTTTTGTAGCACCAAAAACAAAATTACAATTACATTAAACGGTCACATACTAAAGAACATAAGTGGCATGTAATTTATATAGCTACTCTCCATTGTATAAAAGTCCATCAATATGTTCTCACAAATTAAGGAACGCTCATTTGCATGCTCTTTGTGTACTTATACGGTGTCCTTGAAAAGTAAGTTAATGATTCATATGAGATCCCATATTAATGAACGTCCATTTGGATGCAATTTATGTAATTATACTACAACTTCTAAAATTTATTTGAAGATTCATATGCGGTCTCATACCAATGATCGTCCATTTGCATGCAATTTATGTAATTATACTGCAACTCGTAAAAGTAGTTTGGAAATTCATATGCGGTCCCATAGTAATGATCGCCCATTTGTATGTAATTTATGTAATTATGCTGCATCTTGTAAAAGTCATTTGAAGATTCATGTGCAGTCCCATACTAATGATCGTCCATTTGTATGTAATTTATGTAATTATGCTGCAACTATTAAAGGTAATTTGAAAACTCATATATTGACCCATACTAACGTTATTCTATTTGCATGCAATTTATGTAATTATGCTACATCCTCTAAAAGTCATTTGAAGATTCATATGTTGTCTCATACTAATGATCGTTCATTTGCATGCAATTTATGTAATTATGCTGCAACTCTTAAAAGTACTTTGAAAGTTCATATGCGGTCCCATACTAATGATCGTCCATTTGCATGCAATTTATGTAATTATGCTGCAATTTGTAAAAGTCATTTGAAGATTCATATGCGGTCACATTCTAATGATCGTCCATTTGTATGTAATTTATGTAATTATGCTGCAACTATTAAAGGTAATTTGAAAACTCATAGGTTAACCCATACTAACGATATTCTATGTGCATGCAATTTATGTAATTATGCTGCATATTCTAAAAGTCATTTGAAGATTCATATGCGGTCCCATACTAATGATCATCCATTTCTATGCAATTTATGTAATTATGATGCATCTTGTAAAAGTCGTTTGAAGATTCATATGCGGTCCCATACTAATGATCGTCCATTTGCATGCAATTTATGTAATTATGCTACATCTTATAAAAGTCATTTGACAATTCATATGCTGTCTCATACTAATGATCGTCCATTTCCATGCAATTTATGTAATTATGTTGGAGATTGTAAGAGTTATTTGAAGATTCATATGCGGTCCCATACTAATGATCGTTCATTTGCGTGCAATTTATGTAATTATGCTGCAAATTTTAAAGCTAATTTGAAATTGCACATGCGGTCCCATACTAATGATCGTTTATTTGCATGCAATTTATGTAATTATACTGCATTTTGTAAAAGTTATTTGAAGATTCATATGCGGTCCCATACTAATAATCGTCCATTTGCATGCAATTTATGTAATTATGCTGCAACTCGTAAAAGTAGTTTGAAAATTCATATGCGGTCCCATACTAATGATCGTCCATTTGCATGCAATTTATGTAATTATGCTACATCTTATAAAAGTTATTTGACAATTCATGTGCGGTCTCATACTAATGATCGTCCATTTGCGTGCAACTTATGTAATTATGCTGCAACTTTTAAAGGTAATTTGAAAATTCACATGCGGTCTCACTCTAATGATCGCCTATTTACTTGCAATTTATGCGATTATACCGCATCTCAAAAAGGCAACTTAAGAATCCATATTAATTCACATACTAAGAACCTAAAGAATAGGTCTAGAAAGTCTGTCCCAGAATAAATAATTTAGTTTGTGTCAATACCTAAAAATATGTGTTATACTGTATGAAAATACAAAAGTGAAGTGAATAACTAAACACTGCAAAATGTAATGCAAAGCAACACAATTGTCATATTTAAGAAGATCATTTTGGGAATGTTTGCTATAAGTGTACAAAGTACTTTGAAATAACTTCCAAAAAGCCATACAAGTTTTGTCTACGTATACAAATTTCAAATAAAACAAAATATAAGATTATTGTTATAAGTTAGATTGTGTAATAAAAAATATCAGAGCAACAGTGAATGATGATTTTTATTTTAAATGGTCAACATTAGAAGCAGTTGAAGTCAACTTATTTTCTATTTTGGAAACGAAACTCCTAGAAAAAATATCTGGAATATATTATTAAGTCACTAAAAAAATGTGAAGCATTATTGAATGATTATAGCAATGCCTAAATTTCATCAATTTTGGCAAAATACTATTTGTACTTAGTCTTTGAACAATATTGGACGTCTCTTGTTTAAACGATATCAAAAATTTAATACAGACTCAAGATTATGTTACACTGTCAATGCTTCTTTTGATTCCTAGAACAACATAGCGTCATTGGGTTGAAAACGTTCTTGAAGTGCTTGTGATGGTTGCAGGAGTAGGATGTGAAGATTACAATAGGACATTGCTGCCTTTTACAGAAAGCCGTATATAAGTACATTTATACAATACTATTCAAATTTTAGATTTCAACACGTAAAACTAATTCAGGCCGTCCTGAAATTTTTGGCTTTTGACTTGAGCTGTGTTCTTTTTACCAGTAATCTCACTTCACTTAGGATGTAAATTGACGCGTTCTTTTCAGATATCTCATACTGATAATATTTGAAAAAATTATTTCCTCTCTATCCCTTAAAGCACGCCCTCGTAATTACTTCCAAATGAAATCTCAGTTCAGTTTAGTAAAAGTGGGGAGAATTCGTGTCTCTTGCGTAGGACGAATTGATAGATAAATTAGGATATGAACAAAAGTAGGGTTGTGATGTGAAATGTCGTTCTTTTTACTTCACTAACTACAAGATAAATCTCAATTCAGCCAATCTCAAAATGAGCTAAGATTACTGGTAAAAGGACACACGGTTCTTACAACTTGATTAAAGTTGGTCAAATTTTAACAATACAGAATAATTTGAACTGCCCAAAAGATTACACTATATAACAAATTTTTATTCATTTTGTATCCTTGGGTAGTAACTGTCATTTCCTAATATTTTATGTCTCTAAGGTGCAGAAAAACTCGCATATTCCCCACAAACTTTGTTTACGTGACCAGGACAACGATATTTTGAAATCATAAAATTTGCGATTAGTGGTGAATGTAGAAGTACATTTAATTAGCTTTAGAATGATATAATGGGATATTGAATATTTGATATGTTCTTAAGTAGTACGTATTATTTCCTAATTGCTTACATATAACTACAGAACATTACTACTTTATTCCCATAACCTTTGTGACTAGATCAGAGAAAGCGTCACCAAACTTTTGCTAACTTTTTCACTTATCAAGATGGGCTGCGCTTTTACCACGATGTGACTGGTCCGCTCAAGAAAATAGTAATCGCATATAACCCAAATAAGTAGCACCTCTACGTTGGCAGCTCTTCAAAGTTTCAAAACAGTGCTGCTGCATAACGGAGATAAATATCCGTTCTTACCCTGGTTCATTCAATTCACCTCAAGAAGGAATACAAAAACATAACAACCTTGCTGATAATTTTGAAGTATGACGGATACAATTGGGAGATCATCAGCAACATTCCTATTGGGTCTGCGAGGTGGTTTCACTAAGTTTGTATGATATCTTTGTCTTTGGGACAGCAGAAACACCAATGCGCATTACAATTAGCGCTACTGGCCACACAGAACAGAGTTCTCTGTGGGGAAAGACAACGTCAAATGTGGTTCACTGGTAGACCCCCTGAAAATGCTGATGCCACTATTGCACATAAGGTTAGGGGTTAATAAACAATTTGTGAAAGCTTTATGTACGGAATAAGCAGCTTTCAAGTACTTTCAACATTTATTCCCTAACATTTCTGAGGCATAGGTTAAATCTGGTGTCTTCATTGGACCACAAACAAAGAAGATACTGTACTGCGATGCTTTTCCAAAATGTTCAACCGTAAGGAGAAAGCGGCCTGGAAAAGCTTTGTCGCAGTTGTTTGGGGTTTCTTGGGCACTCACAAGACCGAAAACTATGTGGAGCTGGATGCGAATCTGGTGAGAAAAATATGGAAAATGGGTTGCAGTATACTCATCTAAATAAATTCAAGGACAACATGGTAGCCTATTCGGGGGAGCAAGGCGAACGCTTCCATTGTAATGTACTTTAAACGCCGCTACCAATGACAGTATAATCAGAACATGTTGAGAAACTACATTTGGTGCCTGATTTGCGAAAGTGATCTGCAGTGTAATTGCAAATGTCGAAAAACTACAAACTTCTAAATGTTCGGTGGTCATTTCTATATAATTTTAATTTTGCCGTATATGTTTTTATTTTTATTTTATATGTGAGTGGATACGCGTAATTTGACCTATTGGAAATAGGTAAGTTTTAAATTTTTGTGTCGCAATCACAAAAACAAAGTTAGAGGAGTATAAAAATATTCCTTTATTATTTGGAATCATAAGCAAGTAGGAAATAACACTTACTACTCAAGGACAAAAAACGTGTTAGTGTTATGAATAAAAAAGCATGTCTTGGACTAAAAAGTCAGGTAGGCCGTACCCTGATTGCTAAGTTACGATTCGATTTCGTTGCGCCTACTGATTGACAATAGTTAAGTATTTGATGTAGTCTATACTTGCCGCTCCATTAATATATATGTTATTTTATATATATATTTTTAAAGTACGCGCTTTTAAAGTTATTATAGTTTCTTGTTTTATTTTCGAATGCATTGTAATTGAAGATTTATGTAAGGATAATATTATTTATTTACTATTAGTACTTAATGTTATTCTTTATGACATTCCTTTCAATGTCATAATGACATACTTTACCCCACTAGCGCGGTAAAGTGTAACTTTAACGCACTAGTAAGGTAAAGTCAGGTATACTGTGGTAAGTTAAACTAACGACTATAAAATGAAACTAAGGAGCTTATTTATTGTAAACATTGGGTACATATTTTTTGTACTACAGTTTGTATTATTATTATGTGACTTTTCTGATAGCAATGTTGTAACAGCCGTATTCGCGCCATTTTGATATCGGACGAAATACATTCGTCGGCATCAGGATCGCCCATTTTCGCAGTAGCGACATATTCGTAATAGAACTATAACAAATGGCTGTAGTCTACTAACTTTGATTTGCGTAATCTAATTTTTCATTTTCTAATACAATGTTACTAGAGATAACTAATAATTAGTAGATAAAAAGTTGTATAATGTTTGTAACGTACCTTCATATTACGATACTCAATGGTTTACAATCTCTATCGTAATATGAACAGTACTATTAATTTGTGTATTCTTTATTATTGTACCACTGCTTGGTGGATTATATTTATTCATTATTACGTAAGGTTTTGTGATACTTTATTACAATAAATATACGAAAAAATTCAATTTACTACAATGATACCTACTTTTACGTTTGAAATCTTAAACTTTATAACTATTTCAAATACTAGTACATTTCTCAAAATGGCTGTTACATAGATAATGGTTTATAAATTGTTAAAGTTTAAATCAATCTTGAAGAACAATCTACGATAAATTGATATCCACATAATTACGGAAGGAATGTATTTGAAATTAATGATGTATTTGGTTGGGCCTGCACTGGATCGGAGCACGTGCACACTGAACGACTCTGAGTGGTTGGCAGCACGTGTTCGGTGCGCACTCGCTCAATCCTAGGCATAGATTAAGTAGGTATAAATAAGCAATTCCCTATATTATTGCAAAACCATAATGAGCGCCACTCGCAAATGCAATTATGAACTACCTTTATTGGCGCCAAATTCAAAATTAAATTTTTCTGGTATTTTCGGAATACAGGCTTGTGAAATGCACTATAAAGATTTCAAAGACGTTTTTTATGTAATTATGTTAATGGTACAGAAAACAAACACTTCTAATAAAACAAAATTTTCTGAATACTTTGAATGACTGACGGGTCTTGGGGCTCCCGGGCTATTTATAATGTCCCTGCCCCTTACAATTCTGTGGGAACTTGCAGAGCTCATGTCTGCTTATTTCTTAATACTATTCATGAATACATTGTAACAATCTTACTTTCTAGGTAATAACGGTATCTCGACCGTCTGTGACCTGCCACCTACAGTATCACTATCGTCTTAAATACATTGTATTGCATCCGTTCTCATAACCTGTTAATAACCTGTCTGGTTTATCCTTGTATTACATTGTTGCATTTTACTTTATAATTTCTTTAACAATTTCTAATAATTTCTAACTATTTCTATTTCGTTATACATACATAAATTGGGGGATACATAACTCGTGTAGACAATTATGAAGTTGCCCAAGATAAGTTGTGACGCACACAATAAAGAAAAAAATGTTTCTGTGTTCAAATATTCAGTTTTGAGTGCTTTGAAATCAAGGATAAGTATTTGAAATTCGATATTGTTAATACAAGCAAACTTGCTACACAATATACTTGTAAAACCAATTTTTTATGTAAGTTGTTTAAGAACGTATTTCAAGAGTATAGTATTCCTATGACTGTTGTGTTGTTTACACATGTTCTTTTCTTTGGGAATAAAATCACTTCGTTTTTAAACATGGACCAAAACATCAATAAACACCTATTTAAAAATTCTAAGTGGCTTTATTCTCGAAGAAAAGAAACTGCAATTTGCACCTAAATATTCAAAAGTTTTGGTACTGCCCTAATGTTAAATTAAGAAATTTTCCCGCCGTAACATTTTGGGATCTACTGTGACTGTTTTAGTTCAGTTGATTTAACAACCACGAACGCTTCCTCCGTTAGATGGCGCAGAACGCCTTGACAACTAATAACATGAGATATACCTATCTATCTTTCTTTATCTATATTCTTTATTAATCTGCGGGTTGAACAACTCTACGTAGTATCGATTAATCCAACACGACGTCACGCGCTGTCAAACAATCTGGATGGTGGGCACACGAAACAACTGTTGTTCTATTTGATAGGTTATTATGTATGTTAAGCGTTGTTCCGCCATACGAAATTAACTTGAAATATAAAAAATGCCATCCACTTGCTGTATTGTGAAATGTAGGAGTCGTAGTGAAAGGGATAAACCATCATTTTTCAGAATTCCGACAGTTTCAAGTTTAAGATATAAATATGACAGAAATGAACTTTGCAAACTCGGAAGAGAAAAGTGGCTAGCTTCTATAAAGCGTGATGATTTAACAGATAGCAAGTTAAAACACGCAAGTGTGTAGCAAGAATTTTATTTCGGGTAAGATTTAGTTCTTATTTTATAATATATTTTTTTATTCAATATGTTTGTTACAGGAAAGCCAGCTAATTTGGAGGATGTTGATAATCCAGACTGGATCCCATGTGTAAAAATGGGTTATACTAGTGGTCCACACTTGAAAAAACCTGCTGATCTTAAACGCAAACAACGCATGGATTTACGGATACATAACAAACAAGAATTACATCATATTGCTATTGAAGTGGTAACATAAGACCCTACTATACTTAAACGTATTCTACCTTTTTTATTCTTAGGAATCAGCTGGTCCTTCTTCATTGCAAGAGACAAAATTTGTATGAAGAAAACGTGTTATAGTCCGGCGCAACTGTTATGAGCCACTACCCAAGTTGGCGATACGGATACGCTCCACGTCCACAATATCGCGCAATAAACGTATTACGTCATAATTTGCGAAATTGTATCACATACCAAAAATGTTTACAGTGATACAAGATGCACCTTAAAAAAGATAAAAAAACACTCACCTAAATATGTGGAACGCTTCACGATTCTGTGGTCACCCTTACGCAGGAGCCGTGCTGATTTCCATGGATCTCGTTGGCCGTTGTTTGGGCGTGGGTTTTATTAGGCCATCGTTGACTTCAGATTTATCGTCTTCCCTCTTCTTCTGTTTGTAGGCAGGACGGAGGAATAAGGTGAAGGTAGTGATACGATAGGGCAAGAGATAAAGGGAAACCTACATTCTCTGAAAGAGAACAGACAAAGGAACGACAAAGGTAAACCTCACTGTTCGACGTCTCGTTGGCTAATCATCGTCGTGTCCCAAACCGCGCACTACCGCCACTCCGCGTTTGCGCATTCTTTTGCTCAAATGCAACTGTCCGAAATGACAGAAATTTAACAAGCCTATTTTTAAAATATTGGCGCGAATTCACTCACAAATTAAAAAGTGTGCAATGCCAATTTTGGCATGTAACAATCACGACAAAGCCATAAAGGGAAAAAAATCTTAAAAAAGAAAATAACTGTTAGCACGGTAAAAGCTTAAAATCTAAATCCTAACTAACCTACATATACCCTAACTTAAATTCTAGAAAATGTTTATTTTAGGCTCCACCTGGTTTTTTCAACCGATAACACGTCTTACGATTAACCAGGAAACGGAATGTGTAGCCCCATTGTTTATGAACTACATCTATAAATGCACACACGAGTCTTTAATGTGGCGCAGTTATAATCGACAGCACAAGTTTGTCGGAGAGCACGAAACACTACTAAAACTAAAACAAATGCGACAAGTCGCCTAACATATATACTATAACTAAAGCTAACATTACAGTTTTCTAAGTGCATACGCACATAAGCATTGTACCTAAACTGTTTCTACTTCGGCAAGAAATGCCCAAATTTCAAAATTTCCAAAAGAGCAAGTTACTCTGCACTTTAGCAAATTTCTTATGTACTGGTACTCTGGTTTAATAAACAATACACATCAAAACTTGTTCATGACATGGTTGTGAATCAACAAATTTACCAACAGTACCATCTTACTAATTTCTTACATTACTAACCTAACAAATTCATTGCTACCATCAGGTTAGCTTCTTCACTCAAAACAAAAAAGAGATAAGACAAAGTCTCAAGTTATTATCAAAGATAATAGGTAAAATAACGATATTAAGATAAAACTAGATAACAATAGTTGGATCCGAAACGTCCCAGCACGCTAAGGCACGTTACAATTACATACATTAAAGATATAGCGTAGAATTCCTTAGCTCACCAAGTCGTTTCGTCATCCATCCCAAAGATACAAGATAGTGTGGCTCCTTGAAGCCGTTATATAGGTAAATTAAGACATATAAGTTAAAAAAATTACTAGACTCTAACGAGTGCATCCACTGCGACAAGAAAATAAGACAAAAGTTGGAACAACGACTTAAAAGTATCACTACAAAACTGTTTCAAGGTAATTTTTAGAAACGGTAACGCCATAAACACACAAGAATGCCTAACTATAAGCAGTTAAATACAAACACACTTCCAATATGCTAAAACAACCAAGAATTCTATAAGATATCAATAAAAAGCGATAGCACCTCACCACGAAGTTCAATAAAAAACAACAAAAAAAATGTTTATATGTTCTGATAACTTAATAGAAAAAGAAAACAAGTAATGATAAAAGATAAGGTGAGCAACTGTAATAATTCAGAAGAAAAACGCATGGAATAGAAACCCCTAGTTTTTTGCAACTGCGAATATGGACTATTTTTTACAATGGCATAGGCCGCGTCTCCTATGTGAGCCCAAAGAAAAAAGCATCCACTCAAAACATAAGCTAAAACCAATCATAAAAATTCAATGAGTTATTGCAACCAAAGTTACGACAATCACCACAAAATTAAACGATGTAAGATAAATGCTGGAAGCAAAATAATCTGTTGTAGAAAAGGTGCGAGGATTGATTAAATGAAGCGACAGAGTTATACTGGGGGACCTAGACAATAAACCGATATGTGGCTAACAATAAGTTCAAGGGGAAGTCAGCAGGTAGCAAAAAGATAGTTAGTTTAAGGTAAATACGCCAAACATGTAGAAGGTAGGTGCTGTATAAGAAAAGGAATGAGTAAATAAAGTTAACTGACTCATAAGAGGGACAAAAACATTAGGTAAACCGTTAAAGAAATGAAACGTGAAAATTTTTGGATGTACGCAAAGCTTGAGAAATTTTAAAGATATTTTTATCACATCTAGTGTGGTCTGAGTCGATATATGAGGAGATAGCAGTAATTAAGGTTCGATTTACTCATAACAAAGTTGTTAAATAACAAGAAAAAATATATCTTACAATGCATATAATTGCTAGGGTGACAAGCCCTCCTTTGAGCTTCACCTAGACTAATAAAGAAAAACTTCAACATCATTCTCAAAAAATTATTCAAAAATTACTAGAGCGACAAACTTACCGCGAGTCTCGTCTAGACTTATGTAATGCTGAGCCACCAACCCTTCATGAGTCTCGTCTAGACTAACATACTGCTGAGCGACTAACTTCGACGACAAGTCTTGCCTAGACCAAATAGATTTTAGAATGCTGCGTTGCAATATCGATATATCTAAAAAATATGCTATCAAAACAAAATTATACTCTCTACACAAAAGCAATATTCTAGCGATACATGTATAGAAAAAACAGTATTCTAAATTATTAAAATATTCCTTTTATATTGAGGAATTTGTCAACAACCATCGTAGCGAAAGGGGATCGTAAATGAGCTTAAATACAAAGCATTATCAACAAATTTATTATTGTAGTGTTTAAGAAAGCAGATATAACGAAATCGAGTTTACTATAGTGTTTTAGAAGGTATAGGTATACCAAGAATTCAGTTAATTGCGTTAGCTGTATTTAAGGACAAAATTTTCTTTTAGAAAGCATTCGTAACTTATAGTTGATTATTTAGATTGTAAGGGAACACTTTAGAATTGTAGTGAACTAAGATAATGTAATGGATAGGTAAAATTTAAGCTAAAAACAGATTTGGATAAACTAAAAGAAATTTTAGGTTTAGAATAATTGTTTAACTAAACTTAGTGTTATTGTAAGAGATTTTTCCTTTTTTAAAATCATAGTGAATGTTAAATAAAGCTATTTATGGCTAAAAATACTTACAGAAAGAATTATTAATCCAATATGTAGTAAACAATCAATGTTCAAACATGACTGACTAAATGCTCAGATTGACATTTCCGCTGCGTTTAATGTCATCTCAACATAAAATAGATGTTGCCATTTGCAATGTTGCCAGATTATATTTTTTCTATTTAAAAGCAATTAAAAATTTTGAAAAAATTATTTTTTACTATTATTTGAGTGAACAAAAACCCAATTGCTACAAATATATTCAAAACTAACCCTTATAAGATAAATCAGGGGTGAAGACAAAATTTTTCAACAAAAGTTTAGGCGCCACTGTTATAGTCCCGCGCAACTGTTATGAGCCACTACCCAAGCTGGCGAAACTAATACGCTCCACGTCCACAATATCCGCAATAAAGGTATTACGTCATAATTTGCGAAATTGTATCACATATTAAAAATGTTTACAGTGATACAAGATGCACCTTAAAAAAGATTAAAAAACACTCACCTAAATATGTGGAACGCTTCACGATTCTGCGGTCACCCTTACGCAGGAGCCGTGCTGATTTCTATGGATCTCGTTGGGCGTTGTTTGGGCGTGGGTTTCATTAGGGCATCGTTGACTTAAGATTTATCGTCTTCCCTCTTCTTCTGTTTGTGGGCAGGACGGAGGGATAAAGTGAAGGTAGAAATACGATAGGGCAAGAGATAAAGGGAAACCTACATTCTCTGAAAGAGAAAAGACAATGGAACGACACAGGTAAACCTCACTGTTCGACGTTTCATTGGCTAATCATCGTCGTGTCCCAAACAGCGCACTTCCGCCACTCCGCGTCTGCGCATCCTTTTGCGCAAACGCAACTGTCCGAAATGACGGAACATTTCAGCAACTTTTGCTTACATTTATGCAACTTCGTCTAAATCTAGATTTTAAAGATTTAGCTAATAAATTTAATATTAGTCCAACTACAGCTTCAAACAATTTTTTAAATGTATTGGATATAATGTAAATACATTGAAAATCCACAGTGTTTTGGCCAGAAAGAAATGTATTGATGAAAACATTACCAACTTGCTTTAAAAGATCATTTCACAACAAAACAACCATTATCATTGACTGTTTTGAAATATTGATAGAAAATCCTTTGAACTTACTAGTTTCAGCACAATGCTGGTCAAACTACAAACACCATCATACAATTAAATTTTTAGTTGGCATTGCACGACAGGGTAGTATAGCTTATATAAGTGAGGCATGGGGCGGTAGAGCATCTGATAAATATATTACAATAAATAGCCCATTTTTAAATAATCTTACTGTAAATGATGTGATATTAGCTGATCGAGGATTCAAAATACACGACTACATACAAATATTCGGGGCACGTGTATCAATACCTACATTTACGAAAGGGAAAAATCAACTACATCCTATTGAGATAGAAGAAACTCGGGCACTGGCAAATGTTAGAATTCACGTAGATAGAGTTATTGGATTTATAAAAAATAAGTATAGAATCTTACATGATCAAATTACGTTACTATCCTTAGGAGGTGACCCTTCAGTTGTAAATAGAATTGTATAGGTATCTTGTGCCTTAATTAATTTATGTCCATCAGTTGTACTGTGTAAGATATTTAAATTTTTTTAGAATTATACTGTTATTTTGAATTAAAATTTGTTTCTGTTGACTGTATTATAGTTTTGTAGCCTATTCCAATATAAACGATTGGTAATACAGATGTAATTTTTATATTTTTGTAATACTAAATAATTAAAATAAAATTATAAAAGCAGTTTAATTATAACTAAATTAAAACATTTATATACAAAAGTTTTTCACAAATTTTGGTTTACAACAAACGACCTTATTGAGCAAAAGATACATAGCAATTCAAGAGAACACGACTGTATTTTGTAATTATTGTTTCGATACTGTTTGTCCTTGGCGTGTAAAGAAATGACCTACTAACTCAGGTACTATCACTTTTGTATGATAATCAATAGCCTTACTAGCTTCACGCAACCAAAATTCAGCATCAGATAGTAGCCGTTGAATGAACGTTTCACTCGGGTACCAAGTCACAATAATCGGCTCCTGTTAAATGCATCTGCATCTGATAATAGTATGTATGATCAATTTTTAAATATATTCGTTCATCTTCTTGTATTAAACATGTCGTAGGGTGAGCTATGTATTGTTCCAACGCTGTAAAACTGTTTTTGAATATATATGAACATTTTACTTCAAGTATTCCCATGCCACAACAACTGCATTTGATTATGCCATCTGGTGAAGCACCAAATTGGGGATAACCAGGGTTAATACATAAGCCCACAAATGAAACCTGAAAATTATTATGGTCTTTCATTGAAATATCAACATAAGACGATACAGCAGCTTTCTCATGTTTTAACCCCCACGATACTTCTTTTGATGTAAATGTCATTTTCAATGGATAACAAATCGATTTAATCAATGATAAAGAGGGTTTTTCTATCGGCGCTTGTTACGTGCCGTAAAATTCGGCACTAAACGCCATAAATTTAAAAAGACTTGTGCGCGTATTTCCGTCACTTCAGATAGTGCGTTACGCGAGATTTGCGCCAACGCGGTGAGCCAAGAAGGGAGTGGTGGATTTCCGGGCATACGTGTGGAACTAACCTCCGAGATGTGAACAAGTGTTGTTGTCTTTTGTGTCTTATCGTATCTTTTTTGTTATGTAGGTCCCTTTTTGCCTTCTCTTGACTATCGTTCCTTATAAACCAGTTTCTGTCGTTCTTTACATATAGAAAAAAGACAAATTTGAATTTGCATTCAACCGGGCTCAAGGATACCCACGCCCGAGAAAGATCAGCGAAGCCACCGCCGACCATCATGGAGTAATTCTGCAAGAAGCCCTACATGTTCACGTGAGTACCCCGTGGGGGTTTTCTTTAAAATTTTCATAACCGTTTAATTGTGTAGCAATAATTCGCATATTGTGTGACGTCATCTATAAATTGCGCGTTATTTTTACAATTGTCTAGCATTGCTACCAACTGACGTAGCGTCTCGCGTACCTCGCCGGCGGGGTTGTAATACGCTTTACACGAAGCCTTTAATTTTGAAGAGGTTATTCTCCCTTTGCACTGATGAAACCATTCAGTACTTTGTGACTGCTTTCGTGTCCATGCCATGATTTTGTCACAGTCATCACTATTTATGGCAAAGTTATAGGTGTCACCCAGTTCTCTTAATTCTTCATAATTAAGGTTTGTAAATTTTTCTTCATAAATACTGAAAATATTATCCACACTTTTTATTGTTTCCTCTAAAGCAGATGCAAATGGCTCCATCACTCTTATTATTGCCGATGAACTGCCAACTTCTTCAATACTTTTCAATAGTACTTTTAAATCAACTTCCGGTATTGTTGCCTCCTTTTTGCACCTTGTCGACTGTTCATCCCAATTTATTTTGGACATTTACCATTTGCACATTTGTTACAGAGGGAACTAACCATTCTGACCTGACATCTGTATATGACTTTGTAGTTTTATTTAAATGTATATTGAAACGGTTGGTTTTGTAAATTTCTACATTTGCCATTATTTATGTAATTTAATTTTATTTCCGTGCTCAGATCTTCATGGTCTGAAATACCTTTTATGTTGGCTAAATTGGTAACTTCAATTTGGAGGTGGTTGATAAGAACCTGTCGACGAAGCCATTCTTCTTCTTTCAACGAACGCCGCTTTGACAAGCAGTCTTTTAATGCATCCATCTTCATCTCGCCTTATAGCGGTTTTGGATGTATTAAATAATATATTTGTGGAGTAGATTTTGGTATTACATTGGTTTAAACGTTTATTTTTCTACTCACAATACCGCCTTGCGGATATTTCCTGCTTTTACTTATATTAGGTGAGCCACGTTTTTCCTGTTTTGTGTTTTCTGATATTAATTATTTATCTTTCAGAATCTTGTATTGTACGAATATCAAAGTTGCTCTTTGTTAGCTATTAATACATTGAAACCCACTTCTGTGGTAAAGTATATCCTCCTGAAATTTCAGCACTAACATTATTTATTTCAGGGTCTTTAATCTTGGTATTAAGCCTGGTACTGAACCTTGGTTATAATCTTGGTATTAATCTTGTTTTATGTAAACAGATCTTTATGTCAGCCCGTGGATGCTCCTTGTGAGCTCACTTCAATTCTGTACTAATCATCCGTTTGGATTTCCGTTTAAATTCAATATTAAATATTACTTCATTCTGTGGCTTATGTACTGAAGACTCGTTGGAAGCGGAAAGCATCGACTTATGATCCAGACTCCTGGTTGTATACTTAGAAGTTAGTGATACCTATTGCTGTATTTATTGTGTGTTGCGTTACGCAAGTATTGGCGTAATTATTGTTTATTGTTGATTGAATTCGTGTAATTAGCCGTATGCTGGTTATATTTTTGCATTGTTATTGGTAAACTATATCAATTTCTTGGTATCCTACCACCAGCTGTTTGTGTGTCTACTCATGTTACAGGTCAGCACTGGCGCAGCGATTCACTAGCTAGTGATTGCACCGTCCAGGTATGCTCAATTTATGCCGCTTTCTGGTGAGTAATTATTTATATTAATTAATATTTATTGCTAACCTGTAGGTGAAAAGCCATTTGTGTATATTTTTGTAAGGCCTTTCTCCTCTGTGTTTTTGAAGTTTACTTACTAGCAAGAAACATTTTGCGTCTAGTTTAATGTCAATTTGTACTCGCCAACAGGCGAAAGATACCTTAAATTCATTGCTTTTAGTGGGATACCGGTTTATATATTACCCTTTATGTGTGTTATTAAAATACGTTTATATTTGCATTGCCACTGTGGTGTGTATTGAATTCCAGATAAATTGCTTGTGCTTGTAATTCAGTTATTTTGTTATACTTATTTTGCTCTTTAGGTGTGATATTATCCGAAACCATTGGGACTTGGGGTTTTGTAGTCCTTTCGGCATTTTAATCAAGTCTCTGGCGCCTTTTATACTGTATTTACTTATAGGTCTGTTCGGGTTCTTAACGACCTACTTGCAGGAATCAAGATCCACCCCTGCAGAAGAGTCTTTATTAGCCGAGGTGCAAAAAGTCACCGTATCTACCCTAAAGAACCCACCTTTGTAGCTTGCATCAAATTACCGCGACATGGTAGGCCCCAATTCGAGGCATTATTATTGACGCCCAATGTGATAAGCCCCGATTCGAGACATTTGTATTGACATCCAATGTGATAGGCCCCGATTCGAGGCATTATTTTTGACAACCAACGTGGTAAGCCCGTAATTTTGCTTTTCTCCGCTTTGTTTCCTATTTGTGAATTCTGCTAAATTATTGAATTTTTGGCAGTTAGTTGTTCGATTGTTTCTATATATATATATATATATATATATATATATATATATATATATATATATATATATATATATATATATATATATAAATATCATAATTTGCTCCTTTCAAGTGGTTTTCTTTGTAACTTAGAGAATATTTATATTACATGTGCTAACGTTCTTATCACCTTGTTTAGTGTTTTGGTCATTCACTTATTGGCGAGTGGCAGTGCAAATATTCTTTATGGTATTTATAATGGGTTTAGTAAGTGTTAAGAATACTTTAATGGTTATTGCTGTTAGTTTATATTACCTTGTAGTTATATTATTTTTGTTGAAGTGGTAAAAGCCGACTTCAAAGGTTTTTGTAATAATTGTGTTTAAAAGTTTTGCCGGTTTTATTCGTCTATAAATTTATATTGTTTGGTGTTGTTCTTTGGTACGATGTCCGAGTTTAAAATGGATATTAATAGATTGCGTAAAGATGAATTGAATTTTGAATTGCTTATTCGTGGAGTGGTTACATCCCATTCCGAAACTATCGAAAATTTAAGAGCATGTTTGCGTCCCTTAATGAAATTAGATCTTCTGTGACACATTTGCCTTCTAATTTTAAATTTGATGAGGAACTTAGTATTATTGGTTCTAAAACTAAAGAATTGGAAAGTAATTATAATAAATTAGATTCCCCGTCACAAACTATTCGTTTTCGTTGTGTTCATTTATTGAAAAGAGTTAATCTTATTGTGCCTTCTAGTTTATCAGTAGAACAAAACCAAGTTCGTACTACCTTGTTGACCAATATTTTGATGCTGTTAGATAAATTAGATGTGCGATTGTCCTCCGAAGTGACCGATATTAGTAAGGTTTTGTCACCTTTAATTATTAACGAGTGTATACCCATTCCTAAAGTGCCATCTGCTAGTTCTTTAGCGAATAATTGCAAAATTCCTTCACAGCCTGTATTGAAGTGGAATTTGAAATTTTCCGGCGATTCTCATGGACCTAGTGTTCACAATTTTCTAGAACGAGTGGATGAACTTCGAATTGCCCGTAACGTTTCTGAAATTCAGCTATATGAATCAGCTGTTGATCTTTTCGACTCAAAAGCTTTATTATGGTACCGTAGTAACCGCAATAAGTTTTCTGATTGGAAAAGTTTGGCTAAATTATTACTACATCATTTTGAACCTCCTGACTATAAGATGAGATTATTCAAAGACATTTTGTCCAGGACTCAAGACCGTTCTGAAAGTATTATTGAATATTTATCCTGTATGTCTGCTATGTTTAGGCGTTATGGTGAAGTAGCAGAAGATATTCAGCTAAATATTATTTCTAGAAATCTTTCTCATTTTTACACTACACAACTTCCGGTTGTACAATCGTTACAAGAATTAGAAGATGAATGTTTAAAACTTGAAGTTAAGAAATATCGTTCCGAAACATATGTTCCACCTCAACGTAATAAACGTGACTTTGTTGAACCCGACTTTGCCTTTATTTCTGCCCCTGGTGCCATGCCAGACCCCAAAGTTTTGTCATCTCCATCAGTCATTAATGAAATTCAAACCATGTCTAAGCAAATCGTTTGCTACAATTGTTCTCGTTTGGATCATTCTTTTAGAGAATGTAAGGAACCTAGAAAGTTATTATGCTATCGTTGTGGGAAATTTGATTTTACCTCGCGTACTTGTCCCAACTGTAATAAGCATTTAAACTTAATGCGAAGGAACCAATAAGTCGAGTGGCTGCCTCCTGCACGTTCAATGTTCAAGTCTCGACTAATTCAGAGTCGTGTAATTTTTCTAATAAAATTTTGCTTGACTTCGTTTTATCCCATGCACACGGTGATCAGCGCCCTTATCTGCAAATAAAAGTTTTAGGTCATTCTATGTTGGCTCTTCTCGATAGTGGTGCTACCCAGTCTGTAGTTGGTTTACCTGGGTATCAACTTTTTCAAAAATTAGGTTTAACTTTGGTCAAAAATCCTATTGATTGTACCGTAGCCAATGGTCAGACTTGTAAAAGCCCAGGTTACATTTCCGCTCCTATTCAACTCATGGAAAAACTTCACCTCATTAAAGTGTTAGTGGTTCCTGAACTTAGTCACACCCTCATTCTAGGTGTTGACTTCTGGAAAATAATGGATATCATTCCTAATTTAAAGGAAGATGTGTGGCATTTTTCTAACCAACCCCAACATATTCAGATATCTAGTATTTGTAATAAAGATAGTTTAACTTCCGAATAAAATTCAGCTTTGGATAAACTTATTAGTGATAAATTAGCAATAATGGGTACTGGTTTAGGTTTGTGTAATAGTACTGAACATGTTATTGAGCTACTGCCTAATACCAAACCTATTAAACAAAGGTACTATAGAGTGAGTCCTGCTAAACAAGCGATTATTGATGATGAGTTAACTAAGATGTTGAATGATAGAGTTATTGAACCCTGTAAAAGCGCATGGTCTTCTCCTGTATGTTTGGATCCCAAAAAGGACGGAACTTATAGATTTTGGATCGATTATCGTCAGTTAAATTCTGTCACTATTAAAGATGCTTACCCTTTGCCTTATATGTCTAGTATAATAGATCAACTTCGTGATGCTCGCTATTTAAGTGCGCTCGATATTAAGAGTGCTTACTTTCAAGTCCCGTTGAGTGAGTCATCCAAAGATTGTACTGCTTTCACGGTGCCCGGCCGTGGTCTTTATCGTTTTAATCGCATGGCTTTTGGCTTAATGAATGCCCCCGCTATCTTTCAGCGGTTGATCGATAATACTTTAGGTGCCGATCTTCAGCCCTACGTATTCCAATATTTAGATGACGTGGTCGTCATATCTCAAGATTTTGACACACATTTAAATATTTTAGGTAAAGTTTTCGATCGCTTAATAGAAGCTGGCCTAGTCCTTAGTTTAGAAAAGTACAAATTTTGTCTGCCCGAACTACGCTATCTTGGCTATATGGTTGATCAACATGGTTTAAGGCCAGATCCGGAAAAAGTTAGTGCTATATTAGAAATTCAATCTCCTAAATCTGTGCCAGAACTTCGTAGATTCCTGGGAATATCATTATGGTATCGTCGTTTTGTTAAAAATTTCGCCAGTATTGTCCAACCTCTCACCGATCTTATTAAAAAGAACTCAATTTGGAAGTGGTCCGCAAAATGTGAATCAGCTTTCAATCACATTAAAGAGCTATTAGTTTCTGCTCCTATTTTGACCTGCCCTGATCCATCTAAGACTTTCGTTTTGCACACCGATGCTAGTGCGTATGGTATTGGATCCGTATTGACCCAATCAACCGACATTGGTGATAACGTCATCTGTTATTTATCCCGCTCGTTAACTTCGCAAGAGCGTAAGTACTCAACCACCGAACGCGAATGCCTCAGTGTAATTTGGTCGGTGGAGAAACTTAGGCATTATTTGGAAGGATCGCATTTCACTGTGGTTACAGACCATCACTCTTTGCTATGGCTTCATAATTTACGTGACCCGCAAGGTCGTCTTGCTCGATGGGCCTTACGCCTACAGCCTTATAATTTCACCATTATTCACCGCAAAGGCAAGGATAATGTTGTACCCGATTTTCTTTCTCGTTTCGTGCCAGTCTCTGTTGATGCTGTTGACATCCCCGTTAACTTTTCTCAGACTACCGATCGCTGGTACAAACAAATGCTGAATAACATCATTAATAATCCGTCTAAATATCCTCAATGGCGTATTGAATCTGATAAGCTTTACAAACATGTCAAGTCTAATTTACCTGAATTGTCCTCTGAAACTGATAATTGGAAATTAGTTATCCCTAAAGATCATCGTAAAGAAATTTTGTTACATTGCCATGACCACCCGACTTCTGGTCACACTGGTATTTTCAAAACCTATTCAAGAATCCGCACACGTTACTATTGGCCTCAGATGAAATGTGATGCTGCCAGGTATGTTAATCGCTGCATTGTTTGTTAACAGCAAAAACCTTAGCAAAAGCTTCCTGCTGGTTTAATGGGTGATCGTCCAATTCCCGAAAGACCATGGTAAGTAATTAGTGTAGATTTCATGGGTCCGTTGATACGTTCTAGTCGAGGTTATAATTATTTATTAGTTGTAACCGATTATTTCAGCAAGTATGTCGCTCTGTTTCCTACTCGTTCCGCTACTGCTTCAAGCGTCTGTAAGAATCTTGAAGACGAAATATTTCTTGTTTATGGTGTGCCTCAATACATCATTTGCGATAACGGTACTCAGCTGAAAAGCAGAGAATTTCAAAAATTATGTGACAAATACAATTCTCAAATCTCGTTTACTCCTTTGTATTATCCTCGCGCTAATCCTACGGAGAGGTCGAACAGAACTATTAAAACTATGATTCGTTCCTACATCAACGAATTACAGCGTTCGTGGGATTCTTATATAGCTGCTATAGCTTGTGCTATCCGAACATCTACTAGCGAAACTACTGGTTATACTCCTTTCTTCATAAATTTCGGTCTAGAACATGTGGTTGACGGCAAAGACTATTCTCTTACGGTCGTTTCAAATGAGTCTAAGTTAGATGATAAAATTGAAAAACGTAAAATCGGTTTTCAGAAGTTGTTTGAAAATGTAAAAGAACGCTTACGCTTAGCTCACGAACGTTGCCGTAAATATTATAATCTTAGGCGAAGAGAAGTTGTTTATCAACCTGGACAGCTAGTATGGCGCCGTAACAAGGTTCTCAGCGATGCCACAAAATTCTTCTCTGCTAAACTTGCTCCTAGGTTTATAGGTCCATATAAAGTAAAGAAAAAGCTAGGTTCGTGTACTTACCAATTGGAATCTGTTGATGGCAAACCTATGGGCATTTGGCATATTCAAGACTTGAAACCTGCAATTGTTGATATTGGTTGAATGTTGTTTTTGTATTTGTTTTGGGTTTTGTTATAAGTTCACAGAGGTGAACTTGGTCGTCAGTAAACTTCTTTCGAGAGTTTCCTTCCTTTCGGAGGAGAGGGGGAATGAAACGGTTGGTTTTGTAAATTTCTACATTTGCCATTATTTATGTAATTTAATTTTATTTCCGTGCTCAGATCTTCATGGTCTGTAATACCTTTTATGTTAGCTAAATTGGTATCTTCAATTTGGAGGTGGTTGATAAGAACCTGTCAACGAAGCCATTCTTCTTCTTTCAACGAACGCCGCTTTGACAAGCAATCTTTTAATGCATCCATCTTCATCTCGCCTTATAGCGGTTTTGGATGTATTAAATAATATATTTGTGGAGTAGATTTTGGTATTACATTGGTTTATACGTTTATTTTTCTACTCACAATACCGCCTTGCGGATATTTCCTGATTTTACTTATATTAGGTGAGCCACATTTTTCCTGTTTTGTATTTTCTGATATTAATTATTTATCTTTCAGAATCTTGTATTGTACGAATATCAAAGTTGCTCTTTGTTAGCTATTAATACATTGAAACCCACTTCTGTGGTAAAGTATATCCTCCTGAAATTTCAGCACTAACATTATTTATTTCAGGGTCCTTAATCTTGGTATTAAGCCTGGTCCTGAATCTTGGGTATAATCTTGGTATTAATCTTGTTTTATGTAAACAGATCTTTATGTCAGCCCGTGGATGCTCCTTGTGAGCTCACTTCAATTCTGTACTAATCATCCGTTTGGATTTCCGTTTAAATTCAATATTAAATATTACTTCATTCTGTGGCTTATGTACTGAAGACTCGTTGGAAGCGGAAAGCATCGACTTATGATCCAGACTCCTGGTTGTATACTTAGAAGTTAGTGATACCTATTGCTGTATTTATTGTGTGTTGCGTTACGCAAGTATTGGCGTAATTATTGTTTATTGTTGATTGAATTCGTGTAATTAGCCGTATGCTGGTTATATTTTTGCATTGTTATTGGTAAACTATATCAATTTCTTGGTATCCTACCACCAGCTGTTTGTGTGTCTACTCATGTTACAGGTCAGCACTGGCGCAGCGATTCACTAGCTAGTGATTGCACCGTCCAGGTATGCTCAATTTATACCGCTTTCTGGTGAGTAATTATTTACATTAATTAATATTTGTTGCTAACCTGTAGGTGAAAATCCATTTGTGTATATTTTTGTAAGGCCTTTCTCCTCTGTGTTTTTGAAGTTTACTTACTAGCAAGAAACATTTTGCGTCTAGTTTAATGTCAATTTGTACTCGCCAACAGGCGAAAGATACCTTAAATTCATTGCTTTTAGTGGGATACCGGTTTATATATTACCCTTTATGTGTGTTATTAAAATACGTTTATATTTGCATTGCCACTGTGGTGTGTATTGAATTCCAGATAAATTGCTTGCGCTTGTAATTCAGTTATTTTGAAATATAGTTATATGATTGTAGTGGCTACCGTTGTTATACTTATTTTGCTCTTTAGGTGTGATATTATCCGAAACCATTGGGACTTGGGGTTTCGTAGTTCTTTCGGCATTTTAATCAAGTCTCTGGCGCCTTTTATACTGTATTTACTTGTAGGTCTGTTCGGGTTCTTAACGACCTACTTGCAGGAATCAAGATCCACCCCTGCAGAAGAGTCTTTATTAGCCGAGGTGCAAAAAGTCACCGTATCTACCCTAAAGAACCCACCTTTGTAGCTTGCATCAAATTACCGCGACATTATTATTGACGCCCGACGTGGTAGGCCCCAATTCGAGGCATTATTATTGACGCCCAATGTGATAGGCCCCGATTCGAGACATTTGTATTGACATCCAATGTGATAGGCCCCGATTCGAGGCATTATTTTTGACAACCAACGTGGTAAGCCCGTAATTTTGCTTTTCTCCGCTTTGTTTCCTATTTGTGAATTCTGCTAAATTATTGAATTTTTGGCAGTTAGTTGTTCGATTGTTTCTATATATATATATATCATAATTTGCTCCTTTCAAGTGGTTTTCTTTGTAACTTAGAGAATATTTATATTACATGTGCTAACGTTCTTATCACCTTGTTTAGTGTTTTGGTCATTCACTTATTGGCGAGTGGCAGTGCAAATATTCTTTATGGTATTTATAATGGGTTTAGTAAGTGTTAAGAATACTTTAATGGTTATTGCTGTTAGTTTATATTACCTTGTAGTTATATTATTTTTGTTGAAGTGGTAAAAGCCGACTTCAAAGGTTTTTGTAATAATTGTGTTTAAAAGTTTTGCCGGTTTTATTCGTCTATAAATTTATATTGTTTGGTGTTGTTCTTTGGTACGATGTCCGAGTTTTAAATGGATATTAATAGATTGCGTAAAGATGAATTAAATTTTGAATTGCTTATTCGTGGAGTGGTTACATCCCATTCCGAAACTATCGAAAATTTAAGAGCATGTTTGCGTCCCTTAATGAAATTAGAATCTTCTGTGACACATTTGCCTTCTGATTTTAAATTTGATGAGGAACTTAGTATTATTGGTTCTAAAACTAAAGAATTGGAAAGTAATTATAATAAATTAGATTCCCCGTCACAAACTATTCGTTCTCGTTGTGTTCATTTATTGAAAAGAGTTAATCTTATTGTGCCTTCTAGTTTATCAGTAGAACAAAACCAAGTTCGTACTACCTTGTTGACCAATATTTTGATGCTGTTAGATAAATTAGATGTGCGATTGTCCTCCGAAGTGACCGATATTAGTAAGGTTTTGTCACCTTTAATTATTAACGAGTGTATACCCATTCCTAAAGTGCCATCTGCTAGTTTTTTAGCGAATAATTGCAAAATTCCTTCACAGCCTGTATTGAAGTGGAATTTGAAATTTTCCGGCGATTCTCATGGACCTAGTGTTCACAATTTTCTAGAACGAGTGGATGAACTTCGAATTGCCCGTAACGTTTCTGAAATTCAGCTATATGAATCAGCTGTTGATCTTTTCGACTCAAAAGCTTTATTATGGTACCGTAGTAACCGCAATAAGTTTTCTGATTGGAAAAGTTTGGCTAAATTATTACTACATCATTTTGAACCTCCTGACTATAAGATGAGATTATTCAAAGACATTTTGTCCAGGATTCAAGACCGTTCTGAAAGTATTATTGAATATTTATCCTGTATGTCTGCTATGTTTAGGCGTTATGGTGAAGTAGCAGAAGATATTCAGCTAAATATTATTTCTAGAAATCTTTCTCCTTTTTACACTACACAACTTCCGGTTGTACAATCGTTACAAGAATTAGAAGATGAATGTCTAAAACTTGAAGTTAAGAAATATTGTTCCGAAACATATGTTCCACCTCAACGTAATAAACGTGACTTTGTTGAACCCGACTTTGCCTTTATTTCTGCCCCTGGTGCCATGCCAGACCCCAAAGTTTTGTCATCTCCATCAGTCATTAATGAAATTCAAACCATGTCTAAGCAAATCGTTTGCTACAATTGTTCTCGTTTGGATCATTCTTTTAGAGAATGTAAGGAACCTAGAAAGTTATTATGCTATCGTTGTGGGAAATTTGATTTTACCTCGCGCACTTGTCCCAACTGTAATAAGCATTTAAACTTAATGCGGAGGAACCAATAAGTCGAGTGGCTGCCTCCTGCACGTTCAATGTTCAAGTCTCGACTAATTCAGAGTCGTGTAATTTTTCTAATAAAATTTTGCTTGACTTCGTTTTATCCCATGCACACGGTGATCAGCGCCCTTATCTGCAAATAAAAGTTTTAGGTCATTCGATGTTGGCTCTTCTCGATAGTGGTGCTACCCAGTCTGTAGTTGGTTTACCTGGGTATGAACTTTTTCAAAAATTAGGTTTAACTTTGGTCAAAAATCCTATTGATTGTACCGTAGCCAATGGTCAGACTTGTAAAAGCCCAGGTTACATTTCCGCTCCTATTCAACTCATGGAAAAACTTCACCTCATTAAAGTGTTAGTGGTTCCTGAACTTAGTCACACCCTCATTCTAGGTGTTGACTTCTGGAAAATAATGGATATCATTCCTAATTTAAAGGAAGATGTGTGGCATTTTTCTAACCAACCCCAACATATTCAGATATCTAGTATTTGTAATAAAGATAGTTTAACTTCCGAACAAAGTTCAGCTTTGGATAAACTTATTAGTGATAAATTAGCAATAATGGGTACTGGTTTAGGTTTGTGTAATAGTACTGAACATGTTATTGAGCTACTGCCTAATACCAAACCTATTAAACAAAGGTACTATAGAGTGAGTCCTGCTAAACAAGCGATTATTGATGATGAGTTAACTAAGATGTTGAATGATAGAGTTATTGAACCCTGTAAAAGCGCATGGTTTTCTCCTGTATGTTTGGATCCCAAAAAGGACGGAACTTATAGATTTTGCATCGATTATCGTCAGTTAAATTCTGTCACTATTAAAGATGCTTACCCTTTGCCTTATATGTCTAGTATAATAGATCAACTTCGTGATGCTCGCTATTTAAGTGCGCTCGATATTAAGAGTGCTTACTTTCAAGTCCCGTTGAGTGAGTCATCCAAAGATTGTACTGCTTTCACGGTGCCCGGCCGTGGTCTTTATCGTTTTAATCGTATGGCTTTTGACTTAATGAATGCCCCCGCTACCTTTCAGCGGTTGATCGATAATACTTTAGGTGCCGATCTTCAGCCCTACGTATTCCAATATTTAGATGACGTGGTCGTCATATCTCAAGATTTTGACACACATTTAAATATTTTAGGTAAAGTTTTCGATCGCTTAATAGAAGCTGGCCTAGTCCTTAGTTTAGAAAAGTACAAATTTTGTCTGCCCGAACTACGCTATCTTGGCTATATGGTTGATCAACATGGTTTAAGGCCAGATCCGGAAAAAGTTAGTGCTATATTAGAAATTCAATCTCCTAAATCTGTGCCAGAACTTCGTAGATTCCTGGGAATATCATTATGGTATCGTCGTTTTGTTAAAAATTTCGCCAGTATTGTCCAACCTCTCACCGATCTTATTAAAAAGAACTCAATTTGGAAGTGGCTTCATACTTCACTTGCTCCTGCCATACATGTACCATGCGCTGGAGTAACACTTCCATCTTGCTGGCAAACAATCCACACATCTAAACTAGGTTGTTCATTTGTTGTGAATGCTTCGTCTAAAATCAATAATTTTATATAGTTTAGCTTTCCTTAGATTATAAATCATATTTACCTTGCCAACAACAACAATACTTTAATTGTAATAGCTCCACTTTGCTGTACAAAACCAGTTTCAAAGTACTTGTATGCACTTAAGCTTTTATATGCTTTCATTTGGTCTTTTGAATAGAAACTGTGTGTTAGAACAAGATAACTCACAATATCCATATTAGTTACATTGGGAAAAGCGTCTGCAATATATTCTAAGTCTTCTTCCTTAATGGTATATAGGTCCACAAAGTCAATCAAAGCCAACTTGTTTACATATCTATAGGCAATAAGGAGTTTGCGGTAGCACATTTTTATACGGTATGAGGAAATCTGCTTATTTTACCGTATATCCATACCGTATAATCCAGTATTGGAACGCTATTTTAAAAAATAACGGAGTCAATCCGGTGGTAGTTCTATTTGACAGTTTAAACTTGACTTGTGCTCTTTACGCTGCCGTGCATTTATAACCTAACTGTTTGTAACAAATAAAAGATAAAATATTTTTGAATTATGTCACCCATATATAAAACAATTCAAATATTTTGCCCACAAGCAAATAAAGCGTATGACGTACAACTTAGCGTTGAGGACATCCAAAAATTTCGTACTGGTTAGAAATAATACAAGCATTTGTAAGAAATAAATTAAATCATACTTTGTAGATCCAGCATTTGCACAGGCAATACTGCAACACGCCAAATCGTATACAGCAGCTTATGCTAAGTCTGAAGCTTATGTGGAAATTGATGCATCCGTAGTTTCCTACTCTGATAGCAGTAACACGCAAAATGAAGTGCCCACAGTTGATGCTGGACCATTTACATCACGTGCTAAACCCGAAGCCCTATCTTCAAGCGGTAAAAGGAAACGCTTTCGATTTACAGAAGATGAACGCATCAGATGCATTAAGGAATGTTTTTATATTTTAGCAGAAAATACTATCGAAAGGGAAGACAACGTATGGACATTGCTTCATGAAGTTCTTGTTTATGATAATCCAAAGTAATACAATACATACCTATAGCGTTTATTACTTTAATCAATTTTCTTATTATTTTAGCCGTTTCAAGGATTGTAGTATCAGACTTTTGAAAGATTGTTTACTAGAGCAGGTTGCCACATATAAAGCATTTGAACATAAAGATGCAACAGAAAGTGGAAAAGAAAGGCTACATACACCATGGGGCGAAGCAATGATGACGCTGATGACCGTTTGGGGCAACTACGAGCATATTTAGCTGCAAAATAAGAATGCCGCTCGAAATAAATATGCTGTACAAAATAAAAAGAAAGAGACCGATTTAGCTAAAGAACTCAGAGACGCTGCATTGAAAGAAAGCAGTTCATCCTGCACATCTGTTGAATTTCATAGCAACTTTGAAAATTTGACTGAACTGAATATCACCATCACCAGTGGTTACAGTAACAGCACACTTAAAAAACGAAAGGCTAAAAATCAACGGGACTTGATTTTTGAATATTTAGCGGAAAAATCAAAGGAAGAGAATGCTATAAAGCGTGAAAAATTGTCTGTTCAAAATATACACCACAATGAAAATTTGAAGCTACAACGAGAACAGCTTGAATACAAACGGCAGAAGCTGGAGTTTGAAAAAGAGAAATGGAGACTTGAAAAGGTAGAAAGACAGACTGCAACTTTTAAAAGATTTAATAAATAAAAAAAATTAGTTTTCAAAATAATTACATCCTTAGTTCTATTTTAAGACATATTATGTATTAACTTGTGTAGGTAATAATAATTAAGCGTTATAGGTACATATTATGTTCTTAATGTGTTTATTTGTAATATTTATTTAATCTACACTCTTCAGGGCACCCTATCTTGAAAATAATCCTCCAAGTTGGGCAATTCCATATTAAAATATGTTGATGTTGTACTACCATATAAACAGGTATGTGCATTTGCTAATAAAGTAGCTACAATATAAAACTTTCCCACTGGTTGAGGATAAAGTTTTTGATTTATTTTAAAATCAACAAAGGCAAACTGCTGAATGATCTTTCCAAAACTCCACTCTACACACTGCCGAGCTTTTGCCATTTCTTTATTAAACTTTGCTTGCTTCGGCTGTAAGACAGTGTTCGAGTAAGGCCTGATCAATTGCAATTTCAGTGGGTATCCTTCGTCTCCATACAAACAATATCCATTACAGTATAACTGTAACTGTTCTAATATCAAGGTTTCTTTAAGAATAAATGCATCATGGCGTCGTCCTGGAAAAGGCTTACTCATGTGAAGGATAATTCCATTTGGTAAAGTAATTGACTGAAATTTTAAGCAATGGAATCTGTAATTAATTAACTTAAATAATGTGCTGGCGCGTCTTATTAGTTTTTGTGGACTGTATTGCAAAGGTATAACAAAACGCGAGCTTTAAATGCGAAAAATTGTATGCATGTAAAAATAAACAGAAGCGATAAATTCACTCACCAATATTGTCCTTGGTGTGTGATCCTCTTCAATGTTGCTGCAATGCTCCCGGGGGAGTCAGTTGAATGCACTGTTACAAGCACTATACTTTATTGTGTATAGCTTGTCGCGCACAATCGTTCCGGTACTAGGTCGAACGAAGAGTCCTCAATTTTCGTAACAAAACCACTTTCGCACTCTATAAGAGGCGCAAGCGCACTGCACAACTTTATTCCACTATAGTTTGTTTTAATTAATACGAAACATTCTGCCCACCAAAATAGCTTTGGGCTATTTTTTTTTTAAACTTAACACGAAAAATTTAACTTTGACCGAGTCTTGTATGTATGTAGAACTAAATGAATATAATAATGCTTACGAAACTATAATAAAGAACACTAAAATAATTAATATTTATTATTGAGACGGCAATGGGCATAGTTTGACTATTGGTCTTTTCAAATTGCCTCGTGAAGTTTTTACGGTGGTTACGCAAGGTACCCCATCGCTTCCAGGATGAAGCTCTATAATTCTGGCGAGTCTCCAATTTAAAGGAGGAACACCCTCCGCTTTGATGAGCACCAAAGTACCCATGTCAACGCCGTCGAGTCTCTTGGACCTGTACCACCGACCACGTTGATGCAATTGGTGTAAATACTCATTGTGCCATCGACCCAAAAACTTTGATGCATAGCTTGAATCAACTGCCAACGAGAGAGTCTAGAGATTTTCAAATGAGACAAGTTTGGGTCCGGAGGTGCTGTTAAGGGTTCTAAAGTTAGAAAGTGACCTGGTGTCAGTGACGAAAGATCATTGGGATCCGAACTTATGCTGCACAAGGGTTTTGAATTCAACAATGCTTCAATCTGAGTGATTAAAGTATGAAACTCCTCGTACGTGAGCACTTGGTTTCCAACAACACGAAATAAGTGAGTTTTCACCGATTTAACGGCGCTTTCCCAAATACCTCCGAAGTGAGGGGTAGACGGGTGGTTAAAATGCCACAAAATAGCTAACGATTCTGCACAGTGTCGGAAATCCTTTAAAAGTTGACGACTAGCGCCGACGAAATTTGTGCCGCAGTCGCTGAAAATGTGTTGACACTGACCACGACAAGCAATAAAACGACGAAGGCAAGCGATAAAGGCATCAGTCGACAAGTCTGATACGACTTCCAAATGAAGAGCCTTAGTGCGAAACAAACAATCACGCAAAGATATGCCTTGCAAGTCTTGGTGCCTCTTGCACGATGCATGTTAATCGTAAAAGGACCGGCAAAATCGATACCGACGGAACTAAAAGCCTTGGCTTGAGAAACACGAAATGAAGGCAATTCACCCATAACTGGACTGACAGGAATAGGGCGAAGACGATAGCAATGATAACACTTAGATAGTATTCTACGAACTGCGCGAAGCGATGAGATAATCCAAAATCGTTCTTGAAGCAAGTACATCGTTGTGTTTACTCCCGAATGTAAATTTTGTGCGTGTACTTGTTTAATTAACAAATCTGTTATACGGTGTTTATTGGGTAATACCGCTGGATGTTTTGCGGAATCTGGAAGATTGGAATGAATCAGTCTCCCGCCTACTCTTAAAATGTCATTCGAATCAAGAAATAAGCCTCGACGTTGCAGATGTTTAGGCAAATGCTCACCTTGACGAACGGCTTCGATTTCAACTTTAAGTGAACTAAATTAGACCACCTTGACAATAAACATAAGAGCAGTGTGAAGCTCCACCGACGATAAAAATAGCGAATTGATGGTACCTTTTCTAACATTAAAGATTCTCAGACAATATGCGACTATACGTTGAATTTTGTGTAACGACAAAAATTTGTTTGATAAGACTTCCAGCCAAGTTGATTCTACAGTAACAATCAAAGTAATGCGTTTCTCCTCAGAAGATGCTTCCAGAGAAGGGACGAACAATTTTGGCAAAGGCCAATTTTCTTCAGACAACGACAAAAATTCAGGACCTGCCCACCATAGCGGATGCGCGGGCAATACCGAAGGAAATAAACCTCTGGTAGAACAATCAGATGGGTTGTTTGAAGAACTAATGTAACTCCACTGTTCGGGAGAAATACGTTCTTGGATGTAACTAACACGGTTAGCTACAAACATTTTTAAACGATAGGTAGGTGACTTAATCCAAGTCAAAGCCACAGAAGAATCAGTGTAACAACAGATTTTTTCAAAGGTTACATTTTAATATGTAGTTTTAACAAAATGAACTAATTTAGACAAAAGTACGGTAGCACATAGTTCTGGCTTGGGTATAGAAAGACATTTCAAAAGGGCGACCTTTGATCTAGCCATAATAAAGTAAACAGATATTTTTCCTGACGGAAATACTAAACGAAAATATGCAATAGTCGAGTATCCTTTCTCGGACGCGTCACAAAAACCATGTAGTTGTATACTACAGGCTTCATCAATAGGGATATAACGAAGAATTTGAATTGAATCAATATATGAAAATTCAGCAACAAATTTTTTCTAAAATATGACAATAGATTCAGGAGGAGGATCATCCCAATCCAACCCCAGCACCCAAAATTGTTGAATGAGTTGTTTGAGTAAAAAGGTAACTGGTGTAATAAATCCTAGATGATTGTAAATCCTAGCAACTGTCGAAAGTAAAATCCGCTTGGAAAGACGATTTTCTAAAGACTGCATTTCAAATGAAAAATTATCAGGTATCGAGTGCCACTGAAGACCAAGCACTTTTATGGTAAACTTAAGATCATTTGCGACTAAACTTGGTTTTACTTGTTGATACTCAGTAGGAATATCTTCTAATAGTAGTGGACTGTTGCTAGCCCATTTGCGTAGTTCGAAGCAGCCAGCACGTAGTAGTTCGATGAGTTGACGTTTTAGTTCATGAGTTGCCTGGAGAGTGGACGACCCAGTCAATACATCATCAACATACAAATTGTTTCTCAAAGTATGAGCAGCCAATGGGTAGCTATTTTCTCCTAGTTCAGCTAGTTTTAAGATAGTGCGAATGGCGAGAAAAGGAGCGGATGAAACTCCATATGTAATTGTGTTCAACTGATAGGTTGAAATTGGTTCTGAAGGATTCCATCGCCATTGTATCAATTGATAATAACGATCCGTTTCTGATATCAATATTTGCCTGTACATTTGTTTTATGTCACAGACAAAAACGAACTTGGGAATACGAAATGCCAAAAGTATTTTTACAATATCATTCTGGAGCTTAGGTCCAGTGAGTAAGGTATCATTCAATGAAATACCATTCGAAGCTCGAGCCGAAGCATCAAAAACAATTCTCAATTTAGGTTTATTATTTTCTAGTTTGAACACGGCATGGTGTGGAATAAAATACGCATTATTGTCAGCTGGAGGCGTTGATAAAAGCGACATGTGACCAGATGCTTCGTAATCACGCATGAAATCTACATACAAATTTTGCAAGTCTGGATTAGTTTCGAGACGACGCACTAGTGACAATAGACGTTTAATGGCAATAGATTTCGAGTCCGGAAACTCACAAACATTTTCTCTAAATGGGAGGCTCACGCCGAACCTACCATTGGGTAACCGATGCAACGAGTTCTCAAAAGATTGTTGAGCAAGGTCATCTTCCGGGGACGACAAACTCTCCGATGGAATGTCGTCAAGCTCCCAAAAATGTTTAAGATTAATATCCATACAAGGATCGATAGATACAAAGAACGAATGAATAACATTGGTTGAGATGGGATCGACAGTACCAAATATCATGTAACCAAATATGGTGTTGACAGCAACAGGCGAAATTTGTTTGCCATCAATTTTCCTATTTAGCAAAATACGACTGGCAACATCAGAGCCCAATAACATTTGTACTGGAGAAAGATGTCTCCAGTTTTCATCTGCGAGTTTTATGTTTTACAAATGAGACCAATACGATTGAATATTGGAAGATTTCCGCAAATAGACGGCAAAACCATTAAGTTTATTTTCAAATTGTTGTCCGTGGGGACTGAATCATATTCCTGAATGGGACAAATTGTTCCAGATATCACACCTAACGTTTGGTGTGAAGTCTGGCCCAAACCAGAAATAGGAATCGAAGAAGGACGAGACGATATACCAATAGACTTACTACAAACTCCGTAATAAATGAAATTTGACCCCCAGTGTCTACTAGAGCACGAATAATTTGAGGTTGATTTCTCTTGTCGAGAATTTCCAAACAAACCGTGGGTAGCAGAGCTAGACAAGTTGTCGCCTCAGACCCAACTGTTGTAGTACAAGTAGCATTATTAGACGAACTGGTTTGCAAATTTTCTTCACGACATGGAGTTGAAGAAGGTGGTGACGTAGCAATCGAATGCACAAAATGTAACAATGTGTGATGATTACTATTGCAAGTTTTGCACGAAACTTTTGACGGACAAGACGACATGTTATGATTTGGTCGAAGACAGTTCAAACATAACCGAAGATGTTTGGCTTGCTCGTGGCGCTTGTTTGGAGACAATTTAAGAAATTGCTTGCACGAATACAATACATGATTTCCCTTGCAAAGGATGCAGGAGAACGAACTGTTCTTAGGAGAAGTGTTAGTCTCAGCTAAGAATGTCCTAGGCTTCAAGTCAGAATTCGAACGAGTGAGACCTTGTTTATTAATAGTACCTTTAAGCACTTTCGGTTGTTTGCTTGAGACAAGATTCTCTAAGGCTACACATTGTTTTGACAAAAAGTCTTTGACGCAATTGAATGTAGGCACATCAGTAGAATTGAAATGCAACGCAAATCGTTTACAAGTTTCCTCATCCAGTTTACATAATAAAAGATCTACAAGAACGAAATCCCAACTTTCAACATCAAATTGTAACGATCCCAAAATCGATAAGTTTTCTGTGAAACAGTCAATTAAATTTCGAAGTTGTTTTACGTTTTCCGCATGCATAGGCGGGTAGTTTTTTATTAAACCCCAATGGTAATTAGCCAAAAGACGTTTATTATTATATCTAGAACATAAAGTGTCATATGCTAATTTGTAATTTTCATGACAAAGAGGAATAGACCGCAACAATGTCAATGATTCACCCGACAAGCTTGAAAGAAGGTAGGAATGCTTTTCGATGTCCGTTAAATGCGGTTGTTTATCTATTAAAACATCAAACATATCCTTGAGAGTCTTAAAGTTTTTAGGGTCATTATCAAAACGTGGTAGAGTAATTTTTGGTAATTTTACTCTAGGTGTAAAATTATTGTCTTGTCAAATTGTGTGATTCGCAGACGGAGTTTTCACTTCAGCAAAAAATATCTCTTGCTCTATCAAAAGAATAGAATAATATTCGTCATCTACGTTTCGACACAAATTCTCTAAAGCTGGTTGCAATTCTGGTTCTGTGTTTACCAATACACTGATATACTTTTCAGTAACATTTTTGTAGATAGATTCAACCATTCGACATTTCAACTTAAATAATTTATGTACAGAATCGTTGTATTGTGCCTTTTCAAAAAGTTTGAAAATTTCATGAATCCTAGCAGCGTAGAGCTTTAATAAAGTTACAGACGTATTTGTGTCAGGCATTTTGTATGAAAATAACAAACGACAATTATTTCAATTAACAACGACCGACAATAATCTTATTGTAAATTCAATCACCAAAAATGATCCAATAAAGTCATTACGCAATTTGTAATGTAAAATGCGAAATGAGTAGTTAGATACCTAAAGCTTCCTATTGTATTTTAAACGAAATGACAACCCTTAGCAAGAAGGTTTATAGAATGCCCCAAGGGTTTAATCATTCAAACAAGCAATATAGCTAAAATATTTAGTGGTTATAAACCCTTAAGAATGCAGGTACGTATACGATACAACTGGAATGTTGTTTCCAGCTGTACATAATCCTGGCGTCGCCGTGGATCAATGTAGTAAGCGTAAGGACTACGGATCCCAAGGTCCCGGGTTCAAATCCCGACACGGCCGACTGCTTGAAAAATGGCAGGTGAGCATTTTTCACGAAAATTACGCCCTCGTTCGGATGAGAGGTTAAATGGAGGTCCCGTGTGTGTGTTGTCACGCACGTTAAAGATCCCTACCTTGCCTGGAACAGCAAGGGTTCGGCAAAATTCTAAATTTCCAGGCAACAAAAAACTCGCCTCCTGGCCAATGTAGTACCTACAGGTGGAGCATTGGAAATGTAAATGAACTGTACATAATCCAAAAGGAGTGACCCTACTAGACAAGTATACAAAATTTTACAATAGAACAACTTTGAAGCCAGCATTTGCAACAGGTTTTCTATACGAACTATATAACTATATCTGTAAAATGATTAATAATGCTCTCTACATAAATTATTGCTAAATCGTAATATATCTATAATCAAATAATGATCTCTAATTAATAGACTTATGTGTCGAATTTTTTATATATAAGTAAATACAAATATGATGCTAATATTTCCTAATCGGAGTTTTACATACATACAAGCTAAAACGAAATGAATTAATTTATTAACCATGGACAGTTCTATCACGCGAAGAAGGACCAAAATGTAATTAATTAACTTAAATAATGTGCTGGCGCGTCTTATTAGTTTTTGTGGACTGTATTGCAAAGGTATAACAAAACCCGAGCTTTAAATGCGAAAAATTGTATGCATGTAAAAATAAACAGAAGCGATAAATTCACTCACCAATATTGTCCTTGGTGTGTGGTCCTTTTCAATGTTGCTGCAATGCCCCCGGGGGAGTCAGTTGAATGCACTGTTACAAGCACTATACTTTATTGTGTATAGCTTGTCGCGCACAACCGTTTCGGTACTAGGTCGAACGAAGAGTCCTCGATTTTCGTAACAAAACCACTTTCGCACGCGTTTACTCTATAAGAAGCGCAAGCGCACTGCACAACTTTATTCCACTATAGTTTGTTTTAATTAATACGAAACAGAATCTTTTGTGACCACTGTACACTTCCTTTTGATTATTAACTGGTCGACAAATACCCCTAGCAGTCCCATCAATAAATCCAATGCAATTTTTTAATGGAGCACCCTTCTTGTTCACAGCTATCGCAAGCTGTTTTTGATAATCATCAGTAAACCAAACATTTTCCTTAATATCGACTAAAAGTATTCTTCACATTTTATATATATAGTCAATAATCAGAGACAAAAGTTTACTCAAAGATAAATAATGCATACCAAATAGTTCTTGTAAATCTTTGAGTCGATTTGGATATGCAAATCTTTTTAATAATAAACACAATCCACCGATACCTAAAAACAATTCTAAACTATATTATTTATATTGAAAACGGTATTTTTGTTATCACTTATAATATGCTGGTCTGCAGTTTTAAATTTATGCGGCAGTTTCAAAGCAACATACAATCTTACAATGTCTTCTTTATCAAAACGAAAAAGAAACACACAGTTTTCTGCTTGTATATCCTCCAAATTAAAACTCGCAGTCGAGTATAACAACTTCTGTTGTGTTTTTCCCCTTCTAAAGCACGAAATACAAGATAGTGCTCCAAATCTTTAACAGTACTGAGCAGAAGCAACATTTCTGCATTATTATCCATAATCTTTTCGACTTGACTCTATACGGTATTAAAATGATATATACCGTATAAAAATGTGCTACTGCAAACTCTTGAATGTCTTTATTTCCTTTTAACAGTTTTTTTAAATAAACACTCGTGTGGATCAGACTCATATTGAAAACTAATAAATACTGATTAAATTAAACAACACAAACTTTCTATAGATTCAAGATTCACGTTAATAAATTAATAAACTAAGATTTGTATATACACAACAGTACACATAAAACGTATGTATGCCCACCACTGAGATTTCCTAACCTCAAAAGTCACGTGTTCTGGATTAATCGATATAAACAAAGGTCGAGGTAAAACAACTTTACACTCTGTATAATATCATTTTGTATTTAGTTCGTTAACAAATTCATGTAAACGACCCAATCGATAGCTAATTTTGGAGCGAAAATTATTTTGCAGAATCTGTTGTATTACTACCAGGGAATAAGAGATTAAAATAAAATGGGCTTTGAATATTTAACCAAGTCACGGAATACGTAGAAGATTAGTGAAATATGTTTTTTGGATAAACAATTTATGATTATTGTGCTTCACGTATGTGATTTTATCGTCAAAGATTATCCAGTGTATGAGTTTTGTACCACCAAAAGCAAGATTACAATTACATTAAACGCTCAAGTACTAAAGGACAATTGTGACATGTAATTTATGTAACTACTTTGCATCCTCTCAAAACGCATTAATATGTCTTCACATACTAACAAACGCTCACTTACATGCTTTTTATGTACTTATTCTGCACCTTTTAAAAGTACGTTGATTCTTCATATGCGAACACATACTAATGATCGTCCATTTGCATGCAATTTATGCAATTATACTGCATCTTGTAAAGGTTTTTTGAAAACTCATATGCGAACCCATTCCAATGATCGTCCATTTGCATGCAATTTATGTAATTATGCTTCATCTTATAAATATGCTCTGAAGATTCATATGGGGTCCCATAGTAATGATCGTCCATTTGTATGTAATTTATGTGATTATGCTGCAACCAGTAAAGATAGTTTGAAAACTCATATGCGATCCCATACAAATGATCGTCCATTTTCATGCAATTTATGTAATTATGCTGCATCTAGCAAAAGTCATTTGAAAAGTCATATACGAATCCATACCAATGATCGTCCATTTGCATGCAATTTATGTAATTATGCTGCATCTCGGAAAAGTTATTTGAAAATTCATATGCGAATCCATACTAATGACCGCCCATTTGCATGCAATTTATGTGAGTATACTGCATCTTATAAAGATAGTTTGAAACTTCATATACGGAAACATACTAATGATCGTCCATTTGCATGCACCTTATGTAATTATGCTGCATCTCGGAAAAGTCATTTGAAAACTCATATGCGAACCCATTCCAATGACCGCCCATTTGCATGCAATTTATGTAAGTATACTGCATCTTGTAAAGATATTTTGAAAATTCATATACGGTCTCATACTAATAATCGTCCATTTGCATGCAATTTATGTAACTATGCTGCAACTCGTAAAGGTGATTTGAAAATTCATATGCCGTCTCATACTAATGATCATCCTTTTGTATGTAATTTATGTAACTATGCTACATTTCATATAAGTAATTGGAAAACTCATTTACGAACCCATACCAATGACCGTCCATTTGTGTGCAATTAACGTTATTATACCGCATCCCTAAAATATAACTTAAAATTTGACACTAATTAACATATTAAGAATTCTAAAAAATAGGCTTAAAAAGTATATTCCAGAATCAATGACTTAGCCTATGTCGATACCTAAAAATATGTGTCTATCCTGTGCAAAAACGAAACACTTAAGTGAATAAATAAACACTAAAATTTAATACAAATCAACACAACTGTCGTCATTTAGAAGGTCGTTTTGCGAATTTTAGCTAAAAGTGCATAAATTACTTTGAAATAACTGCCTAGCTATAGAAATTTCTAATTCAACAAAATGTGAGAACATTGTTATAGTTTAGATTGGGTAACAGAACAACAGTGAATGATGACTTTTATTATTAATGGCGAATATTAGAAGCAGTTGAAGTCAATTCAATCTCTACTTTGGAAATGAAATTCCTAGAAAAAATTTTTGGAATATATTTTTAAGTTACTAAAAAATTTTAATAGTTAAGTGAAGCATTTTTTTTGGTGTACTAATTATATTATTTGATAAAGATAACAATAAATAAATAATTAATGTTTATAATCGCTACCGAGTTCCTACTTTATAGAATAGGATATACGCTTTCCCACTCACTAGTGCTGTGGAGATATACTGCTCGCCATGGAGTCATTGTATTTATGCCATGCAAATGAATATGGGCGCCGACAGTGTGCTGTATAATGTTCTCTATATGGTGTGTGTGAAGTTAGCACGACGTTTTAATTAAAAAAAAAACAATACCAGTTTCAGTAGCACTTTACATTGTTCTATAGTTCCTGATTAAAAGAAAAAAAGTTCCGCATTTATAATACCAGAAAATCGAAAATGAAAAAATGTCGTCCTAACTTCACGTTCTAGCACGACACAGCCTTCTCTAAAGTACAAGAAGCAGATGCAAAATATACTTTACGACGAGTGTTCTCGTTAGTCCTAGACTAGTTCCATAATAATAAAGCATTTCAGAATAAAATTTCAACAATTAACAATTTTGTTTTATTTTAAATATTTGACGTAAGCACAACTTGTTCTACTCGAGTTCTATATAATTCACCCAATTTCAGCTATTGTTCGGTCGTATAATTATTTTTAAATAATTTAATGTTTTGCAGCCAACACGACACTCTGCAAAAGTGCGTCGTGCTGATGACTCTCTGCACTTCCGATGGTAGTTCTGGCTTGTTCTACTCGAGTTCTATATAATTCACCCAATTTCAGCTATTGTTCTGTCGTATAACTATTTTTAAATAAATTTAATCTTTTGGAGCCAGTACGACACTGCAAAAGTGCGTTGTGCTGACGATTTTCTGCATTTCCGATGGTAGTTCTGGCTTGTTCTACTCGCAGTCTATATAATTCACCCAATTTCAGCTATTGTTCCGTCGTATAACTATTTTTAAATAAATTTTAACTTCTGGAGCCAGCACGACACTCTGCAAAAGTGCGTCGTGCCGACGACTTTCTGCATTTCCGATGGTAGTTCTGGCTTGTTCTACTCGAATTCTATATAATTCACCCAATTTCAACTATTGTTCCGTCGTATAACTGTTATTAAATAAATTTTAACTTTTGGTGCCAGTCTTCCCCCCTTTCCCCACGTCATTCAACAAAAATCTGAGAACATGTTTGATTCTGTGACTTTTGACGTTTCTGATACATTGTATCTCTTAAGTTTAATTTGGCTGATTGTAATAAGATATTTTGAATTAACCGTAGACGTACAGTGTGAGGTTTCCGAGATTTTGGACAAAATTTGAAACTGTACATTTGGTAAAATTAATAAGTAGAGGGAATACAACCGTCTTAGAACAAATATTTTTGATGTATCTTTAACAGCTAGCAACAAATTCGAGTAGAACAAGCCAGAACTACCATCGAAAATGCAGAAAGTCGTCAGCACGTCGCACTTTTGCAGAGTGTCGTGCTGGCTCCAAAAGATTAAATTTATTTAAAAATAGTTATACGACGGAACAATAGCTGAAATTGGGTGAATTATATAGAACTCGAGTAGAACAAGCCAGAACTACCATCGGAAATGCAGAAAGTCGTCAGCACGACGCACTTTTGCAGAGTGTCGTGTTGGTTCCAAAAGATTAAATTTATTTAAAAATAATTATACGACGGAACAATAGCTCAAATTGGATGCATTATGTAGAATTCGAATAGAACAAGCCAGAACTACCATCGGAAATGAAGAAAGTCGTCAGCACGACGCACTTTTGCAGATTGTCGTGCTGATTCTAAAAGATTAAATTTATTTAAAAATAGTTATACGACGGAACAATAGCTGAAATTGGGTGAATTATATAGAATACGAGTAGAACAAGCCAGAACTACCATCGGAAATGCAGAAAATCGTCAGCACAACGCACTTTTGCAGAGTGTCGTGCTGGTTCCAAAAAATTAAATTTATTTAAAGATAGTTATACGACGGAACAATAGCTGAAATTGGGTGAATTATATAGAACTCGAGTAGAAGAAACCAGAACTACCATCGGAAGTGCAGAAAGTCGTCAGCAAGACGCACTTTTGCAGAGTGTCGTGCTGGCTATAAAAGATTCAATTTATTCTAAAATAGTTATACGACGTAGCAATAGTTGAAATTGAGTAAATTATATAGAACTCGAATAGAACAAGCCAGAACTACCATCGGAAGTGCAGAAAGTCTTCAGCACGACGCACTTTTGCTGAATGTCGTGCTGGCTCCAAAAGTAAAAATTTATTTAAAAATAGTTATACGACGGAACAATAGTTGAAATTGGATGAATTATATAGAACTCGAATAGAACAAGCCAGAACTACCATCGGACATGCAGAAAGTCGTCAGCACGACGCACTTTTGCAGAGTGTCGTGGTGGCTCCAAAAGTTAAAATTTATTTAAAAATAGTTATACGACGGAACAATAGCTGAAACTGGGTGAATTATGTAGAACTCGAGTAGAACAAGCCAGAACTACCATCGCAAATGCAGAAAATCGTCAGCACAACGCACTTTTGCAGAGTGTCGTGCTGGCTCCAAAAGATTAAATTTATTTAAAAATAGTTATACGACGGAACAATAGCTGAAATTGGGTGAATTATATAGAACTCGAGTAGAACAAGCCAGAACTACCATTGGACATGCAGAAAGTCGTCAGAACGACGCATTTTTGCAAAGTGTCGTGCTGGCTCCAAAAGTTAAAATTTATTTAAAAATAGTTATACGACGGAACAATAGCTGAAATTGGGTGAGTTATATAGAACTCGAGTAGAACAAGCCAGAACTACCATCGGAAATGCAAAAAAGTCGTCAGCACGACGCACTTTTGCAGAGTGTCGTGAAGGCTCCAAAAGATTAAATTTATTTAAAAATAATTATACGACGGAACAATAGCTCAAATTGGATGAATTATATAGAATTCGAATAGAACAAGCCAGAACTACCATCGGAAATGCAGAAAGTCGTCAGCACGACTCACTTTTGCAGAGTATCGTGCTGATTCTAAAAGATTAAATTTATTTAAAAATAGTTATACGACGGAACAATAGCTGAAATTGGGTGAATTATATAGAACTCGAGTAGAAGAAACCAGAACTACCATCGGAAGTGCAGAAAGTCGTCAGCAAGACGCACTTTTGCAGAGTGTCGTGCTGGCTCCAAAAGATTCAATTTATTTAAAAATAGTTATACGACGTAGCAATAGTTGAAATTGAGTGAATTATATAGAACTCGAATAGAACAAGCCAGAACTACCATCGAAAGTGCAGAAAGTCTTCAGCACGACGCACTTTTGCAGAATGTCGTGCTGGCTCCAAAAGTAAAAATTTATTTAAAAATAGTTATACGACGGAACAATAGTTGAAATTGGATGAATTATATAGAACTCGAGTAGAACAAGCCAGAACTACCATTGGAAATGGTGAAAGTCGTCAGCACGATACATCTTTGCCGAGTGTCGTGCTTACGTCAAATATTTAAAATAATACAAAATTGTTAATTGTTGAAATTTTATTCTGAAATGCTTCATTATTATGGAACTAGTCTAGGACTAACGAGAACACTCGTCGTAAAGTATATTTCGCATCTGCTTTTTGTACTTTAGAGAAGGCTGTGTCGTGCTAGAACGTGAAGTTAGCACGACATTTTTTCATTTTCGATTTTTTGGTATTATAAATGCGGAACTTTTTTTCTTGTAATCAGGAACTATAGAACAATGTAAAGTGCTACTGGAACTGGCACTGTTTTTTTTTTAATTAAAATGTCGTGCTGACTTCACACACACTTCTATATGTTGTCTCACTATGATTTGGTATTGCATATAAGTTGTAGATACATTCTTTCGAAGTGTTTTCAGCAGCATAATCTTGCATATTTAAATTATTTAATGGCAAATTTATAATTGTAGAAAGTTTTCTCAAAGTTTTCTTATATTTAAAAGCGTTTTAAATGTATTACTAATATTTTAGGGAACTTTTGTATGGCAAGATATATTGTACATTTTCTTCTTTTCTTGCAATTGGAACATGTAGGTTTCTCATCACCATCTAATGGTGTCTCTTTGATGAAATAGTCTAAACATTGTTGTAGCTTTACCTGGTCACCATATTGAGGTATAGAAAGCGATAAATCCCAGAACGGGTCAAACGTAACAGAATAATGTCCGCAATGTGTACACGTAATGTAGATTTCAACTGTCCTGCATATATGTCAACAACTTTGGAATTTTCCATTCTTAAATATTGTTTCCAGGATGCGGAAGCTTTATCACACTCGTTGAATTTTTTATCTATTTTTGATAATATCGATGTAGATGTATTAGTAGCCTGTTTGACGTCCTTGTGTAAGCCTTGTAGTAAATAAAGTAAAAACTCTTGTACATCTTGTTGAGAATTGCCTATAAAACTAGGTGCAAAATGTTCAATTTGTGAATTGAAATTAATGATATTAGATTCGCCATCTGATGGATCTTGAGACCGTAGCTTCTTTACCACTTTCGAGAAAGCTTTAATGATAGCTCTTTTCATGTTAGGAATATTAGTATTAACGTCTTTTAAGAAAATATTATTTTTCTACGACTGTTTTGGAACGAGCCTATTTTAGGTTTGTTTTTGATAGAGAAATCTACTACATTCTATACAGGTTTTTATTCCCGCACTCGTTGCTAGGCAAGTTGCTAAGCAACCAGTGCGGGAATGTTCAATTTGCACGGTTGCGCTTATATTTCTATTAATCAAGTAGCCCTGCACTTGCATCTTATTTCCAATGACGGCCGAGTTTTCAAAGGTGGGCTATGAAACAAATAATAAACCAACAAATGTCAAATAAATAATTTCATACTGTGAAAGCGTTTAAAATCTTAAAGTATTTGCAAAGTGTTTAAAAAATGGCTAGTGATAGTGATAGCGAACTAGAACCGACGCCTCCAAATATTGTGGAAGCTGCAAATGCAACTACATTAAATTTATTACCGGAAATTTCCAAAAAAAAATATGAGACTGCTTATAAATCGTTTATGGATTGGCGAAGAGATCAAAAGACAACATCTTATTCTGAAAATGTTTTAATTGCGTACTTTAATGAATTATCTAATAAGTATAAATCTCCGACATTGTGGACGCATTATTCTATGTTGAGAACAAGTCTCACCATCCATCATAATGTAGATATATCAAAGTATGGAAAATTAAGAGCGTTTCTCAAACGGAAGTCAAGCGGTTATAAATTGAAAAATCAAAATTTTTACAACAGAGGAAATAAATAAATTTATTACTGAGGCTCCGGATCAACAGTTTCTTCTGACAAAAGTATGTAATATTAACTTAGGAGAATAATGCGTGTTTATGGCTATTTTTATATTGTTACAGACTGCATTAATTATGGGAATTATGGGTGCTTGCCGCAGACAGGAATTACATCAGATGAAAATTACTCATTTCACGGAATTGGGTTCTGCGATATTAGTTACAGTTCCCGACACGAAAACAAAAATTATACGCAGCTTTACGATAACGAGTAATTTTTATGAAATCACAAAAAAATACTGGAATCTACGTCCATCAAATGTTTGCGATCCTAGTTTTTTCTTAAATTATCAGAAAGGAAAATGCACCACACAGAAAGTGGGTATCAATAAATTTGGTGCTGTGGGAAAGCAAATTGCAACGTATTTAAAACTACCCAATCTGGAATTATATACTGGTCATTGCTTCCAGAGATCTTCCGCCACTATTCTTGTAGATGCTGGAGAAGATATAACATCTTTAAAAAGGCACGGTGGCTGGAAATCAACATCAGTCGCCGAAAACTATATAGCCGATTCTTTAACAAATAAGTTGAATGTAGGCAACATAATACAAAATTCAATTGATAGCACATCAAATGTTCCATCAACGTCCAAAGACAAGAATTTCCAACGTCAAGAAAATTTAGTTTTTGGGAAAACACCTTCTACAATGACGTTTAATAATTGCAATGTAACCTTTAATATTGTTAATAATAATGAATCTAAAAACTAAACTTAAATCAATTTATTTACTTTTATTATGATAAATTTGTACTTTTCTTTGAATTTATGTATATTCACAAACGATAATAAACTTATGATATTAATAAAATGTATACTCCTATACTTACCATGTATTTTATAATATTAACAAAAGAGGTATCACATTTAAAAAGTTCGTACTACAGTCGTAGAAAAAGGATAGTGTACAACACGCATGTAATGCCCATTTCTCACTCGTATAATTTGCAGCACTCGCTTTCAGCTCGTGCTGCAATTTATCATACTCGTGAGAAATGGGCATCATTCCATGCTCGTTGTACAATATACTATTCTAACATACTCCAACAGTAACTTGGTGTTTGAGAGACACTGAATTACAGAGTTCATGAAACAAGTATTGCCGATATTATTTAATCCATTCAGGCCTAAACATTGAAAAGTATTTGAAGCGCTAAGTGATTTCTTATAAAAAAACATTGGTTTCTAATGTATTATTAAAATTTCTGAGATTATTACAATTGAGTGTATAAGTATCAAGAATGTGATTAATATATATCGATGTTACAATGCTATTCAATTTGGAAGCTTGGAAAATAACTGTCTTTTCAGGAGTAGTAATTTTATTTATTAAGATATTGTTGAAGTTTTTGTTTGAGTTATCATGAGTGATATTTGTAAAACAAAGAGGCATCAAAAAAAGTTTGTCCAAAGATTTAGAAGGTGGGATAATACCTAGAACAAAGGCGGCGTTGCCTTGTTGAATTGCAATACTGATTCTTTGTAAGAGGAAAGCGGTTGCTTTTCGATCAAATGAGCATTCGGTGATTTTTTCCTGGATCTTTCAAAAAATTAATTGCAATAGATCCAAACACACCAAAAGTTTCAATAGCAATAGGACAAAATAAATAAAGTTGTGATAAGTTTGAGTATTTCTTAATTTTAATATTTTCACCATAAGAAACTGCGGCACCTGGGTTTTTTTGCACATGCAGTAGAATGTGATTCTGCTAAGGTATCGTTGCAAGTAAAATCCCAAATTGCCGACTTTCCGCATTTCCAAGGAATTAGGGTGATGCCATTAGGTTGTTCGCTATCATTTCTAAATGTATTTTGTTATAATGCATGCCACTGTTATAGTCTAAGGTATAACCGTTAAAGTCACGGCGTAATTGATAAGAGCCACTACGACAGTTGGCAATACATATTAAACACGTACATAATAATGCGCAACAATATATTACGTCATAATTGCGTCTCAAATTGTATTACATACCAAAAATATTTATTGTAATACCAGAGGCGCCTTTAAGAGAAAGATAAAATGTACTCACAAAATAATGTGGAACTTCTCACGACCTTACGGTTATTCTTGCGGCTGGAGCCATGTTCCTTTCCATTGATCTCGCTGTTGTGCGTAGGTGTTATTGGGCCATCTTGAAACCAGATTTTCTGTCTTCCCTCTTCTTTTGTTTGTAGGCAGAACGAAGGAATAAGGTGAAGGCAGAGATACGATAAGGCAAGAGATAAAAGGAAACCTACATTACCTGAAAGAGAAGACAAAAAAGAACAGATAAACCTCACTGTTAGACGTCTAGTTGGCTAATGCCGTCGTGTCGGACAACGCGCACTTCCTTCCCCACTCCACGTCTGCGCATTCTCTGGCGCCGACGCAACTGTCCCAAGTTACGGAAATGCACAAGTCCTTTTTTAAAATATTGGCGCAATTTCAGTCACATATTTAAAACTAAAATCAAAAATGATACATAGCCGATTTTCGGCATGAAACAAATTGCGACAAAGTCATAAAAGAAAAAAAATCTTTAAAAAAGAAAATGACTGTTAGCACGGTAAAAGCTTAAAATCTAAATCCTAACTAACTTACATAAACCCTAACTTAAATTCTAGAAAATACTTATTTTAGGCGCCACCTGGTTTTTTCAACCGATAAGACGTCTTACGATTTACCAGGAAACGGAATGTGTAGCCCCATTGTTTATGAACTACATTTATAAATGCACACACGAGTCTTTAATGTGACGCAGTTATAATCGACAGCACAAATTTGTCGGAGAACACAAAACACTACTAAAACTAGAACAAATCGCCTAGCATATATACTATAACTAAAGCTAACATTACAGTTTTCTAAGTGCATATGCACATAAGCATTGCACCTAAACTGTTTCTACTTCGACAAGAAATGCCCAAATTTCAAAATGTCCAAAAGAGCAAGTTACTCTGCACTTTAGCAAATTTTTATGTACTGGTACTCTGGCTTAATAAACAATGCGCATCAAAACTTGTTCATGACATGGTTGTGAATTAACAAATTTACCAACAGTACCTTCTTACTAATTTCTTATATTACTAACCTAACAAATTACATGGCTACCATCAGATTAGCTTCTTTACTCAATATTCAAAAAATAATTCCTACGTCTGATCGTAAATACCAAACGTTAAGAAGATAAAAAAGATAAGGCAAAATCTCAAGTTATTATTAAAGATAATAGGTAAGATAACGATATTAAGATAAAGTTATTATCAAAGATAATAGGTAAGATAAAGATATTGAGATAAAGTTAGTATCAGAGATAATAGGTAAAATAACGATATTAAGATAAAACTAGATAACAATAGATGGATCCGAAACGTCCCAGCATGTTAAGGCACTCTACGACTACATACATTAAAGATATAGCGTAGAATTCCCCAGCTCACCAAACCGTTTCGTCATCCATCCCAAAGATATAAGATAGAGTGGCTCCTTGAAGCCGTTATGCAGGTAAAAATACTCGTATCCCCTCAAAGAGAGCGACCTGTGAAGCAGGCCCGTTTATAAAAAACGGTACGAGGGACCGGAAAAAGGCATTTGGGTGCATTCCTGCACCCGGCGTTAATCGATATCGATACGATATACATACGTATACATATATATATATATATATATATATATATATATTTAATAAGTCTTAAAATAATATCAAAGAATGAAATTTAATGGCAAGTGGCTAATATTGAGTCACTTGACATTATTATATATATATATATATATATATATATATATATATATATATACAGGGTGTCCACATTTTAATTGCACACTATAGGAATATCCTGAACTATAAGAGATACAGTGGTGGTTAAATTAGACAAAAGTTACCTACTTATGAGGGTATTTTATAGCTGATCTTGAACTACAAATGTTATCCATAGATTGCTAGATATTGGCTAAAATACAAATTTTGCGATTTTCAACTTTTCTTAATAACTTCGTTGTTATTATAGTTAGAAGAATGAAATTTGGTATGGTAACATAAGACATAATTTTGCATTTAATGACGATTTACAAAATGTTCTAGATCTATTACATTTTTTGTCGCGATAGTCAACTTTTTTTTTGTTATGGCCGCCATATTGGATTTTTACATTAACGTATAGAAAAAAAATTTACAATTTCAACAATGTAAAACACTTATTATTAATTTTTTAAAATAACATTATTAAGACACAAAAACGGTTTTTGTAAAAAAGATACAGTGTGTTGCTGTCAAATACAATTAATTCTAAACTGTTCCATTGTTTGCAATAATCAGTTTTGTTGTTAATAGTTTTAAATTAAAATTTGGTTAAAATATGGTACAGTACTCGATAAACGAAAAAAAAAGACATGTACTGTATATCAAAAGCTGCAGAAATTCTACAGAAGCTGCCCGCAAGTATCATAATCTGTACCCTGAACGAAGCCAACCAAATCGTACATTGTTTTATAGAATATGTAAAAACATGTCCGACTGCGGTTCTATTAACAAATCAAGAGGTAAATATCTTAAAAAGGTAGAAACGAATGCCGACACTAATGTATTAGCACATTTACATGTTAACCCTACTGGATCGTGCAGATCTTGTGCACGTGACTGCAATGTCTCCAAAAGTACAGTAAATAATATTATTAAGAGGCATAAATACCATAACTACAAATACTTGCCAGTACAAAAACTCCATATAGGAGATTCGGAAAGAAGATTAGCATTTTGTGAGCGGCTTATTACTCAATTAGACAATGATCCACAGTTTGCGAATAAAATTCTGTGGACCGACAAATCTACATTTTCAAATTGTGGAATGTTTAATTGTAGAAATAAGCACTGCTATTCTACAGAAAATCCACATTTGTTGCAGGAAGTAAAGAATCAAGTTCGGTTTTCTGTGAATTTTTGGTGTGGAATCTTCGATGGTCAAATAATAGGCCCTTATTTCATACACGGGAATTTAGACGGAGAGAAATATTTAGATTTTTTAATTAATGCTCTTGAAGAATTTTTAGACGAACTACTGTTAGAAGCAATTAGAAACTTATGCTGGTTTCAACATGATGGCGCACCACCTCATAATTTCAGGTTAGTAACGCAGTATTTAAATGAGCGATTTTCTCAAAGTTGGATCGGAAAGAATGGTGGTATTTCGTGGCCACCCCGTTTGCCTGGTATGAACCCGCTGGATTTTTTCTATGGGGAGATGTAAAAAATAAAGTTTATGATACTCCGTCTAATAGTGTCCAACACTTGCAGCAAAAGTAAAAGTGCGTTAGAATCGGTTAATCAAGATGCCATATCAAATGCTATTGCGCAGATGTATAAAAAGGTTCGCTTGTGTCTGGAACAGCATGGTGAACATTTTGAACATTTACTGTAACTTCAAGTTGTGGTAGTTAACTTTCCATTATTATTTATAGGTTAGATCTTCTACAAAAACTGTTTTTGTGTCTTAATCATGTTATTTTAAAAAATGAATGATAAGTGTTTTACATTGTTGAAATTGTAATTTTTTTTTCTATACGTTAATGTAAAAATCCAATATGGCGGCCATAACAAAAAAAAAGTTGACTATCGCGACAAAAAATGTAATAGATCTAGAACATTTTGTAAATCGTCATTAAATGCAAAATTATGTCTTATGTTACCATACTAAATTTCATTCTTCTAACTATAATAACAACTAAGTTATTAAAAAAAGTTGAAAATTGCAAAATTTGTATTTTAGCCAATATCTAGCAATCTATGGATAACATTTGTAGTTCAAGATCAGCTATAAAATACCCTCATAAGTAGGTAACTTTTGTCTAATTTAATCACCACTGTATCTCTTATAGTTCAGGATATTCCTATAGTGTGCAATTAAAATGTGGACACCCTGTATATATATATATATATATATATATATATATATTGTAGTGGTTTTAAAGGGTTAAAAGTAAATATAAACACAGCAATTTCAAAACACCCTGTATAAAGGAAACAACCAGAATTTACGTGCGAAATTTATTCCAGTTAGTTCATTTTTAAGTAATCGGTATTAACAAAATGATTAAAATTTAGTAGGTTTGCAAAGGAAATAAATTGTAGAAGCCAATGCCATTAATTTGGTAATTTAATTGAGTTTAATTGAACGGTTATTTACGTATAATATGCATAAAAGCATGAAAAATCAATAATACCAAGGTGAAACGCGTTGCTAGCACATAAACAGCCGTTAAATATATCGGTTGGGTTGAAATACCATGAAAAGAAGCTCCTAGAAATGTTGTGTTAAAACTTCGGTTAATTAAACACCTGCATGTTTCGAAATGTCAACTTCCCCTTATTTTTATAAATAACAAACAAGTTTCAAAGAATATCGGGTAAACGGTTGGAGGGTTCGCGTAAATGTTAACTAAAAATTTCCTTAAAGTGAAGAAAGGATAGAGGGTAAATGAAATGCTTCGGACTGAGACAGGCATAATAATAGTACATTTCAAAAAGCACGTATTCAGTTCACGTGAGGTTAGATAGCAGATGGACAGGAATATCGATTTCTACCACTCAAACAAGGTTAGAAAGAGATGTAGAATATGCATAAGCAAGGGACAGCGTTAGCATAGGCGGGATTTGTGAGACGTCAATGGATAGACTATTGGTCGATATCGTTAGTCGCACATCAGACAAGACACGGGAATATTGAATATTAATTTTCAGAAAATATCGTAACGACACGCTGAATTTCGAGAATATAGAAATCGGTTGAACCCAAAATTTTGAGAAATATTATTGTAAATGAAGGACTTCGGGTGAAATGCGGCCGAGAGGTGGCATCGTAAATGTATAAATACTTTTTGAAAATATAATAAAAGCCCTTAGTATTTTGATCGCTTCAGACTACGTACGAAAGTTACCACGAACTTGTAAGTATAGAACATTATTTTAAATTATATAGCACGGTGCTAGCCTCATAACTTGTACGCGGGTTGTGCCGAGTTTAAATTTTATTGAGGTGTCACATACACTTTTTTAACAAGCTCGTGTAGTGACGTTATGTAACGTGGATTAAATTAAACAATTATGAAAGAAGTATAATTAATTTGGATTTGGAAATTGGATACACCGTGAAGGCAGCGCAAGCAGCACAACTTAAATGGGGTTCTTCTACTAATAGCTAGAAGCGGCTTGCAGAGCAGAGTGAAGCAAATATACGGCATCGTCAACGGAGCAGAGATCTTCTGGAAATTCCAGGTAACGCTTTAAAATTGTTGTTGTTATAAACTATGAAACTATGAATATTGGGTGTGAGAGTGAATTTTGAAGGTATTGTGCATTATTTTACGTATTGAAAATAATACGTATAACTAACTTTATAATGGTTTTTAAATAGAAATCTGAAGGTGTATATAAAGCTTATTGACGTTCCATCAGGAATTTAAATTTTGTAAAGAGTACATGGGTTTGTTTTTTTTGTTTGTTGTAAGAGTATGCGAAGTATAAGGGCATATATTATTCATAATTAACTGGGTTATCATGCGCTCACCATACTCCAGAGTTTACGTAGATTTAAAATAAATTATAAAGAAAGAATGAGAAATAAGATATTATTCAGGGCCCATTTACTCAGGGTGCATTCTATGTGTTTGATAATTTAAATTAAAATACATGACATTACAAGATAGGAGATATTGAAGTGTAACTTGATCACTGAAATGTGGATAATATTGAATTTTATTTGTAAATAGTGATAAATAAAAGATTGTATGTTTGTTGTATTTTGTGGTTTCATTGAGAGTGTGCGTGAACGATAGAGAATATGAGAGTGAATCTAGGTATCCAAGAGGAGGTCCAACTGAGCTAGCCGGAAGCAGTTGAAGAAAGCAATTCAACCGAGGAAGAGAGGAATCTGGGTAAGAAATTAATGTTTTTTTGAAAATTTCTATTGTGTGCAAATTTTCGATTTGTTGTAAAATTGATAATTAGAAGGGCTCGATTTTTAATCCAAGATCTACGGCATTCTTATGACGGCCCAACGTTGGGGCTCGAATGATTTTTAGCGAGTTCCAGAGATTAATCCCAGTACCACGGCAATATATATATATATATATATATATATATATATATATAAAGTAGAAATGAATTATTGACAAGTGACTCAAATTCAGCCACGAGGTTTCTACTTTATATTAATTTAAGATTCATTAATCCTACTTTTCTTTTTAAAATATATATATATATATATATATATATATATATATATACAGGGTGCCCACAATCTATCTCCGTATATGGGTAACTTTTTATTATAGAAGATACAATGTTGGTTAAATTAGCAAAGTTGAAGAGAAATTTACGAGTAGTATGATGCTTTTTGAAAACTCACCTAGATGCTCAACTTTTTAGATATTTGAAAAAACTGAAATTTGCCATTTTCTTCAAACGCTAATAACTTTTAACGGTTTAACCTATAGAGAAAATAAAACTGCTTGTAAGGTAACTTTTACGTAGAATTCAATAGCGTATATGACAATTTTAATTGGGAATGGGTTTTCAAGCTACAAACATAACCTCACTTTTTTTAAATGGAAACCATAGTTCAATATAACCCAAATGGAAAGGTTTTTCTTTTCTGATTACCCTGATGTAAGGGTTGATGTACTTATTTTCAGTAGTTTCTTCATAATAAAGAAAAACGATTTATTTATTTGCGGACATCAAGGAGTCCATGGATACATATTTTAAATAAACAAAAAACAACTGGCATTTGTCAGATATTATTAGTTAAAGTGTTTATTTGCTCTGGGTTGCAAATTTTGTGTAGAAGACTTTTAAATTTATTTGATTATAATAGAGAATGTATACAAACGACGAAAAAAATTACATGCTCTTTTGTTACTATGCCTGTAACAGAAATTGTGATGCTGCTGGTGATATGTATTATGAAAGATATTTGGAAAGAAGGCAGCCAGATAAACGATTGTTTTCTAAATTAGAAAACAATTGAAAAAGGTTTGGTGCTTTTACAAAACCCAGTACTGATAAAAGAAAATTCAAAACTGATGATGAAGAACGTGTGTTAGCCTACATAAATTTTAAGCCAACAGCGTCCACCCGAGGAACTGCAATTGAGTGCGCTACTTCTACAGAAAAAGCTCGCCTAATTTTAAAACAAAACCGCTACAAACCATACAAAACCCATGTTAGCAATACACTGTATCATGGGGATTGTGAGAGAAGACAACAGTTTTGTAGGTGGTTTCTTAATGAAACAAATAATAATCCTGGTTTTAGTCACACTATTATATTTACCGACGAAGCAAAATTTACTAACAAAGGCATGTTTAACAGAAAAAATACAGTCTACTGGAGTCAGGAAAATCCCCATTTAACAGAAGAAAGGCGGGATCAACATCAATTTTCGATAAATGTGTGGTGTGCCATTTTTGGTAATAAAATACTTGGCCTTTCTTCTATATTTATAATTTAAATGGTGTACACTATTTGAATTTTCTACAAAACGAATTGCAAGAAATGCTAGATAATTTGCCACTTCATTTACTGTAAAACTTAAAATATTTTCAGCATGACGGTGCACCTGCTCACAATGCTCAAGCCGTTTCTGAATATCTTGATAATAGTTTTCCAAATTGGATTGGCAATGCAGGTCCTGTTCCATGGCCGGCAAGGTCACCAGAACTATCGCCACTGGATTTTTTTCTTTGGGGTACTGTAAAGGATGTAGTGTATGCTAAAAAATCCAATAACATTGAGCAACTCAAAGATAGTATTACAGCAGCTATTACAAGTATAAAACCACAAACGTTAAATAAGGTGCACCAAAACCTAATTAAAAGGTGCAAAATGTGTTTGCAAGCTAATGGAGGTCATTTTGAGCATATGTTAATGTAGGAGTGGGCATATTCGCATTAATTAATTTTTGTTTCCTTTAATTAAGTTATTTGTATTGTATGGATAGTTTATTTTTTAAGTATTTTATTTTTCTTAGTTTATAATAAATTTAGTTACAATAAACTTGTGTTTCCATTATTGATTTTTACACATTTTGTTTGTTTGTAATATGTATCCATGGACTCCTTGATGTCCGCAAATAAATAAATCGGTTTTTCTTTATTATGAAGAAACTACTGAAAATAAGTACATCAACCCTTACATCAGGATAATCAGAAAAGAAAAACCTTTCCATTTGGGTTATATTGAACTATGGTTTCCATTTAAAAAAAGTGAGGTTATGTTTGTAGCTTGAAAACCCATTCCCAATTAAAATTGTCATATACGCTATTGAATTCTACGTAAGAAGTTACCTTACAAGCAGTTTTTATTTTCTCTATAGGTTAAACCGTTAAAAAGTTATTAGCGTTTGAAGAAAATGGCAAATTTCAGTTTTTTTCAAATATCTAAAAAAGTTGAGCATCTAGGTGAGTTTTCAAAAAAGCATCATACTACTCGTAAATTTCTCTTCAACTTTGCTAATTTAACCAATATTGTATCTTCTATAATAAAAAAGTTACCCATATACGGAGATAGATTGTGGGCACCCTGTATATATATATTTTCATGCACTCACACATACACACACACTCATACATACATGCACTGTTAGCGGCCATGTGCGCTGACAGCGGCCCCGCATGACCTCACGAAAGATTCCCAGAGACGGTCCGGGTGTCTGTGAAAACCCCCCGCGCAACCACACGGTGACTAACGGAAATGAAAAGATAATAGAGATACAGGAAATGTAGAAAGAGGGAGGCATGCATTTTGAAATGCATAAGAGACACTTCTAGGTAGAAGAGAATAGAGAAAGGGCTCGCATTGAGCAAAAGAGACATATAAGGTGGATAGAAAAGCACTATTCAACCAGCCAATGTGGTCAGTAGCCCAGAGTGAGGGAAAATCACTCTTATGTGGTAGACTGGTGTTCCGGGACAAGAACAGATCTACCGAATTAAAAAGAAGGCGGAAACGGAGACAGTAGGATAAGAAAAAGTAGAGTTTTTGGGCAAGCGTCCGAGAGAAGGTAGAGAGCTGTCCCTATTAAACACAGGTCGGTCTGAGGGACCACCTGCTATATCAATCAGACAAGTTGAGATACATCATAAGTTAAAAAATCATTTTCCTAACGAATGCATCCACTGCGATAAGAAAATCAGACAAAAGTTGAAACAACAACTTAAAACTATTCTTACAGATACATTCACACAAAAACCAACGGTTGCAAGGTAATCTTTTAAAAACGGTAACGCCATAAGCACACAAGAATGCCTAAATGTAAGCAGTTAAATACGGACACACTGCCCGAATATGCTAAAAACAACCGAGAATTTGATAATATATCAATAAAAAGCGATAGCACCTCACCACGAAGTTCAATAAAAACAACAAAAAAATGTTTATATGCTATGATGACTTAGTAGAAGGAGAAACAAGTAATGATATAGGATAAAGTGGGCGACTGTAATAACTCAGAGGAAAAACGCATGGAGTAGAAACTCCTAGTTTTTGGCAACTGCGAATATGGACTATTTTTTACAATGGCATAGGCCGCGGCTCCTATGTGAGCCCAAAGAGAAAAGCATCCACTCAACATCAGCTAAAATTCAATGAGTTATTGCAACCAAAGTTACGACAATCACCACAAAATTAAACGATGTAAGATAAATGCTGAAAACAAAATAATCTGTTGTAGAAAAGGTGCCAAGTTTAATTAAATGAAGCGACAGAGTTATACTGGGGAACCTAGACAATAAACAGATATATGACTAACAATAAATTCCAGGAAAAGTCAACAAGTAGCAAAAAGATAGCTAGTTTAAGGTAAATAAGTTAAACGTGTAGAAGGTAGGTGCTGTGTAAAAAAGGAATGAGTAAATGAAGTCAACTAATTCATAGTAGGGACAGAAACATTAGGTAAATCGTTAAAGAAATGAAACGTGAAAAATTTAATTAACATTTGGGTCAGCAGTATTATACACCATAATGGATATATTTGACAACTATTTATATGAAGATCATTTAAAAGTAGTAGAATTAAAGAAGCGGGGAATACCACGAGAATTATTAATCAGGGTGTTATACTTCGTTTATTATCCTTACGTACTCACTTTTAACGACCTCTATATTTCCTGAGGGCACGCTTTCCTCCCTCTCTACTGCACGCGACTACCATCTTAAGGCAACACATCTTACTACTAACTATTGTTAGGAACTCGTCACACATGCAAGTTGCATAACCGAAGTGTGTTCTACACATTGAGTATCGTAATATGAAGTTATGTTACAAATATTGCACAACTTTTTATCTGCTATTTCTTAGTTATCGCTAGCATCAATCAACGATAGTAACATTCTATTAGAAAATGAAATATTAGATTACGCAAATCAAAGTAGTACACTACAGCCATTTGTTATAGTTCAGTGTGCTAGGTGGTGCCTTAATATATCTGTGCAATGCGCCAGCACAACATGGATCGTGCATCTCTTAAGGCCAGTTGCACCATATAGTTAAAGCCAAGATTTAACTTAAAATAAGGTTTTAAACTGAAATGCGTTTGCACCGCTGCTAAATCATAGATTAAACCAAGATTTAATAAAGTTCCCGTTTGAGTCGACTTAAACCCAGACTTAAATCTACAAGAGCCATTTCTTTTACAATGACAAATGAAATTTCTCTTTTGACTTTTCTCCTGCTGACAATGACATTACCTAAACTGTTTATTTCTAAAATAATTATCAATTAATTATTAGTAGTAGTAATTATTGTAAAAATTGTTTTTCGCTGCAAAAAACCTGAGGTCGGTTATACTGGATTTGACATGGAAAATCAAAATCATCATCCAACAGATCGTCCCACACAACAAATTCATTTTAATACTTTTTTTTGGTATATTAATATTGATTTTAAAGCAATTAACTATATTTATTGGGTCCAACGTTGCAGCATTGCCTAAGAAATTTGTCAGTCGACGGTTTTAGGTATAGAAACCCTTCTGACATTTCAAAGATAGGACTCAGGTAGGCCTTATATTCAACTGAAATGTTTGAAATCCCTAGAAACGTGCTACGTTGTCATGAATACTTTGAACAAACAGAGACTTTATAAAGCTTGGTTTTCTGATATGCGATGCAACAAGAACTATTTTTAAGCAAGGCTTAAGTGTAAAGTTGAGTTTAATAAAGTTAGGCTTAATCGAATAACGGTGCAAGCGAGCTTTAGTGTATTGTTGGTTCTAAATACTGTTTAAATTCTGGATTTGTTTCCTATTCGTTGGATTTTTTTTTGGAGAATCCTTTTATGTATGCTATTGGGAGCATTTTTTGGTGCGTATCGTTGTTTTTGTTTTCTTTTTCTTTATTTTTTGGGACTTTTTCATTTCTTTAGGATACTTGTTTGTTATTAGTATACATCTGATTAGGTCTTTCTCCTTCTTTAAAATTTCTTTGTCTGATGATATTAATTTTGCTCTATAATACATGGTTTTGATAATTCCTCGTTTGACACAGTGTGGGTGGTTTGAATCGAAGTTCAAGTATCTGTTTGTTTGCGTTGGTTTTCTGTATACCGATGTATTAATTGTTGTATTGTTTTTGCTAACTAGAATATCTAACAGCGGAAGTTTTCCATGTTGTTCTAATTCATATGTAAATTTAATAGTTGGTTCTATTTTGTTAATTGACTCTACAAAGTTTTTAATTAGTCCTGTATTACGAGGCCAAATAGCATAGATTGTTACGTGCCAAAATTTGGCACTAGACTTTTTTGTTAGTTTAGTTTTGATATGCGGGAGTTTCGCGCCATAAATTTAAAAGACTTGGCGCGTGTATTTTCGTTACGTCAGAAGTGCGTTGCGCGAGACTTCACGCCGACACGAGTGGCGGAACAAAAGTGGGGAAATTTCCGGGAGACGCCAGGACTTTGCCTTTGAACATCAACAAGAGTGGTTGGGTCTGGTATCGTATCTTTATCTTACTATGTAGATTCCCTAGCCTTTTGATTATTCGTCCCTATAAACCTGATCCTGCTGTTCTCTACATATAGGTAAAAGAAGATAAATTTGGGAGCAACCTGGCCGAACCGCAGTCCACGCCCGCAGTCGCTAGCTGGAGCAATCTTGAAGGACGCCACGCGAACCATCTTTAACTTATCCTGAAGGAAGCCACGAGCTGCCATCAGGAAATGATTCTGTAGGAAGCTGTACCTATTTATGTAAGTACTCCATTTTCTATAATACATTTTATGCATGTTGCATATTTCGTCATTTATGTGTATTAATTTGCATATTGTATGACGTCATTGACAGATGAGCGCGCTAATTTCCACTTTATGCATTAGCGTTACCAACTGTCTTTGGTGTCTCTTATACCGGATTTGCGGTGTTGTAAGAATCACGCGTAAATGTAAGAAGATATTATCTATGTATCTCCACCAGATTACTAGTTTCAATTCTTGTGTGAATATTACATCTTTTACAAATTACTCCATGAATCTTTTACTAAAGATTGGCGATAGTTGACTTCCCATTGCCATTCCGAAGCTGTTTGTAGAATTGATCATTTATTTGAAAATATGTGGTATTGACGCATAAACCAAGTAATTCCATAATCGATGATATACTTAGTTTTGTTCTTTTTTTAAGGTTGCCATCTTCTTCTAGCTTGTTTTTTATAATATTAAACGTTTTGTTTATAGGAACATTTGTGACGAGATTTACTACATCAAAACTTACCATTGTGTGTGTATTTTCAATTTTTATGTTTGATAATTTTTCTAAAAAATGTTGGTTGTTTTTTATGAAAGAGTCCGTTTGGTCTGCTAATAGATTTATAACTTTTAGGAGAAATTTTGCTAAATTATGGCATAGTGAATCTATGGATCTTACGATATGTCTTAAAGGAATGCCTTTTTTATGAATTTTTGGTAGACCGTATAAGTGGGGTGGTTTACTGTAATGTGGGACCAGTTTGCTTCTTTCTTTGTCGTCGAATTCATTTTTAAATTTATATAGAGTTTTGTATATTTTATTTTCAATTGATTTTGTTGGATCCGTTTCTAAACTGGTTTAATTCTCAGTGTTCAACAATTTGTCGTCTTTTGTGTTGTAATCGTTTTTATTCATTATTACTGTTCCATTGCCTTTGTCAGCAGGTAGAATTATAATTGAGTTATCGTTTTATAGATTGCGAATTGCTTTTATTTCGTTATTACTTACATTTGGTTTTATTTTGTGATTCTTTCTAATTTTGATTTTGCTTCGTACTCTAAATTAGTTTGCTTGATCTTCTTCGAGTTGGTTTGCTGTTCTCTGAATACAGCTAATTATTTCAAAGGTTGGTATTGATTTTGGTGTTACTGCAAAGTGGCGGCTCCGTGGCGTAGTGGTATGTGTGTGACTACTACGCCCAAGGTCCCGGGTTTGAATCCCGACACGGTCCGCTTGAAAAATGTTAAGCGAGCATATTTCACAAAAATACACCCTCGTTCGGATAAGAGGTAAAATGGAGGTCCCGTGTGTGAGTGTTGTCATGCACGTTAAAGATCCCTACCTTGCTTGGAACAGCAAGGATTCGGCAAAATTCAAAATTTTCCAGGTAACAAAAACTCGCTTCCTGGCCAGTGTAGTACCTTCGGGTGGAGCAGACCTTTTGATAGAATTAATTTTTCTGTGTCGTTAATAGTTCTGTTTGATGAATTTATGACGGTGTTTAGCATGGTGTTGCTGTTTTCCAACGTTTTAGTTTGCGTGTTATTTTTCTCTATAAATAGGTTTTAAAATTCTTTATGTTAATTTCTTTTTATTTGGAAAATTTTGATTCGTAGTAGAGAATTTTATCAAAATCATATTTTGTTACCTTTATTCGTATGATATTTATATTGCCCTCAATATCTTGTTTTAACTTATAAATAATGTGTCTGTGGTTTTGTAGTCTTTCCCTCATCATACTGTAACTTGCTCTTTCAAGAAAGAGAAAAACCTAATCAGATGTACACTAATAGAAAACAAGTATCCTAAAAAAATACTAGAGAAAGAAATGAATAAAATCCCAAAAAACAGTAAACAATGGATTCCATTACTAAAAGAAATAACAAATGAAAATCAAATGCCCACAATATCTAGGTAACATTGCAAGTTTTTCCCGGGTTTTCCTTGCGATATTAACATGAAATACAGCCTACATATAATTATCAATCAATATACATACATTATATTTCAAGATCATCACTTCAAAATTAAATGACTTCCTTCTTTTGCCAACTAACTAGAACTTAAATAACTAATAAGGCCGTGTTTCCGCTAACGCTACAACTACATCTAAACACGTTTCATCTTTTTTTTTTAATTACTAACATTAACTTAATATTCTAGTTCTACAATACTATATAAATATATATAGTCAAAACCAGTTAAGCTGACCGATGACTCATCTTGTTAAAGCATATGCATCAATGCAATCAGAACGTATTTCTAACATTCTGGATTAGTTCAGTTGTTTATACAAAATGGCGCATGAAGTTTATATTGTGACAAATACTAGCTGAGAATGTATGTCCCAGGGCTTTTATAAATAATCTTTTAATTTCTACGAATTATAAGAAATGTTTGTTGGATATGCAGTTGACAATGGCGTTAACATAAGTATCAAATACATTTTTTTAATAAAAATTAAACCAAAAAATTTAAGGTAAATTGGAAGTTTGGAAGGGAAATAGACTATTTTATTTAGATGAATTGTGTTTAAATGAAGATATTAATAATATGTAATATGGAAATGGACAAGTTATTTTCAGGAATGTAGATAAAATCTTAGTTTAGAAATGTACTACAGATACTGGATATTTAGCACGGTGTCGCAGATATTGTTGATTTTTGAAAACATAAAGTGAATTTTCAAGATATTATATTGTTATTAAGTATAAAGACGCGTGTATTCTAATTGCTTCGATAATATCTGAAGACTAATGGTTAATGTTGGAATTGAGACTTATTCGCACGATTATCGGGGAAATTGTAGTTTCGGAATTTTATATTATTCCTGTTTTAAATGGTTAACAAGCATGGTTGTACATATAAAAGTGTATTTGTAAATATTTAGTTTTTATTTAATCAAATTTAGTATTAAACAAACAAAACGGTATTGTATTATTTTATTGTAATATTGCTCTACTACAATAAGAAAGAATAAATCTAGGGCACCACGTCATTTTATATTAATCAATTATTCTGTAATTGAATGATCTTCATAAGAGTCATTGCTGCATGAATCCTCTAAGTCGAAAATAAGAGGCGGCACCACATCAAAGATTTTTCAATTTGCCACCATTCCATCATACATTTTTCTGAATGGTGAATGCATTTTTGCTAATATTTGTCATCTATCCTTCCAAGTGCTTCATGCCATATTAATAGTACGTGTTTATCATTAAATTGTTTATTAAATCTTCCAATATTTTTGTCGTAATAGCCTTTGCAATTACCCCAAATTAATTCAATCGGATTAAATTGGCAATGGTATGGAGGGAGCTTTAATACTTTGTGCTGCAAGTTCATCAAGTATGTATATTTTTGGTTGAACATTTTCCTTTACTATAATGCAAGTAATTCTCTTTTTAACATTAAAGTGTCTGCAAATATGTTATGTCGAAGTAAATAATTAATCAATTCCTCTTTATTTGAAGAAGTGTTAGGAACCTTTTCGACTAATTGTGAATGATATGAAGCATTATCTAGCACGATTAAACTTGGACCGCTTAAATTTGGTAATAAACTTTCTTGGAACCATTTTGTGAACATTTCTGTGTTCATATCACCATGATAATCTGCATATTGTGATTTTGAAGAAAACAAAAGAGATGCATCATGTATAAAACCACTTTTATTTCCAGCATGTATCACAATAAATCTAAAACAACATTTGATAAGCATACAAAACACAGCGACAGCAACAAATTAACAACTAACCGTTTTCCTGTTCCAAATGGCTTCTTCTTGATGCTTTTGTGAGAATTATGATGCCAATTCTTTTTGGCAGGTTCCCTACTAAAAATCCAAGTCTCGTCAAGAAAAACAGGTTCATATACTTGCATTTCCTTATTGGAATGGTAGTCTCTTAAGAATTTTATTCGTGCAGCAGCTATATGTTGTTTCTCGAACAATCCTCGCCTTCTATCATCTACTTTATAAAAAAATCCTATGGTAGGTAAAAGTCTTCTTAAGCTAGTTAATTTAAAATTATATATGCCAGCAGTAACAAGCTCTTTTTGGAGTGTTTGTGCAGTTACATGAAGTCCTAAAAATATAAAAATTAGTTACTAATTACAATTAATTTTCATATTACTTTTCGAGTGCATCTCATAAATTTTACGTTTAACTGCATCTTTTACAAAATCTTCAACATCGCAAGATTTGCTTTTTGTTCGGTTACGTTTCCTGCACGTCGAATGAAAGGAAAATTTTCCTTTACAGCTTGTGAGCCTCCTCTCTTAATCCTAGTTAAAGTACTAAGGCTAACACCACATGCTTCAGAGGTTCGCTGAATAAATAATTAATTGGTTTAAAGGATTAAATGTATTTATTTTTGTACCTGCATAACACTTCCAAACGAAACTAAAACACCTTCATTATCACGCTCTCTTTCAAAATAATCCATGACGTTCAAAATCACCTGGTGTGTTTGGGGCTTGAGATGTTTGTTTCGAAGCATTTTGAACAACTAAAAGCAAAGAGGTGATAGTATATAGTGTTGTTATAGGATGGCTGTATTTACCTTTTATAATGTGTAAGAAATCCTTTTAGTTTTGAAAAAAACTTTTAAATTTGCGATTAGAGATAAATGTAAAAACGTAAATACAACAAAAAGCAAGAACTACGTGAAAAGACAACAAAAGTGACGGAAACTAAAATATTTATAGGTTATAATAATACATAAATATTAGTTATAATAAACATACGTTTTGATGCTGCCATATCAATCCTTAAAAGACGTATTTTTTTCTATCCATCCTGTTTTAGGGCAGAATAGTTACCTATACTGACAAAGACAATGCAGTTTTTATTATCATTTCTAATAATGTACCGCGGTGAGTCATAGGTCAGCTTAAATGGTTTTGACTATAAACCACTCACAAATTCAATTTAATGGGCGGTCTAACAATTCGTCCCTTTCTTGTACACTTGGCTTCTTTTCTCTGATTTCCACAGTTGTCTGCTGGAACTGTAGGCTCTACTTCCTCCTTATCCATATCATTATCGCTGATACAATTTCCTTATTAACAAGCTGTTACGTCTAATGGTTTTGCCATTAATTTTTACGATATAACTTCTCGGAGGAAAATTTAATTTTCTAACAATTATTCCTTGTTCCCATATCTTGTAGTTTATATTCTTAATTAAAGACCTTTCGCCCTTTCTAAATTCCACATTATTTTTTAGACTGGACTGATTGTAATAACGTGCTTGCTTAAGCTGATTTTGACTTATTATACCTGAAATATTTGGATATTTGGTACAACGAATGGCTTTAGAGATTCCTCAATTAATGGAAATTTTGTACGTAATTGCTTACTCTGTAACAATTGAGCTGGAGTCCACTGTAATCCTGCTACAGGACTATTACGGTCATCTAATAAACGTAGCTGAAGGTCACATTTGGATTCCTCGCTCTTTTTTAGCAATTTTTTGTAATTGCTACATATTTTTCTACTAACCCGTTTGATTTTGCGTGATACGAACTTGTTGTTGTAATTTAAAAATTCCATTGGTCTGCAAATTCGTACATTGCCAAACTATTAAATGGTGTATTATCCACAATAACCTCTTTAGGAATGCCAAATCTGGAGAAAATCTGCTTTAAGATTTTAATTACTGTTATTGAATCTTTATTCCTTGCTTTTATTACTTCAATCTACATTGAATAGTTGTTACGTTATTTTTTTCGTGGCAGCACGTTGGGCGCCAAAGTTATGTTACGTTACGTAATACAAAGAAAATCAAAGAAAAGACCAGGCTCAATCGGAGAGTAGGGGGGGGGGTGTAGAAAGCAGACCAACATACCATGTACGCGGCCGTAAGGAGTCAGTGATAATACCTGCAATAAAGTTAATTAGTTAAGCAAACCTGAAAAAAAAAATAAGCATAGCAGCAATGAAACGTCTGAGTTATTCAGTACTTTGTAGAATGTAAAAAGAAAACTGTTTGGATAATCTATATAATATAACAACGGTAAAAGCAGTACAAAAATTTTTAATACAAAGTGAGGTAATATTGGGGAGTAGCAGAAACGTTTCCTCACACGCCAATTAAACATAAATCAGATAAAATGTTAACAAAAGATAAATAGATAAGACACCATTGGTATGAGTAATTCAGTAGTATTGATCTTTCTTTCTTTCTTTCTTTTTTTTTCTTATGTTTTAATATAGCATGCAAGTCTATTGTAAAAGGTATCAACACGACAAAGAATATTGCAAAACAAACGGATAGATATTTAAAGTAATCACAAGTAGGGAATAGTTCAACTTACAAAAGTCCTTCAGCGACGCTTCCTTGCAACGGAAGTGTGAGATTCACGATGTCCTACGCTAACGAAGCACTTCACCCTGGACTGTGAGGGTGTTGATGGAACTTCTTACACTTTACACTAATCACACCTATGTATTTCACTGGCGTTAGCAGCAGACATCATCACGCGACGGAACTATGTAGCATTGATAAATTTCTTGTTAATTCTATTTCCTGAGACAATAATTTCGAAATCTTTTGTAGCACTAGTTTAATTTCAACTGGGATCAAATGTATATTATTTTCATAAACCTCCAAAAAGCAGTGAGAAACTTCAACCAATACCTTTGTAAACCAGTAATCTGTTATATTTCACCAATAACGAAATTTGCGCAAGCAATGATCTATTTTAGATTCTTTGTTGTTAGAAAATTCAGAAACTACAGTATCCCTGTATTTAAACAATCCAAAGTATGCACTAATCTGATAAGACAAAGGGACACTAGACTAGATCGCACACACATTAATCCTAAAGAAAGAATCGGTCAGTTTAGCAAGTTCTACGACTATTATTACACAAGACAAACAACTAAAAACCACAAATTAGTAAAGTACGCGTAAGCAACTAAAACCGACGGTCAAAATGTTCCTTAAAACACACGTGCCTCGAGTTTAACAAGCTTATTTCCAACAGAAAATCAACTAAAAACATGCCGTGAGATCGCACACACAGTTTAAGTATAAAAAGACAAATCAGTTAAGAAAAACACAATCAGTAAAACAACGCGTATCACTCAGTCAATGTTCCGATTTTCAAAGCAAAGAAAGAAGCAGTATTTTTAACGTAATTAATATATATCGGAACAAAGGACAAACTACGACTCCTCGCTATTATAACCGCTTATCGACTATTATCTACTTCGCTAATAACATAAGGAACATCTAAAACGTGAATGTAACAATCGTATCTAACAATTAATTCCAGGCTGTTTATCGTTTTCGATAAGTTGGAATTTATTTATTAATGAGAATTAATCTTCAATTTATCTATCTTTTAAAATTAACACACGCGAGTTAAATTGCATACAATTCTAAAAACTATTCGGACGTATTTACTTGATACAAATAGCGATTCAAAGGAAACGATGCAATCCACTCATTACAATACGACACACTCGCCCAAGGAGTCAATGAATACAAAACACAAAAATAGTAGTTACAGAAAGGTATTTGTTAATTGGGAAATAGCGTAAAAAGGTTAAACTATAAAAAATGCCCGTTACAAATTCCCCCCTAGCAAAATAAAGACGTCGGGGTGAAAGAAAAAAAACAGAAAAACGACAGACAAGGAACCAAACAAAAATTATTTTTATCCGGTTCGAAGGACTAACACCAGTATAAGAGAAAGAACATTTTTCCAAAAGAAGACAAAGTCATCTATCAAATAGTAGTCAACTACAACTAAATAATGTTCACCTTTAAATTCTGCCAAATCCATTTCTAGGTTTAGGAAAGGAATTTTAGGAATTTTGTGACTCATCAATGTGTCTTTTATTTTTGCTTTTTGAAATTTTTGATAAATTTCACAGTTCCGAATATAATTAAAAAGATTTTGCCTAATGCTTGGCCAATAAAATATATTACACAGGTTGTTTTTTATTTTGTGAAAACCCAAATGTGTTTCATGGTATTTAAAATAAATGATCTAAAATTTTTTGAAACGCTTAATCGTTTTTTAAAAAATATTAGATCATTTTCTTCGGTTATATCATTTCGAATATTATAAAAGTGCTTTATTTTATGATCACTGCTGTTTATTGCTTTAGACCAACCCTCTTTATAGTAGGTTTTTACTTGACTTAATACCTTATCAGTAGTAGTCTTCTTTTTAAATTCTGTTAAACGCTTTTCGAGAAACTAATATCTTGTTCGCTAACAATATGGATAGTTTCAAACATTGTCTCATCTTCTGTAATCATACGTTCTACAAAGTTGCGTGATAAATAATCAGCAAAATACATAAATTTACCTGGTAGGTATTTTAATTTGAAACTATATGGCAATCGTCTTAAACGATTGTTCTTAATGTCGCTCATTTCTTTTTTAATTATTGACGTAAGCGGCTGGTGATCTGTATAAACAACAATGTTTTGATGTCCATACACATAAAAATGAAATTTATTTAATGCCCATGCACACGACAGCATTTCCTTTTTAATTTGAGCATATTCTTTTTCTGTTGTCGTTAAACATCTGGATATAAAAGTTATTGGCTATTGATCTTGTATTAAACATGCACCTAAGGCATCTTTAGATGAATCACATTGGATTGCAGTCTCTTTTTTAAAATCAAAAGGACTTAATGCAACACTATTGTTAATTTTTTGCTTTATTACATTGAATACGTCATTGTGATTTTTTTCCCATGGCCATTCAACATTATTCTTCAATAGTTCTCTTAATGGTGAAATTATTGAACTTAAATTTGGTAAAAATTTTTTCATGAAATTAATCGTGCCCAAAAATTTTTGAAGCTCTTTTTTCGGAGGTTTTAATTCTTCTATGCATTTAACCCTAGCAGGATCATTAAGTATGCCTTCATCACTGAATATAAACCCTAAATATTTTACCTCTGTTTTAAAATACTGCAGTTTGTCTGCATTATATTTAATATTATTCGTTCGGGCTACATTAACGATTTTGTGAACAATTTCTTTTAATTGTTTTCTAGTGTCTGCAGCACACAGAATGTCGTCGAAATATGGCATTACACCATCGATATGGCCAAAATATTTGTTTACTAGTGTTACATAATTTTTTCTATATTGGTATATATATATATATATATATATATATATATATATATATATTTTAGCATTTGACATTTATCAAAGGTTCTACAAAGGTAGTTGTTAGTGCTACTGAAAAAACCATTAATTTACCACTTTTATCAAGCTATTCTAAAAGTTAAAAACACTACGGTTAACAAAGATTGATGAATAATTACTTGTTTGAATGCATATATTGAATATTACGTACTAGCGATACAGCGTTTGAGGTTTAAAAAAAGCATTTTTTCATTGTTTGCATATACGAAGGGTATCTAATGTATCTTCGATTGAATGTGTATAGGTTTTGTCTTTAAAATTATCATTTGTAATTTGTGCAGGATACTTAGGCCATTTATAAAGTTGATGTACCTAAAATGAAAGATGTTTAATACATTTAAATTATAAAGCAAAATAAAAGTATGAAATGTCAAAATAAAATGTAAAATTACCAAAGCTGTTCTAAAATAGTAGTTAAGTAGAATTAAGTTTTATATGTTGAATGCATCCCTTATGTAATATTAGTGAGTAGGCTAGAGATAAGTTTGTTTTTTAGTTGTCCTAGGTGATAATTGTTTAATGGAATTAATAGAAAATTTTTGAAAGATTTTGACCATAAAATTTTTGTACACTGAATAATTGTTTTGGCTTAAGAGCTTGTACTTAAAATTTGTTAAAAAATTAATAGACGTGTTAATTGTGCATGCATTTTAATTCAATATAATAAAAAGAAAGTGAAAGGTTTATACGACGAAAAGTAATTCCAAAAGGAAAATTTCAAATATACCAACATCGGGGCATCCTTTGTTGTGGTTAAGGAGTTGCAGCTGATCAGTTTTAATTGGTAAAGTATTGAAGTGTTCGTAGTTATAGAGCAATTAAAGCATATAGTGGTTGAAGTAGTATTCAATCGTAGAACCTAAAACTATAAGAAAATCCTTATTGTACATAAACTAAAGCATAATTTTATTAGGTACTCACTGAAAGCGTTCGAGGTAACTTTGTGGTATCCTGTTTCCAACCCCTGTACACCCAGACACATTCAACGGAGTTGCAGGTATCTTAAATTATTTATCTACACTTCATATTAAAGTAACTTGGAATAATTTAAATTTCAAACGTTAACTAGAGTAAATAATTGCTGAATAGATTTATCAATCTTTGTCTAACCAAGGTACGTAAACACAAAAAACGAGGTTAAGTGATTTGATCTCATACGCTTTAGGCGCCTGCGTTTCAATACCTGTAAGGGGACAAAGAACCCACGTCCTCTTACAGATTTTAAATACTAGATTCAGTTTCCCTGAGAGAGTTTCAAAAGCCGTGGCATAATTGAATTTAAAAAGGTATTTAATTAAACCATTTAAAGACCAACACCACATTACAGGTTGCACCTATTATTTTTTACTCATTTATTTAAATCATTTTATTAAATCTAACCATACATATATATATATATATATATATATATATATATATATATATAGTACAGCTTGTATAACTTTTTTTTGACTTCTTTATACGATTGTGTTGAAATTAGCAGGTTTTAGGTCGCTGGTAATTAAAGAAAACTCATTTTATGGCCTAACAATATATATCGCATATATATATATATGCTATGATCACATAGCATATATACTAACAAGCTTGTATAAACTTTTTATTGTAACGAACCTACTTTATACGATTGTGAATGAAATTAGCTAGGTTTTAGGTCGAGCTGGTATATAAAGTTAAACTCTATTTATGGCCTAGAATTTTTAGCATATATTTTATGCTTGATCACATAATCTAAAACGTACAATACTATGTAACAAACTACTAAATTTGAATGAAATAACTACTTACAGTGAGGGTATGATACGTTAGCTTATTCTGAAGTCAATTTTGATTACAATGATTCTTTATATATATCTTAAAAGAAATAATTGTTTATATATAAAAATTTGATGAAATAAAATATTGGTTTGATAGAGTATAAGTCAATTTTGATTAAATGATTTTAATATTTAATATGATACATATAATAGCGTCCTCATGTGTATGTTTATATTAGGAGGGTGAATATTGAATGTATCATATTGTTTGGTGTTTATTGTGTGAGTATTTATTTTGTGTGTGTGTGTGTGTGATGACACACACACACACAGAGACACAAAATAAATACTCACAATACACAAAACACCAAACAATATGATACATTCAATATTCACCTCCTCCTAATATAAACATACACATGAGGACGCTATTATATGTATCATATTAAAAATTAAAACAAATAATATACATAACATACATGCAAGTATACCATTTTTGAACTAGGGCTACAGTAGAGCCTAGTCACTTTATTACAAAAAAATTAATTCTAAAAAGATTAACTAGTCAAGATTATACCTAAAAAATTTTCAAACACAATACCAATAATATATCTTTCTTCGCTGTAAAAATTTTTTAAATATGGTTGTTTGCTTCTATAGAAAAATTATTGTTGACTTCAATGAAAGAAAGCTTTAAAACAACTTATTACTCTTTCTATTGATTTACAAAAAAAAATATATACATCATTTGTACAATTTTATACGTACTGAAACTTTTGAGATATCTACTTTTATTAGTCTCTGATTATTTGTATGAATTTCATAATTGTAAAATTTATTATAGTTCTCTAGAAGAAATATAGTGTTTTCGTTATTATTCTACAATTTGTATTTGATACCTGAATAGGATCCTGTTCGGGTTTACAATTAATTGATTAAATACTTTGACTTTCCTTAGATTGCAGAACTACATTTTTAATTAATCTAATTGATGGAATCAAAGGTCAAAAATACTTTTGGTTTGAACTAATATGTACTTTAAGTGTACTGTCAAAAAAAATTATATTTTATAATGTGACAAATAAATATCAACGTGAGTTAAGGTTCGTGGCTTCGAGCGGTCCTTTTTAAAAATACTTCTTTGAACTTTAACACATTTATTTGTTTTAAACAGAGTTGAACAATGGAATTTTACAATATTGAATTAAATTATTCTAAGTCGAAATACATTAATTAATAATTGTACAAGTGAGTTACCGACGGACTGCAATGTGAAAGCTGAACGTTGATGAACTGACTGCGAGTGGAGCTCCCGGGCCTTATATAATCTCCCTACCCCTCACAGTTCTGTGGGAACTTGCAGACCTAATGTCTGCTTACACTTGACTCTATTCATGATACATAGTTGCTATCTTAAAAGTTATTCATAATTACAATGTTGCAGGCTTACTTCTGCGTAATCTCGGTACGTGACTTCCTACGACCGTCTGTGACCTGACATCTGCAGTGTCACTTATCCTTGTGCTACTTTGTAGCGCTTCCGTTCATGGGAACGTTTATAAAATAAATTGTAACAAATTGTCTTTTAATTACATTGTTGCATTTTCCTAATATTTCCTAATAACTTTATTAGTTTCATAGGTATAACAAATGGGGGATAACGTACATTAAAAATTAAGGGTTTTTACCTTTTCTTGATTTTTAATTAAATTAAATTCGTTTAATCTCATTTAAAATTCATATTTTCTAGGGGTACATTTGTTTCTTTGGGTTTCTTAAATCTAAAACTGTTTCCTTTATTATTCTTATATCTAATACATATTTTGTAAGTTACATAAATGATCAATAAAATAGTCAATATAATCAATATAATTGTCCATACACTAATGTTATCATAGTGCACTTTGGGCGTCTTGATCTCGTTCAGGTGTTCCTTGTAATCTTCCATGAGTTTCATGGCGTGGTTTAGGTTGTCTAATTCCAGGTGTTCCAATTGCATTGGTTTTTGAATTCTTTCTTCGTCTTCGTCTTGGGTAATCTTGATTTGTAAATCGGGTAGATTTGCTAATTTCTTGCTTTGTACGGGATCTTGGTAAACTCTAATTATTTCATTTTTTAATTTTAAATAACAATTTTCCTTAAGGGTGATTAATTTACTTCCGGTTAATGCTAAATTACTTTCATCTTCATTGCAATACATTGTTGCGATTACTTCGGTGGGAAAAATGGCTATCCATTTATTTTCCGTTACTTTCTGAATTTTCATATTGGTGATTTGTACAGGCTTGGCTTCACAATTTTCATAATGATTGGTAAATTTTAGTAGTTGTACTTCGCAAGGGCTGTCTTCTTGAATTGTTGTTGTTGTCAATGATTGGCATAAGTATTGATCGGGTGTGACTTCATTACATTTTTCGTTCGTATAACCATATCTTTGTTCATTTAAGGATAGGAATTTGGTTTTTGGAATAATAACTTGGTATGTGCTAGTCATTTTCATTGGAAAAGCAAATAAGTGATAATAATTGTAACTGTTAATCTCTACTATTGGTATTTCTATTAAAAATGTTATATCGTTATTTTTTACATAGCCTTTAACTATGGCTATTTTTTCGAATATTAAAATGTTTGATTCTATTACATCAAAGGTAATTTACTGTTAGTTATAAAAGATTTTATTCTCAATAATTCTTTTAATAAATCAATTGGTTCTATGATACTTGAATGTAGGGTATTTAATTTTGCAGAGGTTACTGCGTTTTCTAACATTGCTAGGATTTGTTGAATTAAGGTCAGGGTTGATATTATTTGGTTGTATATCGTGTTGAATCTGATTAAATCTCGCATGCCTAACATGGTAGTTCGCATGTTATTTTTTAAGGTTTCTATTCGATTGGCTATACTATCTTGATTTCTAACTAATTTTCTTAGGGTTTCATTAAATTTGATGATCGTTGATTGAGTTAACGATATTTGATTACTAATTATGGTTTTGATGTCATTTTGGTTTTCTATTAATTGTTGTATTGCGTTGTCATAGCGTTCTGCGTCTTGATTATCTAAATTTCCGGTAATTGCTTTGATTATGTTTCCTAATCCGTTGATTAGTCCTCTTTTTCTTCTCGTCATTTGTTCTGCGGGTATTTGTCGATTAAATTTGTCTTCTATATTTTTCAAAATGCTTTCTGTTATACTGTCGTAGTTCATCATTTCTATTGCGTATTCTTTTCCGAATTTTGTTGTGTCCATTGACTGTTTTAGTCGAAAATAATTATTTTTGATTATTTGAAATTCTTGTTTTAGCTCGGTTAAATCGAATTTTTGTGCAAAGGTCCAATAATCTATAGTGTTCTGCATACTGCCTAATTTTATTGGTAGTATACCGGGGTTGTTCTTTATGTCTTTAATTATAATTTCTGTGTCCGTTCTACCTAGGTGGAGGTTGACGGTAAGGGTGACGTTTGTTCATCTGGAAGTACAGGGTGTCTTAAATTTTTGAGGTGAACATATTTTGTTATCTTGCCGTCGTCTATTGCGGCTACGTTTTTGTCGGATATTCGTTTGATTTTAAAGGGTCCTAAATTTCTCGGTGCCGTTTTGTGTCTTTTACTTTGGTAATTTTTCTCGATTACGGTTTGTTCTATGGAAAATTTGTTTATGTCTGAGTTTTTATTACGGGTCGCGGTAATGCGTTCTTTATCGTTATCTAATTTATCCTTTACTTTGTCATATGTTATTTTTAGTTTCTCTTTGTGATCTTTAGCGTATTGCTGATAGATTTCTTTGTTATAATGTATATCGTACGGGTTGCGTGAATCTGAGTGTCCTAGGGTTAGTTCTAAGGGTGTAAAATTTGTCGTTGAATGAATTGTGTTATTATACGCGATTAATGCGTATGACATTAAGTTAGTTATGTGTTCTTTCTTGTAATTTATTCTTAATAATCTGATATGTTCTAATAGGGTTGAATGTAGTCTCTCAATTAGTCCGTTGGATTCAGGGTGGTTTTCAGTTATAAAATGAATTTTTATATTGTGTAATTCCAAAGTGTTTTGAATTGTTTCGTTTTTGAATTCGCTTCCGTTGTCTAACGTTATTGTTTCGGGCGATCCATAAAATGTAAAATAGTGTAGAAATCCTTGAGTTACGTCTATACTATTTTTAGAAGTGATTGGTATTGCTTGGCCTATTTTCGTAAATGCGTCCACGATTGTTAGGTAACTTTGTGCTTCTACTACTAGAATATCTGCATGTTATTTTTTGGAAAGGTTTGTCTGGTGTTTTAGTCAACATTAAGGGTATCTTTGGGGGTTTTTTGTCATATTCGGCTTTATACATAATCCGCACTGATTGATAAAGTCTGTAGTTAATTCTTTCATGTCCTTGAAATAGTAACGTCTCATGATTTGTTCTAGGGTCTCGTTTATTCCTCTATGGTTGGTCTTTCCTTCGTGTTGGTTTCTTATTACATCGTTTATTTCGTCAGGGTCGTCTAATGCTATTAATTTTCTTGATCATCTTATAAGTTCGGGGCCGGAATTGTTGAATAGTTTAACATATATTTCTGAAAATCGTTTGTACAAGTTTTCCGTGTTAAAATAAAAGTAAAATCGTTTTTTCTCGGGGGTGTATTCCTTTAGAATTTTAATTATTTGTGACTTACTGTCGTCTTTGGTTATTAGAACTTGGTAAATTTTCTTATTATCCACTTTCGTGTATTTTACAGGGTTAGGGTTGTTTAAAACTTCTGTGATTATAAATTGATTGGGTTTCGTGTCTATAGCTTCGTTTAAAATTTTAATTGCGGTTTCCGGTTCGTCATTTTGTGTCGAATGTATGGTTACCATTTCTTCTGGGTCTTCTCTAATTTCGGTTTCGTCTACGTTTCCTATCACTGATTCGGTTTCTAGTGCGTTAAGTTGGATTCTACTTAGAGCGTCTGCGTTATTGTTGTAAATTCCCTTTTTGTATATGATCTCATAGTCATATTCTTCTAGTCAGATTCTCCATCTTTGTAATTTCAAGTTGGGTTCTTTGAGTTTGCATAGCCATACTAATGGTCTATGATTGGTGTATATATAAAATTCCCGTCCGTATACGTATCGTCTAAAACACTTTGTTGCCCAAATTATGGCTAACAATTCTTTCTGTATTGTACTGTATCTTTGCTCTGTTTCGTTGAGGGTTCTTGATGCGTAACTGATGGGTTTATCGTTACCTACTGTTCCTTGACTTAATACTGCGCCTAAGGCTACATTTGATGCGTCCGTTGTTAATATGAATGGTTTCGAAAAGTCTGGGTATTCTAATACGGGGTGATTTGTTAAAATGCTTTTGATTTTATCTACTGCTTTTATAAATTCGGGGGTATGTACGATTTTGTTTCCCTTTTTTAAACAATTGGTTAGGGGCTTTGTTATTTGAGCATAACTTTTAATGAATTTTCGGTAATATCCGCTAAGGCCTAAAAATCCTTTAATCTCTTTATTCGTTTTGGGTATGGGGTAATTTAATACAGCGTTTGTTTTGTCGGGGTTCGGCATCACTCCTTGGGGTGTTATTACGTGTCCTAAAAAGGCTACTTCTTTCTGTAGAAATTCGCTCTTATCTAGTTGTACTTTAAATTGTGCGGTTCTTAATCTTTCGAACACTTCTCGTAATCTTTCAATGTGCTCCACTAATGATGTTGAATACACTATTATATCATCTAGATACACAAGGCATATTTCGTTGTGTATCCCTCGGAGTATGTTATCCATTACTCGTTGAAAAGTTGCGGGTGCGTTCTTCAGTCCAAATGGCATCCGTTTATATTCATAATGTCCTCTAGGTGTGCTAAAGGCTGTCTTTTGTGTATCTCCTTCTTCCATTTCCACTTGATGGTATCCTGATGCTAAGTCTAGCGTCGAAAAATATTAGCACTTGCCTAACTTATCTAAAATCTCAGTTATATTCGGTAACGGGTATTTATCGTCTACCGTTTTTTCGTTTAACTTGCGGTAATCTATTACCATTTGGTATTTTCGTTTTCCTGATGCGTCTAGTTTCTTCGGTACTATTAGTACGGGGCTGCTCCATGGTGAATTGGAGTGTTGTATTATATCTTGATCTAATAGGTCGGCAACTTGTCTGTCAGCTTCTTCCTGACTTGCCTGGGGTAATCTGTATGCTTTGGTGAATATGGGTTTGTTGTCTGTTAGCTCAATGTTGTGCTTAACTGTATTTGTAAAGGTTAGGGGTATTCCTTCGCAATGGAATATGTCGCGGTATTCGAAACATAATTTTTGTATTGCTTTCTGCTCTTCGTGATTTATGTCGCGGTTAAATCGGATATTATTTAAATTTTGTCTTAACATTTCGTCGTTTTCTACGGGGTTGTAATTTTCGTTTAAGTTTTCGTCTATTTCCATTTCATTAAAATTTAATTCTTCTACGTTAATCGGGTTTGTTAAAGATAGTTCTACGGGCTAATCATTTGAGTTTAATATGGTCGTTGTGGCATAATTGTCTTTGATTTTTACTAATGCGGTTGGGGTTTCTACTTCTTGTTGAAAAGTTATGTGGTTTATTATTCCTAGGTTATTATTTGAATTTACGGGGATTCTTATCTTTTTTTCTGTTCGGGATTCTAATGTATATTTTTCGTCAATTTGGGTGTTTTGAAATTTGATGGGGATTCGTCCATATTTGGTTCTTAATAATCGGTTTTTAATATCTATGTTGGCTCCTAATTTTCTTAGAAGGTCCATTCCTAATAGTCTATCATATTTGTCATTAAATTCAAATATGCAGAATTTATGTTTCATCTTTACGTTAAAGGTTTTTGGTAAAGGTATGTTTGCTACGAATTGGTGCAGGGTTGTTTGATGGGTGGTTTTAATTTTGAAGGATTCTCTTTCTACATAGTTTAGATAATGTTTCTTTACTGTTCGCGGGCTTATTAATGTTTTTGAAGATCCGGCATCGATTAGTAATTTAAATTCAGCGTGGGGTATTTCGATATAGGGTAATACAAGGTGATTCATATTATTTAGATTTATTACGTTTGGTCGTTTATAAAATGTTCCATTTGAAAATTTGGACATGTGTTCTCTTCGTCGTCCTCTTCGTAATTTTCATATGGTTCTTCGCGTTCATAGTGGTTCGATTGATTTTGTTCGTTATTCGTACACGGTCGATTGCTATTATTCTGGTCATCTTCATACTCTTCTACTTCTTGATGAAATAGCTCTTCTGAAGTGAAAGTGCGTTTTTGATTGGGGTTTGGTCTTATGTGCGTTATTTTCGTGTTGGGTCTGGTGTTACCAGACGAGGTATCCATTGGTGTGGGTTTGTAATAGTTATTGGAATTATTATTGTTTATCATCGATGAGTTTCTGTTAGTATTCGCGTTGAATGCTGGTCTTTGTTGATTTATATTTTGATTGAATTTCGGTTGAAATGCGGGTTTTGAAAAGTTCGAGTTAAATGTTGGTTGATATGTGGGTTTTGAAAAGTTCGGGTAAAACGTTGGTTTTGAGAATTGTTTGTATTGGTTGTTAAAGTTTGAATTATTATAATGTGGATTATTGGTTCGCGTTTGGTTTGTTTGTGCATTGAATGGGTTAAATTTTTGTTGTGGATTTATTTGTCTTGCGGGTTGTATAGTTTTCATTGGCGTGTAACTTTTATTCGCGTTGGGGTTATATAGTCGGTTTCTATAGTACATTACATTCTCTTCTTCGATTATCATGTTCATTGCTTCTTCTAAGTTTTGGGGATGTTAAAATCTAATTTTATCTGAAAGTCGCTCGGGTAGTGCATTTAGATAGGTATCTAATGCCATCTCGTCATACATTTTCGTTTTTAAAGGCTTACGTTTGGGTCGGTTTCTTCGATTTTGAGTTTTGTCAAGATTAAGCTTCTTACATCTTGGCATTTCATTCCAAATTGATAGGGTGACTGGTTGTGTTCCATCCTAAGGTTGGTTATATCCCTTACTAAACATTTTAAATTCCTATGATCGCCGAAATATGCAATCAATATGCGTTTGTACTCTTCCCATTGGTCCACGTCCTCGCGACTTGCAATTAATGTTAGTGCCTTTCCGGTCAGTTTACTGATAATAAGGCGGATCAGCAAAGTGTTCATTTCGTTATCTCCGGGCTTGTAAAAGGTTTTTAGGAATATTTCGCTGGCTGAAATATAGGTACTTAACATACATTGATCTCCGTTAAAGCTTGGAATTATTTCTAGGTACAGTTTCATTTCATTAGTCATCTTGACTGGAGTAATATTTGGGTAATTTTAAAAAAGTAAACAAAAATTATTTTTTTTTTGAAAAAAATTTGGATTTATTTTGTAGTTTTCAGTGTTATTTAATGAGTTTTACGCTTGGTATTGGTTTGGTTAAGTTTACTCTTGATTTGCCGTTTTTTAGTTTTAATTTCTGAAGTTTCAATAGGCTGAGTAGTTTTTTGTGGTAATTTATCGGGTTTGAATGTTTTGCGTTAGTTGCGTCAGTTATTACTTCTCTATTTTTTAATTATGTCGATTTTAGTTAGGTGCGTAATAATTATCTCTTTGGTTTATGCGATTGTAAGGTATCTGCAATGCTTACAATGTTGTAATCTGCTACAGGATGTTGTTAGTTACTTAGTTGCGTTTAGCGTCTTTATTATAGTTATTTTTAAATATACTGTGGGTGTTATCGTTGTGATTTTATACACTGAAATTTGTGGGTCTTTAATTTACTGAAATATTTAATTAAAAATTTTTACGTTTGAATGCGTTCTCAGTACCGTAATTATCAATTTCTTTCCTGAGTACTTTTAAATTGATACTTTAATAAAGTTTCCGATCGTAATTTTATGCTGCTTTAATTTCACAATGCTGAAGGTTTCGCGATGTATTTAAATAGCTTTTGTTATAATTAGATTTATGCGTATTTATCCAAGGTTAGATTTCATTTACTTTTGAAGATGAGGTATTTACGTTCAATTTGAAATTGCGCTTCGTTATTTCTTGTATTAAGATGTGGCTTTTAATAATAGATCTGTAGGTTGTCTATTTATGGATGGTATTCGCGTTTGAATAGTTGCGTTGTTATAAGGGTTTTGGTTTTAATTGCTCGCGATTTTGCTTTCGCTTTTTATTCTCGGTGTATTTAAATTATTTTTTATGCCCCAGTTAATTTTTTTATTGTGGGATTAGAATTCGTTTCTTGTGTTAGTTAAAGTTGCAGAATTAGAAATTCTAAAATTTTCTTGCGTTAGTTAAGATTGCTGAATTAGAGGTTTAGTTTTGTTTCTAAAAAATTTTTCTTACGTTAGTTAAAACGTGATCTAGTCTCTTGTGCGCTCTACGACTTTTTTAATTGTCTCTAGTTTTTGTGTCTCAGAATAGTTTTTTTCAGTTCTTAGTCTAAGAATTTTTGTTTTCTCAAGTTTCTATAAATCTTTCTTATATACAAGTAAAATAATAATAAAATTTTAATAAAGCTTGAAGATAATCTCTAGCAATTGCTAAGTCGATTATTTTCAAAAAATTGCATAAAATATTTGTAACAATAGTCAATATACATAGATAAATCATAAACTAGCAAATATCAAATGTGTTTGTTAATAATAAAATAAATTTCAATTGGTTTAGGAAAATGAACTTACACTAGTTACTTTGTTGCTTTCATTGATTTCTTTCTTTGTTTCTGTTTTCTTTTTGGTTTCTTGGATTTGATCTATGCTTGTATCGCCTCCAATTTTTCTTTTGTTGAATTCGAACTATTCTTGTTTCCCTTCAACTGCTGGACTTGAACGATGCGTGTTTCTCCTCCAACTTTTGTTTTGTTCTGCCAAATTCGAAATTGAAATTCCCGAACCACCAGTTCCTCGAAGTTGGATTCGCTAGTGCCCTTTTGACATCCGTTACGGTTGCGCCAGTTAAGGTTCGTGGCTTTGAGCGGTCCTTTTTAAAAAGACTTCTTTGAACTTTAAAACATTTATTTGTTTTAAACAAAGTTGAACAATGGAATTTTACAATATTGAATTAAATTATTCTAAGTCGAAATACATTAATTAATAATTGTACAAGTGAGTTACCGACGGACTGCAATGTGAAAGCTGAACGTTGATGAACTGACTGCGAGTGGAGCTCCCGGGCCTTATATAATTTCCCTACCCCCTCCCAGTTCTGTGGGAACTTGCAGACCTAATGTCTGCTTACATTTGACTCTATTCATGATACATAGTTGCTATCTTAAAAGCTATTCATAATTACAATGTTGCAGGCTTACTTCTGCGTAATCTCGGTACATGACTTCCTACGACCGTCTGTGACCTGACATCTGCAGTGTTTCTTATCCTTGTGCTACTTTGTAGCGCTTCCGTTCATGGGAACGTTTATAAAATAAATTGTAACAAATTGTCTTTTAATTACATTGTTGCATTTTCCTAATATTTCCTAATAACTTTATTAGTTTCATAGGTATAACAAATGGGGGATCACATAACTCGTGTTACGTGCTTAGTTACGAATACATTTTAGTATAACCTTGTAAATTCAAAAAATATCTTATAGAAATTTCTTTGTGTTTATAAGAATTTTTATGCAATATCCAACTATTAAAGATAATAACAAATAAGTTACAGAAATAGTAGGGGAACAAGGATATCTGGGGAAAAAGAGAAATAGTAGGGCGGAATACGTTCTAAGGCATTTTTGGGGAATAGTATGTGATATATTACAAGCAGAGATAGGAAAAAAGAGGTAGATGTAGACCTAGATCAGACAGTTATTGATGCAAACTGTGCATATTTCAGGGAAATATGTAGGTTAGTTCAGAATAGGGAACAATGATGGTACGCGTCTAACCAGTTCTAGGACTGAAGACTTAATGATGATGATCCAACTATTAAATTCTGAACAAAAATTATGTGTCTAATTTAAATAACCATATAAAATTTACAAAAATTTCGTGTACCAATTTAAATGAACATATAAAATTTACAAAAATTACGTGTACGAATTTAAATAAACATATAGAATTTACAAAAATTATTTGTACATTTCCAGTAATGGTTCCATGAAATGAAAATTGATCTAAAATTGGAGATGACTCACCACAAATAATCTGCTAGACATCAGAGTTCGTCAACCATCTCGAGTACTTACGACAATAGTGTGCACAGTTCACATGTTACAGGTTTTACAACTTGACTTCTATACAAAAGAAAATTTACGGAAAATTCTACCATACTGCATAGCAACAGTTAAGACTTTGGACTTTCAATACAACGTATCAAAATATTGTGCTTCAGTGTTCCATAGCGATTATATACATAAGATTTATCGCTCCAATACTTTATACATTACGTGTTTGCGTTTCAATACTGTATAACATAAAACTTGTTTGGATACTGTAACTACATAAAATTTGCGTTTCAAAATTGGACGTTTCAATATTGTATCTACATTTTTAATTGCGTTTCAATACGGTATATACATTTTTTACTTGCGCATAGACGATGTGTATTTCACGGCCACACTAAGTCGATTCCACTACTAATCGATGCCATGGTATGCGTCGGCACCATTTCACCTGTCTTTGGGACGGCATGTTTTATCAAACCTGCTAGCCCACTTGCTTAGCTGATTACATTCCGATGTTAAATGATGAACCTTGGTCACGAGGCAATTTTATTATTCAAGCACGCGCAGAATAGGAATGTTGTATCAATACACATACAGATAAAAGAAAACTTAAATTTTACTTCGAGTCCTTAGATATAGGTGGAGCTCTAAGTACGAATTTGTAATATTTTGCTACAATAGGAATTTAATATTTTCTGTTTAATAAAGGATATTTGTTAAATAAATATTTAGAACAAAAGCGCATATTTATGAAGCAGGTAATTGTATTCGTTACACTAGTTTACTAAATATTTCAGGGATTACTGATAGCCCAAACGGTGCTCTCAAATACTGGTAATTGCCAAACGGTGTGCCAAATGCGCACAGTTTACTGGTTTCCTAATTTAATTTTAATTGATAAAACCCATCCTTTAAATCAAATATGCAAGAACATTTTTTATTAGCCAATTTAGTAGTGATTTCATCAATTGTAGGAATTTCATAAAAATCCCTAATTAAATACTTATTGAGTTCACTCGGATCGATACATAGCCTTAAAGTATCATCACGTTTTTCAACGCAAACCAAATTACTGACCTGTTCTCGAGGTTCTGTCGTAGGACTTATTACACCTCTTTGCACATACTCGTCTAACGTTAGCTTGAGCTTGTTTTTAATTTTGAGTGGAATTCTTTACTCGTATTTGCCTTTGGAATGACCTCTTTACTTATTTTTAAAGAAATTGTATCAGGAAACGACCCTAATCTTGTAAATATATCTCTGTTAACTGCAATAAATTTTTGTTTTTCTATATCTTGCTCTTGTATGCTTTCTACTCTACTTAACAATTTCAAATCTATGCATGTACCTAACCCTAATATAGGAACACATGTGTTATCAACTACTATAAACTTGGCATTAACTGAATTTTTAGTATAACTAATCACACCTTCAAATTCACCACATGGCTTAATTTTAAATCCTCCAAACGCTTCTAACCTAACATTTGTATGTTTCAATTTAACATTGCTTAATTTCTTTAATAGTTTTGTTGGTACTACATTAATCGATGCACCACTATCTAACTTAAATCTTACATTAGTATTAAAAAACTTAAGTTCCGTGTACCATTCCTTTTCCCCATCATTCATTTTTTTAACCATATTAACATGAAAGGTACTATCTTCTGTTAATTGTACTTCAAAAGCTTAACTACTTTGTGCATCCACGCCCTTTGCATTCACAGCAGTACCACAACAGATTTTAAAATGGTTGTATTTTAAACACTTATGACATTGTTGTCCCATTGCAGGACATTCACCTTTTGTATGGTTGCGATTGCACTTTTAAATATAAACCGCTTTATTCTATAAGGCTGTACAAATTTCTTACTAGTTTTACTCACACTGTTTTGTTGGCTGCTAGCTACTGCGTTAACTTTTCTATGAGACTACAAATGGCTCACGTTATAAATTTTATTTCGATCATCATCGAGCGTCATCTTGTTACTATTTGCTAGCTCTGCTGCCTGACAGTAACTAATAACTTTTTTCAATTAAATATCTTCTCTAAGCAATCTTGCTTGCACATCTGCATTTTGTATACCTAAAACAATTTGTGTTCGAAGTATTTTGTCTTTGGCAGTATCAAACCCACAAGTCTGTATTAAGCTACTAAGATCAGTAAAAAACACATCAAATGGTTCGTTTTCTTTTTGCTTTCGAGAAAAAAATTTATAATGCTCTACTATTTCATTACGATTTGGCAAGCAATAAGTTTCAAATTCTTGTAGGATCAACTGAATGCTGGTTAGCTTCTTAATATCAAAGGTATTATATGTTTTAAGGGCATCCCTCCCTGTTCACGCGCGGGGGGTCTTATAAATTTATACATCGACTTACCTCCGCGGTGTTTTGTTTTTCTAAGCTGCAGTTCCTATTCTTTCAACCAAGTGGACTGTATGCGAAATTGAGTCTGTGTTACGTTGCACTTGCGCTGTGTTTTTTAGGGGTTTAACAAATAAAGTATGCGACACTTGACTAACTTACGGTACCGAACGAAAAAAGCGACGACTGTTCTGCTTCGATATCCATAAGAAAGTGTTTGTTCACTACTCTGTCCAACTTATTCACACATGCACCAGGAATTTTTGCGGCAGGATATAAGGGAACAAGGGATGACAGTTTTACTATTAGATTTACGACTACAAATTTACGACTTAAAATTAAACACGCAAACGTGCGACAACCGAACATCCCGCCCACCAAAATAAGTATGAACTAACTTATTTTATTAGAGCTATTAACTAAGAAACTTAACCGACAAACTTATATAAGTGAATATATGTGTACATACCATTAAAAATCAAGTAACTGGCAGTAAACATAATTTCACTAGGGGGCGTTTAACTAACCCTTGGGATGTCTTGACTGTAGCTACCCGAACAATACCGTCTCTACCAGGGTGAACATCTACTACTCTTCCTAAACGCCACTGTAGAGGGGGGTTATTTTCTTCCTTTAAGAGGACAAGCGAATCAATAGGTAGGGTAGCAGAATTCTTCAACCACTTACCTTTCTGCTGCAACGTGTGCAGGTATTCAGCACTCCATTTCTCCCAAAACCCTTGTTGCATTTGCTGCAACAATTGCCAGCGATTCAAACGAGAGGGGTTTATGGACAACAAATCTGGATCTGGTAACACCGAAACTGGTTCAACATTAAGAAAATGCCCCGGGGTCAAATACGAAAAGTCATGCGGTTCGCAACTCAGTGCGCATAGTGGACGTGAGTTGAGAATCGCTTCGATTTGAATCAATACCGTCGAGAATTCTTCAAACGACAAAATTTTTTCGCCGATAATTCTCTTTAAATGGGATTTTACTGATTTAATCCCGGCCTCCCACAACCCACCAAAATGAGGAGCAGCAGGAGGATTAAACACAAATTCGATTCCCTCAACGCCTGCCGAATGGCGCATCAATTGAAAGATTTCACGAGAGGCCCCAACGAAATTAGTACCATTATCACAATGGATTTGAATACATTTGCCTCTTCGAGCAATAAATCGACGTAAAGCACCCAAGAAAGCGTCTGTCGACAAGTTAGACACTAGTTCCAAATGGATGGCTTTAGTGCTGAAACAAATAAATAAGCAAATGTACGCTTTCAATGATTTTGCGCCACGACATCGATTCATCGTGACAGAGAAAGGTCCACCAAAGTCGACTCCCGTATGTAAAAACGCCTTACCTGGAGTTAACCTAGAAGCTGGTAAATCCCCCATAGGGGGGCATAAAGCCACAGGGTTTACACGAAAACAAGGAATGCAGGATTTCAAACATTGCCGAAGAGCCCTCTTTGCGGACAAGATCCAATAATTTTGAGTTAGTAAAAATTGTGTTGTTCGATTTCCAGGATGTAAATGTCTTTCATGACAATCTAATATAATAAGTTCAGTCAACCGATGCGACCGAGGAAGCAAAATTAGAAATTTTGTATCATGCGACAACTCTGAGTTACGTACGCCTACCCTCAACAAATCACGACTATCTAGAAACGGACTAAGGCTACGAAGTTGTTTACTAACAAGTTTTCCAGTTTTAATATTGGCAATGTCGTGGGCAAAAACATTTGTTTGAACTCTTTTAATCAATAAATGTATAGCCTCTTGCTGCTGAGCTAGAGACAAACCATCAGAATATTTTGAACGCAAATCTGGAGATGGAACATTACGAATGAAATGACGAATACATGTAATAATCCTACAAATTTTCTGCAGGTTTGAAAATTTATCCAACAACATATCTAAGAAATTGTCAGACATAACGACTGTTAACGACTGAGTACGATATTCGACGTCCATCTGAGATGAGTCGATAAGTTTTGGCAGCGATGTTACTGGCCATTCTTCATTACGACGCACTAACCAGGAAGGTCCTGTCCACCATAATGGATGATGAACCAACTCTGAAGCCAAAAGTCCACGTGGCTTGTTGGGATGATAAAGGTGATAAGATATGCTAATTATAGGGAAGGACCAATTGCTTTTTGTAGCAATACCGATGGCGGTGGAGCGGTTATGTAATAACTAAAAACAACTACAACAACTACTTAAGGAAGGGTATAAATACCTTAAGGCCTGTGCCGCTGTGGGCAATAAAAGTTCACACACAAAAGCTTCGCGTACAACCAATAACACGCACGTTTGGGTGTCGGTGCCGCTTTCGAAAGCTCTCATACAACCGTCTTCTGCAAGGGTTCGAGCACGACTCACTTCACGCACTTCCACTGTCGGTATAAAATGTTTCACTGAAAACTGTAGGATACCCGCACTAATAGTATTTATTGTCACCAATTCCAATAAATGTTCGATGATGACGTAACACCACGTGAGGCACAATCCGCAGGGTTATCCTGGGACTTAACATGAAACCATAAAGATGGATGAATACGATCTTGAATATGCGAAATACGATTGCTAACGAATGTCTTCCACTTATGCGAGGAAGACCGAATCCAAGACAAAACAACAGTAAAATCTGACCACGCGAAAATATTACTAAATGATAAAATATCTGTATAAGTATTTTTGACTTAATCTACTAAATCTGCCAAGAGTACGGCAGCACACAATTCGAGACGGGGCAATGAAACGCGATTAGTAGGAGCAACCTTCGATTTTGCGCATACTAATGAAATGGTAATATTACCTTCTAGATCGAACGAACGGAAATAGATGACAGCTGCATACCCGGCTTCAGAAGCATCACAGAATCCATGCAACTCCACCTTTTTAAAATTATGACATACGATGTGACGCAAAATCTCAATATTCGAAACCGCTGACAATTCACCCAAAAAATGTTTCCATTTTTGTATGACTTCCAATGGAGGCTCTTGGTCCCATCCGAGACCTAAAAGCCAAAGATCTTGAACTAAACGTTTAGCGAACAGTACTACAGGTGCTATAAACCCGAGAGGATCAAAAAACTTTTGCGATAGCCGACAAAATATTACGCTTAGTGCAAGTGCGCTCTTCAACGTCTAAGTTGTATAAAAATGCACCTGTAAGAGCACGCCACGAAAGGCCCAAAATTTTTATTGAACCACTATCTTTATCCTGAAATGTAATTGCGTCCGAACTGGACAGGGACTCCCTCAAGTTGGACATCACTTCCGGGCAATTACTACTCCATTTTCTTAATTGAAAACCACCACTAGTGCAAATACTATTCAATTCACCAATTAATTGATTAGCAACTTCAATCGAATTACATCTAGTGACTAAGTCATCAACATAGGTATCGCTCGCCAATACCGATGACGCGAAAGGAAAATTAATCGACTCTAACCTTGCCAATTCTTGAACAGTACGCAAGGCCAAAAAAGGCGACGACGAAACTCCATAAGTCACAGTATTTAATTTAAAGTCCATAATAGGATCTGACGGAGAAAACCTCCAGACGATACGTTGATAATCACGATGAGTATCTTTAACCTAAATCTGCCGATACATTTGTTTAATGTCAGCCGTAATTACGATAGGATGTACACGAAAGTGCAATAACAAAACTGCAATGTCCTTTTGCAGAGCAGGGCCAATAGCCAAGCTATCATTTAACGACTTTCCAGATTGATCCTGACACGAAGCATCGAAAACCACACGCAATTTGGTGGTAGTGCTATCCCGCTTATGTACAGCATGATGGGGAATGTAAAACATTTTTTCATGACCCGACGAATTTTCAGACGATTTCACTTGAACCATGTGACCGCTTGTCAAATAATCCTCCATAAATTTTTTATAATCTGAATACAATTCAGGATTTTTTAACAAACGACGTTCTAACGACAAAAATCTTTTAATACAGATTGATCTCATACCCACGAATGAGGGTTCCGAAATTTTAAAGGGCAAGGACACTACAAAACGACCATCCTTGTTACGTCTATAATTTTCCACAAATTGATTTTCACACCTTTCTTCTTCCGGAGAAATGTGTTTCTTGAAAGGAATATTTTCTAATTCCCAAAATCGACAAATGTCGCTGTCTAAGGGCTCAACGAAAGCACACAACGACGTAATAGAACTATTCGGGGAAATGACCTTTCCCGTTAAAACCCAACCAAAGGTTGTTTTAATAGCAACTGGCTCGTTAGCGACACCCCAACGAGACTTGTTCAACAAAACCTGAGCAAAGATTTCCGCTCCGAGTATCATGTCAATTTTACCAGGAACATTAAAATTAGGATCAGCTAAGGCCAAACCTCGAGTATGCGACCATTCCTTGACCCCTATCGACGACGAAGGTAATTGATTACAAATGTTAGGTAAAATATAACAATCAATTCCATATGCTGGAGACCGTGCTCCCGAGGGACTGACTACACACGATAGTGCACCAGACACCAACGACGAATTCAAGCCAAGTCCTTGAACAGTGACATTGGCTCTCCGTTTCCTTAAACCTAATTTCTGACGGCACCTTTCAGTCATAAAACTTTCCATGGATCCGTTATCTAATATTACACGAACAGATTGCAATGTTCCTGTATAATCAAGCACCGACACCATTGCCGTAGCTAACAGCGTGGTTGTGTGTTCTAATGATGTCGAAATCAACGAGCTAGTGTCAGGTTGTTCATGCACAACCGACGACGACAGATTGTCTTCACTAGGTCTACTAGTAGAAGTAAGTCTAGGCGCCGCTCTCCGAGGAGACGCTGACCTTTGACGATGGGTTTGTCGGCGTGGCGACACCGATTTTTCTTGTTTATCGAAGTGAAGCAACGAATTGTGCGACTGATGACATTTTCTACACGACCAATCTAACGTACAATTTTTCATCGAATGTGAAGTATTTAAGCATTTGATACAAAGATTTTAAGCTTTACCACCTCAAATCTTTCTTGAGGGGTTTTATCGAGAAACTGCTTACATCTATAAATAGGATGCACAGCTTGACAGAAACTACAATTTTTAACATCATTGGTGGTACTAACTAAAGAAGTTTCAGCCGAAGTGCTAACAAACCTTCCTTTTTCTCTTTCTTTAACGGAATCTCGAGATTTTAAGCATGTTCCTGAAGCAATGTCATTGATTTCCAACACTTTACATTGTTTTTCAATGTACGACCTTAAATCTTTAAACGAAGGAATTTCGTCATTATTTCCTAATTCGAAACGCTTTAAAATGTTTATATCTAATTTTTTCGATAACAGATTAAACAACATGAAATCCAATGAATCTATTTCCATCCAAACAACTAATTAATTGCCGGAGTTCCGCATGCGAGTCTGAGGAACTGACCTTAGGGCATTTTTCGAGAGCATTAAAATATGTTGAAAGTAATAACCTCTTGGACTGAAAACGATTAGTAATGATTTTATAGGCTTCCTCGTATGCATAATCATTTAATGGCAAGTGTTTTATTAAGCCACGCGACGACTCATCTAATGTATCAACGAGATGGCAAAATTTTTCAACGGGTGACAAACTGACATTATCATGAATCAACCGCTTATAAATTGCATTGTAACTCTCAAAATCTGAAATGCGGCCAGAGAAGCGGGGGACTGAAAGATGTTTCAAGCGAATACCACCACAATTTGACGAAAAAGAATTATTCATCTTTTCCACCTTTGGCTTATTTTCTACCCGATCTAATTCGCATTGTTCAGCGATAATGCGAATATCTAATAGATAATCATCGATTTTCACCCTAAGGGCCGAGAATTCATCCAATTGTTCACTTTCTTCATCAAAGAAAATATCCTTGCAAAAGATTTAAAAGCGTTTCAATCTGTTCGACACTTTTAATCGACGCTCTAATTAAAGCAATCGATACGTTTTCCGGTTGGTTGATTTTGCTGTATATATGATCCAACCTTTTAACTACAAATTTAGCTTCAAGAATAGCTTTATCAATTGATATAACCATATTTAATTAATGATTAATGAACGACAATAAAAATTAATGTAAAACAATGCGCGACTCGAATACGCTAAATTACTAATTCATCTACGAAATTAAATTATTAATAGAAAATGCAACTACCTACAGTGCTCGCCGGACAAAGCTTTTAACGTTTCAAATAAATTTCAACCCTTTGTTATACAAGTTGCATGAACCCGAATGGTTGCTCCAACTTGAAATGACAGATAAGGTAAAGATTTAGGATACAATAACCCTCATAAATAGTTTACATAAAAAGACACTGACGATCGACCCTAATCTTTGCCACAAAGGATAAGGAATGTATTGTAAAATCTACCGTTATAACCAGATGTTTTTATCATTCAATTTGCAAGCAAGATGTTCTTTTCTGTGTAACACGTTTAACCATAATAAAACTACGACAATTTTATAAATTTAAGTATAAGGAGCTTAAAGGATAGGAACTAATTAAGTAATTAATAATCCGGCTCGAAGGACCAATTTGTTCACGCGCGGGGGGTCTTATAAATTTATACATCGACTTACCTCCGCGGTGTTTTGTTTTTCTAAGCTGCAGTTCCTATTCTTTCAACCAAGTGCACTGTATGCGAAATTGAGTCAGTGTTACGTTGCACTTGCACTGTGTTTTTTAAGGGTTTAACAAATAAAGTATGCGGCACTTGACTAACTTACGGTACCGAACGAAAAAAGCGACGACTGTTCTGCTTCGATATCCATAAGAAAGTGTTTGTTCACTACTCTGTCCAACTTATTCACACATGCACCAGGAATTTTTGCGGCAGGATATAAGGGAACAAGGGATGACAGTTTTACTATTAGATTTACGACTACAAATTTACGACTTAAAATTAAACACGCAAACGTGCGACAAAGAGACCGAACATCCCCCATCAAATTAAGAAGTCTTGCTATTTGAACCGCGACTGGTTTTGTATCCGTTTCGATAGCTGCAAAATAAATTTCAACTTGTTTAAAAGTCAGATTTCCTTCCAAACACAGCTCTCTGGGTTTGTTATACTCTGACATTGTGTTTTTTAATTATATTCTTCAATTTCAATACACGTGCTTAACCTCACATTTGAAAATAATCTTATTTTCCAAACTTATTTTTCAAAATATTATTTTTAACTAAACGACTTTGCCATGTTATATCTTAAAATGAGGTATTAAACGGGTCGATGGCTCACTGGTTTATTAATAATTATGAATCAATATACATACATTATATTTTAACATCATCACTTCAAATAATAACTAATAAGGACGTGTCTCCGCTAACTCTACAACTACATCTAAACAAACTCTACGTAGTATATAAACACGAGCACGAGCGTTTCGCGGTAGAAATAACGCGGCTGTAATGACAGTTGTAAACAGATTGAGGTTACGTAATTTTTTTTGTTTACATAAATTGGATGAGGTCTGTGTTAATGTTAAATTGATTGTTTATCTCCTTATTTATATTGAGAAGTAAAAATGAATATTTGCCTAGATTGTGGTTCTGAATTTACGTAAAATAAAACTTTGTATGGCCACTTAAGAAAATTTCATGATTTGAATATAAGAGACCAGTTTCTATAAGCAACCAACTTTGAATAAAAACGATGTTAAATTTAGTGCAATGAAGGAAATTAATTTTCACACCTTTCTTCTTCCGGAGAAATGTGTTTCTTGAAAGGAATATTTTCTAATTCCCAAAATCGACAAATGTCGCTGTCTAAGGGCTCAACGAAAGCACACAACTATTCGGGGAAATGACCTTTCCCGTTAAAACCCAACCAAAGGTTGTTTTAATAGCAACTGGCTCGTTAGCGACACCCCAACGAGACTCGTTCAACAAAACCTGAGCAAAGATTTCCGCTCCGAGTATCATGTCAATTTTACCAGGAACATTAAAATTAGGATCAGCTAAGGCCAAACCTCGAGTATGCGACCATTCCTTGACCCCTATCGACGACGAAGGTAATTGATTACAAATGTTAGGTAAAATATAACAATCAATTCCATATGCTGGAGACCGTGCTCCCGAGGGACTGACTACACACGATAGTGCACCAGACACCAACGACGAATTCAAGCCAAGTCCTTGAACAGTGACATTGGCTCTCCGTTTCCTTAAACCTAATTTCTGACGGCACCTTTCAGTCATAAAACTTTCCATGGATCCGTTATCTAATATTACACGAACAGATTGCAATGTTCCTGTATAATCAAGCACCGACACCATTGCCGTAGCTAACAGCGTGGTTGTGTGTTCTAATGATGTCGAAATCAACGAGCTAGTGTCAGGTTGTTCATGCACAACCGACGACGACAGATTGTCTTCACTAGGTCTACTAGTAGAAGTAAGTCTAGGCGCCGCTCTCCGAGGAGACGCTGACCTTTGACGATGGGTTTGTCGGCGTGGCGACACCGATTTTCTTGTTTATCGAAGTGAAGCAACGAATTGTGCGACTGATGACATTTTCTACACGACCAATCTAACGTACAATTTTTCATCGAATGTGAAGTATTTAAGCATTTGATACAAAGATTTTAAGCTTTACCACCTCAAATCTTTCTTGAGGGTTTTATCGAGAAACTGCTTACATCTATAAATAGGATGCACAGCTTGACAGAAACTACAATTTTTAACATCATTGGTGGTACTAACTAAAGAAGTTTCAGCCGAAGTGCTAACAAACCTTCCTTTTTCTCTTTCTTTAACGGAATCTCGAGATTTTAAGCATGTTCCTGAAGCAATGTCATTGATTTCCAACACTTTACATTGTTTTTCAATGTACGACCTTAAATCTTTAAACGAAGGAATTTCGTCATTATTTCCTAATTCGAAACGCTTTAAAATGTTTATATCTAATTTTTTCGATAACAGATTAAACAACATGAAATCCAATGAATCTATTTCCATCCAAACAACTAATTAATTGCCGGAGTTCCGCATGCGAGTCTGAGGAACTGACCTTAGGGCATTTTCGAGAGCATTAAAATATGTTGAAAGTAATAACCTCTTGGACTGAAAACGATTAGTAATGATTTTATAGGCTTCCTCGTATGCATAATCATTTAATGGCAAGTGTTTTATTAAGCCACGCGACGACTCATCTAATGTATCAACGAGATGGCAAAATTTTTCAACGGGTGACAAACTGACATTATCATGAATCAACCGCTTATAAATTGCATTGTAACTCTCAAAATCTGAAATGCGGCCAGAGAAGCGGGGGACTGAAAGATGTTTCAAGCGAATACCACCACAATTTGACGAAAAAGAATTATTCATCTTTTCCACCTTTGGCTTATTTTCTACCCGATCTAATTCGCATTGTTCAGCGATAATGCGAATATCTAATAGATAATCATCGATTTTCACCCTAAGGGCCGAGAATTCATCCAATTGTTCACTTTCTTCATCAAAGAAAATATCCTTGCAAAAAGATTTAAAAAGCGTTTCAATCTGTTCGACACTTTTAATCGACGCTCTAATTAAAGCAATCGATACGTTTTCCGGTTGGTTGATTTTGCTGTATATATGATCCAACCTTTTAACTACAAATTTAGCTTCAAGAATAGCTTTATCAATTGATATAACCATATTTAATTAATGATTAATGAACGACAATAAAAATTAATGTAAAAACAATGCGCGACTCGAATACGCTAAATTACTAATTCATCTACGAAATTAAATTATTAATAGAAAAATGCAACTACCTACAGTGCTCGCCGGACAAAGCTTTTAACGTTTCAAATAAATTTCAACCCCTTTGTTATACAAGTTGCATGAACCCGAATGGTTGCTCCAACTTGAAATGACAGATAAGGTAAAGATTTAGGATACAATAACCCTCATAAATAGTTTACATAAAAAGACACCGACGATCGACCCTAATCTTTGCCACAAAGGATAAGGAATGTATTGTAAAATCTACCGTTATAACCAGATGTTTTTATCATTCAATTTGCAAGCAAGATGTTCTTTTCTGTGTAACACGTTTAACCATAATAAAAACTACGACAATTTTATAAATTTAAGTATAAGGAGCTTAAAGGATAGGAACTAATTAAGTAATTAATAATCCGGCTCGAAGGACCAATTTGTTCACGCGCGGGGGGTCTTATAAATTTATACATCGACTTACCTCCGCGGTGTTTTGTTTTTCTAAGCTGCAGTTCCTATTCTTTCAACCAAGTGCACTGTATGCGAAATTGAGTCAGTGTTACGTTGCACTTGCACTGTGTTTTTTAGGGGTTTAACAAATAAAGTATGCGGCACTTGACTAACTTACGGTACCGAACGAAAAAAGCGACGACTGTTCTGCTTCGATATCCATAAGAAAGTGTTTGTTCACTACTCTGTCCAACTTATTCACACATGCACCAGGAATTTTTGCGGCAGGATATAAGGGAACAAGGGATGACAGTTTTACTATTAGATTTACGACTACAAATTTACGACTTAAAATTAAACACGCAAACGTGCGACAAAGAGACCGAACATCCCCCATCAAATTAAGAAGTCTTGCTATTTGAACCGCGACTGGTTTTGTATCCGTTTCGATAGCTGCAAAATAAATTTCAACTTGTTTAAAAGTCAGATTTCCTTCCAAACACAGCTCTCTGGGTTTGTTATACTCTGACATTGTGTTTTTTAATTATATTCTTCAATTTCAATACACGTGCTTAACCTCACATTTGAAAATAATCTTATTTTCCAAACTTATTTTTCAAAATATTATTTTTAACTAAACGACTTTGCCATGTTATATCTTAAAATGAGGTATTAAACGGGTCGATGGCTCACTGGTTTATTAATAATTATGAATCAATATACATACATTATATTTTAACATCATCACTTCAAATAATAACTAATAAGGACGTGTCTCCGCTAACTCTACAACTACATCTAAACAAACTCTACGTAGTATATAAACACGAGCACGAGCGTTTCGCGGTAGAAATAACGCGGCTGTAATGACAGTTGTAAACAGATTGAGGTTACGTAATTTTTTTTGTTTACATAAATTGGATGAGGTCTGTGTTAATGTTAAATTGATTGTTTATCTCCTTATTTATATTGGAGAAGTAAAAAATGAATATTTGCCTAGATTGTGGTTCTGAATTTACGTAAAATAAAACTTTGTATGGCCACTTAAGAAAATTTCATGATTTGAATATAAGAGACCAGTTTCTATAAGCAACCAACTTTGAATAAAAACGATGTTAAATTTAGTGCAATGAAGGAAATTAACTTTACACGAATGTTATCTATATATGTTAGCTCTTGTATGTAAACAACTTAGTATTTTGTACTAACTTGTTGCTATTCTAGGTATCTTTCGTAGTTGTGTCAATATGCAGTTTAAAGGTACTTTGCTGGGATTTCTTTAATTTGATTTGTAAATTATTAATTACTTGAGTGAAATGTGTTTAATAATAGTAATAGAGGCTTGAGGTTTCAATAATTGTATTTTTATTTTTTAAAAAGTAAACACGTTATGTACCCATATACATTCTCAATAAATACCTAAATTAATTAAGAAAGAAACTAATTTTATTTTGTCTAGAATTTTGTTTGCACTGTCAGTCGACTAAAATATGTAAAAAAACAAGGTAGAAAATTAAGATTATTTTGATACTCCGACTAAAAGTAAAACTAAAATACTGCACTGTTAATATAAGAACACTCAATCTGACAGATTTGACGAAATTACAATAACTTACCAGCGCTTGTAACACTGATAAAACAAAGTGAAAACTAAGGATTAAATTAGATTAGTCGCGTGCTTGTAGGTATCCCATCAAAATCGCTGAGATTGTAATAATTTCCAGTAATTTGCACATGTATTTCTGCGAGTGGTTTCCCCATCGGATTTTATTCCCAAACAAAAGAAAGCAGAACAAAATCTAACCTTATAAGCTTTAGTGTTAATTAAACCTACTTTCTACTGAGATAATACACTGTCTTATCTTAACATAAAATCAGGTGATGTATGATCAGATCTTGTATGAACATTAAAATTAAGGTTTGAGTTATTAACCAAACCATCCCTAATAAAAATTTCTTCTGTTAGGGTAGGCTTTTTAAGATCATTATTCCTTGTTGATTTCTTCTTTGTTGAAAAAAGCCGCACCTGATGTTCAACTTTTTTATTAATATTAATCTCCTCTGTAGTTTTTAGATCAATAGATTTTGCTTTATTTAATGTGTCAATGATTTTATCAAATTGTCTCATTATAGCCAGATGTACGTCGTCAGTTAACGAAGCATTCTCACATAGGCCTATTATTAGCTCGGATCTTTTTTTTAATAATATCATTTTTTGAAGATTTTGCTTTATGTAAAATATTACTGCTGAAATGTAAATTAACGTTACTAATATGCAAAGGTGTCAAGATTCGATTTGTAAAACTGTATCGCACAAGCATGTACGTGTTTGCAAATGTTAAGCTTTATCATGTTGTCAATACAGGTGCATTGAAATGTATGAACACATATGCTGCACTTTGTACAACTTAGGCATGAACCTTCACAGGCCTCATCTACTCTAGTAACTTGATGCTGTTGAAAAGCACAAGTGGACGACGTAACTAAAAATTCCTTATCATTCTCAAGACGTCTAATAAAATCTGATGTAATTGTTAGACTTGCTTTATGACTTTGTTTAATTCTATTAATTTTGTCATTGGAAGTATTCAAGTTTAATTATACGTTTAAACAAGCTATCTCGAGCAATTTTTATTACTGCATTAATGCTTTTGTCCAAACGATTTACTTTCCGACCTTCCAAATACACATACTTCAAAACTTTGTGCATCGATTCAAGATACATGTTAGTGTTTATTCCTAAACCCAATCGATAGCAATATGCCCAAGATGTTGGACGATTTGCATAATTATTATGAAAATATTCAGCAAATGATTGTGTATTAACATCGGCATCAAGATCTTCTACTACCTGATTTAAAATGTCATTAAATTCATCAATAGATACACACTGTAATAAAACACGAAGGGATTTATATACTACTACTTTCTTTTCAATCCCTCCATTGATTTTTGACAAATTCTTGCGCTAATTACGATCCACATGCCAGGTACATAGCAACTGGTGAGGTACCTTGGCCATAACATAAGACCATGCATTATAAAATGCTGGAGCATTATCAGACATAAAAACAGTAGTTGATATAATACCCACTCTTGATTTAATTTTCCAAAAACAACTTGAAAATCATTTCGTCAGCACGATTTGAAAAACAAAATGCCACTGGGCACCCTGAACCAAATTCATCCACTGTCATTAGTGTGTAGAGCTGAAAATCGTAACTATTTGTACCGTGTGTACCATCAATGCACACCTTGTCGTTCCCAAATTTAAGCAACTGTTCACGTTGAAAAGAAGTGATTATGACTAATGCAAAATCTTGGACATCTAAAATTATTTTTGAGTCATTTGGGTTTCCTTCTACACCTTGGCTTTTATAATATAACACTGGGCAGTCGCTTCCTAAGTTCATCATCTCCTCTACCCAGAGCCGTACGCTAATTGCATCTTTAGGTGACGTTTCACACCATACTCAATATTGAAGTCCCTAACAATATTGTGCATATCTTTTGTTTCTAACAACAAAATTCTCTGTGAATTTTCTTGTTTTAAACCAGAATCACAAACATCATCCAATACCTATATGTTGAAATGTAATACCTTCCTTTAATTTTCCTGAAACACATCAATTGTAAAATTTCAAACTAGAACTTTATGTTCGAAAATACCTGCAATTTCTGCTTTATTCTCTTTACTTAAAAAAAACTCGACCAATATCGTTGGTATGACCAACATGAGTTGTCCAGAAGTCTACTACAACAGACCCATCGTTCTTTATCGTCGCTTCCATTCTTGAGGGACAAACACTTTCAATTTTATTAGTGCCTGTGCTTTCAAAGCTTCTAAAACCCTTGCCTTTTGGAATGTAGTTGTATGATCGATGGCAATTATAGTACTCCCTTTTGGTGCCATCGGACAATAATTTAGCTGCAGTGTGAAGTATATACATTGCTAAAGATTTTTCCTGTTCTTGGTTTTTCCAGTTTTTGAACTCTGTTAAACAGAATAAAATTAGTATATAATTAACACATCGCATAATAATCTTCAAACCTAATTGTGAATTAAAATGTAGTTGGTCAAGTTTAGTTTTAATTTGATGTTCATTTGCCAAATGTTGTCGAAGTTTTTTATATTCCTTTAGATGTGTTGTACAATTTTCATAAAAGCACTTGATTCTTGACGAGTTGAGAATTATTGGAATACTTTTATGAACAGTTCTGCAATGACGACTTAAAGTTGCTTTACTGGTCAAGGATTTGCCACATGTATCACACAAAAATTTACTAGTTAAGTAACTGGTTTCCTATATTCAAAATTATGAATCTTTCTTAAATGGGCATACAAATTCTTCTTTTGTGTAAACTCAAAACCACAATCTTCGCAAGTATTCATTTTTACTCCTCGTTTACAAATAACACGATAAACAAAATTAATAGGTAATTTCCATAGATCTCATTCTCTATATGTAAACAAAAAAATTACGTCACCTCAATCTGTTTACAACTGTCATTACAGCCGCGTTATTTCTACCGCGAGACGCTCGTATATAAACAAAGGTCGAGGTCAAACAACTTTACGCTCTGTATAATATCATTTTGTATTTAGTTCGTTAACAAATTCATGTAAACGACCCAATCGATAGATTATTTTGGAGCGAAAATTATTTTGCAGAATCTGTTGTATTACTACCAGGGAATATGCGTTTAAAATAAAATGCGCTTTGAACATTTAACCAAGTCACGGAATATGTAGAAGATTAGTGAAATATGTTTTTTGGATAAACAATTTATGATTATTGTGTTTCACGTATGTGATCTTATCGTCAAAGATTATCCAGTGTATGAGTTTTGTACCACCAGAAGCAAGATTACAATTACATTAAACGGTCAAGTACTAAAGTACAATTGTGACATGTAATTTATGTAAGTACTTTGCATCCTCTCAAAACGAATTAATATGTCTTCACATACTAACAAACGCTCACTTACATGCTTTTTATGTACTTATTCTGCACCTTTTAAAAGTACGTTGACACTTCATATGCAATTTATGCAATTATGCTGCATCTCATAAAGGTCTTTTGAAAACTCATATACGAACCCACACCAATGATCGTCCATTTGCATGCAATTTATGTAATTATGCTTCATCTTATATACATGTTCTGAAGATTCATATGGGGTCCCATACTAATGATCGTCCATATGTATGTAATTTATGTGATTATGCTGCAGCTAGTAAGGATAGTTTGAAAATTCATATGCGATCCCATACAAATGATCGTCCATTCCCATGCAATTTATGTAATTATGCTGCATCTTGCAAAAGTCGTTTGAAAACTCATATGCAAACCCATACCAATGATCGTCCATTTGCATGCAATTTATGTAATTATGCTGCATCTCAGAAAAGTCATTTGAAAACTCATATGCGAACCCATACCAATGACCGCCCATTTGCATGCAATTTATGTAATTATGCTGCAACTCGTAAAGATAGTTCGAAAATTCATATTCGGTCTCATACTAATAATCGTCCATTTGCATGCAATTTATGTAATTATGCTGCAACTCGTAAAGGTGATTTGAAAATTCATATGCCGTCTCATACTAATGATTATCCTTTTGTATGTAATTTATGTAACTATGCTACATTTCGTATAAGTAATTGGAAAACTCATATACGAACCCATACCAATGATCGTCCATTTGCATGCAATTTATGTAATTATGCTGCATCTTGCAAAAGTCGTTTGAAAACTCATATGCGAACCCATACCAATGATCGCCCATTTGCATGCAATTTATGTAAATATACTGCATCTTGTAAAGATAGTTTGAAACTTCATATACGGAACCATACTAATGATCGTCCATTTGCATGCACTTTATGTAATTATGCTGCATCTTGTAAAAGTCGTTTGAAAACTCATTTACGAACCCATACCAATGATCGTCCATATGCATGCAATTTATGCAATTATGCTGTATCTTGCAAAAGTCGTTTGAAAACTCATATACAAATTCATACCAATGATCGTCTATTTGCGTGCAATTTATGTAATTATGCTGCAACTCGTAAAGATAGATTGGTAGTTCATATGCCGTCTCATACTAATAACCGTCCATTTGCATGCAATTTATGTAATTATGCTGCATTTTGCAAAAGTCGTTTGAAAACTCATATGCGAACCCATACCAATGACCGCCCATTTGCATGCAATTTATGTAAGTATACTGCATCTTGTAAAGATAGTTTGAAACTTCATATACGGAACCATACTAATGATCGTCCATTCGCATGCACTTTATGTAATTATGCTGCATCTTGTAAAAGTCGTTTGAAAACTCATTTACGAACCCATACCAATGATCGTCCATTTGCATGCAATTTATGCAATTATGCTGCATCTTGCAAAAGTCGTTTGAAAACTCATATCCGAACCCATACCAATGATCGTCCATTTGCATGCAATTTATGTAATTATGCTGCAACTCGTAAAAATAGTTTAAAAATTCATATGCGGTCTCATACTAATAACCGTCCGTTTGCATGCAATTTATGTAATTATGCTGCATCTTTGCAAAAGTTGAAAACTCATATGCGAACCCATACCAATGACCCATTTCATGCAATTTATGTAAGTATACTGCTCTTAAGTAGTTTAACTCATTACGAACATACAATGATCATCCATTTACATGCACTTTATGTAATTATGCTGCATCTTGTAAAAGTCGTTTGAAAACTCATTTACGAACCCATACCAATGATCGTCCATATGCATGCAATTTATGCAAGTATGCTGTATCTTGCAAAAGTCGTTTGAAAACTCATATACGAATTCATACCAATGATCGTTTATTTGCATGCAATTTATGTAATTATGCTGCAACTCGTAAAGATAGATTGGTAATTCATATGCCGTCTCATACTAATAACCGTCCATTTGCATGCAATTTATGTAATTATGCTGCATTTTGCAAAAGTCGTTTGAAAACTCATATGCGAACCCATACCAATGACCGCCCATTTGCATGCAATTTATGTAAGTATACTGCATCTTGTAAAGATAGTTTGAAACTTCATATACGGAACCATACTAATGATCGTCCATTTGCATGCACTTTATGTAATTATGCTGCATCTTGTAAAAGTCGTTTGAAAACTCATTTACGAACCCATACTAATGATCGTCCATTTGCATGCAATTTATGCAATTATGCTGCATCTTGCAAAAATCGTTTGAAAACTCATATCCGAACCCATACCAATGATCGTCCATTTGCATGCAATTTATGTAATTATGCTGCAACTCGTAAAATAGTTTAAAAATTCATATGCGGTCTCATACTAATAACCGTCCGTTTGCATGCAATTTATGTAATTATGCTGCATCTTTCAAAAGTAATTTGAAAACTCATATGCGAACCCATACCGATGATCATCCATTTACATGCACTTTATGTAATTATGCTGCATCTTGTAAAAGTCGTTTGAAAACTCATTTACGAACCCATACCAATGATCGTCCATTTGTATGCAATTTATGACGTATACTTATCTGCAAAATCTTAAAATATATACAATCATACCAATGATCGTATTTGATGCACGTTTATGTAATTATGCTGCAACTGTAAAAAGATTTAAAATTCATAGCGCCATACTAATAAGTCCATTTGCATGCAATTTATGTAATTATGCTGCATTTGTCAGAAATCGTTTGAAAATCATATGCGAACCCATCCAATGATGCCATTATGAATGCAACTTAAGTGAATAATCATCTTGTAAAATATTTGAAACTCAAATCGGAACCATACAATGATCGTCCATTTGCAATGTCTTTATGTAATTTAGTAGCATCTGTAAAAATACTTTGAAAACTTCAATAAAGCCTATAATAAGTCTTTGCATGCTATTTATAGAATTATCATCTTGCAATTAAACTTTAAAACTCTAACCGAACATACATGATTTATTTCATGAATTTGTGTAATTCATGTACAACTGTAAATGATACTGTTTAATAATGCATATTGAAGGTCTCAATAATAACTTCCTTTGCAATAAATTTGCAAAATTTATGTTAAATTATGTGCATTTATCAAAAGTAATTTGAAAACTCATATGCGAACCCATACCTGATGATCATCATTTACATGCACTTTATTAATTAATAGCATGCAAATCTTGTAAAAGTCGTTTGAATAACTCATTATACGAACCATACCAATGATCGATCCATTTGATATGCAATTTTAACGTTATTATACCATCCCTAAAATATAACTAAAATTGTGACACTAATTTACATATTATAAAGATTCTAAAAATAGGCCAAAAAGTCTATTCCAGAATCTAATGACTTAGCATTATGTCGATTACCTAAAAATAATGTGTCCATCCAAAATGTGCAAAAACGAACAATACTTACAGTGAATAAACACTAAAATTTAATACAAATAATCACAACTGTCGTTATTCTAGAAGGTGTTTTGCAATTTTAGTACACGTGTATGAAAAACTTTAAATAACTTCAAATATTGCTATAAAAGTTTTGTCCTACTTATAGAAAAATTTGCAATTAAATCATAAATGTTAAGAAATTCATTTGTTATTTAGTTTAGCATTGTGTATCAGTAACAATTCATTTGATGAATAAATGGTAATGACTTTTGATTATCTAACTGGCGATAATTAGAAGCATTAGAACAATTCATTACTTTTGAATAAATTAACTTGTAAATACTTATATACTTAGTTACTAAAAATTATTTTAGTACTTTAATTTTGTATTAGGTAAATTTTTAATGATTATAATATTACATTTATAATACAGTATTAAATATCTTTCAATTTTAGAAATACTTCAGTCTTATTAGCATCAATATTCAGGTCAATGTTGTATATTATCTAATGTTTTGAGTTTGGACTTTATAATAAACTTCATAACTTTTTTATAGCTTCTTTAGAAATACTTAAAGTTTGATTTTATCAACATTAAAATAATGGTAATCAATTTACAGTTCAAATTGCAAATGATAAATAGCTACAATTGGAGTTTGTCCAATATTCATATAAACATTTCATAAATTAAAATTAAATTTTATTTTAATTTGTTAAGAGACACTTAAGTTCATGACATTGATTAGATGTATTTGATTTTCAGATCTGAATTATTACACATGTTGAATTTTTGTCGTTTTGATATATAAATAATTTAATTTTGACACTTAAATTAGAATAAATAAATTTGATAGTGATTCTATAAAATGTGCAAATGTTCATATTGTATTAAATTTTATTAGATTACATGTCTTGTCATCTTTTAAATTATGAATTTAAACTAGTTTATCATAGGAACATTAGCATTAACGTCTTTTATGAAAATATCATTTCTAACATACTCCAACAGTAACTTGGTGTTTGAGAGACACTGAATTACAGAGTTCATGAAACAAGTATTGCTGATAATATTTAATCCATTCAGGCCTAAGCATTGAAAAGTATTTGATGCGCCAAGTGATTTCTTATAAAAACATTGGTTTTTAATGAATTATTAAAATCTCTGAGATTATTAGAATTGTGTGTATAAGTATCAAGAATGTGATTAATGTGTTTCGATGTTACAATGCTATCAATTGGGAAGCTTGGAAAATAACTGTCTTTTCAGGAGTAGTAATTTTATTTATTAAGATATTGTTGAAGTTTTTGTTGTTTTTGTTTGAGTTATCATGAGTGATATTTGTAGAACAAAGAGGCATCAAAAAAAGTCCGTCCAAAGATTTAGAAGGTGGGATAGTACCTAGAACAGAGGCGGCGTTGCCTTGTTGAATTGCAATACCGATTCATTGTAAGAGGAAAGCGGTTGCTTTTGGATCAAATGAGCATTCGGTGATTTTTTCCCGGATCTTTTAAAAAATTAATTGCAATAGATCCAAACACACCAAAAGTTTCAATAGCAATAGGACAAAATAAATAAAGTTGTGATAAGTTTGAGTATTTCTTAATTTTAATATTTTCACCATAAGAAGCTGCTGCACCTGGGTTTTTTTGCACATGCAGTAGAATGTGATTCTGCTTAGGTATCGTTGCAAGTATAATCCCAAATTGCCGACTTTCCGCATTTCCAAGGAATTAGGGTGATGCTATCGGGTTGTTTGCTATCATTTCTAAATGTGTTTATCGGTTCCAATATAGCAAGGATTTGTGCGGAAACTAAAGCACATCTAATTATGTCATTGACGACTGTGTGCCAAGAGTTGCGTCCTTTATTTAAACGGCAGCTCAATCCGTGTATACCTGATTTATCTACTAAACTACCGCAAATGCATGTGTAAATAATATATAAGGTTGCTCCAAGTCCGAGTCCAATAGCAATCCTGAAAGGTTGATCGTCTAAAAGTGTGCCTAAAGCAGGGACAGGTAGAGCATTTAGCCAAGCGCTAGCATGTTTTGAAGAAACTGCTTGAATTCTAGCTTTGTTTGTGTTTGTAATAGCTAATTTAAGTAAATTTCCTGATACTATGTCTAAAAGAGGTTTGTCCCATTCTTTTGTAGTCATTTGTTGATAATAACTTCATTCTTCTTTGTTCTATAAAGCCAAAGTTTTTCACGTTCAAAATAATTGTGGTCGACTATTCCGCTTGAAGATTTTGCTAAAACAAGATTGATTGAAGAAAAGAATACATTAAATTTAATTAAATTTAATTTTTGAACATGCTAATTTTGCAACAAGACGTCGAAAGAAACAGCCAATCGCTATTGGACGTAAACCACCATCTCTTTTTTAAAAGCACATAATGAAGATCCATAGAGTAATGGACAGATTTCCTCTTTAACTAAACCCGATATCATTAAATTGCATAAAATGATGTTAAAAATATAAGGAAGTTATTGCTTTCATTGTTAAAAGCAACATTTAAGAGATCTTGAAAATGAATTTAGGCAATATTCTATTTGTACTTAGTTTTGAACAATATTGGATATCTCTTGTTTAAAGGATTTAAAAAATTAATTCAGACTCAAGACTATGTTAAGTAGTAGGTAGGTGGTTGCTTTGATTGTTAGGACAACATAGGGTAATCAGGTAATAAACAGTCTTAAAGTGTTTGTGATGGTTGCAAGGGTATGATATGAAGATTACAGAAAGCTGAAAAGTACATTTATTCACTGCTATTCATATTCATAATTCAGACTGTTCTGAAATTTTTGGCTTTTGACATTATAACTTGATTAAAGTTGGATCATTTTTAACAATATAAAATAATTTGAACTGTCTGGACTCAAAAACGCCTCTGAACTCAGGTAAGTAGTATTAAATAAAACACTTTAGTTCTATTGTAGAACCATTAGGAAAACGACTTCTATTTAACAGGTAATTACAGGTTAACTGCGTTTTATCTTACTAAAAGTAGATGGCGTAGCAAGACAAATGTTTTGATATATTTCAACATCCCCACTATATCCAAAATTTTGCAAACATACAATATCTAAATTATTTACAAATTTATTATGTTTCACAGAACACAAAGCTTTAGTAAGTATGTCAGCTGGCATCTCAGCTGTCTGCAAATACACAAGTTTGACTAAATCATTAACAATGGCCTCTCTTATAAAATGATGGCGTACATCAATGTGCTTTGACCTTTTATGAGGTACTGGATTAATAGACAATCTTTGCGCACTTTAGTTATCATTATACAATGTAATGCACCGTTTAGTTTTAGGTAATGCACATAGCAAAATACTTAAATAGATAGCCTTCTTCGATGCTTCACAAATGGCCATATATTCAGCCTCAGTACTGGACAGAGCAACTGTCTTTTGTTTATTGCTCTCCCACGAAATTGTAGCACCGGACAGTTTAAAACAAAATCCTGTATATGATTCTCTATCATGAACATTGCTAGCCCAATCGGCATTTACAAAACCTTCTAACTCTGCATTTCTCTTTTTGAACTTCAAACAAAAACTTTTAGTTAACTGTAAATATCTCAAAATTTTTTTTGCGTATTCCCAATGTGTTCTACTATAACAATAATTGAATTGCCTAAGAAAACTAACACTTTATGCGATATCTGGCCTAGTCAGAACCGCCATATACATTAAACCTCCTATCAACTGTTGATACGGAACATCAACCTCTTGAATAACCGAAGTTTCTAAATTCATATTTGTTTCCATAGGTGTTGACGCAGTTTTACACTCAAGCATATTAAATCTTTTTAGCGATTGATTAACATAATGCTACTGATCTAAAGTTATAATGCCCCTAACTTTATCAATGTTTATCCTCATCCCTAGACATTGTTTAGCATCACCTAAATCTTTTATTTTAAATTTTGCACCTAATTGAACCTTCAGAAATTCAGTTTCAGCTTTGTTATTAGAAAAAATAAAATAATCATCATTATACAAAGCCACTACTGTTAGCAACTTTCCATGATTTTAATTTTTAAAATACAAACAATGCTCTAACCTTGATTTTTTGTATCCTAGACTAGTTAATGTTTCATCAAATCATTTATTCCAGGCCCTGGATGACTGTTCGAGTCCATAAATAGCCCTATTCAATTTAAAAATTTTGCTTTCATTCCCTGGATCAATAAAAACTTCTGGTTGTTTCATATAAACAATAGTTTCTAAAAAAAACATTCAAAAAAGCAGTTTTCACATCTAAATGTGTTATATTTAAATCTAATTAAACTGACAATGCAATTAATAACCTTAATGTTGAGTGCCTGACTACAGGTGAAAAAGTTTCTTTAAAATCAATACCTGGCCTTTGCGTAAAACCTTTCGCAACCAATGGAGCTCTGTAACTCACTTCGTTTTCACCATTAATTTTAGTCTTGAATACCCATTTACACTCCACTACTGTTCCTTTCTCTGGTAAATCTTCTAATTCCCATGCAACATTTTCCTTAAATGATTCCATTTCTTTTGACATTGCTCGTTTCCACATTTCCTTGTCTGGTCTAGACAACGCATCTGAAACATCTAATGGATCCATATCCAAATTTCTCGTATCTGCACATATATGTCACAAAGTCATCCATTACTTTAGGCTTGGGTTCCCTTTTACTTTTTCGTATTACTGCTACAACATCTTCTTTCCGATCAGGAATATAATCTTCATCATCTAATTTTTCCAGTGATTCAGTATCATATTTTTCCAAATTACCAAGGAACAATTGCTTTTCTTCATCCTCACCCGGAGAAAAAAGTTTTTTGAAATTTTAACAATTTATTGTGCGGTGAAAAAATCTCTAAAATTTTATCAAAAATGTGTTAATATCAAATACAAAATTTTTTTAAATATTACAACGCAAATGTGATAATATTTCTGTAGAAAATAATAGCAAAATTATATTAGAAACTCATACATTTATTGAACAAAATTTTAAAATCATTTTGTACTACGCATTACTATACATTTATCGGGGAGTATCAAACAACTGTTGAAAACTACTATAAACACATTATAAATTATTAATATATCTTTGTGTTAATAACCGAGAGATATTGTAGTTACTTTCTTTACAACATTGTGCTAAAAATTTACATTATTGTACGAAAAATACGTTCAAGGCTTGTTTTACTACGCAGACGCTAAGGGACCCTAAACTTTGTCGCCGTGATATTAGTTTCTCATTCTTGCTAGACGATTTCCAACATTCCAGTCGTGTTACTAAAGTTAACTACGAAATGGACTACTTTGTTAAACATATTTTAGGTTCATGGGGACTTTTGCCTAAAATTGAAAAGGCATTTGACGGTAAGTACAAATATTTTTAATAACGCTATAAATCGTTTCTAAATCAGTAATAGACGCATGTATTAGGATGAATTAATTTTTTAATTTTATTTATTTGGCGGTAATGTAGTACATTTACATTCGCTTGTTCTTATGAACGCTGTGAACGAATCTGATCTTTCGTTCATCGTGTAATTAAGGCGAAAATGAAGCAGTAATATATTTTTCAATCTCATCTTTAGATATACCTGACGGGCGATTATTTCTATTTTTAGAATAGGGGGGTAACGAAATACGATGGGAAAGTCGGCTAGAGCAAGGGTTTTTTGGTAACGGTTCTGTTAAGGAATAGATCAGCTAGGTATTTGTTTAAAATCATGATTAAAATATTTTCATTAAATGTAATTTTTCTTATGGGTAGTGGATGGGTTTACTAATACCACAGTAAATTCTAAATATTGTAAAGTCACGTTGCAATAATTCATTTAAAAATATCCTAATATAATATCCCGCCTGAAATAATTTGCTTAATAATTTTGTTTGTGACGAGTGAATATCATATGAACTAGACTAGGACATCAATTATATTCTCACATATAATTAGCCCACAATTTTGCTTAGATTTAAATGCAAAATTCATACTTTTTATATTTCAGATAATGAAATAGATGAGGACGCGTTCAATAGTTTAAAGGACGAGGATATTAAGGAACTCATTCCGGTGCTAGGAGTTTGTAAGAAATTTCAGGCAAAATATAACGACTACAGCACACTTAACAAGGTAGGTACAAAATTTAATTTATGCTATGCAATAGTAAACAAATCACCGTATGTGAATCCAAAGGTGAAATGGGTGAGGATGCTCCCCCACCAAAGTTTGTAATTTTGAACAAAAATTTTTAAATTACCAAATCAAAACAAAAAATTGATGAAAATAATCGTTACTTTTAGTTTTATAACTGATTATTGCTTGGAATTTTGTAACAAAGGAAATCATTATGGACGTAACGTTGATTGATTAATGAAGTAAGCATTTGATGAAGAACAAGGCAAGTTTATTTATGTATTTAGCATCCATCCTTTTCATAAGTAGGTACAAAGTGCAGAGAAAAATTTAGTCAGCTCAATTGCTAGTGTTAGCATACACAAACTATAGCCAATTTTTGAATCTTAAATAATCTTTGTACATTTTATAATATAATTTTGGTGATTGTTGGATAGAATATGCAACCAAGTAGAATGATTTATTATAATTTTAAAATTGAACGCTACTGCGTAACCAAACATCTATACGTTCAGGCATAAAATAAGATACTCCCTGTATGTTTGTTGTGGTTTGTTTAGCATTCTTCTTAATCTTCTTTTAAACTTTAAAAATGTTTGCTTAGTGTACTCAAACCAAATATTTCAATAAATCAAAGTCACCTTCAATTTATGTCATAAATATCAAACTTGAAGTTTTTATTATTTTAACAACGATCCTAGGTCATGGATCGAAACGTAAATAAAATAGATTTTAAAAACTATGAGTGGTTTCATTCCCAAAGAAGATTAAGAATAAAATAAGATGTTTAGACTTGCCAGAAAAGTATAGCACTAAATTCTTTTTGTGAACTACGAATCAACAATAAAAGGTGTTATTTAAATCAATAATGACAACTGTTGCACTAAATCGCACATTTCTTATTTATTTTTATCAAAATGAAACTACGAAATAAGAAAAAAGTTGTATTTAAATTGAAAATTACAAACTTGCACTAAATTTTTTTTCGGCCATGAATCAGAAACGAAAGATTTTATTTTAATCACTGGAGATACTGCACTAAATCACACATTACTTATTTATTTTTTATCAAAATACAAATAAGTGCTACAAAATAAGTAAAAAAATTGTATTTTAATTGAAAATTGCAGGTTTTATACTAAATCCTTTTTTTATTGACCATAAGTTGCATAATGATTTCTTGTATCATCTCTGAACACATGGGATATCTACTCTGAATAAAAATCACTAAAATTTGTCAACAAATAAGATAAATTTGATAATCTAATTTTTATTGCAGGCAGTACAGTACGAACCCATATTAAGTCCTGCAAGCACAGTATCAGTATCTACCCCGGGTAGTGTAGGGGCTTCATCGTCGGCAGATGAGGAATATGCTGCACTAGGTAATTATATTGAATTTTTAATTTGAGTCGGTTGTGGTAGGAAATATACAGGGTGTTCTAAGGGAAATCCCCCCCCCCCATCAAAAGAGCTTTTTAAAATTTATAATTTTCACATCAAATTCACACTTCCACGAGAGGGGGTAGCAACCACTTGTCGGGGTCGACTTTCGTGTTTTGCTTATGGTTTGAGACAGGGGTTGTTTACAATATAAATGATGTTTTTTAGTATAATGGTTTTAATTTGTAATTTAAATACAAATGTAGGCGAGATATGCAGTTTTCAAAATATATTGCAATTTTTTTTATTACCACTTTCCAATGTTTTGAGAATTACACAAAACCAAAACTATAAGAAAACTGCATATTTTCACATATACATATTTTGTAGATGGGCTATATCAAGTACCACACCCCAATCAGCGTGCTACCCTCGGTCTGCCATTCTTCATCGGCACTTGTGAAAATGTAAGTTCAATAGCTACTGGGCAGATTTAGGTACTACACGTTTTTTATGTCCAACAGAGCGTTCAAACACTTTTAGACTCTTGCAACGAAGGAACACTTATCAAAGCTAGCTATGGAAAGAAGTTTCTAAGGTCAAAATTATGCTGGTTGATTATACAAAATGAGTTAAAAGGCAACTTCAACCAAAAGTAAGGTGAATTTACTATAGAAGGTAGCTTAACAAAATGTTGTTTTTAGGATAACATCTAAAAGATTCAGTGAATTAGCTGATGAGATCAATCAAATATCTTTGCATGAAAATCAAGAGCTGTACTATGTTCCATATGTGAAGAACTCCGGTGGACACCCAAAGGCTGCACGTGGTAAATTGTGGACTACATACCATTATATGCGTACTAATTTCAAGCATTATGGTTAAATTACTAAAACCACGGATGACACTCGCGAACATGAAAGTTCTTTTTCTAGGAGCAGTTGCGAAAATGAAGGTAATCATTCTTGCATACAAAATTATTATTTTTATTACAACTATGTATAGGATTTGTCGAAGATGATTTATTATGGCTAAAAAATAACAGTCTGCCATTCACAACCGTTGAAGAAAAGTGGAAAAAAACCACAACATTCAGAATTGACAACTTTCCCAATTCTATAACCCAATATTTTAACATATATGGTGCCCTCAAAAGTTCCTTGGGCTATTTACTATTGGAAATCGATTTCAACATAATTTATCTGGGAAGAGAAAATTGCCTTTTTAATCAGTGGCCATCTATATACAAAGAAATATTGAGATTGGCAGAAACAGGTTCGGACAAATTTCTCAAAGAGCTAATTGTGCAATATAAACAAAGACATAATATAACAGAATTGAATTCTTTGGAAGGTAACATTTTCATAAATTCTTTCTTTCTCTAACCTGACTTTTACAGACTCAATATTTTGCTTCACTATCCTTCCGTTGTTGTTTCGCAGTATAACCATCAAATGTAGCGCCCCTAATAAACATTGGAGGCCATCTAAAAGCGAACTACAAAGTGGCTTTCTACTTCACGTTAAGGTAAAATGGGAAATGTTACTAGATTAATTTCAAATTTATTTTTAGGAAATTAGCGAGCTTGAACCACAATTGGAGTTGAGGCAATTGAAATACCAACAGTTTGGGTTACCAACACAACCTATACCTGTAATTGTGGGTGAAATTGATAACATAACGAAGTGTTTTGTATGTGTTGAGTCAATAAGATACGCTGTTGATAGCTGCATAAAGGCAATTGATCTTTGTTTTAAATCTATCACTCATTAAATGCAGAGTATCCTAAAGAAGTCGAACCAGTTTGGACTTTCTTGCAAATATATATATATATATATATATATATATATATATATATATACAAATTAAAAACCAAAAACGATCGTTCGTTTACGACTTCAGCACTAAAATTGATTTCCGATTTACAACTATTTTTAAACAACCACTAATAAATTGCTTATTGTATTTGTATAACTATTGTACAAAATGGTAAAATGTTTCTACTGCTCAGTTTCAATGTCCTCTCAAAAGCATTTTCTACCATTTGAAGGTATTCCACAAAGCAGTAAACAAATATTGTTGCGGTGAAAATAGCTGTTTTAGGACATTTACATCAATTGATGCTTTCAAGCGTCATGTCAAAAACCATAATGTGATTCCCCCACAAAAGAAAATATGTAATTTTTCAAAAAAGCCATCGGTTTGTAATGAGAAACTTTACGAAACTGTAGTTGCTCAAAATGATGCTGAACTTAAAATCTGAAGTTTTCGGATGATAATGTAGATAGTACTGCTTCTGATGGAAGTACACTTCTGCAAATTGTGTTTAGGGAGATTATACTTTTTGTATCAGAAATGTATAATAATTCTCTTATACCTCGTAATTTTATCCAGTATGTTGTTTCTCAATTTAAAAAGATTATACATACATGCTTGTCTAATATACAAATTGACATACGTAGATTATTGTATGAAGGCAATTACTCTAATGAATACATTGAAAACATAACCAATTTGTTTCAAAACTATGAAGGCGTTTTTGATGAAATAGATACAGAATACAAACGGTTTAAGTTTTATAAAAACTCTGGCAACTATATTCCTTCCGAAGAATTCTTAATCGGTTACAAGAATGTGTATAAAAAACATATAAACAAACCGACCGACTATGTGTCAACACCAGTACATGGTAAAATAATATCCTTAATAATTTAGACAGACAAATATATTTTAAGTTAGGTCTTATACTTGGTGACAATTTGGGTATAAATAGCATACTTGGATTTACAGAAAGTTTTGCTTGTAATCACTATTGTAGATTGTGTAAAATGTCAAAACAGAAAGCCAAAGTTACCTATAAGAGTGATTGTATTGAGCCGCGTACGCCTGAATCCTATCAAACAGATTTAATTCTAAATGATGTTAGTGCAACTGGTATTAAAGAGGAATGTGTTTGGCATAAAATACCAGATTTTCATGTTACTTCTAACTTTATGGTAGACATAATGCACGACTTCTTGGAAGGTGTTTGTGTTTTTGATGTAACTGCTTTATTACGAATTTTAATTACTGATTACAAACTGTTTTCTATAGAAACTTTAAATGCTCGAATAAAGTCATTTAATTTTGGACAACAGAACTCTAATAGACCTCCACTAATAGGTCCAGAATTTTTAAAGTCAAATTTAAGAATGTCTGCAAATGAAATGTTATGCTTTGTTAGATATTTGGGATTATTGATTGGTGATTTGGTATCAGAAAACAAAGTTGTGGTATATATGGATAAAATTACGAAGTATATTAGATGTTATTACCTCTCCGAGTCTACAATTTTCAGAAGGGTGCAGACTGAAACTTGAAATTGAAGAATATTTGGAATTATCATTCTTGTTTTTTAAAAAATTAAAACCAAAGCATCATAACGCATTGCATTACAGTACCGTTTTTGATATGTGTGGTCCCCTGATTAATTTTTGGGGGATGCCTTATGAGCTTAAGCACAGAGAGTCCAAACTAAATTCAAAAGTTGCATGTTCCTTTAAAAACACGATACACACATTGGCAAATAAGGCTCAGCTAAAATTGTGTCATCAGCTAATTAGTCCATTTATAGAAACATATAGATTTAATTATAAGCATTTGGGAAATGTTGATGAAACTGAATTAGCCTGACTGTTTCCAACTTTCACAAGCAACAAAATATTTACCATTGTAAAGATAGAAGTAGGGGGCACGACTTATGCTAAAGATACTGTCGTAATTGTTAGCTGTCTTGATACTCCAGTTTTTGGTATTATTGATCAAATATATTTAGCTACCGACTCGGAAGCTATTTACTTTTCATATATGTAGAATTGAAAACAATACATTTCAATAAGCATTTCTATGCCTATGAGGTGGTTTATCCTACGGAAAACATAACTAAATTAATTTTGTACAATAACTTACATAGTCCTATAATTTGCTTGCTTGCCCGATCACTTGGCAAAACATTTGTTGCCACAAAATATTGTTGTTAATGGCATTAATTTGAAAATTTATAGTCATCATTGATTAAGACGATCTTTCGATGTTTAATAGTACCTTTTTTAAAATGTCACTAGAAGGTTTAATATTTAGGTTATATTATTTTTTACTAATGTTTATATTATAAGAGGATCACATATAAACCATAGTTTCAGCAACTGAGTCAACATTTTAGACAAACGCCAAGTCGTTGATTCCTGTTCTGGTCACATCTCTTAATTCGTACTCTACCCCCCCCCCTCCTCCTCCTTCAGAACACCAGTACAAATTATCAGTAGGGAATATCCCATGTGTCGCATGTGTGATACATCATTTGATAGGTATTTTTTAAGAAGTGCGATGTTGTAAATGTTTATAGCTGTTACTACCATTTTATCACTTATTGTAAACATTTTTTGTTGGATAATAATTTATTTATTAATTGAAAGTACCATCTTAAATGTTCCATTGTTGCTCTGATTAGGATACTGCAACATGCAAGTGAAATTTCAAAAATGTGTCTTTTAACATTTTGTAGTATATGATCACAGATAACCATATGAACTTTCCTAACAAAAAATTTCCAACAAAGGGTCCCTGAAATCAAAGTAAGGGGTATTAACCTTTATGCTATCAAGTTCCTTACAAAGTTTTCTTTCTAAAGTAAACATTACATTTCATATTCAAAAGATAATTGATTAAAAGGGGGATCTATAAAGATTGCTAGATGTAGGGCTCGTATACAAAGATCCCCTATGAACAGAACACAATTTTTATCTAAAATGTTGGCGCTATACCTGATAGGCTGTTTTGTTTTTATCTGTCCACACTGTAGTAATGTAGACATTTTATTGTTTGGTTTTAGTGTATTCGTAATTAAAGTTCTTTCGAAAGAATTGTGTTTTTTATTTGTGTGCCATTTTGCAGAATGCTGAAGGCCAATATTGATGGAACACTGTGGCGCATTGACAATCAAAAATGTTGATGGCAAAGTTTAATAGATAATACATTGTACTGCAGATTATCTATATCTTTGTGTTAAGGTAACACAATATATATACACTGAGAAAAATGTTTATTGCTGGTAAATATAAATTTATAACTTGCAAATAAAAAGTTTAGCTAAATATGGGACAGCGACACAGTTTATTAAGGTTTAATAAACCCAGTTTTCTAACACAAGACTATTTATGGCAATTACTCAATATCCTAATAAAATTAAGTACTGCTGCTAAATAGACAGTGGTTAATTACAGATATTAATCAACTATTAGCTACAAATACAGTAGCTCATAGATCAGAATTATACATTTTATTGATGATAAGTAAGCAGGTAGCAGTTACTACTCAAATGATGTATTACAGATAGTTATTCAAAGTATTAGTAGGCAATACATTGTATCCTGTCCTCAATTTTTTTTTTTATTATTATAAATACCTGACATATTTGAATACAATAACTATTTATTCATACCAAATACACAATCCATTTAGGCATACACCCACTTTAGCAAACACTAATATATAATATATTACTCCTGAATGAACCTATTCATTATTACAAATATGAGTATATTTGTAATGAAATTACTATTTTATTTATACCAAATACACAGTTTATTCAGGATAGTTCACTGGTTAGTAACTACAGTATATAATAATGCTAATACTAACTATAACTCTTATTTGTGGGTAATATACTGTCTAATACTCCTTAATACATTAGTCATATGTGGCAGGTATAGGGTATATTTGGGATTAGTAAATAATTTATTACAGATTATAAAAAAAGGTAAACTTTGTTAATTCAATTAATTTTTATTCATTTATGTATAGGTACATAAAACTGTAAACATAATTGTAATTCATACAAGATAAGAGCATGCACCTACCAAACCATATAATTATGACAATTTTTCCTTTTACATTAATTTCTTGTATACTTATACAAGCATATAGAATGTATTTCACACACATTATATGGTTTGGTCTATACCACTCCCTAATAATAAACATGTATACAATAAAAAAATAGCTAATAAGCATCTACATAAAATCAGACAAAATTGACATCAAATAAATCAAAATTATAAGTTAATGAGTACAAAAGAAGAAAACATAAAATTATGTACATGATACCAGAACTTACATATAAGTGTAAATAAAAGTAAAAATTAAACCGTACGATTGCGAGTACAGAAGTAACTAAACCTGCGAATGCAATTAATCGTTTATTATACATAGAAATGTTAAATATAAACTGCTTCTGTAATTAATTAATAAAACATTGCAATATAGTTCTTATCTAATACAGCTGAAATAATAAAATTTTGAGCAAAAAACATGTCACATGCCAGAATGCATTTCTTACATTTGTAACTAGAGCTAACTTCAAAAGCATACAAATGTTCGTTAAACAATAATGTTTGATATTCTTCATAAACAAAACAAACTTCTTCCTGATCATTTATGATTATGTTAATAATTGCACCAAAAACTGGTAATTTATGTTTTTCAACATGAATAATATCACCGATTCTATAGCGATAGTTGTTTATCTCAATTGTTTTACAAAATACTGCCTTACAGTCAAAGTTTTCAAAAGATCCACTTGAAATGGAGCAAATATTGTCAAAATCTGGCAAAACAGAACGAAATTAAAATACAGTCGTGTTTCTCATGCACAATATTATTCTTAAAACCTTTCTCTGCAGCCAGTCGAAATGCAAGTTTTAATTGATGTTTAATACCTAAACTGTGGGTAATATTTACTCGTGATGAAATAACGTTAGCACTTAATTTTGATTCTCTGTGTTTTGATTCGTACCTTAACCTGGATAAGTGTTTTAATGGACCAACTTTTCTCATTATAGCGGGATAATGTACTAAATTATGATACTTTGGTCGTAATGGCAAATTAAACAAAGTTTTATATAAATTGTGATGCTTTTCAACCAAATCCTGTAGTGAATTGCAAGTATAAATTGTCACTACATCGGAAAGTACAATATCTAAAATCTTTCGAAGCAAAATGTAAAGTTCCCATAATTTATTTCCATTGGGAACAATTGATCCTAACAATACCCCAGCATATAAAATAAAACATTTCATTTCTGCACAGGACATCTTCAATTTCTTTTTTTTAATATTATCCAAGTCAATTATTGGTGGCTTGTTGGTTTCGTTTCCATAATTGAAGTATTTAATTTTAACATTAAGATTATTGATTGAAAATAACTTATCAACTACAATGAATTGATATAATATTTCAACTATATCATATACGGCCACTCCCTCAAAAATATCATGTGATATATCAACAGCAAAATTCTCAGTCACATGAAAAGAATTAATCTGATTAAAAACACATTTCTCCTTTATTCCGGTTTGACCAACATCATGTAATTTTACGTCAGCCTCATAGTTTTCAAAGTTACGTATAGTTGCGTTATTTTGAACAACCTGTTTTTCCATTTCAATCCGACTACAATTACAAAATCTACAATAATGATTAGCACGGAAGCTTTGAACAAATCCCAACATAGTATTTAATCCAAGATTATCTCCTAGAAACAATGCAAGACAAAAATATATTTTGTAAGATGTATTTGCAATGGTAATCGTTACACCATTGGTCTCTAAATCATCTTCAATCAATTTTGAAAAAACCACCTTTGCACCAAAATTCTTTAAATCAACACTATGGAACAAAATTGTTAGAAATATATTTTGTAACTGCGACCTGTACTTATCTGGTATACATGGCAGTGAAAAATAAACGGCTCCTAATTTATGGATGCTTGCATGGGACCCTAAAGGATTACCACATTCATATTCATCAAAGTAAACAAATAATGGTAGAACTATTGCTTTTTTACTCAAATGTTTTATTTTATTTTTCCAAAATTCAGTTTGAGCTATATTTGTTATGTGCATTTCCTCATTTAATTACTCAGGGTATTTTAAAATTTCAGACAATACATTTGGCAGGCATAAAAAAGCTATTAAAACCTTACTAATTGATATGTGCTGTGCCTTATACGTTTGAGGCAAAGCTACATTATCTCTAACATTATCATATCTTTGCCCCACGACATATTCAACAGGGGGAATATAAAGTTCTAGTTTTTCCAAATAGGTAAATCTCTTATATTCAGTATTAAATTGTTGAAATACATGCTGAATTTCATAAAAAGAATTATTTAAATGATCTGAATCCTCTTGGTTAATTTTGTATTTAGTAATAAATTTAGACATTAACAAAGAAAAAATATTCAGCTGTCTTTTTAGCAAATCATCCATGTTTTCAATTATAAATTGTACATGTTTTCTGGTCAATGAACCATCTGCATACAAACTAGTAATGAACAACAGTGCATTATTCTGTATCTCATTTTTAAATTCTAAAAAATTATCAAAATTATCAATAATGTTATTGCGTGTATCAGTAATTTCATCAATTAAACTAGAACATTCCAAGGATGCTCCATTTTCACTATTTTCCAATTCAAAAAAATCTACATTGGAACAGTTGTCTTCAGTATCAATTTTCTTTACTACCAACTGTGCTGTTTGAGTGGAACTATTGGAATGTTTTTTATTTAAATGTCTCTTAAAGGAATTGATAGAATTAAAATCTCTAAAACACCGAATTTCATTACAACTAAATTTACTATTGTCTATAAATCCATGAATTAACCTCAAGTGGATAATCAGGGACTTGGTATTCGAAAATAGATTTTTACAAACACTACAGGAAGGCATTTTTACATTTAAAGCAATATTAGAGCCAAAATATAATTAGAACAAATAAGTATTGAAAGTTGTTAGTTGTAAAAAGTATACACTTTTTATGAAACAGAAAATTCGTATTGTAGTAAACATAAAATAAAATTACTTACGCTAGTTTACTCAAATGAAAATTTATGTCGGAAATAACACATGCGGTGCTTCCTACTTTACTAGTAACATTCGTTTTAAAAACAAGTTCTTGAATAAGGTACCACACATGCTTTGATTCGCCAGGGTACTCTAAGTTAAGAGCATGAAATACCTTATAAAGAAGTTCTAAACAACGTATAGCACTATCGCATTTGTAAGTAACGTCATTAATAAAAATGTAAAACGCTTTCACATCAGCATTTTCGTCCCCTACAATGGCTCCAAATGGTTGCAGAGGCAAATCATGTGACTGTAGTTTCTGCTTCCTTCTTTCAAGTACACCAGTTATTTCAGCAAAATCCTACAAACAATAAACACATCTTACAAATAAGTTCTAATACTTTATCTAAATCTAATTTTTATAATCTTGTCACTTGTCAATTAAAATTATAGAATGATGGTGTTGGCTTTAATTTCATGCATATGGTATAGCTGCTGGTTGTAGGCAGCACAAATATGACAATTCACAAATAAAAAACCCCCATACCCTAGTAATAGTAAACTGTTCTACGCTCAGAGAAAATTTTATGAAAAAATGACACTATGTTTTTATCGTATCATTGACTATTATACGTTCATTTGGTTGAATTTTTATTGATAATTAAGAATTTCATAATACGTTAGTTACGCCATAATGCGTTAGTTACGACTTCATAATACGTTTAGTTACAAAGCGATATACTACCTCTGATCAACAATTTAAAAAAAAACGACTAAATTAACATAAATACTTCAAAATCTCGACAGTTTACAATATAAACGTTAAGAGTTTAACAATTTTGAAGTTTGAAAGTTGTCAATGATACGACAAAGCTATGAATGCAACTCGATTATTAGCAATTTAAACCCATCTTGGACGTTGGCAGGTGACTCGGCTCTCGCTTCGTCACCTAGCAACGTCCTCGATAATTATAAATGACATGATAATCTTATTACATAAATAGCTATAAACCCATTGTTTTTGTATCATGTTTAAAACAAAAACAACAAAACGTTTTAAACAACACTTTTGTTTTAAACAGTCTTTAAAACACTTAGTTTTCGACATTTTGTTTAATACACACAACCCTAGATCTGAAGTTGTTCATACTGCAAGAATATCAACATAAGAGTGCATACAGAGTGTATCGAAAAATACATGCGTCAAAAACTAAGTTAGATGGCAAGATATGAAATAATGTGACACCTTAACAGGTAGATACAATGCCCATAAAGCGACGTCATGCAGTACCGAGAAAGTTTCTGGACTAGTATTATATTAGCATCAAGAGTTTACAATGAAAAAAGGAAATATTTAAAGATGGGTATGACTATAAAATAAATTCCAATTTATGCTGTTTATTAAATGTAGCCTAACCCAACCAAACAACTTCCTGATACATTTGTTCTTCAAAATCTATACTTGCCATTTAATATAGTCAATAATCAATCACATAAAATTTAAATATTACCTTAACCTTCAAAATAAAGCTTTCCTGTACTTCTGATCTTGACGGTCTCCAAATTCCATGCTTTTTAGAATTTTTAACTGTAACGGGTGAGAATAAAAATGGTAGCAATAATAGCGCCTTGGAAGAAATATCTTAAAAATAATATACGTTAAAATATTTACATATAGAACTATCACTTATTTTACCCTTCATGCCATCATCTTTCATAATTAAGTTTCTTTCTCGTCCTTCTAAAATTATGGCTTGAGCAATGTTAGGTCACTCCTTATAAATGATATCAATTTTATCTTCATTTTCTTTATTAAAATCAGATTCTACCTAAAAAGAATAAACATAATGTAAACAGAAATATTGTTCTGTTAAAATGTCATATTCAGAATTAAACCTTATTGTTACCCTTAACTCAATTTATGAACCAAACAAACCTACCTATGCACATATAGAGACGAATCGATATGAGTAAATACGAGTACATACTCGATACTTTTCCTTCGATACCAAGTACATTTGGTATCAATACTTTATGACCGAGTACTGAGTAGGTATCGGTAAAAAGTACTTGTATCGGTACTCATTTGTGCATGGGGTTGGCGCATGGTAGTATCATGCCTAATAATTTTTGGTGTGAAAAAATAATAAGCTTAAGCACCATTCACCTTACTTACAAAATGTGTCCGCCAAAGTCTAGTGTATGGTTATATTTCGATAATCAAGATAACATAAATGCTAGATGCAAGAAATGTTTTAAACCCGTGCGATACTGTGACAATATACGTCTAACCTGCACAAACACATGAAAACCCATCCTGATTATATTCCACGTTCATACTTTCATGCACGTTTCACAAACAATTAAGTATAACAATTTTAATTATTGTTTAATGCAACCTAATAAAGTGAAATTAATGTAATGCATTTAATTTCATAAATATATTTGTGAAACGTGCTTGAAAAAAGGTTATCGTGTGCATAAACCTTTATTTCTACATTCAAAATTTAACGATACAAGTAGGTATCAATACTTTTCATTCAATAGAGTATATATCAATACTTTCTTTTGATACCACTACCGAGTAAAAGTATCATACCAACACGGTATCGATTCGTCCCTATGCACATATTCAATTGTCTTTTATAAGTTAGTTAAAATCATTAGCTTACCAATTCTATTCCATAGTATAATCTTAAGCAAGGGAATTCATTATAAAGTTCTTCCAATTCGTAATGTTTGTAATTATTCTTCCTCAATACAAATGTTTCCTCCCAAGCGAGTAAAATTTTTTCATATGGTTCGAGTGCAATTTTCAAGAAATTTATTTTATTGTCATCTGCCTCAATCGGAATTGAAATCTGTGATGATTCTTGGGGGCTGCTACTATCGTCTCTATTTGCATTTGCTAATCGTAACGTGCCTTTCAAGTTTATATAGCGCGACCACAATTTACCCCGAGCAGGTTGTCGCCGAAGTCCGTGTTTTGGCGAACTGAATGGTATATAATATGTTTCTGCACTTTCCCCAGGAAAAAATGCAGCAATTTCCTTTGCAGCTTTAACGAATTGACTGGATTTTATTCTAAAAATGAAATTATGTCAATAAAAAGTTTCTCAAAAGAATTATAAGTAATTACTCCAATTTAGACTGGCAAAGCGTGCTTCCATTTACAAGCGATCCAACAACAATCTTAGCAATTTTACTCCTTAAGCAGCTATTTAGTTTTTTTCGGTTGGCCAAAATCACATGCCCTTCGGCAGTTTTATTGAACAGCTCTTCAAGGTTCTAATTAAAGATTGAATATAAAAATACTATTAAATAAAAATTAAACCTTGTCTGAGATATTTTTCCTATAGTCAGTAAAGTTTTGTGTTGCTGATAAAGTATCAGTTCCTAAGGGTAATTGAACCTTAAACGCTTTTCTTAGTTCATCATCTGGTTCTATAATCATGCAAGTATCATCGAATGAGAAATTGCTTCCCAAGGTATCAGAATCAGACGCTGTTTCAAAGTTCTAAAATGAAAAAATTATAATGTGCATGCATGAAAAGCTATCTAATATGGTAGAATACATTAGCTGAAAGCTGATGCTTGGAATTATTCAAATATTCTGTATATTTCTTTTTAAAAATAAGTCTAGGTCCGCTGAGAGCAAATAAAAGCTGAATTGTTTCTGAATCCAAGAGCTCAAAACTTTCATCATCAATCCCTTGCCCTAAAAAAAATAAAATAAAAAGCAATAAAGCATGCAAATACTATTTAAGCATCAGTAGACCGTCATTGTTCAAACTTATTCAGGGGTAAACATAACTTGTATTATACTTACTTGAAAAGTTTTCAATATAGGGCTGGAACCCCCATTGCTTTAGTAACGATGTGTACGCGAATTCCATAATTTATATTGGTAAATTAAACATAAATGCATATAATAAAAGCTTTATTTAACATACAAGAATGTAAGAAGGAAATGCACCGTGAACCAAACCAAAACGTACGAGGGTCATTATACGCTTTTAGCATTGCCGTGTGACATTTTGTGGTGCGCGCATATCAGTTCCGAGTCCCGAAGACTAACGATTCTCCATGAATATCAATGTAAATAATAAATTTATTTGTGATGATATACCATGCATTTGGAGTAAGAACACAGACATATATTCTACTAACCTTGTTTAATTATGCCTAATATCCTTGTGTATTGGAAGTATTTAATAATTTCAGTGTATTAATGGGTAATAAATGCATATTACCCTTTACTAAGCGAGTAATTGCTATAAGAAACTTATTCCAAGAAACTGAGTTTATTTGGCATTAACACTTAAGAAGTTTGCAGGTAATAAAATATATAATAATGGTTATTAAATTCAACTTAGATATACAGTTTATTTAAACCATTTTTCTCAGTATATATATATATATATATATATATATATATATATATATATATATATACATATACATATTAGTTTGACGTGGAGTTGTCTTTTGTGGGTTAAAACTCCAAATAAGAAATAAAATTTAATTTATACTTTTTCTTGACGTTTCGGTAGTATATAAAATTGTGTTGGTTTCTTGGGATGCACTTGTTCGTAAAGTAACACCTATCGTGTCAAATTGTAATTTCTATTCTGATAAGGCATAAATGTCATGCCGAAACATCAGAATAGAAATTACAATTCGACACGATAGTTGTTACATTACGAACGAGTGCATCCCAAGAAACCAACATAATAGGTTGTGTTGCATTTTATTACAAATGTATATGAATATTAAAGATATATTGTAAGATTTTACTACAAACTTAATAGGTATATTTACCATAGATTGTGTAACTACACACTGATAGGAATATTTATAACACTGCATTAAAGCCTTTTACAAAATTTTCATAATTTACATTTGCTTTTAGTCGGATAGAGAAAACAACTAAAGAAGATAATTAATTTATTCATTAACTATCTTCTCTATTAAAGTAAAAGTAAATTATGAAAACTTTATAAGATGCTTTAATGCAAGGTTTAAATATTCCTATGTGTGTAGTACAATGTAACACAATCTATATGATCAATACTTCTGAAGGTTTGTAGTAAAATATTACAATCTATCGTAAATATTTATATAAATTTGTAATAAAATGCAACCAAACCTATATTTTAATTATTCCTATAATTTTGTAGTAAAATTTTACACTACCTATGCTAAATATTCAAATAAATTTGTAGTAAAATTTAATACAATCTATCCTACATATTATTATAAGGTTGTGGTAACCTTTAACACAATCCATGGTAAATATTCCTATACCTTTGTAGTATAATCTAACAACCTATCGTAAATATTTAGACAAGTTTGTAATACAATTTAACACAACATTGTAAGTATTGGTACAAGTTCGTAGTAAAATCTATCACAATCTACTGTAAATATTCCAATAAATTTGTAGTAAAATTTAAGACAAATCTATCACACATATTCTTATGTCTGTAGTAACATTTAACACAATCTATGGTAAATATTCCTATAAGTTTGTAATAAAATCTAACAACCTATCGTAAATATTTCGACAAGTTTGTACTAAAATTTAACACAACCTATCATAAATATTCCTATGAGTTTGTAGTAAAATTTAACATAATGTTTGATAAGTATTCCTACAACTTTGTAAGCAAACCTAACACATTATAGTGTAGTTTTATACAATTTATGTGAACAGATTGCACAGAACTGTAGTGCAATGAACTACAATTAATTTTAATAAAGTTAGAAATAGTGTACTAAAATTTAGCAAAACATTCTCAGGACAATCTTGTGTGAAATTTTCGCATTTATTGTCCCTAGTCGTATTTTCGAGACAAATTGTATTAATAGTTCTCACATTTGTGCTATTTTTCACTACACTTTTTTTTCCGTGGCAGAATTAGAGCAATCAGTCCCCACTGATTCTATTACCTCTGATTTAGATTCCACGTTGGACACAATGCTAACATCATTGATGTTTCCACTTTCCATCATAACGATATCTTGCACACTTACTTCGAAAAAGTTGGCCACCGCTCGTGTAGAGTATATCATTTTGTATTTAGTTCGTAAACAGGTTCATGTAACCGAGGCGATCGATACCTAATTTTAGGCGAAAATTGTGTAGAATCTGTGGTATAACTGACAGCGAATGTGAAATTAAAATAAAAAGCGCTTGTGAACATTAACAAGATCGACGTAATAGTAGAAGACTATTGAAATACGCTTTTTGGATAGACAATTTAAGTCATTATTGTGCTTCACGTATGCGATTTCATCCTCAAAAGCAATCCAGTGCGCGACCTTCGTAGCACCAAAAACAAAACTACAATTGCATTAAACGCTCATATAATACAGCACATTAATATGTCCTCACATACTAACGAACGCTGATTTACGTGCTTTCTATGTACCTACTCTGCATCTTTTAAAAATACTCTGATAATTCATATACGATCCCATACTAATGAGCGATCATTTGCATACAATTTGTGTAATTATGCTGCATTATCTAAAGGGAGTTTGAAAATTCATATGTGGACCCATACTAATGACCGTCCATTTGCATGTAATTTATGTAATTATGCTTCAACTAGTAAAGATAATTTGAAAATTCATATGCGGTCCCATACTAATGATCGCCCATTTGCATGCAATTTATGTAATTTGCTGCACCATTTATAGGTCGTTTGATAACTCATATGCGTACCCATACTAATGATCGTCGCTTCCCATGTAGTTCATGTAATTATGCTACATCTCGTAAAGATAAATTGAAAAGTCATACGCGGCTGCATACTAATGTTCGTCCATTGGCATGCAATTTATGTAATTATTCTGCATCACAAAAGTATTCTCCACAAAAGCATATGCATTTCCATACTAAAACTAGTGTACATTAAATCCCATGCAATTTATTTAATTATTTTACATATCGCTACCTCAATATTGAATAGACGTATGTGTAAGAAAAATAGTTGTAATATACACATTTTAATGTTCAGACGTTTTTCTCATTTGACCTTTATGAATATACAACATGACTTATTAGTAAACGCCTTGCAATGGCCTTTGTACCACTTGTAGCATTTAAATCAGTTTCATTCTATTTCGTTAGACTTAGTCGCGTCTATGAAAAGGCCCAACTATCAAATCCATCTTTTCGTTTTTGATCGAATAAATATTAGTGCGAGCTGCAAATAAAGAGTTCTAAGTGTCACTAGGGCTTTATTACTTGAGGGTCTTCGTCAACTTATTAATAGAATAAAACGGGCTAAAACAAACCTGGATCGGTTTGATTATCAATGTAATATGTAATTAATGCAGATCGATGTGATCTCCTATCTGGTGCACTAGCTGTTCCAAAATTTTATGACAGTTCTTTAAACGCGTTCAAAGTGTGAAGTCTACATTTTACTGCTTAATTAAAAATAAAGTTTCTTTAATTTGGATTGTTACAATTTTTATTCGACATTGATACGAATAAATATATTTGGCGGGCTGTTAATTACTAAAGCACCATGTTACGTGGAAAGCTGTTGGTTGAAATGAGCAAAGTAATGCAGTCTGCAATTACAGTCAGGGTATATTAAAGCACAGTGTAGCGAATTTGAACAGCACTGATGGGGATTCTTTGAAAATCACTCAAGTGAATTATGTGGATGACAATTTTGAATCATGTGAGTATCTTACATTCATGCACATTTTGGGAACCTTAATATTATTCAACGATAATTCCATTATGTAACTCTGTATATGATTTTAGCTCTTCATAGTGCAGACAGTACATGGAATTTTCAAGAACTCGTATTAAATGAAAACCAGATAAGTGAAGGTAATTGTTTTGATTTAATTTTGTAATTAAAAGTTATGCGATTTTATACTATTTACAAGTAGTATAACTTGGTCTTGTGGTGTATCACACTAAATGTTGTGTGCGTACTTTGTATGATTATAAAACTCAACATTATTAATTCAGATGCGTTTACTGAAACTTTAGAATGGCAATTGGAAATTGTCGAACTTGTAGATGATGCTTTTTATTGCTCAAAAACGAATAAAAATAATATTATGGAATAAGGCAACTCTTTGCTTGAGATATTGCCTTTGACAAAGACAGGTCTTACTAATCAGCACAATGTTACGTTCAAAATCCCGCAAACAACTTTTTCTGCGTTTATTTTTAAAATGCCCTATAATTTCTCAACAAGCTCCATTTCCCGCCATTTGAATTAGTATTATTTAATAAAATTTCTCAAGTAATTACTTTATACAAAAGTTTGCCTTATAAAATCAAACAGCTGCTTAGGATACATTACGTTACAAAGTAGTTGCAATATTTCCTAGCACTTGCAGTGATTACATTTTAATTAAAAGCTGCATGTAAATGCACAGCTTTCTTCTAAAAGATAAGACTACTTACCACCTGCTTACATCTGCTTACAATGGACTTGTTATCTGGTATTCTGCAGCTGTTAAGATGTTACAAAGTCTAAAAATCCATTGATAATTGCGTTATCTGCTTGTTGCCAAGCTGTTACAGTTTGTATTTCGGCAGCTGTTGTCTGGGAATTCTGCACACTTGGTTCTTCGGCGATATCTTTGAAAGCCAAAAACTTACCCACATACATGATTCTGTCCTTATAAAATAGAGAACGTGCTTCGAAAGAGAAGATTGAATACAACATCTTCTTACGAAAGATACATGTTGTAAAATTGCGCTACTAAAAATGCTTTCTGTGTTAGTATAAGTGAAGTTGGTGGTTCCAGCATGCAGCCAATAAAGAAATGCAGTCGAATTTTTCCATCCACAACATGATACGAAGCCAACTAGTTTAAGGTACAGTTTTCTATTTCCATAATTCTTTTATGCTGCCGTGAAGAATAGACTTTTCATTTGCTGCTATTGCTTATAATTATCCGAAAAATTGGCACCACCCCGTTACAAAACTTACGTGCACGATGCACGAACAACTATACTATTATTCTATAAATTAAAAATTAATTAATCAATGTTTATGTTGGAATCCGTTTTTACTGTTTCTTTTGTCTTTTTAACGTAAACCACTTACTTATAAATTTAAAACTAGTTGACACTTGATTAATTTAAGTTAGGGTGTCCTGAAGTACTGTATAGTTTATGTCTTATCAACGAACTTCGTTCGTTTATGAAATCGATTTGTCGTCCGTCTGTCCGTCCGTCCGAGGCCTTTCTAATGGTCGGACATCAATGTGTGATACATCAATCGATTCAGCTCGGTGTCCAGAGCTTAAGTTTTGATGTCAGTTAAAATCGGGCCACGGGGGCGCCGTGCCCCCGCGATATTCCGTCGGGAAAAAAAAAATTTCAAATAGGTCCAAAATTAATGTGCGATACATATTTGGACTCCCCTAACCTAGCTGAGTCGAAATATGGTACCCCACAAAATCTGACCACGGATACCCGACCCCCGGGGAATTAATTTTATCAAAATTTCAAATAGGTCCAAAATTAATGTGCGATACATATTTGGTCTCCCCTAACATAGCTGAGGCGAAATATGGTACCCCCACAAAATCTGACCACGGATACCCGACCCCCGGGGAATTAATTTTATCAAAAATTTCAAATAGGTCCAAAATTAATGTGCGATACATATTTGGACTCCCCTAACATAGCTGAGTCGAAATATGGTACCCCCACAAAATCTGACCACGGATACCCGACCCCCGGAATTAAATTTTATTTTTATCTGAATACTTATAATTATTACAACATAATAATTTTAATTTCTTTAAATTGTTTTAAAGTAAGTCTACATTTGGAAGTTCGTTGCGACAATGCCTTGCATTTTCAACTTGTTTTCTTTTGTATGCATTTAAGGTGAACCAGTAAGTAAGTATTTAGCTGATAAGATGTTATATTTATTTTTCTGACCAATTTTTATATGTTATGACACTTTGTTTACAATCACGATTACGCAACTTATTTGTTTTATTGTTTTGTAAATAGTCTTTCAAGATTCGATGTTAACAATATAGTTTTACAGAGGTTTCCAATGTGTTCTTTCTACTTCACCCACGCCCCTCTCCAACATTTTTTAACTAACCCAAATTCTACCATTCTGTCCCTGTTCTGTTGCGGTATTCGGCGTAAACTATTTCTTTACTTACTTTTGCTGTTTTTTTGTGTTTGCGCGGAATACCGTAACAACAACTTCGAAGGAGATTCGAAAAATTCATGTAAGTCTATGTTTATCTTAATCGAGCTAGTATAGCAATAATACCACAGATAATTTCTGACAATTTAAAGTCTGATTTATTTAGCTTTTACCATTTAGGTGATGTTAGTTTTGAGCGTACTTACAAAATACGGGAACACGATGATTGCAACCTGTAAATTTAATGAAATCTATTTTAGGTAATATCAATGTTGAAAACAAAAAAACTACTAATATAACTGTAGATTCGCAACTTCCGATTAGCAATTACTTATTTTGATATTTGAAAATTTTGGAATTTTTTTTAAATTAAATTTTGAGCGTAGGAAAATTTAAAAATGAGAAATTTAGAGAATTAAAAATTTTGAAAAATGAGAATTTAAAGAATTGAAAACTCAAGAACTAGAAAATCTGACAAACAAAAATTTTCAAAATTGTATTTTTTTAGTAATGAAAAAGATTTCTCCGAAAAATCCAAAAAATAGGAAATAAATTCAGAATTAAAACGGTATTTAGAACCAACAATACACTAAGAGCACAATTTAAAAAAATCCAGAAACGCAATACAAAGTTCAAAAAACTGCATCTACAAAATACCGTGCGATTGTATCAAGTTTTATATAGGGGAAAGTTACAGACTATTTGAAGTTTGATTAAAAGAACATAAATCATATATAAAAAATAGCAAATTTGAAAAATCCATGATTTGCCAACATGCAGTCATAAAATAAAATGGGAGGACGCAAACATTACTGCCAAAGAAGAAAACCACCAAAAACGCAAAAACAAAGAAGCTGCTTATATAACCCTACATAAAAATAATTGCTTTGCAAACGAATCCGTGACTTGCAGTAAACAATGGATTCCATTACTAAAAGAAATAACAAAATAAATAACAAATGAAAATCAAATGCCCACAATATCTAGGTAGCATTGTAAGTTTCTCCTGGGTTTTCCTTGCGATATTAACACGAAATACATCCTACATATATGATTTCTATTTATACATATAATAACTGATTACATAACAATAAACATATTAGCAACCCCTGTAAAACAGCATTGGTATCTGACAAGTGTAAACCCGCTTTAGGGTCGCCTGTGAATCATATAAAATATTCATAGAATAACATTGGTATCTGACAAATGTAAACCCGCCTCAGAACCATGTTAAAATCTACTAAAGAGGTAGACTAAATCATAATGATTTTTCCTCCTCAAAATAAATATAAAAGAACGACCGCATAAGCCTTACGGTAACCTAATCGCGCACTTCTATAATAACCATCCTCGAAATTGTATAAATAGAAACATGTAATGTTTTACAATACTCAAGTTATTGAATTTATATGGAATTCACCAATAAAAATAATCAGCTGATTTCACGTTAAGCGTATTGGCTACCTAAAAAAGTCGGTCCCAGGCCGTAACACAAATTGAAGGCAATCATTCTTTTAAACTTTAAAATTTTTGCCTAGTGTACTCGAACCAAATATTTCAAACATAAATAAATCAAAGTCACCTTCAATTTATGTCATAAATGTCAAACTTGAAATTTTTGTTATTTTGACAACGATCCTAGGTCATGGATGGAAACGTACATAAAGATGATTTTAAAAACTATGAGTGGTTTAATTCCTAAAGCAGATTAAGAAAAGTGCTAAACAAACCACAACAAACATACAGGGAGTAATACAACCTTTATCTATAGAATTAAAACAATACATATAACATTGGCAATGTAACATTTTATTAAGGTGTGAAGTCATCTTAAAGATGGACTATACATCACATACACACTGGCTGTTTTTGGAATTTTTGGCTGCTATTTTTGGCTACCGTTTTCACACACGTACATACATATAGAAAAGAACATGTGGATTAAACTTAACAAAGTAATTAAAAAAATGGATAAAAGATAAAATATATTGAACAAATGATTTAAACAAAATAAATAAGGTTTAGAAAATAAATCATGTAAATAAAACGAGCTAACTTCACATACTGCAAACAAATTGGGTTAATTAGTTTGTGAGAACATATGAACCCTCAATGTACTTTTAAGAGATGCAAAATTACATAAATCGCATAAATATGGACGTTTATTAGTATGAGTCTGCATATGAGCTTTAAAGTGACCTATTAGAGGTGTAAATTAGGCGCATAATGAACATGGAAATAACCTGTCGCTAATACGTAATGGCATATGAAATTTCGACGCACTTTTATAGGATGCAAAATATTCACACAAACTGCATGGAAATAGCCGTTTGTCGATATGCGACATACATTAAACCACGTTTTCCCTTGTTAAGTCAATACCCGTTCGAAAAAATTCCGGTTCTACTTTTAAATCCTTCAACGTAATTAATAATAAATACGCTTTCTAATAATTCCTGAACTTAAATCTACTTGTTTGGAAACGACAAGTTTATGCTATAATTAAATAGTTTATATCCTGATTTAGGTACTCGTTAACTTGTTGTACATTACGACCGCGTATAATTGCTTTCTCTTAGGTTTCCAATCTCAAGACGCGTCGAACCTAGATCGCGTACTATTATTTGATAGCGTGTTTTCCAATTTTAATCGCATTTGATAACGCGAGGATTGTAGTAAAGCCTTGTTAGAAAACGATTCTTTTACTCGATTCTTTTTGTGCTATAACAACTTTAACATTTTCTTTGTTGTTTTCTCCACAACGAACTTACCTAATTATAAACAATGGACTGATCTGACACCATTTTAACCGCGTACACATGATGACGTACAGGCTCTTCTTAAATAAATTCTATTCTACAATAATAAAGGATATACAAATTAAATAAAATTATCGTTATGTACATTTCAATTATACTGCATTCAAAAATGCTATCAAAAATTAATTACCAAAAAAAGTATATCGTGCCCTAATTAAAAGTATCTAAAAATAAAATAACATATTAATAAACGTGTAAGTGTATGACCACATCATACATATAACTGTTGTAATCAGTAAGAATTCTGCCAAATTTTTTTTACATTTACAAATTGATATAAACATTTAAATATGCGTCACATAATTTGAAATTTTTTTATGATTCAGAGACGTGTTCGAAGTAATTTTTCTAGGAATTTTATTTCCAAAACAAAGAATGAGTTGTCTTCAACTGTTTCTGACGTCGAACGATAATAATAAAATCCACATCTTCCTTTATCGCTCTAAGACTACATTACACACTCTAAACTATAACGATACTCTTACATTATATTTGATTCAAATTCTTATATGCAAGCAAAACTTGTGAAACTTTTTGAAAGATATTTCAAAGCGTTTTATACAGTTTTAGCTAAAATTCTCAAAATGGCCTTCTAAATGATGACACTCGTGTTGCTTTGGATTACAATTCAGTATCTAATTATTCACTTTATTTTACTTTTTGGTATATGCTGGACACATATTTTTAGGTATCACCACAAGCTAAGTATTTGATTCTAAAGTACACTTTCCAAATCTATTTTTAGAATTTTTAGTATGTGTATGGATATGAATTTTTAAGTTACTTTTATGAAATGCAGTATAACCATACAAAATTGAGGATCATTAGCATGGTATCGTATACGACGTTCAAACTTGCTTTTACGATATGTAAAATAATTAAATAAATTGCATGGAATTTAATGTACACTAGTTTTAGTATGGGAATGCATATGCTTTTGTAGAGAACACTTTTGTGATGCAGAATAATTACATAAATTGCATGCAAATAGACGAACATTAGTATGCAGCCGCGTATGATTTTTCAATTTACCTTTAAGAGATGCAGCATAATTACATTAACTACTCGTACATGGGAAGGGACGATCATTAGCATGGGTCCGCATATGAGTTCTCAAACGACTTTTTAATGATGCAGCATAATTACATAAATTACATGCAAATGGACGTTCATTAGTATGGTTCCACATATGAATTTTCAGATCACCTTTACGAGTTGCAGCATAATTACATAAATTGCATGGAAATAGACGATCATTAGTATGAGACCGCATGTGAATTTTCAAATCACTTTTACGAGTTGCAGCATAATTACATAAATTACATGAAAATGGACGATCATTAGTATGGGTTCGAATATGAATTTTCAATTTACCTTTAGAAAATGCAGCATAATTACATAAATTGCATGCAAATGGACGATCATTAATATGGGACCGCATATGAACTTTCAAACTATATTTACTAGTTGCAGCATAATTACATAAATTACATGCAAACGGACGGTCATTAGTATGGGTCCACATATGAATTTTCAAACTCCCTTTAGAAAATGCAGCATAATTACATAAATTGCATGGAAATGGACGATCATTAGTATGCAGCCGCGTATGATCTTTCAATGTATCCTTACGAGAGGTAGCATAATTACATAAATTGCATGAAAATGCACGATCAATAGTATGGGACCGCATATGAATTTTTAATTTACCTTTAGAAAATGCGGCATAATTACATAAATTGCATGCAAATGGACGATCATTGGTATGGGACCGCAAATGAATTTTCAAATTATATTCACTAGTTGCAGCATAATTACATAAATTACATGCAAATGGACGGTCATTAGTATGGGTCCACATATGAATTTTCAAATCACCGTTACGAGTTGCAGCATAACTACATAAATTGCATGGAAAGGGACGATCATTAGTATGAGACCGCATATGAATTTTCAAATCACCTTTACGAGTTGCAGAATAATTACATAAATTGCATGGAAATGGACGATCATTAGTATGCAGCCGCGTATGTTCTTTCAATTTATCCTTACGAGATGCAGCATAATTACATAAATTGCATGAAAATGGACGATCATTAGTATGGGTCCACATATGAAGTTTCAATTTACCTTTAGAAAATGTAGCATAATCACATAAATTACATGCAAATGGACGGTCATTAGTATGGGTCCACATATGAATTTTCAAACTCCCTTTAGAAAATGCAGCATAATTACATAAATTGCATGCAAATGGACGATCATTAGTATGGGTCCGCATATGAATTTTCAAATCACGTTTACGAGCTGCAGCATAATTACATAAATTGCATGGAAATGGACGATCATTTGTATGGGATCGCATATGAATTATCAGTGTATTTTTAATTGATGTTGAATAAGTACATGAAAAGCACGTAAATGAGCGTTCGTTAGTATGTGCGAACATATTAATGTGCTGTATTATGTGAGCGATTGGTGCAATTGTGGTTTTGTTTTTGGTGCTACGAAAGTCGCGCAATGGTTTGCTTTTGAGGATGAAATCGCATACGTGAAGCACAATAATGACATTAATTGTCTATCCAAAAAGCGTATTTTAATAATCTTCTATTACGTCGATCTAGTTAAATGTTCACAAGCGCTTTTAATTTTAATTTCATATTCGCTGTCAGTAATACCACAGATTCTACAAAACAATTTTCGCCTAAAATTACGTATAGATCGCCTCGCTTACATAAACCTGTTTACGAACTAAATACAAAATGATACTATACTCTACACCAGCGGTGGCCAACCTTTTTCGAAGCAAGTGCGCAATGAAAAATTTTTGTAGCGCGGTGGGCGCATGTTTTTATTTATGTGGGTTGGAGGGGGAATAAATATAAACATATATTAGCGTTAAAATAATCTAATAAAATGATTATAATACATGGTAAATGGTAATAATAATACATAAATGGTAAATAAGAAGAAAACATAAACATAAAGAAAGCTATTATCTTCTTTAATGAGAAGGTTGATACTGTATTTCTTCACACAATTTTTCATAATCAGGACTGTAATTTGATACTGCTTTTTTTAAGCAATTATTTAAATTTTCATCCATAAGACTTGCTGAGTAACCACTAAATAGGTCATTCGCATGAAAACAATGGACATTTAAAGCAAACAATGCCGTACTCAACCTGGGCGATTGGGGAAAGAGCACGGCAGTGAAAACCCCTAACTGCCCTTACACTTCCAACTGCATCTTACACGTCTCGACAAGGACGGGTAACGTACAAGTACCCAGATCACATACATTGAATTTAACGGGATGTCAACTGTTACCCAGACTACCACACATGATAACCGAAGAAACGTTAGGGTAGGTCAGCTAGTCTTTTCTGACAGGTACTGAGGTCGGATAACCAATACTACCCAGCTAAAGGTGAAAGAGGGGAACACCAGGAAGGTAAAATCTTCCTTGACTACCAATGTTTCCCCCTGCACGGACATCACACGCGCTCCCATACATACATTAACAGTTTCTAGTCCGTGTTACAAAATATTTCACAAAGGCTAGCACACTTACCATAATTTGCAAAAGTACAACTACAAGTACATTGACAAGACGACATGAATCCCTGAAATGAACTTATGGTATGATTGCGCATAGTTAAAAAAATGCTTTTTAAAAATTAAACACATTGTGGCATTACAAATTACAAACAAAAAATATACACAACTCTGTATTCAATAAAACCCGAAACAAATATAACATAGAAATATAATACTGTTCGTATTCAAACTTGCCTAATAATTTGATTTAATATATTTAAGGAATGTTGGCACAAATTACTCGTACAATCACAGTAAGGGTACATTTACTACTGATTCGATAACAGGTGGAATGCATTTGGAGTTACAACTCCGTATTGTATACTAAATAAACATTATTTCAAATAAACAAATATTAATTTCACTGGTTTAAATATTAAATAAACGGTTTAAATAAATAAATATTAGTTTTCTGTTGTTAAACCAAACAACACATCCTTATACCTCAAACTTATTCAAAAAATAGGAAATTCACCTGAAATATTACATATTAGACAATCCACATCAAATTCTAAGTTAAAAGCAACTGGTAACGCAAATATTTTCTTCGATGATTAAAAAACTAACAGTTTTACAATAAATATCAACACTACATTCAAAACAACGCTTTCGTAACAAGATGTAATCAGATTACCTTAAATAACCATCACATTATAAAATTAAAAATATTACTTTTAATAAAAAACCGCCAATTGAAAGCTTTTACGATCTGCTATCTTGAAATTTAAAACAAAGTGCTTTTTCAAACCTGTCGATTGGCTCGGCTGTCCATGCGCATGCGTCCCTTCTACTCTAAATTCTGACACCCGGAAACCTGCAAGTGGTTACTGAGTTATTCGAAGAAATACCTTCTAATTTCGAAATGTACACTATAATATTTTCAATCACTTCAAACTATATAGAATAAATAGCGTATTGATTACGTAGCTGAAATTACATAATTAATTCCTAGAATATATTAGTATATAAAGTTTTTCATGAGGACTAACTGTGTGACGGTACTACCATCTTAAGGCAACACATCTTATTAATAACTATGCTACTACATTTTCCCTTTCTTAATCAAACAAGCTAAATTACAAATTTCAAAAGTTTAATCCTATTGTCCGCTTTAATATTATCATTTCGAAGGCGCATTAACTACGCAACCATAACGCGAAATAATCACTATGTGATCTTGCTTTGCCTTGATTACTGTTTCTCTACACTTTTCACTTGCCATTACATCACTTTCAATTTTTCGTTTGCGCTTCTGATTGGTAGTTTAAGATATGACGGTTTTGTGCTACTACCACCAGAGCCGACTTTAGGTACAAGTGGAGCTAGCAATCGCTTGAAGCGCAAAAGTGCAAGAGGCGGAAAATCTGCCAAAGCAAACAATAATAAATTGGTCTCATGCAAATTATTGCATAAAGGTTTCGTGAAATTATCGTTTAAGTTTGTGACAAGTACAGTGAATACTGCTACAGCTTTTTGAAGAATGTGAATAAGAATAATAAAATGTTTATACTAACAAAGAAACTCTTGCTACCGGCACATGAAATCCGCACCAGCTTTCTTTTCTTTTAGACACACCGGGCGTTAACCTGATTTATTACCTGCTAGAAATTATCTTTACTCTTCAAGATATGGGTAATAGATAGATGGGCACGAGATGCCTAAATAAAATCTTTTATGTATTCGCATTCTCAACTGTGCCTCATTTTTTTGGTTAGTATTTCGTGTTACTCGAAAAATATTTATCACCCTTCTGTTTCAGTTAGTGGCATGTCATGTGCGTATGATATAGTATGACTCAAGTACTACAACAATTTACATTTTGTTTTCGACTTCACTTAAGGTCCGTTTGACGCAGCTTTAACTTCTTTTCTTTTCTGTGCTAATCTAAAAATTCTACATATCCTTCACAACCTAAATTTCTAATAATTTGACTAATATAGCTTGGTTTAGGTATTCCTATATTCTTCTATCTTTCTCTTATTTACCTGGCTCTACATAGATACTAGCAACCTGATAGTTGTTAAAGAACTCCAACACGTTTATATGATTTCCATTTATAAGGAAATGAAATATTACCTAGTTAACCCCTCCAAAAAAAGAAAAGTGTTAAATTATATGTTATGGTAAGGCTTAAGCAACGAAACGCTGTCAACATGCAAGACCGCTAACTAATTGTGAGTTATGTCATGGTGACATTTAGTTAACTGATTTTTATTTATTTTTTTCTGTTTTCTTTTCGAACTTACTTAAGGTCGGTTTGACGCAGTTCTAAATTCTATTCTATTCTGAGCTAGTCTAAAAAGGTCTACATACCCTTTGCAACCTAAATCTCTAATAAAATGACTAATATATCTTTGTCTGGTCTTCCTACTCTATTTTTATTTGGTAGTCTATAGTCTAAGACTTTACTAAATAGTCCCTCATGTCTTAACTGCTGCCCTATTATTCTATCTCTCCCGACCTTTAATTGTTTCCACATACAGGGTTCCTCACCTATAAACTTCCTCATTTGTTACTCTATCTGTCCAACTAATCTTTAACATTCTCCTATAACACCAAGTTTAAAATCTTTAATTGTCCAAGTCTCACTACCGTATAATAGAATGCTCCATACGTACGACTTTAAGAAACTTTTTCTATTATCTAAACTAATACTATTAGCTATTAGTAAGTCTTTTTTTTAAAAACATTTTTCTAGCTTGAGCTATTCTAGCTACTATATCCCTTCTGTTACGTCCGTCCTTTGTAATTATACTACATAAATAGCAAAATTCATCTACCTCCTCTAACTCGGTATTACCTATTTTTAATTTTGGTTTAGAACTAGGCTGTAACTCACTTATCATTAATTCTCATACTATAGTTACTCTGTAGTATCTCATCTAAAATATTTAAAAACTCTTCTAACTCTTTTCTAGACTCTGCTATAATCGCAATATCATCTGCAAAACGTAACATGTCGATTTTCTGTCCCTGTACGCTGATACCTATCTCTTTTCTCTCTCTAACAAAGTTTAAAGCTTCCTAAATATAAACATTAAAAATCAAGAGAGATAGTATACAGCCCTGTCTAACACCAATTCTAACCTTAGCTTCCTTTTCTATTTTATCAAATCTAATTACGACGCTTTGGTTTTTATATAAACTGTAAATAATTTTTCTATCCCTATGAGTGATTCCTATTTTTTGCAAAACCCTGAACATAACAATACAATTAACTCTATCAAATGCTTTTTCTAAATCTACAAACGTCAAATGGGTCTTTTTATTTTTTTGTAACCTTTTTCCGATAATAACCCTATTCATGGGTATCAGTTCTCTAGTCCCTCTGTTTTTACGAAAACCATATTGGTCTTTGCCTAAATAATTTTCAATCAAAGCTTCTACTCTATTTTTAATTATTATTGGTAGTATTTTGGAAGCGAGGGGAAGTTAAACTAAACGTTCTAAAATTCTCACACCTATCAGTTCCTGACTTTTTTGGGATTGGAATAATAATATTTTTTTCAAAATCTATTGGGACCTCACCTGTGTCATATATTACTTTTACTAGTTCATATAATCTGACTAAAGTTTTCTGACTTGCATATTTTATTAATTCTGCGGGTATATCGTCTATCCCCGGCGCTTTATTTAGTTTAAGATTCCTAACAGCTCTATAAAATTCCTCTCTTAATATTGAGAACCCAATTTCTACATTCTCTTCTTAGTCGTTCTCTAACTCATCTTCTAAATATCTTTTTCATCTATCTGCTACCTCAACTTTGTTTATTAGAAGCTCATTATTCTCATCTTTAACACGTTCGATGCCATTGTTTAATTCTATTTCGATGTCAAACGCCAATGTTGTTGAAGTTGTTTCTTTTGCTAAAAACCCTCTTTTCAAACTTGACTTTACTTCAATTTGCATAAAAAAATTCTTTTGAAAAAAAAACGAGACGCGAATTATGTCGTAGTTGGCGTACTCATTTAACTTCTATATGAACATACCAATCTAGAAGATAATTCGTGCATTTAATTTTATCTCTGGCGTAAAGTGAGACAATAAAGTAACTATATTAACGATTACAGTGTGAATGACCATCAATTCTGCACAGCTTTAGTTAATAATGACCAAATTGCATTTTATTTCGTGTAACTTGAAACTTTGATAGTACATTATCGTTAGCCAAGCTAAAAAAACTAAATCTGCACGGCAAGCATAATTATACTGCTTGCATTTTGTGCTAACTAGTATTTGCTTGTGAGTTAACGGGTGTATACTTATATTATTTATATCTTCTCTAGTACATTCTTCCTTTCTATTAAAATGCTGCCACCAAAATGGCGGCAAAACGTTAGAAAAAACAATTCATGCCCCAAAATAACATAAGACATGCAAATAAATATAAAATACAAATATAAATAAATATTATATATATATATATATATATATATATATATATATATATATTACTCAAATTTAGACCAGGGTAGAAAATTAATTAACGACATCAAATAATTTTAATCACCGTGTATAAGGACGCTTTCTATAAAAAGAAGCAGAATTGAAATGCTCAACGTGTATTTAATTTAATTGTTCCAAGAAACAAATAGAAATTTCGTGCATAATTTATATTAATTAATTCAATTTTTAAGTAATGGGTATTAAACAAAGTGTATAAATAATAAATTAATATTTAGTGCGTATTCGCTAAAAATTAAAGGGTAGAAGTCAATGCCATTCATTATTATTTTAGTTGGAGTTAATTGAACCATTATTAATAATATAATAAGCATAAAAGCCTGTGAAAATCCAAGGTTAAGATACCATGAAATAAAAGCTCTGAGAATTATATTAAAACGTTAATTAGGAGCACACACCTGCGTATTTTTAAAAGTCAATTTCAGTTTAATTTGTTTGGATAAACATGAAAATTCTGCGTATATTGGAAACGGTCGGATAAACCGTAGCTTATATTAACGGGAAGGGTAGACACGGGGTTATTTAACTCAAATAAGAATACACGTGGACTGAAATAACCGTTAGTAAAGAGTATCGATTTGCACCACTAGGAGCAAGTTAGAAAAAGACAGATAAAATGCGCAAGGCAGAGACACAGATAATAAAAGGCGTGATTTGAGCAACGTCACGAGGAAATGATTGGTTGAAATAAGTTGCAGATATGAGAGGTATAAACGTAACGATTTCTATACAAAATTAATTAGTGTTCTCGGACGTGTTTGCGAGCCGTGTGAAAATTCTTAGATTTTCAACTGGCGCGTGTGCAAATTTTTAGAATCGCTGTGCCAAACTGTCGAAAAATGAACATAGTATGCGAAATTCTGAAAACTGGCCGTCGCGGGACAAAACCGACATACAGGCGAGCTATTATATAAACCCGGACTTTAAACAGTTTCGCTCTTTTAGATTTTCGATTTTGATTCAATACTTTAAACAGTTTGCTCTTATATTTTGGTGATTATTGAATACTTTAAAACAGTTTGCTCTTTACGTGCTACGATACAAGTTATTATGCATTAGTGCACTTAGAAAAGAAGATACAAGGTAATAAAGTCTAGTTATATTTGCGAGTATTACTGTACCAATTATCGAAATTAGTAACGATAAATGAATAAACAAAATTAGGCAGTTTTGGGGTATAGCGTGAAACAATTAGGAATTTCTTTGCTATTTTTCGGGGGTGTTAATAATCAAATGTTATTCGTAATCGTGATTGGATCCACAAAACAAGATTTTGATATACTTAGATGAGTTCATGAGAAGCTCTGAAACAACTTTAGATGAATGGTGGTGTAGAAAATTTTAAAAGCGTTCAGAATCAGAAGCCGTAAACATAACCCAGTTGGAATGGTGTGATTAACAAAGGACGATGTGCATTGGAGCCACGAGTGCATTAACCTTCAGGTAACTTATGCTTTGTTGTTCGATTTTTGATGTTTTGGTGTGTGTTGAATAACTTTATAATTTGTTTGCTAAAAAATGGACAGTAGTGAATTTGTACAAACAACAAATTTTTAATTTTAAGGTGAAATTTTCTTGTTTAAGTAGAAAGGAGTATTTAGCAGTTTATGTTCTTGATTATGATGAAAATTTGGGTCTGTCTTTGAGCTCAATTAGACTAACCTGTTTGATTAACGTAAAGGGGTGGCAGATGATCCATTTGTACTCAGACTCAGGTCTGCAAATATTGTTAAATTAATTAGTAGGCATCCTACCAGGACTTTAATTCTGGATGCAAATTAAAACTGATGACAAATTTAAACATGAAATTTTATGATACTGAAATTTATGCTGAAATTTAATTTTGAAATTTTAATGTATTATGAATATTGATGTAAATAGAGTTAACGTTGATGTTTATGGTAGGAATGTGTTTGTTTGTTTTTGTATGAATGAGGATGAAAGTTTTAACTAGGTGAGCAGCCGAGGCGGAAAGAGTAAAGAGGAGATTATCAGAAGAGATTCAACAGGGCGAGAATCACAGCAAATCTTGGTGCCAAATTCGAGAGGTTCGAATATTTTTTTTACTCTGGTGAGGCTTTTTGTAGGTTTCACAGCAATATATATATATATATATATGTATATATTGCTGTGATTCCCTATAAGAATCGAGCCTCACGAATTGGGCGCCAAGATTTGCTGTGATTCTCGTTACTACGGTGAAATCTCCTCTGATATTCGATTTCTTACCTGAATATCGCCTCTTGAATCCTTCCGCCTCGGCTGCTCACCTAGTTAAAACTTTCATTCTCATTCATAAAAGAAAACACATTCCTACCACAAACATCAACGTTAACTCTATTTACACCAATATTCACAATACATTAAGATTTCAAAATTAAATTTAAGCATAAATTTCAGCATCATAAAATTTCAAGTTCATATTTGTCATCATTTTAATTTGCATCCGGAATTAGAGTCCTTGTAAGATGCATACTAATTAAGTTAACAATATTTGCAGACCTGAGTCTGAATAAAAGGGAGCATCTCCCACCCTTTTACGTTAATTTAACAGGTTAGTCTAATTGAGCTCAAAAACAGACCCAAATTTTCATCATAATCAAAAACATAAACCTGATAAATACTCCTTTCTACTTATACAAGAAAATTTTACCTTAAAATTAAAAAATTTGTTGTTTATACAAATTTACTACTGTCCATTTTTATCAAACAAATTATAAAGATATTCAACACACACCAAAACATCTAAGATCGAACAAAAATGCATAATTTACCTGAAGGTTAATGCACTCGTGGCTTCAATGTACATCATCTTTGCTAATTCCACTATTCCAGCTGGTTTATGTTTACGTCCTCGGAATTCTGGCCGCCTTTAAAATTTTTCTACACCACCATTCGTCTAAAAAGGTTTCAGGGCTTCTTAGGAACTCATCTAGATATATCGAAATCTTGTTTTGTGGATCCAATCACGTTTACGAATAACATTTGATTACTAACACTCCCGACAAATAGCAATGAAATTCATAATTCTTTCACGCTATACCAAAAACTGCCTACTTCTATTTATTTATTTATCGTTATTAATTTGGATAATTGGTACAGTAATACCCGCAAATATAACTAGACTTTGTTACCTTCATTTATCTTCTCTAAGTGTACTAATAACTTTTATTGTAGCACGTAATCACCACGTATTCTACTTAAAGTATCGAATAATCAAAAAATAAAGAGCAAAACTGTTTAAAGTATTGAATAAAATCAAAAATATCAGAGAGCGAAACTCCTATTAGCACGGTTTTATATAATGGCCCGCTTGCAAGTCGAATTTGTTCCGCAACGGCCGATTTTCAAAAATTCGCATTCTATTTTCCCTTCCGATGTCTCGGCACAATGATTCTACTGACATTTGCACTCGTCCAAGTTGAAAATCTAAGAAATTTCCACACGGCTCGCAACACGTCCGAGAACAACTAATTAATTTTACACACCAACTGATATGCTTTCCCCTCTCATGTTTGCATCTTATTTCAACCTTAATCGCCAATCTAGTCTGTTCGTTCTATCTAAAACCTGTGCGCTTGTTTTACATTTTCCCCCTCATTTAACTGCTAATGCATTCCATCTCGCTTGTCTTTATACCACAAACTCGCTTTCTTACTTGCACTCATATAGCTTGGAGCTTATTGACTATCATATACATCGTTATCTTTGCAGGTGTTCCTTGTTCTGAAAGCTGAAGGCTTTTGCGTGCCTTTTCCACGTCTTTTATAATTTCTCGATAGTTTTAGTACTTGTAATGATTAAATTAAATACAAATTGAACCTTTTAACTCTGCTTCTTTTTATAGAAAGCGTCCAGTGAATAATTTAAATCCCTTATTTTTAATGAAACGAATAAATTTTTATGCTCCATGGTTTTAATAACGCGTATTATCTAATGACATTCTACATTACTTCCTTCTAAACGTTGATTATGATTATATACAAACCCTACACTCTAATTGAATGATTTAAATCTACACAGTAGGCTTTTAATTAAGCGTTTTATTTTCCACTGCTTTAATATACACGGTGTTTAACATTATCTAAACAATATAAACCCTATGTTTAGAAGTAAATGACGAATTTATCCAATATGCCTTTAAATGAAGCGTATTATTACCCAAAGCTTTCTTATACACGGTGATTAAAATTATTTGCTGTCGTTAATTAATTTTCTACCCTGGTCTAAATTTGAGTAATATATATATATATATATATATATATATATATATTTGCACAGTTTGGATCTATCACTATCTGATCTAGGTCTACATCCACCTCTTTTTTCCTTTCTCTGCTTGTCATATATCCCATACTATTCCCCAAAAATGCCTTAGAACGTATTCTGCCCTTCTATTTCTCATATTTTTTTCCCAAAGATATCCTTGTTCCCTTACTGTTTCTATAACGTCTTTTTCTTCTTATATATATATATATATATATATATATATATATATATATATATTATTCTACCCCCCCTTTTTTTACTTTTTACTTTACTTTACTTTGGTTTTTAACTATAGTCTTCCTTTTTATTTTATAAACTTTAAAAATGTGCACCTTATGCACTCCCCGTACTTGCACCGTTTGGTTGGTTCTTTTATTAAATATTTATTGCAATGCCTCGACTCGATAAAACTCTTAATCTCAGGGTATTCAAACTACTTATAGTGGATTCCGTTATAAGTAGATGTGCTACGTCCAACCAAAGTGCACTCTTTTGTTTTACTACTAAAATTGCTACTCTACTTTTGTATATGCCAAAATTTCTAATTAGATCAAAGTTACTATGTGCCAAATTAAATTACAACCAAAATTTGTATGACTAATTTTGACGTATTAAAGAATATGATTTTAAACACTCACCTGGTCTATACTCCGTCGATGCCTCGCTGACTGCTGGCACAAAATCCTAATTACCGTATACGTCTTCACAATGATGCTCTTGAATTTCCGTGCAGCTTCCAGGTGTCCTCAATTTTAACTGTTCCCCAATATCTGAAATGATTAACCCAAATTTAGAATTTAGAAAATACCGTGCTACAAACTTCCCCTGTGCTAATCTCCAACTCGTATCCTTGTTTCCGCTCAATGCTCCTGCTGTCTTTAACCCGCTCCAATATCCAACTTTTAATCTATATAACCACTCTCGATGACCTTCTAACTTTGAACCACACTCCAATATCCAACTTCTAATCTGTATAACCACTCTCGATGACCTTCTAACTTTGAACCACACTCCAATATCCAACTTCTAATTTGTATAACCACTCTCGATGACCTTCTACCTTTAAGACCACTCTCCAAATCCAATTTCTAATCGTCGCACAATCACTATTATTCCCTTTATAATTCCTATGCTTGTATCTTTTACCACTTTTCAATTAAACTCATTTTAAACAATTACTTTTATTTTCTTTTTCAAATTATCTGAATACAAATTAGCACAGTTCTGAAAACACGTCTTTTACAAAATTTGTTCGAAAATAATCTGCTTTGTTTACTCTCTAAGGCGACCATGTTAATTCTCTATTAGCCTACTACATCTTAAAGTTCATCACAAATAGTTAAGTCCGTGTCGCACATACCAAAGTTCATGTCTTTTATACAGTTTCATAATCACATTAAATTCTAATATATGTCCTAAATCTTTACATTCAACCAATCACATTTTACGATGTTTTAACTAATAATTTTGGGTTTACAAATATTGTCCAAAAGTTGATTCTATAGAAAATGAAACCAAAATAATTTACACTTGACCCTGGATGCATGTTGATAGTGAACATTCACATTCCGGCTTTTGGACGGCAAATGTACTTTCAAAGGCTTTTTAAAATTCAACTCGGTATAAACCCTTGAGCATTTCACATCTTACTACGCTACTTAGTCATTTTAAATTTTCCTTTTGGCACTGAATTTCAACTACTATATTTGAATGGTATTTTAGTGTACATAAAATACGGCAAACATACATTTTTAAGTTTATGTGATCGATTATGTGGATTATTTTTGTTTGGCATATACTATCTTGTACTAAACAACCCTTATAACTCTTAGTAGCTCCCTTAGACATTATAATATATATACCTTCATTATAAATTTTTCCAGCATCCGAGGACGTGGTCGTCTGCCTACATTTATTTGTTTCTTACTTCTAAGAGGATGGTTATGCACTGTTATAGTCCTGGAGAGTATGCACTAAACGTTCTGGGAGGGGTTCACAATCACTATCACTTTAAAAGTCCTGGGTGGATGCACGGTTTCACTCTATTTAATTTTTTTATTTATTACACTGATTTAAACTAATGAGGTTTTCTGATTTAGTTTGTTATTATTTATTTGTTTTCGTTTATTACCGATTTTCCGCTGTACGTGGCCTTCTTGGTTTCCGGCTGCCGACGACCACGATACGTACAGGATTGCGTACTTCTCGGTATCTGACCTTACCAAAGACATAAGCACACGCACACACATACACGAAAACACAAACACCAAACACAAACACGGCCAGGACACGTACAGGAATGCGAACATCTCGGTTTCTGATTTCCAGCTGCCGACGGTCGGAAGCTGGGAAGGAAAGCAGTTCCAAGGATGTTACCACAGACGGAAACACGTACACTCACGCACCCACACGCGCGCGCGCACACACACACAGATACACACACATCCGAATATTTACAAACGCAACTAATATGAGACTAACCAATATAACTTAAGGTAGCAAATAATTCCGTTAGATTTTTAAGGAGTGACAGGTTTGCTGTAATTTTTAGGTAGTAGACTAATTGTAACGTTATAATAAATTTTAAAAAGCTTCCAACCATCACAAACACTTCAAGATTGTTAATAGCCTGTTGTCCTAGCAATCAAAGCAACTACTTACTACTTAACATAATCTTAAGTCTGCATTAATTTTTTTAAATCGTTTAAACAAGAGATGTTAACGCGAGCGGTGTTATAATTTTATGTATCGACTTACCTAAGCCATATTCTATTGTTCTAAGTGTCGTTCCTACTTTTCAACGAAGTGGACTGCATGGCTATTTATTGGACGTGTTACGTACGCACTTTGACTGTGTTTTTTAGGGTTTATCCATAAAATCACATTTCGGAGACACGAATGACTTAGCTTACTTCACCGAATCCACAACCGTTTCTCTTTGATGTCTATGAGCAAGTGTCGATTACAACCCCATTAGTCCAGCTTGATTTGCTCAGGCACGAAGGGGGTTTTATGACAGGATATAACGGGACAAGAGATGACAACTTTGCTATTTTATTTACAACTACAAATTTACAACGACTTAAAATTAAACACGAAAACGTGTGACAAAGAGACCAAACAAGAGACATTCAATATTGTTCAAAAACTAAGTACAAATAAAATTTAGCCAAAATTTATTGATATAAACATTAAAAAATGTTTCACTCAACTATTAAAATTTTTTGGTAACTTACAAATATATTCCAGATATTTTTTCTAGGAATTTTATTTCCATAGAGAATGAATTGACTTCAACTGCTTCTAATGTTCACCATTAATAATAAAAGTCATCATTCACTGTTGTTCTGTACCCAATCTAAACTATAACAATGTTCTCACATTTTGTTTAATTAGAAATTTCTATAGGTAGGCAGAACTTTTATAATTTTTTGGAAGTTATTTCAAAGTAATTTATGCACTTGTAGCTAAAATTCGCAAAACGACCTTCTAAATGACGACAGTTGTGTTGATTTGTATTAAATTTTACAGTGTTTATTTATTCACTTAAGTTTTTCTTTTTTGTACAGGTTGAAGACATATTTTTAGGTATCTACATAAGCTAAGTCATTGATTCTGGAATAGACTTTTTACGCCTACTTTTTGGTATGTAAATTAATGTGGAAGTTTAAGTTATATTTTAGGGATGTGAGATAAACACATTAATTGCATACAAGGATCACTAGCATGAGAGCGCATATGAATTTTCAAATCACCTTTACGAGTTGCAGCATAGTCGCATAAACTGCATGGAAATGGACGATCATTAGTATGGGTCCGCATATGAATTTTAAAACTAGCTTTACTAATTGCAGCATAGTTACATAAATTACATGCAAAAGGACGATCATTAATATGGGTCTGCATATGATTTTTCAAACTACCTTTACAAGTTGCAGCATAATTACATAAATTGCATACAAATGGACGATCATTAGTATGAAAGCGCATATGAAGTTTCAAATTATCTTTACGAGTTGAAGCATAGTCGCATAAACCGCATAGAAATGGACTATCATTAGTATGCAACCGGATATGAATTTGCAAATACCTTTTAGAAGCTGCAGCATAATTACACAAATTGCATGCAAATGGACGATCAGTAGTATGAGACTGAATATGAGTTTTCAGAACATTTTTATAAGATGAAGCATAACTACACAAATTGCATGCAAACGGACGTTCATTAGTATGGGTCCACATATGAGCATTCAAACGACTTTTACAAGATGCAGTATACTTACATAAATTGCATGCAAATAGGCGGTCATTAGTATGGTTCCGCATATGAATTCTCAAATTACTTTTACGAGTTGCAGCATAATTACATAAATTGCAAGCAAATGGACGATCATTAATATGGAACCGTATATGATTTTCCAAACTATCTTTATTAATTGCATCATAGTTACATAAATTACATGCAAATGGACGATCATTAGTATGGGTCCGCATATGAAATTTCAAATTATGTTTAGAAGATGCAGCATAACTACATAAATTGAAATTGCATGCAAATGAACGATAATTAATATGGGACTGTATATGATTTTTCAAATTACCTTTACAAGTTGCAGCATAATTACAGAAATTGCATATAAATGGACGATCATTAGCATGAGAGCGCATATGAATTTTTAAATAATCTTTACGAGTTGCAGCATAGGCGCATAAACCGCATAAAAATGGACGATCATTAGTATGAGAGCGCATATGAATTTTCAAATAATCTTTACGAGTTGCAGCATAGGCGCATAAACCGCATAAAAATGGACGATCATTAGTATGAGATCGCATATGAATTTTCAAATGATCTTTACGAGTTGCAGCATAGGCGCATAAACGGCATAGAAATGGACGATCATTAGTATGAGACTGCTTATGAGTTTTCAGAACATTTTTATAAGATGAAGCATAATTACACAAATTGCATGCAAACGGACGTTCATTAGCATGGGTCCAGATATGAGCCTTCAAACGACTTTTACAATATGCAGTATACTTACATAAATTGCATGCAAATGGGCGGTCATTAGTATGGGTCCGCATATGAATTTTCAAATTATTTTTATGAGTTGCAGCATAATTACATAAATTGCATCCACATGGACGATCATTAATATGGGACTGTATATGATTTTTCAAACTACCTTTACAAGTTGCAGCATAATTACAGAAATTGCATATAAATGGATGATCATTAGCATGAGAGCGCATATGAATTTTTAAATAATCTTTACGAGTTGCAGCATAGGCGCATAAACCGCATAGAAATGGACGATCATTAGTATGCAACCGCATATGAATTTGCAAATTCCCTTTGGAAGCTGCAGCATAATTACACAAATTACATACAAATGGACGATCATTAGTATGAGACCGCATATGAGTTTTCAGAACATTTTTATAAGATGAAGTATAATTACACAAATTGCATGCAAACGGACGTTCATTAGTATGGGTCCACATATGAGCAATCAACCGACTTTTACAAGATGCAGAATACTTACATAAGTTGCATGCAAATAGGCGGTCATTAGTATGGGTGCATATGAATTTTCAAATTACTTTTATTAGTTGCAGCATACTTACATAAATTGCAAGCAAATGGACGATCATTAATATGGGACCGTATATGAATTTCCAAACTAGCTTTACTAATTGTAGCATAGTTACATAAATTACATGCAAATGGACGATCATTAGTGTGGGTCCGCATATGATATTTCAAATTATGTTTAGAAGATGCAGCATAACTACATAAATTGAAATTGTATGCAAATGAACGATCATTAATGTGGGACTGTATATGATTTTTCAAACCACCTTTACAAGTTGCAGCATAATTACAGAAATTGCATGTAAATGGACGATCATTAGTATGAGAGCGCATATGAATTTTCAAATAATCTTTACGAGTTGCAGCATAGGCGCATAAACCGCATAGAAATGGACGAGCATTAGTATGAGACCGCATATGAGTTTTCAGAACATTTTTATAAGATGAAGCATAATTACACAAATTGCAAGCAAACGGACGTTTATTAGAATGGGTCCACACATGAGCATTCAAACGACTTTTACAAGATGCAGTATACTTACATAAATTGCATGCAAATAGGCGGTCATTAGTATGGGTCCGCATATGAATTTTTAAATTACTTTTATGAGTTGCAACATAATTACATAAATTGCATGAAAATGGACGATCATTAGTATGTGTTCGCATATCAAGTATCAACCTACTTTTAAAAGGTGCAGAATAAGCACATAAAAAGCGTCTAAGTGAGCGTTTGTTAGTATGTGAGGACATATTAGTGTGTTTGAGAGGATGGAGAACAGTTACATAAATTACATGTCACAGTTGTCCTTTACTATTTGAGCGTTTAATGTAATTGTAATCTTGCTTAAGGTGGGGTACAAAAGTCATACACTGGATAATCTTTGATGATAAGATTACATACGTGAAGCACAATAATCATAAATCGTTTATCCAAAAAACACATTTCACTAATCTTCTACCTATTCCGTGACTTGGTTAAATGTTCAAAGCGCATTTTATTTTAATCTCACATTCCCTGGTAGTAATACAACAGATTCTATTAAATAATCTTCGCTCAAAATTAGCTATCGATTGGGTCGTTTACATGAATTTGTTAAAGAAATAAGTATAAAAGTTTATTATACAGAACGTAAAGTAGTTTACCTCGGCCTTTGTTTGTATACTACGTATAGTTATTCAACCCACAGATCACTAAAAGATTTCAACCTCTGGTTAGCACCGCTCCAATGTCTCCAGGGGACGAGTCCAAAACAAGTCGCAAATTGTAATTAAGTATAATAGCGTTGAATGAGGTCATCGATAAATAGGGATAGGTAGGGATTTTTTCTGTAATTAATTGTCAAGGCGTTCTGCGCCATCTAGCGGAGGAAGTGTTTGTGGTTGTTGAATCAGTAGTACTAAAACAGTCACAGTGGATCCCAAAATGTTATGGCGGGAAAATTTCTTAATTTAAAATTAGGGTAGAATCAAAACTTTTGAATATTTAGGTGCAAGTTAAAGTTTCTTCTCGAAGAAAAAGTCACTTAGAATTTTTAAACATGTGTTTATTGATGTTTTGGTCCATGTTTAAAACGAAAGTGGTTTTATTCCCAAAAAAAAGAACATGTGTAAACAAAACAATAATCTTAGGAATAATGTGCTCTTGACATACGTTTCTAAACTACTTACATAAAAAATTGGTTTTACAAGTATATTGTGTAGCGAGTTTCCTTGTATTAACAATATCGGATTTCAAATACTTATCCTTGATTTCCAAGCAGATAAAACTGAATATTTGAACACAGAAACATTTTTTCTTTATTGTGTGGGTCACAACTTATCTTGGGCAGCTTAATAATTGTCTACATGTAATTATGAGAAAAACTATTTAAAGAAGAAGAGTAACACTAGTTCAAAATAGTCTTAATTCCAATTCTCATTCATTTGGTGGCAAGTTTAAATTTAACCAAAGTACAAATCAAACAAAATAAATAATTTATTATTTATTACATATCCAGTTACAACATATTTTATCAATAATGCTTGTTTACTATTACATGTTGTTAAAACTTTTAATTTTAATATTACATCGAGTTCATGGAAAGTGCATACTACAAATTTTATTTTATACTTCCACCAGTACAATATATTTTCTGCTGTTGTTGACATATTACGCATTGGCATGTCAAATAATTTAAACGCTGCTTAATAGTAAGCTATTGGACAATCAAAATATGCTACATGAAATTGTAGGATTTTAGATATTTCAGTAACTCGACTATACATTCCTTAAAATCAGTTTTGACTATTATTCAAAAAGCGCTAAAACTGCATTGCAAAAAATAAGTTGTATCTGATGAACAAAAAAGAATCACTTTACCTTACAGGTTTGTCAAAAAACAAAACTAAAATCAACAAACAGCAAACAAAAAATAGGGTAACCTTCGTGCTCTCATGTGTTGAAGTTCTAAGTGCGCAACTTAGTTCGGGGAATTTTTTGTCCCAGGTACGATGATTGTTAGACACATACATAGCATTGTTTTCACATCTCTATTCACAGGTTCAGTAGGGTCAGCTCGTGGATTGTAATTGGCACAATGTTTTAAAGTAATTTTATACCTAGTTGTTAAGTTTCTAAATTCTTTAGACCGAAACTGAGAACCATTGTCACTTCTAATAATTCTAGGAACATCATAAACCAAAAACACCTCATTCTCAATCTTACTCTGAATCACTTTTATTGTGGCCTTGCTAAACGAAAATAACAAACTATATTTACTCAAATAATCAGTCACCATAAACAAATATGCATGACCCTGCTTAGATCTCGGGAAAGGACCCATCGAATCCATACAAATCATTTCCCATGGTCGATCAACTTTAGGATGGGACACGATTTTATCACAAGTTCCCTTCTGAGACACTTTATGTGCCGCGCAAACCTGACAATTTCTAACTACTTTTGCAACATCATATCGCATCTTAAGCCAATAGTATTTTTCAGAAATCCTAGCACAAGTTTTATAAATACCTCTATGACCTGCTGTTGGGGCTCATGAGCACTAAGAATAATATCTCTACGACTAGGTTTAGGTGCAACTATCTTCCACGCCTCTTCAGGAGGAGATATATCTGGATACATCGGTGTCACAAACTTGAACAATTTACCATCAGTGACACGCCATTCACTATGTTTTTGGGGTGAATCGATCACTCTACTTTTCATTTTCTCAAACCACCTATCCCCTCTTTTTTCACTTTCATCAATAACCACCGGAGCGTCCACCACCACCTCATTAACTAACGGGACAGTTCTAGATAATGCGTCTGGCACAACATGCTCTTTACCCTTGCGATGTATCACTTTAAACTCATATTGCTGTAACCGAACCGACCACCTAGCTAACCGACCAGACAAATTCTTCAAGTTGTGCAGCCACAAAAGACTATAGTGGTCTGTAACAACCGTAAAGGCTACGCCCTCTAGATATGGTCTTAATTTCTCTAGAGCCCATATAACCGCTAAACACTCTCTTTCTGTTGTCGAATAATTTCTTTCCTGTTTGATAAGGGAGCGACTTATGTATGCAATCACTTTATCTCCATCAGTATCATGTTGACTCAACACTGCTCCTATGTCATGACCGGAGGCGTCTGTCTGAACAACAAAATCCTTCGTGTAATCAGAACAACTAAGTATCGGTGCAGCCACCAAGTACTCTTTAAGCCGATGAAACGCATTTGCACACTCATGTGACCACTCAAATTTACGAGTTTTACTTATTAACCTTGTAATTGGGGCTATAATGGTAGCAAAGTCGGGTATAAACCGACGATACCAAGAAAATGTTCTTACTACACGACGAACTTCAACTACTGATGAGGGCTCGGGTAAATCTAACATTGCTCGAACCTTTTCCTTATCCACATGAAGACCGTTCTTGTCCACCACATAACCTAAATACTTCATCTCCAGGTGACAAAAAAAACACTTTTCAAAACTAACTGTGATATTTGCATTTCTTAGACGATTAAATACCTCTTCCAAAATCCTCAAGTGTTCAAGTTGTCAATCAACTGCTGCCAAGTGGCAGGTGCATTATAAAGTCCAAAGGGCATTCTTTTAAAGTAAAAGAGTCCACGATTTGGCACAGTAAAAGCCGTGTATGGTTTAGAGTTTTCCGCCATCTTAACTTGCCAATACGCAGATTTAACATTCAAACTAAACAAATATTTTGCATTACAAAGTTTGTCTAGTCTATCAGACACTAAAGGAAGTGGGTAACTATCCCTCACCGTCACAGAATTCAGCTTACGAAAGTCTACACAGAATCTATAGCCACCTTCCTTCTTCTTAACTAACAATATCGGCGACGACCAAGGACTATTCGAGGGTCCGACTACACCTAAGTCTAACATTTTTTGTAATTCCTCATTTATTTGTTTTTGAACGCTGGATTCACCCTGTAATAACGTTGTTTATTAGAGGGGTGATTAGTCCTTATAATATGTTCGGTCTCACTCGCACACCCTAGTTCATTACCCATCAGATTTCGATAACGTTCAATAACAGCTTTTAGTTGGACCTCCTCTGAATCTAATAACACTGTCTGCTTTTTGCGATTTTCTATTAGGTCCACTTCAACTGACTCACTCGAAAAATACCATTCATCACTTCAAAGATCCGGTACAATACCCATAACTCTCCAGAAGTCCGTACCCAGAATTAACGAATGAAGAATTCCAGGAACAACAATAGCTTCGATAAGCCTAACACGTCCCCTTAGGGTTATTGGCAATTCTACAACTCCTGAAAATTCCACACGACTACCAACAGCAATTTTAACAAATGAATCTACCTTATGTCGAACACACAACCCAAGTGCAAGCACAGCAGACAAACCTCTACTTCCAATTAAGGTCCGAGATGCTCCAGAGTCTAATAATCCTAAAAATGTCTTTCCCAAAATTTCCACTTTAAGTTATGGTCGTTCATCGTTTACAGCATGTTCCAAAACAAAATTTAACAAACATTGCAAATTTATCAATCGGGGGTTTTCCGACGACACGCTTATCCCGATACCCTAAAGGCGTCGCCGGGCGTTTCCCTGCAACGAACAGTTTCTACAGGTTCTAATCGTAACATTGGGTTCTTTACATTTATAACGAAATATTCTCTTTTTTTCTAAGCAACCAATCGCCTTATGTCCAGACTTGTTACAACGGACGCATACTATTAGGTTGTGATTCCTAGATTTAACCTCTGCTACCGGCGCAGCGGGGGTAACTGAACAACTAGCAATATCAATGTCAACCTCCCTTGGCCCTATGTACGCTAAATCAGGTTCCAACACATTAGTCCGTTTGGAAGGAGCAGAATAATTTTCAACAGCATTCTTTTTCGCTTCTAACTTCTTCCCTAAATTAAGTAACTCAACAATCGACCGGATATCTACTAATGCCAATTGGGTTTGATAGTATGGTACTAAGTTCCCCAATATAATTTATCATTATAGGCCGATGGTAAATATTCGTCCTTAAGCAGAGTAATGAATTGATCGCAACTTGTTACCCCATCGCTATAAGCCAAATAAAACTGATAAGCACGGCCTGTAAACAAATCAATCCCAGATTCTAATAAAGTTTCTTTCGATACATGTCTTGCCACTCTAACTTTTTCAGTCCTCTCTAAAAATGCCCCTAACGAGAGTCTCTTTCGATCACCTGAAAATTTAATGTCCCACTTATCTAGGTAAATGGGTTTTACAGTGCGGGGCGCAGGTACTGGCGACTGGGGTAGAGGTGAGTTGACACTAGACCTCTGAATCGGGCTGATGCCATTTCCGAAATTAATCATACTTAAAGCCACCGGAATTTCCTGCGCTTTCCGACACGCTTCCGCTTTACTCAATAATTTCTCAAGCAAGGTTAAGGCCTTAGCTCGCAACAAAGATTTATCTCGGGCTCCTATTTCGTTAGAGTCATCAATATGGTCAATCCTATTCAAAACATGACTTAACTTGGTCTGAAATTTCATAAATTCATTGCTATTAGAATCTCTTTCAAAGCCTTCAAGTACCGGTTCAAGTTCCGACAACTTAGCCTTCACTGCCGAAATATCTTGCTGTACTGTAAAAGGGTACTTCGGATAAGCAACGCTACTATCATCAGCCTCTAGCCGTCGTGCCATTGACAGGGATCGCCTCATTTCTTCAACAGTTCCCTCTGCTATACCACGAATAGCAAGCTCATACATTAGCTCATTCTGACTTAATCTATTCACCTGCATCTTATAAGGCATTCTAAAAATTTTATAAAAATACTTCAAAAAATATAAATCAATATCTATCTAGACAATTAATTAACTTTCCCTTTCAGGGCCCCAAAACGTTGGGTGTCAAAATTGCGACGTACAATTTACCTATATTATTCGAGTAACAATTAAGTGTCGCTACCTACGGCTCAAGTTGACAAGTAGGTGTTAGGAAACGATAGGGCTGACGAATTAGCTAAAGAGGCCGCGACGGGCGACTTTCGAATATCACATTCGTCGATACCGAGGTCTTTAATCAAAAGAAAGCTGCGCGAAAAATCAATTCGACAATGGGAAGAGAGGTGGAACAACGCTGCCACGGGCAGGTTGACCCACAAATTCATACCGAGCATAGAAGCCAGAGGTAAGATCGAGGTTAAGCTCGATCACAAAATGGTGCAGTTGATAACAGGGCACGGCGCCCTGAAGGCGTATTTACAAAGGTTCGGTCTAACCAACAGCGACCGCTGCGAATGCGGTGAGGGCGCGGAAAGCGCAGAGCACGTGCTCTTCGACTGCCCGCTTGAGGCGGGAAATCGAGGGTTGGCTGATAGCAAACTAGCTATCCTAGGTCTGGCATGGTCAAAGAGCCTAGAGGAAGTCGGGGAAGTGGTTAACCAGAAGGCGTTCTGGACAGCCTTAAAAGAATTCGCGGGAAGGGTCGCGAGATTAGACAATCAATGACGACCGCGTGTAAAAATTCGGTGGGGTTGGTGGGAGGATTGAAAAATTTTAGATTGACTTGGCGTGAGTAAGGATACGAGTATAACCAAAACCTGATATTAAATAAAAAAAAAATAATAAAAAAAAAAATAAAAAAAAAAAAAAGATAATTATACCAAAATGTCCAATATGCACGAGAAACCCCCACTCCATTAATACAATCACTGCCTATCTTCATAATTATGTGCGGAAAATCGGGAATAAATAATACCAAATAAACAATATCAAATAAATCATAAACCCTCATTAAATTAAATCAATAAAGTAAACAAGGATAATAAAACAGAGCGCAACCGCGCATCCCCCCAGGACTTGAAAGTGAAGTGATAGTGATAGTGATTGTGATCCCCCTAAGAACATTCAGTGCATACCCACCAGGACTTTAGCAGTGCACCCCGTCCCACCTTTAGAAGTAAGTTACAGACGACCAGATCTTCGGATGCTGGAGAATTTTATTATCGAGGTAAGACTTAAATTGTGGCGGCTGTACTCGCACAAGCATTGATTTACATTAATTAGTAGTTTTTGAAATAATTTAAGAAGCACGTTTGGTGCGTAAGGGCGCTAGCCGACATAATGCTTGTGCGAGTGCACCTGATAAATGGGGTGATGCTTTCGCTATTTTGTGCACTGCTATATACTTAACGCTTATTAAACATTTATTTATATATTTATATAATTATATTTATTTATATTTTATATTTACACTTTATATTTATTTATTTATTAGCATGCATTGTAGCATTTTGTGGCATATTTATTTTGTTTGACGGTCTGTCGCCATTTTGGTTGCAGTATATATTTGGGAAGGACGAGCAGAATTGCGAAGATTGTAATCATAATGTAAATCAGTTAGGAACGATAGGAAAGCTAGGGATGGATTTAAATTAGTTAGCTAGATTTGGATAGTTTTAAGACGACCCTTCAGGTCGCACTGGTAAGCAGAACCGGCGTCTGCTATCCGGTATTACGAATCCCTCCCCCTCTCATTTTTGCTTGTTGATCGGGTACACTCGAAAGTCAGCGCTAGGGATACCATTATTTACAACCCTGTTTTTAGTTTTTGTTTTGTTTTTGTTTCAGTTTTTGTCAGATTTTTAGGTTTGTTAGATTGTTAGAGTTTGTTAGGTTTGTTAGATTTTTAGGTTTGTTAGATTTTTATTTAGTTTTTATTTAGGGTGAATCAACTATGAAGTAAGAATAAATTAGGAGTACGACTATTTTTCGCGTTTAAACCCAATGTAGTACCTCCGGGCGGAGCATTGGGGACGTGGCCGCAAGTATAGCGGCCCTAATTCAAATTATAATGACAAGTAGGTGGGTTACCGACAAGCTGCAGTGGAGACGGAGTGGGTCCTAAAAATGCTATAAACCAAAAAAATAAAAAAAAAGAGGGTGCCAGGTAAATTTGCCTCCAGGCAACCACCTAAGCACCTCGCACTACCAAAAATACCAAATAAGTACGGGTACCTATATGCCGAGATATTGTTACTAAAATAATGCCTTGTGATAAGCTATTAAATTATTAAATGATGCCAGTAAGTCAGGTAAAAAAAAATATATATTGGAGACAGTTTCTGTTCTTAATTTAAATAATCTTTAAAAACATTCAGTTATTCATAAACAATGTACGTTCAGTACGACAAAAATAATAAAACAAAATAACATGGTTAATGCGCACGGATGGTTTATATTGTGGACGCCGCTTGAGATCAGGCGCACGCACGATTTATATTCAACAATGGTGTCGTTGCATGACAAGTCAAAAGGATAGACAATTATATCAACTACGCGTAAATTAAATAATCGCATTAACTGTTGTTTAACATGTCAGATTTGAAATAGTTGAATTAATTATTTATCATTGTAAGACAAATAAATCATCACATAAAAAGATATTAAAAACTTGCGTGTTCCTAGGATCCAAGTACGCCTTCCGCTTTGAATGTGAAGCCAAGGTGCAACGGCTGTTCTAACTTTTGCCAAATGCGCTGCCGTAAACTACGATCCCGAATGTAAAATTCCAGATTAACAAAAAAAAAACCCTATAGTAAGAGGTTTTCCGTCCAACAATGGTCTTCAATAATCTTCGCCTTCCCAAAACATCAATATGACGAAATTCCACAGGTGGCTTAACAGCAGTAAAATGAAGAATATGTCTCTCATAAGAGGTAGAAACTAGTAAAGTCAATAAACAATCAATATTTAGGCAGATCTACAACACTTAACGTTTCATAATTGCACTACGAAATAAATTCCCATAAAGATGATTTCAAAATCATAAAATATTCGAAGAGCTCGACTTCATTCTGCTGTTAGCCTAATGTTTCTATATCTCCAACTAACAAAAACTCGAAAATATTAAGGAAAATCTCCTAGCATCTCGCGGGGAAACAATGGAACTACTTATACCACGGTTCTAAATAAGAACAAGTCTTTATTTCTTCAACTTTATAATTACGGCATCTACACACCAGAAGCCTGCACAAGTATCCTGTTATTATATCAAAATTTGTTTACATTTTTACTAAGAGACAATTATACATCTATTTAAAGGTTTATTATTGTTTCAAGAATTATTTATATACATTTACTATGTGAAAAATGTTACATTAAGTTACAGAAATAAATAATTGCTTAAAAATGGTAGTTATTTATGCAATGTAAAAAGTGACACGTTACATCACTAAATAATTATTTAAATTTTTCTTTTTTCACTCGCGTGATATTCGGCTTTAAATTGGTATAGTTTGTGCCTTGGTTGAAGATATACTGATTGTTTATTAAGTCTGTGTTCTATATAAAGACTCCACCTTCCACCTGTGCTTTTTGATTTTACTCGCGCATTTTGTCAATAGAGGCGTTGCACCTTAACTTTATTATTGCAGCCTTCGAACTTTCTATAAATTTTACCATCCAGACCCGTGTCGATGTGATGTATATTCTCACGTAGGCACATACTTTGCATAGCATATTTCTCTGAAAATCAACTTTTACCTTTGTTTAAGTCACGTTCTCTTGTTTATATTTGCTATTGTGCAAATTTTGCGTGTAACTAAACATTTGTTATTTAGTACTCCAAAATCTGTCGGATTTTATGAAAATACAATGTTGTTGGTCACGTGTTTGAATGCTTTTATTTAATTATGCGTTAATATTTTGAATAAAATTTGTTTATAGCTAGCATGCCAGGTTATTTCCTTTCATTAATTGCATATTTATTTCAACAAAAGTCGTTGCGTTGAAGCCGTTATTCTTGCGTGTTTCTTTTCAATTTTATGCTTGTATATTTAATTTAAAATGCATTATACGACGTACAAGCTATTTATCTTACTAAATATGATGTGATTTTTGAAGAACGAGCTTCCTTTCATGAATTAAAGTTAGTTGTGATTTATATACAGTGTGCTAGTTATTGGCTTTTTGCTTAACTGTCGAATTACTCCCATTTTATGATCAAATTGTTTGGTTTTCTAAACTTTAATGATATTTACATGTATCGCACGACCCTTACGACTCAGTATATAAACTAATTGACTGTGTTTTAAGTATTGCGACAAATTTTGTTCGATTAAGTTCAGTGGTTTAGTTCAAAACATTTATTAAACTTAACGTTTCGGAGAATTTTACTCCTTAATCATAAGCTACAAAGTAGATTGCGTTAAATTACATATATAAAAGATATACACTACTTACTTAATTTGTTTTTGTAGAAAACCAGTTTTGAAATGTAATGCCATTTCATTAAAAGCTGTTGTTACAAGTGATGTTTGTCAAAACTAGCTTTCTAGGTTTAACTAATTTGATTAAAATACAAAATGTTATGACTGCTAAAAGATTTCTTGTTTTATCTGACCAACAAATCTTTATTAAGTTTGTATGTGTGCGTGCGTGTGTGTGTGTGTGTGTGTGTGTGTGTGTGTGTGTGTGTGTGTGTGTGTGTGTGTGTGTGTGTGTGTGTGTGTGTGTGTGTGTGCGTAGGTCGCTAAATAATTGTGTGGCCACACACCTGTACCAAACCTTAGTAGTGTGGCCTTCACGAAATATGTGGACATACACACGACCTCATAACTTAAAACCAATTTTTACCGAATCTGCCTGGTCTCCCCACCCCAAAAATGTCTACGATTTTTATTGTCCACACATATCGGTTAACAGCAGGTGTGTACTTTCATCGTAATATAACCTGATTGTGTTGCCTTGGAAAGTGCTGCCCTCTACGTGCATTTTGCGCTTGAGTTTTATTCATCAGTTCAGTAATGTGTGTTAAGTGTATGCAATTCCTTACCAAATAGTGCGGTCTTCATTATTAAATAGGTAAGTAGATAATGCTGATTCATTCGTAGTAGTATAAAACGTAACTGTATATAGCATATCAGCCGGTATAATAACGAAGTATTGGCAAAATTAGTCTTCCCGTATTTATTTACCTTTGGACAATTATTGTTCTAAAATATTATTTACAAGTAACAAGTACATATTGAATAGGTAATACCTACTCAATACTTATTTTAACGTATTATCAAATTATTTATAGAATAGAAGCTGGTATAACAAACAAATACTAGCAGAACTCCTTCACTCGTTCTTCCCATAAGAGCGCATGTACTTTACACAGGTCACACATAAATAGGTTCTTTCGTAGAATAATTATTGTCCTTGAATATTATTTAATACAAGTAACACGTGCATCATGCACCTCTCAGAAATATATATCATAATGCCAGTGTGTTATAGTCGAAATCATGAAAAAACGCATTCACGCTATGACGATCCCCCTCGTGATTTCGACTATACTGTACTGAAACTATAAGTTTATGACATTGAAAACTTAGTATTTCTGAATAGCTACTTAGTGGATGCGATGCACTTTTACGCGATAATTATTCCATAGTATAGACTGTTAAAACGTGCATTGTACACTTAAGCTGTGACATAATTCAGAGGGATTTCGCGGTTAGTTTACACTATAACACAAATATGCAAGATAAGAATTAATATGTAGTATGTGAACCTTGAAAACGGCGAATCATACAAAATGTATCAAATTTGACGAGTTGCAAAATTTAGAGTATGTGTGCATGTCGTTATAGTAGACCTTTATTTTAAAATGAGATTTTGTGTATTTTCGTTTTCTCTAATTTTAGATTTATTTTAAGTGATATTGTGAAATCAAAGGCACTTCCTCATTTTGTCAACTTTTAACGCGCTACAAAATGCCGTCTTAGAATTATTTATCCGAGATTTAGTCCCCGACAAACCATAGCTGCGTGATGTTTTAGCCGCACCTTTTCGACTTGCATATAAATAGAGCGTCATTCTGCCCCGCTTTTCAAAAATGTTGTACCATAATTAGGCGCTATTTTGCGCCGGTAATTTGATAAATTTTTGGCGAATTCTAGTGTCTATAGTTGATATCCTGTTTAAATCTACTAACATTTGCGGTTTCATTTGTAATTGGTGGAGGTTCATATTGACAGTTGCACATTATTTTGCAATTTGTAGAAGACCAGATGCTTCATATGAGATATGACGATGTGGCCAAAGTAAAATTAAATCAATACTTTTATTGTGTCATTTAGTTTTATTGATAAATATAATTTTTAACCTACTAATTCAGTAACAACCGATTTTTAGAATCTGAATTTTTCAGTGTTTTGTATTTGTGATTATATTTTCAAAAATTTAGTGTACCTTGTGGAAGAAACAATAAACGCAATACAAACAGGTTTGTTTAGTGCCGATTAAATCCTTAGCGAAGTGATTTTATATTAAAAATAAAGCATATAAGTCGTAGTTAAATGACAATTCATGTTTAGTGTTCTTATTATACCGGGTGTGGAATTTGTTCACACACCATAGGGATTTCTATGTTAAATTTTTAATGTTCAAATATTGGCGCCACAAATTATTTTAAAGAAATAGTGTAAATATCTTTTTTGTACAGTAAAAATACTGTATACAACCATATCATTATCATTACTTACTTTCTTACTTTTCATAAAAGGGTGCCTCGGAATTATTGAAACAGTGGTAATGTGGTAATCACAAATTTAGACGTATTTTAAATAGTTTTGCGTTTATAAAATGCAAAGTAATGCCGAAAATGTATTTCCCTTTCCTAAAAGTTTTAAAAAAAGGAAACTTAAACTTTTACCTTAACAAAAACCAGGGACGATGTTTTGATCAACTGTTGAAAGACAGGCACAACCCGTTTTTGTTAGCATAATAGTTTTATTTTCCTTAATTTTAACCATTGTATGGAAAGTCAAAAATAAATAATGATAAGGTTGCATAAGGTATTTTTTTTTTCTACAAGAAATTACTTACACTTTTTTTCTAAAATAATTTGGTGATCCAATATTTGAACATTATGAATTTAACATGGAAATCCCTATGGTGCGTAAACCAATTCTACATCCGGCAGGTGAATTTCTGCCATGCTGTTTAAAATTAAAAATAACTGCAACTATATGTGAATAATATGGTAACCATATGATCTGATGTTGCAATCAGCGTGGCCAGCACACTATGCGACTCTTCAATAAGCTATGGCGAACCTATTCTATTTGGGCTGTTTCGATCGAACTACTGTCCCAATAACAATATTCCTTGCTAAAAACTAAAAATAAAAATTAAATTTTTAAAAACGTTTAAAAACGCTTTCTTTTAAAACACTAAACTAAAAAGTAAAAATAACGTTCAATGAAATTTAAAGCTCAAAAGTATAGCTACAGGAGAAATATAAAATATATGTTTTAAAAGCTTGAGGTCTCAATACTCTCAATAATACCATTTCAAACCTTCATATTTGAAATGAAGCCTCAAAGCTTTTAATATATATATATATATATATATATATATATATATATATATATATATATGATATTATCTTTATTGTGTCCCACGAATTGTGTCAAAATGCTGTGATGTTAATCTTGTGGAACATCGCTAATTCATGCCCCACTAATTGGGTGCCATAAATGTTGTGATGTTATCTTCGATTATGCCCCACGAATTGGGTCGTCATAAATGTCATGTAGTTAAGCTCCTAAAACGTGCCCCAATGTTGGGATGTCATAATACTGTGATGTTTACCGTTGAATCGCATTCGGCTGCTCTCCTACTAATTTCTATTTGCTCAAATTTTTTAAATTAATATTGATACCTACCTGTTACATTCAAAAACTTCCTCTCAATATCCTCATGCTGAAACCTAAATAGAAATTCACACCAATCACACACTCAAAAGTAACTCAATTAGCCAAATATATCACACTCTATTTATTAAATTAGATCCATATTACATTTTAAAAACACCATTCCTTTATGTACCTTCATAATGATCAATAATTTTGTAACAATAATAATGAAAATCGATAACCTTTTAAACACATATTTTTATTAAGGTAAGGAGGTGTTTTTTTATACCTTACGTTAACCCTGTATCTTAGAATGAGCTCATAGTAAAACTCTATAACTGTGCATATAGATTTCTTGCACTACCAAGTATTAATAAGTCCTCTATGCCTCTTTACAACCTCTGGTTATCTGTAAATTAATTAATTATTTTCAAAAGTCAATTTCCTTAAGTCCCATAAATGTCTGTTCATAAAATATCAAATACTAATAAAAACACATCAAAGTACAAAATCCAAATAATCACAAACCATGAAAATATTCACAACTCAATGTTCTATTCTATCGCCTACTTGTTTTCTATCTTCTAAATGTGATCCATCACTAGCCCCTTGGAGATGCTGCCGTCTAGCAGGTTTCCTATCCATCAACTAACTCCTCGGTCGAATCACCATACCTGCCATGCATCCAACCCAAAAATACTAATCTCCAAAATTTCATTCCTCTTATTCCAAATTAACTTTTATTATTTAAACATTGCTTTTTTCCATCATTCGAACAATTTCAAATTCTAGTACTTCCGTGCATTCCAATACCAAAATAATAAGCTTTGTACTTACATATCAGTTTAACGTTTTAACAACAAGATGCTCTATTAGTTTCTACATAAATTTGTATTAACTGCACTAATTCGCTTACAAGTAGCTATATCTATCACGAATGATGGATGAAATCAAAGAAACCTCGGCCACTCTCTGCTAATTTTTAAATAAATAAGAATTCACCTCCCCCTTCCTATTTGCAAATGGCACGTACACTTGTGTACCCGTTCCTATAATTCTTGAAATTATTTTCCAACCGTTCTCTGTTTCTACGAAAAAGCTCTAACGAACATAGGTTTCTCCAGAATTCTCATAACAAACACGCCACTACTCGGTAAACCGCTTCAAAACTGTCAACCGTAATTTTTAATTCTCCGAATTTAGCCTCTACTTTGCAATTGGTCCACGCCTTCCACTTGAAAAAACATTTTTCATCTCCCTTCCGTATCCGTATTGAATACGGTCTACTCTGCGCTCTACAAGTTTAATAACGGTCATTTTCGCAAATAGTGTAGAAATGTTTAATTATGTATTCTGTTAAGTGTGCTTCATTTATTAGAGTGTTCTATTTGTCCATTAAATTATTAAGATATAGGTTTTAGATTATGACTTACAGGTTTTAGATTATGACCATGTGACAACATGATCGATTATTAAATAGGATTAGTTTAGTTATGCTTGTTGCGCCGTATGATTAGGTTTAAATGCATGTTGTTATATGTTAATTTATTTATTTATTTTATCCAATTGACTGTGTTACATTTTAATTGTGTTGCCGTAATTAATTTTTAAAAGTTTAACCAAGCTGTATTATATGAATAAGTGTTGTTTGTTAAGTTTAAATCAAGTTTAAGTCATAATAATTTATGTAAGTACACAGCTATACTGTTTGAATTTAATTGTAATAATCTTCATTAAATTTTTCAGTCTATGAAGAAGGCATAAAGTCAATGCCGAAACGTTGAATAAAAATTACAATTTGACGCTGTAGTTTTATCTGGTAGAACGAGTGTATCCCAAGATTTTAATCAAATTAGTTGTTTATATATATATATTGCTGTGAATCTTCTCATTATCTGCAGGTACTGGCCCTTTAAAAAAAAACATTCGAGCCCCACAGTTTGGGCGTCAAGAATGCTGTGAAACCTTTTAAATCACCTGGTCCGTTGATTCCTTCTGTTAATCGCCTCGGCTGCTCTTCTAGATAACTTCCATTCTCAATCATAAAAATTAAACAACACATTCCTACCACAAACATCAACGTTAACTCTATTTACATCAATATTCAGAATACATTAAATTTTCAATTAAATTTGAACATAAAATTCAGTTTTAAAAAGAATTTCCGGATTAATTTTATTATCATTTTACTGTGCATCCAAAATTAAAGTCCTTGTTGGATGCCTACTAATTAATATAACAAGATAAGCAGACCGGAGTCTGAGTATAAAGGAGCATCTACCACCCTTTACGTTAATTAACCAGGTTTGTCTAATTGAGCTCAAAGACCTACCCAAAGTTTCATCCTATTCCCGAACATCAAAACAAAATACCCCTTTTTACTTAAACAAGCAAATTTCATCTTAAAATTAAATTTTTATGGTTAGAAAAATTCCACTAATGTCCATTTAAAGTAAATCAATTATAAAGTCATTCAATACACACAAAAAATGTCAAACAAAATAGTACAATTTACCTGAAGGTTATTGTCCTCGTAGCTTCAGTGTAATCGTCCCTTTGTAAATCACACCATTCCAACCGGATTCTATTTACAGCTTCAAGTTGTCAACGCTTTAAAATGTTCTCCATCACCATTAATTTAAAGTTGTTTCTAGGCTTTTCCGGAACTCATCAGTGTATATCTGCCTCTGGTTCAGTGGATGCAGACACATTTACGAACCATTTAGTCATTAACACCCCCGCAAAATAGCAAAGAAATTCATACTTCCTTTTACCAATATTACCAATATACGCCAAAACTGCCTACTTTTGGGTATACATTTGTCGTTGTAAATTTTACTAATTGGTACCGTGATAATAAACTTTTATTACCTTGTATCTAAGTGCACTGAAGTACATTCATGTTAGCACGTAAAATAACCAACTATTTTGAGTCACTAAAATATACTAGCACACTTTAAATTATTTAATCAAACTAAAATGCACTGTTTAATATCAAGTCGCGGATGCACGAGCTTTTAACGCATCGAATCGTCGAAAGTCTAAGAGTCTAAGAGAGAAACACATATTCCCGCCTGTATATATAGCGAATAGCCGACACGTCGCTTTGTTCCCTAAAACGGGTAATTCCAACGAATTCCTCATTCTACGTTCCCAGTCTGTAGCCTGCACGTCGATTTTTATGAATTTAGTACTCACCCCATTGAGATCTCAGAAAATTTCAACACGGCCCGCAAAGTTGTCCGAGAAAACTAATTACTTTTATACAGAAATTGTTGTTCTACCTCTGATATATGCATCCTATTTTTAACCAATCGCAACCCCTTGACGTTGCTTAAATCCCGCCCTTTTACAATATGTGTCTTTGCTTGACGCATTTTCTCTTTCCTTTTCTAACCTGTTCGTATTGGTGCAAATTTATATTCTTTATTATCGATTATATTTTAGTCCACGCGGACTGTTATCTGGGTTTAATAAACCCGTATCGCACATTCTCGTGAATACTAAGTCCCGGTTTCTCCAAGATTCTTTGAAACATTAATTATTTGCCAAATTTACGCAGAATGAGCTTTTTTAAAAATACGCAGGTGTTCTGTATTTCCTGCTAAAGCATCTGATCGTTTCCAATATCCTTAGAATCAACATGTTTATCCAAACAAATTAACTTGAAATTGCCTTTTAAAAACACGCAGGGGTGTTCAAACGTAACATTTTAAATAACCTTCCTACGATTTGACTATTATTGGGTTTTTACAAGTTTTATGCTTATTATTAATAATGGTTTAATTAACTCTAATTAAATTGATTTCTATCCTTTCATTTTTAGCGAATACAAATTATTATCCGTACGTTTTGTTTTACTACCGGTTACTTAAAATAGGGTTAATTAATATAAACTTTGCACGTAATTTCCATTTGTTTAGGAATAATTAAATTATCCACTGCGCTTTTCAATACTGCTTCTTTTGATGTAAAGCGTCTTATAGATAATTTAAATTTCTTATTTTTACTGAAACGACCGAGTTTATTTATGCTTCAAGGTTTTAATAAAGCGTATTATTTAATGAAATTCCTTATACACTGTAATTAAAATTATTTGATTTGATTATTTAATTTTCTACCCTGGTCTAAATATGAGTATTTTCCCCCTATTTGAATACAAATAATCCCACTTATTTGAATGCAAATATCAAATATTTAGACTGCAAAAAAATCTTTACAAAATTTTGCCTATCTCTCTCTATCCTTATCTATCTAACTTACCTACTTTGTCTCCAATCAAAAAAAAATATTTACACCTATCCTATATCCCTATCCTATTCCTAACTCTCACCTACTTCTATAAACTGAAATTATCCCTAACTTCATCCTACTTATCCATCTAATCCTATATACATCCTATATACCTATCCTATTCTTAACTTTTAACTACTCTTCACTATACTTTACTTCCCCCTACCTAATCCTATATACCTATCCTACTCTTACTCTATTCCTAACTCTCCACTAATCTTATATAAAATATCTATACTTAACCTATCTTATTTTCTTCCTACATTTACTCTTTATCCTCATCCTAAACCTATTCCTAATTATCTCCCATATTTATCCTATACCTAGCTTTATTTTCTATAACCACTTACTTCTACTCTTTTATATACACCTATTCTATCCCTTGTTCTATATCTATACTAAAGTTCACCTATCTCTATCCTTTGTTCCTTAAGTTATTTAAATCTAACTCTCTTCTTGACCCTCCAAGTCTTCCTTCTAACCATCCTAATACTCTTCATCCCTATCTCTCCCCCTTCTATATCTATACTTAACATCTCTATTATCTCACATACAATAAACTTATCATCCCTCTTATCCTGACTCTTAAATATCACTTCTTCTTCAGTCCCTACACTTGTCTGTTTCTTATTTATTCTTATTTCCTTTTCTGCCGACAAACCAAACGATGCTACTTTACAATTATCGATTTTTCCCTCTATGGAAAATCCTATGTACCTTCTAGAATTTTTGTGTAATGGAATCCGCCAGAATGAATTCCTTAAATCTACTTTATTAAAACAAACTTGCCACTTAACCTCGTCAAAATAATTCTGCCTTCACCTGCTCCCGATATGCTGCTTCTACCCCACTAATTCTGCATTTTCTTGTACTAAAGCTTGAACCTCTACTCTCCTATCCTCTGGACATCTTATTGTGTTGATCTGTTTAACCTCATCATCCTCTACCTCTACTACATTAATACTAAACCCCGTGTCATCCTCTGTGACTTCATAACTGCCTTTCCATGGCACTACCCTATCCTTAATTCTTATTACCTTCCTTTCCATATCTATCAAAACCCCTAACTTCATCATACAGTCAACACCTAAAATACTCTGAAACTTCAGTCCAGGTACAATTACAAACTCCTGTTCACAGCTAAAACCTCCTATATCTATCCTAAGCACCACAACACTATTTACTACAGCAAACTTCTTTTTATTTGAGCTACTAAATGGCTACGTTTTATAGGCATAATTCTATCACAAACCTTATCCCTAATTTTGCTGACGAATTCCTCCGATATTAAACTCGCCTCTGCCCCTGTATCAAGTAATACTTCTACATTATTCTCAAAAATTTCTAAATTAATAATTGGCAAACATAATTTTTCCTCAGTTTCTGGCTCTACTTCCTCCTCAATTTTGAAAAATTCACGTGGATGTTCGTATACATTTACACAGAAATCTAGTGGTCTGTCACGTTCTAAAAATCCTGTCTCGTCCTGTTTTCAGTGCTTGGTCCTGGTTGTCCTTCTACAACCTGTGCGTACGTCCTCCTCGTGTTAATATCCGTGTCCCTGTCTCTATTCGGCGTGCTGGTCACAGTCCTGTTTACTTCCGGTAAACTGTTCTGTCGCGTGTAACTAGGTCTTGGCGTCGGTCCCCTAGTCGCACTATTGCTCCTGTATTCCTGTCCTCGTCGTTCCCAATTCTGTCGAAAATTTCTGTTATAGTCAGACCGTCTCGGATAATTCGGTGTCCTGTTGTCAAACCTAACTGTGTTAACGTTTCGTTCTCGTATCTCTCTTGTCCGTCCAACACATACATCGTCATATCTCTGTAAGTATTCCAAAAATGTCTCCCGTTCTGTGATGTTTTGTAAGGCCACGTGTTGTCTAATTTCCTGTTCAAAATGTCGTGATAGGTACTTGATAATCTGTCTGTCCGTCAATGGTGGCTTCAGTTGTTTGGCCACACTGTACTTGCGGATGGCATATTGCTCCTAGAACCTGCAAACTCTCCCTTAAATTTTCCTGTAATCAAGTCGTCCCTAATCTGATCCTGTTTGTGATCACTCCAGTAATGTTGTAAAATTTGTCTTCAAAGTCCTGATACGTGTCTATGTCCTGTCCTACTAAATTGTACCATGCTTCCGCGTTGTCCTTTAATAAAGCCTTTATCGTATTCAGTTTAGTCTGTTCGTCAAATAAATTTCCCACTAGATTTCTTACACTATTAATAAAAATTTGTGGATTTACCCTGTTATCACCATAAAACTTCATGTGTTGGTCCAATGATACTCCACCTGTATAAAATCTGGGACCTTCCCCCCGTTAAATTTGATATGTTGTATTTGATACTACTAACTTCGCGTTCTACCCTGCCTAACTGATCCCTACATGAGTCCGTTACTTCAGTCATTTTTACGTTTATTTCTTCTTCACAGAAAATGCGTACTTCGGACCTTAAATGTCCCATTTCCTGTCGAAGACCTGTAATGTCACGCTCATTTTTATCTACCCTATTTTCAACTTCCCCCATCTTCACGGTAAGACTATCTTTAAATTCTGTAAATTCTTTAGTATTTTGTTCAATTTTCCCGCTTATCTGCTCTAATTTTTGGTTGGACTCCTCCCTCGCTCTATTAGATTCTTCCCTAGCTAATCGCATTTCCTCTAACATTCTCATCATTAACTCGTTTCCTTGATCCCCTGATTCCGTCCTCGACTGATCTCTACTGCCTCCAGCTTCTTCCATTTTCGAAATTTTCTCACACAATGCACTATCGTCACTTCCAATTTCCACTCCTTGACTCCTTAACCACTCCTTTCTCTGCATACGTTCTACTCACTCACACACTCTAAAATACTCTTAAATTTATACACACACAAAAACTCTCTCTCTCAGATCGCCAGTTTCCTGGAATAAAATAACAAAATTTTTATTTGGAACTCGAGCCTCACTTTTGGGTCGCCAAGAATGCTGTGAATCTTCTCATTATCTGCAGGTACTGGCCCTTTAAAAAAACATTCGAGCCCCACAGTTTGGGCGTCAAGAATGCTGTGAAACCTTTAAATCACCTGGTCCGTTGATTCCTTCTGTTAATCGCCTCGGCTGCTCTTCTAGATAACTTCCATTCTCAATCATAAAAATTAAACAACACATTCCTACCACAAACATCAACGTTAACTCTATTTACATCAATATTCAGAATACATTAAATTTTCAATTAAATTTGAACATAAAATTCAGTTTTAAAAGAATTTCCGGATTAATTTTATTATCATTTTACTGTGCATCCAAAATTAAAGTCCTTGTTGGATGCCTACTAATTAATATAACAAGATAAGCAGACCGGAGTCTGAGTATAAAGGAGCATCTACCACCCTTTACGTTAATTAACCAGGTTTGTCTAATTGAGCTCAAAGACCTACCCAAAGTTTCATCCTATTCCCGAACATCAAAACAAAATACCCTTTTACTTAAACAAGCAAATTTCATCTTAAAATTAAATTTTTATGGTTAGAAAAATTCCACTAATGTCCATTTAAAGTAAATCAATTATAAAGTCATTCAATACACACAAAAATGTCAAACAAAATAGTACAATTTACCTGAAGGTTATTGTCCTCGTAGCTTCAGTGTAATCGTCCCTTTTGTAAATCACACCATTCCAACCGGATTCTATTTACAGCTTCAAGTTGTCAACGCTTTAAAAATGTTCTCCATCACCATTAATTTAAAGTTGTTTCTAGGCTTTTCCGGAACTCATCAGTGTATATCTGCCTCTGGTTCAGTGGATGCAGACACATTTACGAACCATTTAGTCATTAACACCCCGCAAAATAGCAAAGAAATTCATACTTCCTTTTACCAATATTACCAATATACGCCAAAACTGCCTACTTTTGGGTATACATTTGTCGTTGTAAATTTTACTAATTGGTACCGTGATAATAAACTTTTATTACCTTGTATCTAAGTGCACTGAAGTACATTCATGTTAGCACGTAAAATAACCAACTATTTTGAGTCACTAAAATATACTAGCACACTTTAAATTATTTAATCAAACTAAAATGCACTGTTTAATATCAAGTCGCGGATGCACGAGCTTTTAACGCATCGAATCGTCGAAAGTCTAAGAGTCTAAGAGAGAAACACATATTCCGCCTGTATATATAGCGAATAGCCGACACGTCGCTTTGTTCCCTAAAACGGGTAATTCCAACGAATTCCTCATTCTACGTTCCCAGTCTGTAGCCTGCACGTCGATTTTTATGAATTTAGTACTCACCCCATTGAGATCTCAGAAAATTTCAACACGGCCCGCAAAGTTGTCCGAGAAAAACTAATTACTTTTATACAGAAATTGTTGTTCTACCTCTGATATATGCATCCTATTTTTAACCAATCGCAACCCCTTGACGTTGCTTAAATCCCGCCCTTTACAATATGTGTCTTTGCTTGACGCATTTTCTCTTTCCTTTTCTAACCTGTTCGTATTGGTGCAAATTTATATTCTTTATTATCGATTATATTTTAGTCCACGCGGACTGTTATCTGGGTTTAATAAACCCGTATCGCACATTCTCGTGAATACTAAGTCCCGGTTTCTCCAAGATTCTTTGAAACATTAATTATTTGCCAAATTTACGCAGAATGAGCTTTTTAAAAATACGCAGGTGTTCTGTATTTCCTGCTAAAGCATCTGATCGTTTCCAATATCCTTAGAATCAACATGTTTATCCAAACAAATTAACTTGAAATTGCCTTTTAAAAACACGCAGGGGTGTTCAAACGTAACATTTTAAATAACCTTCCTACGATTTGACTATTATTGGGTTTTTACAAGTTTTATGCTTATTATTAATAATGGTTTAATTAACTCTAATTAAATTGATTTCTATCCTTTCATTTTTAGCGAATACAAATTATTATCCGTACGTTTTGTTTTACTACCGGTTACTTAAAATAGGGTTAATTAATATAAACTTTGCACGTAATTTCCATTTGTTTAGGAATAATTAAATTATCCACTGCGCTTTTCAATACTGCTTCTTTTGATGTAAAGCGTCTTATAGATAATTTAAATTTCTTATTTTTACTGAAACGACCGAGTTTATTTATGCTTCAAGGTTTTAATAAAGCGTATTATTTAATGAAATTCCTTATACACTGTAATTAAAATTATTTGATTTGATTATTTAATTTTCTACCCTGGTCTAAATATGAGTAATATATATATATATATATATATATATATATATATATATATAAACCATCTTAGTTTTATTCAGCAGTGACCTAAATCCAAGGTTGATGAATTTATTAAACATATTAGCCAAGAAAAATATGGTACTAAATTTAATGAAGATTATTACAATTAAATTCAAACAGTATAGCTGTGTACTTACATAAATTACTATGACTTAAACCTGATTTAAACTCATCAAACAACACTTATTCGTATCATACAGCTTGGTTAAACTTTTAAAAATTAATTACGGTAACACAATTAAAATGTAACACAGTCAATTGGATAAAATAAATAAATAAATATATAAATTAACATATAACAACACAACGGTTGACAGTTTTGAAGCGGATTATCAAGTAGTGGCGTGTTTGTTATGAAAATTCTGGAGAAACCTATGTTCGTTAGAGCTTTTCGTAGAAACAGAGAACGGTTGGAAAATAATTTCAAGAATTATAGGAACGGGTACACAAGTGTACGTGCCATTTGCAAATAGGAAGGGGGGGTGAATTCTTACTTATTTAAAGATTATCAGAGAGTGGCCGAGGTCTCTTTGATTTCATCCATCATTCGTGATAGATATAGCTACTATATATATATATATATATATATATATATATAAGTACCATATTTTTCTTGGCCAATATGTTTAATAAATTTATCAACCTTGGATTTAGGTCACTGCTGAATAAAACTAAGATGGTATAACCCTTCAATACATTTTACGCGTTTCGGTCATTTAGGACCGTTTTATTGTAGATGATTTTTAAAACGGTCCTAAATGACTAAAACGCGTAAAATGTATTAAATGGGTTAAACCATCTTAGAGTTTTATTCAGCAGTGACTTAAATCAAGATTGATGAATTATATATATATATATATATATATATATATATATATTCCTTCTTGGGAACTATTCTACTCTGATGAGGCTAACTAGCCGAAACCATTGGTCAGTGGATGTTTCCTCCCCTATGAAGTAATAAAGCTAATATTTTGTTAATGGCTATATAACTACCAGCCCGATTTGTATTTGTCAATGGCTCTTATTATTTTCATACGAGTTTGTTTACAGATACATCTTACTTTTTATACAATTTTCTTATTGCGGACTGCAAATAACTTGTCTTTGTTCATTTGAATTGCCTTTGGGGCATGAACCCGGGTGTCGCCACGAGAAGGTTTGTTACGTATGCAAATAAATTTTGCTGTAACATTCCGCAAATCTCAAAGGCCAGACGTACTTTTATAGTCATTTATAAAATTTATTATGTAGTTTCGGTTCAATTCTGTACTTCCACACTTAAGTAGTGTTGGTTTTTATCACCTGATGGCGGTTTTATTTACTTTTGCCATAGTACAGTGATTGTTTCGAAATTATATCATTATAATAGCTTCGATTACTTCATAGGGTTCTTGGGAACTATTCTACTCTGATGAGGCTAACTAGCCGAAACCATTGGTCAGTGGATGTTTCCTCCCCTATGAAGTAATAAAGCTAATGTTTTGTTAATGGCTATATAACTACCAGCCCGATTTGTATTTGTCAATGGCTCTTATTATTTTCATACGAGTTTGTTTACAGATACATCTTACTTTTTATATATATATATATATATATATATATATTATTGTGGATTTATAAGCTTAGATAGATGTACATAAGTCAAACATTTATTTATTTGTAGGTACCTTATATGTAGAAAAATCAATATAATTTAAATTGTTTCAATATAATTAAATAGGGATAAGATTAGGTAAAATAATGTAGCTTTAATTTTTATACTTTAATTTAGGACTAGGATAATAATTAATTATTAATAAGATCCGAGGCAAAAACCGATGTCGTGTGCAAATATTATTATAATAGCTTTTCATACTGGATGTAGTGTAAAAATCAATAATTTCTTAAGGGTAGCGTAAGCTATAACATTTGTGTAACTTTACAAGGTTATATATTCGAAAACAAGCTACACCGGTTGGGAATTTCATGGAACGAACGTGCAGTAGATAAGCAATTCCAATACAGCTTTTAAACGTTGAGAATATATTTCTAGGTAAAAATCGTTAACTGAAAACACAGGTCTATAAGAGCAACGGATGGTTAAATGTAGAAAACAGATCGATAAAATAAGGCGAGAGACGATATTTAGCATGCAACAGACACAGAGGGAAGATATCATATGGTCAAGTTGTTGTGACTTTCAAACGTCTGTAAGACGGGGATATTTTTAAAGGCAATAATCGGGACAAGGATGGAGCGTGTTTGCAGAAGGTATTGATTTTCAAGGCGCACACAAAAGTAGGGAGAAACAACTCTGAACAGTGTGATGATAGAGGGACTATGCAAAGATAGAAAACATGAAGTAGACAAGGAAACCAGAAATGTAGAAATTACATAAACAAATTAGAAAGGGTATGAAAACAAGACTAGAAAATGTTATGATGAGAGTAGAAGCGAAATAATAGCATGTATGCGCATATAGGAGGCGTGATTTTAATTGTTTGGGGGTGATAGGAGTGTTAAGAATTCCGAGAAAATTAAGACGGTTGGCAAAGTTAACGACTTTTTCGGAGTAAAGCCATGTTTGCGTTTGAAAAGTCTTGATTTTCGATGATGGTTGTATTTTGGTGCACGTAAATTTTAGGAATTGAGCAGCCGTTGGATAAAGTTTCAAGGAATGATTGTAAAGGATACGTGCAACTTGAGAGGGGTTTTGGTTATATAAACGCGTTGAAGGAGGTAGGCGCTCTCTTAGTTTTTGATTCTGCCGAATACTTCATCCTAGCTTCAAATTACACGACTAGTGAATTACGAGATAATTACAAGTGTTTAAATGCACAAGTTGGTGCAAATTTTAAAACGGAGTGAACCGTAGAAAATTATTTTGATTTAATTGAATCAGGATGAACCGTAAGTAGCAACTTATTTGTAAATTGGATAAGGGTGCTAGCACTTGCTTAAAAGACGCGATTGTTATGAATCTCTAGCGACAGTCTTGAGAGTTTTTGGAGTATGGTAATTTGGATGCCAAGAAAGTTCGAGAGATACTTGCAGTTACTAATTAGAAAGCAACAATGTGGAGCGATCCAGGTACGAGCAGTCGGTAGAGGAGAGCATCTTTAGAGGTGGTGATCTGGACGAAAAGTACTCTTCAGGTAATGAATCTTTTTTTGAAAATGTTGTGGTGGTGCTTACTTGTTGTTTAAACTTTTAGTGATTTTGGGGTATATATTGTGATGAATTTATGAACAGAAAATTAATTGATTTACCTTTGTAAAGGGAATATTTAAAATCTGAAGATGTAAATAGATGTATATGAAATAATTATGAATATTTCACAGATGTAAAAGGTAAACGGGTCTTATATTTAAAATTTTCAGTGTTAAAATTTGGCACGCAAATACAAAAGGTTTATATTGAGCTCACCATAGACCAGGGAAAATAAAGTAAGGTTGTTAATTTGTCAGAATAAAAAGGGTTGTATTTTTGGTTAGAAGAATTTTTTTTTATTCTTTTATTATTATTAAATACAAAGTTTAATTATGGATTTTAGAGCAGATGAGCAGTCGTGGTGAGTATCCCTGGAGAAGCTATGAGCAGAGCTAGCCGTGTGGTGTCAATTTTAAGAGCATCTTCAGAGGGTACATAACTAGAACATATCATGATCCAACGTTTAGAAACAAAATTTATTTAGATGATGAGTAGTGGAGTTCTTTACAGGTAATTTCACAGAATTTAATTAATCGACACAAGCATTGGGGCACTATAAGAAGCAATCTTCGCAACTTTTATGACGCCCAATTTTTGGGGCTCGATTTTATACAGGTGTAGATGCACAGTAATTTTAAGGCGCCCAACATTGGGGCTCGAAAGGAGAGTACGCAATAATTTTATGGCTTTCCAACGGAGGGGCTCAATTAGTTACAGCCAAGAGCTCATGGCTATATATATATATATATATATATATATATATATATATAATCGTGTAAATTATATGTAAAGAAGGATAGATAAGTCAAGAGAGTAATTTAGTAAGGACCGTGTATATAGAAAACAGGGATAAATTATTTATGCTCCAATTTCATTAGTTTTGACCTTAAAACAAACGGATAATAGCATACATTTGTATTAATAAATCGTAATTTTAAAGTTGCATAGTGTGGAAGCTTTGTAGTACGTAAAAATTCAAGGATAATACGAGTAAAATTAGCTTTAATATTCGAAGGTTGTAAATTGAGCATATCAAGTAATAAGGGAGAGCTTTTGTCTATATAAAATCGATAATGTAAACGCATATGTTCATTTAAACTAACAAAGCGTTCGTTAAAAACAAATCCTAAGAAAGATACAGGTTAAACAACATGGGAAAGTACAATTTCAAACTGGCAAACAGTTCATAGAAAGACTGACAGACAAATAAACAAATTCCAGAAACCAGAATGTACGTTGGAACATAATTCTATAGAAATTTGAGCTAACAGTCAAAGCGAAGGCTGCGAAATAGCAGGTGGTTTGAAAACAAAGCAGAAACGGGATATCAATAGTATTGGGTAAACGAGGATGACAAATAATAGACGTTGGATAGAATAGCTATATAAAGAGCGCGATAAGTTGTAGAGGCTAATCACAATATCGATTTTAAGTTGCTGTAGTGGGATTTTAACAAGGACAACGAATATGAGTTAGACGAGGATAACATAGTTGGATGATAGACCTACGACAGGGAATTGGTCTGGATTGGCTGATTGTAAATGGAGTGAGAGACATTTCTAGGAGGATTGTGACCGTTGGGCTTAATAGCCAGTGTTTCGGACTAAAGCTAAGTGGAATGAGAAATTCTGAGCTTTAAAGACCGTTGTAGTTTAGATTTTCGGAATCGGTTAAGGTGGTGGTGTTTTTCGATGAAAATGGAGTACAGGAGGTAGATTTCAACGCTTATAAATACGCTAGAAGACGTAGAGGGGCTCTTTTACTCCTTCGGTTTGCTTCAGATCTATATGGTAACATATACGTTAAAAATTTGTAAATCAATGGTAAGTTCAGTCCGTTTAATTTAAATTAAAGTGTGTGAAAGCACGAGTAGGTGCTGAATTATAAAGGTGCTGTAAGTACATTCAAATAACGAATAAAAGATGTTACTGAGGTAAGCGAGCCTAGTTATTTTTCTGAACGAGGGTGCTGGTTATATGGAAGGTTCAGAAGCTGACTAACATATTTGGACAATTATATGGGTAGATGTATTGAAGGCGTCTGCAGAGAATTGGATAACGTGTGGAAATGAGTTTGGTGTACATATAGCAGAGAGAAGTTGGATGGCATGCAACGACGAGGTTTGGTTGGACGACATCTTCAGAGGTGACGGTGCAAAAGGCGTACACCAGGTAACGATGTTTGTTTCTTTTGTTATTGCTTGAACATTTGGTGCTGTTATTTTGTGCTGGAGTGATTTGACATATTGGGTATTTTATGAACATAAAAGCTAATTTGAAAGTTATATGAAAAGACAATTTGAGTTTATTATTTTCATATAAAGAGTAAACAGGTCTTTAGAGTTGTTGAAAACAAAGATGCGATTTATTTATGCATTTAGAGTAACAGGGTTTATACTGAGCTCACCATAGACCAGAGTAAATTTCAATTTATGGTTTCAAGATAGGCCCATCTACTTGAACTGTATATAAAAAAATGTTGAAATAAATTAAACTCATTAAATTTAAATGGATTTAATGGTTGATATTGTAAAATTTTATGAAGATGTTTATATCCGGTTTTGTAAATATTGAGCTGGTGACGTAAATTTTTGATTTGTGTAAATAAGAGGTTTTATGTTACGTTGAATTATTTTAATGGTTATTTTATTTGGTAATCTAAGTGAGAAAAGTAAACATAAAATGAGTAAGTATCTCTGAAGAAGCTGCAAGCAGAGCTAGCCGTGGTATGCTGATTTAGGGGAGCTTTCCAGAAATATTGGAATAATGGAATAATTTTTTTTCAGGAAAATTTATGACGGCCCAATTTGTGGGGCACGATTTTAGAGCTTAACCACAACAATTTTATGGCTCCCTACGCAAGGGCTCGAAAGTAATCCCGAAAACTACTGCATATATATATATATATATATATATATATATATATATATATATATATATATATAATATTTTTCTGTGGCTAAACTTCTGGGCTTTAAATTACACTGAACATTATTTTTACTTTTTAGTTTAGTGTTCTTTCTCTAATTGCAAATGCATATATATCGTGCTTTTGATTATTTCGATTCTTTAGTTCATATTATAGATAATACTTTAATACGCAGCATTTAAAGCTTTTTTCATTTAATAGACTATTCTCCTCTGTATTTGGAATGGAACGACGCCTATTTCCAAAAGGATCTTTTGTAACAGTCAGGAGTGAAACAGGTATGAAAAATAGCATTCAAACTTCAATTTGAGACTTGCGTTACGCTAATTATAACCCACTGCTTTTGGTAGTTTAGCGAACTTTAATTCATTAGATGCCTTCTAAAAACAATTACAGCCCTAACTTACATTTTGCACAAAATCTATACCCCATACCTCTTTTTTAAAATAGAATATAATTGTTGATTTTTAGTAAATAAAATAAACTTTTTGATGTTTTAATAAATGCATTTATGAAAATTAATTGTTTGACGAATGTCATTTTATGAAAATTTCAACAAAACAAAATCTTTAATTATTCGATCATGCTTCGTCGAAAATGCTTTTATATTAATTAAATTAATCTGTTTGTTGATGAGCGACGCCTGACTGAAACTACCGAATCGGGATATTTGTATGGTATTTATGAAGTAGATACTACGTTAACTTGAAACTTCCGACTTAATACATCCGAATACAAGTGATGACCAAGACGTCTTTTTTCACGGTTTCTATACTATATCACTAATACGGATACATACATTGCATAGCGTTTAACTATTTACAACTATGAAGTGCAGGAATAGTGATTATTATCTTTAACTGTCTGTTTTTTAAATTTCAGAGCCTTTCTTTATAGCAGAGTGTCAAGAATCCATATGTGTAGACGCTAATGGGAATAAAATAGTCAAAATAAAATGGCTTGACAGAACTAGAATCGCTACAAATGGAACGCTATTTACCTACGGTTACGAAGAAAAAATATCAACTTCTAATATCATTGGCTCAACCAAACTTATTAAAAAATCCAGATTTGTATTTTGTCTTTCTAATGAGGAAGAATACAAAATCATATTTGGAATGAAAAGCTCTGAAGAACAATGGGAACATGATATTTTTGTTGCTGATAAAAATAGTTATGTGGAAAATCAATCCAAAGAAGTGGATAAAATGTCAAAAATAAATGGTAATTTGCAGAACATAAATGAAGTGAATGTGGTTAGCTTGAAAAATTTCACAGAAACATCTAGCGCGTTTATGACACTAGCAGATACCCAAATCTCTATGTTATCTAAATGGCAAACCACTTCATTTATCGATACTTCTGAAAGGAAGTGTACATACACGAAACAAAGCTCACTAGACCATGAGACAAGGATTCTAAAGGATAAGGTTGAGCACTTGCGTTTGGATTCCATAGACATATTAATTCCGCTTAGTGATACTAATACTCAACATACGTTATCTAATACCAGTGAAATTGCGGTAATAGGTATTTCAAATGATGAGGAATTTAAGATTTGTAGTAATGAAATTGAAAAGTATACTGTAAGTCCATTAGAGTATGCCTCCAAAGTCGATTCTTACAATACAACCCGAGACAGACAGGAAGCTAATAAAAATACTTTGCAACAAACAAAAAGTGACAGTCTACAGAATATTTTGCCCTTGAACATATCAACAAAGAAGGAAATGGATAACATAAATAAAATGGAAGTTGAGGGAAATATAATGTACCAGAAATACGATACAAGAGGTTCCAGGAATAAAATTAATGTTATTTCTAACATAATTATTAACACTGCAACAACTAAAGTCGATGCTCTAAGTAGTCTAAGCAATTATCACAAAGCCGATACTGTAAAAGAGTTACTGCCAGCTAATACTCCAGACAATCCATTTTCTTCATCCGGTTCTGAATATGTTCCGAGTCCTGCATCAGAGTCTAACGGTTCTTCGAAATATGAAGTTACTGACGGAATATATACAAACCAAGATAACGTTTTAGGATCTCCAGATAATACATCGTCGCTCACTACAAAACTTAAAGAAGCCAGTAATGCCTCAATTCCACATTCTACTGTAGATAATTTAGATATTTGTTCTCCTGAATTAATCAGTGAAAATAATAAAAAGGTTTATGTAGAATACTCTAAAAGAAACAATGTTGGAGGACGGATTTATGACAAACGACATTTTGCTATTTCTGCAACAAATCAATTGGGAAAGTAACTAGGCATTTAGAAAGTATTCACAAGGATGAAGTAGAAGTTGCAAGACTACTGGCTTTATCGAACAGTGCAGATGAACGTAAAGAGGGCTTTTTGTGTCTTTTAAGGGCTGGAGATTACTATCACAATTGTGAAGTACTTTCAACTAGAACTGGTGAATTGATACTAAGTAGGCGTCCGACTAAAAAAGAACGACCAGAAATATGTTTGGAAGACTATGGACCTTGTCCAAAGTGTCTTGGCTTTTTTTTTAATACAGAACATGTGGCATCATGCAAAATATAAATGCCCTTCTTTTCAAAATATGTCTCGAGAATCTTTAGCTAACTCTAGACAGGATATCAAAGGTGAGAGCTATGCACTTGTAAGCTCTTGAAGTCTACAGCAGCATCCGGAGATGTTTGTAAAAAACATTCTAGCTAAACTCAAAAATGATGAAGTTTCCAGTGTATGTAAAAATGATAAAACCATAATTATGTTGGGAGAATTGATGTGTCAAAGATACAGTCAGCATCAGTATGATTTTATTCGTCAAACTATGAGACAACTTGGTAGATTGCTTCTTAAAGCAAAATCACATTCTCCAAAGTTGTCACATTTGAAGGATTTACTTCTTCCTGAAAATTTTGATACGTTAGTTTATTCAGTTAAGGACCTGTGCTTTGCAAGAGAAGGTACTATGCAACCACAAACTAACTCAGTTCCTTCACTGGCGTTAAAGTTAGGACATAGCCTTAGAAAATGTGCTCAAATTGAAAGAGGGGTTGCTTTAAGGAAAGGCGACATGGCAACTGACCACAAAATGAGAGCGTTTTTGGATATTTTTGGCTTAGAATGGAACAGTAAAGTATCTGCGTCTGCATTAAGAGCGCTTCAAGAAAGAAAGCTGAATGTACAGTTTCTTTTACCACTAACAGATGATTTAATAAAGCTTAATCAACACCTAGATAATATTATCGTAGATTTAACAAAATTTTTAGAAACGAACATTAGTCTAAGGAGCTGGTCAAAGCTAGCTACTGCATTATTAGCTAGAATAATTCTATTTAATAAACGTCGTTCCGGTGAAGTTTCAAGAATGCTACTCAATCATTACGCTTGTCGGCCTAATTGGCACGAATCTGGTACTGAAGAATTGAAAAAAAGTCTTTCGCCTTTAGAAATTACTCTTGCAAATCGCCTAACGGTTGTCGAAGTTCCAGGAAAGTCAAGAAAAAATCTGAAAGTTCCTGTTTTATTGACAATTGAAATGAAGCACGGTATTGACAGACTAATAGATTCTAGACTTGTATGCGGTGTAGATCCCAAAAATACTTACGTATTTGCACGGGGATCTATGTCTTTAGGATACATAAGAGGGCACGATTGTTTGAAAACGTATTGTAAAGAGTTGGATTTAAAAGAACCGCAACTAATAACAAGTACAAAACTTCGAAAGTATGTTGCAACGGTAGTGCAGGTTATTGACCTAAAAGACACCGAGGCAGATTGGTTAGCAAGACATTTAGGGCACGACATTAGGATTCATAGAGAATTTTATAGATTGCATGAATCGGCAGTCGAACTTACTAAGGTCGGGAGACTTTTATTGGCAGTTGACAAAGGAGATGCCAATAAATATGCTGGGAAGTCGTTATCAGAAATAAACGTAGATGGTAATATTTACAAAATGTCCGAGGATTTTAAAATTAATCATTGGTTTTAGAAATGTTAATAGACGATGTCAAAAATAGTGATGCCGATAGCGATTACGAGATCAGCGATATTCCAGAAACCTCAAACATTTCTGCTAATAGTGGTGCCACCAGTTACAAACGTAAGTTAAAAACTGTCTCATATTATTATATCAAATCATACAAAACATATTTGGAGTTTATTTAGTATTTATTCGATTTCTAATTTCTTTGAATTTAAAGAACATTAAAATTAAAACCCAGGTAAAACCCTGGTCAAGCGATGAAAAGGGATGTGTCTTAAAATTCTTTAGTGGCCATATTAAAAAATCAATCGTTCCGAATAAATCAAATGCAGAAGAATGTAAGGTCAAATATGGAGACATACTAAACGCCAGAACATGGAAAGACATTAAGTATTTTGTGTATAATTACACAAATTCAATGAAACGAAAGACGCAGAAGTAATCCGTTTCTTAAATATTTTTGTAATTTCATTTATAAATAAAAAAATTCTTCAAACCTATTAAGAGTTTCATTTTACAGGCATTGAGTGTGTAAGAAGGGCCACGCAACATCTACCAATCTATGTGGACCGGCCACATAAATGTTTTTTTCAAAAAAAGTTCCAAAAATTGGAGTGTTTGAACATGTTGCAAATAGATATATAAAACAAACAAAGTGATGGATGCAACTGCAGTGTCAGATGCAATGACCCCATTATTTGGTCATTTTTCAGGCGTCCACACAAATATTGCTAGGCCTGTATGTGTGTGTGTGTGTGTGTGTGTGTGTGTGTGTGTGTGTGTGTGTGTGTGTGTGAGTGTGTATGTGCGTGTCTGTGTGTGTTATTATTATTATTATTATTATTCTTTATTTCTCTCAAAACTACATAAACATAATAATTTACATAACTTTGGTAAGTAATTAATAAGTTTTCATTTCAGATACGCTTATTAACTTAGGAACATACGTACTAAATGACATGTTTGTAATATCACTGCTTTTGCACAAATACAGTATAACTTTTCAGATAATCCAAGTATTTTAGGTTTTTAATATTTTGGTGAGGACTCCATTAGTTGATATCACCAAAGGTATTGTTTTACTGATTGTAAATGCCAAATACGTTTAATTTCTATAGCCAAATCGTTATACTTTTCAATTTTGTATTTTTCAGTTTTTATCAGGTTATGACTTAAAGGAACAGCAATATCGATAAGAAATCCTTTACTATTAATTTTGTCAATTAAAATATGTCCGGTTTATTGTACGGTATAGATCGGTCTGTTAGTATTTGTCGATCCCAATATAATAATACATTTTCATTTTCTAAGACGGATTTAGGTTGATATTTATAATAAGGAGGGGGGTTTGTTATTAATTTATATTTAACAGCGAGTCGTTGATGTTTGATTTTGGCAAATTGGTTATGTCGACTTAAATACGCAGTAGGAGCGAGTTCAGAACAACTAGCAACAATATGTTCTATTGTTTCACCAATTTTGTCACATTTGCGGCATTTGTCGGTTACATTGCTTTGTAATATGTGCTTTTCATAATTTCTAGTTCTGATAACACCGTCTTGTATAGCAGAGAAAAACCCCTCTGTTTCTGGATACAAGTATCCAAAATTGATCCAATTTAAGGAATCCACTTTATTTATATTTTCAACTTCTAGCGATTGTGGGTATTTTCCGTGAAGAATTTTGTTTTTCCAATTTTCACATCGGTTATTTATGGTGGTAATAGGGGTTTCAAAGAATGTTTCAAGTTTCAGCGGTGTATAATTTTGATCATATTTTAAAATTGTGAATATTTCATTATTATTTAAACCATGAAAATATTGTTGAAGAATGTTTTCTTGTTTTCTGCATAAATCGCGAATATTAAGCAATCCTCTACCTCCGAATTTTCTTGGAATGTATAGTCTGTCTACTGATGAATTTGGATGTAAACATCGAAATTTTGTTAGTAAGTGTCTTGTTAGTCTATCTAAATTATTTAAGTCTGTTTCGCTCCATTTCAAAATGCCAAAAGAATAAGTCAAGTAGTTAACAGTCCAGGAATTTATTGCTAAAACATATTTTTGCAGAAAGTTTTGTATTAAGTAATTTTGTAAGCCTTTTTTTATAATTTAAAGTGTAAATGTCTTTCATTTCCTTATGATTTATAGTTCTATTTTGTTTAAAACCAAGGTATGTGTAAAACTGTTTGCCCGATAATGATGGGATTCCCTCAATATTTTGGTCATCTTCTGTAATTTTACCTTTTATAATGCTAAATGTAGCACATTTATTTATCCCAAAAGTCATTTTTACAGTATCACTAAATAATTTTGTGGTTTTTATCATTGAATGCAGCATATTTTTAGTTTCTGCATAAAGTTTTATATCGTCTATAAAAAGTAAATGTGTTAACCTAAATTCATTTTGTTTATAATTCATTCTAAATCCTCCACCAGTATATTTTAGAAAATCTGATAGAGGATTTATAGCTAGACAAAACCATAAAGGGCTAAATGAGTCTCCTTGAAATATTCCACGTTTAATTTGTACGTCTCCTATGCATTCATTATTTAAAGTTAATTTGGTATTCCACGTGTTCATAAGGTTATGTAGAAGTCCGATTATTTTTGGTGAGACCTTATATATTTCTAGAATTTTCAGTAACCAGTTATGAGGTACAGAATCGTATGCCTTTCTGAAGTCAATAAAACCAACGTGTAAATTTCGTTTTTTTGATTTTGCGTGATTCATAATAATTGAATCAATTGTTAACTGTTCTTTACACCCCATTGCTTGTTTAATACAACCTTTTTGTTCGTTTGCAATGATCTTGTTTTCAACGCAATGATTTTATCACTTATAATTGATGTTAATAATTTATAGATTACATTTAAACATGCAATGGGTCTGTAATTTTCAGCAGATTTTATATCGCCCTTTTTGTGGATTAATATAGTTTTTCCTGTGGCTATAAATTTTGGTACTGTTTCACTGCCTTTTAGAATGTTGTTGAAACAAATTGTTAAATATTTATGAATTTTATCGAATTTCTTTAGCCAAAAGTTATGAATTCCGTCAGGACCTGTAGCTTTCCAATTAGAAACGTTTTTTAGAGTATCAAAAAGATCTTGTTCCGTAATGTTTATATTATCGTCCATTGGTTCTATTTTTTTGTAAGAGTGTTTAATTGCTGTTACTGTAGGTGACGTTAGGTCTGATTTAACATCATTTTGCCATAAGTTTTCCAAAATCTATAAATACGTTTTTATCTATTTGTCCTTTGGTACTGCTCACGTTATTTGGATTTTCAAGTGTTCTAAAAAATTTTGATGGAGATGTTACGAATAAGAAATTTTGTCTATTCCTTTTAGTTGTTAAATTGTATCGTCGTAATCGTGCTCCTTTTAACTTAACTTTCTGATTTAAAAATCGCGATAATCGATAAGTTGTTCCTTTAAGTTTTTGATGAGTATTGTAATTTTGCACCTAAAATTATATTATTAATTTTGTTTCGAACTTTAAGACTTGGATTGTCTTTCAAAATTCACTAATGATATCCATTTTGCTTCTTAAGGTATTAATGTTTTTGTCAACCTAATTTTCCAAGATGGTTCACTTATGTAACTATTCCATTTAGCTGTTTCATTAATTGACGATTGTCCATTTATCTGTAAACATGTTAAAATAGCAGAGTATAGTAATTCATGTAGAGATGTCAAGTCAAGTTCAAAGGTTTTCAAAATTTTTTCCAAGGCTTCATTTACGTTTGATAAAATTTCTTCTGTTTCACTTCAGTATTTCAGTTTTGGTAATCTTGGTCGATTGTTGGGGTTTGATCCTTCATAAAATTTTAAATTACTTAATATCAAATCGGTGATAGAGTTGTCTGTCAATGCTACATTACTATTTGAATTTTGGTTAGGTGTTGTTACGTCAGTTACGCATTCTTCGATGTTTTCATTATAAAATACGTTGCCTATTTCTCTTTTGATTTCTTGAATTTCTAGTTCGCTTAGGTATTTATTTTTAATTATTACGTTTCTTCTATCGACTACATTTTGTATTGATAAATTTAGTTCAGGATATTTTTTTGAAAAATCATTGTGTATTAAAAAATCTCCAGCCCTGAAGCGGCGTGTCTTCACATTTATTAACGTAATAAAATGAACGTATTATGTCAATATTCATTTCTCTTGTCCATTTAATACGTTTACCACTTTTATTGCTAACAGCAATGCTTGAAGCAATTTGTGTGCTAACAACATTTGTAGTTCTCGGTTGGGGGTTGACTAATATGTTTTCCGCTACAGTGTTTACTATTTTTGTTGCAGTATGTCCTATTTGAACATTTATATTGGAAGGTCCTGCTTCTTCTAAATCATTGCTACATAATTCCCAGTTGTTTTTATTGATAAAATTATTTAAACGGTTATCTATCGGGTATAATCTTCTTGGTGTTTTCCATTTATTGATGTAATTATTTCCATTTTCGCTGTGAATGTCATCAAATGTGCTGTCAAATGATACATTATTAGCCATTTTTATATGTGTGTTTATCCTTCGGGTTATATCAATTGAACACTATAATGATGCAACAACAAGTCAATCAAATATATTACATATGTTATATGTATCTCTGAGTATATAAATATTAAATTTTTAGTCAGAGCTATTTGACATACGTCGTCGTAGAAACAGGGCTTACTTATTATTATTATTATTATTATTATTATTATTATTATTATTATTATTATTATTATTATTATTATTATTATTATTATTATTATTATTATTATTATTATTATTATTATTATTATTATTATTATTATTATTATTATTATTATTATTATTATATTTATTAAAATAATAATACTTACACTAACCAAAACTTATTCTATACATATAATCACACATATGTGTTCCAAATACACTTTGTTTAAAATCATTTTAGGTGTGTGTGTGGATGTGTGTGTGTGTGTGTGTGTGTGTGTGTGTGTGTGTGTGTGTGTGTGTGTGTGTGTGTGTGTGTGTGTGTGTGTGTGTGTGTGAGTGTGAGTGTGAGTGTGAGTGTGTATGTGCGTGTCTGTGTGTTATTATTATTATTATTATTATTATTATTATTATTATATTTATTAAAATAATAATACTTACACTAACCAAAACTTATTCTATACATATAATCACACATATGTGTTCCAAATACACTTTGTTTAAAATCATTTTAGGTGTGTGTGGATGTGTGTGTGTGTGTGTGTGTGTGTGTGTGTGTGTGTGTGTGTGTGTGTGTGTGTGTGTGTGTGTGTGTGTGTGTGTGTGAGTGTGAGTGTGAGTGTGAGTGTGAGTGTGAGTGTGAGTGTGAGTGTGAGTGTGAGTGTGAGTGTGAGTGTGAGTGTGAGTGTGTATATGCGTGTCTGTGTGTTATTATTATTATTATTATTATTATTATTATATTTATTAAAATAATAATACTTACACTAACCAAAACTTATTCTATACATATAATCACACATATGTGTTCCAAATACACTTTGTTTAAAATCATTCTAGGTGTGTGTGTGGATGTGTGTGTGTGTGTGTGTGTGTGTGTTGTGTGTGTGTGTGAGTGTAATGGGAAACTAATTTGTCTCTGGGTTGTTGTATCCCTAATTTAGTTTGATTTAGTTTTGTTTATAATAGTTAGTTGAGAAAACATTATTTATATGAATTTTGTGTAAAGAAATCTTGGAAACTACATGTGCCTTAGTTGTCTAGTTATAAGGAATGTTATATTTGTTTTTTAATTTATAAAGTTTAAAGTATACTGCTTCTAAATTATTAATATGAGTTTTTTCATTTAAACAGTAATTTGTATTTTGAATGTGGTAGGATTCTAAAAATAATCGTTTGTGATAATTAGATTCTATTTCAAGTATTTCAACATTTTGTACATCTAAAGTGTGATTGTTTCTTTTTGTATGTGTCGAAAGTGCACAGGTTGTTTTTCCTATTTTGGTGTCGCGTTTATGTTGTATAAGCCTTTGACCCAGGTATTGTTTTGATTGACCTACATATTGTTCTCCACATGAGCATTTGATTCTATATACAGTATTGCTTATTTTTAGTTTTTCTGTTTTATCTTCCACGTCCGTGAAGAGTTCTTTGGTTGATTTATCATAATTAAAAGCAATTTCTATATTCGGTTGTTTTAAAATTTTATTTTAAATTAGTCGATAAATTTTGGATATATGGTAATGATATGTATCGCTTTTGTGTTACTGTATTTTCTTCTTTGTGATGAATTTGGTTCTTAAATATTATTTTGTTTATTAGTGTTTTAGGGAAACCATTGTTTATGAAGATGTTTCCTAGTTCAGTTAAAATTTGTGATGAAATTCGGGGTCACTTATTTTTATTATTCGATATTTATGGCTAAGATTGTATTGATTTTATATTGGTATGAATGATTTGAAAAGTAGTTTATGTTTCTTCCAGAGTTGGTTGGTTTCTTGTACCAGTCTAACTTTATTTTGTTATTTCCATCTCTTATAACAATTGACTCTAGAAAAGGGATACTTCTTTTCACCCCTTTATGATTTCTTATTTGAATTGATGAAACGAAGTCAATTAATTTCATATAATGAACGGAAATAATAATTACAATTTTTAAAATTCTTTAAATACACACTTCAATCAATTAATATCATATGTATTATTTATCCCAAAATTTATATACTTTTAATTCAACATAAGGTCACCAAAAACTACCTCTTTACAAAGGAATCTGGAACGTTCTAGACCTCTTTATTATTTATTACGAAATTTTAACGTATGCAAATGTTTCTTGTTGACTTCATTACAAGTTTGGATAAATTGAATAAATTCAGTATTAAAATTTAAATTGAAAAATATCTTAAAATTGAATAGATCTGACCTGTGATATGTTGTTAGTGTTGTGGATCAACACCCACTCGCTGTCTTCAATCGTCTACCAATGCTCTCGTGCTTCTTTATATTTATATTTGTCTGCATATGCCTTAAATCTCCTCCCTTAAATACTTTCGACGCAGCTTAGAATTGTACCAGAATTGTACCAAAATTCGTTTAGGATTGTTCCCTTAGAATACAATTAGAATTAGAATTTTTTCCTTTGCATCCACCAGAAATATTATTATCGAAGCAGATTTGAAATGTCCAGAAATATACCAGCAGTATTATTGTCAACACAGACTTGAAGCCCTATCATTATAAATATTTAATTTAAATCAATTACCCATTTTCTACTCACGTTTTCTATAAAAAACTGCAAAAACTCTTCATATATGCTTGACGCAATTGTTGTACTATTTTCACTGTAACAATAAATTGGATCTATTATACTCTATTACGCGTGGATATCTGGTTAACAGTGTCGCAGCTTCGACGTGCATCAGTTGTGAACTGACTTGTGTTATCACCGAATGGGTGTTAAATAGTCTTTTTCCACTACTTCTGGGCTAGGTTTTTAAGCAGTTCTGCAGATTATTTCAACCAACCGCGTTTTGTTTTTAATATTCCCTGTATTTTGAAGCGGTTTCTGATGTAATTAATTCGGATTTCCGTGTAATGGTGTTTGTTTGCACTTGATACATTATTACTTGTTAACTTTGCCATACGTTGTTTTGTGTAGATATCGCCTTTTGGATGATTGTACACAATAAATGATGTAACTCTAATGCTGTTTTCGTTCATGTATTTATGCATCTTTGAAACTGCGTTTTCTTATCAAAGCGCTTATTGTTCCGGCGTAATTGCTGAAGCTTTGTTAGGTTTTATCTTTTATCTTCGGCGTCTTTATTTTATAAATTGTAGAACACTTCGCAATTACATGTACGATCATTTCTTCTAAATACGCGTTTCTTCTATTGTTGAAAAATATTCTTACTGGCATTACTTAAAATTAATAACGGTCTATATACAGTGTTAAATGCTTACTATTTACATAGTGTATTAATTACTCATTTTTCTGCTAAATACGCGTTCTATTGTAAGATATGCTTACTTGCATCGTTTGCAGTTAATTACGGTCTATATACAGGGTGTTAAATGCTTGCTATATACATAATGTACGAGTTACCTATTTTTCTGCTGAATGAATGCAGTTTTATGATTCCTATTGCTATTTATTGTTACTACACGACCCTTACTACTCAATACGCCCCTAAACAACCCCTTATCATAGATATATATATATATATATATATATATATATATATATATATATAACCTTAAATTTCATAGAATAAAGTAATGTAGAACGAAGAAAATAAAATAGGACTAAATTGTCAGAATAGACATTTCATAGTGCTTTAAAATTGCTAAAATTTTTTGCATAAATCAAAATAGTATGTATATAAAGCTCTAGCTAATTATTTTATAGCGTATGTCCCGTTTTGGATGTTAGCGCACATATATCATCTAGCATAAGTTTTAGAGAAGGTTGTTTCAAATAGAAATTATTGAATACCTTATTCTTAACAAGTTTTATCAATTAATTACTCAATACATTCTCACATTTTATCCAAAAATTAAAATAAAGGGTCCGCGATTTGTATCCCAAATAGCTGCTGCCATAAAAACGCAATGATCATCAAATGTCAATTGAAAATTTTAAATTAATGTATGAGATTATAAGTTTACAAAAGTTCACATACACTAATTTAAATTTGACCTTTGACGTTCAGAGTTTTCATGAAGACACCTATTTTGGATACAAAAGTAAACATTTTCTTTTCCTTTTTAAAAAAAATCTTATACTATTTTGAGCAACTAATTAGTAAAAATCGATAATAATGATGCAAGGCGAAACGGAACTTACGAAGTGATAAAATAGAAAAAACTGCACATTTTAAATAATATAAGAATTATATATTTATTGAATATTACTTCAAATAAACATTAAATTTGCAGTTAAATTATTTCGTAAAAGAATAAAATAGTTGTTCTAAAAAAAGTTTAGTTTCGCATTTAAGCTAATTTTTTATAACGGTTTAACACAACAAAGCGCCAAATTGGTAGATCTTTTTATCTGGTCACTGAAGAATTTTTCTTATACTCCTTCCATCAACTTCTACTATATTGGCTTAATGGCTAGTTATTCTTTGCATAATTAATCGAAATAAAAATTTATGGTAAGTTAAAATAAAGAATACCCGATAGCGATATTTTTGTCACATGTTACCAAAATCGTAATTTTTAAGCAGTGTAAATGTGTCTCACATTTCGACCAATGAAATTGAAGATTTTTATTTCATATGCCTTTCATCGCTTTATTCTCTCGTGAAACGAAGTATAGTTTATGAGCTTTGCCGGATAATGAATCGATTGAATCATCACAACGTTGTGTAAATAATAATACTAACTTGTTTTTTTTTAGCTTTGTTGGAAACAAGTATAATATCTTTGAAAAACCCAAATACAAAATTCTCACTAATCGTTCTTTCAAATTTGCAAGAAGAATTTCCTCTTTAGTTTGTTCGATCGTGGCGACTATTCTTAGTCCCATATCCAAAAATCCTTAGCTAAGTTCAGTGATGTGAAGTAATTATCGCAGGTAATATTTCCTTCGGATCCTGATAAATGACTTACTCATCTCTTTAAAACTGCATCCGAGTGCCGATTCTTGACCCTTCGCTAACGCTTAGGTTGTACGTTTAGTAACGAACGCAGCCAAATATATCCTTTGTCAGTCGTTGATTAGCGAACTCGTTATTTTCTATTCGCTACACAGCGAGCGGGATTTAGACTCTATTACAGGCAGGAGTAAGTAACCTATAAAATTATGATTAGGTTAATCTCATAATTATTTAACGTTTGAAAGGTGGATGAATTACTTAACGTAACATTAATAAAACATTTAGAATTGGCAGAAAGAAAGGAATACCTTTAGAATTCCACGAAATCCTTCAAATTCAATCTTAAGTATGGACGACGATGCATTTTTAAAGAAATTTTGCTTACAAAAATTTAAGTTGTGTAACATCCTGATTATTTGAAGACCTATATGACCAGTCAGCATAGAGCAACAGATGTAGATGTAAAAACCAATGTAAATTAATGCAATCCTAAGCACTTTAAGGAACACAAATACACTTAAATGGTTTCTTTAAGCCCATACAAAATTTATAAAATTGTTGGTATATTCTAGGTGTTGGTTTTTGCAACCGGAAGTCATCAAAGCGGTGTTGGTTTAAACAAGTTTTTAGCGGTGTCGCAACCCTCTATCTTACGCTGCATTAAGGAAGTTTCGAATGCTCTAAATAAACACGAAGTTATAAACGACTGGCTATACATGTCTAATAATTTGTAAGAACTGGATGCAACTGGATTAAAGTACATAAATTAATTTAAAACTTGCAAAAATTTAGATTTATCATCATATAGGCAATAAGGCCCTTAATTTTGCTGTCCGACAAACACTTCAAGATTCGAGCAATACAAAGTTTTTGCGTATGCACAAATCCAATTTTAATTCCGTATTTATTAGGCTTTGTCGATATGTAAAATTTAAAACTGCAGCTACCTCTGAGAGTGGAAAGCATTTCGTCAACTGTTACATAAAAGTCCATGCTGTTATTATTCTTGCAATACGTTATAAATTCTTCAAAAAATTTCCTACTGTAGGTAAATGTATTAGTTTTCTTTCGGTTCTTTTAGTATCAGAAATCTCATCAAAGCGCAACATTTGAACTAAGAAACGAAATTTGTCGTCCCTCAAAACAAATATAAACATTTCAACCCCAGCTCTGTCTGCTCTCGATAGATCCAAACCATTTCAGTGACTTGAGGGGCCAAATATAATAAACATAGAAAGCATATGGTTCGATAATATTTTTTGCATCTCGTGCCCCCTAGTGTGATTTGAACGAAGTTACCTATTTTAACATTTGTACTCCAAAACTTGTGGCTTACTATCAGGAAAAAACAATAGCTAACTTTCTAGAATATCTGTAGCAAGTCTTGCGTTTGCCACTGCTCCCGATGGTTTCGTGACTATAGTTATTCTTTCTACTGCGGTTCTTTTTTGCAAATACTGGATGTTTACTCCAAATTGTCGAATTATTACATCCAGTAAAATGTACGTTAGGCGCTAAATCATCTTCTTCAGAACCACATTTCTCAGAAATATGTTCTTCCAATTGTATAGTTGCGTTGTCGTCCACGTCACTATCGTCCGAATCACAATCTCACCTATCAAACTCTTAATTAGTAATCACTTCGTTATATAAAAGCAATACACGTTCAATTTCCTTTCTATACAGGTATGTTATCGCTAACATGTAGTTTTCACGACCGCACTACCTTCTTTATCAACAGTCAAAGTGAAACTAATAAAAAACACTAATTTGTGCAAATGCATAAAGGGGAATCACCTTATTTTTAAAAAGGCACGGGCCTACTGATACATCCTACTTCCATAAATATACGCACTCAGGGGGTTTACCGTTAACTATTGGGACGCGCTTAGCCTGAGATTCCCTAAAAATACACCAATTCAAAAATACTGCAATATCATTTAGCAGATCCTATTTTAGAAAGGTACTAAAGATCTGGCATGATTTTATCAAAAAATTATACGGAGAAATGGTGTCTGGTCGTGGAAAAGCCGGCGGTGCATGTAATTAAAGATAGTATAAAATCGTATGCCTTAGTAAATGTATTTCACTAATGCGCATAATTAAATAAAAAGCATGCAAATGAACGTTGAATAGTATAAATTGCACATCGCTTTTAGATTATTTTTGTCCGAGGCGAAATAAGAACATATTGCAAACAAATGCGTATTCGTTACTACAGAAGTGCATAGGTCTTTGTAAAAAGTTTTTTTCGATATAGAATAATTATACGCGTCGTCCACACTTAATATGCAATTGCAAATGTTTTTCTATGGTAGTTTTTCTTAATGCAGAATAGCCACACACTTAGCATGCGATTCGACGTTTGCTAATATGAGACTGGAAATGTCTTTGTAATTGACTTTTTTGTAATGCAATATAATCACACAAATTGCATGTGAACGGACGTTCGTTAGTATGCGACCCCAAATGTACTCGTAAATGACCTTTTCGCGTTGCAGCATAATCACACAAATTGCATGCGAATGGACGTTCGTTAGTATGTGACAGCAAATGTACTTGTAGATGACTTTTTCGTGTAGCGGTATAATGACACAAATTACATGCGAATGGACGTTCGTTAGTATGCGATCGCAAATGTACTTCTAAATAATTTTCTCGTGATGCGGTATATTTACACAAATTGCATGAAAATGGGCGCCGTTTAGCATGCGATAGTAAATGGTCTTTTAGATTACTTTTTTGTAAAGCGGAATAATCACATAAACCGCAAACGAATGGACGTTCATTCGTATGCGATTGCATATGTCTTAGAAAATGATTTTTATGTGATGTGGTGTAATCACACAAATTGCATAGAAACGAACGCGCCTTAGTATGCGACAGCAAGTGGTATTTTAGAGTGCTTATTTGTGATGCGGAATAATCACACAAATTGCATACAAATGGACGTTCGTTAGTATGCGTTCGTATATGTATTCTTAAATCACTTTTTCGTGAGGTAGTATAATTACACAAGTTGCAAGCAAATGGACGTTCGTTTGTGTGCGATTGCAAATGTCTTATTAAACGATTATTACACGATGCGGCATAATTACACAAATTGCATGGAAATGGGCGTTCCTTAGTATGCGAGAACAAATGGTCTTTTAAATTACGTTTTTGTGAAGCGGAATAATTACACAAGCTGCATTTAAATGGGCGCTCGTTGGTATGCGACTGCATATGTCTTAAGAAATGACTGTTATATGTTGTAGTGTACTTACACAAATTGCATAAAAATAAAGGTTCCTTTGTATGCAAAACCAAATGATATTTTATGTTACTTTTTTGTGATGCGGAATAATCACACAAATTGCATGCGAATGGACGTTCATTAGTATGCGTCCGTATATGTATTTTTAAATCTCTTTTTCGTGAACCAGCATAATTACACAAAGTGCATGCAAATGGACGTTCATTAGTATGCAACTGCATATGTAATACTAAATGGCTTTTACGTGATGCGATATAATGACAGAAATTGCATAAAAATGGACGTTCCTTAGCATGTGATAACAAATGGTCTTTTGAATTACTTTTTTGCGAAGTAGAATAAGCAGGCAAGCTGGATGCCGATACACGTTCATTAGTATGCGACTGCATGTCTTAGTAAATAACTGTAATGTTATGTGGTGTAATCACACAAATTACCTAAAATGAACGTTCGTTAGTAAACGTTCATATGAGCATTGAAATCACTTTTTAGTGTTGCAGAATAATCACACAAATTGCATGAAAATGGACGTTCCTTAATACTTTTGCATAGACTTGGTTGAATGTTCATAAGAGCATTTTCTTTTCAAAGCACAAACCTTCTGTTAATAATACATTACATTTTACAGGACGCTCCTCTAAAATTAGCTACCGTAGATCCGCTTAGCTTTAACCATTTTCGATATGAATATTGCTATTATGCTTTATCAGGTAGAAATATTTTACTGGCAATTTAGTTCTTGGTCGGACTTCAGGAACTTTTTAAGTTTCAAAGTTTAGTGATTATTTTGATTAGCGATAATAGAATAAGCAGGCGATAATTTTTACTCTTCAATACTTGGACGTTCAAATGCACCAGCAGCCAAAGAGGGAAAATAGGTCTACTTTTTATTCGGAATTTTATTCTTTACCTCTGACGGTATGTTAAAGTGGGTCTTTTGTGTAAATGTGTACGGTTATTTTAGAAAGTAAATTTGGTAGGTCTGCTACAGTGTATGTTGTTAACAACTCCTAGAAATAAAAAGTTACGTGAAATATTAAACATTGTGAAGCGTAAGCTCACAGCAATACTATCGTTTGTTTTTATCTAAAGAATTATTTTGAAAGTATTTTATATGTTCTATGACGCTATCGCGTTATTTTAAGTTAACATAAAGGTTAAATGTGTATTTATCAAAGAATATTAACAAAGAACAAGAAAAACCTCCTGGCAGATTCATTTGAAGGGGAAAGAAAAACTTGAAATGCTCCCACATTTTGCCGAGGCCCCAAGAATGACGGTAAAATACAAAATTATATATATATATATATATATATATATATATATATATATATATATCAAAGAATGAAATGTAATGGCAAGTGACTCAATATTAGCCACAAGGGCATCCTGTCGACGCGTTTCGCCCTAATTGGGGCTCATCAGGACAGGAGTAGCAAAGATGTAATATTTAACACGAACACATTATGGGAAGTACAGCATCACCTAGCCCACAATTTGTGCCATCGTGCTGTTTCACCTGACTTTGCAGGTTTTATCAACAGTCGGCACGGAGGAGATCCGGTTCAACTGCACTTTTTCCATAGCCAAAGATTATAATTATAAAGAATAAGTAAATTTAATGAGTCTTAAAATAATATCAAAGAATGAAATTTAATGGCAAGTGACTCAATATTAGCCACAAGGGCATCCTGTCGACGCGTTTTGCCCTAATTGGGGCTCATCAGGACAGGAGTAGCAAAGCCCACAAATTGTGGGCTAGGTGATGCTGTACTTCCCATAATGTGTTCGTGTTAAATATTACATCTTAGCTACTCCTGTCCTGATGAGCCCCAATTAGGGCGAAACGCGTCGACAGGATGCCCTTGTGGCTAATATTGAGTCACTTGCCATTAAATTTCATTCTTTGATATTATTTTAAAACTCATTAAATTTACTTATTCTTTATAATTATAATCTTTGGCTATGGAAAAAGGCAGTTGAACCGGATCTCCTCCGTGCCGACTGTTGATAAAACCTGCAAAGTCAGGCGAAACAGCACGATGGCACAAATTGTGGGCTAGGTGATGCTGTACTTCCCATAATGTGTTCGTGTTAAATATTACATCTTTGCTACTCCTGTCCTGATGAGTCCCAATTAGGGCGAAACGCGTCGACCAGATGCCCTTGTGGCTAATATTGAGTCACTTGCCATTAAATTTCATTCTTTGATATTATTTTAAGACTCATTAAATTTACTTATTCTTTATAATTATAATCTTTGGCTATGGAAAAAGGCAGTTGAACCGGATCTCCTCCGTGCTGACTGTTGATAAAACCTGCAAAGTCAGGTGAAACAGCACGATGGCACAAATTGTGGGCTAGGTGATGCTGTAATTCCCATAATGTGTTCGTGTTAAATATTACATCTTTGCTACTCCTGTCCTGATAAGCCCCAATTAGGGCGAAACGCGTTGACAGGATGCCCTTGTGGCTAATATTGAGTCACTTGCCGTTAAATTTCATTCTTTGATATTATTTTAAACTCATTAAATTTACTTATTCTTTATAATTATAATCTTTGGCTATGGAAAAGGCAGTTGAACCGGATCTCCTCCGTGCCGACTGTTGATAAAACCTGCAAAGTCAGGAAACAGCACGATGGCACAAATTGTGGGCTAGGTGATGCTGTACTTCCCATAATGTTTCGTGTTAAATATTACATCTTTGCTACTCCTGTCCTGATGAGCCCCAATTAGGGCGAAACCGTCGACAGATGCCCTTGTGGCTAATATTGAGTCACTTGCCATTAAATTTCATTCTTTGATATTATTTTAAGACTCATTAAATTTACTTATTTTTATAATTTAATTTTGGCTTGAAAAGCATTGACGGATTCTCCGTATTTGATAAAACTGAAAGAGGGAAACAGCAGATGGACAAATTGTGGGCTGGTTGGTATTCCCATAATGTGTTCGTGTTAAATATTACATCTTAGCTACTCCTGTCCTGATAAGCCCCAATTAGGGCGAAACGCGTTGACAGGATGCCCTTGTGGCTAATATTGAGTCACTTGCCGTTAAATTTCATTCTTTGATATTATTTTAAGACTCATTAAATTTACTTATTCTTTATAATTATAATCTTTGGCTATGGAAAAAGGCAGTTGAACCGGATCTCCTCCGTGCTGACTGTTGATAAAACCTGCAAAGTCAGGCGAAACAGCACGATGGCACAAATTGTGGGCTAGGTGATGCTGTAATTCCCATAATGTGTTCGTGTTAAATATTACATCTTTGCTACTCCTGTCCTGATAAGCCCCAATTAGGGCGAAACGCGTTGACAGGATGCCCTTGTGGCTAATATTGAGTCACTTGCCGTTAAATTTCATTCTTTGATATTATTTTAAGACTCATTAAATTTACTTATTCTTTATAATTATAATCTTTGGCTATGGAAAAAGGCAGTTGAACCGGATCTCCTACGTGCCGACTGTTGATAAAACCTGCAAAGTCAGGTAAAACAGCACGATGGCACAAATTGTGGGCTAGGTGATGCTGTACTTTCCATAATGTGTTCGTGTTAAATATTACATCTTTGCTACTCCTGTCCTGATGAGCCCCAATTAGGGCGAAACGCGTCGACAGGATGCCCTTGTGGCTAATATTGAGTCACTTGCCATTAAATTTCATTCTTTGATATTATTTTAAGACTCATTAAATTTACTTATATATATATATACACAGTGTGTCCAAATTTCGAGTCTCTACATTGTGATTTCAGTTATTATAAGAGATAGAAATTGGGTTAAATTGGGAAAGATTTGGAGGAATCCAGGCGAGTTTTGTATCCGTTTACAAAATTGGTGTAAGTTGTCTGGTTTTGGAGATATTCGAAGAAAACTAAAAATGGCGGATTTTGTTTTTTGATAATAAAACATGAATCATAAGTCGCACCATCACAAGACTTGCACATTATTAAGACACTTTCTTAAAAGGAGTATTTTAGCATAAACAGAATCATTCGACTGTCTTTTGTTTTCGAGGAAACGCCCACAACTTTTGTTTTTCTTATGGCCGCCATTTTGAATATTAAGTGAATATTATGCGCCTTAAAATTACCTTTTCAAAAATATGCCACATGTCTATAAAAAAGTGCAAAACTATCCTAAATTTTAAAAATAATTAAATTTGTATGTTCTGTAACGTTTGGTAATCCCAACAGGGCAAAAATTTGATTTCTACTTTCCAAACAGTAGTAGTAGTAGTAGTACCACATACATTTTGTTAAGTAGAACTCGTAAAGTATTGGATATAAATCTTAAAATTAACTTAAACATAAAACTGTAGCCTATCTTATCTAATTTAGGGAACAAAATTAAATGTGACCGAAACAGCAAACTATCATCTAAATTCCTTCCGTAGATGCTGAAAATGCTGTCCGTTTGCATCACGGCACATTCGACAATTAATTAAAACTTTCCGTACAACTCTGCTTAACGTGCGCCTATTTATAGAGTTAAGAATGTCACGGACTCTTTCCTGCAGTTCGTTTATATTATGAGGCGTTTCAAACTCATATACCTCATTTTTAGCAAAACCCCATAAATAAAAATCAAGTGGTGTAAGATCTGGTGATCTTGCCGGCCACATAATTGGTCCACTCTTGCATATAATATTTTGTCCAAAATGTTCAGCTAAAGGGCGCTAACTTCTCGGGAATTGTGAGCTGGACAACCATCTTGCTGAAACCATAGTTTTCGAAAATCATCATCATTTGGTACAAGTCCTCTAATAGCCGAAATTATTTGGTCTCTTAACAATTCCGTATATCTGGCGCCATTGAGGTTATTGACAAAATAAAAGGGTCCAATCAAATTATTATCTATAAAAGTATTAATTACATTGGTTAATTTACTAAAATATTTATATCATAATTAACTACCTAAGATACCACACCAAACGTTAAATCCATATCTCGTTTGAAATTTGCGTTGCGCCGTCAGATGATGATTTTCAGTGCTCCAGTGATGCGTGTTATGTTTATTGAACACCCGCAATTGGTAAACCGCGTTTCGTCTGTCCATATTATGAATTCTGGAAAGTGCGGTTCTTCCTCGCATTTTGGATGTACCAATTACAAAAACGCATTCGTCTGGCGAAATTTTCTCTTTGAGGCCTTGGACAATAGTAGGTTTATAAGGATGAAACTTTTCCTTTTTTAAAATATTATGAACAGTTGATTTTGGAATATTAAGTTCACGGCTTACAGATCTTACGGATGTGGATGGATTTCGTGTTACCGCCTCAGTAATGCTTAGAACACGTTCCCTATTATTTAAGTCGTATTGTTCCCTAGTCTGTTCAAAAGCACCATAATTCAGTAAATTCATTACAATTTTTCTGAAGTATGTTTTATGCGGTTGTCGTCTTTCTGGATACAATTCCGAATATCTGGCGGATGCCGTATCAGCGTTCCGAAACGATTGTAAATAAGTATTTAGCATATCAAACTTTTCCTCATTCGAAAACTTGTAGACTTGTGCCATTTTTTAAATTAAAAATGCAGCACCACCGGCACCAAAACTTACAACACACACAAGTTTATCTAAATTTTAGAATTTGTTTGACATATAACTGTAATTCAATTGTTTGGTTTTGTCACATACCACCGCCTACTATTATAAAACGATATCATTTTAACTCTAGTACCACCATAATTAATAATTTGTGACAAATGCTGTTTGTGTACATTATAAAATGTGTATTGTACTTTTCATAAAGTAGAAATCAAATTTTTGTCCTATTGGGATTACCAAACGTTAAAAAACATACAAATTTAGTTATTTTTAAAATTTAGGATAGTTTTGCATTTTTTTATAGACATGTGGCATATCTTTGAAAAGGTAATTTTAAGGCGCATAATATTCACTTAATATTCAAAATGGCGGCCATAAGAAAACAAAAGTTGTGGGCGTTTCCTCGAAAACAAAAGACAGTCGAATGATTCTGTTTATGCTAAAATACTCCTTTTAGAAAAGTGTCTTAATAATGTGCAAGTCTTGTGATGGTGCGACTTATGATTCATGTTTTATTATCAAAAAACAAAATCCGCCATTTTTAGTTTTCTTCGAATATCTCCAAAACCAGACAACTTACACCAATTTTGTAAACGGATACAAAACTGGCCTGGATTCCTCCAAATCTTTCCCCATTTAACCCAATTTCTATCTCTTATAATAACTGAAATCACAATGTAGAAACTCGAAATTTGGACACACTGTATATATATAAATGATAAGGTGGTAGTATTTTGGATATGAAGTCCAAGGAATAAAAGTTGGTGTGAAATTCAAAAGTTTAGTTTGATTTTCTTAACGTTTCGGCGACCCTTTTCGCCTTTATCAAAAGCATCGTATAGAATTCATAATTCTCAAATATTTTTTTTAAAATGACAGATGATTATGTTGACTAACTTGGTAATTAAATTAAATTCAAAGCGAACTTGAAGGGAAGTCTCTTAAAATATTGTACGTTAAAAGATGATGACGTAAAAGTGTTTTAAGAACATGAAAACAATATTGGTGTAATCTTCATATGAAGGAGTTAATGTCGTGTATTGGATTTGAAGTGATTTGTGTTTATAGAGTGGAATAGAATCTGTGTGAGTCTTCTACATCTTGTTTGTTGTTTAAACATTATTGTTCTTTATTGATGTGGTAAGATTCTAAGAAGATTCTTGTTTTGTAATGGGGTTCCTTGTATGGTAGGTTGTATACACATGTGTAGAAAGTGCACATTTGATGGAATTGCGTTTACAGCCGCATGTTGGCTTAGACGACTTCTCAACCACTGGAGAGTTTGGCCAATGTAAGAGGTCTGACAACTGTAAACGATCTTGTAGATTAAGCGACTATTGAGTAATTTAGGTGTGGAGTTCTTTACTTTGGTGAAAAGATTCTGAATAGTACTATTATATTCGAGGGCATTGGTAATGTCTGGTTGTTTAAGTACTTTAATCAACATTGAATTTAGTCTTTGTATGAATGGCAATTTTTTGTACATAATGGTACCTATTTAGGTTAATGTTGTTGTTGTGTTATGTTGATAAGTTGTTGGGATTGTTGTTGATCGTCAGAGTATTGGTATAAATGAGTTTACGCAAGAGTTGTTTCGGGCAGCCATTATTTAATTAAGTATTGAAGAGAATTCTCTTGCTTTTGTTTAAAAATTGTTGGTCAGAAATTTTTTGTATGCGATGTTTCATGGCATTGACTGTGCCGACTATATGTTCGAATGAATGGTTAGAGAAGAAATTTAGATATTTACCATATCGAAGAAACCATAGCCACGTTCAACAGCTTTAATGAACATCTACAATTCACAAGTGAAACATAAATAAATTTAAGGTTACCTTTCCTCGATGCCCTAGTCTTCAGAGGACCTAACAACTCTTTAATCTTTGACTGGTATACCAAACCTACCAATTCTGGTAGATATCTAAATTTTTTCTCTAACCATTCATTCAAACATAAAGTCGGCACAGTCAATGCCATTAAACATCGCATACAGAAAATCTCTGACCCACAATTTTTAAACAAAAACAAGAGAATACCAGACTCTTAAGTGATATACAATTTCGGCCGCGTTCAATTTATAGATATAATTCTTGCTGATATAATTTGAACATATTGAGAGTATCATATCTGGATTCTGAAAGTAGAAGATCTTGCAGCATCAGTAGAAGCACAGAACATATTTCAAGAAGCTAGATTTTAAAAAACGGGAACATTTGGTTAAGAGCGAAAAAAGAAATTGTCAATTGAACCAGGCAAAAGTGTACGTCAAGGAAATATTAAAAAACCATTGACATCGATCGAGAAACATAATGAACCAGGTAAAAAATCAGAACAAAAAATATTACTGTCAAGTTCTGATGTGAGTGACGAAGATATATTATATTAGTAACAACAAAAGATGATGATGTTTTTGAAATTGATCGCATTTAAGGGAAACCCCTACAAGACGAATCAGAACAACACTGTGTATGGAGAATTCGCCGTGGTCGAAAACGTCGACAATACATTCAGAAATTTAAAACGTGGTGAACACAGCCCACAACAGAAAGTGGAACTTTCAAGAAATTTGTAGCTAAAATACTTTTCCCCTAAGAAAATAGTTATTTATACACATTTTTAATGCCATGTGAAAAGTTAAAGAATAGCTATAACCATGTAATTGTTCAAGATATCAGCCTTATTGAAAGAAATGAGATTGTAAAAAGCTAACTATCCTGGAAACACTTAGGTGGGATAAAATTTAAGAAGCTTTCGGAATAAATTCTTGCTTTAATTTTTTTGGTATCTAGTATACTTAAGAGTTTACGACTTTTTTGTTAAAACTGATTCGGTTGAATTTTTCAATGACTGTAAATTTATGAATTTATGTATATCTATTACTTTGTCTTTATAAGATTAATGTGAATTTAATAAAAGTTTCCAATTTCTACTATAAAAATCACGATGAGCAAAAACTGTAGTTCCTGTTCAAATTCTTACTTTCATTTAGCCACAATACGACCTTTTCTTAAAAATCGTTCATTTACTGTCAAATTCTTAAGTAGCCCCATTACGGAATTACTTGAAAATTAGTATTTGGATTTTTTTTTTAGAAAAGTGGTGGGAGTTATAATTTGTTATATTTCTGTAAGACTTTGCTTAGAACTGAAATTTGAATACAGTTACTTTGATTTTTGAATAAACTTACAGATTTAGTCCTGATTGAAAAAGATTCTCAAAAAGGTTTATTTTTTACGGTACTTGTCTCGATTGTTCAATAGCATATTCTTTTTCTATACAAATGTAGAAGCTTATGTTATATCTACCACTCTATAGATTTCTTTGTCCCGTGAAGGTCCACCAGTAGTTTTCCCTCGTTGATATTGTAGTATATGTCTATGAAATGTAAATGCTACGTTAGATACGGCCTTGTAGGCCCGGTTGCTGTCGTGAGAGAGGACGTGACCGTTAGAAATGTCGACGTTAGGCAAGAATGTAAAACAAAGCTTATGAGAAGTAATAATAGATCTTTAAGTATTATTGTAATCATTCGTGTTGATATTAAGAAAATTGTAGTCCGCTGAAGGTTTTTTTGGGTACTTCAAGCCTGTAAGTTCACTGATTTCAGTATGTGATTACTAATTCAGTATTGCCAAACGACTCGTCAATTATGACAAGTAATATCAGCAATGGTAATTTTAAATGATTTATCTGTATCTATTCTACTACTACAACAATTTGAGAATTTGCGCTGTACGTTCCTTTGTACGTTGGGCCGTACTCCGTGCCTCTCCCCTTGGTATTCCTTATTTGATTCGACCTACCATGCTTACTTTACTCATGTGGTTTCCTGGTACTACTACTACCAATAACAACTCTTCTTCATGACAACTACTTAATATATTCAGGATTCTATATTGCATGTATAACACATAATTTTGAATTACAATGAATTATTTATCATACATGCCTTCCTCATCTGACATATTCTTCTATATAACAATAACCTTTGTACAGTTGTAATCAATAATTTCTTTTTGAAAAGTTTTCTTTTTCTAAAAACCCTATTTATATTTTTTACACTTCAAAAATTATTCATTCATTCATTCGCATTTCCCTGGTTAGCCCTCTTTTCTGCTATACGCATCTTATTTTTTATTATATTAAACCTGATATCACATTACCTTAAAATCGTCGATCCTCAAATAATATTTACCTCTTAAACAAACTCAAGCCCATACAAGCTTGACTGCATTTCCTACACCCCTTGTTTATGTATTGCCCATCTTAATTCTTTATACTACACTTAATTATCTTCATATTTCTGCTTCTTTAACTATATACAATAAATTGTCCTTACCTTAAAACCGCATTATTAAACTATTCCTTAGAATATTAAAGAAAACTCTTCTAAATTATACATTTTTGTCCCCTTTGTCTTCTAGAATAAGTTTCCCACGAATTGGGTTTTTTGGTGATTTCCCTTCATTTTACCTATCCCTTTTGTATCCCCACCCTAATCTTTTTACCCTTTATTCTAATGTAGTAATAATGCACAGTTAAAGCCATAACAGTATATAACCTTACAACTAAAATAGAAAAGTTCAATACATATAAGCATATTAAAATATACCACGTGCTAAACAATCCAAACAAATAGAAAAACAAAAAAGTTAACCTTGTTTTCTGGTACCACAGTGTGTTGTAGATAAATATGTTTCTGCAGCATCTGGTTTTTGTCTTGCGATTCTTTGGTTACAGACAGTGGCTGCATCTTAACTCAGGAGTTTCTATTTCTTCAATGATAAATATTTCTGTCAACCTTGCTTTCATCGTTTGAGATGTACTCTTTCCCGATGCCTTTCTTATCATTAAAGCTTTTGTTAATTCTCTTAGATAGTTTATTCTGGAGAGTTTACTGCTCGTGTTGTTTTTAAAATGGCGCCAATATTCATAATAGTAAAAATATAATCAAAGGCTATTTGTTAGACACTCACGACACTGTAGAAACAGTTCCTCATTTGTCTGATTATAGTACGCTGAATACTAGTAAGGTGGGTAATAGAGCCAAGCCATGAAAAGTCACTTCTCCTTCACATAAAATATACTATTTCTTCAAACGATAATTTTATAGATACAAATTTTCCGTGTTTAATTAATATTAAAGGTCGCTTACCATTAGTTATCTTTTGCCACAATAACTACGCGATTGTTGTTAAATATAAAACCATTCGTAAAATGCAAAGTTCTAAATTTGAAGCAGTCTTGCACCTAGGACGTACAAAATCTGGGGACAATATTGCACGGCTTTAATTTTCAAAATGCTACCCATAAAAATTGCATATTTAATATTATATTGAAAAATAAAAATGAAATTTAACTGTTATTTATCGTTATTTATATTATTGTTCTGTGTCACTTATTTGAACACTTTTACCTCCGGCAACTGGAAAAGATAAAGTAAAACTGTCGCCGGTGAAAAAGTGACATTTTACTCAAGCCGACTCAATTAAATAATGACATAATATTTCAACGTTTGAAGAAAAAATTATTATAATACTAATAGAATATTTAGAATTAACAGAAAAGGATGAAATATCTTTATAGAGTTTCACGAACTCCTACAAATTCATTCTAAAGAATTGATGATGATAGATTCCTGAAATTTCGGTTACCAAAAGATTAAGTTACGTATCTGTCTGATTATTTGGAGTCATATATATAACTCGTCAGTATAGAGCAACAGCTGTGGATGTGAAAACCTAGGTAAATTAATGCAATTTTAAGTGCTTGATGGAACACCAACACGCTTAGATGGTTTCTTAGGCCTATAAAAGATTAATAAAATTGTAAAATATTCTAGGTATTGGTTGCACTAAATGTTTTTGCAATCGAGGGTCATTAAAGCAGTGTTGGTTTAAACAAGTATTTAGATGTGTCGCAACCCTCTGTAGCACGCTATATTAAAGAAGTTTCAAAAGCTCTAAATAAACCCGAAGTCATAAACGACTGGATACACATACCTACTAATTTCCACGAACATAAATTAATTTAAAATATACGAAAATTCATTTTTATCATCATATAGTCAATGAAAACCCTTCTCTTTGTTGCCGGACAAATACTTCAAGATTCGAGCAACACAAAGTTTTTGCATCTGTATAAGCTTAAATTTTTATTCCATACTTATTAGGCTCCATCTTAAAACTACAAGAACGTCTGAAGGTGGGAAGCATTTCGTCAACTGTTACATAAAGGTCTCTGCAGTAATTCCTCATGTAATAAGTTATAAATTCTTGAAAAATTTATCAACTTTTGTTTCTTTTGGCTTTTTTGGCATAAGAAATATCATCAAATCACAACAATTGAACTGAGAAAAGAAATCTATTGAACGTCATCACTTATCCAAACATTTCAATCCCAGTTCCGTCTGCTTTCCATAAATCGCAATTAGTTCAGTAACTTGAGCAATTCACACCCGCTACATATAATAAACATAGAAAGGCATTTAGTTCAATATGTATTTTTTGCATCCCGTTTCCTAGTGTGATTTGTACGAACTAACTTTATTTTAGCATTTGTATACTCCAAAATTGTAGCATACTATCAGGAACAAATAATTGCCTAATTTCTAAGATATCTGCAATGTGTATTGAGTTTCTCACTGCTTCCGATTCGTTTTTGCAACGAATGGATGTTTACTTTAAATTGTCTTATTATCAAGTCCAATAAAATATACCTTAGGTGCCAAATTAATTATGTTTCTCTGAACAACATTTCTCAGAAACATACTCTTACAATTGTGTATCTGCATTGTCGTCCACGTCACCGTTGTGCGAATCACAATCTCACACATCAAACTCTTCATTACCAACCACTTCATTATATAAATGCAATAAACGTCCAATTTATTTTTCATACCAGTACTTCATCGCTAACCTAGCAGTTTTGCGGTCGTACTACCTCCTTTATCAACAGTCAGTGTGAAACTTATGAAAATGCATTAACGGGAGAATTTTTAGAAATGTACAGGCTTACCGATACTTCGTACTGCCGTAAATATACGCACTCCAGAGATGTGAAACGAAGGGTTAGTATTGAATCGTGTGTCTTAGCAGATGTATTTCATTGACGCAGCATAATTACATAACAAGCATGCAAATGAACGTTGGCTAGTAAGAGAATGCACATGTTTTTAGATTATTTTTCTCCAATGCGAAATAAACACATATTGCAAACACATGGGTATTCATTACTATGGGACTGCACATGTCATTGTAAAAAGTTTTTTGTGCTACAGAATAATGACACGTGTGGACGTATCTTAGTATGCAATTGCAAATGGTTTTTTATTGCATGCGAAAGGAAGTTTGTTAGTATGAGATCGCAAATATTTTTGTAATTGACTTTTTTGATATATAATATAATGACACAAATTACATGCGACTGGACGTTCGTTAGTATGCGAACGCAAATGTCTTGTAAATCTTTTTTTTTTGTGTAGCCATATAATCACATAAATTGAATGCGAATGAACGTTCGTTAGTATACGACCGCAAATGTACTTATAAATGATTTTTTCGTATAGCGGTATAATTATACAAATTGCATGAGTAGGTATAGTGACACTTGAGTCTGGGAAAATTTTCGATACCGTGGGAAAATTCCTTCGAGGGGCGTGGCCCTTTGATGTTTGCCGACTTCCGGGTGGGCCAATTGCCAAATTTATGGGGGGTGGGTGTGGCGCCTCCGGGTGGGCCAATCTCTAAATTTTTTAGGGGTCGGTGGGCCAATCTCCAAATTTTTTGGGGGTCCTAATTTGGGGTCATTTGGGTGATCTGATTTCCAAATTTTTTGGATGTCCTAATTTGGGGTCGCCCGACCGTGGAAAATTCCTTCGAGGGCGTGACCCTTTGATGTTTGCCGACTTCCGGGTGGGCCAATTGCCAAATTTTGGGGTGGGTGTGGCGCCTCCGGGTGGGCCAATCTCTAAATTTTGGGGTCGGTGGGCCAATCTCCAAATTTTTGGGGTCCTAATTTGGGGTCATTTGGGTGATTTGATTTCCGGGAAAATTCCTTCGAGGGCGTGGCCCTTTGATGTTTGCCGACTTCCGGGTGGGCCAATTGCCAAATTTTTGGGGGTTGGGGTGGCACCTCCGGGTGGGCCAATCTCTAAATTTTTGGGGTCGGTGGGCCAATCTCCAAATTTTTGGGGTCCTAATTTGGGGTCATTTGGGTGATCTGATTTCCAAATTTTTGGATGTCCTAATTTGGGGTCGCCTTGAGTGGGCCATACCTCCGAATTTTTGGGGGTGGTACCATTCCCCAAATTTTTTTTTTTTTTTAGATTTTCAACATTGATTGAATTTCAATTGGAGCGTAATGATTGCGGCCATGCTTTTCTTTCTGTCATACGTCACCAGCTGTAAACGCCATATTGGTCGATGTGTAACTTCGCATTTTCCCTTGCCTTGTTTTCTGCCATTCTTTACTCCACCAGCTTGTCGGCCATATTTATATTTTAAGGTACGTCATCCGACGACATAGATTGAGAAAAAGCCAACGGCACCGGGAAGTGACCCCGGGCCGTCAGCATGCTATCCGATGCGCTATCCGCTGCGCTATCGAGCATAATCAAATAATATATGTTGGATGTGATATTTATTTCTAATATTGACATATTTCCTTGTACGTGTATTTACTTCATACGTATACATACAAGGCGTATACTGCTATAGCATTAGCGACCTTGCGTACAAACATTTCCGGACTATTTAATAAGATTATGACAATAAATTAATCTACACGTACAGTTTATTCAATAATCTATTTCTTGTAACAATTATTATTGTATTGTATAATTACGAACCTATGCAATAATGTGACTCATCACCTGTCTGTCTGTTTTAATTGCGCCAACGTCTTCCTTTCGCAGAAAGCCAAATGTAAATTGATAATCACCACTCTTTTTGGGTCTCCGGAATTCATGTCTGATTGAAGCAACCTTGCGTCCAAATATTTTTCCATTGTTAATAAAACGATGGCGTTAAATTATTTTAAAACAAATGTCTTGTTTCATTTGCAATACACGATTAAATTCTAATAAGGTTATTGCAATACAGTTTATTGAGAAATCTATTTCTTGCGCCTATTAATTATTATTATGATATTGTGTAATTATAAACCGATCATTATACCTTTCGGTCTGTTGAAATTGCTGCCAATACCCTCCTTTTTGGAAAACCAAATTTAAATTGCTAACCCCTACTCCTTTGAGGCTCCGACATTTATGTCCGATTCGAGCGACCTTGCGTACAAACAATCCCGCACTATTAATCTAAAACACACTAGTTTCATTCTGCATACGAGAATGTTATTCTAAATCGTTATTTTGTTAATAACTGATAAAGATGCATAGTTTCACATTCCTATTAAATGTAGGGCATTGTTACAAGTTGAGTAATACAATAATTCTTTGCATAGCGTTTGCAGTTTACGTTGATTTATAAAATAAAATATTTAACCAGTAACAATAGGATTATCTTTACTAGGTTAAGGATGAACTAAATTTGTTATTGGGGAACATGACTCACGACAACAAGTCAGGACAAGTATAATTCAATGCATTCCAATCAAACACGAATACTAAATTTATTGCTATTAAGAATATAGCTAGAGAGCTAGAAAATTATCTGCGGAAGTATTCGATACAATAATAATTAATAATGTTCTCTATATGGGTATTAAGGTATATTAGTGCTGAATAGACTTAACACCTAACATCTTTAAACATTTGCAAATGATGGGCGAAGATCAAGTAAACGAATATCGTTTTCGAAGCAGGCTTTTCTCTACAATATTCCCCAATTTACGGATGGCGTAATAGCATTTGCAAACCACCGGACATAATGTAAGGATCCAGCCACTAAATCAGGCATGACGCAATATTTTAAATTGTTTGTTCTAACCAGTTCTAACAAGTTAGGACAGGAAAATTCATAGTGGATCAGAAAGTAAGTGAATTATCTAGTACATGTACCCCGCTCGCCCCGCGACCGTCTCTGATTTACCGACAGGATATATAACTAAAATAAAAGTATAGAAGAGGTCAGTATTTGTTTGTTTCTGCAACGAATGAGTCTTGCGCTCGTAGAGCAAAAATAATTAATTAATTTGTAAAATTCCGGTTTTGCACTATATAACAAGAAATATATAGAATGGAGAAGTTTATTATCACCAAAGAATTTGTGAAAAGATTCGTCGTTTCAACTTAGTGGGACGTACTCTCGAATTTAAGATAAAGCCCATACCTGAGTGTGAGGAACCTATTCAATGGATGAAAGAGGCGGTTAATCAAGTGGTAGAAAAAGCTACCGAAGGCCTAACAGCGGGGGATCAAGTGGGATTTAGTTTCTGCTCAAAGGATCTAAAGCGCGGTAACGGATGGATTCGTTTCCGTCCTGTAGAGGAGATAACATACGACAGCGTTTGGGACTTTATTAGCAGTGTCTACCAATCCAACTCAACAGGACTCAGTACATCTACCTTCTGTTTAGGGGTAACGTCGGTGAGGACGCCAGCGGGGAAAGGAAGAGGTAAAAACTACAATTCCTTTCATGAAGAGTGCGAAACTAGGCGGGGAATTATAGTAATCAAGAATAAGGACAATATGTGTTTACCTCGAGCGTTAGTAATGGCTATCGCGTGTGTGAATAAAGATCCAGACCGGTCCAAAGTGCGTAAAGACACGTTGAAGTTACAGACTAAAGAGCTCTTCAACTGTGTCTCGATTCAGGCGTTATTATTCCCGAGGTAGGATGCGGAATAATTGAACTTCAGAAATTTCAAGAGCATTTGAAAAATTATAAAATTGTTGTTTACAAGCATGGAAGTAAGGGACGCGACATAATGTTCGATGTATTTGTAGAAGGTTCCTCGCTACATTTACTGTACCATAAAGGGCATTATAATGTGATAACGTCCCTCACAGCCGCATTCGGTTGTCCTTATTTTTGTGAAAGATACCACGCGCCCTATTACGCGAAAGACAGTCATAGATGTGAAGGTACGTGCGCTTGCTGTCAGCAAGCTCCACAGTGTCAACAACAGCCAAATATCGTCTGTGAGGTGTGTAACCGTAAATTTAGAGGCCAACAATGTTTGGAAAACCATACGAAAACTGGTGTTTGCGAGAAGATCTTACTTTGTAGTGTATGCTTAAAAACCGTGAAAAGCGACCGACAACACGCTTGTGGCGAGGTATATTGTAAGATCTGCAGCGCACACGTTACAGAAAACCATTTGTGTTATATGAAATGTGATTCCGGAAAGCCAAAAATAAAGGATGTTCTCTTTATTTTCTATGACCTTGAGACAAGACAGGAGAAGATGTTAGATAATAGCGATTACCTACATGAGCCCAATTTGTGTGTTTCGACAAGCAGGTGTGACGAATGTATTAATGAAGACGAACTATACTTCTGTCAGAAATGTGGATATAGACAAGTTTTATTTAAGGACAGTGTCGTAAATAATTTTATGAAATACGTTTTGGAGATTAGAAAAAAATTTAAACGAGTGGTCGTCATTGCTCATAACGGGCAAGCGTTTGATCACCAGTTTTGTCTGAATTACATACTAACTAAAACCGATTTAAAGCCGGAACTCATCATGAAAGGGACAAAGATAATGTCGATGGTAGTAGGAAATGTGCAGTTTTTGGATTCTCTTAACTATTTCCCCATGGCCTCTCCAAACTACCAAAAGCCTTCGGACTTGAAAAATGTTTTAGAAAGGGATACTTTCCTCACTTGTTCAATACAGCCGTTAATAAAAATTATGTAGGATCGTTGCCCCTACCTGAGTTTTATGAACCCGACAATATGAACAAGTGCGATAGAGAAATGTTTTTTACATGGTACAACGCAGGACAAGTTTGATATGCAGAGAGATTTGGTTGACTACTGTATTTCGGATGTAGAAATTTTGACTGCTGCCTGTCTAAAATTTAGACGCCAGCTGCTTGAAACAAGTGGTGTATGTCCGTTTACAGAAGCATGTACCATTGCTTCGACTTGTAACATGATATATCGACGTAATTTTCTCAAGCCAAATACAATAGGTATTATACCAAAGGGTGGTTATAGATGGCGTGATAACCAGTCCAAAATAGCTATTCAGTGGCTTGTGTGGGAAGAAAAGCAGCGTCAAATTAACATAGTACATGCTGCCAAACAACACGAAGCAAAAATTCACGGTCGGAAAGTGGACGGATTTTGTTCCGAAACAAAACAAGTTTTTGAGTTTTACGGGTGCTACTACCATGGGTGTTTCAATTGTTTTAAATACGGAAGAGACACGCCCTTACATGACGACCCCAGTGAGACACTAAATACAAGGCATGAGGGCACGATTGCTAAAGCACAAGAACTAGCAAAGTTAGGATACACTCTTATCGAGATGTGGGAATGCAAGTTTCGAAGAAACATAATTGAAAACGAAGAATTACAATTATACATTAGCCAACATCCCTTAGTAAATCAGACGCCATTAAACCCACGCGATGCGTTTTATGGTGGCCGCACAGGAAATACTTTTGAGTACTATAAGGCTGGTGAAAGGGAAAAATAAAGTACGTGGATGTCTGCTCCTTGTACCCTGGGTATGCAAATACGGCAAATTTCCTATAGCGCACCCCAAGTTTACGTGGGTAGAGAATGTGAACAATTTGACTTAAGAATAATGAACGGAATAATCAAATGCACCATTCTTCCGCCGCAAGATCTTTACCATCCTATACTTCCTTTGAAGATGAACGATAAACTTATGTTTGTCTTGTGTTATACATGCGGAAGAGAAATGAGCGAAGATGAATGCAATCACGACAAACAAGAACGCGCACTCACCGGCACTTGGGTGATCGACGAGGTGTTGAAAGCCGTTGAAAGGGGTTATCAGATACTGAAAATTTACGAGGTTTGGTCGTATCAAGTCGATCAATTCAATAAGGCCGAAAATAATGGGGTCTTTTCGAGAATTAATGGACAAATTTCTAAAAATAAAACAGCAGGCCACGGGGTGGCCAAAGAGTTGTGTGTCAGAGACCGATAGGAATAAGTATATTGATGACTTTTTAAACAAGGAGGGTATCAAGATGGAGTATGCTGAAATTTTGGACAATCCTGGGTTACGTTCTATGGCTAAACTTATACTTAACTCGTTCTGGGGTAAGCTGGGTCAAAGGGAAAATCAGCCTAAAACAACTATTGTCAACGACCCCGGAGAATTTTTTGGAATGTTGTCAAATTCCGGTATAATAGTAAATCATGTTCTTCCTGTTAACGAAAACACAGTTATTGTTAATTGGCAGTACAAGGAAGAAGCATACGATATACTACCTACCGTAAACGTTGCCGTAGCAGCATTCGTAACTGCCCAAGCTAGACTTAAATTGTACAGCTACCTCGAGAAATTAGGGAACCGAGTGCTGTACTACGACACGGATTCTACAATTTACTAGGCCCGGGGAATACGACGTTCCTACAGGAAAGTTTATAGGTGATATGACTGATGAATTAGAAGTGTACGGTTCGGGTAGCTACATTACAGAATTTGTGTCCGGAGGTCCTAAAAACTACGCCTACAAGGTATTTTCTACGGATGAGCAACGGGATAGGTTTTTATGCAAAGTAAAAGGAATCTCACTTAACTACTCAGCAGACAAACTTGTAAACTTCGAAAGTATTAAGAAAATGGTTTTAACTCCATCAGAACCTCTATTCATCATATCTAAAAATATCAGAAGAACAAAGGAACACGAAGTAGTTACAAGAATGGAGACAAAAATGTACAAGACAAATTCGACCAAAAGGAAGTTTTTTGACAATCACACCTCACTTCCTTTTGGTTATAAAAAATTGAAAATATTTTAGTTTAACAACCTATTCCAAACTTAACACTGTACAAATATTTGTAGCAATGTACCGATTATATCGGGTTGATCTGTAGGCGTTTTCTTTTTTTTTTTTTGTATTTATAATTTATATACCTACATTTAATGCACTCTATACCGTAGACAACATGTAATTGTAGAATACTTTTTAAATTCTGAAAATATACATTCGTAAGAGCTTTGTTGTAAACTTTCGTATTCTTTCAACAATCATCATAGACGCTTTAATTCATGTAGAGTCTTTATGACAACCAATGTACCGATTGTCGGTACGTTGTTTGTATAGCTTAAAGTGGTGTTTGACAATGTATTTTTAGTGCTATGAATGTATATTTATGTTGTAATGCTTCAATAACATTAAAATTTTATCATGATACATTTTTTTTTTTATTTACATGTGAATTTCTATGTCTGTGTTTGGTTTTGAACCTAGTGCGTACTTATTAGTTTCCACAATATAACCTCTATAAGAGTATTGTGTTGTAAAAATTAGTGAAAATTCATTCCAATAATGGTTGCTCACGTTATTTAGGTAAGTATACTCTAATCAACTTAAAATTACAATACTGGACGAAGGAAACGGGTTTAGCAACAGCATTCACAGTAACTTAAAATACTATATTCAAGATTTGATATAAAGAAATTTTGTGAATTTGGGACGGGTATCGATGTACTAATATGGGTCCTATTTACGAAATAAAATCTGATACATGACGAATTTTTTTTTTTTATACCAAAACATATTCTGCCCCATTTCTGTAAACTACAGCACAAATATTTCAGCAACCTAAGGCCTAAAGCGTTATCTGATGGGTCAACTAAATACCTAGGCACACAAATATTGATCGCGTCCATAATTTAGTGCTTGGTTTTTAATGGTTTTCACATATTGGATTTATTTTTTTTTTTTAAAATTAATACTTGCTCTCGAGAACCGCAGTTTTCCGACAAGAGCTACATGCTCCTAATAATTAAAATCAGCAAAATAGAAGTGTACGTTTTAGATAATTGATCTTGGAAGGAAAAAAGGGTAGCTATTACAGGAAACAGGTTGCTGTTTTTAAAATAGCTAACTATTTTTATCAAACAGACCGCCCTCTTTTCTGGAAACCTGGAAAAACAGCATCTGTATCTTTTAGAAATGATTACCCGAAATCCAGTTAACCGAGTTCCATAAATCTGTAACCTGTTTACCGAAAACTAAATCCACTTTTATCAACACAGTAGCGGGATTTCTATTTAGTGCAATAAGTAACTGGAATACGACGAATACCCCTCTTTTGAGGATACAAAAGGTGTTGCCTATCTTCCTATCTATAACCACCAATCTATCTATTTATCCATAATCAAGATGAATGCATTCATAGTGAGAAAGACAGAGCACTCTTAGGTATATGGGTAATTGAAGAAATCAAAAAGGCCTTACAGAAAGGATACTGAGGATTATGCAAGTGTATGAGATATGGCATTACGAAGTCACAATGTATGACAAGAAAAGTAACGTCGGTGGTTTGTTTGCGTATGATCATACTGAAACCGCTTTTACAGAAACCGGTTTCACTAAAAACCGATTTCAAAGAAAAAACAGGTTTACCAAAGCTGGTGTTACCAAAACCAGTTCTGCTGCAACCAGTTTACTAAAACCGGTTTTTGGTTGTAACTGCTTAACCTGTTTGATAATACCACGATCCCCGTATATAACGTGAAAACAAACCCACGACGGGGCGTGTACCATGTGAACTGCACCACGAGGTACACCAACCTATTAATATTACTCTACTTGATAATACACGCCCCGCCAGGATTGTCCAAAATTTCAGCATACTCCACCACGTAAACTTGGGGGTGCGCTATAGGAAATTTGCCGTATTTGCATACCCAGGGGTACAAGGAGCAGACATCCACGTACTTTATTTTTTCCCTTTCACCAGCCTTATAGTGCTCAAAAGTATTTCCTGTGCGGCCACCATAAAACGCATCGCGTGGGTTTAATGACGTCTGATTTACTAAGGGATGTTGGCTAATGTATAATTGTAATTCTTCGTCTTCAATTATGTTTCTTCGAAACTTGCATTCCCACATCTCGATAAGAGTGTATCCTAACTTTGCTAGTTCTTGTGCTTTAGCAATCGTGCCCTCATGCCTTGTATTTAGTGTCTCACTGGGGTCGTCATGTAAGGGCGTGTCTCTTCCGTATTTAAAACAATTGAATCACCCATGGTAGTAGCACCCGTAAAACTCAAAAACTTGTTTTGTTTCGGAACAAAATCCGTCCACTTTCCGACCGTGAATTTTTGCTTCGTGTTGTTTGGCAGCATGTACTATGTTAATTTGACGCTGCTTTTCTTCCCACACAAGCCACTGAATAGCTATTTTGGACTGGTTATCACGCCATCTATAACCACCCTTTGGTATAATACCTATTGTATTTGGCTTGAGAAAATTACGTCGATATATCTTGTTACAAGTCGAAGCAATGGTACATGCTTCTGTAAACGGACATACACCACTTGTTTCGAGCAGCTGACGTCTAAATTTTAGACAGGCAGTAGTCAAAATTTCTACATCCGAAATACAGTAGTCAACCAAATCTCTCTGCATATCAAACTTGTCCTGCTTGTGTTCGTTGTACCATGTAAAAAAAAACATTTCTCTATCGCACTTGTTCATATTGTCGGGTTCATAAAACTCAGGTAGGGGCAACGATCCTACATAATTTTTATTAACGGCTGTATTGAACAAGTGAGGAAAGTATCCCTTTCTAAAACATTTTTCAAGTCCGAAGGCTTTTGGTAGTTTGGAGAGGGCCATGGGGAAATAGTTAAGAGAATCCAAAACTGCACATTTCCTACTACCATCGACATTATCTTTGTCCCTTTCATGATGAGTTCCGGCTTTAAATCGGTTTTAGTTAGTATGTAATTCAGACAAAACTGGTGATCAAACGCTTCCCCGTTATGAGCAATGACGACCACTCGTTTAAATTTTTTTTTTCTAATCTCCAAAAGGTATTTCATAAAATTATTTACAACACTGTCCTTAAATAAAACTTGTCTATATCCACATTTCTGACAGAAGTATAGTTCGTCTTCATTAATACATTCGTCACACCTGCTTGTCGAAACACACAAATTGGGCTCATGTAGGTAATCGCTATTATCTAACATCTTCTCCTGTCTTGTCTCAAGGTCATAGAAAATAAAGAGAACATCCTTTATTTTTGGCTTTCCGGAATCACATTTCATATAACACAAATGGTTTTCTGTAACGTGTGCGCTGCAGATCTTACAATATACCTCGCCACAAGCGTGTTGTCGGTCGCTTTTCACGATTTTTAAGCATACACTACAAAGTTGGATCTTCTCGCAAACACCAGTTTTCGTATGGTTTTCCAAACATTGTTGGCCTCTAAATTTACGGTTACACACCTCACAGACGATATTTGGCTGTTGTTGACACTGTGGAGCTTGCTGACAGCAAGCGCACGTACCTTCACATCTATGACTGTCTTTCGCGTAATAGGGCGCGTGGTATCTTTCACAAAAATAAGGACAACCGAATGCGGCTGTGAGGGACGTTATCACATTATAATGCCCTTTATGGTACAGTAAATGTAGCGAGGAACCTTCTACAAATACATCGAACATTATGTCGCGTCCCTTACTTCCATGCTTGTAAACAACAATTTTATAATTTTTCAAATGCTCTTGAAATTTCTGAAGTTCAATTATTCCGCATCCTACCTCGGGAATAATAACGCCTGAATCGAGACACAGTTGAAGAGCTCTTTTAGTCTGTAACTTCAACGTGTCTTTACGCACTTTGGACCGGTCTGGATCTTTATTCACACACGCGATAGCCATTACTAACGCTCGAGGTAAACACATATTGTCCTTATTCTTGATTACTATAATTCCCCGCCTAGTTTCGCACTCTTCATGAAAGGAATTGTAGTTTTACCTCTTCCTTTCCCGCTGGCGTCCTCACCGACGTTACCCTAAACAGAAGGTAGATGTACTGAGTCCTGTTGAGTTGGATTGGTAGACACTGCTAATAAAGTCCCAAACGCTGTCGTATGTTATCTCCTCTACAGGACGGAAACGAATCCATCCGTTACCGCGCTTTAGATCCTTTGAGCAGAAACTAAATCCCACTTGATCCCCGCTGTTAGGCCTTCGGTAGCTTTTTCTACCACTTGATTAACCGCCTCTTTCATCCATTGAATAGGTTCCTCACACTCAGGTATGGGCTTTATCTTAAATTCGAGTACGTCCCACTAAGTTGAAACGACGAATCTTTTCACAAATTCTTTGGTGATAATAAACTTCTCCATTCTATATATTTCTTGTTATATAGTGCAAAACCGGAATTTTACAAATTAATTAATTATTTTTGCTCTACGAGCGCAAGACTCATTCGTTGCAGAAACAAACAAATACTGACCTCTTCTATACTTTTATTTTAGTTATATATCCTGTCGGTAAATCAGAGACGGTCGCGGGGCGAGCGGGTACATGTACTAGATAATTCACTTACTTTCTGATCCACTATGAATTTTCCTGTCCTAACTTGTTAGAACTGGTTAGAACAAACAATTTAAAATATTGCGTCATGCCTGATTTAGTGGCTGGATCCTTACATTATGTCCGGTGGTTTGCAAATGCTATTACGCCATCCGTAAATTGGGGAATATTGTGAGAAAAGCCTGCTTCGAAAACGATATTCGTTTACTTGATCTTCGCCCATCATTTGCAAATGTTTAAAGATGTTAGGTGTTAAGTCTATTCAGCACTAATATACCTTAATACCCATATAGAGAACATTATTAATTATTATTGTATCGAATACTTCCGCAGATAATTTTCTAGCTCTCTAGCTATATTCTTAATAGCAATAAATTTAGTATTCGTGTTTGATTGGAATGCATTGAATTATACTTGTCCTGACTTGTTGTCGTGAGTCATGTTCCCAATAACAAATTTAGTTCATCCTTAACCTAGTAAAGATAATCCTATTGTTACTGGTTAAATATTTTATTTTATAAATCAACGTAAACTGCAAACGCTACGCAAAGAATTATTGTATTACTCAACTTGTAACAATGCCCTACATTTAATAGGAATGTGAAACTATGCATCTTTATCAGTTATTAACAAAATAACGATTTAGAATAACATTCTCGTATGCAGAATGAAACTAGTGTGTTTTAGATTAATAGTGCGGGATTGTTTGTACGCAAGGTCGCTCGAATCGGACATAAATGTCGGAGCCTCAAAGGAGTAGGGGTTAGCAATTTAAATTTGGTTTTCCAAAAAGGAGGGTATTGGCAGCAATTTCAACAGACCGAAAGGTATAATGATCGGTTTATAATTACACAATATCATAATAATAATTAATAGGCGCAAGAAATAGATTTCTCAATAAAATGTATTGCAATAACCTTATTAGAATTTAATCGTGTATTGCAAATGAAACAAGACATTTGTTTTAAAATAATTTAACGCCATCGTTTTATTAACAATGGAAAATATTTGGACGCAAGGTTGCTTCAATCAGACATGAATTCCGGAGACCCAAAAAGAGTGGTGATTATCAATTTACATTTGGCTTTCTGCGAAAGGAAGACGTTGGCGCAATTAAAACAGACAGACAGGTGATGAGTCACATTATTGCATAGGTTCGTAATTATACAATACAATAATAATTGTTACAAGAAATAGATTATTGAATAAACTGTACGTGTAGATTAATTTATTGTCATAATCTTATTAAATAGTCCGGAAATGTTTGTACGCAAGGTCGCTAATGCTATAGCAGTATACGCCTTGTATGTATACGTATGAAGTAAATACACGTACAAGGAAATATGTCAATATTAGAAATAAATATCACATCCAACATATATTATTTGATTATGCTCGATAGCGCAGCGGATAGCGCATCGGATAGCATGCTGACGGCCCGGGGTCACTTCCCGGTGCCGTTGGCTTTTTCTCAATCTATGTCGTCGGATGACGTACCTTAAAATATAAATATGGCCGACAAGCTGGTGGAGTAAAGAATGGCAGAAAACAAGGCAAGGGAAAATGCGAAGTTACACATCGACCAATATGGCGTTTACAGCTGGTGACGTATGACAGAAAGAAAAGCATGGCCGCAATCATTACGCTCCAATTGAAATTCAATCAATGTTGAAAATCTAAAAAATAAAAATTGGGAATGGCCCCACCCCAAAAATTCGGAGGTATGGCCCACTCAAGGGCGACCCCAAATTAGGACATCCAAAAATTTGGAAATCAGATCACCCAAATGACCCCAAATTAGGACCCCAAAAATTTGGAGATTGGCCCACCGACCCCAAAAATTTAGAGATTGGCCCACCCGGAGGTGCCACCCCACCCCAAAAATTTGGCAATTGGCCCACCCGGAAGTCGGCAAACATCAAAGGGCCACGCCCTCGAAGGAATTTTCCCGGAAATCAGATCACCCAAATGACCCCAAATTAGGACCCCAAAAATTTGGAGATTGGCCCACTGACCCCAAAATTTAGAGATTGGCCCACCCGGAGGCGCCACACCCACCCCAAAAATTTGGCAATTGGCCCACCGGAAGTCGGCAAACATCAAAGGGCCACGCCCCTCGAAGGAATTTTCCCACGGTCGGGCGACCTCCAAATTAGGACATCCAAAAAATTTGGAAATCAGATCACCCAAATGACCCCAAATTAGGACCCCCAAAAAAATTTTGAGATTGGCCCACCGACCCCCAAAAAATTTAGAGATTGGCCCACCCGGAGGCACCACACCCACCCCCCAAAAATTTGGCAATTGGCCCACCCGGAAGTCGGCAAACATCAAAGGGTCACGCCCCTCGAAGGAATTTTCCCACGGTATCGAAAATTTTCCCAGACTCAAGTGTCACTATAACTACTTGCATGCGAATACGTTTGTTAGTATGCGACTGCAAATGTACTTGTAAGTATCTTTCTCGTGATGCAGTATATTCACACAACTTGCATGAGAATGCACGTTCCTTGCTATGCGATAACAAATGTTTTTTTATACTACTTTTATGTGAAGCGGAATAATCGCACAAACTACATAAAAATTTACGTTCATTAGTATGCGACTGCATATGCCTTAGGAAATTATCTTTGCGTGAAGTCGCATAAGTACACAAACTGCAGAGAAGAGAACGCTCCTTAGTATGCGATTCCAAATGGTATTTTAGGCTACTTTTTTGTAGTGCGGAATAGTCACACAAATTGCATGCGAATGGACGTTCGTTAGAATGCGTTCGTATATGTATTCTTAAATCATTTTTTTGTGAGGCAGTATAATTACATAAATTACACGCAAATGGACGTTCGTTGGTATGCGACTGCAAATGTCGTAGTAAGAGACTTTTACATATTGCGGTATAATTACACAAATTGCATGAAAATGGACGTTCATTGGTATGCGACTGCAAATGTCTTAGTAAAAGGCTTTTACGTATTGCGGTATAATTGCACAACTTGCATGGAAATGGGCGTTCGTTAGTATGCGATAACAAATGGTCTTTTAGACTACTTTTTTGTAAAGCGGAATAATCACACAAACTGCATGCGAATGGACGTTCATTAGTATGGCACTTCAAATGCCTTAAAAAATGACGATTATGTGATGTGCTGTAATCACACAAATTACATAGAAGCGAACGTTTCTTAGTATGCGAAACTAAATGGTATTTTAGATTACTTTTTTGTGATGCTGAATAGTCACATAAATTGCATGGGAATGGACGTTCGTTAGTATGCTTTCGAATATGTATTCTTAAACCGTTTTTTTGTGCAGCAGTATAACAACATAAATAGCACGCGAATGGACGTTTATTAGTGTGTGACGTCAAATGTCTTAAGAAATGACTGTTATCTGATGCGGTGTAATCGCACACATTGCATTGAAATAAATGCTTCTTGGCATGAGATACCAAATGGTATTTTAGGTTACTTTTTTGTGATGCAGAATATTCACATAAATTGCAAGTGAATGAACGTTCGTTAGTATGCGTTCGTATATGTAGTCTTAAATCGTCTTTTCGTGAGGTAGCATAATTACACAAGCTGCATGCGAATGGACGTGCGCTGGTATGCGACTGCAAATGTTCTTGTAGATTACTTTTGTGTGATGCCTGATGCCGTATAATCACAGAAATTGCATACAATTGGACGTTCTTTAGTATGCGACAACAAATGGTTTTTGGGATTACTTTTTTGCGAAACGGAATAATCAGGCAAACTGCATGCAAATGCAGGTTCGTTACTATGCGACTGCATCGTCTTAGTAAATGACTGTGATGTGGTGTAATTATCCATGTTGGGTAAAAATGAACGTTTTTTAGTATCTGTTTGTGTGTGTTTTAAATTAATACTTTCGTGTTGCGGAATAATTACAATTGCTTGTAAATATGCAATATCAAGTGTTTTTTGGGGTACTTTTTTGTTTCGGAATATTTACATAATTTGAAAATAAATGAAGTATCCTTAGTATGTGAAAACACACTGACTTATATAATTCTTGCAGGATGCACAATAATTTATATAAACCACATGCCAATAGGCGTGCCTTAGTATCTATGTGACGTGCTATTTATTTGTAAAGCACTTTTTCTGGTGCAAAAATCACACAAATGCTCTGTTTTGGGAATGAAGCCTATACAGGTTTTTGGGTCAAAGGTTGATAATGCACAATAATCGCATTCATTGCTTGTCTATGGAAGTAGCGTATTCCCAATATTTTTCTAACTTTTCTGTAGACTTGGTTGAATAATCATTATAGCATTTTCTTTTAAAAGCACAAATCTACTGTTAATAATACATTACATTTTACAGAACGCTCCTCTAAACATGAGCATGTTGAAAGAGTTTAACTGGAAAGGTTAATTGTACAATTGTTTAAATCGCCTTAATATTAAGTAAATTACTTCTGTAATTATGTGGATCTGAATTAAATTTAATGTGTTCTGTACGTATGCTGAAAACCTTAACAATTTATAAACCAAATGTAGCAGCCATTGAAATAAAGGTCCAGGTATTACATGGACTTGAACTGTTTATTATTTAAGACATGGTTTTTAGGGCGAACGGGAGAGTTTGTGATTAGAAATGCACTACTGAAACGCACTGCTGAAACGCCTGCAGCAGTTTCATACTTATACTAATTGTAATAATTATAATCATTTGTTCTTACATGTGTAACACCTATACGTATGAAAACACTCACTATTTCAAAATATGTTCAAATCCAGTAGTTTCTAATATCATCGTTTGTAAGAGAATTTAAATCACGCTATATTTGTGGCAATAATTCATATAAAGTGTTCAATATAGAATAACATAATATTACAATGGTTGGGCAATGTAATTAATGCTGGAGAAGAATCTGTATAGTTCATTCAAACTAGCTTTAGGACGACGTTAAATATAGTAATAAAGTGTGGGTAACTGTATGTAAATGAATTCCTAGAATTATGCTTGAAGAATTTTGTCATTTAAGACAATAAAGGTTGGTAGTTTTGTACGGTGTTGCCATCAATTTCTCTTGCAAATCCAAGCATTATTTGTCATTCAACATCTTGTCATTTTGTTGTAAAGCTGGTTCTTGTTTATTTATGTTTTTATCGTTTATGTTCTAGGATATTTTATAAAACAATTCTAAACAGAACTAAAATATATTATTTAAATTATGAATACATATAATATATATATTAAGTTTTCAGAATGCCTAAATTAGTGGATATGCGTGCTAGAGAAGTGGTGAGCTTACACTTCACATTTTTCAACATTTTACGTAACTTTTCATTTCTAGGAGTTATTAACAACGTACCTTTCAAATTTACTTTACAAAATAACCCTACACATTTACACAAAAGACCAACTTTAACATGGTATCAAAAATTAAAGAATAACTAGAAGCGGTTTGTAGTCCCTACGGGACTACTTTGAGCGCGTCTACTCGCTTTGCGGCCCACTCTCTCTACGCCCCACCATCTTCGCGCCCCGCCCTCTCTTTGCCTAGCCTTTTCTTCTCCCGCACACTTTTCGCCCCGCCCTTTTTTCGCTCCGCCCTCTCTTCGCCCCGTCCTCTCTTCGCTCCGCCCTCTTTTCGCCCCGTCCTTTTTTCGTCCCGCCATCTCTTCTCCCGGTCCTCTCTTCGTCCCGCCCTATCTTTGCACCGCCCTCTTTCCGCCCCGCTCTCTTTGCCCCGCCCTCTCTTTTTCCCGCAATCTCTCTTCGTCATTCCCTCTTGCCGCGCCCTCTTTGACCCGCCCTCTCTTCGACCCACCCTTTCTTCGCGTCCCCCTCCCTACCTTCGCCCCGCCATCTCTATGCCCCGTCTTCACTTCGCCCTAGCAAAATTCATTAAAAACGACTTTGAGAAGTTGAGCGAATTAAGATCACTTCGGTGTAGTAGACTTTGTCAAAATCACCTCGTGGAGTCGATCGGATCAAGACCACTTCTCCCTAGTAGACTTTGTCAAAATTACTTCGGGGAGTCGATCGAATCAAGATCACTTCGATCTAGTAGACTTTGTCGAAATCACTTCGGGGAGTCGATCGGATCAAGATCAGTTCGCCCTAGTAGACATTGTCGAAATCACCTCGGGGGGTAGTCGATCGGATCAAGATCAGTTCGCCCTAGTAGACTTTGTCGAAATCAACTCGGAAAAGTCGATCGAATCAAGACCACTTTGCCGTAGTAAACTTCAAAAAATAGAAAGTTCTATGCAATGTAAATAATGGAAATGTAACTTATAAATATTTTACAAACAAAGCATTCGAAGGTTTTTTTTAGCAATGTGAACAATATTAGTTAGGTATATATAAAAGAGCAACGGATATTATACAGAGTGGTTAAATAATCGATTGTAATAAGCAGTAATTATAGAAAGCTTAACCAACTGTTGTTTAACAACTCAAGTCATGTTTCTGAACGTACCGTGGTCTGTCAAAGTTATTGAAATCAGCTGATCGCCTTAGTTTAATTCAAGTGCTACGAATGTCCTTGTAAATATATTTACAGCTAATTTAGGCAATTACTGGTTTTACCTTCTCAGTCTTATTTTTACAAATCAACTCCATGCTGTGGAATAGAACAAATAAAATCCATACACGCAAACCAATCAAAATTAAGTAATATTTATTAATTGTTCATCCAGCCAATGTTACATATGAGCATATCCGTAATAACGTGTTTGCTAATATAGTCGAAACCATGAAAGAAGTCGTCTGCGTCATCACTTGTATTCGTACGAATTAAGTTGAAAATTTTAAGTCAATGTAGCATCTAATTCATACATACCCAGTAAATATTCCGATTCGGAAGTTTCCCTCAAGCTTTTAAAACTTTAAAAACTATATTCCATTTACAAAAAAACCAAGAAAGATATCCTATTTTAAATAAAAGGCATAATTTTACGAAATGTTAGTCTGTTAAGTATATAATTCAAAACATACGGCACACGCTCATCTCTGGCGTTTTCCCAGATGAACGTGTTCACGTACGTCTTTACTTAAAACACCTACAAATCATATTATTATCTTTATCATATACATTAGTTAAGCTTTTAAATAATCTTAAACGTATGTGTTGAATTGAGTTAGACACCTATGACGTAGAGGACTTCTTTCGTGGTTTCTACTATAGCAACTTATGTTAAAGATAACCTTCGCCTGAAGTCTGTGCAATCAATTTTGCCATTAGTAATTTAGGTAGATAAAAGGATTTTCCCATGTCGCAATATGCGTTTAACATTTCTCAATTTAAATTCAGAAATGAGTGTAATACGTATACGTAACCGATATTGAATTTAGGTTTTACGCTCAGAAACTTTGTGTTTCAGCACATATTTGGTATTTTATAAGGACTTTTAGCTAATGTAGGCAACCGCATGGTTCTACCTTCTCTGTCATATTTTTACAAAACTACATCATGCTGCCTCGTTCTTACTACGTACTAGCTATGCTCGTCAAGACAAAGTTGTCAATTACTGTTAATGTAAATAAAGAATAATTAACTTATTGCAGACAGTTGTATAGCGTTTATAAATTTTGCTTGGGTATTTTTTCTTTTGGATGTTAATAAAATTTCAACGTAAAATAAAAAAAGTATTTGTATTTGTGATGATGAATACTTAAGCGAAAAATGCGTACTTATTTTTTCAATTAGTTTTTATTCTTGACTTTAGATGTTTGTTAAAGTGAAAGTAATCATAAGTGGATCCTAAAGAAATAAATATCAAAGGAATGCAGGACGTTTCCTACGTCTGCATTTAAGACAAATGAAATATATAACAAATTAGAAACCAAAACGCTGGAAATGTTAAAGTTATGAATTACTGTTAATGTAAATAAGGAATACTCAACTTACTGCGGTTATAAATTTTGTTTGGCTATTTTAACGCAAATTAGATGTTTGCTAATGTTTAAAAAAATCAATATAAAATAAAAAAAAATTAATTAAATTGTTCATCGAACCACCTAGGTTGCGTATGGTAGACGGAGCTGTCCTTTGTAGTAAATCCGTTGGTTGTATACTTGTAGTAGTTGACATGTCATAAGATATATAGCATTACCTAAATTATTCACGTACACTTGAAATTGTTCGGATATGTAATAAACGTCAAATTAAATTTTTAACCTTTTTGTTTAAAAATAGACTGCGTATATTAATGTGTGATACTTTTTTATAATCAGAATTAATTAATTATCAATACTATAAAGACATGTATTAGGTAATTTATTAGCTTTAATTTTAGAAATTTGTAAATTAAGTGTGCCAACAGAGATTTAGATAGTACGTACTACGCCTTGTTCGTAACCTGCTTTTGGCATTTCTTGAATAAACTACACAAATTGCAATAAAAGTTTTAAAGTAAACTATATTACGTACGCGAAATGGTCAATGATAGATAGATGTAATAGTTTTTAGTACATGTTAGAAATTTATTAAGGATCGAATACCAACTTTGGAAACCAACTCGATAGTCCTTTTCTCTCGCATCAATCTGTTGTTGGCTTTGTCGCTCTGCGCGTTTGGGTTTTTGATCGTAAAACATTAAACGATTTTTAGTTTTTATACACATATAAGTGAATACGTTTCTGCAAGTTGGACAATATCAGAAAAGTAAAGCGTTCTAAATGGTTTTTGAGTAAATATAACTTACAATTTAGGGATTGTAGACCGCACTGAAGCATATGAAAAAAATGTGTAGATTTATTTTATGCGTATTGTTAAATAAATGCTATCCCTGTTTAGAAAAGTAACATAAAGAAAGTTTATCGGGCATCGAACCACCTACGTTATGAATGGTAGCCAGAGATGTTAGCCTTGCGAAATCGAGATGAAGTTTATTGAAAATGACGTTGGTTGTATACTTGCCTTGCAAAACGCCACATAATAAACACATCGTTTTAGAAACAGATCACGCTCTATTGTAATCGTTCGGCTATCTTCGTAAGCAAACGTCAAATGTAATACATAGACAGACTAGATGATTTGTATGCTTAAATTTTAGGAATTTGAAAAAAATGTGTAATCATATATAGTCCATTCGTTATAACTTTAGGATGACGTTACAACTGGTTAAAATGCTGAATTGCTGATGTTATATGTATAGTTTTAATTCTAGATATAAAGGTTGTATTAAGTATACATACTCTAGGAATGTAGGCAGGGATATGTCTGGCAACAATGACGCATTCCAAATATAAAAATAAAATGTTTTGACAGTATATTGACATACAAAACAGTAATAATTAATTTAACTTCTTCTTGATACCGTAGTTATACTTCATCTTGCATCACACAATTTAGGAGAACATAAGAAGGAGCTTGCACACAAATTCATTGTACTATTACTAAAAACTGAGGATCTTGAAATTTACAGTGCTTCATATACTATTGATGGTTTTAAATAGGTACAAAATATTTATAGTTTATTAACTTTAACAGGTATGTAAATACGTACAAATATAAAATATACACAAAGTTTGAATTTTAGTCGAACTTAAAAAACAAAATAAACCACATAGAAAATCAAAACAAACGATATTATTGTCAAGCTCTGATGTGAGTGACGAAGATACATTAGTAACAACAGAAAATGATGATGTGTTTTTGAAATTGATCACATCTTAGAGAAACCTCTACAAGACGAGTCTGTGAACAGCGCTGTGTATGAAGAAGTTGCCGTGGTCGAAAACATCGACAATACATTCAGAAACTTAAAATGTGGTGAATACATTTTCGTATAGCTCACAACAGCAAGTGGAATTTTCAAGAAATTTGTAGCTAAAATAATTTTCCTCTAAGAAAATAGCTATTTATGTACATTTTTAAGGCCATGTAAAAAGGTAAAAAAGTGTTCACGATATCGGCCCTTTTGAAAGAAATGAGATTATAAAAAGCTAACCTATCCCGGAAACACTTAGGTCAGATAAAATTTAAAGAACTTTCTGACTAAATTCTTGCTTTAATTTCTTTAGGTACATAGTTTATTTAAGAGTTTACGATTTGTTTATGTTAAAACTGATTCGATTGAATTTTTAAATGACTTTGTAAGTTTACTTTGTTTTTATTAGATTAATGTGAATTTAATAAAAGTTTGCATTTTCTACTATAAAAAATTGTTTTTATTCAATCTTAATCAACCGATAAGCAAAAACTGCAAATCCTGATCAAATTCTTACTTTTATTTAGCCGCAATACGACATTGTCTTAAGAATCGTTCATTTACTGTCAAAGTTTTAAGAAGCACCATTGCCGAGTTACTTGAAACTTAGTATTTGGATTTTGTTTTAGGACTGTAGTGAGAGTTATCACTTTTTATATTTCTCTAAGACTTTGCTTAGAACTGAAATTTATACACAGTTATTTTTAATATTTGAATAATCTTACAGATTTAGTGCTGATTGAATGAAGATTCTCAAAAAGGTTTATTTTTTACGGTACTTGACTCGATTGTTCAATATCATATTCTTTTTCTATGCAAATGTAGAAGCGTGTGTTATTATATCTACCACTCTATAGATTTCTTTGTCCCGCGATGGTCTACCAGTAGTTCCACTAGTCGTTCTACCTCGTTGATATTGTAGTATATAATCCTATGAAACGTAAACGCTACATTAGACACGGCCTTGCAGGCCCGGTTGCTGTGGTGGACAGAGCGCTTGGCCGTCGGAGATGTCGACGTTAGGCAAGAATGTAAAACAAAGCTTATGAATAAGTAATAATAAATCTTTAAGTATTATTGTAATCATTCGTGTTGATTTACTAAATATTACAGATATTAAGAAAATCGTAGTCCACTGAAGGTTTTTTGGGTACTTCGAGCCTGTAAGTTAAATGATTTCAGTATGTGAGTACTAATTCGATATTGCCTCACAACTCGTTAATTATGACAACTACCCATAGGTTAATATCAGCAATGGTAATTCTAAATGATTTATCTGTAACAATTCTATTCTACTACTACAACTATTTGAGAATTTGCGCTATACATTTCCTTGTACGTTGGGCCGCGCTCTACGCCTCTCGCCTTAGTATTCCTTATTTGATTCGACCTACCATGCTTACTTTACTCGGGTGGTTTCCTGGTATTACTACTACCAATAACAACTCTTCTTCATGACAACTACCTAATATATTCAGGATTCAATATTGCATGTATAATACATAATCATGAATTACAATAAACTGTTTATCATACATGCCTTCCTCATCTGACATATTCTTATATTGCAATAACTTTTGTACAGTTGTAATCAATAATTTCTTTTTGAAAAGTTTTCCTTTTTTAAAAACCTTATTTATATTTTTTACCCTTTAAAAATTATTCATTCATTATTCACATTTCCCTAGTTACCCCTCTTTTGTGCTATACGCATCTTATTTTTTAATACATTAAACCTCATATCACAATAGCTTAAAATCGTCGATCCTCAAATAATCTTTACCTCTTAAACAAACTCAAATCCATACAAGCTTGATTGCATTTTCTACACCCTTGTTTATCTATTGCCCATCTTAATTCTTTAAACTACACTTAACTATATTCATATTTCACCTTCTTTAACTATTTACAATAAATTGTCCGTAACTTAAACCTGCGTTATTAAAGTATTTCTTTAGAATATTAAAGAAAACTTCTAAATTATATATTTTTGACAGCTTGTCTTCAAGAATAAACCTCCCTAAACTCATAATCCACGAACTGGGTTTATTGCTGATTCCCCTTCATTTTGCTATCCCATTTTATCCCCACCCTAACTTTCTTACCCTTTATTCTAGTGAAGTAATAATACACAGTTAAAACCATAACATAGTATATAACCTTACAACTAAAAAAGAAAAATTCAATACACATAGGCGTATTAAAATATACCACGTGCTAAACAACCCAAACAAATAGAAACACAAAAAAATTAACCTTGATTTCTAGTACCACAGTTGGTACAGGTAAATATAGCGTGTTGTAGACAGATATGTTTTTGCAGCATCTGGTTTTTGTCTTGCGATTCTTTGGCTAGAGGCATGTGGCTGCATCTTAACTCAGGGGTTTCTAAATCTTCAATGCTAAATATTTCTGTCAAACTTCCTTTCATCGTATGGAATGTACTTTTTCTCGATGCCTTTCTTGTCATTAAAGCTTTTGTTAATTCTCTTAGATAGTTTATTCTGGGAAGTTTACTGGCTGTGTTGATTTTAAAAATTATATATGTATATGTTTATGGCACCAATATTTATAATGGTAAAAAATATAATCAAAAACTATTTGTTAGACACTCACGACACTGTAGAAACAGTTTCTCATTTGTCTGATTATAGTGCACTGAACGCTAGTGAGGCGGGTAATAGAGGCACGCCATGAAAAGTTAGGTCTCCTTCACTTAAAATATATTATTTTTTTTTCAAACGTTCTGCAAAATATACGAAAATTTTTAATTTCCACATATTTTTAGAGATACAAATTTTCCGTGTTTAATTAATATCAAAAGTCGCTTTTCGATTAGTTATTTTTTGACACAATAACTACGCGATTGTTGTTAAGTATGAAAGCATTCGTAAAATGTAAAATTCTAAAATTGAAGCTGCTGCAAATGAAACAGTGTTGCGCCTTGGACGTACAAACTCTGAGGACAATATTGAACGGCTTCATTTTCAAAATGCTACCCATAAAAATTGCATATTTAATATTATATTGAAAAATAAAAATGAAATTTAACTGTTATTTATCGTTATTTATATTGTTTTGTGTCACTTATTTGAACACTTTTATACCTCCAGCAACTGGAAAAGATAAAGTAAAATTGTCGCCGGTGAAAAAGTGACATTTTTCCCAAGCCGAACTCAGGTAAATAATGACATAATATGTTAACGTTTGAAGAAAAAATTATTATTAGGTTAATGTCATCATTATTTAACGTTTGAAAGCTGGATGAATTAGTTAACATAATATCAATAGAATATTTAAAATTGACAGAAAAGAATGTAAATATTTTTAGAGTTCCATGAAATGATACAAATTCATTCCTAAGAATGGATGATGATACATTCCTTAAGTAATTTCAGTTACCAAAAGATTAAGTTGCGTATCTATCTGCTTATTTGGAGTCATGTATATGACTCGTCAGTATAGAGCAACAGATGGGGATGTGAAAACGTAGGTAAACTAAAGCAATTTTAAGCGCTTGATGAAACACCAACACACTTAGATAGTGTCTTCGGCCCATAAAAGATTAATAAAATTCTAATTGTATTCTAGGTGGTGGTTGTACTAAATTTGTTGCAATCGAGGGTCTTTAAAGAAGTGTTGGTTTAAACAAGTATTTAGATGTGTCACAACCCTCTGTAGCACGCTACATTAAGGAAGTTTCAAATACTCTAAATAAACCCGAAGTTATAAACGACAGGATACACATGCCTTATAATTTGCAAGAATTGCATCCAGCTAGATTAAAGTACATAAATTAACTTAGTATGTACGAAAATTCATTGTTATCATCATCTAGGCAATAAGACCTTTCGTCTTGTTGCCGATAAACACTTCAACACTCGAGCAATACAAAGTTTTTCATCTGTATAAGCTCACATTTTTATTCCATACTTATTAGGCTTCATCAACCTATAAATCTTAAAACTACAACCTCTGAAGGCGGGAAGCATTTCGTCAACTGTTACATGAGAGGCTCATGCTGTAATTACTTTTGCAATTTCTTTAAAGATTTCCCTTACTGTAGGTAAATTTATCAACTTTTGTTCCGTTCAGCTCTTTTGGCATTAGAAATATCATCAAATCGCAACATTTGAACTGAGAAACAAAATCTGTTGAACGTCATCACTAATCTAAACATTTCAACCCCAGTTTCGTCTGCTTTCCATTAATTCAAATTATTTCAGTGATTTGAGCAATTACGCCGGCTAAATATAATAAATGTAGAAAGGCATTTAGTTCAATATATATTTTTTGCATCCCGTTTCCTAGTGTGATTTGTACGATGCTCAATTTTAACATTTGTATAGTCCAAAATTGTAGCATACTCTCAGGAAAAAATAATCGCCAACTTTCTAGAATATCTGTAACATGTATTGAGTATGTCTTGTAAATGATTTTTTCGTGTAACCATGTAATCACATAAATTTCATGCGAATAAATGTTTGTTAGTATGCGGCCCCAAATGTACTTGTAAATGATTTTTTCGTATAGCGGTATAATTACACAAATTACTTGCGAATACGTTTGTTAGTATGCGACCGCAAATGCACTTGTAAATATCCTTCTCGTGATGCAGTATATTCACACAAATTGCATGGAAATGCACGTTCCCTGGTATGCGATACCAAGTGGTTTTTTAGATTACCCTTTTGTGAAGCCGAATAATCACACAAATTGCATAAAAATTGACGTTCATTAGTATGCGACTGCATATGCCTTAGGAAATTATCTTTGTGTGAGGTTGCATAATCACAAACATCGCACAAAAGAGAACGCTCCTTAGTATGCGATTCCAAATGGTATTTTAGGTTACTTTTTTGTAGTGCGGAATAGTCACACAAATTGCATGAGTATGGACGTTCGTTAGTATGCGTTCGTAAATGTATTCTTAAATCGCCTTTTCGTGCGGCAGTATAATTACATAAATTGCAAGCAAATGGACGTTCGTTGGTATGAGACTGCAAATGTCTTAATAGGAGACTTTTACATAATGCGGTATAATTACACAAATTGCATGGAAATGGGCGTTCGTTAGTATGCGATAACAAATGGTCTTTTAGACTACTTTTTTGTAAAGCGGAATAGTCACACAAGCTGCATGCGAATGGACGTTCATTAGTATGCGACTTCAAATGTCTTAAGAAATGACGGTTGTGCGATGTGTTATAATCACACACATTGCATAGAAACGAACGTTTCTTAGTATGCGATACTAAATGGTATTTTAGGTTACTTTTTTGTAGTGCGGAATAGTCACACAAATTGCATGCGAATGGGCGTTCGTTAGTATGCGTTCGAATATGTATTCTTAAACCATTTTTTTGTGCGGCAGTATAACTACATAAATTGCATGCGAATGGGCGTTCAATGGTGTGTGACGTCAAATGTCTTAAAAAATGACTGTTATGTGATGTGGTATAATCACACACATTGCATAGAAACAAACTTTTCTTGGTATGCGATACTAAATGATATTTTAGGTTACTTTTTTGTGATGCGGAATAGTCACACAAATTGCATGCGAATGGACGTTCATTAGTATGCGTTCGTATATGTAGTCTTAAATCGCCTTTTCGTGAGGCAGCATAATTACACAAGCCGCATATGAATGGACGTTCGTTAGTATGCAATTGCAAATGTTCTTGTAGATTACTTTTGCGTGATGCCGTATAATTACAGAAATTGCATGCAAATGGACGTTCCTTAGTATGCGACAACAAATGGATTTTAGGATTACTTTTTTGCGAAACGGAATAATCAGACAAACTGCATGCGAATGCACTTTCATTACTATTATACGACTGCATCTTGGTAAATGACTGCTATGTGATGTAATCATATATGTTGCGTAGAAATGAATGTCCTTTAGTATCTGTTTGTGTTTTAAATCCACACCTTCGTGTTGCGGAATAATTACATAAATTGCTTGGAAATGAACATTTTTTAATATGCAATAGCAAGTGTTTTTTAAGGTACTATTTTGTTTCGGAATATTTACATAATTTGCAAGTAAATGAACATTCGTTAGTATGTGAAGACACTGACGCCGATGGAACCCTTGCACAATTCAGAATAATTTATATAAACTGCATGCCAATAGGTGTGCCTTAGTATGTGACTGTTAGTTATTTGTAAATCACTTTTTTCTGGTGCAAAAATCGCACAAATGTAGTTTTTGGGAATGAAGTCATGCAAGTTTTTAGGTCAATCGTTGATGATGCACAATAATCGCATTCATTGCTTGTCTATGGATGTAGCATATTCCCAATATTTTTCTACTTTTCCGTAGACTTGGTTGAATGTTTATAAAAGCATTTTCTTTTAAAAGCACAAATCTTCTGTTAATAATACAATAGCTACATTGTACAGGACACTTTTTCCTCCAAAATTAGCTATCGAACGTATCGTTTACATATGCGTGTTGAAAGATATAAATTAAAAAATTCGATTGTACAATTATTTAAACCGTCTTAATTTTAAATACATTATTTCTGTAATTACGTAGATATTAATTTAATTTAGTGTGTTCTTTGCGTATGCTTAAAACCTTAAAAATAGCTAAAGCCATTTTAAATAAATGGTCTATTTCATAGAGTTGAACTGTTTATTATTTAGGGCATGGTTTTTAGGGTAAACAGAAGAGTTCGTGAATAGATATGCACTAGTGAAACGCCTGCAGCAGTTTGACAATTATACTAATTGTAATAATTATATTCATTAGTTCTAAATGCGTGCATCGGATCTATGTCTATGGGCGGGTTGTATCGAACTAGTTCGCGGTAAGTTCAAGAAGAACTTGGTTCAACCCTAAAAATTCCGTTGTATCGCTACAGTTCAGTCTTGATCCATAGTTTAACCCCGAGTTCACTTAAACGGCCAACCGATGGCCGTTCAACCACTGAACGACGGTTCGGTAGAATAATCTAACCTCTAATTGAATATTGAACCTCTAACGCCGAAATATTATTTTCTGTCTTTACATAATACACCTAGTGCTAATTATTATAATAACAAATAATATATACATATTTAATTGGTATTATAAACTGGCGTCGCCGTGGATCAATGTAGTAAGCGTAAAACTACGGATCCCAAGGCCCCGGGTTCGAATCCGACACGGTCCGCTTGAAAAATGTTAGGCGAGCATTTTTCATAAAAATTACGCCCTCGTTCGGATGAGAGGTTAAATGGAGGTCCCGTGTGTGAGTGTTGTCAGGCACGTTAAAGATCCCTACCTTGCCTGGAATGGGAAGGGTTCGGCAAAATTCTAAATTTCCAGGCAACAAAAAACTCGCCTCCTGGCCAATGTAGTACCTTTTGGTGGAGCATTGGAAATATAAATGCACGGTATTATAAACTTCAATTATATAACTACTTATTACAATATTAAATATAGCGACTTGTAGGATCTAATAATAACACAAAGGAGAAATAAATAATTTATAACTGCACGCCATAAGAAACCCTCGAATCTAACCTATAATTTAAAAATATTTATTTCATAAAACTCATTTTTATACGAGTTTATACGAGTTTAATAACTCCAAGTTGAAATGGCTCATTTACCTATTGAAGATCTAACAGATGACGAAGAATTTCTAGAAGTCGTAAATATAATCTTACATCGGGCACCAAGAAATTTCAGAGAAAGGCCAAATCATTTAGAAATGTGGAATGCTGAAGAATTTCGAATTAGATTTCGTTTATCTAAAGAGATTATTGTGCTAATTTTTGATGAAATTTCGGACCAAATATCATGTCTTAAGAACGAGTAAGTGTATACTATTCTAGTACTATTAAAGTATTAATTAGACATTTTTTTAGAAATTCAGCTATACCGCCTATAGAAATGGTATTAGTAACATTGCGATTCTTGGCGACAGGATCATTCCTACAAGTAGCTGCTGATTTTTGTGGCATACATAAATCTACAAATAGTAGAATTGTTTCAAAGGTTTTGTGAAGCCTTGCTCAACTGTGTAACCAATTTATTAAAATGCCGACAGTTGCAGCAGAAATTGAACAAGTCCATCGAGGATTTTTCGAAATAGGTCGATTTCCTAGGTGTGTAGGAGCTTTAGACTGCACACATATAAAAATCCAGTCACCAGGAGGAGCAAATGCAGAACTTTATCGTAATAGAAAAGGTTTTTTTCATTTAACGTGCAAGTAGTGTGCAACTACAAACTAAAAATTCAAAATATTGTGTGCCGTTGGCCAGGAGCATCACACGATTCTAATATCTTTAAGAATTCAAGAATTAGTTCCCTCATAGAAAATCGTTAGTTCGGGCAAGATAGTTTATCGATAGGAGATAGTGGATATGCCGTAAGAATTTATTTAATTACACCATTCCATAATCCTCAAAGCCCTGCTGAGCACTTATTCAACGAAAGCCAAATAAGGACGAGAAACCCTATTGAAAGATGCTTCGGTGTTTGGAAGCGAAGATTTCCTGCTTTAGCTTTGGGAATTAAGTTGCATGTTGACAAAGTTAAAGCTCTGGTTGTAGCCACAGCTGTTCTGCATAATACTACTGTTGAAAATGGCGAACATGAACCCAAAGCAGACAACGAAGAAGTTGAATACTTTGGAAGATTAGTGTAGATAATATTTTCTACTAACATTTTACAGTAAAGTTAATGCAAAATGATTATAATAATAATAATTGTACATATTTAATTTATATTATAAATTTTAATTATACGACTACTTATTACAGTATGAAATATTGCTATTTATTATTTTCTTCTAATTGTTTTCTTTGCAACCTAAGAATTTCCATTTTATGCTCATGTTCTTCCTTTTTTTGTTCAATAAATAATTTGTGTTTTTCGCTCTCTTGTTCCAAAAACTGCAAGTGCTTTTCCTCCATGTGCTTAATTTGCAATGTCCGCTCTTCTACAAAATATTGTTTTTGCACAGACACAAGATTCATTTTAGAAGCAGCCCACAAACCTATCTTTGATTTTAAATTATCGGTATTTCTTTGCCTGCGACTTTGAGTATCTAATAAGAACACAAAGGAGAAATAAATAATTTATAACATTCATGCCATTGTCATTTACCATTTGCTTGCTGATTTACTTTTAATTGAGACGATTTTGGTTGCCACAACATATCTGATGTAATACTCGACCGATCTTGAAGAGCTAAAATTTAATTAGTGAGCTTGTAATTTACACAAGAAAATCACAATCTTACTAACCATTATTCTTAGAATACTTATCAATTTCTTTACCATCGTCGATAGCATTCACTTCGTTTATTTCTAAAAGACATATTCACATAAATTTAAATAATAGTAATATATGTTTGTTTACCAGTTAAATCTGTATTCACTTGATCTCCCAAAACCACTTCTACGTCATCGTCAAATTGACTCGAAACAATCACCTCTAAATTAAATTGCATATATAATGTATAAATTCACTGCAACATAACAAACCTCTATCATCATCAAACTCTGAGCAGAAACCTGTCATTTGTTCCCCGAGTATTTCGGCCATTGCTTTATCCACGGGATCATGTACAGGCGTAAAAATGTTTGATGGACCGTCCCCAGTGGCATACAAATACTTTTTTACTTCTGCTGCCTTTTGTTTCGTTCTTTTTTTTAAATTTTCGTATTTGTTTTTAAGTACTTTAACATCCCTAAATTGATCTTCCGTCAACATGTTGAACTCTCGACATACTTTGTCCCAGGCATGTGTGTTTACTTTCAAAGTGTTTGTATTACTTTTACGGCATTCAATATCCTTTGAATATTTCTTTACCAATCGAAGAAGTGTTTCATGTTCTCTTGGAGAGAAATTGCTAGCACGTTTTCCTTTATCCTGTCTATCCATCTAAAATTATAACCAATAAACAAAATATGAATGGGAGTTTGATATTTCCAATATATTTTAAGTAAGAAATTATATACGAACATTATCATACGATTATTCTATTTCTAAAAGACAATTGTCACGGTTTATATTATATACGAAAGTAAAACACCTTTCACCCGCCAAAGAACACAAGCGTAAACATAACCAAACTTTAATTTCTGCGGTTTAAATTTCTGACAAACGTACGTTAACCACAATAGCCAACATATCCAGATCGTAAGTTCAACTGAACCAAACTTGAACTTGCTCCATACAACACAAGGTGAATTAAACCCGAGTTTCTATTGAGCTTTCGCTTACTTGAACCTTAGTTTAACCGATGTCGATACAACCCGCCCTATGAAGACACTCTTATATGCTACAAACTTAAAATATGTACAAATCGATTAGATTTTAATATCTACGGTTGTAAGAAAATTAAAATCAAGCTATGTTTATTGCAATAATTAAAATAAAGTGTTCAATATAGAAAAAAAGACACTGAAATGGTTCGGCAACTCATAGTACATCCTATTATATGAGTCACTTTTCCATTGAATATTTGTAATCGAGATGTAGAAGACTGTTTAAGAAATATTTAAATAATAACATTTGTTTGTTTTTGGCTTTTTTCAGTTATTCTGTTTTATAAACTTTTAGACTTTTGTGATTAATAATAGTATTTGTGCTATATTGACTTCGATAACGTATCTTATCGCGAGCGTCTCGCGGCAATAATGCCGTTGCTGCAATGATAGGTTAGGTTACTGTTAGAAATAGATATTATTATTTAAAAACACAAATCACTTATACACGCATATTAGAACAGTTGTTCTAAAACTATTGCAGACTGTTCTGATATGCGTGTTAAATGGTTTGTGTTGTGCGTTTTTTAATAATAATATCTAATTTGTGTTTTTTAATAATAATATTTATTTCTAGCAGTAACCTAACCTGTCATTGCAGCCACGGCATTACTGCCGTGAGACGCTCGTATCTAATCAAGTTTCAAAGTTGAGTTTAGTGACTATTTTGATTAGCAATAATAAAATATCCAAGAGATAATTTTTAATGTTCAATACTTCAAATGCACTAACAGCCAAGAAGGGCAAATAAGACCACTTTTCTTTAGGAATTTTATTCTCCAATGTTTGATGAAATGTTAAAGTTGGTCTTTTGTATAAATGTGCGCGGCTTAAACTTTGAAAGTAAACCTGGAAGTCCTACTGCAAAATCATTGACTTGGCCTTGTGTCGATATCTAAGTTTATGTTGTCAATAACTCCTAGAACTGAAAAGTCACGTGAAAGTGAAGTGTAATCTCATAGCAACACTATTGTCTTCGCCTAAAAAATCTTTTTGGTAATTTTTTTTAGTCTTTTAAATGCTTTGTGACGTTTCGCGTTATTTTAAGTGAACATAGCGGTTAAACATATATTTGTCAAAGAATATTAACTAATAATTAGAAGCAACCTTTTAGGCAGATTTATTTGATGGTGGAAAAAAGACCTTGAAATGGCGCCGCCATTTTGTTCAAGTGCCATGAATGACGGTAAAATACCAAAATACACTCCAGGATATCTATTATTTTGCTTATTCTTAAAATCATAGGAGAGTTCCTTTCCTATAACAAAGAGTGAAATTGATTTTCTTGATTATTTGTGAGAGAAAATGAGAACTTTCAGGAGAAAGATGGTAATTTGACATTTGTGTAAGTGTCCATAATCAAAATCAATTAAAATTGTCTTTATTTTGTTGACAGTTTTATACTAAAAGAGAGTAAGCGTTTGTGAGAGTTTTGAAATAAAATTAATAGCAACTGATCTTTATTTATAAAAGTAAAAGCTATTACACGGCACAATCTCAAATTAATTACGATTATATACCTGTTAATAGCAATAAATCTCCGGCAAACGAGTTAAAAATATTAAAGCACTTACCGAGGTTTTATCATACTGTTTTTTATCTCAGAGTGGCGTGGTTCCTTCTGCCTTGTCCTGTTAAGTTGTTGCTTCTTCGATAGTGCTCCTCTGACGAGACGTTAAAGGGAACATAAAGGTAGGTGGGGTGACAACACTCGCGTCAGCACTACCCGGTACGATAAATTATCGATGGGGTATCTGTTGCGGTAAGTTCGAGAATTCTTGAATAGTGGGTGGTCCGTGCTTTTTATGTCTTCTCCCACTCCGAGGTCGACGCACTTGCACTCGTTCATGAGAAGATAAACGCTTTTTTACGCTGGAATCTGCGTCAGTGCTTACGTTTGGAATGATAAGTCTGGCGCCGGGATTCGTGTTAATGTTTCTATATTCCTAGGGTTTCACACCAGCGAAACTGCACTGATTAAACTAGGATTTTTGTAAGTACTAAATTAAGTCCCTAACTTATAAACTAAGAAATTTTACTTCCTGAATGTTTTAAAATAAAACGTTACAAAGCTCCCTATATTGTAAGAGCCCTACATGTAGTAATCCCCTTATAAATATTACTGCTTCCTTCTAAATTCAATTGTATAGTTGTAAACTGTTAGAGCAGAATGAATATGGATACAGAAGAAGCAATCGGAGTACTACACGCGAGGATGAGAATCTATTAACTCTGCTAGCATCTCCTTTTGTTCACAATTTACAAATTCATACCTTTCCGATTTCATAGCCATTTTTCGCAATATGCAGAAGATGGTGTAGTTCTTCGATTTCCACAACTAGCAACACATCAAATAAACAACTACATACCCATAAAACAATCACTAGCTTTTTTAACGAGCGTCTCGCGCCACATCTGATCTCGGCTGCCGTCAAGGCCATAGCTTCCTTGTTTTCATTACGTTGTCATGTGCCTGGATAGTTATTTTATGTTTGTTGGTGGTTTTAATTTAATAATTCTAATTCTGTAAATGAACAAGTGGAAACCATATCTTCATTACATTATAGATAAAATTAAACCACTTATTGTATAAGATTGGATCTCACAGAAAGGAGAATAATTCTTGGGGCATATAAACAAGGATTTATTACTAAATGAAGGCTAATAAGTCATTTATACATAATATATTTGGTAAAGTCCTCACAAGTGTAATTTTAATTGCTGAGAGTGCCATCAAAGTTTTGATGTTTAATCTTCACCATGTAAACAAGTTTCACAATTGTCAACTGAAAACTATGATGACCTTAGCGGCAGCCAAGATCAGATGTGGCGCGAGACGCTCGTCTTTTTTAGATTGTAATCTGTTACAAAATTTCTCTTTTAACGTTACTACACTATTGTCTATCTTTAAGAAATAACCAATCAGCACACAGGCAATAGAATAAATACAGCCGGCAGCATTGCATGACAGCTTTCCTATGCATATGTCAAGAATAGCAAAATACAATTGGGGAAATGGAGAACTGATATAAGCGTGAAAAGATTCTCACGAAAATACTCGTTTCCTATGAACTCAAGAATAAGGGCCCAGGGTTGCGATTTTCATATCGGTCTAAAAGATATAGTATGTTAAATAACAAATATTTAGAGTGAATGTTGGTTTTGTGCATTCCTAAAAGTTAGAATATGTTTTAGTGTTCTAAATATTTAGAGTGATAACTTAGTGTAATAAATAGCACCCTAAATATGTTTGTACTTAAGAAGTGAATAATTCAATGACTGGTGCAAATGAAGTAGCAAATTTATTGGCTATTGCAAATATAGAAGAAGTCAAATTAAATGCTTAAGAACCTGCACGGGTGTTTCCATAAGAAATAATCCTTTAAAACATTAACAAGTGCAAGTGATGATTTGCAAGAATATATTGCACCACCAAAAGTCGATCACTGCTTTAGATCTTGTACAAAAGTATTTGTTTAGATATTATTATTATTATTATTGCTTTATTATCCAACAGAATAAATTCAATTACAGAATAAAATTAACAAAGAAAGAAAATACAAATATGCCTATACAGAGACAACTTTTATGATAAAGTACGTTAGTAGAAATAATGATCTAAACTAAGGCAATCCGTAAGGTGAAAAGTGCTAATAAGTATAAGCCAAAAATTCTGACGATAACATAGCAAAAATGTCGCAATTATTAAATAATTTGTTAAATATTTGTGATATAACATATATTGAAGAATTGGATAATAGATTAGTATTTGATATTTTGTTATACTTGTACGTGTATTAACAGACGGAAAATTCAAATTTAACTTTGCTAAAATATATGGTGCATCAATAAATCCTTGAATAATTTTATACAGAAACAACTGACCGCGCCGCACATCGTAAAACGTTATATTTAGATAGTAACAAAGTCTGACTTATACTTTGGCATGTGTACGGATGGGTCTCAACCAACGCAACAAATTTAAAATACTTACGTTGCACTTTTTCTAATAAAGCTATATAAACTTTATAGTGAGAGTTCCAAATAAAAGCGCAGTATTCTAATTTTGACCGTACTAGAGTTAAATGCAACGTTCTCAGTACACGAATGTTGGTAAATGACCTACAGTTACGAATTATAAAGTCACAGAGTTTGAATTCAGCAGATGCAGACGATATGATATGTTCCGAAAATGATAGTTTCGAATCAAATAGCACTCCAAGATCCTTAACACTCGTAACACGTGTCAAAATAACACTCTTAAGAGTATAGTTAAATATAATTGGTGATTTTTACGCATAAAGGAAATAATTTTACATTTACTAGTGTTAAGTTGCAGGTAGTTAGTGTTGTACCAGTTCTGTAGTTTATTGAGTTGTAATTGAAGCTTATAGCAATCGTCATCATGCAAAACATTAGCATACAGTTAAAGATCGTCAGCAAATAGTAATAAATGGCAGTCTAAATGATCAACGACGTCATTGATGAAGAATAAGAATAAAAACGGGCCCAAATTTTATCCTTGCGGTACACCTGAATCGGCAACAAAGTAATCTAAGTTATATCCGTTGTAGGAATGTAGATATGTAAATAGTTATATTGAGTTTGACAAAAACATTCTATATTTCAGGTATTAACAGCATTGCATTTTTATTATACTGGTAGCTATATCAATTTTCAGTTATTAGTCAATCTTCAGTCAGTAGATTAATATCAAAAATAACAGCAGCATTAGAGAGATCGAAAATATTTAATAAATATGTGTTTAAGTATACCAAGAAATATAGACGAACTACAGGAAAAGCGAAATGAGTAATTATAATTTTATTGCTTCACATATTTGAAATATAATAATCTATTGCTACAACAGATTCTACCAAGCCTATAACTTTCCTGGAGTTGTAGGTTGTGTGGATTGCATTCATATTGCAAATATTTCACATACAATAAATGTGAACCGAAAGCGTTATCATTCAATAAATACACAACTGATACGAATGTAATAAAAATATCCCGTATGATTTATAATTTCATGATTTTAATAGCACAGATTTGTGATGCCAAACTGAAGATTATTATTATTTGTACTTGATATCCAGATACCACAAATGATCCATTTATATGAAACAACAGTAACGCCAAAACTTACATAGAAAATCTTCTTGAAGAGAGACATACATCTTATTGTCTACAAAGATTTATTACCACTTAAAAATAACAACATGCTGGATGTACAAGCACTAGAGCACCGCCTTGTTGTGTCTCCATTTCACATGCCGGGACTATATCTTATAGCTAAATACTTAAATATATAATATGAACAACGAAATTTCTTGAAAGAACCAGAGCAATCAGCGATTTCCACTTGAACGGTAGAGAGAAACATTGAAGGTTTGGCGAGGGAATTAAATAAGACAACATTCAACGGTCATTAAAACTTTCAAATAGGCAACCATCCCCTTCAAACGTTGGAACGGTAAGCGGCGGTAGAGACGCAAATCCCGACACGGTTCGCTTGAAAAATGTTGGGCGAGCATTTTTTACAAAAATGCGCCCTCGTTCGGATGAGAAATCAAATGGAGGTCTCGTGCGTGAGTGTTGTCACTCATGTTGAAGATCGCTACCTTGCTTGCAACAGCAAAAATTCGGCAAAATTCAAAATTTCCAGGTAAAACAAAACTCGCTTCCTGGCCAATATAGTACCTTCGGGTGAAACATTGGAAAATCAAATGTAGGGCAGCAGAAATGCTTTTGACTTAAAAATATTTGGAAAAACGGGTAAACTAGCTCGGGACGAGCATGTTTACTCAGAGAAAATTTTAAATGAAGGAATTTTATTAGAAGATAGTATTCAAGCGTTTACGAATAGCGTCCTTTCATTTAAATTGGTCATCGGCGTCAGTGGCCGATGAGTTTGCACTAATTATGACATTATGTTGAACAAGAAAGCTTCCTCTTAACGCGTCATCCTCCTTACATATGAGAGGTAAAACATCTCTCAGACTTAGGACATTTTCACTTTTGCGCGCAATGTCAAAGATGGGTTGAAGCGAGTTTATTGAACTGTTGCGTAACCACTGCATGCATTTCAGTTTCTCTGCCATAACTAATTATACAAGCTACTTCAAACAGAAGTTATAAGGAAATCAAGCTTACCAGTATAACAAGTTTATTAGAAACTTGATCGTAGTTCTCGCTATAATTAAATTACCAAACGAACGCGACGTTAACTAAGTTTGTAAAAAACTCAAATAAAACAAAAGGTTTAATGTAAAGCAAACAGTTACTAATTACTTGCACCTTGTTAGAACTAATAACAAATACTATAAAATCATAAATTGAATGAACTAAACTTAATATACGAAACGAATATCCGCCTGACTACAATCAAATGGAAAGCAATACAACTTGATAAGCGGCGAGTTTTTTGGCAAATAATGCAGTTATCACTGAAGTAACTTGCAAGTGCAATACTTAGACCCGGCTCGCAAAGGCTCAATGTCCAGCATTAACCTCGATAACCACAGACACAGTGGAGGTGTGAATATGAACAACGTTTATATAAGTGTAACCTTCTAGTATATACCAGTAATACTTCAAATTTAAGCGGCGGCCGCGGGACGAGAAACTGTCGACTTTGTGCGGAACTAAAACGTTGATATTTTTAGAACACCATAGCTACGGTCACACCATCCTGTCTACAACTACCGCTGCACACTACAACACAAGGTACTTGAAGGTTAATCGCGGTAAAACTTATAAATTATACTATATATACGACGGAGAGGAATTGACCTGCAAGCTACATCTTACGCGATAATAAAAGCTAATTTTAACTATAAATTCAAACGGAACACGTTCCGTTAAAGAGTAGAATGTGACTATTCTTCCATTCTGATTTATCAACAGGCAGAGTGCAGGTAGCTTATGCGATTATCATAATAACGTCAATTTTAAGTGTAAACTCGTCTAATTTTTCATTGGGTTAGTTAATCACGTCTATAGATTTAATTTATCAATTGTACGTCTCCTATTTTTGTCACTTTCCTGATAAATTTGAAATTTTGCATGATCTTGTATTCCTTTGTAGAAAGTGTTTAGTAATAACTTAATAATCTATTATTGTTTGTAATACACCACAATTTATTAATTATATGTCCTTAGTTTTAAGGATTTCAGCTAAATGCTATATTTTGATTACCTTCAGGTTCAATAAACGTAAAACGTCGTAGTACATATATTAATTATCGGCTGTGGAGTAATGAGCGTACGCGACACTTTATTCAACGGCCCAAGAACTATTTCGTTGTAGCGGCCCCATGATTCATGACGACGTTCAACGGTGTTTAATATTTTGCTCTAAAAATTTTGTTTTAATTAAACGTTGCGCAGCACGTATTACATCATTCTTAACTGTTCGTGAGATTCTACTTATTAATTTTACGTACATCACGTCATTAGTAATGTGTCATATAAGTTATAAAAATCTTCAGACGGTGGTTTGGCTAACACCCATAAAAGAATAAGTTTCTTGGATACCTTATAAAGCCCAACAACGCTGTAACAGGGCTTTGAAATCTACAGAAACAGTGTCTACTTTTTACTGTATCAAGGGAATTTTATAGTGACAACAAGTAAATTGTTACACCAAAAACACTTCCGATAATATGAAATTACAGTACATCAAATGAGATTGAAAATGAATTGACAAGACCACCACCTATAAAAAGTTCCGGAAATAGTAGATTTTTAGGTGCTCACTGTAATACAACATTCTATTTATACAAGTAGAAACTAATATAGAAGAATCGATAACAATGGGGAACAATCGAGAACAATCGAGAACAATCGAAAACAATCGAAAACAATCGAGAACAATCGGGAATAATCGAGAACAATCAAGAACAATCTATAACAATCGAGATTAATTGAAAACAATTGAGAACAATCGAGAACAATGGAGAACATTCGAGAATCATCGAGAATAATTGGGAATCATCGAGAACAATCGAGAACAATCGAGATTAATCGAGGATATCGATGGCAATTGATAGCAATCGAGAACAATCGATAACAATTAAAAACAATGGATAACAATCGGAAACAATAAAAAATGATTGAGAACAATAGATAACAATCGAGAACAATTGAAAACAATCGAAAACATTCGAGAGCAATCGAGAATAATCGAGAACCGTCGAGAATAATTGAGAACACTCGAGAATAATTGAGAGCAATCGAGAACAATCGAAAGCAATCGAGAACAATCGAGAACGATTAAGAACAATCGAGAACAACCGAGAACAATCGAGGATAAGCGAAAACAACCAAGCACTGCCGGGATCAACTGAGAACATTACATGTGATTTTCTAATGCTCCACCCGAAGTTACTACATTGACCAAAAAGCGAGTTTTTTTTACCTGGAAAATGATAAATTTCGCCAAACACCTGCTGTTTCAAGCAAAGTAGAGATCTTTAACGTGCGTGACAACACTCACACACAAGACCTCCATTTTACCTCTTATCCGAACGAGGGTGTATTTTTGTGCAAAATGCTCGCTTAACATTTTTCAAGCGGACCGTGTCGGGATACGAACCCAACAACTGAGAACAACCGAAAACAATCGAGAAAATCCGAAAACAATCTAGAAAACCCGAGCCCATTCGAGAAAACCCAATTAAGAAAATTTGAAAACCATCGAAAACAATGGCGAACAATGGAGAACAATCGATACCAATCGATAACAATCGAGAACAATCGGGCACAATCGAAACAACTGGGAACAATGGATAACGATCGAGAACAATCGAAAACAACCGAAAACATTGAAAACAATGGATAACAATCGAGAGCAATCGAAAACAATTGATAACAATCAAAAACACCCGAGATTTTTTTCGAGAACAATTGAGAATAATCGAGAACAATCGACAACAATCGAGAATAATCAAGAACAAATCGAGAACAATCGAGAACAATCGAGAACTATCGAGAACTATCGAGAACTATCGACAACTATCTAGAACAATCGAGAACAATCGAGAACAATCGAGAACAATCGAGAACAATCGAGAACAATCGAGAACAATCGAGAACAATCGAGAACCATTAAGAACAATCGAGAACAACCGAGAACAATCGAGGACAACCGAGAACAACCAAGAATGGTCGGAAACAACTGAGAACGACCGAGAACAATCGAGAAAATCCGAAAACAATTCTGAAAATTTGAGCCCAATAAAAAAACCCGAGTACAATCGAAAAAATTTGAGAACAATCGAGAGAACACGAAAAAACCAGAAAACTCGAGAAAACTCTAAAAACCCGAGCCCAATGGAGAAAACCAGAGTACAATCGAGAAAACTTTAGAGCAATCGAGAAAAGAGAGAAAACTAGAAAACCCGAGAAAAACTTGTGAACTTGAGAAAACTCAAAAAACCCGAGAAAAATTTTAGAAAACACGGAAAACCCTACAAACCCTAAAACCTGAAAAAACCGTAAAAGATCCTAGAATAGCCGATTAAAGCCGAGAACAGCTAATGTTAGTTTAAATTCTATGATATTTAATGAAAGATATACGAATATTCTCATTGACAAGAGGAATTGGTGGCGACACCGTACAAAGTTGCCAACCTTTATTGTGTTAAATGACAGTATTCTTGAAGCGCAATTCTAAGTATTCAGTTGCCACCAGTTCATTACTACATTTGACGTTATCCTAAAGTTAAAACGAATGGACTGGACTATACTATAAGCAAAGATTACATAATGTTTGATCAATCCGGAACTGTAAAAGTTATTGAAACCAAAAGACACAGTTGAGAGTTTTGTTAAATTCGTGTGCAACGAATATACCTGGAAATATATCAAAATATTTATTTTTGAAAATATCTTAAATAATTGTAAAAAGTGAAAATAAATGAAGTGGTTTAATTAGCCGTTGTGGAAAGTATCAGTTTAAATGTAAACAATACCCCTAATGGTATGTAGGTATGTAATCTTGAGATATAAAACTGGTTTAACCATTCCTGAGTTTCCCACACAAACTGAAAGGTTGTAAACGAAAACACGTACCTATAGATTGTTTGTTTTATTCTTTACGCATGACGTTTTAAAAAAGTGCGTGTATTTATAAATGGATTCTAAAGAAATAAAAATCAAATGAAAAACAGGAAGTTTTCTATATAAACTTTTAATAATACTTCCGTATAATAAAAATTGTTAAAGGAAGTTGCAATACAAAAAAGCAGAAGGACTAGGCTATTGTTTCCAAACGTTAAAAAAAAGATTTATCACAGCACCGAACGTTGTACCTTGTACACGGTAGTTGGAATCGTTATGGTAGCGCTATTGAGACCGATGTAAACAATAAAGCATTTGTTTTTGTCCGTTTCCGCCAGAATAAATTTCAATTTCCTTTTTAAATGTTATTTTCAAATTTCCTTTTAAATACAGGCCATAGCATTGAAAAGCAATATGTTGATATAAAAACAAGTTGAAAATGCAAGGCATTGTCGCAACGAACTTCCAAATGTAGACTTACTTTAAAACAATTTAAAGAAATTAAAATTATTATGTTGTAATAATTATAAGTATTCAGATAAAATACAAAAATTTATAAACAACAAAAGAGACATTTTAATATATTTTATTTTATTGAATAAATATTTTAAAAGCTATATATGTGTGTGTGTATGTATGTATGTATGTATGTGTGTTTGTGTGTGTGTGTGTGTAAATAAGGGGGCATCATATTTCGATTCAGTTTTTTCAGAGGATTCTAAATATGTATCGCACATTAATTTTGGACTTATTTGAAATTTTTGATAAAAATTAATTCCCCGGGGGGGTCGGGTATCCGTGGTCAGATTTTGTGGGGGGTACCATATTTCGACTCAGCTATGTTAGGGGAGTCCAAATATGTATCGCACATTAATTTTGGACCTATTTGAAATTTTATTTTTCCCGACGGAATATCGCGGGGGCACGGCGTCCCCGTGGCCCGATTTCAACTGACATCAAAACTTAAGCTCAGGACACCGAGCTGAATCGATTGATGTATCACACATTGATGTCCGACCATTAGAAAGGCCTCGGACGGACAGACAGACGGACGACAAATCGATTTCATAAACGAACGAAGTTCGTTGAAAAAAGGGTGTCTGTGAGGAGAAAAGTTGCCGACACGTGTAATGAAGGATTAGTATACAATCGCATAGGTCTTCCTAAACGTATTTTTCTGATGCAGCATAATTACATAAAAAGCATGCAAATGAATGTTAATTACTAAGCGATTGCACACATGCTTTTAGATTATTTTTCTCCGATGTGAAATAATTACATATTGTCTGCACAAGTCTTTGCACAAGTACTTACGAAAATTTGTTTACGATTTAGAATACTCCCACAAATAAATGTTACTTACTATGCGATAGTAAATAGTTTTTTAAAGTATTTTTTGTTAATGCAGAATAGTCACACAAATTGCACCCGAATGGACGTTCGTTAGTATGCAACTGCATGTGTTTTTGTAAACAAATTTTTTGTGACGCGCTATAATTACACAAATTGCATGCAAATGGGCGTTCATTAGTATGCGACCACAAATGTACTTGTAAATTACTTTTTTGTAATGCGGTATAATTACATAAATTGCACAGAAATGGACGTTCTTTAGTATGCGATAACAAATAAATTTTTAGAGCATTTTTGTGCAAAGCGGCATATTCACACAAATTGCAAGTAAATGGTCGTTCGTTAGTATGCGACCACAAATGTGCTTGTAAATTACTTTTAAGTGATGCGGTATAATCACATAAGTTGCATACAAATGAGCGTTCTTTAGTATGCGACATCAAATGGATTTTTAGAGCACTTTTGTGTGATGCGGCATACGTAGACAAATTGCATGCAATTGGACGTTGGTTAGTATGCGAGCGCATATGTACTGGTAAATAACTTTTTTGTGTTGTGGTGTAATCGCACAAATAGCATATAAATGGACGTTCGTTAGTATGCGATCGGAAGTGCATTTATAAATAAGTTTTCTGTGTTGTAGTGTAATTACACAAATTGCATGCGAATGCACGTTCGTTAGAATGCGACCGCAAATGTCTTTGTAAATAACTATTTAATGATGCGGTATAATTACACAAATTACATGCAAATGGGCGATTGGTAGTGTGCAATTGCACATGTGCTTGTAAATTACATTTTTGTGATGCGGTATAATCACATAAATTGCATGCAAACGGGCGTTCGTTAGTATGTGACCGCAAGTGTATCTGTAAATAAATTTTGTGTGTTGCAGTGTAACTACACAAATTGCATGCGAATGCGCGCTCGTTAGTATGCAAATGTCTTTGTAAACCATTTTTTCGTGATGCCCTGTAACTACACAAATTGCATGGAAATGAACGTTCGTTAGTATGCGATAGCAAATGTTCTTTTAAAGTACTTTTTCGTGATGCGGTATAATCGCACCAATTGCATCCGAATGGACGTTCGTTAGTATGAGACCACAAATGTTGATTTGAACGACTTTTTCGTGATGCAATATAATTACATAAATTGCATGCGAATGGACCTTCGTTAGTATGGGACTGCATCATGCTCCGCATTCATAGACATTTGTTAATGTTAGCTTTATTAGGTAAATATCGATTGTGTCGTACGTCTTAAACTACGTTTAATGCTAAACCCTGATTAAAAGTAATAAATTGCTTTGCACCGTTCTGTAAACTTATTAACGTAAATGTCTTTTGTTTCAATTTACGTTTCATAACAACCCCTTGTGTTTTTTCGTGAATGACGGTGCTCAAGATTCTTTTCTAGGAGAATTTACAGATTTCGCACTAAAAAAATGTTAGTTTGTTTTATTGTGTGTGAAAATCGTTAAAAGCTTGTGATATTTGTGTATATACATTATATTATTGTTCTATCACTTTATATTTTATTTTAATATTAAAAATGTCGTATAATAAGAATATCAGGTTAGTCTGTGTCTTATTAATAACAAATGGTTTTGAATTAGGTCGTCGGTTTAACTTGCAAAATCCGTAAATCCATATTTTGTTCAAATAGAGATTTTGATGCCATGGGTTTGTTTGCAAACTATTCCTTACATAGTTAAATGAAACCATCATAATTTCAAATAAATGAAGCTACGTAAAACTTACAGTTTTGTTTACTACTTAGTTACTTAATACAACCGTATGCGCGAAACCATAATATCCATTGTAGTTGTAGAGGTAAATAACTTTAATAAATTTCAGGGCATTTAACAGATTGCACAGAAATGTATTGTAGCGGGCTACCAATACCGCGTTTCACTGATTTAAAACAAGTAATAACAAGAGTTTTTATTACTCGCTGTTCACAAGTCTAATTAACAGCATATGCCTTATTTATAGATGTTTTCAGTCCAATTAACAGTGAAGCACTATTACGCTAACAAATTTACAAGCACTAATATCTTCTTAAACTAGTTCCTTAACTATAAGTATTCTTAGCAAAACTAAACACTACTATAATTTATTTATTACACTTTTGTCTATTTATGTATTCTACAAGCTGCATGTACATTAGACACTTTCACATCATATAACATTTATGTTTACTCTTGGACTTCCAAAAGCTCAACTATTTAACTTTACACGATATAATTTATATTCAACATTCTGGTATAGACTAACTTCTTACATTTATTAGCGGTCTTATATATACTTTGAATTAAAAAGGATGACTCATTCTCCAGTAGTTGTTAGAAGATTCTCGGTCCATGGAAAATATGCAGTGCTTTAGACGCTTGTGTGTTTGACGGGTTGCCTAATAGTAGCTCGCAACAGTATTAACAGTAACGTAAGTAGTTCAGTTATTACGGTGATGTTAGAGGGTGCGCTTTATAAAAACTCCCGCACACAATAACAAAATGATGTAATTTGGTTTTAAAAAGAAGTTTTATAACAGGAAATGAAATAATATACTGTAATGTAACCTACCTGCGGACGAACGAACGCCCTCTCTTGACAATACCTGGCCTCGTAATCTAGTTGTCTAGTGGCTATGGATAGTAACACCTACGTTGTGAGATCTTAACTTAACCCAAATAGACACACTGAGATGGCGTTAAGGCGTGAAATAAGACTACAATAGTTAACGACCCTACTTTAATTATTATATGATATCCTCAAAATTAGGTTACCATAAATTAAACATGAATTACAAGAGCAAACAGTGTCGGACTTCCTGGGTTAGGGCTGAGGAAAGAGTATTGGCAGATAAAACCTCAACAACCCTGCGCTTCTAACTGCATAAATACACTTCTCCAAAGATGTGGCGGCGAACAAGCACCTTGTGCACTTTTAATATTACGGGATGTCAACTGTTACTCAGACATTCTAAATATGAAACTGAAGAAATGTAGTCTAGCTACTCTTTTCTAGAAGATAACAGAGACGGCTGAGCCATTACTATCTGGCTAAAGTTGAAGAGAAAGAACACGGGGAAGATAAGGACCTTGACTACCAATGTTCCATCCCGCAGAGTCGTAAAATGTTAGTAAATTCAACAAAGGCTCACACATACACGTTTATCGTACATACCATTAACAGTTTCCAGCCCGTTTGGTAATATGGTTTACAATGGCAAACCTACATTCTATCGTTGCATAAACATTACTACAAATACATTGGCAAAAACAAATAATTATAAACAAATATGACGTTAAACATAAACATTTGCTATGATAGTACTAAACAAAGACCGCATATTGAATCGACCATCTCCTACATAGTCATAAAGCAAACGCGTTAATACGGGGTCATAGCAGAGGTTCGCTATAATCACATCATAACAAGAATAATAAATCTCGATATTAGTTACCGATAGTTGCAGGTTATAACACGTTAGACCCTTCAAACTAACTTATGCTTAAGTGATAAAATCGAGACATTAATCATGCAGTTACAAACGCACAACAAAACTGAAATTTACATTTACATAATCATAACAAATCATTAAAACTTTGAAAACAAATTATGAAATGTGATTGTCACAAATTCATGCCAAAGCTCAATAGAAACAATACAAGCTCAGATTCAGGCGCTTAACCTTTATATAAATACTTTCGATCTAGTAAGCACAAGTTTTATTCAGTATGATTCCATTGGCTAAAACATGCTTTAAAAAAAATTAAACACACCTTGGCATTAGATTTACAAACAAAAACTTTACATAACAACTTTGTGGGTAATTCAATTACTATCTTAACACACAACCAACTAACACTAAATAATTAATCAAGCTTCGATGCAATCAGATAACTTCAGAATAGCATATAATTAAAAACATTACTTTGAATAAAACCGCCAGTGAAGCTTTTTCAACCTTCCATTTTAAAATCTGAAACAAAAATGTTAAGATGCAGGTTAAGACTTGTAGAAAACCGATATCGATCGTCCCTACAACTGGTAAATTCTGACGCCAAGGAGTACGTTTGGAAACCTGGAAGTGGTTACCGTGCTATTCAAAAATACTCTCGAATATCGAAATATATACTATAATACTTGCGATAATTATCAGCCAATGATAATTTAAAAGAAATAGTATGGACCAGTACAATACAAATGATAGAGAGCAGTTGAAGAAAATTGCAAAACGTCAAACCAACAACAAATAAAATACCCTTGACACTTGGACTGCGTTTTATAACGTAAGTCTAGGCGAACGCAAAATAATTTCTGATTGGTTAATTATACAAAATTCTATGCTACTGAAACATGAATACCGCAGTCCCTTTGTACATATAATAACCTTTTCCAAACCGATTTCTGCTTTGTGCGTATCATAATGGTGGAATCTTCTTACAGTGATTTGCCTCTACCATGTGAGATGTGCATTGTCCGATAACTTGACTATTATTGTGACAGAAAACACTGTTTTAATTTTATTTATTCATATAAAGCAGCAAGTGATTAATAGTAGTGTACTTCATGTAATTTATAGGTATTAAATTGTTATCTGTAAGGCCAACGGACCAGCAAGACAAGAACGAAATCAGTAACGGAATGCTCGCCTGAATTACGTGTAACATAGGAAAGCAGAAACAGAGAAGAAAACATCAGAGATTGCGGCGAGCGGGGGTGGGAGTATAAAATACGAAACAACAGTACACATAACCAATTCACTTTTTTTTTTAACTTTTGTACCTCTAAGAATAATTAAACACAAAATACGTGTAAAATATAACTCTAATAAATAATTTCTTGAAATTTATATTGCAAACAATATTAAATTGCTGGTTTAGTGAAAAACATCTGTATGCTCCACTCATCAGGTATTAAATTAAATACTGATTCTATCTAGTAACAATCATTTGAAGGGTGTATTCGCTTCGATTTTAGAGCTAGCCGCATGATTTTTAGTTGATTCGGTTTAAATACAATAAAGTGCCATAGAATACGAGAAAAGAAAACAGAAATAATTACTTATTTATGGTAGTCCGTGTTGAAGCTGAAATAAAACAATATTACGCAAGAGAAAGAAGGAATTACTGCTTTTACTGAACACCTAACACAAACATAACCTGGGCAGGTTTTTACTTATTGCAAGCGATACACTCTAACCACGGTTTTATTAGAGTTGTATCAGTACCGTCACATACCACTGTCGTTGTCATAGTTTTAAATGTACGGCATTGCTGCATAGACAGACAAATATACATTAATAGACCTTCTGTATTGAAGCATTTCGGTGTTTGTTAGTTCTAATCAGAAACGGACCTGCAAAATTAACGCCCACATTAATAAATGATCTACTAATTTGGACACATGGCGCAGTCAAATTAGCAACTAACTGCCGAGGTTTGGAGCCAAACCGAAAACAGGGCAAACACTTGTGAATTCATTGCCGAACTAAGGATCGTAATCTGACGCTCAAAAACTTGCGCTGAATCAAAGCTCGAGTTGCCAAAAGACCAGAATACAAGTAAACAATGTGATAATGATCACATATGAGAACGGAAAGCGGTGAACGTTTAGGCAGTAATAGAGAATGCTTAAAATCGTAGGACATTCGGGCATTACGAACACATTTGCCCACTTTGAGCAACCGTCCAGAATCCAAGAAAGGTGAAAGTTTAGAAAGTTTCCACTTTTCCATTTGATTAATTTCAAAATCTTAATGCAGCCGTTGTGTTAGCTTCACCAGAGTTAATAAAGAATTTTTAAGTTCCTTCGAAGTAATAGCGCCAGATAATTTTTTACCTGAGTGACGATAATTTTATATGAACCTATTAATGCACCCCAACTTATATTGTAACGAGATCAAAGAGAACGATCTCCCCATAAATTCGCAGATATTTTTCTGACGACACGAAAGGTTCGCAAAACCGTTCCAATGTAAGATCGGAGATAGCAGTACTCCCGTGCCGCCATAAATGATTACCATAAGCTGGCACGCGACCAAACTACGAGAGCCCACATCGGCAGGATTCATTTTGTCAGAAATATGGTTCCATTACGAAATTTTAAGAACCAAACTTACACATACCTGAGGTAAATAATACAGCAAATAAATCCCTTCCTCAGAAAGAACCTAGTTTTTAATGTAATAGTATAAGTTTGAACCTGTACAAAATTAGACCAATTCAATCTAGTCTTTTGATAACCTGGGCAAATATAGACACAAATTAACATTCCAAACACACTTCAAGTACATCTGTTTAGCATTCTTCTCTGAAGACTGGATTTCCGGCTGCCGATGGTCCACAAACATCTCTCAAACACTGTACAAACACAAACGCCTATTCACACACCTACATTGCCTTTTCAACATCTGGATTTCCGGATGTCGATGGTAAGGACCGATAAAGCGATACCCACACACGCGCGCGCGCAAGCTCGCACGCACGCGCGCGCGCACGAACGCACGCACACACACACACACACATACACACACACTTTACAAACACAACCCATTCACACACTTACATTGCCTTTTCAACATCTGGATTTCATGCTGCTCATGGTCTGGACTAATAAGGCAATATCCGTTGAGCGTTTCTCCTTGACGACTGGAATATCCGGCTGCCGATGGTCCTGGTCCTAGAGAGAGAGCGTAACGCATATATTAACATCACATACACTACACACGTACACACACACACACACACACACACACACACACATAGCACATGCCCTCAAGCCCGCACACAGACACACACACACACACACACAAACCTTTATTTACGGTTATTTTTTCAAACGCTGTACAAACACAAACGCCTATTCACACACTTGCATTGCCTTTTCAACATCTAGATTTCCGGCTGCGGATAGTTCGGACTGATTAGGCAATATCCGTTGAGCGTTCTTCCTTGACGACTGGTATTTTTGGCTGTCGATGGTCCTGATTCTAGAAGAAGAACGTAACACGAATTTCATCACTACATATACAACACACATACATACACCCTCACCCACACACATAACACGTGCCCTCAAACACGCGCGCATCTTAATTCCGCTAACCTCATAAGAAAAAATCAACTCAGATTTGAGGACAGTTTCCGAGAAACCGTGCAGCATATCGATACAGTTGCTAGACCAATTCTGGAGTTGAAATCTAACAAGTATAATCAACTCAGCTTGAAATAGCTTTGCTGCTGCTGAAGTGTCAGCACAAGAAATTATATAATCCATATAGGTATGATTAAGTAAGGTTACTGAAGCCATAGCGCAAGCGCCGCCCTCATCAATCACTAATTGATGAAGAATGCGTTACGCTTTGAAGTCGAAGAGTTAGACCGTAGGTATGAGTCTTTAGCTCGTATTCTAGGATGTTTCCCAAAGAGAAGGTTGACAAAAATGTACTGGTATTAACGATTCGCAGGATGAACTAAAATTTGCCGGTACATCTTAGTGATGTCTGCACATATCGCAATGTAATGAAACCGAAAAGAAGAAACGATTTCTGTCAAAATTCTTTGAAATTTGGGACCGTAGAATAACCAATCATTGAACTATAATTGTGATAAATCGGGAGTAGAACCGTTAAACACTACACAAAACTTGGCATTGCTACTGTTCGCCTTTAAAACAGCATGGTGCGACAATACATGGGTTTATTACCGATCTCTATGTATTCTAGGGAAAGGTATTCTTGAAGAAATTCCCGATAAAATTGTTTCTATTCCGGGACAAACGAGACAAACGTCTTTCCAAATTAACGTAGGCTTTATAACTACTAAGACTATTACGTTTAAGAGAAGGGACGCTATTAAATAATAAAGATACTACGTTACGCTTCGTTTCGTCACAAAAATGTGCCTCCGAAAATTGCTTTTCGTAATATGCATCTCTAGGAATAATAGTCCGAGGCATATCAATGTCCTCCACTTCCCAGAATCTTTAGACTTTATTATCCAAAGTTTCGAAAACCACAAAAAGCGAAATAAAATTAATAATATTTGAGCAGATATTTCAGCTTTTAAGAGCAAATCCAACGGAGCGAATTTATAAAAACTAGGATCGGCTAGTTCTATATTTTGAAATTACTTTAAAACTTCTAAAGGCACTGAATGCATAGGAATGTTTTCCGTTATTTCAGGTAAAATAGAAGCGGTAAAAGTCAACTGTGAGGCACAATTGGAAACTAATAGACTGTTTATTACATCCTTAGAGCGCACTGAACTTTTAGAAATCCCAGTGATTTGTCTATAATCGCATAATAGCTTCAAGCGCAAACGCTGTGCGCATGCGTCAGAAATTGCGTTTATTTGTAACCCACTATCTATTAAACATCACAATGGCTGTAGATCACCATTAAGGTTTATAATTTTCGCTTGCATAGTGCCAAGTAGCACTGTACAATTTTCCAGGATATTAGAAGTCATAAAGTAAAAGTAGCTGCAGGAGGGCTAATTGAAGTACCCTCTACAGCTTGTAAAGTATTTGAAGGAGCAGCGGAATATTGTTTCGAATTAAAATGCAATAAAGTCCGATGTCTATGTGATTAACCATTAGTACAGGTTCGGTTAGAACTGCAAGAAGTTTTGAAACAAAGAAAGTGTTTCTTGGTCGCATTGTAAGGATCCATAATACTTATTGCTTTATAACTCAAACATTAATAAATTCTATGATCGCCTGCGCAATAAAGACAACAGAAAGATCATTTTAGTTTGCTCTTAGCGGCAGTCGAAGCATTTTTAACAAATTTGTTTGGAATAAATTAAAATTTAGATTCTAAAAGATAATAACTACCATTTGTAAGCGGCAACTTGCAAGAAATTTTTATCTCGGATAAATAGGGAAGTTGAGTGCATAATTGTTCCCATTTGGAGCACCAAGCAAAATCAAAGTCTACGAGTGCTAGTAAATATTAATCCAACTGTTGAAAAAGTAGACCTAATAGAGCCTAATCCCGAATACAGCTATATCCGATTACCTGGTGGATGTGAGTTAACCGTGTCTAACCGCGACCTAGCTCTAGGGAGAAAACAACCGGAGGTTGAGGTTATTTACGAAAGAATGGCAGATTATGTATTGACGCAGGTTCCTGGCCAAGAGATGCTAGATACTGTTCCAGCAGAAATATAAGCCGTTCCCAACCATTTGAACGAAACCATTTGTCGCTGTTAAAGAGCCAGGAAACCCTCAGAATACCTGTGCGATTATCAACGTTAGTGGGGAAGATTGTAGTAGTATGTCAAGTATCTAGTTAGTTTCCGTTAATGTCGTTAATATTGTTTCATAAAAATGGCCACGTTTAGTTTATATTGATTAAAATTTAATAGTTTCACGGTTCAAATTCTCAACAAGTACATTTAAATACAAATTCCTAAATTATTGGACAAATCGTATAACCTAAAGTATTTCTCTTAACATTTCTATAATATAAGCAATCTACATATCGTCAATGATCAAAGCAAACAGCTGCTGATCATTATGATATACTATTCCGTTTACGCAGGATGTGAAGGGTGTAGGTAACTGCAATGGATAGCCATCTCATCATAACCTGGTCTGCATACAAAACGGCAGCCAAACCGAATGTGCTGCAACAATCAAGCAAGACTTTCTGTATTACGGCCAAAAAATCATGAGTTCGAAACTGCGAAATGGAGTGTAAAATTTGAAAAATACGGGTTACAAACCAGGTTGAAAATACTAAAAATTCTATTCAAGGAACATCACCTTTCAATTTGCCTACCAGTTAAATAAAAAAAGAAAGCACGTTTTTCATCATAAGAATTTTGTGACTTCGAGTTGGATTTATATTATTTATTATAGAAGAAACAACGCGAACTTATTCGACTAAACGTATTTATAAAATTGTTTTTTGACGAATAATTACGGAGTTACATATAGAATATAAATGATGGAACATATTTCTATCTTTCAAGGATAACAGAGCTGCATTACCAAATTGTTATTAAACTAGTAACATTCAAAAAATTCCTAATTATCAAAAACGCATGCCTACATAATGAAACAGAAAGAATATAAACATATGGACTTTGAATTAAATAAAAAACAAGTAACAATGGTTGCATAACTGAGCTGCATTGAAATGATAAATGTAAATGGAGGACGAGCACAGTAAACTGCCTAACTGAGCTAACTTGAAATAATAAAAGTGTAATGAAAGTCGTATATTCAAAGAAGTAATTAAAATGATTTTTAAATTAAAGACACAGTGAATTTACAAATATGATATGGAATGTTGCAATGTTTCTGAAAGGAACCCCACATTTGGGGGCGCTAAGGTAAAGTAAACTTGAATTTGATAGTGGAACAAAGAAGAGCCCCACCTGTTGATTTTATCATTCGTCGCCGTTTTTGAATTGTTTCAAGTAAACAGTCCAGTCGTCAAGTTTTGAATCAGTTTGCGACTTGCTGGAAAACTAATGCTATTGAGGCTATTTTAAACTTGAGTCCTATCCCCCCAGTGCGCAATGACCCCAACGACTTGCATTGCCTAACGCCAGGTCACTTTCTGACTTTGGCCCCTTTAGTCGATATTCTAGAACCTACCCTGTCTGACCTGCCACTCAACCGTCTCGTCGGCAATTGCTCCAGTGAATTTATCAAAATTTCTGGTTTTTATGATCTGAGTACTTGCATACGCCCCAACAACCGTCCAAATGGTACAAAACGTCTCCACATGTTCAGGTGGATACCTTAGTGCTAATTAAAGCCGATAACGTTCCACCCCTTCGATGGTCCCTTGAACGTGTTGTTGCGGTCCATCCAGGAGCTGATTAAATCGTTCGGATTGTCAGTCTCAAAACCGCTCAAGGCGAGCTGAAGCGTCCTGTCGCTAAGCTCTGCTTTTACCTTTGTTGTAAATTTTCCTTTATCTTTCTTCGTATAATCTTTTTGTTCTAATTTTTGTTCGCGTAAATATTTCCTGGGTTTTCTTATATTATCTAATTTTTCTCTTCCCATACCTTCCCACCCTTTGTGCTTATTTTCTTTTCAAAGTGCCTTGCGTTTCGGTGAGTGGTATGTTTAATGTGTGCAATTAATATTTGTAATGTAATTTTAATTATAGTATAAGATGTAGCTTGTAGGTCAATTCCACTTCGTTGTGCAGATAGAGTAATTTATAGTTTTACCGCGATTTGGCCTTCAAGTACTTTGTATTGTATGTGCCGCACTGTTGTACAATCGTTAAAAGTTGCTGTAAACAAATTGTTTGCCAAAGTTGTAAGACGGCAGATGTATTATCGTAGCTGTGGTGCTATGAACGTTTGAGTTGCGCAACTAGTCGACCGCTTTTCGTCCTGCCATCGTCGCCGCTGCAGTTTATTACTAGTAAGTACTTGAAGGTGTCTCTTTTTAAATTTGTCCACAATTTACACGTCCATTGTCTCACTATCTGTGGTTATCGAATCACCGCAAAACACTAGGTAACTTACCGGAATTAAATGAAGCTCTTTATTAACACCTACCTTCTCGAATTGGTTACATAACATCTGGATTGTGTAAAAGAACAGATTTCGTATTATTTTATAGAGAAATATCTAAAATTTAAAAACAATGGATAAATATTTACATTTCAATCTGTTTATAAAGATTAAAATTTAATTACAAAATTGTTGTCTTACCCATGTATCTTCAAAAAATTTAGGGTTTAAAATTGATTTCGATCCTCGACCCATACATAAAAGCAAATAATATGGAAATCCAACATCCAACAACTACTTACGTATATTACATCCATGTTACTAATATAACCTTAAAGTAAAGAACGTAAAAATTAGTTAGCAAGTACAAACTTAGTTTCCTACTCAGACATTAATATAAATACGACAAAGATTGCGCACATACAAATTGCATATAAATGAATATTCTTTAGTAGCTATACGGTAACAAATATGTTTGGAGAATACCATTTCTGGTGCCAGATAACACACACATTGTAAGGAAATCGGCCTTGCTTAATGTGGAACGCATGTGTGCCTTTATATTATTTCCTTTTGATGCAAAATTATCATACTTTGCAAATAATTGGACGTTCATGACAATGAGATTGCACATGTCTTTATAAAAGACTTTGTTCTGATGCAAAATAATCATACAAAATGGACACTTTTGAATATGCGAATTCTAAATGGTTTTTTTAGTTTCTCCTAATGTGAAATTAGTATGCACAGACAAGTGTTTTTTTAGAGTACCTTTACGTGATGCCGAATAATCACACAAATTGCATACGAATGGACGTTCGTTGGTATGCATTCGTATGTGTGTTTTCAAATAACTCTTTCTTGTTGCAGAATAACTACACACACTACATGGAAATAAATGTTCCTTAGTATGCGATTGCAAATGATATTTTAGAGTACATTTTTGTATTGAGGAATAATCACACAAATTACACGGAAATGGGCGTTTCTTAGCGTGTGTTAGCAAATGGACTTTTAGGTTACCTTTTTGTGATGTAGAATAATCGCATAGATTGCATGCAAAAAAAACGCTCGTTAGTATGAGTTCGTAAATGTAGTTTTAAATCACTTTTTCGTAATGCACGGTAAATACATAAATTGCAGGGAAATAAACGTTCCTGTGTATGCGATAACAAATGGATTTTTAAAGTACATTTTCGTAATGCGGAATAATCACATAAGTTGCAAGAGAATGGACGTTCATTAGTATGCGTTTGTATATGAGTTTTTAAATCATTTTTTCGTGATCCTTGATAATTACACAAATTACATGGAAATGGTAGCTTCTTACCATGCAATAGCAAGTGGACTTTTAAGGTGCCTTTTTGTGACGTAGAATAGTCACAGAAATTGCATGCGAAAAGATGTTCGTTAGAATGAGTTTGTATATGTATTTTTAAATTACCTTTTCGCAATGCACGATAAGTACACAAATTACATGCAAATGGACGATCCTTGGAATGCGATAGCAAATGGACTTGTAAAGTATATTTTTGTGATGTGGAATAATTACACAAATTACAAGCGAATAGTTGTTCGTTAGTATGCGTTTGTATATGTTTTTTTAAATCACATTTTCGTAAAGCACGATAATCGCATAAATTGCATCGAAATGGACGTTCCTTTGAGTGCCATAGCAAATGATTTTCTAGCGTACTTTTTCGTAAAGCGGAATAATCACACAAGTTGCATACGAATGGTCGTTCGTTAGTATGAGTTTCTATATGTCTTTTTAAGATACTTTTTTCTGATGCAGAATAATCACACAACTTGCAAGGAAATGGACGTTCCTTAGAATGCGATAGCAAATGGTATTTTAAAGCGCTCTTTCGTGCTGCGGAATAATCACACAAGTTGCATGCAAATGGACGTTCATTAGTATGCGTTTGCATATGCCTTTTAAAGATACTTTTTTCTATTGTGGAATAATCACACAAATTGCATGTTAATGGACGTTTATGCGACAGCAAATAGTTTTCTAGAGTACCTTTTCGTAATGCGGTGTATTCATACAAATTGCATACGAATGAAGTTTCGTTAGAATGTGAAGCCATGTGATCTTTCGGGAACTTTTACAGGATGCAGAATAATTAAATAATTTGCATGCTAACGGACGTTCTTTTAGTATGTGACCTTGTTATGTATTTCTGACTTACTTTTTTGTGGTGCAAAAATCAGACAAATATACAAGTCTTTGGGGCGAGACCACCCAGATCGTACTAGATCAATTATTGATAATGGATGATAATCACATTAATTGCCTATCTATTTTCCACTTTTGCATGGACTTGGTAGTATGTTCATAAGAGCATTTTCTTTTAACACCAGATTTTAGAGACCACCGATACTTTACACAGTGATGGAAAACTATCGATAGTGCTATCGATAGTTATCAATAGTTTGAACTATCGAAAATCAATCGATAGTTTTTAAAACTATAGTTTTTAGGATTCGTTAGAATTTGGGATGCACAATATCGTACACAATTAAAATTTATTTAGACGTACTTGTAAAAAATATTTACATCATACAGAATTGCAAAACTGCAAGAGGATGTAACGTAGCTTTGTGATTGTTTGAAAAGGAACTCACATTTATTTTCTCATTCATGTTCATTTCATAATTCAATGTAGAAAAATGCATTTGAACGTTGGCTGTTATTTTTGCACATTCTGCCATGGTTTTAATTTAAACCCATTGTACTCTATACGAACTGGAAGGGTCACGAAATGAAAGAAAAGCGGGGCAAGATTATTTTCGGGCAACCCGCAATATGGTGGTATTTGCTTCTCTTTCTAATACATTATCGAAATGCATAACTTGTCTCTTTCTAAGGACTATTTGATTTTAAATAATTAAATAGCATATAGCTGAACTATTTAAATCGAATAAAATTATTCTTTAATTAATATTGGTAGTTTTAAGTGGAAAATTAAAATATTAGTATTTATACGTTTTATTCAGAATTTTATGTAGATCTGGGTTTGCAAGTGCGAGAATTCAGATGGCCATGATGACGCTGAGCGATTAAGGGCCGGTTTTTCAATTGACGTTTAAACCGAGTTTATAGTTTAAACTACGTTCTGAGTTTAATTGAATTTTTCAATATCAGTTCAGTGGTTAAACTTGGTTTAAACTTGATCCATCATTGTCGGCGGTTTAAACTCTGATCAAATTATATAGGTTTATTGGTTTAAATCTGAAGATTTAAACCAATAAACATAACCTCAATAATTATTCTAAATTGCAAGTAGGTGTTGTTTACTTTTAAATAATGGAATTTGCTTTAGTTGATGTTATGTTAGACGATGAGGATGAAGATATAATGTAGTATTTAAACTATTTGAATAGGCCAAGGAGGTTACCCACCATTAGGGAAAGACCAACACGTATACAATACCAAAGCGAACAGTTAAAGTGCGAACACTTGAATTTTCGACAGTCCTTTGTAAGCTAAACGGTATACGAGTCACAGTGAACGAATGGTTTAAGTGGCAACAATGTAAATACACACCGTTGTCAAGATACTGTTACTTTATTCAAACCAAAAATAAATAAAACCTTTATTTTCTGTGTTTATATCGCAAATATTTATTCATTTTTGGTTGAAATGTCAACCCAGGTTACCGATGCACAGATAAAAACTGATGGTGGAGTTCATGAAAAAAAACAAAAATTTACAATGTGATAAATTTTCAAACACGTTTTCATACAAACATGCCCTATTGAAGTGGATGGAGTTATCAAAACTTTTAAACAGCATGCGTGGACCTAACAAGGATTGGAAAAATTGGAGAAAGGTAAAATGGTATTAAATTGCATTAGGTAATATTTAAATGCCTTGTGTTATTTGCAGACATGGCAAGATTTAAAATCTCGAACGAAAAAGAAAATCAGTCATAAAAGAAAAGCTGTAAATAAACTGGCGGTGGTCCAAACGTAGACACTCTCTTAAGCACTCTAGAAAACGATATATTAGAAATCGTTAAGGTCGTTAGTGTAGATGGACACACCCAAGCACAAGAATCTGTTTTAGCTAATATTGACTATGTGTATAAGGTAGAAAACAGTCTTCCGATTCAAGTAGTGAACGAATCTATTCTTGCTGAAAGTGAAACTAATATTCAATACAGTGATGATGATGTTCAAAGCAATCAGTCGGAAATTCCAATAGAAAGTAAACCTTCTTCTACAAAAAGCAATTTAGTTAAAAAGCCTGCAACATCAAAACTAAGTGGAAAACAATTAAAATCAAAGGTTTAAAAAAAATGCTTTTATTTACACGTTACAAGCTATTACGGATAAAACGTCCATGAAAAACGATTATTATTTGAAAAAATTAGATGTACTAGAAAGAATTGCAATTGCAAAAGAAAAAAGAGCTTTGTGCAAAGAACGAATTGCTATGGCATTAGAGGTAATTGCAGAAAGCATTTTATAGTTATGTGAATATCTTGTCTCATTAGTTGTATTTAGTTTTAATGTCAAAAATTAATAATCTAAGTTGAAACAAATTTAATCTAACATTAACTAAATTAGGCGAATTTATAAATATGTATAAAACTAAAACTACTTGTAGGTATATAAGATTTCATTGTTTTTTAAATTAAATAATTCTTTTTCTATATATAAACTTATTTAGCGTGCCCTTAAATTCCTAATTATAATGTTACGCAGTCTTCTGCCATCAACCAATTCAGGATTAACTCTACGAATAATAACATCAGCATCGTTGTCTTGAACAGGTTCAAACTCCATCATCATTTTGTTATCGACCTTACTTAAGGTCGGTTTGACGCAGCTCTAACTTCTTTTCTATTCTTGCTAATCTAAAAAGCTCTACATACCCTTCACAACATAAATTTCTAATAATTTGACTAATATAGTTTGGTCTAGGTCTTCCTATCCAGCTGGCTCTACATAGATATTAGCAACCTGATGGTTGTTAAAGAACTCTAACATGTTTACACGATTACCATTTATAAGGAAATGAAATATAACCTGGTTATCCGCTTCAAAAAGGAAAAGTGTTAAATTATATGTTATGGTAAGGCTTAAGCAACGAATCGCTGCCAACATGCCAGACCGCTACCTAATTGTGAGTTATGCCATGGTGACGTTTATTAAATTATATGTTATGGTAAGGCTTAAACAACGAAACGCTACCAACATGTCAGACCGCTACCCAACAGTGAGCCATGTCATGGTGACGTTTATTAAATTATATGTTATGGTAAGGCTTAAACAACGAAACGCTACCAACATGTCAGACCGCTACCCAAGCCATGTCCTGGTGACATTTAGTTAACTGATTTTTATTTTTCTTTTTGTATTGTTTTCGAACTTACTTAAAGTCGGTTTGACGCAGCTCTAAATTCTTTTCTATTCTGAGCTAGTCTAAAAAGGTCTACATACCCTTCACAACCTACATCTCTAATAATTTGACTAATATAGCTTTGTCTAGGCCTTCCTACTCTATTTTTATTTGGTAGTCTATAATCTAAGACTTTACTAAATAGTCCCTCATGTCTTAACTGGTGCCCTATCATTCTATCTCTCCTGACCTTTAATTGTTTCCACATACAGGGTTTCTCACCTATCCTTCTATAAACTTCCTCGTTTGTTACTCTATCTGTCCAACTAATCTTTAACATTCTCCTATAACACCAAGTTTCAAAAGCTTCTATCTTTTTCTTATCAACTTCTTTAATTGTCCAAGTCTCACTACCGTACAGTAGAACGCGCCATACGTACGACTTTAAGAAACTTTTTCTATTATCTAAACTAATACTATTAGCTATTAGAAAGTATTTCTTTTTTAAAAACATTTTTCTAGCTTGAGCTATTCTAGCTACTATATCCCTTCTGCTACGTCCATCTTTTGTAATTATACTACCTAAATAGCAAAATTCATCCACCTCCTCTAACTCGGTATTACCTATCAACCAAACTTATGAAGTAAGTTAGGTTAATAAGATCGCTACGTCGCCGTCGTCGCCGCCGTCGTCCGTTGCACGTTTTTTTCGTTTTACAAACATTTGATATATGGATCTTGTTCAGTTTTTTACGATGATTAAGAATATGCTAGCCAATTTTCGATATCTCATCTAGTTTTCAAGTAATTCGACTTTAAAGTCGAAATTTTGGTTATATAAAACTTCAATATAACAAAATATAAATATTATTTTTAGGTTAATATCGACCTCCTGAGCATATTTTCCATAGCATCAATACTCTATGTTGATTGGTTTTCGAGTTATTCGACTTTGAAAATATGTTCGAAAATTTTATAAAAAATTTAATAAGATCGCTACGTGTTCGCCGTCGTCCGTTGCACTGTTTCCATTGTTTTAAAATACTTATGATATATAAATATTGTTCAGTTTTTTCAACCAAACTTACAAAGTTAATTATAAACAAATAGATTTAATACAATTTAAACACAAAATGAGTGGTAAAGACGAAAGTGACGATAATGACTATAAAGATATACGAAAGAGTAAAGAACGGGATCGACTGCGCCAAAAGCGAAATGATCCCGAATACTTAAAACAACAAAGGGAAAAGGACAGGATCAGGAAAGCTATTAAACGTAAAACTGATCCCGACTATTGTAGTCAAGAGCGACAGCGTTTGTCAGAAAAACGACAATCAAATCCCGACTATCGCAGTCAAGAGAGACACCGCAAAACCGATAAGCGTCAAACAGACCCCGATTATTGTAGTCAAGAAAAGCAACGCAAAGCTGACAAACGCCAATCAGATCCGGATTATTGTAGTCAAGAGCGACAGCGTTTATCAGACAAAAGACAATCAGATCCCGATTATTGTAGTCAAGAGCGACATCGTTTATCAGATAAACGACAGTCAGATCCCGACTATTGCAGTCAAAGTTATTTATTAAAATTAATTTGTAATTAACCAATGTTTGAGGGGTGCTGGGAGCTTATAATATTAAGCAGTCCGACTCAAACAAAATAAATGCTAGTTTCTGTTTCTTACAATGATTTACAGTACTAATAATAAAATTTTCATATAAAAAATAAACTTGTGTGAATTTCTATTACATAATGGCTTTAAGTTTGGTTGTATGGCGTACATGCGGCATAATTTTTTTTTAATTTTGGTTTAGAACTAGGCTGTAACTCACTTGTCATTATCTTTGTCTTTACTGAGTTAATTATCATACTATAGTTACTCCGTAGTATCTCATCTAAAATATTTAAAAACTCTCCTAACTCTTTTCTAGACTCTGCTATAATGGCTATATCATCTGCAAAACGCAACATGTCTATTTTCTGTCCCTATACACTAATACCTATCTCTTTCTCTCTCTAGCTAAGTTTAAAGCTTCCTCAATATAAACATTAAAATCAAGGAGACAGTATACAACCCTGTCTAACACCATTTCTAATCTTAGCTTCTTTTCTATTTCATCAAATCTAATTACTATGCTTTGGTTTTTATATAGACTGTAAATAATTTTTCTATCCCTATGAGAGATTCCTATTTCTTGCAGAACCCTGAACATAACAATCCAATTAACCCTATCAAATGCTTTTTCTAAATCTACAAACGCGAAATGAGTCTTTTTATTTTTTTGTAACCTTTTTTCGATAATTACCCTAATCATTAGTATCGGTTCTCTAGTCCCTCTGTCTTTACGAAAACCATATTGGTCTTCGCCTAAATAATTCTCAGTCAAAGCTTCTACTCTATTTTTAATTATTATTGTTAGTATTTTGGAAGCATGAGAAGTTAAACTAACCGTTCTAAAATTCTCACACCTTTCAGCTCCTGACTTTTTTGGGATTGGGATAATAATATTTTTTTCGAAATCTATTGGAACCTCACCTGTGTCATATATTGCTTTTACTAGTTCATATAATCTGTCTAAAGTTTTCTGACTTGCATATTTTATTAATTCTGCGGGAATATCGTCTATCCCTGGCGCTTTATTTATTTTAAGATTCCGAACAGCTCTATCAAATTCCTCTCTTAATATTGAGAACCCTATTTCTACATCTTCTTCTTGGTCGTTTTCTAACTCATCCATATCGTTTCCCTTATATAAATCTTCTAAATATCTTTTCCATCTATCTGCTACCTCAACTTTATTTATTAGAAGCTCATTATTCTCGTCTCTAATACCATTATATTTTTCCTATCTTCCCAAAAACTTTTTAACTGCCCTGTAAGCCCTGTCTGTCTTACCTACTCTCAAATCATCTTGTATTCCTTACAATTCTCCTCCATCCATTTATTTCTAGCTTTTCTACACTCATGTACTATCTTATTTCTAACTGAATTATATTTTTGCTTACTTTCACTATCCACTTCTCTGAAAGGTTTAAGCTTTCTTCTATTCTCTATTAAATCTAATATCTCCTTTGTTACCCACGGTTTTCTCGCTTCTATTTTTTTCTTACCTATAGTCTGTGTTGCTGTATCATGTAGAGTCAGTTTTATTTCTTTCCATCTATTTTCTACGTTCCCTCCTACAGCTATCTCTTTGCTCTTATTATCTAATACTTGTTTATATTCTTCTTTTACCCTACTATCATTAAGCTTACCTAGATCCCATCCCTCTCTTTTAACCTTTCTCAATTTTTTGAATTTTAGTTTACACTTCATTTTAACTAAGTTATGATCGCTATCTATGTCAGCCCTTGGATAACTACGACAGTTTTTAACTTGGTTTCTAAATCTTTGTTTAACTAAAATATAATCTATTTGGTATCTAGCCCTATCACCTGGTGCTTTCCAGGTATATCTTCTCCTAACATGTTGTTCGAATAGGGTGTTTACAGTTACTAATCTATGTTCCTGGCAAAACTCAACTAATCTTTCTTCTCTATCATTTCGTCTGCCATACCCAAATTTTCCTACCATTTTCCCTCACTACCTTCTCCCACTGACGCATTAAAATCGCCCTTAACTATTAAATTCTCATCTCCTTTTACTTTTCTCACTATACTATTTATATCCTCGTATACCTTTTCTACTTCCTCATCCTCGTACTGAGTTGTTGGCATATAAACCTGAACTAAAACAGTGTCTGTGGGTTTTGTACTCAATCTAACCATAATTATTCTATCCCTAAATTGTAAGTACTCTTTAACTTTATGCCCTAATCTTTTACCTAACACTATTCCTACGCCTGCCTGTCCATTAGTTGAAGAAGTTGTAATTATTCTATAATTATCTTTCCAAAAGTCATTACTATCTGGCCATCTTATCTTACTAATACCTAAAATGTTCAGCTTTTTCTTTCTCATTTCGTCTAATAAATTCATTAACTTATCTTCTCTAAGTAATGACCTTACATTCCAAGTCCCTATCACTAAATCGAATTGTTGTTTTATATTCTTACGATGACGAGCCCCAAGTACCCCCTCCCGGAGATCCAAATGTGGGAGTATTTTACCTCCGGACAAGAATTTTACTTGTGAGCTCTCCATCATATGTATTTCGTGTTTTAGGCCACGCACACCTGGGAAATATTGTGGTAGGCTCCCATATATTTCCACAACGCAGTTTTTAAAGATTTTAGCAAAAAGCCGTATCCATCACGGCCAACCCCCAACAAGCTTGTAAATTATTGATGATCGCCCGAGACCAACCGACCCTCCTCCAATATCTTTTAGCCAGCAAGGCTGCTGCCCCTTGCTGCGCCTTTTAATCGCCTTTTACGATAAGCAGGCTTACTATAGTAGTATTCTTTATCCCCTACTATAGGATTGTTCAAACTCCAGATTGTCCAAATCTTCCTCATTTGCATCTGGTTCTGGCAAATTATGCTCAATACATAAATTGTGTAATACAATACAAGCATTAATCAATTTGCTTGCCTTCTCGGGTGAATAATGTAACACACGATGCTTTAGGAGACATCTAAATCTCATTTTTAATAAGCCATTGGATCTTTCAATAAGGCTTCGAATTGATGTTCTCGTGTATTTGGTTCGGGTTCTCTATCCAGTGGCGTCATTAGCTAAGTTCTCAAGGGATACCCTGTATCACCTGCAAAAGATTTTACTACATTACATATTCAATAAGTAGGTACCTAGCAAGTAATAGTTTGTGTTTCCGTTATCATGTAACTGCCTTAAAAAATTTTGTACATTGGATCTGTCCCAAATAAAGGCATCATGTGTGTTGCCTGGGTACAAAGCATTAACACTTAATATTTTTAGCGTATAGTCACAGATCTAAAAATGAACTCATAGAATATGTTACCATACTTATTATATACTAACTAATTGAACATTAATGGAATAGTAACCCTTCCTATTTACATATATATGCTCCGGGTACAGATCGCCATTTATTCTGGGAGGATTGCCACATAAGTGCAATCTATACACCCAATTATTCCAGGAAAATTTAACTGCCTATAAAATCTTGAGACAAATTAAGATAAAAAATAATTATAGTAAACAATAGATGCAATTACTCTGCTCGTAAGTTGTTAAGATCTCCTATACTTGTAGGAAATTTTACATATTCCTGAAATATCTCATCTCTGTTAATGGCGTTAACAACTTCTACCACAAACCGTGATACTGATGATTGCGCTACTGAAAAATTGTAATTACAACCAATATCCAGTTGGTAGCCGCCACTAGCCACAAAGCGTAGAAATATTAACACCTACAATATAATTATAAAAAATTTCGTTCAGAATATCTTATAGAAATAAATCACAAATAGTATTACCTTCGTAGATATATCCAAATTCGTGGGGCGATGTGCAGGTTGAATATAACCAGATAGGCGATTAATTAAAAAACGCACTAATTCTTGAAAGGCGAAACAGTTTAATAAATTGCGTTTCTGATAAATCATCTGATGGATTTTCTCGATCATGGTGGCGGCGTCCAGGCGCCTGCTCCAAATATTCCAAAAGATTATCTAAAACTAATTGATTTAATTCATCAGCCATATTTTAGATTTCACAAATAAAGCAAAAAATTAACCGGCATTTACTTGTTTACGTAAAAACTTGTATGTCAATATACTTATTACTTAAAGTAATGTAATTTACTAATTTAGGTTAGAAATCAATACAAAATGTACAAAACGAACAGAAGTAACCGCTCGTTGTTTACATTCGCTTTCAATTCGCACACGGAAGGATTTCGAAGGTTCAAAATTACACAAGTGTGCGTTTGCGCATACTCACCTCAAAATCACTTGCCCAGGATAGGGCCCCAGATCATTTTGATAGGTGGGATAATTATGATTTCTTTTTGAGGTATATATATATAATATATATATATATATATATATATATATATATATATATTGCTGTGAAACCTCTTGAATTACCTGGTCTGTTGATTTTCTTCCGTTAATCGCCTCGGCTGCTCCTCTAACTTCCTGTTCGATTCATCGTTCATTCATAAAAAAAGACAAACACATTCCTACCACAAACATCAACGTTAACTCTATTTACATCAATATTCACAATACATTAAAATTTCAAAATTAAAATTCAGCATAAATTTTAATATCAGAGAATTTCAAAATTAAATTTATTATCATTTTAAAGTGCATCCAGAATTAAAGTCCTTGTAGGATGCCTACTAATTAATATAACAATATATGCAGACCGGAGTCTGAGTACAAAGGGAGAATCTACCAACCCCTTTATGTTAATTAACCAGGTTCGTCTAATTGAGCTCAAAGACATACCCAAATTTTCATCATAATCCAGAACATCAATACTAAATACCCCTTTCTACTTAAACAAGCAAATTTCACCTTAACATTAAAATTTTATGGTTAGTACAATTTCACTAATGTCCATTTAAAGTAAATCAATTATAAAGTAATTCAACACACACAAAAATATCAAAGTTCAAACAAAATAGTATAAATTACCTGAAGGTTACTGCACTCGTAGCTTCAATGTACATCGTCCCTTTTGTTAATCACACCATTCCAACTGGGTTATATTTACAGCTTCTGATTCTCAACGCTTTTCAAATTTTCTCCATCACCATTTATTTAAAGTTGTTTCTGGGCTTTTCCAGAACTCATCTGTGTATATCTGACCCTTGTTTCGTGGATCCAGACACATTTATGAACCATTTAATTATTCACACCCCCGAAAAATAGCAAAGAAATTCATACTTCTTTCACCAATATACGCCAAAACTGCCTACTAATGGGTATTCATTTGTCGTTGTAAATTTTGACTAATTAGTACAGTGATACTAACTTTATTACCTTGTATCTAAGTGCACTCAAGTACATTCATGTTAGCACGTAAATAACAAACTGTTTTAAATCACCAAAATATACGAGCAAACTTTAAATTATTCTATCAAACTAAAATGCACTGTTTAACGTATTGAATCAAGTCGCGGATGTAAGAGAGCTTGTTTATATTCACCTGGGTATATATAGCAGTTAGCCTGTCTGTCGGTCGAGTCTCCAAAACGGCCAGTTTCTAGAATTTCGCATGCTCTGTTCCCAGTCCGTAGCCCGCGCGACGGTTTTTACGAATTTTGCTCTCGCCCCAGTTAAATCTCAGAAAATTTCCACACGGCACGCAACGTCTGAGAATACCTAATTAAATTTTATCCAGAAATGTTATTTCTACCTCTCAATTTTGCCTTTACTTTCAACCAATCGCAACCCCATGACGTTGCTCTACTCACGCCTTTTTACTATATGTGTCTCGGTCTTGCGCATATTATCTGTCTCTATCTACCCTGTTCTTATTAGTGCAAATTGATATTCCTTATTATCGATTATTTCAGTCCATGTGGACTATCTGGGTTAAATAACCCCGTATCGCACCTTCTCGTGAATATTAAGCCACGGTTTCTCCAAGATTCTTTGAAACCATTTGTTATCTACAAAATTTTCGCCGTACATGACATTTAAACTACGCAGGTGTTCAAACATAATATTAATTCTCAGAGATTTATTTTCTGGTATTATAATCTTGGATTTTCACAGACTTTTATGCTTATTATTAATAATGGTTTAATTAACTCCAACTAAAATTGACTTCTATCCTTTCATTTTTAGCGAATACAAATTAAATGTTAATTATTATGTGTACACTTTGTTTAATACCGGTTACTTAAAATAGGGTTAATTAATATAAATTTTGCACGTAATTTCCATTTGTTTCTTTCTTAGGAATAATTAAATTACACGCAGAGCTTTTTAATACTGTTTCTTTTGATATAAAGCGTCTTGTACATGATTTAAATCTCTTATTTTTACTGAAACGACCGAATTTATTTATGCTTCATGGTTTTAATGAAGCGTACCTTTTCCCAAAGCTTCTACACGGTGATTAAAATTATTTGATGTGATTATTTAATTTTGTACCCTGGTCTAAATATGAGTATTTTCCCCCTATTTGAATACAAATAATCCCACTTATTTGAATTCAAATATAAAATATTTAAACCGCAAACAAAATTTACAAAAAAAATGCCTATCTCTCTCTACCCTTATCTATCTAACTTACCTACCTTATCCAATCACAACAAAAAAAAATATTTACACCTATTTTATATCCCTATCCTATTCCTAACTCTCACCTAATTCTCTAAACCGAAATTATCCCTAACTTCATCCTACTTATCCATCTAACCTTATATACATCCTATATACCTATCCTATTTCTAACTTTTAACTAATCTTCACTATACTTTACTTCCCCCTACCTAATCCTATATACCTATCCTACTCTTACTCTATTCCTAACTCTCCACTAATCTTATATGAAATATCTATCCTTAACCTATCTTATTTTCTTCCTACATTTACTCTTTATTCTCATCCTAAACCTATTTCTAATTATCTCCCATATTTATCCTATACCTAGCTTTATTTTCTATAAACACTTACTTCTACTCTTTTATATACACCTATGCTATCCCTATATATTTAAATTTTACTCTATTATACACCTATTTCTCCTGTGGTGCTGGTTCTCCGGTATAAGGGAATAGTAGGTTGACGTGAAACCGTCCCCTCTCATTTCCCGTACCTACTTCCTTAATAAATACGTGCACTCTACTACTTCACCTATCTCAAAAGGTCCCTCATATGGCAAGTGTAGTTTAGCACATGTCATCCTATCTCTCTTCCCTACTCTCAAGCTTTTACTACTACCTGGTCTCCCACTTTAAATTTTACCCTCTTTCTAATTCTTGCGTTCATCTTCCTTGTATATTTTCAGCTCTCTTCCTTAACCTCTCCCTCACATCTACCAAAGTTGTTGAAATTCATCGTCCCTAGGCACAATTTGCCATGGTCTTTCGGGATACTGTTGCTTGATCAGCATAATGGGACTGGTTTCTGTCACGGTACTAGGGTTTCATTGATAAAGATTCAACCTTGGACAAATTGTCCTCCCATAAACGATGATTCCTATGTGAAGCCAAACGCAAGAACTTAACCGTCTCTTGAATATATCGCTCAGCTGGATTAGCTTGAGGATGCCTTATGCTACAAAACACCACTTTAATGTTTTGCCTCTCCCAATAATCCCTAAATCTTTGATTATTAAAATATGTAGCATTGTCTGCTAATACTCGTTTAAAAGTTCCTACTTCCCTACAAAATTGTTCCAATTTCTTGTTCGTTCCGACTGTATTACAATCCCGAGTGGGATATAATTTGGTAAATTTTGAAAACACATCAGTCACAATCAGCACATGTTTGTGTCCTTTTGTACTTCGGACTAGATTACTCAAATAATCAATAGCAACTAAGTCCAGGGGATTTTGTACGTGTATACTTTGTACCACATCTTGACTCGTACTATTTTTGTACTTTCCTAAAGTACATAAGTGACAAGTGTTGATGACTGACTTTACTAACCCTAAGTCTTTAGTTGAAAAAAACGTTTCCCTAAAAATTAACCATGTCTTTCTGATCCCTATATGACCATATCTTAAATGCAGATCTTTGATAATTAATTTTGCTTGTACCCTATCCACTACATACACTTCCAAGTCTTGAATTTTTTTACACAAAAATCCGTTTATCATATGGAAGTTTTTAAATCCCGGTTCGTTTTCTAACTTCGTTCTAATAATCTGTAACTCCTCACTCTGCCTCTGGTTCCTCAAGATCTCCTCTTCTCCATATACTGAATCGTTTTGTAGTAGACTGTTCATGGCAATCATGATGTCACACGGTCTTTTGTTATCCTTGTCTCGGTTTCTACTAAACGCGTCTGCTATAAAATTGTTTTCTCCCTTAATATATTTAATCTCAAAGTCAAACTCCTGTAGTAACAACCCCCTTCTATATCTATCCTAAGCACCACAACACTATTTACTACAGCAAACTTCTTTTTATTTGGAGCTACTAAATGGCTACGCTTTATAGGCATAATTCTATCACAAACCTTATCCCTAATTTTGCTGACGAATTCCTCCGATATTAAACTCGCCTCTGCCCCTGTATCAAGTAATACTTCTACATTATTCTCAAAAATTTCTAAATTAATAATTGGCAAACATAATTTTTCCTTAGTTTCTGGCTCTACTTCCTCCTCAATTTTGAAAAATTCACGTGGATGTTCATATACATTTACACTGAAATCTAGTGGTCTGTCGCGTTCTAAAAATCCTGTCCAGGTCTGTTTTCCCTACTCGGTCCTGGTCTAGCCGTCACCTCAGCGTATGTCCTAGGCGTTTCCACTCGTTCCGTGTCTGTATTAGCAGTCCCGCTCATGTCTGGTGAACTATTCATTCTGGTAGGTCCCGGTCTCGGTGCAGGTCCTTCCTAAACTATTACTCTAATATATGGTCGTCTCTGTTCCCAATTCTGTCGCTGGTATCCGTAACTATTCCCCCTTCTATCATAGTTGTCCCGTCTATTGTCAAACCTAACTGTGTTGATCTGTCTTTCCCTGTTATCCCGAGGTCGTCCACTACTTACGTCGTCGTACCTCTGCAAGTATTCTAGAAACATTTCTCTGTCCACTATGTTCTGTAGTGCTACGTGTTGCCTTATGTCTACCTCGAAGTGTCGTGATAAATATTTAATAATTTGTCGGTCCTTCAGTGGTGGGTTCAGTTGCTTTGCTATGCTATACTTGCGTATAGCATATTGCTCCTACTTCCTGAAAATTCTCCTTAAATTTCCTGTGATTAAGTCGTCTCGTACCTGGTCTTGTCTGTGGTCACTCCAGTAGTGCTTTAAAAACCTGTCTTCAAAGTCCGTGTAAGTGTCTATGTCCTGTCCTACTAAATTGTACCATGCTTCCGCGTTGTCCTTTAATAAAGCCTTTATCGTATTCAGTTTAGTCTGTTCGTCAAATAAATTTCCCACTAGATTTCTTACGCTATTAATAAAAATTTGTGGATTTACCCTGTTATCGCCATAAAACTTCATGTGTTGGTCCAATGATACTCCACCTGTAGAAAATCTGGGAGCATCCCCCGTTAAATTTGACATGTTGTATTTGATACCACTAACTTCGCGTTCTACCCTGCCTAACTGATCCCTACATGAGTCCGTTACTTCAGTCATTTTTACATTAATCTCTTCTTCACAAAAAATGCGTACTTCGGACCTTAAATGTCCCATTTCCTGTCGAAGACCTGTAATATCACGCTCATTTTTTTCAACCCTATTTTCTACTTCCCCCAGTTTCACGGTAAGACAATTTTTAAATTCTGTAAATTCTCTCATCGATTTTTCTATTTTATCCCCTAATTCCTGATTTAATTGGTCAAATTTCTTATTCGATTCTTCACTCATTTGCTCAAATTTTCGATTTGAGTCCTCTCTCGCTCTATTCGATTCATCGCTTAGCTGTTCTAATTTTCTATTGGATTCTTCGTTCATCCTCTCTAGCATTTTCATTATCATCTCGTTTCCTTGATCCCCTGATTCCGTCCTCGACTGACCTCTACTGCCTCCAGCTTCTTCCATTTTAGAATTTTTCCCACACAATGCACTATCGTCACTTCCAATTTCCACTCCTTGACTCCTTAACCACTCTTTTCTCTGCATACGTTCTACTCACTCTCCCACACTCTAAAATACTCTTAAATTTATACACACACAGAAACTCTCTCTCTCAGATCGCCAGTTTCCTGGAATAAAATCACAAAAATTTTATTTGGAACTCGAGCCTCACTTTTGGGTCGCCAAAGAATGCTGTGAAACCTCTTGAATTACCTGGTCTGTTGATTTTCTTCCGTTAATCGCCTCGGCTGCTCCTCTAACTTCCTGTTCGATTCATCGTTCATTCATAAAAAAAGACAAACACATTCCTACCACAAACATCAACGTTAACTCTATTTACATCAATATTCACAATACATTAAAATTTCAAAATTAAAATTCAGCATAAATTTTAATATCAGAGAATTTCAAAATTAAATTTATTATCATTTTAAAGTGCATCCAGAATTAAAGTCCTTGTAGGATGCCTACTAATTAATATAACAATATATGCAGACCGGAGTCTGAGTACAAAGGGAGCATCTACCACCCCTTTACGTTAATTAACCAGGTTCGTCTAATTGAGCTCAAAGACATACCCAAATTTTCATCATAATCCAGAACATCAATACTAAATACCCCTTTCTACTTAAACAAGCAAATTTCACCTTAACATTAAAATTTTATGGTTAGTACAATTTCACTAATGTCCATTTAAAGTAAATCAATTATAAAGTAATTCAACACACACAAAAATATCAAAGTTCAAACAAAATAGTATAAATTACCTGGAGGTTACTGCACTCGTAGCTTCAATGTACATCGTCCCTTTTGTTAATCACACCATTCCAACTGGGTTATATTTACAGCTTCTGATTCTCAACGCTTTTCAAATTTTCTCCATCACCATTTATTTAAAGTTGTTTCTGGGCTTTTCCAGAACTCATCTGTGTATATCTGACCCTTGTTTCGTGGATCCAGACACATTTATGAACCATTTAATTATTCACACCCCCGAAAAATAGCAAAGAAATTCATACTTCTTTCGCCAATATACGCCAAAACTGCCTACTAATGGGTATTCATTTGTCGTTGTAAATTTTGACTAATTAGTACAGTGATACTAACTTTATTACCTTGTATCTAAGTGCACTCAAGTACATTCATGTTAGCACGTAAATAACAAACTGTTTTAAATCACCAAAATATACGAGCAAACTTTAAATTATTCTATCAAACTAAAATGCACTGTTTAACGTATTGAATCAAGTCGCGGATGTAAGAGAGCTTGTTTATATTCACCTGGGTATATATAGCAGTTAGCCTGTCTGTCGGTCGAGTCTCCAAAACGGCCAGTTTCTAGAATTTCGCATGCTCTGTTCCCAGTCCGTAGCCCGCGCGACGGTTTTTACGAATTTTGCTCTCGCCCCAGTTAAATCTCAGAAAATTTCCACACGGCACGCAACGTCTGAGAATACCTAATTAAATTTTATCCAGAAATGTTATTTCTACCTCTCAATTTTGCCTTTTACTTTCAACCAATCGCAACCCCATGACGTTGCTCTACTCACGCCTTTTTACTATATGTGTCTCGGTCTTGCGCATATTATCTGTCTCTATCTACCCTGTTCTTATTAGTGCAAATTGATATTCCTTATTATCGATTATTTCAGTCCATGTGGACTATCTGGGTTAAATAACCCCGTATCGCACCTTCTCGTGAATATTAAGCCACGGTTTCTCCAAGATTCTTTGAAACCATTTGTTATCTACAAAATTTTCGCCGTACATGACATTTAAACTACGCAGGTGTTCAAACATAATATTAATTCTCAGAGATTTATTTTCTGGTATTATAATCTTGGATTTTCACAGACTTTTATGCTTATTATTAATAATGGTTTAATTAACTCCAACTAAAATTGACTTCTATCCTTTCATTTTAGCGAATACAAATTAAATGTTAATTATTATGTGTACACTTTGTTTAATACCGGTTACTTAAAATAGGGTTAATTAATATAAATTTTGCACGTAATTTCCATTTGTTTCTTTCTTAGGAATAATTAAATTACACGCAGAGCTTTTTAATACTGTTTCTTTTGATATAAAGCGTCTTGTACATGATTTAAATCTCTTATTTTTACTGAAACGACCGAATTTATTTATGTTTCATGGTTTTAATGAAGCGTACCTTTTCCCAAAGCTTCTACACGGTGATTAAAATTATTTGATGTGATTATTTAATTTTGTACCCTGGTCTAAATATGAGTAATATATATATATATATATATATATATATATATATAATTCATTTAAAATGTATAGGTTTATCGAAGATATTTGTTTTTAGGAATCATGCAATTTCGCCTGTTACAATGGTGCTCTTAACCATCAGATTTTATGATAATTGCTGTTGGTGATTTTATGGGGATTCATAGGAGTACTGCTAGTAAGGCAATATATAAAGTGTCTCATGCTTTAGCACAACTGCGTCCATGCTATATCAAGATGCCAAATACGTATCAGGAAATTTTGAATGTTCGTCAATCATTCTTTAATATAGCTAGATTTCCTAGGTGTATAGATGCCAGTGGCGTAACTACACCCCTGCCAGCCCCCGCTATGCGGGGGGGCCCCAAGTGCAAGAAGGCCCAAACGATAATAAACTCAACTTATTCATCTTCAACGTATTTGGCAGGTAAGAAACGGTCAAGAAAATATTGCAGATAATTCAGAAACCGCAGGTTAACGAACGTTTTCTTGATGTTACTACTAGGAACTGCTGAAATACAAGAAATAATAATTAAGATAAATACTGAACACCACCTGCAGCCTGCATCCTTTCTTCTTTCTATCCGTTCTGTCCTATTTTGTAAGGGTTAATAAACAGATGAAAGAGACTGTAAACTTTAATAACAAAGATGTCTATATTATTCTTAAGTGATAAGTTGTATAAAGTGGTAAAGCATTATTAAACGACGTATAGTAGGGTTAGTTTGGTTTGTGGGATTTTAAATAGGAATAAAAGGGCTATTGTCTGTACAGTACAGATTCACAGGATGGCAGGTAGCTTAGTGACCTTCGCTTTCTAGAAATATAATACTAGAAAGAAATTCATTTTGTGGTTTCTAGTCAGCTGGTTGCAACGTATTTGCATTAGCTGCATTATATATAACGGAAAGGAAGTAAAAAGCATTCCAGTACGTTTTACTCAATAGTGTTGTGTTCGTATTACAGGAGGTCTTTCATATTTAAACGTAAGTATTTATATCTATTTTTATTAAACTACTATTGATTTGATCATAGTTGAAGTCGCGCTGGAAATACATATAAATAAATCTTTAAGCATTCAATAAAAATCATTTATATTTTGTTAATTAAAGCATTTAAAGCAAAGTATGTATGTGTTATTTGTAATTTCAAAAGGCTTTTAAATAATTATTACTTATCTAATTACATTATAATTAATTTCAATCAAAATTGCAGGAAATAATATACAATGAGCACTACAAGCGGCGCCAAAAACGAAAAGGAAACTATTGGAAGAATCAAAGAGCAAGATTCCAAAAATAAGTTCCTTTTTACTTCTAAAAGTCCGAAAAACAAGAACAATCTATGAAAGAAATTGGGCTTTCGACAGTAGCATCTACTAGTTCCGCTACAGACGAACAGCAGTCGTCAACAATTTTAAAACTCTCACCCAGGGCGCAAGTACATCACATAATGACGGCCGCGATAGAAATTTGGAACTAGATACCACTACAATTACAGAGGTAAATGTGGTAGTACTTTTCACTTAATGAACTATCTATGGATCTGACGAAAGAATATCCAACCGATTTTGCACATTTTTAAAAATCAATGTTTTACAACATGACAATTTAAGAAAAGAAATAATTAATTACGGATTGTGTAGACCAGATGGTGCGTTTCCTAAAGATAATAAAAATAGAAGTTTTTCAGTTCACTATTATTACTTAATAACTGCAAGCGAAAATAAAAGCAATACGTTAAACTTACCACACAATTCAAATGGGTGGTTGTGTTATTCTAAATTAAAAATTGTGTTTATTGTCAACCATGTTGGCTGTTGGCTTCAGTAAGGTCAAGTTGGACGACCGGAATTAATGATTGGCAGGGTTTATCAAAAAAATTAAAGAGCATTTGCTTGCTCAATCTCATTTAACTTGTTGTTTTATTTACGATATGTGGAAAAAATTATACCATAGATAAGAAAGATACTCTACTATTAAAACAAGAAACTGAATTTTGGAAAAATGTTTTACACAGACTTTTCAATGTTACTTTAACACTATCCCAGCGCATGCTGTCATTTCGAGGACATAGAGAAAGTTTTTCTGATTCAAAAGACAGTTACAACGGTAATTTCTTAAGTTTAGTTCATTTAATTAGTAACTATGATCCTATATTACAAAAAGTGCTTGAACGACCCAAAGGTTCAATTAAATATCTTTCCCAAAATTCAAAACGATATTATTAATACTTTAAGCGCACACTTAAAAATATTTTATTAAATAAAATTAGATCCGCTCCTTTTTCTCAATCATAATAGACACTACACAGGATATAACTAAGATTGATCAATTAAGTAAAATTGTAAGATATATTGATTTTAAAAGACAGCTTGGGAGAGGTAACCAAAATAGATATTTGTGAAACTTTTGTGGGTTTTACAAAAGTAGAGTCCCAATCTGCTGAAGGACTATGTAATACTATATTAAGCAATTTAACCAGCATGCAATTAGATATAAATAAATGTAGAGGGCAGGGCTACGATGGAGCTAACGTTATGAGCGGTACGTATTCTGGCGTGCAAAGAGAATTTTAAACATAGAGCCTGCAGCCTTATATATGCACTGTAGTGCCCATAACTTAAATCTAGTCATAAATGATGCCGTTAAAGGTATAAAAGAAATAGAATCGTTTTTCTACTTTTAGAAAACTTATATACATTTTTGCTAATAGTATAGTAAGATGGAATTGGCTTTCTGTTTTAAAGAAAATTTCACACAATTGAAACGCTTAAATCCGACACGTTGGGCGGATCGAGTAAAATCTTTAGCTGCCATAAGAATTCGGTATAAAGATATAGTAATGTCTCTTAATAAAATTATTATGATATCAAAAAACAGATGAACGAAATGACGCAAAGCAAATATTAACTAGCATGGATAATTTTAATTTTATTTTTTAAGTGTTTTTTAAGTCAAATTCTAGAAGAGCTTAACAAGCTCTTACAAACTGCTCAGAGTGAAAAGGCGAATATTAATCAGATAACTCTCTTATTACAAAAACTTTAAAATTTTTCAAGGAAACAAGAAATAACTATTCCAACATCAAGGAGGAAGCAGCGAAAGTTGCAGGGCAATGGAATATTAAACCGGAATTTATAAAAAAGGCAACCAAAAATAAAAAGCATTACGATGAATTATCCAATGATTATCGATTTAATGATGAAGAATTTAAATTTAAAATAAATGTATTTTATCGCGTAATGGATATTATAATTTCACAGCTGTCGAATCGTTTTAAATCGCTTTTTCATGTAAACGAAAAGTTTAATTTCTTAGAACCTAATGTATTTTTGAATTTAACTGCAGACGATATTTTATCTAAGGCAAAACAATTGCAAAAATTTTACTACAAAGATTTAAATGATGCTATAGGTATAGAACTTACTACACTCAAAAATAATAGACTTATTTGTGATGAATTAAAAATGTTAACGGTATCTTACAATTTTTAGAATATCTAGTACTTTCCAAATCTACAGGTTCTAGCAGTTTTCCAAACACCATAACAGCCTTAATGTTATACCTAACTTTACCCGTTAGCGTTGCAAGTGCGGAGAGATCTTTCTCAAAATTAAAATTATTAAAATTATCTTAGGAACCGCACTTCACAAGATAGATTAGACGATTTATCCTCTTAGCAGTAGAACATGACACTGCCAAAAATATGAATATAGAGGATACAATAAACGCGTTTGCAGCAAAACATGCAAGAAAAACAAAATTTTGAATTTGATTTGGAATGTCTGCTAGCTCATAGGTTTTTACTGTATCAAATTTTTAGGTGTAAATAATTTTGTGCGGCGTATAAATATGTAGATTTAATATTAATTAACTTATAAGTTTGAATTTATGTAATTTGGTTTTATAATTAATAAAGCACTTGATTAATATAGTATATGTATTTAATTCTATACTGCTTCCTTCTCTACATGTACTATAATTTAAAAATATGGCTAAATATAAGCCAGTAAAAGTAATACATTTTAAAGAGAGCCCACTTTAAAATTTTTGCGGGGGGGCCCAAAAATCGTAGTTACGCCACTGATAGATGCTCTTGGCTGTTCCCACGTTAAAATTCAATCACCCAGCGGCAACAATGCGGAAACGTTCAGAAATAGAAAAAAATTATTTTCTATAAATGTTCAAACAATTGCTGGACCGGATTTAAAAATATAAAACATAGTGGCACGTTGGCCAGGTTCTGCGCACGATGCAACTATTTTTAACAATTCTCTTCTTAGAGATAAATTTGAAAGGAGAGAAATGCAGGCTAACTTAATTATAGCAGATAGTGGATATCCTATCAAAAACTATTTAATGAGCCGCTAGCAAATCCAATTACTGCAGCAGAGCAACTTTTTAATGAATCCTTGATAAGGACTAGAAATCCTGTGGAGCGCAGCTATGGTGTATGGAAAAGGAGATTTCCGGTTCTTGCCTTTGGAATCCACTAAAAACTTGATCGAGTTGAAGCGATTATTGTTGCTACGGCAGTGTTGCATAATATTGCATGTGAAATGAAGAAATGAGATCCTCCTATCTACCCTGATGTTGAAGCTGCTGTAGAACTTCTGCATGTACCAAATAGGAATAATATACAACTTAATAATTTCATGAGAAATAATTTAATCAATGAGTACTTTCAAAGATTAGTTTAATTAACATTTTATTCAGGGTTGATATTTGTACATAAATAAATATCAATTTTTGTTGATATATATCATATGCCTAAAAATCTCTATAAACCGATAATGTAAGAATTAAGTAACTGTAGTTCACTACCACAGTAAAAAGGCTAAGAAATTTTTATAGTCCAGAAGTAAAGTGAGAAATCGCTCAGCTTTAGGCTTGTGAATTTCCGAGTTCTAGGGTGTTATTTAATTTTAGTATCACTCTTGTTGTAGTGAACTCTTAGTATTCAAAGGTCGCATGAAATTTATTAGGTATTAAGTACTGGATATTTTTGTTTTATATAATTTTTTCACGCACTCAAATATTGTAAAAAATTAAAAACTGATAATTTTTTTATTAATAAATGAACATTGAAAACTAAAATAAAATATGTTCATAAAATAAATAAAAATGTTGTTTAGCCTGTAAGTTGCTTCTCTTTGATCTTAATATCTAAGCGGAGCGATTTTAATTTTAATTCATGTTCTTCTTTTAAATACTGCACCTTCAGTGCTTGTTTATGCTCTATATCCATTTTTAAACTTCGCTTCTGGATTTCTATTAATTTTAAATTTCTTTCTGCGACAGAATTCCAGGCAACCACTGTACTGTTGCGCTTATTTCTTGTGGAATCTGTATACAGTAAATACAGTTAAATATTAAAGTACAAAATTGTTTTACACACTTGTCCTTGGCTTATTACACATATCCTGTTTTGCAGAATGTTCTTTATTTTCGTTTGTCCCATGCCGAATATCTTAAATTGCTTAAAAAAACATTGCATAAGAAAATTTGAACCATAAATTGAGAACGTTTACTCATTTTGTGTTGTAATAGTGTTGGCAGTTCGAATCCCGACACGGTCCGCTTGAAAAATGTTAGGCGAGCATTTTTCACAAAAATACACCCTCGTTCGGATGAGAGGTAAAATGGAGGTCCCGTGTGTGAGTGTTGTCACGCACGTTAAAGATCCCTACCTTGCTTGGAACAGCAAGGGTTCGGCAAAATTCCAAATTTTCCAGGTAAAAAAAAACTCGCCTCCTGGCCAATGTAGTACCTTCGGGTGGAGCATTGGAAAATCACATGTAATGTAATAGTGTTGGCATCAACTGCACACTCTTAGGTGTTTGTAACATACCGGGTGTGTAACTTGCCCATGTATTTCTGGGTGCTCCTGTTGAGGGTACTATACTAGCTACGGAAAATATCTTATTTGTAAATACAAATACATTTTTATAAAATATCTTACAAGCTGAAACACTACTGCATTCAGCGACTTCATTGGTATCAGTATTGGAAAATTGTGGTTCATAAGTGAATTTCATTTCTTCATTTTCGTCTTCATCTTCAATGCATTTTATTATTTGCTCTATGGGATAGAAAACAATTCTTAAAACTTTTTTGGGTAACAAAATGTAATTCAAACCTTCAGTCATATTAACTTCCACATCGTCATCAAATTCTGATTGTAGGCATGTCACTTGTGTACCTAATATTTCCTTTATGTACAGATCTGTTTCAGTAATTTTAACGTCCAACGATGGGCCACTTCCTGTACCTCGAGAGTAACGTTTTTCATCAAAAATTTTTAAATCGTTTTTTTAACATTTCGTATTGTTGACGAAGCGTTTGATGGTTCCGAAAAGTATTGATATGAACTTTAAATTCCTCAGCAAGTAATTTCCACTCTGCTTCTTTGGCTTGTGATGAAATAGCATCAGTTTTCTTAGATTCCAATATTTTTCGGTGTTTTGCCACTAACGATATCTACAATTATTGAAATTAGATAATTTCAGCAAAATAATTAATTGAAATATAATATGAAAATAGGAGATGATATTTTACTAAAATATGTCCTTATACTCGCCAATAGTTGCTCCTCTGCTTTACTAAAATTTGGTGTCTTTTTAGCATTATCCATTTTCAAAAATAGTTAATTAAATAAAATAATTTTACAATTCACTGTAATAGCAATGGAATTATACGCAAACTATTTACGCAGCCGTGTTAGGAAAATCAACTACCAACCTAACTTTAATAAAACGAAATCTTGGTTCAGCTAAACTGGTGTTTAAAATACCGACAACAGGCTAAACTGAGATCAGAAAATACACGAAGTTCATTAGAACTCGGTTTAAACGTCAATTGAAAAACCGACCCTTACTCTTGCATTCCAATGAGCACCATATACATGTGCATAGGTTACTATACTGTTAGTTTTAATACTAAGAAAAAATAATGAATGTAACATTCGTAAGCGGTTATGTTATTTTTTTAGTAGTCAAACATTTCTACAGTAACCTACCTTCAATACCATTTTTCGTAACACGTATGCGATGCAGTTAACGTGTAAAATTTTAAGCGCTCATTGTCGCTACGGGCCTATAAATTCTAAAGCAAAAGGTATAAAGTAGGTACTATGGCCAACCTTTTGGATGTATTTAAGAGAAAAACTACGCACTTATCGTATTTCTATAACTAAAAAAATATATTTTTTAAATAAACCAATAAATAAATGTATAGGTTGTTGTGCTTCACGCGTTGCTATACTATTGCGCAATTGTTTAATATAACGTGTAATTACGCGACAAATTACGTCCCATTTTGTATCAAATACCGAACACTTTTAAGGTGATGCAATGGTCAAATTTTCATCCACAATGTAAATAAAAATAATTTACTCACTTAAATCGCACCTTGCAGCCAAATCCCAGGGTTCATCACGTTTTGTGGGTCACATCACCACATGTTGACTTCAAATTTATCTTGTCCAAACTCTTTTCATTCGTAGGGGAACGATAAGGAACAACCAGGTATGAGGAACACGATGGTAATGATAAAGGAACCTACATACCTAAAAAGAAAAGACACACACCACAGTCTCGTGGCTTAATGGCCGCTTTCGATACCCGCACCTGCGCATTCTTTTGCGCAAACGCAACTGTCTGGAATGACGGAAGTTGACAAGTTTTAATTTAAAAAAAACGCGGAAATTTCCTTATACATTATAACTAAACCTAAAACATGTACATTGCCAATTTTTGGCATGTAACAAGGTGAAAAATTATGAAATTTATTTGTCAATTGCAGAGTGCTTTCGACTGTTTAAGTCATCATCAATATATCTAAAATTGAAATTATCAATAAAAGGATAAGTATAAGTATCAAAATGAAAGTTTAGAACTAGTACACCGAGTAGGCACAAGATAATACACAAACAAATAAAATAAATAACAATAATTAGAATGGTATTACAATACGTATACAATTAAGATTAAATTAAATATAACAACCACATATTTAAAAGTGTAATACACTTACGTATGATTATGATTATAACATTGTAAATAGGACAACCACTGTGCAAATCGTGTACAATATACTTGATATTATTCATTTTATCAGAGTCTATTGTAGACATAAGTCAAAACTTGACAATGCCAGATATGATTGACAAAAATGTCAAACCTAATTGAAAGTTAGGTTTATGTATAGTTGTTGTACACGATTTAAATTTGTAAATTTCCCAATTGTGTCATCGGTCTCGGTGGCGTAATTGGTAAACGCATGGTTCCGGCAAAACCAGGATACAAGTTTAAGTCCTGTCCAAGACCTTATATTTTCCATCTTTCAATTACTAGCTCGATTTGAAATGATCATTTGGGCTTTGCATAAAAGTCTAAGTTATTATTTTATCTTATTCACTGTGATAAGGGGTTGTTTAAGGGTGTATTTTATAGCAATGGTCATGTAAGAATCAGAAATCATAATAAAAAGCAGAAAACTGCATTTATTTAATAGAAAATTGAGTAATTGGGATAGTTTGTAAATAGTAAGCAGTTATCACCCTGTATATAGAGTATAAGTAGTTTTAAGCGACACAAATAGACATAATAGGACGCATAGTTAGCATAGAAATAAGTAATTCATGCATTAGGTAAATAACAAATATTTAACACCCGGTATATAGAGTTTTAGTAATTTTAAGTAAGGCAAGTAACTATATTTTTCAGTGGAAGCACGCGTATTTAGAAGTAAGCATAGTTCATATAATTAAACACGCATTCAAAAAGAAATCTAATTATTTATGATAATACGGAGATAAGTGATGAAGCTTAGAGAAGCGTAATGTAAGTGCGTACAAACAATTAACAAGTTTTGATAAGTAAAGGTAATTAAAAATGCGTAAATAAATAAGCATATATGAAAATTGAAAGTCGAATTGCATCAGGTATTTGTGTATAATATGGAAAAGCGATTATATTTTTCAAAAGCACCGCATGGTCTGATAACAATGCAGCTGTAAGCAAACAACAATTACTCGAAAGGCCGAGAATGTTACATCAGAAAACTACTTTAAGTGTAGGAAATGGAAAGACTTGACTGGTTAAAATTAGTAGGCCAAACCCACAGACAGAGAGGGACCTACTCATATATTAACAACGAGGAATGATAACAGAGCTCAGTTTTCAACTCAACAAGGCCAAGCTGTGTCACTATGAATCAAAGAGTAACGCGTACGTAATAAAATATTGATAGTAAAAGTGTTTAATGACAGATAGTGCTACGAATATGAAAATTTCTAATGTCGATGAACGTAAGTAGAATTTTGGGAATTTATTTAAACTAAAATATAATAATAATAGGGCTCCAGAGGGAGACGATAACATTCTAAGTTTGACGATAATAGTTCGAGGGAGATGTAATAAATCTAAGTGATGTTAACGATCCAGAGGGAGACGATAACATTCTAAGTGCGACGACAATAATTCGAAGGTGCATAATAAGTCTAAGTCTAAGTTTGACGACAATAATTCGAGGCTGGTGGAGAATAATTCTAAATCTAAGTTTGGTGGGAGAAATCTAATTCTAAGTTTGAACTGATCCAGAAGGGGACAATAACATTCTATGTTGGACGACAATAAATCTAAGTTAAATGACAATGTTGTAAGTTTGGTGCGAGAAATCTAAATCTAAGTTTGACGACAATAATTCGACGGAGATGTAATGAATCTAAGTCTGACAATAATAATCCAAAGGGTGACGACAATAATTTGAATGCAATAATTCAAGCGTGTGGATAGATAATATTTCAAATGGGTATATAATAATTCCGAATTGGTGGAGAATAATTTCGAATACGAATGGATAGTATAATAATGCATGGAGAATTTTAATTGATGTTAGTTGATAATGGATGCGTCGATAATTTTGGTTGCGAGAAGGAATAAAGAAACACACAGACCAGGTTAGATCTTTTTAGTTTTAAGACATATTTTTTATTTGAATTTAAATATTGAATTGATTAATTAATATAAAATAGTGTAACGGAGTCAGCAACGAACTTTTGCATACGTTGAAAGTACGCAATATAATAAAGAGGTTTTGAACGTTCCAGGCTTCTTTTATAAGAACAGTAGTTTTTTTGGTGACTTTAGATTGATAGTAAAACATATGATTTTGAGATAAATATGACTTATAATATTGATTGATTGAAAAGTGTATTTTATTAATTTTCAAAACCTGTACATAATATTTGTTTTTATTATGTGGAATTGAATTAACTTCATTTTATAATTCAAAATAAAAGCTAGTGGGAGTGTAACTTGATTGAGATAAACACAGAGAGGTGGAGTCAATTAGAATACGCCATTAATATCAAGTTTTGTTATTGGTCGACACAAGGTCGGCGAACGAAAGTTCCAGGAGTATCATAGCAATATTTATATGGCTGCCCAAACGATGGGGTACGAATAATTGTGAGAGTACATAGCATATTTATATGACAGTCCAACGGCGGGGCACGACAGTTCCAGAAAGTTCATAGCAATATATATATATATATATATATATATTATTGTGAATGGAGGATCTAATAAAATTAAAGAGTTAAAGAATAAATGATTGCACAGATAAAGGTGGTGCCGGCCTTTCAAATATTTAGAAATAACGGTAATTTTTCCTGATAGTACCGCAACCTGACTTACATGCATATATTTAACCACGATGCAAAATACTCTACTAACGTTTTGTATTTCTGTAAAATTAAATAAAGGAAAAATTTTGTTTATTTATGCCACAGCTTTTTGAAACACACTCAGGGATTATTATATCTAGATATTTCTACTCTGTAAGAAAACGTGAGTTCAGATAGTCTTACAGGTGCATTAAGCACTTTCACATAAAGCGTTGTTTAGTTAAGATCACTTAACCTCTCGCAGTGCAGATGTGGCGTTACTATTTTCAAAGATTGATAAATATAATCGCAAATGTATAATTTAGATAATCGTTTGAGATTCAAATTACTAACAAATATCTTTAAATGGTGCTTACACAAGAATTAATTTCAAATACCTGTAATTCCACCGAAGGTGCTTGAGTTGTTCAAATGGACCTCGTTACAGGATAAAACAAAATCGTCTTGCGGACGCTTGCAGTTAATACCTGTAGAAAGTAAGTTTTAATTTTATATTCTTATTACACTCACTCTATTTTAGGTTCTACGAGTAATAAAATAATAATTCAGCAACAGTATACTTAGATTCGGCTCTATTAATATGAATTCTTGCAATACTCGACCATATATGATAAAACGTAGTCCTGTTAGACTGGGAAACCACTGCAAAATATTCGAAGCTCACTGGTGCTATTCTTCACCAATACTAACGATGACCCTCTGTTCGCTATAACTGGAATCGCTTTTCTTAACTGCACTTGGTTGTATAAAACCTTATTAATTATTATACGATACACTCATGTTCCTTCACAGGCATTAAATTTAATTCTCCAGTAACACGATGATTAAATAAAAAAGATAAATTTCAAGTAGATATATTATTTTTCTCAAATTTAATAACAAGCTCCAAAGCAAAACATCTTTTTACAAAATTTTTCAAAATTAACTCACTTTATTTTCTAAACACTTATCACCTAGGAGATAGTCTCAAAAATTATAACTTGCCTACTATTTACAAAATGTCTAAAAAGTACATTCATTGATCCCTTATTATTATGTATAATTCCTATTTTGGAACAGATACTTGTGTCACTTATACTAATTATCATTGGCTGACATTCCACAAATCTTACAATTACTTTATGCTAACTAATCATGCTAAAATAAATTCTTTTATAGGTATTATGGTACCTTAATTAATTAATGAAATAGAGTATCCACCAAACAGTTAATATGACATTTATAAATAATCAACCGAAGCTCATTCAGTTGGAATTACATTAAATAAACGTTTTATGGAAGAACAGTTAACCAAAACGCTTCTTTTAAATCTGAAACGATTCAGCACGAGTAAATAGCATTTTAGCCTAGTTTAACAAGTAATTATTTAATCAATCCTTAGTTTATTGTAGTGTTTTAAATTTAGAAAACATTGATAGGAGTGGTAAATTAATGTGTTTACCCTCAGATATCTTTTAAATCATTTTATAATATTTTAATATATAACGATTTCCTGCTAGTGATGTGAACATATCAGGTTTTTCAAATCCTTGAACCACTTTTACCAATTCAACTTTTGTTACCTCAAAAGCCTCTCATTTCGCGCAAACATTTCCATCGTGTCCTGGAATTGCAGCTTTTGTTACGCAACGGGAAGCCAAAAACTGCTTGTGTAGGTAATCCTACCAGCTCATTTTGTACTTACCAATTCAATATATAGTACAGCACGCCCGAAAAATTAATATAATAACGTAAGCTTAGTGTTAAAATTGCAGTGCTTGCTTGTGTAGGCTGTAAGAGCAACAGCTTGCTAGCACTGCGACCACCGGATATGTTTTGGCGAAATCATACGCTTTTGAGGTAACAAAAGATGAAATGGCAAAATTGGTTCAGGGATTTGAAAAACCAGCTATCGCCACAAACAATATCGTAAGCAGATACATGTGAGAGCCAATGTAGAGACTGCGATACAGGAAGGTACAATACCAATACAAATTTAATGAATTTTCTACTTTTAATGTAAAAGAAGTTGGTAAAGAAGGCTCATTGTTTCCATCCAACCTACGAGCGATCTTCACTAGACCGTCAGGTTGTGGCAAGGCCAATGCTTTAATATCTTTAACTTTACAGGGAACTAGGGTGACCAGGTTACATTAGAATTTGGTGCCGTGACCAGGATTGATACTGTAACGCGCTACTACTACCGCGTTTCTTTAATTTAAAACAAGTAATAATAATGGTCTTTATTACTCACTGTTCACAAGTCTAATTAACAGTATATGCCTTATTTATAGATGTTTTCAGTCTACTTAACAATGAAGCACTATTACACTAATGAATTTACAAGCACTAATATCTTCTTAAACTAACTTCTTTACCCTAGGTCCAATAACCACACTAACACAACTATTTGTTTATACACTTCTATTTATTTATGTATACTGCAAGCTGCATGCACATTAGACACAGCATATCATTTATGTATATATTCTAAAAACTCAACTACGTTTACTTTACAACGATATAATTTATATTAGACATTCAAGAATAGACTAACTCTTACATTCATAAGCGGCCTTATATATACCCTGCATTAAGATATGACTCATTATCTAGAACTTTGTAGAAGGATTCTCGAATGCTGAAGAATACGCTGTGCCCCGGGCGTTTGTATGTTTGACGGGTTGCCTAATAGTGGATCGCAACAATACATTACAATACTGATCAATCAATTCGCCAGCTCGTTGTTTCCTAGTAGGTAAGGAATATCTTGTAAAAATTTCATTCAACGGTTTTAAATAAAAATTTTGTAATATTGTTGCGAGCTACTATTAGGCAACCCGTCAAACACATAAGCGCCGTAAGAACTGCATATTCTCCATGGACCGAAAATCTTCTAGCAATTACTGGAGAATGAGTCATCCTTTTTAATTCAGAGTATATATAAGACCGGTAATAAATGTAAGAGGTTAGTCTATATCAGAATGTCGAATATAAATTATATCGTGTAAAGTTAAATAGTTGAATTTTTGGAAGTCCAAGAGTAAACATAAATGTTATATTATGTGAACGTGTCTCATGTACATGCAGCTTGTAGAATACATAAATAGACAAAAATGTTATAAATAATTAGTTGTGTTAGTGCTGTTAATAGACCTATGGTTAAGAATTTAGTTTAAGAAGATATTAGTGCTTTTAAATACATTAGTGTGAAAGTGCTTCATTGTTAATTGGACTGAGATCATCTATAAATAAAGCATATACTGTTAATTAGACTTGTGAACAGTGAGTAATAAAGACCTTTGTTATTACTTGTTTTAAATTAGTACAACGCGGTAGTAGTAGCCCGCTACAATATTATTATTGCATCTTCATATTTAGTACATTCACTTATGTATTCAAATACAGCTGGATCGACATAGTTTATTAGAATATTAAGTTTTTCTTCAGTTGATGCAACCTTATTTGCATTCAAAAAATTCCAATGCTTCCAAAGATTAGCAGAGGAACTAACGTTAGATCCTACATCTATTCAATTTGGCTTGTGAAGCTTATATAATGAGTTTATAAAATTGTACTAAAATAATTTTACGATGTAGGCTTTAATAAACTCAAAATTCATCTAAGACTAGTCAAACATTACTTTTTGACAAGAAACGACTAGCGCCAACTACAGCGTAAATGAATGACACAATTTAACATAAACTTATATAACATAGAAATTTGTGTAGCTCCCAATAAGGAAATCAAAGTATTTAGGGCATTTTAAATGTAATTTGGTTCAATATAGTTTTTTAAAGTGTGCTGTTCACTAAAATTCTGTGATTTGTATCCGCGGACAAACTGCTTCTAAAATTGAAATCCTGCTTTAACAGGAATAAACAGAATAAGTAAAGTTAATAACATAAAGTAAGTGAATAAAGTCAGTAAATAAATTAAACCTATGAATGAAAAATAAAATGCTTGAAGAAATATAGCAAAATAACTAGAATACCTAGAAGCTAATTGAAATCAAACTAGAATACCATATATGTTTCAGAATTAATACTAAATTGCAAGCAAACAAACGCTTGATAGTATGGAATCATACATGTGCCTTTAGATGCGAAATAATCACATAGGGCAAATAAATGTGCGTTTCTTGATTGTGATGTGTATATCCTTGTAATTACCTTTGCCTGAGGTAGCATAATCACACGACTTGCATGTGCACTGACGTTCATTAGTATGCGACTGCGTGTGTCTTTGTAAACAACTTCTTTGTAATGTGGTATAATTACACAAATTGTATACAAATGGATAATCGGCAGTATGTGTTGGTATTAGTGATGTGTGCCGGGTAAATACCCAGTGGGTAGGTAATTATAAATTGGGTATTTACACGGATATTTTACCCATTGCCCTGACAATTCAATTAAGTGACAGATTAGTAACACTGTTATTGTATTCAGTTTTTAAAATGTTGTTTACAAAATAATATTAATATCTAAGCAAAAAGAATGAATAATACTTTTTTAAATATTTTTTGTACCTAAAACATTTTATAAACGGATTAATTACATTGTACGAGTTTGCTCAGCTAAAAAAAGCATTGTGAATGTGTAAAAAGAAACACCAAGTGCTAATACACAGTCTAACTTTTATTAATGAGATTTTACTTACTGACAGCAGTTATTTCTTTTAACTAATCCTTTAAAAGAGCAGCTTTTCTGCTTAAGTTTATGTTTTATTTTTAAGTTTTACTTCCCTTTTGCTAATAGTTACGTGTGAAAAATTTTCAAGAAAAAGGGTTCAGCTTGGCAGTTTTTTAAAGAAAATAAAAAAAGCCAAAGGAGTTGAATGTAAATATGCTTTTTGTACCAGAAGAACCTGAATCAAGTTCAAGTGATAGGCATGTGCAACCTATCAGTTCAACATAGCCAATTACATCTAAAAGCAGTGTTAGTAACATCTCTAAGAGAATGAGAAGTAATCGTTTGATTTTCAATCGACCATCATCCACAACTTCGAATATCAGTGGAGGAGAAATGGTTAATATTTTAGACCATATGGACAGTCAGTTGAGTGTAAGTAAATAAAAGAAATTATTTTTAAGCTTCATGTAAAAGGTAGCATGCTTCCCAATGTTAAAATGACCATAAAAGTCATCACACTCTACGGCGGAATCAATTTTTTTAATTTATGGCAAACCTTTTTAGATAAAACCCAAAGGTCAAAGTTTTAGTAATTGCAAACTTTAATATTTATTTTTACCTAACTCTTGCTTTCTTCTAAAGACACAAAAAAATGACAAACGCTCCCAAGGAAATTTTTTAATAGCTCACTGTTTCATGCACTTAGGTCGGTATTTATGTCCCTACAATTTAAGTAATTTTAATCAAAGCCTCTTCCTTAGATTGAGTTGAATTACGTGTTATGTGTTGTGTAATTGAAAAGAGTTGCATTTTAATATGCAGCCTTTTTTGTTTCAGGAAAGCCTTAACCAAAGTTTAGCTAAAGCTATTTTCGAAAGTGGTGCACCCTTGTCAATAATTGAACATACACTATGGATAGAATTCTTCAAAAAAATTCGTCCATCTTACAAATCACCATCGAGGTATCGCCTTACTTACACGTACCTTAAAGCTCAGTACGCAAAAATGCAAAGTGAGGTTACAAATCAGCTAAGTGACTCAAAACACGTATATTTACAATGTGATGGCTGGAGTAACATCAGGAATGAATCAATAATAAACTTTGTTGTTACAAAGCCAGAGCCACTGTTTGTGAAATTTGTCACAACAAAGGAGAACAGACACAACGCACCTCACTTAGCTAAGTTGATAATCAACGTAATTGAATAGTATGGCCCTAAGAAGTTTTTGGTAATCATTTGAGACAACGCTTCCAACATGCGAGCTGCCTTGACGTTGGTAAAGAAGAAGTACCCATCAATTGTACCATTAGATTGTCTAGCTCACCTTTTACACCTTCTTTGTGAAGACATCTTAAAATGCAATACCGTCAAATTTTTTATGGCTACTGTCGTTGACATAGTAAAAACAATCAAAAATAATCATGTCTTAAAAGCACTGTTTGACCGCTTTCAATTGGACAAAAAATTCAAAGATAGAATTTCTTTGAAACTGCCTGGGCAAACAAGTGGGGAAGCAACTTGTTCTGCACATAGAGTTTGCTATCAAACAAATCTGTGCTTCAAAAACTAGCTGTTAGCGAGGAAGCAGAAATCACATCAGACACGGAACGTCGTATTCTTGCTGATGGCATGTTTTGGGTCAGAGTTGAAAAAATGGTGAACATCTTACACCCAATCATTGAAGTTATCACTGCATTCGAGTCAAACACTCCGCAGATCCACAGGGTTTCACGAGATTCCAGAGTCTCCTCTAAAGAATTCTGAAGAGAAAGTGACGTTTCTTACTGTGCAATAGCAAATGATCATAGTAGAGTACATTTTTGTAATGCGGAATAATCACATAAGCTGATTGCGAATGGTGCTTTGTTAGTAGGCAACTGCAATTGTCCTTGTAAATGACTTTTTCGTGAAGCGGCATAATCACACACAATGCATACAAATAGACGTTCACTGCAATGCAACTGATCATGTCCTTGTAAAGAACTTCTTTGTGACGCCGTATAATCACACAGAGTGCTTGCGAATGGATGTTGGTTAGTATGAGTACGTACATGTGTTTTCAAATCACTTCTTTGTAATGTTGAAGAATAGCCTAAACTGCATACAAACGAACGTTCGTTAGTATGTGACACTTTTAGATATTTTTCGTGGTGCAGACTAACAACTCAAGCTGCATGCAAATGGACGTTCGTTAGTATGCGTTCATACATGTGGTTTTAAATCACTTTCATAATGCAGAAGAAAAACACACAAATTGCAACGAAGTGGGCGTTCGTTACTTTACGACAGTAAGTTATTTTTTACACTTATTTTTTATGATGCGGAATAGTAACACAAACTGGATGCGAATGAACGTTCGTTAGCATTCGTTGGTATGTGTTTCTAAAATACTTTTTTGTGATGCAGAATAATCACACAAATTGTATTGCAATTAACGTTCATTAGTATGCGATAGTAAATGACTTTCTAGACTTATTTCTTTTGATGCGGAATAATCATACACATTGCAAACGAATAAACGTTCGTTACTATGCGTTCATATTTGTGTTTTTAAGTGATTCCTTTGTAATGCGGTTTAAATATACAAACTGCATGAGAAATGGACGTTCACTACTATGAGTTCGTAAGTAAACTTTTTCTGATGCAATGTAATCACACAAGTTGCATGCGAATGGAGGTTGGTTATTATGCGTTCGTACATGTATGTGTTTTTTAAATCACTTTTATCGTAATGCAGAATAATTGCCTGGAAATGGACGTTCGTTGGTATGCCACACTAAGGGTCGGTTGTACAATCGTAAGTTGAGCTCAAGCTTAATTAAATTCCTTCTAAATTTAAACTTCAGCTTAAATGAGTAACCAATGTACAATTCAAAATCACTACAAGATTAGCTAAGCTTTAGTGTTGAGTATATAAAAGGATACTCAGGAGAGAAAGCGGGTGTATCACCAAACAGATATTAAACAAATGCGGCCTTCAATGTTCTTACCTGATGTCCAGTTAGAGCGGTGAAGATTCTTTGATCCAGAACACTTATTACTGCACTTGTAAAATAATATAAAGGGGTGAGGAGGTCCTATACGGGGTCTAACCTCCGAAACAGAAATGTTCAAGCGGTGACAATGGACTGTGCTAGGCCGCGCAGTCACCCAACATATATGGCAAATATGATTGAACATTGAAGCTGAAAACGCGACCGGGTTTATCAAATTAATTTAAATAAAAGAGCAGATATTACCATTAACAAAATAAACTTTCATTTTATAGTAATAATATAAAAAAACTAAATGAATATCTACAGGGTTGGACGGAACATTTAGAGTAGATAATTTTTAAACAGTTGGTAATATAACGCAAGCGCATAACACATGTTGTTAGTGCTTTTTGACGATTTGACAATAAAATTATTATAACCGTTTTTACTAGACTTTCCCGCTTGTCCCTTGTGCTTCAATAGCGTGTTTTGAAAATGTCTGAAATCAACCCTAAAAAAGAGATCAGACAGTTTTGATCAGGAAGAAGAGCAATAATTAATAACACTTGTTAAACGCTACAAATCGATGATAGAATGCAAGTTGTCTAATACAAACAGAAAAAATAAGAAATCATTTTATTTATTGCAATGATTCTCTCTATTCCTAAAACTTTTGGCCCTATGAGGTTCAATTAAATCAATGAATACCATGAACTTTTTGTCATCCGTCAAATGACCGTTAAGCTTCTCCATTACATGGAAAGCTATTATGTGTACACTATTAATAAAATTTTTGCAAAGTATAAGTATATAAACAAAGACTGAAGAATGACACTTTTAACCTAACCTCAATTCTTACTTCGAATGTGATTCAAATTGCGTTAAGCTCTCACTAAACCAATACCTTTGTAGGTTTATCTTTGAACCGAGTTTATGTTTTAAACCAGTATTGTACAACGCAGTTTTGTTTCGCATTTCATTGAAGCTCAAGTTTAACTTTAGTCATAAGCCTGTATTGTACAACCGACCCTTAATGATTTTTTAACTTATTTTATATGATGCGGAATAATTACACAACCCGCATGAGGATGAACGTTCGTTAGTAAGCGTTCGTGTGTTTTTAAATTACTTCTTCCTCATGCAGAATAATCACACAAATGCACGTTTGTTATTATACGTTTGTATAGTTGTTTCTAAATCACTTTTTTGTAATGCAGAATAATCATCAAAATTGCCTGGAAATGGACGTTCGTTGGTATGCGACAGTTGATGATTGTTTAGCATATTTTATGGGACGTGGAATAATTACATAAACCGCATGCGAATAAACGTTCGTTAATATGCGTCCATAAGTGTGTTTTAAACTACTTTTTTCTGACGCAGAATAATTACATAAATGACCGTTCGTTATTATGCTTTCGTATATGCGTTTTTAATAATAACACAAGTTACATGCAAACGCCGTTCGTTAGTATGCGTACGTAAATTTCCTTTCAATGTACTTTTTTTTGATGCAGTATAACCGCACAAATTACATGCGAATGGACGTTCATTATTATGCGTTTGTATATGCGTTTTTTCAATCACTTTGTCGTAACCTAGAATAATCACGAAAGTTGCAAGAAAAAAGACGTTCATTAGTATGTGCCAGTAAATGATTTTTTAGACTTATTTTTTGTAATGCGGAATAATCACAAATTATATGCAAAAGCACGTTCGTTATCATGCGTGCGAAAATGTGTTCTTAAATTGCCTCTTTCTGATGCAGCATAATCACACAAATAACACAAAAATGGACGTTCGTTAGTATGCGTTCGTAAGTGTCCTTTTAGTTTACTTTTTTATAAAGCCAAATAACCACACAAATTACATGCGAATGGACGTTCATTATTATGCGTTTGTATATGCGTTTTTTCAATCACTTTGTCGTAACCTAGAATAATCACGAAAGTTGTAAGAAAACGGACGTTCATTAGTATGCGCCAGTAAATGATATTCTAGACTTATTTTTTGTAATGCGGAATAATCACAAATTATATGCAAATGCACGTTCGTTATCATGCGTGCGAAAATGTGTTCTTAAATTGCCTCTTTCTGATGCAGCATAATCACACAAATAACACAAAAATGGACGTTCGTTAGTATGCGTTCGTAAGTGTCCTTTTAGTTTACTTTTTTTTAAAGCCGAATAACTACACAAATTACATGTGAATGGACGTTCGTTATTATGCGTTTGTACATGTGTTTTTAAATCACTTTTTCGTAATGCAGAATAATCACATAAATTGCATGGGAACGGACGTTCGTTAGTATGCGATAATAAATGATTTTTTAGACTTATTTTTTGTGATGCGGAATAATAACACAAGCTACATGTGAATAAACGTTCGTTGGTATGTGTTCGAAAGTGAATTTTTAAATTACTTTTTCGGGATGCAGAATAATCACACACATAGCATTGGAACGGACGTTCGTTAGTATGCGATAGTAAATGAGATTTTAGACTTGCATCATTTGATGCGGAATAATCACACAAACCGCACGCAAATGAACGTTCGTCAGTATGAGTTTGTAAATGTGTTTTTAAATTACCTTTATGCGACGCAGAATAATTACATAAATTGCACTGAAATGGACGTTCGTTAGTATGACTTCGTACGTGTGTTTTTAAATGATTTTTTTGTAATGCAGAATAACCACATAAATTGCATGCGAAAGGACGTTCGTTAGTATGCGTTTGTAAATGTCTTTTTAAATTACTTCTTCGTGATGCAGAATAATCACACAAATTGCATGGAAATGGACGTTCGTTAGTATGCGTTCGTAAATGTGTTTGCAAATGACTTTTTTGTAATGCAGAATAACCACATAAACTACAAGCGAATAGGCGTTCGTTAGTATGTGTTCGTATATGTATTTCTAAATAACTCTTTCGTGATGCAGAATAATCACACATTCTACATGTAAATAAAATTTCGTTAAGATGTGAAGCCATATCATGAAAGCTTTACAAGATTGTGAATAATTACATAAGTTGCATGCCAACGAATGATCTATAGTAGACTTCTGTTATATATTTTTGTAGATTACGCTTTTGTGGTGTAGAAATTGCAGAAAATGATAATGTTGGTGGACGAAATCACACAGGTCTTACTAGGTTAAATTTTGGTATTTCACCATAATCACATTAATTGCTTGTCTAAACAAACAGCATATTTCAATAATCTCTTCTGTTTATAATATATTAGATTTTACAGGACACTTTTTCTTCAGAATTAATTATAGATCGTGTCGTTACATGAGCGTGTTGAAACGACTAAATACAAAAAGTTAACGGTACAATTATTTAAAGGGTATTACCTTTAAATACATTACTTTCGATTTTTATGGGGATATTAATTTATCTTAGTGTGCTTTTACTTATAGTTTGGACCAGGAAAGTAGTCACGTAATTAATCCCAGATTCTAAGATCGACAAAAGTAGTTAAAAATTTACGGATTTTGTAGTAAGTACATAAAGACAAGAAATCAAAGACACGCGTTTTAATAATACATACACGTAATGGATTTTTGTTGTATGAGCTAGAAATAGAAATCCGGTACATTGTATGTCAGATGTCGATTCGTAAATTTTATCAAACTTTTATATGACTACCTTTGCACTTTCAACGCGTAACCTCATTTTCTCAATTTTCTTTACATTTGTCGACATTTAGTATATTTGTCTTCGTGTGTTTTTCAATTCTTAATATTTATTGTTGGTTTATTGGAAATGAGTTCTTGGTTGAACTATATCTTGTAATGCCACATAAAGGGACGGAACTTTAATAACTGGTGTTGATTCTATTAGATTATTTTGAAAGTGAGACGCAGAGTAATGGCACTTTTAATTTCAATAAAATCAGTACAAGTAAATTAAATCTTAAATTTGTGTTTTTGCAAGTATCTGTTGTTTTAAAATCAATGTTCGTACAGTTGTACAGATTAAATATCAAAGCTAATCACGCCCAGTCCAGTGGAAAGAAGGTCTTGTAAGAAGATCAAGGATATTGACATCCCTCGATGTATTAAAATGAACATTAGGATACTGTATAATACATGAAGTAAGCGAAATGTAAGTGCCATAAAGTGACTTAGGAAACTATGATAAATTATTTTCTTTACAAAAAAACATTATTGTGCAACTTTTAAGAACTTTGGTTTTAGCAATATTTTTAAGTAACACAAGATTTTAAATGAGTTTTAAGTTCAAAACAGTGGCAAATTGCCCAGCTTCAATAGAAAAATTAAGCATGGTTAATGCTAAAATTAACTCTCTGAGGGCATATAACAAAAACATTCATTCTGATGGTAATCGATATGTGGTCTTCATGGATGGAACGTGGTTGGTTTTGAAAGGAATTTTAACAAAACCATGGCAATGTGACTATGTATGAAGAGTAAGAAAACGGGAGGTTATAGCAGGAAACGATTTGTTATTGTGTATGCAGATTCAGAAGCAATACTTGCACTAGGTACCTCTTTATTATTTACTTCCAAATCTCAAAACAATGATTATCATCATGGAATGAATGGGGACATGGTTTTACAGTGAATAGAAGAAAATTTAGTGAATAATTTAGGAGAATTGTCTCTTAATTGTGTTAGATAATGCACTTTATCATTCAACGTTGTTTGAAAAATTGCCATCACAATCTTAGAATAAGGCCGATATGATGCAATGGTTTATTACAAACAATATTTAGTATAATTCACAGATGCTTAAAGCAGAGTCGTTAGCTTTAGTAAAAGTACACAGAAAAGAGAAGTGTTACAAAGCAGATGAGTTTCTGGGAAGACATGGTCACGGATTTATCCTTTTATAGTCTATCCGGCGAATCAAGGCTATGACGTCATATGTCAGCTGTCGATGAAAATGTGTTTTTCATTTAAATACACTGTTTAAAATTGAGTTAGAACGTCAATCTTAATTTCAATGTTGTTAATTTTAAACAGTCAAGGTTTTGTTTTGCGATAAACCAGGCGGTATTATCTAGCACTGGTTTTGTACACTCGTTTCGAAACATTCGGCCCGTGCGGTCATGTATTAAAACAATATATACATTTTGGTGTGTGTTTCACTGTGCTTCTACATAATTCCGTCGGCGGAGATGTTGTTCTGCTTTGGATGCCGCCAACCACTTCCGTAGAAGCCAACAGTATGAACATTAAGGTAAGTGCATGATCGTTGTTGGATTTACCGCCAAGAGTATTTTATCGCAACACTACCCCCAAGTCACAGGCCACTTACTCTAAGGAAATAATCTGGGGATTCACGCTTTGTGTAAATTTTCGCATTATTTCTCCAACATAAACATTTGTGGTCACTTCTGAACACCGGATTCATATGTAAATTTTGTGTAGAGATAAAATACTATTATATTCAATTTCATTAATTGCATTTATACATGTGCATAACTCTAATCAAAGCTCAAAGTTTGTTCTTGAACTTGGAAAATAATATAGTTCACCTTATCGCCAATTGTGATTGTTGCCAGATTCATTGTTCGAAATTATAAATTACGGCTCGCCTTATTGTTATTGTAAACAATAAATAATTTAGAGGTAATTTCATTCAACTCTGGTTATCGGCTTCACTATGGAACCCGATCAGCAAAGTATTGCTGAGTTTAAAAAATTACACAATCGGAAAGAAAGGTTATTTAGGCGATTACAGGACTGTTTTGATTTGATCAAAGATTTACCTGCTAAATTAGATCATTTTAAAAGTCGTGTTGGTTATTTAATGCCAGTTAGAAATGAATTTCTACGAACTTTAGATGCATTGTCGGATTTATCGAATGTACATGCAAATTTTAGAACAGATACAGTATCATTAAAATCTAGTTTTGACGGTTTATACTTCGAGATTTTAAGCGTTGCTGGTCGATACACCACAACCACGAACGTTAGTTCTAACGGTAATACAACACTGAACAGCGATTCGAATGTTCGCCTACCTGAATTAAAATTGTATAAGTTCGAAGGTAATCCCGAAAAATTTTACGCGTTTAGATCTTTGTACGACACCATGATTCACAATACGTTGAGTGACATCAAAAAATTTTCATACTTGCTTTTTTACCTGGAAAATTATGCTTTGAAGTTGGCACAAAGTGTGCGGTTTTCACCACAAAATTATTCGGTAGTGTACGACCTGCTGGTCCAACGCTACACAAATAAACGCTTAATTGCCCATCATTATCTATCTAAAATCTTTACACTGTCTCAACTGAAGACAGATTCTTTTCTTTTCTTTTATAAAGTTTTTACGTAATAAATGCTCCATTTCAACGTTAGTTGGTAGTACCTCTGCTTCAAAGAGCATACCAACGTCCGCAAAAAATCTGGCGATCGCTACAATAATGCTACTAACAAACGCATTTCTATGACTTCGCAAGAAGTCGCGTCTAAAGGTCCTTCTGTACACACAGTGGCTTCGGTTTCTTATCCGGCATGCAATCAAGCTCATAAATTTAACAGATGCTCGAAACTATTAGCATTGTCACCAAAAGATAGACATGAATTAGTCAAGAATAACCGTAGATGTTTTGCTTGTTTGAATCCGCATCCGCTTTCTTCTTGTCAATCTAAATTTCGATGTCTACATTGCGGAAGTAAAAAGCACAATTCTTTACTACATTTCAATAATCCTAGCCCTGTACAGAGCCCCTCTAATACTACACCTTTATGTACAGACGCCGATGTACAGATTGTTGCCAATACCAATGTAATAGAAAAAGTGTCTACGCCAGTGAATTTTGTTCATTCTTGCGCTGTTGAAAACGGACGCGATGAAAATTTTCGTAAATTGTATGCGGAAAACATTAGTGATTATTTATCACAGAAGCGCCTTGAACCTGCGGTTGACGTGTCCCCGTATGTGATGACTCATCGCGAGGTTTTAAAGAATCTCGCATCGCATACCCAGATTCGTGTAGTTTTCAACACGACTGATAAAGACTGTAATAATAAATGCCTTAATGATATTCTAATGCCGGGTTCGAAACTACAAACGGATATTATCACAAGATTCAGAATTCCACAAGTGGCCCTTACGTGTAACATTCGTCAAATGTTCAGATCAATTTTAGTACACCCTGATGATCGGAAATTCTTGCACATATTTTGGAGGTTTAATCCAAATGAACCTTTAACAGAGCTAGAACACACACGCGTTATTTTCGGTGCATGTTGCAGTCCTTACCTTGCCCTTCGTGTTCTAAAACAATTATTGGTTGACGAAGGTTCTAAATTTCCACAAGCTTCGTGCGCTTTCAGTTCTTCTACATATGTAGAGGGCATTTTGACTGGAGCAGATTCCATCGAAGATGCTCTACTTCTTAAAACTGAACTCATTGATTTGTTAAAACTGGGTGGATTTGAACTGGGCAAATGGGCCAGTTCACATGCCAAGGTAATTGGTAATTCTTCAGATACGATACAATTACCTAATTCCAGTCCTGATTCTATTAATAAAGTTTTAGGGCTTTGTTGGGATCTAAGATTAGATGTACTTAAATGCAAAGTTCGAAATGCCTCTGATATACCATCGAAAAGAGGCATTCTTTCCCGTATTGCGCGAACCTTTAACATTAATGGATACATCAGTCCATTTACTTTTATACTTAAATCTCTTATTCAACAATTGTGGTTACTAAAAGTAGGATGGGATGACGAACTCCCTGCCGTAGTATTACAGACGTGGAATCAAATTCAATCCGAATTACCATTTCTCGAAAACGTGTCTATTCCACGCTGTGTATGGAAAGTAGGTGAAGTAAAAGGTTTCATGGTAGGTTTTGCTGATGCTAGCGAGCTTGGCATGGCTGCAGTTATTTATTTACGATTAGAGATTGATGGCCAAATTTTCATAAACTTAATAATTTCAAAAATTCGCGTGACTAAAAACGTGGACGTTACCACGTCTCAAATTAGGGGCGGCACGTCTTCTATCAAAACTTATGAAGTCTACTACTCCAGCATTTAATTCGTTACACCTTCAGGAACCTATTTGTTTTAGTGATTCGGTAAACACACTGTGGTAGATTCGCACCCCTCCGCATCGATTAAAAATATTCTTTGCCAACAGAGTTGTTCAAATCCACGAAAATCAACCCACAGCTCGTTGGAGGCATGTACTTAGCGCTGATAATCCCGCTGACCCGGCAAGTCGCGGATTAATGCCATCGGAACTGCTTTGTTGTGATTTGTGGTGGAAAGGGCCCGACTTCATATATCGGAACATTTCTGAATGGTCAGGTAGTACACTTGAATACTCGCCTGTACAAGGGTTAGACGTTTCTACCTCAAGCCTTGTTGTCCGCAATTGATGTTCAACCATTTACGGACATTTTTGTTAAAGTACAAAGAATTTTTGCCTATATACTTAGATTCAAATTCAATTGCCTTGTGCGCATTTATGATGCCCCAAACGATCAGCTGCGTACTGGCAACTTAACGTCATTCGAATGTAATGACGCTTTGGTATTTATTATAAGAATTTCTCAGTACGAGCATAATCGAAACGAAATTTAATTAGAAAAGGGTCAGTCTTGCACAAAAAATTATCGTCATTTGCCCCCTTTTCTCTCCCATGTAGGTATAATCATGGCGGGGGGACGTTTGCGCCAGTCGAAGCTCCGAATTGCTACTAAATATCCCTACCTAATTCCGCGGGACAGCAGATTAGCTATTTTGATATGCGATCATTATCACATATATTCGGGCCATGGTGGAAATCGCCTGGTACATTCTCTCGTAAATAGGAGATTTTGGATTCCTTCAATTCGACACTTTATTCGAAAGCGTATATTTCGTTGCCTTACATTTTACCGATATAAGGCGGAACCTATCCAACCACCTATGGCGGATCTTCCAGCTTACCGACTCGAACCGGGAAAATGTTTCACACACACGGGGATTGACTTTGGCGGGCCCTTTATGGTAAAGGTATCTAATCTGCGCACAGCTAGGTATGAGAAGGCCTATATTGCTTTGTTTATATGCCTGGTCTCGCGTGCCATTCATACCGAACTCGTCACCTTGTTAACTTCCCAAGCATGTCTGGCCGCACTAGACAGATTTATTTCTAGTCGCTGACTTCCGGCGAAATTTTATTCCGATCAAGGACAGAACTTCCGCGGAGCTGCTAGAGAAATTTCAAAATATTTTGACTCGTCTAAGCTCGAGATTGCACATTATTTAGCTATTCGGGGCATTGAATGGTCCTTTAATCCTCCCTACGCACCCCATTTCGGGGGATTGTGGGAGGCAGGAATCAAAAGTGTTAAATTCCATTTAAAGAGAATAATTGGCACAACCTATTTACTGCAGAAAAATTTAACACAATCGTTATTAGAATTGAGGGTATTTTAAACTCTCGCCCGTTTTGCTCGTTACCAGCTTCACCCGATGATGGAATTGATGCATTGACGCTGGCACATTTCTTGATAGGCGGTCCTATTCTGGCACGACCCGAAGTAGATTTGACAAACATTCCTACTAACAGACTTACTCGTTGGCGGCTTTGTCAACAGTTAATCCAGGGGTTCTGGAAGCGTTGGCCAAATGAATACCTCCACACCCTTCAGCATAGGCCCAAATGGACTACCCCGGCTAAACAGTTGGAAGAAGGCGATCTGGTGTTGTACTTGACTCCAGGTACACTCCCTGCGTGTTGGCCTTTAGCAAGGGTAACAAAGCTGATACCTGGAAGTGACGGCATACTACGTGTTGTTCGGTTGAAAACACCCTCAGGTGAAACGGCACGACCAATAAATACACTCGTTTCGAAGCATTCGGCCCGCGCGGTCATGTATTAAAACAATATACATTTTGGTGTGTCTTACTGTGCTACTACATAATTCCGTCGGCGGAGATGTTGTTCTGGTTTGGATGCTGCCAACCACTTCCGTAGAAGCCAACAGTATGAACATTAAGGTAAGTGCATGATCGATGTTGGATTTACCGCTTAGAGTATTTTATCGCAACACTACCCCCAAGTCACAGTCCACTTACTCTAAGGAAATAATCTGGGGTTTCACGCTTTGTGTAAATTTTCACATTATTTCTCCAACATGTGGCATAAGCACAAACTCCATGCGAATAGACGTTTGTTACTATGCGTTCGTGTGTTTTTAAATTACTTTGTCCTAATGCAGTGTAATCACACATAGGTATTGCTTGCGAATGGAGGTTCGTTATTATGTGTTTGTATACAGAGTGGTAGAAAAGTCCCGGAACAGTCAAATATTTTGGGAAATACTCATCGCATAAAAAAAAAACGTGTTCAATATTTTTTTAAAAGCTATCCAATGACACCAAAATTGAACCCCCCACCCCCCGAGGGTAGGGGTGGGGCAACTTTAAAAGTTTAAGTGGAAACCCCCATTTGTTATTGCAGATTTGGATTTCGCAGGATAAATTACCCCAAATTGACCTACGATATAAGCCCTTTTGGATGATAGAAGGCGTTGTAATTGACAAAACCAAAATAGAGTACAAAAACATTTGAAGTCGAAAAATGTCAGAATTACATTCATTTTTAGTATTCATTTCGTTACTAGCTTTTGATATTATTTCGTGATGTCTCTGTCTGAAAGAGAAAGAATAATTGTCCTCATGATGCGGGGGTATGGAGATAAAGAAAGATCATTGCAGCAAGTCGCAGATTTATTCAATGAAGTCAATGCGGAACGGCAACCGTTCTAAATCTACTGTGAGTCGAACAGTGAATCGTTTTGAGCGAACTGGTTCGGTGGAGGATGAACCAAGATCTGGAAGATCTAAAAGCGCGACAAATGATCAGAAAGCATTAGAGGTGTTACTGCATTTTCAAGAAAACTGTCATAGATCGGTTAGCACTTTGCCAAGAGCAGAGAGGTGGTCAATTTGAACACCTTCGGTGGTAATTTCGTTATGTATGAAATAAATTTATTTATTATTTTACTTCTTTTATTTTCTGATCCATGAATTCTTCTAGAAATAGTTAATTTTTGTCGATTGCAGCGCCATCTGCAAAAACCTAAAAAAATTATGACTAACATTTTGTGGCGAATCCGAATCTGCAATAACAAATGGGGGTTTCCACTTAAACTTTTAAAGTTGCCCCACTCCTACCCCCAGGGGGTGGGGGTTCAATTTTGGTGTCATTGGATAGCTTTTAAAAAAATATTGAACACGTATTTTTTCTTTTTTTGATGCGATGAGTATTTCCCAAAATATTTGACCGTTCCGGGACTTTTCTACCACTCTGTATGTATTTTTACATCACCTTTCTTCAGAATGCAGAATAATCACAAAAATTGCATAGAAATACACGTTCGTTGGTATGCGACAGTTAATGATTTTTAACTTATTTTACGTGATGCGAAAAAATCACACAAACCGCATGCGAATGAACGTTCGTTAGTGTGAGTTCATAAGTGTGTTTTGCAATTACTTTTTTCTGATGCAGAATAATCACACAAATAGACGTTTGTTATTATGCCTTTGTATCAGCGTTTTTAAATCACTTTTTTCCACTAAAGCTGCATGGAAACGGACGTTCCTTTTGTATGAGACAATATACACGATTTCTTATACTTATTTTTTATGATATGGAATAATCACACATATTGAATAAGAATGAACGTTCGTTAGCATGCGTTGGCATATGTGATTTTAAAATACCTTTTTGTAATGCAGAATAATCACGCAAAGTGTACTCTTAGTAGGAGATAGGAAATGATTTTTTAGACTTATTCCATTGTATGCGGAATAATCACAAAATTGCAAGCGAATGGGCGTTGGTTAGTATGCGTTTCTATATGATTTTTTTTGTAATGCGGCATATACACACTAACTGAATGAAAAAGGACGTTCCTTATTATGCGTTCGTAAGTGTGTTTTTAAATTACTTTTTCCTGATGCAGTGTAATCACACAAACTGCATGCAAATGGACGTTCGTTGGTATGCGTTCGTAAGTGCATTATTAGATTGCCTCTTTCTGATGCCGAATAATAACACAAATTACACGCAAACGGCCGTTCGTTAGTATGCGTTCGTAAATGTCCTTTTAATGTACTTTTTTTTGATGCAGTATAATCGCACAAATTACATGCGAAGGGACGTTCATTATTATGCGTTTGTATATGTGTTTTCAGATCACATTTTCGTAATGCAGAATAATCACAAAAATTGCATGAAAATGGACGTTCGTTAGTATGAGACTGTAAATGATATTTTAGATTTATTTTTTGTAATGCCGAATAGTCACACAAATTACACGCGAATGAACGATCGTTAGTATGCGTTCGTAAATGCGTTTTTAAACTACTTTTTCGTGATGCAGAATAATCACACAAATTGCATCGAAGTGGACGTTCGTTAGTATGTGATACTAAATGAGATTTTAAACTTATTCCATTTGATGCGGCATAATCACACAAACCGCATACAAATGAGCGTTCGTTAGTATGTGTCCGTAAGTGCGTTTTTAAATTTCCTTCATGTGACACAGAATAATCACACAAATTGCATTGAAATGGACGTTCGTTAGTATGCGTTGCTAAGTGTGTTTTTAAATGATTTTTTTGTATTGCAGAATAACCACATAAGCTGCACGCAAATGGGAGTTCGTTATTATGCGTTTGTAGGTGTCTTTCTAAATTTCCTTTTCGTGATGCGGTATAATGACATAAATTGCATGGAAATGGACGTTCGCTAGTAAGCGTTCGTAAATGGGCTTTTAAATGACTCTTTTGTATTGCAGAGTGATCACATAAATTGCATGCGAATGGACGTTCGTTAGTATGTGTTCTTATATGTGTTTTTAAATTACTCATTCGTGATGAAAAATAATTACACAGTTTGCATGTAAGTGAGGTTAGGTTAAAATGTGAAGCCATATGAAGTTCCATGGATTTACAATATTCAGGATAATTACATAAATTGCATGCCACCGGATGTTCCTTAATAGACTCTTATGTATTTGTAGATTACACGTGGCTGAAGTTGTCTTCACGTTAGATTACGCTTTTGTCGTGCAAAAATTACAGAAATTGATAATGTTTAAGGACGAAATCCCACATGTGTTTACTAGGATAAATTTGGTAATACACCATAATCACATTAATTGCTTGTCTACGGAAATGGCATATTTCGATGATCTTCTATCTGTGTTTACTTGGCCAAATTCTCTTAAAGGCATTTTCTTTTAAAACCAACACATCTTCTGTTATTAACATATTAGATCTTATTGGACACTTTTTCTTCGTTACATGAGCGTATTGAAACGACTAAATACAAAATGTTGATTGTACAATTATTTAAACCGTATTATTACTAAATACATTACTCTTGATTTTTATAGGGATATTAATTTATCTTAGTGTGCTTTTACGTATAGTTGGGACAAGGAAAGAAGACAGTCGCGTAATTTATCCCAGACTCTAGAATGGGCCCAAGTACTTAGTTAAGGATATATACTGATTTTGTGCTAAGTACTACAAAGACAAGGAATCAATAACACGCATTTTTATAACACATATACGTAAGGAATTTTTATTGTATGAGCTAGAAAGAGAAATCTGGTGAATTGTATGTCGGATCTTGATTCGTAACTATGATCAGAATATTATATGACTACCTTCAACACGTAACCTCATTTTTCTCAATTTTTCTATGTACATTTGTCGACATTTAGTATATTTGTCTTTGTGTTGTAATGTAACGCACCTGGTCGTAGCTACAAATCTATACTCTAACCTACCTGCGGACAAACGAGCGTCCTCTCTTGACAATACTTGGCGTCGTGATCTAGGGGTCTAGTGGCTGTGGCTAGCGACACCTACGTTGTGTGACCATAACTTAACCCAAATATGCACACTAAGACGGCGTTAAGGCGGGAAGGTTTGAAATAAAACTACAATAGTTAACGACCCTACTTTAATTATTATATGTTAACCTCAAAATTCGGTTACCATCAATTAAACATGAATTACAAGAGCAAGCACTGTCGGACTCCCTGAGTTAACGCTGAGGAAAGAGTATCGGCAGATGAAACCTCAACAACCCTGTGCTTGTAACTGCCTAAATACACTTCTCTAAGGATGGGGCGGTAAACAAGCACCCTGTGCGCTTTCAATATTATGGGATGTCAACTGTTACTCAGACATTCTGTATATGAGACTGAAGAAATGTTAGTGTAGTCTAGCTAATCTTCTCTGGAAGGTATCAGACGGCTGTGCCATTACCATCTGCATAAAGTTGAAGAAGAAGAACACCGAAAAGATAAGGACTTTGACTACCAATCTTTCACCCCCCACGGCCATTAAATGTTAGTAAATTCAACAAAGGCTCAAAAACACACATTTATCGTACATACCATTAACAGTTTCCAGCCCGTTTGGCAAGATGTTTCACAATGGCTATCATGCATTCTATCGTTGCATAAACATTGCTACAAATACATTGACAAAAACAAATTTTTATAAACAAACATGAAGTTCAACGTAAACATATGGTATGATAGTACTAAACAAAGGGTACAAATTGAATCGACCATTTCAATGGTCGTACGGCAAATGCGTTAATATGGGTTCATAGCAGAGGTACGCTATAATTACATCCTAACAAGAATAAAAAATTTCAACATTAGTTAACGACAGAATTGTAGGTTTTAATACGTCAGACCCTTCAAACTAACATATGGTTCGGTGATAAAAATGAGACATGGATTATGCAGTTATAAACGCACAGCTAAACTGAAATAACCATTTACATCATCATTAAAACATTAAAACATTGAAAACGAAATTAGTAGATTAAAATATTCAAAAAAACATTATGATACGAGCTCTAAAAACTAGCCCCCATGAACTTAATCGAACGCTCACAATCGCGTTAGACAAACTGTTAAATGCAGTACTTGCATTGGAATATACCCGTTCTTACTCAATTTAAATTTCACATTTTTTACTTTATTCACTATCATTTGAGTATTAATTAACGATTTCGATACCTTTCTCAATTTTAAAAGGTTGCCTATTAATCAGACTGTATAATTCTATTAGGATATTTAATCATAATTTAAAACACTTCAATCTATCCTATTTAGTTATGGCATTAACAATATGGGGTTTCTGTTATCAACTGAGGTCGTTTTCTTAAACATTAATATTATGGTTATATACCTGTTTCATCAAGGTTATTTTCAATCACGAATTCCGATCCATTAAAAATACCTGGGTTGCTTATCTCTACAACTTCCTTAATATTAATCATTGATTAGTTTAGATGTCGAAAGTTAGGCAAACCATCCTACGCCTTCTTTATGATTTCCATGATATTGGCTGTATATATTTCTTATCACGCAGTTAGATACCTTGATGTGTATTTGTTGTAATTTAGAACTTTGACTGGGTTTTCCATTTATTGGTCGTAGTTTCGCTTGTTAAAATAACATAATAAGTTTTGATGTACAAATTTACCGAAGGACTTTCTAAGACAAGTGCAATTCAGTTAGTTTTTTCTGGTTCTCTAATTGACAGATGGACGTTTTGAGGAAATATACCATTCATATTATTTATTACCTGCATATAGATGTTTTCGATGAAAGTTACGATTTGAATGGATTCATTATTATTGTACCGGCTTTTCTTGCTGGAACGGAATAGAATTGCTTTTCATTATAAAAATGAATGTTGTTTCAAAATCCTGTTACGCGTTATAGTGTTGTAGTTTACTCTGAGTCTTTTAATGCTACGATTTAGGTTAGTGTGGTCTGGCTGTTATTTTAGGTGATACAAGTAAGGCAGTTCACGCCATTTCAAATAATGAAAAAACTTTATTATTCTTTTTAAAGTAAATATCCATCTTATAAGTTTGTCACGGTAAAAACTACGAAATATTTTTAATATAATTCACATATATACTTTAAAAGCATTTCGTTATAAGACAGGAGTAGTACAAAATCAAGCCATTAAGTGTATGAATTTTTTTGTGTTACAAGAGTTGACTAAAAATGATATTACTTAACGTACGTTTATACTATTTTAGTGAAACATATTGAAACAATAGAAATTATTGAAGAATCTGAGGAAATACGTCTTGAACTTCTACAATTTCTACAAGCAATTATATTGGCGTAGTCTAATATCGAACCATAAAGATCATTTTTGAAGGACTGTATTATTATTTTGTGTGAAAGTGTAGAAGATAAGCATACAGAAGTAAAAACACTAAGATGTAAACGCGTTTTAAATTCATCACAAGTATTGTCAAGGAATTTCCAATCTGTAGGCTGAAAATTTGGTAAAACCAGTCTAAACTGCTTTTAGATATCACCGTTATAAAATAAGGGTCGAAACATATGTTAGGATATGAACGACCATATGGGAAAAACGGCGAAGCTTTATTTTGCTGAATTTCTTTGAAGATGTTCAAATGTCGTAGAATTTTCAAGGGACAAAGACAGACCGTTGGAAAGTGCACTTTTTGAAGACACCAATTCTACCAAAGTCAGCTCACACAGTTGGCTTTATTTATTTCATGTTTAGAATTTACAGAACAAAAATATTTAATGTTTTTGGAGACAAAAATTAATTTATAACCAAGCAATCATTCTATGTTTTTTAAAGAAGATTAGGTAGATTTATAATGCTCACATTTAGCTTTATTGTGTGCTAAATTGTACATAATAAGGGTCTAACTATAAAGTATAGTTTATGTATATAAAATGTGGTTACGCGATTGTTTTTAAATCACACCGAGGTAAACAAAAAATCTGATAAATTTTAATTGCTTTCATTTAATGTTATGACGGCAGTTTTTATTGCTTTTATGGTCTATAGGATTTTGGATATACAAATTTAGAGCTATACCATTGTCGGAGGCTTTCACGGCCGGAGTCATAATAAATATTTATGGTTCCGAGTTGGGACCGAGTCATCTTATAAACTAAGGTCGACGTTTCGCCCACTTTTGTAAGAGGTTTCATCAAGACAAGAGAAAAGTAATAAAATAAAAAAAAAGATAAGAATGAACATATTAAGTAGACATGTTAAATTGTAAAGAGTAGAGTTTCTCCTGAGCTAGTAGACTTACAAGCCCATTCAAAGCCAAAAGGCATCTGGTGGCGAAACAACTGGTGAAAGTAGCAAAAGTTGGTAGTTTGTATAGGGCGAGAACTTGCTGCATGAGTGATCATGAATAGAGAGGAGTGCCGTACGGATCAGTGGCTTGTTTTCCAAATGGGGGAAAGGTAGTAGCCATCGTCTTTGTTTAGATTATTAGAATTTTTATTGATTTCTATGGATTCTTTAATTTTTCTATTGTAGAAAAATGGAATTCTGGAAATTAGTTTCGTCTTATCAAAGTTAATGGTATGACCTGCTTCGTGTTGGTGTTCGGCCACCGCTGAGCGATTGTAGTGGCTTGTTCTTAAGCATCGCTTATGCTCGTTTAGTCTAATCTGTACTGACCGTTCTGTTTCTTCTATGTATACTAAACCGCAGCTGCTGGGGCTTTAAGACTATTTTCGGAATCGGGGTTGGTAATATTTGTGAAACTTTATTAGTGGGTTCATAGATTGTTTTGATGTTGTGTTTACGTAGGATTTTGCCAATTCGGTCTGTTACTCTGTGTATATATGGAAGGATTGCTAAAGATCGTGTATCGGAGTTACAGCGTGGTTTGAGGGTTCGTGTAGGATGCAGATGACGGTTTATTACTCTGCCGATATCTGAGTTATGATAGTCGTTTTTTATAAGACTAGTTTTAAGATGGGTTAGTTTATTTGGTGTGTTCGGGTTGTGAAATCTTAATTTCACGGTGGACTAGAGAGTTGATTACCGATGATTTTTGTGAGGGATGATGATGTGACGACGCATGTAGGTATCTGTCTATATGTGCGGGTTTTTTATATACGGAATGACCTAGTCGTCCGTTGGGTGGCCGCTCCACCAGAACGTCAAGGAATGACAGAGTTCCGTTCTTTTCAATTACTATAGTGAACTTAAAGTTTTTATGTTGATTGTTTATGTGATCAAGAAAATCATTGAGCGATGCTTAAGAACAAGCCAGTACAATAGCTCAGCGGTGGGCGAACACCAACACGAAATAGGTCATACCATTAACTTTGATAAGACGAAACTAATTGCCAGAATTCCATTTTTCTACAATAGAGAAATTAGAGAATCCATAGAAATCAATAAAAATTCTAATAATCTAAACAAAGACGATGGCTACCACCTTTCTCCCATTTGGAAAATAAGCCTATGTTCACAACAGCGGAACCGTGACATTCACTGATCCGCTACGACACTCCTCTGTATTGATGATCACTCACGCATCAAGTTCTCGCCTTATATAAACTACCACTTTTGCTACTTTCACCAGTTACTTCGCCACAAGACATTTTTTGGTTTTGAATGGGTTAGTGAGTCTGCTAGTTTAGGAGTAACTCTACTCTTTACACTTTAAGTTGTCTACTTAATATTATCTTTCTTATCTTTATTTTTATTTTTTTTATTTTATTACTGATTTTCTTTTCTTGTCCTGATGAAGCCCCTTACAAAAGTAGGCGAAACGTCGACCTTAGTGTATAAGATGACACGGACCCCAACCTGGATCCATAAATATTTATAGCTATACCTTTATTTAGGTGTGACATAACTTTTTGTCGTTGCTGCGAAATGCATTTCGTCTGGTAGATAGTTTATGTTTCTTTAATGCTGTTGTCTACTATTACATTTTCTTGGTCCTTACTTATCAAGAATTTCTTTCAAGAAGTGCTCGTAGACACTATGTAAGTATATATATATATTTTTTGAAATTTTGTTTTATATTGTACAACGTATGTCTAGGTGGACGCAAGGCAATTTCTGATTGGTTGATTATACAAAATTCCACGCCACTGAAACTCGAATACCGCAATTCTTAATTACATAAATGAACTCTCCCAAACTAATTTTTGCTTCGTGCACATTATGACGTTGGGTGTTCTTAAAGTGGTTTGCCTCTACCCTAATTTAAGTATGTAAATACACACATTTTATAAACATTGGTTTTAGGTTTTTAATTTTTCAGAAATCATATTTTTTAGATAAATAAGTACTCGACTCCCTCTTTAAAACATCAGTTAAAGGAGGTATCCGCATAGTTGGGAATTTTATACGTGATTTACAACTTCATTGGATAAAGGGATCTGCTAGTTAGAAAAAATAAAGTTGGTTCCTTGCAAATACATTTTTTTGTGGTGTGTCGCCTCTTTACTCTACACGTACAAGTACAGACATTTTTAAAAATATCTGGTTAAATTTTAAGTCGTTATTATTAAAAAAAGTGGTTTATACGTGAATATTAATCTACATCGCTTTTTTAAACAGAAGTTAAAATATTTCTAGAAGTCGTGAATCACTCTGTATATTTACGTACATATAGAGTGTTTTTATAAAATAATCTTTAAAATATGCATTCTAAACGCTGAGAAACATCGTCAATCATTATGTATACAATTACAGCCGTGGTTAGAAAATACTTTTTATGAAACTTAAAAATGCTATTCACTAAATTTTGTTTTAATTTACACTGTATCATTTTCAAAACTCTTACTCTATTTTACAATTGTATATCAGTACTCGTGTTTGCTCATAGAATAAATACATGTAGGGTTTAATAATACGCAATATATAACCTTCCAATACCACGAGCCTTACTTCTTTCGATCTCTAAAAACCTGTTCGACGTATGTTTCTGTTCGTCGGATGAACCAGCGAAACGTAACGAAGTCAGTGGTGTTCAAGTCTTAGACAAGTTAAGATGGCCCTCGTAATTTTGAACTACGACTTGCAAATTGCTTTAAAAATTTTGTAGTACATAGGATGAATATCCTACAGAAAATTTAGCTTTCCGTTCTAACCAATGGTTGGTATAAAATAAATACAAGATTTTATTTAATATCTTTTTTTACAACGCATGTGAGCATTAACATCTTTAGAAATAACGTCATGGTTTTATGTTATTTAAGTTTTACATAATTTAAAGATTAAGAAGTAACATTATCATGATTTTATATTGCTAAAGTTTGACATAATTTATGGATTAACTACATAACGGGTTTATCTAATCGATCATCGTGCAGATAGCTTTTTGTGTGAAGTAATCATCTTTTTACATATTAAAACTGATGAATAGGTTCTAAGATCTTATGCTTTATTTTGATGAAGCTCATACCGAAGCTTAGATGTCCGAGGAACACGTAGATATTACTTGTTTCTCGTTTGTTACTTCAACAGATGGGTAAGTCAAATCTGTCACTTTGTTTATTTGCGGAACTGCAAACATCTGCATTACATCTGATTATCACTAGAAAATTCGTTTGATTGGACATTTGATCTCATGGATCTTATAAACACTCTTAATACACATTTATTCATAAAGTTCTAAATCATATAATTTTAATTAAATGTAGTGAGGTTTTAGTATTTGTTTCTAAAGAGCAACCATATAATACTTGGTAACTTTTATTTTCTTATGTTCTAAATTTAATTCTTATATATCTTGCTATAGTTGTTAAAAGCAACTTTGTATTAGTTATATCTATACATTAGAAAATATCCCCGTAAATAAAATTTGAAATAAGAATTTTGTTTTAAAAAACTCGCATAAATTTGTAAGGAACATAGATCTGACATTGAGCGCATTTACAAATGCCTTATTAATGTCAATCCTAATTTCTACCTTCACCTGTTTTTCTTGTAAAATGGGAAATTTGCAACTGATCGCACGTTTCTGGCGACTGCTTGTAGTGGTTTGATGTGGTAGTCTCAATTGCTTAGTGAACAATTTAAGAAAGCGAATGAGCAGCCCTACGTGTAATGGTATAATTCGAATACAGTTCACACAGACAAGTAATGCAGTTTATTTTTTGGTGGAAAATGTAAGTGATTTTTTATACACAAATTAATTAGTATGAAACACCCCTTGCCCGTCCAGTCATTCTTATCTAAATCACTGTTAATTACAATTAATATACGTTTTTTATGCGAGCACAGATTTTTTATTGGGGTGATCTTAATGTACATGAGATTTTATGATAAAATCTTGAAACCTTTAGAGGTTCACCTAAAAATCATTACCTATTTTATTATTAGTTTGAGACGTAAACTACTGTTTCCGTTTGTGTTATAGTAACTTGTTTTTATTTCAGGCATACCCTGTGCATAGTCAATCTTTCGTTATTCGGGATATTTACTTTAGGGTTCTACACAACCCCTAACGTTATAACAACTAGTATTTAAACGGCCGTAGTGGCACCTAACTTTGGTTCTTTTTAGAGTGAACCTCCCTGCTCATCGCTTTATCGCTGGAGTAAAGTCCAAAGCTAGCAAATATACTTTTATCATCTTACACAAAGCCCTTCAACACAAGAATAAAATTAGAGGATAAAGATTGTTTGAAATTGTAAATATTCAACGCCATAACAGACACACCCAAATAAATTTCTAATATTTTATGTAACGGTTCCATTTTCCATGTACATGTGGCTACTAATTGCTACTATTACTGATGCCTTTGGAAACAGTTGCTAATAATGTTGGCAATCGTGGAGTTACATTTCTTCATTTTCTAAAGATACAGAGCTTTTAGAATGCTCGATAGCAATGCCAATTATTGATTGGCGGAGAGTATTTTTTTTGACCTTTCCTGTTGGCGTTTTTGGAATGCTTTCTAGAAATACAAATCTATCTATTATATACTTTGAAGGTAAACGATCATGTAGATAACTAGAATGTAAAATTGTTATTAGTGCCATATAACTTATCTGGTACTTACTGGAACATCAAATCTTCAGTTAAATTGCATTCAGGTTGTGCAGCAACACAAGCCACTACTTCTTTATTATTCCCTATAATTACAACTTCTCGTACACCAGGATGAGATAGAATAATATCTTCAGCTTCAGCTGGAAAAATGCAGTGTCCATTCATTGTTACGTAATCTGATATGCAACCATGAATATAAAAGAAACCATCTTCATCCATATGACCAATGTCAGATGTCTTGAAATAACTTTTTTCAATTGAAGCCATTGTTAGGTTATCATTTTTGAAATAGCTGCAACATAGTATACAAATGAATTTATTATTTTAAAATAATTTCTTTATAGGTTCTTGTTTGTTTAAAAATTCTTTGGAAGGGTATTTGTAGATTTTGTTATAGATTATAAAATATAAAAATTTAGAGTTATTTTTTGGAGATAGAAAGAGATACAAATTTTTATTAGCAAATAGTTTAAAAGTCAAACACAAATGTTGATTACATATTTTTCTAAAAATTTCAATAAATTTGAAATATTAGTACGTATACCCCATTATATTGTAGCATTTCAACTTTCCAATGCTATTTATTAGCGATGAATCACGGTATTAATTAAATTTCCGTTACCAATGAAAGTGGACCTACAGAGGATGCTTTCTTCAACACTTCTTGAATCAGATGATTACTGACAATCCCATTTTTGTCTTGAACGACAAGGTCGCTTAAGTCTTATATCAATATGCTGTAAGTCATTGAATTTTTAACCTGCTAGATTTTTAAACTGTTATTTTATATTTGACTGCATACAATTGTTTATTTATTAAAAGGACTTATACGTTGGTGCACGCTTGATTAAAAGTGACTTGTAACCAGAAAAAGAACCACAATTGTAATAAATTGTAAAAATTAAAAATGTTCATGTTGAGAAACCGATTAGATGTAGTCCAACACCGGTAGAACGCTCAAAATTTGATGGGGATAATAAACCTAATCATAAACTATTTTTAAATAACTTAAAAACTTTAATACAAGGTAGCTGGGTTGAGCAAACAACGTTAAATTTTTAAGGTCCACGTTGAAGGGTAGTTCCGAAATTTGGTTCAGACTAATTGAAAGTGAGTTAAGTTCGTTTAAAGACTTCGAAATTAAATTTTTAAAGTATTTCTGGGGAGACAACCAGCAATTTTAAGGTAGAGATAATTTATTAATGGTCAAATATAGTAGCGATCCAGGCATGACAAGGGAATTGTATGCGATCAAGAAATTTAGCGTAGAGATATAGGATAGAAATGTTAGATTGTAAATAATATTAGTATAGAAGTTAAGGAAAGTTTAGCTTATTATAAGATAGGAATAGATGGATTGTTAAAAAGAGAAAAGCCCTAGTATGAAAAGATTATGCGTGTGTATTATAAAGCTTATAGAATTAGTTATAGATAGCAAGTAGTTAGAAATAAAAATAGTAAAATTACTCATGTATGCGGGAAAATAACGCAAACTTCTAATTTTATATTTTGATTTGGGGAAAAATGACGTGATAAGGGGTCACGAGAGGTCATTGAACCCCAAATTCTAAAAATAAATCCCACAAAAATATAACAGAATCAGAAAAAATATAATTTTCCGTAAATTCATGGTTACGAACTGTATAATACAAGCGTACCTTTATTCATTAAAATGCCATAGAAAAACGCAAATTGCGCGTGTACAAATAATCGCCCTGTATGGTATAGGCGTATTGTTAATAAATAGCAAGTAACGTAGGTTGTATATTATGTAAAAATAATCAATTGTAAGATACCGTAAAACGCATTTAAATGCGAATGCAAATCGATAAGTGAATCGATTTGCTGTAAATAGCATAGAATAATACATCTTTACGCATTTAACTTAAGAGACTACAATCAACGTGCATTTTAAACCCCAAACTCCAAAATTAATATTAATTCTGTGTACTGGAACATGAAAGCAAATATTTTCTATAAAATGCAACCCCTTTTGCATTAAAAAGCAATTAAAGTTTAAATTAATTGCTCCGTGGATTATAGCAATCTATTCAAAATAAAGAATTTTCTAGAATATAGAAGAATGTTATAAGGATTTAGAACTACGTAAATAAACTAATTAATAAATAATCGTGTATACTGAATAGCGGCTGTAACTCCAAAAACCCACAAAAAATCCAAGAAATATCAGATAAGAGTAATTATCTGTGGCATTAGTATGTGACGCGTTAAACAAGAACAGATAGAACACGTCAGGAATAACTGGAACGATATTAAGTAGAATAAACACCGCGATATTATACGCTAATGGGTTTTTCCAAAAACCCTTACATCATAATGTTCCACATTTTTCTAGTAGCTTCTGGATATAGATAATTTTGTGTACATAAGAAAGTGTTTATTCTTTCAGAGGGTGATTCGACGGTCGTTCAAGATTCGTTCGAGATTTATTCGAGATTTATTCGAGATTCATTCGAGATTCGTTCATTAGATCGCAAAATGTTATTTTAATTAAAGCGCGAGCTGTTGATATGCAAAGATAGTAATTGGAGTTTGTAGTAAACATACAGTAATTTAATAGTTGCGAGGTTGCAATGAATACAGAAGTTATGTTTTTAAACGCAAATTACATACAAAAATGGATTTATTAATTATGATAAAGAGGTAAAATTTTTCAATACAAAGCTATTTAAAAAATTTTATTAAATAATCGAAAGGAAGTTTTAACCAAAACAAATGTACTATGGTAACTGTTGTTTGAAACGAGGATTTTAATCTTGTAAACTGATTTGGACATCAATTTAAAAATAAGAAGATTTTAATTACGAGGAGGATTTTGCAAGTATTAATTTAACTGATATTAAAGTATTTTCATATCGCCCTTCTAGTAACGTTCCAAAGCGAGGCGTTGTTTTAGCGGTAACCGAACCTCTGGCTCGAATAATTCGTCTGCAAATTAGAGTTTTTTGTCTCGTAGAATTTGTTTTTGGAGTTGTTTTTTTTTCTTTTTTTGTAATACCTGATTAATATTCCAGTATAACTGATAGAATGAAAGAAGTTCTTTGAGAGCTGAGGGAGTAGAAATTGGTTCTCAGGAAAGAATTTTTGTGGAAGAAGCGAATAAGGAGGATTCAGAGGCCAAGAGTGTAGGAGAGACCCACGAATCAAACATGATGGCTCTTTTATTAAGTCGAAGTCAAAGTATGCAGGAACAAAAAGAAGATATGAAAGAAATGTGGGAAAAGAATGAGAAAGGCATGAAATAAATGGGTGAGAAATTGGATAAAATACTCAGAAGTTACGAGCAGAATTTGGAGAGAACATTGCAAAATTGGGAGAAAGTTTAAGATTACAAAGTGAGAAGAATGAAGGGAAATTTAACGAGATTAGTGAAAGAAAATCTTTGGGTTTAGAGGAAACTAACAAAACCATTGAAAAACTTAAATTTTAAGTCAGAGGAAAAGTAGCACAAATTTTAGAGAATATGGATGATGTTAGAGAAGAAATTATTCAAATAATATCGAATAAGGAAGCAAGTGAAGGAGAAACTAATGGAAAATTAAAATTTTAAATCGAAAGAAAATGAAATAGAGGAAAGTTGTCAAGCGGGTTTTAAAACATTTAGAAATGATTTGGGAAATCTTAAATCAAGCATAGGGAATAATTTGAGAATTTAGAAGATAAAATTAAAAATATTCATGTTGGGGAACCGATGAGATGGAGTCCAACCAGTGTTTCGTTAGAACAACACTCAAAATTTGATGAAGATAATAAACTTAACCCTAAAATATTTAAATAACTTAAAAACTTTAATACAAGGTAGCTGGGTTGAGCAGACGAAGTTAAATTTTGTAAGGTCCATATTGAAGGGCAGTGCCAACATTTGGTTTGGACTAATTAAATCCTAAAAAGCGCAAGCTTGATAGCGCTAGGAAGTTTTTGACTGATAGGCTTGAAGCTCGTCCAGATTACCTTGCATGCAACAAAACTGTCGCTTTTGGTAAAACTGCCAATTTAATGTGACAATACGAAACAACAGCAGTTTCATTTCTGCGTAGTAAGTTCGTGAAGGTAAAATTACAAATTAGTAAGGAATATGTGTTCTTCGTACCTCAATAAAAATGAACTCTCCTTAAAATTACTTGCCGACCTCAAGTCTTAGCATTATTATCCCAAATATAGGAGGGCTTTTTAGAAATTTTAGTAAAATTAATAAAAATTAACCTGGCAGAGACACACGTGTAATTATAATACAAAGTAACCTTTAGACAAAAAATAATATACTACAATGTGATAGGACGCGGCGTATTTAGTAAAACTCAGCAATATCAGGTTACACATAATCTCTACAGGGCTATAAAATGAATATAATGTAAAAATGTTTTCAATGTATCTATTCAGACTGCTGAAGAAATTAAATACCCGTGGGTACGTGATCTTTACATGGTAAAATTATATGGACTTACGAAAATTTCACCTGATTCAATCACAAGTTCTATAGGAATACTATACAATGACATAGCCCCCTCCTCCCCCCCCTAAACGTATGAAGAATAGGACTAAATCACGAACTCTAGACAGTGGATGGAAAAAATGAATCAATTATTTCCTAGCGAGTAATTAGAAAGATCAAAATGTAATCATACAAGCATGTAATAAGGCGGAAGGATCGTACAGGTTGTGGTCGGTATAAGTATAAGTTACAAGTTAGTAAATGAAATAGCTTCAAGATGAAAGATGAAACTGTTGCAGAAGTTAGATTAAACAGTGCGCTAGCTTTTGTATAGCGTTGCTTACAGATTTGATAAGAAATGTTAACATGTGCACTACATTTGATTTTTAAATGCTTCACTCGAAGGTACTACATTGACCAGAAGCAATGTTTTTACCTGGAAATTTTGAATTTTGCCAAACTCTTATTGTTCCAATTACAGTCGGAATCGTCAACGTGCGTAAAAATACATACATACGGGATCTACATTTTACCTCTCATCTGAACGGAGCGTATTTAAAAAAAAATGCTCGTCTAATATTTTTCAATTGGACGGTGTCGGGATTTAAACTCAGGACTTGGGCTTAGTAAACACACGCATACTATCTAACCCATGGTGCCGCCTTGTTAATCTGTGCATAAGATTATGAAAATTTATATGCGGTAATAAAAGAGCGACCTGCAGGTGTAGTCCAAGTATGTGAGTTGGTCGTGTTTAAGGAAGTTGTTATTGGCAGAAATAAAAATTAAAAAACTGTTGTTTTCTAAACATTCTTAATCTTTTAACAGATGAATTAAGTCGTGAGTAGGCTGTGTTATCAAAGGAATGATGATAAAACGGCGAAACCTTTTTAAGCATATATTTTTGTATAACAACAATGGTGATGATTGTGATTATGATGATTATGATAAAAAACTAAATCGTGTTCATATCAGTTCCCAGAGTAGATTCTATAAGTTTTATTACAAAGTTCTTTTACTAAAAAATTCTGGCACCCACAAATGCCAAAACCATTTGTCCTTTTTGTTACCCTGCCTACTCCCCAAACTTTTATTTTAAGCCAATTTTAAATAGTTAGATGGCGTAATCCAACTATAACTCTAAACATACAAAGGTGACATAAGTCAAATAATTAAAACTAGATGGAGTTCCAACATTCTCCCCCCTGGTAAGTAGAAACAATTGAAACAAACAAGCTGTTTCTGCTTAGCCACACATTGTTACACTACATCCAGAACAGCTACTTTCGTAGCAGGACGCGTATATGTCCCGTTGATAGTTTTAACCACCACTTGTCTGACTTGGTCGGAGTGTCTTCCTCTGTGCACTTCCACTACAACTCCTTTTACCCAAGAGTTTCGCTTTGTCTCTTCAACAATTACCACAACGTCCCCTACTTCAATTGGCTTCACCTTCTGAAACCACTTTGTTCTTCGTGCTAAGGTCGGCATATATTCGTGTAACCAGCGTTTCCAAAAATGAAGTGCCATTTGCTGTGACAACTTGTAATTTCGACGCATCGCTATTACGTCAGACTCGTGCACCTCTTCAAGCGGTTTTATTCCTCCTGATGATCCCAAAAGGAAATGATTAGGTGTAAGTGCTTCTGGTTCATCAGCACTAATAGGCAGGTATGTAAGTGGTCTAGAGTTTATAATACTTTCGACTTCTAATAAATAGCAACGTAGATTCTCGTCGTCAGGTCGCTTAGTAGGCATCATACGTTCAAGACAACACTTTACCGATCTAACTAATCTCTCCAACTCCCTCCCATATGGGGAGCTGCGGGTGGATTTAACTTCCAAGTTATATTCTCAAAGTGCGCTTGAATTTCATCCAATGGAATTTGATCAATTAGTTTTTCAACTCATTTTTACGCCTATGAAATTCGTTCCATTGTCTGTATGAAGCTCAATGGGCATACCGCGTCGAGAAATGAAGTTCCGAATACACATCATACACGAATCCTTGCTTAAAGAGTGTGCAAGTTCAATATGTATGGCTCGTACTGTAAGACAAGTAAACATACACACCCATCTCTTCTCTACACGACGTCCTACTACTACTTCCAGTGGTCCAAAGTAATCTATTCCAGTATAGGAGAACGGTCTTGAATATGCACCTAATCTAGCCTGAGGGAGGTCAGACATCTGGGGTGGATTAGAATGTGCGTGTAGATTTTTGCAAAACTGACAACGTGTCCGTATAGAGTTCAAAACTACACGCAAACGTGAAATTACATACAATTGTCTGAGCTCGTTCACCACTGTTTTGTGATTCGCATGTAAATACTTCTCATGGTAATGCATAACGATCAACTCGGTTACTTTATGGGACCTTGGTAATATTATTGGATTTTTTACATCAAACGAGATTCCAATTGCTCTTGACGTGCGTCCTCTCATCCGAAGAACGCCTTTCTCATCTAAAAATGGAGACAACTGATACAAGAGGCTGCTTTTCTCCAATGGTATGTCAGGATGGTTTTGTAACTGATTTATCTCTTCCCGATAACTGTTCAACTGTGCTTGTCGGTACATAACTTCTTTTGCTTGGCGTATTTCAGTTGGTAAAAGTACACCCGATCTTTTAGATTTATTTTTAAAGTTGTATAGTATTCGCACTATCCAACCCATAGTTCGATATGCCTTCCTCCATTGAGAACATTTGTTTATAAATTTTTCTAATAAGTTAGGTGTTACGTCACTGTGGAATAGTTGTAACTTTAGGTCGTTTTCAGTTTTCATATTTTCTTCCTTGTTTCTTGTAAACCATTTACTCTCGGGAAGATGTAAAAACTGAGGTCCAACAAACCATCTGCTAGTAGAGGATATTTGCGATTGTGATTTCCATTTGGTTGCATCGTCTGCTACGTTGTGAGCGGATGGAACCCACCGCCAATTTGCAAGGGTTGTGGTTTCTAGGATCTCAGCTATGCGAAGAGCCACAAACTGTTTATATTTCCTTGCATCTGAACGCAGCCAAGCAAGAACATTTGAAGAGTCGGTCCAAAAGAAAACTTCTTCAGGTACAATATTATGACCTGATATAATGGTATTTGCTAATCTAGCTCCAAGAACAGCAGCTTGTAATTCAAGCCTAGGGATCGATACTGGACGAAGAGGAGCTACTTTTGACTTTGCTGCTACTAATGAACAGCAGACAGCTGTTGACGCTTCATATCTAAAGTACGCTACCGCCGCGTACGCTAACTCACTGGCATCTGTAAACACATGTAATTGGAGAGTCTTATAATCATACGAAAAATAGCATCTCGAAATCTTAATTTCTCCTATCTTAGGAAGTATTTTAATCCATTTAACCCAGTCGGTAAATTGAGAGTCCGTAACTAACTGGTCCCAACCTATTTCAGAGCGCCAAATGTCTTGCAAGAGAATTTTAAGACCAATCAACAGGGAGGACAGGAAACCCAAGGGATCAAAAACCATCATAAGCGTTCTCAAAACTTCCCGCTTAGTGGGCTTTCGGACTCCTGCTACTACTTCTTTGTCTAATCGACCAAAGTTGAGGTTGTAGTAAAATTGGTCGTCCATAGTGCTCCACCACATACCTAAAACTTTAGAACCAGCAAATCCATCGTTGCCGTTTAAATTCTTTAGTTGACTAGTGTTGTCGTCCTCCAAATTCAGCTGGGAGGTAATCAATTTTGAATTTGAAATAAAGTTTCGTATAATGAACTTGGCTTCTTTATGTATCTCAATTACGTCGTTTGCGATCTGCAGAGCTTCCTCTTCTGAAACTCTCAAGCCAGTCGTCTACATAGTGATTTTCAACAATAGAATTCACTGCTTTTGCATTTGATCCTCCGAACCGTAAAGCATTAATATTCTTCACATATTGAGCGACCGTGGGGGAACATGCAGCCCCAAAAGTCATTACCCTCATGACGTATGTGATCGGTTCATCGTTTGGAGAATTCCGCCAAAGGAATCTTTGGCTTTGTTGGTCGCTTTCACGTATAGCCACCTGGTGATACATTTCTTTGATATCGCCTGATAGGGCGAAACGCTTTCTCTAAAGCGAAAGAGTACGTTGATTAAAGAACACAACATATCGGGACCTTTCAACAACATTTCGTTTAAAGAGGTTCCATTAGCCACTGCCGCAGCATCCCACACAATCCGAACTTTGTTGGGCTTATTCGGGTTGAAAACGGGAAATATTGGTAAATACCATGTTCTGTCCTCAAGTTTAGCAGCTTCCTGATCTGTAAGCTTTTAGTATAACCCTTATCTAAGTAAGCTTGCATTTGAGTCTTAATATTCTCCGCTAAAACGGGATCCTTAGCCAATCTTCTTTCCAAGCATATTAATCTCTTCATAGCCATGTCGCGACTAGACGGCAATTGAATTGAATCGAATTTCCACAGTAAGCCCGCTTCATATCCAAATTTAATTTTGCGTGTTGTTTTGCTAGAATACTCATTGCTCGCCGATCGTCTTCAGATTGCAAATGAAACACAGGACTCTTTGTAGTGAGTGACTCCAACGCAAAAACTGTTTTACTTGGTCGTGCAAGTCGTCTTCAAGTCCACAGTCACAGACATGGTAATGATGATTTAGATTACTATTTACTTGATCTGCGTAGTTTCCTAGGATAGTCCAACCTAACTTCGTTTTAGTGGCGATTGGTTCTCCCATTGACCTTCTTTAATCTTCAGTGGTAAGCCCAGTTGCCAGTGTTCAATACCAATCAGTATGCGCGGCTTTGCATCTTTATAGCTAGCAATTGGAAGATTTCTTAAATGGTTATATGGGGTTTCAGTCGGCTTATACTTTAACGACTGAGTAGTTAGATTTAATCCTTGCACAGTACGAACATTGGAGATACGGTACCTTTTGCAACTTTCACTATCACCTGATATTTCTAGAGACACACAACGACTATTTTCTCTTCTCGAGTCGTATCTCCAGTCCATTTTAAATGCAGTGAGCTGATAGGTCCTTTGAGATTTAATTCTTGCGCTATTTTTCGTCTAAAAGTGTACGGGTTGACCCTTCATCCAGAAATGCAAATGTTTTATGACAGTACGCGGTCCAAACAATCGTACCGGAATTACACGAAAAAGCAGTCGACTTGGAACTAAGGAGTGAATGGAAATCGTATTCGAACGTTCATGTTCTCTTGGCTGGTTTGCTTTGGGTTCGATAACATGTTTTACATCATCATGAAGTAAATGATGATGTTTAAATAAACAACCGTTCACATTGCATTTCGTTTGGGAGTTGCAGTGTTTCCAGAAATGTTTAAGAAGGCATTTTCTGCATAAACCATTCTTTTAATTATCTCCCAACGTTCCTTAACGTTGGCTTTCTTAAACGCAGGGCATTCCGCGATTTCGTGTGCGTCGCTAATACAAACACAACACTTTGAACCAATACGTTGGGCAGACATTATCGATGGATTTCCATTGTCAACGTGAGAATAGACTTTACCCTTTGTTTTAAAGGAACGTTTCTCAAGTTTTCTCCGGATTTATACAATATGTCAAGACTACTGGGTAATACCGTGCCTACTTTATCTGCCTGTATCGTCAACCAGTCATCCAGGGTAGATAAAGTTTCCAACTCAGAGTATTCCCCATATTGCTTTAACTTGAAATCAGCCCATTCAAGCTTAAGCGACCCAGGAGTTTTGTACCAATTCGTTTAACAATGTCGGATTGGTTAGATGATTTGTCATGCCGCAAGCTTGCATGGTAACACAGAGGTGTTGCACCGCTATATGGAGATCCAACAGTGAATCTAATTTTTCTAAATTTACTCGAGGGAGTGCCTGAACGTTTGCTATTAACTCGCTGATTACTTGATCAGGTCTACCAAAACGAATCCTTAAAGCGTTAATAGCTTTAGGTACAGATTCTTCATAAGTAAGATATCCCTTGACTAAATTTAAAGCTGCCCTTTTAGACATTTTTGTAACCGACATAGGTTATCGTAGTTGCTTAACTTTAAAGCCGTGGTTGACCTCATGTAACTTGTAATGAACATCGGCCATAGATTCGGAGAGCCATCAAAGATTGGCAAATCGGGCGTTTGTCTAAGTACATCTCTATAGAAAGGTGTATCATTATCATTTGTCGCACAGCGTTGAGCACTAGTAAGAAACTCTTGCTGATTTTTGCGGTTAACCACGGCAATGGTGCCGACGTTAAAAAGTCTGATGTTTATTGAGTAATATATTCTTTGGGGCACTCGGGATTTGATAGGTGAATTCACATCCTGTGGACTTAATGGTACTTCTTGGCTTTCTACTACTGCTTTCGAATGTGCTTTAGCCCATTTTTCAACATCAGCATTTTTGTTTCAATATCAATTGACACGGACCCGACATCCGAAATGTTTGTACTACAAGCGTCATCCATCTGACTAATCAATAGCTTCTTTTGTGTGAAGTATAACTTATCTTCTTCTTCACGCTGTTTTCTCGTTGCTACTATCATACGACGTTCCTCTTCTAGCACCTCTAGAAGCCGTTGACTACTTAGGCGTTTACTTGAAGCGTTCGTAGTAGATGGGTGGGATCTAAGCGTGGGCTCCTTGGCTTTGTTCAAAACGAGCACCTCAATGTTTGCACGGTTTTCATTTTGAGTAAGAGCGTTTTGACATTCATCGATGTTACTGCTGTTCTGGTTTCTACTATCAGCAATAACTTCAAAACCACGCTTGTGTCCCTTGCCTTTGCTCGCTTAGATTTACGACTCTCTTTTTGTTTGTTTTTCGGTGCGCATTTTATACACACATACGGCTTGTCTTTTATAGCTTTAGTAACATGCGCACATTCAAAATGACTCCAGCTGAGACATTTTTCACATTGCACCATATCTCCTTCTTCTGGATATTCACACAGATTACAAACACAATCTGAATCATTAGGGTTGTTCATATTTGAAGTACTTTTCTGGTTCATATTTTCACTGGTTTATTTTGTGGTGTTTGTTGCAATCAGAGTTACTAGGTTCTAATTCAAAACATATACAACCATCCACCAAATTAGTCCAAGTGTCTTGTAGCACCAGATTTAGTTTTTTAGAATGTTATCAAAGGAATGATGATAAAACGGCGAAACCTTTTAAGCATATATTTTGTATAACAACAATGGTGATGATTGTGATTATGATGATTATGATAAAAAACTAAATCGTGTTCATATCAGTTCCCAGAGTAGATTCTATAAGTTTTATTACAAAGTTCTTTTACTAAAAAATTCTGGCACCCACAAATGCCAAAACCATTTGTCCTTTTTGTTACCCTGCCTACTCCCCAAACTTTTATTTTAAGCCAATTTTAAATAGTTAGATGGCGTAATCCAACTATAACTCTAAACATACAAAGGTGACATAAGTCAAATAATTAAAACTAGATGGAGTTCCAACAGGCTGGCTATAAACTGTTATGATTATACTTATTAATTATGTACATGTGGAGTGTAAATTATATGATTGGTATTTATGTAATAGGAAATTAATCACAACAGAATTAGTGTTAAATAAATTTAAGCAGAATATTGTCGGGAAAGAAAGTTGAAATATTTGAAAATATTAAGAAATATGTGCGCTTTGATTTTAAACGTACTTTATGGCAAGGTTTTAGTGTTAATTAAAGCATGAAACGTTAGAATTTTGACTAGAAAGTAAAATGATGAAAAGATAAGCAGATATTTAACTGTTTTCTGTTGGTTATTAAGGTCATTTCCAAAAATAGGATTTATAGTATCGCGTAATTCAATATTGGAAAGGGAATAATTGAAATGATAGTATTATTGATTGATTTCATTTAATGTTTTTTTATTCCTTTTAGTAAAACCTGGCCAGAGTGATGTTATGAACTTAAGTATTTCTATGAAATTATACTTGTATTTATATTGCAATGGTGTAATCTTAATAAAAGCTAAAATTAGATAAATTTTATGTAAAGTTATTTATAATATAGGAATGATAGATAAATTTGTAAAAGTATATCCAGTCACTCTAACAGCGCAGCCCACCCGCCTTCTTTCTTGCTCGTATTACTACATTTTGGCATTTCCAATTACCTGCTCACGAATAATTAATCTACTGTTTTCAGTCGACTATTTAACTTTCGCTATCTCTCCTTCGCTTTCTTTGCTTCCGAAGGTTATGCCATTCTATAGTCTTTCTATTGATTTTTTATTGAAATATGGAAAAAATGCGTGACTTCCTATGGTGTTATACCTGAAAGTATTATAGAAGTAGTTATTTTCCGTCAAGGGCAGTACGATGTAGTGTGTGATTCACGGTTTCTATACTGCGTCAAAAACGTAGGATGATGGTTCAAATAAGTGGTTGAAGTCATCATTTTAAAGTGCATGCTGATGGTCACATTAGCTTTGTTCCGAATAGATTGCTTATTTTTAAATCGAGCTCTAAAGCTGGAAACTACTGTTATGAAATAAATAAGAACTTTTGCAAGTGGCTCCAAGAGAAGTCTCTACCAAACCTTTAACAAAACACTGTGTTGGTGATTGATTGTGCAGCGTTTAACAATGAAATGGTAATACCAAATCTTACTTCGGCTTGAAAGAAAGAAGCCATGCGACGTTGACATAGAAAAAGAAACACAATTTAAGATAAATTATAACAAAGCCCAAGCGTATACAGATATTCCTCTACATAAACCTACCTTCAACACGATTTTGAGGTGCGTTAATTGGATAGTTTATTATTAAGGGACGTTCACGTTTGCGTTTCTATGACGCTTATAAAGTTTGTTATGTGCAACTTGAGTTGCATACCTACACGTAGAAGAATTCAAAGATAAATATCTCTCCAGGAAACATATGTTGGAGTAACACTAAATACAAACTGAATGAAAAAGAGGAAAATTAATCTTAAGAAAACAAATTAATATTGATATATCCGGTATATTGTAATTTCGTAAGTAGTAGTGTTCTTTAAGCAGGGCATTTTAATTAAATTTTAGTTTTATTAGATTAATAAACCGAAAAGCTACAAATGCCTCGTTTTATTTCTGTTGAATACATATTCAAACGTAATTCAGATTCATAAATTATTTCCCGCCACAAAAAGGAAAAGCATAATAATTATAACAGTAAATTTTCACAGCATGGTTGTGTCATTTAGAGAAAGTTTTAGAATTATGTTAGTAAGAATAGTAAAATGACTAATATGCATGTTCCATATCATTATTATACCAAATATACAAGACCTTTTTTAAATTTTAGTAAAATCAAGTAGAATTAATGTTACATAGTTAAAATACCAAGTAAACCTCATAATAGAAAATTAGGAAAATGTGATAATTATTAAAAACAGAGAGACGCTTAGTTGGAACCTACCAGCATTAAGTTACACATAATTATTTCATTCAGTACAAAGTAAAAAGGTTTTCGGTGTATCTATTCAAACTACTAGAACAATAAAGTACCCGCGAGCACGTGCCTTTTGCATGATGATACCATAGGAGTACAAGCTTGATTCGCGGATATGAAAGCTATAAAAACAAGACAAAAGCTAGACAGTAGACGGTTAAGAATTAAATGAATTATCCGCGAGTAATTAGAAAACGTCAAAATGTAGTACTAAAAGCAAGTAGTACGAGGTGCGAGAAGTTGAAAACTAAAAGAAAACGGCTTCAATTTTAAGATGTAATGTGAACTTCCCGCAGGAAAAATTAAAACGAAGCGTGCGACTAATTTTTTTTAGCTTATTAATTAAAGTTGTTACGACCGGTTATTGGGGATAGGACCCAGAGAACTTACCCCTCCAATAATTTGGATTTCTGTGTTGTGTTTAGTTAAGAGATCTATTGTTTAAAGAACGAAAAATTAAAACTGTGGTATTTCCTGGATATTGTTAACATTTTAATAGGTGAATTAAACTGTGAGTAATTATAAGGTTATTGGTTTATACTTATTAATTATGTACATGTAGATTGTAAATATAAATAGTTGGTATTTATGACAGGAAATTAATCGAACATGAAGGTGATTTTGTTGAACGATAATTTAGCGTTGGTTTATTTTAAGCACACCGTTATTTGAAAATATTAAGAAATATGTTTGTATTGTCTTTAAATTATTTTGAATGGACTATGAAAGCATAACAGAAAAAGTTAGAAACTAACTGTTTTCTGTTTGTTATTAAAGGCACTTCGATAATTTGAGATTTCTAATTTTATGTAATTTAATATGGGAAACGGAAAATTAAAGTGATAGTATTATTAATAAATTTAATTGAATGTTCTGTTTTTAAAATTTGTTTAGTAATATCTGACCGAAGTAATGTTAAGAAACTAGTTTTTAAAGTATATCTATATGTATATTGCAATTATCTTATGTCAATAGAGGTTAACTTATATTTTCATATATTTATAAGTTAGTATAAAAATTAGGTCATTGTAAAAGGATATCCAGTTACCCCAGTGATGTAATTGTATTTGGAAAAGGTTTTGATTTCGAGAACTTTAATTATGACAAAATTTACTAAGTGTTTTAAGATAGTTTAGAGAAAGGTAATATATAATATGATAAATTCAGGAACCCGAAGCAAAGGAGACATGCGGAATAAGTCTTTAGTGTAGGGATAATATTGAAAGGAATTGGTGAGACGAGACGGTTTGGCGCCCCTTAATTTTGACAAAGAGGAAAGGTTTTTTAGGATAAGTTATTAGTGTAACGTAGTTTGTTTGTCTTTCAGCCATTTTATTATTTTAATTTCGAATTTATTTATTTTCCTTTATAATTTCTTTTATAGGAGCCCACTCTCGCACTACTGGAGTTAGACAAAACACCCTTAAATTGCTACGGGGTCCCTGCCCCTTAAGGACAAATCTAAATTTATAACGTAATGCTCATTTTACCCTTAACATAAATATTGGTGGTACAGAAGAATTTCTTCAAACGAAGCGTACTTTGGTATTGGAACATATTTAATTAGTTCCTTTTGCTTTTGATTTTTAAATCCTACAAATAAAAAATACCTAATTTATACAATTCATACCCTAGCATCAATGCTGGTCCTGAAATATACAAAACTCCTTTCAAATCTGGTTTTAATGGTAGTCCAGTAGTTGGGTCTATTATTTTTATTTTTATTCCTGGTAATGGTTTTCCAATAGATCCCAATTTTTGTAATACAGCTTGTTGGTCATTACCAACATATCCACATACAAGACCACTCAACTCAGTAAGTCCATAACATTGAAGAACCTTAACTCCAGGAAAAGCATCGCAAAGGTATTTCATTTGACTAGCTGCTGTCACAGTACCACCAACTAAAATTGTTTGTAGACACGATACATCATAGTCCTAAAAACACTCATAAAGTTAATAAATACAAAAAAGAAACAGTACGTGTAGAGATGGATGCTCGCTTAGCAGTTTAGCGTAATGGGTTCCCAGAAGAGCAGTGTCTATGTTTAATGCATGAATTGATTTGCAAGCTTCTTTTTCGTTAAATTCTGGTGGAATTATACGCACAATAGGAGATACAAAAGAATAACACACTAAAAGAACTTGCACAACGCAATACAGTGGAAAATAGGATAAAATCCTTTTACAGGAGCTGAGTATCTGTTCGGCATAATTGAGTTGACAGCTTATGGCGCTATGGGAAATGGTGACCAACTTCAATGTACCACCATAATCTTGAGTTGGAATAATAAACGCAATGCTGATTTTTGTATCTTTAATAACTGCAGCCTTAAAATTTGTTGGCTTCTGGAGTAAAAATTTCTCAAAAGCATTTTGATGGAAACGTCCTTTAAACATGACGGGCTGACAGAAGTTTGTAGTACTTTGTCGAATAAGTATCTCTATTTGACCAAAAACACGTTTATCGCAAAACGCCATCTTAGGCTTTATTATGTTAAAAAATTGCTTTAACTCTTCAAACGAAGATTCAGCATAAAATGGAGCTACTATTGCACCAATTGCAAGAGTTGCGAGGAGAACTAGTGTTTGTTCGCTATGACTTCGGCAACATAACATTACTCTGTCATTTTCTTTAACGCCACGGACTTGCATTTCCATTGCAACTTGCATGCTACGATAACTGACAGAACCTTTACTTTCTGCAAAACCACTATCTAGGTCAACCTAAAAAATTTTTGTACTTAAAAAATTGGTATATGGGAAACAAACCTGACAAATTTGGTCACGCTCTTCATTTAGTTTTCCAAGGAAGGTGTAACCTAATCCTAAGTCATCAAGATAATACTTGTTTTGAGAAAAATCCACTGTGTTTTTGTCTAATTCGGCAGACATTTTTAAACTGCCTATTTTTTAAGATTTTGATTGACAGTTATAGAGTTTTTGGTATTCTATTCATAGGAGTCGCTTTCCGTTCAAGGGAACCAGTTGATACGGATCATTTTACCCCTAAAATTTGTTATCATTCAAGTGAACTGAACTGATATCGATTTTTTTCCTACCCTCTTAAGTAACAATCTTTTTCATTGGAGTAGCATTCTCTTTGTGAAATTTCCTAAATGTTAAATTTATTTGACATTGACAATTAAATGACCATTACGTACCATTTACTATTGTCTATGACCTGCAAAAGTCAGTGTGATGTAGATCAGTTCAGTTTTGAACGAAAAGTGGCTAGGATAAGGTAATTGCAGTTACTAGAACGCCCATGTTTACTTGATTTATCAATACCTTTAAATTAGAGACTCATGCGATGATAATGAAACCGGTGAGATACCAAAAGATTTCAAACGAAACATCAGTTACTACACAAAAAAAGAGAGGTGCGGGTAGATGTGAAAATTTTCGAACAACAAGTTTGCCAGCACACGTGTCAAAAATATTAACTAGAATTGTATAAAGACGGATGAAAAACGGGCTGAAGGATACTAGAAGATCAACTTAGGTGTAGACGAAACAGGGAAACACAGGAGGCTATTTTAGCTCTGAGGATGATAACGAAGAAAACAGTAGAAGAAGGAGAAAGCGTGTATACAGGGTTTGTAGATCTGGAAAACGCATTCGACAATGTAAAATGAAAAAAACAATATTCACAATACTTAAAATGATCGGAATGAGTTTTAGCGATAGACGGATAGTATATTGCTTATACAAATAGCAAACAGCGGTAAAAGAATTAAACCAGGAACGTAGACAAGTAAATATTAGGAAAGGGGTGAGACAGGAATCAGCCCTATCCCCGTTAATTTTTAACGTGTATATCAAAGAGCGCATAATTACTATCAAATGCCGGAAGATAATTAGAATTAAATACTCCCTGTATGTTTGTTGTGGTTTGTTTAACATTCTTCTTAATTTTCTTTGGGAATTAAACCACTTATATGTTTTAAAATCAACTTTATTTACGTTTCGATCCATGACCTAAGATCGTTGTCAAAATAATAAAAACTTTAAGTTTGATATTTATGACATAAATTGAAGGTGACTTTGATTTAAATATATATATAAAAATAAATAAATAAATAAATATAAAATAAAAATAAAAAAATAAATCAAAGTCACCTTCAATTTATGTCATAAATGTCAAACTTGAAGTTTTTATTATTTTGACAACGATCGTAGGTCATGGATCGAAACGTAAATAAAGTTGATTTTAAAAACTACGAGTGGTTTAATTCCCAAAGAAAATTAAGAAGAATATTTAGAATTAATGTGCAGGGACAAAAGATTTATATGCTTAGATTTGCATGACATGGCAGTATTAGCATCTAGCAAGGAAGAGCTAGAAGCAGTTTTTAACAAAATAGAAACAGTGCTAACAGAGAGATATGATGTGAAAATCGATAAAAATAAAACTAAAGTAGTAGTATGTAAATGAAGAGAAAATAAATAAAAAACCAGAATACAAATAGGAAACGAGAACTTACAAGAGCATAAGCGTTTCTGCTACCTAGGGAGTCAACTAACGAAAGATGGGAAAGTGCAAAGGGTATAACAAAGATTTGTACAAGGCCGTGCTACATTTAACAAGAAACAGCAACTACTATGTTTAAGAACAACAAATATAGAAACAATGAAAATATTGCTGAAAGCGTACGTGTGGACCACAGCACTATACGGCTGTGAACCTTGGACAGTAGGTGAAGACAACAGGAAAAATATAGAAGTTTTTGAAGTGTGGTACTACAGACATATGATGAAGATATGGACAAAGTTAAGGTTCCAGAAATCGTATGAGAAAAAAGAATTAGTAAAAAGCAGTTAAAAAAAGGGAGGTATGGGATGTAAGGACACCTACTAGAGCATGAGGGAATAATGCGGAATATAGTAGAAGCAGACATAGGAAAAACAAGAGGCAGAGGTAGATCTAGGTTAGACTATTCCACACAGATAGTGTAAGATGTTGGCTATGGGAATTTCAGGAAAATATGTAGGTTGGCTCAAAATAGCAATCAATGGAAGTGCGCGTTCAATAAGTTACAAACCAGAAACTTAATAACGAACAAAATAATTGTACTTAAACCAGATGATTACTGTAAACAACTACAGATGCTGGTTTTGCAAAATTCTCAACATATATTGATTGTGCGAATGGATTAACTGAATAACTATTAATTCGGCAAATGTCTAAGAGTTGGGGATCTTGGTAGCTTCAGGTTGCTCAACCCCCCTTTGCATACCATTAAATATTGATGAAATTGGGTAAGTGAAAAAGAGAGGTAGAGATGGACCTAGATTAGACTATTGCACGCACAGTGAAAGATGTAGGCTGTGGGAATTTCCGGGAATTGTGTAGATTAGCTCAGAATAGGAAACAGTGGAGGTACGCGTCTAACTAGTTCCAGGACTTTAGACCTAATGATAATGATGACGATGATAATAATTAATTGGTAAATTATTAGAGATAATCAAAATGTCATCTAGCATTATTTCGTAAAACATACGACGCCGTAAACCCGAGCAACATTTAGGACAATTTCGAGTTATGTAAATGGTAGTGTGTTTGTATAGCATAACGTATCTATTAAAAGCACTCAGTATATTGAATTATAAATGCATAAACGTATGATTGAGAGAGATTCATTCTTATTATGTAACTTTATAGTGTTTTTAAGATAAAAATAATGGTATGTAGAAGAATTTTTTTTGCTACCAGAGTATTCAACGCATAATACGTAATTATTATAAAAGATTTTATTTGATGGTGTTTTTAAAGGACCATGTAAAACCGCGTAAACAAACGCGAGTTACATATCGCTCATATTAAAATGTATATAAAATTAAACGCATTTATTATGTCTTAGAAATAGAATGTTACATTGTATTAAATGAAGATTATAATTAAAGGTTTATCAGAGTTCATATCAGAAATAAGATAGGAAGCAACTACTTTGTATTCCAGGCGCAACCTGATATTGCATGTGCAGAAACAATAAACTGCACTAAAGCAGTCTTAATTAAAATTACCTAGAATAAGACACTGTATAGTTATCAAGAAGTAGCAGACGGTGAGATCTGCACTTTCACACAAGATGATGTGAGAGCAGGGATTACATATAAACCGTGAGGATCCCCTGATCGCCAGTTAGTGTTCGAACTTCATAACTTTACCATTGTTGGTGGTTCAAGCTACTCGCCGTAATTTTTAACCTTAATGTTTAATGAATATAAACGTCTAAGTTGATGTAACAGGAATAAGTCATTCTTGTAATTATACAGTTAAAAATAAATTTGATAGAAGTGTTTTTGGCGACGAAACTTTTTAGAAAGAAGCTCCCAAAGGCCCAACATCTATCTGCGCAGCGAAAAGGATTCCAGAAGAGCACTAGCGATTCCAAAATCAAAGAACTGGTGACCGTGAATTTTGGAACAAGAACACAAAGATTGGACGAAGTACATAATTGACCAAATCCAATACAGAAGGAAGGCTAATTAATGGAACTGGCAATCAAATTATTGTGAGTACTTATAGTTCATTTTCCTAACCATTTCTTTCGATTGCATATTGATAATTTAAAACAAAAGAATTTTATATACACATTTTATGTAAAATTTATTATTACAATTATTACTAAAAAAATTATTCAGCAAAAGTCTGAATGAATTTATAACAAAGGTTTATAATTATACACATATATGACACAATTGTTCAGCAAAAGTCTGAAATTGATGTAATTATAGCAGAGGTTTATAATTACACACAATCCAAGTAACAGTAAGTGATTCTTTAAATAACTAGTGCAAACTTGACTAAGGTAACAAAGAATAAATAATTTATAAAGATGAATTCTGAAAACTTAGGGTTATATTTAGATTCGATTCCAATGTACGATGGTAATCAAGCTTAATTAGTCATATTCATAACCGCGTGCGAAACATTTCTAAAGAGTTTCTACAAACAAGGGAATCTTGAACTAACTAAACTGAAATTAGAAGAAACGGACTCTAGCGTACATTTAATTAAAAGTAAAATATACGACGAAATGGCTTTGGACACGTATATAAACGCGTTATTCGAGCGGTTATCGGATAAAATAAAATTTAGAAATATCCAAAACTTAGAGGAGGCAATGAGTTTAATAATTGACGAGAAAAACGTAATGTATTATAGAAACAGGATTGACTATCCTAACGTGAACAAAAATTACCTACCAATTAACACTACTATACAACTAACGAGACAAATACCGACACAACCCAAATTTGCATCACTTAACACACCAATAAATCAATCGAGAATTAATAATCCAAACTTTAATAATACAAATTTCAACAATTTCCCAAATCAACATTTAATTCAACTTTTACAAAATCTACAATTACACCCAAATTTAATCAGAATGCAAGTCGAACATGGTAAGCATTAGGCGTAATTATAACAGAAATAAGCCTATGACGAAAAACAACAACCCCAATAATTATTATAAAGCAAACCCCTATGGCCACTTCATCTGGTAATACCAGACAGAACATTAAAATATCTCAAATTAGACCCGACTTTACACAAAAACGAAACTTCACTTCCCAGAAAGAAAGACAATTACGCCACTACAACAATTTTGAACTCAAACGACTACCCCATACAAGTATCCTTAACGACACCATTAGAAGTGGAAGAAGTGAATTTTAGTGAAATGGAAATCGATGAAGACTCTGAAAATAATTCCAACCCCAAAGATCACGATAAAATGTTAAAAGAAAATCTAATCAACATTCGTTTTAATGACAATATTAACACCGAAGAAGAAAGAGCAATAAAAGATTTGTGTTTTGAATACCGAGATATATTCCATTGTGAAGGAATACCTTTAACTTTTACCAACACAGTCAAACATAGTATTCAATTAACAGATGAGAAACCGATTTTTACCAAAGCATATAGACTACCTCAAGCTAGTCAGGAAGAAGCAGATAGACAGGTAGCAGACTTATTAAATCAAGATATCGTTCAACATTCGAACTCTTCATGGAGCAGCGTCATACTAATTGTACCAAAGAAATTAGATGCCTCAGGCAAACACAAATACCGAATGCTTATCGATTATAGAAAACTAAACGAGAAGACGGTAGACGACAAGTATCCATTACCAAATATCACAGAAATATTAGACAAGCTAGGAAATGTCAATATTTTTCGACATTAGACCTCGCCCCAGGATACCAAGTGCTTTAATGCTTTATATCTCCTTACAAACTAACAAATGTCCAATTGTAAATTTTTTTATGTAATTATGGTTCAACACAAAAAAATCCTTTAAAAATAGGAATGCGATATGTGTGATTTTTCCTTATCACAAAGGCACTTTAGAAAGCCGATACCTACCAACGAACGTTTTTTGTTATGAATTGTGTGTGGTTATGGTGCATTACAAAAGATTTATTTGCAAAGACTTATACAATCACATACTAATGAACACCGATTTGTTAGCAATATTTCGTATGGAAAAGATATAATCTAAAAACACATGTGTTTCCATACTTACAAACGCCTATTTACATGCGATTTGTGTAAATATTCTGTATCATTATATGTTCTGTGTGTTAAATTTTTTGCTGGTGCTAACTTTGCCGTTTGTTGTAGCTATGAAAGTAGATAAGAACTGCAAATTAAACTTTTGTAGATTAATGTAACAGGAGGAAATGTTAAAGAAAGATTAGAGTTTGTAAATTAGTAGTAAGCAGTAATAGTTAGTTATAATTATACCTTGCTTTATACACATAATAAAAGTATTTAAAAGATTTAGAAAGTAATAAATGTTTATGTATTTAAATTATAAGTAATTCAGTTATAACATACATTCATACAAAATTTCAATTTATTTAACATCTATATACGTATGTTACATTAACTTTTTGAAATGAAGTGATTCTGCATTAATCTGCAGCTACCTTAATTAGAAACGCTAATGTAAACCCTTGCAACGATACTCTTATTTCTCGTTACGGATAGTGAGTAAAGAGAATAAATCGCAATAACGGTTACACAATCGATACCTTTATATTAAACGCAATGAAAATTCGTAGCATTGACGTCCAAGTAACAGCATACATCTGCTTCCACCACTCAAATGGAGCATAAGAAGATAACTAAATTGTAATACTAAAGTACTTACAGAGGGTGTGAAACATAAGCTTACACGGTTCACCTGAATTACAAGACCTCTACGGTTAAACACGATGCACTACTTCAAAAAGAACTAACTCGACGTACACTACGTTTAGGTTTAAACTGATTAAACAAATACTAGTATTGCACGCCATCGTGCTCCTACAACAATTTTTTATAATGTTGTATAGTTATCACCTTCAACATACACTCTTGCAACACGCGACATTTTTCCAGTAGTACAACTACTCCCTTACATGGTTAACGCCCGACTAACTTTCGTTGACCTTTATTCCAATCTACGTCCATCACCCTACTTCAATCTAACAACATTAATACGCTCTTAACAACTGAACATCTGAACAATGTATACTCTAAGCATCAACTTAATTCACAGTATACTAACATTAAAATATAATCTTAAGAAAGTCTTTAAACACTGATAAAACTTAAAATAGTAAGTTAATAACTAGAGCAAATAATCTTTAACAACAATTTTTAAAACTAAAAGTAGAGGGAAAGACGTAGCCTCCGTTAGACTTCTTGACAAAAGCGGACATATTTCTTTAAATTAAAGGTGTTATGTTCCCCTATAATATCACCATTTCTGGGATCCCTAAATTCATAAGCATTCGGGCCTAACTTCCTATCCAGTACATACAGTCCAGCATATAATACAAATAATTTCTTTATTTGGGACCTTCTTAAAACGACTAGGGTGTGTCTTCACCCATACTAAATCATGTGGCTGAAAAATACCGACCGCGTGAGTAGTGGAGTAAGGCCGGTCTGACTTCAAAACGGTGTACGCGTATGTTTTTCCATGTAACATACGCGTGCACCGTCGTAGTTATTAAATCGCAAACACAGTTATCTGCAAGAAATATATATACTGATTTGTCAAAGACAGACAGACTGATTGCATCAATTTTTCATTTCCGCTTAGCGAGAAGTTATAAAATAGGTCAGATTCAAAATATTACACACACACGTATACTACATTGAAAAAAAAATGTAGGTGCGTGCAGAAAAAATGTGGAGCGGTTTTGAATTCGGTTCTCTAGCGAGACGTTATAAAGTAGGTTAGATTCATAGTATCACATCTAAGTCAATTGTATAATGAATGCTGCATTTAATTAAAGTGGATTCTGATTTATGTTTTTACTTTTGTTTAGAGGTTGCAAATACACATAGGCCGGTTTGACTTCAAAAACGTGTCCACACACACACACACACACACGTATGCTACATTAAAAAAATGTAGATGCGTGCAAAAAAATGTGGAGCTGTATTGCATCTAGCGAGAAGTTATATAGTAGGTCAGATGCAAAATATGCTAAGGCCGGTTTGAATTCAAAGTGTGACCACTCTGCAAATACACATGGGCCGGTTTCAATTCAAAATGTGTGTTCACTCTTGTGATAGGTTGAAAAGTAAGTTGGCAAAGTACGCAGATGGTGATAATCTGCTATATAAGGAGATTGCTCCTAATATTAATTTAATTAGTCGAAGTTTACTGCATATATTTACATACAAACATGTATATAATTGATATTCAGGGATTTAAATACAAGAAACACGAGTTTGTGTGCAAAGAAATTTGGGTTTTGGACTTGTTGGAAGGTGTTGTTTGGCATCAAATTTTTAAACTGCCAATGCAGTCTAGTCGTTTGAGCCAAGATCATATAAAACATAACGACTGGGTGACAAGGAATATTCATGGTATTTCTTGGGATGAATCTTCAACGGCTGGAATGGTGTCATCATATATAGCGCTTTATTTGAAGCCAATTATCCGACCCGGTGAAGAAGTATGTGTGAAGGGCCAAGAAAAGAAGAAATTGATGGAAACCTATCTAATGCAAAACGTTGTAACTGATATGCTTGCACTAGGTTGTTCTAAGCTATCTGAGTTAAAAATCAACAATCGTTTACTATGTAACATCCATTGTTATAGACACAACAATAATAGTCTGCAATTTGCAAAACAAAATACTTTGTTATTAAAAGAATGGTTTAATAATAATAATAATAAAAAACAATACAAAGGTTGTGTCTGTATTATTGTAGCCAGTAAGAAATTTTTAATTCTGATGTCTGCAGAAAAAGAACATTAAACTCAGTCACCACGAATGGGACTCTCAGCCCTGAAAGCAATTATAATTGATCAATGCAATAGCTCTTTACTGGTTCTACAACATTTAACAAATTTTACAGATATCTCGAAATTTGTCAAAGACAGACCCACAGACAGACTGATTGCATCAATTTCTCATTCTCGCTTTTAAAAAATAACAAGTCGTAGTTATTAAATCGTGAACACAGTTATCTGCAAGAAATATATATAAACGGGGAAACTTATGAAATGCCCCAACTTCAAAAAACTAGAAATAAATCTATTGAAATATATTCTATGAGTTATTTACTGGTTACTGGTTTCCCAATGTACAGATATCTCAAAATTTGCCAAAGACATACAGCCAGACTGATTGCATCAATTTTTCATTCTTGCTTTTAAAGAATAACAAGTCGTAGTTATTAAATTGGGAGTAATGTGAAATGAAACACACAATGTATTTTTCTTTATTGTAATTTATAATATATATATATATATACATATATTTATATATATATATATAATGTTATGTACCCTAGAATAAACATACTATAATTCACTTAAGTTGTTTATATCTTCGTTTTTTAAATGAGCAAGCATCTCAAATATAAAGAACAGTTCTAACTCACTCCAACTCTGAACGGTAAAATATTGCCATATCGGTTCTATGAGGATTGTCTTGTTCATCTTTGACGCGCGGTCGTTTCTGGTTGTTCTTCTTCGTGTTTACTAAAAAAGATTCAGATGAAAATTAGATCAAGTAAATGCATTATGAAAATTAAATCTATATATTAAGTTAACGAATACATACTCTGTATTGGTGTCATCAGGTCGTACGTTGCAATTGGTGGATCCGCTCACGGTGTCAACGATTTTTTCCAGCACTTTATTTGGATTGACTATAAACTACAAAATAATTTTAACCCAATCACTATCATTATTTTTTCCTGACAAGGGCAATTTTAAAAATTAAAATTAAATTTATATTCACATTAAATATTTAAATATATTCAAATTGCTAAAATGTAAGCAAGAAATCCTTGATATAAGATCAAATTAATTTTTTATTTGAGAGTCAAATAAATCGTGATGGGAGGCGGTATAATTTGCATATATTTTTAATTTATACAGGTATAATTAAAAGATTATATGTTAGATCCGACTGCAAGTTTAGTGTATTTGTATAAATTATTTTGGGGTGATGTGTCTTAACATGTTTTTGCAACAAACCTTATGTTAATTAAATCCATTATATTACAAGTTGAATGTCGGTATGATTTGCATATATATTACCAAAGAGCTATAATTACAATAAAAAAAAAACACGAGGTTATATTCTAGATTTCGACTGCGAATTCTTGTTATTTTATCTTGGTATTGAATTCGTGAGAAATGAACAACTTCTTTTTACAAGATTTTACATGTAGAGTTTAAAAATTTGATCCATTATATAACATTTCGTATATTTGCTAAATGTTATTCGCTACTTTATACAAAATACAGCTTTTGAGGAGAGCTAAAAAAATTTTTACCACTTGCACGTGTTTGCTTAACATAACAAAATTTTTCACCGCGTTTTAACATTTAGCTTAACCTACCCAAAAAGTTTCCGAAGCGGTCAAGAACCCCACACATCGACTCCGTTCTACACACATCATTTTGAAAAATGTATAACACCTTCCCCATCCTATTTAATATTTAACACGGGAATGCTGCTAAAAAATTTCTTAAAAAAATATCTTCAAAGTAGTCAATCACCTAGAGGAGTACGCGGGAGGTGTCCATTTATCATTTGACATTGTTTAACGTCATTCACCACGTTTATTGCACACTTCCATACTATCTAACAACAAAGACGCCTAGCCGGCGCTGCGCGCGTACCCTCAGGACAAAGGACTAACAGCACCCGGACGCGTATCCCCCGAGGACAAAGACCTAACGACCCCCCCGGCGTACCAAACTTACATACAAAGACAATTCTGTTCTCAAAACGGCGTATACATATCTTGCTGTGCACCTTCTAGCAAATTTACATACAAAGACAATTTTGTTCCTAAACCGGCGTATACATATCTTGCTGCGCGCTTTGTTCCTCAAAGCGGCTTAGCTATCCTACTTAGTTTCCATTTTAAGTCGCATGCCTAAACTCAAAACTGGAAACTTTCTTTTCCAGACTCCATAACTGCATTCCACAACATTTCGTGTACGAATGTGTGATTCATTATACAAATTCTCGGCATGGGTATGTGTACGTAGTAATGGAGTTAATAAATAAAGCCAAACTGGATATCCACTATCATTACATTTGATTTTCCAATGCTCCACCCGAAGGTACTACATTGGCCAGGAAGCGAGTTTTTTTTACCTGGAAAATTTTGAATTTTGCCGAACCCTTGCTGTTCCAAGCAAGGTAGGGATCTTTAACGTGCCTGACAACACTCACACACGGGACCTCCATTTTACCTCTCATCCGAACGAGGGTGTATTTTTGTGAAAATGCTCGCCTAACATTTTTCAAGCGGACCGTGTCGGGATTCGAACCCGGGACCTTGGGCGTAGTAGTCACACACATACCACTACGCTACGGAGCCGCCTAGATATCCACTATCACCAAGAATAAGGTAATTTCCAAAATGGCCTGATTCAAACAGAGCGCCAACCTGACTATTTCTAAAGATATGTGAATCATGGGCCGAGCTTTGCCATCTGCACACAATATCTTGAATTCGCATACTTGAATCACAGATTGTTTGTACATTTAACGAAAAATAGTTTTTCCTATTTCTGAAAATTTCAGCGTTTTGACCTCCTGAAATATAGTTTGTTAAATGCAATTCATACAAAATTTGTTGTACAGGTTACCTGGGGACTGAATCCTCACGTGTGCAATCCAATGCTCCAATTACTCTAGGAAATCGAGCTATATCATAAAAATTTTTGCTGCTCTGTTCCAGATTAGGTGGAAATTTTACAAATTGTGCGCGTAATGATGTTATTGCATTACTGACTTCATGTATAATTCTGCTTGTTGTAGATTTATGGATTGCGGCAAAATCACCCACTGCTATTAGCATACTCCAGATACATAAAACCTTATGCTACAAGTAATTTTTAGAGTGGTGTTACAACATAATTTCTATAATAAGATTATTAAACCAATTAAGATATACTTGAGTTAAAGTTACCTTTCTGTGGGCTTTTCCAATGCGTGGTGTATTAATCCTAATAAATAAATCATCAATTGCTTGGACAATCGAAAGCACATTACAAATTCTTCGTCTCTCCACCGTTGTAAATGGTTAGGCCGGAATCGAAAAATCCGAGGACGTCTTGGTCTTTCGACAAAGTGCATTGTTACATGCTAAATTTGGCAATGTACATTCTTTAAATTTGTAAATAAATTTCCGCGAATATTTTTAAATGAACTTGTCAATTTTCGTCATTCCGGACAATTGCGTTTGCGCAAAAAGAATGCGCACGTGCGGGTAGTGTCGAAAGCGGGCATTAAGCTACGAGATCTAAAGCCAAGAACATCTATCTGTGTGGTTTTGGTGTCTTTTCTCTTTTTAGGGGAGATAGGTTTCTTATCTTGCCTTATCATTACTCCTACCTATACCCTTGTCATTCCACCTACGAATTAGAAGACCCAAGATAGACGGATTGGCAAGTTTATTTAAAAATATTCGCGGGAATTTATTTACAAATTAAACAATTGCCCATTTTGGCATGTAACAGCGTATCGTCGTTTTCTTCATCTGAAGATGATACTGCTTCTATCATTTTCACATTAGCCAGGTCAACCAATTTATTATTGTTCTCATTTTCCATGAGGAAGATTGTTATGTAATAATAAATGCAAAAATAACATTTAATTAAGTGTTGATACAAAATGATAAACAAACAATGATATTATAAATAATATCAATTTAATCCAAAATTTTAGGTTAGGGTATACTAAATTAATGAAAGTCAAATATAAACTCAGTTCAAACGGGAGATTTTCATGGTTTAAATTCAAACTTGGTTTAAACCTTAATTATAGATGATCTCAGTTTGTACAACCCAATCTCAACTTAAACTACAGTTTAAACCGAATTTCAAGATTAAACTAATATTGTACAACCGGCCCAAAGTTGTTGTAAAAGAAATAAGTTGTTTTTTGTAATTATACAATTAAAAATAAATTTGATACAAGAGTTTTTCGCAAGGAGATAAAATTATACGGTACCTAAGTTGTATGTTTATAACAAAAGAGTTAATTGATATTGGACGAACAGGTAAAAATTATAACGCTCGAAGTGCTGCTAGTATCAAAAACGTAGAACATTTTGAGGGTATGGAACTGGGGGTCTATTCTGGGCAAGTGATTTGAGATGAGTATACGCAAACGCATACATTGATATTTTTGACCCTTCAAAATCTTGACGTATGCGGATTGAAAACGCAATGTAAACAACGACCGGTTATTTCCATTCGTTTTGAATATTTTGTAGTGAGATCTAAACTAAATTACCATCTTAGTTTATTGACATTTGTATTTAAGTTATTTACGATTGGTTTTTACGAAAACAATAAACGTCCGTTACATTTTTGATTTTATTTGTGAGATCTAAAACATGGCGTATGAATTGAATCAATTGATATTAGTTAATAATTTGAAATATATGGAGCAAGTACCGAGGCGCCGCCACCGAAATCGAGGAAATACTTTGTATGATTTATCAGAAACACAATTTATTAAACTGTTTTGCCTTTCTAAGCAGTTAGTACGTTTTCAATTAATCTTATATCTGATTATATACAACCTGCACATCGTGCCACAAATTTTTTTATATATTTGTAGATATTAATATTTCTACGCTTTGTGGCTAGTAGTAGCTACCAGTTGGATATTGGTTGTAATTATAATTTTTCGGTAGCACAATCATCAGGGGTGCTATTTTCGATACTTCGAATTTATGCGTTTACTCGTATAATGACGTCATTCGAAGAAAAATATTAAAATCCCAATTCTCGACACTTCGAATACCATACGAATTCGAAAATTCTTATACGAATACATTCGGGCGGATTTTTGGTAATCGTTTCTTGTTCGAACGACTTAACCTTTGACGTAACGTTTATTCTATACATAACCTATAACCTATATATATTATATTTACGCCGGCGATATATTTGTGAAATGGAAGAATTAATGTATCTGGAGTTAATAAATGATTTGGAAAATGCCAAAGAAAGTGGTGGAATGATTATGACGAACCAGTGGATGACATTGCTCGAAATGCATTTATTGAGTTATCTGATAAAAACTTTATTAAATTTTTTCGTTTATCTAAAGAATTATTTAAATATTTAGTAACTAAATTGGAACCGTTTATGAAGCCACAAAACAGGCCTTCAGACTTGGATATTCCATTAAAGGTATTGCCATATAAAAAAAAAGTCATATTTATAAATTAGCACCAGATATACACTGCTGTTATAATATTTATAAGTTCTAACAGCTCTTAGAGTTTTTGCAAGTGGAAGTTACCAGGTGGATATTGCTTGCAATAAATATTTATCTTTATCGCAGCCATCAGTGTCACGATGTGTACGGGAAGTAGTGGATGCTCTAAATCGTCCTGAAGTTTTTCAGCAATTTGTGGTATTTCCACAAAATATTGAGGAGCTAAATGTTGTAAGGAGGAGGTATATTAATGTGCTGCATTCTCCATTGTTATATGGAATTGAATTTTTAGATTTTATGAGAAGCACCATTTTCCTGGGATAGTAGGATGTATCGATTGTACTCATGTGGCAATTTTTCCTCCAAATATAGAGGCTGAAGATTATCCTGAGCATATATATGTGAATCGGAAAGGATATCATTCGATAAATGTGCAATTGGTAATTAATTATAGATTCCTACAATTGATACTGCAGTAATTCGAAAGCAAAATTTATATATAAGTATTGTAGGTGTGTGATGTCAATTTAAAAATCTTGCATGTTAATGCAAGATATCCAGGAAGCAGCAATGATACATTTATTTGGAACAATTCCAATCTACAACAAATGTTACGACATATGCATAACAATGGGGCTTCAGACTATTTCTTGCTTGGTAATATTTATTGATATACATATGTAGTGAAAATAATAGATTGTTCATTTTAGGCGATTCTGGATATCCATTGAGATCTTGGCTATTGATTCCACTGGAAAATGAACCAATGCCTAATTCGCCAGAGCATCATTATAATGTAGCCCATAAAAGAATACGAAGCACAATTGAAAGATGCAATGGGGTGCTTAAAACAAGATTTCGATGCTTACTGAAACATAGAGTATTACACTATTCACCAGAAGTGGCTTCCAAAATTATTAATGCCTGTGTTATATTGCATAATCTATGTATTGAGCATAACATTGAAGAACCCGAAGCAGAGGAAGATTTAGATGATGATTTTGGTAAATTTGTTTATCAACAGCTAATTGTGCTATTAATAATTACACAGCTCTTTATATTATTTAAATTGTCTAATCAAAAATGTGAAAGCTGAATATTTGTATCACTTCATTTATGATAAGATTAAAATTTGGGTGACATTTGTTAAATGCACAAACAAAAATATTTTACACAGTAATCACTAATGTTTTATAAATATATTCTTCTTTTACAGGTATTATTGATCAGATTGATGAAAATCCTGATGCAATTGGAATAATTAATCCTGAACTTGCAGCAGGTAGACAAGTCCGTCGAAAACTGATACAACACTTATTCGGGAACAACAATTAACCACTAGCATACATATATAATTGTATTATGAATAAAAAACACATATTATCAAACCTGTATAATACCAATATATATATAATTCTAACCTAAATTACAATTCCTATATTTCTGCAAAACTTTCAACAGCATTAGCAATCCGCTCTAGCGCTTCTACACTACGTTTTTTAAGAGTACACACGTCACTCAGTAGCTCCAATTTTTTAATGTAATAATTTTCCTTAATTGCAGATTTTTTACACAAATATTCTTTATACTCTCCAGCTGCTGCTAATGTGTGTTTAAACTTAGTTGCTCCTCTTTTTGGAATTTTTCTACGTACAGTTGCCCTAGAAATGGGAGTGTCTATTGGATCGGAGGGTCCTGCTACACCTTCGCCCTCTGTTTGATACACCGTTTCAAATGTTTCTTTCGGAGCAGTCTCCTTAATAATTTCCATTCTATCTACAACATTTTAAAAACCTAATCAAAACTTTTAGTCAACTAATCGGGGGCAATCATACCATCAGCACAAATAACATCCAGTGTAGAAATATTTACATTTACTTTAGATTCTTGAATATTATGGCCTTCAATGGCAATGGTACCAATAATACTGTGAATATCCTCTTCTACTTTGGTCAATCCATCATCTATAAATGGCCCACCACCAGTTCCTCTACGATGATTAATTTTTTTACTAACTTTTGTTTTTGTTCGAGACTTCAAGTCCTGCCAAGACTAAAAATTAAGAAAATAAATGATTGTCAATACTACAGGATTGCATAATGCGACATACTTTCCTCCACTCCTTCCATTCCTTCTGTGCGCCATTGGGGATACTATTTAAAATAATGGCTACTTCTTTCCAAAGATTCTCTGAGTCTTTAAAGGTAAAATCGTTTGAAAATTTCCCACTATTTAAATTTGGACGTTTCTTTAAAAATTCTATCAACGCCATTTTTTGGCGTTCTGAGGGGTTGCAACCTTTTTTACTACTCGGCTTGCTCATCTTACTAACTCACTTTAATATTAAACTTATAATCTGCTAGTAATACTAACTTCCAATATTTAAATATATTGTGTATTGGATGCAAATAACGATCAAAATTTTTAGGGTGTTTATGGTTATGTTATCTAGCTACAAGAAAGAAATGGAAGTATATGTTAACATAGTACTGACAATTCGAAAGCCATGTTGTCAAATGTGAATAGTGCGTTCGAACAGTATGGTTTACGAAGGGTAGTTGAGAATACCAACTAATGATACTGTTCGTATATCAGTCAGTCGAATACATTCGAATTCGAATGTTTACGAATGAAGTCGAGAATAGCACCCCTGTATCACGTTGTGTAGAAAAAGTTGTTAACGCAATTACCAGAGATGAGATATTTCAAGAATATGTAAAATTTCTTACAAATATTGGAGATCTCAACAGCTTGTAATTGTATCTATTGTTTATTATAATTATTTTTTATCTTAACTTGAGTTGACATTTCAAATAAAAATAAATAAAAGTTTCTGATAAAGCAGAACAGAAAGTATGGCTATATTTATAAAATGTAACACTATTATCATAGTTACATCGCTGCCACATAAATCATTCGTTTAGCGTGACCTGTATACCGTTTAGCTTACGAAGGGTTGTCGAAGAGTCATGTGTTCGCACTTTAACTGTTCGCTTTGGTATCGTATACGTGAAGTGGGAGCATTGTCGAGGATACAGCCCCTATTCGACGGCAGTGGGAGAAGGTAGCAAAAAGCAATTATTATATTTGTGAAAAATACTCGTACAGTTTATATAAAATTTACCTAGCTTATAAATGTTGTTAAATAAAACGAAATCTATTATGCATGTACGTTTTAATTGAATTACTTATAATTTAAATACATACACATTATACTACTCTCCAAATCTTTTAATATTTATATTAGGTCTATATGGCAACATATAATTATAACTAACTATTATTACTAATTTACATTACCTCCTGCTACATCATCTAGAAAAATTAAATGTTTTTGTTCTGATCAACATTCATACCTACAGCAAACGACAAACTGCTTTAAACACTAGCAAAAATCCACAGCATATATAGAACACCATTTAGTATTACAAAATAATTACACAAATTGCATGTAAATGAGCGTTTGTAAATATGGAAACACACACGTGTTCCTAGATAATTTTTTGCGCAAGAAATATTGTTAGCAAATAAGTGTTCATTAGTACATGATTGTATAAGTCTTTGCAAATTCATTTACCGTAATGTAATGCACTATAACCACACATAAAACATACCAATGGACGTTCGTTAGTAGATAACGGCTTATGTCTTCCTAAAATGCCTTTGTGGTGCGGAAAAATCACACAAATTGCATATATATTTCTAAATGATCTTTTTGTAACCACAGTTACATAAAAACATACAATTGGACAGTTATTAGCATGTAAGGAGATATAAAACGATTAGCATTTACGGAATTATACAGTACTCAGATTTTACGCAAAATTAAAACCTTTGAAGATGCAACCACATATCTTTATGTAGAATTTTTATGTATAATAATACAAATTACACGAAATGTAACACTCACGTTCAATTGTAATGAAACAATACAATCATCAAAAGCATTTCAATAAATGTTAGTTAGTATGCGAATACATATGCTTCTGTAATTGACATTTATGCGATGCGGTATAATCGCACAACTTGCATACAAATGGACGTTGTTTTGTATTGGACCGCAAATGAATTTTCAAGTGACATTTACGAAATGCAGCATAATTACAGAAATTGCATGCGAATGGACGTTCATTAGTATGGTACCGCATGTGAATTTTCAATTGAGTTCCACAAGATGCAGCATAATTACACAAATTGCATGCGAATGGGCGTTCATTAGTATGGGACCGCATATGCATTCGCAAGCTCCATTTAGAAGATGCAGTATACTTACATAAGTTGCAAGCGAACGAACATTCATTAGTGTGGGAACGCATATGCATTTTCAAGTTATCTTTAGTAGATGCAGAATAATTACAGATTTTACAAGTAACTGGACGTTCATTGGAATGGGACCACAAATGAATTTTCAAGTGACTTTTAAAATGTGTAGCATAATTGCATAAATTGCATGTGAATGGACGTTCGTTAGTATGGGACCGCATATGCATTGTCAAGTTCTCTTTAAACGACGCAGAATAATTACACAAATTGCATGCGAATGAACGTTCCTTTATATGCAACTGCATATGACTTTTTAATCTACCTTTAGAAGATGCCGAATAATTACAGAAATTGCATACGAATGGGCGTTCATTAGTATGGGATCGTATATGCATTCGCAAGTTCCCTTTAAAAGATGCAGAATAATTACATAAGTTGCATGCGAACGGACGTTCATTAGTGTGGGAACGCATATGCATTTTCAAATTATATTTAGTAGATGCAGAATAATTACAGATTTTGCAAGCGAATGGACATTCATTAGTATGAGACCACAAATGAATTTTTAAGTGATTTTTACGAGATGCAGTATAATTACACAAATTGCATGCGAATGGACGTTCCTTTGAATGTACATGCATATGACTTTTTAAGCTACTACTAAAAGGTGAAGAATAACTACATAAGTTGCATGCGAACGGGCGTTCATTCAAATGGGACCGTATATGTATTTGCAAGCTCTCTTTAGAAGATGCAGTATAATTACATAAGTTGCATGCGAACGGACGTTCATTAGTATGAGACCGCAAATGAATTTTCAAGTGACATTTACGAAATGCAGCATAATTACAGAAATTGCATGCGAATGGACGTTCGTTAGTATGGTACCGCATATGAATTTCAATGTACTTTTACAAGATGCAGAATAAGCACATAAAAAGCATACAAAAGGGCGTTCGTTATTGTGTGGCGACATTCCAATGTGCTTTTATAGGATGCAGAATAAGTACATAAATTATATACGACAAATGTTCTTTAGTATATGTAATTATAATTTTTGGTGGCACAAAAATCACACTAAGGACAGTCTTTGAGGGGATGGGACATCATACATGAAACGTAACAATTATATAAATGGCCTCTCTATCCAGAACGTATATTACAATTATTTTCTATGGTCTAGTATTACGTCGACTTTCTTGAATGTTCAAAAGCGCATTTTACTTTAATTTTGCATTCTCTGTTGGTAAATAACAAATTCCACAAAACATTTTCTCTCCAAAAGTTAGCTATCCACCAGGGAGTCGATTCTCGAAGTTGATCTAAATATATTAGCGCACTAATTATTGAGGTGCAGTATTTAGAGTAGTTTGTTGATTTGCGTATACTTTGGAACGGTAATATAAACGTATGTGTCAAGTTCTTAGAGTGATCTAAGTATCAATATGGCAACAAGGCATGTAGTTGTTTGATCTGATGTTTTAAGTAAAATAGAGAAAAATTGTTATTTGAAAAAACTACTTGGCGAACAAAAACAATATTTGATCGAGTTTAAGCAGACACATAAAAATCTATACGATGGTAAATTTAATGCAAATTTTACATATAGAAAATGCCCAAAAGTTACGGGAACAAGTTACAGTAAAATTGAATGCAATACCCGGATCCACAAAATATTGGAAAGCTTGGCACAAAGTAAGTTTCTTTAGGTGTTGACTAATACCTTAGTAATTGATATTCTGTTAGACATAGCAGTATATTCAAGGTGAGGTTAAGAGAAAAAGAAGTCTTATAAATAAAGAGATATGTCGCACAGGTGGAGGATCTATTTCCTCAGAAATCTTAACAGTGCTATTTCAGCAGGTTATCCTAATACTGAAGAATCTTGTATAACGTTTGACAGGGCAAGTGTTTTAAGTTCCTTTCAAAGTGACCATAACTCTGAAATTATTCTAATGGAACTTAATGATGTGAATGTTCCTGCAGAAAAATTTTATACAGAAACCAACACATCTAGTACAGCAACAGATTGCAAAGCAGGACCATCAACAAATAAACATTTACCTGTTAAAGAAAAACACATAAAACAGCAGCTGTCAAGAGATTAGAAAATGCTATTAAAGCTTCGGAAAATTTAAATGAGCATATGATTGCTAAACAACAAGTAAAAAAAGAATACTACAATAACAAACTTATTTTAATGAGGGAAGCTTTAGAAGAAAAGAAAAATATATAGAGACCCACTAAACAACGAACATTAATGGGATATCTCTTAACATTTTATTTAAGTGACAATTGTGATGTTTATAAAAAACATGGTTGTTTCGTTATTTAAATGTTACGAAATTAATATTTTTAGAATGATGCAATTTGAACATCACCACTAGGTCTCAAGTGTAAACATTCACTTTTCATGTTATTAAAATGTTTAATTTGCATTGTTAATAAATGTTCTTAAAATGATAATCATGTTTCATCAAGATTTATTGCAACAGTAACATTTAATTACTGACGAGGTTGTGATATTCCAATCGCGATATTAAAGTGAGGTTTCTAAAAAACGTCACTGTCATTTGAAAGCGTGATCTTCGCAGTAATGTTTTACTACCAATGTTTATGCAACGTAAGATTTGAGATGTTATTTAACATTTATAAAGTGATATCTCTTTCATAAGAAATTTGTTTATTTTAAAGCAATGTTTAAAATTTTATGTTCATGGGATATTAATTACAATCGTTTTTAAAGACTGAATAAAATAATTTGGCATAATAGGGTATCGGTAGCCTATATATTGTGTATTGTGCGCATGCCATACAATATTTAGTCATTGTGAACATTTCTAAAAGTAGTATAATACGAAAATTTTCAATTTTATTGATTTTGTATAAATTTTTCGATTAATATTATCATTACTTTTAACATGAGTGAAACGTGTCTCTAGACACGGCGATTTGTGTGATACCGCCGCCATACTTAACTTTATTAAGGTTATGTTATTTACGTTTTACTGGAGCGTTATGTGGTCTGGTTTTACGATTTTATTGATATGATAGTGATGCTTTATATGCAATCGATATTATAAAAGTTGTCTTATCAATCAACTATGAATTTATTGCAACATAAAAATGTAAGTATCATTAGTTTTATTTAATTCTAGCAAACCTTTTTATTTTGAAATATTTTTTAGGTTAAGCACAGCATTTTTCTGTAATTTTTATTACATTATATTTAAAAGTGTGTCCGACATGAAATTATAGTAATTTCTAAATATGGTGAGTAACCTGCCCATGTATGTGTTTATTCTAAAATTTCTTTATCTGTAGATGCTTACGGTCAGGCACGTGACAAAGAAAGACGTGTAATTGATTCTTCCGAATCTGAGCCAGAACTGGGCAGAGGAAAGCGAAAAATTAAAAGAAAAATTTTCCTAGATATTGGTAATAATACTAGTGGTGATGAAATAAATCTGTTGTGTTACCTATTTTTCTAATTTTATAATGTGTTTAGGGTCCGATGATGTAACCGGTCATTTGAGCCCTGTTTCATTATTACATAGTAGCGATGGTTGTGGACCAACTAATGCTAGCAATAGAGGGGGTTTTAACCTACCAGAAATTGTAAACTTTATTGCAATATTCCTGATAGTTTTAAAGTTATGATTTTTTTAAATCTTTCTTAGTATTTCCCTAGCATTATTAATTAAAAATTGTTTTATGTTACGGAGTTAAGAAATTGTGGAATAACATTTTTTATTAGAAAAACACACGTTTTCTTAATCCTGAACATGAAATATACAATAAATGTGAAATTTAAGAAATTTATAATTTAAAACAATTTGGGATAGGACGACAAAGTTTACACACACACACACACGCCCCGCCCCCTCCCCTTGCATAGCATTTGGTTTGTCCCGGACTCATAAATAAAAGCAATTGATACTTGGTTCTAAGATATATACATACACACTAAAGCAATCCTTTTTTAGAACATAATATTGAAAGGGAATGTGGAAATGATAATGCAGAAATTGCAGTCGACAAACTAGAACCAATTCTGATTGAAATGGAGGATATTGCAATTGATCAACCACAATTATCTCGTGTTGGAAAATGTAATGCAGTTGACCAAACTCGACCGATTATTATTAAATTAGACACACCAATAATTACAGATAGTACAGCTTTAAAGGAATGTGGTAAGTAGGTTTTGTTTTAAAAAGTTGAGTTTTTTAATGGCTATAACTGTAGACCAAATTTGCAATTCCAATTCAGTTAAAAATTCAAAACCGTGTTTTTAAGAAACTAAGCACTTATAGGATTTATGTCTCACGTTTCCCGATTATTATTTATTTACAAAAGCTATCAACTGTGGAGTGTTGCCATGCCTCTCAAACATTACAGTACTCTGTATACTTTACCTTAGAGGGGTAGACAATGTATCTACAATTGTGTATTAATTGGGAGGTTTTTTTTTACATTATTTGTCATTGCTAGAGTTATGTTTTACAGAATTGCCACGTTAATATAATTTACAATTACAGAACTGTGAAGACCTAATACATTTTGAATATATATTAAATTTAAAAATACTAATGACAGTTTTTCTCAATTTTCAAATCCAATATCCATTATTGTTTTTTAGATCAATCAGTCATTGCTCAAGTACCTTATCGATATAAAACATACATTGGGGGTTATTGAAGAATACTTAATAAGATTGGAAATTAACTTTGGAGTTTCTGTACACAAAGTCGTAGAACATCAATCTTTGCTTCCAAATTTTCCTTTGGATTTTTTTAATGACAGAAGCATTGGATATTTTACTCAAATCTAATGAAGCTAGAGGTAATGAAATGGTATTGTATTGTTTGTTTTGGTTTTAATAACTGACTGTATATTTTTAAGACTACCGTTTTGAAGATTGTGGGAGGCAAAGATGCCAAGGACGCTATAAGAAGAATGTTGAATAAAACATTTTCTGATGACTTGGCTAGAAAGTGCTCTTGGAAAGGTCAAAAAACAATTATAAATTACAAGAGCTAGAACTCATGAAAATTATGCAAACAATTGTAGTTAATGAATATAATATCACTGAAAATTCGTTTGTAAATGTAGTCATAGACAGATTTCGCTATGCAAACAAAGATTTTTAAGACAGGAATCTTGTATTTAGAGACTAAGTGTATTTTGTATTCTTTATGTTTAAAGTGTTTATAGAAAGATCTTTATTTAATACAGAAATTTACACAATAAATGTACTCAATATATAGAATAGTACTACATTATAGTATAGACTTCCAAAGCAGTAGTACTATTTTAAAAAGTGACCACTTACGGAAGGGAAAGTAAAGCGGTCAAATATGACTATTATATCCATGTAAATAGATTATGTGGTTTGTGGACATAACAAATTTTGCTTCAACGCCGACTGTTGGGTTATAATACACATTTAAGATGTGAAATTGGTTTATTAAGGGACATTAATTTTTCTCTTTAATAATATACACAATGGCATTTCTTTGGGTTTTCAATTGCAAATAGGTGTAATGGAGAATGGAAACATCATAACATGGAAATTGCCTCGAAATAGCAAAAATCTCAGAAATGAACATGTTAAAAAAGCTTTTATAGAAATGGAATGCTGTTTTTGAGTAAAATATTAATTTTTAGGGAATGAGAATGAAAAAGAATGGGTAGTTTATGAAAAATGCTGTTGACGCTGCAAAAGTTCACAAATGTTCCAATTGGTTTTATAAGCAATGTGCGGTCGCCTGAATGGAATGAAAAGCATTTATCATTTGCCGTTTTTATTCTACAATGTATTTTACATAGTGTTACCGATGCGTTCTGAGCTCACTTTACAAACAAAAATAATGAAAAAATTTCATATGAACATAGGTCCAAAAATGCTTCATTAGCGAGCTACGACTAGAGAAAAATTTAGGCATGATTCCAGGGCAGAGTCATACTGAAATTATGGGAAGATAAATTAAGGGGTAAAATTAGGTGTATCTTATGGATTTTGACCTAGAAAAGCGAATTAAATAGGCAACTTTCTGTAAATTACATTTTATTGCTAACACTCAACCGCATGCAAACGGAGAAATTTCAAAATTAAAACAAAACTTATAGAAACTTTAATTCCCAAAAATATGTAAATTGTGTCAATTAAAAACAAATAATTGTTCATAAAATTTTGGTTTAATTTTGAAATTCTTTTGTTTTATACAAGTGTTAGTAATAAAATGTAATTTAAAAAATGTACAGTTCTGAAACCTATTATATTCACTTTTCCATGTCAAAATCCATAAGATACCACTAAATTTGCCCCTTAATTTATCTTCCCCTAATTTCAGTATGACTCTTTGCCTTGTAATCATGCTGAAATTTTCGCTAGCCGTTACTCACTACGAAGCATTTCCGGACCTATGTGCATATGAACTTTTTTCATTATTTTTGCTAGTACAGTGAGCACAGAAAGTACCAGTAACACTATGCGAAACACCCTGTATATAAAATGTGTACAAACATCTCAAAAATGTTAGACACATAACATGATAAAAATATCACACATGGTTTTTGGAATGTTAGCAATAAACGTTTAAAAAATGTTACCACAATAACATGTTTGAAATGGTACGCAAGTAGCTTTTAATCGATGTTACCATAGTGATATTTTAGGTATGTCACCACTAAAACATTTACCAAATGTCGCAAATACCATGTTTTAGATAGGTTACTGTTACAACGTTACTGTTCTAATTAGAGATGTTTTAAAAAGTGATGTTTATGTGGCGGGACTATCTACATAATAACCATGTTAAATCCACATCCATGCCACTAATGTAAAACATCACGTCACATGGAGATGTTATTTAAATATGTCTGCAATGATATTTTGTTTAGTGGGGAAGAATAACTCAAGAGGATGGATCAGCTGGTCAATGCAATTAGTAATATTGTTTCAAAATAGTTCTTAATAAAACATTTAAATTTTATTTACAATATACAGTTGAATTATTATTCTATTTTATTTACAAATGCTTAAGTATATACGTATAACTATTGTAACATACACTACATAAACACCACTGCATATTAAAAATTTGATTTCATCAATACATAATTATAAAATGTTCTGTACCAAAAATCTTTGCATTCTTCTGCCTTCTTGTAGTTCTCAATTAACTCTGTTTCTAGATCTAATTAGTACATCTGTATTATTAAATTGGTTTAATATGCCCCAATCTGAATTGCGGTCTGCTTCTTCTGGGGGAACATCGGGTAAATTATTTTCAATACACAAATTGTGTAAAACACTACAAGCATTAATGATTTGTGATGCTTTCTCTGGACTGTAGTGTCATGCTCTATGCCTAGGAAGACATCTAAACCTTAATTTGAAGGCACCATTACATCTTTCAATTATAGAATGCACACTTGTTAGTTTGTTATTAAATATTTCTTCACGCGTTCCAGGAATCGGATTAAATAATGGAGTTTGCAGGTAGGCTTTCAACAGATACTCCGAGTCCCCTGAAAATTATATATGTAATTTGTATAGGATGTTACCTTTACGTACACAACAGAAAATATGATGTATGTCCATCTTCATGAAGATTTTCCATGTAAGTTTTGGCATTGCTGTTGTTCTATATAAATGCATAGTAGACCATTTTCAGGGATTCTACCGCCACATTTGCACCAGCATCCACATTTGCACCCACATCTGGACCAAAAAGTTTTCTTCGACTAACCATTTTTCATCTTTTGAGATAAATGAGCATCCTCATTTCCACACACGAGATAAACCTATTTTTAAATTTTTTTTTTTTTTTTTTTTACGGCTTAACATTCTGGACCAAATAGTTTTCTTCGTCTAACCGATGCATCTTTCGAGATAAACCTATCTTGTTTGGTATCAATTAATATTAGATTTTTCTCAGCTACCCAAATCTCTTTAAATTTTTTAGATATCATCATCCCCCAGGGAGCTACCCCAATTTTAAGATTTCTTACCTGTAGCGACTTTTGAGCGTTCTTATAAATTTTTTTAGTCATGCAATACATCTTGTTAGTCTAAAATTTTACGCACATCCCGAATCTGCAAACAGATTTGCAATAGGACCACGCCCTGCAAAATTATACTTTAAGCTCTCAAACCTATTTAAAATTTTTGCTCGTATATATTTAACTCCATTTTTAAAACCTTTTTCGCTACCCAAGGTATATGCTTTAACCAAACAGTTAGAGGTAGTAACACAAAAATTAAGCACACAAAATTTTAATAATTTATTTTATCCAATTTACAGTTTAATAAACTTATAGAATACAATTTTTACAAAGTATAACATTATTTTCTGTGTGTAGCCGAATCCAAGTAGTTTAACCTGTAACAAAAAATAGAAATTAATGTGTTGTTTAAAATAGACCTGTAACAAAAAGAGATTAAAGTAAAAGAGAGGAAACGTGTTTTCGGTCAATAAGACATATTGTCGTTAACAATATGTTTTACCGTCCAGCGACACCACGTGGAGGTAAACACATGCCGCCGGGAGCGATGGAATTATTAAGGATGGGGGTGGAAGGTATGTCTTATAACTAACTTACATACTACTATACACAATAAAATATATACAAATATAAATAACTATCTTATATCTTTATGCCCCATGCATATGTTGATGTGCTTCCGGGATGACATATCTTTGTCATCCTCGCCTGATAGACTAATTTTATTAATCAACTGAGTATACAGTTGGTGTTTCTTACTACGAATGCATACCATCGTATGCAAGAGGGCATCATCATTATTAACCACCACACCCCTAAAACTATCTACACTTATCCCCGCTACCACACTACGGCTAACACCCTTAATTTTTTTAACAGTGTCTTTCTCACTTACTATGCAATACGATTTGGCCCTGGTGCCGACGAACTCCAAGACCAAATCGCCACAAAACTCGTCCTTAAACTTACCCAACACCTTTTTGTTCACAAGTGGTATATTGTACTTATTGTTTGGAAGGTAATCACTAGTATCAAAATGCATTATGTTTGCGTTAATGTCACTGTACAAGTCTGGCGTCTCAACACTATAAACTAAAGAGTCTGTATCTGTATAAAGCAGGGACAATCTGGGACCATACAGAGGAACCATGGTACTGTAGTGAAAGTCGTACATTAGCGTTTTTGATATATCCAAAATTGACAATCCTGCATAGATCGGTTTATTATAATTAACTTTAACACGATCCATCTGTATAATCGCCAGATTTTCCCCCAACACGGTACAACTGTTAAAGTTAGGTTTAGCTATTAGTCCACTCGCGCACAACTTTTTCCCGTCGTGTTCCCATCGCGTGACTATTTTGACATCGACTCTTTTGTCCACGTTCTCCATTGTTTTACCAAAACCGCATTGTTCATAAGTTTGAAAAATCTTTTCAAACGCGTTAGCGGCAGAGGTACGGAGATTCGTGTTGAGATCAATGTAGGATTTTAACCACGTCGACTGATCAAACTCCAACACGCGATGCACAACAGTTAATTGCAGACCGTTACGCAGAGCCTGCTGCAAGTTGCGGCAGTGAACAATGTATTTTGTTTTGTTCAGAAGGGTGGCGAGTAACTTAGGCGTCTTCGAAAACGGCGTTGGAGGTACCATCGATTCAGGGCAGAAAGGCAAGTCATTGTGGTCGTTGTGAAGATGTTCTGGATACTGTATATCAACTTCCAAAATATACCCTTTTCGTGCGTGCTTGGTATATTTAATATTTCATGTTTTATACGATGTAACTGGTCCGTGTTTAACCATCTAAAGCCGCTAATAGGTAAATATTGGGACATCGCCCATCCGTATAAATTGTTAGCATCCAGATACGTTAAGTACTTGGATGACTCGTCAGGGTTGTAGTCTTCCATATACTTATTGTTGGCTTTAGCATACCGACCACTGCACTGGGTTAACCCACCACGTATCCCTTTCTTGATAAAATGTTGCATGCTGACATCGGTCCACAACTCGAGCTTCACCCCAGTGCGCTTCAACATAGCATCCCAACTCAAACTAGGAGCAGTCACGTACTGGCATGGGTCTAGATCATAGGTTTTTGTGCAGACGTCTCTGAAGTTCTCGAAAATGTCTGCTAGTAACAAAACGTCTGTTTTCAAATAAAGATCGCTGTAATCCCCAAGCGTTCGGATTTTGAATGTTCTCCATACATTCTGTGCGTGTTCATAATCTGCATACGACACCGCTGTGGCGGTTAGACCGTTGTAGAAAGCATTTTGTGGTGGTAGAGCCTTCTCTTCCAATACGGTAATATCTTTCACGTAGTCGTACGGGAACACACCCTTCCGATGTAATAGAGCAAACTCTTCGGCATTGGGGAAACAGCTCTTTAGTTCAACAAACTGTTCAGCATTTAAGTTGGAGGCTAGTTTATTTAAGCTAGATGCCGTGAAGCGTAAGGAGTCTACAAATCTCAGCGTAATAAAAGATTCATCAGTTTCATCGTCGTTTTCCTTAGACAATCTAACGTTTTTTGTAAACGATATGAACCTCTCCTTATTATTCGGGATGACAGTAACCTCTCTTTATCATACCCCAACTCTTTCACAATGAAATGTGAATCATAACCGCTTAGGTTATGAAACACCACCGGGATGAAATGAGGTACTCTGTAATTAATGTTGCACGCGCTATGTGCTGCAAAGCGAAATTCCCCCGTAAGATGGCAGTGATCCCTCACTCGATCATCTCCCAATGGTTTTTTGCAGATGCCACACTCCTCAACCATATGAAACAACAACTCATATAGGGGTTCCATTGGAAGCATGGGGGTGTTTGTTTTTAAAATTTTTCCCAATCGTTGGGCTTCCTCTTTCATCTTTTCCATAAAAACTTTTGCGGCTTCAGGTCCTCTGTACAGCTCAAATTTGTTAAACGAGTTATCGTATGAACATTTGATATAGTATGCAAAACTGAAGGGTTCGTGGTGTTGTGTGCTGTTGGTGAAGGAAGAGGTGGGATCCGGAACTGTAGAGCTAATAGGCTTCAACACACTTTCGAAGTCAGCATAAATCACGAACGGTACCCGCATTTGTTTGTGGATGTTGGTGAACTCGAGGATGTTGTTGAAGTGGTTCGGCATGGTTGTCACCACATGGTTGCAGTCGTTTGTTGAGTGTTGGTGTAATTTGTCTTCGGATGGAAAAAACACCAAGCATCCATCGCAAATCCATTTGCGGGTGCGCTCACGAGAGATCTGCTTACCCACTAGCTTCCCCAAATCTTTGATCCAACAGTAGTGGGACTTGCATCCATCCTGAATGTACAGTAGGTTCACATGCCGATCCCTTTTATTAGCGGTGAAATGTAGCGGTCCAACGATGGACTTGCCTTCTACCCCAAAGACGTTGATGCTGATGTCGTTTAAATCCTCGAACCTGGGTATATCCTTTATGGGCATCGGGAACTGTACTCCTGTTACGTCGAGCACAGTCGAGTAATGCGGGTAGCTACTGACCCTTTGCGGATCGTGAACATGTCCAGGATTCAGCGCCGCCATCACGCACCAGGCAAAACATGCGTCGTCTTGGTTTCGCACGTTAACGATGGCATGCTTCCCCTGAATCCATTTGGGAAGCTCGATATAAGATGAACCCCGCATTGGTTGGTACTTGTTAACATTTACCTCCAAGTACAACACTTTCTTCAGAGTCCAACCTAAAATTTAAAAAATTAGAAAAAATTAATAATTGTAGAAACTAACCAGAATCTCGTTCTTGGAACTCGTCCGACTTAGCCGACATCCTCTCCACAAAAGTGTTGTAGACCGCTCCCAGGTCACTGGAGGAGGTGACCACAACATTTCGAGTGTTGAAAGATTTAACATCTTCAACACCCTCTACCGCAGCCATCTTGGTGTAGCCACCAAACAACTCGCAATTAACCTTGAGGGAGGTGTGTATAGCCAGCTGTTCCCCGACTAAGCTTACAAATCGTTCCCGTTGATCTTGCAAGAATTCCAACAGACCTAAAAATACAAACTAAGCAAACACAAAATACTTATAAAATACATACTTGTAGAGTCGACAAGATTGATGCGGAAAGTTGCAATTCGACTTTTGAATGCGGTAGCTACAACCTCCACACCGCCATCCAGGACGCGGCTAGCATTAGCTTTGTGCGCGTTCGTGCGTTGGTGGGCTACCATGTTGGCCACATCCACACCACACTCTTTGCATCTCCGCAATCTCTTAGGAGCAGGTCCCTCAACTGTTGGTGCGGTAGGTCGTTTGATCCCAGATGGTCCGGCAACTGGTTCCACCACACCATGCTTGGCGTCGCGATGCCGTTTTAAGCTATCCTTCCGTGAGAAGGATGCCGGGCATGCATCGCAGGCGAACAACCCCTTTTTCGTTTCAGGCACCATGTTGTTGGAGCTGGTGCCTCTTCAAGCTATTGGTTCTCGAGAAGACAACCCCACACACATTACAAGTAAAGGAAGCCATTTTCTATAAAGAAATTAAAACTGGTCAAAGACTTTTAACAGGTGTAACTAGTCAAAGACTAAACAGAAACTGAATTATATTGCCTCGTACCATGCTTTTATACGCTGTTGGTATAATTAGCTAGTTTACTTTTAAATTAGGAGAAACCCAGCGTCGTTTAACCTTGAGTAACATTCCAAACTAGTCTAATCACACCAGTAAAACCTAATATTCTTAACTAACCTTGAATCGGATTACAAACTAGTTCATGCCTGTCTGTAAAATACTGCAAATGATAATGAGGAGCATGCGCAACAACAACCCTGAAACATTTAAAAGGATGACCTGCATAGGACCCCTCTCAGTCATCTCAGTGAAATCAGTGCAAAGCAATGGAGTCTGTAGATGTTAATGATGCACAAGTTTCGTATACCGAAAATCTGATTAATAAGTTTACGTATAGTTTAAGTGAATTGGGTGAACACCCTCATAATGTGGAAATTGGGTTTGTTATAAACCAGAGAATAAAACCCGTATTACGATTGGTGTGTAGCAAGAAATATTGTGGCAACCATGTTCTGGAATTGACATACGAAAATTGGTTAGCATTTACAAATTTTCAAGTGGAATTTCAAATCAACGTATTTTCTCGTGATGTGCTAAACATTCGATTAAATGGCGCATCCGAAATGGAAGATCTACACATACAACTAGGAGCTCCGTTCTTTATCACTCTGTCACCAGTGTCTGGATCAACCGAGGACGAAACGTTCCAGTTAAAAATAATAATGGGTAATAGTTCGATAGTTATAAACGAATTGGAGTGCCGTAAACTATTCCATATGCGAGAGTTGTTTGAGTATCAACTTAAGCAGTTGAAAAGTCGTGACTTCCCAGCATTATACAGCGAATTAGTAGGGTTTGTTGCTAATTCTAATTTAAATGATTGCGATCGGTTTAATACTCTGACTGAAGGGGAGAAACGAATTAAAATCTTGATTGAAGGCGAAGTTCGAATTGGCAATATTTTATTCTACAACGAATTGAATCAGAACGCACTAAATGCTTTGGAGTTGGTTATATGTTTTCCGGATATATTTGTGCAAGACGTGATACGTACAAGAACATTAGTGGAAATGTTTAGACGTTTAAATTTGTCGGAATCTGAAGATTCTGGTTATGGTGATAACTAGAAAAAGTATTTTATAAAAGACAGCCCAAGAGGCGTGGACGTAAATGTATTGTTATTGTAAATTTTTTGAAAAAAGTATAAATAGACTCGTTGTTGTTTATTTATTTAGTATAGTTTGAGATTTTTTTGAGTAAACACATGATTATCTGTTCTGGAGAGGGTTTAATCAACAGCGCTATAAACAGGTTACCGTTTGAGCTGCATATTCCAGGTTATCAGTACTGCGGTCCTGGTACAAAGTTGGATGAGCGCTTAGCAAGAGGTGATCCTGGAATAAACGAATTAGATAAATTGTGTAAAGACCACGACATTGCATACTCCAAGTACCCCGACGATCTTCCAGCCAGACACCGAGCAGATAAAATTTTAGAAGAAGAAGCCTGGGGTAGAGTTAAGTCTAAAAACGCAAAGTTTGGGGAAAAAGCCGCAGCTTGGTTTGTGACAAACGCTATGAAAGCGAAGAGAAAAATAGGCATGGGTTTAAAGAAGAAAATAAGTTTTAAAGGTGGATTTTTGAAGAAAATACGATCCGCAATAGACCGAGTTGGTTCCGACAACTTGAAAAAGCTGTTAGATGTTGGTATTCTAATTGGTAAAAAAATCATAAAAGGAGCCGGTGGGAAAAGCAAAATTAAAGTCCCACGTATTATACCCGTTCCACAGAAAGGAGGTTTTCTGCCATTGATTCCGATATTCGCTGGACTAAGTGCCCTAGGAGCACTAACAGGTGGTGCTGCAGGGAGAGCTAAAGCAGTAAATGATGCCAAGACAGCCAACGAACAGCTTAAGAAGAGCGAACGACACAACAGATCTATGGAAGCCATTACTGTTGGGAAAAAAGGAAATGGAATGTTTCTAAAACCATACAAAAAAGGCACAGCATTATTCTTGAAACCATACAAACAGGGGCGTGGTATTTGTAAAAAAGTATCAAAAAACTAAGCAAGTTACCTCGAAGAGCTCTCACCGATGTAGATATAAGGAAACACGCATCTAACATCCCTTATTTTCGCAACGTCTTTTCTAGAGATCAGTTACAGAAGATTAGACCGCGTGTCAACAAATCGGGTGTGATTAATTTGGATACCACCAAAGGTTCGGGTACACATTGGGTGGGGTACCGAAAACGCGGAAATAGTGTGTATTACTACGATTCGTTTGGAGACTTGAGACCGCCGGAAGAAGTAAAGAGATATTTTCGAGGTTGTAAAATTTACTACAACAGTGTAACGGAGCAGACTTACAACACATACAATTGTGGACATTTAGTGTTAAAGTTTCTTAGTGACAATGGCTAAAACAGTGAGCGTGTTCGGGTATGGTAATGTCATATCGAAATGGATCGATTTACCCACCAATTAAATTGAAACAGGACGGTGAATATGCTTTGGGTCTAGTGGGACTGTACACTTGTAACACTGTGCAAAACATACATCCGGGAAACAACAACTTATACTTTAACGATCCAGAGCATCGCAAAATAACCATTAAACCTGGATCATACGAATTAGAAGAAATAAATGCATATATACAGGACGTCTTCAAAAAATGGTTCAGTCAGAAGCCGGACATCAACGAGAACATTGAAAAATATTTTAAACTGAGTGCCAACAATAATACATTAAAGTGTTCTATACGAAGCAGTATACCGATAGATTTTGGGGCAAACCGTAAAAACAATATTGGAAGCATCTTGGGGTTTACCAACCGCAAATTGGCTGCAGATACCGTACATATCGCTAATCAGCAAGTGAACATAATATCGGTCTCAAACATTTTTGTGGAAACCAATATCACCAGCGGATCGTTCAGAAACAATTTTCTTACCCACAGCATATTTGAATTCAGCCTATCTGTACCACCCGGGTATAATCTGGAAAAGGAACCTAACCACGTCATATATTATCCGCTGAGCGTGACAGAAATTGATAATATTACAATCAGACTAGTCGATCATTTGGGTGAATTGGTAAACTTTTCACCGGAAACATACACCTGTGTAAGACTGGAAATAAAAAGTAGTTGAAAATGCCTATCGATTTTGTATATAAAGCACGCTACAACACCCCCAGACGATTAGAAGTGAATACGACGTCAAAGCGTCAAGTTGTCGAGAGACTTACAACAGAAGAAATACGTTTCTTAAAATCTTTGGGATTAAAAGTTATAAATGATGGGAGGCCGAAGTAAACGCAGCTTAGATCTCCACAGTGATGACCACATTAAACTTGGAAAGCTTAAATATGAGGTCGTGCCCAAATTGGATGTGTTTGGAGGTTATAAATTAGACGAAACCATAATAAAGGAAGATTATTATACATATCTTCCCTTTACATTGAATGCAGAAAACAACGATAGAATTTCAATTGAAATCCAGAGCAGTGATAACATCACATACCCCCATGAAAGTTTCATATTTATAAGGGGTACCTATAAGCCTACGGAAACATTAAGGGAAGCGTCAACAACTGGAGACCCGATTAGAGCAGTAGAACCAGACCCTAAAGCTTACGAGTTTACTAGAAATGCACCATATTTTCTGTTTGAGGAAATTCAATACAAATTGGGTAATAATCAAATAATAGATGTCTGTCGAATCCCTGGAATTACAAGAACTATTAAAGGTTTAGTATCTATGGAAGAATCAGAAACAAAATCTATTACACATACCGGGTGGAAGCCCGATACCATATTCCAAGATGGACGGTTTAGTTGTGCTATACCACTAAAACCATTTTGGGTTTTTGAAGATTACAAGAAAACTATCGTCAACATGCCTCAAGAGCTGATTTTAATCAGATCCAAGTCGGACGTAAATTGCTACAAGTCGATTGGAAATACAGTAACGTTCAAAATACAACGTATTTCATGAGAGGTTCCGCATATAACATTAAGCGACTTCGCCAAGGCGTCGCTGCTTTCGGAAATGCAAAATCAATCATCTATAATGGTTGCATTCAGAAAATGGGAACTACACGAATTACCGTCTCTAACACAATCAAAGTCGCAAGTATGGAGAATTAAAGTATCGAACGAAACAGAGAAGGCTCGGTGGATATTACTGGCGCTGCAAAATGGGAAGTACGACAGGAAAGAAGAAAATGCTACAAGCTTTACGAATGCCAGCATAACCAATGTCAAAGTGTTTTTAAACTCTCAGATGTTCCCTCAAGGTCGATTAAATTTGGACTTCGAGCAGAATGATTACTTGCCAGCGTACCTGTCTTATGCATCTCTTATGGAAAAATACTATCCGAACAAATCGTCAAATAAATGTTTAATGGACTACAACAGGTTTAATGAATCACCTGTCTTTGTAATCGACTGTCGTCATCAATTTGAAAGCATCAAGGATGCGACGGTTGATGTAAGAATGGAATTAGAAGCTTCAAGAAATTTTGAACCGTCGATGAAGGCTTATGCTTTAATTATACATGACTCTATGTTTGAATATAATCCGTTTACGGAAATTGTTAATAGATTTATTCACAATTAAATATTTTATATATATATTTAATAAAATTGTATAAAAGCAAGGAATTAATTTGTTTCAATTAGTCTACTTTTATTTGTCGAATGGTGAGCATCTCCCACTCTGTACATAAGTTCTAGTTATTTTAGAGCGAATTTACCTCCATCAGAATAGGGTGAAATTGCCCCATAGGGTGAAATTGCCCCATAGAGTGAAATTGCCCCATAGAGTGAAATTGCCCCATAGGGTGAAAGTGTCTCCGACAGTATTGGTTAGCATGGTTCGTAATTACATAAGAAAACGAAATAGTGGATACAGTAACGAAGCATTAGAAAAAGCTATAGAAGAAGTTCGATGGGGTAAATCAAGTATTTACTCCATCAGTAAAAAATATAATATACCGAAAGAGACGTTAAGCTATCACCGCAAGCAGCAGCAAAAGCAAGCGTACGCTCGAAGCAATATGGAGACTGTGAAACAAGAAGTTAAAATACATATACAGAATTATGATAACTTTGCTATTGCTAGTGCAAGAGAGGATGGTAAACATGGTTCATTGCTCCCGTCTAACATACGAGCTATCTTCGCGGGACCATCGAGTTGTGGGAAGACCAACGCTTTAATATCTCTGATCCTGCACGAGAACGGTCTTAGATTCCAAAATGTGTATGTATTTTCGAAAAGTTTATATCAACCGAAATACGAATTGTTAAGAAACGTTTTTACACCATTAAAAGAAGAAATTGGGTACCATGAGTTTGAAAAGTACGATGATTTGATCGAACCCAGAGATACCAAAGAAGATTCAATTATGGTTTTCGATGATATACCTGTAAACGAGCAAAGTAAAATCACTCAATTTTTCGCGTTCGGCCGACATAAAGCAATAGATTCGTTCTATCTATGTCAAACTTACGCTAGTGCGTTAAAACATAGACTTAGAGATAACGCCAATGTAATCGCATTATGGAACCAGGATGACACAAACCTTCGCCATATCTTTTCGGATCATATAAGTGGTGACATGACATATCCGAAATTTAAAGAAATGTGTTTACAGTGTTGGGGTGACTCAAAACATAATTTTATAACTGTTGTGAAAGATTTTGATTTGGATAAGGGGCGGTATCGGAAGAATTTCGATGAGTATATAAATATTTGACATTATTCAAAAAAAGTTAGTTCCCATCCAAAGTTTCATGATGACGGACGTTAACAATTTTATTGCGAATAAACGCAGTCTTCATCTTATGCAGGATACTGTACGAAAAAAGTTTGTAGCGTACAAAAAAGGGGACGCTACATCTCAGCAAAAATTCAAAGAGGTGCACAAACAATTGATTGATCCCTTGCAAATAACCGCTTCCCAGTTGCAATCGATCACCGAAAAACTTCCCATAACTACAACAAAGGTTAAAGTCGAAGACATGGACGTACCTATAAAGAAAATTAAACAACTCGTTCCAGAAGAACCGTTCCATCTTTACTATGCGGATGTGTTAGCTAGAGACGAAGACGAAAATATTGACAAATCAATTTATGGAGTAAAGTATAATGCGGAAACCGATACATGGAGTTTGTGGAAAAGTGTATTGATAATTAACCCGGAAACTAGCGATATAACATTAAACAATGTGATATATCCAGGTACGAGGGGTTTATACAATCTGCTGGTTTACAAAGACATCAGCCCCGAAGATGGCGATTTTAATTTGCATGAAGATTTGCCGAATTACTTGGAAATGATCAAATCTGCATCGATTTTGAGAAGAAAGTTTAACCCATTTGCGGTGCACGATTTAAGCGGATTTCCAACAAATAACAAAAAGTTTAACAAATATGTGCAAAAATATCTCACAGAATTTCAGAGGAATCCCGAAAGAAAACAGCCAAAGAGAAGAAAACAGTCTAAGGGAGCGGGTTTAGGCTTTTCTAATCGGTTTTACAAAAGTTTAAATTCAAAGCCGGTGCAATATGTCTATTGGAATAATGTACATGAACTTGTGGATCGACTGAGATTGTTGAACGCATCCAACCGAGCTGGAAATACAAGCGAGGAAAACATTAACGAGATGGTGTCCATAATAGAAGAGTTGAGAGAAGAAGGTATAATACAGTGAGCTCAGTAAATAATTACACAGTTTTAACATGCCTATCGACTGCTTCGGACGTTCAGAGCGTAAAGATGCTGATATTCGGCGAGGTCCTCCAGGTCGAGGATTTGTGCTAACGTTGGATGGTGATGGGTACGATATGCAGCAAAGAAGGTTAGTGAATTCATCAGACCCGAAAGAAGATGGTGATTGTGTTAATCAGAGAAGCACTATAGTATTCAAGTCTGGAGAAGAAACAATTAGTTTTCGTAAAAGAAGGCTAGTTGATGTAATGGATCCTAAAGACGACAGTGATTGTGTTAATAAGAAATCTGTAATCAAGCTCGTGAATCAAGCCTTTTCATACTGTCTAAAAAGTTCTGATGATATACAGCGTAAAGATAAAGCCTTCAATGCAAGAAACCAGCGTATCGCAATGCTTGCTCAACCAGTTGAGCCATCTGATGCAGTTAATAAACAATATGTAAATGAAAAATTGGATAAGCTTGTATCTGACTTTAAAACGTTTATACAGTTTTTATTAATTTGACTGCAACTTCTGAGACAAATGAGAAGGAGCTCGGTCTTGCAATAGCATCGATTTACGAAGCGTCACCAGCAGCTATAAAAAACAAATACTACAAACCAAAGCTTCAGTTTATGTCAAAGGTGCAATTGGATAAAGATAACCCTATTAGTTTAGCAACAGTGTTAAGCAAAATGAGTAAAGAAATCATCGTTAAGGAATTATTTAAACCTGCAAGAAAAAATTTTCAGCGTCGTCATACAAATCTGAAACATGTGAAACGTGATCTTATCCAATCGGACTTGTGCGAAATGCAGCCTTACTCGCGTGTGAACAATGGGTACAGATATATTATAATAGCAGTGGACTGTTTCACAAAATATGCTTTAGCTGAACCTTTAAAAAATAAAACTGGATCAGAAGTCACAAATGCTATGAAAAAAATATTGGACAAAATGCTGCAAGGAGAAAATAACTTAAAAATCAATCTACAAACGGATTTTGGGAAAGAGTACTACAACCGCTGGTTTAAAAATCTTATGCAAAAATATAAGATAAACCATTACTCTACTTATTCCGCAATCAAAGCTAGCATGGTTGAGCGATTAATCAGAACAATCAAAAACAAATTGTACAGAAGATTTTACTTGCAAGGCAGTCATAAATGGGTGAATATTTTGCCTAAGGTTATGGAAGAATACAATAATACGCCGCATCGGGCTATTAACATGACACCTATGGAGGCAGAAGAACATCCGGAAAGAATAAAACTTTACACCGCTAACAGCGTTTCTAAAAGTCACAAGAAGTTGTATAAGGTTGGAGACATTGTGCGTATATCAAAATATAAAGCAGTATTCGATCGAGGATTTCACCCAAACTGGAGTACAGAACTATTCAAAATTGTTAAAGCACAACAAACGAGACCGATAACCTATCTGCTACAAGATTTGGAAGGTCGGCCAATTCTAGGTGCTTTTTACGAAGATGAAATTCAGCTCACAGCAGCACCCGACACGTACTTAGTGGAAAAAGTTTTACGGAAACGGAAGCACGGGCGCGAATTATTAGTGTCGTGGTTGGGGGATGGTAAAAGTTGGATTAAGAAAACAGACTTGCTTTAGTATCATCCAGATAATTACCTGGATGAAAAAAATCATAAAAGCAGGGAGTAAAGTCCCTTAACTGGATATATAGGAGAGATTTGCTTAGAACCCCATTCCCATCTGTGATTTGAAGCAGGAAGCATATGTTTCATAATCGATTTACAAGGATATCAATACAAAACTAGTGATTTCTATTGCAAGGAGATTGCCATTTTGGATGTAGCGAATAATGTAATATGGCATGAGATACTGGACATGGTTGTGGAGTATAACACCCTAAGTGATGATTTCAAAAAGCAAGTTCGGTGGTTAAAGCAAAGAATCCATGGGCTTAGCTGGGATGGACAGTCCACAAGTGGATATACAAATGTAGGCGATTTGCTGAAAGAAGTCATACCTCCCGATGCTACTATCTATGTTAAAGGCGAACAGAAAAGACAGTTACTATCAAAATATTTATCAAACAACATTTTAAACATGGAAAGTGTATTCTCACTTCCAAGGCTCAAAGAATTAAGAAGATTCGGTGATAGGTACAATCACTGTTTAAACCATTGTTTGAATAATTTAAGCTGTTCTAAAGAAAATGTATTGCTATTGAGGTCTTTTGTTTAATGTATTAAAATTTTAATAAAATATTTTGTGAGAATTGTTTTGTTTATTCCAGCTAAAAGTATACCTTTAAAATTTGGAAAAATATATCTGTAAAACAGCGCATTACTTTGGAAAAATTAATGTTTTAAAATACAAATAAGAACCAATAACAGAATACATAATAATTGGTGTTTGCAAATAAATTCAGTCCTACTTTAATAAAAAAAAATGTAAACTTACCTTAAATCTTCCTTCAAAACTTTCCACAAAATAACTACGCGAAACGACGGTTTAAAATTTCGATGTACTATAACACAAAAGCGTGCGAAACTAATAGAATTTTTTCTAATGACACCGCGTTATATACGTTTTGAAACCGTTAATTATACTACTAAATGAGGTTTGTATTTTCCCTAAATACACACTTTTCAGCGCCTCGTGTTATTGGTAATCTACAAACAATTATATCTCGATTTGAAATGTGCGTCATTGAAACATATTCTCAACATAATTAATAGAAAGTCCAAGAAAAGAAAATTATATACAGCATTCAAATGTTCGTTAAGAATCTAAAAATATTTGTTGGATTATAAATAATTACAAATGAATTAATACTACATTGGAAGTTTCCGGAATTTGCGTTATAATGCTTCTACCGCGTCACGTAAGGTAATTTAGGATTTCAATATGTAATAAGACCCATTTACTTTCACTCTGATTATTTATTGAACAGTACTTAATCTGGTTTATTACATTTTGTTAATTCTGAAATTTAGGTAGTTAATGATGTCATACACAAAATTTCTAATTAACATGGTTGGTATCTAGCGAAAGTTGTAGCACGCATTTTCAATTACGAATGCATTCTTCTTTATTACAGGAGAAATTCCATAGATTTCATACCAGCAAAATGCGCTTTCTTAATTATTAAGTCGACCTTGCCATTTCTACATTATTGTTAAGCATGCATTGGAATTTTTGGATGCGGTAATTTCTTGTTTAAAGTAACCTAGTTAAATAAAGTGTAATTTAAAATTCATAAGTGATTGTATAGTCAGTTATTACAATTGAAAACACATTCAGGGAATAATTTATTTGCTCTATATATTTTACAGTAGCGTTTCCGGACAAAACTTTCTGCTTTTAATTAATTAAAATCATGCAAGTTTCTGGCGTATATTCCTAAATAGAAAATAAGTAATTGATGTACCGTTGAATGGAGTTCATTCTTGTTTACACAAATTTCAGATCATGCGAAGTAGCGGCTTTGTTAATATTATTTAAAAAATCAATACGTTAGATGGATAAGGTGTTCTGTGGCGGCGGCTAGGGGATAGTTGAACACGCATTATTTTATCAATAAATTTTATTTAATATGTTTAGTTTTTTATTTTTAACACCAAAATTCTAAGGTTCACAAAACAATTTCTACAACCGGTTTTAAGACATTGAAAAAGAGCGAACCGCGGAGATCTGAAAATTAGAAATAAAAAAATTCGGGTAGCTGAGAAAAATCTAATATTAATTGATACCAAACAAGATAGGTTTATCTCTATTAAAAAGGAGAGGTGATTAGGAATTGATCTTGGTAAGAAATCTTAAAATCAGGGTAGCTCCCTGGGGGGGATGATGCTATCTAAAAAATTCATAGAAATTCGGGTAGCTGAGAAAAATCTAATGTTAATTGATACCAAACAAGATGGGTTTATCTCAAAAGATGCATTGGTTAGAGGAATAAAACTATTTGTTAGTTTTGCTTATAAAGCAAAGGCGAAATTTAGAGGTTTGAGAGCTTTAAAGGGGTAACTTTGCAGGGCGTGGTCCGATTTCAAATCTGTTTGCAGATTCGGGATGTGCGTGAAATTTTAGACTAACAAGATGTATTGCATGACTAAAAAAATTTATAAGAACGCTCAAAAGTCGCTACAGGTAAGAAATCTTAAAATTGTGGTAGCTCCCTGGGAGATGATGATATCTAAAAAATTTAAAGAGATTTGGGTAGCTGAGAAAAATCTAATATTAATTGATACCAAACAAGATAGGTTTATCTCAAAAGATGCATCGGTTAGACGAAGAAAACTATTTGGTCCAGAATGTTAGCGGTAAAAAAAATAATTTTAAAAATAGGTTTATCTCGTGTGTGGAAATGAGGATGCTCATTTATCTCAAAAGATGAAAAATGGTTAGTCGAAGAAAACTTTTTGGTCCAGATGTGGGTGCAAATGTGGATGCTGGTGCAAATGTGGCGGTAGAATCCCTGAAAATGGTCTACTATGCATCATTTGTGCTACCTGGATAACGAGCACAAATATTAATGATCTTCATTTTGGCATCACAAATCTGCATTTATTTAAAGAATGCAATTATAAATACAAGATATTTTAATTATATTCGTATCATTTGTGTATTTATTGAATGGTAATGTTTTCGATTCACATACTTTGCTTTTGGATACACGGCATCATTGATTGCAGGTGGAAAAATTGCAATATGTCTGCAATCTTTACAACCAACAACTCCGGGAAAGTTATAGAGTTGGTAGAAACTGCTGTAATAATAAGTTATATTATATTTCAAATATATGAAGCAATAAAATTGAAATACTAACTCAATTCGTTTTTCTTGTAGTTCATCTATATTTCTTTGGCATAAACATATCTATTAAATATTTCAGGTCAGTTTAATGCAGCTGTTACTTGTAATATTATTCTACTGACTGAAGATTGACTAATAGCTCAATAAATATTCTGACCAACAGGAAATTGATAGCTACCAGTAGCATAAAAGTGCAATGCTGTTAATACCTGAAATATAGAATGTTTTATCAAAATCAACATATTTACATCTAAATTAATACTTTTGTACAAAGATCTACTTGGTGGTGCAATATATTTTTGCAAATTGTCTATAAGAAATGCCACCATATGTTTTGATAACCTGTAAGTTTTTACAAATTTTGTATTTGATAATGTTTCAAAAGGATCACCTCTTATATGAAATATTTCTACAGGTTCTTGAGCATTCAATTCGGCTTCTTCTAAATTTGCAATAGCCAATAAATTTCCTACTTCATTGACATAAATCATTTTATTATGCACTGCTTAAAAGTAGAAATGTATTTAAGGTACCGTTTACTACACTAAGTTATCACTCTAAATATTTAGAACACCAAAACGTATTTTGACTTTCAAGAATACACAAAACCAACTTTCACTCTAAAGATTTGTTATTTAGTATACTAAATCTTTTAGACCGATTTCAGAATTGCTCCCCAGGTCGTTCACATGAACTTAATAAGTGAAAGCAGTTACAAAAATTAATTGTACAATTATTTAAAATGTTCAAATTTTAGATTCATTATTTCCGTAATTTAACTGTTATTTACTTTTCTTAGTATATTGATTATGTATGCTTAAGACCTAAACTTCTAAACTATTAATAAAGTACCTGCCATTTTATTGATTGTTTTAAACTTCATTTCAGTTAAGAGGGCAGTAGATGGTGCATGTGTTTAATTCAGATTTACACTGCTTAATAATTAAATTAGTTGCAAATTTAAAAATTTTCCCTCGTCAATTGTATATTTTATTTCACACTGCAAATTGCTGATTCAATAGTGCCTGTTGTTAATTTTAATTTAATAATGCTGTGTTGAACGAATCTTTTTGATCTAAAGTTCAACAGAACCTATGTTCAAGCTTGAACTTTGTTGAATAGCATTGGGCATACCTTGCTAAGTGATGCGCCCTCTATCCCAGCTGTTTCGAAGATATCTAAGGGTGATGGAAATATAAACAAGGGCGACGATGCCTTAGAAAAGCTTTGTTTGTACCGTGCTTGTTTGTTGGCGAAATTGAAATAAATAAGTATCGCTTTATTTATGAACGTAGTTCATGGAAAAAGAAGAATCTGGAAATATCATTTCATCATTTTTCCAAGAAAAAGAAAGTACGTGCCATTGATAGAACAATTTTTGGAAAGAAGTTTGTGGATCGACAAAAATGTGGGTTCATAAGTTGAAAATTGGAAAGAAAGTTACACCCAATACGTTAGTTTGTTCTATGCATTTTAGAGATTGTGATTATTTTAAGGGACTATATTTAAGGTTATGCTAAAGCTTTTACACCTATAAATATAACTTTGTTTGTGTTATAGGAATTGTTGCGAACTACTATCAAGCAACCCGTCAAACACACAAGCGCCGTAAGCACTGTATATTCTCCAGGGACCGAGATTTTTCTAGCAATTACTGAAGGATGAATCATTCTGTTAATTCAGGGTATAAATAAGACCTATGATGAAGTACAGAGTTAGTCTATATCAGAATGTCGAATATAAATTATATCGTGTAAAGTTAAATAGTTAAGCTTTTGGAAGTCCAAGAGTAAACATAAATGTTATATGATGTGAACGTGTCTAATGTACAAGCAGCTTGTAGAATACATAAATAGATAAAAGTGTAATAAATAAATAGTTGTGTTAGTGTTGTTAATAGACCTATGGTTAAGAATTTAGTTTAAAAAGATATTAGTGCTTGTAAATCAATTAGTGTGATAGTGCTTCATTGTTAATTGAACTGAAAACACCTCTAAATAAGGCATATACTGTTAATTAGATTTCTGAACAGTGAGTAATAAAGACTCTTGTTATTACTTGTTTTAAATTAGTGAAACACGGTAGTAGTAACCCGCTCCAGTATTAATACTAATTTAAACTTTTAGGTTGCAAAATATCACATAGGCGACTGCAGTTCTTTCTCAGAATTTACCAAAAGCAAAACCATCCATTCTTGGAAAAAGTGAACGCAGATAGCACTTAATAAAACGCAACAAAATTATGAAATCGTTGAGTGAAATTCAACAGCCTGTAGAGTATATGAAAGTTGACGGTGATGATGTAAATTTAACATGAGTTGAATATACAGATTCAGAACTACAAGCCGTAAGCAGTTTAATTGAATTATTACATTCACAACCCAATTACAAAGAACCAAAAACGTTTAGGGATTTTGAAATTCAAATTAATACTCTTGCAATTTTGACTGTTTGTGATTTGATTACAAGTGAGAAGGCTTTAATGAGTTTTATGAAGAGTTAATTCTTGACTGTGTACGCGAAATTTTCAATAAAATCCAAAAGAGAGTATTCTCGTGTAAAATAATAAAATATTTAAAAAATCTTTATAAAAACTATAGCAGAGCGCTTTCGGCGTTAGCCATCTTCGGCTAACGCCAAAAGCGCTCTGCTGTGATTTATATAAAGATTTTTTAAATATTATATTATTTTACACGAGAATACTCTTTTTTGGATTTTATTTAATGAGTTTTAGTGGAATACAAAAATTTGATATACTGAATTGTGTTATAAATATTGTTACCACATATTCTAAAGATAACAGAGTTCATAAACTGTCAATAAAAAGTCGAATTTTGCTAACGTTTACCAAGTTAAAATGTCATCTTAGTTATGCGATTTTGCCATTACTTTTTGGAATTGATGTTAACTTATGTCGACATAAGTCTTATGTATGTTAAAAATTCTTGCGAGAGTTTTAAAGTCTGCTATATACTTTCCACAATCAACAGAAATTTTGAGAAATATTCCGCATTGTTTTCAAGGTTTTGAAGACACTCAGGTTATATTAGATTGTACAGGAATTTTAACGCAAAGACCAAAATGTTTTTATTGCAAAATACGATTTTATTCTTATTGTAAGTCAAATCAAACGGTGAAGTTTATGATTGGTGTTGCGTCAGCGGATCTAATTACTTTTGTAAGTTAGGCTTATGGAGGTAGAGATTTAGATAAGTGTATTTTCAAAGAAAGTGGTTTAATAAATATGTTATCAGAAAATGCTGTAATTATGTGAAGTAATCCGTAGGGTTTCTAAGTCGTTTTCTCATTGGTTAATAATTATTGAAAATATTATAGTGCACATTTCGATATTTGAAGGTATTTGTTCGATAGCTCGGTAACCACTTGCAGGTTTCTGAACACATTCTGTTATGTCAGAATTTAGGTATGTGCGCGCATGTGTAGGGCTGAACGACTTTGTTTTGAGATTTCAAAATGCCAGGTCAAAAAAGCTGGCGAGTTTTATTAAAGATAATGTTTTATAAATTAATAATGTAGTTGCTATTTAAGGTAATCTGATTACATCTTGAAATCAGAGCGTTGTTTGAATGTGATGTTGGTATTTATTGTAAAACTGTTAGTTATTTAATTATTGAAGGAAATATTTATGTGTTACCTGTTGCTTTTGGCTTAGAATTTGATGCCGGTTGCTTTACGTATGCTTAATATAGGTGATTTACGATTTTATTGCACTTTTTTATGTATAAATGAGTTTTGTTTGGTTTAACAACTGAAAACTAATATTTATTTATTTGAATTGCTTATTTAGTATCTAAATCAGAGTAAAACTAATATTTGTTTATTTGAAATGTTTATTTAGTATTTAATACGGAGTTGTAACTACAATTGCATTGCACATGTTACCGAATCAATAGTAAATGTACTTTTACCGTGGTTGTACGAGCTGATAACACAAATACTAATTTTGGTGGACGCACTGGTAAAGGTGTCAATAATGTGTACACAAAATTACAAGATCTTCTGAAACGAAATATTTTGGGAATTGGTTGTAATGCTTACATTATATCAAATTCCATCAATACAGCAAGTTCAATGTCAATAAATGTGGAAGTAATTATTACAAATATATATTTATATTTCAATCGGTTTACAGTACGGGTAGCAAGTTTGAAAGAATTTTGTGAAGAGGCTGGTGTTCAATACAAAAAACTGCTTGGTTATTCCAAAGTCAGATGGCTTGCTTTAACTCCAGCATTAGAACGCGTTTTGCAGTTATATGATCCACTACGTTCATATTTTTTAAGCCTTGAAAAATGTCTTACAATTTTGAAGAAATTCTTTCAAAACGATATGTCAGACCTATGCTTTATTTTATTCAGTCAGGCATCGTTGTTTCATAAAATTACTCTACAAATTGAAGGAGATAAAATTTCAGCAGCAGAAGTTTGTATTATATTATACGATTTCATACTACAATGTAAATCATGATTTAATGATTGATTTTTACCACTAATTCTAAAGAATAAACTGACCGTTTTGGAAAATTCCAAACCCGGAATAAAAAATGAATTTTTAAAAGAAGTTAAAATTTTTACAAAATTTCCTATGAATATATCGAAGAATGGATAGTGAACTTTAGAGCATTAAATTGTTTCAAATGGACCCTTCTAAATAGTAAAATTGAATGGAAAGAAGTTTTTTCAGCAGTCGAATTTCTAATGAAGGAAGTAAAAGATACTGTTATTAATGACAATTTTCTCTTTGAAGGAATTCAAAGAGTAAATTTATATTTAAATGAAGAAAAATTGAAGAAATGGAACGATGAGAAAATAGAACTTGACAAAAGATGGGTAGAAATCGTTCAGCATTTTAGAGTAGAACATATCCCACATGAAGATTTAAAAGTTTTAATAGAAATTTCCTTATGTTGTCCAGGCACTAATGCTGCTGTTGAAAGGGTATTTTCACTACGGAATGATTATTGGGGCAGTGAGAAGTCGCAACTTTCTGTAAAAACATTATCTGCCGTCTTAACAGTCAAATTTAATATGCAAAATGAAAGTTGTTTGGATGTGGCTACATTATTAGACGAACATCCTCATTTAGCAAAAAAAATCAACTCCGAAGAAAAATATGTTTTTAAAAGAACATAAAGTTTTTATTGTTTTTTTTTCTTTTTTTTCACCTATGAAATACTTGCAAAGTGTACTCTTTTGGAACAAAAAATAGTTGGTCACCTTAACTATAGTTATATTCTTTGTCCCCTACTATGGGGAGGCACGCGACGAATATACTATTAAAAATAAATATCAGTTTAATCATGGTGACAATGTATCTACAATTTGGACAGTTTTGTAATTAGTTCCTGTAATTAACGCAAGTAAACGATCTGATCGATAGCTAAATTGTGGAGAGAAAAATGTTTTGTACAATTTGTTGTTTATTAACAGAGAATGCAAAATTAAAATAAAATGGGCGCATGAATATTAAACCAAGTGCACGAAATAGAAGATGATAGAAAATTATTGAAATATACATTATAAATAGGCTAATAGCAGACAATTTAAGTAACTATTGTGCTTCACGTATAAGGTCTAACTTCCCAAGTTTGTCCGTGGTGTGATTTTTGTGCTATTGCAAAATAACTAACAATTACATTACACGACAATATCATAAAAAGCATCTGTGGCATATAACTTATGAACTTGTTCTTCAACCTATAAGAACACATTGATATGTCATCACTTACAAACGAACGCCCATATGCATGCTTTTTATGTGGATATTCTGCTTATTTTAAAAGTACCCTAATAATCCACATACGATCCCATACAAATGAACGTCCATTCACATGCACTTTGTGTAATTATTCGGCATGTCATAAAGGTAACTTGAAAACACATATGCAGTCCCATACAAACGAACGTCCATATGCATGCAAATTATGTAATTATTTTGCATCTAGTAAAGGTAACTTAAAAGGACATATGCGGTCACATACTAATAGACAACCATTCGCATGCAATTTGTGTAATTATTCTGCATCTTGTAACAGTGCCTTGAAAATTCACATTCGGTCGCATACCAACGAACGTCCTTTCCCATGCACTTTATGTAGTTATTCTGCACATCGTAAAAGTTATTTAAAAGACCACATGTCATTACATACAAACGAACGTCCTTTTGCATGCAATTCCTGTACGTATTCTGCATTTCGTAAAAGTAGCTTGGAAAGACATATGCGGTCCCATACAAATGAACGTCCATACGCATGCAATTTATGTAATTATTCTACATCTGATAAAGGTAACTTGAAACAACATATGTGGACCCATACAAAGGAACGTCCTTTCGCATGCAATTCCTGTACTTATTCTACATCTCGTAAAAATTGCTTGAAAAGACATATGTGGTCTCATACAAACGAACGTCCATACCCATGCAATTTATGTACTTATGCTGCATTTTGTAAAAGTACCTTAAAACGGCACATGCGGTCTCATACTAACGAACATCCATTCAGATGCAATTTGTGTGATTATTCTACATCTAGTAACAGTTCCTTGAAAATTCACATTCGGTCCCATACCAATGAACGTCCATACGCATGCAATTTATGTACTTATGCTGCATCTTGTAAAAGTACCTTAAAACGTCACTGCAGTCTCATACTAACGAACATTCATACACATGCAGTTTGTGTAATTATTCTACCTTTTATAAAGGTTACTCGAAGAACCATATGGCATTCCACAGTATGGTAAGGTCTTTTGCATGCCATCTATGTAACTATTCTGCATTTTCTAAAGGTAACTTAAAAGAACATATTCGGTCACATACTAATGATTATCCACTCGCATGCAAATTATGCAATTATGCTACATCTCGTAAAAGTACCTTGAAAATTCACATTCGGTCTCATACTAACGAACGTCCTTTCGCATGCACTTTATGTAGTTATTCTGCATATTGTAAAAATACCAAAAACCATATGTCATCCCATACAAACGAACGTCCTTTCGCATGCAATTCCTGTACTTATTTTGCATCTCGTAAAAGTAACTTGAAAAACATATGCGGTCCCATACAAACGAATATCCATACGCATGCAATTTATGTAATTATTCTGCATCTCACAAAGATAGCTTGAAAACACATATGTTGTCCCATACAAACGAACGTTCATTCGCATGCAATTTATGCACTTATTCTGCATCTTTTAAAAGTGCGTTCATAATACACATGCGGTCCCATACAAACGAACGTCCGTTCGTATGTAATTCCTGTACTTATTCTACATCTCGCAAAAGTGTCTTGAAAAGACATATACGGTCCCATACAAACGAACGTCCATACGCATGCAATTTATGTAATTATTCTGCATCTCATAAAGATAACTTGAAAAGTCATATGCGGTCCCATACAAACGAACGTCCTTTCGCATGCAATTCCTGTACTTATTTTGCATCTCGTAAAGGTAACTTGAAAATACATATGCGGTCCCATAGAAACGAACGTCCATTCGTAAACAATTTATGAATTTAAACTGCATCTTTTAAAAGTATCTCGGAAATTCATGTGCGAATCCATACAAACGAACGTCCATTCGAATGCAGTTTATGTAATTATACTGCATGTCTTAAAAGTAGCTTAAAAACTCATATGCGGTTTCGTACCAACTAACGTCTTTTCGCATGCTATTCCTGTAATTATTCTCCTTATCTAATTAAAATCATTTGAAAATTTTTGCAGTTTCATGCTAAGAGACTCACTTTGTATACAATTTGAGCGATTATACCGCAATGCAGAAATGTGTTACGTTTACTTTACGATGGTAAATTAAAAACCACACCCTTTTTAATTCGCTTCACTCGGTGTATTAGACCTTTCTACAATAAATACGCTTTTTAATAATTTTCAATTTCAAATCTATTTGCTTTAAAACGAAAAGTTTATTCTCTAAATTAAATATCCTATACTTTGTTTTAGGTATCCGTGAACCTGCTATACATTGCGATAGCGTGTAATTACTTTCGTTATTGTTTCAATCTAAAACTCGTTGAAATAACGTATTGAACTCTCCGACAAACCGTGTTTCGAGTTTCCTAATCACTTGATATTATGTTTTGATAACACCAGCATCGAGTTGGATTCTTGTTATTTTAAAAGGAATCAAGATTCACTTTCTTTTCTATATCCACGACAAAAACATTCGTCGGTATTGTTAGATTTTTGTTTCCGTTTTCTTTCTGGAATTTCGCGCACGCCATACAGCGTGGTAAGTAATGGTGGTTATACAAATCTATACTGTTCGGCGCCAATAATTTATTGTGCATGTAATTATTCTAGCTTCTTCCGGTGGCCCTAGAGCCCCGTTGGATTGCCGCTCCTGTTGTTATGGGGGGGACACCCACAGACCGCCTGCGCCTTGGACACATCGGTGAGTGTTAATTTACGATTTTTTTTTATTGTGGCATTGACCCTTGTGAAATGGTCACAACCATATGCTATCAAGGTCGACTTGACGCCTAAATTTGGTGTTTTTTTTTGTTCTTGGGAGCATGATTATCTTTACGGGAGGGGTTAGGACCATTCCACCTAGTTAATTGCATACTCACGATGGTGATTCAGCACTGTTGGCTTTCCTTTTTTCTGGGGTTGTAAATCTCTGTTAATTAAGACATTGTAGCACCGACCTTGTATATATGTAATTTGAGGTATACTATAAGGATTTAGAGCTGTGGTTTTTAGTGTTGAATTTGTTGGTTTGTTATTATTTCAGTGGGCGTTGACCTAAAAACTGCAGCTCGCCATTTTAAGGGAGTATGATTACTTTTGTTTTCTTGATATATGTAAAGGAAAGGTTTATTGCTTTTTTTTGTTTGATTGTTATATTACTATGCTATGTCCATTTAAAATGTCATTTAGATTAATTATATGTATTAATACGTTTTGTTAACTTTTGATTTTTTATTGCGGGTTGTCCTTCATAATTATAATTTATTTTGTATTTATAATACCCCGCCTACTCACCAACTGAGCCCGGGAATTTTTTTTTGTCTTTTAGGCTACGTCAATGTACTTAGCAATTGTCATTTATAAAAGAGTACGTAATCGCACATTAACTAATATTAATTGAAATGCAATATATAATCATTCTAGATACTATAAAGGTGCCTTGATGGTTAATATATTGTTGAAAATTCATGTAGTCTCACTACTAATGAATCTCCGTTTGCATGCTTTTTATGTTGGTATTGTACACATCAAAATAGTAGTGAGCGTTCATTTTGTGTAATTTATGTGATTATATATAAAAATATAGTGTATAAAAACATTTGTAGTTGCATGCTCACAAGTTTCAATTTTGTATATAATTTGTGTGCTAATTTTTGTATAAATCTCAAAATGATTTAATCCTTTATGTCCCTTACATACTAGCAAATGTCCAATTATAGATTTTTTTATGTAACTGTGGTTGATCACAGATAGATAATGTAGAAATAGGAATACGATTTATGTGATTTTTCCTTATTACAAAGGTACTTTAGAAAGCCAATACATACTAACGAACATTCTTTGGTATGAATTGTGTGTGGTAATAGTGCATTACAAAAAGTTTATTTGCAAATACTTATACAATCACATACTAATGAATACCGATTTCTTAGCAATATTTCGTAAGAAAAACATTTAACCTAAGAACACACAAACCTTCATTTACGTGCAATTTGTTTAATTATTCTATATCATCAGATGGTATTTATTCTATGTGTGCTTGAGTTTTTGCTAGTGTTAGGACTTTGTCGCTTGCTGTATCTAGATAAGTAGATAAGAACTGTAAATTAAATTTTTCTAGGTGTTAAAGAAAGATTCAAAGTTTGTAAATTAGTAGTAAGCAGTTTAGTTATAATTACACCTTGCTTTATAGATATAACAAAAATATTTAAAAGATTTAGAAAGTAGTATAATGTATATTTCACTATAAAATTTGTCAACGGTTTGCCTTGTATTGTGCAAAAAAACTAAATAATTTCAACGTAAGGTTCTTATGTGTTATTATCAAACCGTTCGAAGCATGCCAGGTAAAGTTGATGAATTTACATTAAATATATGAGATTGTGAATATGATGTCGTTGCGATAAGTGAAATAAGGTTATAAAATGGAATAAAAAACAACGAATATATATATATATATATTAAAAAGGTTAAAATTTTTAATCTGTCAATTTTTGATTTTTAATATACAATTTTAATTGCGTCGGCTAGTTCAGTTTTTAATTACGCACGGAGCTTGTGACAATACGACAAACAAAGACTTTAAATTTTACCTTCTACCTCTACTTCCTGTTCTAATCTTTAAACCAAAACACCATTAAGCAAAAAATTATTATAATGTTCTCAAAAATATTTACAACGTATGAAAAGTTTAAAATTCTTTAAATAGAACTTTCATCTAATAATTGAATAAAAAATTAATAATTATCATTCCCAAAGTTTATCAAAAATCCAGTAAAAATCATCCTTATTATTATTAACTGAAGCCCAATGAACGTTCATTCAACTTTTTTAAATATATACGTAATTTACAACGTGTATCCAAAAAAACGATCCTTGCCGACCTTTCACATAAATTACCATGAAAGCAATTTTTAAATTATTTAAATTGGAAATATTCAACAAAATGTTAATTTTTAAATTATTCAGATTAAAAAATGTACAACGAAATATTCTCAAAAACAAAAATAACAAAACATTGAAATTGGCTAACCTATTGTTTCTAGCTTGAATCAGTCCCCGTTCCAACTACTTCCGTATTCATCTTAGTGATTTTATACTCCCAACGTTAAATGTGCTTTAGACATGGTCTGCCTTAAATTACTCTTCTTGGCAATTAATAGTTGAAGTAATTGCTTGTTGCATTTCCTCATTTGATCCAGTAATTATTTATAATCGCTTATCCAGTAATCATTCACTTACGCTTTTGAAAGGTAAAACGACTACCTCCTAATTTTCCATAATTACAATAGCATTATTTCATACTTCACAATAAATCACTTCACGTAAATACCTTTGTTTTAAGGGATGTGATCTAAGCCTTACTTCATGTTGAACTGATTTGTTTACAAATTTGGTTATATTTAAATAAATCGTCTATCTATTGACAAGCGCAGAGTTTGTTGTTATGCATGCTTCTTTCATACCAGGTTTTTGGGTATTCCATCGTATTTTATTGTATGTTAAAATCAACGCGTTACTTTTGTCACGTACCATTTCGAGTTAATAGCATTGATTCTCTTGGATTTTTATATTTCTAGATAAGTAGACCATTGTTTGTTCAAATAAATTTGATGAACTTTGATTTTATCCACCATGCCTTGTTCGTTTCCAATATATCAGGTGTCGATTTTAGCTTTCTAATCACGTAGATTTAATACAATTTATGCATTAAATTATATGCGTTAGCTATCTTACGCATTATAAAACCTGCTTGTTTTAATTGGGATCTTTAACGTAATAATGATGCGTTATTTATGCGTGTCGCGTTTCAGCTTGCGTTCATGTTGCTTTACGGTTTGCGAATTTGTTTATTCAAATAAATTCTCAAAATATTTTTCATTATCTAAATTAATTATGAGTATGGTCTATATACAGGGCGTTGTCATTACTTTACAGTCTAATCATCGCGCTTCCTGTTTTCTTCAGAAAACTCTCTCGTTTTCTGAGCCCTCATGTATTTTATATTAAGTGCGCTATACTATTGGTCTTAACTACCCTTAAATGACCTTATTAATATAGCAATATATATATATATATATTGTAATGTAAAGGGGGGGGGGTACAAGGCTTCTAAGAGTAGATTTGTGTTAAAAAGGGTGTATGCCAAACGACATAATTCATATATAAGATCCAGTAATTCAAAAACTATATTTTGCCGTACTTTACATATGCTAAAGTATTTACCATTTTAGTTTGAAACGTATGTGCCAAAAGGTAAACAAGATGACTTAATGACGTTGATACAATGCACGGTACTCAAGGTTTTATACTAAGTTGAAATTTTATAAGCCATTGAAAGTACATTTGCCGTCGGAAAACCGGACGCGTCTACGGATATCTACAATCAACCAAGCGTCCAGGTCTTGTGTGAATTATTTTGGCTTTTCATTTAAGTAGAATCAACTTTTGGACGAATTGTAAATTCAAAATTATAAGTGAATAGTAATATCAAAGATATAATTGGAGAATTGTGAAGTGTTTAGGACCAATGGTAGAAATTAGGATTGTATGTAAAGACTATAGTTAAGGTATTTGTGACACTAGAGAAAAGAAAAGTTGTTATTGGATAGTTTTATGCTTTTAAAATGTGATTAAGTAAGATAGTTTTGTTGTGCTTATTGCCTAGCGAAGTAAATAAGAGAGTTCTATTTCGACTACTTTTAGTAAAAAGACGTGTTTTGCAAACCTGCGTTAAAGTTGTATAAATATTTGGATAAAATAAATGTTTTTGAGTTTAAATAGTATGATTATTAAAGTGAAGGTATAAAAGCGACGATTATAGAAGAATATTTAAAGTGAAGTGCGACGGGAAAGCAACGGATATTTAATTAGATTTGAGTGAGATTGGTATTGGAATTGGAACGATTTTGGTTAAAAGGCAGTAGGAGATTCGAGTGGTTATACAAAGCGACGGCGAAGCAACGACAATATTAAGAATTTTGGAGTGATTTGGATAAAGATTAACGACAGTAGGACATAGAGTGGACATTGAAGTATAGCAGGGCATAGATTGAATTGGAACAGGACGGCAGGATAGGTTTGGGATTGACTACGGAAAGGCGAAAGGATTAATTGGAGCACGCAGAGAAAACAGGAGAGCAGCAAAGTACAGGGGAAGAATCAACGCAGAAATCAAGGGAACACGGAAGGATTAACGCAGGGAAGTAAATACTACGGTTTATTCAAAATTCTAAAATCAGGGTAAATTATTTCAGATTTGGGGTCATCAAAATTATATCAAGACACCTGGAGGCGATACGCAAGTTCATCAGTGATTGTGAATCCTTGTAAAGCGCGTACGGCTAATAAGAACTTGAGCCAGCAACATTTAAAGAAGGCATCAGCGCAGTATAATTCAGGTGAGTACCGTGAAATATCTTAAAACGTCAGATAAGTCATAAATTTGTGGTAGTAATTTAATTTGGCACAAGGCAACGTTGATCGTAATAAAATTTTGGCATATACAAAAGTAGATTAAAATTTAGTACTAAAACAAAAGAGTGTGCAGTTTGGTTGGGCATTGCACATCTACTTATAACGGAACTCACTATAAGTAGGTGAACACCCTGAGATAAAGGTTTCATATAGTCGAGGCATTGTAATAAACAGTTAAATAGATAACCAACCAAACTTTGCTAAAACACATCATATAGGAGTCATTTATTGAATACTAAAAATAGGGGCGACGACAAAAGTCGTGTATCAGAATTTATAAATAAATAAAAGTAAAATAAATTAAATTATTATAAAAAAATAAATATTAGGGCGGAGGGGTGGAGTAATAGCAGCATAAAGAAGGTGGCAAACCCAACGTGAGGCTCGAAAAAAAGCTAGAAAAGTATTAGAGTGAAAGATAGTAGGATACGGGATCCTGAGATTAGGTGGGGCCCGTAGTTTTTTTTTAATTTTGCAGAAAAAGGAGTTCAAAACTAGGCAGCAGAGATGACGAACGCGGACATAATGCGGCTCCTGATGAGTTTGCATGACAAAATTGACGAGTGGCGGACAGATATTAGCACGGCGATTAACGAATGGCGGACAGATATTAAGACGACATGCACGGAGCTAAAAACGGAATTAACGAACACCACTGAAGAATCACACACGGAACTACAAACGGACTTAACAGACAAAACCGAACAGTCTCGGACATATGTTAAGATATCACACGCGGAACTACACACGGAATCGACAGACAAAATCGAAGAGGCACGGACAGAGGACGAACGCAGGACTGAGCTACAAGACAACGTAGACCGCGTAGACGACGAGACTGAAAATACACGGGCACAATTGCAGGGACAGGCACAACAGTTGACACCGAAATTGGGCGCGGACGACATTGTACTACTACTCGCAGGACATATGGAACCGGAAGTTACAAAGGTGGTAGTGGTACAGAACGTCAAGACGTTGAGGGAATTTTTAGGGGTAATGAGGAACTTTGATTTAGCGACAGCACTGGAGGCGAAAACGCGGACAAACTATTGGGAGCAAAACAGGGGTTATAGGAAAGACAGCCGACGACAACCGTACCACGAACACCGACCTAATTACAGACAAGACAATTTCAACCACGGACATCGAAATCAATGGGGACACGAAGGACATAGACGACCGTATTACAATAGGGATCACAGGGCAAATGAATACAATGGACAAAACAGATATCAGCACAGCAACGACGAGGATGACGGCCGGACTACTGGGGCGGAATACACAATGGAAACAGCCGGACGGACAGGGACGTAAACGTCCAGCATATGACGACGAGCGCGATGACAACGGACCCAGATAGGATTGAGGTGGTGCAGATTCACGAGGCGCCACAGGAACAAAAAAAAACGCGAATTTTTGGACGACCGACCGCTTAGGATAAATGTCGACGTGTGTTATAGTATAAGGGATTTATTGTTAAATAGTTATATCTTTAATAAAAGAATTTGTTGTTTATAAATATTAGTTTAAGGGATTGTTTATATGTTGCTTTAGTTGATAGTGGTTCACAGTTGTCGCTGGTAAATGAGAATGTGGTAGTAAAACATGAAGAATTTTTAAAGGGACGAATAGGAACAATTGATGGGGTTAACTTATGGTCAGCGATGAACAAAAAGCTAACGACGATTTATAGTGCTATCCGTGTACCGATATACATAGGGAATAAAGAAGCAGGAGATGCAGAGTTTTTAATTACAAAGGGTTGCAGCTAGATTTCATATTAGGAATGGATTTTATAGAGGATTTTGGGTTGAATATAGATGGAAAGGATAGGTCAATTAGGATATTTGATAAAGATAGGTTATGGGTGGTGCCTACGGTTAGTTTAGAATATAGGAATGGAAATGATATAGATAGTACAGGATTAGGAATGATAAAAGAGGATAATTATGGACGGATTGAAGTGAGATTATGCAATATGTTTGCGAGATTAATTAATGATGAACAGATAGGGAAAGTGAGTAATGAAATTAGGGTGAAGCTAGAGGAATTGTTTAATAAATATATAGGCTTGTTTAATGAAGAGCCAAGATTTGCGAGGCGGTATATGCATAAGTTGGAGGTCACGGAAGACAACGGGTTTAATACAAGGGTGTATTCAATTCCGTTTGCCATAAGAAATAGGGTTAAAGCCGAGATAAAGAAAATGTTAAAAGAAGGTATTATCGAACCAGCGAAAACTCCATATGTGAACCCGGTAGTTATTGTACCTAAACCCAACAAAAGGGATATAAGGATTTGTTTGGATGCGAGGAAGTTGAATGCGATTACGAAACCGCAGTACGAACAACCACAAGGGTTGGATAATTTGTTGTATAAAGTATATGAGATGAAGATTTTCAGTAAATTAGATTTAAAAAAATTCATTTTGGTTAATTCCGTTGCATGAAGACAGTAAAAAGTTTACAGGGTTTAGTAGGATAGTTTATTATGTAGTTTATGCAACGGAAAGTTTAGTTTTTGTTTTTTTTTTGTTTATAGTATAGGTTAGTATATAGCGTAGTAAGATAGACGTGAGAGAAAGGCGAATAGGGGTTGAATAATTAATATGTAAAATGCGGGGGTGATTTTAAATAAAATTAGAAATTTTGCACACCAGGGAAGAGAAAAAAACATACGAAATTCCCAATTTTATTCAAAATCAGTGGGGCCAATGTAATGTAAAGGGGGGGGGGTACAAGGCTTCTAAGAGTAGATTTGTGTTAAAAAGGGTGTATGCCAAACGACATAATTCATATATAAGATCCAGTAATTCAAAAACTATATTTTGCCGTACTTTACATATGCTAAAGTATTTACCATTTTAGTTTGAAACGTATGTGCCAAAAGGTAAACAAGATGACTTAATGACGTTGATGCAATGCACGGTACTCAAGGTTTTATACTAAGTTGAAATTTTATAAGCCATTGAAAGTATATTTGCCGTCGGAAAACCGGACGCGTCTACGGATATCTACAATCAACCAAGCGTCCAGGTCTTGTGTGAATTATTTTGGCTTTTCATTTAAGTAGAATCAACTTTTTGACGAATTGTAAATTCAAAATTATAAGTGAATAGTAATATCAAAGATATAATTGGAGAATTGTGAAGTGTTTAGGACCAATGGTAGAAATTAGGATTGTATGTAAATACTATAGTTAAGGTATTTGTGACACTAGAGAAAAGAAAAGTTGTTATTGGATAGTTTTATGCTTTTAAAATGTGATTAAGTAAGCTAGTTTTGTTGTGCTTATTGCCTAGCGAAGTAAATAAGGGAATTCTATTTCGACTACTTTTAGTAAAAAGACGTGTTTTGCAAACCTGCGTTAAAGTTGTATAAATATTTGGATAAAATAAATGTTTTTGAGTTTAAATAGTATGATTATTAAAGTGAAGGTATAAAAGCGACGATTATAGAAGAATATTTAAAGTGAAGTGCGACGGGAAAACAACGGATATTTAATTAGATTTGAGTGAGATTGGTATTGGAATTGGAACGATTATGGTTAAAAGGCAGTAGGAGATTCGAGTGGTTATACAAAGCGACGGCGAAGCAACGACGATATTAAGAATTTTGGAGTGATTTGGATAAAGATTAACGGCAGTAGGACATAGAGTGGACATTGAAGTATAGCAGGGCATAGATTGAATTGGAACAGGACGGCAGGATAGGTTTGGGATTGACTACGGAAAGACGAAAGGATTAATTGGAGCACGCAGAGAGAAAACAGGAGAGCAGCAAAGTACAGGGAAGAATCAACGCAGAAATCAAGGGAACACGGAAGGATTAACGCAGGGAAGTAAATACTACGGTTTATTCAAAATTTTAAAATCAGGGTAAATTATTTCAGATTTGGGGTCATCAAAATTATATCAAGACACCTGGAGGCGATACGCAAGTTCATCAGTGATTGTGAATCCTTGTAAAGGCGCGTACGGCTAATAAGAACTTGAGCCAGCAACATTTAAAGAAGGCATCAGCGCAGTATAATTCAGGCGAGTACCGTGAAATATCTTAAAACGTCAGATAAGTCATAAATTTGTGGTAGTAATTTAATTTGGCACAAGGCAACGTTGATCGTAATAAAATTTTGGCATATACAAAAGTAGATTAAAAATTTAGTACTAAAACAAAAGAGTGTGCAGTTTGGTTGGGCATTGCACATCTACTTATAACGGAACTCACTATAAGTAGGTGAACACCCTGAGATAAAGGTTTCATGTAGTCGAGGCATTATAAATAAACAGTTAAATAGATAACCAACCAAACTTTGCTAAAACACATCATATAGGAGTCATTTATTGAATACTAAAAATAGGGGCGACGACAAAAGTCGTGTATCAGAATTTATAAATAAATAAAGGTAAAATTAAATTATAAAAAAAAAAATAAATATTAGGGCGGAGGGGTGGAGTAATAGCAGCATAAGAATATATATAGCTATGATAATAAGCTAATTTAGGGGTATATTGAGTCATAATGGTCGTACGCTACATGTAAATATCACTAAGGTTTAGAAAACTAAACTATTTCATCATAATCTCGACAATTATACAAAAAGCCACTATCGAGCACACTGTATATAAATCACAACTAACTTTAATTTATGAAAGGAAGCTCATGCTTCAAAAATCAAATCATATTTAGTAAGATAAATAACTTGTACGTCATATAATGCATTTTAAATTAAATATACAAGCATAAAATCGAAACTAAATACGCAGGAATAACATTTTAAACGCAATGAGTTTTATTGAAATAAATACGCAATTAGTGAAAGGAAATAACCTGGCATACTAGCTATTAAAGAATCCCATTTAAAACATTAACGCATAAATAAATAAACGTATTCAAGTACGTTATCATAGAAATGTGGCTATGTGACCTGTACATTGTAAATTCATATAAAATTCAACAGATTTTGGAGTACTAAACAACAAAACAGACGTTTGGTTACGTGATAAATTAAACGGGAAAATTTGAACAACTGCAAATATAAACAAGCGGACGTGACTTGTAGAAAGTTTAAAGTTTGATATTCATAGTAATACACTATACAAATTATATGCCTACGTGAGGAAATGCATCACTTCGACACGAGTTTTGATGGTAACTTTATAAAAATCCGAAGGCTGCAAGATAAGGCAAAGTACATTGCTTCAATTAGCAAAGTACGCTCGGAAAACCAATGGTACAGGTAAAGAGGGGAGCCTTTATATAAAACACGGACTTGGTAAACAATCAGTATTTCTTCGACCAAGGCACAATTTATAACAGTTCAAAGTATAATATAATATAATTCAATAATTATTCAGTGAAAGTCGAGATAGAATAATTCTAGTGCCGATCTACGATAAAAGTTGCCGTTAACTTTGAAAAACGTAAATTAAAATTATTAATTAAACCTAATTTTAATTTTTAATAATTTAGGGCTCTAAGTAACTACTCTGGCGAACGAATCTAAGTAACGTACTCTAATGAAGTCTAAGTAACTACTGTGGCGAACGAATCTAATAAACGACTCTAATTAACTACTCTAAAAAACGGATTTAAATAAGTGTTCTAGCGAAGATATATAATTAAGCAGTGGTCAATCAATCAACATTGTACTATTTATTACTTAACAATAAATCACTTCTAAATCTTTTCACCTAAATACTTTCTACTAAGTGATGTGGACTATACCTTAATTCATGTTGAATTGATTTGTTTACAAATCCGGTCGTATTAAAAAGGATCGCCTATCTATTGACAAGCACAGAGTTCAATGATTACGCTATGGTACGTGATTCCTACATACAAGGTTTTGGGTATATCTATGGAATTTTGCTGTATATACAAAATTGATGGGCTACTTTCGGCACGTATTACTTCAAGTTAATGCATTCGATTTTATTGGATTTTCTCAATTCTCGTTCATGTAAATTATTGTATGTACAATAAATTTGATGAACTTTGCATCTAACATCATGCCGTGTTTATTTAGAATTTATCAGGTGTTGGATTTTTCCAATCTGGTCACCTATTCTTAATATAATTTATGTATTAAATTATATGCGTTTCTATTACGCATTTTTTAAACCTGCTTGTTCAATTGAGATTCTTAGCGTAATGATGATGAATTATCCATGCGTATTGTGTTTCAGCTTCCGTCCACGTTGTCTTATGATTTGCCAAATCGCTTATTTAATCAAGTCTTCTAAAGTACTTTTTATTTCTTAAGTTAATCATAACTATAGTTTATATACAGGGCGTTGTCATTTACTTTTCCTGCCTAATCGTTGTATTTCTTATTTTCTTCGTAGAAATGTCTAGTTTTCTGAGCACTCATGTTGTTTTAATGAAGTGCACTATACTAGTGGCCTATCTACCTCTTATTAACACAGCAATGTATATATATATATATATATATATATATTGCTATGATATCGTTGCAATAACCCGGCGCCCCCTTTTTATTAAAAAAAAATTTTTTTTATCAATTTTAATTGTAATGCCTCGGCTAGCTCAGTTTCATGCACGCATAGAGCTTGCGACGATATGACATCATAGAATTCTTAATCTCCCTTTTATCTCTACTTCCTATGTATTTGAGCTAAACACAATTAACCGCAATTTATATAATGTTCTCAATATATACAATGTACAAAGAGTTTATAATGTTGTTAAATAGAACCTCTTTTATAAAATTGAATTAATTTCTCCCAAAAATTATAACTCTTTAATTGATCAAAAAGTCAGCAAAAATCATGCTTTTTATTATTACTTGAAGCTCTATGAACGTATATCACCCTTCTTTAAATTTTTATGTAAATTATAACGTATGCCAAAACGATTTTTGTTGTCCTTCACATAAATTTTCGTAAATGCAACATTTTAAATATCCAGAAATAAAATTATCAATGCAACAAAACATTTATAATGGCTAACCTGTTGTAGCTTTTTGGCGTGTCTCGTTCCCCCAATTCAGACCAGTTTTTGCTCCAGTTATTTCCAGGTGTATCTTCTCTTGCTTCACGTATATTCCTTATTTGCTAATTCAGCTTCAGTTTATAGTTAGTCCTTGAGTTACCCAAATAGGATTTAGAAATTCTGCGCCAGGCGGATTCTTCAGGTATTTATTTAAATACTCCAGGTCGGATCCAGACATTGTTTGGACATGCTTGTTCAAATTCTTCAGGTCGGATCCAGAAATTGTGTGGACATGCTTATTCAACTTCTCCAGGTCGGATCCAGAAATTGATTGGGCATGCTTCTTCAACTTCTTCAGGTTGGATCCAGAAATTGTTTGGACATGCTTGTTTAACTTCTCCAGGTCGGATCCAGGAATTGTTTGGAGTTGTTTTTGAGGATTAAACGACGAACTTTGTTTAATTATTCACTTAGTTAACTATCACCACATTTAGATTATTAATTATTAAATCACTTGCAATTATTTCACGTAAATATTATATATCAGGTGATGTGGACCGTGCCCTCATTAAAGTCAAACTCATTTGTTTATCAAATCCTGTCGTATTTAAAGAAAACATCTATCTGTTTGTAATTGGTGGGTCAAGCGCATCATTCGTTGATTACCGCCTTGTACCATGCTTTTCACATGCAGACTTGGGTATTGCTATGAAATTTCCATGTATAACGAAGTCGAGACGCCCTTCATTGCACGTAGGATTTCAGGTTATTTGTATAAATTAGTTGAAATTTAACATCCTTCATGGTCTTTTAAATCACGTACGCTTTGTTTGTACACCAAATTTGTTGAACTTTGCTTGATCCTCATGCTGTTATTATTACCAAAATATCAAGGTGTTGGATGTTCATACTTTTGGTCACATAGTTTTGTATTTATTGATGTACGAAATTAATTATATGCATTTATCCATTTTACGCATTGACAAACCTGCTCGTTTAAATAGTATTCCCTGTATAATAACGATGCACTACTCACTCGTATTGTTTTATAGCTTCTGTCCATGTGGTTTTATGACTTGCGAGGTTATTTATTTAGTTGAATCTTCGCGAATACTCTTCTTTTCTTTGAATATAATTATAATTATAGCTTATATACAGGGCTTTGGTATTCGCGTTTTTGCCGAATCGTCATATATATATATATATATATATATATATATATATATATATATATTTAACTATTTCAGATAATAGGGAATATTTGTGTCTACATTTAAAAAACAACAATTGGCGCAATAATTTATTTAAAAAATTTCGTAGCAGGATCACATTATGTCGAGTACAAGTTAAATTGTTGTTGGTATGTAACAAACAATGACCGCAATTGATATTCTTTTTGTTCAACTTCTTAGTAATTGAGATGTTGTACTGCACCAAATTCTGTACATTTTGCAGTGGTAAGTATCGATGAATAGTACTCTATTTTTGCAAACTTTTTACATATACTGTTGCGGAAACTGGTCATTTACTTTCCAGTCTAATCACCGTATTTCTTGTTTTCTTCAGAAAACTGTCTCGTTTTCTGAGCCCTTATGTATTTTATGTGAAGTGCGCTATACTCTTGGTCCTAACTACCCTAAATGACCCTATTAACACAGCAATATATATATATATATATATGATAGTTTAATTTAATTATTACTATCATAAAACTCTTTAATTAAATTCTAAATGATAAATCAATTAAAATCATGGGCATTCTTGTAACTGCAATTGTCTTACCTTAATCGCTTCCCATTCAAACCTGAGGTGATCTGTATCACATTCGCCTTTTGCAGATCAAGGAATATTGTAATGGATCATTTAAATGTCAATATCAAATAAATTTGACGTTTATGAAATTCCACAAAACGCTTGCCACTTCATTGAAGACGATCGGTATTTAAGAGGGCAGAAGAAAGCAAATTCTGATCAGTTTAGTTCACTTGAATGGTAACACATGCTTTGCGGTATGAAACTGTATCGAACTTCTATTTGTTAGTTCTTCATGCAGTCCAATATAAGTTTCATTTTTTAAAAGTGTTTACAGAACATTCTAAAATGCCGCTACAGAGATTGTTACTGATATTATAAGAATATATACTACAACTAATTCTTTCTTAAAACAACATTCACACTATATTTAATACTAACTTAACTGTATGCCGTTAATTTATTTACACAAACACTAATTGATTTATATTTTATTTATCCTAGTAACTTAAACGACCATTATTTTTATGTTATTTGTGAATTAAGAATATCTGAACTAAACTCCCTGTCAGGTCGTATGTCTAACTTGAATTATAAAGCTTCTACATTATACCAAAACCATCTAGATAATTTTGTTTGTTTTATATGGTTTCTTTAAATACACCCTTGTAGATTTCAACCAATTCAGTGTTCTCTTAGGACTTTGACGATTTCAATTTGGCGTCAGTGTTACAATACCAATTGGTATCGAAGTACGCCAATCACATGAGCTAGAGTAATGCGAATCAAATTCTAGGGTATATGTTAATTTATCGCCTAGAATTTTTTTCTTCCTGAATAGGAAAACCTTTTATGGCCTTACTCTCCAACTGGAAGAATGCGGGGCTCTCCTAATTAGCGGGGTGCCCGTTGAACTCCATTTTCTCGTCCCGTGTAGTAATGGAAGATTTATAACACTAGTGCGTTATTAAATTAAACATTTGGTAATAAAAAAATTTAGGTTTAGTTATAGGAACTTTTAGCATAAAAGCAGTCTGTAAAATTTATAAAAACTTTCATTACGTAGCTATTCCAATATGATATTAAATTAGGATATGGAATTAAAATAGTAAAGCACATAGTACATTTTTATACAAACAGCAATAATGATCCTGACTTTACACTCCTCGTATTAGAATTAGAAAAATACAGATAGATTTCAGTAAATAAACAGCATAAAGCTCATTTGCACACATTTACACGAGTTAAAAAATAAATCACTGATTCACACAATCTCAATAATCATAAAACACAATAAAAAAATTAATGCTTTACATTTAAACCATGGAAGGAATTAAGACCCCACAAACCCGCAAGCATGGCAGATTACCGCCAATATTTATTAGCCTATTGCTGCGAACATAAACAAACAACATCCTTTCCGGTATCCAATGTAAAAGTGTGAGACCAAGATCACCAGCCACATAAATATTACGATATTAATTTTGAAAATGAGCAGTTGGATTCGATACTCCGTCAAAAAATAGCATGCAATGACACTGAGACAAAAATCTATTATATAGTCTATTTAAAATAATTTTAGGATGACGTCAAATATAGTAATAAAGTGTTGGCAACTGTATACAAATAAATACCTAGAATTGCGCATGAAGTGTACTGTCATGCAACATGATAAAAGTTGGCAGTTCTGTACGGTGTTGCCACCAGTTCTTCCTGCCAGTGGGAATATTTCTATATCTTTCATTAAATGTATTATAATATAAACTAAGATTGACACTGTAGCATTTTATCCAGTAGTGACGTTATCATAAAGTTAAAGCGAATGAACTATACCCACGGCTATTATTAGAAAGGCATCTATCAATCCTTCATCTTCAGTTATACAGGTTAAAATTCGATTGGTACGTAACCATCGCCGTTCGAGTTGATCTTGAGTATCGAGTAATTTAGTGATGCTATTAAACCCCGATATTGTAAGTAAATAAGTTCACAAACGCGAGTGATATAGCGGAAATAACAATACCGTTACAGGTAAAAGTACCGCGTATTGGAGGCTTTCATTCAACACTAAGTTGGAGTATTTGACTATTTGCAACTTTTTTCCTACATTAAAAGGTCGCTCGGAGCTTTGGAAAAGGCCAACAAAACGTGAAGTTATTGAATTTTTGCTTTTAGTCTGCTAAACATTGCATGCTGTTCTATAATTGATAATTGTGATTGGTTGTAATAATGAAAATGAGTGAAACTTATTATTAAGAGAGCTTTTTACGTTGATGCATCTTTATTTGAAGCGTATTGTAGAAACAAAAATTTTTATAAGAAAAATCATACTTGTAGCTGCATAGTTCATATGTACAAGTTAATATGGCTGAATGCCTAATTGATAAATTTAAGTTTTTCTTTTTTTAGATACACGCATATTTGGCCAATTAGGGGTAGATTTTAGTTTTTTGTTTGTTATTTACTGTGATATTCATGTTTAATAATATAGGTTGGGTGATCAATACTTGGAGTTTTTGTTATTATTTGTTTAGTTTAAATTAGTAAAGGGTGAGTAACGTGTACACAATGCTCGAACTTCTACTACAGTAAGAACCGTTAAAACCGTCTTTCGGAACAACCTTGTAGTGTATCCGACCTGTAGGCTGACCCAAACCCCCTCTATAAACGGTACACCAGGCTCAATGATCTAATATCTAGTGTCAGTGGCTCGACGACTCCTACGTTGTGTTGTTATAAAGTAACCCCAGTTCACACTGGGAAGATGGCGTTAAGGTGTGAAGGTTTGAAATAAAACTACAGTATTTACCTAACTTTACTTTTAATCAAAGGAATAACCAAAAATAGGTCATTTCATGAAAGCATAGAAAAATGACATTTAAAGCAAACAGTGCCGCACTCAACCTGGGCGATTGGGAAAAGAGCACGGCAGAGAACACCCCCAACTGCCCTCACATTTCTAACTGCATTGGGCACCTCTCGACAAGGACGGGAAACGTACATGTACCCTGATCACCAATACCGAAATTGACGGGATGTCAACTGTTTCCCAGACATACCACACATGACAACTGAAGAAACGTTATTGTAGACCAGCTAGTCTTTTCTGGCAGGTACCGAGGTCGGCAAGCCAATACCACCCAGCTAAAGTTGAAGAAGGGGGACACCAGGAAGATAACCTGCACCTTGACTATCAATGATCTTCCCCGCACGGACATAAAGTGTTAGTAATATTTAACAAGGCTCGATCACACGTGTCCGCATACATACATTAACAGTTTACAGCCCGTGCTACAAAATATTTCACAAAGGCTAGCCGACTTCCTATTATTTGCAAAAGAGTACAACTACTAGTACATTGACAAGACGACATGAATCACTGAAATAAACGACGCTTATTATTTAATAGACTATCTCCATCGTAGTCATAAATGCAAACGCGAAAGGCACGAAATGGTCGGTCATACCAAAAGTTTAATTTAATTACATGATAATAATAATCACAAACGTTAAATACTAGTTAATTATATAGAAACATCGGCTAGATAATAGGATAAACAAAACAACAAACATATAATTACGTTTAAACCAAGATATGAGCGGTGCAGTTTAAATGTAATTAATATGCTGAAATACAAAAATTAACATAAAATAAAAATGTCAAATACATCACAAATATCAGACATTAAAAACTGTTTATATAAATGCATGTTAGTTAAATATATTAAATCTAGTAAGCAAACGTTAAACATTATTCATCATGATTGCATCAATTAAAACGTACTTTTTAAAATTTAAACACATCGTGGCATTACAAATTACAAACACAAAATATACACAACTTTGTGCTTGAATTCAAATACTATCTTAAAACCAAAACAAATATAACATAGAAATATAATACTGTTCATATTCAAACTTGCCTAATAATTTGATTTAACATATATAAGGAATGTAGTTGGTACTTTTCATTACTTGCTCGTAAAATCACAGTAAGGGTACATTTACTATTGATTCTGCAATAAGCGCAATGCAACGGAAGTTCGAACTCTGTACTAAATACTAAATAAACGTTATTTCAAATAAACAAATATTAGTTTTAGTCTGATTTAGATACTAAATAAACAATTCAGATAAATAAATATTAGTTTTTGGTTGTTAAACCAAACAACACTTATTTATACATAAAACGTTCAATAAAATCGTAAAACATCTATATTAAACATCATAAGTAAAACAATTGGCAAGAAATTCTAAGCCAAACGCAACAGGTAACCACAAATATTTTCTTCAACGGTTTTACAATAAGTACCAACATCACACTCAAAACATGACTGGAATTTCCAGATGTAATCAGATTACCTTAAATAGCAAATACATTATCAACATAAAACATTATGCGACGTTATTATCGGGGCAGCCACGTTGGTTCGTCAAATTTATGCTACGTTGGCTCGTGGCCGTACGTAACACAAAGAAATGACCCGGCTCAATCGGCGAGTAGGGGGGGTTGTAGAAAGCAGACCAACATATAAGGTGCGCGGCTGTAAGGGATTAGTAACAGTACCTGCAATAGAAAAATTAGAATAGTAAACCTGAAAAAAAAAACAAATTAGTCTTGCAAACCTGAAACAAAGAAAAAGCATAGCATACGGATCAAGTATAATTGTTCAGTACTTTGTAGAATAAAAAAAAACTGTTGGGATAATCTATATAATATAACAACGTTAAAAGCAATATAACAAATCTTTAGTACAAAGTGAGGTAATATTGGGGAGTAGCAAAAACGTTTCCTCACACACCAATTTGACATAAAGCAGATAAAATTTTAACAAAATATAAATTGGTAAACACGATTAATATGAGTAGTCCAGTAGTATTGATTTTTTTTTTTATTTAAAATAGCATGCAAGTCTATGGTAAAAGGTATCAGAACGCCAAAGGTATGACAAAGCAACGGACAGGTATTTAAAGTAAAAACAAGTAGGAAATAGTTCAACTTACAAACAGTCCTTCAGCAACGCTTCCTCGCAATTGAATGTGGGATTCCCGTTGTCCTGCACTAACGAAGCACTGCACCCTTGACTATGAGGGTGTGGATGGAATTTCTCACACTTTACACTAATCACGCCTACGTATTTCACTGGTGTTAGCAGCAGACATTATCATGCTGGTGGAACTACGTAACATCGATAAACCTCTTGTTAATTCTATTTCCTGAGACAATAATTTTGAAAGATTTTGTAACACAAATTGTAAAGAAAAATAGTAATAAAAATTTAGAGTCGCGGGCTTTCAAGGCACGACGTAATGCATTAAACTAACAGTAACGTGAAGCGTTTTATTTGCTACCGATGGTAACAAAGGAAAAGCTAATGCTTTTGCATAACCAAATTCGCGCCAACAAAGATCTATTTTAGATTCGTTGGGGTTAGAAAATTCAGGAACTACAGTACCAACTGTCTTTACAAGTGAATGAGATACCTGTTCATAAGAAGCAACCTCTTTTTTTTCTCTACTAAACCTGCTACAACTGTATCACCATTTTTAGAAACACTCAAGTTTTAAAACTGTGTTTGAATAAGCCAAAGTATGCACTACTCTGATAAGAAAAAGGAGGCCACGAAAACTAGATCGCACACAGTTCAAATATAGCAAGACAAATCCACAAAAAAAATAAATAAATCGTTTTTTCTTTATTATGAAGAAACTACTGAAAATAAGTACATCAACCCTTACATCAGGGTAATCAGAAAAGAAAAACCTTTCCATTTGGGTTATATTGAACTATGGTTTCCATTTAAAAAAAGTGAGGTTATGTTTGTAGCTTGAAAACCCATTTCCAATTAAAATTGTCATATACGCTATTGAATTTTACGTAAAAAGTTACCTTGCAAGCAGTTTTTATTTTCTCTATAGGTTAAATCGTTAAAAAGTTATTAGCGTTTGAAGAAAATGGCAAATTTCAGTTTTTTTCAAATATCTAAAAAAGTTGAGCATCTAGGTGAGTTTTCAAAAAAGCATCATACTACTCGTAAATTCCTCTTCAACTTTGCTAATTTAACCAACATTGTATCTTCTATAATAAAAAAGTTACCCATATACGGAGATAGATTGTGGGCACCCTATATAGCTTACATTTCTGCGACTATTAATAGCAACAGATAAGAGTATTGCACTCGTTATTAAAACGTACTAAAAGATAAACCATTTCGTAGATTAAATTGCATAATTAAATTAATCTCGTTATTCAGTAAAATAGTCTCTTGGTTTTAACTACATAAAACCATGTATTCTTTGGAGCGTTGGAAAGGCCAAGTTTGTATCGTTACTGGTGCAAGTTCAGGAATTGGAGAAGAAATTGCTTTACAACTAGCTAGCAATGGTTTAAATGTATTTATTTTATAAAGTACAAAATATTTTCTAATAAATTTTAATAGGTTGTTGCAATAGCACGACGTATAGAAAAACTTGAACAACTAGCAAAATTGATTGATAGTAAAATTGGAACTATTCATCCCTTTAAGGCGGATGTTACAAAAGAAGACGATATTCTCAAGCTATTCAATTGGGTAAAACTCAACCATGGACCTGTACATATTCTTGTAAACGCTGCTGGTATAACCAGGTTGGCAACTTTAACAACAGGAGAAACTTCTTTATGGGAAGAAGTTCTTGAAACCAACGTGTTAGGTTTGTGTATTGCGACCAGAGAGGCTGTAAAAGATATGCGAGAAAACAGTATCGATGGTCATGTAATTCATATTAATAGCATCGGTGGACATATAGTGATAGATTTTCCAAAAAACAATGTTTATCCCGCGTCGAAGCATTGTGTAACTGCATTGACAGAAACAATACGACAAGAACTCAATTCAGTTGGAAGTAGGATCAAGGTTACGGTAAGTAAAGCATTGCAATATTGCAACTGCTGATTGTCAGATGTATGATGTGTCTCTTATCATAAGAACCAATGTCTTAGGGAAAAAACATTCTTAAATACGACACATACACTACTACATCACGATACCTTCTTTGATGACAACGCAAACAGTTGCGCCTCATGTGCACCATGCACCATCTGTACTATGTTAGGAACATTATCTTAATTACGTTACGCAAATGTAGAAGACAAAAAGGCGGTTTCGCGTGAGTTAAGCCAGCACGTTATTCCACTGGCTCTCAGCAGAATATCATAATAAGAACGGTGGACGTGTATCTTACTTTAGAGACAACTCTGTCATTTTTACGCCTTTTTAAGATTTTTTAGAGAATTTATTTTGGACGGCATTCTCCAACCCTTTCTTAAAGCGAAAAGCATATAAATATATTAGGTAGTTAATTACACAAATTAAGTTGATACATAGTAACGTATTACAGTTAATGAGATGAAATAATAACTTAAACTTTTATGCAAAGTCCAAATGATCGTCCCGGACAGGACTCGAACCTGTATTCTAGGCTTCCTCGGTTCTTGCGTTTTCCAATTACGTCATCGGCACCGATGACGACAAATGTTTACAAATGTAAATCATGTATAGTTGTGTAGTTAATTTAGATTTGTAAATTTTCCAATTGTCGTCATCGGTCTCGGTGGCGTAATTGGAAAACATATGGCCCGCGAAAGCCTAAGATACAAGTTCGAGTCCTGTCCGAATCCTTATATTTTCCATCTTTCAATTACTAGCTCGATTTAAAATAAACATTTGAGCTTTGCATAAACGTCTAAGTTATTATTGAATCTTATCAACTATATATATATATATATATATATATATATATATATATATATGTAGGTAGTTTTTTACACAAGGTAAGTTGATAAATACTAACGTATTACAGTTAATAAGATGAAATAATAATTTAGACTTTTTATGCAAAGCCCAAATGATCATTTCAAATCGAGCTAGTAATTGAAAGAAGGAAAATATAAGGCCTTGGACAGGATTTGAAATGATCATTTGGGCTTTACTTAAAAAGTCTAAGTTATTATTTCATCTTATTAATTTCAATACGTTAGTATTTATCAACTTACCTTGTGTAAAAAACTACTTATAATATATATATATATATATATATATATATATATATATATATATATTGATATGATAACGCTGCACGTCGATGTAATTATTCTCTGTCTTCTTCTGATCACCACCGCTCTGTGTATTTTAATCTCCTGAAATTTTAAATCTGCCTCGGCTAGCCCAATTTAATTCAGAGTGCACAACGTTACGATAATCAAATAATTTACCCCTTTTCCTTAAAACTTTTCCTGCTTTGAATGATAAAACAAAGTCGATTAATATTTGTATAATGAGAAAAGAAAAATTATTTACACTTCACAGCTTAGTTTGTTTAACTGTATGATAAAATTAGCCCCTGAATCAAAAAATAATAAATTTTAAATTGTTTATCTCCAAAAATTTAAGCTCCCTTTCCTTATTTTAAAGCTACTGGAAATTTCCCTAAACGTTCAAGATTTTTCTTTGTTTACGAAATTTTTCTCGTATCAAAATGAATTTTTATTGACCCTTTACAAAAAAAATATTCAAGTTTAAAATATGTTCAAAAACACTAAATAGAAAATAATGCCTTAATATGATCAAAGTTCAAATATAATAAATAGAAAATAATGTCTTATGCTAGATAGTTCTGACCTGTAGTTTTCCTTGTGCGTCTTTCTGCTGCGCGCTGTGGATCAGTACCCCAATATTGCATTCAGTTGAGTTGCTTAGTCTCCAAGTTTTACCCCGTTTAATGTGATCTCCTTTTAATTTTCATAATGTTTAATGTCCCTTGAATTTTCGCAATGTCTCTCAGAATTTTTGTAATATTTTAGTTTTTGTATTTAAACTTAAATTTCAAATTTTTGTACTATTCTTAGACTTTCTGTAATGTCCTTTAGAGTGTCCTTAGATTTAGAATTTTGTACTATCACTTGGATTTGTAATGTCCCTTAGATTTAGAATTTTTGTGCTGTCATTAGACTGTCCTTAGAGCCCTGAATTATGAATATTTAAGCTAAATTAATTAATAAATTTCTACTTACGTTTTCTAGCAAACGGTCAAGATTGTCTCATATATTTTCACTACAATTAATTTAAAATATTGTATAACATCACTTTCCACATATTTTTCATAGTTTAATTTGAATATTTACTCGACGCGTAAATTCTTAAGTATCAGTGATGCAGCTTGTACGTGGTTCAAACTAAGACTGTCCGCTTATCAAACCTGCACATTATATAGCCTACGCCCCATCTAAATTCATTGGTTTATCTGAGCTGTTGTTCATGACCAACCATTGGTTGTTTTGGATATTTTTTGGCTTTTACAGGTTTATCTCTGCAATTGCTTTGTCGAAACGATTCCTTGATCACGTAGGTACTCGTATATTTCTAGTTGATCTCTATTTTATACCGTCTGTTTTGATGTTGTTATAGGAATTTCTAATTCACCTTCCCACGTAATTTCACTTATGGCTTTTGTTTGTTAAGATAATACTTTGGGATTTGTATTAACTCCATATAAAAAATCAGGTAGACAAAGTGGCGTAAATTAACATATTTCTGTTTACATTTTTGCGTTTCCGAAGCGTATTTATTTTGAAGGATGCGTTTCTTATCAGGACACTAGGCTATCTGCCTTTTATTATCGCTTGTTTAATGTGAATTGTATTATGATTTTCTAGGTTTTTACTGCATTTCACGCGTATTAATTTATAATTTATGAATATTTTTGGTTTAGGACAAGTTCGATTGCGTGTAGAGTTATTTCCTTTGCTGAATGCGTATTTATTGTTGGGTAATATGCTTCTCAGCATTAATTAAAGTCAATTGCGATCCTTATACAGGGTGTTAAAAGTTTGCTCTTTGCATAATATACAAATTACGTATTTTTAATGCTAAATAAATGCGGTTTGCTAACTCCTAGTGCTATTTACATGTATTTGGTGACTATTATGACTCAATATATATTGTAGTGGATTTAAAGGGTTAAATTTGGGTATAAACAATGCAATTTCAAACAGCCTGTATAGAGAAAACGACCATAATTTACGTGCGAAATTTATTTCATTCATTTAATTTAAAGTAACAAGTATTACCATAATTTTATAAGAAGGGATTAAAAATTCATAAGTTCGTAAAGAAAATAAATTGTATAAGCCAATAGAAATTATTAATTAATTTAATTTAGTTTAATTCAAAGGGTTATAACGTCAGAAAACGTCTCAAAGCATGAAAAATCAATAATTTCAAGGCGAAACGCGTTACTAACAAACAAACAGACGTCGAATATATAAAATACCTTGAAACGCAAACTCCTAGAAATGTTATTTTAAAACGATCCTTAATTGAACACCTACATGTTTTAAAAGGTCGACTTCTATGTATTTTTGGAGCATAACAAGCAAGTTTCAAAGTATATTGGTCAACCGACAGCCGCAAAGCACGTATACAACTCCACGTGGGGTAGATAGCACGCGGACAGCAATATCGATTTTCTACCACTCAAACAAGGTTAGAAGGAAACATATAATATGCATGAGAGGAATAGAGTTAATACAGGCGGGGTTTCAAGACGTCACTGAAATATATCATTGGTCTAAATAGTTAGTTGTACAACAGACGAGCACGGGACAGATGAATGCGGGTTTGTCGGAAAATAGCGTAGCGACGAGCTAAATTTCGGGGAGTTCGAAAACGGTTATACAAAATTTGAAGAAAGAGTTAGTTCAATTAAATATTTCGCGTTAAGAGGGTTTGGAGAGGTTACATTTGGAATCCTATAAATATAAAAGGGGAGTTATTAAGTTTCTCTTTGACTTCTTTAATTTGCATTGCTTACAACGTACAAAAATCTACTAACGAGCTTGTAAGTATTAAAATTTATAAATTAAATAGTACAGTGTTAGATGGTTGTGACCTTATACTTTGAACATAGTGTCGAGTTTATTTATATTTAACTAAGGTACAACGTATACTGTAACAAGCTCGTAACGTAAATTAAATTATGCAATAATAAAAAAGTGTAATATACTTGGATTTGGATATGGGATGGATATTGAATGAGTAGCATGCAGCGCAACGTAAATGGTGTTTATCTACAAATAGCTGGAGGCGGCAAGCAGCGCATTATCACTAGACCGAGGGTTCAGGAACATAATACATCATCAACAGAGATGGAATCTTCAAGTTTTTCCACGTAACGCATTAGAATTTGCTGTTTTTTATAAACTGTGAAAATTATTTGTGATGTGTGAGAGTTAGCTTTGATGGTATTTTTCGTTATTTTGCGTATTGAAAAGAATACGTATAACTAACTTTTATTATGGTATTTGAATATAAATCTAAAGGTGTACGTCAAGCCTATTAACGTTCCTCATGAATTTAAATTTTTATTGTTAAGAGTATATGGTTTTTTTTTGTGTTTGTAGTAAGAGTATGCAAAGTAAAAAGCATACATAAAAAAATAAACTGGGTTATCATGAGCTCACCATACACCAGAGTGTAATAATTATAAAAAAATATAAATAAGGTATTATTTAGGGCCCATTTACTCCTGTTACATTAAATGTGTTTGATATTTCAATTTAAAAACAAGGACTTTACAAAGATATCATTTATTGAGGTGTAACTTGAGCACCGAATTGTACATAATCTTGAATTATTATTTGTAAATAGTGGTAAATAAATATTGTATGATTGTTGTATTATTTTGTGAACCTGTCTGCATTATCTTCCGGTTTGTATAATAAAAATTGTACTACGTCATTAACTCTGGAAAGCTTCTATAATTTTCTAGTTGAACTGATGTAATAATTTCCCTTAAATGTTCATTTTACACGTTTATTTTATCTAAATAAGTGTCATTTTAATTTATTAAATAGTAAACATCTTGCTGTGTTTATTAATTCAAAGAATGAATAAAAATCTTAGCTGTAGTAGCTTGTTACCGCTCTTCCTTATCTAATTTATTAATTCGTTAAACGTCTTATAGCTTTTTACAATTTCGTTTACTGGAATCTTTTTATTCATGTTAGGTGTTGTCGTGCAGATGATTATCTCACATTTTTTTCAAACGCGCTTATTACCAATTCAGTTTTTCATTTTCACTACATGCTTTTAAACTCACTGCTTTGAGTAATTGGTGTAGAGGAGTATTTACAGTTATTGCAGTTCCATATTTTACTACGCACAAAATCATTAACACCGAAAGGAATCAATGATAGCACTTGGAACATTGCACTATGGTATCAGCACTATTTTAATAAATTTTTCCATTTTAGTCATATACATATTGTGTCTTGTGTAGGCACTTTTTCTTGCCTTTGTTGGCTATTTCATTTTTGCGGTTAAATGTTGAGGATTGTATTTAAAAGCGACTTCTAGTCGTTTAATGTTGCAAACGTTAGTGTTGTGGAGGCAGTGAGTTTAATTAAACTTTGAGTAAGGTGTATAAGTTTTATTTCCAAATTGTCAATGTAAGCTAAAGTTTACTAACATTACTCCAATACCTCAGAAATGATGAATGAAATAATACATATGTTTGCGACCCCACACTGTTCTTTGCCGTAGCTACAATTTTTTGAAGATGATATTTTTTCCTTGTTAAGATCAAGAATAGCTAGTAAAAAATGAATTAATTTTGAGTGTTGTGATTGTCAATAGCCTCTCTTAGTAGGTATGTTTCCGGTAGCTCCTTACTCTCACTGTTCCACGGCCAACTTGACGAGGGAGCACGTATATTCTTCTACAGACCGGGTTTGGGCTACAGCGCTGCCGACCTGAACATTTTTACTTCAAATAAGGTCTAAAACTCTATTCTTTGGCCAAATGTTTCTAAAGTTGTTGTCATCGTAGATTATAACAACACCTAATTATATGCAAACTACAAAAATAAGAGTTACTATAGTTAATTGCTTGCCAGCACAGAGGGCGTAATCGGTTTCACTTGAATTACACACACAATACTTACTTTACTTTACAAATTAACTATGCACAGTTAATTATGATTCTGCATACCCTATAAACAACTAAATGTTTACAGTCGAAGGTAAAGCCAGTTACAGAATCTCTTGGATGACTGCACTTTGGCCAGCTGGGTAACCAATAATCATTGTTTATTTGCGTAATGCAGGGCGTGGGCTGGATTGACGCCAATCTAACCCGGATCTGCGGTGAGGTTCTTTGGTATTTCCTAAAACATAGGGAACAAACAGGCGTGATAGAAGGATTGACTAAAGAATCAAAATATATACTTTAATAGGTTAATTTATAAAGCACTTCTCCACAGTTTTTGAAGATAAGGTAGTACCGTATAGAATAAATGATGACCACCGTTGTTGTCCACCACTCCTTGTGTGTATCGCGTTCTCATTGGTCGAGAACACGACGCATATCATTTCAAACCGAGTGAAACATTTACACCGGAAAACCACACAATAACAAAAACTATTTTTAAAATCCCCGAGGATAATGCACGCAACCTATCTTCTAGCTAAATTACAATGGGTAATATCCCTATACAATAATAATTCCCTAAATTAATTATTAACTAGAATCTATGTGAATCTAATTGATGCATAACAATCTTCTTCAGTTCGGATCGATATAGCAGGAAGATGATACTTTTGTTGTCTTGTAAGGGTTGGGAGGTACTCTCTCATCCACTGATTCAAATTAAGCTACAAGAAATAATAAATATCTGTAGGCATTTGTTTAAAGCAAAATATTTTGTAAACTGTTTATTTTAGCATAATAAAAGTGGGTAATTTTTGTAACACAGCTAAACATAGACGCCAATTAAAATAATAAATATTAAATAGATGATCTTTAACAAATCTTTAACAAATATAAACATAACCTGTAATGTGATGCGGTACAGATCAGAATCATTTAATTTCAAATAAAGTTAAAAATAACCTAAAATAACCTTGCAGTTTTAGCTTACGTCAATTTAACTTTTTCGCACATACCATAACTTTTTGGAAAATACTACGTTTTTCTTTATATAAATGGTCAGTAAACTGAGGCTTGTCACGATATATTTAAACGAAAATCTTCCTTGCTTCTGCACTTCTACATTACTTAAATTTTCTATTTCAGAGTATCAGTCCAGCACTAGTGCGTTCAGAAATGTACCAAGCATCTGCGTTAGCAAGTGGTCGAAACAGTATGAGTGACGCCCTTAAAAATTGGATAAACGCTACTCCGACATTAGAAACCGGTGACATTGCTGATGCTGTTATTTACTCATTATCAACACCACCTCATGTTCAGGTAACTATATAGTTTGAAGAATATCGTTAAAATTTCTGTTTTTGCAGGTGCACGAAATAATAATCAGAGCAGTTGGTTCGCCGTATTAAAGAAGTGTCTTGTTTTAAACGATGCGCTAATAATAATATGTTATAATCAAAAAGGTTTAAACCTATATGTAATATTATTCTAAATAATCAAGGTGCAATTGGCTTTTACTGTGTTAATTTTTATGTTGTAAATAAATGCAGCTTTAAAAGTCAACATTTACAGACGTTGCAGTGTAAAATAAGTCCGTGTGTATATTTTATTCCTTTATAAATAAAGCTCACAAGCTAATTAGAATACATAGTTGCAAAGGAAACAATTCTTCAAATTTATCAAGTCAACAGACTCGAAAATTAGGTATACAAGCTTTCCTAGAAGTAGCAAGTTACTATGATGAAAGTTTAGAAGTTTCCTAGAAGTAGCTAATTGAAACATTTCGCATGCTCAAGTTTATAAATTGTAAGATTTAACGAACACCGTACTTAAAAATTCACACTATAATTTCGTGACAAGACAAAACAGCAGATTTTATTCGTATAATTCGAAGGATCAACTAATTTAAAACACACGTGCTTAAACAAGACAGGCGGTTGTAGACTAATTAGCAGAAAAATTTAATGTTGAATGTTAACAGTAACGGCTCCATCAAAATTCCAAAATTTTAAAAACACTTGACAAAATAATTTTCGATTTTGAGTAAAACTTATAAAACAACAAGCGTCTGGTTTTACTTCAATCAAGTATGCGTATATTTGTAAAGCCTTCTCGTTACATTAGATAGAAATCAGATAAAAACGAAAAAAAATTATCTCAAGCAAAATAAATACGGGCGTACGCTGTGTATTGATTTTATGAATAGTATTGTTAATTAAGCATAAAATTTCAATAACTTTTTATTTCTATACAGAGAACTCAGGCAATACATTAAAACCACAAAATTATAGTTATATTTTTTGTACAATACATAGTTGAATGTAACTTAGATTAATAAATTATTTCAAAGCCGCAAAAACAAAAACAGTTTTTAATATTACGTGTTATGAAGTCATACACAAAGATGTAAGCATGAGTAATTATCCGAGTTAGTTGTGTAAACAGAATAATTACAAAAGTAAATTTTCATAGCGTGGTCATGTCACTTAAAGGAATATTTTAAAATAATTAAAGAAGTAAATAACAGCGAAATTGTTAATATGCATGTTTTATACCATAATTATCCTAAAACTAAAAGGGCTTATTGCAATTTTTAGTAGAATGAATTAAAATTAACGTTTCAAGGAAACGTAAACTTATAATACAAAGAAGCTCTTAACAAAGATAATATTAATATTATTACAATTCAGTAAATCACTTAAATACACACCTATTTAGTAAAACTCAGAAACCTCAAGTTTCAAATGATCTATACAAAAATAATGGCATAACTACAAGGTAAAATGTTTTCAATGTAGCCATTTAAACCGCTATGGACACGAAAATACAATAAGCACGTGATGTTTACTTGGTTAGACAATATGAAATCACGCATTTTTCACACGATTTAACACAAGCTCAATATTAAAACCGTATTACAATGTCGTACACTCAGAGGCATTTAGGTGAGAGACAAAGGTCTGCGCTAGACAGCATCTGAAAACAATTAATTAATTACTCGCAAGTCGGTATCGAGGATACATGTGCAAGTTTAACATCGATAAAGGGAAGTCGAAGAACCCTCACTGACTAGAAGATTAACAACCGGTCGCTCAACGTGGTGATATCTACGGATAATCGACAAGGATCCGATATCTAATTCAGACAGTTTAACTCTAAACTAACTTGGATGGGAATTAAATGATCTTTTTACAACGACAACTTGAGCCTGGGTAAATGGAAGTCATTACCTAAAGCGGCATTCAACTGTAAGGGTTTCAGCTATTCACAAATTGTTCTGATTGTTTTGTTGTTAGCATCTGTGCATGGCACTCGTTTAATTAAGTATAATGAAAGTATAAAACGTCCATAATCAGTGTAAGGTATAGTGTAAATTTTATTATATGTACAAAACTTGGATATTGCAATTTTATTTCAAAGATTGAGGACGTTTATTAAATTAGTATAAAAAGATTGTTAAGATTGTTACTAATTATAAAGGAAATAGATTTCTGTGACTACACAATTTTGTGTATGTACCTGTTTACAGGACTAATGTTAAGATACTTGTACTCAAATAAATTTAGGTAAGGAAATGAGCTGAAGGTTGTTGTTTTCTTTGTCTAAGGAGATAACTTGATTGCAAAAGGAACCCCATTCCACCAAAAGACCGACTTAATTACGATCCACACGAGCACTCGTTTTTCAGAGGATTATTTATAGACCAGACGAGTCGGCATCCACAAACTTAAGATAGTATTGAAAATCTTTCAAAGTAAGTGTTATTAACAAGGTTGCTTGAAATTAGCCGGAACACCCTCAATTTGGTACGGGACTCCCGCCCCTTCTACACAAATCTAAATTTAATAATTTAACGCTTTGTTCACCCGTAACATACTAATTCTCCCAGTGAAGCGATCCCTACGCGAACTACCCATAAAATATACGAATACTATAACCAGTGTTGCCACCTATCGTTTTGAATGAAAAATGCGAAAACAAATTAAAGGAATAATAATTAGCAAACCACCGTAGATCTTTCTTCTTTTTGGGCCAAATTATATGTAAAAGGGCAATGTTATTTCGGTTGAAGATTAGAGCTAATATTTATACACATACAACTCATATCTCCGTATTCAACACGTTCGTTGTACGAAGAGCTTAGTTTGCTTATGCCATAGATTAGGTAAGTATATTAGCTTTTAACAGCTCGATCATGCCACTGTACAGAACCAATGCTCGGCTTCTAAGTTGTGCTCTGTTATTCTCCATCTTTATTGAGTATTTTTCGCATTCTTATGTTCCTAACGTCACTGAATATACTTCAATTTACACTTCTTTGTTCGTTCCAATTCGGTCTTATTGTTCAGAAGTATTTACAGAGAACTCTTAACACTCTGACTGATCTAAGCCAGCAGCAGCGACAGTATTTATATCTCACTACCTGCCTCTGATATCCTAGAAATTATGAGAACATACTCAAATCATTTTTTGTGTTCGCGTTCTATCGGTTCTTCAGCACGCCCTTGTAGCTGCCTATCATTCAATTGTTCGCGTAATGGCTTTATTCCTTTCATAACTATCAGTTTGGCGAAAATGTTACAGCTGCTAGGAACCTATACGTAGCCGGAAGAAACGTAAATACCAGGCATCAGATAACTACCAAACGCGGAGAATGGGGGGATTCACCTACATACCAAGAAAACAAAAAAAAACCACGTCGCCTATGATTATCTATTAACAAATAAAAATAAAGGATTCTGTACAAACATGCAAAAGCAATAAATTAAGCGTTACTATTTCAAAGTAAACAATTATGTGATACGAACAATTTGGTACTTTAGATACGAAGTGTGCATCTCGTACTTTACACAGAATAAAATTAATCAGTAGCCAATAAAAACTGTGAGAGCTTTTGTCAAGCGTTTTTAAAATTGCACTTAATATTTTTTGTAAAATAAACTAATCAGTAGGAAAGAATTAACGTGTGAGAGCTTTTGTCAAATATTCTTTTAAATTGTACATTATACCGTTTGTAAAATAAACAAATCAGTAGAAAAGAATAAGCGCATGCCTGTCAAACATTTTTAACAATGGTACATCACACCTGTAGAGCGATAATATCGATTTGCAGCAACAAACAATGGTCCTACAGTGCCACGTTTCTTATCACGTAACTACACCAAACGCTGATACGGAATATGCCCTGGATATACACAAAAGAAAACAAGTTGTATACTTGTATGTGTCTGGATACTTAGCTTGCAAGTCGTCGGGGGTGAGTCAGCACAGCAACGTTACGGTAGTCAGGATCCATTCGCCCTGTCACCGTAACTGCAGCAGCGGTCTACAGACAAAAGCAGTTGATCTACGTCAACGAACAGTTGGGCCTACATAAAGAAAAAACTTATTTGGTCTCCAGCTAAGAGCTAAAAAGATAATCTGATTAGAATGGTTAAAAGCTGGAAAACTCACCATTACACGCAAGATACCTCCTACTTGTCGAACAAAAAAAAAGTGCATTGCTTTTGAAGTACTGTGACGAATAATGTAGAAAATATTTCAACGTACAAGCTTCAGAATCAAATTCCAAATGGGTTCAAATAACACGAGTTCGAACTGCAATCCACGCGTTATCGAAGCACGATTAGCAAACTGGAAAACACGCTATCAAATAATAGTAGTATCTATTATTTCGACAAGTTTTTAAATGGGAAACACAAGAGAAAGCAATTATACGTTATCGGAATGTTTAACAAATTAACGGATATCTAAAACAAGGTATTGACTATTTAATTTATCGAATAAATTTTCGTTTCAATAGTAAAGTGGATTTGAGTTAAAATTATGTTAAGCAGTCTTATACTGAACAGGTACACTATATAGGGTATTTAATTTATGTAGAAAAGTAAACGTAATACAGTATTATAAGTATTTCATCCAAAAAGTGCCAACTATTGACATATAGTTTTTAATACCAAATGTCTAATAACCTGGCATACTTACTATGTTTTATATTTTGAGGTTAGGCCGCTCTAGTTTTTAACACCTGAAAACTAAGTACAAACTTAATCGCTTTTGTATTAAGAAATTAATTTAAAAATTCACGTCATCTAAAGCCAAACCCTTGTCAAATATTAACAAGAAAAGCAGGCTGTTCTAAAGACATAAAGTTCAAAATTCATAGTAAAGGTTGACATCCGTCAAAATGGCACTCGATCAAAATAGGAATACAAGACCAGCAGTTGGTAGACCCACTCCTTTAAACATATCACTAAATAAAAAGAAACAGGATTTGGATGACTTGGGATTAGGTCTTCGCTTCTTTTCGAGGTTAAGAGAAAATAGAGATAAAATTTGTCAGGTTGACACATTTTTTGTTATTTATGTGAAATATATTTAAACGTTTTTACAGGTAGATGCCGTGTCTGGTGTCACCGAATCTAAGGGAACAATACTCAATCGCAGTATTCAAGTAGCTGAAGAAATGCAAGCACGAGGAATACAAGAGAACGACATTGTTTTAATATGCAGCAGGTATCACCGTGACCAAAGTGTTGTGCTGCTAAGCAGTCTTTTAATTGGTGCTATAATAGCGCCGATTGATCCCGATATTTCAATTCCAGAGCTAAACAGCTGTTTAGTACTTTTAAAGCCAAAAATGATTTTTTGTGATGCGAGAATTTATGGGCAAATTGAAAATATACTTCAGGACTCTAAAAACGTCCAAGTTATTTTATTTGGTGGACGTGTGGACAGATTATGCTTTGAAAAACTCTTAATAAAACAACCAAGTGCCAATTTTAAATCGACAGTAGTTATAGATCCACGGACAAAAATTGCCTTTATAGTGGCAACACAAGGGATATCAGGTGCACCGAGATTGGTTTGTATTTCACATCACGCAGTTCGTTTGCAGCTCGCTGGCGCAGAAAGTATATTAAAAGGTTCTGAAAAAATTCTGTCTTACTTTCCATTATCTTGCATAACCCAAGTTATTCTTGTCTGTTACTGTTTTGATTCTTTAGCAATTAGAATCATTCCCTCAACGTTCCACGAAAAAGGCGCATGTAAACTTATCCATGACCTCGGAATAGACTCTGCTATACTTGGAACACACAACGCCATGCTTCTGGTGAATCATCCATCTTTACAGGTAATGTTTCAATTTTTATTGTGTTCTAGTACGCAAAATTAGCGTAGAAGTAAACAAAAAAATCAAACACAGAGCGATTTCCTTTTGGATTATTTAGTGGTCATAAACATCGTAAACGTGGCAACCTTAAAAGAAAGTCTTTCTACATTGTGCAAATGCGTCAAGACGGGAAAATGGCAAAATCTATAGCATATCTAAAATGCAGGGAAACTAAATAGAGCTTTGCCCCATATAAAGAGTAACGACATGGCGGGAATCGATTCCTTGCAACTTCTCAAAGTATATCAAAAAAATTTAGGACTAAAGCGGTTAGTTTGTTGCACTTTAAAAAGCGGTTTACCAGAGATTCTAATAAATATTTATGTTCAGGAAATTTTTTATTAATTAATTTAGGGATGTTACACACATGATACAGCAACACAGACTATAGGTAAGAAAAAAATAGAAGCGAGAAAACCCTGGGTAACAAAGGAGATATTAGATTTAATAGAGAATAGAAGAAAGCTTAAACCTTTCAGAGAAGTGGATAGTGAAAATAAGCAAAAATATAATACAGTTAGAAATAAGATAGTACATGAGTGTAGAAAAGCTAGAAATAAATGGATGGAGGAGAATTGTAAGGGAATACAAGATGCTTTGAGAGTAGGTAAGACAGACAGGGCTTACAGGGCAGTTAAAAAGTTTTTTGGGGAAGATAGGAAAAAATATAATGGAATTAGAGACGAGAATAATGAGCTTCTAATAAATAAAGTTGAGGTAGCAGATAGATGGAAAAGATATTTAGAAGATTTATATAAGGGAGACGATATGGATGAGTTAGAGAACGACCAAGAAGAGGATGTAGAAATAGGGTTCTCAATATTAAGAGAGGAATTTGATAGAGCTGTTCGGAATCTTAAATTAAATAAAGCGCCAGGGATAGACGATATTCCGCAGAATTAATAAAATATGCAAGTCAGAAAACTTTAGACAGATTATATGAACTAATAAATGTAATATATGACACAGGTGAGGTTCCAATAGATTTCGAAAAAATATTATTATCCCAATCCCAAAAAGTCAGGAGCTGATAGGTGTGAGAATTTTAGAACAGTTAGTTTAACTTCTCATGCTTCCAAAATACTAGCAATAATAATTAAAATAGAGTAGAAGCTTTGACTGAGAATTATTTAGGCGAAGACCAATATGGTTTTCGTAAAGACAGAGGACTAGAGAACCGATACTAATGATTAGGGTAATTATCGAAAACGGTTACAAAAAAATAAAAAGACTCATTTTGCGTTTATAGATTTAGAAAAAGCATTTGATAAAGTTAATTCGATTGTTATATTCAGGGTTTTGCGAAAAATAGGAATCTCTCATAGGGATAGAAAAATTATTTACGGTCTATATAAAAACCAAAGCGTAGTACTTAGATTTGATGAAATAGAAAAGGAAGATAAAATTAGAAATGGTGTTAGACAGGGTTGTATACTATCTCCTTGGAATTTTAATGTTTATATTGAGGAAGCTTTAAACTTAGCCAGAGAGAGAAAAGAGATAGGTATTAGTGTACAGGGACAGAAAATAGACATGTTACGTTTTGCAGATGATATAGCCATTATAGCAGAGTCTAGAAAAGAGTTAGGAGAGTTTTTAAATATTTTAGATGAGATACTACGGAGTAACTATAGTATGAGAATTAACTCAGTAAAGACAAAGATAATGACAAGTGAGTTACAGCCTAGTTCTAAACCAAAATTAAAAATAGGTAATACCGAGTTAGAGGAAGTATATGAATTTTGCTATTTAGGTAGTATAATTACAAAGGATGGACGTAGCAGAAGGGATATAGTAACTAGAATCGCTCAAGCTAGAGAAATGTTTTTAAAATAGAAAGACTTACTAATAGCTAATAGTATTAGTTTAGATAATAGAAAAAGTTTCTTAAAGTCGTACGTATGGAGCGTTCTACTATACAGTAGTGAGGCTTGGACAATTAAAGAAGTAGATAAGAAAAGATAGAAGCTTTTGAAACTTGGTGTTATAGGAGAATGTTAAAGATTAGTTGGACAGATAGAGTAACAAACGAGGAAGTTTATAGAAGGATAGGTGAGGATCCCTGTATGTGGAAACAATTGAAGGTCAGGAGAGATAGAATGATAGGGCACCAGTTAAGACATGATGGACTATTTAGTAAAGTCTTAGATTATAGACTACCAAATAAAAATAGAGTAGGAAGGCCTAGACAAAGCTATATTAGTCAAATTATTAGAGATTTAGGTTGTGAAGGGTATGTAGACCTTTTTAGACTAGCTCAGAATAGAAAAGAATTTAGAGCTGCGTCAAACCGACTTTAAGTAAGTTCGAAAACAAAACAAAACAAAATAAAAATCAGTTAACTAAATGTCACCAGGACATAACTCACAATTAGGTAGCGGTCTGGCATGTGGGTAGCGTTTCGTTGCTTAAGCCTTACCATAACATATATTTTAACACTTTTCCTTTTTGAAGGTTATATTTCATTTCCTTATAAATGGTAAACATGTAAACATGTTAGAGTTCTTTAACAACCATCATGTTGCTAATATCTATGTAAAGTCAGATGGATAGGAAAAAGATAAAAGGATATAGGAAGACCTAGACCAAACTATATTAGTCAAATTATTAGAAATTTAGGTTGTGAAGGGTATGTAGAACTTTTTAGATTAGCACAGATTAGAAAAGAAGTTAGAGCTGCGTCAAACCGACTTTAAGTAAGGTCGAAAACAATATGATGATGACACACATGTGTATAATTTAGTTTTAGAAATAAGGGATTACGCATTATATAAATGTGATCTGGTTTTTTCCCGGTAATGCTTAATGGTAATAGTTTTTATCATTATGTAATCTTATGCTGTAGATGGTTTGCACGGTCGTGAAACGGACATGTTGCTTGCCGACCAATCAAAGCGCGAATTAAGTTTTCGTCCCTTAATGTTGGTTTTTTAAATATTTTATTTTATTTTTAATTGCTTTAGAACTCCCATTTCCATTTACTACAACATATTTTAAATTCAAAAGTATAAATTTTTTAATATTTAGGGTATATTTCATTTTTAATTTAACTTTAAATGGTGTAACATTTAAATCCGTTTGTCTCTGTATGCAGCAGCGACACCGATAATCGAACTTGAATTTCACTTTTGCACTACTTCACTGCACTTAAGGCGTCTCGCACTAAATTAAAACTCTACTGCGTTGAACTGAAGTGACTGTTTTAACAAACAGCTTCTTTTATAGAACTAATTACAATTGCGTTCTGTTGTCTTAACAACTAGTGGAAGTGCAATCCTTCTAATGACTAATAGGATTTGCTTCTTGTATATAATTCTTAATATAATCTATTATATATTAGAAAAGTGGCTGTATCATTACTAATACATTGTATTATAATCCAACAAAACTGCATGACATCTTAATTCCACGCAAAGTTTGGAAGCACTTGCAGGACAGCGACTAATGATACTTTGTATTCAAACAATAACCTCATTATAATGAATAATTTGTCTGGCATTAGGAAAGTAATTCGAACATAGTGTACGAAAATTAATATAAATTAATTATTTTGTAAAGAGAAAATTCCAATGACTGGTTTCGCTGTTATTGCAGCTCCTCAGCTTGGACCATTTCTCTCTGCAAAACAACCAACAAAGATCTTGAAATTATACACAAATCATGGTGTATTAATGTGTGCAAAATGTAACTTATGCGCCCCCTATACTCGAATGTAAGCAACTAACTATTGGTAACTTTTACAAGTCCCCGACATGATAGGAAAGATAGAATTGCCAGACAAAATTTTTAAAAATTATTCAAACGACAAAAGGAAAAATAAATAAACAAATAGCCGATAAGTAGGCCAGAATCAAGCTTGAAATACTCTAAAATTCGACTCAAACCAACAAACCAAAACTACAAGTAGAACTAAAGCTCTAAATATAAGTTCAAATAAATTTCGTGCCAATAGGTTTAATTAAACAGCTTCTTCATTTTGCAAATATATAACTTGATTTAACTTTTGCAAACTTTATTAAATTTTCATGCAGGCTAGCGTGATAACTGCTTGTTTTCACTCGTAAATTACTGAACAACCTCCCTTTGTGACGTTCTGTGTCTCTATTTATACGATTTGCAAACGTGAATTTTGTCGAATATCTACTGCATTGAAACTTTTCCCAACATGTGACATTTAAAATTACCAAACAAATAAGGAAATTTAATATTGTGTTTAAAAACTAATGTTGAATACAGTCTCCCATAATTTTTACCAATATTCGCCGAATAAGCGAATAACAAGATTATAATAGACATACAATGCACCTGACATGAAAATAGCAAATGGTCTTAACTTTTGTCTTAGATATCGAGGTTAAATACAACATGCATTACACTAAATTTGAAATAACATGACAATAAACTTTTCTGATTCAAGTTAATTTTGTTGTTTGCATATTGCATACAAAATTATTAAATATAAATTACAAGTGTCTTTTATGAAATAAAATTTTCGTAGCATCATAAAATGGTTTTAATAATGCAAACTTGGTTTTAAAAAATTTGACCCATGAAATAGTTACAGACTAACGACGCTGAAAGGATCACTAAGCTCTAAACATCACAACATTAATTTCCTTAATATAACAAATTGGTAATAATCGAAACTTGCATCAAGGATGCCAATCATAAAATATTTACAAACTGGTCATGCTGGAAACATTATTAGACACTAAATTTAAATTCATTATGTATATACATTGTTGTGACATTGCCGCACGTTGTGAGCCACTAAAAGACTACTGTGGTAAGGCCGCACTGAGAGCGACTGAAAAAGTGATTCCGCGTTGGGAGCGTTGCTGAAAGTGCTGGGAAACAGATACTTGTGGTTTGTAAACTTGAATTTGTTCACTTACCTTCGTTTTTCACTCAACGAGCTAGCTCAACTAAATTCACGGAATTTTCAAAATGAAATAAAACGCAGCAATATCACAAAGCATTTATAGAGTATGAAATATCTTCTTTCATACAAAAGCATTTACAACATAATTTCTTTTAAACATACAATAATTTCTTAGAAGTCTTTGTCACAAAATATTGTTGCTTACCTTATTTTACATTTATAGAATTATACTTATTCTTTTGAGGATCTTTCACCTGGTTATTAGTTATTTCCACCCTGGTAAAATTTGTTTTAGCCAGAAAAATCCTTGACATACAATCTATTAAAGGTCAGAGTATATCGAACTCTGAACACAAACTCCTGGTAAAAGAAATCCCTCATACAAGGAAAAAAAATTATTAGAATTATCTTAAACTAGATTTAAATACTCTAATATCAGTTAAAAATAAATCTAACAGTGATATTTGCAGAATCCACAAAACGCTTCTTGTAATTAAAAATTTTCTTATTTTAAATTGATCTCCAAATTGGCTTACAAGTTTTTCCAAATTAATTCCTGATTTCTAACAGCAATTATCGAAGTATCTTTTTGGGTTAAATCTTCTTTTCAATTATTTAATACATCTTTAAAAATAGCTTTATATTGAAAAATTTGCCTTTTCTTCGTAATTAATAATTCTATTTTTGTATGTAATTTGGGTTTAAAAACATCACTTCAATATTCATTGCAACCGCACAACTATGCTTTACTGCATATTTTTATATAACGCAACGGCTAGCGTTTTATAATAACATTTCTTGATCTACTTTACGCGTCGACTACATCGGATCAAAATTGATGAATGAATTTCCTTGAAACGATAAGCGCTCCTATATGTACAAATTTATTTATTTCTAGAATTTTACCACAATAATCTTGAACATTATGATGTAAAGGTTCCCGGAATACCCAATTAGAGTATAAAATTTCGGCATTTTATAACCTTCTTATCTGTAGGTATCCGTGACACGTTCTCCGCCCTTGTTTCTCGTATCCTATTATTGCGGCGTCGCATACTAATGCAAAAAGATAATCGATTATTCTAGAGATTTTGCAGGGTTTTTTCGATGTTCAAGCTGCTTCTTGGAATTAAAATGTTTACTTAATGAGTTGATACGAATTTTTAAATACCGATGACCCATATTCTAGAACGTTCTTTATTTAGAATCAAATGCTACAATTCACGGGTTAATTGATTCACTTTGTTTGAATTTTAATGCAAAAAAGTTTGCGTTTTATAGGAAATATTTGTTTTCATTCATAATTTTGGGGTTTTTAAATACACGCTGATTTTAATTCCTCAAACTAAATGCGTAAAGTTGTACTCTTTTATGCTATTTACAACAAATCAATTGCATTTTACGGTATCTTACATTTACATATCCAATTTACGTTTCTTGCTATTTATTTACAATATGCTTATACCATACAGGGTGATTATTTATGCACGCGCAATTTGCGTTTTTGCATTGTACATCAATGAATAAAGGTACCCCTGTATTATACAGAGCGTGACCATAAATTTACGGAAAATTCAACTTTATCCGGATTATATTTTATATATATATTACTCATATTTAGACCAGGGTAGAAAATTAAATAATCACATCAAATAATTTTAATCACCGTGTAGAAGCTTTGGGAAAAGGTACGCGTTATTAAAAAACCGTGAAGCATAAAAATTCATTCGTTTCATTAAAAGTAAGGGAGTTAAATTATGTACAAGACGCTTGCTATAAAAAAAAAGGAAGCAGTATTAAAAAGCTCTGCGTGTAATTTAATTATTCCTAGTAAAGAAACAAATAGAAAATTACGTGCAAAATTTATATTAATTAACTCAATTTTAAGTAACCGGTATTAAACAAAATGTACAGATAATAATTAATATTTGATTAGGAGTCACTAAAAATTAAAGGGTATTATTTTAATTGGAGTTAATTGAACCATTAGTAACATATAATATCTATCAAAACTTGTAAAAACCCAATAAAATGCAAATCGTAGAAGTGTTATTTAGAAGTATTATGTTTGAACACCTGCGTATTTTAAAAGCTCATTCTGCGTAAATTTGGCAGATAACAAATGGTTACAGAGAATCTTGGAGAAACCGTAGCTTAATAGTTACGAGAAATGCTAAAGGTGGGTTATTTCACAGTCCACATGGACTGAAATAATCGATAATAAAGAATATCAATTTGCACCAATAAGAACAGGGTAGATAGAGACAGATAATATGCGCAAGACCGAGACACATATAGTAAAAGGCGTGAGTGGAGCAACGTCACTGGGTTGCGATTGGTTGAAAGTAAAAGGCAAACTTGAGAGGTAAAAATAACATTTCTGTATAAAATTCAATTAGTTATTTCCAGAAGTTGCGAGCGGTGTCGAAATTTCTGAGATGTAACTGGTGCGAGTGTTAATTTCGTAAAAATCGCATGCCGGGCTGCGGAATGGGAACCTAGCATGCGAAATTCTTTAGAATTGTCCGTTTTGGGGAACAGACCGACAGACGGGCTAACTTCTATATATACCCAGGTGAATATGAACAAGCTCTTACATCCGCGACTTGATTCAAGATGTTAAACAGTGCATTTTAGTTTGATAAAATAATTTAAAGTTTGCTCGTATATTTTGGTGATTCAAAATAGTTTGTTCTTTACGTGCTAACATGAATATACTTTAGTGCATTTAGATACAAGGTAATAAAATTTAGTATCACTGTACCAATTAGTAAAATTTACAACGACAAATGTATACACAAAAGTAGGCAGTTTTGGCGTATATTGGTGAAAGAAGTATGAATTTCTTTGCTATTTTTCGGAGGTGTTAATGATTAAATGGTTCATAAATGTGTCTGGATCCACAAAACAAGGGTCAGATATACGCAGATGAGTTCCGGAAAAGCCCAGAAACAACTTTAAATAAATGGTGATGGAGAAAATTTTAAAGCGTTGAGAATCAGAAGCTGTAAATATAATCCAGTTGGAATGGTGTGATTAACAAAAGGGACGATGTACATTGAAGCTACGAGTGCAGTAAACTTCAGGTAATTTATACTATTTTGTTTGAACTTTGATATTTTTGTGTGTGTTGAATAACTTTATAATTGATTTACTTTAAATGGACATTAGTGAGATTATACTAACAATAAAATTTTAATTTTAAGGTGAAATTTTGCTTGTTTAAGTAGAAAGGGGTATTTAGTATTGATGTTCTGGATTATGATGAAATTTTAGGTATGTCTTTGAGCTCAATTAGACGAACCTGGTTAATTAACGTAAAGGGTGGTAGATGCTCCTTTGTACTCAGACTCAGGTCTGCATATATTGTTATATTAATTAGTAGGCATCCTACAAGGACTTTAATTCTGGATGCACATTAAATGATAATAAAATTAATCTTGAAATTCTTTTTAAAACTGAAATTTATGCTGAATTTTTAATTTGAAATTTTAATGTATTGTGAATATTGATGTAAATAGAGTTAACGTTCGTGTTTGTGGTAGGAATGTGTTTGTTTTTTTTATGAATGAGGATGAAAGTTATCTAGGGGAGCAGCCAAGGCGATTAACAGAAGAAAGTCAACGGACCAGGTAATTTAATAACTTTGTAGGTTTCACAGCATTCTTTGGCATCCAATTCGTAGGGGCTCGATTCTTAAAGCGGAGTACCCGGAGTTTGGTGGTTTCACAGCAAATTTGGCGCCCAACGTGGGGCTCGAATCTAATACAGGGATACACAGCATTCTTGACGCCCAATTCGCGAGGCTCGATTTTAAAAAGGGATACACAGCATTCTTTGGCGACCCAAAAGTGAGGCTCGAGTTCCAAATAAAATTTTTGTGATTTTATTCCAGGAAACTGGCGATCTGAGAGAGAGAGTTTCTGTGTGTGTATAAATTTAAGAGTATTTTTAGAGTGTGTGTGAGTGATTAGAACGTATGCAGAGAAAAGAGTGGTTAAGGAGTCAAGGAGTGGAAATTGGAAGTGACGATAGTGCATTGTGTGGGAAAAATTCGAAAATGGAAGAAGCTGGAGGCAGTAGAGATCAGTCGAGGACGGAATCAGGGGATCAAGGAAACGAGATGATATTGAGAATGTTAGAGAGGATTAGTGAAGAATCGAATAAGAAATTTGACCAATTAAATCAGGAATTAGGGGATAAAATAGAAAAATCGACGAGAGAATTTACAGAGTTTAAAAATAGTCTTACCGTGAAAATGGGGGAAGTTGAAAATAGGGTTGATAAAAATGAGCGTGATATTACAGGTCTTCGACAGGAAATGGGACATTTAAGGTCCGAAGTACGCATTTTTTGTGAAGAAGAGATTAATGTAAAAATGACTGAAGTAACGGACTCATGTAGGGATCAGTTAGGCAGGGTAGAACGCGAAGTTAGTAGTATCAAATACAACATGTCAAATTTAACGGGGGATGGTCCCAGATTTTATACAGGTGGAGGATCATTGGACCAACACATGAAGTTTTATGGCGATAACAGGGTAAATCCACAAATTTTTATTAATAGTGTAAGAAATCTAGTGGGAAATTTATTTGACGAACAGACTAAACTGAATACGATAAAGGTTTTATTGAAAGACAACGCGCAAGCATGGTACAATTTAGTAGGACAGGACATAGACACTTACACGGACTTTGAAGACAGGTTTTTAAAGCACTACTGGAGTGACCACAGACAAGACCAGGTACGAGACGACTTAATCACAGGGAAATTTAAGGGAGAATTTTCAGGAAGTAGGGAGCAATATGCTATACGCAAGTATAGCATAGCAAAGCAACTGAACCCACCACTGACGGAACGACAAATTATCAAGTATTTATCACGACACTTCGAGGTAGAAGTAAGACAACACGTAGCACTACAGAACATAGTGGACAGAGAAATGTTTTTAGAATACCTGCAGAGGTACGACGACGTAAGTAGTGGACGACCTCGGGATAATAGGGAAAGACAGATCAACACAGTTAGGTTTGACAATAGACGGGACAACTATGCTAGAAGAGGGAATAGTTACGGATACCAGCGACAGAATTGGGAACAGAGACGACCATACGTTAGAAGTAATAGTTTAGGAAGGGGACCTGCACCGAGACCGGAACCTACCAGAAGGAATAGTTCACCGGACATGAGGGGGACTGCTAATACAGACACGGAACGAGTGGAAACACCTAGGACATACGCTGAGGTGACGGCTAGACCAGGACCAAGTAGGGAAAGCAGACCTGGACAGGATTTTTAGAACGCGACAGACCACTAGATTTCAGTGTAAATGTATATGAACATCCACGTGAATTTTTCAAAATTGAGGAGGAAGTAGAGCCAGAAACTAAGGAAAAATTATGTTTGCCACTTATTAATTTAGAAATTTTTGAGAATAATGTAGAAGTATTACTTGATACAGGGGCAGAGGCGAGTTTAATATCGGAGGAATTCGTCAGCAAAATTAGAGATAAGGTTTGTGATAGAATTATGCCTATAAAGCGTAGCCATTTAGTAGCTCAAATAAAAGAAGTTTGCTGTAGTAAATAGTGTTGTGATGCTTAGGATAGATATAGGAGATTTAAGCTGTGAACAGGAGTTTGTAATTGTACCTGGACTGAAGTTTCAGAGCATTTTAGGTGTTGACTGTATGATGAAGTTAGGGGTTTTGATAGATATGGAACGGAAGGTAATAAGGATTAATGATAGGGTAGTGCCATGGAAGGGCAGTTATGAAGTCACAGAGGATGACACGGGGTTTAGTATAAATGTAGTAGAGGTAGAGGATGATGAAGTTAAACAGATCAACACAATAAGATGTCCAGAGGATAGGAGAGTAGAGGTTCAAGCTTTAGTACAAAAACATACAGAATTAAATAAAATGTTGGAAGATGGCATAATAGAAGTAACAGCAGCATATCGGGAGCAGGTGAAGGCAGAATTAATTAAAGATGCACGAAAAATTAATCAACGAACCAAACCGCAATTCCATTGTCCACCATCCATGGACACATTTTTGACGATGTTAAATGGCAAGTTTGTTTTTAATAAAGTAGATTTAAGGAATTCATTCTGGCGGATTCCATTACACAAGAATTCTAGAAGGTACATAGGATTTTCCATAGAGGGAAAAATCGATAATTTTAAAGTAGTATCGTTTGGTTTGTCGGCAGAAAGGGAAACAATAATAAATGAGAAACAGACAAGTGTAGGGACTGAAGAAGAAGTAATATTTAAGAGTCAGGATAATAGGGATGATAAGTTTATTGTATGTGAGATAACAGGGATGTTAAGTATAGATATAGAAGGAGGAGAAATAGGGATGAAGAGTATTAGGTTGGTGAGAAGAAAGACTTGGAGGGTCAAGAAGGGAGTTAGATTTAAATAACTTGATGAACAAAGGATAGAGATAGGTGAATTTTGTATAGTTATAGAAAATAAAGCTAGGTATAGGATAAATATGGGAGATAATTAGAAATAGGTTTAGGATGAGAATAAAGAGTAAATATAGGAAGAAAATAAGATAGGTTAAGTATAGATATTTCATATAAGATTAGTGGAGAGTTAGGAATAGAGTAAGAGTAGGATAGGTATATAGGATTAGGTAGGGGGAAGTAAAGTATAGTGAAGATTAGTTAAAAGTTAAGAATAGGATAGGTAGATAGGATGAAGTTAGGGATAATTTCAGTTTATAAAATTAGGTGATAGTTAGGAATAGGATAGGGATATAGGATAGGTGTAAATATTTTTTTTGGATTGGATATAAGTTAGGTAAGATAGATAGATAAGGGTAGAGAGAGATAGACAATTTTTTTGTAAATTTTGTTTGCGATTTCAATGTTTTATATTTGAATTCGAAAAAGTGGGATTATTTGTATTCAAATAGGGGGGAAATACTCATATTTAGACCAGGGTAGAAAATTAAATAATCACATCAAATAATTTTAATCACCGTGTAGAAGCTTTGGGAAAAGGTACGCGTTATTAAAAACCGTGAAGCATAAAAATTCATTCGTTTCATTAAAAATAAGGAGTTAAATTATGTACAAGACGCTTGCTATAAAAAAAGGAAGCAGTATTAAAAGCTCTGCGTGTAATTTAATTATTCCTAGTAAAGAAACAAATAGAAAATTACGTGCAAAATTTATATTAATTAACTCAATTTTAAGTAACCGGTATTAAACAAAATGTACAGATAATAATTAATATTTGATTAGGAGTCACTAAAAATTAAAGGGTATTATTTTAATTGGAGTTAATTGAACCATTAGTAACATATAATATCTATCAAAACTTGTAAAAACCCAATAAAATGCAAATCGTAGAAGTGTTATTTAGAAGTATTATGTTTGAACACCTGCGTATTTTTAAAAAGCTTATTCTGCGTAAATTTGGCAGATAACAAATGGTTACAGAGAATCTTGGAGAAACCGTAGCTTAATAGTTACGAGAAATGCTAAAGGTGGGTTATTTCACAGTCCACATGGACTGAAATAATCGATAATAAAGAATATCAATTTGCACCAATAAGAACAGGGTAGATAGAGACAGATAATATGCGCAAGACCGAGACACATATAGTAAAAGGCGTGAGTGGAGCAACGTCACTGGGTTGCGATTGGTTGAAAGTAAAAGGCAAACTTGAGAGGTAAAAATAACATTTCTGTATAAAATTCAATAAGTTATTTCTAGAAGTTGCGAGCGGTGTCGAAATTTCTGATATGTAACTGGTGCGAGTGCCAATTTCGTAAAAATCGCATGCCGGGCTGCGGAATAGGAACCTAGCATGCGAAATTCTTTAGGATTGTCCGTTTTGGGGAACAGACCGACAGACGGGCTAACTTCTATATATACCCAGGTGAATATGAACAAGCTCTTACATCCGCGACTTGATTCAAGATGTTAAACAGTGCATTTTAGTTTGATAAAATAATTTAAAGTTTGCTCGTATATTTTGGTGATTCAAAATAGTTTGTTCTTTACGTGCTAACATGAATATACTTTAGTGCATTTAGATACAAGGTAATAAAATTTAGTATCACTGTACCAATTAGTAAAATTTACAACGACAAATGTATACACAAAAGTAGGCAGTTTTGGCGTATATTGGTGAAAGAAGTATGAATTTCTTTGCTATTTTTCGGAGGTGTTAATGATTAAATGGTTCATAAATGTGTCTGGATCCACAAAACAAGGGTCAGATATACGCAGATGAGTTCCGGAAAAGCCCAGAAACAACTTTAAATAAATGGTGATGGAGAAAATTTTTAAAGCGTTGAGAATCAGAAGCTGTAAATATAATCCAGTTGGAATGGTGTGATTAACAAAAGGGACGATGTACATTGAAGCTACGAGTGCAGTAAACTTCAGGTAATTTATACTATTTTGTTTGAACTTTGATATTTTGTGTGTGTTGAATAACTTTATAATTGATTTACTTTAAATGGACATTAGTGAGATTATACTAACAATAAAATTTTAATTTTAAGGTGAAATTTTGCTTGTTTAAGTAGAAAGGGGTATTTAGTATTGATGTTCTGGATTATGATGAAATTTTAGGTATGTCTTTGAGCTCAATTAGACGAACCTGGTTAATTAACGTAAAGGGGTGGTAGATGCTCCCTTTGTACTCAGACTCAGGTCTGCATATATTGTTATATTAATTAGTAGGCATCCTACAAGGACTTTAATTCTGGATGCACATTAAATGATAATAAAATTAATCTTGAAATTCTTTTTAAAACTGAAATTTATGCTGAATTTTTAATTTGAAAGTTTAATGTATTGTAAATATTGATGTAAATAGAGTTAACGTTCGTGTTTGTGGTAGGAATGTGTTTGTTTTTTTTATGAATGAGGATGAAAGTAATCTAGGGGAGCAGCCGAGGCGATTAACAGAAGAAAGTCAACGGACCAGGTAATTTAATAACTTTGTAGGTTTCACAGCATTCTTTGGCATCCAATTCGTAGGGGCTCGATTCTTAAAGCGGAGTACCCGGAGTTTGGTGGTTTCACAGCAATATATATATATATATATATATATATATATATATATTGCTATGTTAATAAGGTCATTTAGGGGTACATATGATCACTAGTATAGTGCACTTGATTAAAACAACATGAGGGCTCAGAAAACTAGACATTTTTACGAAGTAAATAAGAAATACAACGATTAGGCAGGAAATCAAAAATGACAACGCTCTGTATATAAACTATAGTCATAATTAATTTAAGAAATAAAAAGTACTTTAAAAGATTTGATTAAATAAATTATTTGGCAAATCATAAGACAACGTGAACGGAAGCTGAAATACAATACGCACGAATAATGCTTCATCATTACGCTAAGAATCTCAATTGAACAAGCAGATTTAAAAATGCGTAATAGAAAACGCATATAATGTAATACATAAATTATATTAAGAATACGTGACCAGAAAAGAAAAATCCAACACCTGATAAATTCAAAATAAACACGGCATGGTGATAATGCAAAGTTCATCAAATTTATTATACAAACAATAAATTTACGTGAACGAGGAATGAGAAAATCTAATAGAACGAATGCATTAACTTAAAGTAATACGTGCCAAAAGTAGCACATCAATTTTGTGTATACAGCAAAATTCCATAGAAATACCCAAAACCTTGTATGTAGGAATCACGCACCATAGCGTAATCGTTGAACTCTATGTTTGTCAATAAATAGAAGATCCTTTTAAATACGACCGGATTTGTAAACAAATCAGTTCAACATGAATTAACGCATAATCCACATCACTTAGAAAAAAGTATTTACGTGAAAAGATTTAGAAGTGATTTATTGTTAAGTAATAAATAGTACAATGGTGATTGTGAAAAATTAAACGAGGTTAGTCGTTTTAATCCTTTAAAAACGTAAGTAACTAAAGGTTGTTTTAAATTAAATTCTAATATTAACATTAATAAAAAGGACTCTGAATAATTACTGGATCCGATGTGGAAATTTAACACATATTTAACTCAATTATTAATCACTGGATTCAACCAGGAAGTTTAGCAAAGCCGCTAAAATAATTCATGAATTAATTAAAAAAAGATGTACCAAGAGAAATGCACGCCATACCTAAATTTGACGTTGGGACTATATAAATCAATAAGCTGAATACGGGAGCAGTTGGAACAGGGACTGATTCAAGCTTGAAACAACAGGTTAGCTAATCTGAATGTTTTGTTATTTTTATTTGTGAATATTTCGTTGTATATTTCTAATTTGAATAATTTAAAAATTGCTTTCATGAAAACTTTATGTGTGGGTCAACAAAGATCGCTTTTAATACACGTTATAAATTACGTAAATTTTGAAGGAAGTTTAATACATGTTTATGGGACTTCGGATAATAATAATAAGGCTGTTTAAAGAAACAGGAAGTAGAGGTAGAAGGAAAACTTAAAGGATTTGTTGTTGTATTGTTGCAAGCTCCGTGCGTGGTTAAAACTGAGCTAACCGAGGTATTCAAAATTAAAATTAAATTTAAAATTAAAAATTGACAAAAAGAAAATTTCAACGTTTTTATTTCACAAAAATGGGGCACCGGGTTATTACAATTATATCACAACAATATATATATAAACAGTTACTTTGTGCATCTTCTTCGATAGCACAGCACGAACTCGAGACACAATTACAAACATGTCGTGTAACACTGTAGTTTGAAAAGTCACTTTCTGGACTCAGTTCCTAGTAGTCGCACACATAACTGTTGCTATTCTTCTTAAATGAGGTGAGAACAAGAGGGGATCAAATAGGAATAAGGTGAGTAAATGGTGAGCCTGAACATAATTACTCGTTTAAATTACAATAAAATCACAGAGAAATTGTAAATATATCAATGAAACATACATTAAAGTAACCAATTTCAATGAGCGACTTTTAAATTATTTAGATAACAGGGTTATGGAAAACACGACCTAGAATATAGGAACATACGTCTAAGATAAGAGAAAATAAGAATTCGCAGTATAAATAAAAATATACTGAAATAGCTTGCCTTGTTTGGGCTTACTATAATTTCTAAATAGTCGAAATGTGATACTCGTGTTCACAAAAGATACCAAAATGTTCAGAAGCAGAAAATGGCCGTAAATGTTTGTTATTATTATTTTACATGCAGCTATTTTATGTATTAAATTAATGGTACGGTACAGCTGCAACTTAGGTTACTGTTAGAAATCGTGTTTTAATTTATTATGGACCTTACATTGAACTTGCTTTAGCATTAACTAAAGAACTTGCATATTGTTCACGTTTTGCTACGATACGAATGAAGTTTTAGAATTTTTCTTAATCTTCTTTGGGAATTAAACAACTCATAGTTTTTAAAATCATCTTTATTTACGTTTTAGAACACAAATATCGGTTGCAGTTGCGAATCATAATTTAAACAAAACACAACTTATTTTAAATTTACTTTTTTCTTTGTCTCTTTTAAGTACATACTTGATTTGTTGTTTTATCGTTTACCTTCTTAAACGCACTCTTTCTAATAATAAATTATTTGTAGGATTACGATATTTCCTGTCTTCACTATATTTACGTTGGGGAAACAGCAACAGCGGCATTGAATATTGCTCATCTACGAGCTGGTTTCCATACATGTCATATTCTACAGTGGTATGGTCTCACAGAATTAGGAGGTCTCGTATGTGGATTTTCCAAAGACGAATATTCAATAGCGTTAACAAAACCAGGTTCTGTTGGAAGACCCCTGCCTGGATTTAGAATTAAATTGGTAGATCAATCAGGTTTAAGAGTAAAACCTGGAAAACGTGGTGAAGTACAAATTACAGGACCGGCTATAATGCTAGGGTGAAATTATTTAATCATTTTCAAATACAAAAGAAAAGTTGTTGTAGGTACTATAATAATGCCAGTTTAACCCATGCCGTAATAGACAAGGGTTATGTTAAAACTGGTGATATAGGATTATTTGATGAAGATGGGTATCTGTATATCCACGGACGTGCTTCAGACCACATAATTATGAATGGACATAATGTTTTACCAACTGATATTGAAAATATAATTTTGATGCACCCGCTTGTACTGGAAGCTGTAATAGTAGGAGATGAAAAGGAGACTGTTGCATGTATCGTAAAGAAAGAGGATTCTAATTTAACGAATCAGGTGCTTTTGGAGTAAGTAGAATCGCCTATAAATTTGTGCTAGGCACGCCCGGTACACATAGCTTATTTTGTTAAATTATTTAGAAAGACCTCTGGAAGAGGAGAAATTTGTTAATATACTGGCCAATCGTTTTGCGCCAGATATTTGTAGGGGTATAATTAATTTGGGGGTGAAAACTATAGAGAAGGCGGAACGATTTTTGTGTAGAATTGATGAAGTGGATGCAAATCCAAGGTCCCAATATTCAAATAACTCGAGGGATCCCGTTAGGTACGACCGACATGACGAAGGGAAATCGGGGGGTTCGTATCCATATAATTCTAGCAGGGCTTATAATAGGCCACAGGAACCGAGAATCGAAAGAGAAAATGATAATGGAAATGCGCCGGAGGGAGATAAGGAGAGAAATAGAGTAGTTGCAACGCTGTTTAATCGTTGTAACAAGGATTTGGCAGTGGATAAACAAGAGGAAGAAGAAGGGGATATTGTTCTGCCAGTCATAGAATCTAAAGTGTAAGGGTTCGAAGTTAATGTCTTATATCGGTTCAATGATGAGCTGCATTAGCGGAGAACTCTTTAAAAAAAATTTAGAAGGGGATTCTAAGATCACATTATTGCCTGCTTCGGGTGTAACGGTTTATGAGACATTACAGGGCAAGGGTCAAATAATAAAACAACAGGTTTATTTAGATTTTGAAATTAATGGAGTAGGGTTCGGATTTGCGTGTATTGTAGTTCCAAAATTAACTAGAGAAGTGATATTGAGCTGCGATTGGATGACGCAATTTGCGGTCCGTATGGATTTTGAAATTTTTTTGTTAATGTGCAAATTTGAGGGGAAGGAATGTAGGATAAAATTTAATAAAGCGTGTATTGGGAAAGATTTAAAAGCAGGAGTTTATGAGGTAAAGATAGAGAGTGAAGATATAGTGAGGAATGGTCAAAGACAAAGCTGTTCGGAAGAAGAAATGTGGGAGGTTGTTCAAAGGGCCGAAATGTTTAACCAAACTGAAAAGAAGAAATTATTTGAGTTGTTAGAGGATTATAGCACAGTATTTTTAGAACAGCCGGGTGTTATGCGTCGTTATGAGCACTCAATTCACATGAAGGATAAAACGCCTTTTTATTTAAAAAGTTATTCGGTGCCTCACGCGTATAAGGAAGAAGTAAGGAGACAAATCGAGGAATATTCGTTTAATATCCAATATTGTAAGGGGTCGGAAAACGTTATTTCCGATTCGTTGTCGCGATTTCCAATAGTTTCGAAAGGGGAGAGTATTATGGAAACGTTGATTTAAAAAAGATTGTTAAAAAAGGGGTCCAGAGTATACAAATGGGGCAGTCTAAGGACGTTTTATGGATGGCAGTTAAGGCAGAGCTTAGTAAAAAAGAGGGAAGTTAAGAAGCGCGTAGACGATTGGTACGTTGTGAATGGAGGGATACTTTTTAAGCGGGGAATCCGGGGTGCCAACAAAGGTCCTCGGATATGTATTCCAAAAGATTTAATAATTCCAATTATCCTGTTTTGAGAATTCCCAAATCCTTTTTAAATGTTTTAAAGCCCGTTTGACAGATTCCTTCTATTTTGTTTACTTTTTGATCTAACTTTTTAATTTTTCCACTAGTTTTTTTTTACTCGCCTCCTGATTCGCTTTTATTTGAACAATTTCCTCTTTGACGTCATCCATATCCTCTACAATTTGTACTACTTTTCTTCTAATTTCAAATGTCATCTACTCTATGGTTTTATTAGTTTCTTTCAAGCCCGAAGCTAGTTTTTCACTTATCTCTTAAAATTTCCTTTCGTTTTTGTCGCTTTCTAATCTTAGACTTCCCCCAATTTTAAAGTTCTCTCCAAATTCCGTTCGTAACTTCTGAGTATTTTTATCGGATCTCTGACTCATTTCCTTGATACATTTTTCACCCATCTCTCTTATTTTCTCCTTCATTTGATTCGTGCCTTTTTCATTCCTCTCACTTATCTCTTTTCATATTTTAATTTAGACTCACTAAAAGAGCCATCATTTTAGACTCCTGAGTCTCTTGCTACATTCTTCGCTTTTGGATTTCCTTTTTCCGCTTCTTCCATACAAATACTTTTCTGAGAACCAATCTCTACTCCTTTGGCTTTCAAACTCTCACTTTTACAAAGTAAAAAGAAAACCTCCACAAAACGTTTCGAGACAAGAAACTCTAATTATAATTATCAGACGACTTAACCGAACCCTAGGTTAGGACGCCGCTGATTATTGTTGTGTTATGCCTCTTTATTGTGGGAGTGGACAAACTATACTGTGAATTAGTACAGCAATGGGAAATTTGAAATTACTATCTTACCTGTCTTTCTTTTGCTTTGCCTGGCTACCACAACGGAAATTATACTGTGTAATTTACAAAATGAAATGAAATAGCAATCTCGAGAAACATCTATGCATTTAAAAACTTTTTTCTTTCATACAAAAGAATTTATAAAACACTTTACAGCTTACGTTTAAACGTAAACTTATATTTAACGATTACCTACAATAATTCTTACCTAATCTTTGTTACCAAAAAAATATCTCCTCTGACAGGTACAAAATCCTTTTTATTTGGTGTGTGGATAATTTTCCTGTCTTTTATTACTACGCTTGTAAGTTTGATTGGCCAATATCTCTTGGCAGATTAAAAGATCAAAATGCTTCAAACTTCGATCTCAAATTTTCTGGTAATTATCCGTTTACAAAAGAAAAATATACGATTAAGACATTCTAGCTTAAGAATATTTGAATATTTTTATTAGTTACTAACAGATTTTAAATTTATACTTGTAATTGTTATGGTCCTATACCGCTTATTGAAATCTCATTTCCAACGTAATTAACGGTATTAAAAGCTTCCTATTTTCATCTTAAATCTCCAGCAGTTTGTTAATTTGCCAAAGTGCATCTTCTATTTTTAATTAATTAACTTCAAGGTAGTTCTTATATCGAAGAAGGTTTAATTCTCTTAGTGTATTACAACACAAATGATGCTTTATCAAATAATTGCATTTGATAACGTCTATGTTTGAAACTACTCAAACGTATAAATTTCATGTCATAAACTTATTTAAAGCATACAATTCTGCTTTAAATCTTACATGACAAATGACGAATCAAATCTTAAATAAATACTTCCTTAAAATTAATTATTGTTTTGTTCAGGAAAGAACGGCAAATCGCGAAATGAATCATTTTAATCAAGTTTCCGTTTATGTATAAAAATTATCTCTATATGTCATTCTCGAAATTTTTCCATTTCCACCTAGAAAATTAGTCACTTGGGTGATGTAACATAACAAGAATTTACAGCACTTTCGCATTTAACGATCCAATTACCGTCAAATGTAGTGATTTATGTTGATTGTAAAACGTGTCGTTTATCTTTGTCTAATGCACAAGATTAATAGTCGCATGTCATTCTATCTTATAGTAACTGGAAAAGCTGTATACTAGTTATTATTTATCTCGGTTTTGTTTTATTGAATTTCTAATATACGCTTGAGTTCCTTGAGAAGGACGTTTATTCATGGTTGATTATTTAATGGTTTTTAAAACATTTCTTAGTATTTGATAACGTATTTGTTAATTCTAAAAAGATGTTTTGTTTGAAACTCTTAAAGTGAATTTAATTACATAATAAAGGCTTATAAATGCGCCCCTACGCTTTACATCCCAATAAAGTACACGTTTTAAGGTATCTTTAACAAGAATCAATATTTTTAGTCTACAAAGGGGGACATGCTTTTTATTTATAGCTTAAAATTAATTTGCATTCTAATAAAGTACGGATTTCAGTAATTACATAAATTGAAGCTTTAATTGCTTTCTTGATCATTTGGAAATGCAATAGGATTCATGTGGTTTTTACGCAGATGTATTAAATGGCTTTTTGTATTTATATTTTAGTGATCGAAACTCGTTTTTACTACGTAATCATCAAAAAGTAAAATAAATTAACTTAAAATTTGGGCTTATGAGTTTATTTTCGTTCTATTATCTTTACACAGTCTGTCATAAATTTAATACACGGAAATTTAATCACATAATTAATAAGAGCTTTGTCTTTTAATGTTTAACAAACTTTTATTGGCATTTGATTGCAGATTTTTGAACGAACGCCTACCAAAAATAAAAATTCCAACAAGATTTAAATTTATGGATAACCTTCCTAAAACATCCGCTGGAAAAGTAAAAAGAAGAACTCTTAAGCAATTGGTTTTAAGCGTATCAATTATACAGTCAAAAAGTATCATTAATTGTCGTAAATCATTTGAATCTAATTGATTAATGATTTATCCATATGCAAACACTAAATAGATAGATAAGTGTAACAAAAATGTAGTTTTGCAGATATGTAGTAGAAAATTATAAAAAATATCAAAAAAATAAATGTTTCTCTGTCTGCATTTTTAACTATTAAATGCAAATTTATAGTTTTTGTATTTCGCAAATTGGCATTGGTGTTTTCAATCTTAAGTATCACTTCACTATAGCTATAAGTGAACATAAAACTTACTGTGATTATTTTGATACATCACTTTTGTTATTGAAACAGAAAAGAGGAAACTTACTTTTAATCAGACCACTTACAAAAAATTAATTATATATTTCTTATTATGATTGCTACCAAACTATACATTATCGTAACAAAAATTCTTTTACAACAAAAATTCTATATTATTAACTGTTTACACAAGCGTTTTTATTCGTACGTACATTAAAATTCTGATGTACTAAAAGCAATTTCTTCTAGCTAATCACTAACAGTACTAACCTACTTAAAGCAACAATACACTACATTCTTATATTTAACAACGATATAACTAAAGCACTATTAATTTTTCTACTAATAATTACTTACTGTTAATCTATGTTCAGCCTTACCTCCGATAATATTACATATAAGTTCTTTACTTATTATCAGGCGTAAAAGTAATACATTTTTTTCGTTATCTACGGGTTTGTAGAAGGTTTTCAAAATATTTCGCTTGCTGCGATGAAATTGCGAGGTGGGCTTGCTCTCTATTAAAGATAAAGATTGGCTCAAGATAAATTTTTATATCTAAGCTCATTTTTGTTAAGGGTTGTTTTCGCTTTTAATCAATTTCAAATTTTGTAAATTCGTGATTTATTTTGCGGTTTATACTGTTACTTTTTGGTTTGGATTGCGCTGGGTTATTTAAAGAATCGTAGTTGCTTATATTTGTACTTAGTTACACGGTGCGGTAATTAATTTGCGGATTTATGCTTGATATTATCTGGCTATTTGCTAGAGTCTTGAGTTAGTTTGTTTTTATCTCGCGGATGTTAATTTATTACGTTTTTTATTTCTGAGGGTTTCGATTTGAATAAATAATGTGTTGCGGTAACTATTTCACCCTGTATGTTTTGTGCCAGTTAAGAATTTATCTTCGTTCAGTTTTGCGGATTATATTAAGCCTATTATAATTATCTCTTTTCCGTGGGTGTTAATTAAATTGCATAAACGTGTAAGGTGTTTGTCTGTCTCGTCATCTTGAGTTTTAAATATATATTTTGCAACTTTTCAATTAACTACTTTGTTATAATATTCCCTTTGTAATTTATACAATAAATTTGTTTAGATTACAAAGTTTTATGTCTATTCGAAGATGTAATTCAATCTCGTGATACTTTAATTGCGTAATTGCTTTTGTATAATATGCAATTATACATATTTGAGTTATTAATACTTTTCTAAAAAGTGTTGTTTTCAGTTGATGTGCGAATTAATTAAATCGCTTCTTTACTTTGTTAATTGCTGCATAAAACGTTACGTTTGATAATTATATTTAGATATATCCGTCTTTAAAACAATTATAGCTTTTCAGTAATGTAGGTATTTATAGGGTCGCAATGATGAATAATTTCATTCAATGCTGGTCGTAATTTTATACGCTTTTGTTTTAATTGGTGGATTAATTTATTAATAAATTGTAATGCAAAGTGCGTTTTTTTAATTTTTAGAAATGCTTTGAAGGTTAAATTTTAAATAGTCGTTTCTCTAATTGAGGTGTTTGTATTATAGAATTTTGATGAAGTTTAAAAACTGGAATAAATCGTTTCTGTTACTGTTTGTCTATAAGAATTGCGTTTGCTTTCGGTATTAAATGATAAAGTTAATTACGTTTTATTTTTATGTTTGTTGAATTAAATCGTTGCGTTTTTGTCAGTTACGTTTGGTATTAATTTAATAATTGTGCGCTAAATATTTTGGTAATAATTCGTAATAATTGTTTGTACTATTTGTTCGAAAATTCTCTTTTGCTTTAAAAATAATCTTTCGTATTTGAAAACAATTCCCTTAATATATAAGTGAATTATTTTTGTTAAATAGCATAAAATTGCAATAATAATTAAAAATAGAAATTCTGTAAATAGTAAAAATCATAAAAAAATTTCTTATACTAGCAAATATCAACAATTTGTAAAAATCAATTTGGTTTAAGGAAATGAACTTACATTAATTTCTTCATCTGTTTCTTTTGTTTTCTGGCTGTAGGGTCGATCGATTCGTGTACTTTGTCCACGTTGGTTTGGTTTGGATTCGATCGATGCTTGTATCTCCTCCAGGTTTGTTTGGCTGGATTCGGTCGATGCTTGTACTTCCTCCCACCTTGTTTGGATTCTGCCAAATTTAGAATTGAAATTCCAGATCACCAGTTCTCGGATTTGGGTTCCCTAGTGACTTTTGACATCTTACCGACTGCGCGAGTTACGTATTCGACCTTGGGAGAGGTGTTTTTAAAACTGTTTCCAAGTCTTCGTAACAATTTATTTGTTTTAACTTAAAACAGAAATTATAATGGAATTTTGACAAACTGGTTAAAATAACTTTAAATCGAAATAATTTAATTAATTGAACTAATATTAGGGCGAGTAGCCTAGGTAAACAACAATGCAAAAGCTGTAATACTCAGACTGACTGCTGTCAACTGGGGCTCCCGGGCTATGTATAATGTGCCTACCCCTTCACGTGGCTGTGGGAACTTGCAGAGTTCATGTCTGCTTATTCTTAATTCTATTCATTGTTACATTGTTTCAATCTTAATTTCTAGGTAATTGCGTATCTTAACCGTTTGCGACCTGCCACCTGCAGTGTCACTATCGTCTGGAATACATTGTACTGCATCCGTTTATGAACTGTTAATAACCTCTTTATATCTATCCTTGAGTTACATTGTTGTACTCGACTTATGATTTATTTAACAATTTCTAATAATTTCCTATTAGATTCTATTATTTAATATATATAAATTGGAGGATACATAACTTGCGTCTTTATATGTTTAAGACAATTATTCTGAACCCTTCTGAATACAAAAAGGAAATATTCCGATTTATTCAAGTTAGCTTCCAGAACGTTCATTTTGTAAACCTATAACTCTTTTAAGTGCACCCTTCTACCTGTAATCAGGTCTTTGCGCGTTGATATGTATTGTTCTGTCTGAATGCAGCTATCACTTACCTCCTGTTTGTTGATGCGGCGTACCATTGTTTGTTTCAAGTGTATACACTTTGACGTCTTGTTACGATATTTAATTTCTGTTGATTCTTTTTGAAGTAATTCAGGTCGTTTATGTTAATTTTAACTTTGACATTAATATTTGTAACCTCCTTTGTGACAAAGAAATAGATACAAACTGTAGCGTCATTACCTTGTTAGCATATGGGGCAAATTAGAAAAGTTTGCCCACCTGTAAGATTGTGGTATTACTCTCTTTGACTAATTCATGTTTGTGTATGGGGAGAGCGATTAATTCTTATATTCATAATGCATTGTATCTATTTCGTTGATTTGGGGAATCGTTGCCACAAAAGCTTCGTGGTTATAAGTAGTAGCACATATCGACAGAATACTTAGGATATACATACTTAAATGGTAAAAAGTTGTGATTTGTTTATTTCGAAATTTTATTTTTTAAATTGAATTCGTACAAGAAAATTGAAGATTTGTCTTTTTAATCTTTTTTTTTAATAGAGAGCTGGAAAACTTCTAAGTACCTTTATAATAATCCGCCCTTCTGTCTTGCGGCTTGCGAACTCATTATGGGAAAAATACCCGCAGCTTTAATCTTTGTTGCGAGTAGTGTTGAGTTAGCAAGGAGTCCTACTAGGGTAATTCCGGAGAGCCATCCGAAGTTGCTTCTCTAAACCACGCCGACCAACTAAAACCATTCCCTCTCTTCCTGCTAGTGAAAAGCCAAACCAAAACCGCCTGTGAGCATGGCAACAGTTTGCTTGCGGGGTATCCATCATTGCCGCAACTGACTAGATTTTCTCTAATCCGTGGATTATTAGCCGTCCAAACGTTTTCATCGCCCGCTCCTCGTTCTCTTTCGTTTCGATGACATGCGTCACGTAACATTGCATTTGCTTGCAATTCTTCTTCGACGTCAGAATAGTCCCCCACTAGATTGTCTGAGGTAATCTTCACCTCTCACAAAACCTTCAACGATATCCTGTGTTGGAACCTTTTTGCGCAGTCAAAGACAATATGTTCCGGGCTATCTTCATTTCCATACATAACGCACCTAACACTTCTATATTTTCCGATTCCATATAAATAGTCGGCAAAACACTCATGCCTAGTCAATACCTGGGTCAGGTGATACCCTAACTTGCCGTGCTCTCTCCCCATTCATGGTTGTATTCGAGAAATCAGCCTCTTAGCCCATTGGTTCCTTCCCGATGCCCATCTCTTTTGCCACTTATCGATTGTCTCACGTCTAGCCATTGCTTTCTCTGTATTGTGTTTCTTAATACCTCCCTTTCTACAGCGTGAAGGTCAATCGAGATAATGCCAGCTATGACCGCACTCGAGTCCGCACTCACTGTCTTATACGCATTTGCTACGCGAATAGCAGCCCTTCTTTGTACTCTAATCAGGATATTCCTTCGTGTTCTTATTGCCATGCTGCTCGCCCATACTGTAGCTTCATGCAGGATGATGGAAATAACTATTGAACATAGTGTTCTCCGGTTGGTAGCCTTGGATCCCTTTACGTTTGGCATAAGCCTACTAATTTGGTTCAGTGCGCGCTGCGCTGTATCATTGACTTAGTCAAGATGGTCCTTAAACGTGAAACCAGTGTACAATGTAATTCCTAGATATTTACTACGGTTTTTGAGGTTTATGTTATTTCCTCCTAACCACATGCTGATGCTTTGCTTCTTTCTATGTGTCGTCAACAGGACTGTCTCGGTTTTCTCCGACACCAGTTCGAGATCTCTCGATTTCAGCCATGCATCTACTATATCTAGAGCTTATTTACACTTCCGACTGATATCGTTCGCCTACTTTGCTGTGGCTACAATTGCCAAATCGTCGGCAAAGTCAATCAGCTTCACTCTTTTCGGTAGTTCTATACGTAGGACCCCATCGTACATGACATTCCAGAGGATCGACCCAAGAACTGATCCCTGCGGAGTTCCTTTTGTTACTGGTCTCGTTTCTTCCGTCCCGCCATGACTGCCAATTGCCGGTTAATTAGGTAGCTTGCCATAATTCGCACTAAGTAAAACGAAACATTCATGTCCCTCATAGTGCTAATTATATACATCCATTCTACCGTATTGAAAGCATTACGAGCATCGATTGTAATGATTCTGCACAGTTCTCGTGTGCCCCACGTGCCGCTATTCGCGTATGTTGCTACACTTAGCACCTCCTACATTGCGTCCAAGGTAGACGTACCTTGCCTGAACCCGTATTGCATAGGAGAGTCCCCTCTTGGTTTCAATTTCTTTGTTCAGGCGACTGGCAGAAAGTTACTCCATAAGCGTAGCCAATGTGCTGATCAGGTACATAAGTATACACAACGACAACAGCCCAGCAGGCCTGTCTTTTTTCTTAGCTAGTATCACCATTTCATTCTTCCATTTGTCTGGAAACTGCCCTTCTCTCATGATTTTATCGAGTGCTACAAGTACTTTCGTCGGGGGTTGCTACCTCCGTATCCTATACGATTTCTGCTGATATTCCTTCTCCACCAGGGATTTTGCCTGCTTTAAGTCTTTTAGCTGTAGCCAGTAGCTCTTCCTCCTCAAACAGGGGTATATTTGCCCCTCTTACATCGTATTTTGACCAGATCGGAGAATCACACTGCGGGAAGATATCTTCGACTATTGCTCTCTTACTCTCTCAGGAAAGGTTCTCGAACTTTTGTCCTCTTAACTTTACTGCCACAATCTGATAACCCAAACCCCAAACGTCTCTATACACGTCTTGACATAATTTGTTCCAGCTTCGTCTTTGGCTAGCTTTTATTGCGCTCTTTAGCTCTTTGCTTTTATGCCGTATATTTGCGCTTGCTTTCTCAGAATTATGTTCTGGTTTAACTCTTACCCTCAGGTATGTTCTTCGAGCAGCGTTGGCCTCCCACCTTAACAGGACAATTTCCTCTCTCCATCAGATTCCTGTTTTTTTCCATGTCGATTACATTTTCTTCCTGGGCATTATCCTATCGCAAGTAAAAGTTAAGACACGTTAAAGGTTTTTTCGCAATCGTCTACTCTTCTCCTTGCTTTCAATCCGCACGGGTCTTATTTCGTTCTTCCTCATATTACCGAGTGACTATCCTCGAGTTGTTGTGCGATTCAGTGCTGCCCATTGTTACGTGCCAATCAAATTGGCCCTTAAACATGTCTTAGGATAATTTTGATGTGCGGAAGTTTCGCGCCATAATTTCAAAAAACTCGGGGCGCGTATTTCCGTTACGTCACAGTGCGTTGCGCCAGATCGCGCGACGCGAGTGGAGTAGGAGAAAAGAGTGGGTTTTTTCCTCTGCACTCTGTAACGTGGCTGTTTGCCTTTGATCTTCAAGGAGTGTGGTCGGTGTCAGGTATCGTATCGTGCCTTATCTTTACCTATGTAGATTTCCTTGCTTGCTTGTCTTTGTTTGCCGCCCTTTATACCATGTTCCCGTCATTCCCTGCATAGGTAAGTGACATTTTGAGCCGTAGGCGAACCGTACTGCACGACCCTAGACGAGCCGGATGTCCATGTTTCGCCGACAGCCCCGGAGCTTTACCACCTTTAACTGCCTCAAAAGGGCCAGCATGCCGCCCTTATGGACGTGCTGACGCCGTCTTAACCTATCCTGAAGGACGATTGGCGTACTTCGCGGGAATCTGGACCTATTATGTGAGTACTTCCTAGTTTAATTTGTTCGCGGATATAATCAATTGTCTTTAAAGTTATATGTCTTCCGATTATTACGCAATATATTTTGTGCATCGGTGACGTTATTGGCAGTTGGCTACGCGGAATCTGTAATAAGGTTAGTGCTGCCATCCGCGAGTGGAGTCGCCCGCTTTATTCATTGCGCTTGCGTGATCTGTTTATGAACTTTTTAACTGTATTTATCGACGTTCTTTAACGGTAATTATCGACTTTTTAATTGTAAGAATTATCGCATTTTTAAACCGTAAGACCTCTCAGAGCATTGGAAGGTCGGATATTTGTGATCGCTGAGGATTTTGATGTCTAATATTTTCCACCCGTGCTGCAAGTTTTGAGGAAACTATAATCACATCCAGCACTGACTGCGCGTCTCTCGAGATCATTGGTGTGTTCCCGGTGTTTATGCTAACAATATCCAGACTTGCCATTCAATTCACAAAAATTTGCTCTCGCCTGTCCGTCTCTGTGAAACCACAGATCACAGCCTTCGCGTTGAAATCACCCACCTTACATGTGACTTCTCCATGCTCAACCCGAAGGTACTACATTGGCCAGGAAGCGAACTTTTTTTACTTACTGTTGCAAGCAAGGTAGGGATGTTTAACGTGCGTGACAACTGTCACACACAGGACTTCCATTTTACCTCTCATCCGAACGAGGACGTATTTTTGTGAAAAATGCTCGTCTAAGATTGTTCAAGCGGACTGTGTCAGGATTTGAACCCGAGACTTTGGATATAGTTAACAGCAAGTTGACATTTCATCACTTACTTTCAGTACATAGTTCCTCCATGTTTGTTGTGTTTAGTTTTGTTTTTTTTTAATCTTCTTTGGGAATTAAACCATTCATAGTTGTTAAAATCGTTTTTATTTATGTTTCTTTCCATGACCTAGGCTGTTGTTAAAATAATACAAATTTCAAGTTTGATATTTATGACATAAATTAAAGGTGACTGATTTATTAATGTTTGATTTGAATACATTAAGTGAAAATTTTATAATTTAGAAGAACGAATGCCTTCAATTTGTGTTGCGTCCTGAAAGCGACTTTGAGATAGCCAGTACGCTTAACGTGAAATCAGATGAATAATTTTTATATAGTTAAATTTCAAATAAATTCAATAACTTGAGGATTGAAAAACATTTTCTAACATGTTTCTATTTATACGATTGAGGGGATGGTTACTAAAGAAGTGTGCGATTACGCTACCGTAAGGTTAAGTCAGCCGTTCTTTATATTTATCTTAAGGAGGATAACTACCCTTCACATACTACTAAATATCATGGAAATAGGGAAGTTTTCCTCCTCAAAATAACTATAAAAAAACGGCTGCTTAATAACCATCGCTCCCAATCGTATAAATAGAAACATGTTACAAAATGTTTTCCAATTCTCAAGTTATCGAATTTGCATGAAATTTAAATATACAAAAATTAATCTCCTGATTTCACGTTAAGCGTATTGGCTACCTCAAAGTCGTTTCCAGGGCGCAATATAAATTGAAGATACTCATTCTTCTAAACTTTTAAATTTTCACCTAATGTATTCAAATCGAACATTAATAAATCAAAGTCACATTCAATTTATGTCATAAATGTCAAACTTGAAGTTTTTGTTATTTTGACAGCAATCCTAGGTCATGGAAAGAAACTTAAATAAAGATGATTTTAACAACTATGAGTGGTATAATTCCCCAAGAAGATTAAGAAAAACTTTAAGGTTTCTATACCCTTCATTAATTAGATCCTTGGCTGAATGTGGTGCTATAATTTGATGCCCATATTATTTGAATCTCATTAATAATATTTAAAGAATACAAAGGAAATTCATCAGACGTTGCACTATAAAATGCATTTAAAAGAAGGGATTTTAGCTACTCCAGTATTTTATCACTGTTAAACATTGAATCTCTGGAAACTAGGCAAAATAGACTTTATATTTCTGCATAATCACAAATCAGGACGAATTAATTCAAATGCACTTACTGCAGAGGTAAAGTTTTGTTGTATAAATTGTAATACGTGCCTTAATCTACCGTTAGCGGTGGACTTCCATCATACAAGCTATGGTAAACATACTCCTCTAATGATAATTTTAAATTATGGTAATACAGTCAATGAACAGATGACTTATCTTCACTACAAATTTCAAGAAGTCTTTGCACATACATGCAATATGTTAAATTAATTATTGCTTGCTTTGTTAATATTACTTTAAGTTCACTGAGATTGTAATTTTTTTTGTGTAATGGGGTTATCCCATCTATATATTATGGTATCTGCGTTCCTATCAATATACTGTGTCCTCACATATAAGGCAAACCTACTCCAAATCTGACCAGTTCTTTTATCTTATTTGCTCATTATTAAAATTAAAAAAAAAATTGTTTTTAACATTAATGTAGGCATTTTTACTTAATAGTAAACTAATTATGTTTTTGGACCAATATAATAATAAATTTATTGTTGATATGTTTTTTGTGTGTGTGAATTACTAATATAGTATTATAACAGTAGTTTGGAGCTTTTTGTTTTAATATTGTCTTAAGTGCTACTATACAATTCAATAGCAAGAGGATAAGTTGCTTGAAATATTTCTTATTTGGCAGAAATGTCGCTTTTACATTTTTGCAACTATTACACTTCAAGCTTTCATTTTACTGTTCGTTTTTAAGGGTGTGAAATTTTTAAATCGCATCATTCATTTCGAACCACAATTAACAATATGAAATTTGAAATTCAAATATAGGCAGGAAAGCCCGCTTATGTTAGTGACCAATCAGACATTGAATGTAGTTCCTTCCAAATCGTTAAATGGCGCTACATTGGGTAAAACTACAATTTTATGTGTTCAATTGCTAGTATGAATGTCAATAATATAAATTAGGTTAAAAACGCCGTTTGTTGTGGCGCATATAATTAGTGTTGTTCCTTCTTTTCTTCGTTGAAATTTTAGTATCTAAAACTTCTAAATGGCACTACGAACCTTTGGAGATAAGCCTGTAAGCTTTCAGTTAGAAGAAAATGGGGAATATTACTGTGTTGGGTCTGAGGTAATTTAATTTATATTAGAAATATATGTTAGAATTGTTACAAAATGGCAATGTTTTTATACAGGTTGGAAATTATTTACGTCTATTTAGAGGCTCACTATACAAAAAATATCCTGGAATGTTTAGAAGGACTATATCCAATGATGAACGAAAAAAATTAATGGATATTGGTTTAAGTCAACACATTCTTGCAAGTAGTGTGTCACTTCTTCGAGCTTCAGAAGTTGAAGATATAATTGATGGGAACGATGAGAAGTAAGCTTTTTCTGTATTAAAGTTTTAAGTATTAACTTTATGGTGACCGAAAAATTAACAATAGGAAGTGAAATTATTGTTTATAAAACTTCTTCCTAACAGGTCTTTGCTGATAGTTTGAGGTTCATAGACGAGTCTGCTGGTGAAATGGCCTGATTACGTGAAATCATGTTTGAATGTGCGAGGTGATCACTGATCACTTATGCGAATACCTCTGGCGCCGCTGGAATTATAAATATGCTAGAGATCCTTTCGAAGCTTTACTTCAGGCTATTCGCCATGAATATGGTGATTCACGTGCTTAATTAATTTTACATTTATTCTTTTACTTCATTCAAATTACATTCTTGAGTAAATAAAAAATTGTGAACCTCTCGTTGTTTTTGTTGTTTTTTAGGGGTTGGGTTAGGTTAGGTTTGGTTAGGTTAGGTTATGTCAGGTTAGGTCAGGATAGATTAGGTTAGGTTGCGTTAGGTTCGGTTACGTTAGGTTAGGTTTGGTTTTACGAAAAAATCAATTTTTTGGTAGAAAAAAATCCCATAGGTTAGGTTAGGTTGCGTTAGGTTAGGTTAGGTTGGGTTAGAATAGGTTGCGTTAGGTTAGTTTTGGTTTTACGAAAGAAACAATTTTTTGGTAGAAAAAAAATCTCGTAGGTTTGGTTTGGTTTGGTTAGGTTACGTTAGGTTAGGTTAGGTTTGGTTAGGTTAGGTTACGTTAGGTTAGGTTTGGTTTTAAGAAAAAGACAATTTTTTGGTAGAAAAAAAATTCCCATAGGCTTAACATGGGTTAGTTTATTGGCCATAACTTTTTAAGGGGTTGTTTCCTAAACAAAAGTCGTATGTCGTTAGACTCAGGGGACCAAGTCGCATCGAAATATATATACGACCCCTAAAAATGTTTGTTTTTCTAAACCGAACTCTTACCTATATCCCGCTGTAAATTCTTATATTATACCATTGTCTTTGCAATACTTTTGGAAATCTTGTGACAGATATTCGCCGCCCTAGTCATTACGTATGCTAGATATTGTGCTTGCTTTGCACGTTGTTGTTCTATATACATTTTAAATTTTATAACACATTCTGATTTATTTTTCATTAAGTACACGACTGTAAAATTGGAGAAGTCGTCATTTATAGATACAAAATATTTCTCTCCATTTAAACCTTCAATATTTATTGTACCCCATACATCACTATAAATTAATTCACCTACTCGTTTAGTTGTAGTTTTGATGAATAAAATGGCAATCTTGTTGTTTTACCCACTTTACATGACTCACATATATCACTACATACAGGCAACCCGAGCTTGTGTAAGCTTTTTCTGTTTAAATGTCCCAACCGCAGGCGCCACAAGGTTTCTTCTTTTGTATTCAAGCATTGGTCGTTCGTAATATCAAATTGCACAACAAAAAGGTTTCGTATTAGGTTGCATATTATTTTAGAATTCTTAATCATTATAGTTGCATGGTTATCTTTAAACAAAATTGGATATCCTTTTTGAATTATCCTTCTTACTGACAGAAGGTTGTAGTGCAAATTTTCAACTATTAGTCCTTCAATGTTAATAATATTTTGATAACATACTTTTAGGACACCTTTGTATCTTGCCATTATTGGTTCAACATCTTCAATTACATTTATTTTGTCTTTAATGTGCGAGCAGAAAAGTGAATTTGCCGCGCCACTGTCTAGAACGAATGTAACGCTATTTTGCACGTTAGCATTTAAGGCACCTTCTTCATTTAACAAAGTTACTATAAAATTGACTTCATAATTAATTTCTTTTTCTGCTGTAACATATATGCTTCTCTTTGGTTTGTTTTGTATTTATTATCATTCCTTCTAAAATAATCCCTATAACTAGCATTATGTCTGCCAAAATTATTATTTCCTGCATTTCTTCCATGACCTCGTCCTCTACAATACCCTCTAGTGCCATGCCTCTAAAACTTCTGTTACCATAACTTCTGAAGCTGCTTTGTTCCCTCTTAGTGTTATAATTCTCATTTGCTTTAAATGAAGTCATTACCGCTGGTTCTTTTATTTTCATTATTTAGCTTTAGCTTTGCGTCTAATAGCTTGCTTTTAACAAAATCCAGGGTTAGAGTCTATGTTGTAGTTTCAAGTACAGTTATAACAGTATTATAACTTTCGGGCATAGTCAGCAATAAATGACACACTTTGTCAGTTTCTTCAATAGTTGAACCTGTGGACTCAAGATCCCTAAGAAGTTTGTCCACTTCAACAAAGTGATCCTGCAAATCACTCATATTTTAATGACAAAAGCTTCCTGCGTACATATAATTGAGAATAAACACTTTTTCTTTCAAAGATCTTTTCAAGAGTTTTTAGCGTAGCTATAGCTGTTTTTGTATCTTTGATAAGCTCAATATGTTGGTCAGTTACACATTGCACAATCACGTTTCTTGCTTTGGCATCATTTTTCTTGAAAGTTGCTTTTTCTTTTTTGTCGGCCCCTTCATTTAATATCTCAGTTGTTACTTCTAGCACTCCTTTTTCTTCTAATATACAATTCAACCGAAATTTCCAATTAGAAAAGTTATTAGGATTCAGTTGAGGTATATTCATAAAATTACTTGAGCTTGATGCCATTTTTTTGTGTGTAGTACTTTTTTATTTTTTTTGTAGTACTGTGTTACCTTTTTAATCTTTCTGGGCCCATAACCTTTTAGAGGAATAAATTTTTTGAGAAAATTAATTATACTTTATTCCTTTCTTTTTAATAATAATGACATGACAGTTACCAAAAAACACATTAGCACACTTGATATAGTTACTATACACAATTAGGCATATGTATATAAAGGTGTTGCTACCCTGATTTTATTACAACTCCAAAATTATTGTCAAAGACGCTTTTATTGCTGGGTTGTCTTCAAATGCAATTAGGCAGACTTCTAGAGGATGATACTCTAGATCTTCAAAAGGTGCATATTATAGCTTTGACTTTGGAGAATGTGCTCCTGCATTCAGGTAGTTTTACATCTCCACCTACATTAATAAATTTACTTAGTTCTACTACAAACACGACTAGTGTAACTGTTACAAAAACCAAGTACTGCGGTGGAGTACAGCCTTACAATAGAATTAATTGACCAGCTTATAGGATAACCTGTAAAAACTGTTTCAAAAGAGGGCTTTTTGCAAAGGTTTTTAAAAGTAGTCACCTTTGAAACCACATCTTCTGTGTAAGATTGTCCCATGTAGAATACTACCAGTTGTCTAGCATTCATTATACCGGCTGTTACTAAATCTGGATTAGATAAAGCTGCTGTCCCTATAAAACTTAATAATTTCGATGCTAACTGACTTATTGATACTGGTACTTCTAGCTTTATAAATTTTTCTCTTGCCAAGCGTTGTGGTCTCCAAATACACCTATGATGACGGATGTTGTTTAGCGAATTTGTGCATTCAAGGAGGTATCTATCTACAATGACATGCCTCTTGGTTTTCAAAAATGTATTTGCAAATCTCATAATTGGTCACCATTTTTGTAAATTGCAAAATATGTTAGAATTAACGTTTGCAGGATCTGATCCACCACTCAAAATATGTAGTCTTGCCTGTTATTATAGTTTGAGACAAAGAAAAAGAAACACAAACTTTATTTATACAAATACCAGAACATAATATTACATGTGTTCAACACAATACTTAACAGAGTACCGCGTTGCTATGACCATTGACGTAAAAAGTAAAGTAACTAACTTCACCACTTAAAGTATAAAATTACCAAAGGCTGTGTCTAACATAACATACAACGTATAAAATTAGGTTTGTTAAAGGTAGGTAAACAAAACATTCTAACATTAACACCCTCCCTCAAACCTACATTTAACTTACATACTAGAGAGACCAAGCAGTTTTACAAAACCAATAAATTTTTCGGAACCCAAAGATTTTGTAAAAATGTCCGCCAACTGCTCATTACTAGGAATATATTTAACAGTAATAATCCCTTTAGTCATTAAGTCGACTACAAAAGAAACTTAACATCTATGTGTTTACAACGTCTATTGTTTTCAAAGTTTTCTAACAACTTAATTGTACTTTGATTATCTTCGTACACACAAAAGGTAATTTATATTCTATATGCATATCAGTTAACAAATTTTTATGTACAGTAATTCGCATGAAGCTGAGCATAATGATACGAACTCCGATTCTGTAGTTGATAAAGCAATAACAGACTGTTTTTGCAACTCCACGAAATCAAGTTGCCAAAAACTTTAAAGCAATGTCCACTATTAGATTTTCGATCATCATCATTTGCCCAATCTGCATCCGAATAGCCTACTAAAACTTCATTTGAACAATAATAATGCAATTTATAATCAATAGTTGATTTTAGATATTTTAGGACCCTTAATAAATGTTTGAAATGTTCATCAGTGGCATTATCCTGATATTTACTAAAATAACTGATACTATAACATATATCAGGTCTTGAACCTATCATAATGTACATTAATGATCCTAATAATTCTTTATAGGGTAGTTCAGTTTTAATTTGTCCTTACAATTTCTTTGTAAATTTAGGTTTCTTTCAATTGGGGTCTTAAACATTTTACTATCATTAACATTAAACCGTTTAATTAAATTTTCAATCAAAAGTGTTTGATCAATTGTTATTTCACCTTTTCGAGATTTCTTATAATCCGTATGCCTAGAAATTTATTAACATTAGGTAGTTCTTTCATTTTATAATGTTGACATAGTTTAGTTTTAACCATTACAATAAAATTCATATCATTACTAGCAATTAAAATGTCATCGACATATACCAATAAATAGCAATGAATATTTTTATTTAGAAAAGTAAATAGACAGTAATCTGACTGAGACTGTTTAAAATTTAGGCTTGTCATTAAATCGTTAAGACAGTTGTTCCATATTTTAGGAGATTCTTTCAAACCATAAAGTGCCCTTTTTAATAAACAAACTTTATTCCTGTTACAATCTTCAACTTTTAATCCTCAGGAATTTTATAAAAACTTTTTCCTTAAGTGAACCGTTTAAAAAGGCATTTTTTACATCTAACTGCACCATAAACAGATTTTCTTTGTTACAAACAGATAGCAAAATTCTGAATGTAGAAAGTTTTGCTACGGGTGCATGTATTGGAAATGAATTTAGATCTTTTTGTTCAAAACCTCTGACAACTAATCTTGCTTTGAATATTTTTGTCCTTTTCATCCTCTTTTATACGAAACACCCATCGATTGCTTAATATTTCTTTATTTTCGGTACATCAACCAGTTTCCAAGTTTCATTTTCTTTTAATGCGTTTAATTGTCATCTATAGCTATTTTCCATTTATTCCAAACCGATCTTGCTGCTTCATTGTAAGAGTTTGGTGTGTCCACACAATCACTTAACAATGCCAAATAACTTATATCCAATTCGTAATCATTTAACTTGATGGCAATTTAACATTTCGTTTTGGTCTGCTGGTTCCTGTAGCCAATTCGTTTTCATTACTTTCATTTTCGGACTCTTCTGCATCACTTACATTTTGTCTGCAGCCTTGTACCCTATCGTAGTTATCCTTTTCAAAATTTGTTTCATCAAACAATACATTTCTACTGTGAAGAATTTTATTACTACTTTCTTCCCATAACCGATAACCATCTTTCGTATAACCTATAAATTTACATTTCACACCTTTATCGTCCAATTTTGTTCTAAGAGCATCTGGTATTCTTGCATAAGCTACACAACCAAAAACACGCATGTTTGATACATTTGGTTTTTTGCATGTCCATAATTCAAACGGTGTTTTATTATTTATTAAACATGATTGGCACCTATTATTTATATAAGCGGCAGTGAGTACTGCTTCCGTCCAAAACTTTTTGTCCAAACTTGCCTGCATTATCATTGATCTTGCCCTGTCCATCAAAGTCTGGTTCATGCGCTCAGCGACACCATTTAATTGAGGGGTATATGGAGGTACATAGTTGATCTCTATTCCCATTTCTGCACAAAAACTGATTAATTCTTTAGAACAATATTCCCCGCCATTATCACATTTTAATTTTGCAACATTTCTATTCATTAATGAGGTTACTTTTGCAACATATTCTTTAAAACATTTAGTTACTTCACTCTTTTGACTAATTATATTGACCATGACAAAGCGGTAATTCTCAAAAGTAAGAAAATAGCGTTTGCTATCATGTGAAGTGGGTATTATGGGACCACACAGGTCACTATGGATTAATTCAAGCACATTTTGCGATCTAGTCGTTTTGAATAATATGGCAAACATTTTAGTTTTGACTTTATAAAACACACAATTTATTTTCATGCTCGTTCACAAAATCTAACCCATTAACTAGACTTAAATTTTTGATTTTTATCAATGAGCTATAATTTAAGTGCCCATATCTTTTATGCCAAAGATCTACATGCGATTCTTGTGCTAAATTTCCACTTTCTACGTTACAAATTTTAAATACAATCTTATAAAGATTTCCTACTGTTTACCTCTAGCATAAACACACCCATCTTTTCTATAGACACAATTCCATTATAGCAAATTATCTTAAAACCTGCCTTTTCAATTGCTGATATTGACAATAAATTTACTCTAAGTGCAGGAATGCACATTACATTTTAAGTCTAATTGTTACCTGCTTTCTTTTATTTCAGAAATAACCTCTATATCACCAGTGCATGTTGCCTTCATACTCTTTCCTTGCTCTGCCAAGTGTATCAACTTCGCTTCTTCAAAATTTTGTTTGTTTATTAGCATACCTTCATCGTTAGTGTAATGATGCGTTGCTGAGTCTGCAAACCATTCCATTTCACCCATTTCTTCTGAGACAGTACAAAAGCTACGGCATTTTCATAATTCGATTCATCGCTTGATGACTTCTTGCTTTCAGCCAGGTTTGCTGTGTTATGTGTATTTTTACTCACATTTTTAACAGTACATTGTGTCGAGCGGTGACCAAACTTATTACATGTATAACACTTAATACCACACACCTTTTTTAAGTGTCCTAACTTTCCGCATTTAAAGCATTTCATGGGCCTCTGTGCAGTAAATGACGATGCTACATCCCTTACACCTTTTTCAGCACTTTTGTTTACATTAAACGCTAGAAGTCTGCTTTTTACAAATTCCATTTGTAAGTCATCTTCGATAACGTTCGAATTGCAGTGACTATAATTTCATACGCAACAGGCATCGACAGGAGTAAAAAGCAAGCCATGTCTGATTCGTCAAAATTGCTTCCGATATCCTTTAACTCTCTGAATATTTTATCTACCTTTGAAAAGTGATTTTGCAAATCAGTGTTAGCATCATACTTCAATCGAGTGAGTTCTTCCAACAAATAAAATTTCGAACAAGTGCCCTTTTTCATAAAAATACGTTCTAATTTCGACATCATTTCAAATGCGTTTTCAATTCCTTTGATATATTCCAAATGGGAATCTGCAATGCTTTGCACAATTATCATTACCGCCTTGTTATTTTTCTTATGCCACACCTCGTTTCTGCTTTGAACAGGAGTCTAACAAGAACATCACTTACTTCAGCAGCTTTCATTACCGATTGCAATCTAAACTTCCAATTATCGAAGCTATTTCCCGCGAAGGGAACAATTCCATGCTTATTTTCAAGGCTTTGTTGAGAACGGGTCTCCATTTTTATTAACACTGTACAATTTACAAAAACCGAACCGATACTACCGCGAGCACGTTTTTACCAATGATCATAACCTTATTCTTTTTTAATCTTTTTCTTTTGTCTACAGATCTGGGCCCATAACCATTGTTATTATAGTTTGAGACAAAGAAAAAGAAACACAAACTTTATTTATACAAATACCAGAACATAATATTACATGTGTTCAACACAATACTTAACAGAGTACCGCGTTGCTATGACCATTGACGTAAAAAGTAAAGTAACTAACTTCACCACTTAAAGTATAAAATTACCAAAGGCTGTGTCTAACATAACATACAACGTATAAAATTAGGTTTGTTAAAGGTAGGTAAACAAAACATTCTAACATTAACATTGCCCAACCTAAAATGTTATCAGTCCAACTTTTTACAAATCTCTCTTCAAACTGTTGACCTCTTGCTGGTAGGTCAAGCATTCCTTGCAAGATTGTTGTTCGTTAAGATCCAGGTTGAGAAATTACTCCCTTCATGAGCTCAAGCACTTCTGATTTGAGTGAATGATGTTAGGACAAACGTTGTATCCTGCTGTTCAATCGTAATAAATTAAATTTGATTAAAGGAATTATTCAATACCACAGAGAAAAAGGTTTTTGTATTTAAAATCAAAAATATTGACATAACAAATCTATTTGATTACATGAAGGATAGCTGTATCTATTTTTTATATAGGCACACTTAGATGTCATTCTAACTACAAAATATATTTCTTCTAACAATGCTATTTGTCTACAATTTGTCTACAAACTACTTACAAATAGATAAACAACAATCAGTACATACAAAATAAAAAAGGAGAAACATTAGAAAAAACGTAATAAGGTTACTGGCAACAAAATTAATTATCAAATCAGCTCTAAATCTTTAACAAGCAATTAATGCTTAATTTTACCTAATGATTTGGAAAATAAGTCAGCAATAAGCTCATTTGAATAGTTGTATTTAATAGCTACCTGACCTAAGACAATTGCTTCTACAATAATATGATAACATACATCAATATATTTTGTATGTTTAAATGCTTCACAAACAATCATTTTATGTGTACTTTGGTTATCATTGAATATGGTGTTTGATTCCCGTGAGTTCAAGCACAATTCAAAAAGAAAGATTTTAATAAATTTCATTTCTTTAACTACCGTTTTAAAACTATAATATTCAGCTTCCTTACTAGAGCGTGACGGTTTGCCGTTTGCGAGATTTGCAATTTATTACAGAATTGCATAATTTGGAATCTAATTCGGTATAAGGCTTCCTGCCCACAAAATACCCAGCCCAATCAGAATAGGAAAATATGGTAATTTGAGTACCACTTCTAGAAATAGTCAGACCATATACCTTATACATGTTTACCCATTGTCAAATGTCTTTTATCATATGTTATGAACTAAATGTGTGGTCAGATTGAAACACAAGGGTGCATCAGACTCCCAAATAATTCTTGATATGGATATTTGTATCACATTTGGTTGCTTTCTCTACATTTGTGTTTACCTCAATTGGAGTAAATACTTTGTAGCAGTCTACCATTCCAAATTTTTGCACTAAGTTTCCAACATATACACCTTGAGATAGCTTTATAGTTACCTTCGCTCAGTTTTGTTCAACTTTCATCTTTGTTCTAAGCAATTTTAAGTTAAAATGCATGCTCAAAATCTCATAGTGTTTTTTTGCCATTTTGGCCATTGCTTAATATGAAAAAATTGTTAACCTAGTGCGCTATAATGACTTTATTCTTGAATCTTTGAAATATACTCATTTTTCATTCTTCAACTGTTTGTAACCATTGCGAATTAAATCATTGTTAACGTTTTCAAGTTCTAATTGTTTGTTTAAGACTGTAAATGCGCTTTTTAAGTAAACAAAATTTATTTTGCCTGTCAATCTCAAAATCTATAGGCTGCTTGATAAAAGGCATCTTTGAGATCTCCATTTAAAAAGAGATTTTACATCAATGTATTTGATATCCACATCAAACTCAACTTCTATGGCGAATAATGTTCGTAAAGTGAAATGTTGAACAACAGTTGCAGAAGTTTCTTTGTAGTCAATGACATAATGCTGTGTACAACTTTTAGCTACTAAGCGAGCTTTATGTTTCTTTAGTATTACATTTGCGTCGGTCTTTTCTTTGAATACCCATTTGCATTTGACAACATTGATATCTTTTGGTGTAATGACCAATTTCCAAACAACATGTGAAAGAGGTGAATTATATTCATTATCCATTGCGTTCAACTATTGGTCTTTCTTATCTAAATTATCAGCTTGTTCATAAGCTTGAGGTTCATTTTGCCCAATAAATGCCAATTTAATAAAATAGTTCATCTCATAGTCCTTGTGCCAAGAAAGGACATCCGTGTTGGCGCAAATTGCCTATTATCATGTATGTCACTAGTATTATCTTCAGGAACACAACATGGTGTTGTAGGAATAAAAGTTTCAGCAGTTTCTTCACATTTTCTTCCATTTGGACACTCTCAATGTCAAGTACAGTAATAATATTGTTCGAAGAATCATCTTGCATTTGTATTATTTACCGTTGAGCATCCGTGATTTCTAAAGTAGTAGCAAACTTGTTCATTTGTTTATAATTGGTTACAATGTCAAAAAAATTATCAACTTGATGATCTGGGAAGACATCACTATTATCAGTGTTTACTTCACCTTTCACATATTTGAAAAACTGAACATATCTGGCTTTTGTGATAGTTCCATTTAAAGGATCTGTTAATCTGTATCAATTGGTATGATCACAATATCCCATCATTATTTTGATGTAGCAATAAATTTAATTCTCTGTTGCTGGGGAGTTAAAGCATAAGCCTAAACCCAAATACATGAACATGAACTAGATCTACTTTGAATACATTCCATAACTCCTGAGGTGTAGTTCCAGCAATAACAGCAGTCAATAAACGATTCTTGAGATTTGCTTTAGTTGTTATTACTTTCTATTTATTTATTTATTTACGGCAATCATCATTTTACATTCAATTTATATTATATATGGTACACAGTGAACAATAAAGAAAAAGAACACAAAATATCAATTTAGCAATACAGTAACTACAGGTTTTACAAAACAGTACAATACAGTTTACCCCACCACACCACAATGCCCCAGTTTGGAATGCAACTCATTGCACACTTACACATCAGCCAGTCACAGAAATTGACAATTCTGCATTAAATGTGTTTAGAAGTAACTATATTAATTTATTTAAATGTAATGTTATTGACTGCAATTCTTAAAAGATTCAATTGAATCCTTAAAAATCTTAAGTTGCCTGTGATATTTATTTATCAACCGAGACATTCTAACCAATGGAGAAAAATATCCATAATTGTTCCTACGAAACGGAATATAAAGAAGTTGATGGTCACGGAGTGTACGACGAAAGACATAAATATCAATTATTTGCAACAACAGTGGACAATTAATGAAGCTGTTCAGAATTTTGTAAATATAACACATATCGTTAACGGACCTTCTATCATACAGTGAACGTAAATTTATCAATTTAGACTCTCTTTCTCCATAAACATTCTTTTGCAACGTTACGCAATCTCATTTTGTTGTGGGATATACAGGTAGTTTTGTGAATATTACTGCATTGTTTAAAATATACATCATAACTTTTATTGTAATATTTCGAACCGTTATCATTACAAAATTTCTTAATGTTAAGGTTAGTTTAATTTTCAACCATAGTCCTAAAAATAATAAAAGGAATTAAACCTGAACGTTAATCTTTAGCCTTTAAAAAATAAACGAACGTTTTGCGACTAGTCGTCGGTATACATTATAAAATATTACGATTTTTTCCAAGTAGTTACTGACATGGGTCCATATAACTCGAAATGAATCAAACTTAACTTAGAACTTGCTTGCTCTATGGGCATTGTCTTTGGGAAGGGCTTCTGACTTTTATTTTCGTTCAGCACATGGAATACAAGGGAACAAAGTTCCATTCAAAAAGGTAGTTCTTGTGATTAATGATCTTGAAGTTGTAACATACGTTTTAGGCTTTAGTGTCCTAAGCGTCAATGGCAAATTTTATAACAATTTTTTTTAGAATTATGTTTTGAGACATTGCCCCAAGGGAGGAGATAGAGCAACAATTTCGTCCTCACGATGCGAGCGCCATTGTAACGGTTCTAAATTTTTAATTATAATAATGAACACATTTAAAATAATTGATGTGGATTTAATACCATTAGTACAATGTGACGTGATAATTCAAAACTTCAAATGGACTTAAAACTTTTATACATATGAGTTGGAAAAATAAGGAAAAGCTGCTATGCCGATGGCTAACTTGGCTATTACCTCAAGACAGAAAGAGAGTTTGAGATAGGCTGGGTTGTAATATTCTTTGCTAAACTGAAGTTGAACACCACTGTGTTGAGCAACTATTAAAAACTATATTATTTTAGGGAGATACGGAAATCCTTTCGAAGTAGAATCAAAATACTTCTATTCCGTAATAAATAATTTGTATTCAATAAGAATATTTAACAAATAAATAGTTTCACATATTTTAGTTACTTAATGTAAAAAGTTTGAATAAGGATTTTGCTTTTAAGAAAATATGTGGTCGTAAAAAAATAATTAATCAACAAGATTTAATATAGCTAGATGCTGGCTCATGCAGACTGGAACGATAGGGATTTTTGCGGCTCGGAACTTTATCATTTGTGGCAAAGGGGGTTATGGAATAAATCCGTTTTTGGATTCGGCAAAAATAACTAACCCTTAACTACTGGACGTTGGCTGCCAACCATAAAATGGTTGTGCTCAGGTTCCAGCTGTTTGCTTATGGTGAAGAATGCAATGGCCCCAGAATGATCGCATAGTACGGACCGGTGAGCTAGAGGATGATTGTAGGCTTGATTACTTGTACATCAGCGACAATTGTGGCTCGAGGGTGTTTGTAGGCTCGAAGTTATTTGTTGGTTCGAGGGTTTTTGTACACCAATGTTGTTGGTAAGCTCGAGGGTAAATGTTAGCTCGAGGGTGTTTACACTGAAATGAATATAAGTTAAGACACTTAATTTTTACCACTGATTCTCACCATCAACGACTTCTCATCCTGCTCGACTCGAGGATGATGTGCAAGTGATCGGATTGAGAAAACAACTTATAAAGATATTTTGACTTTGGGAAATCTTATCATAACAAATGCGTGGTTCCCACGCACCGTGTATATGAAACAAGTTGAAAACCTTGAGGTATATTATAAACAATAAGCTATTTACACAGACTTTGAAAGATTGTAATATTTACGATTTTCCAAACAAGGTTTCAAAACGCCTTATTGTGGGTGCAAAATATGAAACTTGGCCTTGTAATTTAACCAGACTGGGAAATAACAGATCGCATGTTGTATTCTATATGGTACCAAGGACGTATTAAGAATTCGAAAATCCATCTAAATTTGTAAATAAATATACTTGGCAAATTTTTTAATTTTTTTTATATTGTTTTAATACCTCTATGTTGTTCTGAAACTGAAATATTGTTATATACAAAAAAAAAGTTACAATTTCAAAGGTGTTTGCTTTGGGGGGTAAAATTTGTTCACACTTTCACTGCACAATTTGGTTTGCCCATATTGTTATTCAGCCAATTTATAAATTCTATCACATTGTGTGGATGTGAATGGACAGGATGTAACGCGATTGCGCCACGTTTACTGTAAACCAGATAAAAAGCTGTAAATATTAAATTTGGACGGACACTAAAATGGACACATTCTCTATAGTAGAATCCATGAATAATTAATATTAATTATACATGATATTTCAAAATTTTATTTTTATAAAAGTAATTCAGATAATAAGGTATAACATTATTTCATTTAAACAGTTTGTAAACATAATAATTCAGGCCAATAACTTACTTTAAAATCACAAATGTAAACAACTTCCTGTTTCGATGATTTTGTATCTTTTATTTCATTAAATGATTGTGATCTTATTGGGGTTGCAGAAACATGGCTCTCAAGTAACTTTCCATCTGCATTGATTAGCATTGCAGGTTACAATTTGATAAGAAATGATCGCCCAACTATAGGTGGGGGATTATGCTGGTATATTGCCAGCAGTCTGGCGCATAAAATGTTGGATATAAATTATGTTGAACATCCTCAGTTAGAACAATTATGGATTAGCATTAAAACCAACAAACATAACATTGCAGCAGGACTTATTTATAGACCACCGAGTACATCATTGGAATGTTTAAATGATCTTGAACTGGTTCTTTCACATGTTTATACAACATATGATGATATCATTCTTATTGGGGATGTAAATCTTGACTTCATTCAACATGACACAAGGTGTAAAAAATTAAGTTCACTGTTGAACATTTTCAATCTTACACAACATGTGAAGGATCCAACACGAATTACTGAATCTACATCAACATTAATCGATATAGTATGTGCCAGTCCTCAAATCAATATGATATCATGTGAAACTATCGATCTCTATCACATGACTGATCACAGAGCAGTACTTTGTACATTTGATGTAAATGTACGCAAACATGAGCCATACTGCTTCACATACAGATGTTTTAAGAACTTTAATATGAATAACTTTAATTATGATGCTAGTCATATTCAATGGGATTTAATAAGATCATTACCAGACCTCAATGATAAAGTGAATTATCTTAATAATGCAATAACATTATTATTTAATGAACATGCTCCAACACGTACAGCTTATATAAAAAGAAAACGCCACCATATATAACGCCCACCATCAGACTGATGATACGTCTACGGCATTTGGAATATAGCAAGTATATTAAGACTAAGAACAATACTAAGCTTCGCTTTTATAAAGACCTAAAAACATTATCACAACAGCAGTAAGGAATGAAAAAGCATATCTTGAATATCAATGCAGGAATAATATTAACAATCCTAAGCAGCTATGGAATATTTTGATAGATGTCAAATACATTCAAAACGAAAACCCAAATTTCAAATGAAATTCAAAATCCTGATGAAGTCAACGAATTTTTTATTGAATCCATCCCAGATCGATCAATACCAAGTCATCAAATGAACTTTTACAATCAAAACATTCACAAAGCTATAAAAGGGCCATTCATTCTACAACCAGTAAATGTAAATGTGGTAGAGAAATCGATCATGAAGATCAGGTCTAATGCTCAAGGATTTGATGGCATTAATTAGAAAATACTAGTGTTGGTAATGCCATTCATTATTAACGTTTTAACGCATATTATAAATGTATCACTAGAATCAAGCAAATTCCCTATAGCTTGGAAATATTCGACTATCACTCCAATTGCTAAAAAACCTCTGGCTACTACATATGCTGATTTATATTGCCTGTAATGTCAAAGGTTATGGAACACATAGTTTACACACAACTAATTGAACACATATCCAAATGGAACTTGTTACCCACATTCCAATCTGGATTTCGCACTGGCTATAGCACAGCAACTGCACTAAGTAAGGTTGTTAATGATCTTACATGCTCAATTGATGCATCAAATATTGTTTACCTATTATTTCTAGACTTCAGTAAGGCGTTTGACTTAATCAATCATAACCTGCTTGTTGCTAAGCTTTGTTTCTATGGGTGCGATAATATTGCAATAGATTGGTTTAAAGACTATTTGAGTAACAGACAGCAATCAGTTAAACTACATGGACAACAGTCCCAGTTCCGCTGTGTTTCACGAGGTGTTCCACAGGGTAGTATCTTGGGCCCTCTACTCTTTGCTATTTTTACGTCAGATTTTCCAGATATACTATCACCAGAATGCAAATATCATATGTATGCAGATGATATCCTACTTTATGTTTCTAGTAATGTTTCACTTGTCGATGATGCAATAGTAAAACTGAATGAAAATCTTGTAGTGGATAAATGGGTACACGACAATGGTCTTATCCTTAATGCTAACAAAACACTTGCATTACTCGTTGGTTCACAGGTAAACCATGTTAAATCTGAAGTGCAAAGATCTCTAGATATCAAAATAAACAATAAGGTAGTGACATTTGCTGACTGTGTTAAATATTTAGGCCTTTCTCTCGACAAGCATCTTACGTTTGAAAAACATATCAACAAAAGAATAGGTTTGTGTTATAGTAAAATGCGGATCCTTTACAGATACAAATTTCTGTTAAGCTCAAACATTAAATGGAACTTATGTAATAGTGTTGTGTTGTGTCATATAGATTACTGTAGTGTAGTTTACTATAAATTTTTGGCAGGCTACTTAAGGCAAAGAATACAAGTACTTCAGAATGTATGTTTTAGATATTCATATAATATTGAACGTAAGCAACATATAACACCATACTATAATTCTAAGAGTATACTTAAATATGATAAACGTGCAGAACTCCTTTTCGCTGTGTACATATATACTATATTAGCCAAATGTAGACCAAACTACCTGTTAGAAGCTATACAAATCAGAGCTACTCAGCATAGTATTAACCTACGAAATACAAATGATTTCAGTATTCCGCAACACTCAACAAAGAAATTTGAATCATGTTATGCTTATGTAGCACCTGTTTTAATAAACAAATATAGAACACTATTTTACGAGACTAATAATAAAAATATATTTAGACTAAAATTTTATGATGTATTAATAAGGGAGCAGCGACTGTCTTAGACTATCCTAGATGTTTATTGTATTATGTAATAATCGTATATTTTGTATTTTATATTTAAGGGTGGAATCTAAAATCAGCAGTGCTGAATTCTATCCCTTTTGGTATAAAACCAATAAAGTGATTTGATTTGAACTTTAAATGTTACAAGACACTACGTTGGCGTTTCCCAGAGAAAGATAGTTAACAATAAACTTCGCCACAAGACACCTTTTGGCTATGAATGGGCTAGTGAGTCTGCTAGTTCAGGAGTAACTCTTCTCTTTACACTGTAACTTGTCCATTTAATATTATCATTCTTCTTTTTATTTAATTTAAAAAAAAAATTATTTTATTGTCCTGATGAAGCCCCTTACAAAAGTGGGCGAAACGTCGACTTTAATTTACAAAATGACACGGTCCCAACCCAGAACCATAAATAATTATAATGACTCCGGCCGTGAAAGCCTCCGACAATAATTAGATGTGCTTGATAAGTTTTTAAGATAGGTTTTATATGTGGTATACTGCCAGTTGTGAAGCGAATTAGTTGGTACTTTTTAAGGGACTATGGAATGCGGACATGAAAAGCTGTATTAACTCGCAATTTTGTATATTGCTAAGTTGACATTTCCAGAAATTATATTTAGAGTATAATTACCAATATTCGTAAAACTTATGAAAATTGGTTTCATAATAGTATTGTTAAAAGGTTGTCTTTTTTTTTTAGTAATACTTTTCCAGTTTGATGTTTTGTAATGAAAATGTTTATATTCTTATGGCAATTATTTAATGTCAATAGAGGTTAAGTGTAGGTTGAATATTATTTCCATTTATTTATGAACTAGATAAAAATTATCTCATTGTAAAAGGATATCAGTCACCCCAGTACTGGAGTTACATTTGGGAGAGGCATTTTATTTAATTTTTTTATATGACAAACTTTATTGAGTGTTTTGTACATTATTTTAGAGAAGAATAATGTATGATGTGATAAATTTAGCAAACCAGAAACAAAGTAGACCTATTTGGAATACTGTCTTCTGTGTATGGATAATATCAAAGTTATTGCTGAGACAAGGTGGTTCAACTCCCTTTAATTATGACTGTCAAAAAAGCCTTTCAGGGTAAGTGAATATTTGTTGCTTTCTATTAGCCCAAAAACTAAGATAATCTAACCTAAGTTAAAATAATCTTAGTTGAGGACACGTTCTTTTTACTACTAAGGAACTTAGATAAAGTTAGATTTTTTACATTCTCCTTACCCCAGATAAGGTGCCTATAGATCTACCTTAGATACTAACTTTACCTATCTAAGTTTATATCGAGATTATATTTTTCATGTTGTGTATGATATAAATTTTTATTGCACATTTATAAAAGCAACTATAACAACAGTTAATACCGAGTTGATTCTTAACAAGAATCACTTGATTTTAATATTATTTTCAAACCCTTTATAGGTTAGTTAGCTAAAATGCTGTTGCACCTTCTAATAATTAAATGCAAATGAAGTTAGGTAAGGTTAGATTTTCACCTATCCTAACTTTAAGCCATTCTTAGCTAAGGTGTAAATAGAAAGCAACAATTGTAACATAGTTCTGCCATTTTAATTTTAAATGTTATTTTCTTTTAAATATTTTCATAATTCTGCCAGACGAACAAACCTGTAGTTAGCTGGTGCATCTTTAAATTGTTACTTCAGGTCAAATCTAAATTTATAACAATGCTCATTGGTCCCTTGTTACGGCTAAAATGCTCATTTTAGCCGTAACAAGGGACCAATTACGTACAAATCAGTATCCTTGATACACAACAGTTCTTATCAAAAAACTAGAACATAACTTTTACTAGCTAATTTGCTAACTGATAATAAATTAGTGACATATAAACCATCGGTAATGGTCCTAGTATCATTATTACTAAGAGTTACAGTAATGTTTCGATAAGAATCGAGGATCTTACAGTTAGCTGTTGCAAGTAGAATCTTTACTGTGTTTGTACAGAAGGCTAAGGCAGTAGATGAAGAAGTAATAGAGATTTGGGGTGTAATCACCTCCGTTTCCAATTGTTCCAGCCCTGACTCGACGAAGAATCTGTATGCACAAAGTATGGTACTTGGACTTGCACATCTGGCAAATAAACCTTGACTGGCATTGGATCACTATATGACCCTTGCCTAAGCAATTGAAGCTCACCTTCAACCCTTGCATTTGCAGTTATTTCTTTAGGACTCTACTAGATAACGTCATTACACTTGAATAAATTATCGGCATCTTTGCTCAGTGAACATCTAGCATTACTGGCTATTAACGATTTACTATGATATTTAATTTTATCTGTAATAACCTTGATCTGTTTTGCTCTTAAGCTATCCAAGAAGATTGGTTTGGTTTGTGAGAAACTCTTAAACTCGGTTAAGAAGGGTAAATCAGACGTAGACTTGATGCGATGAGCTTCCCATTGGCGGGAGGTAACAATGTTTAATTTTCCTAAAACTATATGAATAATGAAGGCTTCAAGCAAACTCTTCTGAATTACCCAATGATCGCAGTGTTGTGACATGTTCGAACAGTGTATCATTGACCTTTTTAAGACCAGAAACTGACTTCCTCGCTAGATACTCTAATTCTAAAATAGATTTTATGTGACTACATATCAACAATTTTGGTTGTTCATATCTCGAAGTTAGTGCCATATGAAAATTTTCACCTTGAGACGTTTAAAGTAATGGAGGTTTTGGATGTCGTTTACACTTAAATTGTTTTTAATCAAACTAGAAAAATCTGCTTTTAAATTCAGTCCGTTTCTCTAGATTATCCCCTTCGAAGTTTGGAATACGAATTTTTGTCAGATTGAACCCAGAACTGGATTGACTTAAATTGACCCCAGAACTCTGGGTGCCCCGGCATGAACCTGTAGGTGACTCAGCACGTGAATCCCAGTTAATTTTCTTGTCAAGTTGTTTGTCTCTGACAGAGGATAGAAATAACCAGATTTGAATTCGTTGTAGTCTATTTCTGTCTCGGATGTAATATTTGAATCCACTACTCTAATAATTTCAGCATGAATAGACTCATAATCTGATAAGAATGTTAAAGCATTGGCTTGCCTCTGAATAATTAATTTGTACAAACAATGAATATAGAAAATAAGGTTATAGAATTGTGCGTATAGCTACAGGAACTTGTTACTGTAATTTTATTATGTGCTTAATTGCAGTATAAATTGTATACTAAATAAATCTTGTATCATTAGGTATGTAACAAAAGTATTACTTAACCTGCCTTACACTAATTTAATCGTCTTTATTTTGTTAACATAAAATGCTTTGAAAATACAAACACAAGTAAATGTCAATTCAAACATACTTTGATGGAGTAGTGGAGTGGTTTCTTGGTTTGGAACCTCTGCTTTCAACGGAAGATCTCAATCGCATCTACATACGACCTATCTGAAAGTTAAATCAGAAACTTGAATAGGTGGCAATCTAAAGTTTGTTACAATTATGCAAATTAATGTATAAATTTCCTCCACATCGCCAACCATGCACGACTGGATGTAAAATATTACATCCACAAATTCGGCTGCATGGGTTGCTGTCACACACAAAGCCTACATGGAAACAATTCAGCCAGGAGCTTCCTGATTTTTACTGGAAGCCAAGGCCGTTTCCTGCTTTTAGGTCTGGGCCGTGGGGGAGGGCTTTTTTCGGTGTTTCCAAATTTTGTACGATGAAGTGAAGATGCCTATCCTTTGGCAGGGCACAGGGATAGTTTTTAGGAAGAGGAAAAAGGTACAGGAATCGAAAGGGTTCACCTTGCCAAACTAACCGCATACATCCGTTTTCCTCAATCGCCGATAGTAAACATCCATGCTTTTAAGATGTGATCTTTGCATGATTTTGTAGTAATCGACCATTCCAGCTTCTCACAGTCAACTCGCAAACCACATCCACATGCTTTTAGCCTAGTTTACATACCATAAATCATGGGTTCGTGTCTTTGAATTCGTGGTAACTATAATCGTGAAACTTTACACGTAGAAACTTAAATCAAGGATGGGAAAAAGCTTTCTCGTGCTGGATTTAAAAATACCCTAAATCTAAATATTAAAATAAAATGTGCAACTAAAAAAGGCGCAACAGGTTGCATCTATGGTTATCCTACTAGCGCATGCTTAAATCATCGTGTGCTACTGCTACTATTCTTGCACAATTAATTTCGTAGAAACCATCTTTCTACAATTTTGCGTTTGAAATACTGGAACGTTACTTACGGTTGAATGAATGTAGACCAGATGAATATCCATTCATAACTTCTTATTTTAACTTGAATTGATAATTGCGAGTGATTGTAATTGAAAATTATCTTGTAGAATTTGAACTATTTACAAATTACAAGCTGCAGCTTTGTAAACCATCTCAACATTATCACTTGTGGGTTAGAAATACAGTTTGATTGGATCGACTTATGTTTGGGCATACAATCTGGTTTGTTGAAGGTAACGTACATTTTCCAGGAAGAATGCATGGGATTTTTTAATTATTAATGGATACTATTTGAATTAATATAACTTTTTTTTATTTAAATATATATTGAACGTTTTATATACATGTTGAGCTGAGATGCCAAATGTATGGAGAACACAAAACGTCTGTGTAACCAATAGACATTTACAATAGGTAGTGAGGCAAAGATTGGCAAATATCGAAATGTTCTACATAATCTCCAAAAAAACAACCCTGTAGATACAGAGTAAACGAATTATGCTTAAAGTAACAGCAAATAGAGCTTGTCAGCATTGATTAGTTTTTATCTATTTCTAATTCCAGGTACAAAGCAGTATCAGTTCATACTACAGATCCACCTATGCCAAGGGAAGGAAAGGGCAAAAAGTCTATTCAATGGGTTCCTTCTTTACCAAATTCTAGTCACTTGGATGCTGTACCTCAAGCAACTCCAATTAATCGAAATAGAGTTTCGCAGAAGAAGGTTTGTATATTTATATTAAATTTGTTTTGATTATTTCAGGGTGGCAAAGAAGTGGAAAATCCAGAGAACTGCAAATTTAATTTTTAGGAAAATTTATAAGTGGGCGCATTTTTTGTATTTACAATTGGCCTGAGCGGGGTATTAATTTTATGGATTTTGGGTAGTCCGTAAACTCAGACCAATTGTAAATACAAAAAACATGCCTACTTATAAATTAGCAAAATTCCTAAATGAAATAATTAAAAAGATTGTTGGCCTAACAGAATACCATGTAAAAGATAGTTGGGAATTCTAAAAATTTATTATTAAAGAAATAGTACCCATAAATTATATTATTGTCTCTCTCGACGTGCAGTCTTTATTTACAAACATCCCCACAGAATTAGCAATTAATATAATTAAAAATAAATGGAACGTATTAGCTCCACTAACAACAATCCCAATGAATGAATTTATAAAAACTGTTAATATTTGTCTAAACGAATCTTATTTCAAATTTGATAAAGACATATACGCACAAATTTTTGGAACTCCAATGGGATTTCCCATTTCATCCACTATTGCAAATTTAATATTAGAACTGGAACACCATGCAATAAACCACCTAAAATACAAACCAGCATTTTATAAAAGGTATGTTGATGACTGTATAATCTGCATACTCGAAGATAAAGTTGACTAAACATTGAAATCCTTTACAGTTTTCATAAACGTCTACAATCCACCTATGAAAAAGAAGTGAACAAAACCATCCCATTCCTAGATACACTCATCACTCACAACGAAGGTAAAATTTTAACAGACTGGTACCGAAAAGATACATGGAGTGGTAGATATTTAAGTTTTAATTCAAATGTGCCAAAACAATACAAAATAAACGTTGTGGAAAACCGAACTGATAGAGCAATAAAATTAACACATAATAAGCACAGAAAGAAAAACATAAAACTCATTAAAACTACGCTTAAAAATAACGAATATCCTGAATCTTTTTATAAACCAATTATTAAAGAAAAACTCCACAAAATCTATAACAATGGAACTAATAATGAAAACCAACTAATAGAACACAAGATAGCAATCACGTATACCCCAGGACTTTCTGAAAAAAATAAAAAAGTGCCTACATAAATACAACATTAAAATTGTATACAAACCTAACAATGCATTAAGTTATGTTTACTAAGCTTCAGCCGCCAATAGAACATAAAAATAGGACCCACACAATATATAAAATTAATTGAACTGAATGCCCTGGAGTATACATTGGCAATACAAAACAATATATTCACAAGCGAATTTATGAACATAAATACACAATAAAAACTAACAATAAGAAAAGCACAGCACTTGCAACACATGCAATAGAAAACCTCCACCAATTTGATTTTAATAATGTTAGTATTTTAGGAACAGAGCAGAATGATAATAATAAAAACATAATAGAAACTTTACGCATACACAAACACACAAATGCCATCAATTCAAAAACCTACCAAGACGACTTTATTAATATTTACCACAACCTTATTGCTTAAATATCCAATTATCACAATTAATGCTAGAATGATTGTAAATATACATGTTATATGTATGAATATTAGTTATCTAACCTTCATGGTCACTCCCACTTTACACTGTGATCACCCTTACTATACTAGTTTCAAGCAATTTATTTATTACCTTGTTAATAATATACACTTGAAAACATTTGACTTATGGTCAAACTTATATTTAAACAAGTATGTATAATACCATCCTAAAATTTATTATAATATTCATTTCAAAAAAGAAGTTTTGGTTTGTATAAATGTTTTATTAGTATTTTTAACTAACTTATTTTGTACATTACAGACAATTTTAATTGAAAATGGTCCCTGACCGAAACGCGTCTTAACAAAAAAAACTGATGTAATTTATTCCATATTTTTATTAACTATTTTATTATACTGACAAAAGATATTGTACCTATAAATTACATATTATTTTGATGACTAAAATCCAGGAACTGCTGATTATTATTGTACTACAGATGATCAAGAAATTATCAACAATTTATATTATTATTTATATTATATTATATTTAAATGGTATAAACATAAAAGCTCATGTACTCACTGTTTAATAATGTTTTTAAACTCCAAGATATCCGGAAACCATCAGCATTTCCAATTTTTCTTCCCAACTAACAGCTTCCTTAACACAATTAACATAAAGTTTCAAATTATTGGACGAGTGAACTCTCTAAGTTTCTAATCCCTTTAACCAGTCATCCCGACGTTAATTCCACAAACAAAGTCTAGCCATATTTTAGATAGAGTTTCTGCATGTGCATGGTTTCTGTATAAATTTATTTCCTCAATGTAACTTTGTGCTATTTTTTATGGCATAATGCCCTGCATTTTATTAATGAATAATGCACTGTATGATTTATGAAATCTTGTATTCCAGCATTTTCTAGAATCGTCCTGGATTATTACTCTTACAATGTATTTAAAAGAAATAATGTTGTATCTTATTAACTGAATGACTTTTATAGAAACAAAATTTGAAATATCATTCTTAATTAAGAACAATTATTTATGAAATCCATTATACAAGGTGCATCAATATTTAGTTTGTCCATTAAAATTTATTAAACCTGCCTTTTCTATCTAATTTATAGCTAGCATTATGTAACATGTTACAAACATACAAATGCAGAGGAGAAAATTCTAATATTTGTTTAGACGATCAAGCATAAAAGATACAAATACAAATAACAAGCTAAACTTTGCTCCCAGCATAAACAGAAACAGCTGGAAATTCTTGTTAATGTTCATAACACACTGATTCAACAAAATGAAATTCCCAAACCATTCACGCACATGTATTGTGGTGTATATATTATTCCCTTAGTTTGTTGCACGAAAGTAACATAGAAAGACCATTTAAGTCTTCTGTATATATTTGTTTTTTAAACCATCTTTACAGTTTCATTGATTTATTTTTCTGTACCGAATATTGTAGTTATATTAAAGTATAACTTTTAAAGGAACTTTTATGTATTTTCATAGACACTTATATGTCATTGTAGAAAATGCTATACTCCCTTCTTTATTTTGTCTAGTTTCCAAGTAGTTTATTTTGTATAAACAAATACGATACACCATTTTTGTATCATTTAAAATTTTTTCCAAAATTTGATGAATGTCACATAGAAATGCATGAACATATGCCAGAACACTTTTTAACTTTAATATTTTTTTAGGTTCGAACTTTTCCATTTTGTTTCGACGATACTGATCCGCGATCCAATTTTGAAAATGCTGTGAAAGAAGAACTCTTAGTTCCTATCCGTTTAGATATGGAAATTGAAGGACAAAAATTAAGAGATACTTTTACATGGAATAAAAATGGTAATAAATTATGCTACACATTATACCAAGTGACATAATTTTGTTTGCTATTAGATAAGTAGTTGAAGCATAGTGAACGAAAATTAAATTGTTGGTTATTTTGCAACGAGAACGGCCAATGACCGGTTTTGCTCTGCATGCAACTCATCAGACTGGCACATTTCTCTTTGTAAAACAACCAACAAAGTTGTTGAATTATAAGGGATTCCTGGTGTATCAATATATACAAAACATTTCCCATCTGCCCTCTATACTTGAATGTAAACAACTAGGAATTGGAAACTTCTTTAAATCTCCAACATTTTAGTGAAGATGACATTACCAGACTAAATTTAATAATAATAACTAGTCTATGACAAATGATCCATTACCCAATATAACATTAGCGGGACCTTCTAAGAAAGTACTACACCTTGTGTTAATGAGGAACTTGGTTGACAGAAACTAATGCCCTTCTAGCTTAATGGTGAAATAAAATTTTGTCTGGTATTAGATGAGTAGTTCAAGCATAGTGAACGAAAATACCGCCATAAAGAAAAGAGATTCAAATAAGACTGTGTTAGTTAGAAAGTCATAGAGTGGGGTGGGGGTCCCAAAGAAAGTAAAAGTAAACCTGAAGAAAGGAATTATATTTACACATCTTTAAGGGGAAAAAAACATGTTATAAATAAAACCAACTCGCAAAAAACATTTATCCAGAATGTCTCAGATTTACGTAGTAAAAAGAAATCTTTACAAAAATAATTAATATACTCTTTAATTGCCTTAAATTAATTTTTAATCTCAACCTAACATTTACATAAGACACCATTAATAAATAAATATCTTATGGATTGTTCAGTCATGGTGTGATGCAATTTCTTAAAATTTGTATATTAAAGTAGTAGTAAAAATCACTTATTTACATATTGGCCTCAAGTAACTCTTGGTAGATAAATACAAAAAATATTAAAGTAATAGCAAACAACAGTAGTAAAGAAAAAAACTATCTACACATGAAATGCATTTTGTTGCAGCCATAAAAAAATTATGTAAAAGCATCGCACTAAAATAATAGTGTACTCTAAATTTGTGTATAAAAAATGTTATGGAAAGTAATTGTTAAACTCAATCAATAACAGCTGTCGCATTAGCATATTCCTAACATTAAACCAAAGCAATTAAAATTTACCAGTTGTTTCTACACAAATTTATTTATCTCAGCGTGACTTGCAAACGATCACGTATACACATTCTGTATATACCAAAACCACATATAATAATTAATAGAAACCTGCATTTGTAAACAAAAAAAAACTTATTGGCTTTTGTTTATCAAACACACTGAAGCAATTGCAGCGCAGTAAAGTACGTTTATAAAATGTTTATGCCAACTAAATTTAGTAATTTTGTTCTATAAGTTATATACAAGACATACATAAGTAAACACATGCATACTCTGGTTGGATAATACCTTCGCCCAGATTCTGATATAAGTTTCGATCATGATCTACGAAGTGTACAAGGACAGATTTAAAATTTGTAGCTGCAGGAAAAATAATTCTCATGTCACTAAGTCTTGATAAAACAATCTGTGATCAATATAGTATTGGATAATCTGCATATTGCGAAATTTACATTCACTCACAATTGTGTTAATTATAGTTAAACCGGTATTAGAGTATGCTAAAATGATTGCTTGTAAGAAAATTGTAGAAGTTCAATACTGTAATCTTAACGCTTTTGTGAACTAATAATTAAAATCAAACACGATGTAGAAATTTACAAGAATGTGATGTACAATATTGTATTTGTATATACACAAACCGATACGACGTCTTTTGAAGTAAATTTTTAATATTTGAAATAGGACGAGCTGCAATACTTATATCACAGAGAACAATAACCAGACCCGTAATATTAGCAAACTCAGAACACACTCCAACACTAACTATATCACATAATGGATTTCATAACAACACACTTTTTATAACAGAAAGCCCTTCTACTTTTCACTTTTAAGCCATGAAAGCTAGTAAAATAACAATTTTATTTTTAGTGCAACGTCCCTTATAAACATCTATGTCTAGATAAGAGAAACATCAGACTCATTGTATTGAGCTTATGTTGGAAAGTCTATAGGTAACCTTGTATATTAGAACCTATCATGTTTTTTCAACATCCGAACCACGATGTATAATTGGAAAACCACGTTTACCTAATGCATCGGAGCCGGTTGTAAACTTTTAAGCAACACAAAAGTACATCCAATTCAAGGACTTATTTACGTATCCGTAAGATGTGTTTCCTCTATTCACGTATAAAATTATAGAGAACCATTTAATAATGTTATATTAATTACAGTCTGCAGATAAGTGGGCCAGAAATAATCTTTTCAGAAACACATACAATACACATTATAATCTTTTGAAAACAAATTATACAGATAACTTAACCACATTTTAAACTTATTATAATCTTTAGGAAAAATACCAGCTTTTAAGGCTATATTGAAATAAAATAGATTTAGGTACTTTAAATTTATAGCTGAAGATTTTAATAAATTTTTTTTCAAATATTGAATAAGCAACTGTTTAACTTGAGAAGGAAATCAGAAACGTTTAATAAATATGCAAATGACCGTAAATACATTAAGGGATATGAAGATTTTAATTAAGTATCAGCGAAAATATTTGCATGCAGGGACGGCACGTAACAAATATACGCAGGAAGAGGAGCTGCTTGAAAGAAATGTAGACACCAATGACCCATTAGCACCCTAATTATTTTTACAGATGAAATAACTCAAATAATAGTTGATGAAACAGGTTGATGAAATAGGTATGTCACACAATCCAAAAGTTATGATGCCAATGTAATAAGAAAACATCAAAAATCGTGGCAACCCATAACAATCGATGAAATAAAGTAATTCATTGGAATATTATTAATTATGGGTGTAACCCAAGAGCCTGAAATAAAATTGTATTGCTCAGTAGGTACAATGTATTCTAATTTATGAATCAAAGTGGCAATGAAACGAGAACGATTTTTAAGTATTCTGTACTACCTTCACTTTAGCACTTTAGCTAATACTGAAAATTGCTTGAACAAACTTCAAAACATTATAGTAAAATTGGTTAAATAGATTTATAACTATTGTTAAGATTGGATGAAACATTGTGATAAATGAGTGTCATTCTGTGGAGAAGGTGCTTCAAATATCGACAATATCTTCCACGTAAAAGGCATAAATATGGGATTAAAGTATACAAGTTGTGTTTTCCTCTTGGTTACACATACAGTTTAGAAATTTATGCTGGAAAAAACGGTGTGGTGCAAAAAGGACATGCTCATGACCTGGTAATGAGAGTGACAGACGATTTGTTGTACAAAAGATGCACATTATTCACTGATGGTTTTCATACAGTGGTACCAATAACTGAAGAACTGTTACTAAATTTAACTTACATTTGTTGTGCTGTAAAATTTATTACGTTTTACCCGACAGACGAAAATTATTATCCCCCAAATGTGGACGCAAATTATTACAACTTTTGTTCGGACGTTAATTGATACAAGTTTAATACCCCTTAAGCCTTGCATAATAAATTGTATGGTTTAGGAGTGCAAGTTTCTATGCCGAGGTTAAAATAGGTTTTTATTTGTGTTTTCGCCGTTTTCAGGGGCCATGGCCTGGGTTTTTGTCACATGGACTTTCCAATTGTAGTAGTGCCCTAAAATGATGAGGTAAAGAGGGAATGCGTAAAGGGCGATAATTATGTCACTATATCGAAAAACACAGTAAACTACAATTCAATGAAAACAACTGCTTTAGTTGAGCCACGATACAAAAGTGTCTACGTAATTCCCGACAAAATTAGTTCAAAGTATAATAAAAATTTCACATCGTTACTCCAAGAACGAAAATCTCGTGAGAGTAATGTAAACCCCTGAGAACATCTTAATATATTTATATGTATTATATCTTTCTAAGCTGATTATCCAATGATTGGAAAATTTGCGTCACGTAACACAACAAATTAAATAGAAAATGTTTATCGTCAGAAGCAAAGCAGAAGCAAAAATCTAGCACTATTTTCAGCTCAAAATATAGCTGAAATGTGAAATTTATGAAATGAATGGATAAAAGACCAGTGTCTATGCTTACAACATGCAGCAATCATAATTGTGTTATAACCGAAAACAATAATGACAATTAAAACCTGATGCTGTATATGATTTGAACAAAGCTAAAAAAGCTAGATATGTCAGATCAAATATCATCTTTTTAAAATTACCTAAGAAAAACCATTAAGTGGTATTAAAAAATTATCATAGAAATATTACGTGAGACATCGATTGCAAATGCTTGGTATATTCACCAGAAATAGAGAAGTAATAAACGTAATTTGTTAAAATTTAGAGAAAAAATTATTGACAAATTGTTTGATAAAACCCTAATAGAACAGCAAATGCAAATAATCTAAATATCCTATGCAAAAATTTGATGGAAGTGCAGGCAAATCAAGAAAGAAATGCACAGAGTGTTATACATTGATATCTCTTCATGAACGTAGGACAATTGCTTTCGAAAAAACTGAGCAGATAGTAACATTTTGTGGAGAATGTAAGGGTCAGTCCACACTGTGTATGAAATGTTTGAAACATTACATAAAAAATGAATAAATATGTTTCGAACTGCTTAATCTGTATTATTTATATATTTTACATATATTAAATTATTTTTAATTTTGGATTTCAAGTCTATTATTGTAAATGTGAATAGTATTACATTTTAGATAGTTATTTATTATACAATAGAAAAAAGTACTAGATTTTAGCTCGAGGGCGTTAACCTAAATAAATCATGTATCACCCGTTTTTTTTAAGTGTTTGAATATAAAACCCAATAGGAAAATTGTACCATGGCATAACTCCCCCGAAACGTAAGGAAGATAGTGGAACAAAATGACAAGCAACTACATCCGACGGAAAAGTGAATGTATTAATTATTCGAGAGTAAGGAAGTAAACAGATCGAAATGTAGTCGTACAAGGAATTAAAATTTTATATACTGTTACAGGTAAAATGAGTGCTGTATTATAAATTTTGATGTACCGTGAATGGGCGGAAATTCAGTAATAATTTAAGGGTACTTTGGCTAACTACAGTGGTGTGTGTATGTGGGTTCCTATGGTAGAAATTATAAAAATAAAGAAATAAAAATAATAAAATGGCTGAACTATAAACAAATTGTTACAAAATCCCTTATCCTGAAAGGTTTTTTTTTTCATAATTAAGGGGTGCCAAATTGTCTGTCACAACAACCTCTTTGATATTATCCCTACACCAAAGGCAGTTATTCTGTGTAGGTCTCACTTTTGATATCTTAAATTCTATTACATTATATATTGTAGAAATGTTCATTACATTTTTGTCAAATTAAATAAAATTGTAAAATAAAATGCCTGAAATCAATGCCTCCCCCATATACGACTTCATTACTGAGGTAGGTGGACATTCTTTTACAATGGCCTAATTTTTATCCTACTTTATAAATAAATACAAATAAAATTCAACCCATACTTATCCTCTATTAACATGAAATAATTGCAAATAAATACAAATATCCTTAAAAAAACTAATTGCTTAACCTTAATCTGGTCAGGAATTACTAAAAGAAATCCTAAAAAAAAGCACATTACATTTAATCCATTAATAATCCTGTCATCACTCCGAATTTTCTCTTTACCCATATGAAATTACATGGCATTATAAATTCCAATTTCTGGAAATGTCGTTAAAACAAACATAGAAAACTAATATCAGCTTTTCTCATTCTATCCTTTTATTGTCCATTTCAAAATAATGTAAAATCAATCCGTACATATTCCTTAATATTTTAAAATCATAACATGCTTAAATTTAACCAACAATTGTTGCGTCACTAAGTCATCGCTTAACAAAATAGTCACTTTCATGTTCAATTAATTTTCTATTTTATAAATTTCAACCCAATTAAACATAAAATTCACATATACATTGTTAGAAAGTATAAACATAGAAGTTCGTTCTATTCACTAATTTAATTTCATCTTTTTAAAATAAAAGTTAAGCCTTTTTATTAAGGCACATAATGAGTTTTTAAAATCTCGTGCATAGAAAAAAAACTTCCTCATTATCGCTGCACGTGAAGTTTCACAGAAGTCCGTGCAATGTTTAAATTTTCCTCTGTGGAGAAGGCCACGTTACATACTTGCAGCTGGTTTCATTTAAAGTTACTTTTAACTTTCTTCTAGCCCCCAAACATACTACCTCTTTTTATTTATTTATTTACTTAGCGGAATACTATTATAATCATTAAACAAAGAATACCGCAAATACACAAATGTACAAACGGTATGAAAGCACGTTTTTTTATCATAAGGATTTGCAACTACCTGATTTAGCAGAGAAGAACCAATGTGACCAAGTGTTAAATATCTAGTGAACTCGTTTATCCAATGCTGTTGTAAAATTGTTTTCCGAAGAAATAATCACGGAAATCCCATATATTATAGAAATAAAACTGAGCAGGTGTTTATCTAATTACCTAATTACCATCAAACTAACAATATTCAGGAAAGTTTAAAATAGTAAAGATTACATGTCTAGATAAGGGACTAGAAAGAATATAGACAAGTGAACTCGTGAATTTAATGAGGACGCATAAAATTGGCCGCCTAACTAAGTGGGCTTGAAATCATACAAGCGTGGAATCCATAAATTCAAATGAGTGGAAACTGAAATAGTTTTTTTAAAGTAAGGAGACAGTAAATTTTCAAATATGAAATAAAAGTTAATAGACGGCAATGTCATAAATTAAGTAGAACTTAAATTTCGTCTCAGTTGTGCTCTAAACTTTACGAATGGGACTTCTGTTAAATCAATGTTACTGCTACTACAATTAATATTCTAATTCTTTGGAATTGTTCAGAAAGAAAAATAGAATGAATAATTTGAAGAATGCGATTCAGTATAAAAGATATATGGTCTTATTATTAATAATGCAAAAGATTAATTTGAGTAAATAAAGGCAACCAATGTCATCATTAAGAATTTTACATAGGAAACCTTCACATTACTAATCAAGTCATGCACTGATTGTTTAATTCACTTGTAATTAATTTAAAAATTGTTTACATTGACGTAGTTATAACCGAAAGGCACAAAATCTTAAAAATTTTCTGTGAACAGAACTAATATAATTGCTGTTTATTTCATAGTAAGGAGACCATGCAACTGATGCATACTCAAGGACTGTCCTCACATCCTCGTATGACTACATATCGAGCTTTTCTCATTCTCTGTTCGCAAACAATTTATTTTTTATTTTAGTATGTAACTATTGTCGTTTAATTCCCACTCTTTCTTATATTCAGTGGGGTCATGCCATGATACAGTCTTTCTATTGGGTTTATGTTTGAACACGTAAAGACGCATGATACCATATGATTTATTTAGGTTATTGTCCCATGCTTAGCGTTTCCGTCTGTCTTCAACAATATAAATGAATACGTTGTAGCCACTTACATTGTATTGGATGATATGATTAAACCACTGGCAACTTGATATTCGTGAATTTTACTAATGAAGTAATAAACTACATTATCTGAATATGTTTTCATATTACCTGGGTTTACTTTGTATTATAACTATGTAACGTTGGTTCTAATTCATTTAACTAAAACTTCTAAAAAGCTCTCCTACATTTGAGATGCATATTAATAAAGTCACTGTTATTTAGGTCAGAATTTTAAAATTGTCCTAAAATGACACAATTACGATATGAAAATTTGTTGTTATATATATTAGGATTATCATTTTATGGATATATAATAGGTTTTTGCCATGAGTTCCATTCCAATATATATTTAACATAAATAAATTGAAGTTTTTGTGGTTTTTAACTTTATTATTTTAATAGAATTAGCAAATGATTAAAATGTCTTTCTTACAGATCACTACTATATTAGAAATCAGAATTATATAGTGTACATCAATATTAATTTTCTTTGTTTATGATTAATTTTCCTCTGTCTGCATCCGGTTTCTATTTAACGTATTGCCGAAGCATTACACCTACCGAATGTAAAATGTGCAAATGACACAAATTTGAACATTGGCCTTGTAGTATTTAATTTTTTATCATGAAATTCTATCCTAAATGTTCTTTATTCTATAATAGAAACGATAAGAAAAAATGTTTTATGTATGTGATTTATGAACGTCAGACAATTGTGAAAAATTTCAATGCTTTTGCAGTTTGAATTTAATAGCCGATACTTAACTCTATAGCCTTTTACTACTAAAGGAGTTTATTTATTAAGTTATACTCCTATGTGACTAGCTGAAAGGCACAAGGATGTTTGACGAGGATTTCCAGAAAGTGTAAAGAGCCCACGGCAAGTTTCGGTGGAAAACGGCTCGTAGATGAGGAAACCTCTAAAGGCTAAGCGGCTAGTCGAGCTATTTGCTCCGGGTAGAACATGAGCTGTGGGTCGGGGTTGGACTGCGACCAAAAATGTAAAGAATATGGCGCCACCGAATTTTTGTATACGAAAAAGACCATACTAAAGTCTCTTGTATAAGGCGAATGCGGAAACCTTTACTCAATTACCGCTATACAACATATTACTGAAACACAATCCCCAAAGTTTTCTTATCTTATGGCTCGATATCGACCTTTATAGATGCACTGCTACACCTGTAAACAGATTAAAACAAACATAGAACTGTTTGGTGCATTTATATCCAAAATTAATAATTAATTAGAATCAACCCTCATTCGTTCCAATTAATAATCATAGTCTTGACCAAAATAAAAATCTTTTCCTTCAGTTGCAATAAATTATTTACAAGACATCTTCTTTAAATAAGTTTGATTAGATAATATTAATGACAGATATGTACATATGTACTTGATAATATCAGTATTTCTCACAAATAAAATATAATAATTTTATATTAGCAAGGTCTAGCAAAATTTATCTTCAAATGATTATGAGTTTTCTGTATATTTAACTTTACATTACAACTTCTGTTGGTATGAGTAGTACTCCTTGAACCTCACATTCTATGACAAAATATTCCACTTAACAATTAGTGAAATGTAAAATGTAAAAATTTAATTCTCTAAGATTAAAATAATTTATGTTTCAAATCATCACTTCAATTTTCATTAAGTATAGAATTTAACCTTTTCTATCTTCATAATGACATCTACCGTATATTGTTAGTACTAATAAAAAGATTTAATGTAAAACTTTATAGGTTCCTGTTGCATAATTTAAAAATAACTTGTCTCATTCACCTAATGAACATGAACATTACCACGTGATCAAACAAAAAATTATTTGTCTGCTATACCCAATGCTACAGCTGACGTATAAGAAAGCAAATTACATACCAGATGTTAATCCGACGGAAAAATACTTGCTAGGTATAAGGACCATACCCGGAATTATAATTGATAAATTATAATCCTCTGGTTTCAGCAACTAACAATTTAGGAATTTCCAAATCCATACAACCCAATCAGCTGCATACTGAAAATTCAACACAACAGCACGGCGTCCACATTAAATAATCTAAGCACGCCAATTTGACTTTCGTACAAGGTTAAATTTCACATCGTTAATACTAAATTTTCATTTCTTGCCCAAATAAATTATATATATTTCTTAAATTTCAAAAGCTAAGATGTACAAATTATCCTAGATTGCACTAAAAATATCAATTTAGTAAGGCTATAAACTCAGTAATACTTACTGTTAACCAAAGGCCATTCAAACAATTTTACGTCTCGTCAAATGCGAGCTAATTCTAACCAAGTGTGGACATAAAAATGCGCGTCGCCGAGACGATATCATTTAAAGAAAACAATTTTTAATCTTTCTGTGCTTCCAACACCTGGACTGCAACAACCTCATGTTTCTTGATTTCAAGGAACAATTGACCTCCTCTAACGACAGTTCAGTTGGAAGTGATAAGATGACCTGTGTTGCCGCCTGACAACAAGCTTAATATTACAATCATCTAACAGAGGGAACTCTTATGATGACACTAACAAAGGGCATCTTTTGTCACCGCGTAATTTAATACTTTCAAATTGAAAGCTTATATTGTTTTCAACAATATTCAATATTTATTTCGTAGATTGTGTAGCATTATTATACTTAAGTTGGTTATTAATGAATTAAATAAGTTAATCTGTGAAAATATGTCAGAAAATAAAATTGTTACAACTCATAGATATTATATCATTTTTATTTGCATCTAATTGCGTAACAAAATCCGTTAAAAAGCACAGTCCTACCTTTTTAATATTCTACAATATTGTGATTTTCGACGAAAGATATTTATTTTATTTTTGCAGAGAGTATGATTAGTGCCGAACAGTTTGCAGAAGTTTTGTGTGACGACTTGGACTTGAACCCACTGACTTTTGTACCTGCAATTGCACAATCTATTAGACAACAACTTGATGCTTTTCCTTCAGAAGTAAGTGGTATATTGGAGGATTCATGTGACCAACGCGTTATAATTAAGTTGAATATACATGTTGGAAATACATCTCTTGTTGATCAAGTACTTATATTTCTGAATTATTACAAATAGTAAATGCATATTTTTCAGGTTGAATGGGATATGTCTGAAAAGGATAATAATCCCGAACAATTTGCTTTGAAGTTATGCTCTGAATTGGGTCTAGGAGGTGAATTTGTAACCGCAATTGCATACTCTATTCGTGGTCAGTTATTTTGGCATCAACGAACATATGCTTTTAGTGAAGCACCGTTGTCTACTATCGAGGTTAGTTTGTATTGAGAATGTTATACATTTTATGTTATGAATTACTGGATTTATTTGGATTTTTAAATAATATTGTATAGATGATATTGAATCTACTATAAAACTATTATAACACATAAAAACAGACTGGAATAAAATTTGTCTGTGGGTTTCCTTTGACTTGTCTCTGTGGCTATCATATCATTTCATAGTAAAATTTGAGGTAAAAGTAGCTCTAACTTGAGTGTTGCGTGCGATCTCTATAAATTGCAATTTTTAATAAGTTAAAGGGGTTTTATTATATGATAAATCAAAGAGTAGCTTAGACACAAATATTTCAGAGTGAAATTATTAAACGATCTGGATAGTAGCGTTTTAAAACAGCTATCAATACTTGACGATGATTTTTTGCATTATATAAGTCGTGTTGTAGCTTTTGGTTTTGGAAATTTTACTTTGTAAAAATTGTTAAAGCATTATTTGGGATACTTTGAATTCCAGATGATCTAACTTATATATATATATATATATATATATATATATATATATATATATATATATGCTATGATATTCGCCTGAACAATCGAGCCCCAGCGTTGGGCCGTATAAAATTTGTTATAATATAGGCCCCACGATTGGGTGTACCATAAAATTGCTGTGATATTCCCTTCTGGTTCCTTTATTATTTTAAGACCCATGATTGGGCATGTTATAAATTGCTGTGATACTCGATTTTAGGATTAATGAGCCCCTATGATTGGCATCATAAATTTGCTGTGTTATGCCCTATTATTATTTTGAGCCCCAATGTTATGAAATGTTAAATTAGGATTTTTACCTCGACTAGCTTACTGAATAGATGTTATTGAATCAAATAAAGCAATTCTATAATACACAATATAATAATTGATAATATTTACAACACTCAAAATTTTCCTTTTTGTACAGAATATCTACATATACCAGATTTATGTTTTTCTGAAACCCAGCAAAATATCTTTTAATTTATTCAGGGACCTTTGAACGTTCCAAGATACCTATTCCATTTTCATAAATCTTTAAGTGGCCCTTTTTGATGACTCTTTACAAATATGCAATGTGGCAAATATTAAATCAAAGCAGCTTTCAATAATAAAGTGTATTATGATTGCTAACCTGGAATGGGCTCTGTAGTTCCATCCTAGTCTATGATCTGCATCCCCTTTCTGTGTTTGGTTTGCTTATTGATATGCCGGCCCCATATAAGAATCGGCTCCCATAAATCGCTTCCAATTAAAATCGTACCAAGTCTGAATTAGAACACGTTCATTTTAAATTATTTCCAAATTTAGAGTATGATCAAAGTTAGAAGTCTCAAATTAAAGTCGTCTCAATTAAATATCCTAAATTAAAGTCGAAATTAAAATCCAACTTTAAAATCCAACTTTACAATCCAAATTTAAAATCCAAAATTAAAACCAAATTGAAATCCAAAATTAAAATTCACACTTAAAAGCCCTGTTTTATTAATATTAGAAATTAATTTAATTAAGTCGTTTTACTTAAGTCTATCTACAGATCGGCTTATTTTCGTCGCACAAATACTCACACTTTTAACTCTGATTCATTTTGCTTTATACTTCACTGTTTACGTAAGTTTATAGCACCTTTGAACATAGTCATTGCTCAGTTTGTATATAGACTAAAATGTCGTTTTGTTACTATCGTATATGTATAAGCCCTACCTCCAATTGATTTCATTGACTTGTTGATATTCTAGGACAATACTTCTACCTTATATCGCACACCTTGGAATTTTTACCCATTACTTAGTTTACATCTTTCAATGCATGCCTTGTCTGTCACGTCCGCATCTCAAATATCGTCATATTATTCGAGAATTTTCAACTTTTGACTTTTATTAAGTCACGTATTTGGATGTTTGTTGCTTTTATCGTCTAATTAAATCCCCTGGTGCTTGTTTATTTCTACAGAATATTGGATTTTTGAACAAATGTGTTTTCTTCCAGTCACGTACTGATTTTCTAATAATGAAGTATTTAGAATGGGTGTACGATGATATTTTCGAGGCAATTGTTAAATATTTGCAACGCCAATTTATCTATGCTTCCCACTGGTTTAATTTTTTATGCAATTTGTTGCGTTTTAAAATCTTATGTTTACTTGTAAACTACACTTAGACATCTTTATGTTCTCATGCATTTAATCCCGTGTATTTTATATACAGTGTCTTCTCAATTAACAATATGTAGAGTGACCGTTTTACTCTTATGATTTCTGAAATTATGTGCTTTTCTGAAAGTGCAAGTTGTTTATATTTATTCTATGACCCCCTTGACTTAACCTACCCCTAAACTACCCTATTATCATAACTATATATATATATATATATATATATATATATATATATATATATATCCTTGCAGAATGTAATAAGAATCGTAAGATCCACAGAGGATAGTATGAGACTAATGTACTTTATAATAAAACTGATGCACTTAATGTTATGAAAAGTACAACCAGAGACATAATTTATGCATGTGTTTTCATGATTTAATTTATTGTAAAAAAGTAACTACAGCAGTTTGTTTCTGCTTACATTCCGTTAACTATATTATACATGTTTATTTAATTTTTATATAACATAATTTTTATATAATATAATGGATAAGCACAGGTCTAGAACAGTGATTGCAATAGTTACCAGAAGTCAAAGCTAACGGAATTAAAATATCAGGTGATGATGAAAACGAAGGCGAGGGCTTTTCTAAGTACGAGAATGCTTTTGATCAGGAGGACAAAGACAACAGTTATGAAGATGGGTGCATATTTTTATTATATTACAATGATACGGAAAAAAAATGCAATCAAATTTCTTTGCCAAATTTTAGAATTAGAAAACAATATGATTTTAAAGATTTTATTACATGCTAAATTGACACTAGTTACCTGAATTAACCTTTCTATACACACGTGTCGGTCTCATGGACCGATAAGTTCTTAGTTTATTTATTCCAAGAAAAATAAACACTCTTGAGTGCTCATAATCCTGATATCTTCTCAAAACTTTGTATGTTTCATGGCAGCAATGTAGAGACTGACGCGTGTAAATTTGTTATATTTTCGTGAACGGTAAGTATTCTGTTCTTTTTCCATCTTAATATCCACATTTTTGTGTTATTTCAGGTTTAATATAATCTTAGTACATAAAATAAGCATACATATACATAAATAAGCATTACATAGGTGTTTATTTCGCTTAGTTTGAATTTATGTTTATTTGAGATTTGTAATAAAAAGATTTTGCTGTGATCACAACAACAAAAAATAATTATATATTTTGTTTACATTATATATTGTTACATATTTATTATATACAGGGTAGCATTAGTTTTATCTCGTTAATTTAAAGGCGATGTAGAGACTGATAAGAAAAACAAAAATCGTTAATAAACCTGGGGTCTAAAGCAAATAGTTCTACAAATAAACACACAAAAAAGTATCTAAATTGTTTTAAAACTAATGCATTGTTAACTAGGTCACAAATATAATATACAATTACATCATGGTTTAAAGTCGGCCAATTAAGTTGTGACCTTCAGCAAACTTAAGTTAGTGAAATAATACACATAAACACAGTGTTAGGACTTAATTGTAAATGGATCTAGGTAATTGGAGTTTTTTGTTGTGTTGGTAGCTTAATGAGTTGTTTTTTGAAACCTCAGAGGAATCATTTTATTGGAAAAGATAAGAAGACACTTCGTGGAACAAATCTCCACATACAAAAGCCGTATGTGCACGGTACAGGAATATAGTCACTGAAAAATGTGGCGTGAAAGCATCGACTAAAAATGCAAATACACCTTCAGGTATTTTAAACTTTTGTTACAGGCGGAAAAGCTACTAAGTATGTATTTTCCAGTAAAATTATAAAATGGGGGCGGCCTGTAAAACAAAAATTAAAGGGGGGTCACCGGCACTAGCTAGCGGAAGGTCGTGGATCAAATAGAGGGTTAAAATTTTGAAAAAAGGGTTAAATTAATTTATAATATACTACAAAAGATTTGGCACTTACCTTTCATAAAATATTGTGGCTTAATGGCAATTGCCAAGGGCGTCAGACAAGTCGAGAATGTCCAAATGTTCGAACAAAACCTTGAGAGACTTGTCATCCCAAGGAGGACAATTGTTCCTTTTAATCAATTCTTCACTTTTTTACTACTTATAAAAAAAATAAGAAAAACTATTGACTTAATCAACGGCAAACAAAACTATTTAATTCACAGAGCAATAAACGTGAACCTCTTACATTCATTGATTTTAAGTTAGAAATTTAAGTGAATAGCTGACTATGGAATTGATGAAAATTTTGAGTACATAAGTAGTTCCCAAACACTTGTATATGAAAGAAAACTTATATTACAAATCTTACACTAAATTAATCCTACGGTTTATGGCCAAAACGTCCTAACAAACAAACTAACTAAAAATTGGTCATGCTACTTAAACATAAAAACTTACTTACTAAAAATTGTCCATTGTTTGAGGGTTTGTCTTCCAACGTAGAACAGTTCTTAAATTGGGGGAGAGAATCTCGCTTGTTGCTTCTGTTTATAATTTTTAAAGAATTAACTGGCACACGAACCCGGCAGAATCTTGACAATATCACTTACTTGTGCGTCACACGCGTACAAGCTTTTTAATAGTTACCTTGTATCACTATAAATCCGCGAACATATGGGCATAACCCTCGCGAAACTGGAAGAGTTATCACTTCTTTCCAATTTTTAATATCGTGATACGAAGTGAAATATTCTATCTGTGATGGCGGAGAACGCTACCCGCGAACTACGTTTCTTTCTACTTCTTGACCACGGACGGTCCCATTGGAAGAACTCTCCTTTTTTGGCTAAAGCCTTAAGCTATATAGACTAATTCCTACCCTAATCATTATGTACGCCATTTTCTGTTATCCAAGACTGAACAGAACCTCCCACAAACCAAGATTTCAGAAACCAAATCCAACCCCTTTTTAGACGAGGGTCACGAAAGCAATTATCTTCTCAAGGGTTTACATATATTGTATCTTCTACGAATTTCTTAGTTATTGAATTGTGGACCATACCTATGGCGACAGTAGTCTGCCATTAACAAAGACCGGCTAACCTACTTGAGCCGAAATGGATTTTAAATACAATGGATGTCTCCAGACTACTTAAAATTACTTGTAATATTTGAACAAATCAAATTGGAAATAGTTTTCGCTATTTATAATGTTTCGTTTTCTATAACCCGCTGTCAATCAACGAAAGTATTAAGAAGGTTAAGCTTTTCAACTGAAAATTGCTTTCCTTTATTTATGCTAAAAGGTACTATTACATTTTAATTTTGTCACTTTCGTCAATCTGTAACCGACCTAAACTTTAAGAGGTTTATTGTATTTGATTTACAAGGGTCTAGAGCTTTAACTGATGACCTGCCGCTGGAATTTAGTAGCCTGAAGCTATCTGTAAAGCTGGTCTTTTACTATAAGGGAACCTAACTAAATATGAAGTAATTTAATGTGGATCTTTTTGTCTATACTTTATGCAAGTTACTGAATTTTAATTAATTGATCTGTTTATTCGTTAACATTACAAAATAATGTTACACTTTTTTTCATTGATAACATTTTGAATATTATTGTTACAAATACAAATAAATACAAATAGTCGGTATCAAGCAATTACACCCGTGAAAGAGATGCTAAGCCTACAGATAAGGTTGAAATGCAGGAACTTATTGGTTTGCTTTTATTTCCGTGTGTAAGAAAAAATAGTCGTTTGAACGTAAAGGACCTAGTCAGAACTGATGGTTCTTCTCTAGAAATCTTTCGTTTAGCTAATGAGTGTCAATAGATTTTTATTTCTTCTTAAATGTATGCGATTCGATGATAGAGAGAAATAACAAAGTTCGATACTTAGTCCAATTAGACAATTATTTGAGGTAATTAATAGCTCTTTCGAAAAATATTACAGTCCATCTCCATACATCACCATTGACGAAAAACTGGAAGCATTTTGAGAATGCTGCGGATTCAAACAATATATACCTTCAAAGCCGAACAAATTCGGTATAAAAGTGTTTGCCCTAGCAGATGCAAAAATTTTTATACTATGACTATGGAAGTATATGTTGGCAAACAAACAGAACGACCATACTATGTTGAAAATAAACCATTAGATCTTGTTGACAGGATGTGTAAAGTAATAACACAGACTGGGAGAAATGTGACTACAGATAATTGGTTTACAAGTATTGACCTTGCAAACATGCTACTTGAAAAACACAACTTGACCATGGTTGGAACAATATGCAAAAACAAAAGAGAAATTCCTTGTGAGTTTTTGCAAGGTAATCGCAAAGTCGGTTGCACCCTGGTGTCTATTAAGAAAATGTGCTACTTATATCTATTGAAAACTAAAAATCCTTCGTGAATGTCAGATAGCAGATTGGATCTCCATATAACATAAACGACTACCTTACCTGATATCACAAGGTCGAGAATTTCTTATTAATGATGGAAGCCCAAGGTAAAGTTGGATGGAAAATGGCTTGAGGAAAAGAAAAACTCTTTAAAGATAAACGGCTAGTAGAGTGTTAGCTCTGGGTAGATCATGAGCTTGGGTCATGGGTTGTCTGTTGACCAAAAATATAGATAAAGAGCGCCACCATATTTTTCAATACAACAACATACAAAGATACATGTACTTGTATTAGGGGAATGCAGAAACCTGAAGTCTACACCGCATATATAGCTACAAAACCTCTATATTAACATTGCAAAACACTTACCAAAATATCTATTGCCAGATGTGTTACAGATGTCTTCGACTTAACCTGTGAACAAACAAATGCACAACATGGACACCGTTTGTGTCCATAAAAATATTCACCAAAAATAATATAATTGAATTTAAGTTCCAAAAATATATACACGCAGGGTATTTGTTATCTTTAAACACAGTTAACCTTTTGCTTATTAAGGACCTATAAATTTCACTTGAATTTTTAATAATAAAAGAGTTAAACAAAAATAATTTCTATTCAATTAAATTGTCTTAGCTTGTTTCAGTATTAACTTTTTCAACAAAGATTCACATAAAAAGAAACTAGTATGGTTCTGTATTCAAAAAAACACAAGGACCTCTAAATTGAATACTTCTACATAAGTTTACTATAAGGTATATACTTTCTTAATAATTCATATTTCAAATTTTAATTATAGTCATCTGTAGTACTACGGTCGACTTTACAAGTAAGAAATTAGATTTTTTTACGTCTTATAAAAATGTATCATCCAAACAAAGAGTTAGCTTTACTTTATGTCTTATAAAAAATTCATCATGTTCTTTAAAATTAAAACACATGACCTCAAAATAACCAAAGATATTTTTAAAGTAATGCAAAATAACATGTGGTAATTATGTTGAATAACTAGATATTTTTTGACATCATATGTCAATAACAACTTTTTTACTGTAGTCACTACTGTCTGCTTGTGAAACAAATACGATAGGTAAACTACATAGCCATCTTTAAAATTTTGTAAAGTTACAACATTAGTACGGGATCTTTCTTTTTCTAAATGTATTTTAAGATAACTAAATCAAAGTAAAATTTCAACTTTTGATCATTTGTAAAACATTTAACTAAATATAACTGGAATTAAAGATTAAATGTCACTCACGTGCCGAAGTACAGTTCAATCAAAAAAATTTGAACTTTTAGACTAGAACCAAATAACACCAGATGTGGATTATTCCATATACATCTGCGATGCACGCACCAGGAAACATACCATTACGACTGAATTTTTACGCTGGAATTATAAAAGATCTTCCGAACAAAATATTATCTAACCAAACCAAATCTCCATTAAGTGTGTCCTATTATTTTCTTGTATTTTAAATCTCAAACTAAATTTTCATTTCAGTGGTATTTATGGTATTTATGTTATTTATGATATTAATGATATTTATGATATTTATGATATTGCACTACGAAGAAAGCATTAATAAAATTTATCTAATTAATTATACCAACTGTTTTAATGATGGGGGCTTCTATCTTCTTTGGTCTGTAGGAATCAACTAACTCGCTGAAGGTGGAATTCAAAATAAAACCATCACCCAAAAGCTGTCAGGAACCACATTCAGACACGAAAGATAAATTAATTAAACCTTCTTGCGAACCGTATTGCAGGCCATGTGCCTGGATACCATATTGACCTTTCTACGCTGCGGAGAGCAGCTTACCTGTTCAAGCGCTGATAGAAAGTGATACGAAATGACAGACAGACGATTCGTATTATTGAAACTTAGACCTCTAAAGCGAAGGAGCGCATAATCTATTATATACTTTATGAATTATTTTTAGTGATCAGATATTTATAATTTTATTTTATTGAAACATTAAATTAGATTAATTAGGAAAGCGTAACTGAGTAAAAAAATACGTTACACTATGATGCATGAAGATGCTATGTTGGTATTTATAAGTTATATTATTTCAAGGCATTTCCTGATCTTCCTCATTCACACAGTTTGTACGATTTGAACTGTCTTAAGGTTGATGCCAAGAGGTTTTTGGTGCTTGAGAGTGGTTGTCTTTCTACAGCTGCATCATTCGTTTGCCAGTAGGTCCTAAATTTTATAGTCCATATTTTATTTGTACCCATAAAATAATGTAAAGATTTAACATGTTTATGAATTTAAGTACAGCATAACGTTTAAATCGTATAAAAAGACGGTTTAACTATGTAGCTTCTAAAATAAGCACTATACACTAACACTTAATGACTAATTAACCATATATTGCATAATACTGCAATTCATTCTCTAATGCATTCAGTAAAATATAGAACTCTAAGTAAAATGTATAATAACTTGTTGGCCCTCTATAGAGCTGGTATAAGCAAAGTATGAAACTGTAAAATAACACTAAATGATGTTTTTACCCTAACGTCTCTATATAAAAAGATTATCTAAAGTACATTTAATTCAGTATTGAACGTTAGACTAACGTGCACATAAATAAAGGAAATTCTGATATCAAATATAATAAAAGTAATGTACTCTCCTTGCCAATTAACAAAGTTATCCTTCATAAATTCATCCAGTGAATAATAGTATCGTTTATGTAGTATAGACAGAAGAGAGGATTTAAAGTTTGCTCATGTATTTAAGGATTTAATGCTAACCAGAAGTTTATTGAACAGAGTAGGGTTTTTAAAAAATTGAGAGGTTTTGTTCTATAAATATTCCCAGCAAATGGTATGTGGTGGCCGTGCAAGCCATTATGAATAATAAAGTTTTACTTACATTGGTTTCAGTTTCTTTCAGTTCATGAAAATGTCTACAAATACACTTTCCTGAGCTTGGTAATTTACGGAAATGTGTAGGTTTTTTATCTAGTTTAATATGTTTACTGCGAAGTCCTGGTTTTAATTGCTTTTTGTAAGAATATACTTTACTCACTGATGCACTTTCTTAAGTTAATTGATGCAGATTTAATTATTACATGTACCAGTATTTACAGTGATAAACTAAAAAATACTATTTTCATTATGGAGATGCTTGCCATGCAGATATTTATGAAGTGAATGCATTTTTGGGCATATTACAAGACCGCACTGCTGAAATCAAGTAAACAAAATGTACTGGATTTGTGGAATACAGAAGGTTTGGTATTGCTTATTTTACTGAGTTATGTTAGATTTTGCTTTAAACTACTGTTTAAATTGAATAATATCCATAACTGTAAAATAAAGTTGTGACATAATGCCTCTGTATATATAAGCCGTTTAAAAGTATAAGAAAGTTGATCAATGTAGTGTAAACAGATGCTTTAGAGAATAAAATGACATATAAACAAGGAAAAGCAATTTTTAATGATGAAGGTTATTTAATCAAAGTAATAATATAAATCTGGTTTAAGAAACGAGAGGGTGCAATACACCTTGTTACCGGTAAAGTGAGCTTTAAGTTAATAAATTTTGATATACCCTACAGGGACGGAAACCCTGTAACAATACCAAGGATGCTTTGGTTAACTGCAGTGGTGCAGGTGCATATTCCTATGTAAAAATTATAAAAAAATAGAAATATTTGCAATAAAAATAACGAATACAAGGGCTGAGATACAAAAAAACTACGTTACTTTATCACTTAACCGGAGAGACTTTTCTATTTGTCGTAATTAAGGGGCACCAAACCGTCTAGCTACAGCAATCCCTTTTGATATTGTTCCACATAGGTCACCTTTGCTGCACTATTCTAGCGTTTCCCATTATGCTCTACCTTCTCTAAATATCTTAAAACAACTACTAAATGTTTCAGATTAAAAGTAAAATTGAAAATAAAATGCCTCTACCAAACGAGACTTCATCACTGGGGTAGATGGGCATTTTTTACTAATTTAAAAAAAAATTAAGATCAAATTCAACCTAAACTTGGGCCCCATTAACATACACAAATATATTTGAAAACGCAGTTTTTTTAACCTCACTCTGGCCAGGTATTGCTAAAAAAATCTAAGATGAGCTTAAATCTATTTCTCCATAAAGTTATCACTCCAAATTTTACTACTGTTCTGGAAATGTTAATAAACAAAGCAAACAGTTAAATACCAGCTTTTCGTAATATATTCATTGTACATTCCAAAATACTTTTAATATCAATATACAGTAGCTCCATCGCTAATTAGTTCGATAGAATAATTACTTTAACTTTAATTCCCTATTACATAAATACACCTCATTGACATTTTCAACCCACATAAACATTGTTATTAAATCTAAACAAAAACTCATAATTACTCTGTTTTATTGCAATTCCTTAAAGCTGAGAATGTCTAGAAACTTTCAGCTAACACAACTCCTTTCTAACACTTCCCTCCTAATACAACACTATCCCTACATTAGTACATTAGCTATACCTCCAAGTGGCCCATACATGAGTTTGCAAAATCCCACACATGGTTAACATCCTTGCCAAATCTGTAAGCAAAGCTCGTGCACTGTTTAGATATTCCTTTTTGGAGAAAGCCAAGCTATCTTCTGAAACTTGTTCTCATCTCTCTCAAATGATGCTACTTTACGGTATTACTGCCTTGTATAACTACATTTTTGTTTTCTTAATACTGGCTCATGAATTATTAAATCGTTTTCTGTCGGATCTAATTCTTGTCATTTAATTCCCCCTCTTCCTGATGTTCAGTCTTTTTTTGACATAGCTCAATCTTCCTATTAAGTTTATGGGATGAATTCTTGGAAGAGTACTTGTATCATGTGATTTAATTATGTTAATGTTCATGTTTTTTCTGTTCAGCAATGTAATAGAATACATTATATGGTAGTGAAATGATTAAATTATATCTGCAATCTGCTATCTGCGAATTTCATTACTCAGAATCTAGGTTTTTACATTGTAGTGCAACTATGTAACATTTATTCTAATTTACTTAACTAAAATTTGAAAAAAAGCTCTCTTATAGTTAGTTGGGAGACATAGTCATGGCCCCATAAGAAAATCATCACATGACTATAACCTGGAATACACTTTTATATATTCAAAGATATACCAATTTCTTTATGAGTATAATACAGATAGCGAGTAAATGATGGGTGTTATCTCAATAATACTCAGAGATAATAGTTTTGTACTGTATTAAAATAGAGCAAGCCCGGTATTATATTCTGGAACTTGGTTCGTATACAGACCGATTCAAATTCGAGGGCTATTTTGGGGATCTCACGAGAAAGTGGTTTTAAATTTTGAATATTATTTGAAATAACGGCACTAAAAATAAAAACAAATTTAGTTTTTACATTTTTGGAAACGTCTCAGACGCCAAATGAGATATGTCAAATTTCTTTGTAAATTATTATTTAGTGTAAAATTTAGCAACTTTGCCGAATTTAAACAAATCCTCTATCTCCATTAATAAGCGAGATCTCCACAGTGGCCCTCAAATTTGAATCAGCCTGTATACAGATGTTTAGAACAAAACTTGTATTATTTGCATGTTACATATTACGATTATTATAATTTTATAAGTGACTAATTAAATAAAAGCAAGTTAGGTATGAGCACTAAATTCTACCATAATCGAAATGAGTTTGGAAATAAAATTGAATTTACAATGTTGCTTTTCCCCTTAAAGCTTCCTAAAAATGTAAGTGAATGCTCGTTTGACTTTAGAAATTCATATTGATTCAGACAAATACAAACTATCGTGTCACGCGATGGGCTTCATTCCTTGTTCCAATTATATATTAATAAATTCGCTGAATTGATTCATAATTCTAAAACTTTCTAAAATGACATGATTATGCTACAAAAGTTTATTGAAAGAAATGTTTGGTTTACTTTTTGGTGATTTAAAATAATTTATCAACCTGAGTTCCATTCCAATATGTATTTAACAAAGATTAAACGATTATTTTGTGATTTTTAAGTTTATGATTTTAATAGAACTATTTATTGCAAAACCGTGCTTACTGAACACTATTATACATGAAGTCAAAATTATACAGGGTGCTTCAATATTAATTTATTCATTTACATTTAATTTTTTTTCTTTTTACTGCCGGTTTTTATTTACCTTAACGCCCACGCATTACAACCTCAAGCTTTGTATACTAACGTTACAGTTCTCACTCAACAGGTAATGTTTTGTTACATATTGCATTTTCAGCATAGTAACTCAAAACGATATAAATGTTGACGAACGTTATTTATCTGAAGGATTGCAGTATAATTCTTGTGGTTGAGTTCATAAAATATATGAATTTTCAGACTTTTTGCCTTTAGTGACCTCTGCATATAACATTTAATGACATGGTAAATTTAAAAAATATTTTTATTTTATGAGGTCCGCAGTGGCTACACAGGTGACCGTTTTAATTTATAATATGATTCTATATTTATCTTATACATATTTATGTTCCCAAGGTTCCTTTTCGAGCTGCAAATGAAGCTGATCAATGGTCACCATTCTTAGAAACACTCACGGATGCTGAAATGGAAAAGAAGATCAGAGACCAAGATCGTAACACACGAAGAATAAGACGATTAGCAAATACAACTCCAGGATGGTAAATGTTTACACCTTTATTTATGTATGTAGATAGATGGATAATTTGCATGAATTATTCGGATATCTGTAATTATTTATTTCTTAGTTGGTATAGAAAAATTGTGATTGTTTTATTTTTGTGGAAAGCCCTTTGTTAAGAACAAAATTTTTTTTGCTTTTAACAGACCCATTTTTTTAATTATCAATTTTGTTCTTAACAAATTTGTGCTGTATTTTTAGATGTGATACAGAACGCTACTTAGCTTAGATCAAGAGTTTGTGACTAACTTGTAGAACTATTTTATACAATACTTCTACTTCTTGTATCTTGTTGCTAGTATTATTTTTTATTGTAGAGTACTTAACAAGGGGTAGTTTTAGCTTTACAAAAATTGTCTTGATTTGTTTAAAATTAACAGTATTTATAAATTCCATTGAACACTGCAGTCCATTCATTTTATTTCCCTTGATGTATTTGGAATTTATTACTTGTTGAACTATTAAGTGTATTCATTTTCTTTCGATATAATTAATTTGCAATATTACAGTGTACAGTGTCGTTACAAAGTTTAAATTTATCAGTAACATTTAAAAAAATGTAAAGACGTTTGGTAGAACAAACATTTTCAGACTTGTGGACATTTAAAAATCATAATTTTTTAATGGTAATTTTCAAATCTTTATTTACTGCTCAACTAAAATTCACCATTGTTGAACATTCCTTTACATCAAATGTTAAACTTGGCCAGAAAGGATTCGGTTTCAAATATTCAAACATTGCATAATGTTGCAGCAGCATCTCTGCTCTTTCTTTGTAAAATACCGTGAGTTATTTTTTTAAATATCACTTCATGTTTACCCTGGTTCATATATCACATTAATTAACTTAAACATCTTATCGAAACCTTTTTGTACATTTTCTGTTATTTGCTTTGCCGTCCCTCAATTATTTTATCGCTTTATAAAATTCTGATCTCAGTGTTGCTATTCCTACTTTTTCAACATCATTTGGTTTACATAGTTGCTCCAATAAAGCTTCTATTTTGTGTAGTTCTTTAAGATATTCTTTCCCGCTAACACTTACAGGTGAATGAAGTGTTACATTACTAAATGTGGAATTGCCCAGAAGATGTACCTGCTAACTACAGTGGCGCGGGAGTTTGCCCCTGTAGAATGGAAGAAATAGAACAACCATCAAAAATGTAACAATCTACTAAGTGCAATTTCAAAATTCTACCATTAATACTTACCTTGAAAAGCTGTCACATTTATGGGCACCAACTTGTCTGGTCTAATGATAATCTCGAGTAAAACTAGTATTCCTGGGGACTTTAATTACGTTGACCTACTTTCTTTCACAACCAATTGATATATTCAGTCAAGAAAAACAATTTCACTGCATGACCTAAATCTATTTTTAATACAATATCACGTTATTTCTGTAAACAGTTACTGATAAATTTTTTAAGGGTACTTAATAAATTTGTACATGTTGCATCACAATATTTCTGAAAACATGTACATACACAATTTAAAAGTTACTTAAATCTAATTAAATGTAAGTAGCATAACAATTTTCCAGTGAACTGGTACGCATACAGCATTTGAAATTACATAAATTAGTCACTTTCGGTTGGTCACACCCAATTTTATTTATTTATAATCTTTTAATCACATTATCCACTATTTAACTTTAATTCCAATATCTAGACTTTGTAAATCTAGTAAAACAAACAATATAACCTACAACACAGATGGACATTTTACACTTTTAATGTCCAGCTAAACAGAATTTATAACTACATGCCACCACAAAACAAGAACAATTTATAAATATCTGCACTAACCTTACAATTGAGTGCAAATATAATTAAGGCCATCCATTTTATTTGCTGTGATACACATAGAGAAAGGGATATTTAGTTTCCCACCGAAGTGGTATGGAGTTAACTTGTCCAAATTTTAGATGTATGGTCTTATCGATTGCCAATGGATTCACCATGTTGAAGACTCAGTTGCTACTCAATGGGGTTCTTCGACTTCACTTTTCAATGAATAATTTTTCAAATGTCTATTTGTTACTGGTTCGTAATTAATTGTTTTTTGGAGGCTGTTTAATTTCTGTCATTTCTCACATTGCTCATGTGTTTGGCACAATCTTCCTATTGAGCTCATATTGAATGAAATACATGGAAGATACGTGATGGCATGTTTTACTTATGTTAACATCACGTGTTCCTGTCATTGGCAATATAAATGAATTCATTGCATTTAGATTTTCTGCAATATGATATTTGTGTTTCATTAAGCGTCTATTTTATGTAATTACTACATTATTTGACTATGTTTATAATATTGTCCGGTGTTTACTTTGTATTATAACTACTCATATCTTCATGTAACATTAATTTTTCTCAATCTCACTACAAATTGTAAAAAAAGCTCTCCTGTATTTAGGATAATTACTATATGAAACATGCATATTCATAATTTCACGGTTACTGACTTCTTTATTCTAAAGGCTCTCTGAAAATGACATGATCTTGCTATGAAATTTTTTTTGTTATAAATATTCTGTTTATCTATTTTGTGGTTTTGGAAATAATTTATGGACCTGAGGTACGTTCCAATATGTATTACACAAAAATAAAACTAGCTTTCATGTTTTTAAGTTTATGATCTGAATTTTTTTAAGAGTACTAAAAATTTATTGAAATGCCATTCTTAATGAACACTATTCATGAAATCAGAAATCTACAGGGTACATCAATATTAACTTGTTGATTTAAGACTCATTTTCTTCTTTTTGCATCCGGTTTCTATTCAACATAATGCTAACACATTACAACACTTTTATTCCTAGCTTCTACGAGTTCTTCTCCAGTTACATTTTTAAAACCCACGATTATAGTTTTATTGTTTCAAATTTTTCCATGTGTTGGATCTATTTTTCCTTTCTTAAATGCTGTGTTTACTTGTTACATCTCTATGTATGAAAATTTTGATGTGATACTCTACGGTACTTTTAATTCTCTATATTTTTCGTTCTCTTCATATACAGACATTTTTATATCTATTCATCTATAATACCAATAATTCCATGGCGGTCACTTCTTTTGTGCTGTTCTTTCCATTGCCACTGTTGTCTTTCTAAGTACCTTGCTTAAACCTGACTTTAGATCTATCAATTTGGATTCTGCATTGATTTATAACATTTTTTTATTTTCTATTTCATAGCCTAATAAAAAATGTCTGTTAGTTCTAATTTGTCTATCACATTTTTATGACATGTTTTTAAATTATTTCCGATGTTTTTCCATTAATTTAAAATTTCTGACAACCATTCCTTGTCAATTTTCATTTTTTCTTTATTAATCTGAAAACAAATTTTTTACTTCTTTTTTAAAAAATCCACTTTCTTGAATTAAGTTTAAGTCCTGCAATTTCTAACTCTCGCAAAACTTTTTCTAGAAGAATTAAATATGGTTCTAGATTCTGACTATATGTTAAAATATCCTCCTCGTAATCAATACAAAATTCCTCATATAATCCCAGAATACATTGCATTGCTTTCACTAAAGCAGCTGTAGAAGAAGATAGGTGGCTCCATAGCTCAGTTGCCATGCCTGTGACTGGTCTGCTTGAAAAATGTTACACGAACATTTTTCACAAAAATACGCTCTCATTTGGATGAGATGTTAAATGTAATTCCCGTGTATGTGTTGTCATATATGTTAAAAATCTCTACCTTATTTGAAACAGCAAGGGTTTGGGAAAATTCAAAATTTTCAGGTAAAAAAACTTGCTTCCTGGTTAATGTAGTACCTTCAGGTGGAGCATTGGAAAATCAAATGTAGTGTAGAAGGTAAACCATATGCAACGGTTTTAGATTGAAAAATTCATCGTTCGACAGAAAAACCTGTATACTTTCTTGATTCCTTTTGGAAGGGTATAAGCCAAAATGAATTTTGCAAATCCAATTTAGAAAATATGCACTTTCCACTTAACCTAGCTAAAATGTTGTTCATAGTTGGAGGGTTATGAAACTGTGGTTTTATATGAAGATTGATTTTTGTGGCATCTAAGCATAATCTAATCTTTTAATTATTCCCTGTTTCAACAGTTTTCATTCTGCACTAACTTTTGAATGAAATGGCTCTGTAGTTGCAACCTTAAGTTTATGAACATAACCACTAGCAAACCTTGATTTTGCATTGACTAATCCTGAATATCTATCTAATAAACTTTCTCTCTAATTTCATTTGTACAATTGATGAATACTGCATCACTTTCTATCTCTAGAAGTGATTTATATTCACAGTAAACACCTCATTGATCTTCAATTCCTCATCCGAATATAATTCTTCATGGTTAATAACAATAACTTTACTCTTGTCAATAGTAGTCATTCGTAATGAGATCAGACCCACGATGCAATCGATTTTGAGTCCTGGCACAACTAAAAATTCGCGAATTTCTCCCATGCTACCGAACTTCAATTTCAGAATCATTCTACGATTTACAGTTCCAAATTTTTTATTGTTTGGTGCTCTTAAGGTACTTCGTTCCATTGGCATAATTTTGTTCTTCATAACATCGTAATGTTTATTTACAAATTCTTTAGAAATTAAACATCATTCCACTACTATGTCTATCAACGCCGTTACATTCTTATCTTGAATTTGTATATGAAGAATGGGAAGTACATTTTCATAATTACTTTGGTCAGATTGATTATCAAATTTAATAAATTTCTGTTGATGCTCATACAGATTTATGTGTGTAAAATTGCTTAGTTTGTCTTTAATTAAAAATTGTCTGATTAGACGGATCTGGTTGGCTTCTTATCTGTGCATATGTACGACTACGTCTTGCTCTAGTATTCTCATCATTGCCTCATCCTTTGAGGGTCGAGCACTATTGACCAAAAACCACACGGTTTATTTTTATCTAGCAAAATGTCTGGAGACGTACTGTCCATATTGTCTCTGTACACTCATCCACATCTCCTTTCAGCAACGTCCCAAAGATTTGCGCAAGGGATTTGTTGCTTTAGGAAGGATGTTATATATGAAATTGATGCTAATCACCATTTTAAGTTACTTTACCATGGAAACGTAATAAAAAATTGCATCAGCTAGCTTACAGTGGCGATTGTTGGATTCTATGAAAACAACAGGGATTTTTTAGGGGTAATTTCCAAGATGATACTAAAATAATTAAACAGTTCTTGCAAATAGGTTAATGGAGTCTTTTCTTGCAATTACTATTTTAAAATCTAGAAATAAAATCTCCAAGTTGCTCCTTTAACCTATATTAAAACATAAATATCATAGTACAACACATATTGATTAACTTAAACAATCCTTATTGGCGAAATCTGCTTGAAAAAAAGAAATTATTAATTATAAATATCCAGTAATTTTGTTTGGTTTAGAAAAGTAATTCAATGCATAGTGAACGAGAATTAAGTTGTTGGTTATCTTACAAAGTGAAAAGCTAATGATAGGTTCTACTTTAGTTACAGTTTGTCAGATTGTTGAATTTCTCTTTGCAAAGCCACCGACGAAGTTCTTGAATTATACACGAATTATGGTGTATTAATAAATACAAAAGATTTCTATCCATCCTCTATACTTGAATGGACACAACTTACTATTGGCGACTTCTTCAAATCTCCAATATGATAGTGACGATGGCATTGCCTGACAAAATTTCGTAACTAGTTTAGAGACAACTAAGGTGGAAATAAAACAAATGATCGATTACCCATTCTAACCAACAATTTAATTCTCGCTCAATATGCTTTGAATAACTTTTCTAAACCACACAAAATTACTATAAAGTAGAAATACATTAGTTTCTGATGACAAACTTGCAAATTAACATTAGCTGTCGTACTTTTTTTAGAAAGTTCGCTGATGTTATAATGGGTAATCGGTAATTTGTTTTATTTCCACCTTAGTTGTCTTTAGACTAGTTATAAAATTTTGTGTGGCAATATCATCTTGCTATCGCATCGGAGACTGGAAGAAGTCGCCGATAGTTAGTTGGTTACTTCAAGTATAGAGGTCCAATATAAGTCTTTTGTATTTATTATTACACTATAATTGATGTATATTCAAGAACTTTGTTGGTTGTTTGGCAAAGAGAAATTTGTCAATCTGATGAGCTGCATCTACAGCGAAATCAGTCATTGGCTTTTCTCTTTGTAAAATAACCAACAATTTAATTCTCATTCACTATGCTTTGAATCACTTTTCTATATACCAGGCAAAATTACTATTAAAGTAGAAACTCATTAGTTTCTGACTACCAACTTCCAAATTAACATTAGATTTAGAAAGTCCACTGATGTTATAATGTCTAATTGGTCATTTGTGTTATTTCTATAAATATCCAACCAAGTTAAATATGTATCTATCGATTTCTGTAACTACAATTGTGGTGCTCCTCTGGTTCTAAATCGCTCTCATTCAAGCTTGCATCAAAGTAAAAGTTTGGTTAATGAGAATATAGGTGTACGCATTTTAAATATTAATTGCTAGTTTAAAATATGCAGCAGTTGGAAAAAATTCAATAACTTGCAGTTTTTTTCTTTCAAGGCTCGAGCGACCTTGTGCAAAACAACAATGGAGGTGTTATTAAGTAATACTTGAAATTTAACGAATATTGATGAAAGTATCCACTTACCAGGTCACTTTGACTAAGTACCAGTAACTTCTTTAATTCTGTGCTCCCAAAGCGCGTCTGAAAGCTTTTCACTAAAAACCTCGAATTGATGAAATTACCATGTTGTTAAATGACTTAAAGCTTGTTATCGCTCAACGTTGATGTTGGTCGGCTGACAAGCATGACTGACCAACTGTGCTTGGACAATCCTTCCTATCATGATTTAATGGTATATATAAGTTAAAATGTCCTTGGAGGTTTACATGATGTACTGATTTGCAGGGTTCGTGCGACAAACTGTTTTGAAGTGGTCAAGGGTTTTCTCAGGGGGATGAGAATCTGTGCAATGGTATTTTCACCGTTCATTTACTACAGCATCTGTTGCATTGGGTTTAGTCTCCACACATTTAATTTTATGACTTTTATGCTTCTGTCCATTTAAATAATTTACAAAGATTTCGGTAAGTTTCAATACGTGAGAATGTTACATCCTAGTTTGTAGGATGATTCGCCCTGGAAAATAGTTTGTGATATTGTCGGAGGCTTTCACGGCCGGAGTCATTATAAATATTTATGGGTCCAGGTTGGGACCATGTCATTTTATAAACTAAGGTCGACGTTTCGCCCACTTTTGTAAGGGGCTTCATTGGGACAAAAAAGAAAATGAAATATAAATATAAAATAATAATAAAAATAACAGTGATAAAATATTAATTAGACAAGTGTAAAAAGTATGAAGAGTTACTACTGAACTAGCAGACTCGCCCAGTTCCAGCCAAATGGGCTGGTGAGTCTGCTAGTTCAGAAGTAACTCTTCATACTTTTTACACTTGTCTAATTAATATTTTATCATTCTTATTTTTATTATTATTTTATATTTATATTTCATTTTCTTTTTTGTCTGGATGAAGCCCCTTGCAAAAGTGGGGAAAGGTCGACCTTAGTTTATAAAATGACACGGTCTCAACCCGAAACCATAAATATTTATAAAATAGTTTGGTGTTTCTTGAATTTGGTATGTCTATGGTGAAGTCCTGGTTTATAATTGCTGGCTGTAAAAAAATGCACTAATTATTTTACTATTTATTTTGGTATTTTACTTTATTAATATGATAAAATAGACTTGTTAGTAAATTGTAAACCACTCAGCTTCTATAAAATTGTTCGTGTAGTTTCTTACTACAGTTCCTAAACTAGCAAAAACTTATAAATATTTTCCTATATAGAAAAGCATGAATAATTAATGCACGTAACGTTACAAGGTAAGGCAGATTAACAGAAAATATTACCAATTATATTAATGTGCACAAACAACCATTTTAAGGTATATTTGAAAAAGTCATTTTTGTATTATATGTATATAATATAATGTCACAAGCTCTTGGTTTATTTTAAAAATTATTTATTTTGCATGATGCTACTTGCTGGTTAAAATTTGCAGGTTTAGCCACACTCACTGAATACTGTCGTTTCTAATTTTATACAACTATAAGTGTGTTTCTGAACTTGGTAGATATCAGAAATAGCAATTTTGTTGGTAAGAAATATGTACGGTAATATTGTAAAACAATGGATCACTCGTTAGTTCTAAAATCTCTTCACGTAATCGTCACATTGTAGAAGCTACTATAAATGCACATAATATAAAAAGCACAAATAGTTTCCTGTACAAATTGGCATCCTACCTTATTTGATTTGCAATGAAGTAGAGAAGTTTACATAATCTTATACAAAAATTTAAATGTCTGTAATGAAAGTAAGATAAGCTTTCGAGTTAACTTTCGAGTTGTAGGAATGTTTATTTCTTCCAATGTGTAATAGAAAATGCATATACAATCACAATGTAATTAATAGAACTCTTTTTTTTTACTGGCAACTTAATATTGGGAAAGGATAATACTCCACATTTCAGTGGCGATATTTTTGTATTTTTCATATCAACAGGAACATTTTTACAAACACAAAAAATATCGAATCCATTTTAGTACCTGGCTGTGTATCGTAATTGCAAGGTTTTGTGATCTGCAAAGAAATAAATGCGGATCTCTTTAATCTTTGTATTTATAATGATAATCAAAATTTTCCATGATTGTCATGATAATCAAGAAATTGTTTTGTTTGCATTTTCTATACTTCAAAACTGCTCATATTTTCATTAAGTTACATTTGATTTTTATTTCTAAATTTGTGTTTTCAAGTATGTTCAGATTTTTACTTTTAGTCTGATTTAAAATTTTGGTTACTTTATTGTAAATACCACACAAATATGTTAATGGCGATTAGGCAAGACTAAAATAATACAAAAACGAATAAAAACTAATAAAGTTTGATTAGATTTAAAAATTAGTTCACTTCCATTTTTCAGTGCTTGTTTCATGATGACCCTTTACTGGAACAATTATGGAACAGGAGGAAATGGGAGGAAGAACGCAACTAACCGTAAGAATATTTATAAACACTAAAAAAAGCATTATTAATATTATAAAATCATTTTAAATAAGTTGATGAAAATTAAATTCAAACTTATAATACGATTTCAAGCGTTTTGTTTGTTCCAAAAGGCTTGGTTTAGGTAACATTATTTTAACATCATTGATTGGAATGGTTGCAATGTTGGGGACAGTTGGAAATATAAAATGTCCCTCAAACTTCGAGGCTTTTTGTAGGAGGTTGATTTTGACTCCATTACTTTTCCAACGTATATCATTTTTTGCTATAAATTGCACTAAAACAAAATCATCGGGCTTATGATTTTTATCAAGTTCTTCAATGTATTATAGTTGGCATAAAACAATAACAAATAAGATATGCAAATAACGTTTAATGAATGCCACAAGTAAGTTAATTACAATTCATTGCATTACAATGTATTAACCGAAGTAAACAACAACCCAGCTGGGTAATCGCATGCGTAACAAGTTCCCGACTGGGCGTCACATGTCACATTCTAACAAACTAGCACTCCACGCAACCAACCTTACAGCACTGTAATATAAGATGCGGTATTAACTTATAATACATCCTCCCTCCTAAAATTACAAATCCAATCGTCGTGGAGGATTCACAATGCGACCAGACCTCGTAGTGATTACACATTTCTTTGGACTAACATCAGGGTCTTCACGCAATTGACACTTAGGACTGCTACCACTAATGCCTAACTCTGGACTACCTTTAACAGGGGACTTAATAGATTTGGAAGAATCTGCAGATATTGCTAAGTTATTATCAGTAGAATCATTAACATGTCGATCAACCTTAAATGCATTCTCAGATTCTCTTAAATCTATCCGATTTCTCCTAACAATTTCACCACTCGGTGTTTGTATTATATATGAACGAGGGCTTGCATGTTTACTGAAAACTTGACCTGGATTCCAACATTTTTTATTTTGATCATAAACAGTGATGCTCGCATCATTGGACAAGGGTTTGGCATTTCTGTTAAAATATGCGGCTTAATCTCTTTGATAATTTCTCGCCAACATTGCTGCAAAGTGTAGGTTTCAAAAGGTTAGCCACTATTGGCAATTTTGTCTTGCACATGCGACTCATTAACAGTTGAGCTGGTGAATAGTTGATATGCTTCAGTGGTGTGTTGCGGTATTGAAGCAATGCTTGAAACACATCTGATTTTTCTTCACATGCTTTTTTTACAATATTTTTTGCTATTCCCACCCCTTTTTCCGCAAGACTATTTGCCTGAGGGTAGTTTGGGGATCTTAGTATGATTTTAAAATCCCATTCTATGGCAAATTCATTCATTATAAAGCTATTGAAAGGGATATTGTCACAGGTCATTTCATCAGGACAACCAAATTTGGCAAAAATGGATTTTAGTTTCAAAATCACTTCATGAGCAGATTTATTTTTTAAGGAAACTATTTTTAGCCAGTTTGAGTAAGCATTTATTACTACTAGATACACATTTTCAGCGCATGAAAAAATATCTGCACCTATTCTTTGCCACGGTCTCTCGGGCAAAGTGAATGGTAATAAATAAGGGTTCTTTAATATTTTTTCTGGCAAATTTCTCACATATTTTACATTTTTTTTATAAAATCTTCAATTTCTTGATTCATCAATGGCCAATAAAATATTTGCCTAGCTCTCATTTTTACTTTCTCCATGCCCATGTGACCTTCATGAAGCTTTTTGAGCATGAATAATGTTAAGCTTTGGGGAACGACTAATTTGCGGCCGCAAAATAAAAGACCATCACAAATTTTGAGACTATCTTTTAGTTTGAAAATCTACTGAATGTCTGAGGGAGTTTTATTTTTGACCGGCCAACCTAACTCAATAAACTCTATCACTAGACTCAACTGAGGGTTGATTTCCATTGCTTGTTTAAGTGCAAGCTTTCTTTCATCTGAGATAGGCAAATGGTTTACTAGCGAATGAATAATAAATTCTAATTCTTCATCGACACACTCAGTAGTAGTTAATTATGCCCTTGAAAGCGTATCAGCTATATATAAATATTTGCCTGGCTTATAAACTACATTCAAATCATGTATAAGCAATCTTACATGTAAATTTTGTAATCTAGGTGTTACATTATTCAAATATTTTTTGAAAATTGCTACAAGTGGCTTGTGATCAGTGTGAACTAAAATATTTTGGACTCCATAAATTAAATAATGAAATTTCTGACCTATACAAATCTAATTGCTAGCATTTCTTTTTCAATTTGAGCGTACTTTATTTCTCTCTGTGATAAGCTACGGGAGCAAAATGCTACTGGATGTCCATTTTGCAACAGACACGTGCCTATTCCATCTTTGGATGTATCGGTTTCTATTTCAATACCTACAGATGGATCAAAATAGGCAAGCACAGGGGCATGAGTTAACAAATGCTTAAGCTGAGTTAAAGCATTTTCATGTTCATTAGTCCAAGACCATTCAACATCATGACGTGTGAGATTACGCAAGGGAGCTGTAATTTTTGACAGATTAGGTATAAACTTGCCCAAATATTTTGCCATACCTATGAGTCTTAAAATATCACTTTTTTGTTGTGGGCAAGGCATTTCACCAATTGCTTTAACATATGACTCGCATGGTTCTATCCCTTTCTCTGAAAATAATTGTCCCATGAATCTCACTGTTCTGGATTTGAATTGAATTTTTTGTTTACTAAATTTAATGTTAAACTCTTGAGCACGGTCAAGAACTAGTCTTAGGTTGTCATCATGTTCTTGCTCTGTTGAGCCCGTTATGATGAGATCATCAAAGTAAATCTCCACCCCTTTGATATCACCAAACAGCTCATAATTTTTTTTTTGAAAAACCTCGGGTCGACTTGATCCCGAAGGGAAGTCTCAAAAGCTGATGGCGTCCAAAGGGGGTCCCAAAAGTACAATACTCAGAACTTTCCTTAGTAATTTTGACCTGAAAGTATCCATCCTTCATGTCTAACACTAAAAAATAGGATTTGTTTGACAGTTTGCTTGCAATTTCCTCTACAGTGGGAATGAGAAACTGGTCCCACTTAATCGCATCGTTTAAATGTTTGGGGTCTAGACATAACCTCAAGTCCTTATTCTTTTTTTCTATTATAACTAGTGGGTTTAACCATTCCGTTGGCTTATCCACTTTTGCAATAATTCCTTCTTTTTCTAGCTGATCTAATTTAGATTATACCCTCGCATGTAATGATTGTGGTATACCCCTTATTGGTTGCACATGTGGAATAGAGTTTTCCTTTAAAATAATCTGATGTAGAGTTGGAAACTCCCCTAAACCTTCAAATACTGACTGATACCGCTTTACTACATCGTCTAATGACTTAAATTTGCTCACATACAAAGACTCTACTTTTTTAACTAAATTGTAACATGCCAATTTACCATTCTATTGCCATATTACATTGTGGTCCAATTTCCTTCAATATAAAAGCATTTTTCGTCTTGAGTTTATACTAATACCGTTTACAATCACAAAGTTTTGATTTGTGTAACATTTCCCTTTAGTATTATTAAATAATACACTTAATACATCTATCTTTAGTCTTAATTTAATATTCTTTCTTTTGTATAAATAATATAAATAATTAAAATCAGATGTAATTTTCTTATTGGTTAACCTTTGTATAATATCCATAAATACACAACTGGTGTATATTTAAATCTAGCATTCAGGATAGTTTTCGTGATTTGTCCCCTTCTCAAAAGTTTGGTTATCTGTAAACCAGAACAAAACTTTCCATTTGTCTTGAAATCTGACGGTCTCTTTGAGCACATGCCGTCTTTCGATAAAGTTGTCCTTTCTAAGGCCATAATGTCGTACCTGGTATGTAAAAGGTGTCGTTTCTTTTATACTTCTTAACATACGAAAATATTATTTCAGAATACTACCAAGATTTGTATGGATAATGTCTACCTAAATAACCCGTTCAAAATACTAATTAATGGTAAGCTGTTTCTAGATATATTTTTAGACTGTTCCTTGTGACGAATTGCAATATTTCGTTATTGTAACACGTTTATTTTCTAGGGTCCTCTGATGGCGTGTCCTCCTGTAGCATATCTTTGGATGGCGTGTCCTGTGGTGGCATATCTTACCGTATCATTATCTTCTAAATGGCATGCTTTCCCGTGGTATATTCCTTCCTGAAGTACCTTCAGGTGATATATTCTCTGATGGAGAATTTAATTATCTATGCTAAGCTATTTAAGCATATGCATTAATTTTACTACCTACAAATATTATCGTTTATCGTTTATGAATTTATATTGACGTTTTAAGTACTTTCTAAAATAAATCAAATGTTTGCTGATGAAACATATGGCTGTGGAACAAACGAGGATTCGCCCTTACAAATTAGAAGTTTGAGGTTAACAACCAATATTATTAACAATGGTGTTCATATCAACAACAGTAAGAAAATCCTATGGTTTTGAACAAGTCGCAAAACTCAACATTTAAGTATATGTTTCTTTTCATATATATATATATATCTGGAATACAGGTATGGTTTATCTTATTTATTGATGGAACGACGTGCATGCGTTCCGTTTTAAATATCAATTGTCTCAAAAATTATGCATGTAAAATATAGTCATAACTTTATTTATCGATTACCTTAACTATTATCTATTACCGTAACTAATTTAAATATTATATTTGCCTTGCTATTATATAACCCATTTAGTTGTAAACAAGAAAGCTTTCATGAAACTTTATTGTGAATTTTGAGGTTATGTTCAATTTAAACGTTTATTTTAAATTCTCATAACTAATGTTAAACACTACAAAGTGTATTTATGATTTCCTTTTATTAAGAGTGTTAATTTGAAATTGTGCGTAAGCACAATAATAAATTTAGATTTTCTAATATCTTATCTCGTAGAGTTTTAGACAAAATTTAAATTATGAGAGTGTAGATATATAAACTACACTTACTGATTTTATCGTATAAAATTTGGTTGTAAGAAAATAACGATATATATTTAATTTTTTATTTTTGTTATTAACTAAACGTCAATATATAAGTTGTATTAAGGTATTTTTTTGTCATGTTCTAAATTTCATCCCTTTAACTTGCCTGGGGAAAATTTAACTTTGTTCTCTAAACCCCTGAGATATAGTCTCTTGCAATCTGCCGCAGCCACAAACGGTCGACACTAGTCCCGCCAGAGTTTTATTTGGACTCTGTTGTACATCCATTCCTACCTGTAAAACGGAAGGGTGCAAAATTAAGGTGTAAACAAGCCCGTAATCCTAATAAGGGTGTCTGATCCTTACTATCAACTACTATGAAGGATATTTTTGCTAGCTTATCCCCACTTTTACAGTTTAAAGTGATTTCCCCCATTGGCTTAATTTTAAAATCATTGCTGCCATAAGCTATTAGGGTTACATTTGATTGTACAATGTTTTTCTTGCATGCAATATCATCCAGATAATAAAAAGGCAAAACACTTACTTCAGCGCCCGTGTCCAACTTGAATTCAATTGGTTTACTTTCAACCTCTATATGTTTAAACCACATGCGTTCATGTTGTAGGCTGTCGCTGACATTGGCTGCTTGAACTTGTTTTCTAACAGCACTTACAAGAAATTGATGCTCATTATCTTGACAATCTTGACTGTCCTGAAGGCACTACTTCGTGAACATTTTTCTTCTTATTTTTGAGCATATTTTCCTGCTTTTTCTGCTTGCAGACTGACATAAAATGATTCAATTTCTTGTACCAACGACATGTTGCTCCATATGCTGGACATTCGCCTCTATTGTGAACGGATCCGCAGTATTGACAGGACGTGTCACGTACTTTTTTATTACCAAGGCTTTTGGTACGCAATTCATTTACAGGTACTTCTTGTTGCAACACTCTCGACTGAGTTTTGCTAATCTCTACAGCTCTACAAAATTTTACCGCATTATCTAGCGTGAGTTCAGATTCCCTTAAGAGCTTTTCTTGTGTGTCTTTACTGTACACACCCATAACAATTCTGTCGCGTACCATTTCATCTATGTCCTTATAGCCGGTAGTTTTTACAGCTTTTTGCAACTCAGTTAAAAAGGAATCAAACGGCTGTCCTTCTTTCTGATAAATACTGTTAAAAACAAATCTTTGAAAAATTATATTTTTCTTAGGAGCACAGTGAGCTTCGAATCTTTCTTTAATAGCGTGCAACGACTTCTTTTTTTCTACTGATAAACTAAATGTGTTAAATAATTCTAACCCTTCATCACCAATTAGGTTAAGAAACACAGCTATTTGTTTTTCTTCACTTTTCGTACATAAATCCGTTGCTGTTATAAAATTATCAAATTTTTGGACAAATAGTTTCCAATTTTCAGCAACGTTAGTTTCAAGATTTAATGACTGAGGTGGTTTGTACATCCACTCCATTTTGCAGAAGCTAAATACTCACGGTATCACGAACACGCCGGTTGACACAAACACGATTTTATTTATATGTATATATCAGTTTACACCTGACACCATGTATTATTGTTGGCATAAAACAATAACAAATAAGATATGCAAATAACGTTTAATGAATGCCACAAGTAAGTTAATTACAATTCATTGCGTTACAATGTATTGACCGAAGTAAACAACAACCCAGCTGGGCAATCACATGCGTAACAAGTTCCCGGCAGGGCGTCACATGTCACATTCTAATAAACTAGCACTCCACACAACCAACCTTACAGCACTGTAATATAAGATGTGGTATTAACTTATAATACATTCGAAGCTTGACGGATCGACATCAGGAATCCACCCGTCCTCGTCAGAATCGTTTTGAAACAGTATCTCACTTTCAACTTCACCATCATCTTCAGCAGAATATATGTTTTTAATACTCGATTTTAGTTTTTTTACAAATGTTTTTTGTAAGCTTCTTTTGTTTTCTTTTGTTCTTTTTCTTTTTTCTCCATTTCTGTCTCTTCAATTTTCTTCTTTTCCAGTATGTCAGTGGGAATGCAAATTGTAACTTGTTTAAGCTGGCTCTTTTGTAATTTTCGTTGGCCTGCTTTTGGGTATCCTTTGAATATCTACAGACTGACAAAACCGTAGCAACCTGATTATAACCTGTGGCGTATTTAAGAAGGTAGATGAAATTGCCACTTCAAGCTGTTTATCGACCAGATCATCTATTAAATGTGATGTTTCCACAAAAGTTGATGGCATTTCTTCAGCAAGATCTTCAGTGACACTTGGAATTTCCAGAGTAGTTGACGCAGCTTGCTCATCGCCAATGGGAAAAACCGAATCATTTAAAATATCTCGATCAGTCACTGAACTGCTTCAAAAATCACCAGTAGTGAATATCTCTTGACAAAAGGAAAAATTCCAGTTTTCTTGAAACCTACCTTTATATTTAATGGAGTCGTGGATTATTCGAATGACACCCTACACAATCAGCAACTTATGGATAGATATAACGGTGTCTAGGATGATGTAGAAGCAAGGAATCAACTGCAGCATTATAATATGCTTTTAACCGAGCAAAAATTGACATATCTAATAGTTGTAGCTTATGATTACAGTATGAAGCGAGTGTAGTAATTGCAACTCCATTATCTTTAGCAATATTACGTGTTTCTATGGTATGGTGACTATCATGATTCTCGATTATTAAGATTGTAGGGACTTCTTTTGAGGATCCACTATATTTTATGAAGTGTTTCATTACAGATGGAAAGGGTACCCCATTCATCCAACCCGTTGGAGTTGTAGACCTAATGTACCAGATGGGACACTATGTAACGTATGGTTTTTAAATTTTTTTGTGAAAACACCATGACAGGTGGTATAGTACTTCCACTGGCACTTATTATGCAGCAAGTAGTAATTATTACTCCATGTTCACCCCTGGTACATTGACTAATTTGTTTAATTCCCTTTGCCGATAATACTTTTATGGATTTCTGGACGGTCATTGTGCCAGTTTCGTCTAGGTTGTAGATGTGAATGCCACCAGAGAATGCTTCAGAGCGATCATATGCTTTTTTTAAGATTATGAAGGAATAATTTAATGTTATGCTCTTGAAAGATTGCATCCTTCAGGCTGCAAAATACTTAACCTTCCAGTGCGTATGTTGTGTAATTTCCCTTGAGCGAACGCTTGTAAACTTTACGTCATCAAGTTTTCTTCATGTAAATGGTGTATGCTTTATATAAATGTTAGGGAATTGATGTAAAGTTATGAAAAATAATAAATTACAGTACTTTTATTAAAACATATTTGAATTTCTTAAACAAAAAAACTAAGCAACACTTTAAATATGTTAATATTTCAAAACAAAATATTTTATCGACCTATTAGTCAGAATCGATATTCTCATTCTTACAATAATTGCAAACCACCTCAACTGCAGAATGGTTCTTGCATATAAAGGTCTGAACGGCAACATTTCATTGATGTTGAGATCTTTTCTTCTCCAGTGTACATGACCGACAAATACCTCGTTTTGAAGGACTTCTTTTTTCTTCTTCTGTTATCAGTTCAACTTCCCGATTGTAATTTACTTTGAGAAAAGCACATCTCTTGCAACAAATTTTTGACATGTTTTCTGAAGATAAGATGCTCTTTCATCACGACCAATTTTTTTAGGAAAATGCTTCGGAGTTCTTCGACTCGTCCCAAAAAGTCATGTACGGTAAGAGTGTTTGGGTGATCAGAAAATTTCAAATTCCACTCTCACACAGGAAGACAGGTGGGAAGCCGAAAAAGGAGTCATTTTGAATACAAACAAGAAAGAAATTGGTAGAAAGTAACTAAATAAAGGTTAACCGTAACTCCATAGATGCCAAAAGAAAATTATTGCGAATACAGGGCAATCTAAAACATATCCGACGGATAAACCTCAGGAACACCAATGGAAGCGAAACAACAAAGTAGAAATAAGAATAGGGCGCCAGAGTTTTCAATGGACTAGGATTATTGGCGAAAACACAGGACCAATAATCTGAAACGAACCAACTAAGGATATTTAGCAATCACGGAAGAGAACAAAATCAAAATTCAAGAAGATCGAACCCATACAAGAAATAAAGAAAACCGATCCTCATATGAGGAACGCCAAAGAGCCGAAAGAAAAAGAAAAAATAAACAATAGGTCTAACGTAAAGGAAGAAAAACAAGTAGCATCAGGCCGATAAATGCGTGTAATGTAGGAAGTTAGGCACTAACAACAAAAAAATCGGAGCAAAAATTAACTAAAACAAACTCGGAGCAGAAATCAATCAAAAAAAAATCGGAGCCCCACGCCAAGGCGTCAAAATTTATGCTACGTATCTAGACGTAGCCGGAAGAAACGTAAATACCAGGCTAACTAACAAACGCGGAGAGTGGGGGGATTCACTTAAATACCAAAAAAACACATTGCCTACGATTATCTATTAACAATAATAATAAATAAAGGATTCTGTACAAACAAGCAAAAGAAATAAATTAAGCATTACTATTTCAAAGCAAACAATTATGTGATACGAACAATTTAGTACTTTAGATACGAAGTACGCATCTCGTATTTTACACAAAATACAACTAATCAGTAGAAAAGAATTAACGTGTGAGAGAGAGCTTTTGTCAACCATTGTTTTAAATTGTACATAATACCTTTTGTAAAATAAACTAATCAGTAGAAAAGAATAAGCGTGTGGGAACTTTTATCGAACATTTTTAACAATGGTATATCACACCTGTAGAGCGATAATATCGATTCGCAGTAACAAACAATAGTCCTACAGTGTCACGTTTCTTATCACGTAACTACACCAAATGCTGATAAGGAATATTTCCTTGATATACACAAAAGAAAACAAGTTGTATATCTGTATGTGTCGGGATACTTAGCTTGCACACCATTGGGAGTGAATGAGCACCACATCGCTATGGTCATCGGGATCTATTTACCCTGTTACCATAATGGCACTAACGATCTACAGGCAACGGCAGTTGATCTGTGGCAAATAACAGTTTGGCCTACATAAAAAGGAACCAATTTGGCCTCCAGCTAAGAGCTAAAAAGAGAATCTGATTAGGATGGGTAAGCACGGAAAAACTCACCGATATACGCAAGATACCTCCTACTTGGTCCAACAAAAAAAACGTGCATTGCTCTTGAAGTACTGGGACGAGTAATGAAGAAAATATTTTAACACACAAGCTGCAGAATCAAATTAAAAATTGGTTCAAATAACACGAGTTTGAATTGCAATTCTTGCGTTATCAAAGCGCGATTAGCAAACTGGAAAACACGCTAGCAAATAATAGTAGGATCCATTATTCAAATTCAAATTTATTTCGTATAGATACAGTGTTCAATTAAAACATAATTACAACCAATCTACAGTATAAGTGTAACATTGATTTATAAATTTGCACCTAGACCCAAATGGGTCTGTATGTGCAACAGTTTTACAATTAAAACTAATGCAGAATCAAAATATCAACATATTATTTAAGAAAACGCAGCCATATTTATTAAAACCATTAAGGCCAAGACGAACTATAATAATTAGTATATAAAAATATAAAAATAAAAATAAAAATATAGTGCTAGTTTATTCTAAAGGCACCTGCAAATTGAAGTCAATAGAACTCAGAAAACACAGAGAAAAGTTTAATGGCTAGGTACGTTTAAAGATAACTGACAAACCTCAGGTGTTTTTAATATTTTAATCATAAAGCATCTAAACACCTTAAATAATTAGCATATATAAACTCTTTACATTTTACGGAAAATTGCTTATCATTTGTTAAGCTCCTAATGCTATTAGGTAACATATTATAGATTTTTACGCCCAAACTTGTAATGAATAATCTATTTGCTTGCTTTTGGAAAAATTGAACAGAGATACATGCATTTTTAACTATCCTGGTAACATATTTATGGGCAATCAGATTCCTCAATTTCTTATTTCTAAAAATAAACTTACAGGTATTATAAAAATAAAGCATTCTAATATTTAGTATATCTTTAGAATATAGCATATATGTTGGATATAATCTAGGTTTACAGAATATTATTTTAAGGATGTAGTTCTGTATAATATTTAGAGGATGCAATTCATTCTTATACGAAGCTCCCCATATTATGATTCCGAATTGTAATAGTGATTCAACTAGGGCTTTATAAACAAGAATTAGTAATTTAATACGTTAGTATTCTTTTAAGTTCATAAAACTTATAGATAAAATGTCTAATTTTAGTTACCAGATTATTAATGTGGGGTGTCCATTTAAGGTGGTTATCCACTAATATACCAAGATATTTGATAGTTTGTACTTCATTTATTGTTTTATTAGAATTTAGGAGATTTATAGTCGAGTAATCAGGTCTACTAGCTTCAGTAAGTGAAAACGCAATATATTTTGTTTTCTCTATATTTAGCGACAATTTGTTATGATCTAGCCAATTTTTTATTTTCTCCATCTCAGCCTCAGCTCTATGTTTAACACCAATCCATGTGGGATCACTAAAAATAAGAGCAGTATCGTCCGCATATGAGATTATATCGCCGTGTATGTTTGCCGAAACAATCATAGAATTAATGTAAACTATAAACAAAAGCGGGCCAAGAACAGTTCCTTGCGGAACACCAATTTGAACATGTTTTCCGACACTGTATTCATTTCTAATTCGAACTTTCTGGTATTCTATTAGTAAGATAACTTTCAAACACCTTCAAGGCAACTCCTCTCACTCCATACTGGCTGAAAGCATTTAATAACCCATGGTGAGGTACTGTGTCGAAGGCTTTTGCCAGATCTAGAAATATGCCAATACATTTATTTTGATGTTCTAGCTTATCCTTTACCACACTTACTAATTCAAAGATGGCGTCATTAACACTTAAACCTGGTTTAAAACCAAATTGTCGAGAGCTTAATATATTTACCCTTTCAAGATAGTCAAATAACCTCTTAACTAAACATTTTTCAAAGATTTTTGAGAAAACAGTAGTTAAACTGATGGGCCTATAGTTGCTAATGTTAGTAATCTTTCCAGATTTAAATACAGGGACTACTATAGCCAGTTTAAAATCATTGGGTACCTCACCATATAAAAGTATTAGATTAATTATATGCAACAGAGAATCAATTAAGAATTCATGATACATTTTTATCAATTGTACCCGAATACCATCATGGCCAGGTGCAGCGTCATTTTTTAACGACTTAATGTGACCAATAAGTTCATTTTTTTTACTGGGAAAAGAAACATTGAGTCTTTAACGCTAGGATATACATTTTTATATCACTTAGTGGTTCAGATATTCTGGATGCCATATCAGTACCGATATTGGTAAAATAATTATTGCAAAAATTCGCAGCATCATGATCAGATGTAAAATGAATTCCATCCTCATCCGTAGTAGAAATAGTTGACCTTGTCATAGTTGCAGGACTGGTTACATCTTGTATAATTTTATATAATTTCTTCATATCTCCAGCACTATTATTAATTTGACTAACATAATATAATCTTTTTGCTTCCTTAATAACTTTATTAAGTTGATTTCTATAAACTTTATAATTTTCTAAAAGCCTGGCATTATTTTTATGAGCTACGACCTGCTTCTGCATTTGATCCCTTCTTTTTATTGATACGATAATTGCATAGGATATCCAGGGCTTTAACTTTTTATATTTTACCTTTTTAATCTCAGTGATTTGACTACTTGTATATACATTGTTGAAAATGTTGGTAAAAGCTGACCATGCATCACATGGGGAGTTGCTTTCAAAAACAGCTTTCCAATTTACTTGACATATTTGACGAGAAAAACTAGCAATATCTATTTTATGTTTTACTTCAGTGATCAATTTAGGTGAAACAGGATTTTCATTCATAATTTGCAAATATACAGGATAGTGATCAGTTATATTATGATTTATTACTGACGAATTTATTTTAAATTGGTTTTTGTTATGTTAGTCTTTACAAAGATATGATCAATACAGCTGCTTGATGTGTTAGTTACTCTAGTACATGTGTTTATATAGGATTTGTAACCCATAGACATTAATATTGATATATAACTATTAGATAAATCTGATATACCGCTAATATCTATATTAAAATCTCCTATAAGGATATTTACATTTTTGTCAGAAGCATTTGTTAAGTAATTTTCTAAATCAATCAAAAAATCATTATCAGAAGTTGAGGGTGACCTATAACATGCCATAATGTTGCATGTTACCTTGCCACATTCAAATAGTACTTTGGATATAGTTATCATAGAGAGCGGCAGAATTGTATGCGTTATTTCACAGACAATTTTTCTATTAATCAATAATACTATTCCATCATTTTTGTTTATGGTGCTGTTATTGTATATTGTACTAAACCCAGGTATTGCAATTTGTTCCAGACTGAAATTTCCTCTGGTTTCACCAAGCACAATAATGTCTACCGATTTCAAGTTACAGGATTCTAAAAAAACTAAGAGCTCATCAAAATGACAGTAAACTCCCCTAATGTTAAGATGAAGTATTTGAAACATAGGTTCTAATGTTAACATCTTATTTTTAAAATCATCAATGTCATCCACCTGCATAGAAATTGAAATATCAGACTGTATATTCCTGTCTATTTCATCTAATATTGATAACTCTAAATTAGCCATGAAATTTTATAATTATTAATAAGAAGTTTTAAGTGTACTAAAATAAAATTAATTGGATGACTACTCTATTCTGACAGTATAATTAACCAATACAAAAAAAGATAGTAATATAAAAGTGAACATAAACTTTATATATACATATTACTTACAGGATTACTTACAGGAATAATTCATTCTACTTCTCATTTTCATAATATGGTATTTGTATGTAGGGCACTCACTGCTATTTGCTTCATGATGAATATCGTATTTTAAATTATACTTGGATACTGCATTTACACAGTTGCGGCATTTTTTAAAATCCTTAGGACATTCGTTGAGTTTATGACATTCACCACAGTAAATACACGTTAGTTTGTTCTTACAGTTGGCTACCTTATGACCATAATCACAGCAGTTCATGCATCTGAGAACAGACATGTCTTCAAAGATTGCGCAACGTTCCCACTGTATATAAACTTTTTTTATGGCCATAAATTTACTAAATAGTTCACCTGAGCACTCGGCAAATATGATGTGCTTTTTGTTTTTGATAGATTTAATATAAGTTATGTTAAGATTATCATCAGGGGTTATGAACTCATTTTGATTTCTTATACAATTCATATACTCTTCTCGAGTTAAATTTTCGCTATTATTAACAATTATTTTTACACGAGGCCTTTTAGTTGAGACAGTCGAACATCATATTTAACTGAAAAGTTTTAGATTCCACCTCTCTTAAGCTTATTTGCTTCATCTTCAGAGCTACATTTTATTAAAACTCCTCCATTATTAATTTCTTTTACCGAATAGATAGACACATTTATAGCATTTGGATCTACTTTTTTTGTATCTCTTCTTTAGTTTTAAGTGAGCTCTGTATGCTGGTCGGCTTAATTATAACCACTGGAACATTGTCCACTTTATAAGAATTAGCTTGAGACTCTTCAGTTTTTTTACTCAAGATATTTGCATATGTTTGCTTAGAGCTTTTTCCATTTCTTTTATCTTGTCTTTGAGCATACTGATGATATTATTTTTATCAACTATGGTATCTTCTTTGTCTTTAATACTTTTTTGCAGCAATTTCACCAGATCGTAATTTTGACATTGTTTACAATTGAACTTTAGTATTCTGCCATTTAATGCCATACATCTTATTTCTGTTGCACTAAGCCCAGAACATTCATTACAATATAAATTTCTACACATGTCGCACGAAAACACGGATTTTTGTCTCTTTAGACGGTTGAAATGAACGTAAGCATTTGGAGCAGTCCATTTTATGTTATATTTTATTTTTTCCCCAACAGACATACATATTATACCCTTATTATTAAAAATTTTTCCAAAAATATGTTTGCAAATTTTTTATAATATAATATAATATAATATTTGTATATTGCAGAATGATATTTAATTATAATACTTATCAAACATATGTCTGATAACATGAACCAAATGTTGATTTGTAAACCTTTTAAGTATATAACAATAATGCAGTGAAGTAAATAGTAGTAAATTTACCAATTAAGTTAGAATACTGATAATTAAATATCACAGTATTGTTCACAAACATTAATTACACTACTAAGCAAAAATTCATATTTAAAACTCACTATAACACTCAATAAAAAACAAAATTCACAGAGCAAACTAAGCACATTAACTACACCTGTATCTTCAATGGTTCAACGACAAGTCTTTAGATGGGAAACATAAGAGAAAGCAATTATACATTATCGGAATGTTTAATAAATTAACGGATACCTACAACAAGGTATTGACTATTTAATTTATCGAATAAATTTTTGTTTTAAAAGCAAAATGGATTAAAGTGAAAATTATGTTAAAGAGGACTTATTCTGAACAGGTACGCTATATAGGATATTGTTGGAGAATTTAAGAATAGAAATGGAATTTATTTGAGCAGGTTAATGCCTTAACCAGGGAAAAAAAGGGTATTTAATTTATGTTGAAAAATAAATGTAACACAGTACAGGTCTTAAAAGGAACTTATGTAACCTTATTAAATATCTTCGCATGATTAGGCTCCCTTGGTTTAAGCAGTTTGTATTCTACATAAGCTTTAGTTTTGAGTCTTGATTTTTTTGTTTTGTTATATTGATTACATTGTGATTGTTTAATATATAGAAAAGTATATCAAGATTTGAAAAAAAAATTAAATATTAATGTGAAATGTTCAAGTAAAACAACTGCTCTTCTGTATAAAATCCTATAAGAACACGTGAATCATGTTATGAATTTTTATATCAGCGACTGTAGCAAAACCTTTATAAAGCTTGCTTAAAGTTGCATCTTTATTGACATTTATATTTTTGTTATTTTATTGGAACAAAAAGTTATTAATTTTTTTTTGAAATTTAAAAATCAACTGTAACTGGTAGTCTTGGGTTTAAAAGGAATTTGTGCCTAGTAGGTAGATAATTACAAAGAGTTTTGAGTAAAACATATCCTAAATCTTGAGTGTGCTTTTTAACCCTTTTTTAACATCGATTATTTCTTTTCAACAAAATCGATAGCCGCTACTTGTATAATTCTTTTTCCGAATGAGAAACAAAATTGCTTGAAATACTTGTGACTAATAATTACATTTACAAATTTATTGGTAGAACAATATAACGAGGGTAAATTTGATACCTTTTTTTTACTACTTGTGTATTATATTTTTGTTTACTTAATATAAATTGAGTTGCATAATTGAGTAACTTTTGAGCAAAAATATTTAAGATCTTGGGAGGCAGCAATTTCCTAACCCATATTTCATTTAATTAGTAGATGAAATGACAACAAAAAAGTTGAAATGTTACACAAATGTGTAACAATTTAATTATCAGTTTACAAAATTTTTGAAAATGTCCTTCGACATCCAAACATAAATTAATTTGTGGGTGTTTTCAAAATCTGGTTTAGAGTGTCTTCATCAGCTTGTGCTGTCTCACAATATTATTATTAAATGTATGCCCTGGATTTTAGGTGTGAAAACAAATAGTACTCGGAGGAGTTGTCGCACAAAAATAAATAATCGACTGCGTCTCAGGCAATGTGTGATCTTACAGAATCTTGCTAAAAGAAACCAAACTGTAACATACCATCGCGCAGATGGTTTATGAAAACTTTCAGAGTGTTTTGGAGATTTCTATCATCATTTAAAGTTGCTTCAAGAAAATAGGGCAATATTCTTTCTGCGTGTGACTTATTTCACCAAAGTCGTATCTTTACAGGATGCAAGGCTGTTCCTCTATTTGTTGTTCGCATATATGTTATCTTGAGAAAACAAGTGGGCATTCAAGTAAAATTATGCCTCATCGGTGAATAATGTTTTATATAAAACATCGTTGTTATGGAAATATGCATTGAAATAATGACAGTTGTTACATGCTAAACCAATGATAGTTACCTGAATGAAATATACTCTACCAAGGAGATGTAACAGCAGCTATCTTTCAGTGGTGGGGGGTGATGGGTTCTATAAAAGCAAATGCAAATATTTTTAGGGGTGTACAGGCTTCAACACTTTCACTTATCTTACCTGAAAAGGTATTTTAACTCTCTAAGACGAAGTTGTTGAGTGCCTATGCACCTGATTTTAGTTTCGCTAGACCCTGGGTGGTTTAAGAGACTATTTAAATACTTTTTTTTTGCAACACAGGTTAATGGAGCCTTGTGTACCTTTTTTTTCACCTACTAATTTAAACATAATTAAAAAAACTCCAAGTTGTTTACCTAACCAATATTATCTAAACATGAATACCACATTAATTAACAAACACAACAAAACAAATAAACTAAACGCTACCCCTAATTGGTTTAGTGTGCATGTATCTAAAAGAAAAAGAACATCTTAAATTTATTCAATTTTAGTTATACAACCAATTTAACTGGTACATATAAATTTATGCAAATGCAATTCTGGTGGTTATCTATATTGGAATTTCTTGTTTACATTACGCTTTAAAAAAAGCGTGTACCAACGTACAATTCCTTTTATTACCTATAACTGTCATAACTAATTATAATATGTGTGTATATATTTACATATTTACATACTTAATCCATACATCAAAGATTTAATGATCCTTCTCAATATTTACATACTTAATCCCTACATCAAAGATTTAATGATCCTACTCAATATTAAATAGTGTCATCTTAATATTACAATGATTTCCTGATTTGTCTATATTTATCCATGCTTGTTTTAAAGTAGATGGGCCTATCCCTGAACCTTACTTTACATTCCCCGGTCTAATATGAGCTCATAGTATAAACCTTTCTGTACATGAGTGCAACATTTTAGCACTGAAAATTTCCAAACAAAAAGGATCCGTTTACCTTGTACATATGCAAAAATATACACTATTATTTTATATACACCTATTTACATAACCCTATTTTAAATACTTCCTTTTCAAAGGTAAATAGTTTAATTTTATGTCCATAAATTCATCCAAATACACCCAAAAATTACACTATAGTTTAAAGATCAAATAAGCACCACAAACAACAGTTTTTAAAAAAAATGCATTACCTGAAATGTTTCTTACCCAGATCTCTACCATCAAGCCTCCTCTGAAGATGCTCTTCTTTACCGACTGCTCCTACCAGTATTACTCCACGTTGCTGCATGCCATCAGAAACACAATTACTCTTCCAAATCGCTTGGCATCCAAATTACAGTACCTCCAAACCCTCTGTACTACCGATACTGCTCTATGAACATCTACTTCTTCCAGTCAGTGTCCAACAAGCACCATCAACCAAATTATATAGAAGTCTCTACTTACTGTTCATCCTGCTTCATGTTACAAAATCAATTTTATACAAATCACACCGATTTTAATATTGCACCAACTTGTGCTTTTAATAACTTGTAATTTAAAATCTCAGACTCACTAGTCGCGTATGGTAATAGTTTGAAGCCAAGATGAAGATGATCAGAGAAAACAAGAGAGAAGTATTCCGCCTCCAGGTCGTTTATATAATCATACTCCCTACCAACTTGCACGTATTCCCTAACAAACCTTCTTCAAAAATCTTCACACCACTATCAGCAAACAAGCTTTTCCCCGTAAAACCTATCCAACAGCTCACACAATTCTTAAAATCACCGTACACAATAACACAACCGTCTTTCGATTCTGCTAATCTCGTCGTTAACCTTCGACGATTCCCTGTAAATTCGACCGCCCCTTGCCAGCCATCTTCTAAAATTCAGAATTTTGTTGTACAAACAAGTATTTTATGCCGAAAAACTCATTAAATTTTTTAACCGTTCTACTTTTCTCTGAAGCCCCTATCCACTGCTATTACACCCAAACAACCAAAACACGCCTTTCATATGCGCGTACATACCATTATCTAGCTTCCACTCGTATCACAATATGTTATATCCTTCATTTCGCACCCTACCTAACTTACCTATGTCAGTTATACTTTTCTTGTATATAAACCATATTTTCTATCTCTTTTCCTTCTCCTTCTATAACCACCTTGTTCATAGTCTTTTCACTCTACTATTCTTTACACCTTGAAAATTGATATCTTCTGCAAATACGCTGCATCCCTGTCTCGCTTATTACCTTTAAAAATGTTCTCGTCTTACAGACGTTTGAAAGTCACTCCAACTGACCATATGATATCTTCCCTCTGTTTGATTCTAACGCATGCCCAATATAGCTTTTTGCTTTATTTTATCGATCTGTTTCTACATGTAACCATCCATTCCCTACTCTAGACTTGTTGTTTATGTTAATGATTTTTACGTATAAGTCTTTAATTAATATATTCTTAAATGTCTCTTCTTTGAACTCTAGAACTGTTATAACTTGTTTTATATTATTAAACCTTGGAAACTTACATAAATGTTTAAGCTTATATTACCCTACACTATGTTATACCCACCTTCCTTGCGTAAATTATTGATTTTTACACTATAACCGACATGAAAAGCTTTTATACTAGCATATTTGTACACTATTTCTAAGCTTCAATATACTTGTTTGCATTGCCATCGTTCCTATTAGTAATTAATCATTATCCTACTTCTGAAATGAAGCACAAAATTAAACCTACATTATTTTACATAGTATCATTCCTATTCTATCATATTGAAAAACGTTTTAAATTAGAAATTGATTTTTATACACAGGGTACCTACAAATAAATAATTGTCTGACTTATGTAATTTGATTTTAGCCTAGACATCCATAGTAATACATATATCTCGGCATAATATATTTGGCAGGTGTAAAACAAAAATGCAATGACTTATAGCTTGTTGATCTGATTCAAGGTTCAAGCAACCCTCGTTGTGCAGGACAAAAATCGGGTTGTCAGTAGATCACTAATCTAACTGGAGTTGCAGAAAAGCATTCATTCGATGAACAAGTTTCACAACATAATGGCAGTTTTTCAAATCCACAATTACTCCCACATTTGCGAACTTCTTTCACTACAAACTCGAGTTTCAAAACCACCGTTGTGTATTGCTCAACGTTTTCAACCTCACTGCTTGTCAATCGACTAATTGAAAATCAAAGCTTGAATGAAAGACCATCTTCTATCATTAAGTCTATATTTGTAAGTTATAATGTTTTAGGGGGATTGCCCGATTTTTCTCGTTCACATAGTTTGTATGACTTGAACTGTCTTAAGGTTGAGGTTAAGTGTATTTTGGTGCATGGGAGCAATTAAGTGTATTCCCACAGTTTTGATTTAATACCCACCACTGCATCATTGATTGATTGATCAGTATGCCTTATTTTATACTGTTTTGTGGGCTTTTTCGATTCGTGTGAATGTTAACAAATACGTTTTCGTAAGCCGAAATATATTGGTATATTTCTAATTTAATATGCCTACTGTGAAGTTATGTTCTTTATTACTGGTTGTAAAAGAATTTACTAGGTATACCATTGAATTCCTATTTTAATAATAAAATAATAAAATAGCCATGTTATTAAATTTAAACCACACAAGCCTCTACAAAATTTTAGGGGCATTTTCGTGTTACAGCTTATTTAACTCACTTAAAATAATAAATGCTTTTCTATTTACTAAAGTTTGCTTAATTAACATATTAACTGTACAAAGTAGGTAACTGTTTTGATGTAATCTGGTAGCTTCAGTTTCTGATACATTTGTATCTTGTAAGGGTGCATACTTAGATCTTATTTAAGAATAGTTGCAGCTGTTTCCATTAGTCAATCATACTGTTGTGCCGATGCTAACAGACGTACATTGTTTCCATTTGCATCTTTTGCATTTTCAGCGAAATCATTGGTTCTGACTAACGATTGTCATGTTCACTGTTGTTTCTTTATAGATTGCTGGTCGAAAGTTATTATGTCAATTCATTATGAGGAATGTTCTTATTTACAAAAAAAATTACGAAAAGCTTTTCTGAATTTCTCGTGACATTATTTGATCAAACAATTTCTTACAGCCAAATTGATGTTATGTTTCTGAATTAATTGTATTCTCCGGGTGCAGGGGGGGGAGCAAATTGGTGCACCGACTAGCTTTCAGTGGTGCAGAGCGGGTGCTATGAAGCAAATATACTAATTTTAGGGGTACACAAATTCTGACACTTCTACTGAATACTTTTACACTTAAAAGTCTTTAAACTATCTTTGTTTATGTAAAGGTTTTGAGTGTCAATCCAACTGAAGCAAAAGAACCTTCCCAGAAGGTGGGTGTTCCGAATAAACTATATGAGCTGTTCCTTTTGCTGTTAGAGATTGATGGAGTCTCGACTGTACCCTTCTTACCCCCTACTAATATAAAATAAATAAAGAAAAAACCACTTTGTGTATCCCAAACTTATATTGTAAAACTTGATTTTCAAAATAGTAGATAGCAAAAAAAAACAATCCTGATCTACCCCTAATTTGACCAAATATGCGTTTAGCTAAAAAACCTCAAGATTAAAAATGATACAACTTTGTCGAGAATTAACCAATGTAAATTTTACTTGCTATTTTTTTGTTATAATAATGAGCTTTTACTTATTAGAATTTGATACTATACACTGTAACAAGAAATTCAATTAATTAACAATTTTTGTTTTATTCTCTTAAAGACTTCATCGACATTCCAGACAGGACTGATCACAGGTAAAAATCTAACCTGTTGTGGTTGATAAAAGCTTCCAACATTGGTCGCTTTCCAACATTACTGGTAATCACATCTGTGTTCTTTCCGTCCGAAAGTCTGTTTATCCACTAATAGCCTGGGGGGTTTGGATACTGCAACGTTAACTTCGCATATCTGCTTTTCCAATGTCGTTCCATGTCACGATAGAGTTCGAGAGTTTACTGTCTAATAATGATCTGATCTCTCTAGTTTATTATCTGTCAGTTTTATAAGTTTTACATCCCAGAATCATGGCATGCTATTTCCGTATCTCACTGATCGTGCATCTAAACTATTCTAACTTTGGAATCAATGTCACTCTGTTCATTTGAACCGTCATTTTGTTTCCATGATTGTACATTTAAGACCAAATGCTGCGTTGTTCATGTGTTTGCCACTCTTTAATTTTATGGCTGTATTTTATGAATATATGATTATTGGGGTGTATCCCCATGATTGATGGTTCTTGAACTTGTGTGAATTTGTACAAATAGCTGTAATATATTGATTATTTCTAGAGTGTCTATCTATAAGTTATTTAATATGAAGGAGTGTAAGGGCTCGATATTTGTTACCGTTTGTATTTAATAAACTGGACGCTTTCCATATTAATTCTTTCTTCTTAATTTATTATTATATTGAAAAGGCAACATTATTGATGTAAACTTCAAAGCTTCTAAATTTTACATGCTGTGTTTGTACCAAAAGCTCATTTAACTGACTGAAATTACTAAATTCCTTTCTACTACATTGTGTTTGCTTAAGTAATGCACCAACGTTTCAAATTTCAATCACTGTGATATAGTTGATAATGAATTATTATTTATTATGATCTCAGATGGGTTCTTTATTAGTTGACACTTGTAAATAAAACAATTTGTATTCAAATTTAATGTTGCAGCAATCTAAAAGTGTATGAAGATAATTTTTCAAAACATTTAATTGTACAATAAGAAGAAAAGCACTTCGAGCTCAAAATTGTATTGTAATTTATACAGATTATAAATATATTTGACTGATTTACCACGTTATTATCTAGTGGTGGATGGACGGAGCCAATTCACATTTACAAACTTCAACGAATAAAGATGTGTTTTCTTTTTTTCTTAATTCCAATTTGAACTTTCAATTGCTTTTTGATTTGCAGTCCTCCAAAAGTAAAGAAGCACTCTTTTAATTTGCAAACCTCCAAGCGTAATGATGTGTTACGGGCTTCAATGATACAATAGAATTATTCTGGTAATAAATATTTTTCCAATGCCGTAGTTGGGATTAGTCCAAAGAAACCTTAAGAATGCCAAACTTATTAAATTAATTTTGATGCCGAATTAATATGTAACCATTTTTCTTGCGAAGAAGTGAGGATTCTTTACCAAATTCCCTGCATTCCTTCAAAGATGCAAATTTATAGTACTCGATTACAACTATACTAATCCACTATGAGAAATGTGATTTGGATGATGTTACCTCATTCTCGAGATGAGTATTAATTGTGTTTATGATTTTATTGTAGTAATTAGAATGGAATTATATTGTATTTTGGAACTGTGTTATAAAATGTGTTTCTTCTAATTGTAGCACACAGAAGAGTATATTAGACGATATTATCTGATAAGATTACAACCAGTGTTATGTATGTGTGCGAAGGTTGTAGTTCTTGAAGAACCAGAACAGTTTATGTATTGTTGAAATGAAATACTTGTACTTTTCAAACTGTATTTATACATTGTTTGAATATTTTTCTAATGTGGTCTGGGGTTCACTTGGCATTGTAACTATGTAACACTAATTCTAATTTATTTAATAATATTTGTAAAACACTCTCTTATATTTGAGATAATTATGATATGGAACAAGCATATTAAAAATTGTCTGTTATTTACTTTGTAATTCTAAAGCTTTCTTAAAATGACATAACCACACTATGAAAATTTGGTTATTCTTTTATGTTTGTCTTTGTTGTGGTTTCAAAATAGTTTATGAACTTACATTTCCATATATATTACCCAAAAACAAAACTATGCTTTTGTGTTTTTTCATTTATGGCCTGAATTTCCTTTTAGAACAAATATTTATTGAAATTTTAAGCTTAGTGAACACTATTATTCATGAAATCCAAAAGTACAGGTTAATTCAATATTAAGTTATTCGTTTATGATTAATTTACCTCTTGCACGGTGGATGACACGCAAAATCGTGAAGCGTTCCACAGTTTTTTGACAAAAATGCTTAACGTAATTAAAAATTAGGTTGATGTATGTTTGCGTGCACGATTCGGATTTGTAAATTTTCCAATTGTCGTCATCACTCTCAGTGGCGTAATTGGAAAACGCATGGTCCGCAAAAGACCAAGACACAGGTTTGAGTTCAGTCCAAGACTTTATATTTCCATCTTTCAATTACTAGCTCGATTTGAAATGATCATTTGGGCTTTGCATCAAAGTCTAAGTTATTATTTTATCTTATTAACTATATTAAATTCTCTGTAGTTAAGGGGTCTGTTGACTCAAGTACCACCGTTGGGTTGTCATAAATTCTCTGACTCTTATCTCGACTGCTCCACTCTAACACCATACATCTTAAGAATCTACTTCAGAAGCTTACCTGGACTGCTGAAAATTCAACAATTCTCCTAACTACAACTTTGCTGCAATATGAAAACTACTTCCCTACTATCCTATCAAGAAAACTCAACTACCAAAATTCATCACATTCTATTTACACAAAAAAAAAATTACTACTTCCAAAACCTTTCAATTATAATGGTTTGCATACATAAAATTACATATCCTTGCTTTAGAAACAATTCATTTTCCAAAAATATTGTTTGATCAAAATTTTCTTATTACACAAATACCCTATTTAAATTAAATGGGTTAACCTCATACCTGACTTTAACACCTGTCTTAATATGAGCTCACAGTAAAACTCTTTTAAACCTGTGTGCACAATTATAGCACTACAACAACAAAAGTTACCTTTACTTTGTACATAAAAAGCCTTTATATCATTATTTTAAATATCCCTCTCTACATAAACATATTTTCATTTAATTATAAAGTTCAATAAGTTTTTAAGTCCATAGAATTCACAAAAATGCACACCAAAAATCACAAATATCAAAACACCAAAATAAACTCAACAATAATGTTTTTATAAAAAAAATCGTTATCTAGAAACCATTACACCTCATGCATCTGCAATCCAGCCCTCGATAATGACTATAAGTTATGGACCCGCTCCCATGTTGGCTCACACCATTCCTGTCAGCACGCAGATATCCAAATCTCTCCAACTAACCATTGATAGTGCATCCAAACTTCCTAATTCCTCTACTGTTCCATATATTATCAGCAAATCACTGCTCGATGCTTTCACAATCGCTAATTCGTCTTAAGACATCTTGCAAGCCCAACAACCAAAATAACAGTAGTCTGTACTTACATGACGTTGATAAGCTTTGCTTTTATTTCTAAATGTACTTCATGATTTTCTAACCAACTAGTACTACGGCACACCAACTTGTGTGTAATTACAAATAACAACTTTTTAAAAGCACTCAATAATATTGACTACTACAAGTATTTACGTCAATGACTAGCGAAGAAAAGAAGAGAGCATCTCACCACCTACTAGGTGTTTATATAGACCCAAAAGTTCCCGCCTGTTGTTTAGTTTTCTCACAATTCCACCCCACATAAACAAGTTTTCTCGGTAGCCTTCTAACCGTTAGCACATTTCTTAAAACTCAAATCTCAACCGAAACAAAATTCTAAAATCCCCAAGTTAGCCTTGCATAATTTTGTATAATTTTAGTTAACAAACATCAACGGTCTTTTCAAATCCCGGAATTTTAACGCTTTGAACACAACAAATTACCACGAAATTAACTCTTAACCGTCCAACGGCTGTATCCTTCCCTGAAAATTAGCCTCCATTGTCATCAATTCTCATTAGATTCACACCCAACATGTAAGATAAACTTAGCCTCATCTCTCTCTATTGCACATACAAACATTTTCCCTCTCATGCTTTGTTTACGAACCCACTCATATATATACCCTTTCTTAATCTCAGACTGTCGCACGTCTCCCTTCTACTCGTGATGCCCAATTACCATTCTCAATTTCTCTTCCCATTTAAATCGATATCTTATACAAACATCTTCCAACTCACTCTTGTATATATCCTCGTATCTATCCTTGTCCCCTCGTTAGTTACCAAGTCTAACCGACACCTAACATTTGCATCCCCCTCTTTTATATGTTAAAACCAATCTGCCTTGTTTCCATATCGCTCCCTGCCTGCTTTAATGTCTACTGGCATTCGTAGAAAATATTGATTTTCTTATGAGGTTATTGACAACGCACCCCATCCTTGAAAACAAAACGTTACACATAACCTGCCTATCGTAACCGTTGAGTTCTGTTTATCGAAAACATATTGCTATAATTAATACCTGGAAAAATATCTCCCCCTTCACTTCTTATGCTTTGAAACGTTATACCACGGTTAAAGTTTCCACTAAATTATGCCAAACTATACATTAGGAATATTTACACACGCTTAAATATGCAAATAATATTTCAACTTTCTTGAAATTATCGATTTTACGCTAAAGTAAACATGAAAGGCTTTTAGACTATTATACACTGATTAAACTATATTTAAAGCTGCATCCTTATACTGTACACTAATAAACTGATAGATGCTTTAACCTTAATTGTTTCTGTTTTCTAAATATTATGAAATTTCCTTGCAAATAAGTGAAAAGCTAAAGCCGAAATACAATTAACTCCAAAATTCCCCCTCTAAATTAATTAATCGTTACCCTGGATTTCTAAGACACCTATTTAACTTTTTAATACATTTAACCTTTTAATAGATGGTATCTACACACGCTAACCTATCTTAAATTGTCCAATGAGCTATCTAATTAATTCTAACCTAGAAATTACATAGTAATATATGTATATATATATATATATATATATATATATATATATAAATATATACATATACAAACACTCGCTGTTAATATGATAGGATGGAAAAGAACCACCTTACATCCACCTACATCACTAGATTAATAATTCTGTAACCATACAATAAACCTATATCACTGTTGTAGATATAGATGTTATTTCTGCAATGTAAGACACAGGTTGCCTACACATGTTTACATTACTTTTAACACCACAAGTGTGGTCCATTTATATTCATGTCTTTGTATAATGGGTTTTTATTTAGATAGAGTACAAATACATATATGTATCCTGCAGATTATGAACTATAAATAATGTGGAGTGCAGTTTTGTATTATGAGAAAGAAAAGAGGAATTTCTGCTTGCATTTCAAATTTTCAGCAGCTATTTTATTAGATAATTGCGCTCTGTATTCTAATCTGCACTATTTTACTGACATTGGATTTGGTTTCCTTGCCTTTGTTGATTTTATAGATGCCAGGTGAGGTGCAATTTGAGTGATGCAACATCAAATTTTTCTTAACGTCTGTGCCTTATTGGATTTGCAGTGCTTATAGATTTTTTGTTTTTGTCATTTGCAGCTGGACCAAAATTAAAAACTATAAAATTGTGCGATAGCATCGTATGTGTTAATTAATCTGGATTTCATATCTGTGCTCGATAGAACATATGTTTTGTTTGAAATGGTTTGAAAGTTGTAGCTCTTGAAGAACCAGAGCAGTTTGTGTATTATTGTAACGTTCAAAATGTATTTGAACAAATGTTACATAAAGAAGTTACTACAATGACAGCATACAGTTACAGCAGTATATTGTGTGCTCGCCCAGAGGGCATATAAGTGTTGCACAGATTTTACAAGCAGTATTGGCCATTTGTTGTTTCCAACATGTAAACCACTTATGGAATGTAGAACAATTTCATTGTTCTAGGCAACAATGCATATTCTTTTCCAGCCTGTGGGAAGTTAGGTTGACATTCTTTTCCCACTAAATACATAATAATAATAACTATTTCTAAAAATCTAAATCTTCTAGCTAAATTACAATGTGTGATATCCCTAGATGCTAAAATTATACACAACTATGTGTACTATACCTAAATTAATGTTTAGAAATTCCCTAACATCACAAGGTGCGTGTTCAGTTGCAACTTTTGTTGTAATAAATTAAACAACTCAGACAAATGAAAAACAGTTTCTTCTAAATCTCTTCCTGGGTTACTTAAATGGGACATTGAATTTACGTATTACTATAACACAATATTTCTAACAATAGATATTTGAAGTATTTGTATTGATGGTTAAGTGCAGTCATGGCCGATGAACATTTTGTCGACCCGAGATTTTTGTAAGTTCAACTCGGGAAGTTTCATCAATTGTAAGTCGTAGAAAACAGGTAAATGCGATAAACTTGTTTCTCTATATATCTAACCGTGCCATTGTTGTATCAGACTACACAAAGATATGAAGTATCAAGTAATTAATTCCAAATTTTAAATATGATAACGAATTGCTCGTAGTAGAATTAATAATTCATACCGATATCACTGACAAGTGAGTGTTACTAAATACTCTACAAATGTCAATTATGTATAAATGTGATCGAGTTGTAAAACACGTTACAAAGTGCAGCTGCTCAGGATCTCACTTGTTTTTGTTCAATTTGAAAAAATTATATTCCTATGTGTATTGTGGCTGTTGTATTTTTTAGTATTTCCATTTTAGATAATTATGTTTATTTTCAGTTTTGTTGTAAATTTGTCTACTCATTCTGAATTGACCAGAGCAGTTTGATATCGAGCTTTTTATATATAAATTTTTACTTTTTTAAATTGTTTTATTTTTTAGAACTGTAGATATTTGAAGTTTAGTTTTATTAATGAAAGTAGTATTATTTTTTATTTTTAGCTTGGGTAGTTTAGTTTGGTATAACTAGCTGTAAATTAGAAAGTTACAAACAGTTTCTTTTTGCATAATTCTTTTGTTCCAGGAAAACTGCGCACTGTAGTTAAAACCTTTACGTACAATATTGCATCATTTAATTGTGTAGTGTTTAAGATTGTCAATTAGGTGTAGGTGTATAAATATAGGAAGTCAAACATTTTAATCTATGTATATAAATAATGCCCACACTTGATTATAATTATAATGTTGATTTGATTGTCTTAAGAATGTTCACAAAGGGATTTCCAGTGCAAGCAGAACCATAATGACATGCGATGACTAGACTTTTTTGTTTAATTGTAATTTATGGCAAATGCTATTTTGTGAAACCGAAAATATTTGATTAGTACAGTTATAAATTCATTGTTTCCAAAACGTAAACTCAATCTAGTGTTTAAAGATTTTGTTTCGAAGTTTCTTAGTTGAGATCAAACATTCTACATTAAAGTAACCCAGTAGTTAGCAAGCTTAATACTAAAAAATTGTACGTTCATCAGAAGGTAATTGAATGTGCGTTAAAACAGTGCAGACCTATTGTGCAACATGATTTTCAGGTTACCCATTACAGATTATCGATCAATGAAAGAACAAAAGGACATATAATTTTTTGTTGTATGAATTTGTTTGACTTGCCATATTTATAATTTTCAAGTTTTTAAGAATATTTAAGTTGTAATTGTTAATTTAACTATTAATAAGTAGTGAATTTAATATCTGTCAAGTGAAAAGTGTATGTGTAGCAGTTTAAAGGAATAATAGAAAGTTTGTAGCGTATTTATTTTTCCATCACCTGTTGTTTATTTAAAATTGTGAAAAATAACAAGTCCTTGAATTATTTTATTGGAAACGATTCGATTCTTGATTAATTTTTCTGATTTGGAACTTGTTTCTATAGTGACTTTTTTCAAGCTTTGATTGTTTCCAAGATGTTCCTTGTGACTCCTTGGTCATTAATTTGAGCAGTTGAAATTGTTAGAGTTGATCAGAAATACATTAACCAGTAGCGACAAAAGTAGTGCCAAACAAGCGCTTGGTGGCTGTGATGATCTTTTGTATTAAGTGATGAATTAGTTTCGTTGTGTGTATGATCAGTGGTAAGTTTATAATTAACTATAAAATTTGTAATTCTTTTGGGTAACATTTTGAATTATAGTACAATGTATGATTATTTTGTTGGATGTTCAAGAATTTATTTGTACATTTGACTTTGTATTGTAGTATTATGGATGGAGGATATATTAGTTCAATTTTAATTTTTATTTGGGTTTGAAAATCAACGGACAAGAATGGTCAACATCTGTACACGTGTGAAACAATTAAATGAAGTTAAAAAGGCCAAGGTTACATATTGTCTACTTCCATGAAAGATAAGTATTACTTCTTTTCAACAGCAAGAGGTATGTTCCTGTATTCCATTTTGGGTTTAAAAATTCTATTAATCTGCATTTTGAAGTTGCAAGCAAATTGTATTATAATTTAGAACCTGCTTTTATTGAAATGTGCATTCTGAAATTAGATTACTTGTTTTTGATAAAGTTACTATAGTTATTTAAAATTTTGTTTGCGCATAACTTCATTATGATACCAAATTATATAATTTATGTACGCATAAGACATGCATGGTAATAGAACAATATTAAAATATAGGACAAATAAGGATTGAAAATATAATCTAAGTAGAAAGACCTAGCACGAAGTACTGGTTAATATTATATAGTGTACTCAATTTGTTATTAACGATGATGGCATCCTCTGGGGTAAAAAATTCCGGAGTTAAAATAGTCCCCATTCTGATCTCCAGAAGGGGACTACTTGAGTATATGATCAGAAAATTTAGAAAAGAGCCGGGAACATTCTGCAGTCGGAGCACGAAATGTCAGAAGTATGAAGTAGGTAGGTAAGCTAGAGAACTTGAAAATTGAAATGGCTATGTTAGCATTAGACATAGTAGGGATCAGTGAAGTTCGGTGTTCAGAGGTGGAAGATTTTTGGAGCGGAGAGTTTAGGGTAATTTATACAGGATCAGAGAAAGGAAATTCAGGTGTGGGGATAGTAATGTGAAAAAAAATATGACAATGTGTAGAAAACTACTCACAAAAGAACGAAAGAGTACTCATGGCTAGATTAGAATCTAAACTGATAAATATAGTAATAATACAAGTATACATACCCACCTCTAGCTACAGTGAGGAAGAAGTAAAGGCGATCTACAAAGATATCGAAAATACACTAAGATACGTAAAAGGACATGCAAATTTAATAATTGCGGGGGATTTTCATGCAGTGTAGGTGAGGGTAGGGAAGGAGTGGTAGTAGGTTTATTTGGTTTAGGCACAAGAAATGACAGGGAAAATAGGCTGGTAGAATTTTGCAACAAGAACAATTTAACCATCACAAACACACTATTTTAACATAATGCTAGAAGACGATACACGTGGAAGATGCCAGGAGATGAAGATATCAAATAGATTACATTCTAGTTACACAATGGTGTTACACAATGGTTTAGGAATCAAGTAAAAGACTAGAAGCTACCCAGAAGCAGATATGGACCCTGACCACAACATTGTAATTATTAAGGCTGCTCTTAAATTTGAAAAAAGAAACGGAAAAAGGCACGTTGACTTTGAGAAACTTAAAAGATAAAGATATCCAAGAAAGATTTGAAAAAAGTCAAACGAATTGCAGTAAGATATTAAGAAAATTTCTTATACTAAGGAAGTAGAAACAGAATGGAATAACATTAAATCCAGCTTAGACATGACGGCTAGAGATATTCTGGGGTATACACAAAGAGAAAATAAGAAACCATGGATAAAAAAAGGGTATCCTGAATCTAATAGAAGGACGAAAATACAAAAAAGGATCAGATGCAACAGGAAAACAGAGATACAAAACCATAAAATGGGAAATTATTCGCAAATGCAGGAAAGTTAAAGAAAAAAGCAAAGAGGTACAAACTAAGATTGAATTAGGAAAGACAGACGAAGCATACAAACTAATTAGAATGAATTTTAGTGATATAATAGCATATAGCAAAAGTATGAGCACGGGATGAAACGTCATTATAGAAAATGTAGAGAAAGTGGATAGATGGCACACATATATAGGGAATTTATATGCAGGAAAAGAAATAACAGCATTAGAACAGGAATCAGACATTGAAAAGGACGACTTGGGATATCCTATACTTAGAGATGAGTTTAAATTAGCATTAAAGGGTCTGAAAAATGGTAAGGCACCAGGTACAGATAAGGTACAAGCAGAAACTCTAAAAGCCGCTGGACAAGCAGTCATAGTACGTCTCTTCCAACTTGTAAGCTAGATGTTGAGACAGGCGAGATACTCAAAGATTTCAAACATAACATCATAGTCATTATACAAAAAAGGAGAGGCGTAAGAATAGATCTTAAAATTTTCGAACAATAAGTTTGAAAGCACGCGTGTCAAAAATATTAACTAGAATTGTACAAAGACGAATGGAAAAACGAGCTGAAAAAAATCCTAGGAGTTTGACTTTGAGAAACTAAAAGATGATATCCACGAAAAATTTGAAAAAATTTAAATGAATTGCTGAAAGATATCGGGAGAATTTCTGATACTAAGAAATACCAAAAAGAATGGAATAACATTAAATTCAGCTTAGACAGGGGGGCCAGAGATATTCTGAGGTGTACATAAAAAAATAAGAAACCATAGATAACAAAGGATATCCTGAATTTAATAGAAGAAAGACAAAAATACAAAAACGAATCCAAACTAAGCAGAAAAATAGATACAAACCCATAAAATGAAAAATTATTCGGACATGCAGGAAAGCTAAAGAACAATGGATTGATGAAAAGTGCAAAGAGGTACGAACTAAGATGGAAATGGGAAAGACAGACAAAGCATACAAACAAATTAGAATGCATTTTTAGAAATATAACACTGTATAGCAAAAATATAAGGTGTGCGGAAGCAGACATCAATATTCAAAATGTAGATAAAGTAGTTAGATGCTACATATATATATATATATATATATATATATATATATATATATATATATTATTATGTATGGTGATATTAAATAAAATTTATGCTTCAAAATACGAGTTAAAGTTTAATAAGTCCAACCTTAATGTGGTGTTGGCCTTTAAAATGATTTAAATAAAACAAAATTTTCAAATTTAATTATGCCACGGCTTTTAAAAGACTCGCTCAGGGAAACTGAATCTATTATTTATACTTAATTATTATTTATGATTAATTTACCTCATGCGCGGGTATGACACGCAAAATCGTTAAGCGTTCCACATTTTTTAGACAAAAATGCTAAATGTAATTGAAAGTTACGTTGATGTATGTTTGTGTGCACAATTCGGATTTGTAAATTTTCCAATTGTCATCAGTCTCGGTGGCGTAATTGGAAAAGGCATGGTCCGCAAAAGTCCAAGATACAGGTACGAGTTCTGTCCAAGACCTTATATTTCCATCTAGCTCGATTTGAAATGATCATTTAGGCTTTGCATAAAAGTCTAAGTTATTATTTCATCTTATTAACTATATTAAATTCTCTGTAGTTACGGGGTCTGTTGACTCGAGTACCACCATTGGGTTGCCATAAATTGTCTGAATTTCACCTCGGCTGCTCCACTCTAACACCGTACATCTTAAGAATCTACCTCAGAAGCTTATCTGGACTGCTGAAAATCCAACAATTCTCCTAACTGCAACTTTGCTGCAATATGAAAACTACTTTCCTACTATCCTATCAAGAAAACTCAACTACCAAAATTCATCACATTCTATTTACACAAAAAAAAATTACTACTTCCAAAACCTTTCAATTATAATGGTTTGCATACATAAAATTACATATCCTTGCTTTAGAAACAATTCATTTTCCAAAAATATTGTTTGATCAAAATTTTCTCATTATACAAATACCCTATTTAAATTAAGTGGGCTAACCTCATACCTGACTTTAACACCTGTCTTAATATGAGCTCACAGTAAAACTCTTAAACCTGTGTGGAAAATTATAGCACTGCAACAACAAAAGTTCCCTTTACTTTGTACATAAACAGCCTTTATATCATTATTTTAAATATCCCTCTCTACATAAACATATTTTCATTTCATTATAAAGTTCAATAAATTTTTAAGTCCATAGAATTCATAAAACTGCACACCAAAAACCACAAATATCAAAACACACCAAAATAACCTCAACAATAATGTTACCTGGAAACCATCACACCTCATGCATCTGCAATCCGGCCTTCGATTATGTTGTCCTCGATAATGACTATAAGTTATGGACCCGCTCCCAAGTTGGGTCACACCATTCCTGCCAGCATGCAGATATCCAAATCTCTCCAACTAACCATTGATAGTGCATCCAAGCTTCCTAATTCCTCTACTGTTCCATATACTATCAGCAAATCACTGCTCGATGCTTTCACAATCGCTAATTCGTCTTAAGACGTCTTGCAAGCCCAACAACCAAAGTAGCAGTAGTCTGTACTTACATGACGTTGATAAGCTTCACTTTTATTTCTAAATGTACTTTGTGATTTTCTAACCAACTAGTACTACAGGACACCAACTTGTGTGTAATTACAAATAACAACGTTTTAAAAGCACTCAATAATATTGACTACTACAAGTATTCACGTCGATGACTAGCGAAGAAAGAGAGAGCATCTCACCACCTCCTAGGTGTTTATATAGACCCAAAAGTACCCCCCTGTTGTTTAATTTTCTCACAATTCCACCCCACATAAACAAGTTTTCTCGGTAGCCTTCTAACCGTTACCATATTTCTCAAAACCCAAATCTCAACCGAAACAAAATTCTAAAACCCCAAGTTAGCCTTGCATAATTTTGTATAATTTTAGTTAACAAACATCAATGGTTTTTTCAAATCCCGGAATTTTAACACTCTGAACACAACAAATGACCACGAAATTAACTTCTAACAGTCCAACGGCTGTATCCTTCTCTAAAAATTTGCCTCCATTGTCATCAATTCTCATTAGATTCACGCCCCACATGTAAGACAAATTTAGACTTCCAATTACCATTCCCATTTTCTCTCTCCATTTAAATCGATATCTTATACAAACATCTTCCAACACACTCTGGCTTATATCCTCGAATCTATCCTTGTTCCTCGTTAGTTACCAAGTCTAACTGACACCTGACATTTGCATCCCCTCTTTATGTTAAAACCAATCTGCCTTGTTTCCATATTGCTCGCTGCTTGCTTTAACGTTTACTGGCATTCGTAGAAAATATTGATTTTCTTATGAGGTTGTTGACAACGCGTCCCATCCTTGAAACTAAATCGTTACACATAACCTGCCTATCGTAACCGTTGAGTTCTGTTTATCGAAAACATATTGCTATAATTAATACCTGGAAAAATATCTTCCCCTTCACTTCTTATGCTTTGAAACGTTATACCACGGTTAAAGTTTCCACTAAATTATGCCAAACTATACATTAGGAATATTTACACACGCTTAAATATGCAAATAATATTTCAACTTTCTTGAAATTATCGATTTTACGCTAAAGTAAACATGAAAGGCTTTTAGACTATTATTCACTGATTAAACTATAGTTAAAGCTGCATCCTTATACTGTACACTAATAAATTGATAGATGCTTTAACCTTAATTGTTTCTGTTTTCTAAATATTATGAAATTTCCTTGCAAATAAGTGCAAAGCTCAAGCTGAAATACAATTAACTCTAAAATTCCCATTCTAAATTAATTAATCGTTACCCTGGATACATGATATTTACACATTTAACCTTTTAATAGTGGTATCTACACACGCTAACCTATCTTAAATTGTCCAATGAGCTATCTAATTAATTCTAACCTAGAAATTACACAGTAATATATGTGTGTATATATATATATATATATATATATATATATATATATATATATATATATATATTATACTGTCAAGAAGGGGGTGGGCTTATAAAATGTTTAAATAGGGCTTCGAAACGACTTTGCTAGAATGGGGGTATATTTGGTTTTGTTTGAGTATTTTCTTTCAGGTATTTTTGGTTTATAAATTAACAACAACTATTCCACGTTTATAAATTTATAAAGCTTTTGAAACTGCATAGCATTCAACAACATATACCGGCCATAGACCAGGCTAAGCTAGTTATAAGTTTGCATTGTATACGTATTTTAATTGTTATGGTTGCACGTATATGAAATTTAATTTGGAGTTAGCGTTTTCAGAACCATTTGAATGTAAAAACAAATATCAAAATTGCTTGGTATACTGCACGCTTTTAAAATTTTAAGGAGTTAAGTGATACTCCCGTAAAATTGGTAAATCAATTTCAGTTTGAATATGTTTTAACAATAAAGATTGGTTATGTAATGACAGGACGTTTACCGAATAAGACATAAATGTCTGTTGCGTACAATTTAAAAGCTGAACCATCAAAGTTTGTTAGCTATTTTCAATATTGTAAAAAGTTCAATATACATAAATCACTGGATTACAAACCATCTAGAAAATGAATGTATCTAGAGAAAACAACTGTATTATTAATCAATTATTAATAATTATAAATTACATAGTGTGCGTAGAGATAGTTGTTATGGCAACGAAAACAAAAGAAGACGGATTTTATTTATAAGGGACTTCAAATTTATATTACTGAAAAATAGACGTGTTTTTGTACTGTTATGAGTTTTATTACATTTAAAAGTTACGAGAAAGTTTTGGAAGTCAAGTTGTACCTGGAGATAGCAAATAGTAGCAGTTTTACGGCGAATAAAAGTTAATTAAAAGAGGGAGTGCTGGTCTGTACCGTTATTGTTTGAAGACGAAAGCATAGTGGAATTGGAGTTATCTGAGTATTTGTATAACATAAAATTTGTAGAAAGATTAGTAGTTTTATAGTCTGGAGATTACCAGTTGCTCGAGTTACTTATTATTTACAGGAGGTGCCTGCAGTTGGTCACTTGGCTTCAGGACGGCTGGAAGGCGGCGCTTGTATCTGGATTCCAGGTATTAGTATTTAATATCTACGCAGTGCTTTAATCAAATTTATAAAAGTGGAACTAGTGTTTGGGAATACTTTTGGCTTTAAAAATTATTTTGAAAACTCCTTGGATATTTGTTTGGGTGTCTAGTTGAGAGGTGTTTGCCTAGGACGGACCCACCCTAGGTAGATTCCGCTACGTGTTTGACGGCCCTGTAGAATATTTAAGTGCAGCAGCCGTGTAAAATATTTAAAGATAAATTGTGTGGCATAACTCAACAAGGCTCTAAAATAAGACAAGGAGTGACAGATAGATATATTACGCCTATCACTAATAAGGTAGGATCACAGTATATATAATAGATGGCGCCCAACGTGGGGCTCGAGTAGATTTGTTAGTTGTACGTTGCATATATTCTATTTAAAAGTGAAAATTAATATTTGATTGACGTTTCATATATATTTATTTGACAGTTGTTGAAGGTTTTGAATTTATTGTAGTAGGCTAAGACGTAATTTGATATTCACACTTTGGTCAATTTTAGCGGCGGTAAAACATTAGGTGGGGCTCGATAGGGCTGATTCAGATTTGCAGAGGTTGTGTAGCTTAGTGGGGCACATCATTGAAGTTTATTTTGAAAATTAAAGGGACATGTCTGATGAGGAGAGAATCACGAGGTCAGGGAAAGTTTATGGAGTTGAGACTGGTGTGAGAGGGCAACCGGTGGTTAAGACTGTAGCAGCAGGGGATGCTAGGGATGAAGCTGGAGGATATGTGGAGCCGGAGGTGATTATTGTGAATTCAGGGGTACATAGGAGAAAATGAAATTGATAAGGAAAAGAGAATATGCAGATCCAAGATGTGATGATGGTTTTGTTGGAATTAAAGGGTCGTTAACTAAGTCGCATGAAGAATTGAGAGGATCATTGTTGGCCGAGGTTAGAAATTCACAAGCGGAAGTTAAGGAAAAATTTGATATGATGGAAATGAAAATTGAAGGAATTAATGTATCAATACAGAGCAGTTTGTGTTCATTTAAGGATGAAGTTCTGAAGGACGTAGAGGATAGAGTCCAGGTTGTAGAAGGAAGGTAACAACAGGTTTAAATGAATTAAGGGAAGAGCTGTACATGGTCGAAGTTAGACAGACAGAAAAATTGCAGAATTTAGGTGAAATAGTTCGGATTCAGACGGAGGACAATATTAACTCTAAAAACGAAATTATAGGCAAATTGCGGGCGAGTCAGGAGGTGGCAGAGAAGCTGAGAAGGATACGACGGTTCAGGGAATACGGTAAATGGATTGTCTGGTCTTGAAGGAATGTTAGACAGATGAGAGAACAGTTGGTTGAATTGGAAAGGGAAGAGTTGTTTGTGATGCAGGATACCAGTATAGGCTAGGAAAGAGACCTTGCCGAGGTTTGAAGGCAGAAAAATGAGCAGCCGATGGTCTATCTTAGCAAGTTGGACGAGATGGTAGAGAGTGAGCCTGAGAGGGTGAAGATGCAGATGGTGAGCGTGACATTGGGGGTTGTGCAGAGAAATGGCACTGTATCGTGAGGAGGCAATATAGTTCGTACGAGGAATTTCGAAGGCTATTCATAGAACAATATTGGGGAAACACGCATCAGGCTAATATTCGAACGGATTTAAACACTGGGAACTATAGGTCATACCAAGGATCGAGAGAAAATTATGTGATTGAAAAGTATAACCAGGCGCAGCACCTGATTCCTAAATTAAGAGAAGATGAAATTATATTATTGTTGTCAAGGCATATGGAGGCGGAAATAACTAGGGCCGTAGCGATACAAAACGTTCGGACTTTAAGAGACTTTTGGAAATGATGCGAAATTATGACGTAGCTAGGACGTTTGAAACGAATACCAGGAAAATAGTGATAATAGGAATTGGGATAGGAATAGGAATAGCACAGACTACCAGAGGACTGGGGTGCAAGGATACAATTATAGGGAGAATGGACAGGACAACTACAGAAAGCAATATCAGGAAATCAAAGGAGAACGAATAATAATTGGGAACAACGTTTTAATAGAGACGATAAATATAGGGGGAACAATGACTGGAACAGGACGGATAGGAATGACAGAGGTTTTGGACAGCAAAGGATGGGTTTTGGGCAGAGATGGCAGAGAGAAAGGGAGCAGACATCAACGGATCAGGGGGAAATACCGACAGGGATTAGAGACCGAGAACGGGAGACAGATAGAAACTTGACGATCCAACACGTAACAACAAGAGACACGCGACAGAGATCGGAGGATAGGATAGAGAAAGTGGAGGTCCACGATGAACCCACGGTACAAAAAAACGTCGATTTATTAGTGTTAGGAAAATCAGATTTAGGGACACAGCATAGTATTAGTTTAGTAGATAAGTTGTTAGATAATAAGTTTGAAAGAAGGCGGAGTTACCATTTATTCATATTAGTTTAGGGATTCTGTTTACACGGCATTGATAGATACAGGGTCGCAGTTATCGCTGGTGAGAGAGGAAATAGTTTTGAAACATGCAGAATTATTCAAAGGAAAATTTGTAGGGTTAAGAGTATTAATTTATGGTCTGCGATTAAGAGGAAGTTAACTACGATAGACAAAGTTGTACAGTATCGATTGTATTAGGAAGTACCAGACTAGGTGAAGTAGAGTTTTGGATAGCAAGAGGATTATATTTAGATTTTATTGTAGGGATAGATGTAATTGAGGAATTTGGACTGGTTATAGATGGTAAAGCACGAATGGTAAAGGTATTAAATTTATAGAAGAAATGGGTGGTGCCTAAGGATAATCGGGATACTAGGGATGAGATAAATACAGATAGTATAGGATCAGGAAAGACTAAGAATAGAATTTATGATGGAATTGATGAGTTACGGTTATGTAATATATTTGAGAAGGTATTTGATGAGGAACAGATAGGATTAGTAGGTGTGGATATGAAGGAAATGTTATATGAGTTGTTTAATAGACATGCAGGAGTTTTTAGTAATGAGCCTAGGTTTGCGAAGGAGTATACGCATAAGTTAGAGGTCACAGACGAGGGAAGTTTTCGTACTAGAGTATATCCAATACCATTTGCATTAAGGGTCGAGTGAAAAATGAGATTAAAAGATGTTAAAAGAGGAATTATTGAATCAGCGAGAACACCCTATATCAATCCGGTAGTGGTTGTGCCTAAATCTGATAATTTAGAATTAAGAATATGTTTAGATGCTAGGAGATTGAATGCGATTACTAAACCACAATTTGAGCAACCAAAATCACTAGATAATTTGTTATACAAGGTAAGCGAGATGAAAGTTTTTAGCAAACTGGACTTGAAGAATTCTTTTTGGCTAATTCCTTTGCACGAGGAAAGTCGGAAGTATACTGGATTTAGCATCGAAGGGGAGATTTATCAGTGCAGAGTTGTTCCATTTGGTCTTTCAACGTCATCCGCTGCATTAGTTCGAGCCATGCAGAAGTTGTTAGATGAGTACGAAGACTTCTGTACGCATTATGTCGATGATATTTTGATTTTTTCTAAGAACGAGTTAGAACATTTAGAACATTTAAGAAAAGTGATCCGAAGGTTAGACGAGGGAGGTTTGAGGTTGAATTCGAAGAAGTGTGAGTTTTTTAAGGACCAGGTAAAGTATTTGGGGTTTGTCGTTGGCAGCGAAGGAATTAGAATTTGTGAAAAACGCTTGGACGAGTTGAAGAATTTGAAACAGCCAAAAATTTGAAAGGTTTAAGAGGATTTTAGGTGTATTAAATTATTATCGTCGATTCATACCAAAATATTCGGAGTTGTGCATTCCATTGTTGGAGTTGTTAAAAAGAACGAAAGGTGGAAATGGAACGAGCAAAGGAGCAGGCATTTCGGGAGTTGAAGGCGGTATTTTATAGGAACTGTCATTAAAATATCCCAATTTTACGGATCCATTTATTTTAAGGACGGACGCTTCGAGTTTTGCAATAGGGGCTGAGTTGGTGCAGGTTCAAGAAGGAGAGAAGTGCCAATTTGTTTTATTTCGAGGGCTCTGAAAGACTGCGAGACTAGGTATTCGACAGCGGAAAAAGAGATGCTGGCAATCGTATATGCTGTGAAGAAGTTAAGATTTTATTTATTGGGTAATAAATTTCTGGTTGAATCGGATAACACAGTGGTCACGTTTCTGAAGAAGAAAGAGTTTTTGAACAGTCGATTGTATAGATGGGCGTTAGTATTGCAGGAATATGATTTTGAGATTACACATAAACCTGGTAAAGAAAATGTTACGGCTGATTTCTTTAGTAGGAAGGATGAAGGGTTGCTAACGGATAGTAGGAATGGATTTTTGATTGCATTGCAAGTGTTTGAAGATCTGGGAAGATGGTCGAATGCCAGATTTCATCGGATGCAAGCACACGAAGAAATAAGGGTGATCAGAGAAAATTATTCAGAGAGAATTTAGAACAAGACAGAGGTTTTATATGGTCGAGGGAGTTTTGGTGAAAAGGTTATGGGATGATGAATTATTAGTGTTAACGACACAGGTAGCCGTTGAGCTGATCCAGGAAATTCATACTTCGTTTGGTCATATAGGGATTCGTAAGACGTTCTTGATATTTAGGAAGCTTTCTATGCACGAAACGATAGAAAATTGGTGAAAAATTGCATAAATCTGTGTGAGACGTGTTTGTTAGGAAAGGATAAGAATGTGGTGTTGCAGAATCAAGTTAGATGTATAAGAGCGGAAGGTCCATTAGATATTGTGGCAATGGATTACTTGAGTAATTTGATACCGGTAGGAACGGATATCAGCATATTTTAGTTGTAGTTGATATTTTTACAAAGTTTGTGCAGCTTTATCCAGCGAGGAGATGTAATTCTAGGCATGTATTGAGTTCTGTAAGAAAGTTTGTAGAACGAATAGGTAAGATGAATAGGGTATTGTTGGACAATGCAACGTATTTTCGTAATCGAAGGGTTGAAAGTAAATTAAGGAAGGATGGAATAAAGATGACATTCTGTAGTATCAGACATCCTCAAGGAAATCCGTGTGAAAGATATATTCGAGAAGTAATAAAGTTTTTGAGGTTAATAACGCAGGAACAACATGACCGCAAATAGAAGAATATATTAATTTTGTACCAAGTTCAGTGACAGGAATGTGTCCTGTGACATTGATGAAGAAGGTGATTCCAGCAAGACCGTGGAGAGCTGAACAAAAAGTGGAGGATATAACGGAGTTGTTGCATAAAGCCAGACAACAAGTCGAAACGATACAAAGAAGGGAGTTGGAGAAACGTAACAAGAAAATCAAGAAGCAAGTGGTTTTTTCAGTTGGGGATCTTGTTATTGTTAAAAGATTGAGAATGTCAAATTGGGAAAGAAATATTTGTGCCAAGTTGTTATTTCCATACGAAGGTCCTTATCGAGTGAGAAGAATTTTTGCAGAAGGGAATACTTACGAATTGGAGAATGACAGGGGTGAATGTCGGGGACGTTTTCATATAGAAAATTTGTATCCATATTTCCATGTGGAAAGTAAAGTATCGCAAGAATAAAATTAACACTATAAATAATACTAACGAGCTTAAAACTATACAGAATATACAGAAACTAACACTTAATCCTCATACATAAAAAAAAAAAACTATAGTGATTTTAACTAAAATTTAAAATTTCTCAACCATTAAAAGAATTACTTATATCCAGGAAGCAAATTTTCATTTTTATTTAAAATCAGTGGGGCCTTATATACTGTCAAGAAGGGGGTGGGCTTATAAAATGTTTAAATAGGGCTTCGAAACGACTTTGCTAGAATGGGGTATATTTGGTTTTGTTTGAGTATTTTCTTTCAGGTATTTTTGGTTTATAAATTAACAACAACTATTCCACGTTTATAAATTTATAAAGCTTTTGAAACTGCATTGCATTCAACAACATATACCGCCATAGACCAGGCTAAGCTAGTTATAAGTTTGCATTGTATACGTATTTTAATTGTTATGGTTGCACGTATATGAAATTTAATTTGGAGTTAGCGTTTTCAGAACCATTTGAATGTAAAACAAATATCAAAATTGCTTGGTATACTGCACGCTTTTAAAATGTTAATGAGATAAGTGATACTCCCGTAAAATTGGTAAATCAATTTCAGTTTGAATATGTTTTAACAATTAAAGATTGGTTATGTAATGACAGGACGTTTACCGAATAAGACATAAATGTCTGTTGCGTACAATTTAAAAGCTGAACCATCAAAGTTTGTTAGCTATTTTCAATATTGTAAAAAGTTCAATATACATAAATCACTGGATTACAAACCATCTAGAAAATGAATGTATCTAGAGAAACAACTGTATTATTAATCAATTATTAATAATTATAAATTACATAGTGTGCGTAGAGATAGTTGTTATGGCAACGAAAACAAAAGAAGACGGATTTTATTTATAAGGGACTTCAAATTTATATTACTGAAAAATAGACGTGTTTTTGTACTGTTATGAGTTTTATTACATTTAAAAGTTACGAGAAAGTTTTGGAAGTCAAGTTGTACCTGGAGATAGCAAATAGTAGCAGTTTTACGGCGAATAAAAGTTAATTAAAAGAGGGAGTGCTGGTCTGTACCGTTATTGTTTGAAGACGAAAGCATAGTGGAATTGGAGTTATCTGAGTATTTGTATAACATAAAATTTGTAGAAAGATTAGTAGTTTTATAGTCTGGAGATTACCAGTTGCTCGAGTTACTTATTATTTACAGGAGGTGCCTGCAGTTGGTCACTTGGCTTCAGGACGGCTGGAAGGCGGCGCTTGTATCTGGATTCCAGGTATTAGTATTTAATATCTACGCAGTGCTTTAATCAAATTTATAAAAGTGGAACTAGTGTTTGGGAATACTTTTGGCTTTAAAAATTATTTTGAAAACTCCTTGGATATTTGTTTGGGTGTCTAGTTGAGAGGTGTTTGCCTAGGACGGACCCACCCTAGGTAGATTCCGCTACGTGTTTGACGGCCCTGTAGAATATTTAAGTGCAGCAGCCGTGTAAAATATTTAAAGATAAATTGTGTGGCATAACTCAACAAGGCTCTAAAATAAGACAAGGAGTGACAGATAGATATATTACGCCTATCACTAATAAGGTAGGATCACAGTATATATAATAATATATATATATATATATATATATATATATATATATAAATATATACATATACAAACACTCGCTGTTAATATGATAGGATGGAAAAGAACCACCTTACATCCACCTACATCACTAGATTAATAATTCTGTAACCATACAATAAACCTATATCACTGTTGTAGATATAGATGTTATTTCTGCAATGTAAGACACAGGTTGCCTACACATGTTTACATTACTTTTAACACCACAAGTGTGGTCCATTTATATTCATGTCTTTGTATAATGGGTTTTTATTTAGATAGAGTACAAATACATATATGTATCCTGCAGATTATGAACTATAAATAATGTGGAGTGCAGTTTTGTATTATGAGAAAGAAAAGAGGAATTTCTGCTTGCATTTCAAATTTCCAGCAGTTATTTTATTAGATAGTAGTGCTCTGTATTCTAATCTGCACTGTTTTACTGACATTGGATTTGGTTTCCTTGCCTTTGTTGATTTTATAGATGCCAGGTGAGGTGCAATTTGAGTGATGCAACATCAAATTTTTCTTAACGTCTGTGCCTTATTGGATTTGCAGTGCTTATAGATTTTTGTTTTGTCATTTGCAGCTGGACCAAAATTAAAACTATAAAATTGTGCGATAGCATCGTATATGTTAATTAATCTGGATTTCATATCTGTGCTCGATAGAACATACGTTTTGTTTGAAATGGTTTGAAAGTTGTAGCTCTTGAAGAACCAGAGCAGTTTGTGTATTATTGTAACGTTCAAAATGTATTTGAACAAATGTTACATAAAGAAGTTACTACAATGACAGCATACAGTTACAGCAGTATATTGTGTGCTCGCCCAGAGGGCATATAAGTGTTGCACAGATTTTACAAACAGTATTGGCCATTTGTTGTTTCCAACATGTAAACCACTTATGGAATGTAGAGCAATTTCATTGTTCTAGGCAACAATGCATATTTTTTTCCAGCCTGTGGGAAGTTAGGGTGACATTCTTTTCCCACGAAATACATAATAATAATAACTATTTCTAAAAATCTAAATCTTCTAGCTAAATTACAATGTGTGATATCCCTAGATGCTAAAATTATACACAACTATGTGTACTATACCTAAATTAATGCTTAGAAATTCCCTAACATCACAAGGCGCGTGTTCAGTTGCAACTTCTGTCGTAATAAATTAAACAACTCAGACAAATGAAAAACAGTTTCTTCTAAATCTCTTCCTGGGTTACTTAAATGGGACATTGAATTTACGTATTACTATAACACATTATTTCTAACAATAGATATTTGAAGTATTTGTATTGATGGTTAAGTGCAGTCATGGCCGATGAACATTTTGTCGACCCGAGATTTTTGTAAGTTCAACTCGGGAAGTTTCATCAATTGTAAGTCGTAGAAAACAGGTAAATGCGATAAACTTGTTTCTCTATATATCTAACCGTGCCATTGTTGTATCAGACTACACAAAGATATGAAGTATCAAGTAATTAATTCCAAATTTTAAATATGATAACGAATTGCTCGTAGTAGAATTAATAATTCATACCGATATCACTGACAAGTGAGTGTTACTAAATACTCTACAAATGTCAATTATGTATAAATGTGATCGAGTTGTAAAACACGTTACAAAGTGCAGCTGCTCAGGATCTCACATGTTTTTGTTCAATTTGAAAAAATTATATTCCTATGTGTATTGTGGCTGTTGTATTTTTTAGTATTTCCATTTTAGATAATTATGTTTATTTTCAGTTTTTGTTGTAAATTTGTCTACTCATTCTGAATTGACCAGAGCAGTTTGATATCGAGCTTTTTATATATAAATTTTTACTTTTTTAAATTGTTTTATTTTTTAGAACTGTAGATATTTGAAGTTTAGTTTTATTAATGAAAGTAGTATTATTTTTTATTTTTAGCTTGGGTAGTTTAGTTTGGTATAACTAGCTGTAAATTAGAAAGTTACAAACAGTTTCTTTTTGCATAATTCTTTTGTTCCAGGAAAACTGCGCACTGTAGTTAAAACCTTTACGTACAATATTGCATCATTTAATTGTGTAGTGTTTAAGATTGTCAATTAGGTGTAGGTGTATAAATATAGTAAGTCAAACATTTTAATCTATGTATATAAATAATGCCCACACTTGATTATAATTATAATGTTGATTGTCTTAAGAATGTTCACAAAGGGATTTCCAGTGCAAGCAGAACCATAATGACATGCGATGACTAGACTTTTTTGTTTAATTGTAATTTATGGCAAATGCTATTTTGTGAAACCGAAAATATTTGATTAGTACAGTTATAAATTCATTGTTTCCAAAACGTAAACTCAATCTAGTGTTTAAAGATTTTGTTTCGAAGTTTCTTAGTTGAGATCAAACATTCTACATTAAAGTAACCCAGTAGTTAGCAAGCTTAATACTAAAAAATTGTACGTTCATCAGAAGGTAATTGAATGTGCGTTAAAACAGTGCAGACCTATTGTGCAACATGATTTTCAGGTTACCCATTACAGATTATCGATCAATGAAAGAACAAAAGGACATATAATTTTTGTTGTATGAATTTGTTTGACTTGCCATATTTATAATTTTCAAGTTTTTAAGAATATTTAAGTTGTAATTGTTAATTTAACTATTAATAAGTAGTGAATTTAATATCTGTCAAGTGAAAAGTGTATGTGTAGCAGTTTAAAGGAATAATAGAAAGTTTGTAGCGTATTTATTTTTCCATCACCTGTTGTTTATTTAAAATTGTGAAAAATAACAAGTCCTTGAATTATTTTATTGGAAACGATTCGATTCTTGATTAATTTTTCTGATTTGGAACTTGTTTCTATAGTGACTTTTTTCAAGCTTTGATTGTTTCCAAGATGTTCCTTGTGACTCCTTGGTCATTAATTTGAGCAGTTGAAATTGTTAGAGTTGATCAGAAATACATTAACCAGTAGCGACAAAAGTAGTGCCAAACAAGCGCTTGGTGGCTGTGATGATCTTTTGTATTAAGTGATGAATTAGTTTCGTTATGTGTATGATCAGTGGTAAGTTTATAATTAACTATAAAATTTGTAATTCTTTTGGGTAACATTTTGAATTATAGTACAATGTATGATTATTTTGTTGGATGTTCAAGAATTTATTTGTACATTTGACTTTGTATTGTAGTATTATGGATGGAGGATATATTAGTTCAATTTTAATTTTATTTGGGTTTGAAAATCAACGGACAAGAATGGTCAACATCTGTACACGTGTGAAACAATTAAATGAAGTTAAAAAGGCCAAGGTTACATATTGTCTACTTCCATGAAAGATAAGTATTACTTCTTTTCAACAGCAAGAGGTATGTTCCTGTATTCCATTTTGGGTTTAAAAATTCTATTAATCTGCATTTTGAAGTTGCAAGCAAATTGTATTATAATTTAGAACCTGCTTTTATTGAAATGTGCATTCTGAAATTAGATTACTTGTTTTTGATAAAGTTACTATAGTTATTTAAAATTTTGTTTGCGCATAACTTCATTATGATACCAAATTATATAATTTATGTACGCATAAGACATGCATGGTAATAGAACAATATTAAAATATAGGACAAATAAGGATTGAAAATATAATCTAAGTAGAAAGACCTAGCACGAAGTACTGGTTAATATTATATAGTGTACTCAATTTGTTATTAACGATGATGGCATCCTCTGGGGTAAAAAATTCCGGAGTTAAAATAGTCCCTCATTCTGATCTCCAGAAGGGGACTACTTCGGAGTATATGATCAGAAAATTTAGAAAAAGAGCCGGGAACATTCTGCGAGTCGGAGCACGAAATGTCAGAAGTATGAAGTAGGTAGGTAAGCTAGAGAACTTGAAAATTGAAATGGCTATGTTAGCATTAGACATAGTAGGGATCAGCGAAGTTCGGTGTTCAGAGGTGGAAGATTTTTGGAGCGGAGAGTTTAGGGTAATTTATACAGGATCAGAGAAAGGAAATTCAGGTGTGGGGATAGTAATGTGAAAAAAAATATGACAATGTGTAGAAAACTACTCACAAAAGAACGAAAGAGTACTCATGGCTAGATTAGAATCTAAACTGATAAATATAGTAATAATACAAGTATACATACCCACCTCTAGCTACAGTGAGGAAGAAGTAAAGGCGATCTACAAAGATATCGAAAATACACTAAGATACGTAAAAGGACATGCAAATTTAATAATTGCGGGGATTTTCATGCAGTGTAGGTGAGGGTAGGGAAGGAGTGGTAGTAGGTTTATTTGGTTTAGGCACAAGAAATGACAGGGAAAATAGGCTGGTAGAATTTTGCAACAAGAACAATTTAACCATCACAAACACACTATTTTAACATAATGCTAGAAGACGATACACGTGGAAGATGCCAGGAGATATAGGAAGATATCAAATAGATTACATTCTAGTTACACAATGGTTTAGGAATCAAGTAAAAGACTAGAAGCTACCCAGAAGCAGATATGGACCCTGACCACAACATTGTAATTATTAAGGCTGCTCTTAAATTTAAAAATTTGAAAAAAGAAACGGAAAAAGGCACGTTGACTTTGAGAAACTTAAAAGATAAAGATATCCAAGAAAGATTTGAAAAAAGTCAAACGAATTGCAGTAAGATATTAAGAAAATTTCTTATACTAAGGAAGTAGAAACAGAATGGAATAACATTAAATCCAGCTTAGACATGACGGCTAGAGATATTCTGGGGTATACACAAAGAGAAAATAAGAAACCATGGATAAAAAAAGGGTATCCTGAATCTAATAGAAGGACGAAAATACAAAAAAGGATCAGATGCAACAGGAAAACAGAGATACAAAACCATAAAATGGGAAATTATTCGCAAATGCAGGAAAGTTAAAGAAAAAAGCAAAGAGGTACAAACTAAGATTGAATTAGGAAAGACAGACGAAGCATACAAACTAATTAGAATGAATTTTAGTGATATAATAGCATATAGCAAAAGTATGAGCACGGGGATGAAACGTCATTATAGAAAATGTAGAGAAAGTGGATAGATGGCACACATATATAGGGAATTTATATGCAGGAAAAGAAATAACAGCATTAGAACAGGAATCAGACATTGAAAAGGACGACTTGAGATATCCTATACTTAGAGATGAGTTTAAATTAGCATTAAAGGGTCTGAAAAATGGTAAGGCACCAGGTACAGATAAGGTACAAGCAGAAACTCTAAAAGCCGCTGGACAAGCAGTCATAGTACGTCTCTTCCAACTTGTAAGCTAGATGTTGAGACAGGCGAGATACTCAAAGATTTCAAACATAACATCATAGTCATTATACAAAAAAGGAGAGGCGTAAGAATAGATCTTAAAATTTTCGAACAATAAGTTTGAAAGCACGCGTGTCAAAAATATTAACTAGAATTGTACAAAGACGAATGGAAAAACGAGCTGAAAAAAATCCTAGGAGTTTGACTTTGAGAAACTAAAAGATGATATCCACGAAAAATTTGAAAAAATTTAAATGAATTGCTGAAAGATATCGGGAGAATTTCTGATACTAAGAAATACCAAAAAGAATGGAATAACATTAAATTCAGCTTAGACAGGGGGGCCAGAGATATTCTGAGGTGTACATAAAAAAATAAGAAACCATAGATAACAAAGGATATCCTGAATTTAATAGAAGAAAGACAAAAATACAAAAACGAATCCAAACTAAGCAGAAAAATAGATACAAACCCATAAAATGAAAAATTATTCGGACATGCAGGAAAGCTAAAGAACAATGGATTGATGAAAAGTGCAAAGAGGTACGAACTAAGATGGAAATGGGAAAGACAGACAAAGCATACAAACAAATTAGAATGCATTTTTAGAAATATAACACTGTATAGCAAAAATATAAGGTGTGCGGAAGCAGACATCAATATTCAAATTGTAGATAAAGTAGTTAGATGCTACATATATATATATATATATATATATATATATATATATATATTATTATGTATGGTGATATTAAATAAAATTTATGCTTCAAAATACGAGTTAAAGTTTAATAAGTCCAACCTTAATGTGGTGTTGGCCTTTAAAATGATTTAAATAAAACAAAATTTTCAAATTTAATTATGCCACGGCTTTTAAAAGACTCGCTCAGGGAAACTGAATCTATTATTTATACTTAATTATTATTTATGATTAATTTACCTCATGCGCGGGGATGACACGCAAAATTGTTAAGCGTTCCACATTTTTTAGACAAAAATGCTAAATGTAATTGAAAGTTACGTTGATGTATGTTTGTGTGCACAATTCGGATTTGTAAATTTTCCAATTGTCATCAGTCTCGGTGGCGTAATTGGAAAAGGCATGGTCCGCAAAAGTCCAAGATACAGGTACGAGTTCTGTCCAAGACCTTATATTTCCATCTAGCTCGATTTGAAATGATCATTTAGGCTTTGCATAAAAGTCTAAGTTATTATTTCATCTTATTAACTATATTAAATTCTCTGTAGTTACGGGGTCTGTTGACTCGAGTACCACCATTGGGTTGCCATAAATTGTCTGAATCTCACCTCGGCTGCTCCACTCTAACACCGTACATCTTAAGAATCTACCTCAGAAGCTTATCTGGACTGCTGAAAATCCAACAATTCTCCTAACTGCAACTTTGCTGCAATATGAAAACTACTTCCTACTATCCTATCAAGAAAACTCAACTACCAAAATTCATCACATTCTATTTACACAAAAAAAAATTACTACTTCCAAAACCTTTCAATTATAATGGTTTGCATACATAAAATTACATATCCTTGCTTTAGAAACAATTCATTTTCCAAAAATATTGTTTGATCAAAATTTTCTCATTATACAAATACCCTATTTAAATTAAGTGGGCTAACTTCATACCTGACTTTAACACCTGTCTTAATATGAGCTCACAGTAAAACTCTTAAACCTGTGTGGAAAATTATAGCACTGCAACAACAAAAGTTCCCTTTACTTTGTACATAAACAGCCTTTATATCATTATTTTAAATATCCCTCTCTACATAAACATATTTTCATTTCATTATAAAGTTCAATAAATTTTAAGTCCATAGAATTCATAAAACTGCACACCAAAAACCACAAATATCAAAACACACCAAAATAACCTCAACAATAATGTTACCTGGAAACCATCACACCTCATGCATCTGCAATCCGGCCTTCGATTATGTTGTCCTCGATAATGACTATAAGTTATGGACCCGCTCCCAAGTTGGGTCACACCATTCCTGCCAGCATGCAGATATCCAAATCTCTCCAACTAACCATTGATAGTGCATCCAAGCTTCCTAATTCCTCTACTGTTCCATATACTATCAGCAAATCACTGCTCGATGCTTTCACAATCGCTAATTCGTCTTAAGACGTCTTGCAAGCCCAACAACCAAAGTAGCAGTAGTCTGTACTTACATGACGTTGATAAGCTTCACTTTTATTTCTAAATGTACTTTGTGATTTTCTAACCAACTAGTACTACAGGACACCAACTTGTGTGTAATTACAAATAACAACGTTTTAAAAGCACTCAATAATATTGACTACTACAAGTATTCACGTCGATGACTAGCGAAGAAAAGAGAGAGCATCTCACCACCTCCTAGGTGTTTATATAGACCCAAAAGTACCCCCCTGTTGTTTAATTTTCTCACAATTCCACCCCACATAAACAAGTTTTCTCGGTAGCCTTCTAACCGTTACCATATTTCTCAAAACCCAAATCTCAACCGAAACAAAATTCTAAAAACCCCAAGTTAGCCTTGCATAATTTTGTATAATTTTAGTTAACAAACATCAATGGTTTTTTCAAATCCCGGAATTTTAACACTCTGAACACAACAAATGACCACGAAATTAACTTCTAACAGTCCAACGGCTGTATCCTTCTCTAAAAATTTGCCTCCATTGTCATCAATTCTCATTAGATTCACGCCCCACATGTAAGACAAATTTAGACTTCCAATTACCATTCCCATTTTCTCTCTCCATTTAAATCGATATCTTATACAAACATCTTCCAACACACTCTGGCTTATATCCTCGAATCTATCCTTGTTCCCTCGTTAGTTACCAAGTCTAACTGACACCTGACATTTGCATCCCCCTCTTTTATGTTAAAACCAATCTGCCTTGTTTCCATATTGCTCGCTGCTTGCTTTAACGTTTACTGGCATTCGTAGAAAATATTGATTTTCTTATGAGGTTGTTGACAACGCGTCCCATCCTTGAAACTAAATCGTTACACATAACCTGCCTATCGTAACCGTTGAGTTCTGTTTATCGAAAACATATCGCTATAATTAATACCTGGAAAAATATCTTCCCCTTCACTTCTTATGCTTTGAAACGTTAGACCACGGTTAAAGTTTCCACTAAATTATGCCAAACTATACATTAGGAATATTTACACACGCTTAAATATGCAAATAATATTTCAACTTTCTTGAAATTATCGATTTTACGCTAAAGTAAACATGAAAGGCTTTTAGACTATTATTCACTGATTAAACTATAGTTAAAGCTGCATCCTTATACTGTACACTAATAAATTGATAGATGCTTTAACCTTAATTGTTTCTGTTTTCTAAATATTATGAAATTTCCTTGCAAATAAGTGCAAAGCTCAAGCTGAAATACAATTAACTCTAAAATTCCCATTCTAAATTAATTAATCGTTACCCTGGATACATGATATTTACACATTTAACCTTTTAATAGTGGTATCTACACACGCTAACCTATCTTAAATTGTCCAATGAGCTATCTAATTAATTCTAACCTAGAAATTACACAGTAATATATGTGTGTATATATATATATATATATATATATATATATATATATAAATATATACATATACAAACACTCGCTGTTAATATGATAGGATGGAAAAGAACCACCTTACATCCACTTACATCACAAGATTAATAATTCTGTAACCATACAATAAACCTATATCACTGTTGTAGATATAGATGTTATTTCTGCAATGTAAGACACAGGTTGCCTACACATGTTTACATTACTTTTAACACCACAAGTGTGGTCCATTTATATTCATGTCTTTGTATAATGGGTTTTTATTTAGATAGAGTACAAATACATATATGTATCCTGCAGATTATGAACTATAAATAATGTGGAGTGCAGTTTTGTATTATGAGAAAGAAAAGAGGAATTTCTGCTTGCATTTCAAATTTCCAGCAGTTATTTTATTAGATAGTAGTGCTCTGTATTCTAATCTGCACTGTTTTACTGACATTGGATTTGGTTTCCTTGCCTTTGTTGATTTTATAGATGCCAGGTGAGGTGCAATTTGAGTGATGCAACATCAAATTTTTCTTAACGTCTGTGCCTTATTGGATTTGCAGTGCTTATAGATTTTTTGTTTTTGCCATTTGCAGCTGGACCAAAATTAAAAACTATAAAATTGTGCGATAGCATCGTATGTGTTAATTAATCTGGATTTCATATCTGTGCTCGATAGAACATACGTTTTGTTTGAAATGGTTTGAAAGTTGTAGCTCTTGAAGAACCAGAGCAGTTTGTGTATTATTGTAACGTTCAAAATGTATTTGAACAAATGTTACATAAAGAAGTTACTACAATGACAGCATACAGTTACAGCAGTATATTGTGTGCTCGCCCAGAGGGCATATAAGTGTTGCACAGATTTTACAAACAGTATTGGCCATTTGTTGTTTCCAACATGTAAACCACTTATGGAATGTAGAGCAATTTCATTGTTCTAGGCCACAATGCATATTTTTTTCCAGCCTGTGGGAAGTTAGGGTGACATTCTTTTCCCACGAAATACATAATAATAATAACTATTTCTAAAAATCTAAATCTTCTAGCTAAATTACAATGTGTGATATCCCTAGATGCTAAAATTATACACAACTATGTGTACTATACCTAAATTAATGCTTAGAAATTTCCTAACATCGTAAGGCGCGTGTTCAGTTGCAACTTCTGTCGTAATAAATTAAACAACTCAGACAAATGAAAAACAGTTTCTTCTAAATCTCTTCCTGGGTTACTTAAATGGGACATTGAATTTACGTATTACTATAACACATTATTTCTAACAATAGATATTTGAAGTATTTGTATTGATGGTTAAGTGCAGTCATGGCCGATGAACATTTTGTCGACCCGAGATTTTTGTAAGTTCAACTCGGGAAGTTTCATCAATTGTAAGTCGTAGAAAACAGGTAAATGCGATAAACTTGTTTCTCTATATATCTAACCGTGCCATTGTTGTATCAGACTACACAAAGATATGAAGTATCAAGTAATTAATTCCAAATTTTAAATATGATAACGAATTGCTCGTAGTAGAATTAATAATTCATACCGATATCACTGACAAGTGAGCGTTACTAAATACTCTACAAATGTCAATTATGTATAAATGTGATCGAGTTGTAAAACACGTTACAAAGTGCAGCTGCTCAGGATCTCACATGTTTTTGTTCAATTTGAAAAAATTATATTCCTATGTGTATTGTGGCTGTTGTATTTTTTAGTATTTCCATTTTAGATAATTATGTTTATTTTCAGTTTTGTTGTAAATTTGTCTACTCATTCTGAATTGACCAGAGCAGTTTGATATCGAGCTTTTTATATATAAATTTTTACTTTTTTAAATTGTTTTATTTTTTAGAACTGTAGATATTTGAAGTTTAGTTGTATTAATGAAAGTAGTATTATTTTTTATTTTTAGCTTGGGTAGTTTAGTTTGGTATAACTAGCTGTAAATTAGAAAGTTACAAACAGTTTCTTTTTGCATAATTCTTTTGTTCCAGGAAAACTGCGCACTGTAGTTAAAACCTTTACGTACATTATTGCATCATTTAATTGTGTAGTGTTTAAGATTGTCAATTAGGTGTAGGTGTATAAATATAGCAAGTCAAACATTTTAATCTATGTATATAAATAATGCCCACACTTGATTATAATTATAATGTTGATTGTCTTAAGAATGTTCACAAAGGGATTTCCAGTGCAAGCAGAACCATAATGACATGCGATGACTAGACTTTTTTGCTTAATTGTAATTTATGGCAAATGCTATTTTGTGAAACCGAAAAGATTTGATTAGTACAGTTATAAATTCATTGTTTCCAAAACGTAAACTCAATCTAGTGTTTAAAGATTTTGTTTCGAAGTTTCTTAGTTGAGATCAAATATTCTACATTAAAGTAACCCAGTAGTTAGCAAGCTTAATACTAAAAAATTGTACGTTCATCAGAAGGTAATTGAATGTGCGTTAAAACAGTGCAGACCTATTGTGCAACATGATTTTCAGGTTACCCATTACAGGTTATCGATCAATGAAAGAACAAAAGGACATATAATTTTTGTTGTATGAATTTGTTTGACTTGCCATATTTATAATTTTCAAGTTTTTAAGAATATTTAAGTTGTAATTGTTAATTTAACTATTAATAAATAGTGAATTTAATATCTGTCAAGTGAAAAGTGTATGTGTAGCAGTTTAAAGGAATAATAGAAAGTTTGTAACATATTTATTTTTCCATCACCTGTTGTTTATTTAAAATTGCGAAAAATAACAAGTCCTTGAATTATTTTATTGGAAACGATTCGATTTTTGATTAATTTTTCTGATTTGGAACTTATTTGTATAGTGTGACTTGTTTTCGAGCTTCGATTGTTTCCAAGATGTTCTTTATGGCTAAGTGGTTCCTTGGTCATTAATTTGAGCAGTTGAAATTGTTAGAGTTGATAAGAACACATTAACCAGCAGTGACAAAAGTAGTGCCAAACAAGCGCTTAGTGGCTGTGATGATCTTTTGTATTAAGTGATAAATTAATTTCGTTATGTGTATAATCAGTGGTAAGTTTTTAATTAATTATAAAATTTGTAATTCTTTTGGGTAACACTTTGAATTTTAGTACAATGTATGATTATTTTATTGGATGTTCGAACGTACAAATTTATTTGTATATTTGTCTTTGTATTGTAGTATAATGGATGGAGGATATATTAGTTCAATTTTAATTTTTATTTGGGTTCAGGCCTCACAAATAGTCGCTTTTCAGCGACTTGTATGCTAAAACACTGTAAACTCGCTAGTTATAAATTTTGCTCACTAAAGTCGCTTTTTTCAACTGTTTTTCCACTCTCGCCAGAAATACTACGTAATTTTTTATTCCGCAAAAAATAAATGATCATTTTCACCAGAAAAAGAAAATAAACGATCCCTTTATAAGAATGACAAATAATTTAATTGGAAATTAAATAACCGTAATGTAATTGCGTAGTATAACTATACATGACAAACGTCGCCGCCGGCGCCAACAAGACGATGCATACGTGAAGAAACAGCGTTATTGCCAGATATTCTCCCTTCTTTGCTATTGTTATAGGAAACTTTAATAATATCACGTTTAATGAACAGATTCAATAAACAGAAGGTTAACAATTCAAAATATATTATGTGGTTATACGATCCCAACCGACCAATACGAATTTTTTATTTAAACTTTGTGTTCATTTATGAGAGGAGTGGTATCTCAGTATCTCTTCGTTAAAAGCACACACACTATAAAGATATGACTGCTGTGATATGCATTATTTTAGTTGGTCAAATCTCATTTAAAAACGGTTTGTTTAATTATGGTAAATTAAATCTGAAGTGATGTAACCTATTTTTTTGAAGTTAGTTACACATTCCTTATAAATCTAATATCATGTTTCGATAATATAAAAACATAATTTAAATTGTCTGATCACAAAAGATAGTTTCTAAGGTGTATAATGGATTATGCGCTCCTTCCCCTTTCGATGTCTAAGTTACTACACTAGTTGTTTGTCTGTCATTTCAAGTTCACTTTTCGATTAGAGTTTGAAGAAGTAAGCTGCTCTCCGGAGTATAGAAAAGTCATCATGGTACTAAAGCAATTTGCTTGGTGCCATATTCGTAAGAAAGTTTAATAAACGAATACGTTCGTGTCATGAAGTGGTTCCTGACAACTTTTGGTGAAGATTTATTTTGTATTCCACCATCGGTGAAGTCAGAATATTGGAGTGATACATCATTAAAACAGTTAGTATAAATAATTTGATAAAATTTATTAATTCGTCTTCCGTATTGCAATACAACAGAAATAAAGCTTTACTTTAAAAATTTAGAAAACATGAAAATTATTGGACATGTGAAACGGAGATTTTGTTTGGTTGAATAATATTTTGTTCTGAAGGTTTTTGAAAATTTCAGCGTAAAATTCAGCATGATGGTATGTTTATTCATATTGTGTGCATCGCAGATGTGTTTAGATTTGTCGACATCTGATGTTGTTTGGTTCTGGTAAGAAAATTCAAGTTTTTTTGGTTGAACTGTACTTCAAGCACGTGAGTGATTTTTAACCTTAATTTAATTTGTATTTATTGAAATGTCTTACGTATGATGAAAAGTTGATATTCTATTTTGATTTAGTTATTTTGAAATTCATTTTGTAAGAAGCATCTCGTTTTATTTTCGTAACTTTACAAAATTTTAAAGATACCTCCATTGTTGCCTATTATATTTGTTCCATAAGCAGACAGTTTTAGCTTCAGCAGAAAAAATTGTTATTGAAATTTGATGTCAAAATATCTACAGTTATTCAGTTGATTACCACATGCTACTCTATGTTACATTAATAATATCTTTGATTATTTTGAGGTCATGCAATTTAACTTTAAGACATGATAAATTTTTGAAGGATATAATGTTAAAGCTTATTCTTTGTCTGAATGCTAAATTTTAGTATTACGTAAAATAATCTTGATTCTCACTTGTAAAGTCGACTGTAGTACTACTGAAGACTATATTTAAATTTGAAATTTAAATCATTAAGAGAACAAATACCGTACAGTAAAGATACGTTGAAATATTGAGTTTAATGAAGTTCGTATTTTTGAAGGTAGAACAATACTAGTTTCTTTCCATATAAATTTTTATTGTAAATATTAATGTTGAAACAAGCTAAACCAATTTAATTGAATAGAATTTTTTTGCTTAATTCTTTTATTATATAATTTTCATAGGAAGAAATTTACCGAACCTCTTTATGATAATGATTAGTTCTGCCTAAATTAGTAAGTACACTGAGTATATACAATATTTTTGGAGCTTAAAAGCTAGTATGATCTTTAGTGGCGAATATTTTTTTTGAGGACACAAACAGTATCTTAGTTCTGTATTTATATGTTCACAGGATAGGCCCACACATCAGTAAGGCATCTGGTCAATGATATTTTGGTAAGTATTTTGCGAGGTTGATATTCAGATTTTGTAACTGTATAGGCGATGTAGACTTCAGATTTTCGCATTCCCCTAATGCAATTACACGTGTTTTCATGTCGTTTTATTGAAAAATACGGTGGCGCCCTTTTTCTATATTTTCGGTTGCTTGTCAACCCATGACCCAAGCTCATGATCCACCCAGAGTTAACACTCTACTACCCGTTTATTTTTAATGAGTTTTCCTTTTCCTCAAGCCATTTTCCATCCAGCTTTACCTTGGGCTTCTCTTTTTAACAGGAAATACTCGACCTTGTGATATCAGATAAGATAGGCATATATGTTATATGGAGGTCTAATTTGCTATCTTATATGTAAGCAAGGGAATTTTGTTAACAGTGAAAATGTTTATTGTGTGAGTTTCGTTTATTTTATAAACATTACATTACATAGGCACATTGTGTTTAAAATGGGAAAATGTAAGTTTGTAAACGAGTGGTTAAATAAAAAGGATATTAATGGTCATACCATTTCTAAGTGGGCTAAGAAATATGATGACACAAAAGCGTTTTGCCTAGCGTGCAATAAAACATTTAGTATTTCATATGGATTTATTAAATTAAATCAACATGCCAAGGTATATCAGATTCGCAGTTGATGAATTCAAAGTTGAACCCAATGCAGTTGCAAATTCAGTTCCTGAAGGTGGAAGTAGACAACATTGAAGAACACCCTGCAGGTTTGTTGACTTAATGTAGTTCTTTTAATCTTAGGAGCTCATTTTTAATTTAGGATTGATTGGATCACAGGGTGAATTAAAAACTCCAATAGCATCAACATTTCAACTTATTTCGACAAAAGACAGAGCAACTAAGCTAGAACTGCAATTGTGTCTTCAAATAGTTGGTGCAAACTGGTGTTGTCATGTAAAGGTTTAGCTTCGTTTTTGAAAAGAATTATACCTGATCATGGTGTAATACCTGCCAAATTTTCGTTATTGTCTTCAAAAATAAGGTACATCATTAAACACGCATTAAGCCCATACTGGAAAAAAGATATACTTAAAGATATAGGCAATAGTTTTTACACAATTCAATATGACGAATCTACCAACTCTGAGAGTTTAAAGCAATTGCACATAAGTGTTAGATATTGTTCATATAAGTTATCGAAAGTGATTAATGTATACTTAGAAACTTATTTTTTGAACCACGGTTATGGAGAGACATTATCGGATCATATATTAAAGACTATTAATGATAATGGGTTGTTGCTAACAAACTGTCTAATGATTGGTAGTGATGGTCGTAATGTCAATAAAAAGGTGTGATGGATAATAAACGAAAAGATTAAAGAAATAAGAAGCAAGTCTTTAATAGATTTAGGATCTTGTAACATACATATTGTGCATAATTCGTTCTTGAGCGGACTAAAATGTTTCGGATTTCATAATATCGTTGTATTACTTATTTCATGGTTGGCCTACAAGAGTGAAAGATTATGAAGTTATTCAAAAATCTCTGTTTGTTCCTAAACATCGATTTATTAAACATGTACCATCTAGATGACTTACCTTTACAGTCTGAAATTGAAAGAGTTGTTGAGCAGTAGCACAGTATTTTAAATTACTGTCTAGGGTATGTATAGATGATGTGCTTACTAATAATAAAAATATGAATCTCAAGGAAATGTTTGAAAATAAAAACATTTTGATTTTGGACAAGATAAATCCTGGTCAAGATAAGCTTACTGAATAGTAAAGAAGTATCCGAACGCGAAAAATTAAAAGTTTTAAATAAAGTAAGAATTTTTATATTGCTTCAATTAAACATATCTATGAAAAAATTCCACATCTTAAAACAACTTTCAAGTATTTATCTTTTTTGAGTATTAAGGACCCTTTATCCAAAGAAGTTAGTTTGGAAAAGGAGAAATATTTTTCTAAATACTTGAAAATTTTGCCTTTTGATGTAGATTATGTACAGTTATTTTGCAATACAAGAATTTAAAAGTAGACATAAATAAAGAAGTAAATTTTGATAGAACAAGAATTGATACAATGTGGAGCACTCTACTAGAACATGTTGATTCAAATGGGACAAAAACATACGAGGAACTGTGGGAAGTAGTAAAAGTTTTTATAACATTAGCACATGGAAATGCAGAGGTTGAAAGAAGTTTTTCTCTATCAAAAAGTATATTAACAGAAGACAAAACTGCAATGGACTTTTCAACTCTGATATCCTTTATGCATATCAAAGACAATTTGAGATTATTCTATGATAATAAACCTCAACTTATATTGATTACAAAAGAATTGATGAACATTAGTAGGGTAGCGTACAAAATGTACAACAACTATTTAGAACAAAAAAAGGCAGAGAAAAGAGATGACGAAGAAAACCGGGCCAAATCTGAACAAGAAGTTAAATTACTTAAAGAACGACAAGGGAACGTGCAAAAAATAAAACTATGATTGCTAATATGGCTAAAGAGTTACCTGATATGAGTGCTCAAAAGAAAGAAACTCACAAATTATCGACACAGTTAGTCCGAGATGCAACAGACAAATTATAATATACAATAAAGCAAAAGAATTTTGCTGAAGTTTCTGTTGCACAAATATTAGATAGTGCAGCCAAAATTACCCTAAAAAGGAACAAGTGTATAAAAAAATTATTAACCTACAAACTAACATTTTAAAACGTCAAGGAGAGTTGAATACAATGGATAACTATGTAACAAAAAAACTTAAAAAGTGATTCAATGATGGTTCAAAAGTTTACAATAAAAAGGATTTCTTGATATTGCGATACTGTAATACTCTTTTTTTACTCTAGTTTTATGTAATTTTTTTAAACAAGAAATGTTTTTTTACTTTATTTGCTTATTTACTCCAGTTCAGCAATCGTTATATCCTTAACAATCACACTTCTGAGTGAAATGGTCACTATTTGGTCACTTTTTTCATATTGGGAATAGCGACCAAAGTCACTATTTTAAAAAGAAATTTTGTTGTGAGCCCTGTGGGTTTGAAAATCATATTAAAGAACGGACAAGAATGGTCAACATCGGTACACGTGTGAAACAATTAAATGAAGTTATCAAGTGCAAGGCTGCATATTACTTTCATGGAAGATGTGTTACTTCGTTTCCACTGCAAGAGATATATTCCTGTATTCCATTTTGGGTTTAAAAATTCTATTAGTCTGCATTTTGAAGTTGCAAGCAAATTGTACTATAAATTAGAATAACCTGCTTTTACTGAAATGTGCATTCTGAAATTAGATGACTTGTTTTTGATAAAATTACTATAGTTATTTAAATTTTTTTTGCGTATAACTTTATTATGATATCAAGTCATATAATTTATTTCTACACATAAGACATGCGTGGTAATTGAACAATAATATTAAAATATAGGACAAATAAGGATTGAAAATATATTTTAAGTAGAAAGACATAGTAGGAAGTACTGGTTAATATTATATAGCATACTCAAATTGTTATTAAAGATGATGGCATCCTCTGGAGTAAAAGATTCCGGAGTTAAAATAGTCTCCCATTTGGATCTCCGGGATGGGACTACTTCGGAGCATGTGATCGAAAAGTATAAAAAAGAGTCGTGAACATTCTGTGAGTTGGAACATGGAATGTCAGAAGTATGAAGCAAGTAGGTAAGCTAGAGAACTTGAAAATTGAAATGGATAGGTTAGCACTAGACATAGTAGGGATCGGCGAAGTTCGCTGGTCACAGGCGGCGGATTTTTGGAGTGGAGACTTTAGGATAATTCATACAGGACCGGAGGAAGGAAATTCGGGTGTGGGAATAGTTATGAGAAAAAAGATTGGACAATGTGTAGAAAACTGCCTACAAAAGAACGAAAGAGTACTCATGGTTAAATTAGAATCTAAACCAGTAAATACAGTACTAATACAAGTATACATGCACATCTCTGGCTACAGTGTGGAAGAGATAGAGGCGATCTACAAAGATATCGAAGACTTACTAAGATACGTATAAGGACATGAAAATTTAATAATTACGGGGGATTTTAATGCAGTGGTAGGTGAGGGTAGGTAAGGATCAATAGTTGGTTTATTTGGTTTAGGCACGAGAAATGACAGGGGAAATAGGCTGGTAGAATTTTGCGACAAAAACAATTTAACCATCACAAACACATTATTTCAACATCATGCTAGAAGACAATACACGTGGAAGATGCCAGGAGATATAGGAAGATACCAAATATTTTACATTCTTGTTGGACAATGGTGGAAGATGCCAGGAGATATAGGAAGATACCAAATATATTACATTCTTGTTAGACAATGGTATAGCAATCAAGTAAAAGACTGTAGAAGCTACACAGAGGCAGATATAGACACTGACTACAACATCGTAATTATGAAGGTTGCTCTTAAATTTAAAAATTTGAAAAAGAGGAACGGAAAAAGGCACTTTGATTTTGAGAAACTAAAAGATAACGATATCCACGAAAGATTTGAAAAAAGTCAAACGAATTGCTGAAAGATATCAAGAAATTTTGTTATACTAAGGAGGTAGAAACAGAATAGAATAACATTACATCCAACTTAGACATGGCGGCCAGAGATATTCTGAGGTATACACAAAAAGAAAATAAGAAACCATTGATAAAAAAGGGGTATCCTGAATGTAATAGGCGAAAGACGAAAATACAAAAATGGATCAGATAAAGCTGGAAAACGGAGATACAAAACCATAGAATGGGAAATTGTTCGCAAATGCAGGAAAGCTAAAAAAAGTGCAAAGAGGAACCAACTAAGGTGGAAATAGGGAAGACAGACGACACATACAAACTAATTAGAATGAATTTTAGGGATATAAAACCATATAGCAAAAATATAAAGGACACGAGAGGAAACGCCATTATAGAAAATGTAGAGAAAGTGGATAGATGGCAGGAACATACAAGCAATTTATATGCAGGAAAGGAAATAACAGACATTGAAAAGGACACCTTGGGATATCCTATACTGAGAGATGAGTTTGAATTAGCATTAAAGGGTCTGAAAATGGTAAGACACCGGGTATAGATAAGGTGCAAGCAGAAACTCTAAAAGCCGCTGGACAAGCAGTAATAGAACGTCTCTTCCAACTTGTAAGCTATATGTATGAAACACTCGAGATACTCAAAGATTTCAAACGTAACATCATAGTCACTATGTTACGTTTATCGAGGCAGCACGTTGGGCGCCAAATTTATGCTACGTTAGCTCGTAGCCGTGCGTAACACAAAGAAAATCAAAGAAATGACCGGGCTCAATCGGAGATTAGGGGAGTTGTAGAAAGCAGACCAACATATAATGTACGCGGCTGTAAGGAGTTAGTAACAATACCTGCAATAAAAAAAATTAGAATAGCAAACCTGCAATAAAAAAAAAATTAGTCCAGCAAACCTGAAATAAAGAAAAAGCATAGCATGCTGATCGAGCATAGATTGTTCAGTACTTTGTAGAATGGAAAAAAAACTGTTTGGATAATCTATATAATATAACAACGGTAAAAGCAATACAAAAATTTTTAGTACAAAGTGAGGTAATATTGGGGAGTAGCAGAAACGTTTCCTCACACACCAATTAAACATAAATCAGACAAAATTTTAACAAAAGATAAATAGGTAAGCACAATTGATATGAGTCATCCAGTATTGTTGATTCTTCTTTTTTTTTTTTAAATAGCATGCAAGTCTATGGTAAAAGGTATCAGAACGACAAAGATATCGCAAAACAACGGATAGATATTTAAAGTAAGAACAAGTAGGAAATAGTTCAACTTACAAAAGGTCCTTCAGTAACGCTTCCTTGCAATTGAAGTGTGGGATTCACGATGTCCGGCACTAACGCAGCACTTCACCCTTGACTGGGAGGGTGTTGATGGAACTTATCACACGTTACCCTAATCACACCTACGAATTTCACTGGTGTTAGCAGCAGACATTATCACGCGACGGAACTATGTAGCATTGATAAATTTCTTGTTAACTCTATTTCCTGAGACAATATTTTGAAATATTTTGTAGCACTAGTTTAATTTCAACTGGGACCAAATGTATATTATTTTCATAAACCTCCAAAAAGCAGTGAGAAACTACAACCAATACCTTTGTAAACCGGTAATCTGTTATATTTCGCAAATAACGAAATTTGCGCAAGCAATGATCTGTTTTAGATTCTTTGGGGTTAGAAAATTCAGAAACTGCAGTATCAACTGTATTTGGATAATCCAAAGTATGCACTACTCTGATAAAAAAAAGGACAGCGAAACTAGATCGCACACACAGTGTAAATATCAAAAGACAAAGCACCAAAAAAACCACAATGAGTAAAGCACGTGTATCACTAAAGTAAGTCCGTCAAATGTTCCGTAAAACACGTGCGTCGACCAAGCACGTTCGCCTATCAACCATACTACTTCAATCGGAATTAGCACTACACTTTCTACAGTTAATATACAACTTTTATTTCACAAGAAAAACAACAAATCGTGCCGTGCTTGTTCATGAACAATTCAAAATTGATACCGCATTAATTCTCACTATTGTCAAAGCAAAGAAGAAACAGTATTTTCAACGTAATTAATATATAGGAACCAAGAACAAAACTACAACTACTACTACTCATCTGTTTATTCAACTCGTTGCTATTACAACCTCTTATCGTATATTATCTAGACTTGTATATCCACATAAGGAACAAAATCTATACGAACGGCAAGACAAGAACGATGCAATCCACTCATTATAATACGACGCATTCGCCTAAGGAGTTAATAAATATAAAATATAGAAATAGTAGTTACAGAAATGTATTTACTAATTGGGAAAAAGCGTAAAATGTTAAGCTATAAAAATGCACGTTACAACTACACCAAAAAAGAGAGGCGCAGGGATAGATGTGAAAATTTTCGAGCAATAAATTTGACAGCACATATGTCAAAAATATTAACTAGAATTGCACAAAGAACAATTGAAAAACGAGCTGAAGAAATACTAGGAGAATGTCAATTTGGGTTTAGGCGAAACGGGGGAACACTGGAGGCTATTTTAGCTCTGAGGGTGATAATGGAGAAAACAATAGAAAAAGGGGAAAGCGTGTATATAGGGTTTGTAGATCTGCAAAAAAGCATTTGCCATGTAACATGAAAAAAAAAATTCGAAATACTCAAAAAGATTCAAATGAGTTTTAAGCATAGACAGATAATACATCGCTTATACAAAGAGCAAACAGCAGTAATAGAATTAGAGCAGGAATGTAGAGAAGTAAATATTAGGAAAGGGGTGAGATAGGGATATGCCCTATCCCCGTTAATTTTTAACTTGTACATGGAAGAGGCAATGAATTCTGTCAAATGCAGGTAAACATTTGGAATTATTATGCAGGGACAGAAGATTAATATGCGTAGATTTGCAGACGATATTGCGGTATTAGCGTCTAGCAAGGAAGAGCTAGAAGCTGTTTTTTTAATGAAATGGAAACTTCTAACAGAGAGATACAGTCTGAAAATGAACAAAAATAAATGCAAAAGATGGGAAAATAAATTAAAAACTAGAATACAAATATGTAACAAGAACTTACAAGAGGTTAAGGGTTTCTGTTACCTAGTAAGCCAAACAACGCAAGATGGGAAGAGTGCAAAAGGTATAAAACAAAGATAACAAGCACTGGATAGTTTGTTAGCTAGTTCGCCAACGTGTTGATTCCAGTTTAAAGATTTGTTGATTATGTCCTAAAAATTTGAAACATTCATCGTTGTGAATTGTATGGCTTCCGATACAAATAGATGTATAAGTTCCTTTGTAAAATAAAACTGAATTTATTTATATTGCAGATCAAGTTAGTATCACACCATCTTTGGATAATAATATCTTCATTAATTTCATTCTGTAATGCCTCTGGATCAGGGTTGTTCTAGGTAGTGTTCGTATCGTCATCAAAAAGTATTATTTTTCCACTTATATTTAACTCAGTAATCATATATAAATATAAGAAATGGTATAGGGCCAGGTACATATCCCCGAGGTATACCGTAAGTAATTGGTTTGTAATTTGAGATTGATTTATTAATGCGAACACACTGCTGTCTATTATGAAGAAAAAATTTAAATCACAGCAAAGGAATTCCACAATCTTCTAATTTTCTTAATAGAATGTCATGTCTAACACAGTCAAATGTTTTAGCATAGTCAAAAAATACTAGTAACGGTTGAGTTACTGTTAAGACGAGAAAACTTCACTCAGTAGTGAATACTTGACATCGTTTGTATTACTGTTTGATAAAAAAACCAATTTTATATTTTATGAAAAATGACAACAATCTTGATTTGACCAGTCTTTTAATTAATTTTGAAGCTGATGCAAAAAGTGCAATAGGTCTATAATTACTGGCACTTTTATTATCTCCCCCTTTGTAAAGTGGTGTTATAATAGCAATTTTTATTGTTTTAGATGGTAGATGGCAAAATATTTTTAAGGGTAGCTGATTCTCACCGCAGGATGATTTGTTTTTTAACTGTAGAATTGTTTCGATTAATTCTTGTTCTGTCACGGGTGCTAAGAAGAAACAGTTATGATTTTTGAAATCATTTTGAACTACTGGTAGTGTAATAGTTTTCGAGTTGTTAATAGCAATTCAATTTTCTGCTATATTCATGAAGTTCCTCAGAACTGAGAATTGTTTTTAGAGCAGCATTTGACTTGTTTCTTATTTTGTTAACGATGGACCAAGCTTCTTTAACCGGATTATTCGACTTTAGTATTCGATCTTGCAAATATATTTTTGGCGGTCAATATAGTGTGACTATAAATACTTTTGTATATTTTAAAATAATTTAAGAATGCATCATCCGTAAATATTTTTATATATATCAGAGAGTGCAAATTTCTTGTGGATCTTCTTATTCCGCTCGTAGATCAAGGTTGATTTTTCTTATTTTTAGTCTTTTGTGTTGGAAATGACTTGTTAAAAGTATAGTGAAGTTTTTGCAAAAGTTTAGAAAATTATGGTTTACATCTTCAGTCAGCACCGACCAGTCCGATTCATCTCACACTTTATGGAACGTTTCAAAATAATAATAATATGCGAAAATCAATTTTATGTTCTGAGAAAACTTTAATGAAGAATATTTAGTACGTTAGAGTTATTTTAAAATTATAACGATTATCTTTTAGTTTAAATTTAGTTCATTGAAGTCTAGAAAGACACGAAAAAGTGGAAGCATATTGGATTTAAATACCATGCAGATTAGTTTTGTATTCCTGTTCGATTTAAGCAACCAAATATACAAGTGCGAATTGAAATTTCTTCATGTATTTATTTAAAAATGTATAAATAAAAAATTAAGTTAAAATATTGTGTAAAATTTATAGTAGGGCAGAATTTTTCATGTAAGTAACAAATCTTATTTAATTGTTAGGTGTTAAACAACTAATTTTAATTAGGACTCTTGATGTGAACTGAAATAAAAAAAAATTCTGGTGTGGACTGGGATAAGATTTTGATGTTAGGGGCGTAATAATAAGCCCCTCGTAAATATCACAAGTATCTGTTCCAATGGAATTTAATACCACAACAATTTAAAGTTTAGATGTTGTACATAGCTGAAGGCGTCTTGCAGAAGATTCAAAACTGGTATCAATAAACTGTTTGTTTTATTATTATATATGTATTAAAGTGAATAAGATGGATTTTAATTAGAAGTTAAGCATAATTGTTTAGAGCTCGTAATAGATAACGCGGTCCTTGTTATAAAAATGAAACATTTTTTTCTTTCTCGAAGGAATGCTTTGGTACGTATGCATTAAATGATTTTAGAATTACCAAACGCACCCTCTTATAAAGTCATAAATCAGTAGATGAAATTTTAATCTGTAATAAGGGACTTTAGACTTCCGGACTAACTCTGAGCTGACTTCAAGGGAGTTTGCCGAGACTAACAGGGGGTTCATTAAAGATTGCCCTTAAGCACCACTACACTTAACAAGTGTTTACCAAATATACCATCCGGAAAGTGTAAGAACTAAATGATAATTAACAGATCTAAGCATGAATAAGTAAGTTGTAATATTTTCATTATAGAACCTGTAAGGAAAAGATATTCATAGGCTTATGAACCTTAACTATCAATATTATGTAACAAGATATCAGAATAAAAGGAAATCAATACAAAACATCTCCATACTGATCACGTACACTTGTACTCACACCAACATGGATGCTCTACTTATTATGAGGTAGATCACATCACTTTTAGTAAACTTTTTATCATTAACCTTACACTTTTGCTGGGAAACTTATGAACAAGTGTTCGTCATGCTTTTAGCATTGTTCCTTACTGAAATCACAAGACCAGGCAATGAAAATCACAATTCCATTGTCTTTTAAATAATGAAGACTACATTCTTTTGGAAATATTTACACAAATATATCAAGTACTTTTTAATAAAAGGAAAATAAGTTATTGTGTTTGTTATCTAATTAAACTGACTGAGCTCCGGTTTATCAATTCACCGTTAAAAGTGTCAGTTAGTTAACTGTTAGTAAATGCTAACCAAGGGTTAATGCATTAGATAAATTGAACACCGTTTATCAATGTGTAACATAGCTCTAGTTTAATAACTTCCAGTTAGTATTGGGTTGGCTGCAATGTAATTCAATGAATTGATTCTATTGGTTAAAATTCCAACCAGAATAATTTCTGAAGAAGGGATTTAAACAAACCTTACTTTAATTGCTCTTGTAAAAGTTTGTTAAATTTTTAAAAAAATGCCCGACGACGAAAAATGCACACATGGTGCAAATTTCAGCCCAAGCGACAGACAGAGGTTATTACGAATAGTTAATACTTTTAAAAACATAGAAAACAAAAACAGATGGTATAACATGGCGACAAAAAGAAGCGGCATGGGAAAAAATTACCAATCATTTTAATGCAGGATCAGATGGACAGTAAATGACTGCTTAATAGTATTTATAAAAGATTACTTACTATTTCATTGTGGCCTAGAACTGTAAAACAAATTCGTTTTAAGTACGATAACATTAAGAAAGAGATGCGAAAGCAGTTCAGCCAGCATTTTAGTTATACGAAGGGTACAGGTGGGGCCCATATGTACCTCCAGCAAACCATACTTCTGAAGAAGAAAAAGAACTTGTCGAAACAATAGCAATATCTGTTCAAGGACTTGAGAATAAATTTGTTTCGGATGCATTTGAAGGTAGTTCAGTTATACAGTTTAGAAATGTTTTATATTATACAACAATTTACAGCCGGGAGGTTGGAAATGCCACTGTTAGGGCAATCGATGTTTAGATAATGGTGACAATGACATGAACCTGCAAGAAATAGAGGTCAACTGGTGTGACTACATGCCGAGTATGTTGCAAACTCCGGGCGATCCAATTTTAAAACGAAGTGCAACAAAAGCAGCTGATATACAACAATCAGCCACTGTAGTAAATCACCCTCAACCAGTGGCGTTAATAAGTCAAGCTCATCATTAATAATTTCAATGTCAACTGCTGTACAGGAAGATTCCCAGAGGAATGAGGAATATGGTAATTTAATGACAAACTAAATCTAATATCAAACAGCCACAATGACAACATTACTTTAAGTTTTAATATTTTTGCAGATACTACATGGACAAGTTGAAGAAGGGCCATAATAAAAAAACCTAAATATCTTTCATCAACAAGGCAAAATTTGAACATTTGGCTGACGAAAAACGTGAATTAATTCAAATTGAGAAGGACATCGCAAAAGAAAGATCATATTTAAAACTTGAGCATGAACAGCGCCTCAAGAATCTGCAACTCGAGCAACAAGAAATTGAATTGCGAATTCTCTTATTGAATGCTCAATTAAAAAAACAGTAATACATTTTATAATTGTAAATATTAGGAATACTGATTTTTTTTATTGATTTTATTAATATAATAATACATAAATGTTTTATTAATTTTATTATCTTCTAAAATAATCCTACAATAGTTGTTCTCTTGCTGTGGCTACATTATTATTGATGGGTGGTTCAACATTTATATCTTCGTCAAAATCTATATTTTCTATATTTAGTTCTAGATCTAGTTCAGCCTCTTGTTCCTTTTCGTCAATTGCTATATTATGCAAAACAGCAGTGGCCACTTTAATGTCCATTGTTTGGAGTTTTAAACACAAACCAAGGGACAAAACTGGAAATCTCAGCTTCCATACTCCATACTGACGTTCTACTGGATTTCTAGCTCGAATAACTAAACACAAAAGATATTACTAGTTGAAACCCACTAAATAATAATTTTTTAACCATACCGAATTCATTGTAAAGTTCCTGAACTCTAGTATGTGTTTGTGTGAACGGTGTTATTACATGCATGCTGTTTGCATAACCACTATCAGCAACAAGTATAGAATTTTGCCCAAATTCCCCATTCTCCTTTTAACTGAAGAATTGTTTAAATTGTTTGGTCATGGCTTGATCCTTGCCAAAGAGCAACTATATCACAAATTTTTTTATCTGCTGAAGATATTGTTTAGACGTTAATAGAAAAATAACCTTTTCTGTTTCTAAATGATTCAGCTTGATTTCCGCCTAGAAAGCAAACATGTTTAAATAAGTGTATTACATAAATTATTTTACCTGGTGATTGTATTGGAATATGCGTACAATCAAGAGAACCCACAACTCTTGGCAGTTCTGCTTTGCTATAAAAGTTTAATTGAGCTTCTGCTACGGTAGGGGGTGTTACAGGCATTTTGATAAAACGTGGGCCTAATGCCGCTATTGCAGAAGTCACCCTTTTAACAATTTTGCAAGCGGAGCTTTTGCTTACTTTTATAACATCTGCAGCTGTTACTAACATATTCGAAGTAACACAATGTGAAAACTTAAAATTATTTAACGTTCAACCTACCTGTCGGTTGGGTATTCTAGAATGTGTTCAATCAGATTCAATACCATCATAACAGTTTGTTTAATTAAACGAAAGCGGACATAAAAATAGCGATCATCCTACTTTTCAAAGTGGTTAATATGCTTTTCAACCCTATAAGGTCTACGTTCCCACGTCAGAAACTCTGCAAAGTCGCATTCGTCGTCGCTTATTCTTATATTATCTAAACTTTCCATTTTTTCCTAAAATATAAATACAAAATTTGAGGTTATGCTACAAAATGAAAACGGCACTGTCTCATGTAGCCGTTAGTTAATATGCTAACCGACACTTTATCTTCTAGCTACTTTAATTAGAAGTTAAGAATTTAACTGGCAGTTAATAAAATTGATAAACGAATAACCTTAAGTTAAAATATAACTGTCGGTTGTTAACTAATCATGCATTGATAAACCGTACCTTAATGGTTAAAATTCTTACAGCGATTGTTGGCAAAAATTTTACTTATCTTTCAGATCTGAGCTATACCATTACAAAACACTTTAACTGTATATGATAATTAAAATGGCCTTTAATAAGAATATTGGTAAGTATTCAAAGTATACAGTCTTCTACATTAACCACATTTTGGTATAACATCAAACAGAACAAGATCTTTTATCATAACATAATTTAGATTTTTATATACTTAGAACGCTTTTAATTAGTTTTTATAATCTTAGATCCTTGGAAGAAACAAAAACAGGAAAGAAGATCTTTAAACAAAGAAAAATAACACTCACCAAACATGTGTAGTGTAATTTAAGAATGTTACCAACTTAAAAGAACACCCTATTCATTGAATCGGCCTCGCTGTTGGCTGGAAAATATTACTGAATATTTTCATAACCAATTCCATAATGGAATTTCTTTGTGTCACTTGAAACAGACTGTGGTTGCCATAAGGGAAGAGGCGGCTCCGTGGTGTAATTGGTATGCATATGACTACTATGCCCAAGGTCCTGGGTTGAAATCCCTACATGGTCCGGTTGAAAAATGTTAGGCGAGCAGTTTTCACAAAGATACGCCCTCGTTCAGATGAGAGGTAAAATGGAGATACCATGTGTGTGTGTTGTCACGCACGTTAAAAATCCCTACCTTGCTTGCAAAGGCAAGAGCTCGGCAAAATTTCCAGGTAAAAAAACTCACTTTCTGACTAATGGTAGTACCTTCGGGTGGAGCATTGGAAAATCATATGTAGGGGTTGCCATAGAGGGAAACATCATACCTCAGATGTTATAAGAAATTTCTACTTACGGTCTTCTATGTTGTATCAACAGATGTTAAAAATAAAAAACCAGGCATAATTGAAAGTGGAACGTAGTAATTAATCGTAATTACTTAGTATAACTCTCAAAAGGTTGCCGTAGATATATTGTTATACAAAACTACTATTTTACATCATCATAAAACGTGGTAATATAACATGGTTGTAGTTTAAGTTTTGGTTAAACATTGTAAAAATAATTTGTTGTGCTGTAAAAGGAAAAAGTTAGATCAGGGTGTCTACTGAGATTCAAAAACGAAAATTCGTGACTTTTTAGTGACTTTTAGTGACCATTTTATAAAATATTAGTGATGGGTTAAAAAAAAAATTACTCGTATTTATTCTATTGCTGTTAAGTTTCATAACATTATAATCGCAAAATTAAGTAATTAGGACATTTGTCGTACTTAAGTATATAAAGATTAATTGAGAACACAATTTAAATTCATGAGTTTTAATTTTTTCTTTAATTTTTCCAACTCAATGTCCAATGCTTTTAATTCTTCAAAGTTATGCTTCTCTATGCCCTTCCGTTTCTTTTGTAAGTCTGCAACTTCCTTCACAATCCGCTTTTTACTGTATACTTCATTTTCCTTAGATTTCTTTTTTTCGGCAATAGCTTCACGTCTTAAAGAAGATGCATTCCTTACAGCATGAAGCATTTTTGCAGTTATATCTAAATTCTTAAATGTTGTTTCATAAATTAATCTTTGTGAAATCAATAATCTTTCTTCTAAGCCGCCCTGTAGGCATTCTTTGTTTACAGAGAACTCTCTTTCTACCATAGCATTGCTATGATACATTGTCAAAATTATCCTCACAAAAGTAAGATATTGTTTATCATTTATAGAGGATTTTACAAAAAGTTCGATAAAATATATAATCCAGCCTTTCATTACGCCACTCTTTTAAAGAATCACGTTCTTATACACACAAAGTTTCATATTGTCTTTTTATACCATCGGCACAACCTGGACTTATATGTTTCTTTTCTACAAATTCTTCTAATGCATCGTGAATCCTGTTTCCTAAGTGTTTCACTTTTCATTGGAATGAAGTTTTGCATTATATATTCCAGCTTTTGAAATATCAAAATTGTTTTTGCAGTAGGCACAGAAAGCAACATGAACATTTCCATGTACTGGTTGTAACCAGCTTTTAAAAATCGGATTTGTCAGCCAAAGATGTAGGAAATCATACATCAATGATACTGAGAGACAATTTTTGATCATGTTAGATGTTTTTGGCGTTACATTGACTCACAAAAAGCAAATAATGACATACCAAATACTATGAATTATGATACAGTTACTGCAAGTGATGTGAAAAACATCACAAACTTGTTTGCTAAGTATATTCAAATGGTCTATTGTCAACACAATAGCAATAGCGCTAATTATCCTCGTAATTGTATTAATGAAGTCATGAATGTAAAACTTGTTTACATATCATCTGATGATGTTTTAAATAAATTGAACTCCTTAGATAGAAAAGCTACAGCTGGTCCGGATGGTGTTCCATCGCTATTTTAAAAGGAATTATCCTGGGTATTATGCGAACCTTTAGAAATTATATTTAATAAATCCATACATCTAGCTGAATTTCCACAATACTGGAAGAAGTCTTTTATTGTTCCCGTTTTCAAAAATGGAGATAGATCAAATGTAACAAATTATAGAAGCATTTCTATAATGTCATCTATCACCAAGATATTTGAATCATTGATTTTTGATCAAATATATAGTGCCATAAAGCACATTATAGTTCCTCAACAACATGGATTTGTCAAAGGACGTTCTACAACCACCAATTTATATATCTTAGTTGACTACGTTGTTAATAATCTAGAATCTGGTCATAATATAGATTGTATATATTTGGACATGAGAAAAGCTTTCGATCGCATCAACATAAATTTGCTTCTTCTTATCTTCTGTAGGTTTTGATAATCAAATTGTGAACTGGATTAACTCCTACCTTTCTAACAGAATACAAACTGTAAAAATAATTGATAAGGAATCACATCCAATTACTGTTTACTCTGGTGTTCCACAGGGATCACATCTTGGTCCATTGCTGTTTGTTTTGTATATTAATGATGTTACATCTGTAATTAAGAGCTGTGAAATTTTGATGTATGCTGATGATTAAAATTTTTTCAGGAAAGTAGAGCAAGTACAGGATTGCTTGTTAGTTGAAAAGGATATAAATTCAATAAAATCATGGCGTGACAAAAATTATTTAGATTTGAACATCTCCAAATGGAAATGTATACGATTTTCAAAGAAACGTGTTTATGAAAGTTATAATTATTCTATCTCCAATATAGTCTTGGACACTGTTTTAAATATTCGTGACAGTGTGTTGTTTAGTAGAAACTTAAATATGGACATTCAAATTGATTATATTCTGAACAGAGCCAATAAAATGGCAGGTTTTGTAAATGACAATCTCAAGATTTTCATCAACTAAGAACTGTTTTATTATTGTACATTAGCTATGTGCGCTCCATACTAGAATACTGTTCAATTATTTGGAGTCCTAATACTTATAGTCATAAAAATAGACATGTTCAAAAAAGAATGGTTAAATTTATTTGTTTTAAATTTAATATTATGTACTCCTCTGAAAATTATATTACTATTTTAACTTATCTAGGTTTAACTACTTTAGAAAAAGGGCGTTAATTTTTTTATCTTTGTTTCTTATATAAAGTATTTAATAGTGTAATTAACTGCTCTGAAATTCTAGAAAGTTTTGGTATTTTAACTCATAGGTTTAATATAAGAAATCATGATTTATTTAATGTTGATTTTCATAGAACAAATTATGGAAAGCATTTTTGTATTACTTCCTCGCATTTTGCATTTTACTAATTTATATTTGAAAGACATGGATATTTTTAATCTAAGTTTCAATAAGTTTAAGGCATTACTACCGAAGAATTTGTTTAATTTGAATGATAATACATAGGTCACAAGAAAAAAAGGTTGGTGTCAATTTTCTTTTTTTAATTTAATTTATTTTGATATAAGCTTTTATTGTTACATGGTTTGTTCAACCGTAAATAAATAAATAAAATAAAGTTCAGAAAATGAATACTTTCCAGGCATTTTTACAAGAAAGTTTTCACTTTTAAGTACATACGCACTGTGTAAACTTAAAAACGTAAAATCTTGTCGCGTTACAAATAATCAAATCGAAACACATTTCATAAGGTTTTATTTACGACTGACTTGCAGTAATATTCTTTAAATGCGGTTGGACGGCTGCTACCTACCCTACCCCACATTCCAATTCCCTATTACAATGAAGGTCATTGGCGCCACGGCCAGTGTTTGGGGTTGATTACAACAGCAGGTATTTATTATGACCGCATACAATAATAAAAAAGCATGTCAGAAATATACACATAAAACTGCTCCTCAGGCATTGATAAGCCGTGATTCCTAGATTCAAGGCGTCAAACAAAAACCGCAGGGTTTATATAACGCAACCAAATAAATGTATAATGAACAGAGACAGGCTGCTTTCGGTGCGATGAAGGAATTTTTTGTCCTTTAACATTTATTTGCTGCAACATCTGAAGTATGGCTATAAAATTGTATGACGTATTTGTGGAAATGCATACGATAATCAAACAATGAAGAAAAAATTCGTGACCGAGATATAGGATTTAGTGACTTTTCGTTACTTTAGTTACCGCAAAACGAAATTCGTGTCTTTTTCGCGACAGTAGACACCCTGTAGATGTATTTAAATTAAATTGAAATTACCAACCATTTTGAATTGAAACTCCAACTCGCCGTGCCCATCTATTCAGACACCCACACCAAAATCTATTAGTGCAAGACGTCGGTCGCTTGCAGCCAATTTCATTCCCGTGTAGCTTAGATTAAGGGGACGAACAACTTGCCGGTTTCGGACAATCCTAACGCAAACAGACAAAACGAACATGCGTCAGATGTTGCTTAGCTAATTTAATCACTGTATAATGAAATAAACAATGGCTAAATATTATAGCTAGAAATGCAATGTTTCGCTTTAAGGTTAGGTTTATGTACTTTGTTTTCGAAGAACTCAACTATAAAAGCTAACATGTGTTTTGCAATGAGCATTATTTTATAAATTCAACTAAATAGGAAACCACAAATTATAATACAGAGCATGTTACATATAAAACGACTTGAAACTAAATCTCTTTGCAAACTTTTATGCGTACGAAAAATTAAAACCTTAACATGCGATTGTAATAAAACACTTAAAACTATAAACTTATATTTGGTATTACAGTTCAATATGTTTCATAAAATAACAAAATAGACTTTGTTTAATACACAACAAATAAAGTCCTATTGACAAATAACTAATATATACAGTAATAAGCACAAATCACGTTATGGTTTAATGTTGGTACATATCTACACAACACTAAATGTATAAGTATTCAAAATAATGGCAGTTATTCATCAAATATAGTTTTTGGAAACTGCTTAAACTCCTATAAAATCAAAACAACCCCTAAGCATTTTAATATTTATTGGTTCTTACATAACCAATAAGATACATATGTAAAAAGTTTTCGTTCCTTCATAACACTACAGTATATTAAGCTACAAGTGCTTTAAAATCACATAAACGTGTTTTATATGCAATTTTTTTACTATGCTGCATCACAGTTCGAAAGAATTTCTACAAATTGTAAATTCTATTTAGATTTATAATAATTTTTATACAGTAGTTTGTGATAATTCCACTTGTTCTTTGTATAGGTACTTGTGGTTTTGGTTGTTTGTAAAGAAAGTTGATTTCTGACAAATCAAAAGAAATTATTACAGAAATGGTAGAAATTTCTGATGTCGACAAACGAGTAGCAAGAAAACTAAAACAATGAATGCATTGTTAATGCTTGCATAAATGATGGAAATGATATATATCTTCTGCTATCATGGCCGGTGCGCCTACTAATTGTGCCATCTGAACAGATGACTACAATTGGAAAATCAAAAATCTAAATCCTGTACGTAACCATACATCAACCTATCTTTCGATTACACTTGACATTCTTATCAATCATATCTGAGTTTCAAGTTTTTGACTTATCGGAGTATTACAGATAGCGAGCTTGTAAAATGCTGCTTTACAAGCTAGTAGCACATGCTTGGCATTTGCAATTCATTTTTGATATCAGTATTGAAAATACCCAGTATCCAGTCACAAATTTGAAAGGATCAAATGACAGTAAGCGTTTGTGGTACACGATAAAATTCACTGTTTAATGTTTATTCAGTTTAGGTTTTATTCTACTTTTGTTTCTTTTGCATGCTTCTTACTCAGTCTTGACAGTCGAGAGCTGAAAATCAAAGACAGAGCTGTCTTCAGTCATAGTACACAATCCGGCTTCCGGCACCTGGAAACGGGGGATAGCTCGTGCATCGTCCCTGAGTGCACATGGGCGTGTTTGTATGTATCTGTTGTTGTGTTTTATGTAAGGTTGTTCTGTTTTGCACATCCATTGCTCCAGCTAGGTTGTTGAAAGTTTTATGTTTCAAATATAGTCCGTTTTCCTATTTTATGTTAATCCTGTGTTAGTGTATTATATCCTATTCTACTACAATATGAAAACTAATTTATAACTATTCTAAATCTAAGGTTAGTATTAATTTAGAGACGATTTGGTGTACCTTGGTTCATGCATTGTGTTATAACAGTTCGGTTTCATGGTCATCAGGAGCAGAATGCTGCTGGAGTATTCAATGAGTGTTTATGAACGTGATGTGTTCGTCTCAATGTGGCCTTTGTTGTAGTGCTTGTCTGTTGAAGTAACGTTTCTACATAGTGTTTGTGTTTTTGTCGGCTAATGTATTCGGGTGTTTAAGTGGGTGTTCGTGAAATAGTACTTGTATTAGTATGTTTATTATTGTGTTTCTTTCATTGTGTGTGTGTTTGGGAAGCCTTCACAGTCGAAGAGCATGTGTCTGGTGAGCCAACTTCTCCACACCCACACGTCATCATTTGTCAAGTGCTTCCGATATGTGTATGTCAGGTATGGCCCATAGCCCGTCAAGAAATAAACAAGCCTTGGCTGGTTGTATGTGTTTGGTCTTTAGTCTGCGTCTTAGGTCTGGTATCCATTTGTATGTTCGTTGCCCAGTTGTGCTATTGTCCCATCTATTTTGTCATTCGAACAGTACCACTTTCTTTATCTCCTTCGTGTTTGCTGGGGATCGCAGTATTTCTTCTACTTTCTTCAGTCGATTTTCACAAAGGTGGAACATTGCTGCTCTTTCTCTTATTACCAGGACTAGTGGTATTATGCCGGTAATCACGGATAGGGTATTAGTGGTGGTCGTCCTGTAGGCAGCAGTCAGTCAAATTAGTGTGCCCCCCTTGCGTTCTGCTGTTTGCCTTGGTTTCAGTATTGTCATTCGGTGTGCACATACACTCGCAGCTTACACCACCATAATTGCCAACAGACTGCCAAGGTACAGGTGCTCGTTGGGTAGTGGTATTTTATAGTCGCATTGTGCCAAGCTGGCAATGGTTTGCATTGCATGTGTCACGTTGTTATATGTTGTGGTGATGTGATTGAAATTGAGTTCTTCATCATGTCACTCTGAAGTATTTGCATGTTCGTACTCGTACGATTGGTTTGTTGTCTATTAAAATGTGTGGATTGCATTAAAGATTACCTTGATTACTGTGTATAGTTTTTGTCTGTGCGATTTTTAGTTTATTGCTAGCAGTCCAGTTGTGGACTTTAAGTAGTGCACTTGTCGCTTTGTCTTCGAGAGTTCTCCTTGAGTCCCCTTCCACCACGATCAAGATGTTGTCTGCATAGGCTATGACAAACAACACCTCTTTCGTGGCTTTCAGGATCTCCAGAAGTTTCTCGACCACAATACCCCAAAAGACACACTACTGTGTGAAAATTAATGGGAACCAACGAGCACACGCTACATTTGAATTTCCAATGCTCCACCAGAGTGTACTATATTGGCCAGAAAGCAACTTTGTTTTTACCTGGAAATTTTTTATTTTGCCGAACCCTTAGTGTTCGGAGCAAGGTAGGGATCTTTAACGTGCGTGACAACACACACACGCATGCACACCTAACATTTTTCAATCAGACTGTGTCGGAATTCAAACCCGAGACCTTGGGTTTAGTAATCACATGCATACTAAGCCACGGAGTCACCTTCCCAAGTACGCAGCATACTAAAAATGTAAAGTAATGGTATTCTCTGGTGGTAAAAGATCCTGATTGAAATAGTTCCCCATTTGGATCTCCGCAAAGCGACTACTTTGGAGAATGTGATCGGCAAAAGTTCAATCAGAACAGAAGAACTGCGAACATATAGTGAGTTGGGGCTTGAAATCCTAGAAGCAAATATAGACAAGCTAGAGAATTTGAAAACAAATGGATAGACTAGCATTAGATATAGTAGAAATTAGCTAAGTTCGGTGGCCAAGGGAGGAAGATATTTTGGTAATTCGTACAGGAGCAGAGGAAGAAAATTCGGATGTAGGGATATCTATGCGGAAAAAAGATAGGGCACTGTGTAGAAAACTATTTACAAAAGAACGAAAGAGTACTCGTGGTGAGATTAGAATCTAAACTGGTAAATACAGTAATAATACCAGGAAACATGCCCCGCTCTAGTTACAGTGAGGAAAAGGAAGAGGTATCCACAAAGTAATCGAAGATATACTATGATTTGTTAAATTACAGAAAAATTTAATAATTACAGGTTTTAATGCAGTGTTAGTGCATTATTTCAACATCATGGTAAAAGATACGCATGGAAGATGCCAGGAGACATAGGGAGATATCAAACAGATTACATTCTTGTTCCACAACAGTTTAGGAATCAAGTAAGACTGTAGAAGCTGCCCAGAAGCAGATATAGGCACTGACCACAACATTGTAATTATGGAAGCCATGTCTAAATTTAAAAATTTGAAAAAAAGGCACTTTGGCTTAAACTAAAAGATAAAGATGCGCACAAAAGATTTGGGAAAAAGTCTAACGAATTACTGAAAAACACAGGGGGAATTTTTGATACTAAGGAAATAGAAACATAATGGAATAACATTAAATCCAGCTTAGATATGGCAGTCAGAGATATTATGGGCTATAAACAAAAAGAAAATAAAAAACTACGGATAACAAAGGATATTCAGAATTTAATAGAAGAAAGGCGAAAATACAAAAAAAACACCAGGCAAAGCTGGAAAACAGAGATACTAAACCATTAAGTGGAAAATTATTTGCAAATGCAGGAAGGCTAAAGAACAAAGCATTGAAAAAAAACGATAGAGGAAAAAACAAAGATGGAAATAGCAAAGACGGACGAAGCATACAAACTAATTAGAATGAATTTTAAGAATATAAGGAATGCCGGAGGAGATATCATTATAGAAAACTTAGATAAAGTGGATATATGGCACAAATAGATAAGGAATTTATATGCAGGATAGGAACCAAAAGCACTAGAACAGGAATCAGACGTTGAGAAGGATGATTTGGGATATATTATACTTAGAGATGAGTTTGAACTGGCTTTGAAGGGTCTGAAACATTATAAGTTACCGGGTATAGATAAGGTGTAAGCAGAAACTCTGAAAACGGTTAGACAACCAGTAGTAGAAGGTCTGTTGCAAAAAAGAGAGATGTGATTAGATGTAAAAATATTCGAATAATAAGTTTGGCAGCATACATGTCAAAATTATTAGGAAAAGATCAATTTGAGTTTAGGCAAAACAGGGGAACACGGGGGAGCTATTTTATTTTTAAGGATGATAATGGAGAAAATAATAGAAAAAGCAGAAGGCGTGTATATAACATTTGTAGATGTGGGAAAAGCATTTGACAATGGGAAAAATATTCGAAATACCCAAAATGATTGAAAGAACAAACAGATGTAAAGGAATTAGAGCAGAAAATAATGAAATTAGTAACGGAATGCTTGCCCAAATTACGATGTCAAAGGAAAGGAAAGAAAGAAAATGAATGCCATGCTAATAGAATCTGAGATTAAGGACGAGGGAGTAGGTGAGTTTAAAGAACGAAACAACAAAACACGACCCAATTTGTCCTTTTTAGAACAACTGCATATGAAATGATAATTAAACAAAAAACACATGTAAAATATAATTGTAATAATTAACTTCTATGAATTGAGGTAGCAAACAATATTAAATTGTTGGTTTAAAGACAAACATCCGAATTCTTCACTTCTCACGTACTGATATTAAATATTAATTAACTCAAAGCAACAATCAAACCAAAGGGTGTTTTGTAAATAAAATAAGTTGTCATTCTACACCCCATAAATATTGTTGCATACTTTAGGATAACAAGATTAAGTAGAATTTAACAATTTTCATTAATAGCATTCTGCATTGGCACATCAACTAATTAATTACAGTTATGCAACGGTTAGAACACAATAACCTGACGAATTCAGATTGTGTCTGCTGAACTTGATAATACATGGAAAACATTGTGACAAACGTAAAGCAATTTTAAATGCTAAATACATCAATAAGCCTAAATAACTATAAAATTAAACATACCTAGGGCATAAACGTAGATATAAATATTGTCAGAATCTTACCTAATTACTTACTATATTTATGCTCACGAGCTTGCCCCAACTATAAGCTACTAAAACATAACAAAGAAAAACCATATTTACCGTAGTACTAATAAATACAATCACTGAACTAACACTAATAATTGATCAAACCTTACAGCATTACCAAACTCAACACATCTAGAATACAAGCAACCTACGAACCATACATGAGTGTAGCAAGCATCAGCTGTTGGTCACAGTGTTTACTCATGCAGGCTGTGAAGGGTTTTGGTAACTTTTCAAAAGTAACGGATAGTTACACCCACAAGAAACATGAACTATTAATATTAAAATTTAAAATATATTTTTTAAATCGGCTGACAACCGTATCTCGATTTTGTAACAGTATATTTTATAACAATTTTAAGCAATATATCAAAAATCTTGAATAGGCATATCAAAAAGCGTAATTTTAAGATTTAAGGTTATTATGGATCAGTGGATATAAATCACCAAATCTGGTATATACATCTAAAACTCCAAACAATAAAGCAATAAATGAAGTAGCATCATTTCATAAACTACATACCATTCTGAAAATAATAAACCAAAAAGATGAAATCATACACTAGTTCATTGACATAGTGGAAGAGCTCCAGAAATTTTCTTAGTAAGGTTCATGGTAATATTTTCATTCCGTTGAACGTATCTTTTGATATATATCTTACTTACAATTATTTTATTTTCTAGATTGTTGCTATTTGTGACAATAGTCTATACAGATTTCAAATACGTAACTTACGTATATGTAAGATTCAGTAAGAGCATTTTATTTATATCATTTACAATCAACCATGAGTAACAGAAAAGCTAAAAGTTATCTTGTTTGGGTGTGACGCCCAGAAGACATAACTACAGAGAAATATTTTTGAAATATGTCAGCAACTTGAACATATGCATTTGATGAAATTAATAAATGTGCAAAATCTCCTCTTGTGGCATGATTTTTAAATATATTGGATGCTGAAAAATATACTGAAGCTGCTGGAATTAGTGGCAATGGCAAATATAGAGATGAGCATGGGTTGCACCCAAACATCACAATGCCTAAAACCTTCTATAGTGAACGTGAGTACAGAAAATAATTTAAAGTTTTTGAACAGCATTGTAGAAATTGCTAACGAAGTAAGCTTTAGAATATCATAGAAATAAGAGTAAAAATAAAAAACGTTTGGATAATTAGCAAGAGTAAGCAATTCGAAGATATGTATGATTAATATCGTTTAAAATAGCAATATTTTTTTATAAAAACTTCAATAGTTTATAAAAAGTTTGTGCTTGGTAGAAACCTCTAAACCACCTAGGCATTTTAATTTATTGTTACCGCACGTTGTTTAGTTATTTAATTAAACACTGTGATGCAGGTATAGTAAAAAATAACATTCACAACTAAAAAAACTATGGCCTCTATATCAAACACAATTAACACGTTTAGCAAAAATATTTTAATGGAGATATTGATCTAAAATAGTAAATATTAGTTAATATAACAAGTATAATATTCTTCCTATTCTAAAAAAACAGTAAATTAATAAAACAAACTACGTGCAAGATAGATGTGATATAAATAAAAGGAGTAATGATAGAGGTTTAATAGGAGATTAAAAAAATGCATCGGAAAAGCGGAATGTGAATATTGTTAAAAACACAAAACAAACACTTCATAAATAAAATGTTGTACAAAATACAGTCATTTATAACTAATATTTATAAGTGTAATAGAGGTAGAGCATTAGTTATAAGGCGCAGATTCAAATAAAAATTACCGTGTGACATACCTAACGTACCTACCCAGTCTTTGTAGCAGATATGTGTAAGTACATGAATTCACAACTACTCACTATGAGAAAGAGATACATTTCTTAGAAATGATCGCATACAAAAATTTATAAATTAGAAATAAAAACACAACTAACAGATAAATGTATTTTAATAAAAAATAAAAATATCATTCGACTTCCCGCCAATACACTATAAGACAAAAATTTCTGGTACGTTGCAGTGTCTGCTATGGACAACAAATTTACATGAAACATTTTGTTAAACCTTACCTATCTTACTTTAGTTTTTGTCGCTTTAATTTAGCCCAAGAGATGTTTTTAAACAGGTCTTTTGATTACGTAAAATAGAATAAACAACACAGATAAATTAAATTACCTTGAGAAACAGACCATGTACATAAACAGCGCAAGTTTACACCCCTACTATAACTATATGAAGTGTTGACTAAATATAGGATAAAAATTCAAGAGGTGATTCTATGGGAAATTTTAAGGATTTTTATATCTTCGAAGATTTTTGTATAGTAAAAAATGTTAGCATTTAAGAGACTTTATCGGACTACTATCAAGAGAATTTCTTCCCGCGGTTACGGATCACAAATGTCTTTACGTTTGAATTGTAAATAAACCAGATCATGCAACCAATAGTACTGCTAAAAATAATAAATGATTTTAGTACCTTATCGATCCACCATACTTTTAAACTCAATATATGTTTGTCTTAATACAACTTTTTATCCTGTAAACCATGCGTTAACGATTGGTTGCCACGAATTTTCAAATTTTTGATCATAAAGTTCACAATCATGAATAATTATACAAACGCCATTATGAGCGATGTATATTTTATATATGACTTGCCAATGAGAATGCTTTGCAGGATAAGCATTATAAAAGCATCTATCGACATCTACATGCAAAAGATATATTTAAACATGGTGGATGTACAGGAAAGCCAATGACACCAAGAACGGAAGAAAAAGTGTTCGACATAGTAGAGGAAGAGCCCCATACTTTTACAAGAACAATTGTAAATATTTTGAAAGTAACTAATGGACTGTGTGGAAAATTTTGACATAGGACTTCTTGTACCCACACCCTATTCATACATTTAAGCATTTTCTAATTCCGAATTCCCTGCACGAATTCCATTTTGTTTGTGATCTCAACACAGGTTCTTTTTACCAATGAAACAAATTTTGAAGAAACACAATAACAATCCACAATAAACATATATGGACTATGCAAGCCTACACGAGATACATGATGATTATTTTCATTAAAAATTGGGTTTGAATCGTTTTCTAGAGATTAGCAACAAAGAACTTAATGCGGTTTATCTGCAAAGGTGCACTGCTGTACTACGATCGCATTATGCTCGCTATAAATTAGACAGAGAGAGACAATTTGAATTTTGGATGTACATCATAAATATGAACAGTGTACATTAAGATTTCTATGAACAATACCATTAATTAAGCATGATATTTCAAAATTTTGTTTCTATAAAAGTATTTAAACTATAGTATGTAACATTATTTCTTTTCAATACATTGTAAACGTAATAATTCGGAAGGATAAAAACAGCAAATGCAAACAAATTTAAATGTTACAAGACACTACGACGGCGTTTCCCAGAGAAAGATAATTAACAATAGACAGTTTGTGACGTTGTCTTAGAAATATGTATAATCACATTTGATTTTAATAGTTCCTGTATTAGTAAATTCCACCAATAGGATCGAGTTATTCCCTTTAAGAAATATAGTTTTTAGGTTACTATAAATTTTAATGTAAGGTAAAATTATTTTGTATCGTATTTGATCCATATTCAAAGGTTGTCAAATTCATATATCAGTTTCTAAAGGTTAGAGATGATGTGATCATAGTAATCATTACAGGCGCGATTCAGTTGTTTTGATTATGAAGGAATAATGTTGGCGGCGAATGATCTCATCGTCTGAGTACAAAGACAGCATACACAGTTTTGTGCTGATGCAAATATAAAATCCCGGTTGTTAATTTTGGGTCCGCATACATAAATTTAAGAAAACATATAGGAGAAGATGACACAAGGTATGTTCATTTGATATGCTTAATTCATCTGCCCGAGGATGCCTCGAATGATTTTAGAAAGGGGAGATTCATTTTTCATACGACACTTCGTACATAACATTCAAGCCATCAACATGCCACTCTGGTAGATCCATTACTTTGACTAGAAGTATCGAATAAAGCGGAGAGCCTAAGTATGTTCAGGTAATTCCCTGCCTAGTGGGTCAGCTTCAATTTTTAGGAGTACATTGGTTTCCATATTATAGACAACTCGTGTCGAAAGTAACCATGTTGGGAGTGGACGAAGTCAATACGAAATAGAGGGCAACGTTTAATGGAGCATAGTCAATCACCCAGAAAAAAAGAACAACTTCTGAAATACCAGAGTGAAGGTTTGTAAATAAACTATCATAATTTAATGCATGAACTGACTGAACGTACCTACAGTACGTCTGTGTTTAGATTAAGCTTTCAGTTAGTAGATTTGTGATATATTTGATTTTTAATACTGTATTGTGTATTTGTAATGAAATGGGTGTGCTATATAGTTAAACATGCCGTATATAATTGTGTAAAAACAGCGTATATTTGGTTTTTCCATTATTGTAAACGGTATGGTTACAGTTTCGCTCTAATAAATTGTTGTGACTACCTAGAAGTATGATCGAGTATTTCAGGTTATTTAACATGGATAGTGCATCTAAAATTGTCTTATTGTTGAATTCAGTGACATCTTGTTTTCATATTTTTAAAAGCGGTGTGTTATGTTCGCTATGTAATTTTTATGACTATAAATTTATGTTTATTTCTATTGGGGTAATTTACTATGGTTTCGGTTTCTTTGAATTCATGTGAACTCGTAATTCCTTCTGCAGTTTACATGTAACGCTTTAATTTTTATAGCAGGATTTACGACTATTGATGTTGTAGGGTGTGTCAATCCAATCGCATGGTTTGTTTTTGAAACTCATGTGAATGTTTACGAATACACTTTCCTAGGCTGGTTATTTACTGAAATCTGTCTGTATTTATTTTATATTAATACGAAGAGTGTAAAATTCCAGTTTTTATTACTGGTTGTATTTAATATACATTAGGTGCTCCCCTATTTATTTCTGTGTTACTTTAATATTATACCGAAATAGCCACATTATTAAAGTAAATTATCAATGCTTCTATAAACTTTTCAGGGTACTTTCATGATATAGCGCAACTAACTCGCAGAAATTAGTAAATTATTTTCTCTTACCTTATATTTTCTAAAATAATGCACTAGCGTTACAATTTCTTTAACTGTGTCATAAAATGGACAAAAATAAGAATTAGGATAGGAGTAACAGGCACAAAACAAAAAACGCAAACAAAATACTCCAGGCGGGAAGGTATCATTCGAAGGGTAAGACTGCTCGGTTGCAACTAGTAGCTTATGGAGTGGACAGAAAAAAGCAAGAAATAATAAGAACTAATTACCTGGAAGACGCCAGGGATTAACACAGTGAAGCAACTGCCTCCGCGATCGTATTGTACATTTATATATTTTGTTTTGTTTTGTCGCTGAATTTGTTTTGTTTGGCATTTTGCATGTTTTTGGGCCGTATTATCTACAGGAAAGAAGATTGAAGTTAGACTAAGTCAGTTAGGGAGCAATAAGGGAAATTAGGGACGAATTTATGCTGAAGGTGGAATAAAATACGCAGACTAGGGAGGACGATATCGTAAATTTATAGAGTAGGATTCATTATTAATAAGTTTGGCGTATGCTTAGAAATTCGAATCCATTGATAAGTATTAGTTAGCTAGATTTGGATAGTTTTAAGTTAACCCTTTACGTCACACCGGTAAGCAGAGCTGGCTGCTGCTCTCCGGTATTTCAAATCCCTCCCCTTTTACCTTTGCTAGGGTCTTGTTGGTCAGACACATTCCAAAGTCAACGCTAGATATTCCATTGTTTAGACTCCCACTTTGGTTTTAGTTTAAACATTATTCATGATTAATTAATTTTGAAGCCAGGTTTATCTGAGGCATGTTTAATTTCGTGTTTAAACCCAATGTAGTACCTTTGGATGGAGCATTGGAGATATGGCCACAAGCGTAGCGGCACATACTTAAATTATACTGCCTTCGTGATCAGGCAGCTCCGCGGCATAGTTGGTTTGCGTGTAACTACTACAGTCAAGGTTCTGGGTTCAAATCTCGACACGGTCCACCTGAAAAATGTTAGGCAAAATTGACAATAGGTGTGTGTGTTGTCATACACTTTAAAGATCCCTATCTTACTAGGAACAGCAAGAGTTTGGCAATATTAAAAATTTTCCCCATAAAAAAACTCGCTTCCTGGCCAATGTAGTACCTTCGGGTGGAGCATTGTAAAAAAGTCAAATGCCCCTGCAATCCCACTGCGAAGCATGAAACCCTTATCCATCACTCGAAAGAAAAATAAAGTATAAAAAAGGAACATAGCACACGCCCTGAACAGACTGGCTTCTGCAGCAAAGTATGGGATAAAGCGGAGGTATCAATTAGCCATATTAAAATTAGCAATAGAATATTAGAAGAATTAGTAGTGTCGAAATAGAAGGAATCACAGATACTATAACACTCACATGATACTTAATACACAATAGGTTGTAGAAATAGATTTATATAATTTAGTTAATTCAATGAGCTTGGCAAGAAATCACACTGAAAAATTAGAAGCTTGGGTAGTTTACATTTTATAAAGGGGCTGTGTCAAATATGATATTAAATTAGGTGAAATAAATAAATCAAAAAATCACCTAGTACACTTTTATAGAAACAGCCATGACTGTAACTTTACGCTCTCTGTATTAAATTAGAAAAATTACCGATAAAAACCGGGGACATCACCGTTAACAATAATATTTGTATAAATTAACATGGGGTCCAAAATACTACAGAATCATTGAATTAATGTGTTGATATAAACAGAACGCTATTGATCTTGACCACAAGACAGCTTCAGATGCAAAAAGTGTGAGAATGGAATTTTTAAAAGAAAGTGAAAAATGTGGTATAACGATTAAGTTCAGAAATAGTAAGTTAAGAAAGGCCTGATGTTTTCGTGATAGTGGACGTGTAGGGGGTAAGCCCCTCAATGGGTAGCCAACGACGATTTTTTTTTAGCTTTGCTGGATGATCAGGCCAGAAAGCCCAAGCACGCGAGTTAAGCATGGAATTTAAATTGCGCCAGTAGTGCACCAAATAAAGGGTGATAAATGGGTTCTCACTATGCAACTAAATGTTGGAATTTAAATAGCTGGAATGAGGGACCTAACGTTCCAAAGAAGTTTAAGGTGAATACTATGGGTACTGTTTAAGCTTTTATTGTTTTTTTTTGTTTATGCTTGATAAATAATGTGTACGTGAACGTGTAAATACACAGGGTGGCATTAGTTTTGTCATTAAATTGAGGAGGTGGTGGAGATTGATAGGCTAAATAAAAACCTATAAGGCATTGTACTCATGGGCCGATTTTTAAATGCTCGACCTTTACCTCAGTAAAAGTTCTATAACTCATCTAACCTAGTGCTATGTTGAATCACATCATCCACAAAAACTGATTTCACAAGTGTTCAAATTTCACGCATTTTACTAAGCTACATAGTATCTCTAATTTCCTAAAACCTATAATTACAGTTAAGTGTATTACCAAAGTAGCTGATTGAATTGAATCATCCGACATTAGTAACAAAAGCAAACTGGAGAAATAAGCTTGCAAAACATTTAACATGTTCAGTGGAAAAGTACAATCGACTTAAAGTAGTGCTGAATTGCTAGAATATCCAGACTATGGGACCAGAAACCTAATATAGTCGATCAAATCAGCATAAAAATTTTTTATTTTTTCAGTATGGTTCAAAACATTTTAAACTGACTATAGTAGCAGCTAAAGTGCATTGGGTTATTTCGTTTCACAGCTCACAGACATCCTATTTCACTAATTTATGTTTGCAGTGTCACAACTTTGTTGATTGACTCTAAAGAATGATAAAATTGTGTATTTGATTAGTGACGTAGCTAAATATTGCAGAGGTTCTGCAACAATTTGGATACTTTTTTTTGGTGTTTCTAGCTTAAGCATTCATTTTAGACTGCAAGTTGATTAACAATTTTTGTTCGTCTTATTGATCGCTACGCCCCTCCTCTAAATTAATAATAAAACTAATGCCACCCTGTATTGTAATTGGTTCGTAGAGCAACGAAAGTAGTTTTGTTTACATCTAAGGCTAATGTTATTGGAAAGGGAGTTTGAGATTTTCAAACGTTGATAAAGATGTGTGTATTAATTTAAACGTAAGCTTTACATGTGGAATGCATTTGCTAGTAAATTTCTTTGTGAAAATTTAATATTTTTTAGATGGCAAAAGCATAAGTTGGTATTGTGCCATGTTTTTCTATATATGGTTGTTAAGGGCATTTCCAAATAAATTGGATTTAGAATATTATATAAACCATCTAGGAAACTAGAACGATGGAATGGTAGTATTATTTATGAATAAACATCTTTCTAAGGAGTTGTGTTACTACCTGGCCAGTTGGATGTTAATTAGATTTTTTTTAGATTCACATATATGCGTATGTATATTTTTGGAATTACTGTTAATAGAGCCTTAGCTTAGATGGGATTTTATTTGGAGTTATTTATAAGATAGATAAAAGTGATCATTGTGAAAGGATATTCAGCTATTCCATTGAAGTGATATTTGGTAGAGACCGTTATCTTGAAAAATTGCTTTAATTTGACAAAAGTGTGACGAGACCTTAGAATATCAAAAGTAATGAGACCTATCTGGAATAAGCATTTTCTGGGAAGCAAAAATGTTGATGAAATTGCTGAGATAAGATATTTGGTGCCTATTGTTTTTGACAACTAGTAAAGCCCTTCAAGTAGTTTTGTATTTAGGCCAATTTTATATGCTTATATTTTCATTTTTTACCATTTTTCCATAGCAACCCACACCTGCACCACTGTAGTTAGGCAGTACACCTATAAAATTGTTATGGTGTTCCTGCCCCTTCTGGGCAAATTGAAATTCGTAGCATAATGTCATTTTTAACCGTAACAACACTTTGTTTGGATCAACAAGTAAACTATTACTATTATTTACATGGCTGAAGAAGCGGAGTTCAGACATACAAAATTATTGCACCGGTAAACTAACATCAGCAGAATTACTGGATGAAGCTCCTCTTTGAGTAAGACAACAAATGTGAATACAACACAATAGAGCAGCTGTTCACATCAGTACAGAAGTAACAGATTTTCTTAATCAAAATGATCCAAAAAGCTGAATTGGAAGAGGTGCTGCAGTTAGACGAATTAAATTCTTTCAACTATATCTTTAGTTTATGCAGAAAATCCCGAAAGCAAAGAATATAGCTTATTGCAAGGTAAAAAATATTTGACTGATCCAGACTCTTAGAGGAGCTACTTCTTCAATTTTGAATAGAACTTAAATGCGAGTACAAGAATTAGGCAGACATTTTGAATAATTATGCTATAATTACTACAAACAAAACAATTTTTGTACATATTAGTATTATCAAGATATTTCACCAGATTATAATTCAGTTTTAAAAATACCCTAAAGGGTTACAAATAAGTTTAGGGCATTTATTCATTAGGCATTTTTGACTTAAAATTGCTTCCATAATATATCCGTAAGTTATGGTGGTCATGTTGTATGATATCTTGTATGAGAATATAAGAATTTGTACCGAGTACAAATGGTTAACTTCTAATGATCAGTAAACTAGAAACGTTGCAATGTATTAATCTATGAACACATTTTTTGAAGAAAATCTCTAAGACATCACATTTTAAACTTGATCCGAAGTATCAAAGTCATTTTAATTAGTACATAAATAAAATAGTTGAAACAATAGGACACTGAATTAAAATTTTTGTACTAATAAAGATAAAATACAGAACAAAGTACAAAAAACAATGTAGTTAAGCATGCACAAAAAGATGACTATATTAGAATCGCATGCGGCACAATTTAATGTAAGTACCAGCCTTACCAAACAATTAAAGACTAGTATTACAATCTCCAAATAAAAGAAATATATCTATTTTAGTTACAAATTATATTTATTTGAAAATTGTAAAAATAGGTCTAAAATTTTTTGCTAATATTCATACTTAGAAGTATTTATGGCCAAAATTTATTAAAAAGGTCCATGAAACTATCGTATATCATAAATGTAATACCGACATCCAAGCATACACGCGATAACCGAGGAACTGTGCCCTTGTAAAATGCCATAGGACCCTCGTTTTTCAGTGTCTGAACTGCACAATCAAAGGTATTCTTGTACTTATGAGCTTCTAAACCTTGCATTCTTGTTTTTACTACATCTAATGGTGTGTTGCCAAATACTGATGCAGCACCTAAAAATAGTGTTAATTTAGGAACAACTGTTTTTTTGCTTTAGTGTCATCTTTAAATTATCAAAAAACATAAAAAAATATACCTGCAATAGCACCAAATACTCCAACTAACAGTTTGGGAACTTTAACATTCGGATCGTGTCCAGTATATAAATCTTTCAATAGTCCTAATGTAAAGAATCTAATGGCTTGATTAGAACCCTGCTTTAAAATTGTTGCAGTTAGTCCTTTATACACTCCCCCAATACCTAAAAATAGTGTTTAAATAAATATTTCTTATTAGACAAACAACTCACCAGATTCTTTAACAATAAGTGTTACACCATGTAAAAAGCCCTTGAATCTAGGATTAGGACCCCGACGATCATTTATAAACTTAACTTTAATAGTTTCCATTGGTGTAACGGCAAATATTGCTTCTGCCATACCTGCACCTAAACCACAAAGAAGAGTACTAGATCCTGATAATTTACCCTTTTCATCTTTCAATTGATTTTTAAATGTTTCAAAGGCACCAAACCTACAAAATATTTAGCTTTGTTATGCAATAATATTATAATATTATAAGTGTCGATTAATTACACAGTATTAAACCTTTTAATCTTAGGTTAACCAACAAAAAACAATAATGTGTAAATTGTTGCGTTATGCTATAAATAAATTAGAGAAGGAAAATTCTTAAAATGTGAATGGACAAACTAAAATATGGATGCCCCTGGTAATTAATCATGATATTTCAAATTTTGATTCTATTGTATAGTAATGATTCAGGATGACGACTTAATGCAAAACCGGAAATGAAAACATAAATCTATATTACAAAACACCATGTATGCGCTTTTCATGAACAAGATAATTTACAATAGACAGATATCGTCCGTTTCGACCACCAAGAACAGGAAAATACTATATTTCAACATAATGCGCATTACATACAAAGTAACCAAGCAATAATCTTATACGTAAGCCTGGATTAAAATATATACATCATGGGAACGAAATTATATAATGGGGAAAAATACTGTAGTTAGAGATCCGACTGAATATTATTTAATTATTCATGAGTTGGTAATAAGAAAACATCGAAACTGTAGACATATGAGTGAATAGTGATAAGGTGGACATGGCCACAGGGTTGTTGGGTTGATAGGATATTGTTAAAAGTAACGTTTAAAGAAACAGGGTTTCAAGGAAAAAATAAATATAGATGTTCCAGCATAGGCAATTAAACACGGCGTGCAACAAAATTTTCAACTTACGCTTGTTAGGGTAAGGCGTTTTCAATTCACATGGTGTGGAATTATCGTAGTTATCACCGGTTAAAGGGTTGGAACTTAGAGAATTCACCCCTTTATTAATTTCAAATTTTGTGTGGTGGTGGGTCAACTGTGCTGTTGTTCGAAGTACGAAATATCGAAATTTTGAAAAATTAGAAAACTTGTTTCTGGATATTTCTAACCTTATAATGGGTGAACCAACCCGTGAGTAGTTATGAGCTTTTATGTTTATATATTTTTGTTTATGAGAGTTTTGACATTAGCATCTAGCAAGGATGAGTTAGGAGCTGCTCTTAATGAAATTGAAACAGTTCTAACAGAGAGATACGGTATCAAAACTAACAAAAATAGAACTAAAGTACTAGTATGCAAAGGAGGGAAAATAGATTAAAAACTAGAAAATAAATAGGCAATGAGAACTTACAAGAGGTTAAGGATTGCTGCTACCTAGGAAGCCAAATAATGTAAGATGGGAAGAGCGCAAAAGGATTTAAAACAAAGATTTGCACAAGCTCATGCTACATTTAACAAGAAAAAGCACCTACAGTATTCAAAGACAGCAAATAGGAACAAGGAAAAGATTGCTTAAAACATATGTGTGGAGCACGGCACTGTACGGCTGTGAAACCTGGACAGTAGGAGAAGGGGACAGGAAAAAGATAGAAGTCTTTTGAGTGTGGTGCTACAGACGTATAGACAAAGTTAAGAATAAAGAGGTACTAGAAATCGTAGGGGAATAAAGAAGTATGTAGAAAACAGTGAAAAATAGAAGAGCTAGGATGATAGGTCACATACTAAGACATGAGGGAATACTGCGGAATATATTAGAAGCAGAAATAGGAAAAAGAGAGGTAGAGGTAGTCATAGGTTAGACTATTGCACATAGATAGTGACAGATGTAGGCTGTGGGAATTTCAGGGAAATTTGCAGACTTGCCCAGAATAGAAATAAATGGAGGTATGCGTCCAACCAGTTCCAAAATGGAAACCCTAATGACAAAAAAAACTATTATAAGCACCTACAAGTATCTGTTTTGCAATATTCTCAACTAATGTTATTTCTGCGAAAGAATTTACTGAAAAACTATTAATTCGGCAAATGTCTAAGTGTTGGGGGATCCTTGATAGCCACAGGCTGCTTAACCTCCTTCACATACCCCAACATGTGATTTTGCAATTCTCCACCCGAAGGTACTATATTGGCTAGGAAGCGAGTTTGTTTTTACCTGAAAAATTTTTCAGTTTGCCGAAGCCTTGCTGTTCCAAGCAGAAATCTTCAACGTGCGTGATGACAACACTCAAACACGGGACCTCCATTTTACCTCTCATCCGAGCAAGGGTGTATTTTTGTGAAAAATTCTCGCCTAACATATTTCAAGCGGACCATGTCGGGATTTGAATCCGGGACCTAAGGCGTAGTAGTCACACGCATACCCATATGCCACAGAGCCGCCTCCCCTTCACATACCACTGAATCTCGGTGAAATAGGACATATAATTACGAAACAACAGAAAGGGAACAGCTGTATCTACGTTGTGGGAATTTCAGGGAACGGTGTAGGCTAGCTCAGAATAGAAATAAGTGAAGGTACATGTCCAACCAGTTTCAAGACGGAAAACCTAATGACGAGAAAAACAACAATTGGACTTAAATCTGGTGATTATTGTAAACAACTAGACGTGTTGGTTTTGAAATATTTTCGACTAATGTTGATTGTGCGAAAAGATGTATTGGAAAACTATTAATTCGGCAACTGTTCAAATGTTGGGGATCTTGGTAGCCGCAAACTGCTTAACCACCTTCACATACCACTGAATATTGGGGAAATAGCATATATATTTGTAAGCAATAGAAGGAGAACCGAACTGCATCTAATAGGAAAGCAGCAGCTATGTTCGAAGACAACAAACATAGAAATAAGGAGAAAATTGTTGAAAGGAAGTCTATGAAATAGGGGTAGTAGGAGAAGCAGACAGAAAAATGGTAGAAGCCTTTTGGAATGTTGTGTTTCAGATGTATGAGGATGTTAGCATGGACAGACAAAGTTAATAACAAATAGGTTATAGAAATACTAGGGGAATAAAGATATCTGTGGAAAACAAAAAAATATAAGAGAAATAGAAGGGCAGCATATGCTCTAAGGATTTTTGGGGAATAGTGCGGTATATATTACAAGCAGAGATAGAAAAAAAATAGGTAGACCTAGATTAGACTATTGCATGCAAGTAGTGAAAGATGCAGACTGTAGAAATTTGTAGGTTAGCTCAGAATAGGAAACAGTGATGGTACGCGTCTAATCAGTTCCAGGACTGAAAACCTGATGATGATGATGAGAGTTTTGGATTTAAATATGGTTGGTATTTTACGGAATAGGATATTAATCGCACATTAAAGTGATTATTCTATTGATAAATGATTTACCAATAGAACTAGCATTCAGTAAATTTAAGAATAATGTTATCATTTTAAAATATTAAAGAAATATGTACGTAACAAATTTTTAGGAATGAACAATGAACAAATTACAAAAAAAGCGGGGATTTAACTGTTTGCTATTATTGGCATATCCAGATATTGGGATTTATAATTGTCATTCAATTTAATATGGGAAGCAGTAAAAGTAATGATAGCGTGGTTGATGGATCAGAGTTTTTCTTTTAGGTTTTTTAATTATATGTGTGTACAATGAAATTATTTTATGTTAATAGAATTTAAGTGTAGGTTGAATTTTATTTGCATTTATTAAGGAACTAGGATAAGATATAGATTATTGTAAAGGTTATTCAGTTACCCCAGTGATGGAATCGTATTTTAAAAGCATTTTATTTCACAATTTTATTTAATTTGATCAAAAATAAAGTGATAAAATTTAGAATACCGACGTATGGAGGCCTGGACGAAATAAGCGTCTTTCATGTAGAATCAATATTGAAAGGGATTGTTGTGACAGACGGTTTAGTGCCATTCAATTACGACGACTAGAAAAATGCTTTCAAGGTAAGTGATAGTGTAATGTAGTTTGTTTTCATCCCAATCATTTAATTCTTTTTATTTCTTTATTTTTCTATTTTCTTTTATTAATATTTCTTCCACAGACCCCACTCCCGCACCACTGCAGTTAGTCTATGCACCCTTATATTGTTACATTCCCTCCCGATCAGGACAAATCATAATTAATTAACATAACACTCATTTTACCCATAACAGACATTACCCAATTACAAGGTAACACAAAATATACAAATACCTGAGCGAATAATACAAAGATTGACAAGGAAATGCATAAAATGGTGCATTGAATTATGCACTAATTGAGAGCACTCTCAAAATATAATAATATAATGTCCGAGATGCTGCTTGTTAAAAACTTTTAGTGTCATAGTTCAACAATAAGATAAGAATCTCGTTTGGTATAAAATTATATTTTTAAATGTTATTAAAGGAATATTAAAAGGATTAGCTTCACCAATAACTACATTGTAGTTGCTAAAGATTCTGTTTATTGATGAGTTGGCTGATTGGTGTTAAATGTGTTAGGTAAAGCAAAGTATGGCTTCTAGTTCTACATGAAGTAACACCGAGTTTAAAATACTGAATAGGAAAGCTTATAAGATTATTCTTAACTTTATATAGCAAAAAGACATCGGACGCCATTTTTCTATTTTTGAGTCTATGAAGGTTATATTTTTGTGGTTTTCCATCAGTCTAGAAAATGCCAGTTTCTGTGAAACTTGTAGTATAGACGATCGATAAAGTGTTTCTGATTGTGTTCACTTGTTAATATTTGTTAGAGTGGGAATTCCAAATTTGAGAAACTTATTCGAGATGACTTCTGACTATTGCATAATAATGCAATTTAAAAATTTTCATGGTTTAACTCTTTACATGCTCTGAAGATGAGATCAAGTTTCTGAAAGGTTTGCACAAGATGGCCTCAATATACTTGCAAAAAGTATGTAAGTTTGTATGATAGAAACCATGAAAGAACAAATCTATGTTATAGATTTCTGACATAATTCACGACATTTCTACAAGACTTTTTAAAAGCTTAACCAATACATACGATAAAGAAAGAAATACAATTTGTATATATTTTAAGAAAAGATATGTTAACATGTTATATGGACACAACAAAGAAGTTTATGTGTTCGTGGTTGATAAAATATATCTAACTAATTTAACAGCTATAACATGATTATGGTGTCAATCTGTCTAATCTATAAATTCATTGTGTTACAGAACCGTATTTGTTTATTATATAAGTGCTTCATTTATCGTGTGAAATTTTAGAAGTTAATTTTCGAATTTGCATTTTAAATTCCACGTTATTTACATCCTTGCCCATTAATTAAATGTTTCGTAAAGATATTTGATATGCATTGCATCATGCTAATTATAAATTAAATGTGTAAGGAAAATTTAGTAAATTTGAATGGACAAATTAAATATAGATGCAGCTTGAACGATAGATTTCACGAATAATTAATCTTAATTAAACAGGATATGCCCATCATATTCGATTCTGGTTTTTCTTGGACCCCATTTTCTTTTGTTCGCCTATTTAGATCGTCAATTCTTTTCTTTTATGCATCCTCGATAAGAAAACTCCATCAAATCCTACCATCACACCTTTTGATCTACGTAAATAATTCGTGCTTTTTCCTCCTTCCATTTTATAAAAAAAAATTCAAAAAGAACAAATTTACCTTGGCTAAAAAAGTTTTCAACCAACTATAGTCGAGTCACCAATTTCATCAAATCACCTTCGTGTAATTGGGTACCTATAGTTGGGTCGCCACTTTCCTGCTGTAATATTGGAAGTCTTTGAGAATGATCAGTCAAGCCGTATGCTTTGAACGTCACCTTTCTGCTGCAATATTGACAGTCGATAATGATGATGATCCCCTACGTTGAATGCCAAATTTCTCTTCTACTGAACTCGTAATAACAAAAGTGAGAATTAGTGTAAAGCAAATCACAAAAAATTACAAAAGTTCGCCAAAGTACTAACTTATACTTGGCATACCCTAACAATGACCATTCAGGGCCAGAGTATTCTCATCTCCAAAATTATTTCTCTAAAAATATACATTTTAATTCAAAATGCGTGTAAATTTCCTAAATAAATATTTGAATTAATTAAATCTTACAACTACAAAATTTCACACTAAAATTATAGACTACACAATGCACATTTGCAATAGTCCTTTATAAAAAAACAAAACTTAAAAGCTAATCTGACTTTGATTACAGTAGTTTTGCATTATGTCCAGTTAAAGAGCTTTCCAACACAGATGTCTATCTCAAAGATTGATATGGAAACAAAATTACTGACACCAGACATCAAATTTAAATCCAAAATCCAATTCGTAACACATTTTATTGCATCAGCATCAAACAACCAAATAGATTAGAACGAACACCCGCAACAAAGTTAGAAATGATCCAGTGAAGCTATGAAAGTATTAATAACCAAAGAATTATTTGCATTAATATTTAGTACTTTCAAATGAAACCATTTTTGAAGTCTTAAAATCGTAGTTTGAGTAGTATTTAAAGAGGTACTCAGAATCGTTTTCAGAGTCGTACTCAGGAGCCCTAGAATAACTCCATTACAAAAATCATTTAAACATACAAATTTTATTGACGATTTTATATCAGCAAAGTGGAACTCATTCAACTACACTTTTCGTACTTATATCGTAGCAACTAATTTTAAATCTTCACTGATTCACTGAAAATGCAACAATTATCCCTTTCAAAGTTAATCTACTCTTATTTATAGTGTTTGATTGTTACAAAACCATTTGCTCCAGAAATTCTAATTCTGTGCCTCGTTTTAAACTTTGTAATAGATTCGTATGCCCCAACCAATGAGCAGCCATTCTTTTCAAAGCTGCGGTGTCTCCAGGTGTCGGAGGGTTTTGAAATAAAGCGCTATTAAGACTATATACTGATTAATATATTTCAATATAATGTATACGTAAAGAATGATTTCAAAGGAGCACATATATCCATACATGCGACCATTATGTATAAAGGTGCATGAAAGAGTAACTGCACATTCAATATTAATTATAATTAGGAAGGAGGCAGTACTACACCTATGTACAACATAATAATACAATAGCAAGGTATTGTATAAAAACGTACGATTCTATTCATTGAACACTCTGATAATTCGTAGTTCGACATCATTACCATATGTAGATTGCTGTACATTTTGTGGTTTAGGAGTTTTTAATATAGCTTCTAATTTATATTTAGTTGGCTGTATAGACGATACTTTGAAATTTCATGTACTACATAAAGTACTTATTTGGAAGAAATCTACACTTGTCTTTTTGTAAACGAACACCATTTGCTTCGCGAATTGAAAGAACTGTTGCTAAATCCACTTCATTCGATAAGTTTCATCCAGATATCGCCTAACGTTAATCGAAAAATGTGAAGGGACACCATCCTGCTGGAACCACATCGTATGAATTCTATCTAGATCAATATTTTCCAAAGATCAAATAAATTGGCTTCCAAATATCATAAATATTTCTCACCAGTGAGACTTTCATCAAAGAAGAAAGGACCGATCACCTTACGATCAAATATCCCACCCCATACATGAACTGACCATTAATGCTGGTGACCGGCAACTCTTTAAATGTAAGGATTACTTTTTGAATAGTAATGATAGTTATGTTTATTAAAATTTGCATTACTATGAAAAATTGCTTCATCCGTAAACAGAATGTTATTAACAAAATTAGGTTCATCATTAATTTTGCTAATTATCCACCGGCAAAAAATTTTACAATTTTAAAAATATATTTCGGTTAAAGCTTGATGTTGAATATGATAAGGATGAAACTTTTTTTTTTATAAACTTTCGAATAGTGTTTGTATTTATATTCAGATTCTTACTTAACTCTCTGGCAAGGCCGTAGCCAGGTTGGGTGGGTGGGGGTTAGAACCCCCTCCGAAATTAAGTGAAGCCATGAAAATATAAAATTGTCGCTTTTCACGCGATCTGAAACCCAGTTAACCATTTAACTAATGTGGACTTATAGAAGTAGATGAAAACCCTTAAATTTTTAATCATCACTGATACACCAGCTCGGGTGAATTTACTAAACAATTATCAATCTACCCAACCGCCAGATATTAATTTTAAGCTGCTATACATAACCGATGGTAGTCGGCACCGTTGAACGAGAAATCACAACCCAGGGTAACATCACTTACTGTTTAGCTATCCCCATCCTGTCTCTGAGTATTGGATCTGTGTATTTAACAGAATACCGGAGCGAGATGGGAGCAAGCTCATTCAAATAACAAAATCCTGTGGTCACGCAATAACCCTTTCTCCTCTCTGTTAATCTTTTGCGCATTCCAGAGGCTAAGCTAGGATGTCGCATCAGTAATAAAATGTGTTGTTTTGTCTAGACTAGAACATAATTATTATAATTCGTTTGGATAAAGTAACGCACAGTGTAGTAAAGGATTATTTGAGTACGAATATTCGCGTATTTCTTTAAACACTATTACGAAACCAAGTGTAATAGTAGAATATTTAAATTTGTGTCGTAAATAATTCACTCGCTTGCACTCTATATAGTTTCAAGCAAAGATTATAATCAGTTAAATAATTTTTGTCTATCTTTAAGACTGTTTAAATATTTTGTCTAGTGGCGTATGTTTGGGTGTTGCTTCCTTTTGGAACCCCTTGGCGTCCTGATAATTTATTTGCTTTTCCAATGACTGGACCACGTAATTTGAAGTTTCAAAGGCAATGGTTTGATCAATTTTCGTGGTTAGTATACAGCGGTAAATACAATGGGGCTTTATGTAAGTACTGTGTTGTTTTTTTAAAGACTGCTGGAGAAGGTTCTCATCAGAAATTACAGTCAGTAACCGAGCCGTTTAGTAAATGAAAGGACTCCATAGAAATGTTTAAACACCACAATGAAACACAGTATCACAAAACGTGGTTACTACTGGCAGATAATTTTTTAAAAGTCTTTAATAAGGAAAGGCTTGATGTAGCAAGCCAGCTAAACTCTGCTCGTGTACAGCAAATTAACAAAAATCGTAAAAGAATATCTTCAATTGTTGATGTTATCTAAATGTGTGGCCGTCAAGAGATTGCTTTGAGAGGTACGTCTGATTCTGGGCGGACCAAAATAGACAATCCTGAGCCAGATTAATGATGGAAATTTTAGAGCAATAATTAGAATGCGTATGAGGTGCGGGGACAAAAATTTAAAACTCCATTCTGAAACCGCACTTTTGAATGCCACGTACGTTAGCCCTCAGATTCAAAATGAGATGATAGCTATTTGTGGTGAATTATTCAAGAAAAACTAGTAGCCAAAATAAATAGTGCTAAGTTTTTTTTTGTTATTGCTGATGAAATGACATACATTAATAGAACCGAGCAAATGTCAATTTGTATCAGATACGTTGAACCAAATAACAACGTTTTTATTGTTCGAGAGGTTGTTTTAACATTTGTTTCTGTCGATGACACAACAGAATCTAACTTGGCTAAAGTTATTTTACTGCAACTAAATTCTTTAGGATTAAACTGTGACTATCTAGTGGGACAGGGCTATGATGGTGCAGCTGCCATGAAGGGTTCTTTTAGAGGAGTGAAAGCAATTATTCCTTCATTAAGTGAAAAAGGATTTAGGTAATTTGAATGTCAACAATTTTGAAGTATACAAAAATTTTTAAGCGATGACACATTTGACGCAGAACTAGGTCTTTGGACCAAAAAATGGGCAAATATAGAGTACACCAAGTTGTGCTATACAAGCGCTTAGTGAATGCAACGAAAGTTTGTTTCCGAATATACATTGCTTGTTAAAGATTCTTTCAACGCTTTCAGTTACTACTTGTTCTGTAGAGAGATCATTTTCCACATTGAAGAGATTGAAAACTATTTAAGAAATTCATCGGGGGAACGACATTTAAATGGATTGGCTTTACTTTCAGTTCACTGAAGAATCGATATTAACAATGACGAAGTGATGGATCGATTTGCTAGAAAAGGGGTGAGGAGATTAAACTTATTATTATAATTTCCAATTTTCGTTAATAAAATGAGTAAAAAGCTTTTTAGTCAGACCCCCAAAAAATTTATCCTAGTTACGGCCTTGCTCTCTGGTGTTGACTTGAGGATTTTCAAGCGGAGATATTACAACTTCAAACTCACTTTCTTAATCGACTCTTGTCCTAGTCTGCTCTGGATAATGCACACTATCAGAATTTATAAATCTGTCAGCAACATTAACAAACGATTTTGTCTGAGGGTGTCTCCTTTCTGGGTACCATTGAGAGTACACTTGGCTAGCAAGCAATGCACTTTCTGAGCTTCACCAAAAATGAATAACATGTCAACCATTTTGTCTTTAGTAAAATTAATTTTCATCAAAATTAGTTAATTAGAGTAAACACCAGCAACAAAAAATACACAAGAAAGCAAATACAACAGGCATCTAATTAATTGACAAACATCAAACAATATTGAGGCAATTTTAAATTATGATGCTGGCCTACATGATAATTTATTTTTTGCCTGGTGGTTTTGGTAAGTTGTTATTTTGAATCCTTTCACATAAGTGTATCAATATTTCAAGAACGGTTCGTTTTATGCCTATAAAACCTTATATCATTTAGTACCTATTTTTCACGAGAAATCAATTTGTGAAAAAATATACAGGGCGTTTCGTTTGAAAAGTCGAGAAAAGTTACATTTCATGTAAAGCAGTAGCCTTGTATAGCATTATGCTTCTTGGAAAAGTTTGGTACATATTATCTAAGTCGGCTATTATTGAAAGTCGATGGTGCAACAAGATTTAAAATTTTTTTATTAGAGCCATAACAAAATGGCTCCAAAGTTGACTCGATTTCCACATTAGTGGCAACCTTATACATTTTTAATTGTATATGCCACAGGGAATCGAAATATGCAAAAATATACAAGATGTCCATTAAAAAAAACACAAGTTTGGGACTGCATTTTTTGTGAATCACAGTGTATGCATATAAATATTTTTAAAATGTAGGTGCAATGATCGTGTAGTATCATGCTCGAGTTAGGTTTAATATCTCTAATAGTTACAGAGCAATTCTTAATCCACGCACTAAACACTCACCCTGTACATAAAAATTATTTTTTTTTAATTTTACTTTTAATATTGTAAGTCGATAGTATTTGAGTAAATGATTGCATTGCTATTGCAAAAATTGTATGGTATCGATTAAAATAATAATCTATGTTAGGTAAGAGATAAATGAACAGTGCCATATAGGTACAAATTGCTATTAAGAAATACCAAATCTTTTAGCTTAATACCATAGAAAATAATGTTTTAAATAAACTGGAAAAAATATTTCTATTAATTAACCAACGGTCCAAGAACTATATAATAAAATAAAAAGGTCAAGAACGCAAACTATCGTAATAATTTATTCAACAAATCGTTACAATAAATACATTTATGTGTAGACAAATTAAGTGCTCATGTGGATAAATTACACAGTTGAGCTTAGTAATATAGTTAATTGCTCTGTTAAGAGGGAAGATGGTGTTAGTAAGCATCGTGGTAATTAGCATTAATGATATCTGTAGTGACATATCAGTACATTAAGGTTTCTGTGTATTTGTGAATAATAAGTATATATTGGACCAAAGAGTAAAAGAAGTTCATTACAAAATGTTAATTTTTTTTATTAGATTTTTTAGTGTTAATGTTGCATTCTATGGGTTATTCTGTCAGAACATATAATACACTTACTTCTTACATATTTTTCACATTATTTGCAATGTTCAGTTTATATGAATTTTTTTATCTTAGTATACAAAACTTTCGGTACTGTGACCTAATATGATCTCACCAAAAACATGCTCTGAGCATATCCTTAACATCCATAAATATCTATAAAAGCAACAATAAATAGTTTTCGTAGCTTTTCTTGAAATAAGGTAGAGGCATGTTCACGATCTGCATCGACGACCCGATTCAATTATAAAATTACAACAAAAACACTTATAGCGACATATTTTGTTATTAAGTCGAACTCACCTGACAGCACTTTTAGGTATTGAACCATATACAAGTACACTTAAGCCTCTATATAATCCAAAAAATCCATGAGCTTTAACAGTCTTTTTACAACAATCCCATATACCAGAATATTGCTTTTGGCCACCTTTTTCATCCAGTTGTAACTGCGTTTTAACATACTCTGTAGGATATGTGATACAAATTTCAATTCCCCCAGTAATGCCACCTGCAATTAACTAAAATAAAGATATCGTTAGACCAATTTTTTTGATATAATTTACAAACACCGTTTCTACAATAGCAAGCTTTCGGAGAAGAGTATTTTAACGAAGAATTTTGTCTGCTATGAAGGAAAGTTGGTCAACAGAAACTAATGCAGTTCTAGCTTAATAGTAACAAATAATTTTGTCTGGTATTAGGGAAGTAGTTCAAGCATAGTGAACAAAAATTAAATTATTGGTTATTTTATGAAAAGAAAATTTCGTTCAATATGCTTGAACTACTTTCCTTAATACCAAACAAAATTATTTGTTTCTATTAAGCAAGAATTTCCAGTTAAGATTAGGTATAGTACTTAGAAAGTCCGCAAATGTTATAGTGGGTAATAAGTTATTTGTTTATTTTCACATAAGAGTATTTTCCACACAAAAGTACAAGGGTGGTTTAATACTTACTAACCGGGGCATTAGATATGTGATATATTCTTTTTTTTTAAGTTACTATAGCCTATGAGGAGCATTTAAATCATACCAGCCGAACATTACGCTCTTCATTGGTTAGACAGCAGCTAAGTCTACACCGATCAAATTTAAAGATCTGTCAAGGGTGCTATTCTAATGTGAATCAATTAAAAGTAATTGGTCACTGCTGTATAGAAATGTTTACCAAACGTCCAATATTTAATGTGCAATCTGATATTATGTAGGATGTAAAATAAATTCAAGCAATAAAGTTTAATTTTTTACGAATACCACACAAATTTATACGAATTATTAATTAGGTCCTCGGTGCTTTTTTGGTCATCTGTCTTATTTTACCTCTGAATCGTAACTTTAACCAGTATTAATTTTGTATTATTTTTATTTAAGGTCTGTATATATTAATGTGAGGTTTAAGGTTAAAGCACAAGCATAGTTTTTGTTGATATTGAGTTTTTCCTAAACTTTAACCATTATTTCGCATTATTAAACGTGCTTTTCGCAATTAGAATCAAATTATTAATTCCGGTGTTTACATTTAAAACATCAATCCGTAGCAGAATACAGCTAATGACAAACCTCTACAAACAGCTTTAACTGATGAACCATCACTTAATATTACCTAGACTGCTACCAAAATAAGCAGCACAATGTGTATGACTTTCAACCATTGCGACACAAAATTTTTTACTTCCCTTAGACATTTACAAGAGTTAGACATTTAACTATTTATCAAACAGTGAAAGAATATAAATAGACAGGAACTGTTACATCTTCCGTTCACGAGTGGATGACTTGGAATCGTAGAAACTTATGATGAATGTGTTAAGACCTCGGTATGACAACTGACACATACTCTTTTCTTTATAAATGAACTCGCTATGTTAGACAAAATTTTGACGAAATTAAAAAATAACCCTAATTTGCCACAGAATTGTTTGTCCCTTAATAAGTTTATAAAAAAAACTAACTTTCAATACTTCAAAGTGATAAGAAAACAACTATATAATGTATGCCTGTTTTGTAAATTGTAGAATACAAATTAAAATTATTAAACATGTAGTGTATTTTATTTTCGCCCATTACAGTTCCTATGAAATTTAAAAAGCTTGACAATGTCCTTTCGAGTTATTTGTCGTAAATAATTTGATTTTTCCCATATTGGGCCTTTTTTCATGTTGTGAGAGGCACAATATTGTCTTCAAGCTGGACTTGTTTGTAAGATGTGTTATATGATCAAGGAAGTGGTTGTGATTGTTTTTTGATTTGGGTGGCGAATGCTTGAATTACAAATCATTACATGTTTAAAGTTGGCGGTGTTTAGTAGTATCTGAAGGGCACAAATATGGTATCAGTGGTTACCCCTTAAATGTTATGTTTTAAGCTAGTGTTGGTCTGATCAACGCGCAGTTGTTCAAACATATTTTATTAATTTTTAATTTGTGTACGAAGGTCTGAAAAATGATATCATGCAATAGTTCAATTAAAGTTTTTGGGTTCTTTGTAAAAAATGCAGAACAAGCTATTCCTAATTACATATTATTGAAGTTAACTGAAGAGCAATAACTCATGGTTTCACCAGTGATAAGGTGTATACATGCCTTATATCATGCCATGTCATTCAATACAAGGTTGTTTGATTTAGACCACAAACATAAATTGCTTCTATAGGAAATAAAGTACAAAGGTATTACGCACCAGAAGGTGTGTTTTGTTAACTGCTATCTAAGTTCAAAGAGACTTTGTATCACATGTTTTGTTCTACTAATAATTTAAGAAATTATTTTGACCAAAAATTGTGTAAAATTTGTTCGCTGTAATTTTTAAATAAGAATGTTCTCGAATTAGTACTTATTGTTCAAAATTATTCTTATGTAATGCTCATTATATTCTGATATTTTTTAATATTAAACAAGATTTTAAACACCTGAAACATAATTTGTTGGTACAATAAAGTATGGAACTTAACCTTGCAATAGAATTAAAAGGAAGTAACGGATTGTTTATTGTTTTCCATCTGAAAATAAAAATTTGCTATGAATATAAAAACTTATTTTGGATCTTAAATAAATAATTCTGAGAATTTTTCATTTTTTCTTTTATAAAAAAAATTGTTACAATATTCCATATCAAATGTATTGATAAATGACTGCAGATTCTCGAATTATGAGAAGGAACCAGAACATTGACATAAAAAGCATATGTTCTATTGGAAAAAGACGAATAGGTTCTAGAATAAATGTGAAAACAAGAGGATGATGGCAGAGAGGGTTAGGTCTATTTCAAACTAATGTGTGTAACAGTTCAAGACAGTATTAGTTCAGATGCCGATGCAGGCATGTTGTTGTTCAGTCTGGATACGTTATGTAATTAATTTGATACATAAAATGGACAATATTTCGCAGCTAATGATGATTAAAAATATATTAAGAATGCAAGATCGACAATTTAATACAAAATGAAAAACAATTTCAAGTTGGAGCTTAATCAAATATTGGAAAATCAATTCCTAGTTTAAAACGGAAGTATACTACTTAAATGATTTGGTATTGATTTATAAGAGATTGATAGATTAATTTGCATGGAAATTGAACTTCTTTAAATAATTTTCAAAGAGAATCGAATATTGATATTAATTAATAAGATTTGGCGATAGTTATTTTTGGAAGAATAGTCTGCAGTAATTTGAAAACAAACGACAGGGCACTTAGCGGTAAAAAATTAAAAATTTAAATTTCATAGTAGATGTGTGCGTTCATTAAATAATTTTTTAGGGGTTTGCAAATTCACGCAAGGTGTAATAAACATACTGAATTCAGTTATGTTTAACACTGTTAAGGAAAAAAGATATTAAATTAGATGTCTTTCTGAAAATGATTGATGAATATAGTTTATTATATAGTATTATAATGAAATCTAATTAAAAATGTCTTAATGAATAATTATCACATGTTTAAAAATTTGTTTATTATGGTAGTAGTCTAGAGTATTATTGAGAACTGAGTTAATAAAAAACAGATTATTAGACTCATTATATTTGTATTTAGAATATTGTTTGTGAGAAGAATAATTGTGAAATGTGTATTTAAAATATTGTTTGTAAGGGGATACTTGTTAAATCATTATATTTATATTTATCATTTTGGTTTCATTAATTTGAAATATAATTTAGGGAGCAGAGCAGAAAGGAACACCACAGCAATATATATATATATATATATATATATATATATATATATACACATATATATATATATATATTGCTGTGAAATGCTCCTTTGAATGCGGGAACTGGCCCTTAAAAAAAAACATTCGAGCCCCACAGATTGGGCGTCAAAATTACTGTGAAACCACCAAACTCCGGGTACTCCGCTTTAAGAATCGAGCCCCTACGAATTGGATGCCAAAGAATGCTGTGAAACCTACTAAGTTATTAAATTACCTGGTTCGTTGATTTTCTTCTGTTAATCGCCTCGGCTGCTCCTCTAGATAGCTATCATCCTCATACATAAAAAAACAAACACATTCCTACCACAAACATCAACGTCAACTCTATTTACATCAATATTCACAATACATTAAAATTTCAAAATTAATATTCAGCATAAATTTTAATATCGGAAAATTTCAAAATTAAATTTATTTTCATTTTAATGTGCATCCAGAATTAAAGTCCTTGTAGGATGCCTACTAATTACTATAACAATATATGCAGAGTACAAAGGGAGCATCTACCACTTTACGTTAATTAACCAGGTTCGTCTAATTGAGCTCAAAGACATACCCATATTTTTATCATAATCCAGAACATCAATACTAAATACCCCTTTCTACTTAAACAAGCAAATTTCACCTTAAAATTAAAATATTATTGTTAGTACAATTTCACTACTGTCCATTTTAAATAAACAAATTAGAAAGTTATTCAACACACCAACATCTCAAAGTTCAAACAAAATAGTATAATTTACCTGAAGGTTACTTGCATTCGTAGCTTCAATGTACATCGTCCCTTTTGTTAATCACACCATTCCAACTGGGTTATATTTACGGCTTCTGATTCTCAACGCTTTAAAAATTTTTCTCCATCACCATTCATCTAAAGTTGTTTCAGGGCTTTTCCGGAACTCCTCTGTGTATATCTGACCCTTGTTTCGTGGATCCAGACACGTTTATGCACCATTTAAGTATTAATACCCCGAAAATAACAAAGAAATTCATACTTCTTTCACCAAGATACGCCAAAACTGCCTACTTTTGTGTATTTATTTGTCAAAGTAAATTTTACCAATTGGTACAGTGATACTAAACTTTATTACCTTGTATCTTCTTTTCTAAGTGCACTAACGTACATTCATTGTAGTACGTAAAGAACAAGCTGTTTAAATCACATAATATTCGAGCAAACTGTTTAAATTATTTAATATTAAAACCGGAAAACTAAAAAGCACTGTATAACGCGTTCAATCAAGTCGAAGATCTAAGAGAGCTTGTTCATATTCACCTCCGTATATATAGCGGTTAGCCTGTCTGTAGGTCTGTTCCCCAAAACAGACAGTTTCTAGAATTTCGTTATTCTATGTTCCCATTCCGTAGCCCGCGTCGGTTTTTACGAATTTAGTACTCACCCCAGTTAAATCTCAGAAATTTCAACACGGCACGCAAAGTCTGGAAATAACTAATTGACTTTTATAAAGAAATGTTATTTTACCTCTCAAATTTTGCATTTACTTTCAACCAATCGCAACCCCATGACGTTGCTCTACTCACGCCTTTTACTATATGTGTCTCGGTCTTGCGCATATTATCTGTCTCTATCTAACCTGTTCTTATTGATGCAAATTGATATTCTTTATTATCGATTATTTTAGTCCATGTGGAGTGTGAAATAACCCACCTTTAGCATTTCTCGTAACTATTATGCGACGGTTTCTACAAGATTCTCTGAAACCATTTGTTATCTACAAAATTTTCGCCGTACGTGATATTTAAACTACGCAGGTGTTCAAACATAATATTAATTCTCAGAGCTTTATTTTCTGGTATTATAATCTTGGATTTTCACAGACTTTTATGCTTATTATTAATAATGGTTTAATTAACTCCAATTAAAATTGACTTCTATCCTTTCATTTTTAGCGAATACAAGTTAAATATTAATTATTATGTGTACACTTTGTTTAATACCGGTTACTTAAAATAGGGTTAATTAATATAAATTTTGCACGTAATTTCCATTTGTTTCCTTATTAGGAATAAGTAAATTACATGTGGAGCTTTTTAATACTGTTTCTTTTGATATAAAGCGTCTAGTACATGATTTAAATCTCTTATGTTTAACGAAACAAATGAATTTTTATGCTTCACGCTTTTATTTAATAACGCGAGTTATGTATCTTTTCCCAAAGCTTCTACACAGTGATTAAAATTATTTGATGTGATTATTTAATTTTCTACCCTGGTCTAAATATGAGTAATATATATATATATATAGAAGAAAAAGCACTTGATAAAGTTTCAGTGATAGCAAAATAACTTTGTAATAATAAAATTTGTAAAAATCTACATCATACTAAGTGGTGTTTGTAAAAGGAGTTTTAATTCATATCGATTTATAATATTAAAGTGGTTTATTTAATTCGTTTCGTTGCCGATATTGTTACTTTTGAAAATTGATTTTTACATAGTTCATTCAAATCTCTTCATCTTGATATTTTTAAATAGCTAACAATTTCATTAAAAGCAAAAAAAATTATTCAAAACAACAGATAAAAATATTTAGGAATTTAGTAACAAACAATTACCTGCTATAATTCCTTTAACTCCAGTAGACTGCGGTGCAGCTGCCGCTGCAGAATTATTTTCCATCCATGGACGTTTAAATGGGGAAACAAATGTTTGTGACCTTGGCGACATTTTTAAATACAATTACCTGCAATCGAAATACAATATGAACACAGATATTTAAAAATTATAGACACTGCAGTATTTTAGCATAATTTTTTCAGAAAACATGATAGATGGTTATCTAACACCGACCTAAGAGTGATACGTTAATCGACAAAATGTTATAGTATGATTATTAAATGGGATTTGGTTTTATTTCGCTGAATCTGAATAATGTTCGTGACACAATAATTTTAAATACAAATGATACTTGCATACTTATAATAAAATTATTTTGAAATTTTGCGTATGACCACATTTAACAATACTATTGTACTTATTTAAATGAAAAAATATGCTTTTCTAACAGTGGTACGTAGTTACTAATTTCTTAGTATCACTGTTTAAGAAAAGTAAATGAGTTTAGATTTTAAACTGCTTTTTTCATGGAAAATTCTTTAAAACAAATGGAATATAACTATACATTAATGCAATATAAATGATATTTAAATATCAGTCAAAACAGCTGTTGCGTAGAGCAGGAAATGAATAAGAACCAAAATAATAAACTGCTCACTCTTCTAATCAAATAATAAAATTCTGGTTACTGAATATAAAACTTCAAGTAACTTACAGAAGCTATATAATTCTGTGTTTTATTTGGGTTATAGTTCCATTTCAATTATATTAGATAATAAATGTATTGTGTCCTGACATAGAAAATAACCATCTTACCTCTATTAAAGTCTTTATGTGAAAGACAGTAATTAAATAAAAGATATGATGTCTTATTTCGCTAAGTATGTCCTCGCAGAGGTTATTTAGAGAAAGGAATTTCTCAATATCATACTGTTTATTCAATGCAATAACATGACACTGACCTTATTCGTTTATCACATTTAACAATTCACATTACTGCCACCATACCAATATATTTACGATAAGATTTATCATCAATAGAAACAACTTTAAACTACTATCTTTATAAATAACAAGTTGCACTTTGCTATTAGGAATAGTTGGACTAACAAAGAGAGGTTCACTTCTGATTTGTACAAGCGAAAGATGCTTTATCAAACTCTTTTCTAAATCAAAACCTGAACAACTGCATCATGATTTTAAAAATAATTAGCTATTATTTTGAAATCTTTAACACACTGTTAAAATAATGTAATTTGTTGCAGGTAAAATGGCTGTTTGAAATGCGGTCTAAATTGAAATCATCAGGAAGTACATAAACAACAATATATGAGGTTAATCCAGGGACTAGTTATTGTAAGTCGTACATTCTTTATCAGGGAAATAAAGCTACATATATAAATTCTAAGATATGTGCACATAAAATAAAATGAAGTTTAAAAACTAAGATACTAACCTGAAGACAAGCTTTGTGCAAGACTATATCTATGCTAATTTTACAGATATCAAGACAAAATCAAAATCAAAATTATCCCAATGATATGCTCTACATTTTTTGTCCTGACCTAATATTACTTGAGTGTTGAGGAAAGTTAAGAAAAAATCCACAACTATAAAGTGAAAATTTACTTGGTGCTACAAAATTATTAAAAGAAAGAAAAACTGACCTTTAATAATTTTTTCCTGTATACATTTATCATCCATTCTGAACGGACCCGCACCTTGACGAAATTCTAAAATACTATAACGGGTAGAATGGCTTGCATGTTTCAATGAGCTAAAGAACTGAACTATAGGTTTAACCAAATTAGTGGGGTCTTTAGTGAGGAACAAGACTACGACAGGTCCTCGAAAGAGGGCAGCAGCTTTTTTGGTACTTAGAATGGCAGAGACCATAGGGGTTAGTAAGACATTCTAAGACACACTACTGCGATGTGGAACGCAACGGGAAACCACCACATTAACTCCCAAGTACACTACATACAGAAATTGTTAGTAAAGGTGATGGCATCCTCTGGGGTAAAAAATTCTGGAGGTAAAATAGTCCCCCTATTCAGATCTCCGGGAGGGGACTACTTCGGGGGATGTGATCCGAAAGTATAGAAAAAGATCCATGGACATTCTGCGAGTCAGAACGTGGAATGTTAGAAGTATTAAACAAGTAGGTAAACTAGAGAAACTGAAATTCGAAATGGATAGGTTAGCACTAGATATAGTAGGAATCAGCGAAGTCCACTGGCCCAGAGGAAGGGATTTTTGGAGTGAAGATTTCTGGGTAATTCATACAAGATCAGAGGAAGGAAATTCGAGGGTGGGGATAGTTATGCGAAAAAAGATAGGAAGACGTGTAGAAAACTACTTACAAAAGAACGATAGAGTACCCATGGTTAGATTAGAATCTAAACTGGTAAATACAAGAATAATACAAGTATACATGCCCACCTCTAGCTACAGTAAGGAAGAGGTAGAGGAAATCTACAAAGATATTGAAGACATACTAAGATACGCAAAAGGACATGAAAATTTAATAATTACGGGGGATTTTAATGCAGTGGTAGCAAAAGAGCGGCAATAGGTTTATATGGTTTAGGCATGAGAAATGACAGGGGGAAATAGGCTAGTAGAATTTTGCGACAAGAACAATTTAACCATCACAAATACAATATATCAACCTCATGCTAGAAGACGATACACATGGAAGAACCAGGAGATATAGGAAGATATCAATTAGATTACATTATTGTTATACAAAGATTTAGAAGTCAATTAAAAGACTGTAGAAGCTACCCAGAAGCAGATATAGACCCTGACCACAACATCATAATTATGAAGGCTGCTCCTAAATTTAAAAATTTGAAAAAAAGAAACGGAAAAAGGCACTTTAACTTTGAGAAGCTAAAAGATAAAGATATCCATGAAAGATTTAAAAAAAAGTCAAATCAATTGCTGAAAGATATCGGGAAAATTTCTGCTACTAAGGAGGCAGAAACAGAATTAAATCCAGCTAAAATATGGCAGCCAGAAATATCTGGGATATACACAAAAAGAAAATAAGAAACCATGGATAACAAAAGATATCCTGAATTTAATAGAAGAAAGACGAAACAGGAAAACAAAAATACAAAGCCATAAAATGGGAAAATATTTGTAAATGCAGGAAAGCTAAAGAACAATGGATTGATGAAAAGTGCAAAGAGGTACAAACTAAGATGGAAATAGGAAAGACAGACGAAGCATACAAACTAATTAGAATGAATTTTAGGGATATAAAACAATATAGCAAAAATATAAGGAACGCGGGAAGAAACGTCATTATAGAAAATGTAGAGAACGTGGTTAGATGGCAAGAATATATAGGGAATTTATATCCAGGAGAGGAACTAACAGCATTAGAACAGGAATCACACATTGAAAAAGGATGACTTGGGATATCCTGTACTCCGAGATGAGTTTGAATTAGCATTAAATGGTCTGAACAATGGTAAGGCCTCGGGTACAGATAAGGTGCAAGCAGAAACTCTAAAAGCCGCTGGACACGCAGTAACAAAACATCTCTTCCAACTTGTAAGCTATATGTATGAGACAGGCGAGATACCCAAAGATTTCAAACGTAACATCATAGTAACTATACAAAAAAAGAGAGGCTCGGATAGATGTGAAAATTTTCGAATAAAAAGTTTGACAGCACACGCATGGAAAAACGAGCTGAAAAGAAATACTAGGAGAAAGTCAATTTGGATTTAGGCGAAACAGGGGAACACTCCATTTAGAAACGTAATATAACACCACACTTCAAAAGGTAATAGTTAACTGGACAGATACTGGTGTAAGAAGAAAGACAACACACAGTCCTGTCTGTAAAGACACACAGACAGCCTGTAGGCTTGCCTGTGAGCCGGCACAGATTTGCAGATGCTTGTCTGCTAGCCTGTCGAAACAGGATTGTTTCAACAAATAGTCATTAGTGCTTTAATTTTATGTGTTTATGTTCTAATTGATTCCATTAGCATAGATATGGCAGATGTTAAAAATGTTTTTTTGAATCGTATTTGTAATTTTTTTCGTAACTTCCAGTTGAATCTCAAAGTTTAAATTTATACTGGACTTTGATATCATAAAAGTCTATTAAGTGTGCAATTTTCAGATTTTTATCAGATCCCCTAACAAAGATATTGCAGCCCAAAAAATGAAAAATTCAAAAATCTGTTTCTTAAAGTAGTGTATTTTTTTAACGGTAAGTTTCTCACCACTGATACTCAATAAAATGTAACTATGCTATGTAGTGTAATAGCACAAAGAAATAAGGCTGATAAATTAGTCCTTCTTTGGAAAACTACTGTTCAAAAATTAAGTATTTTAAAATTGCGGTCAATGATTTTTGGCTATTCAAAATATATTACAAAATACATTTAGCTAGGTGATAACGGTTTTAATTTGTAGGCCAAAGTTTGCTGAATTAAATGCTTTTTATTTGAAATGTCTAAGGCAACACATTGCACCTTACTCTTTTCTCGATGTTATAAAAAGAGTAATTGCACGACGAAGTATAAGAAATACTTCGGCACAGCTTGCATCGACCTTTATGGTTTCGGAGGCTGCATGAGACTTGAAATCACAGGGTAAGGGGAATGTATAGAGAATATCTGAATGTTAAAATTTAAATATCAAGACACTTGTTTACACAACTGTAAAATAACTTAGAGAAACAAAAGTTAAAACACGATAAGAGAAATTCGACTAAATATGTATATTAATACTCACTTATTACAATTCCAAAGGCATGTATAAGATATACGCTTGTGTCATTAACATTGTAGACATTGCTATATATTTTAACATGCTATAATTCACATATTTAATAAATGTACACGAGAAAATTTCTATAGAGAAATCAAAATAAATAATCTCTGTTTAGAAACTCAAAATTTTTACTTAATGCGGGAGTAAATCAAAAAGTGATCATAATTGTAATAATGTCATGTAACAAATGCACATGAAATGAAAGTTCAAGTGATAAACCTTTTCACCATAAGAAGCTTCATGAAGTTCGAATGTTTACATATTTTTAGGTTATGTATTAGAGAAATTTTATTTGAAATCAATTAAGGTAAGTAAAATGTAATTAATTATCAAAACTTTAAGATAAGTAAAATATAATTAATAATCAAAACAAAATATTTGCAGTTACAAAGACAAATTTAAATAGAGGTTAGGCCTCTTTATTTCGACAGAAAACGGTAAGGTAAAAGTTTAAATCTCATACTACCTGTAGTATCAGTAACTGAACTAATACTAAGTTACTTAATTTATAGGAATCCTTCAATATCCAGGAAACTGAGACATCCTGCGTTGGAGGATCTCCTAGAGTAGGTACAAAACAACATGTGGTCGACTTCAAATGTCGTCTTTAACAGACTTCTGTTCCATAAATTAAACTTGTAGATATTTTTCAATAAGATAATAACTGAGCAGCAATATGTAAGGTAGAAGAAAACAAAATATAAAATTCTTGTGATGAGTATTTATTTTACATCATCTGGTTGTGCGAAAACACGAGCAACTTTGCCATGTAGAAATCTGAATGAGAGAAACACGTCGCCCGTAACAACGGTGACCAAAACACAGGTAGTTGGAACATAAGCTAGCAGCATATGTTACCAGAGCATATATATATATATATATATACAGCCTGTTTCAAATTAACTCTGCACCATTGCTAACTTTGTTATTATTGGAGCTACGAGGTTGGTTAAATGAGCAAAGAAGCTTAGTTTTTACAGCTGATTACCGTGGACAGCGCAAAAAAATAATTGAACATCGCTGTTTCGAGATATTGATCAAAACACTTACATTTTAAATGGAACGCCCTGTATATTTTTAATTTAAACGAAAGAGAAATAAATTCTTGACAAAAAGTTTTATACACTCTTATATCAAAATCCGTAGGATAAAGTAAATATTAACAAATTTGTAATTTAATCAAAGTAGGCGCGGATGTTTGAACAGAATTCATTTGTTTAACAAGTTTGTCATTTCGTGCGTTTAATTGTAGCAGCTAACTTTAAGAAGTATTAATCACATTGTTAGAATGCCTTTTACTCATGAAGATAAGTGTGATATGTTGGAAACTTTTATAATAATTAGAAAAAATAGTACCAGAGCATCAAATTGCTATCGCGAAAACTTTCCTAATCAAAACTCTCCAGACCGAAGATATTTACTAATTCTGTACAGAAAATTTAAAGACAATGAAAATTTGTTTTTGAAGAAAAGAACTAGAAAGAGATTTATAATTAGTAAAAACATTGAAACAAATGTATTAACTTAATTTGAAGCATTTCTACATGATTCTATTAGAGATTTGGTAAAAAATAGTAACTTTTCTTTAACGGTCATTTATAGAATATTAAGAAAACATAAATTTATTCCTTATAAATATCGATAAAAAAATAAGTCGTTGGTTAGTTGCTTCGCGAGTTATGTAATCCCCCATTTGATATGTACAAAATAAAATAATACTTAAGAAGTTATTAGAAATATTAGGAAATGTGCAACAATGTCATGAAGGACAATTTATTACAATTTAATTCAGTTTATTAACGTTCATGGGAACGGAAGCGCTACAAGGTAGCACAAGGATAAGTGACACTGCAGATGTCAGGTCACAGACGGTCGTAGGAAGTCACGTACCGAGATTACGCAGAAGTAAGCTCGCAACAAAGTAGTTATGAATAGATTTAAGATAGCAACTATGTATCATGAATAGAGTCAAGTGTAAGCAGACATTAGGTCTGCAAGTTCCCACAGAACTGTGAGGGGGTAGGGAGATTATAAAAGGCCCGGGAGCTCCACTCGCAGTCAGTTCATCAAACGTTTAGCTTTCACATTGCAGTTCGTAGATAGCTCACTTGTATAATTAAGTAAATAATTTTCGACTTAGAATAAATTATTCAAGATTGTAAAAATTTCATTGTTCAATTCTGTTTTAAAAATCAAATAAATTTGTTAAAGTTCAAGAAGTCTTTTTAAAAAGAACCGCTCGAAGCCACGAACCTTAACTCGCGTACAGAAAATCCTGGCCTCGGGAAAAATATAATTTAGAACGACGAATCAAATTTTTCGAATTCTGGAAGGTTTAACCGTAAAAACATGCATTACTGGTCACGCGAAAATCCACTGTCAACTTTCCCATCCCATCCACAAACAAAGTTTAGTTTAAATGTATGGTGTGGTTTGATTGGTAGTAAAATAGTGGGCCTTTTGTTTTATTACGGATCGCTTACTGGAGCTAGATATATGAACATTATGGAAGAAGTTTTTGAAGAGTACCTGGATGATATTAATCTAGAAGATCGCCAAACCATTTACTTCCAGCAAGATGGAGATCCAGCACATAATTTTCGCGCCAACTTTGATTAAATTACAAATTTGTTAATATTTACTTTATCTTAAGGATTTTGATATAAGAGTGTATAAGACTTTTTGTTAAGAATTTATTTCTCTTTCGTTTAAATTAAAAATATACAGGGTGTTCCATTTAAAAAGTAAGTGTTTTGATCAATATCTCAAAACAGCGATGTTCAATTATTTTTTTGCGCTGTCCATGGTAATCAGCTGTAAAAACTAAGCTTCTTTGCTCATTTAACTAACCTCGTAGCTCCAATAATAACAAAGTTAGCAATGGTGCCGAGTTAATTTGAAACAGGCTGTATATATATATATATATATATATATATATATATATCCACCGGAGCATATATGACCGGAGCATGTATGACCGGAGCAGCATATGTTACAGGAGCATATATATATCCACCGGAGCATATATGACCGGAGCATGTATGACCGGAGCACCCTAGAAAATTCAGTTGTGTTACAAAAGTGAACATCTAACACGAGGTGCAAAGGAAAATTAAATCCATTAATATCTTACCATCTTTATAAATATTTGATGGGCTTAACGAATAAAGAACTTCTTTATCCATTATACAATAGATCTAGAATTATATTTAAATGTTAGTTTAGGATTTATGATTAGAAAATTTACATACCCGGTAAGCACATGAGGCAAGGTAGAAGTTCAAATCACAAATGCCCAACAGTGCCAGATAAGCAATCAGATATCACAAGAGAAATGAAAATTTGACACTTCAAATAAATTATTTTCGGCCATCTTCGGGATGGATGATCTCTAGCAATTATTCTCAATAATACAGAATTTAGAACCACACCAGTTGTGCTTTTGGAATAAACACTTCAGAAATAACCAATAGGAAAATTTCATATAGATATAATTATTTGTACTATGTAAACAAATTAGTAACTTGTGGATTAAAACTAATAATCCAGGATTGTGCGAGATAAATTCTTATAGAAAATATATTATATAATAAAGAGAGTAATTTTATATTTAAATGTAGGTATAAGCATTTATATGCTAATAGTGCCAAGCAAAAATGTAACATGCTAAAATATACGCAAAAAGGCATGTTACAACATTACTTAATTATTTAAAAAACCACAGATGCGTGAGTGTTGTCAAGCACGTTAAAGATCCTTACCTAGGCTGGAACGACAAGAGTTCGGCAAAATTCTAAATTTCCAGATAACAAAAAACGCGTCTCTTGGCCAATGTAGTACCTACAGGTGGAGAAATTGGAAATGTAAATGCACGGTATGGATTGAACCATATCAGAAAGAAGATACATGTTATGTTCCATTAGAGAAAATTTTAAATATTGTAGAACCTCCTAAACAAGTGGTTCGGAGTATTTTGTAAACAAATGTACATTTAAAACTAACTTATAAAACAAATTTAATTTTTACAATACATCTTTAAATCAACATTTTATAAAACAAATGAGGCTATTTGAATTTTTTCCACTAATGTAATAAAACCCAAATATCGGCAAATTAAAACCTTTATTTATTTTGTAAAGTGCTGTAATACCACGAAACAAATAAAATGCCATGTATTTTAGTATTTGAAATAATAGCAAATATATTACAGACTAGTATTCAAAAAATTGTCCTGGTTATCACTTTGCTTTTTAGAGATATTGATTTTTTTGTATAACACCATTCATGTACGAAAAGTGTCTTGGAAAATTACAAAAAAATTTTTTCCCAAATAAATAAACGGGACTGTTTATTTTTTTTAATCGGCACAGTTTACTCTACCACATTGCAAATTTTCATACGTTTTGCATTAAAAGCAGCAGAGATAGAAATTTTTTTCCATAAAGGTGTAAGTTCGTCTCGGAAAAGAAAAATGCTTATTTTATCGATATTTTAAGTTCCCGTATAAAAAGAAACCAATTAAGGTACGTGGATAAAATTTGGTATATGTTAAAATATATATGGAAAGATAAAAAATTCAAAATTTCGTCAAAATCAGATGTGGTGGATGCCATGACTAGGATTACTGGATGTGGACTGAGCTTACGGCTACAAGCTCCTACTTGTGTTTCCTGTCACAGCCTATTTGGATCAGACCCTCACCTCTTAGTCCTTGGCACAACTTTACAAAACTCAGTACTGACAGCCAACGAACCTAGTACTGAGTATAAATTGTAATAAAACATTAAAGTAAAAAAAAATATAAATGAGACTTAAATATGTATTTTGCAATTATAAACTAAATACACATGGTAAATTAGTTATGCAATTAACTATTTAAATATTAGGTATTTTTATGTCACATGTTTGTTCAAATTATTACTTGACTGTCAGCTATAAGGATGCATTAAAAACGTATTTGCTGGGTGCCTACGATAAAAATAATTTTTTTTACTAAGATCTCTTTGAAGACCTACTAAAGATTTTGTACATTTCTAAATTAACACTGGAGAAATAATTGAGAATTTTTCGAAAATTTTTATTCATATTGTTTTTTGGAATCATCCTTCAAAATTTTGAGTTTATTATTATATTACCCTTCCAAACACAGCCTTGCAATATATCAAGTTAAAGTTTGTAAAATTCGGAAGGCACTGGTGTTTGCTTCACCCACCTAGCTTTATCCTAAGCAGAAATACGAGCAAAAGCATGTGGTCATACAACATAGAAATTTGCGATTTTTCCTTAATTTAAAAATAGATTAAAAGCCAATCCTACGACATACAGATCTTAAATTCATAATTTGACATCTACTATAGCAGTGCCTATAAACAAAACGGAAGGAATAAGACGTTGGGCAAAGTCTGGTAAAAAGTTAATTGAAATTTAGATCGCTAGATATGCATTGACCCTCAAGTTAATAAGATATATCTGTAAAAAGCGTAGTTGGTTGAGTTTAATGATATGTATTAATTTTGTTTTGCCAGTGACCTTTTCATATAAAAAGTTGTAATACCTGAAAAATCATAATTCGATTGTAATACAAAAAAGCCAAGTTTAGCCAATTAAAAATTCAATTACCACTGCATTTCCGACGTCAAAATCGTAATTCTTTCAATAAAAGTTTTAACATTCTTAAAAAATACGTTTGCAATAAAAATTCAACGATCAATCATAAACACAATACACGAAAGAAAAAGCCTTATGAAGGAACTTTAGGAGCCTTCGCTGAACACTTTGGAAATGGTAGAGTTGCATATTTCTGTTAATTTATACAGAAGATCAGTTATTTAATACTTACTAAAAAATCTATAATTGCACGTCATTTGGTATGAGTAAAAATTATAATCAAAGTTGGATTTTTAATATTCAATATTGAGAATCCTAGTTTACTGTATTGTATTCAATGAAGTAGGTGTTAATGCAACTGTCTTAATCCTAACACATTCAAATCATCAACTAAAAGGCAACCCAACCTAGATGTAGTTTTTTAAAGCTTCATAAATATTACTTCTTAATTTTCTCCCAATAATTAAAACTACATATTTAATATTCAGGGCTCTTTGAGAGTAAACACCCTGAAGGGCACCAATATGAGGTTTAACGTTCAAAGTTTAATTATAAACCAGAAACAAGAGGCGCTGGAAATTATATTTGAATTAGACACTCACCTTTAAGTACCTCAAACTAAGGAGTATCGTTTACTAAAACTTCTACACATTTAAAATTAGGAATATAACGATAACGATTATCGTCACTCTATATATCTTTCACAAACCACAGATATTGTATTTATCGCTGACACATGACAGAAATAGGTTATGTTAATTATTCAAATCAAATTCCAACCTTAGATATATACATACAGATGTGCTATTTCCACTAAACTGTTATTAAAAGATATTCATTCGAAACGCCATTTTAGGAGGCGATTAACATTTTTTTCTCTTAATTATGTTAAGTCAGAATTAAGTGTATATATATTTAAGTTTTAAAGTGATAAGGTGCAAATGATATAAGATGGTAAAATGTACAGTACACAGTTGCAAACTTAGCAGTTAAAAAAATGATTATGTTTTACCAGCAAGAAATAAAGTAAATATTTTACATACATTCTTCTGCGTTCTGACCACTTATTATCGTTAATAACTCAATAGAACTATACTTACACAAAATTGAAAGGCGATTCTGCTGTCTCATCAACATTTCTACGGTTTTACCAAGAATGATTACAATTTCAATCCGATTTCTAACAAAGGCAACTCAATAAATACTATTTATTATTTCAGTAGCATGTGTTAACCTTTCTTGAAGTTTTAGTTTTAATGGAAATGAAACTAAAATTTAATATTTTATGTTACATGAAATTCATATTTTAATTCCACTATTTCAGAGTTTGCACTTTAAATCTGTCTCGTTGCCATATTTTTAACCACCAACCTTTTATAAATTACAATCAAACATTAAAACCTCTACAAGTAAAGTGATGTGAACGCGCTGTAATTTACTACACTAATTAACAAAAAACTAGATAAAATATTAACTAAAACTACTGTCCACTACAAGGTCTAAACTTTGAAATGTTTTTCTAGTTTTAGTAGGCCAACGCCCGAAGACGCACTCTGGATATCTGTTATGTATTGAGATAACGTAGAAAATGCTACAATTAATCTAATTTGCACCCAGTTCATCTACTATTAAGTCGACACGCAAATTTTTGGAAACCTATAACTAAAGTATCATATGTTAGGCGAACTTAATCACAGAATTACAGATAAATGAATATTTTATACAATGTTAGCGTTATTTAATACCTGAAACTTACAAATTATACCAAAATTATTAATTATTATACTTGTTGATTGTTACTAATTTAACTTATTAAAAACCAAATGCGTTATTAGCGATTTATACTATTTGACCTACTACATTACCGAAAATCAATTATCCTAAAATGGTCTTTAATACTCTAAAATATTAAAACTTGCAAAATGATTTTAGAATTGAATAATTATAAAGTGTTTTTGATTATTGAAAGGTTTGCATTATCATCATCATTAGGTCTTCAGTCCTGGAACTGGTTAGACGCTTACTCTCATTGTTTCCTATTCTGACCTAACTTACACATTTCTCCAAAATTTGCACAGTCTGCACATATCACTGTCTGCGTGCAATAGTCTGATCTAGGACTACCCCTACCTCTTTTGTTCCTATTTCTGCTTGTTTTAAATCCCATATTATTCCCCAAAAGTGCCTTAGACCGTATCCCGCCCTTCTATTTTTCCTATTTTTTTTTGTTAGCCACGGAGATGTCACCTACTATTTCTATAACCTAATTGTTCATATATCTGAAGCAGAACATTTCGAAAGGCTTTTACCGTTTTTCTGTCTAATTTTCCTGCTGCCCCTATTTCATAGACGCACTGTGCTGTGTTTCACAACATATGCTTTCAACAATTTTCTCCTTGTTTCTGTCTGTTGTCTTTGAATATAGCCGCTGCTCGTTCTTGTTAGATGCAGTTCGGTTCCCCTTCTATTTTTTTACAATTATATACCCTATTTCCCCGATATTCATTACACAAAAATATAAAATGGCATAGAATTTGGTTACTTGAAAAGTGATTTGGGTAATAGAAAATTACAAGTAGTTGGTAACTAATTAATTTCTAGTATTAAGCGCTATAATTAATAGAGATAAGGTTTTACAAAGTGTCGTTTATTAGTTCTTTTTTGAAGCAAGTTGTGCTGGAGTTCAAGAAACTATAATTATGTGATAAAATCGTTTTAAAAATTAAGTTACTGAAATAATCTAAAGACGCTGATGTGTATTTCGTAAAAGCATATTTGAGTTTTAAGCAAAGGTGCGATTTTGATAGCTTGTACTTCAGAGAACATTTTAATTAGGAGGATAAGGAATCTGAGAAATAACAATGTTTGAACACTTAGGTTTAGTTCAACCCAAAATTTATTCAACAATTGAAAAGGTATAACTATTATACGGGAAATAAAAGTTTGGCCTCTCTTATTCGATCTCTTTATTTTGTACTCTTGGTTTGAGTTCTTATTAGGAGCTTCCTTATTTGAAGTTCTTGATTGAGAGCTTTTATAAGAAGCTTCTTCACAATTTTATTAGTCTATTATTAATAATAATTTAGTTGAAAATGTCATGGAAATCATCAAAAACTCGCTTGTCATTCAACCGTCTCACAACAAAATAATTTATAAAAGAAAAATCGTATACCACATTTATTGATTGGCAGGAAATATTTTAAACGTTGCCAATAACAAAAAAGAAATTAAATGAGCGACGATTTATCTGTTTCATTAAACTTAAATTGGGACACCAAATTAAATTGGCATTATCTTAAATATGTCAGTAGTGCTTTCCCTATTTTATATTGAAAATTTTAAGTTTCTTTAAAACGTAATTTAAAGCAATTTTGCTGTTATGACTAGAATAACTTTGTTTGTTGAACTATGCGCATTTTGATTAATTTATTATGTTAAGTTATAAAAAATATAGGAAATTATTTATAGAAACTCATTTTTGTAAAGGAGTTAAAAGTGATACTCTTTTTTGTTAATTAATTGGTAGGATGAATATCCAAATTAAAATGTTAAATGCTATTTGTACAAGGAAAGTTTTTAGGAAATAATTAGTGATAAAGATATTCAATAAAAGGAATATTTCAAATTTTAATCATTATCAGGTAATAAAATGTTGTTCTTTGATTTTATGCAAATAGGATGTGTTGCAATTACTTGGATAACCTTAAGGAGATCCGACGATTAGGAATGGCAATTTTCTTTATCTAAGTAGATAAGCTATCTTCGAACGAGATCAAAAAACCCGTTTTCTTATGAGATTTAACATGGAAAATTCTAAGGTCCAAAAAGACCATTTTTGGCAGATACAAAGGACATTCACTTCGGGTAATCCTATATTCAGGGTGAGGAAGTCGTTTCTAGACCCACCACAACACATCACCACCACTACCACCGGGTGATCCAACGTTCAGGGTGAAGAAGGGGGTCTAGATGCACCACCACCACCACACTTGCAAAACAATTCGCACATCTAGTAACAAAATCTGTAAAATAGTTTTCTTCAACTAAGCATTTTTTAGCTCCAGGCATGGATAATTTAATTAAATTCTAATTTGCTTTTAACTTACAGTATACTCTTCCACCATATTAGCAAATATTCGCACATCTAGTAACGGTATTGAATAACATTGTCATCTTAGATCTGCACAATAGTTTTCTTTATCTAGTCATTTTTAGCCTCCTGCATGGATCGTGCTTTTGACACCCTGATCTGGATCGTCGGACCCCGGCATCCCTCCGCAGAATTTTGGCATCCTTCCACAAGACCACCGGATCTGCAAATTCTTTCGCTAATTTATGGCAATATTTATATAAACCTACTAGATTTATCCTTTAAACCCAATGCAATTTAAATTTTTATTTCTCACAATCTCAAATATTTGCTTAAATCTTCTAGTAACATTGATTAAGTACTGTATTTGCACAGATTAATCCTTTAAACTAATCTATACATACACTTCTAATGCAATCGTTTGCAAATTAGATTCTTATTTGTCACAATCTCAAATATTTACATAAATCTTGTAGTAACATTGATTAAGTACTGTATATGCTGTATATGCCGCTGTGATTTGATTTACCTACCAGGACTTTAACAGTGCATATTCAACTCCCCTTAGAAGTAAGATATCAATAGACGTAAGAAGACGGCCAGAACTTCGGATGCTGGAGAAATTTATATACGAGGTAGAAATAAAGTTGTGGCGGCTGTACTCGCATAAGCATTGATTTGTTTTAATAAGAAGATTTTGAAATAATTTAATGAGCACGTTTTTTTGTGTGTAATGGCGCTAGTTATAATAATGCTTATGCGAGTGCAATTGATAATTTGGGTGATGCTTTTGCTAATTTATGCACTGTTACATGCTTTTGCTTATTTAGATATTTATTTATTTATGTATTTATTTTATGTTTATATATATATAATGCTGTGATAAAGGGTTGTTTAGGGGTGTATTGAGTAGTAAGGGTCGCATAGTAACTGTACATAGCGATAGGAATCAGAAAAGTGCATTTATTTAGCAGAAAAATAAGTAATCCGCACATTATGTAAATAGCAAGCATTTAACACCCTGTACATAGACCGTAATTAACTTTAAACAATGTAAGTGAGCATATCTTTCAACAATAGAACGCGTATTTAGCAGAGAAATAATTGTACATGTATTTAAACGACGTTGAGAAGTGTTTTTAACATTTTATAAAATAAAATACGCAGAAGATAAGACAAAACCTAACAAATCTCCATGCAATTACGCTGGAACCATGAGCGCTTTGATAAGAAAACGCACTTTCAAATAAATAAATACATAAACGAAAACAGCACTAGAGTTACATCATTTATTTTTGTACAATTATCCAAAAGAATTATCTATACAAAACAACAGATGTAAGTTGAAAGTCTGGCCACGATAACAAATTATAAGGTATCAAAGATCGCAAATAAACACCATGCATGACAAGAAAATCCGAAACAATTTCATCAGAAACAGCTTAAAAATACAGAGAATATTAAAAACAAACGCTGGTTGGTTGAAACAACCTGTAAAACTGCTTGGAAACCTAACCCAGATGTAGTGGAAAAAGGATGTTTAACACCCACCGGTGATAAGACAAGTCAGTCTACACTTCATGCAGGTCGAAGCCACGACACTTTTAACTAGAAATCTACGCGTCAAATAAATAAAGTTTAAAATATATCAAATTTATGTTATTGTGAAAGTAGTGCTGTGCAACAATTACGTTAAGCATACATAAAGAGTTTTTGCCGTTTTTCTCAGAAAATGTGAGTAGAAATTGGGTAATTAATTTAAATTAAATATTTATAATCATATGGGGCTTCTAATCGGATTCTGGTACAATTCGAATTGACTTCTAATCAAATTCTAATTGGCTTCTGGTACAATTCTGGTACAATTCTAATCTGCGTCGAAAAGAATTCTAATCTGCGTCAAAAGTATTTAAGGGAAGAGATTCAAGCATATGCAGAGAAATATAAAATAAAGAAGTACGAGGTGATTTTTGGAAAACAAGGTATAACTGTACTCAAATATTGGTTCAACTAAGCAGAGCATTGGTATACGATTGAAGACAACAAGGGGGTGTTGATTCACAACACGAAACAACATATCAGCGGATTACAGGTAAGATCTACTTAATTTTAAGATATTTTTTCAATTTAAATTTTAATACTGAATTTATTCAATTTATCCAAAACTTGTAAAGAAGTCAACAATAAACATTGCATACGTTAAACTTACGTAATAAATCATAAATAGGTCTCGAACGTTCCAGATTTTTTTGTAAAAAGGTAGTTTTTGGTGACTTTATTAAAGTAATTAAAAGTATATAAATTTTGGGATAAATAACCCATATGATAATAATTGATTAAAGGGTGTATTTAAAGAATTTCAAAAATTGTAAATATTATTTCCTTTCATTATATGAATGTTGATTGACTTCGTTTCATCAATTCACACAGGTAATCATAAAGGGGAAAAAGGAAAATTGATTATTGTAACGTTGTGCATTCTGTGTAGATTAAAAAGGGTTAGCCGTGGCATAATAATAAAAGTAAAAGATTAAATTGAGAGAACACAGAGCGGCGGCGTTAAGTAGAACGTTTATTACATCCGACTACGACAAGTGAGGGGGCTACTACAGCAAATTTATAGACGAACCAACGTGGGGCTTGAGAAAAATACATAGCAAATTTATGGCGATCCGAACATAGAAGCGAGAATATTTTACAATGATAAAATACAGCGACCCGAACGAAGAGACTCGAATTAAATTAAAGAAATTTGATAATACGACCATGGGATTTAAAATAAAATAATTAAATTGAACTAGGGCTATAATTAAAGAGTTTTTAATTTGAGAAAATCACCGAAACCAAAAACTCAGAGAAATTTGTACATTAATTAAATTTAGGCAGATTTATTTTAGTATTTAAGAGTTAGTGTAAATATAATAATTTCAAAAATGGACAAAAGAATAAGAGAAACAAGGGAGGCATTAAGAAATCAAGGAGTAGAAATAGGATCTCAAGAGTGTAATAATTCAGGAAACAAGCTCTAGCGAAGAACAGAGGACCTCACAAGAAACAACAACAGGCGTAAATAACTTAGATAATTTATACAAAACCCTTGGAGTTCATCAAATATTATTGGTCAAGATAATGTTTCTGCAAAGATGTTACAATACTGCCTACCAGTCATTGCACCACATCTGACACATATAATCAATTGTTGTTTGGAAATTGGATATTATCCAGAATCCTGGAAATACTCAGTTGTTAAGCCGCTCCCTAAAGTAAGTAACCTTAAGTCGTTTACCGACTTACGACCAATAAGTATTCTTCCCGCAATGTCAAAAGTTCTAGAAAAGGTCGTATTAAGACAGCTATACCAATACGTAATGATGAACAAAATTGTTCCTGATTATCAATCCGGCTTTAGAAGTGGCTTCAGTACCACCACAGCTTTACTCGCTATAACCGACAACATAATTCGTGCGCTTGATATGGGACTAGCTACTTCAATGGTTCAACTAGACTTCTCAAAGGCTTTTGACACTCTTGATCACGACTTATTATGCGCCATCTTAAAATATTATGGTCTTGATAACACCACCTGTAGTTTCTTCAACAGTTATCTAAAAAACCGATTTCAAAAAGTGGTAATCGAAAACTGCTCGTCCTGTTTTTCAGAAATTACATCTGGTGTACCTCAGGGCTCAGTTTTAGGCCCCATGCTATACTTAATTTACGTGTCGGATATTCACAAGGCTATAAAACATGTAAATATCCAATGCTTTGCTGATGATACTCAACTATGTTTTTCATATGATCCAGAATTTGTTCATAATGCTTCGAATCGTATCAAAAATGACCTTCAGGGTCTTGTCACATATTCCTCTGATCACAACTTAAAATTAAATATTGGAAAGTGCAACGTCATCGATTTTGCTCCAAACTTTAGAAAGGAATCACCAATCAACATGGAAATTATAATTCAAAAGCAGCCATTAAAGAATTTGAATTGCTCAAAAAGTCTAGGCATAATTTTTGATTGCAAACTCCATTTTGAGGAGCATGTCTCGCTACTGATTAAAAAATCTTACCTTGTTCTTAGACAACTGTATAAAAATAGGCATATTTTCAACTTTGCACTAAAAAGGATACTTTGTGAAACATTAGTTTTACCTATTTTAAACTATGGCCTTATTATATATTATCCATGTTTGCTCCAAGTCACAAAAAATCGTCTACAAAGAGTGCAGAACAATTGTTGTAGATTTATCTACGGACTTCGCAAATTTGACAGAGTGTCTTCAAAGATAAATAAGCTTGGTTGGTTGAAAATAGATAACTTGTTTAAATATTACATAAGTGCTTTAGTCTTTCGAACTTTGTCTACTTCTTCGCCAGCTTATGTTAAAGAAAAGTTAGTACTCAGAGGTGACATGCATGAACGAAGTATTCGACATGTCCATACATTAACGATGCCTAAATTTCGTCGTGCTGTGTTTGAAAGAAGTTTTTCGTATAATGCTGTGAATATATATAATGATATACCGGCGGATCTAAAAGCACATACGCTAAAATATTTTAAAAAACACTATAAAACCAAACTAGTGCAAGAACAAATTAAACGTTCACAACTTGGTCACTAGCTTTACCATACAGTTAACTATTTCTTGAATAGTCATAATGTAATTGTTGTAGACTAACAAGTCACTTGTTGTGTTTACTTATCCACAATTTCTTTATTGCAAATAATTATTTAAAATTTGTAAAAATTGTAATTAGTTGAGGTTAAGTTTGAGTAGCGTTAGCTAGACTTCGCCTCATGTACTTCTTAACATTGTGTTGTAAATTACGATGCAAATAAAGGCACTATAATAATAATAATAATATTTGACGCGCAATAATATTGCATACCTTCAGTATTAACAAAATTATTCAAGCAAGATCAATTGGTTTTAAGTAAAGTATGTGACGTACAATTTTGGCCCAGGCCAGTAGTCACAGAATACCTCGCTAAAGATTCTGCGTTTCGATAAAGTATAAAATTCGACTGTACTAATAAAATATGTTTGCGGAAGGAAAGGGCGGTGTCCCGGAGTACTATCATGTGGGAAAAAACAGTCTCAATCGGGAACTATCTTGGATGCCACCTAATCTAGAAGTATGGGGACTTCTAGGGAAAATCTCAGAATAACAAGAAGACACTAAAACCCGAGATTAGGAAAGCGATTCTGGCCTAAAATTTACACGAGGAAAAATTGATTACAGTAATTTAAAAGGTTTAAAACCTTAACGATAAAGGTAACAAATAGAATTATTTAAAAGTACTAGCTATTAAAGGGGTTACCTATATATTAATTACGTCTCTAGATAATGGCAATATCTTGTATTCTAGCAGGGCTGGAATCCATTACCTTTACATTAGTGGTAAAAACATACTAGTGTAAAAATTCATCGCCTTATTTCACAATTAAGATTTAAGTACCACTACATACAAACATTGTTAAGCCAAAGTCAAATGAACTAAAATTACTTATTTTAATTAAAAACGTTTTCGACGAACAAAGTTGCTTTCTTATTTCTGAATAACGAGAACGTAGTTTGGATACGTTTATATAATTATAAAGTGTTCATCAATTAAAGGTGGAAATAGTTTTAAAATTGTAGAATAAATACCTGAAGAAGAATAACTAACTGTAGTTACCTTAGAAACAACTGAAATCTATGTCTCCTGGAACCAATCCAGTGATTTTATCCAGTTCCTATTGGAAATTCTGAGATTGTTAGTAATTTGGATGTTTCTAAATCAACATGCCTTTCTCCAATACTTAGTAGTCAATACTCAAGGAAACCATTCTTCTTAAAAGTAAATTCATCAAACTGGTACAATGTATTTTTGAAATCTATCGACTGATTACATTAATCAAGCTCGATACTTAATTATTCAAAGGCTAACTCAAGTTAGCATGTTATGTCTTTCAATAATCTTGGCGAAGTGGCCAGCAGAGTACCTTCCTTCCATGAAACGACTTGAAATCATCTTCGGCAGGATTCGGAAAAATGAATTACTTTTGTAGTTTGTCTCTATTTAACATAGGTAAATTTTTTTTGACAAAATATTAACTGGAACCAAAGAAGGAGCGTCACCATTTCTTGAGCTGAAGCAATTGTGATTACATTTTTCCTTGCCTAACGATGACGTCATAGGTACCAACTTTATACATTAATAATTAAAACAAATTAATATAAAACTGCAGTAATTTAGAATACAAATTAAAATGCTGGTACGTGATAAAAGTGGTATCATGTCAGCTATGCAGAATCGACGTTTGTGTACCGTTTAAGTTCTTAGTACAATTCAACAATTTAGCGAGTGTGTAGATTATACTTGAAGTACTACAATACTTACGAGTAAAAACTCTGGTTGCAGGATTAAAGTGCTTAGCATATCAATTATCAGTTAAAAAAATTTATTTATTCAATGTTAATAATAATGCACAGATCGAATTTTGGACGCTTCTGAACCATTCAAAATCATTCCCAGAAAAAAGTTCAGCAACGGAATTAAATATTTTTTGCCAATTCAGAAATATGTTCTAAGAAAGTATAGAGTATTTCGGATCCTTGTTCAAATTTACATCTCAGCTAGACAAAGTTTGTCCTTGGATTGAGCGACTACGGAAGATTGTCTCATCGTTTGATGCTAGTCGGTCGAAAGTTTTTCTAGAGGTGGTAAATCAGAATCTAACTTTATGGTAAAATTTTTTTCTGTTAGTTATAAAGGTATAAAGAATCCACGAAGTGCACATTTCGTAGCTAACAGGTAATAAAAATCATTAAAAAAAGTAATGCTTAGATTTTCTCAATAGCAAGTGCGTTAAATTAAAGAATTAAATGTAGACCAAGGTGTAGTAAGAATTAAAGAAAGATGATCAGCAGCACTAGGGAAGCTAACTTCTAAACATGAGTGGTGAACTGGTTTCACAACATCAACCGCTGATAAATAAGGATCCTCGATGTACGTAAAAGAAAAAGAGTCACATACATCTATGCGTCGGGATACGTATCTTGCAAACCGTTTGGGGTGAGTCAGCATAGCAACGCGATGGTCGTCAGGGTTTATTCACCCTGTCATCGTATTTATAGCAGCGACACAAAGACAAAAGGCAGCTGGTCCACCGACAAAAGCAGTTGTTCTACATAAAGAAAAAACCCATTTGACCTCCACCTAAAAAAAAGCTAAAAAGAGAATCTAAATAGAATGGGTACGCGCGGGGAAACTCACCGAATACACGTAAGACACCTCCTAGTTGTTGAACAGAAAAACGTGCATCGCTTTTTGAAATACGGAAACGAATAAAATGTAGGAAACACGTCGACGTATAGCTGTAGAATCAAATTCGACAATCGTTCAAACAACACGGAGTCGAACTGCAAATCCTAGCTATCGAAGCGCGGTAAAACTGGAAAACACGGTTTTATCGGATAGTTCAATACACTATGTAGACGAATGTTTAAATGGAACACACATAAGAAGCAATTATACGTTATCGGAAGGTTTAACAAATTGAAGGTTACCTAAAAAATTATAGCATAAACTTGTCGTTTCGAAATAAAGAAATTCAAAATGAAAATTTGTAAAAAGCGTATTTTTTATTATAAACAGGATGTTGTCGAAGAATGTAAGCGATTACGGGATACCTAAAACAAGACATAGACTATTTAATCTATCAAATAAATTTTTGTTTTAAAAGCAAAAAAGGATTTGTGTTGAGGAGTTTATTCGAGAGCGTGTTTATTATTAATTATGTTGAAGGATTTAACAAATTTATGGTAAAACGGCCTTATAAAGTAACAAGTAAACTATATAGGGGGTTGATGAAGAATTTAAGGATTGGAACGAAGTTTATTCGAACGAGTATGAATGAACAAGGGAGAAAAATAGGTAATTAATTTATGCGGAAAATAAACGTAACCATTGCAACCCAGCCATTTCAAACTCTCCCTTGAGGTAATAACCAAGTGAGCCGTCGGTATAGCGTTGTTTTAATCTTTCCATCGCATACGCGTAAAACTTTTAGGCCGCTTTAAAGTTCTGAATCACCGCGTCGCATGTACATTAATGACAATCAAGTCCACCTCAATTATTTTAACCGTGTTCACTATTATAATTCAAATTTAGAATCGTTACAATGGCGCTCCCATCGTGTGACTCAAGTTATTGCTTTCCTCCCTTGGGGTAAGGTTTCGAGACGCATCCTATATCTATATAAAAAAGAAAATTGCGACGATACTCCATGACAACCCAAAGATTGGTGTCAGAGCTTGAAATTTTAAGTTTAGGTGAAATAAGATAGACTAAGGTTGACGATTTTGAAAACTTGGCTTAAATTTAGAGGCTTGATTTGATCTCAAGTTCAGGTTGAGCCAATCTTAAAATTTAACAACCCTATAGATCTTCAGTTTGGAATTCGGTATGTAATATATTACAATATTAACTTATATTTTTTAAATATTTTAAAAGCGAAATGTGTTGTAGGATATGTATTTAAAAAGTCATAATATGATCAATTCTTCACTAAAATTGGGTATAAGTTTGGATATAGTTTGTGCAAATCTGATTAAAATGATATATTCTGACGGATGTCACATTGTAAAAGGTTTAAAGGGTTTATTCCGGAACCAATGAATAAACAAGGGGGAAAAATAGGGTATTTAATTTATGCGGAAAAGAAACGTAGTAAATCCCCATTACCAAAATTAGCAGATCGGGGTAAGAAAACAAAAGTACGGGAGTGGGCAGGACCAAAAAAAAACCAAAGAGAAAAGGAAAAAAAACACCCCAAAATAATTAAAAAAAGAACTCTCGTCCGGCCTGAAGGACCAATAAAAGCAAGCAGCGAGAACTAAGATGGAACGGCATTGACACTTCAGAAAAGTCGTCGGAAAACGGATATTTCTAGTGAAGAAACAGGAAAGCGTTTGACCTCAAAAGAAGAAAAGGAATGAGGAAGAAAACCGACAGTACAAGCCCAAATAGGACCCAAAGGTCAAGCCTCAAGTAAACAAAGGGACAACAAGGGAGAACGAGAGGAAGAGAGGAGGAACGCTGGTAAGAGGAAACGGTGTACTGCAAAGTGTGGTAACTAAAGATCTCACCAAACGAAGGACCAAAAACTGCTAACTAGTCCTAAAGTCGACTAAGTCGTGGTTTCCGAAGAACGAAAGACGGACTAGAAAGCACCTACTACAGGAGCGGATGGATGGAACGCAATCGGAATAGGGATCGACAGCAAAGAAGACCAGCAGCAGGATAAAGAAAGGAAAGGGGAACGAAAGGAACGAAAAAAAAACCAAAAAGAATAACACCAACACAAAGTACAAAACCAAAAAAAACTAAAATCGTTCAAAAGAAAATAAAACAGATGCCCAGTGTAGTTATGTATGAGTAGGTGTGGGCGTGTGCGTGCGTGTGTGTGTATGTGCGTGTGTGTGTGTGGGGGTGTAAGAAGTGTGCGTGTATGTGTTATGCGTGTATAAAGTGTGTGTGTGTGTGTGTGTGTGTGTATGGGTTGGACCGCTGTAGTCGCATCTTACGACAGGCGGTTTGTACCATGGGGCTATTCTATTCCCGGACCTACACGGGTTCAAGCAGTACAAGGAGAGAACGGAAGAAAGAAGAACTAAGAAGAAAACGGAAGAAAGGAGAACCAAGTAAAACTGTGTGTTTATGAAGTGTGTGGGTGTATATAGTGTGTGGGTATAGATCGAACGTATATAAAGTGTGTGTGTGTGTGTATGTGTTGGACCGCTGTAGTCGCCTCTTACGGGAGGCAGGTCGTACCATGGGACTATTCTATTCCCGGACCCACACGGGTTGAAAGAAAAAGAAAGAAAGGAGAACCAAGTAAAACAGGGAAGTAAAATGAAATCGAAACGTCCAAAAATCAAAACCTAAGGAGAGCAAAGTCGGCATAAGAAACGGGCGCGAGGACTGGATATTGGGCTTAAGACGTTTGCGCCGCCAGAAAAAAAAACGAAACGAACTCAAGGACATTTTGATTTCGTCGACCAACATCTTCAGGTTCTGCATCAGTAAAGACAAATTTCCGCCTCTTATGGGCAGTTTTCCGCAAGACAGGAACAGCAGGGGATGCAGCAGTTGTAGCACGCGATATAGGAGGTGGCGAGGGTGGTTTAGGAAACTCGAAACGAGTTAAGGAAGAAAGTTGTTTGTTGTTAGGATTGGTGGTAAGAAAGCGAACGGTAGAAAGAGAAGAAGTATGAGCTGTACGGGAATCCACCTGACGAAAAGAAAAACAAGCAGAGCACACTTCAGTTACGTGAGCTAGAGGGGCAGAAGTAGATAAAATTTCAACAACGTTAGATAGAGGACTAGGAGTAACACAGTTAGGAAAGAAAACAGCATTGGCTGTAGGAATATCAACCCAATGAAAAGGGGCAGAATACGATGCCACTTCAACCATATTACATAAAGAAACAGAATGAGGTAGGAGTTCATCAGCGTTACAAGAACAAACAGTATCATGTAGAACTTCGCCAATGTTAGATAAAGGAGTAGAATGAAGTTTATCAAGATGAAAGAAAGGAGCAGCACCAGACAAAATTTCATCAACTTTACAAGAACAAACAGCATCTGGAAGAACTTCATCCACAATAGATAAGGAAGCAAAATCAGGTTGACCTTCGTCAACATTAGATACCACGACATCAGTTAGGATTTCACCAACCTTAGAAGAACAGAAGCAAGTAGCATTTTGTCAGCATGAGATAAATGAGTAAGGGTAAGTAACGTTTCATCAACGTCCGATAAAGGAGTAAACTCAGGTAAGACTTTATCACTGTTAGACAACGGAATAGGAACAGACAGAACTTCAGCCACAATAGGAACTGATTCCTTCACAGTAGTAGATAACGAAACAGGATCAGGTAAAACTTTGACGACGACAGCAACAGGCATTATAACTGCGGGTTCCCTACCTTCAACAGGGCCTTCTCTACCCGTATTAGGAATTATTGTCAGTTCAGCTACAGCTGTTTTTATAGACCGGACAGGAATTTCTTGAGTACAACAATTTAAGAAAGCAGGAACATGTAAAATTTTTACAGCAACAGCAACAGACATTAAAGGTACATGTTCATGAACTTGAACAGGACCTTCGCTGACTAAATTAGAGGTTATCGTCACTTTAGCTACATGTGTGCTTGCAGACACGACAGAAATTTCTTTGGTATAATCGTTTAATAAAACGGGAACAAACTCTTGAGAAGCTACCTGCAAGTCACTAATTCGAAGTATGGATTGCAATGGTGGTGGAGGCACAGTTTGGGGTGAGAGTGATTAAGTAGGGCGAGCAGAAGGAGGAGTAGAATAGGACCTAGAACTAGAAACGGAGGAAATTTTGTTCAAAGCTGTATTTGCCGAAGAAGGGTAGGTTTTGATAGTAGTAGCAGGATGACCTGGATGAGGGACAGAAGAGAACGCAGAGTGAGAAGCAGAAGAAATAAGCAGCTAGAGGTAAGGACAGTATTTGGAGTATGATTCAAAGACCTATTAGTAAGAGGATGACGGTTTGGACAGTTGCGGCGAGAAACTCCCTTATATCCGCAACCATAACAGTGGAGTACTTTAGGACGAGTACAACGTGTCGAAACCTGACAAGGTTTGTCGCAATTAAAACAGATAACCTGACGAGTAGAAATAGAACTAGTAAGCAGAACAGTAGAACGTACGAAAGAAGTATTGGATCTACCGGTAGGCGTAGGAGAAATCTTAACAACACGGTCATGTAAAGCAAAAGTATTTTTCTCAGTAGTAGCAAACTTATAAGCAAAATCCGGGAGTTCAAAATGTTGAATCAGTAAATTGGACAACGACTTCCAGTCAGAAAACCTATGCCGGTAACCACGATACCAAAGTAACGCTTGAGCCTCGAACAAGTCCACTGCAGACTTAAATAACTGCAATTCTGACACATTGTGAGTTCGTCGGAGTTCTTCGACCCGTCTACAACAATCATGTACAGTAACAGTGTTCGGAACACCAGAAAATTTTAAGTTCCACTCCCACACAGGAAGATCTTGGTAGGAAGCCGAAAAGAAGTCATTTTGAACACGAACAAGAAAGAAGTTGGTAGAAAGTAACTTAATAAAGGCTAACCGTAACTCGATAGATGCCAAAAAAAAAGTATTGCAAATACATGACAATCTAAAACATATTCGATGGATAAACTTCAGGAACACCAACAGGAGCGAAAAAACAAAATAGGAATTAAAATAAGGTTGTAGAATAAAAGAAAAATTGGAGGAAAAAACTAACTCTGGACTTTACGGAGAGAACAAAATTTACAGAGAGGGAAGGAAGAAAAAAAATCTTAGGCGTCAGCTATTCAATGGACTAGGATTATTGGCGAAAACACAAGTCCAATAATCTGAAATTAACCAACCGATAATAATGAGCGATTAGGAAAGAAAACAAAACTAAAATTTAAGAAGATCGAATCGCATATGGGGAACAGTAAAGAGGCGAAAGAAAAAAGGAAATGACAGTTCGAACGTAAAGGAAGGAAAAACAAGTAGCATCAGGCCGAGAAATGCGGGTAACGTAGAAACTTAGGCACTAACAATTAAAAGAAAATCGGAGTAAAAATTAACTAAAACAAACCTGGAGCAGAAATTAAGCGAAACAAAATCGAAACGAACGCGAACTAAAACCATAATCGAAGCAAAAGTTAAGCCAACGTTACACAAAATAAAATCGGGGCACACAAAAAAAATTAACTAAACCAAACTCGCAGCCCCACGCCAGGGCGTCAGAAATTATGCTACGTACCTGGACGTAGCCAGAAAAAAAGTAAACACCGGGCTAACTACTAACTGCGGAAAGTGGAGGGATTTGCCTACATACCAAAGAAACAAAAAAAAACATCGCCCACGATTATCTATTAACAGAGAAAATAAATTAAAATTGCTTGATTCACAGCTAGAAGAAAAAGTATTAAATTTGCGTTATATTTTATGAACAAATTTTATAAAGGATCCACAAAGTGCGCATTTCGTAGCTAACAGGTAAAATAATCATTAAAAAAAGTAATGTTTAGATTTTTTCAATAGCAAGTGTGTTAAATTAAAGTATTCGATGTAGATTGGTTTTCTCAATAGCAAGTGGGTTAAATTAAAGTATTAAATGTAGACCAAGGTGTAGTAAGAATTAAAGAAAGATAACCAGCTTATAGAGTAACAAGTAAACTATATAGGGGGTTGTTGAAGAATTTAAGGATTGGAACGGAGTTTATTCGAACGAATAATGAATGATCACGGGAGAAAAATAGGGCAATTAATTTATGCGAAAATAAACGTAACAATTTCAACCCAGCTCATCTTAAACTCTCCCTTGAGGTAATAACCAAGTTAGCCGTCGGCATAGTGTTTTTTTAATCTTTGCATCGCATCCGCGTAAAACTTTTAAGTCGCTTTGAAGTTCTGTATTACCGCGTCGCATGTGAATTAATGACAATCAAGTCCGCCTCAATTATTTTAACCGTGTTCACTATTATAATTCAAATTTAGAATCGTTACAATGGCGCTCAAATCGTGTGACTCAAGTTATTGCTCTCCTCCCTTGGGGCTGGTTTCGAAACGCAGTCTATATCTATATAAAAAAGAAAACTGCTACGATACTCCATGACAACCCAATGATTGCTGTCAGAGCTTGAAATTTTAAGTTTATGTAAATTTTGAAAACTTGGTTTAAATTTAGAGGCTTGATTTGATCTCAAGTTCAGGTTGAGTCAATCTTAAAATTTAACAACCCTATAGAGCTCCAGCTTGGAATTCGGTATGTAATATATTACAATATAAATTTATTTTTTCTTAGATTTCAAAAGCGAAATGTGTCGTGGGATATGTATTTAAAAAGTCATAGATATGATCAATTCTTTACCAAAATTGGCTATAAGTTTGGATATAGTATGTGCAAATCTGATTAAAATGATATATTCTGACGGATGTCACCTTGTAAGAGGTTTAAAGAGTTTATTCCGGAACTAAATTTCAAGTGGTTACAACACTTTAGTTCAGTTTCTCAGCAGAACGGTAATATAAAGCGAAAATGAACCAGAAAATAAATGAAAGATTTCTTTTTGCCAATTTGTCATGTAAACCTTGTAGAAAGTACTCAAACATTCAGGAGCTACTTTGTCATATATGTTATCCCGAGAAAGATAAATCACAAATTGCGTAGGATACATAATCAGGAAGACACATTTTCTTTTTTTTTCGCAACAAAATAAGCGCATGCGAAGCATCAAGACTTGCGTGGGTTGCTACGCTTGGTGCAGTTTAATGTGACGCGCGTCGAGAACCGAACGAATGGGATGAAATTTAAAATCGGTGATTCAGTAAAACGCGAATTTCGGTGTTTAGTGTTTAGTTTCATATACAAATGGATGTAATTTTCTATTTCAAAGGTTTGTTGAAGTTCCGCAATTTCTTGCTGTTTCTGCAAATTAATATTTCTTAATCGCAAATTTTTAAATTTAAGGATTAAAAGTTTTAAAGTACGTAAAACTTTTAAATTGTAAGGAGGTCTTAACGCGTTATGAAAGAAAAATTGTTTTACCACCCTTGTACTTGATACGTTTTATTACGCTCGAGATTTTCTAGATCTAATCCAATTGCGCCCAAGGGTAAACATTTATAAGGGCTTTATCACACAATTAATCATATAAACGGCCCGTTCCATTCAATGATATGTTCTTTTTAAGACTTGGGTTTTGTGCTAGATTTGATAACGCAGCTTCTGAAAAAATTAATGACCAGTGTGGTAAAATAGGAAAAGGTTCTTTTGGGAAAGGTATCGATTGATATCACATATTAAAAAAAACTTTTTCAACTTCTGTAGTTAAAATTTTTAGTACTTCAGGGACCAATTTAAAATATGCCCGGGTTACCAAATATTCTACTGTCAGCGTTAGTTAAAGGAATGAGTTTGGTGCTCATGCGATACAGAAAAATTAGATGGCATCTTAGTCAAATTTTTATTTTCAAGCATTTCTGATCGGATCGTTAAGGTCGGGATTGTACATCTGTTTAGTTGCGTAATACCCAGTCTTTAGTTTCACTAATGGAAGATTGAGAGTACGGCATTTGCATGCTGTTCAATTCTGTGTGCAACATCCACGTTACGGAGGTACCTGATTTGCAATGCTAAAGTACCGACTTTTTGTGCAACTTCTCTTGCGTAATTCTTAACTAGAAACAAAACCTTTCTTTACCTTTACTCTTCTATTAATCATTCTAAATGTCTTTTGTCACTGTAGGTTACATAACATCTCAAGAGATGTTTAATTGACTAGCAGAAAGCTTTTCAGTGGCTATTTCAAATCGATACCTTTCAAATCTCCATACCTTTGACATTTTGCAGATTTCTATTGCTTTAATCAAAATGATCAATTAATTAAGAATTAATTAAAGATAATACCTAAAAATAAATCATGCTGCACGAAAAATTCAGATTCTTTGGAGTATACAAGTTACGCAATCATTTTATTAGTCAACGACTTTACCAAATCTCGAGCACAATTTTCGGTCCAACGGTTTTGAATAAAATTTTCGGACCATATTGTTCTTTTTTTGGCTATCAATAAAACAAACAACACTTATCAATCGCAACGTTTGATAAACTTTAACGCGTTTCTCTGAGACGTTTCAATTCACTGGCACAATCATTACGTTAGTTTTTAAAACACAGACTTGAAACTTGTATGAGCAAAAATGACGTTATGTTATGAATTTCGATTTGCCTAGAAGGGGCGAGAACCCCGTAATAATTGTATAGGCGCACCGATTAACTACAATGGTGCTTCTGTGAGTTCCTATGGAAGAATGATAAAAATAATATACTATAAACATGCAAATTTGGTCGAAATTCGAAAATACTTTAAAGTACCCACTTACCTTGATAGCCTTTACTAATTGTCCAAAATTAAAGGCGCCAAACCGTCTTGATCCAGCAATTCCTTTGCTATTTTCGCTACCCCTGATAAGTCTCCTGCCTTCGACGTTCCAAAATCTCATCACCTCAGCTGCTACATTTTCTCATCATACTTTAAAAACACTCTCACTTTATATCAAACTACAGAAATTTTCAAAATAACGGTCCTGCCAAGTATGACTTTATCACTAGGGTGATTGGATATCTTTTCACGATGATCACCTTATCTATCTTATAAATAGCTCGAAATAAAATTCCATCGAAGTTTAAACTTTATTAACAGTAATTTTCGAAAATAAAATTGCACGTAGATTAACCTTAAAAGCAAACCTAATTTAACCTCCACTGACAGGAATTATTAATAGAACTCCTACAAAAACATTAATCTGCAAGTAATACTACCACTCCCTTGCACTTGATTCCTATATTGTCTTATACATTTTAAATCCCATTTACTTAGAATATCTTAACAGTCACACTTAGAAAAACATAGCCAATACGAAATTCTGCTTTCACCATTTCAATGTCTATTATAAATGTGAAATTTACACAAAAAAATTTACTAGCAATACGTCCTACAATTAAAGCTTGCGTTTCACTTAATACACACATATTCCTCAGCGTTTCAAAAGTTTCAAACTTCTTTTCCAATAATCGACTAACTCTGCCGCTCTACAAACCAATTACCATCTATATTTATAAGTTCGCATGCGCATATTTATCAAGTGCCAACCAAAATAAAACAAGTAAAGTCCAAACAGTACCCACAGTTTAATTATTGGAGAATTTATAGCTTAACTCCACGGATTCACCTGCGTATTTCTCGGCTCGTTAGGTCCCCATTCCAGTGATTTAATATCCAAACACATAGTTGTAGAGTGAAAACTCACTAATCACTCTCATAATGCACCACCGACGCGATCTAAATACACGTTTAACCCGTGTGCTTGATTTATGTGGCCGAAATCACCCAGTAAATCTCAAAACAATTCGTCATCGGCCACCGATTGAGGGCTTATGACCTACACGCATCTGTTACCCTTAAATCATATTTTTATTATTCCTGACTTTACTTCCGAACTTAATCGGTATATTACAATATTTCTCCCTTATGTTACAATTCTGAATTCCGTTCTCACGCATTATGCGCGTAATACTTTCGTGGGGTCGAGTTCAATGTCTTCAGATCGTGTGAAGAAATTAATTTTATGACATTTTACTATTTTGGGGTTGTTGTGGTATTTTAAACCTCATGTGAATTGATACAAATATTATTATGGATTGTAATATCCCCGGTTTTCATCAGCGATTTTTCTTATTAAATACAAGTGTAAAATTCTACACGCCATTGCTGTTTATATACAAATGTACTAGGCGCCTTCCGTGCGCCTTCCGTTTATTTTTATTGCCCTAATTTACTATGATATTGAAATAGCCTATTTAAAAATGTAGAAAACCAAAGCTTTTATATAATTTTAAAGATATTTTTGCGCTGAAAATCATTTAACTTACTTAAATTAATAACTGCGTTTTATTGACGAATGTATGCTTAAGTAACGCGCGAGTGTTACAAACTATTAAAATGATTTGGCAGTTTTTATTCTAAATCTATGTTGTCACAAATTTTTTTGGAATGTTATTGAAAAGTGCATACAGTGGATATCTTCTTATGTGGAAAAAATCCCCGCTTGATGTACTTTGTAAATAAACCTATCTCCACTGCAGTTATTGAAAGTGTAAATAGTATAGTTTTGTATGATTTATTATAAATTTTATATGTTTGACAGTGGCTCTCTTATAACTGTATTGAGAGCAACCCAATCGATCATATTTTCACCTTGATTGTAAATTTCTCTCTTCTCAGGCTAGTTTTTTAAAAATATTATGTATCAGTTTATTCTTGTGGTGATAATTTTATGAACTATGTAACATGCAGAGTTGACGTTACGCTTTTGGATTAATTTTACTCTACAAGGGTTTTCAATAGTGCAGGGTAGGTTTTATAAAAGCAAAATACTTTACCTTTGGGGTTATACAACTCTAAGATTTTTACTAATTACTTTTACACTTACCTTAAAAGGTCTTTAAACTCGCTTTGTCTAATAGTCTTTGAGCGCAACCCTTCTAAAAAAAAACAAATAAAGTTTATCTGGAAGGTGGGTGTTTTAAGAGGCGGTTTAGCAACTTCCACGATAGTTTGGGGTTGGCGGAGCCTCAATTAAGCCCTTTGTACGCTTTACTAATTTAAAATAAACAAAGAAAAACTATACCTCATGTACATCTAACCTATATTGTAAAACACGATTTTCACAACAAAATAACAAGAAAAAACAAAACAAGAACTGTGATCTACCTTAATTTGGCCAAATCCGCATTTAGCTACAAATTCTAAGATCATCAATAATATTGCTTCTTCGAAATTTAATCAATGTAATTTTTATTTGCTACTTTTCTCTAAATTAAAAAGCTTATATGTATGAAGATTTAATATTAATGAATCTTCTTAAGAATAAGCCCCGCACATTTATAAATGCTAACGATCACTTGCAATTCTTAGACGTAACAAACAGCATGTGATGGCTGTAATTCAATTAACCTACAGTTTTTGATTTCAGTCCTTTAAATTTCTATCCACATCAACGTCCAAGACTTCTCACAGGTAAAATTCCAACCTGTTGTGTTTAACCAAAGATCTCAACCACTGGTTACTTTCTTTGGGGTGTATCGGTCCGTTTTCATGGTTGCGGTTTTTGAGCCCGTTTGTGCAAATAATTATAATATGCGGTTACTTCCCGGGTGTCTAACTAAATTTGATACGAAGGGGTGTAAAGTAACGATCTTTATTACTATTTGTATAGAATGCACTATGTGCTTTACTATTTATGCTTTCATAATAATTTAATATCATATTAGGATAGTAACGTTATTAAATGTAGATTATTAACGCTTCTAAATTGTAAATTGTACAAGCAGTTTTTTTTTGCTAAAAGCTTATTTAACTAACCACATTTTATAAATTTTTTTCTACTACCTTATATTTCATTAAATAACGCTCTAGCGTTACAACTGTCGCATTTCAAACAATTATTAAATGGATAAACACAAATATTTAACAAATAACTGTAAGAGTCGATGGTATTTATCAATAAATAGACTAAATCTAAATTATGCAACGTTCCTGTGTAGCCAATTTAAAATCCAATCAGTGTAGCATCGGAAATGCTTTTAAAAATATGGTTACTTACAGTTTCAGATCAAAAAATCAGGTAGATATTGTACAAAGAAGCTAAATGCAGCAGCACCTCCAAATCCGTAAAGTTATTGTTGATTTGGACTGTAAACCACAAGCTAAATGTCGTCGACTAACTTACGGCGAAGGTAGGTTAGCTCCTTACCCAGAATTAAAGTGCTATCGTCGAGAAATACCTATTTTAATTGGCGATTTTTCAGGACCCAAGCTAACTTAATTAAGTTTAGCGCTTTCTAAAAGCAGCCGTTGGTTGAAAATGTAGAGGTTACAAAAATATAAAATCAGGTAAGTAAATTTTGTGGGGCTCCACTGAGTTTGGGGTATAATTATCGACAACAAATTTATATGAAATATTTGTGTAAATTCCTGTGTTAATAAGGTCATTTAGGGTAGATAGGACCACTAGTATAGTTCACTTCATATAAACTACATGAAGGCTCAGAAAACGAGACAGTTTTCCGAAGAAAACAAGAAATACGATGATTAGGCTGGAAAGTAAATGACAACGCCCTGTATATAAACCATAATCATAATTAATTTAGTTATGAAAAATATTTTAGAAGATTTATTTGAATAAACAAATTCGCGAGTTGTAAAACAACATAAATGCAAGCTGAAATACGACACGCATGAATAATGCATCATCATTAGAAAACGCATATGATTTAATACATAAATTATATTAAAGAATACGTTACCAGGAAGGTAGAAATTCAACACCTGGTAGATTACAAAAGTACACGGCATGGTGATAAAAGCAAAGTTCATCAAACTTATTGTACAAACAATAATTTACACGAGCTTGAAATGAGAAATTCCAATAAACCCAATGCATTAACTTGAAGTACTACGTGCAGGAAGTAGCGCATCAGTTTTGCGTAAACGGCAAAAATCTATAGAAAGATCGAAAACCTGGTATGTAAGAATTACGTATAATAGTGAACTCTGCGCTTGTCAATAGATAGGCGATCCATTTAAATACGACCGGATTTGTAAACAAATGAGTTCAACATGAATTAAGGCTTAGTCCACATCACTTAAAAGAAAATATTTACGTGAAGTGATTTATTGTGAAGTAATAAATAGTACAATGTTAATTGTACAAATTTAAAGGAGGTTTGTCGTTTGTCGTTTGTCGTATATAATAGTGAAATATAGTGCTGTGTAAGAATTGCGTTAGAAATACATGAAAAAGCTTTTGCCGTTTTTGCAGAAAATGTGAGTAAAAATTGGGTAATTAATTTAAATTAAATATTTATAATGATATAGGGCTTCTGGTATAATTCGAATTCTGGTATACTTCGAATTCTGGTACACTTCCAAGTCTGGTTCACTTCTAATACAATTTTAATTCACGACAATAAATGGAATAATTCAAAAATTCATAATACTAAGAAACCTATAAATTCCAAGTGGTATTGAAGTGAAGAGGTTCAAGACGTGTACAGAGAAATATAGAATAAAGCACGAAGTGAATTTTGGAAACAAAGGGGTAACCGTTTAGAATGATTGGTTCAAACATAAGGAGTACAAAACAGAGCATTCGTTTTCAATTGAAGATAATAAGCGGGTGTTGATCCACAACACAAAACAACCCATCAAAATATCACAGGTCAGAGCTATCTGGTTTTAAGGAATCTTTTCAAATTTAAATTTTAACACTGAATATATTAATTTTCTCACTAGTTTGTAAGAAGTCAACAAGAACATTGAATACGTTGAAACTTACGTAATAATCATAAAAAGGTCTTGAACGTTCCAGATTTTTTTGTAAAAGGTGTCGTTTTTGGTAACTTTAAGTTAAAAAGGATATAAATTTTGGGACAAATAATCCATATAATATTTGTGAAGTGTAAAAATTATTTCCTTTCATTATATGAATATTGATTGACTTTGTTTTATCAATTCACACAAGTAAGAGTTAAAGGGGGTAAAAGAAAATTGATCATCGTAACGTTGTGCACTCTGTGTAAAATAAAAGGGCTAGCCGTGGCATAATAAAATTAGAAGAGTCGAAAAGAACACAGAGGGGTGGCGTTCAGCTGAAGGTTTATTACATCCGGCTGCTCAACTTTTGGGGGGTACCACAGCAAATTTATATGACGCAACAACGTGGGGCAAAAATACACAACATATATATATATATATATATATATATATATATATATATATATATATATATATATTGATTTGATAAAGAGGCCATGAGAAGTCACGGCAACCCTAATCTTATAAATAAAACCCACCCAAATAAAAGGTATAGGAAGAAAATTAAAATTTCTGTAGATTTATTGTGCTACTCTGTATAATACAAGCATACTTCTTAGTCATTAAAATGCAAAGCTAAACACGCTTTCTGTGAATTCAAAAGCCCCAATTTTAATTCAATAACCGTGTGTGAAAATAAAATTAATTATTAAGAAAGCAACTAAAACTTGAATTATTTATGAGAGTATCCGGTGTATAAAACTTTAAACCTTATGCAAATTAATCGCTAAGAAATACTGTAAAAATAAGTTTCAATCTTTAAGATATAAATCCATTCATTTCTAATTATTATAAAAATACGCCTGCTGTGCATCAAACATTCGTTTTATTTAACGTAAGAACCGTATCATTCTTTTAGGTTTAGAAAGAATAAATAAAGCTTTAATTAATTAGATAAATTGACTTCCGTATAACATTTTATATTATATATTTTTTATTATTTTGACAAGATTTTTAGGTCATGGATCGAAACGTAAATAAAGATGATTTTAAAAACTATGAATGGTTTAATTCCCAAAGAAGATCAAGAAAAATATATAAAACGTGTTCTAGAAGTTTCGGGAGAAATAAAGACAAATGCGCCGTCCTACTATGAAATGTCGTATACATTAATTAAATAAATATTGTTTATTTAAAGAACTGGTGTTTTCGCTAAAAAGGCAATAAAATCGATTTATAGCTTTGGCATTACTATGAGATAAGAAGCGACGCCACGATCACTTTGTTGTGTTAGACAAGGATAAACGGCACGCTTTACTATGAACATAAATGGACACTAATTAGGTAAGCTTGTCATTTTTGGAAAAATAACACAATTACGGTGTATTATGTTCCAAACGGAATAGAAATTCTAGAATGGAGATAAGTTTAATATATAAGTGGAGAGTTTGATTCATTTATTTAAGATATCTTCTTATTCCATTTGGCTATTCCACACTGTATGCCCAGTATATAATTGTAATTAGTAGAGTGTTAATGCCTGAAGGCCTGCGTGCGTGATTACAGGCGTGAATGCTTGTGTGCGTACAAACGTGTGTGTGAATATTCATGGAATCTCCCATCGCATCCCAATACACAAATCAAATCCTTGCGTCCCTACTAAATGCAGTTAGGTACATAATGTTGGGTTGTGTTTTGCTGCCTACAACATATCACGATATAAGGCGATTTCTGCAAATAAGCTAGTTGAAAAACCGAATCTCTTAATAATTTGTGTAGTCAAATTAGGTGGATTTTGGGTTATTTTGGAATATAATTCTTGCAATATTGTTCAGGAGGGTCTACTAATAAGCATACCAAAAGTTCTGATAGATATGGGGAAGGAGGGAGTGTGGGGTGTGGTGGTAGTGAAAGAAGGTAATTTTTTGTATTCTTGTGAATATTTCGTAATTATTGTAGTTCTACGGAAAGAATTGATCCTACAAAGAATTAAAAGTCTTAGTTTACGAAATAATTTGTTAAAAAGTTACTAGGTATTTGTTGTAGAAACAACGCGCATAGCTCGAGACAACAGTTGTGTTTACACACAAGAATGAGTGAGGACATTTCACATATTTTTCATATATCATTATCTTTTCATATTTTGGTTCGTCCTTTTCGGTTCGTCACCCAGTTATCAATCTCGCATTCAGTTTACACTATACGCACTGTCCACACTTCGGTTTCGCTCGACTAGTGTGCTTGATTGTGTACCTATGACTTTATAGCAGAGGTCTTCCAGTTACTAATTGTGACGATGCTTTGTATAATTTTACCTTAATTTATAGTTTTATAATACAATAAATTTAGGGCTTTTCTTGGGTAATCTAGAAGATTGCCTACAATATGAATTGACTCAATATCCTCTCCCCTTCTTCAATGATTTGAGAATGAGCAAAACACTTAAAGATGCTTAGTATCAAACATCGCATGGAACAATAGATCCTCAACAACAAACAATTGTCGAGACGTCACTTAGTCTACGTTTGACCATAATGAGAGTTGAACGTAGTTAAACGTAGACAAAAGGTAATTTATAGCCACCCTGTAGTGTAACATTTTTAGATAGACTTTATTAGCTGTTTACAAGACGTTGCATTTAAGTACTTTATTTAACTTACAAAAGGAACCTTCTAGATGTTATTTTACAGAATTTTGATACGCTCTTAGAATGCTTTATAATAATAGAAATACGTAAATAAATTGCTGTTATGAGCATTCCTTGGTTAATTCTAATTCAAGCTTTGATTATAGTACTCGGTTTTATTCGAGTGTTAAACTATAAAGTCCTTATAGAAACAAATTAGTGTAACACGGAGTTAAAGTAAATAGCTCTTTGCGATAAATTATTGTGGTGATCGATATAAATTAACGCTTAGTGTTCGATAGTTAATTATAATTAGTACAAATAGTAATTAAGATGATAGCATTGTAGCTTTAAGAATTAAGTATTTCTACGACTAGCTGGAGATAAATTAACGCGAGTGCTTTATAATTTCACTGTAGCTGCGAGTAACTGAAAAAGCTTGTGTAATCAGTTGATAGTAAAGAACTGTTGTTATACTAAAAGGGTTTCGTTCCAATACAACTCCTGATTTTCACTAATAACAATAAAGCTTCTACTTATATTGCTGTTTTAAAAGCTTAGAACTCTAACATTGTAACAAGATAGAAAATGCACATTTGACAAATTTTATGAAGTTGTATAAAAGTTCAACAAGGATTGACCTCTGTACTAAAATGTATTTTTAAAAATATGGTTGAGATAAGGAATTTAATAGAGCTGAACACCGTGAAAATTTAGTAAATCATAATAAAACTTTATGTTAGTAAGTTAGCAGGTAAGTGCAGAGTTACGTGTATGGAATGTACTTTTTATGAAATGTCGTTAAATTTCAGATGTAGTTTAAGAAGTTCTAGCAATCTACACTTACATAAACGAGTTGCTGTGAAAATTAATGGGTCATCTCATACCTCATAACAAGTAGTTTTCATGTTTTAAAAAGGTTTATATAAACTACCTGTTTAATGATGTGTTTTTTAAACATGACTTGAAAGATTTTTTAAAAGATGGCTAAATTTCTTTAATTCTAGATTACTTTTTATATACAAAGCGTTTCCTTAAATGGTGACGTTAGAAAAGAATCTGCCTAAAGAGCTGATCAAAGATGCTCTGCTAATCGAAAATAGCTTCAAAATAATAGTACGTTCACTAATAGCAAAAGTTGTCATAAATTTTATTGTTTTATCAAGCAGTTTTATACATTTTTAAATTTATGAATTATGCGAGTTACGTTTTGGGCCTTGGGAGCTGTCTTTTTAAAAACTTTTTCCAATTCTTCGTAACAATATTTATTTACTTAAACAGAAATTACAATTGAATTTTGACAAACTGGTTTAAAACACTCTAAGTCAAAATTTAAATAATAACTGAAGTTTAATATTTTGAGTAGCCTCAGCAAACTGCAATGTTAAAGCTGAAATACTGTAGACTGACTGACTGGACTTGGGGCTCCCGGGATATATATGTTGTCCCTACCCCTCACAATTCTGTAGGAACTTGCAGAGCTCATGTCTGTTTATTTTTTAATACTATTCATTAATACATTGTAACAATCTTACTTTCTAGGTAATCGCGGTATCTTAACCGTCTGTCACCTGCCACCCGCAGTATCACTATCGCCTGGAATACATTGTATTGCATCCGTTCTCATAACTGTTGATAACCTTTTTATATTTATCTTTGAGTTACATTGAGTTACATTGTTGTACTTGACTTAATAATTTCCTATAATGATTGTCCATCTGAAATTACAGGGTGTCTTAAGTTTTTCAAGTGAATGTGTTTTATTATCTTGCCGTTGTCTACTACGGCTATATTTTTGTCGGATATTCTCTTAATTTTAAATGGGCCTAAATTTCTGGGTGCCGTATTGTGTCGTTTACTTTGGAAATTTTTCTCGTATACGGTTTGTCCTATTGAAAATTTATTTTAGTTTAGAATCGTCGTAGTGGCACAATTATCTTTTATTTGTACTAATGCGGTGGGGGTTTCTACTCCTGGTTGGAATGTTATTTAGTTTATGATTCCTAATTCGTTTTTTGAATTTACTGGGATTTTTATTTTTTTTCCGTTCGGGGTTCTATCGTCGCGTTCAAAATTTCAAATTAGTTTGATTCGTCGTTAGGTTCTTCTATTTCTTGGTGAAATAATTCTTCGGAGGTAAAGTTGCGTTTTTGATTGTGACTTGGTCGGATGTGCGTTATTTTTATATTTTGTCAGGTGTCACGAGATGAGGTATCCATAGGGCTTGGTTTATAATAACTGTTGGAGTTATTATTGCTATTTGTCATTGGTGTATTTCTAATAGGGTTTGCGCTAAATGCTGGTCTTTGTTGGTTTATGTTTTGGTTGAATCTTGGTTGAAATGCGAGTTTCGTAAAATTTGAAATAAACGTTGGTCTCGGGGATTGTTTGAATTGATTATTAAAATTCGTGTTATTAAAATTTGGGTTGTTAATTTGCGGTTGATTTGTTTGTGCATTAAATGGTGTTAATTTTTGTTGGAAGATTGTTAGTCTTGCGGCTTGTATAGTTTTTATTGGTGAATAACTTTTATTCGCGTTAGGGTTATATGGTCTGTTTCGGTAGTACATTACGTTTTCTTTTTCGATTATCATATTCATGGCTTCTACTAAATTTTCGGGACGTTGGAATTTTATTTTATCTGATAGTCATTCTAGTAGTGTATTTATGTAGGTGTCCAGTGCCATTTTGTCATACATTTTTGTCTTTAGCAGTCGAATATTTTGTTCGGGTTTTTGGATTTTTAATTCTGTTAAGATTAGACTTCTCACGTCTTGGCATTTCAATCAGAATTGGTACGGGGATTGGTTACTTTCCATTCTTAGGTTTATCAGGTCGCGTATTAGGCATTTTATGTTACGTTGATCGGCAAAATATGCAATCAATATCCGTTTAAAGTCTTCCCACTGTTCAAAGTCATCTCGGCTGGCTATTGGTGTTAGTGCCCTTCCGGTCAGTTTACTTATTACAGGCGTAAAAGTAATGCATTGCTTTCGTTGTCTCCGGGTTTGTAAAAGGCTGTTAAAAATATTTTGCATGCTGTAATGAAATTCACAAGCAAAGCTTGATCTCCGTTAAAGGTGGGGATGGCTTTGAGATAAATTTTCACATCTGAACTCATGATTGTTAAGGGTTGCTTTCGCTTTTAATTAATTTCAAATTTTGTAAAATTGAGATTTATTTCGCGGTTTGTACTGTTACTTTTTAGCTTGGTTTGTTAATTTCAGTTTAAAGTGTGTTGGGTTATTTAAAAAATCGAGTTATACGGTTTTGGAATTAAATTGAGAAGATTGCGCTTGACAATGTCTTGGTTTATTGCTGTAGTCTTAATTTTGTAAATTTTTATACTTCGCGGATGCTAATTTGTCGTGAGTTTTACTATCTTAAAGGTTTCGATGTGAATTAATAATTTCTTGCAGTAATTACTTTATTTTGTATGTTTTGTTGCGCCAGTTATGATTTTATTTTAGCTTTTCTGATTTAATTAATTGTCTTTTATAGTTAGTTGCTGTTTCCGTCTCCTTGGTTGTTATAATTGATAAGTTTCCTGTCAACTTTACACTCTCGTTACCTTGAATGTTTTAACGTATAAAGTTGCAAGTTTTTAGTCAATTGCCTTGTTACAATATGTGCATCAACGTCTCCTTTGTACTTTAATTACAAAGTTTTAAAGTATACTGAAAGATTTTTATTTTCAGTCTCGTGATAAATTAATTGCGTAAATGTTTTTGTAAGATTAGATATATCCGTATTGAGAAATATTCAATTATATATTATAAGGTTTTCAATGCACTTTTCTAAATAAATTTTATTTAGTAATTGTTTTGCTATAATTAGTACGATGATGAGAGTTTTAGGTGATATTTTTATGTACGAATCGCGCTTGTTTTAATTAATAATGAGTTAATTGTATTTAGTAAATTGAAAAAAGTTTCCACAATTATGCACTTTAGTCAATATGTTGCTCTGAAGGTCGAGTTTTGAATAATTCGTTTCTATAACTGAGGTGTTTCAATTATAGAAATACGGTGAAGGTTAAGTTTTAAATAGTCTTTTCTGTAATTAATTGTTTATAAGAATTGCGTTATGTACATTAGCCTTCGGTACTAAATGGTAGAGTTAAATACGTTCTATTTTTATGTTCCAGACATGCTGAATTGAATTCGTTTTTATTTCGTATTTATTTTAATAGTTCGTGCGCCAGTTACGTTTTGTATTATTTTAATAATTTGTAATAATTGTTTGTACTATTTAGTTCTAAAAATGCTCTTATTTTAAAACAAATTCTCTTTTGCTTTAAAAATAATTCTTGAATTTTGAAAATAATTTTTCTTAATACATAAGTAAATTATTTTCATTAAATGGCATAAAATGACGGTAATAATAGTTAAAATCTGTACATACATAAAATAATAATCAAAATTCTTTTATTAGCTAATATCAGTAAATTTGTCAAAAGAATAAATTGGTTTTAAGGAAAATGAACTTACATTAATTTTTTCATCGTTTTCATGTACTCTGTCGATTTTGTACTTCGTCCACGTTGGTTTGGTTTGGATTCGATCGATGCTTGTATCTTTTCCAAGTTTGTTTGGTTTGCTGGATTTGGTCGATGCTTGTACCTGATCCAACTTTGTTTGGGTTCTGCCAAATTGGGAATTGAAATTCCAGACCACCAGTTCTTGCAATTCTTCGTAACAATATTTATTTACTTAAACAGAAATTACAATTGAATTTTTACAAACTGGTTTAAAACACCCTGAGTCGAAATTTAAATAATAATTGGAGTTTAATATTTTGAGTAGCCTAAGCAAATTGCAACGTTAAAGCTGAAATACTTTGACTGACTGACTAGTCTTGGGGCTCCCGGGGTATTTATGTTGTCTCTGTCCCTCACAATTCTGTAGGAACCTGCAGAGCTTATGTCTGCTTATTTCTTAATGATATTCATTAATACATTGTAACAATCTTACTTTCTAGGTAATCGCGGTATCTTAACCGTCTGTGACCTGCCACCTGCAGTATCACTATCGTCTGGAATACATTGTGTTGCATCCATCCGTTCTCATAACTGCTGATAATCTTTTTATATTTATCTTTGAGTTACATTGTTGTACTTGACTTAATAATTTCTTAATGGTTTTTAATAATTTTCTATTAGATTCTATTTTATAATACATATATAGATTGGGGGATACCTAATTCGCGCTAAATTTTACGTCAACTTATATCAGAAACCATATGTCTACTAATACCCTTTTGAATTCTTAAAATTTTAAAACTTGATTCAAAATTCAAAACTACAATATTCAGAAACTATATATACGTAGTATATTTAGCACGAAGTGACACTATTTCAAAACGCCTGAGGAATAAAATTTGAAAAATGTTATCCTAAATGGCAATGCAATTTTGATATTTTATTATATTTAGCAATTCTATGTAATAAATCACCAGTAGGCCAAGTGGACCACGTTTCCAGTTTATTTCATGTATGCTGCTTTAATGCTGTCTGGTACGGTTGTTTAAGACTATACAATTTAACAATACCTTGAAATAATAATGATTTACCATAGTTGTGATATGGTTATTCAAAAAACCTCTCCTATGGCATTAGAGACTCCTGCAGACCCCTAAAAACCGATTTAAAGAATTGTGCGAATGATAGATCATTTATAATAAGACGATACTGTCATTTGGTTTTTGTAAATCTTTGATAAAAAACATTGAAAAATTCTATTTGTTATATCTTGATTTATAGAGCCTTAGGAAGGCATCGCAAACAGCTTAATAGCACCAGACATGAATTAACTGTATTATTTATTAATTTAGACAATCGTTTTGTTAACTTAGCAGCCAAGTTTCTCACATGCGTATACGTACCATGCACGTACATAATCCCATTAACTCCCCTCCCACCGTCCTTCACGCGCGCACGCAATCATACACAACTCACATACACATGCACATATACATAAATCTCAAGTAGGCAAATGGACCGCAGTTTCAGTTCATTTCGTCTGTTACTTCAATGCTATACTTGCTATGGTCTTCTATAATTATTCAATCAATGCTGTCCTGAAACAATAATAACTTACCATAGTGATAATATGGTTATTCAAAAACGTGCTCTATTTCATTAAAACTTCAAGCAGATTGTTAAAAACTAATTACAAGAATTGTGCCCATAATAGATCATTTATAACAATAAAAAAATTTTCAGTTAACTTTGCAAACCTGCGCCAAAAATATTAGAACGGCATTAAAAATTCCTATTACTCGTATCTTGATCTGTAAACGGCCGTATTGCAGCAATTTGGCAATTATTTTAATAGTTCTTGTATTAAATAAGCATGGTCCACTAGCTACACACATACACAACACACACACACGCGCTCACACACGCACACAGCAAAGAATTGTGTTTTACAAGCTCCATGTAGGGTTTATTAAGTTTAAATTTCAATAACGCCAGGAAGCTATGCTGTTTATGTTATGATCATCTAAAGCTACAAAAATCAACACCACTGCGAAATAATAAGGTTTGAAATCAAAACAAAGCGATCAAAGGAAGAAATATAGTGAGATCGTTACTCAAGATTATCGTATCTAAACATTAGAAAATTTTACTAATTTGGAAATACAGTCAAGCATAAATAGATATAAGAATAATAATGTACTACCCTTAATTATTATTTTAGGAGAAAATGAAGTAATTAGTATGTGATGTGAAACATGAGCAGAAACGCATTCGGTCTTTAAGATTTGTCCAATATTTCTGAAAGTAAATCAAATAGGTATTTTATTTGATTCGAGGAAACCGGAGGTCAGAATAATAGTAACATGTTGATGTTATCAAATTTACACAACCACTGCAGATTTTCAACATGCCGGGCTCATTCTTTGCGTAGTTGCTAACACCCCAAAGCAAACATCAAAATTTTCGACCCACCAAGAAATAGAAAGCACAAAACTAAATTTATCGACAAACTAATCAGGATGCAATATCCCATAATATTGTGGAATTTATTTACAAGTTTGTAGACATACCTGGTCATGAATATTGAAAAAACGTTTTCCAAATATCAAGTACTCTTTACAAATTCAAAGTATGTCGCTCAGAATGAATCGCCATCTTCCTTTACACGGTCAATATTAAAAATATAAATACTTTACACAAATATTACATCAAGAGCAAATATAGCAAGGTTTTGATTCTTTTTAAAACGCACAGTTCATAAAGTAATTGATCAATTGTCAGGATAAGACATATATCAATTATAAAATACTTTTAACTTGTATAGATTCTTACTGTAAACGCACTTATTAATTTTCGTTTGTTATATTTGAAAATAAAATACCCCGTCTGCTAAATAGAAACTTATCTATTTTTGACATAAAATCGAGATAAGAAACGGAAATCTGTTCTACAACTTAAATATTTAATAAAGGATTTGTTAAAAATTCTTAGATTTGTATATTAGTGCAGAATCCAATAAAACTTTTTGAAAATGTTTTTTTTTGCTTTTTTTTCTTTTCGTCGTCAACTGTTTTGGCCGACTATGGATCAAATGTTAAATCATCTTAGGTCGTAAAGTAGTTTAGAATAAGTTAAATGTAAAACCCGAATCATATCAAACAATCCGAGTCACCCAACTTCGTAACGTAAAGTAAAATATAATTTATCAATTAAAGTACAAATCTGTGCGGCATCACAATGCCGCGATGACTAGATGGACAATAAATAACAATAATGATTATCTATCATTCATCTAATCTGCTGGTTTTCAGCATGCTGAGCTCATTCACTGCGTAGTTGCTAAAACCTAAAGCCAAAGACCAAAATACCGACCCACCCAGAAATAAAAAGCACGAAACTAAATTTCTTTACAAGCAAATTAGGGATTCAATATGCCAACAATATTGTGGAATTTATTTACATGTTTGTACACATACCTCACCATAAAACAAAAACTGAAAGTGAAAGGCGCTTCCCAAATATCAAATACTATTCACAAATTCAAAGTATGTCACTCACAAAACTAATCGTCATTTTCTTTTACACGGTCAATATTAAAAATATAAATACCTTACACAAATATTACAGCAAGGACAAATATTCTATGGTCAACCCGTTTTAAAACCCACAGCATATTAAGTAGTTCATTTATTGTCAGGACAATACATATATAAATTATAAAATATCTTTAACTTTTATAGATTCTTACCGTAAACACAGTTAATTATTTGCCCTTGTCACATCTGAAAATAAAATACTTTGTCTGTTAAATAAAAACGTATCTATTTTGGACATAAATCTAGATAAGGAATTAAAATTTGTCTTACAACTTATGTATAAAATAAAATATTTGTTAAAAAATAGACAGATTCACATATTAGAGCGGAATCCAATAAAATTTATTTGAAAAAGATTTTTGTTTTTCTTTTCGTGGACAATTGTTTCGGATTAAAAGGTCCAATCATCCTTAAGACGTAAAGTAGTTTAGAATAAGTTAAAAGTAAAACACAAGTTAGAAGTAAAACATACAAGTAAAACACAAAACCATGTGAGTCACCCAACTACCTAATGTAAAGTAAAACATAATTCATCAATTAAAGTACAAATATGCGAGCCATCATAATGCCACGATGACTAGATGGACGATAAATGATAATAATGATTATCTATTATTCATTTAGTCATCCCGGCCGGATAATAGAAAATAATAATAATATGTTTATATATTGTCCATTTAGTCTTCACGGCATTGTGATGACTCACGGATTTGTACCTTAAATAATAAATTATGTTTTACTTTATATTATGTAGTTAGGCGAATCACATTGTTTGATATAATTTGTGTTTTACTTTTAACTTATATTTTAAACTATTTTACATTTCGAGGACGGAGGACCTTTTGATCTATAGACAACCATAGCATTTGTTGAGAAAAACAAAAAATAATTTTTTTCAAAACACTTTGATTGGATCTTGCACTTATATGTGAATCTAATATGTTCTAACAAATATTTTATTGAATATACGAATTGTGTGGCATATCTTCATTTTTATTCTTTATTATATTCGGTTCCCATTTAGGGACATGATATGGATATATTCGAATGCATAAAATCGAGGGTTGTATATCCTACACACAAAAGTCAAATAACGTAAAGTACTATGGCATCAAGGAATTGCTTGACTGTGAGCTGGATCCCAGCTGTTTTCAATTTAACTGTATTTCATAAATTCTTTTTTTCCGTTTCTTAACCTACAGAGCCATTGGAATTTGTTTTTCATAAAAAATGAAATTCACGTAACTCGATATTCCAATCTACACAAGCATGCTATATTTTATACTGTATAAAATTTCATTATTAATTTTGTTTAACACACAGTAAACAGTGTTGCCGAAATCTTAATATTTCTACATTGTAAACTATTAAAAGTTAAACGTAGTCAAACTTGTAGCAAAAGCTAACTGAAAAGTTAATGTATATCAACGGAAAGCGGACTTAAAATTTTGCTTTTATTTATACTCGAAAAGGTCTGACGTCACAAACAAAAATTCGCTGTTCTAAATTTTACTTAGAATTATTAATTATAATGTCACTCGCGTTTCAAAAAACTAAAAATTTTAATCGACCATATCTTGTTAGTAATCGAATATTAAACTCTTCTGCAAATTAATATACGCCTGCTTGTCCAGTCTAACACATGCGTGTTTCTAAATAATTTCTCGAATTTATACAAATAAAATCTACTGTTACCTCTTGTAGTATAATTTCACTAAGATTTCTTAAGTGTGTGGTATTTTAATCCCCACAGTTTATAAATTTGTGCGTGTAAATCTTTCTAATTAGTAGCTTCTAGAATAGCTTTTATATTTATTTTTCGAGTCTGTGGAATTGATAAATTCTCAAAATTATCACGTTTACAATTTAAGTATTTTTAAAAGAGCTGCTGAGCATTAAATTGTTATAAAGGAATAAAACGCACCTCAGCTTATTTTATTGTTACAAAAGAAAATTGTTAGATTCTGGCTTAACAAGTTGCATTTGTTTACAATGAGTCATCTGCAGGACAGCAGTACATGTCCTGTACATAAACTGTAATTAGGAAGGTGTTAATGCCTGAATGCGTACGTGTGTAATTTCAAGCGTGCATGCGGGCATGCGTGCAAACGTGCCTTTGAATATTCATTATATCCCCCATTATATTCTAGTACTCAAATCAAATTCATGTGTTTCTACTAAATACAGCAAAGTTTGTGTTTCCTACCTACAAAAAATCACAATGAAACAAAATGATTTCTGCAAATAAGCTGGTTGAAAAACTGAAATTCTTAATAATTTGTCCAGTCAAATTAGGTAGATCTTGAACTATTTTGGGATATAATTTTTAAAGTTACAAAACTTGGTAATATTATTCGAAATGGACTAATAATGAACATTCGAAAATTACTGATAGTTGTGGAGCGAGGTAGGGGGTGGTAAACTAAGGTCACTTTTTTGTTTTTTGTGAATATCTCATAATCTATTGGTTTTACGGAAAAAACTACTTCTACAAAAAATAAAGACAATTGAATTTTTTACAAAAAATGACTTATTCAATTTCTCTGTAGAGTCCATAGTTTACGAGATAATTTAGTGAAAAGGTACTAAGCGTTTGTTTAAAAACAACGCAGGAAATCCACTAGAACAGTTGAATTTACAAGTGTAAAAAAGCGTGAGAGAATATTCTCTTTTCAAATTTTGGTTTGTCACCCACTTAACAATTCTGCATCCTGTTTACCATACACGCACGGTTAAAAAATCGGCTTTACTCAACCAGTACGCTGGATTGTGTACCCAAGGCTTCATTACAGCGGCCTTCCGGTTATTAATTATGATGAGGCTTTGTATAATTTTATTGTAATTTATAGTTTTGGAATATAATAAATTTGGGGCTTTCCTTGTGTCATTTAGCAATTACCTACAATATGATTTGGTTTCTTATACTCTCTCCCTTTCTAATGATTGTGGAATGCGCAAGACAAGAAAGGTGTTTAGTAACAAACATCGCATGAACCAATTGATCTCCAACAACAAACAATTATCAAAACGTCAGTTAGTCCATCGTTGATCAGAATAATAGAGCTGAACGTAAACGGGGCATCTGTACACAAAGGATAGTTGATAGCAACCCTGTAGCGTGACATCTTCAAATGGATTAGATTGGCAGTTTACAAGAGGTTGCATTTAAATACTTTAGTTAGCTTACAATAAGAACCTTCTAGATGTTATTTACATAAATCTGGTATGCTCTTAGGGTGCTTTAGAATAATTGAATTATGTATGTATATAAATTGGGTAATGAGCATTACTTGGTTAGTTCTAATTCAAGTTTAGATTATAGCACTAGGTTCTATTCGAGTGTTGATCTATGAACTCCTAATAGGTATTAAATTAACCTAGCACAGCGTTAAAATAAATAACTTTTTGTGATATAAATTATTGCACTGATCGATATAGATTAACACTCAGTACATCAATAGTTAATTATAGTGCTACGAAAGTAATTTAAAGACAGCTTTGCAGCTTTAAGAAATTAGTATCTGTACTGTTAGCGATTAGCTCGAAATAAATTAATGTGAGTGTTATATAATTTCACTGTAGTAACAAGTAACTGAAAAAACTCGTGTACGTGTAATAAGTTGATAATAAAGAACTGCTGTTATTGCTAAAAAGTTTTTGTTACAATATTACTCATAATATTCACAAATAACAGTAATGCTTCTACTTATATTGCTGTTTTAAAAGCTTAGAATACTAACATTGTAACAAGATAGAAATTGGTCAATTGACAAATTTTATGAAGTTGTATAAAAGCTTAACATTCATTTACCTTTGTACTAAAATGTATCTTTAAGGATACGATTTAGATAAAGAATTTTATAGTGTAGAACACCGTGAAAATGCAGTAAATCATAATAAAACTTTATGGTTGTAAGTTAGCAGTTAAGTGGAGATTTACGTGCATGGAATATACCTCTTAAGAAGTGTCGTTAAATTTCAAGTGTAGTTTAAGAAATTCTACTCATCTACACTTACATAAGCCAGTTGCCAGATAGAATTAATGGGTCATCTCATACCTCATAACAAGTAGTCTTCAGGTTCTAAAAGGTTTACATTAACTACATGTATAATGATGTTTTCAAAAGATGACTTAAAATAGTTTTTAAAAGATGGTAGAATTGTTTAATTTCTATATTACATTTATTACACGAAGCGAGTCTTTAGATGGTTACGTTAGAAATGAATCTGCATAAAGAACTGACTAAGGTGCTTCAAAATAATAGTACTTCTGCTTATACTACATAATTTTATTGTTTTAAGAAAAATGTTTTGGGCATTTTTAAATTGGGTTATGTGCTAGATTTTACGTTAAATCACATCAGCAGCCATATCTATTTAGTGCTTTTTCTAAGATACTTATGTATTTAAGTATTTATAAAATTTTTGAAATTTGAAGGTTAAATTCAAAATCACAATATTCAGAAACTAAATATACGTTCAATATTCATCACTAAGAAGTGTCACCATTTTAAAAAGCTGCCGAGTAAAATCTGCAAAATGCACGATAAAATGGCAACGCCATTTTCATATTTTATTTTATTAAGCAATTCTATGTAATAAATCGCCAGTAGGCAAGTGGACCACATTTCCAGTTCATTTTATGTATGCTGTTTCAATGCTATTCCTACTACGATCTTTTAAGGCTATACAAATTAACACTATCTTGAAATAGTGATTTACCATAGTTGTAATATGGTTGTAATATGGTTATTTAAAGTTTCTCTTATTGCATTAGAAGTTCAGTAGACTTCAAATAAACTAACTAAAAGAATTGTGTCAGTGATAGATCATTTATAATAACAAGAAACTGTCATTTGATTTTCGTAAACCTTAGATCAAAAATATTGAAAAATGTTTTAGTTATATCTTGATTTGTAGAGCCTCAGGAAGGCATTACAGACATAGCATTGTAGAAGCAGACCGAAAATAACTGCACTTCATATTAATTTGAATAATTGTTTCGTTGACTTAGCAGCCCACTTGCTTACGTAAATATACACATCATGAAAGTACGTGCACCTTTCCCATCACCACATTTATACACAGCACACCCAGGCGCCTGCAGTCATACACAGCACACTTACATAAGTATAAACATGCACATAAGTTCCAAGTGGGCAAGTGGACTGCAGTTTTAGTTTGCACGTTGCTTCAATGCCTATACCTGCTACGGTGCTCTAAGGCTATGCAAATCAAAACTACCTCGAAATTATAAATATTTACCATATTTGTAACATGATTATTAAAAAACCTTGTAACTTAAGGAGGCACCAAAGACGGTGTTGTAACAATAAACACGAAGCATACTGTATCTGACACGAATTTCAGTAATTTATTTGTTAAATAAGAATAGTCCATTTACACATACACACACGCACGCACGCACGCACGCATACATACACACACACAAACACACACACGTTTACACAACACACACACAGACACACACAGTCACACAGTCACACACCCACGCACACAGTCACACACACACACACACACTATTAGATTAATTAGACTAGTGAACCAGCTTTTAGTTTATTTTATGTATGTGGCTGCAAAGCCATATACGTTAATGATCATTTACTGCTACATAAATCAGCACCACTCTGAAATAATAATGTTTGAAATCGAAACACGGACCCAAATAAAAACCAGAATTAGTTCCAAACTTACTTGAATAACAATAATCGACAGGAAAAGAGATCTAAAGCTAACAATTTAAAATAAATAAGAACAACCGAGAACGTTAATGTTTTGATAGATAATGGCAGGAGGAGGGGGGGGGGGACAACAACACCAGAAAAAGATATCAAAGAAGGAGGTATAGTCAGATCGTTACCCAACAACTAGATCCGTCTTCATCTGGGTTACTTCCGACATTCTAACGGTAAACCAGTCAAACAAATTCTTCCACATTATCGTATCTGAACATTAGTAAAAATTTACTAACTTGGGAATAGAATTTAGTAGAAATAGAAATAGGAATAATAATTTACCGCCTTTAATTATTATTTTAAAAGTAAATGTGATTAGTTCGTTATGTGTGAGATGAACAGAAACGTCTACGGTCTTTAAAATTGGTCCAATATTTCTGGAAGTAAATCGAATAGGTATTTTATTTGATTCGAGAATGCTGGAAGGCAGAATGATAGTAATATATTGCTGTTATCAAATTTCCACAATTACTGCAAGTTTTCAGTATAGCGAGTTCATGCTAAAAACTTTACATACAAATTCCATATCGATACTCAAAAGATTGCCTGATTACAGTCACGTGTAGTCAATTTTTGTCATAAAATCTCTCACGATAATTTTTCAAAAATTTTTTAAAAAAATTTTGTTTTATCAATTGAATTAAAAAAATAATGTCAAACAATTTTGAAAAAATTTAAAACCTAAAAACTCAAATTGAGAAGTTTCTGTTGAACAATACTTTAACGCTACAAAAATGTTCAACAATTTAAAAAGCAAAAAAAACAACCAAACCATAAAGAAAATCTAAAGTTGGACAAGTAACTGCAAAATAATGAAAATATGTTTCTTGTTTAAAAACTGCCTTATGAAAAATATCATTAACGACAAGAAAGATCAAAAAAACGGTCTCAGGTTAGAAACTGCTGAATTGAGAAAAATGACCATATGAAAAAAACGGCCTGAAGTTGAGCGCAAAAATTCGGTTTCACGTTTGAATGCCTTAGGTTGAGCACTAAAAATACTTATTCAAGCACAATGAGTGTTTCGTTATAAATTTAGATTTGTCTGGCAGGTGCGGGGTGCCCGTAACAATTTAAGAACGCTTCGGGTAACTGCAGCGGTGCGGAAGTGGTTTCCTATGCAAGAAATAATAAAAGAAGAATAATAAATTCGAAATAAAAATAATAAAATGGTTGAAATACGAACAAACTAGGTTACAATGTTCACTTACCCTGAAAGGCATTTTTTTTTTGGTCATAATTAGAGAGCGCCGAACCGTCTCATCCCAAAAATTCCTTCAACATTTTTGCTACCCAGAAGACGGCTATTCCGGATAGATTTGATTTGCTTTGGTTACCTAATTTTATCATGTTATACTTTACCCCACTCTAAAGTATTCATTAAATTTTCGTCATAACTACAGAAATTTTCAAAATAAAACGTATCTTCCAAATACAACTGCACCACTGTTATAATAACCTATTTTGACATAAATATTTGCCTCATATATACTAATAAACTAAAAAACCTAGTTTTTAACCTCACTCGGGCCAGGTATTACTAGAAGAATTCCTAAAAAATGATTTTCTAGCAATATAGAAAACACCTAAATACCAACGTTCCTGTTTAGTATTTCATGGTCCATTCAAAATACTAAAGTTCCTTGCTTTAACTAATAATAAACTTCACCAATGCATTTAAAAACTGTTATCTTCCTACTACATGAATACCAACCCGTTTATATTTTAACATTCACATGTACATAATAATAATAATAATAAAGTACCAACATAAAAGTTCACTGTTACAGTTTCAATCGTTAAAACTTTCAAGTCGTCCAGAGACCTCCAGCATTTCTAATTTTCGTTCCCATGTAACGCAGCTCCCTTAGCACAAGAAACACAAAATCAAAATTTTGGAAAGGTGAACGTGAACGCTGTAAGTTTTAACCCCTGTATCATTGGTCGTAACGACTTTAATTCTACGAATTCGTGAATTGAAACGTACTCTGCTCTTGCAAGCGTAAGCAAAACTAAAATAAGTCGTACGTCGCGTATTTTCCTTGCGGGAAATCCACTCACAACTTGAACTTGAAGCTGCGTTTTGTGCACTTTCGACGTCCCGTATCCCTTACTGCTCGCTAGTATTACTACATATTGACCTTTTCTAATTCCCTGTTCTCGAATACTTTATTTCTTTTCACCGACATGTCACTTTTCCCACTATAAAACGCTTATTAATTGTGGCCAGTATGCCATAATACAACGTATCAAATTTAACCTTTGCTTAATAATGTTACTGTCGCGTTACTTTGTATGTAGTTTGTATTGTGTTGTAATGTGGTACTATTTTCATGTGTTTGGTGTTAGGACGGACCATATTTGTCTATTGTAAATTATCTTGTTCATGGAAAATGCATGGGTATGGTTTTACAACATATAAAGTTATTTACATTTGCGGTTTTGAAATAAGCCAACAACCTGGATTATCACGTTTACGATGTATTTAGAAGGAATAATGTTATACCTTTTAAAGTTAGATAAATAAGCTTTAAAAACCAAAATTTGAAATATCATTATCATTATCTGTGAAATCTATCATACAAGGTGCGTCCATATTTCGTTTGTCTATTCAAATTTATAGCTAGCGTAATGCAACGCGTTACATAATTTTCATTTTTGCATGGTTTTAGTTAAGAAAAACATTTAATCTCTTGCAGTTATTGTTCATTTTTTCATTCACTTGACCACAACAATAATTAATGCTCGTTCAAGTTTAAGTTAAGTAGGTACAATGTAAGTGCCGTTGAACCGTTCTCTGGCACTGATGTGGCTTTTGCCAATTTTTCGTTTCTGGATGAGATTATTATGTAAACTTAGAACTCTATAGAAAAAATGAAATGGGCCTTTCTCGTAAAGAAATTATTGTCTCAATTTTTGGTTAAAGTAAATTTTCTTTAGATTCTCCACCCTTCGCTCACCTGCCACCTTCAGCACTTCGTATGTTTATTATTAGACCCTCCCAAACAATATTACAAGCATTTCAAAACTTTGGGAACTATGTCCAGAGAGAACTTAATCTGACTAGACTATATCTGAAGTTGTTCATATTAAGTTGCATCGTACACTTTACTCACGTCATGCATATTTCTATTTTTCCTCAATATAAAAATTAAGTAATTTTCTGTTTAATTTGACGATTCACGTCTAAGGTATACAAAGAATTCTTTTATTAAACCTTATCAAGCTTCACAACTATACAGAATATTAAAAACTGCAGATACACGTAGAGACTCTTATTAGAAAGGTGTCTCACTAATGGAAAACTGTCAAGATCTTAACTTTTCAATATTTTAGGTTTCTAAAATATTAATTTTCATTTCAGACGTTTAATTAAGTTTATAAACGTTGCCCTTTAAAGTAGTGACGTAGAGAGATATGAAGCTTCTTTAAAGGAAACCTTTTAATCAGTGTCTTACAGCTTGCTTTATAATTTGCAATTCTTTTATATTAGAAAGGGATTAAAGCGTGTTTATCTAATAAACGCTTTTTCCACTAATATGTTTTAAAATTTTGATTTTTTGTATGATACCTTCGTATTAAAAACCTAAAGACAATTGTGAAGTATGCAATTAACGCGAAGTGACGTTTGAGCGGATTATATTTACGAATCAATCAGTTGTTTTGTTCATTTTAATTTATGTTTTTTACAAGAATGTACGCTGAAAGGGATCAATCAAGAACAACACCAGTAAGAAAAATTTTTCTACACTATAATCTAGCACGCGTTTTAAAAACTACTAAAATCAACTATGGATGACGTTAGTGGAAGGAACTCAATACCGTAAAGGGTTCAGGCGATAACACAAATCATTACTATTAAATAAATATATCTCTCACCACCGTTTGATTTAATTTTGTATTCTTATTTTATTTTAATTCAAATTGGTTTGGCATAAAGAATAATTTAGCGAACAACGGAATTTTTCAGCCTTACTGAAAAATTGCTGCAAGCTTTTAGCTACGTAGCTTTTCGACAGGTTTGCTATTCTATTTAATAAAATTAACATTTGCTTTGATAAGCATAAAAAGTGAAGATAAACACCTGCAAATTTTGAAATTTTTAGCTGGTTGAAGAGATAGATTGTAGTATTTGATCTTATCGAGGTTCGTGATAAATAAATTGATATTAGTACGCACGCACGCACGCACACACGCACGCACGCACGCACGTACGTACGTACGCACGCACGCACTCAAGCATGCGCGTGTGCCCACACAAACACACACTAATTTCTAATTACGAATTACTAATTTCAATAATATTTAATCGGACTTAAAACATATAAAAGTACAGACTTTGATAATGTTATCAAGTTACTCTCTGATAATAAAGTGAGTACCGCCTGCAAGGCCAGCAATGCCGGTTGGCAACAGCCAGCCGTTATCTAATAACATAAAAGTAATGCGTAATATCTGTCTTATCAACAGTTATAATCATACATAATACACCTGCGTCTACGAGTACTATTTCTGATTACAATTACAAGGGTGATAACAATGTCCGTGATGCGATAACTGGTGCATTAGAAAAGTTATTAATGGTTCCTGAAAGAATCGGAAACCAGAGAAATAATTTATAAATAGTAGGTTTGTTAAAAAGGCGCCTTATTGCTATTGAGAAGGAGCTAGATGCTAATGTAGAGAAAATAAAAGCTTTAAAAATAGAATTCAAATCGATGTCCCATTATGTAGAGTATGCATGGGCAGACTTTTTTTTTGGAGGGTCGCATATGTGTGTCAATTTCTTTACACAAAACCATAACAATCTCATTGAACAATTTTTTTTATTCCCCCAAAAAAGAAATACATATATCAATGGGAACTATGCAGTTGTCCACAATCATCAAGTTTATTAAAATTTGGTATCAAATTGCTGGTACTAATGCGCAACACAGACTGTAAGTTGGCATCAGTCAGATGTGACCTGTTTTTTGATTTCTTGATTTTTACGGTAGAAAAGGTCTGTTCACATACATATGTGGAGGCAAAATAACAATCATTTTTTTGCAAAGCTTTTCAACTGTGTAAATTTTGTTGGGTTCAGATCTGCATAGAAATTCAACAGAGTTTTAGTAGCAAAGTCTGCTTTCAATGCACCTTCTGCCTGCAAGTCGATGAGTTCCATTTGAAGAGGAACTGGTGCTGTTTTAACCTCACAGCTAAAGGGAGATGTCAATATGTTGAATTGTGGTTCCAGAGATTTGAAGTCCACAAATCTTCTTACGAATTCCTCATTCAGTTTGGATCTCTGACCACTCTATTTTTCACAATATTTAGCCAAAACATGCCGAGTCTGCAAAATTGGGAAATGAGAAAAGTTTTCTGCACTAAGTTGCTTAGCAAACAGTCCCAGTTTAACTTGAAATGATTTTATAGCCACATATAACTCATGTGCAAAAACACCTTTACCTTGCAGTTTCGTGTTTAATTCATTCAGCTTATCCATGACGTCAGCAGCAAATGCAAAGTCACAAAGCCATTTTTCATCTTTAACCATGTCACAGAAATCAGAAAAGTACATTTCATATCTAAAAATAATACAATTTCTTCTTTTAGGTTCCACACTCGTTTCAATACTTTTTCTAAACTTAACTAGCGAAAATTAGTATGGTAGAGTAAATCAGTTAATTCTGATTTCATGTCGTCAAAGAAGGTTTGAAACTGTAGGTAATTGAAACCTCTTGCTCTTATTAAATTTACAACACGCACTAAAGAATCAATAACGTGTTTAAAATCAAGAACAGACTTACAAAGGCTTTCTTGATGGATGATACAGTGAAATGAGAACACTGTGTGATCGGGACAATTTTGTTTCACTTGATCGTTCAACAATTTCACTAGTCCTGAATGCTTGCCAATTAAAGAAGGAGCTCCATTAGTGGCTATGTTTGCTAAATTATCTAACTTTAAACTAGAATTAGACAAGCACGTTTTTAAATTTTCGTGCAAATCTTGGCGCGTGATAGTATCTTACATGGATTCCATTGAAAGCAATTCTTCACTGATTTCAAAATTGTGCTGGAAGCCACGTATAAAAATCAACAATTGAGCTGTATTCTGGACATAAGTGCTTTCATCAAGTGCCAGAGAGTACCACAGAAAATTCGAAACGGTTTGAAGCAGCTGATCTGTCAAATTAGAAGCAATATCCTTAATTCTCCGAACCACAGTTCTGTGTGATTAACTAATAGCCTCAAATTTTGATTTGGCCTCAACACAAACACCCTTAATTGCATCCAGCATAGTCTTTTATAAATTTGCTACACTATTTTTTCTATATAGATATATAAAGTGTATTTACTCTACCTTATAGGCGGCAGAGCCTCAATAAATTATGAGGGGTTCCTGTCTAAGGTTTAAGCCCAGGGTAAAAAAGATGGAAAATAGCTCTGAGTATAAAAGGGCCCTCTAAAGAGATCTTCCAGCCAGCTAAGCTTCTTCAACTTAGGGCAGAGCTATGAGCCAGGATCGCAGGATGGTATACGATAATAAAAGAATTTTTAATGGACGCCACCGTATTTTAAAATAGCTATAATGAGAAACAATCCGAAGATAAAATACGGAAATCTTCTAAAAGAAAAAAAATGTGCTTAACGAGCAAGACATAGAAATATAATACTTACTTGTGACTTTGCAAACTGGAATTGGAGCGACGATCTCGTACTATCTGTAAATTTAATCACTTCTTGATATTTTAGAGCTAGGGCTAGGCTAGAGCCTAGTCAAGTTATCACAAAAAAATAAATTCCAACTGGATTACCTAGTTAAGATTATACCTCAAAAATTTTTTAAACACAATACCAATAATCTATCTTTCTTCACTACAAAAATTTTGCAAATATGGTTGCTTGCTTCTATAGAAAAATTATTGTTGACTTCAATGAAAGAAAGCTTTAAAACAACTTATTACACTTTTTATTGATTTACAAAAGAAAAATATACATCATTTGTACAATTTTATACGTACTGAAACTTTTGAGATATCTACTTTTAATTATGTCTAAGAGTAGTTTCTGATTATTCGTAAGAATTTTATAATTGTAAATTTATTATAGTTCTCTAGAAGAATTATAGTGTTTTTGTTATTATTCTACAATTTGTATTTGATACCTAAATAGGATCCTGTTTGGGTTTACATTTAATTGATTAAAAACTGTGACTTTCATTAAATTGCAGAACTACATTTTTAATTAATTTAATTGATGGAATCAAAAGTCAAAAATACTTATGGATTGAACTAATCTGTACTTCAAGTGTACTGTTCAAAAAATTATATTTTATAATGTGACAAACAAATATTAACGTGTCACGTGCTTAGTTACGGATACATTTTAGTATAACCTTATAAATTCAAATATAGTTATCTTATAGAAATTTTTTTGTGTTCACAAGAACATTCATGCAATATCCAACTACTGAATTCTGAACAAAAATTACGTGTGCCCATTTAAATGACCATATAAAATTTACAAAAATTACGTGTACCAATTTAAATAACCATATAAAATTTACAAAAATTATTATTACATTTCCAGTAATGGTTCCGTGAAACGAAAATTGAATTAAAGTTGGAGATGACTCACCACAAACAATCTGCTAAGCATCAGAATTCGTCAACCATCTTGTGCAGTTACAACAACAGGTGCGCACGGTTCACACGTGTTACAGCTTGACTTCTATACCAAACAAAATTTACGGAAAATTCCACCATATTTCATAACAACACTTGAGAATTTGAACTTTTTATACTGCATAACAAAAAACATGTGCTTCAGTGTTCCATAACAAATAGACAAAAATTTACGTTTCTATATTTCATAACAATTAGACTAAAATTTGCGTTTCAATATTCCATAACAATTTGAGTATCTACATAAAATTTGCGATTTAATACTCATAGCAACTAGACTAAAACTTGCGCTGAAAAGAATCGAGAAAATGATTTGGATGCAAAATTGAAAATTATTCACCTACCGTTGATGAAGTGTATTTCATAGTAACACTAGGTCGATTCAACTACTGATTGGTGTCATGGTATACGTCGACACCATTTCACCAGCTTTTGGAACTGCACGTTTTATAAAACTTGCTGGCCCACCTTTCAACACTTGCTTGTCTGATTACACTCGGACATCAAATGATGAACTTTGACCACGAGGCAATTTTATTATTTAAGCACGCGCTGAATTGAAATGTTGTACCAACACATACACGGATAAAAGAAAACTTAAATTCTACTTCAAGTCTTTAGATATAGGTGGAGTTCTAAGTAACGAATTGGTAATATATTGCTACAACAGGAATTTAATATTTTCTGTTTAATAAAGGATATTTGTTAAATAAATATTTAGAACAAAAGCGTACATTAATGAAGCAGGTAATCGTCTTCGTTACAAATTCACCATCAGAAAATGTTTCATTGTGTTTGGCAATACTGTTTTAAATAAGAAAACTTGTTTTGGTGGCATCCTTTTGAATGGTAGATTGTTTTTAAAGTAGTTTGCTCCTGTTTTAACTTTTTCAGCAGGTTAATAACCTTGCGCTGTGTATCAGATTCCAAAAAATTCTGACAAAAATTAGGATGTTTTGTCTAAAAATGCCGTTTCAGATTGTATTGAACACCGCCAGACTGTCACGACAGATGAGACACGCGGCCTTTATTCCTATTTCCGTGAAGAAGTACGTTCCAGTCCATTCAGAGTTAAAAATTCGGCACTCACTATCTATTTTTCTTTTTTTTGGTGGCTTGTAATTATTCAATGTGTTGTTTTACCTAAAATAATAAAAAAATTATATATTAATTAGATATAAAAAACAAAAATATTACAAACAAAATTTTACATTACATATAAAATACAGAAACATTAAATAAAGCATAAAAAAACGATCACAACTATTTTCAAAAAATCAGAGAAACCGATAAAATAGTATTAATCAGCGCTTTGCAGTTACTGTTACAACGATCAACGAAAACAATTATTCCATATCTATTGTTAAAAAATTTGATCTCATGTTTTATAAAATAATATTTTTTCTTAAACATGTCTCTAAGATCAACAGCGTGGCACATATTCGGGGGAATACGGTATTTCATTTGTTAAGAAAAAATGGATACTTACAAAACTTCCGGGTCGGCAACAGGTAGTCTGGTAGGTAGGTCTTTCTGGCAATCAATGGCATGTGGTTCTGATTTCGTCCCATTGAATACTTTGCTACGTACCTAAACGTAGCCCGAAGAAAAGTAGATACCAGGCTAACAACCAGAGGCGGAGAGTGGGGGGATTCGCCTACATACCAAGAAAACAAATAATAAAGCTCATCGCCCATGATTATCTATTAACACATAAAATAAATAAAGGATTCTGTACAAAAAAGCAAAAGAGAAAATAAATTAAGCCTTACTATTTTACAGCCAACAATTATATTCTACGGACAATTAAGAAATTTAGCTACACAGTGGGCATCTCGTATTTACACAAAATAAAATTAATCAGTATCAAATAAAAACTGTGAGAGCTTTTGTCAAGTGTTTTTAAATTTTTACCTAATAATTTTAACTAATTAATAAAGCGAATAAACATGTGCTTTTTTTTAACACGCATTTTTAAAAATAGTACATCACACCTCTAGAGCGATAATATCGAATCGCAGCAACAACCAATATTTCCACAATGCGACGTTTCTTGTCACGTAACTACACCAACCGTTGATATGGAATATGCAATTGACACACACAAACGAAAACAAGTTGCATACCTATAGGTGTCTTGATACCTAGCTCGCAAGCCATCGGGGTTGAGTCAGCATAGAAACGCCATGGTTGTCAGCATACATTTATTCTGCTACCATAATTGCAGCAGCAGTCTACGGACAAAAGTAGTTGTTCTACATAAAGAAAGATGTTTTACATAAAGAAAGAAGTTGTTTTACATAACGAAAAAACCCATTTGGCCTCTAGCAAAAAAAAATCTAAAAAGAGCATTTGATTAGAATGGGTACGCGCAGAGAAAACTATCCAATACACCTCCTAGTTGTTGAACAGAAAGATAACTTTCATGTTTGAAACTACTCAAACGTATACGCTTTATGTCGTAGGCATTCAACTCTGCCTAAATGTTACATATTATTTGGTTCAGGAAAGAATTACGAATCGCGAATGAATTTTTACTAAAACTTACATGGTCAAACTCATAAATTGAACAAATCACAATTGTCGTTACTTCGTTTATATACAAAAATTATCTCACTTCTAAGTATTTCCCGATTTATTTGGAAGCATTATTCACTACTGATGTAAGAGTTTACAAGAATTTCGCATTTTAAAGATCTAATTAATATCAACTGTCGTGAACTATGATTATTGTAAAAGCTTCGTGTATCATCTTCTAACGCACGGAGTTAATGTTCGCTGTCTTTTTCTTTTTTATTGTACTATAGAAAGCTACTAAAAATATTTCTTATTTATTTTATTACATTTTAACGTTCACGCGAATTCTTCAAATTTGGGGTGCTTATTGAGTTATGCAAAATAATTGGTTTTTAATAGTAACGCGACGTATTCATCTTATTAACCTCGAAAACTCTAGAATATGTTTTATTTAAAACTCTTGAATCCAATTTAAATATTATATACACACGGTATAATTATTTTATGCTTTGAAAGTGCACGCGACTTCTTTTCAGTCTACATGGAGAATATACTTCGCTTTGCTTTTATGGTAGTAAAATTTATACAGGGTGGAGAAATTTAATATTGGGGTATTTCAATTTTGCCGGTTTTTCTAACTTATTGGGTGGATTTGCATACAATTTGGATGTCCAATAACCTTTCGTGACCTTAAAACATAAAATTTTAAATCTGCGCAATTTTTCCGCATGAATGAGTAATTTTATAATTTTTTTCTAACTATGTGCTGTATACAACTATTTCTATCTTAAATTAACTCCACTTCCCTTAACTCAGCCTAACAATACCTATAACCTATTATAGTCCCGTCCACGTGAAACATGCGCCACTAATGACAGTTGGTAACGATATTACATAGTGTGAAAATTGGCGCGCAAATTTCGATGACGTCACACAATATGCAAATTATGGCACGTAATTACACAAAATTCAAAGGAAATAAATTTTAAGGAAAACCCCCAAAGGGGGTACTCACGTGAACATGTAAAGTTTCTTTCAGAATTACTTCATGATGGCGGCGGCTTCCTTCAGGATTAGTCCATGATGGTCGCCCGGGTATGGGCTGCCTTGACTAATCTTTGTCGGGTTGTGGGAACTCTTAAGCCAGGTTGCATCCAAATTCGCTTGTCTTCTTCCTATATGTAGACAAATATAAGGTAGGGGAGACAGGTAAAAGGTACGATAATTTGGGAACACAGGAAACCTACATATCAGAAAAAAGACACGGTAAGATACCCCACAACTACTCTTCTTCGCGTTTCGGAAGCAAGTCCCAACGCGTCTTTCGGAAATTTCCCACTTCCTTCTTCTGCCACACGCGTCGACGCGAAATCTCGCACAACGCACTTCTGAAGTGACGGAAGTACGCGCAACAAGTATTTTTAATTTATGGCGCGAAATTCTCACATATTAAAACTTAACTAATGTCTAGTGCCGATTTCGGCACGTAACAAACCAACATTACTATACTTTATTTTTAGCTTTCTCGTATTTACACAAAGTCTCATCAAGTCTCTTCTCAAACAAAATATCCTTTTCATTTGCATACACTACTCATCAGACTATAGCAGATGATCCTCTAAACTATCACAATCTTGGAATAACACGGAGTACAAAATTTTCAAGAAGTTGTGCTAGCACCTACCTAGCTATATTACTCATGACATAAAAAATATGTGTCCTAGAATCTACGATATCTAATCTTACATTATTTTTAAAATGGACATCTTTCAATCAATTCTCATTATATGGATAAACTGTTACAGCTAGAAACTGTACTTTAATGTATTGTATCTTATTATTGCAAAAGAAGGTAAATTTTAGCTTCATACCTGCATAAGGTTTGGGGTAAACGGGGAACAAAACGCTCTCTTTTTCCTCAAGTAGTGTTAAGCAGAACGCGATGGTAACAGCATCTCGTTGTGGAGATGCCATTGTATACAGTTAAAGTAATAATTAAAAAATTATCCTTAGATTTGCCTTTTATTGCTAAAGGTCGCTAAGATAATATTACATGGTCCTTCGAGCCGGATGAACCTTTTTTGATTTTTTTTTGTTATGGTGCATAATTAATTTGAAATTAATTACGTATAAGTGCAAAGGGATAAGCAAGTAGTTCATTTCTACAAGTTACATGAGCAACATTGATATCGAAGTATTGCAATAAGCAAACATCACGTGTGTGTCAAGGGTTTAATTGAGAGTGTGTAGTAATTATAAATCTTGTATGATACAAAATTACTACAATAATTCAGTTCATGGAAAAATGGGCGTCAGGCAATTTTTGTGTGTCTTAAAGCGGACAGTCGAACAAAACGCGGCAGGTAGGTTGTAACGGTACATCCTACAAATTTGTATGGGCAAATTCGAAATAAAGACGACAACAAGAGTAGATACCTGATTCTAAGGGGTTGCGAGAATTCCTTACAATTGCTAAGTTGATGACACACACATTCCAAGGACACCTTTTAACTTCAAATAATTTAGAAAGCAACAGGTGAGTTCCTTACATTCATTCCACTTCCTAGAAATTTCGAACATTAGTACTAGAGTTAATTCATATTGGAATTTTATAAATAAAAATACATTTTGTGATAAGTAATAGAGCATTTTTTACATACGTAATGGCTACTGAATTAGAAAAGTTAATTAGATCTCGTGCAGCACTGAAAGCTCAAATTACAAGATTTGATTCCTATTTGCAAGGAGTTTTTAGTCAAAAGAATTTAACTAATGAAATCATTTAGCAAGTTCAATTAAGAGTAGATAAATTTGAAAATTTAATTGAAAGGTTTAATGACGTTCAATTAAGCATTGAATGTTTGCAGGACAAAGTTGAAGGTAAAGTAGCAAATGAGGAGCGCGCAGAATTTGAAAATTCGTATTTTAGATTACTTTCAGCTTCTAAACAACTTGTTTCTGATTTCAATGATAAGGTTAGCCAAGTGACACCTAATGAAAATAAAATAGTTAATTCTAGTATTAAATCAGGAAATGATATTAAACTGCCGCCTTTGCAAATTCCTACTTATGAAGGTTCATATGAGGAGTATAGTCAATTCCATGACATTTTTACGTCAGTTATCGATTCAAACCTAAATTTAAGTGACGTTCAAAAGCTATACTACTTGCAAAGCGCTGTTCGTGGATTCGCGGCAGAAACAATTCAGGCACTAGAAGTAAGTTCCAATAATTACACGGTAGCGTGGGATTTATTGCAAGAACGTTTTTTTAATAAAAGCTTAACTATATTTAGTTATTTAAAAGGTTTATTTGATTTGCCTCCAGTTCAAAAGGAAAATGGTACTAAAATTAGAAAGTTATTGGATTCTTATCAAAGACATTTGAGAGCCTTATAAGCTCTAGATGGAAATGTTTAAGGGTGGAACACCATGCTGGTATTTTTAATATCTCAAAAATTAGCAAATTAGTTCTGCAAAGTTTATTTCAAAAAGAAGTATTCTGTCTGATATTGCACAGATTTTCGATCCGCTGGAATTACTAACACCATGTATCATCATAGCAAAAATGATAATGCAAAAATTGTGGCAATATAAATTGAGTTGGGATGAATCTATTCCTGCAGAATTGCATACAAAGTGGAAAAACTTTCGGGATAATCTCTCGAATGTAAACAAAGCTCGTTTACCAAGACAAGTTACAATTTCGAACAGTGTCGAAATTGAATTGCATGGATTTTCAGATGCAGCGCAACATGCCTATGCTGCAGCTGTGTATATCAGATCAGTTGATGGAAATGGAAATACTCTAGTTAGGTTATTATGCGCAAAAACCAAAGTATCTCCTCTAAAGGTAATCACAATTCCTAGGTTAGAATTGTATGGTGCACTAATTTTGAGTCAATTGGTTGATAAAGTTATTAGAGTATTAGATTTGAAGATTGATAAATGTTTTTATTGGTGTGATTCAGAAATCGTACTTTCGTGGATTAAGAGCGAACCAAGTCGCTTAAAAACATTTGTCGCAAATAGAATAACTCAGATTCAATCATTAACAAACGTAAACGGTTGGTTATATGTTAATTCAAAAGATAATCCTGCGGATTAAGCTTCTCGTGGTATTGCGCCAGAAAAAATCTTAAATCAAGATATTTGGTGGTCTGGTCCATTTTGGCTTTCTTTTCCGCAGTGTGAGTGGCCTATAAACAAATTTCATTATTGCAAAATAACCAGGAGTTACTAGAGGTAAAGGGTGTAACTTGTTTGCTAGTAAACGAACTATTCATGTCATTTAAGAATTTTTCTACATTTAATAAGGCTAAACGCATAATGGCATATTGTGGTAGGTTCATATGTAATATAAGGTTAGGAGCTGTAAACAAAAACATTGGGCCTCTTACCGTGCAAGAGCTTCTAGAAGCCGAAATTATTTTAGTAAAATTGGTGCAACAAGAAGTATATGCCCAAGAAATTTCAAAATTAAAACAAAAATTGTCAGTTTCAAATACGAGCAATCTAGTGTCATTAAATCCTTTTATAGATGCGAAAGGGCTACTAAGAGTAGGTGGAAGATTAGATTCCTCATTGTATAGTTACGATAAAAAGCACCCAATAATATTGCCTAATAAGCATCTATTAACTAAATTAATAATGTTTGATTATCACATCTCATTACTGCATTCTGGCGCGCAAACATTGTTAGCTTCTATGCGTGAGAAGTATTGGCCTATTAATAGTAAAAATCAAGCCAAAGGTATTGTGAGATCATGTGTTAAGTGCTTCAGAGTTAGACCCAAGGGAATAAAATATTTAATGGGTAATTTACCTGCGGCTAGAGTAAAACAAGCATATCCGTTTGAAAATTGCGGAGTAGATTATGCCGGTCCATTTGAACTACGAACTCACAAAGGTCGAGGGTATAAGTCTTACAAGGCATATGTGTGTTTATTTGTTTGCATGGCAACCAAAGCCGTTCATTTAGAGGTCGTGACCGATTTAACCACGGAAGCGTTCATAGCTACATTAAGGCGCTTTTCTGGTTGTAGAGGCAAACCCTCACACATTTATAGTGACAATGGCACCAATTTTGTGGGTGCAAATAGGGAATTGCAAGAGCTGGCTGAGTATTTATCAAATGAAATTACTCAAAATCAATTAAATGAAGAATCAGCAACTTTAGATATTACTTGGCATTTTATTCCTGCACGTTCACCAAATTTTGGGGGCATTTGGGAGGCTGGGATAAAGTTCACTAAATCACATTTAGTTAGAGTTTTAGGTAATGTTTCCTTAACTTATGAATTTTTTTCTACAGTCCTAGTACAAATAGAAGCGGTGCTTAACTCCCGACCTCTATCCTCATTATCTGATGATCCAACCGATCCAGATCCTTTAACACCCGCTCATTTTTTAATTGGTCGAAAATTAACGACGGTGTCTGATCCGAGCCTATCACACATTAGCGAAAACCGTTTAAATCTGTATCAGCACATGCAAACAATGGTTCAGCATTTTAGACGTCGCTGGTCAACTGAATATATTTCTGAGCTGCAGCAGCGACAGAAATGGAGTCAAGTGGGACAGCATTCAATCAAGGTTGGTGATATGCTAGTGATTAAAGATGATAAAACTTCTCCCCTTCAATGGAATATGGGAAGGATTGCTGAAGTGTTTCCTGGTAAAGACGCTATTGTTCGCGTTGTTTCAGTGCGAACCAATCATGGTGTTGTAAAAGTTTCATTGGCTAAGATTTGTATTTTGCCTATCAAGGACAATTTGCCTTGAACATGTATTTTACTTATATATAACATGCATATTTGTTCTCAATTATGTATTAATATTGTTTTTTCTTGTTTCCTTTTTGATACGTTCAATACTTAAGTTTTTGGGGTGGGGTCAGTATGTTACAGCTAGAAACTGTACTTTATTGTATTGTATCTTATTACTGTAAAAGAAGGTAAATTTTAGCTTCATACCTGCATAAGGTTTGGGGTAAACGGGGAACAAAACGCTCTCTTTTTCCTCAAGTAGTGTTAAGCAGAACGCGATGGTAACAGCATCTCGTTGTGGAGATGCCATTGTATACAGTTAAAGTAATAATTAAAAAATTATCCTTAGATTTGCCTTTTATTGCTAAAGGTCGCTAAGATAATATTACATAAACTTTAGCCTGAAATAGTTCACTATCAATAACTTCCAAGTTGTTTTCATAACCTATAGTAATTCTCGACTTTCTATTTACTAATTCGGAATATTCTTCATTCAATAACGATTCTTTCCACTTCATTTTTAACTTCACCTGGGCACTTAACAATACTTGATCACTTTTCTACATTATGCTCTAGTTCTCTCTCAAACTGATTTACATTTATACTTTTAACTCTCGCGTCCTCTTTCACTCCATTAAACCCTTTCTTTTTCCTAGCCTTCCAATTCCTTCTCACATCTGCATACTTAAATAAATGTTTCGACAAACTAAACGTCATTCCTTCATATTTATACATATGCCATTTTGCAGAAAGATTTGATTCTTTAATAGTAATTATACCAATCGAATTATTAAGCTTTGCTTTCCAAATTATTTTATAATAACCTAATATTTTACTACCTTTACTCACTTTATTTTCAAAAGTTGCATCCACAGAAAGTTCCCTTATCTCTTCTTCAACTGCTGCAATTATAGTATTTTCATCAGTATCATCTATTATCTACATTTCTTTAACATTATTTTCTACAGTTTCCAATAATTCTGACTTTTTCTCTGAAAACGATACTTCTTTTTCTAACTTCACCAAGGCACCTTTTCCTTTTCCTTCCATTTCCTTCTCAAAATGATTCAAAATTCATACAATCTCCTTCTACTTCTATATGGACTCTCTCGTCCCATTTAATCTTTTCATCTCCCATAATCATCACTTTATTCTCAGTATCTATTTATATTTACCCTTCCTTCGTCTTACTAATTAAATCCATTCCCAGAATGGTATCAACTCTTAACCCTGCTGAATCTCAATTCCTCCCAACTTTACTTTAAGAATTATGATACTCTAGATAACTGAAAACTTCTTAGTATTCGGCGATACTAAATTATTTCTTTTAATAGGGATAACTTTCTGTATTAACTCTTCTGAATTATCTCTAATAAAACCTTCACTTACTAATGTTGATTCAGCTCCTGTGTCTAAAAGTAATTTATTTTTTCTTTTACTTTTATTATAGATAGGAAATCATTTTTCCATTAACTTTTACATCATTTTTCAAATCAAGTTTTATAAATTTACGCTCATGTTCATATTAATTAATTTCTATACTTTCGTCGTTTGATTGTCTGCTTCTAAAAACTCTGCCTACTTGACGTTCCACGTTGATTCACGATGTCTGCTCTGCGTCTGTCCTATTATTATTGCTACCATTCATGCTATCTTTTGTACGTATGTCATATTTTGCGTTCTTTAGGTTACGGTTCCGTTCTCAATGAGGATTCATTGTTCTCTCTTCCCCGTCTCTGCTGATGGCATTTCCTCTACTTCAATTACTTGTTTGAAAATTTCTCCTTTTACATGCCCGGCCTTGGCACCTTTTTGTCTATTATTCCTTTGAAATCTAAATGCATTCATGGGCTGGCTCTTTGGTCTGGTCTCCATTCTCCTTGGTTGATGTATCTCATCATATCGTTGAAGATATTTCAAAAACACATTTTTATCTACTATGTTTTGTAAGGCTATGCATTGTCTTACTCTCGTCTCAAAGTGTCCTGCTAAATATTTTATCATTGGCTAGTCCTCTAAAGGAGGGTCGAGTTGCTTGGTAATGCTAAATTTCTTTATGGCATATAACTTCCTTGTCATGACTGAATTACTGCTATACCTGCCCATCAATAAATTATCTCTAACTTTAAATTGCCGATTGTTGCCCCAGAAATATTATAAGAACGCCATATATAGCATCCCATACCAAAATGATTATAAATGCGTTTACATTATGCAGAGTGAACAGCATTTAGAGAAGCGACTGAACGGTCATAAATATGACCAATAAAATCAAAACCCGCTTACAAAACATGAAAAACAAACTAATCATAGATTTACCTTTAATAAAATTAAAATTTTAAAAACAGAAATTAATAAAAAATAAAGAGAGATTGGTTAGATATGATATATATTATAGAAACATCAACAGCTATTAATGATAAGGCCGATATACAAAAATTGAGTAAGATATATCACAGCATAATAAAATAATCTCTACCCGCTTGCAAAAAACGTATTAAATGTCTAAAAAAATAACTTATAAATCATAAACAAAACAGCCCATACTTACTCACAGGTTAGGTGCAGAAATTTAGGGTTGTTTGGTAACACAATGTTTCTTTTACCATTCTTCTCCAGCTAACAATAGCTGTAGTTCTTTATTACTGGTGTCCACAACGATTCCAAGTCCTAGCGCAGAGCTAACATTTCTCGTCAAAACTTCAAAGCGTAGTTAATCAAAAGCTCGCAAACCGAATTTTACCCTTCGAGTAGCAATGTCTTCATCTTGGTGCTGTGTTCCGTTCCAACTTCTATATTCTTCTTGAATTCTACTTAACTTACTTTTTTCAGGCTTAGTTGTTATATAACATTTCTCCATCCTTGTAATTCATACTAACCGCGGTCAAAATTCCTTTCCCACAATATAACATATCTAATTTGTACTTTAATATAAGATTATTGTACCATAATTACGTATGCCACGAATTTTGTTTGTGACCTCTATTGCTGATGCGGAATGGCATCATTTGCACGTGCTTGATGATCAAGATGGACTACAACAGTCTATTTCTAATTTATGTTTCTATGGGATACACGTAAGCAGCGACCTGTCACTTAGATTTGTTTTCATTTGCCGTTTTGAAATAAGTCATTGTCCTGGATTATTACGTTTCCAATGTATTTAAAAAAATGTCATACCTTATCCAAATTACCTTTATAGAAACAAACTTTTGAAATGTCGTGCTTAGTTAACATCTACTATGCGTGAAATCTAGGTATACATCGTACGTCCATGTTTATTTCGTCCATCCAAAATTAAATTTTTTCTTTATTGTCTGATTTATATCTAAAGTAACGTGAACGTGTTACAGTTAGTTAGAAATTGAAATACAAAAAAGTCACATAGTAACAAAAGTAATGTTGTGCAATAAAGTCAAATCTTTCCATCAACGCGTTCAAATTGCTTTGCGTTTTGCTTTACAATATCCCTCTTGTTAAAGGTAAAACCTTTTTTGACGTATGTGTTATAGTCCTAATTTCTCTAGTCTTCTGAATTGGAGCCCATAAGGCGTGGACACATAACACTCAATCAACGCAAAGCGACGCGACAATGGTGTTGATAACATATACCATTCATAAAGTGTTTTTGTTCACAACGATTTATACCTTTTCAAGAAACAAAATTCACAGGGGGTTAAAATCGACCATAAATATGAGTTCTTGTAACAAAAAATTTAGCATAAAGTTTGGCGTGTGTTTCGTGTAACGAAGTTTAAATTAATTATAGAATGTCATTGAAAACTAATGAAATCAATTACTGAAGACCTTTAGTGGAAGAGGTTTTCCTAAAAGTCGACCACGCGAATGCTTTCAGTAATCAAAGCAAACTTTTGGTACATATTTTAGAGGGATCAATTAATTAACGTCTTAACTTGAATGCTTGTAGTTTATGTAATAACTTCAGGGTCGAGTATTATGAGGAGCTTCTCAACTATGTGTACACCGTGTCGACGAAGTACGAGAGACACTATTTATGTATTGAGAATAGAAAGAATAAACAAATGAATTTTATGAGAAACACTTTTATTGCTTTTCGAAATTATCGCATTTAAGATCTATACACTTTTGCATGAGATTGAACCACCTTTTAAAGCACTTTGCCAGTCAGAAGATGGTAGCTCTAAAACATGCGTTTTGAAGGCCTCAATCGCTTCTTCAGGCGATGAAGATCGTTGTCCACGCAGTTTATCTTTAATTACTGGAAACAAGAAAAAGTTATTGGGTGCCAAGTCGGGGCTGTAAGACGGATGACCCCTCAATTCGATCTTTTGTGTGGCCAAATACTCGTTTGTTGCATGTGATGTGTGTGAGCTAGCATTCTCATGATGCAAAATAATTCGTCGTTGGTTTCTCTCAATTTACCGAAAACTTCAGGAAACAAATGGTTGTATACCACGCTGAATTAACGGTATTTTGATTTTTGAGAGGCACAGTTGCCACAGGACCGGTTATCGTGAAGAAAAACGTCACCATTTGCTTCTTAACGTTTCGAGAACGAACAATTTTTATGACTTTGCTTCACATTGAAACACACAAACTGCCAACTGGCCTTTTTTTCTGGCTAATACGCATAAATCCACGACTCGTCACATGTCACGATGTTGTATGTCGCTTTGGACGCACCATAGTTGTATTTTGAAATCATTTTATGGCACCAATCGACACGAGCATTTCTTTGAGCATCTGTCAACAAATGTGGAATCCAACGCGCATACAGCTTCTGAACACACAAATGTTCATGCAAAATCTTTTGTATGCTGGTCATACTAATGCTTAAACATTTCTCTTGATCTGTCGCATGACGAACTATTTCAATTAGTTTTCGCACAGCATCGATATTTTCCGGCACAACGACCGATTTTGCACGACCTTCTTTAACTTCGTCCGTGAGCGAACTACGTCCACGTTTGAATTCAGTGTATCAGCGATATATAGTGGCTGTGGATGGCGCTTCAACGCCAAAAGTTGAATTCAGTTGATTGATGCATTGTTCTTGTGTTAGACCACGTCGAAAGTCATAATAAATCATAACTCGAAATTTTTCGCGAGGTAATTCCATATTTTGGTCGAGATGAAATTTTAAACACTGCAAAAAACACAAATAGTGCTCGTCAAAACGTTCTGAGTGCCTATGACCTCAAAAATGTCAAACTTTACGATGGCAATTTCAGATTTCACCTGGCAATACCAGTGTTGCCAGTTCTCAATACATAAATAGTGCCCCTCGTATCGTATAAATTAGATAAAATTACAAAAAGTTCTTCGACATGCCAATTTTATTTTTAAAAAGCCCATATTTTTGTATATTAATTTTTTTATCTTATGCCTTGTGTGACGAGTTTATCGATTTTTCTCAATACCAACCGCCTATTTTTGAATACACTTAGATAAACTACTGAAGTCGGGTTTTAGCAATATACTGTGTGTCATTTATATAGACAGTTCTTGAGAAATTGATTTTTAAAACGACAATAAAGTGAGTGAGGTTTGAAAAACGTCATAAAATTAAACAAGGCCTAAAAATTATAACAAATAGCGTTGGAAAAAATAAAACTCTGGAAAAGAAGTTTAAAAATAGGCACCCAGTTATGGCAACAACACGTGTAACGCTTTCGCGTTACATAAACCATAAATCAGATAAGAAGTTGTAAATATTAAAAATTGAATGGACAGACTAAATATGAACGCATCGTGTATAGTAGATATCACAAATAATTAATATTAATTAAGCATATTTGAAATTTTGTTTTTAAGAAGGTAATTCAGATAATAAGGTAAAGCGTTATACCTTTTAAATACATTGTTAATGTGATAATCTAGGGCGATGATCTAATTTAAAACCGCAAATGAACACATTCTAATATTATAAGACTCTACCTATGCATTTCATATGAAAAGATAATTCACAATAGACATACGTTGTCTGACCCAATTACTAAGGACATTAAAATAATACCATACTACAAAAATAATTCAAACTAGAAACAAAGTAACGTGACACTAACTTTGTATTCAGTTACATTATGAGAAGAAAAATGATATAACAAATAAGTGCGATAGTTAAAAGTTAAGTTTAGAAAGATATTTAAAAAGTCGAAATGTAAGTTTTATTGGTGGAATTTAGTGTAATCAAAGCATAAAACTTTAATATTTTGAATAAATAATAAAATTATAAAATGAAAAGTTGATATTTCAATGTGTTCTGTTTTTTATTAAGAGTATTTCCAGAAGTGAGATTTAGGATGTCATGCAATTCAATATGGAAAACGGGAAAATTGTAGTAAATAATTAATGCATTTTATTTAATGTTTTTCCTTTAAGATTTCTTTTAGTAATACCTGGCTATTTTGATGTTAAGGAATCCAGTTTTTTAGGAAAGTATACTCGTATTCATATTGCAGTGGTGCAATTTTAATAGAAGCTAAACTTAGGTTGAATTTTATTTCAATTTTCAAAATTGAGAAAGGACATGCAGCCACTCCAGTAATGAAATCGTATTAGGGAGAAGAACTTTAGTATAAAATGTCTTTGATATGTCAAAATTTAATGAGTGTTTTAGCGGAATTGCATAAAATTGCATAAATTTAGGAAACCAAAAGCAAAGGAAACCTATTTGGAATAACCTTTTTCCGTGTAAGGATAATATCGAAAGAAATTTGCTGAGACAAGATCGTTTGGCGATCCTTAAATATGACTGCAGAAAAAGCCTTTCAAGGCAAGTGAATATTGTATCGTACTTTGTTTGTATTTAAGCCGATTCAAATGTATATTATTATTTTATTCTTTTATTTTTCCATAGCAATCCACTTCTGCATCACTGTAATTAGCCGGTACGCACTTAAAATTGTTACAGAGTCTCAGTCCCTTCACAGCAAATCTAAATTTATAACCTAGCGTTCATTTTACCCGTAACACACGTTAGTTAACAGTGAGTCCCAATTAAATAAAAATTTAGAAAGGCGTGAATTAAATTATGCCCCTTTGAAAATGCTTTTTTAAATGGCTTTATTCGAAAAAGTTAGAATTTATGAATATTTATAGTAATCTTTAAATCAATATTTTAATTAAATATTGATTACACTCTTAACTACGTTTCATTTATCAAGTACAGGTAAGAATACTGTTAATTTTTACAGGTTACTATTTTAAATTAAATAATTAATTTTCTCAGCAGCTGAACATTATGCTACTTAAAGAACGGTTAAGGTGATGGTTTTGATTTAGTTCACAGCTTGCCTGAACAGAATGGAATAATATAATTTGCTCCCAATTAACAATATAAATTAATTATTAGCTCTCCTTACCTTCTCATTTAATGCATATTAGCAGGCTGTATGTCAAGTACGATATTTGTATGTCACTGAGGGTTTATCATGGGTGCGGTTGCTACTCTATCTCGAATATGGCGATAGAGTTCGTTGCCCTTTTCTATAACACAAACGAGAACACTAGATAATATATGTAAGGCAATTAGATAAGGAATTGATGGGTAAAATTGCACTCCCGCACGTCTTTCAATAGCAGTCATAACCGCTTTTCAATAGCTTGAAAATTACCACCGCCTATTTGTACGGGTCCTTATTGATCGAAAAACGTCATGTCCGTTCCACTTACATGGGAATTATCTTTACCACAAAATTACACAATAATAAAGGGATCTTCGCCATATATATCTTTGGGGAACACCACGACCACATTTATTACGCGTCATGCCCTAACTAATATTAATTCAACAATCCCTAAAATTAATTATTGACTAAAATAATTTGTGGAGCGCTGTTTAACGTGTTACAGTCGCGACAAAGCTCCAAAAAGAAAAAACATAAAAAAAGACCAAAAGTCTCTTTGTACAAGAGCTCATATGCACACAGAATTTATATTCTAGTAAGGTATTTAGTCGGGGCCTGGTTTTAAACCGTAGCAAAAGCGATACCAGAAAACAGAGTAAATAGTCACCCGATTATCAGGTTACGTCATCTACATGCGCAAGAGTCTAGTTTTTCGCCACGCCGACCACACAAAATTAGTAGGAGTGCATGAAACTTAATACTTAAAACTAACTCTTAATTCTTAGTATAAAAGCTTAAATACAAAATTAACTTTTCACATTGCATATAGTTGTATACAAGTTTCTTAAAATACATTGAAGACATTCTTTTACTCAAAAAACTAAAGCATGGCTTACTAGCAAGGTAAAAACAAAATTTGTTGTAGAGTAAAAACCTTATGTCAAGAAAATGACCAGCGATGCCACACTAACGATTCATTTCTTATTCCTACCCTACCCAAATACAAAACTAGCAAGCAAGTTAGGATCTTTTCATTTACAGGTGATTCCTACCTTTGATTATAGATACCAAAGGTTCGGAACATCAATTAGATAAGATAAAGTCTAGAAGAAACGTAACCGTTTATTTCGCATTCTAATTAGATAAGGTAAAATCTCAAATATATTTTCGAAAAGAAAGATACATAAAAATCTATGCGTTAGAGCATCACTTAGAGAAAGTAGAATCTCAAAGATGATTTCAAAGAGAAAGAAAATATACAACAATTTATGTTTCCAAATAGATGGCTTAGAAGAAACGGTTGTGTAAATTGCCCCGCTAGTTCACCAGACCTGACTTCATCCGTTTTCGCTTTGTGTAGCTACATACAATTAGTTGTTTACCATACACCATCAACTACACAAGAAGATATGAGGCAACGAATAACGGAAGATTTGTTACAGGCGAAAAAGTTACTAAGTATGTATTTTCCAGTAAAATTATAAAATGGGGGCGGCCTGTAAAACAAAAATTAAAGGGGGGTCACCGGCACTAGCTAGCGGAAGGTCGTGGATCATATATAGGGTTAAAATTTTAAAAAAAGGGTTACATTAATTTATAATATACTACAAAAGATTTGGCACTTACCTTTCATAAAATATTGTAGCTTAATGACAATTGCCAAGGGCGCCAGACAAGTCGAGAATGTCCAAATGTTCGTACAAAACCTTGAGAGACTTGTCATCCCAAGGAGGACAATTGTTTCTTTTAATCAATTCCTCATTTTTTTACTACTTATAAAAAAATAAGAAAAACTAGACCGCGTAAATGATTTTAAAATTTCTCGTAACTGTACAGACCAATATTTATTTCTCTCAGCAGGAAAATTATTTTCTGGCTCAGCTTTGATTTGGTATAGAAATATACGAAACCAGATTTCTACCTGGGAAAAGTTAGTTACTAGCTTAAAACGCAATTTCTTACCTCGTGGCTATATAACTGATCTCTGGAAAGAAATAAAAAAATCGTACCCAGGGATATAACGAAAACGTAATTCCTTTTATTACACTTTTGGGCAATTGTTATACTGCGCAATTGTTATACTCGCGATAGCTACACATCATTGTCATAATTTAATGCAATTTTACCCGCCATATTGTAACTGATACCGGACACGTTTTTAGGGTGGTGCAACCGCTTTTTACGTCAATATGCAAGCACAGTTTAAATCAAAACAAATTACATACGTGGTGGCATTTTAAAAATTCATCTCAGGGCACAACGGTGATTTTGTGGGTTAGGTTCAGCTCACGCCATGTTAAATCAATTCTCACATATTAAAACTTAACTAATGTCTAGTGCCGATTTCGGCACGTAACAATCGCGACAAAGCCATAAAAGAAAAAACAAAAAAAGAAAATGACTGTTAGCACAGTAACACCTTAAAATCTAAATCTTAACCACCCTACATAAATCCTAACTTAAATCCTACAAAATGTTTATTTGAAACGCCACCTGGTTTTCTCGACTGATAACACGTCTTCCGGATTACCAGGAAACGAAATATGTAGCCCCATTGTCTTTGACTACATTTATATGATAAGGCCGATATTAAAAAATTGAGTAAGATATATCACAGCCTAATAAAATAATCTTTACCCGCCGGCAAAAAACGTATTAAAAGTCTAAAAAATAAAGATAAAAAGCGTCGGTAAAATGCAGTAAACCGAAGCAAAATAAATGTTTGAAGAGATTAAAATATGTGAAAACCCAACAACGGTTATTATAAGGCAGGCCGATATATAAAAATTACACTCTACACGCTAGCAAAAAACATATTAAAAGTCTAAAAAACAAATAGCATCCGGTAAAATACAGTCAACCGAAACAAAATAAATGTTTGATATTGCAAAGAAACCCAACAACCTATTACTGATAAAACCCATCGGTCCCCTTTGATTTTGGTTTTGTAAATCTCGCCACATTATGCTTTATCTTTCCCTAGAATGCCTTAGAAACACTCATTAAACTTTGGTCAAATTAAAAAAATTCTTAAAGTGCTTTTCAATAATATGACTTTGTCACTGGGGTGACTGGATATCCTTTCACAAATGTGTATATTTTTACCTAGTTCATAGATTAGTTCAAATAAAGTTCAATCTACATTTAATCTTTATTAACATTAAATAAATACCAGAAGAATACAAATACTTTCGTAAAAAAATTTTTATTTCCTAACATCAGACAAGTTAGGTATTGTTAAAAAAAAACCTTGAAAGTAAAGTTAAAAAAATCATTAGTACTAACACATAAATTGCTCTAATTGCCAATGTTAAAATAGACGACATTCTTATTCTCATTTCTGGTAACGCCATAATTAACAATACACAAAGCAAAGTTGCAATGACAACTTTTAGTTTCCACCATTCAATTGTCCATTAAAAATACTTTAAAATTAATATACACCCATTTTCTAATTTTTTGAAATATTCAAACTCTATTTCCCCACAATATTATTCCTAAATTTAAAATGAACGAGTTCCATCGCTATTTCATAGTCCAACAAAATAATCACTTTCACGTTCTGTAAATTTCCTACCACATTGATACAAACCATTTACAGTTTATATTTAAAACCACGTGTATATACTTATAAATCATAAACAAAACAGCCCATACTTACTCACAGGTTAGGTGCAGAAATTTAGGGTTGTTTGATAACACATTGTTTCTTTTACCATTCTTCTCCAGCTAACAATAGCTGTAGTTCTTTATTGCTGGGGTCCACAACGATTCCAAGTCCTAGCGCAGGGCTAACATTTCTCGTCAAAACTTCAAAGCGTAGTTAATCAAAAGCTCGCGAACCGAATTTTACCCTTCGAGTAGTCAATGTCTTCATCTTGGTGCTGTATTCTGTTTCAACTTCTATATTCTTCTTGAATTCTACTTAACTTACTTTTTTCAGGCTTAGTTGTTATATAACATTTCTCCCTCCTTGTAATTTATACTAACCGCGGGCAAAATTCCTTTCCCACAATATAACATATCTAATTTGTACTTAAATATAAGGTTATTGTACCTTAATTACGTATGCCACGAATTTTGTTTGTGATCTCTATTGCTAATGCGGAATGGCATCATTTGCACGTGCTTGATGGTCAAGATGGACTACAACAGTCTATTTCTAATTTATGCTTCTATGGGATACACGTAAGCAGCGACCTGTCTCTTAGATTTGTTTTCATTTGCCGTTTTGAAATAAGTCATTGTCCTGGATTATTGCGTTTCCAATGTATTTAAAAAAATGTTATACCTTATCTAAATTACCTTTATAGAAACAAACTTTTGAAATGTCATGCTTAGTTAACATTAACTATGCGTGAAATCTAAATATACATCGTACGTCCATATTTATTTCGTCCATCCAAAATTAAATTTCTTCTTTCTTGTCTGATTTATATCTAAAGTAACGTAAACGTGTTACAGTTAGTTAGAAATTGAAATACAAAAAAGTCACATAGTAACAAAAGTAATGTTGTGCAATAAAGTCAAATCTTTCCATCAACGCGTTTAAATTGCTTTACGTTTTGCTTTACAATATCTTTCTTGTTAAAGGTATAACCTTTTTTGACGTATGTGTTATAGTCCTAATTTCTCTAGTCTTCTGAATTGGAGCCCATAAGGCGTGGACACACAACACTCAATCAACGCAAAGCGACGCGACAATGGTGTTGATAACATATACCATTCATATAGTGTTTTTGTTCACAACGATTTATACCTTTTCAAGAGACAAAATTCACAGGGGTTAAAATCGACCATAAATATGAGTTCTTGTAACAAAAAATTTAGCATAAAGTTTGGCGTGTTTCGTGTAACGAAGTTTAAATTAATTATAGAATGTCATTGAAAACTAATGAAATCAATTACTGAAGACCTTTAGTGGAAGAGGTTTTCCTAAAAGTCGACCACGCGAATGCTTTCAGTAATCAAAGCCGTATTTAAGCCGATTCAAAGTATATTATTATTTTATTCTTTTATTTCTTCCATAGCAATCCACTCCTGCACCACTGTAATTAACCGGTACGCACTTAAAATTGTTACAGGATCTTCACCGCTTCAGAGCAAATCTAAATTTGTAACCTAGCGTTCATTTTACCCCTAACACATGTTATTCAACAGTGAGCCCTAATTAAATTAAAATTTAGAATGGCGCGAAATAAATTATGCCCCTTTTAAATGGCTTTATTCAAAAAAATTAGAATTTATCAATATTTATAGTAATCTTTAAATCAATATCTTAATTGAATATTAATTACACTCTTAATTATGTTTAATTTATTAAGTACAGGTAAGAATACTGTTAATTTTTACAAGTTACTATTTTAAATTAAATAATTAATTTCTCAGCAGCTGAACATTATGCTACTTAAAGTACGGTTATGGTAATGGTTTTGATTTAGTCCACAACTTGCCTGAACAGAATGGAATAATATTATTTGTTTCAAATTAACAATATAAATTAATTATTAACTCTGCTTACTTTCTCATGTAATGCATATTAGCAAGCTGTATATCAAGAACGATATTTGTATTTCGCTGAGGGTTTATCATGGCTGCGGTTGCTATTCTAGCTCGAATTCGACGATGAAGTTCGTTGCCCTTTTCTATAACACAAGCGGGAACATAAGATAATATATGTAAGGAAATTAGATAAGGAATTGACGGGAAAATTCTACTCCCGCGCGTCCTTCAATAGCCGTCATAGCCGCCTTTCAATAGCTTGAAAATTACTACCGCCTATTTGTACGCGTCTTGATTGTTCGGAAAACGTCATGTCCGTTCCACTTCCGTGGGAATTGTCTTTACCACAAAATTAAACAATAATAAAGGAATATTTGCCATATACTTTTTTGAGGAACACCACGACCACATTTATTACGCGTCATGCCCTGACTAATATTAATTCAACATTCTCTAAAATTAATTATTGACTAAAATAATTTTTGGAGTGCTGTTTAACGTGTTTCAGTCGCGACAAAGCTCAAAGAAAACATAGAAAAAGAAAAAGTCTCTTTGTTCAAGAATTAATATGCACGCAAAATTTATATTTTAGTAAGGTCTTTAGTCGTAGCCCGGTTTTTAAACCGTAGCAAATTTTGCAATGCCAAAAAACAGAATAAGTAGTCACCCGATTATCAGGTTACGTCATCTACGTGCGCAAGAGTTTAGTTTTCCGCTACGCTGACCACACAAAATTAGTAGGAAAGTATGAAACTTAATACCTAAAATTAAATCTTAATTCTGAGTATAAAAGCTTAAATACAAAATTAACTTTTCACATTGCATATAGTTGTATACAAGTTTCTTAAAATACATTGAAGACATTCTTTTTACTCAAAAAACTAAAGCATGGCTTACTAGCAAGGTAAAAACAAAATTTGTTGTAGAGTAAAAACCTTATGTCAAGAAAATGACCAGCGATGCCACACTAACGATTCATTTCTTATTCCTACCCTACCCAAATACAAAACTAGCAAGCAAGTTAGGATCTTTTCATTTACAGGTGATTCCTACCTTTGATTATAGATACCAAAGGTTCGGAAAGCTAAAAAAACAATGGATTGATGGAAAGTGCAAAGAGGTACAAACTGAGATGGAACTAGAAAAGACAGACGAAGCATACAAACTGATTAGAATGAATTTTAAGGATATAAAACCGTATAGCAAAAATATAAGGGATGCGAGAGGAAACGTCATTATAGAAAATGTACAGAAAGTGGATAGATGGCAAGAATGTATAGGCAATCTATATGCAGAAGAGAAACTAACAGCATTAGAAGACGAATCAAACATTGAAAATGCTAACTTGGGATATTTTATATTTTGAGATGAGTTTGAATTAGCATCAAAGGGTCTAAAAATGGTAAGGCGCCGGGTACAGATAAGGTCATCATCATTTTGTTTTCGACCTTACTTAAGGTCGGTTTGACGCAGCTCTAACTTCTTTTCTAATCTGTGCTAATCTAAAAAAGCTCTACATACCCTTCACAACCTAAATTTCTAATAATTTGACTAATATAGTTTGGTCTAGATCTTCCTAAATCCTTCTATCTTTTTCCTATCCAGCTGACTCTACATAGATATTAGCAACCTGATGGTTGTTAAAGAACTCTTAACATGTTTACATGATCACCATTTATAAGGAAATGAAATATAACCTGGTTATCCGCTTCAAAATGAAAAGTGTTAAATAATATGTTATGGTAAGACTTAAGCAACGAATCGCTGCCAACATGCCAGACCGCTACCTAATTGTGAGTTATGTCATGGTGACGTTTATTAAATTATATGTTATGGTAAGGCTTAAGCAACGAAACGCTACCAACATGCCAGACCGCTACCTAATTGTGAGTTGTGTCCTGGTGACGTTTATTAAATTATATGTTATGGTAAGGCTTAAGCAACGAATCGCTACCAACATGCCAGACCGCTACCTAATTGTGAGTTATGTCATGGTGACGTTTATTAAATTATATGTTATGGTAAGGCTTAAGCAACGAAACGCTACCAACATGCCAGACCGCTAACTAATTGTGAGTTATGTCCTGGTGACATTTAGTTAACTGATTTTTATTTTTTTGTTTTGTTTTCGAACTTACTTAAAGTCGGTTTGACGCAGCTCTAAATTCTTTTCTATTCTGAGCTAGTCTAAAAGGTCTACATACCCTTCACAACCTAAATCTCTAATAATTTGACTAATATAGCTTTGTCTAGGCCTTCCTACTCTATTTTTATTTGGTAGTCTATAATCTAAGACTTTACTAAATAGTCCCTCATGTCTTAACTGGTGCCCTATCATTCTATCTCTCCTGACCTTCAATTGTTTCCACATACAGGATCCTCACCTATCCTTCTATAAACTTCCTCGTTTGTTACTCTATCTGTCCAACTAATCTTTAACATTCTCCTATAACACCAAGTTTCAAAAGCTTCTATCTTTTTCTTATCTACTTCTTTAATTGTCCAAGTCTCACTACCGTATAGTAGAACGCTCCATACGTACGACTTTAAGAAACTTTTCTATTATCTAAACTAATGCTATTAGCTATTAGTAAGTTTTCTTTTTAAAAACATTTTTCTAGCTTGAGCTATTCTAGCTACTATATCCCTTCTGCTACGTCCATCCTTTGTAATTATACTACCTAAATAGCAAAATTCATCTACCTCCTCTAACTCGGTATTACCTATTTTTAATTTTGGTTTAGAACTAGGCTGTAACTCACTTGTCATTATCTTTGTCTTTACCGAGTTAATTCTCATACTATAGTTACTCCGTAATATCTCATCTAAAATATTTAAAAACTCTCCTAACTCTTTTCTAGACTCTGATATAATGGCTATATCATCTGCAAAACGTAACATGTCTATTTTCTGTCCCTGTACACTAATACCTATCTCTTTCTCTCTCTGGCTAAGTTTAAAGCTTCCTCAATATAAACATTAAAATCAAGGGAGACAGTATACAACCCTGTCTAACACCATTTCTAATCTTAGCTTCCTTTTCTATTTCATCAAATCTAATTACTACGCTTTGGTTTTTATATAGACTGTAAATAATTTTTCTATCTTTATGAGAGATTCCTATTTTTTGCAAAACCCTGAACATAACAATCCAATTAACCCTATCAAATGCTTTTCTAAATCTACAAACGCGAAATGAGTCTTTTATTTTTTGTAACCTTTTTCGATAATTACTCTAATCATTAGTATCGGTTCTCTAGTCCTCTGTCTTTACGAAAACCATATTGGTCTTCGCCTAAATAATTCTCAGTCAAAGCTTCTACTCTATTTTTAATTATTATTGTTAGTATTTTGGAAGCATGAGAAGTTAAACTAACCGTTCTAAAATTCTCACACCTATCAGCTCCTGACTTTTTTGGGATTGGGATAATAATATTTTTTCGAAATCTATTGGAACCTCACCTGTGTCATATATGTATTACATTTATTAGTTCATATAATCTGTCCAAAGTTTTCTGACTTGCATATTTTATTAATTCTGCGGGAATATCGTCTATCCCTGGCGCTTTATTTAATTTAAGATTCCGAATAGCTCTATCAAATTCCTCTCTTAATATTGAGAACCCTATTTCTACATCCTCTTCTTGGTCGTTCTCTAACTCATCCATATCGTCTCCTTATATAAATCTTCTAAATATCTTTTCCATCTATCTGCTATCTCAACTTTATTTATTAGAAGCTCATTATTCTCGTCTCTAATACCATTATATTTTTTCTTATCTTCCCAGATAAGGTGCAAGTATAAATTCTAAAAGCCGTTGGACAAGTAGTAATAGAACATCTCTTCCATTTTGTCAGCTATATATGAGACAGGCAAGATACCCAAAGATTTCAAACGTAACATCATAGTAACTATATCAAAAAAGAGAGGTGCGGATAGATGTGAAAATTTTTGAACAATAAGTTTGACAGTACACGTGTCAACAATATTAAGTAGAATTATATAAAGATGAATAGAAAAACGAGCTGAAGAAATACTAGGAGAAGATCAATTTGAGTTTAGGCGAAACAGGGGAACACGGGAGGCTCTTTTAGCGCTGAGGGTGATAATGAAGAAAACAATAGAAAAGGGGGAAAGCGTGTATATAGAGTTTGTAGATCTGGAAAAAGTATTCGACAATGTAAAATGGAAAAAAAAATGCTCGAAATACTCAAAAACATTGGGATGAATTTTAAAGATAGGTGAAAAGTTCATGGCTTATACAACGAGCAAACAGCTGTAATAGAATTAGAGCAGGAATGTAGGGAAGTAAACATTAGGAAAGAGGTGAGGTAGGATGTGCCTTATCCCCATTAATTTTTAACTTGTACATTGAAGAGGCAATGAATACAGTCAAATGTAGGAAGATATTTGGAATTACTATGCAGAAACAAAAGATTGATATGCTTAGATTTGCAGATTTTATAGCGGTATTAGCATCTAGCATAAAAGCTGATCTTAATGAAATAAAAACAGTTCTAACATAGAGATACGGTGTGAAAATTAATAAAAATAAAACTAAAGTTTTAGTATGCAAAGTAGGGAAAAATAAATCAAAAACAAGAATACAAATAGGTAACGAGAACTTACAAGAAGTGTAAGGATTTCAGCTACCTAAGAAGGCAAATACGCAAGTTCGGAAAAGCACAAAAGATATAAAACAAAGATTAGCACAAAGTGGTGCTACATTTAACCAAAAAAGAAACTTCTGTGTTCAAAGACAAGAAACATAGAAACAAGGATTGGATCGCTTAAAACATGTGTTGAGCACAGCGCTATACGGCTGTAAAGCCTGGACAGTGGGAGAAGCGGACAATAAAAAGATAGAAGCCTTTGAAGCGTGGGTGCTTGTTACATGTCAACTGGCATGTATCACGTTAGATTTAATTTGTAAATAAATTATAGCGTATTTTAACATGAATATGTCAACTTCCGTCGTTTCTAACAGCCGCGTCTGCGCAAAAGGATGCGGAGCGCGTGCGTGGTGTTAAAAGACGACATTAAGTTACGAGCTCTCGACGAAGCAACATCTTTCTGTGTCGTGTCTTTTCTTTTTAGGGATGTAGGTTGCTTCTACTTTTTGCCTTTGTGTACCTGTTACCTAATTTCTGTCGTTCCCCTACGAGTACAGTAGTAAAAGAAAGGACGGATGTAATTTGATTCAACATGGCGTGAGCTGAACCCAACCCACAAAATCACCGTTGTGCCCTGAGATGAATTTTTAAAATGCCACCACGTATGTAATTTGTTTTGATTTAAACTGTGCTTGCAAATTGACTTAAAAAGCGGTTGCACCACCCTAAAAACGTGTTCGGTATCAGTTACAATATGGCGGGTAAAATTGCGTTAAATTATGACAATGATGTGTATCTATCGCGAGTATAACAATTGCGCAGTATAACAATTGCCCAAAAGTGTAATAAAGGGAATTACGTTTTCGTTATATCCCTGGGTACGATTTTTTTATTTCTTTCCAGAGATCAGTTATATAGCCATGAGGTAAGAAATTGCGTTTTAAGCTAGTAACTAACTCTTCCCAGGTAGAAATCTGGTTTCGTATATTTCTATACCAAATCAAAGCTGAGCCAGAAAATAATTTTCCTGCTGAGAGAAATAAATCTTGGTCTGTACAGTTACGAGAAATTTTAAAATCATTTACGCGGTCTAGGAATGACATTAAGGAAATTTTGGAGTCGAAGCCTGAGAAAGATACACCCCATTTATACAGATTTTAGTGACAAGCTACTTAGTTACAAAATTGTCAGATTAGGGAAGGCAGAAAGCACATCATCATCTGAATCTAAGTTAAGTTTTCGAGAATGATTCCTTCAATTAAGAGAACGTCAGATAAGAAAGTTTGCTTCGTTTCATTAGCCTGTTTATCCTTAAATAATGATAACAAGTCTAACCGTTGCTTTAAATGTATTACACGAGATCTAACACGTTTTAACTCTAAATTTGAAGTTTCTAGATTTATTTTCCGAACTATGTTATTAATATCGTCTAGAGATTGTTTGATCTCAAAGGTATTTTATGATAGATCGGAAGTTAGTGTACGAGAAATTAATTGTCCGTCAGCTTCTTGTGCTAATACGGCTTTTAATTGCAAACGCCTGTCGTTTTGGTTTGACGCAGGTTGGATACTGTGTGATTCCAATTCGAAGATCGTTTCAATAGACTTAAGATGTGAGGGATTCATCATGTTACTGTATTTTAGATACGATTAAGGCAAATAACGATAATTGCTTTTTCAAGAAAATAAATTTTGTTTTTTTCTCTCAATTATATCTAAAATAATTAATAACACAAGCCAACAAAAATATTTTTTTTGAAAACTTTTTTCACGTTAATAGGTGACGTTTATAGATTTTTTTAAGCTGAATCCAAATCTGGCCTTGGTTTTTTTGTATCACGCACAGTTTTTGAGCAATCTGTTTTTTAATGATATAGGATAAAACCACTATAGTATATAGGGAAATTAATGAAACGCTATGTTAAATCATAAGCATGGTTTGTATTTACAGTAAGCTATTTAAAACAGTGACCTAATGTGCCATTATAGGTTTATATTGATATTACAGGTTTCACTTGTTAGCTGCAGTTGGTTTATACTTCCGTTCTCTTTTTTTCTTTGAAGCTTCTTATGTAGCTTTTTCTTCGATGTGTTGTTTGCTGAACTTCACGGTGAAGTGACCAACAATAGTCCCCCATCATGTTGGTGTTCCAGCGGCCCTGGTAGCGTTTTTCCATCACTTTAGTGTCTTGGTGAAAACGTTCGCCTTGCTCCTCACTAACATCTCCCAAATTGTCCGGGAAGTAATCAAGGTGGCTATTCAAAAAGTGAACTTTCAGGCTCATCAAACATCCTAAATTTTTAAACTTCTTTAACATGTTAGCTACAATAGAAACATGTTCTGGATCTTTTTTATTCCCCAAGAATTTTGTAATGACTTGCTTGAATGATATCCATGCTTCTTTCTCATTTACGGTCATTGTGGATTCAAAGTTAACGTCAAACATCATTTTTCTAATGTCAGGTCCGACAAAGACGCCTTCTTTTAGTTTAGCTTCTGAAAGGCGTGGAAACTTTTGGCTGAGATACTTAAAACACGGTCTATCTTTAGGCAGAGCCTTAACAAGCTGTTTCATGAGTCCTAATTTTATATGTAGAGGTGGTAGGAGCACGTTTCTTGGATTTACAAGGTTTTTGCGTAGAATGTTCTTCTTACCTGGGTTTAAGGACTTCCTCACAGGCCAGTTCTTTCTGCACCAATGTTGATCCCTAGCCCTACTATCCCATTCGCACAAGAAACATGGAAATTTGGTAAAACCAGCTTGCTGACCAAGGAGCATGCATGTTACTTTTAAATCACCACATATCATCCAACCATGAGCAGAATAGTTTATTTTATTCAACACTATTTCTAGATTTTCATAACTTTTTTTCATATGTACAGAATGGCCAACAGGTGTAGATGCGTACATGTTACCATTGTGTAATAAAACTGCTTTTAAACTTGTTTTGGATGAATCCGTAAACAGCCTTCAGTCTTCTTTTTTGTATTCAATACCAAACTCGTTCATGAGACCAGAAATGTCTGAGCAGTATACTAAATCACCTTCTTGTTTAAAATACTTGGAAAATTGCTGCTCTCTTTCTATACACATGAATGCTAGTTCCAATGGTAACAAGTTCTTTTCTTTCAGTCTAGAGCCAAGCAATTCAGCCTTTTCTTTAGTCAAGCCCAGATCCCTAACCAAGTCATTAAGCTCGATTTGTGTAAACAATTTAGGCTCTACATTTTCAGTAGTACAATGAAATTCTTCATCATCTTGTTCATTTGACTCGGATTGCACATCAGAAAGTACTTCAATAGAATTTAAATCATCTGGTGGTTCAGGGACCGGTAAATCTACACTGTGCCCTACTGGTCGGATGGCAGACGGAAGATTAGGATAGCTTATTACCTTCTTGTTTTTTGAGTTATGACCAGTAATATCAACACTGCAAAATAGCAATCATCAGAATGATTTTTCGGCTCCTCCATATCATAGGAACAGCAAATCTAAAGGTTTTTCTCTCCTTTTTTGACCATTTTCTTAGATCTTCAACACAAACATACCTTATGTGGTGCACAAGATTTCTCCTGATCACCAAGTTTAGTTCCAAAATATGATAGATAAACCTTTTCACAAAGTCTGTAATGTTTCTTTGGTGTTTTTAATCACAAACTCACCACAAATATAACAAAAACTGTCAGCAGAGTTTTTACAACCGCGATTAGACATTTTACTGAGCACATGTACTAGAAACGTTAAAGTGAGAGGTTAGGTTGACAGTAAAGAAAACACCAGCTGTTTGACCAGCAAATGTTTTTTGGCAGTGCTACCAACATCATCTACATCCATTAGACCTACTTTTCCAATTTACTTATAAATATTATAATACTATAAATCTGTTTAAATTCTTTAAATATCGCTAAACGCAAAAATCTCGAAAAAAATACATTTAACTATAAAATGTGAAGAAATGGTAGGTGATTCAGTTTTTTAAGCATCATATTTGGATTCAGCAACCTAAAAAACATAATAAAAAGGTATATTCATTAAAAAAGTTTTTTCATCGTTGGCCTGTGTAATGTTTGATTCCTAGTGACTTTTGATAGTGAATATGGCAACCTTGAAATTTTAGTTACCTCCAGTTATTTTTTTTTTGTTGGCTGCATTAGATGGAGCATTAAATGTCAATTTAACTGGTTGAAATTGTTACCTTGGTTACTTGTTTGTTTACTTTCACTAACCTTAAAAAAGGCAGTTTCAAGTTTAGTATAATTTACTTTTTCTTACAGAAACAGTGTATTTATAGATGTAGTTTGATAATTTTGGGACTACACATTCCGTTTCCTGGTTACTCACACGACGCATTATCGGTTGAAAAAACCAGGTGGTGTCTAAAATAAACATTTAGTAGAATGTAAGTTAGTTCATATGTAAGTAAGGCTCTAGACTTTAAGTTCCTACCGTGTTAAAAGTTTTTTTCTTTTTTAAGATTTTTTTTCTCGTTTATGGCTTTGTTGCGATTGTTACATGCCAACTGGCATGTATCACGTTAGATTTAATTTGTAAATCAATTGCTGCGTATTTTTAAATGAATACGTCGTCCCTGACAGCCGCGCCTGCGCAAAAGGATGCGGAGTGCGCGCGTGGTGTTAAAAGACGCCATTAAGTTACGAGCCCTCGGCGAAGCAACATCTATCTGTGTCGTGTCTTTTCTTTTTAGTGATGTTGGTTCCTTCTACCTTTTGCCCGTGTGTACCTGTTACCTAATTCCTGTCGTTCCCCTACGAGTACAGCAGTAAAAAGAAGGACGGAAGTAGGGTAGCTAAGCCGCTTTGGCAACAGAGATCCACAGCAAGATATGTATACGCCGATTCGAGAACAATATGAACAGCTAAGCCGCTTTGGGAAACAAAACGTGCAGCAAGATATGTATACGCCGCTTTGAGAACAAAATTGTCTTTGTGTGTAAATTTGTTGCGTCGGGGGGTCGTTAGGTCTTTGGGGTGTGCGTTTGGCGGGGTCGTTAGATTTTTGTCGTGGGGTGGTGCGCGTGCGCTGGGGTGGAGATATTTTCTTAAGAAATTTTTTTAGCAGCGTTAAATATTAAATATTAAATATTAAATTTTAAAAAAATGTTGTATGTGTAGAAAATGGAGTTCACGTGTTGGTTCGTATTTTTCTGGGGTAGGTTAAGCTAAAAATTAAAACGCCGCGGTGAAGAATTTTTTTAATATTAGGCAAACGCGTGCAAGTGGTAAAGAGTGTTTTAGCTCTCCTCATAAGCTGCGTTTTGTACGAAGTAGAAAATAAAATTGAGAAAATATACGAAATGTTATATGAAGGAGGTCAAATTTTTAAACGTCTGCAGGTAAAATCTTGTAAAAAGGAAGTCGTTCACTTCTCGCAATTTCAATGTCACGATAAAATACTAAGAATTTGCATGCAGTCGAATATAACCTCGTGTTTTTTATCTGGTAATATATATGCAAATTATTCAACTTTTAATATAATGTATTTAATTAACATAAGGTGTGTTGCAAAAACACTTCAAGACAGGTATGTCGTATATTTCCTTTTGGTTACATCATCCCAAAATAATTTATACAAGTACACTGAACTTGCAGTCGGATCTAACATATAATCTTTTAATTATACCCGTATGAATTAAAAATATATGCAAATTATACCACCTTTCATCACGATTTATTTGACTCTCAAATTATTTGATTTGATCTTATATCAAGGTATTAAGTTTTACAACTCAAGGTGTAGCATCAAGGTTTTTACGTCACTCTCAAACTATAGAACTTAATAAAAATAGCTTTCCTTAGCACGCTACCTAGTTCCGGCTACTTTTCCAAGGTCGTTGTGACGTCATAGCCTTTTATAAATATAGAGCAATGTAATACTATTCTAAAATTCTAAAAAGAGTCTTTCTTACTAACCACAAATACATACAGCTTGTAGAAGGCGGATGTATCCAAGTCAGTCCATCGGCACATAAAATAATCTTTTAATCCTTTCCTCTTTCTCTAATAAGATGTTCTTTGTCTAACACATCTTTGTATTGTTCGCGTATTGTCGCAGTGTCTTCTATTTAGTCCAACTTTCGCCTTTTTGCATGCATTTCCTCTAATTCCAGCTGTCTTTTTCTTCCACTTACAGCGTATGGCGTGCATAATTGGGCAATTTCCTGCAGCGTCAACGGAGAGAGTTTACTGCCAATATTTACGCGTTGTCGTACAAACTCTGGGCGAATGTTAGGCGTACTTATCAACCCCGATACCGAAATGATTATTTCTTTTGGAATTGTAGAATATGGTGTTACAGATTGTGTAAAATATGTTACCTGCTTTAATGTAGCACTTGTGTAAGATTTTTATGACATAGCTTCCAATTGTACAGTTTTATATTGTCTCTTCCAATTGCGTAATACCGTGTTCTTTGGTCAAAGTAGACGCGAATGTTGCTCGTAAATGTGCATCTGGACAACGTAAAAAATCTAGTATATAATTTCCAAGTTGTTTATTAATATCAGGATTTGTTATCTGACACACAAATTTGTTGTATATCTTAATTCTTGCATTGGTTGTTAGCTATGTTAAACAATCGAATTTATATTAAAATTAAGTTTAAATGGCTCCATGCTTGGCATTAAATATTTTTAAATTTTGTTATGTATAATGCCAGAATAAAAATTTTAGAATAGTATTACATTGTTCTTTATTTATAAAAGGCTATGACGTCACAACGACCTTGGAAAAGTAGCCGAAACTAGGTAGCCGAGAGCATAGCGAAGTGGTGATTTTACCTATATGAAGAATTTTGTTATGTTAAGTAAAAACGTGCAAGTGGTAAAGAATTTTTTAGCTTTCCTCAAAAGCTGTATTTTGTATGAAGTAGCGAATAACATTTAGAAAATATACGAAATGTGATATAATGGATCAAATTATAAAGTCTGCATGTAAAATCTTGTAAAAACATGTTGTTCACGATTTCATTACCAAGATAAAATAACAAGAATTCGCAGTCGAATATAACCTCGTGTTTTTTTATTGAAATTATAGCTCTCTGGTAATATATATGCAAATTATTCAACTTTTAATATAATGGATTTAATTAACATAAGGTGTGTTTGCAAAAACATGTTAAGACTATTTCCTTCTTGGTATGCAAATTATACCACCTTTCATCACGATTTATTTGACTCTCAAATAAAAAAATTAATTTGATCTTATATCAAGGTGTTCTTGCTTACATTTAGCAATTTCAATATATATTTAATATGTGTGTGTATATGTAAAAACATGTTAAGACAGGTCACTCGTTATTTTATTCATGATTGCATCACCAAAATAATTTATACAACCACACTAAACTCGTACCCGGATCTATATAACCTTTAAATGTATGCAAATAATGTCGTTATTTAAAACGTGGTGAAGAATTTGGATGGGGATGTACTCATTCTCAAATGCGGAATGGTACTCCATAAGGCGTTCTGAACGGAGGCTTTGCACGCATTAGGTGATTGAATACTTCGGAGATTTTAGGTTAAGCAAAAACATGCACGTGTTGAAGAATCTCCCGAGAATTTCAAAAATTATTTTGTATTAAATATATAATATTAAAAGAAACACACAATATTTTAATGTTTTATTTACAAAACTTACATTCTTTAATTGTCCCTATCTTTTGTAGGTGGCGGTAGCAGATTCTTATTTGAATAAAATATAGATAAGACTTCCACATTAAGAAAAATGTATCTTAGTTAAATGTACGGGATTTTATTAATTATAGTTTAGTAAAGTGCATGGTAGTTAATGACCTCGAGGTTGTGATATTTATAACAACATACCGATATATGTAAATTATATATGGAAACTGCATAACTTCAAATCATTTTAGCATAATTGTTAATTACCAAAATTCATAATTTCTACTTCCGTTAAAAACACATTAAGAAAGTAAGTTTATACATACCGATAATACAATGGTAAAAATTCTTCTACAACACATTAAACAGCTTATTTATATTTGCTACCTTAAACAACTATGCGGAGTGCATATAAATGTCAGAGGAAGATTTCTTATCGTTCCCTTTCAATCTTAAAATTTATATCGTCAATAAAATAATAAACAGATTACTAATAATAGGTCGTCAATGGAACTAATACAACATATACAAAATGTGTACAAATGAAAAGACCACTTATTAATTAATCATGACTGTAAATTCCTTTAAAGATTTGATATTCATAGGTAGTAACAATGTTGGTGCTATATATATAAACGACTTTTATGAGCATAGTTTAAATTAAAATAACACCGAAATTTATGTAAATTTAATAGTTCTGGTTTATAGTTGGTTGATCTTTGGAGAATAAATTTTATGAAACTTAGATTTAAGAAATTAATCATTTTACAGGTGGGATTAAATAAAATGTACTACTTTGATGATAAAACCTATGCAATGCATTTTATGTTTACACAACTATAACATACTTTAAAATTTAATACCTCGGTAGTAGAATATAATTTTTAATTGTATTATTGTAACATAAAGTTTGCATAAAAATGCAAAATACATATCCGTTAAGAGGAATTTTTCAATATGATACTTACAGATTCGTTAGTAAGTTTTACAATTAAACTTATTTCAAGACATTTTTGAAACACATCTTACTAGTCTCAAGGAATATGTATGTATGTAGGTATAAAATATACAAATAAAAACACTACTTAATGTAAACATTATTCTTTATTAAAATGAATAATTGGTTATATGTACAAACCAGTTTTTGAGTACAATTACATATGTGGTTGCGCAATTGAATGACGAATGTCGTGGTATGCTAGAAACACTTGTGTGAATTGGTGTAATACTTTAATTTATGTAGAGGAGTACACCCTAAATCTTCTAGGTTAATAACATTTAGGTGTGGAAATTCATTGTAAATTGCCATCATCTCAAGATATACCGTGAAAGTTTCTGCTTAACCATATCTTTTGGTATTTGAAGCGAGCTGATAGACAGTTCCAAGAATATGGTGGTTTCAGCACATATGTTATTGCAACTCCATTCGATAGGGATAGTTGTAAAACAGCCATTTCTTTAAACACAAAGTTATTATGTGCAATTTTAAACCTTTGAACGTCGACAACTAATGGACTATTAATTTTAGACTTCACTCACAATATTGGTTGCAGGATTGTAGCGGACCAAACGATCGTGTAGAATGAGGCAGTACGCTGTAGTGTGAGCTTTAAGCGCTTCTTTCATTTGAAATTCTAATCGTACGTCAACCGCTCCCACTTTCACTATTTCGTTTTGATGGGAACAATCGATGACTACAAGTGGAGCGTGCGTTTGAAATTCATTGGGTGTTAATATCGGCTCGCTGATACCCCCGTAGTACGATTGTTGAAACTGTGCATACATCTCATATAGTATAGAATAGCGATTGGTATCGAAATCAATGTTAAGATTATCGTAAGGATACATAGATGAACCCAGATGTAATTTCATATTGGTCAACTTACAGTGGTCGAACTGACTGCGCCCCTTTTGCGCGATGTATCGGTTTGAAAGCAGACAATAACAAAACGTGGTTTTCCACTTGAGAAGCCGTCTTCACGGCCCACGTATGCGTGTGTGTTGTATGTAATTCTGGATATTCGTGTAGTTCCCAACTGCGAAAGCTTATGTCCATGGTGGCATTGCGTTGAATATGTTTGAGTAGTTTTAAGCGCTCTGCATCTGCAACGGTTATATGTGGAATCCGCCATGATATATGTGTAATAGTAATTTTGATTGACTCTTTGGTATCAGAATTCGATATAGCTGCATCGTCAGCACTACTTCTAATAAGAATAAGCTCCTGTTTGATATTCAAAAGAATTTTTCGGTAGTCCTCCGCAAATCCTAAAACCATGCGCAAGGGAATGCATACGTTAAATGACCATTAGCATCAACGAGATCAAGCTTATCGATGGGGACCAACCGGCGTTTCTAAAGCGACGACTTTCGCTATAATCGTAGGATAGGAAATTTTTAATAGTCGTAGTTATACCTGGATTACGAACGCGGTCAATAGTCTATCCACCAAGTTCATAACGAATTTCATCAAATAAAAATAAAACTCCGTTGTTGACAAAATCGGCGGTAAGCAAAACGCCACCATCTGACTTATTCATTGTATCCTCAATATAAATTACGCTGTCCCATGGTAATGTATAGACATCTTCGTTTTCTATTGGAATCCGTATAACATCATTCTTCTCATACGTGGTATTGGAGTACGGAGTATGCATATGTTTGTCGGCATTGATGATGGTTGTATCAAATATAGCACGTTGCGTAACATTTAAAATATTACTATCCATTTTAGCTATGTAGCACTTTGAGTCTTAATGTTTGCAGAAATTTAACGTTTTCCGGTGTTAATCGGTGCACTGGTGTCTTGTAACTGGTAAAGGTGCTGACAATGCGTCTATTAATAGGTTTTGGTGGTTTATGCTCATAGCGCAAAACCATTGTTTAAAGACGCTTTAGATAAAGTCTAATCGTGATGGTTTCCCGACGAAAAGTGATCAGATTACCGTTTTGATCAACTATTTTAACAATGATGCGATCGATGATTCGTGTATTAAGTGGCATATAGGTGACGTTCACGGGGTTTTCAATAATCTTGTACCCTGCAGCAACTGCAGGAAAGAATTGATGTAAAATGTGTACAGGTTTGCTATTCCGATACGATCCGACCACAAGATTACATTCAATACATATTGAATTGATTGGAAAGACTTGTGCCGGATGGTCCGAAATAGCAGTAGTGAGAGCTGGTAGTATACGTTTCTCAAAACCCAGCAACGAAGCAAGTGAATTTGGTTGTGTAAAGTCCACTATACCTGATGCTTTGATTTCTGTATGTAAACTGTTATTATTGGCTCGAATATCAATAAGATAACGTTTGGATGAAGTGCGTTCACGTGGATCGTTCAGATTACGTCGTACGAACTTATTAATATCTGCCACTTCATAAGTTCCTTCTGGTAAAGTAAGCACGATGTCATCAATGTAAAATTTATTGTTCGCTTCCGTTACATTGGGAATTGAAAAATATGTATCAAAGTTTGTAAGACCAATAACGTATTCATGGTCATCATCGAGAACAATTGGTGGGTTGATGATTGCGGTGAGCGTAGATTCAGTTCCAGTTAAAGTAAATGTGTACATGTTCGGTGGTTGACGACAAACTAACAACTAGTCGTATTCGTAGTTGGGATGGGGTAATAAAAGCAAATTCCTGAAACACTTGCAATATATGGTTTTTAATTAAACACTTTTATACAAAACAGTTAAAAATACACTAAAATCAAATAATATATAACGTTGTTAGAAACTTAGCGGAGGACTATTTTGCAGTAAAAATTTCAATACGAAGTGTCCACAGGTAACAGTGTTAAGCGGTTGAAATTGTTCATAATTATAATAGAGAGTGCATGGTCCTGATGAGGTTAAGTATTTGACAAGTTCCCTCGGAGGTCGTAGATTACCAATGCTATCATAATAGACTGCCCTTGAACCATCTTTTTGTACGCGGTCCAATGAGTTCCCACACCACGTGTAGTATCATGATTAAGAATACCACATTCTCGCCAACGAATTGTGTTTGGAAGTGAATTCGCATGAATATTCCACGAAAGTGGGATATTGGTAAACGTTTTATGTATTTGTTCAAGTCAACATTGGTCAACGCTCGCATAGGTAGGTTTAACGAATGCGTTGAGTTTTTTTCGTTGTCTTTGTTTACGCAAACCTTGCCCGTGTGTAAGAAAAGGCTTTAGGTACAGTCCATGTCCACGGCGATAAGGTTTCAAATAGAGACCCTTTCCAAGTGTCACTGCCTCTTGTGCCATATTATGTCGTTTCGCTTCATCTAATTGTTGTTGTCCAAGTTTAGCATCGTTGACAGCTTTTGCAATCCCATCTGCTCCACCCGACAACGCTCCAATTGCGGAAAGGGCTGCAAAAATAGGTATCAAAGGTAGGAAACCACCAGTTTTGGGTACAGGGATTACACGTGGGATGCCACGAATTTCATCTGTTATTTCTTTAATCGGTGAAACTGCAAGTTTAGCAGTTTTAATAAGATCAGTCGGACGAACGTTTTTAATGCGTTCCTAAATGGTGCGAATTAAACGCTTGAATGGTATACCACTTCCTGTACGTAGACGCTGACCACATCGTTTTCCTTTACACCTTATCGTTTTTTTGCGACAACCCATACCAAATTTAACTTTGGCATTCATTGCAGAACCAACAGCAAACGCAGCAAGTTTTCACCTAACGAAGCGTCGGGTGCAGTACGACGTTTTGTGCTGTTTCGGCAAGACGTCGATCAGCTTGGTGTCGGGTTGTTAAGTCTGTAGAAAGATCGTAGGCGATGTCGTGTAGTTTGCAGGCTTCGTCTGAAGGGATTACGACCTATATCACCACGCTCGAGGCGTTTCTGAAGCTTAATACCCGGTCCACAGAAGCGATAGCCTGGTAAATGTAATTCTACCGGTAAACGATTGATAGCACTATTGAGTAACCCGTAGCCACGATAGGATTTCATTAATCTTGTCAGTCGAAAGGTTTAAAGGAGACTGGTCATGCGTGTAGAATTACTCGCTTAAATGCTTACCATACTGCAATTACGTTTTAGTATATGGATAGAATGCGTCTGGTAAAGCAACAATTGGCGTTGCCAATTACGGACCACAACTGCAGCAACAACACTAACGTGCAAAAGCATGGACTACTATTACCATCAACAATACGGTGTATCATTACAGGTCCATCCAATTGTGGTAAAACTAATGTAGTCATCGGTCTCTTGAAACATCCGAATGGTGTACGCTTTGAAAACGTTTATCTCTACTCAAAATCCTTGTATCAACCAAAGTATCAGTACCTAGAGAGGTTATTACAACCAATAAAAGAAATAGGATATTTTGCGTTTAACAAATGGGATGCAATTGTTACTCCAGCGGATGCAAAACCTAATTCGATATTTATTTTCGATGACGTGTCGTGCGATAAACAAAATGTAATGCGAGAATATTTTTCTTTAGGTCGACATAAGGCCATTGATTGTTTTATCTATGTCAGACCTATTCCAAAATACCTAAACAATTGATTAGAGACAATGCTAATGTCCTAGTGCTATTCAAACAAGACGAACTCAATTTAAAACACGTATACGCTGACCATGTAAACACGGATATGTCGTTTAACCGGTTTAAAGAATTGTGCGGCGTATGCTGGCGAGATCGGTATGGGTTCCTGGTGATCAATAAAGATGGCGATTTGCAGAACGGTCGCTACCGAAAAGGTTTTGACACCTATATATACTTATAAAGCACATAAATAGCATATCACTTCCTACCCGTTTCTAGACGATGGCAGACGACGTGAAAACCAAACAAGAACTCATAAAAGTACGAAAGGCAGTCAAGAGGAAATTACAAGCGCTAAAAGCAGGTGTGGTTGAAAAGGAGCTTGCATTAAGTAAAGTCTATGCACCTATTATAAAACGTTTACAAACACTTCAGACCGGTCTGCTGAAAGATATTAAACAGGAGTCCAAGATCGAAAGCCAGCACTGGTTACCACAACAACATGACGTACAATCTACTCCTAAAAGACGCCCTAAATTTCTCGATCAGGTGCGCAGTTCAACACCAATCGCCGCACCACCAATAGAGGAGGCATGGGAACACAATCCTCATAGCCCAGTCCAGTCTGTGGAGTCCACCTTCGAAGAATCGGAGAGTAGCGGCAACACTCCAGAGACCCATACAGAGTACGAACGGTACCTAAACAGCGAAGAACATCAGGCCTACTTACAACGATTCTTACCATCGGTAAGATACTATGTCGATAATCTGTTTTCCAACTTTACTGGTATTTATAACAATGACACGGAGCACTTGCGCAGGGATAAAGTACGTTTTAATCCGGAGACAGGAAAATTAATGATTGTTGATTCGGACATTATCTTCGGGATTGGTGAAAAGGTGTGTGTAGAACGATTTTGCTACAACGGTAGCAAAGGGTTGTACGAGCAACTGTTCCTTCTCAATCCTTTGGGTAAATTCTCACTTAAAGAAATTAACGATTATGCGGACATTAAAAAAAGAAATAATGCAATGTATAGCTTACGACAGCAAACTATAAACCCGAGTGGTCGTGGTCTACTCATGGATTATAACGAGAAGCCACTAGAGTATGTATACTTTGATGATCCCAACGAACTGTGCGAACGGCTCAAGCTTCTGGTCGCCTCGCAAGATGCAGGTAACACCGGTCACACAAACGAAATTACATCGATTATGGAAGAATTACGCGAATTGCGTATAATAGCGTAGATTGTGCGACTTGTTATTCATTATCACGATGGTTATCGACAAGTTTGGACATGCGTCTGACTGTGCTTCATATATTTCTTATGATGATTACTACGATTTTGACAACATGAGATTAGCGCGCGTCGCTACACCACAAGAAGATGATGATGCAGTCACGAAAGCGTACTTAGAATTGCGGTTAGCAACGCTACACCAGCAAGAGGGCGAACCAACGCTTGGAAGTGGTTCCACTATTCAGCAGTATATAGACACGCTTGTAAAGGAGACAACAAACAGTATGATAACACAGTTCTCGAGCGAGTATTTTACAAGATCAGACTTTAACCATTTTGAAGAGATGATGCGTAACCTTGTTCCAGCCACTGTGAACGCTAATGTTGCACAAATCGTAACCAAACGGATAGATGATTCTATGAATAGCATATATAAGACATTAGACGCTGCTATTCAACAAGTGAAAGCACAATTTAGAATAGACATTGCACGAATTCAAGCAGATATTCAACAGTTGCAAGAGAAACTTAAAAACGCACGCATATAGCCGTCAACCATACACACACACACACATATATTAGCAATATGTCTGTAAAGGAGCAAAACGTCCACGAGTTACATAAGCCTGCTCGCATTAACTTTCCTAGAAGACATGTAATCACAAAAGGATTAAACGAGCTGTTTCAAGCCGATTTGGTGGAAATGATCCCATATGCAAAGATAAATAAAGGATTTAGATACATTCTAGTTGTTATCGATGTATTTTCTAAATACTTATGAACCGTACCGGTTAAGCGCAAGACGGGTAAGGCTGTTTCAAACGCTTTTCAATCAATTTTCAACAAAGACCATCGTATTCCACGGTACATTCAAACGGATTTGGGAAAAGAATTTTATAATTCAACATTTAAGGCTTTAATGGAAAAATATGAGATTACACATTATAGTGTGTACAGCAATAAAAAGCTTGCGTAGTAGAACGCGTTAATCGTACCTTAAAGTCAAAAATGTGGAAACAATTCAGTTTGAATAGTTCGTATCGATGGCTGAATATACTATCCTTACTCGTGACTGCATATAACAACACCAAACATCGAACAATCGGCATGCGACCTGTAGATGTGTCAAAACGCAATGAACGCAAACTCTTCAATACAGTATACAGTACGATCAAAACAGTTAACTTAAAGAGTAAAAATTTTCTGTTGGAGATCATGTTCGCATTAGTAAACATAGAAGTCAATTTACCAAGGGATACACACCAAATTGGTCTAACGAAATTTTTACGGTGTACAAAGTGCATTTGACTAATCCTTTAACGTACCTATTGCGCGATAGTCGAGGACAACCAATATTAGGCGGCTTCTATGCAGAAGAACTTCAACGAACACACTATCCGGATGTATATTTAGTGGAAAAAGTATTGAAGAGAGTTAAAATCAAGTATATGTGAAATGGTTAAATTTAGATTCTAGCCATAATAGTTGGATATCCAAAATCATATTTTGTAGATTTGCTGTTACGTGTTTGTTTACCATCATATGTCATTCATCAATAAAATTTTTTACTGTTATATGCTTTATTATAGCGACACACACACACACACAAATTACATCTATGTACTACTAATTACTACACTAGTTCTACGTCAAGAAAGTTGTTTATAATTCCTCATGCCCGAAGCGCAAAACGTTGATGTAGGTTGATTTTCGCTGTTTTGGTTGAACTTGAGTATTTCGATGTCCGTGAATATGTGTAAATAACAAGCAGGTAAAACACATTACCTTCTCAGCTAACAATTTCTCCCCGTACTTGACCAACACTCGAGGTATATATATTTATTGTAAAAGGTATGCGACACGTACAATAGCATCCTCCATTATATCTAATAAGTGCTATCTAATAGCGCATTAGGTAGGATTACCAAGATGACATGATTTACATACAAAAATAGTATTAAACTAAAACAATAACTTTAATAGCATATACACTTTTTATAATCATCTATACTATTTGATGGCCATTTTCCCGAATCCGGACCACACGTCCATCCTGGTTGCTGTTTTGAGCCCTCCATTGCCAAATTCTTGAGAGCCAGTTATATGTTGTTCTATGAGGGCCAACTACATTAGGTTGGTACTTATAATTTACCTTATACTTTAAAATTAACTTCAATACTTTTTTAATACCATAGGTTGTGCGAAATATACAACATCTACAATCATATCGTCAATCGCTGTGACCAGTGATTTATAGTTGCATTTATATTCATGATAGGATATGCCTTCGTACTCAATACAGCTCGGTTGGTTAGTAATTCTTCAAGGAAATATACATCGCTCAAACTATAATTACTCTCTATTGCGTCTAGTACACCGCGCACCTGATGACATTTTAACTCTGTTTTGCCGTTGCAAGCATCAATGAAGTTTGATACAAATTGATCGCACCTACTCTGTTGATTAAACAGCATGTCCATTACATCAATGGATGTATCATTGGTCAGCGTTAGCCATTTGAAGGCTTTAAAGGAACATGAACACCTACTCTGAACAGTATACGTTTGATTTTGTCTACATCATTCAATACTATGGCATGTTTCAGATGTTGGTGTAAAATGCGTTGTTCACTCTCGAACAAATCGTACAGTACATTGTCCATGTTAACTTGAAAACTTCGCACCACTATCGTCACTATCGTTGTTGTTCCACTCACTGCGAGATCTATCCAAGTACCTAGCTTTTATGGCACATTCATCAAAATAGGTAATGCTAAAGTGTTGTGATACTGAGCATCACCTAGTTATTCGTCTGATAAACCCCCCACTAGTTTTTGTAACAGCATTAACAAATCAACAACCTCGAGATGATCTCTGGCAAGGCGACTCTGTTGAATTTGAGCAATATATTTAAGGAAAATCCAATTAGAGGTATGTTGGTGGTGATGGATTGTTATTCAAATTATCTATGGGAATATCCTTCACTTTTAACGAAGGATGCATGTCCGGTAAATTGCAAATTAATCAAAAGAGCATAACGTTAATCATTACTCTACATAGAGCACAAAAAGCTGTCATAGCCATGCGAGAAATATGTTGCCTGATAAATACTCCCTGTATGATTGTTGTGGTTTTGACAATTTTGACAACGGTCCTAGGTCATGGATCGAAACGTAAAGAAAGATGATTTTAAAAACTATGAGTGGTTTAATTCCCAACGAAGATTAAGAAAAAGGTTGTCTGATGTCGCTAAATCTATATATATATATATATATATATATATATATATACCAATGTTTAATACCTTGAAAGTAATAGGAAAATAAAATTTAAAGTTGTCAACCATGTTCGGGTGGTAATGTTGATTCGGTCATTAATACCTACTGCAAGTTAAAACAAGTCGTATACAATGATGAAAAGTTTTTTGAAACTAACTAAATGTGATCTTGAATACATGCTTTGTAAAAGCGATATAGTTCAAATTCTGCTACGATTCTTCAACAGACGGCGATAACAATAAAAACTCTGTTTAAATTAATTTTTAATAACGACTTAACATTGCGTAATTTTATTAAAATGATTTGAAATATAACGGTATCATTTTTATTGTTTAGCATCAATTTAATAACATTTGTTGATATAAGATGAAAATTGTGAATTTTGGTAATTGACAATTATGCTAAAATGTTTTGAAGTTACCTTGTTGCCATATGTTCCATTTAACAGAATTAAAACTCAGATATATTATAGACATTCTTGCAATTATTTACCATATGTGTATATATTTCTCTTGACAATAATTATTAATTTAAGAATAACTTATTGAATTAAAGTAGGTTATTTATAAGCACTAAATTCTACAATAATTAAAACGAGTTTGAAAATAAAAATGTATTGACAATGTAGCTATACTTGTAATTTATTCTGCCAGGATCAACAAAATAGTTGTTTTTAGGTATAAACCAGAACCATATAATTTACATATGGGGATATGTTGTTACATTTATACTATAAATAGCCCAATCGCCGAGGTCTTTAACTACCATGCACTTTACTGAACGCGGTTGTTAAAGGGCGTTATATGAACGTTTTTTGCAAAGAAATAAGTAATATTTATCTCAGTTTGCGAGATGTTGAAACGTTTAGATCCGTAAGTTATGCATATCTTTTAGAAAACATATTTGCTTTTATGGACAAATTTTTGCTTTACATTCCTTAACTTTAATAATTTCACTAATCATGTTTACAGAGTCTTTTTAAATAATAATATCCTTTGAACATACTATCATCTGGAATACAAATTTTGTTATACCTATATCTAGTACTAATAATAATTAGTGTCTCTAGCACTGTAAAATTTAACTAGAATAAATAATTCACAATCTTTTATAGTGTTTAATTAAATCGGTCTTTTAACAACAAAAGAGGTATTTTGCACATTGCAAATTATTATTACCATGCTTGTAGCAATAAATATTACATAATAAATTGCTGGTTATTCACCTAACAATACAATTTTACACTAAGAATATATAATTGGTGTATGCTGGGTTGCCTGCCATAGATATGCATATATTTTTAGAATTTATGGAGTACCATTCCGCATTTGAGAATGATTACATCACTATCCAAATTCTTCACCACGTTTTAAATAACGACATTATTTGCATACATTTAAAGGTTAAATTTTAGATCCGGGTACGAGTTCAGTGTGGTTGTATAAATTATTTTGGTGGTGCAATCATGAATAAAATAACGAGTGACCTGTCTTAACATGTTTTTTTGCACACACACCAATATTTTAAATTAAAACCATTATAAAATACGAGTCGAATAATTTCTCCTATTCTTTTTGATATTTAATACAAAAATAATGGGGCAGAGCCCCGTTTAGGACACGTTTAGAAGCTCCCTTCCCCCACCATTCATCATTTTGAGAGTGATTATGTCATCCACCACATTTCCTATTTTTGCTTAACCTACAAATCTCTCTTTAATTAACTAAAGCAACGAGAATAAAACAATGACGAAGCTCTAAAGATCACCGCTAAATTCTTCACTACATGCACGTTTTGCATAACCTATAAATTTTTTATCACGTTTGTGCAATTAAACGAGTTATATATATATATATATATACAATGTCTAATACGTCATCTACATACAATCACCAAACCGCTAAAAGTAAAAGAATTTTTCTTGCCACATAAATTAAATGTATAATTACATTTAAATATTTAAATATATTCAAATTGCTAAAATGTAAGCAAGAGATCCTTGATATAAGATTAAATTAATTTTTTATTTGAGAGTCAAATAAATCGTGATGAAAGGTGGTATATTTTGGATACCAAGAAGGAAATAGTATTAACATGTTTTTGCAAACACACCTTATGTTAATTAAATCCATTATATTAAAAGTTGAATAATTTGCATATATATTACCAGAGAGCTATAATTCCAAACTCGAGGTTATATTCGACTGCGAATTCTTGTTATTTTATCGTGACATTGAAATCGCGAGAAGTGAACGACTTCTTTGTAAGCAAGACATCCTTGATATAACATTAAATTAATTTTTTATTTAAAAGTCAAATAAATCGTGATGCAAGGTGGTATAATTTGCATACCAATAAGGAAATATACGGCATACCTGTTTTGAAATGTTTTTGCAACACACCTTATGTTAATTAAATACATTATATTAAAAGTCGAATGTCGACGTGATTTACATATATATTACCAGATAAAAAACACGAGGTTATATTCGACTGCATGCCAATTCTTAGTATTTTATCGTGACATTGAAATTGCGAGAAGTGAACGACTTCTTTTTTACAAGATTTTACCTGCAGACGTTTAAAAATTTGACCTCCATCATATAACATTTCGTATATTTTCTCAATTTTATTTTCTACTTCGTACAAAACGCAGCTTATGAGGAGAGCTAAAACACTCTTTACCACTTGCACGCGTTTGCCTAATATTAAAAAAATTCTTCACCGCGGCGTTTTAATTTTTAGCTTAACCTACCCCAGAAAAATAGGAACCAACACGTGAACTCCCTTTTCTACACATACAACATTTTTTAAAATTTAATATTTAATATTTAATATTTAACGCTGCTAAAAGATTTCTTAAGAAAATATCTCCACCCCAGCGCACGCGCACCACCCCACGACAAAAATCTAACGACCCCGCCGAACGCACACCCAAAGACCTAACGACCCCCCCGACGCAACAAATTTACACACAAAGACAATTTTGTTCTCAAAGCGGCGTATACATATCTTGCTGCACGTTTTGTTTCCCAAAGCGGCTTAGCTGTTCATATTGTTCTCGAATCGGCGTATACATATCTTGCTGTGGATCTCTGTTGCCAAAGCGGCTTAGCTACCCTACTGACGGATGTAATTTTATTCAACATGACGTGAGTTGCACCCAACCTGCAATAACACCGTTGTGCCCTGAGATGAACTTCAGAGATGCCATCACGTAAGTAATTTGTTTGATTTAAATTGCGCTTGCAAATTGACTTAAAAAGAGGTTGCATCACCCTAAAAATGCGTTCGGTATCAGTTACAATATGGCGCGTAAAATTGCCGCGTAATTATGCATTAAATTATGACAATGACGTGTAGTTATCGCGAGTAAAACAATTGCACAGTATAACAATTGCCCGAAAGTGTAACATGCTACAGATGCATGATCAAGATATCATGGACAGACAAAGTTAAAAACAAATAGGTACTAGAAATGGTAGGGGAAGAAAGAAGTATGTAGCAAACAGTAAAAAATAGAAGAGATGCGATGATTGGTCGCATACTAAGACATGAAGGAATAGTGCGGCATTTATTAGAAGCAGAGATAGGAAAAAAGAAAGGTAGAGGTAGACCTAGGTTAAACTATCGCACACAGATAGTGAAAAATGTAGGATGTAGGAATTTCTGGGAAATACGTAGGCTAGCTCAGAATAGAAACCAATGGCGGTACGAATTCAACCACTCCAAAGATTGAAAAACTAATGACGGAAAAAATAACTGAACTTAAACATGATGATTATTATAAACTACTACAGGTATTGACCTGTACGAATTCCGGTACGAATTCAACCACTCCAAAGATTGAAAGACTAATGACGGAAAAAATAACTGAACTTAAACATGATGATTATTATAAACTACTACAGGTATTGACCTGTAGTAGTTTATAATAATCATCATGTTTAAGTTCAGTTATTTCCGTCATTAGTTTTCAATCTTTGAGTGGTTGAATTCGTACCGCCATTGGTTTCTATTCTGAGCTAGCCTACGCATTTCCCTGAAATTCCTACATCCTACATTTTTCACTATCTGTGTGCGATAGTTTAACCTAGGTCTACCTCTACCTTTCTTTTTTCCAACTAATGTTAATTGTGCGAAATGATATACTGGAAAACTATTAATTCGGAGAATGTCTAAGTGTTGGGAAATTCTTGGCAGCCACAGGCTGCTGAATCCCCTTCACATACCTTTCATGTGTTTTTCTAATGCTCCACCCGAAGGTACTACATTGGCCAGGAAGCTAGTTTTTTTAGCTGAAAAATTTTAAATTATACCAAACCCTTGCTGTTCCAAGCAAGGTAGGGATATTTGACATGTGTGACAACACACACACGGGACCTCCATTTTACTTGTCATCCGAACGAGGGCGTATTTTTGGAAAAATGCTCGCCTAACAATTTTCAAGCGGACCGTGTCGGGATTCGAACCCGGGACCTTGGGCATAGTAATCACACGCATACCACGCCACGGAGCCGCCTCCCTTTCACATACCGTTTATTTTTTTTTATTTCCAATGCTCCACCCGAAGGTACTACATTGGCCAGGAGGCGAGTTTTTTGTTGCCTAGAAATTTAGAATTTTGCTGAATCCTTGCCGTTCCAGGCAAGGTAGGGATCTTTAACGTGCGTGACAACACTCACACACGGGACCTCCATTTAACCTCTCATCCGAACGAGGGCGTAATTTTTGTGAAAAATGCTCACATGCCATTTTTCAAGCAGTCGGCCGTGTCGGGATTTAAACCCAGGACCTTGAGATCTGTAGTCTTACGCTTACTACATTGATCCACGGCGACGCCCACCCCCCCATCACATACCACTGAATCTCGGTGAATTAGGGCATATAATTAGAAAACAATAGAAGGGAACCGTGCCGTGTACAGGCTGTTGTGGGAATTTTAGGGAACAGTGGATGCTAGCTCAGAACATAAATAAGTGGATATACGCGTCCAACTAGTTTCAAGACGGAAAACCTAATGACGAATAAATAAGTGCACTTAAATTTGATGATTATTATAAACAACTACAGGCGTTGGTTGTGAAATATTTTCAACTAATGTTGATTTTGCGAAAAACTATTAATTCGATAAATGCTCAATACTTGGGGAGCTTGGCAGCCATCTTCACATACCACTGAATATCGTGGAAATAATGTATATCACTGTATAACAATAGAAGGGGACCGAACTATATAACAAGAAAGAACATAGGCTATGTTAAAAGACATCAAACATAGAAACAGCAAGAAAATTGTTGAGAGCATATGTGTAGACCACAGCAGGTACGTCTATGAAATAGGGGCAGTAGGAAAAGTAGACAGAAAGAGATAGAAGCCTTCTGGAATGTTATGCTTAAAATAGATGAGGCTTATAGCATGGACAGACAAAGTTAATAACAAATAGGTTGTAGAAATAGTAGAGGAATAAAGATATCTGTGGAAAACCAAAAAAGTAGGAGAAATAGAAGGGCAGGATACGTTCTAAGGCATTTCTGAGGAATAGTGCGGGATATATTACAAGCAGAGATAGGAAGATGTAGAGGGGTGGATCGGTTTACCAATTGAATTACCGGATAGATCAGACGATCCTTCATCAATCCACCACAAATAAAAACAAGGTGCTTATTATTTGTAAAGGTATCAACACTGCAGGAAACACAACACTAATACAGATTAACATTTATTTCGAATTTACTATTTATGTGGAACAGCTATACACATAGAGCATCGAACTGAAAACTGTGGCAATCTACTTACAAGATATATTAACTATATAATTAGTGATACTAAGATATATGCCTAAATTATTGACAAAAGAGGTCTTAGTGACGCAACGAGTGCAAAACCGCTCCGCTCTCAATTAGTCTGATGCTCACTCACCACCGTCTTTCATCCCAGCCCTTCACCGACTACCTTCAAATACTGTCTAATCCCTGCACTAATGTTGTAACGTATCCGCATCACAGGGGCGCACTCGCTACTCTAATCATATTCAGAGGCGTACCTGCTACAAAGAAAGGGGTAGAGGTATACCTAGATCGGACTATCGCACGAGTGATAGATGCAGAGTGTGCAAATTTCAGGGAAATGTGTAGGTTAGTTCAGACTAGGAGACAATGAGGGTATGCGTCTAACCAGTTCCAGGACTGAAGACCTGATGATGATGGTGGTGGTTATCATTCTAATCACGTAATTCAGAAGCTCTTGTACTAATATTCTGCTTAGTAGATACAGATATCACGATATATACAGATACCACGATAATTACAAATCCTGATACCTGTGACATTGAAGATGTTGACGGGTTACTGACTGCTGTTTTCCTTTCACTTATTAAACAATTTTACTGTTTTTGCTGTTTTCGCATTTCTAATAGAACTCACAATGTGTATGACCATTACCTATTAGTTAGTTTTGTTTTTATTGGTGTTAGGTTACTCTTCTGAAATTAATAGCAACTGCCTTAAAAATAAAAGGAGCTCAATATAATACACAAGTTTAAATGGGATATTAAAAGCGATTCTTGTTTCAAATTACTATTTCACTTAAAATTTCACGAAAGCTTAATAATCTTGTTACAGAATTAAATAAATGTAATCTGCCCGTAAAATCCATTTACGCAATACATTGAAAAATTTAAAAAGGAATTTCATTCTGGTTTAAATCGTAACTGTAAAGTAGTACTTAAAGGGTCGCCGTAAGGAATTTTATTGGCTTCCCAATGACACACTATAATTGGTTTAACGAGGCGTATACTTGTAGGAACTGCTTTAAACTTTAACTTAATTTTCTCTTAAACGAATGTCTTTGTACTGATACTACTCTTTGATTGATATTGATTTGCGCATTTATGAAAAAAGAACAAATTTTACTGAATAAGAAAGTTGCTTGAACGCTGCGGGCAATCAATATCCGTATCTATTGAATTCGTTTCTAGTATCTGCGCCTGGAAGGCGTTTATACGGAAACTTATTTCGGCGTAAAATTGTTACAAAATATACGTCGAACTTTACATAAATTAATTGAAACGCTTATTTAGACAGTCTACAGGGTAAATAAATTAAAATACCGTCAACGGGGGTCAAGTGGATCAAAATTTCTAGGTTTTTGCAAATATCATAGTCTCCCCATGCACAGAAAAATCTGAAAATTCAGTTATTCAATTCACTCTTTTTTTATCATTTTAATTCACTAAACTACTTCATGTTTTTTTTCAAAAGTTGATCCGCTTCACCTCTCATGTAGGGGTGAAGAGAATCATTCAATTATTTTCATTTAATATCCATTCTAGACCGGCTATGGGGCTAAGTGGATCAAAAAATATATAAAAATAAAATTTTTAAATGTCATTTTGAGCATAAAACAATTAATAAACGGCTAGAATTTAATTATTATGTGTTTTATTGTCTTTATTTCTAATAATACTTGCATACAATATACAAAACAAAGAAAATATAAGAACTAAGTCATAAGTAAGTATAAGAAAAATAGGTCGGACTATTCTACATCATAATCTACATTTTCAAAAATGTATTTTCCTCTTCTGGATAAGTGTCCCCTAATTTTCCTCATTATCTGAGCTGGTTGAACAATGGAAATATCAGGGACATTTGAATAAATAAAATATAATTGTTTTGAAGTGGATTTCTTCCGTAAAGCACTCACTGTATATTCACTGCTATCAGAGTCATTTTTAGCAATAATTTTTGCAATGAAAAAACGATCTCTTTTATTTGTTTCAAACTTCGCAATAACATAATCGTCAACTTCAATATCATCATGTGCAATTTGATTGTCTTGAGAACAAGACGGATATAAATCTTCTGACTAAGTCTCTTCAATAGCTTCATCAGAGATTTCACCCTCTTCCACATCATTGGCTTGACCCACATCATCTTCCACTTTCTCATCCATGAGTAGTGGTAGAAAGTCGGACACCGAAATACTTCTTCCCGGTTCTACAGTTAGTCTCTTTCCACGTTTTTTGGTTTCCCCACTACATGTTCTCATTTGACTCGGATACTCGACAACTATACTACACCATGCTTTTTGAACTTGATCGCCAGCTTCTTCTTGGGCTTGTGAGGTTCTAAGGTGTTTTATTTTTTGCAAAACAACATCATGGTTAAATGGTGCAATGCCACAGGCTATAAAACCAGCAACTGTGTTTGATTCAGATTTTGTACCAACTTTTTTAATAAATTCACTTAACAATTGTGAAAAAGATGTTTTAAGTAAAACACCTCGATTTCTCACTTTTCTAAAACCTTACGCCATGCTGCTTTGAATGGATGAAAGTAGATGACATCCAATGGCTGCAGCATGTACCTAGCATTAGGAGGTAGAAGGACAAACCTTATATTGTTATTTTTACATTGTTGTACTACACTCACAGTTATGTGGCTGTTCAAATTATCGCCACTCATTACTTTTGGGCTATCCAAATTTCTCAAGTACGGCAAAGCAATCGTCAAGAATCAGTCCTCAAAACTCTTACCTTCAAACCATCCACTTGTTGTCCGATTATATCTGGACCTTGGATAACCTTCTTCCCTCCATCCTGGATATAAATGCTTTGCTATATAAACTACATAAGGTGGAAGTAAAGTGCTATTACCTGCTACTGCAAACATTACACTTGTACTCGATTTCGACGTGTCAATTATTCGGTGAGCATGCTTTACACCTCGTCTAATTACAACATTCACGGCAGCCGGGTTATCCGCAAAATTTGTTTCATCATAATTAATTATGTTTGAAGGTGGTACGCCATCAGGAGACCTTTTCAGGTGAGAAAAATATTCTCCCACTATTTCATATGTGACGGCAGCTCTAACCCTTTTGGTATTTTCTGCTAATTTTATGGTTAAACCGTCGTGCCTTGATATAAAAGCTTTAAACCAATCAACTCTTGGTAGATTGTCATTGATCCTTTTTTCTCTTCCGCCACATTTGTTCAGATATTGTTGAACCATTAATCTAACGTCTTAACTTTTTAGGGAAATGCCCCACTCGGCACATACTTCTGTCAACCTAGTTTCTTCCTCGGCGCTTAAAGCTGTCTGGCCACCATATATACCTGCCTGCATGCCATGATAATGTCGATTTGTTGTAGTGTGTGGAACCCCATAAAATTCGGATGCAGTTCTCATAGTCATCTGACCATTACGAGCCGCCGCCACAGCTTTCTGTAAATAAACAGAATCATACGTCCTTTTAGTCTGCATCCCCAACTTTTTTTCTAGGTTTTTGGCATTTTTAACTGAAAATCAATAGTACTCATTAGAATATTTAAGTAATATTTAGTAGGTATTCATTATTATTAATTTATAGTGTAGGTAGTCAATCATTAGTCTCAAAATTGTACATATTAGTCAATATTATTTAGCAAACTCGCGATCCACTTCACCCCACAAAATTACAATTTTTCCTAATAAAATTACCCTAGAGAAAGGGAATTACCTATCAAAACAGTTCGAGTGGAGGCAGGTCGCCAGAAAGGCATATTAGGTACCATACAAAGTGAGCTACTTCGTCTGTGGAGTAGTTTGTTTTCAAACTTTGTAAAATAATATTGACTTAGAGATAATAATTCATAATTTTTCAAGAGAAACTTACATAACCAATAACAACGTTCACTACAGGAAACTACTGATGGTAATGTCTACTGACATGTCAATCGGAGTTTGTGGTGTCTGGGATACCATAATCGGTTATGCAAGATAATATTCGAAAAAATGTACAGTTGATCCATTTCACCCAAGGTGATCCATTAACCACCGGATGACGGTACCTCAAACTTGCTTTACCCCAAACAGCCTATTTTGTAGAATTATGGTTCAGAAAAACAAGTAAATATTTCGCGGAAATACTTCGCCCAGAATTGGAAAATTACCATTAACCCCGACTGCCAATAATAAGGTAAATATTGGCAACGGCGGAAATGAAGAGGTATAGGGTAGGTGATTGCATAGGACTGAAGTATTTTCCTAATTTCAAAAAGTTTGACTATTATTTTTCTATAGTGGCTTTATGTGTATCATAATTTACAATACAATAATATAGCAAAGGCGAGGCGAAGTTTAGTTAACGCTAACCAAACTTACTTTCGTTATCGGGGCCTTTTTGAGAACAGCTGCAAGTGGAAATGGAAGGGTTTACCACACCACCGGAACACGTAGCGTCAAAACCGGTCTCTATATATTACGCCATTAACCTACTTTATAACTTCTTACTTCAGAAAATCTAACGTGAATTCAGAACAGCTCAACTTTTTTGTGACGGACTGACTTTTTAATGGAGCACAAAGGTGCTCGCTGTTTGTGTTAAAACACCTAATGTAGTTTGAAGTTAAACAACTTTTATACTTTTGCGTGCACGTAGTTGTTTTGATAAATTCTCGCTTAAGCAGACATTGTGAATTCAAAACGGCTCAACATTTTTGCGAACGGTCGGGTTATGTCTAACAAGAGTGCACCCGATTAAAAGTAATACCGGCCCTACCACGCTACTCAGGTTATTGACCTGGCGAGACATTGGAGGTGACGTAATCAAGGCATTGTCCATTAACCTTTCGAGGAGCTAGAACCCGCTAACTTTACTACTGTAGCTCTAATTAAGCAGTTTCCGGTTTATAATGTTATGTTCTTTTCAGGTACTTGAATCAAAGCCGTCTGAAGAATGAATGTTAGACAAATTTTTTATGTATTCTTTTGTATAGTTATGGATTGACATTTGTACTGAGACCAAAAACGATATAAAATTTTATATAAATTAGAAGTTGGACAAATTTTAGGTTAAATCCTGCATTTTTTTAAAACAATTTGATTGAAACTAGTTAATTTGCGTATGAAATTGTATATAACATAAACAATTGCAGCAAATTGCGAAAAAGTATTAATGCAATAAATTTTCAAAACTTTAATGTAATACATTTTGGCATTGCGTTTTCAGTACCGAATTGCTTATAGTTTTCCAATATTGATTCCATATTATTTGGGCAAATTTGTGCAATTCAGGTAGCAGACGATGCTCGCTAAGTGGGAGAAACTAATCTACTCTACTTAATCTACGATTTAATGTAATGTTAATTTTTGACAATTTTGCAAACTCGAAAATGATATACAGTGTCTACTTAAGTTGGCGGCATATTGAAAACTTTTTTATTTTTGATTTTAGGAAAAAATGTTACTCTTTATAAAAAGTTCTGCTTGTTCTGAAACCTAAAATAAAACCTTCACATTTCAAAATTTATTAGTCATATACGAGGTTTATCAATAAATATGAATTTGGCGCAAGAGTAAAGTACCTTTATTTTTGATCATTTCGAAAATTGTTATTATAAAATGTTGTTCAGAATGAAAAATCACGTTCAAATATGCAAAATATCCATCGATTATAAAATTTTTTTTAACTTTTCTAAAATAAAAATTTATTTAAGCTTACGTGTCATTTCATTTAATCTAAGATGCACTGACAAGAACTGTCCATGAAATGTAATTTCTCAGCATTTCAAAAGACTTTCTTTAATAATAACAATAGTTTAATAATAATGTAATAGTTTTTGTTACACATACAGATCTTATCATTCCGTCCCTCAATTAACTACCGCTTCAACATATCCGCCTTCTCTATAAATACAGGTAATCGTTCTATCTCGAAACTCTGTCAACACTTTTTTAATCATAGTCGGCGTTATACTCTGAACGGTTTCTTTAATGGTTCGTTCTAAATGTACAACATCTGTGAATGGCCCTTGGAGGTACACCTCTTTCAAGTAGCCCACACAAAAAAAAGTCGAGTGGGATCAAAGCTGGAATGTGAGGTGGCCAACGAATTTTCAAAAACTGATGCACAACTCTTCCATTAAAACAATTTTCAAGATATTGTCTTACATCTAACCTGCTATGGCATGGGGCACCATCCTGCTGGAACCATATCTGTTGACGTTCAAGTAGGGGTAGATCATCAAGAAAATCATCTAGTTCTTTTTGTAGAAAGAGTAAATAACGGTCTGCATTAAAAGATTGTCGAAAAAAGAAAGGTGATTAATTGAGGGACGGAATAATAAGATCCGTATGTGTAACAAAAACTATTACATTATTATTAAACTACTGTTATTATTAAAGAAAGTCTTTCGAAATGCTAAGAAATTACATTTCATGGACAGTTCTTGTCAGTGCATCTTAGATTAAATGAAAAAACATGTAAGCTTAAATAAATTTTTATTTTAGAAAAGTTAAAAAAATTTTTTATAATCGATGGATATTTTGCATATTTGAACGTGATTTTTCATTCTGAACAACATTTTATAATAACAATTTTCGAAATTATCAAAAATAAAGGTATTTTACTCTTGCGCCAAATTCATATTTATTGATAAACCTCGTATATGACTAATAAATTTAGTTATTTGAAGGTTTTATTTTAGGTTTCAGAACAAGCAGAACTTTTTATAAAGAGTGACTTTTTCTCCTAAAATTAAAAATAAAAAGTTTTCCATATGCCGCCAACTTAAGTAGACACACTGTATATATATATATACATATAGTGGTTTTCATTGACTAATTACAAGAACTTCACTCGTTTAAACCACGTGTAACGCTAGTATGTTACTTAAGGAAACATTTGGTAGTAGAAAAGAGTGTATTAATTTCAGTTAGTTAAATGAGTCCTTAGCATCAAAGCAGCCAGCAAAAAGTATAAGCTTTGGTAGTTTATATCTAATAACGTTGCTATTTCAAAGTGATCCTAAATTAGGATAAAAAAGTAAAATTGGAAAGCACCTGGTATTTAAATTACAAACGGTAATAAACATCGGTGCTTTACACCACTCAATATTACCCCGTATGTTATCACCTAGCTCGTCAACTTCTATTGGGTAGCAAGATGTGGATGGACCTAGTCGATTCTAATAGAGTAAAACTAGCACAAAGCGAATGTCTGGCAGTATAGGTGGCATTGAGCTTGTACTGTGTGTGTGAAGGTTGTGTGCGTGTGTGCGTTGGTAGGGGTGGTGGTTAAAGTGTGGTTGGGAATATAAAAAGAATGCAATGAAAGTCGATTTTTGTTTTGTTTTGTTTTGTTAGAATACAATATTACAATAACTATTCATGTAAAAATAAGGAGTAAGACTAAAGCAATAATATAAAAGACACACAAGGAATAAATAAATACTTTGTATTGACTCTTGTTGTGTTGCTGCTGCTGCTTGGTTCAGACACACATTGCAGTGATAAGATGGCCGTGAATGAGTAAGACATGAGATTCTTACAGTCTTCACATAAGAATCGCTTTTTGCATTTTTGCATCACGGCGGTATAAATAGCAAGACCTTTTTGACACCAGTGGTAGTATATGTGAATTCGGTCCTTGCGAGACAACAGTAAATGCTTGTAACTATACGGTAATAAAAATAAGTCATTACCATTTTTGGATTTTGCGTAAAAGAAAATAAGTTGACTTATTGTTATTACTTACCTGCATAGATGTGTCAGTAAATTCTTCCATTGCGTGTTTGGTGGAATACTGCTCCACAAGTCTTCGGTTGGAACTTCTGTCTTTCATGTACGGAGTGACAAGTTGATTGCAGTGAAGGTATAGAAATATTCTACGAGTATCAGTTTTGTGATTTGCAGTGTCCAAAATGCAATAAACTATGTATGATGCTAAGGCTGCAACATACAGAATGTTGTAAAAAAAGGCAAGAAGCCACTGTCTTGTACGGCGTTTACATGTCATGATCATTTGAGCCACGACACCAATACCTCTGACATAATGCAGAGTAGATAAAAACAATATACATTTCCTCTTTTTTGGTACATATGACACCATTGTAATGTTTTTTTCGTGAAACAAAAAATTTTAGGTCTCTGGTTTTCGTTTATTGTCTGATAGCATATTTTTCAGTACGTATGACCTATTTTTACGTATAGTACCCACAAAACGTAGGTTGAGCGACATCAACTGTTTGGCAACTTCCAAACAACTTAAAAATTGTCAGCCACAATGGTTCTTCCACTGCCTTTGTATGTGTCAGCAAGCTCCAGTACAACTCTTTGATTCTGGTTTTCCTCTCTTGCATCACCTAGTTTCCCTGTATAGTGAATTCCCTTCAAAGGAAATTTTGTTTGAGCATCACAAGCCCAAAAGACCTTTATGCCATATCGGGCAGGTTTGCTTGGCATATACTGTGTAAATCTGGTCCTCCATCGGTAAGGATACAACTGTTCGTCAATAAGTTATTACAGAATATGGTTTGAATGCCTTCCCAAGATTACTGTTAAGCATAACCCACAAATCTCTTGTAGCAGTCGCTTTATCACTTGCACACGCTTAGTTTCTATTGTCAAAACGAATATATTTAGAGATGGCCCAATAACGACGATTAGAGATTGTTGCTCGGAATACAGGACAAGCACGTTGTGTGCACGTCATTTGCCTTTGATGTCCCAGTACATAACAGCAGTCCTATATATGCGTACGATTCTTTTTTAGTTAGTGGTGTCTAAGTTTTTTTATCCTTAGTTGTATTTGTTTGGTTCTACTTGCGTATTTCTTCATTTGCTTTTCACGAACAATTATATTGCACAGTTAAGGTGTTACAAATTTTCTAAATATTAGAGAATTGGATTTTTTTCAAAATTGGCAGCACTTTTTAACCCACGTTCAATGTTGTGACACCGAATTCTTGCAACTGATGGTTTAGTAAATTTCCATATGGTATCTCTGCTTACAACAGAAGGTTCTGAAGTTTCCACTTCATTATCACTCATTTCCTCGATGGCTTCGACTTCGTCATCACTATCATCAATTTCATTTCCTTACATAGGCGAGTCTGACATACATACATACCACTTCCCCCTAATGTATCATCAATATTTCGTATAATATGTTAAATTTATATCAAATACTCCTTTGTCTAGGATATCATGGACACATATTGTGCTACGATAAATAGTTTTAGAAATATGCTCTTCTAAAAATTAAAAAGGTCTGGTCAGACCAAGCCGTTTACATAAGGATTAAATTCAAAAAATTATAGACAGAGATCGGGAAATGACTGTCATAATAAAGTTTCTTGTTCAGATTTAGACGAGTTCAAAAAACTATCAAGTATGGGCGATAAACTCCAAAAAGCACATGCTCATAAGACCAACCATAAAGTCAATGCGTTAAGAACGTGCGAATAACCCAGCCATCGGTTTTAAATGTAAAATTATGTAAAAGCTACGGGCTTACACAAACAGAACGACATTGACTTCAAAAATAGGCTAGTTTACAGACACAATCAGTGAGAACAAGAATAGTATGTAGTGACTCTGGGACGAAAAACTTTTAAGACCAGCTTGTTCTAAAAAAGGGAACAGATCGGATCATGTTATTAAATATAAGACATTCAACAACGACTTGCGAATTCGATCGTCACACAACCATTGGACGTTGGAAAAGGTACGATAGTTAGCGTGACCGTATGCATTATCGAAGCTATTGTTTTCGGACGCGGAAGGAATACGCGGATGTGATATGCTAGCAGTTATGACAAAAGCTGACAGTGTTTGGGGGCTTTTGTCAACATCAACAACATCAACAACTTGGATTTTACACCTGCAACGATTCCAGTCTTGGATGTAGATGGAGCTTTAAGCGAACAGAAAACTAGATTATTAATATTTTGTTATACAGCTTATAAACTTCATATGCTATTTGATTGTTTTTGATATTAATAACTGTGATTGATGGTAATCATCATCTGTGGGAGTTATTAATATTACGATGGACTATTAACGAACCAACTTATCATAAAGAGAAGCTCACAATTGTATCCGCAAAATGGCACGTAATATTTATACTGATTAAATTTCTATCATTGATAATATTAAGTATTTTTAGCTAAACCCGTGCTTGGCTAATTAGTGTTAAATCATAGTTACTTTCTTTGTTGCTATTTACTGCTATATCCATGTTTTACAATATAGGTTAGGTATACACGACGTGGAGTTTTTCTTTGTTTACATTAAACTAGTAGAAGGAAGTGATTAGGGTGTAAGCGAAGCTCCATCGCCCTCTAGCAGCGATTGTATCCGCTAAACTGTTACTCGTAACAACCACCTTTATAGTATACTTTATTTGTTTCTTCAGATGGGTTGACGCTAAAAGGCAAAATATAGACAAGACCTTTTAAGGTAAACGAAGACCGATTTAGTAGAAGTGTCATATCTTGTATATCCCTAAGAGTATAAGAGTTGCATTCATACAACCAACCTCTCACCACTAAAAGCTAACCGGTCCATCAATTGACTGTTATGTCACTCCAGCCCATGTAGAATAAAAATAGGGAGGTAACGCAAAGTTAATTCTGCACGTAATTAAAACAAATTATAAAAATTGATTTGTCCTCCATGCGAAATGTCTTAGTTCTTGTTAAATGAAACAACAAAAATCCAATATCAAACATATAATAACATCAATATTCATTAATAAACAATTTTTAAAATTAATAATAACTTTTTGTAATCGTCAAATTAAATCAGAATTTGACCTCAAAAATGTTCTGAAATGATCCATCTACAAGAAAACATCTATATGCCAAAGTCGTGCAATTTAACCTATTTAAAATAAATAGAGCAAGCAAAATGTTCTTCCAAATATTTTAAAACAATGGTATACTTGCGTTTCACTATTCAATTATGCTGGGATTTATAAAGTTGTCTATTTCCAAATTAAATTCCCGCCTCCATATACATGTTATTCTTTTTTTAAAATAATTTAGCAATAAATGCATTTGAAAATCTAAATCGTGTTCGATTCATATTTAAATTTCCAATATCATACAAGAATTTATTTCATTGACTCCATTCAACCAACTTCATTATGTTACTTTCAATCTGAGTTGTTCATATTTTAATAAAATTACTTTAGACGTCGATCGTTATACTTCATAACTTGAAAACATGTTGCTCTTGATAAATATTTTAACGTGAACTTAAATTTTTTTTATTGGCAAAGATCATTCGTATTTGATCGACAAAAAGACAATCGGCAAATGACAAACAAACAGACAATTGGTAACTCTTCCGTTCTTGATTATTTGCCGGTTTATATAATAAAAACTTTTATAAGTCATAAACTATGGAACACTCAATAATTTTCTGGTTAAGCTGATTCATAAGGTTGGCGTTTCCGTGACATAGTTGGTATGCGTGTGACTATCATGCCCATGGTCCCGGGTTTAAATCCCGAAACGGGTTGCTTGAAAAATGTTAGGCGAGCATTTTTAACAAAAACAGGTTTTCCTTTGGATGAGAGATAACATGGAAGTCCGGTCTGTGGGTGTTGTCACGAACGTTTAACATTTCTACCTTACTTTCTGGCTTCCTGAACAATGTAGTACCTTTAGGTGGAGCATTGGAAAATCAAACGTAGCGATTCATAAGGCTGACATAATTTCGTCAAAAATGTTGTTAGTTGATACACCATGGTATTTAAATTGGCTGTTAGTTTTGATTTATTATGTCGTAAAAATAGTCCTTAATCGGTGTATTTTAAGGAAAGAATGTAAAATAGCAGGTTATCTAATTTATGGGTCGTTAAGAGTTTACAGTTTTGCTAATTGGAACGTCCATTCATGTTATTCGTTCTAGTTGCTTATCAGGATCGTGGTTTAACTTGATTTATGGCTGTTTTAGTTACGGAATGAATAAATGTTAAAATTTCAAAAATTTAGAACATGAAATACTTTCTATTTAAAATACATAACTTCTACTTTATCATTAAAAATGCACATCATGGAGTAAAAATGTTTTAAGAAGGTACTCGTGTTACTCGTTTAAACTGATATTTCGTGAAGGGTTTTAAAAACACAGGTGTTTTGCCCTACATAATATGTTTTACTTTTTTTAGAACGCGTTTCTAAATAGTATTTCGTAGTAAAGGATGATTAGTATTTTCACAAAATTTTCTTACATACTATACTATTTAAGTATACAATTATGTAGCATAAATAAAGCTTTTTTAAAGTACAATATAGAAAGTGCTTCTACACTAAAAGGAAGTATTGCAAATATTGACAAAAATTGTTTGTTTCTCAAATTATGGAGTGTTGTCTGTACAGGATATTGTGCTCAATGACCATTATATGATCCCCTATCACATCCTTATATATGTATATGTATATATATATTGCTTATATGTATTGCTGTGAATCGTAGCGAATGATGTGTCTAGACGTTAGACGTCCATAAAAGTGCTAAATTCTTTTGATTTATGGGCTATTAAACGCCTTACCCCACATTATAGTCCCCTAATTGGAATGTGCATTTACGTTATTTTGCTACTTGGTGAATGAATTTAGATTTTAGAGTAATTTAGAAAAATGGAGTAATCGACTTGCATGTTATGCATTGCTTTTTAATGGAATGGAATTTTTAATCTTGTTATGAAATGAGCTCAACTAATGTTTTAAAGAAAAGTTCTATCAGAAACACGGAACGCGTTTTAAATTGTATCAAATACTTTTTAATTAGGAGGATCTTCACGGATTTTTACTTATGTACTATGCACTACTTACAAATACTATTATATATAAATAAAGCTTATGGTGTAATGGGTTTTCGCATTTAGAGTACAAATATTTATCGCCTCCAGTTGCAGAGTAAGGGTGTTATAGTATATAGAAAAATTTCTTTATTTTTTCTAGTTTTAGAGTGTTGTATGTACACGTAATGTTGTTTAATGACCTTTAAATATTTTTTACCACACCAATATATATATATATATATATATAATCGGGTAAGTTATAGGTTAAGAGGGATACATAGGTCAAAAGAATAATTTTGTAACGACCGTGTATATAGAAAATAGGAATAATTTATTTACGCGCCAAATTAATTAGTTTTGACATTAAAACGGACGGATAATAGCATACATTTGTGATAATATATGGGAATGTTAAATTTGCATAAGTGTAGAAGCTTTGTAGTACGTGAAAACTCAATGAGGATACAAATAGAATCAGCTGTAATACTTTAAAGGTTGTGAATCAAGCACATCATATAATAAAGAGAGCTTTTGGATATAAAATCAATAATGTAAACGCATATTTTCTATTTAACAAAACAAGCGTTTGTTAAATATAAATCCTAAGAAATTCTATAAGTTGAACAACGTGGACCATACGATTTCAAACAGACAGTTGTTTCAGAGAAAAGCCTGACAAATAAATAAACAAGTTCAAGGAACCTTAATGTACGTTGGAATATAATTCTGTAGAAATTTAGTTAACGGTCGATGCATAGGCCTACGAAAACAACATGTGGTTTGAACGCAAGTTGAGACGGGATGTAGATAGCATAGGCGAGCCGAGGAAAACAAATAAAGACGTTGGGTAAAACACTCGTTTAAAGTCGCGACAAAATTTAAGGTCAATCACAATATCGATTTTATGTTGCTTGAGTGGGATTGTCAAAGACACCACAAATATGAGTTAGACGAAGATAAGATAATGGAAGGCTAGACTTAAGAAAGGGAGAAATGTATGTGATTGGCTGAGTGCTAGGGAGTGAGAGAAAATTTCAAGAAGAGCGCGACGGTTATATTTTGTTAACCAGTGTTTCGGACTAAAGCCACGATGGAGTGAGAATTCTAAGTTTTACAAAGTTTGTTGGATATAAAATTTTCAGAATCGGTTACGGTAGGGGAGCTTTTCGATTGAAATAGGGTACAGGAGGAGTGTCTTGGCCACTATAAATACACTAGAAGACGTGGTAGAGCTCTCTTACTCTTACTTCGCTTAGCTGTTGACTACACGGAGCTCTTACTTGACAACGGTAACAACCAAGTTTAAAGTTTTATAAATCGGTGTTATTACAGTCGGTCGAAAGTTAATTAAAAGTGTGAAAAAGCACGAGTAGGTGCTATTTTGTAAACGGTGCTGTAGCTACAAACAAAGAATGAACGAGGAATGTTACTAAGGTAAGCGTGCTGAGAAATTTTGGAACGAGGATGCTGGGTGTTTGGTAGATGCGGAAGGTGACCAACTTGGTTTGGACAATTATATGGGTAGAAACATTGATGGCGTCTGCAGAGACTTGGATAGCGATTGGAAATGAGTTGGATCTACATACAGCGGAGAGGTGTATGGAAGTAACGACGAGGTTTTGTTGAACAACATCTTCAGAGGGGACGATAGAAAAAGCTTACCCCAAGTAACGAAATTAATTTCTATTGTTATTGCTTGAACATTTTGTGCTGTTATTTTGTGCTAGAGTGATTTGACACATTGGGTGTGTATTTTATGAACATAAAAGCTAATTTGAGGGGTATATGAAAAGGACGATTTGTATTTATTATTTAAAGGTGTAAATAAATAAAAGTTTAATGTAAAGAGTAAACAGATCTTTAAGGTTCTTCTTAATCTTCTTTGGGTATTAAACCACTCATAGTTTTTAAAATTATCTTTATTAACGTTTCGATCCATAACCTAGGATCGTTTTCAAAATAATAAAAACTTCAAGTTTGACATTTATGACATAAATTGAAGGTGACTTTGATTTATTGATGTTTGAAATATTTGGTTTGAGTACACATTGGTATCTGACAAGTGTAAACCCACCATAAGGTTACCTCAGAACAATGTTAAAATCTACCAAAGAGGTAGCCTAAATCATAATGATTTCCCCTTCAAAATAAATATAAGAAAACGACACTTAAGCCTTTTAATAATGCAATTGCACACTTCTTTAATAACCGTCCTCTAAATTGTATAAATAGAAACATGTTAAAAAATGTTTTCCAATTCCCAAGTTATTGAATTTTTACAATAAAAATTAATCAGCTGATTTCACGTTAAGCGTATTGGCTACCTAAAAAAGTCGGTTCCAGGCCGTAACACAAATTGAAGGCAATTATTCATTTAAACTTCAAAAATTTTGCTTAGTGTACTCAAACCAAATATTTCAAACATCAATAAATCAAAGTCACCTTCAATTTATGTCATAAATGTCAAACTTGAAGTTTTTATTATTTTGAAAACGATTCTAGGTTATGGATCGAAACGTTAATAAAGATAATTTTAAAAACTATGAGTGGTTTAATACCCAAAGAAGATTAAGAAGAATACTAAACAAACCACAACAAACATACAGGGAGATCTTTAAGGTTGTTGAACACAAAGATTCGATTTATTCATGCATTTAGAGTATCTGGGTTTATACTGAGCTCACGATAGACCAGAGTAAATTTCAATTTAGGGTTTCAAGACAGGCCTATCTACTTATATAAAACAAAACTGTTGAAATAAATCAAAGTCATAAAATTTGAAAGGAATTAATGATGGAGATTGTAATATTTTATAAAGCGGTATATCCGAATTTGTAAATATTTCACTTGTAACGGAAAATTTTGATTTGTATGAATAAAAGGTTGTATGTTTCGTTGTATTATTTAAGCGGTAATTTTATTTGGTAGTGTAAGTGAGAAAAAGTAAACTTAGAATGGTAAGTACCGCTGAAGAAGCAGATTTTAGAGCTAGCCGTGGTATGCAGAAATACAAGGAGGCGTTCCAGAGATAGGAATATTCTTTTTTATTTTCAGGAAAGATTTTATGGTGCCCAATTCGTGGGGCGAAAATAAAAAGAGTTTAATTACAGTAAACCACAGCAATTTTATGACGTCCCAACGCTGGGGCTCGATTGATCGTTAAGGAAATCCACAACAATTTTATGCGGCCTAACGCTGGGGCTCGATTGGTCTTTAGGGCAATTCACAACTATTTTATGACGTCCCAACGCTGGGGCTCGATTGGTTTTAGAGGTAACCACAGCAATATATATATATATATATATATATATATATATATATATTTATAGTAGTTTTAAAGGGTTAAAAATAAAGATAAACGAAACAATTTCAAAATACCCTCTATAAAGGAACAAACAGAAATTACGTGCAAATTTATATTAATTAATTCAATTTTAAGTAACGGGTATTAATCAAATTGTACAAATAATAATTAAAAATGTAATAGCTTTGCAAAGAATTAAATGGCAGAAGCTAATGCCATGCATTTATTAATTTAATTGGAGTTAATTGAACAATTATTGATATATAATAAGCATAAAAGCCTGTAAAAACCCAAAGTGAGACGCGTTGCTAACAAACGGATATATCAGGAGGGTTGAAATACCATGAAACGAAGCTCGGAGAATTGTATTTAAAACATTCGTTACGATCGAACACCTGCAAACTTTTAAATGTCAAGTTTTAATAAATTTGAGGAGATAAACATGTAGATTCTACGTATATTGGGAAACGGTTGAATGTTTTAGCATGAAACACTAAACAGGATAGGAGGGATTTGTAAAGCGTCACGAGGTCTACGATTGGTCGATATGTTAGTTTGGTTTGAAACAAGCACGAGGATAGTGGAGCGTGATATTCTAGAAATTTTATAACGAAGTATTGAAATTCGCGGAGTTGAAAATGGAGTTGAGTGCAAAATTGCGAGAATGTGTGGTGTTAACAGGGGGGATTTCGCGCTAAGCAGGTAGGGAGAGGTTACATTGGAGTGTATAAATGCTTTTAGAGAACGTGGTGAAGGCCCTTAAGTTTTCGATCGCTCCAAACAACGTATCTAAGTATCACGAGTTGTAAGTATTACTAAATCAGTTAAATTATATTACAAGGTGGTAGTCTCTTAATTAAATACGCGGTTAAGTGTGCCGAAATTACATTTTAATAGAGATATCATCTATAATTATAATCAACTCGTGGCGGGATTTTAAGTAACGTGGTTTGAAGCATCTAATTAATGAAGAAATAATTTTAAATGGAATTTGGAATTGGTTACACCGGGGGAGGCCGCGTTTGCAGTTCAATTTGGATGGAGTTTTTCTAGTAATAGCTAGAAACGACCTGCAGAACGGATAGAAGAAATAGATGGCATCATCCTCAGAGCAGAGATCTTCTATAAAATTCCAGGTAACGATTTGAATTGTGACTTTATAAACGGTGAATATTGGGAGAACGTATGAGAATGAAATTCCAAGGTAGTGTGTATTATTTACGTATTGAACTTAATACGTATAAAAACTTTATTATTGTATTTAACTAAAAGGTTGAAGGTGTATATAAAGCTTTTAAACGTTCCATCAGAACGTGCAATTTTTGCGAAGAGTACATGGCTTTGCTTTGGTATTTGTTTTAAAAGTATGCAAATGCATAATTAGCTGGGTTATTCTGTGCTCACCCTACCCCAGAGTTTAGTTAGAATAAAATGAATAAATAAATTATAAAGAAGGAATTTTAGAGAAGGTATTATTCAAGGACAATTTACTCCGGGTACAATTTATGTGTTTAATGATTTAAAAATAAAATACTGGACATTATAAAATAAGGTTTTCTGAAGTGTAACGTGATCAATGGAATATGGACTATATTGCATTTCATTTGTAAATAGTTATAAATAAAAGCTTGTATGTTGGTTGTATTTGAGGTTTTATTGCTAGTGTATGTGTATGATTGAGAATATGCGAGTGAATCTATATACCCAAGAGGAGATCCGAATGGGCTAGCCGGAAGCAGTTGAAGAAGGCCGTTCAACTGAGGAAGTGAGGAAAAAGAGTACGGATAATTTTGTTGAATTAGTTAATTTTGAAAATTTGTTTATTGTCGAATTTGAAAAGTGCATAAAATTTTCGAAAATAATTTATGGTTGGTAAACATCTTACCCGAGTTCCACGGCATAATTTTGACGCCCAATTCAGGAGCTGAGGCGATTCTTATTAGGATACATAGCAATTTTATCTTAATTTGTTATAATAACTTGCAAAGATGATAATAGCTGTATGCTCCTGTATGTTTCTGTTTCTAGACACACATCTTTAATAACCGTCCTCTAAATTGTATAAATAGAAACATGTTAAAAATGTTTTCCAATTCCCAAGTTATTGAATTTTTACAATAAAAATTAATCAGCTGATTTCACGTTAAGCGTATTGGCTACCTAAAAAAGTCGGTTCCAGGCCGTAACACAAATTGAAGGCAATTATTCATTTAAACTTCAAAAATTTTGCTTAGTGTACTCAAACCAAATATTTCAAACATCAATAAATCAAAGTCACCTTCAATTTATGTCATAAATGTCAAACTTGAAGTTTTATTATTTTGAAAACGATTCTAGGTTATGGATCGAAACGTTAATAAAGATAATTTTAAAAACTATGAGTGGTTTAATACCCAAAGAAGATTAAGAAGAATACTAAACAAACCACAACAAACATACAGGGAGATCTTTAAGGTTGTTGAACACAAAGATTCGATTTATTCATGCATTTAGAGTATCTGGGTTTATACTGAGCTCACGATAGACCAGAGTAAATTTCAATTTAGGGTTTCAAGACAGGCCTATCTACTTATATAAAACAAAAACTGTTGAAATAAATCAAAGTCATAAAATTTGAAAGGAATTAATGATGGAGATTGTAATATTTTATAAAGCGGTATATCCGAATTTGTAAATATTTCACTTGTAACGGAAAATTTTGATTTGTATGAATAAAAGGTTGTATGTTTCGTTGTATTATTTAAGCGGTAATTTTATTTGGTAGTGTAAGTGAGAAAAAGTAAACTTAGAATGGTAAGTACCGCTGAAGAAGCAGATTTTAGAGCTAGCCGTGGTATGCAGAAATACAAGGAGGCGTTCCAGAGATAGGAATATTCTTTTTTATTTTCAGGAAAGATTTTATGGTGCCCAATTCGTGGGGCGAAAATAAAAAGAGTTTAATTACAGTAAACCACAGCAATTTTATGACGTCCCAACGCTGGGGCTCGATTGATCGTTAAGGAAATCCACAACAATTTTATGCGGCCTAACGCTGGGGCTCGATTGGTCTTTAGGGCAATTCACAACTATTTTATGACGTCCCAACGCTGGGGCTCGATTGGTTTTTAGAGGTAACCACAGCAATATATATATATATATATATATATATATATATATATATATATTATAGTAGTTTTAAAGGGTTAAAAATAAAGATAAACGAAACAATTTCAAAATACCCTCTATAAAGGAACAAACAGAAATTACGTGCAAATTTATATTAATTAATTCAATTTTAAGTAACGGGTATTAATCAAATTGTACAAATAATAATTAAAAATGTAATAGCTTTGCAAAGAATTAAATGGCAGAAGCTAATGCCATGCATTTATTAATTTAATTGGAGTTAATTGAACAATTATTGATATATAATAAGCATAAAAGCCTGTAAAAACCCAAAGTGAGACGCGTTGCTAACAAACGGATATATCAGGAGGGTTGAAATACCATGAAACGAAGCTCTGAGAATTGTATTTAAAACATTCGTTACGATCGAACACCTGCAAACTTTTAAATGTCAAGTTTTAATAAATTTGAGGAGATAAACATGTAGATTCTACGTATATTGGGAAACGGTTGAATGTTTTAGCATGAAACACTAAACAGGATAGGAGGGATTTGTAAAGCGTCACGAGGTCTACGATTGGTCGATATGTTAGTTTGGTTTGAAACAAGCACGAGGATAGTGGAGCGTGATATTCTAGAAATTTTATAACGAAGTATTGAAATTCGCGGAGTTGAAAATGGAGTTGAGTGCAAAATTGCGAGAATGTGTGGTGTTAACAGGGGGATTTCGCGCTAAGCAGGTAGGGAGAGGTTACATTGGAGTGTATAAATGCTTTTAGAGAACGTGGTGAAGGCCCTTAAGTTTTCGATCGCTCCAAACAACGTATCTAAGTATCACGAGTTGTAAGTATTACTAAATCAGTTAAATTATATTACAAGGTGGTAGTCTCTTAATTAAATACGCGGTTAAGTGTGCCGAAATTACATTTTAATAGAGATATCATCTATAATTATAATCAACTCGTGGCGGGATTTTAAGTAACGTGGTTTGAAGCATCTAATTAATGAAGAAATAATTTTAAATGGAATTTGGAATTGGTTACACCGGGGAGGCCGCGTTTGCAGTTCAATTTGGATGGAGTTTTTCTAGTAATAGCTAGAAACGACCTGCAGAACGGATAGAAGAAATAGATGGCATCATCCTCAGAGCAGAGATCTTCTATAAAATTCCAGGTAACGATTTGAATTGTGACTTTATAAACGGTGAATATTGGGAGAACGTATGAGAATGAAATTCCAAGGTAGTGTGTATTATTTACGTATTGAACTTAATACGTATAAAAACTTTATTATTGTATTTAACTAAAAGGTTGAAGGTGTATATAAAGCTTTTAAACGTTCCATCAGAACGTGCAATTTTTGCGAAGAGTACATGGCTTTGCTTTGGTATTTGTTTTAAAAGTATGCAAATGCATAATTAGCTGGGTTATTCTGTGCTCACCCTACCCCAGAGTTTAGTTAGAATAAAATGAATAAATAAATTATAAAGAAGGAATTTTAGAGAAGGTATTATTCAAGGACAATTTACTCCGGGTACAATTTATGTGTTTAATGATTTAAAAATAAAATACTGGACATTATAAAATAAGGTTTTCTGAAGTGTAACGTGATCAATGGAATATGGACTATATTGCATTTCATTTGTAAATAGTTATAAATAAAAGCTTGTATGTTGGTTGTATTTGAGGTTTTATTGCTAGTGTATGTGTATGATTGAGAATATGCGAGTGAATCTATATACCCAAGAGGAGATCCGAATGGGCTAGCCGGAAGCAGTTGAAGAAGGCCGTTCAACTGAGGAAGTGAGGAAAAAGAGTACGGATAATTTTTGTTGAATTAGTTAATTTTTGAAAATTTGTTTATTGTCGAATTTGAAAAGTGCATAAAATTTTCGAAAATAATTTATGGTTGGTAAACATCTTACCCGAGTTCCACGGCATAATTTTGACGCCCAATTCAGGAGCTGAGGCGATTCTTATTAGGATACATAGCAATTTTTATCTTAATTTGTTATAATAACTTGCAAAGATGATAATAGCTGTATGCTCCTGTATGTTTCTGTTTCTAGACACACATCTTGCTCCGTTATAAGCGGCACTTCCAAGATGCCTGTGATACATTAAAGCTTTTGTTCATAATATTGAACGTATATAAATCTTAATATAATTTGTCAATTCTCCATTAATAACGTCATTAAGTCTTTACAGCTCATTAAACTAATTACCTTTAATAATAACAGATCTGAACAAGAAAAGCAAATAAGCAATACATTTTATCTAACATTTGTCTTGTAAATCTTAAAGATAAGTTACAAAAACCTTTTTAGAACGTATTTTGATTACGACTCTTATTTTGTGATGTGCTTCACGTATATCATAATGCTATAAACTCCCCCAAAACACGTTGAAAAGCTGAGTTAGTGTCTCAGATAAGAATTTATAGGAAGCACTCCTAGTCCTAGTTATTTACAAAAACTCTTTTAGGCTGTCTCGATTTATTCGTGGCGTCTCCTTCGAAGCTTAACTTGTTTTGAAACTGTGTAGACGCATTAATTTATAAAGCGCAAAAATCTTGGAGCTTTAGAAAACATAAATTGAAAGATTCGATGCAAAATAAAATCTAGTAGACACACTGCAAGTGATTTTCAGAAGATAATAACATGCTTGAGATGCTTTACAAAAATGTAGTGCTTGGTAAGTGCTTAGCAACAGAAAATTACATCTTTTGTGACAATTTTTACAATAAACTCTGTACGGAGTTTTCACAGTCGTTACTCGTGTACAAGAAGACGTGCTGTGAATTGAAAGTAAGAATTAAAGTACTTCAGTGTAAACGTTATTATTGACGCCACATTGCTGATATGCTCCAGGGTTTGTTTCATTTTAGTACAATTTAGAAAACTTTATAAATTTTCAGAATTGTTGTATTTAGTATAAAGTTAAAAGCTTTTATTTGGGGAGTGTTACTATTCTTCTAGGTGGTGGATATGTAGCAAAGGTTCCTATTTTGTTTCAACTACGCAAACTGCTTAAACAATTTGTTCAAAAGCAGTTGGTAAATTAATGCGGTTAACTACAATATTTTAGATGGTAAGACAGTGGATCAACATCTGTTACAAGGAAAATAAGCGTTACGTTACATATTTACATTTGCCCTGAACTGGCGAAGACCTTATAACAATTTAAAGACGCACTAACTAACTATCGTGGTGCGGGAGTGGGATTCTACAAAAGAAATAATAAAATAGTAAATCATCATAATTAGGTCCTGGAACTGGTTAGACACGTACCTCCGTTGTTTCCTATTCTGAGCTAACCTACACATTTCCCTGAAATTTCCACTATATGATCTAGGTCTACATCTACCTCTCCTTTTTCCGATTGTAATATATCCTGAACCAATCTCCAAATGTCTAAGAGCGTGTCTTGTCCGTCTATTTCTCATAATTCGGTTTTTATCTATAGATATCCTTCTTTCCTTACTATTTCTAAAACTTCTTTGTTATTACCTTTGTCTGTCCATTGTATCATCTTCATGCATCTGAAGCACCACATTTCAAAAGGTTTTTACCTTTATCCTGTCTGCTTTTCCTACTGTACCTACTTCACAGCCGTACAGTGCTGTGCTCCACACATATGTTTTTAACAATTTTTTTCTTGTTTCTGTGTTTGTTGTCTTCGAACATAGCAGCTGTTTTTTCTTGGTACATACAGTTCGGCTTCCTTTCTATTGTTTTCTAAATATATATTCTATTTCACCAATATTCAGTGGTATGTGAAGGGGTTTAATCAAACTGATGGCTACCAAGATCCCCCAACACTTTGACATTTGTCGAATTAATAGTTTCCAATAAATTCTTCCGCACAATCAACATTAGTTTGTTATATGCCAAAATTTGGCAAAGTACATTTTTAGAGTTAGCCTTAATTTGTAAATAAATTCCCGCGAATACTTTTATATTAAAAAATGTTAACTTCGGACGTCCCCGAGTCGCGCCTGCATGGAGCGAATGGCTGAGTGCGCGAGTTAAGGTTCGGGCCTTTGGAGCTTTGTTTTTAAAAAACAATTTCAAACTCTTAACACATTTATTTTAATTTGAAACAGAAATTATGGTTAAATTTGGAATAACTTATACATAATAACTTTAATAAAAAATACTTAATTGTATTAGTGAGTAGCTTGAACAACGAAGTATGGAGTTCGAAGACTGACTGCCGGGCATTGAGCTCCCGGGCTTTTTATAATAACCTGCCCCTCACACGGCTGTGGGAACTTGCAGATCTCATGTCTGCGTTTCTCTTAATTGTACACTTTATTACAATGTAACAACTTAATTCTAAGTAATTGCGGTCTGTTGACCGCCTGTGACCTGCCACCTGCAGTATCACTGCCCTCACGGATGCAAAGTTGCATGTCCGTTCACATGAACTGTCGATAACCTCTCTGGGTTATCCTTGTGTTACAATGTTGCATTGAACTTATACTTTTATTTAACAATTTCTAATAATTCCTATTAGATTCAATATATCAATATATATATAGGTAATTGGGGGGTACATAACTCCTCCCACCGTAAATGAAAAATTAAAGTTTTTCTTAATTTTTAAATACATAAAATTCATTATTCAAATTCATTTAAAATTAATTGTTTCTAAGGGTATACTTATTGTTTCCTTTTTTCTCTTTGTTTCCTTAAATCTAGAACTGTTTCCTTCATTCTTATATCTAAGGTACATTTTGTAAAATACATATATAATTACAAAAATTATTAAAATGATTAATACAATTGTTCAAACACTTATATTATTATAATGTAACTTTGGCGTTTTGAGTTCACTTAATTGTTCTTTATAACTTTCCACTAATTTCACGGCGTGGTTGAGATCGTCTAAGTCTAGATGCTCTAGCTTCATAGGTTTCTTGATTAATTCTTCGTCTTCTTGTTGTATCTTGAACTGTAGTTCCGGTAGGTTTGCAAGTTTCTTTGATGCTATGGGATCTTGATAAACTCTGATTACTTCATCTTTCAATTTCACATAACAATCTTCTTTGAGGGTAATTAGTTTGCTTCCGATTAATGCTTGGTTATTCTCATCTTGGTTGCAGTGGATGGTTGCTATTACTTCTGTTGGGAAAATGGCTATCCATCTGTTATCTGTAACTTTTTGAATTTTCATATTAGTTATTTGCACTTGTTTGGTTTCACAGTTTTCGTAATGATTTGAGAATTTTAATAGTTGTACTTCACAAGGGCTGTCTTCTTGAAGGGTTGTTGTCATCATCGATTGACATAAATATTGGTTTGGTGTTACTTCAGTACATTTTTCGTTTGTATAACCATATCTCAGTTCATTTAGGGATAGGAATTTGGTTTTGGGTATGATTACTTGGTATGTGCTAGTAACTTTCGTTGGAAAAGCAAATAAATGATAATATTGATAATTGTTACTTTCTACTATCGGGATTTCTATTAAAAATATTATTTCGTTATTCTTAATGTAGCCTTTTACTATAGCTATCTTTTCAAATATTATAATGTTCGATTCTGTTACATCAAAAGGTAATTTACTGTTAATTATAAGTGATTTAATTCTTACTAATTCGTTTAATAAATCGGTTGGTTCAATAATACTAGAGTGTAAGGTATTTAGTTTTGCAAATGTTACTGCGTTTTCTAACGTTGCTAAAATTTGTTGCATTAAAGTAAGGGTGGATATTATTTGAGTAAATATTGTATTAAATCTAATTAAATCTCGCATGCCTAACGAGGTAGTTTGCATGGTGGTTTCAAGGGTTTGCATTCGGTTGGCTATACTGTCCTGATTTATTACTAACTTTCTCAATGTTTCGTTGAACTTTATAATCGTTGATTGGGTTAACGATAATTGGTTGCTGATTATGGTTTTTATGTCGTTTTGATTTTTAATTAATTGTTGTATTGTGTTGTCATAACGTTCTGCGTCTTGGTTATCTAAATTGCCTGTGATAGCTTTTATTATGTTACCTAATCCGTTGATTAGTCCTCTTTTTCGTCTCGTAGTTTGTTCGTTGGGTATTAGTCTATTAAGTTTATCTTCTATGTTTCTTAAAATGCTTTCTATTATACTGTTGTAATTCATCATTTCTATTGCGTATTCTTTTCCGAATTTTGCTGTGTCCATTGATTGTTTTAATCGGTCATAGTTTTCTGTGATTGTTTGAAATTCTTGTTTTAATTCCGTTAGGTCGAATTTTTGTGCGAATGTCCAATAGTCGATCGTGTTTTGCATACTGCCTAATTTAATTGGTAGTATACCGGGGTTGTTTTTTATATCTTCTATTATTACTTGGTTGTCCGTTCTACCTGGGTGGAGGTTGACGGTAAGGGTGATGACTGTCCATCTGAAATTACAGGGTGTCTTAGGTTTTTCAAATGAATGTACTTTGTTATTTTACCGTTGTCTACTACTGCTATGTTTTTATCTGATATTTTCTTAATTTTAAATGGTCCTAAATTTCTGGGTGCTGTTTTATGTCGCTTGCTTTGAAAGTTTTTCTCATACACGGTTTGTCCTATTGAAAATTTATTTGAGTCGGTATTTTTATTTCGGGTTGTGGTGATACGTTCCTAATCGTTTTCTAATTTATCTTTTACTTTGTCATAAGTTATTTTTAGTTTTTGTTTGTGATCTTTCGCATATTGTTGATATACTTCTTTATTGTAGTGTATGTCATAGGGATTTCGTGAATCTGAATGTCCTAAGGTTAATTCTAAGGGTGTAAAATTTGTTGATGAGTGAATAGTGTTATTATAGGCGATTAGTACGTATGACATTAAATTGGTTATATGTTCCTTTTTATAATTTATTCTAAATAATCGAATTTGTTCTAACAGGGTTAAATGTAATCGTTCGATTAGTCCGTTTGATTCAGGGTGGTTTTCCGTTATGAAATGAATTTTTATTTTGTGAAGTTCTAAAGTGTTTTGTATTGTCTCATTTTAAATTCGCTACCATTGTCTAAAGTGATTGATTCGGTGTTCCGTAAAATGTGAAATATTGTAAAATCCTTGGGTCACGTCAATGCTATTTTTGGATGTGATTGGTATTGCTTGGCCTATTTTTGTAAATGCGTCTATAATTGTTAGATAGTTTTGTGCTTCTACTACTAGAGTATCGGCATGTAGTTTTTGAAATGGTTTGTCGGGTGTTTTGGTTAACATTAAGGGTATCTTTGGGGGTTTCCTATCGTATTTCGCTTTGTCACATAATTCGCATTGGTTAATGAAATCTGTGGTCAAGTCCTTCATGTCTTTAAAATAATAACGTCTTATGAGTTGTTTTATTGTTTCGTTAATTCCACGATGGTTGGTTTTTCCTTCGTGTTGATTTCTAATTACATCGTTTATTTCGTCAGGGTCGTCTAGTGTTATTAGTTTTCTAGTACATCTGATGAGTTCAGGTCCAGAGTTGTTGAATAGTTTAATGTATAATTCTGAAAATCTTTGGTATAAATGTTCGGTGTTGAAATAAAAATAAAATCGTTTTTTCTCGGGGGTGTATTCTTTTAAAATTTTAATTATTTGTTCCTCGTTGTCATCTTTTGTTATTTGAATTTGATATATCTTTTTGTTATCTACTTTTGTATATTTTACTGGATTGGGGTTATTTAAAACTTCGGTTATTATAAATTGATTGGGTTTCATATCGATTGCTTCGTTTAAAATTTTAATCGCGTTTTTTGGTTCTTCGTTTTGTGTCGAATGTATCGAGTCGATCTCGTCTGGATTTTCTCTTATTTCTGCTTCGTCTACGTTTCCTATAATGGATTCCGTTTCTAATGCATTGAGTTGGATTCGGCTTAAAGCGTCTGCGTTGTTGTTATAAATTCCCTTTTTATATATAATTTCGTAATCATACTCTTCGAGTCTGATTCTCCATCTCTGTAATTTTGAATTCGGTTCTTTCAGTTTGCATAGCCATACTAGTGGTCTATGATCGGTGTATATGTAAAATTTTCTTCCGTATAAGTAAGGTCTAAAATATTTGGTTGCCCAAATTATGGCTAATAATTCTTTTTCTATGGTACTATATTTTTGTTCGGTTTCATTCAGGGTTCTGGATGCGTAGCTGATGGGTTTATCGCTACCTACTTTTCCTTGGCTCAATACTGCGCCTAATGCTACATTCGATGCGTCTGTTGTCAGTATAAATGGTTTTGTAAAGTCTGGGTATTCTAATACAGGGTGATTCGTTAATATGTTTTTAATTTTGTCTACGGCTTTAATAAATTCCGGGGTGTGTTCAATTTTGTTTCCCTTTTTTAAACAATTTGTCAGGGGTTTGGTTATCTGAGCGTAACCTTTAATGAATTTGCGGTAGTAACCACTAAGTCCTAGAAATCCTTTAATTTCTTTGTTTGTTTTGGTAATGGTTAATTTAGAACTGCATTTGTTTTGTCTGGATTTGGCATTACTCCTTGGGGTGTTATTACATGTCCTAAAAATGATACTTCTTTTTGTAAGAATTCACTTTTGTCTAATTGTACTTTAAAATGTGCTTGTCTAAGTCTTTCGAATACTTCTTTTAATCTTTCTATGTGTTCTACCAATGATGTGGAATAAACTATGATGTCATCAAGGTATACAAGGCATTTTTCATTGTGTATTCCTCGTAATATATTGTCCATGACTCTCTGGAAAGTAGCGGGTGCGTTCTTTAATCCAAATGGCATTCGTTTGTACTCGTAATGTCCTCTAGGTGTGCTGAAGGCTGTTTTTGATATATCCTTTTCTTCCTGATGGTATCCTGATGCTAGGTCTAATGTTGTAAAATATTGGCATTTGCCTAATTTGTCTAAAATTTCGGTTATATTTGGTAGTGGATATTTGTCATCTACCGTTTTTTCATATAACTTTCTATAATCTATTACCATTCTGTACTTTCTCTTTCCGGTTGCGTCTAATTTCTTAGGTACTATTAACACGGGGCTGCTCCATGGTGAATTGGAGTGCTGGATTATGTCTTGGTCTAATAAGTCTGTTACTTGTCTGTCAGTTTCTTCTTGGCTTGCATGAGGTAGTCTATATGCTTTTGTAAAAATTGGCTTATCGTCTGTTAACTCGATATTATGTTTTACTGTGTTGGTGAATGTTAATGGTATTCCTTCACAGTGGAATATGTCTCGGTATTCAAAACATAAGTTTTTAATTGCTCTTTCCTCTTCTTGATTGATGTCGGTATTGAAGCGGATGTTAGTTAAATTTTCTCTTAACATTTTGTCATGTTCTATTGGGTTGTAATCGTTTTCTGAATTTTCGTCTATTTCCATTTCGTTAAAATTTAGTTCTTCTACGTTAATTGGGTCTGTCAGTGATAATTCTACGGGGTAGTCGTTTGAATTTAATATTGTTGTGGTTGCATAATTATCTTTTATTTGCACTAAGGCAGTTGGGGTTTCTACTCCTTGTTGAAATGTCATATGATTCATTATTCCTAAATTTTTGTTAGATTTTACTGGGATTTTTATTTTTCTTTCCGTTCGGGGTTCTATAGTGTATTTTTGTTCAACTTGTGTGTTTTGAAATTTAATTGGGATTTTTCCGTATTTTGTCCTTAATAAGCGATTTTTAATGTCAATGTTGGCTCCTAATTTTCTTAGAAGGTCCATTCCGATTAATCCGTCATATTTGTCGTTAAATTCGAATACACAAAATTTATGTTTCATTTTAACATTAAATGTTCTTGGTAAGGGTATATTAGCTATGAATTGGTGTAGTGTCGTTTGATGAGCTGTTTTAATTTTAAATGGTTTTCTTTCTACATAATCTAAATAATGTTTTTGTACGGTTCTGGGGCTAATTAATGTTTTAGAGGATCCAGTGTCGATTAATAGTTTGAATTTGGCGTGGGGTATTTCTATGTATGGTAATACTAAGTGATTTATGTTATTTAAGTTTATTAAGTTTGGTCGGTTATGAATTGGTCCATTTGAAAATTTGAGTTTGAGTTTTCTTCGTCGTACTCCTCGTAAGTTTCGTATTGTTCGTCACGTTCGTAAGTTTCTGCATGGTTTGATTCATTGTTCGTAGGTGTCTCAATGTAATTATTCTGGTCAGTGTCAAATTTTTCTATTTCTTGATGGAATAATTCCTCTGATGTAAAATTACGTTTCTGATGAGGGTTTGGTCGGATATGTGTTATTTTTGTATTTTGTCTGGTGTTACCAGATGAGGTATCCATTGGTGTTGGTTTGTAATAATTGTTAGGGTTGTTATTGTTATTAGTCATTGGTGTATTTCTATTAGGGTTTGCGTTGAATGCTGGTCTTTGTTGGTTTAGGTTTTGATTAAATCTTGGTTGGAATGCGGGTGTCGTAAAAGTTGGGTTAAACGTTGGTTTTGAAAAATGTTTATATTGATTATTAAAATTCGTATTGTTGAAACTTGGGTTATTAATTCGCGGTTGATTTGTTTGTGCGTTAAAGGGCGTGAATTTTTGTTGAGGGGTTGTTTGTCTTGTAGCTTGTATGGTTTTTATTGGTGAATAACTTTTATTTGCGTTGGGATTGTATAGTCTGTTACGGTAATACATTTTCTTCTTCTATTACTAGGCTCATAGCTTCTTCTAGATTTTGGGGTCGTTGGAATCTGATTTTATCCGATAGTCGTTCTGGTAAAGCGTTTATATACGTGTCTAGTGCCATTTCGTCATACATTTTTGTTTTTAAATGTCTAACGTTTTGATCGGGTTCTTCGATTTTTAATTTTGTTAAAATTAAACTTCTCACGTCTTGGCATTTCATTCCGAATTGGTAGGGGGATTGATTGTGTTCCATTCTAAGGTTTATTAGGTCTCGTAACAGGCATTTTATGTTACGTTGGTCTCCAAAATATGCAACTAGTAGCTGTTTAAACTCCTGCCATTCCTGTAAATCGTCCCTACTGGCGATTAAGGTTAGTGCCCTTCCGGTTAGTTTACTTATTACCAAGCGTATAAGTAATGAATTTCTTGCGTCATCTCCGGGTTTGTAGATGGTTTTTAGGAACATTTCGGATGCTCCAATGAAATTTGAGAGATGGGCCTGCGTGCCATCAAATGTCTGTATTGTCTCCAAATAGAGTCGCATGTCTGTGTTACTCATGTTGGTTAAGGGTTGTTTTCGATTTTGGGAAATTTCAAAAATTTTTTTTTTTTGAATTGAGGTTTATTTCGCTATTTTTATTGTTATTTTTGCTTCAGATTTACTAATTTTTCGTTTGGGTTGTAAAATTTCAAATTTTGTAAAAATTGGGGTTGATTTTCTATTTGTAACGTTAATTATGCTTGGGATGTATTAATTTTTCTTTTGGATTAAATAATTTCGAATTTTGTAAAAATTGATGTTGATTTAGCTATTTGAAACGTTAATTTTGGTTTTAGTTTGTTAATTTTTCATTTAGATTGGGTAATTTTGAATTCTGTAAAAATTGGGGATGATTTTCCTATTTGAAACGTTAGTTTCGGTTTGGGTTTATTAGTTTTCCAATTAGATTAGGTAATTTCAAATTTTTGTAGAGATTGAGATTTATTTTGCTATTGTTCAGCGTTATTTTTGGTCAGGATTTGTTAATTTTACGTTTGGATTGCGTCGAGTTATTTTTAAAATCGTAGTCGCTGTTATTTCTATTTAATTACACAGTGCGGTGATGTGCTTGTGAGATCTGTATTCAATAATGTTGAATTTAATTACCGTAGTCTTGGATTTGCTTGTTTTTTATCTTTCTGAAGAATAGTTTCTCTCGGTATTTACTCTGTTTTGCGTTAGTTCAGTTCTGTTAACTCATAATTAATACTCTTTCCGTGGGTTTTACTGAGTTGCGTAAACGCACAGTTCGTCTGTCTTGTGTTCTACTTATAACTTAAGGTTAATTACTCCTGCACTTTATGGTTGAAATTGAATACTTAAGGATATAATCTTTGTTATTTAGTCACGTACGTTGAGGTAATTGCACTTACAGGTGTTAATAGAAATTTATAGGAATTACTAATTTACTTTCCGTACTTTGCATAAAGTGTTTTATTTTTAACTATCTCGGTGTTCACGACTTGTAATTGAACTCTTCGTTATGTGCGTTTTCAGGTTACAATTATGAGCGTATGATAACGTTTAGCGTTATTCTGTATTCGTATTGGAATAATGCACTTTATAAATGCTGATTAGTTAATTGAAAGACGTTTAGATTTTATACCGTGTTTGTTGCAATTGTACACGCTTTTATGGATTAATTACTTGTAGGTATTGAATGCAAAACTGCATTGCTTTATTATGTCGTGATGAGTTTAATACTTATGATGCGAATTGCGTTGTTGAAAGTTAAACTTTAGTACTGTGCAAGGATTCTGAAAGCGATTTATCTGAGGTTTTAATTGTATAATAAAGGATGCTTTCTTCGCGTATTTTGCTTTTTTGTTTTAGTTGGCTTTAATTCCAACTATAAGTTTATCTTATGCTTTGTTTATTTCAATAATAAATACGGGAATTATTTTTTCTGCAAATCAATATCACAGTGGTAATTCATTGCAACTAAATTTTATGTGTAACAGCGAATATTTTAGCAAGCATTTACTACGGCGAGTTCAAATTCTAATGACGCATTATGTGATCCCCTTATGTCATGTTCCAGAGAACTTCTCGTCGCGCGCGGACTTCCACTTCCACCTCTTCTATTTCTTATTTTTGCTTCTAATATATCACGTGCTATTCCCTGGTGCCTTTGTATGACCTTTTATACTTAATCTCTTATTCTTTACTGTTTTCTACCTATTTTTTTCTTCCCCTATCATTTCTATTGGTTCTTAACTTTGTATGACCATGATATCTTCATCATAGTGTGTAGCACCACATTCCAAAGGCTTATAACTTTTTCCTGTGCCCTACTCCTACTGTTCAAGTTTCACAGTCGTTTAGTGCTGTGCTCCATACATATGATTTCAGCAATCTTTTCCTTGTTTCTTTGTATGTTGTCTTTGAACATAGTTGTTGCTTTTTTTTGTTAAATGAAGCATGACCTTGTGCTAATCTTTGTTAATTATAACGTTTGCACTTTTCCCATCTTGCGATATTTGGCTTTCTAGGTAGCAGAAATCCTTAACTTCTTGTGAGTTCGCGCTTTCTATTTCATTCTAGTTTTTGATTTATTTCCCGCTCCGTTCCATACTAGTACTTTAGTTTTATTTTTGTTAATTTTCATACCGTATCTTTCAGTTGGAACTGTTTCTATTTCATTAAGAGCTGCTTCTACCTCTAACCTGCTAGATGCTAATACCACTATATCATCTGCAAATCAAAGCATATCAATTTTTCCCTGCATAGTAATTACAAACGTCTTCCTGCATTTGACAGTATCCATTGCCTCGTCGATGTACAACTTAAAAATTAACGGAGAAAGGGCACATCCCGGTCTCACCCCTTTCATAATATTTACTTCTCTACGTTCCTGCTCTAATTCTATTACCGCTGTTTGCCCTTTGTATAAGCTATGTACTATCCCTCTATTCCTAAAACTCATTCCACTCTTTTTGAATATTTTAAATATTCGTTTCCATTTTACATTGAGGAATGCTGTTTCCAGATCTACAAACTCTATATATACTCTTCCTGCTTTTTCTATTGTCTTCTCCATTATCACTGTCAGAGCTAAAGTAGCCTCTCGTGTTCCCCTGTTTTGCTTAAACCCAAATTGATCTCCTAGTATTTCTTCAGCTCGTTTTTCCATTTGTCTTTGTACAATTCTAGTTTATGACTTTGAATCTCTGTTTCCTGCTTCGTCTTGTCTGTTTTTGTAATTTTTGTCTTTCTTCTATTAAATTCAGGATATCCTTTGTTTCTTATTTTATTTTCTTGTATACCCCAGGATATCTCTGGCCGCCATGTCTAACCTGGATTTAATGTTATTCCATTCTGTTTCCACTTCCTTAGTATAAGAAATTTTCCCGATGTCTTTCATCGCGTTATTTGATTTTTTAAATTTTTCGTAGATATCTTTATCTTTTAGTTTCTCAAAGTAGAAGTGCTTTTTTCAGTTCCTTTTTCAAATTTTTAGATTTAAGCGGGGTCTTCATAATTACGATGTTGTGGTCAGTGTCTATATTTGTTTCTGGGTAACTTCTACCGTCTTTTACTTGATTCCTAAACCGTTGTTTATCAAGAATGTAATCTGCTGGTATCTTCCATGTGAATTGTCTTCTATCATGATGTTGAAATAATGTTTGCGAAGGTTAAATTGTTTTTGTTGCAGAATTCTATCAACCTCTTTCCTCCGTCTTTTCTCGTGCTTAAACCAAATATATTTACTACCGCTACTTCCTTACCTTCACCTACCACGGCATTAAAGTCTGCTGTAATTATTAAATGTCCATGTCTTTTTACGCATCTTAGTATGTCCTTGATATCTTTGTAGATCAGTTCTACCTCTTCCTCACCGTAGCTAGAGGTAGGCATATTTACTTGTATTATGACTGTATTTACAGCTATAGATGCTAATCTAACTACGAGTACTTTTCGTTCTTTTGCAGGTAGTTTTCTACACAGTGTCCTATTTTTCTCGCATAACTATCCCCACACACGAATTTCCTTCTTCTGATCCTGTTTGAATTACCCTAAAGTTTTCGCTCTTTCCAGTTAATTAAATCACAGAAAGTAATAGAGTTTTACCACATTTCTTACTTTAACACTAGTTCAATATGAGCCGAAAGTAAACCTTATTCCTTCGTGCTAATTTTTGCATTCAATAATCAAAAAAAACCTTTTACCGTGTGCATAAATCCAATATTACAAATGCCATAAAGCACTCCTCATCAACAATTCCCTCATAAAATACATTAAAAATAACTCAGTTCTAAACAGTTCATTCCGTAACTTTTTCCCTGTTTGACCTTTTAGTTCATAAAATTATACCCCCAATGCATCAAGTCATTAAGCACCTATTTACACACATATACAACGAAAAGCATTAGTTACCTGGATTCCATGTTCACCCAAGGGCCAGTTACCATTATATCAAGGACTACTGCATTCAGTAACATCCCAATCTGGATCGCAATAACCTCAATTGTAAGCTGCAACCATATTACCAAGAAGTTATCTTGTCTACCAACTTGATAGGGCATCCAAAACTCCAAACCTCTTCTATTAATACCATAAATTGTTGGTACTCAACCAAACCAATCAAATACTGACATTTACTCAATTTCAAATTGCATACTTTGCACACTTGGTGCAAATTAGAATCAAAATGCTTTTACTTACATCAATTGGCGTAAATTAATTGTTCTTTTTTGCAAACGTAAAAGCATTTTAGTATTGGAGCCATCAGCTCTTTGAAAATCAAGATCGATGTACACTTGTCTAAACATAAGAACTGTAAGCTGGTTGAAAACTAAGAGACTCCCTATTCATGTCCCGGTTTATATCTAGTTTCTTCACCCCTAAAAGCCTGCCACAATTCCATAAATTTTCTTCAAAACAAACATTGTCAAAATCACTTCACTTCCAACGGCCACAGTTTTCCAAAAACTGCCTCTACCCAACTCGATTTTTTTGAAAACCCAAGTTTCAAGCTTACACTAACACCCAGAACAAAATCTTTTTCTTCGTATTCAAATCTCTCACTCCAATCACGTTGTGTATATATCCAAACCAACTAACAAAAGTTACCGTTTAAACTACGCCTAACTTGACATTCGTTACTTTTTATCCCATTTCTGCATACACGCTAAAATCACCTATCTCTTATTTTGTTTTCAATCTCTGTTGTTCAACAAACCACAACTACCCCCTTTAGTAATCTTGTGTATTCACCCAAGTCAACGAACGTTACCGGTCGAACTACGCCTATCCCTTAACACGTGTTATACCTATCTCACTTATACACATGCTATCGAATAACCTTTCTGTTACCTTCTTGGCATGCTTCGTTCGTAACAGTCAACATCTGTTGACAACTTACGTTTAACACCTTTTTAAGACGCTATAAATTTATTATAATTGACATCGGAACTAACAACTACCTAGAATTTCTGTTTGTTTGTGTAGTCCTTATCTACCCTACTTCATAATACATGGAAAAATAAACGCTTTATCTCGCCTATTTAAAACGAAAACTCGTTTCTTCGAAACATGTTTTAAAAGCTTCCAACGAAATAATATAACTGACACTTTGCTTGTAAACTAAACGGTTTTAAATCTTAGAAATGAAGTTAAAGTTTTTCGGAAATTATTCCAACAGTTTACACTTATTAAATACGAGAGTTAAAATATGTTTATCATGACCTTTTAAATGCTATCTTACACACGAAATGTTTCTAATATGACACACGCTATACTCTATGAGTATTTATATCTGCAGGGTTATGAAAATGAACTTTTAGCTTACTGAAATTTTTCAGTGAAATTATTAATTTCTAAACTAATGATTTTGAAAAGCGTTTCAAAATTGTTTGTTGTTTTTTCACATACTGAATCACGAAATGAATTACCAATTGACAAATAATAATGCCCTTTTAACCACTAAATATCACGGTAATATGTATATATATATATATATATATATATATATATATATTGCTGTGATATACTCCTGTGAATGCGGGAACTGGGTCCTTTCAACAAAAAAATTCTAGTCCCACCGATTGGGCGTCATAAACTGCTGTGATCCTGTTTTCGCCTCGGCTGCTCACCTAATTTTATAAACCTCCTCATTCATAAAATTAAACAACACATTCCTACCACAAACATCAACGTTAACCTTATTTACATCAATATTCAGAATACATTAAATTTTCAAATTAAATTTCAGCATAAAATTCAGTTTTAAAAAGAATTTCAAGATTAATTTTATTATCATTTTAATGTGCATCCAGAATTAAAGTCCTTGTTGGATGCCTACTAATTAATATAACAATATAAGCAGACCGGAGTCTGAGTATAAAGGGAGCATCTACCACCCCTTTACGTTAATTAACCAGGTTCGTCTAATTGAGCGCAAAGACATACCCAAAGTTTCATCATAATTCAGAACATCAATACTAAATACCCCTTTCTACTTAAACAAGCAAATTTCACCTTAAAATTAAAATTTTATTGTTAGTACAATTTCACTAATGCCCATTTAAAGTAAATCAATTATAAAGTTATTCAACACACACCAAAATGTCAAACAAAATAGTATAATTTACCTGAAGGTTACTGTCCTCGTAGCTTCAATGTACATCGTCCCTTTAGTTAATCACACCATTCCAACAGGATTATATTTACGGCTTCTAATTCTCAACGCTTTTAAAATTTTCTCCATCACCATTTATTTAAAGTTGTTTCTGGGCTTTTCCGGAACTCATCTGTGTATATCTGACCCTGGTTATGTGGATCCAGACACGTTTTTGAACCATTTAATTATTAACACCCCGAAAAATAGCAAAGAAATTCATGCGTCTTTCACCAATATACGCCAAAACTGCCTACTTTTGTGTATACATTTGTCGTTGTAAATTTTGCTAATTGGTACAGTGATACTAAATTTTATTACCTTGTATCTAAGTGCACTGAAGTACATTCATGTTAGCACGTAAATAACAAACTATTTTGAATCACTAAAATATACGAGCAAAATTTTAAATTATTTTATCAAACTAAAATGCACTGTTTAACATCTTGAATCAAGTCGCGGATGTAAGAGCTTTTAACGCATCGAATAGTCAAAAGTCTAAGAGGCCGAAATTCATATTACCACCGGTATATATAGCGAATAGCCGGCACGTCGCTTTTGTCCTCAAAACAGACAATTCTTAAGAATTTCTCATTCTATGTTCCCAGTCCGTCGCTCGCGCGTCGGTTTTACGAATTTTCACTCGCCCCATTTAAATATCAGAAATTCTACACGGCACGCAAACATGTCCGAGAAAAACTAATTAATTTTGTACAGAAATTGTTGTTTCTACCTCTGATATTTGCATCCTATTTTCAACCAATTGTGACCCTCGTGACGTTGCTTTAATCACGCCTTTTACTATATGTGTCTTTGCTTGACGCATTTTCTCTTTCCTTTTCTAACCTGTTCGTATTGGTGCAAATTGATATTCTTTATTATCGATTATATTCCAGTCCATGTGGACTATCTGGGTTAAATAACCCCGTATCGCACCTTCTCGTGAATATTAAGCCCCGGTTTCTCCAAGATTCTTTGTAAACATTAATTATCTGCAAAATTTTCGCCGTACGTGATATTTAAACTACGCAGGTGTTCAAAATAATATTAATTCTCAGAGCTTTATTTTCTGGTATTATAATCTTGGATTTTCACAGACTTTTATGCTTATTATTAATAATGGTTTAATTAACTCCAATTAAAATTGACTTCTATCCTTTCATTTTAGTGAATCCTAACTAAATATTAATTATTATCTGTACGCTTTGTCTACTACTTGTTACTTAAAATAGGGTTACTTAATATAAATTTTGCACGTAATTTCCATTTGTTTCTTTATTTTGGAATAATTAAATTACACGCAGAGCTTTTTAATACTGTTTCTTTTGATATAAAGCGTCTTGTACATAATTTAAATTTCTTATTTTTACTGAAACGACCGAATTTATTTATGCTTCAAGGTTTTAATAAAGCGTATTATTTAATAAAATTCCTTATACACGGTGATTAAAATTATTTGATGTGATTATTTAATTTTCTACCCTGGTCTAAATATGAGTAATATATATATTTATATGACAACGGTACCGCTAATCAAATATACGTATATGTATATTTATATTTCAAAATATCTAAGTAATCGTTGCTGGGACATATTAGGTCCTAAGATCAAAATCACTAATGAAGTGGTTTCTGTGTAATTCAAAAGCAGTTCTGCTTTATCAGCAGTGCCATTTAAAAATCAATTGTAAAAGAGTTTATTAAGACTCAAGTTGTACTACATAAATAAATATTTCTCTTAGAAACAACAGTGATCTTTTAAAAAAGTAAATAATTAAAAGGTTCGGCAGTTGATGGTGAAATTGATCGAAAAGCTTTGTACAAAACGATAATTTTATAGTTAATTATGTACATAACTTTCCGAGTATTTGGTGACATTTATATTAACAAGAATAGACGAAATTTTGTTATTCACAGCGTTTGAAAAGTTTTGCTTATTAGAGGTTTCAAAAATAATCTGCTTTTTCTATAGGAGTTGATTTCAATAAAGTACAAACAAGACACAATTAGGAGATACTGTGCTGACTTCTCATAAATCCCAAATAATATAAAGTTTGATAGAGGGTGGTTATCAAACGACAACTTTCTTTTGAAATTCGGTTATTGCCATTTGGGTAGTATTCAATTTATAGGCTTCGGAAGGATCTTAGTAAAAGAAACGCTTCGATAAAGCGAAATTAAATTTATTGTCGAAGTAGCAAAGCTGTGAATAATGTGTTTAAATTAGAATTTATTTGCTTGAAAGATGAAATAATCATGACTTTTCGTTTGTTTGGTACAGGAAGGGTAAATTGCGGAGAGGGAAACACAAACGGTTGTGTTTTGTAAAAGGCGCAAAAATATTATTTATAGTGAGGATTATAATCACAAATTTATCATTATTTTATTTTGCGCTGATCTACATTTTACTCCGTAGCAAGCGCACTACCATGTCAAATACCTTAGAATTACATTTCGTCCATTTCGACTGGACTTGTATCTTGCCGAAGTCCTAGATTACTAGAACAGGCGAAATGGCTTGCGTGTTCTAATGAGCTAAAGAACCAAACTACAGGTCCAACCAAAGTAGTAGGGTCGTTAGTGAGGGACCAGACTAAGAAAGGTCTCCGGCTCTTTAGATACTTAGATTGGCATAGACTATAGGGGTCAGTATGGCAGTCTAAGACACGCTACCGCGATGGGGAATACAACAGGAAACCACCACTTTACCTCCCAAGTACACAGCGTACCTAAATTATTATAAAATGATGGCATTCTTTGGGGTAATAGATTCTGGAGTTAAAATAGTCTCCCATTCGGATCTCCGGAAGGGGACTACTTCGGAGGATGTGATCAAAAAGTTTAAAATAAGAGTCGGAAACATTCTGCGAGTCGGAATGTTAGAAGTATGAAGCAAGTAGCTAAGCTAGAGAACCTAAAAATCGAAATGAATAGATTATCACTAGACATAGTAGGGATCAGCGAAGTTCGGTGGCCAAAGGCGGGTGATTTTTGGAGTGGAGACTTCAGGGTAATTCATACATGAGCAGAGGAAGGAAATTTGGGTGTGGGGATAGTTATGCGGAAAAAGATACGATACTGTGTAGAAAATTAATTACAAAAGAACGAATGAGTACTCATGGTTAGATTAGAATCTAAACCGGTAAACCCAGTAATAATACAAGAATACATGCCCACCTTTAGCTACAGTGACGAAGAGGTTGAAGCGATCTACAAAGATATCGAAGACATATTAAGATACGTAAAAGGACATGGAAATTTAATAATTACGGGAGATTTTAATGCCGTGGTTTATTTGGTTTAGGCACGAGAAACGACAGGCTGGTAGAACAATTCTGCGGCCAGAACAATTTAATCATCACAAACACATTATTTCAACATCATGCTAGAAGACGATATACGTGGAAGATGCCAGGGGATATAGAAAGATATCAAATAGATTACATTCTTGTTAGACAACGGTTTAGGAATCAAGTAAAAGACTGTAGAAGCTACCCAGAAGAAGATATAGATACTGACTACAACTTCGTAATTATGAAGGCCGCACTTAAATTAAAAAATTTGAAAAAAAGAAACGGAAAAAGGCACTTAGACTTAGAGAAACTAAAAGATACAGATATTCAAGAAAGATTCGAAAAAAGGTCAAATGAATTGCTCAAAGATATCGGGAAAATATCTGATACCAAGGAAGTAAAAAACAGAATGGAATAACGTTAAATCCAGCCTAGACATGGCGGCCAGAGATATTCTGGGGTATACACAAAAAGAAAATAAGAAACCATGGATAACAAAGGATATGCTGAATTTAATAGAAAGACGAAATTACAAAAATAAATCAGACGAAACAGGAAACAGAGATACAAAGCCATAAAATGGGAAACTATTCGCAAATGCAGGAAAGCTAAAGAATAATGGATTGATGAAAAGTGCAAAGAGGTACAAACGAAGATGGAAATAAGAAAGACAGACGAAGCATACAAATGAATTAGAATGAATTTTAGGAATATAAAACCATATAGCAAAAATATAAGTGACGGACAAAGAAACGTCGTTATAAAAAATGTAGAGAAAGTGGGTAGATGTCAAGAATATATAGGGAATTTATATGCAGAAGAGGAACTAACTGCATTAGAACAGGAATCAGACATTGAAAATGATGACTTGGGTATCCTATACTTAGAGATGAGTTTGAAATAGCATTAAATGGTCTGGAAAGTAGTAAGGCGCCGGGTACAGATAAGGTGCAAGCAGAAACTCTAAAAGCCGCTGGACAAGCATTAACAGAACGTCTCTTCCAACTTGTAAGCTATATGTTTGAGACAGGCGATATACCCAAAGATTTCAAATGTAACATCATAGTAACTATACCAAAAAAGAAAGGCACTGATAGATGTGAAAAGTTTCAAACAATAAGTTTAACAGCACACGTGTCAAAGATATTAACTAGAATTGTACAAAGACGTATAGAAAAACGGGCTGAAGAAATACTAGGAGAAGACCAATTTGGGTTTAGGTGAAATTTGGGTTTAGCTCTGAGAGTGATAATGGAGAAAACAATAGAAAAAGGGGAAAGCGGGTATATAGGGTTTGTAGATCTGAAAAAAGCATTCGACAATGTGAGATGGAAAAAATGTTCTAAATACTCAAAAGGATTGGAATGAGTTATGGGGATAGACGAATGGTACATAGCTTGTACATAGAGCAAACAGCAGTAATAGAATTAGAGCTGGAATGTAGAGAAGTAAATATTAGGAAAGGGGCGAGACAGGGATGTGCCCTATCCACATTAATTTTAACTTGTACACAGAAGAGGCAATGACTACTGTCAAATGCAGGAAGAGATTTGTAATTACTGTGCAGGGACAAAAAATTGATATGCTTAGATTTGCAGATGATATAGCGGTATTAGCATCTAGCAAGGAAGAGTTAGAAGCTGCTCTTAATGAAATGGAAACGGTTCTAACAGAGAGATACGGTATGAAAATTAACAAAACTAAAACTAAACTACTAGTATACAAAGAAGGAGAAAATAAATCAAAAATCAAGAATACAAATATGTAACACGAATTTACAAGCGGTTAAAGATTTCCGCTACCTAGGAAGCCAAATAACGCAATATGGGAAAAGCACAAAAGATATAAAACAAAGAGTCGCACAAGGTCGTGCTATATTTAACAAGAAAAAGCAACTACTGGGTTCAAGGACAATAAACATAGAAACAAGGAAAAGATTGCTTAAAATATATGTGTGGAGCAAGGCACTGTACGGCTGTGAAGCCTGGACAGAAGGAGAAGCGGACAAGAAAAAGGTAGAAGCCTTTGAAGTGTGGTGCTACAGACGAATGATGAAGATATCATGAACATACAAAGTTAAGAACGAAGAGGTACTAAAAATGGTAGGGGAAGAAAGAAATATGTGGAAAACGGTAAAAAATAGGAGAGATAGTGTGACAGCCCACATACTACGGCATGAGGGAATAGTGCGGAATATATTAGAAGCAGAGATAGGAAAAAAGAGAAGAAGCGGTAGACCTAGGTAACACTACTGCACACAGATAGTGAAAGATGTAGGCTGTAGGAGTTTCAGGGAGATGTGTAGGCTAGCCCAAAATAGAAATCAATGGAGGTACGCATCCAATCATCCCCAAGATGGATAAATTAATGACGAAGAAAGTAACTGTACTTAAACATGATGATTATTATAAGCAATTACTACAATTGGTCAGGCAATATTCTGGAATAATGTTAATTGTGTGAAAGGATTTACTCAAAAACTATTATTTCGGCAAATGTCTAAGTGTTGGGGGATCTTGGCAGCCACAGGATGCTTAGCTCCTTCACTGAATCTTTGTGAGATAGGGCATAAAATTAGAAAACAATAGAAGGGGAACCGAGCTGTATACATGCTGTGTGAGAATTTCAAGGAACTGTGTAGGCCAGCTCAGAATATAAATAAGTGCCAGGTACGTGTCAAACCAGTTTTGAGACGGAAAACTTAATGACGAAAAATAAGCGCAGATAAATCTGATGATTATTACAAACAACTGCAGGTGTTGGTAGTGAAATATCTGCAACTAATATTGACTGTTCGAAAAAATATATTGGAAAAAATAATAAATCGGTAAATGTTTAAGTGTTGGGGGAAATTGGCAGCCACAGACTGCTTACCCCCTTCACAACCTTACATGTGATTTTCCAATGCTCCACTCGAAGGTACTACATTGGCCAGGAAGCGAGTTTTTTGTACCTGGAAAATTTGGAATTTTGCCGAACCCTTGCTGTTCCAAGCAAGGTAGGAATCTATAACGTGCGTGACAACACTCACACACGGGACCTCCTTTTACCTATCATTCGAACGAGGGTGTATTTTTGTAAAAATGCTCGGCTAACATTGTTTAAGCGGACCGTGTTGGGATTCGAACCCGGGACCTTGGGCGTAGTAGTCACACACATACCAACTACGCCACGGATACGCCTCCTCCTTCACAACTACTGAATGTCGGAAAAATAGGGTATACAATTACAAAACAATAGAAGGTGACCGAACTGCATCTAACAAGAAAGAACAGCGCCTTTGATGAAAGACAACAAACATAGAACAAGAATAAAATTATTGAAAGCATATGTGTTGAGCACAGCACAGTATGCCTATGAAATACGGGCAGCCCGAAAAGCATACAGAAAAACGGTAGCAGCTTTTTGAAATGTTGTGCTTCAGATGTATATAAATGTCTAGAAATAGTAGGGGAAGAAGGATATCTGGGAAAAAAGTAGGAGAAATAGAAGGGCAGAATACGTTTTAAGGCATTTTTGGGAAATTGTATGAGATATTTTACAAGCAGAGATAGGGAAAAAAAAGGTAGATGTAGACCTAGATTAGATAGTGATAGATGCAGACTGTGCAAATTTCTGGGAAATCTGTAGATTAGTTCAGAATAGATAACAATGATGGTACGCATCTAACCAGTTCCAGGATTGAAGACTTAATGATGATGAATTAGTAAGTGTGAGTAAGAATATCGAGCAGTTCTAGTTCTTCCATACGGTGACGTCACAGACGAGTACAGATTGGTCTAAGGCCCCGTGATCTTGCGTAATTGTACGACCCTATAAGTTGTCATTGACAACTTGATGTAACATGTGACTGTTCAGGAATACAAAGGAATGCCAAAAATTGATTAAATATTGAATGTGAAAAGGACTCATTAAAAATTTGAAAAGTTGCTTAAATTAATATAAACACTATATTTTTAAATTTTTTCGGTAGTTTCTCGCAAACCATTCGGGTGGAATTACTACCATGGGATATAACATCTACAAAATCAACTGCCTGCTTTGAAAATGTTCCACACATGTGACGTAATTTCACTTCTGAAAATTTTTTGTTCTGGAGTTAAACTTACAACTTCAACATTAGAAGCCCGAACCGTGAAGATGTTCCACACACGCAAATCGTCACTTTGAAATATTATAAAAAGTTAAGACTTCATTTCTCTTGTAACTTCTATTCTGTTCTGAGTTCGACCTGCCATCCCTTTTGAGTAGTTGATATATTTAGAATCCCATGGCGTATGTTTTGTTTCTGATGCAATATTAACCCAAGGACGGCAACCTCTTATCCCTAAAATCGACAAATACAACTCAGAAATGTTTTAAGTACATAAATTATTTTTTGAGAAGTTGAAGGAGCGGACTGTATTTCTGATGAAAATTTTACCCTACGCCCCTAAAATCAGAACCTTATCCAAATAATGTGCAAATTACGACAAAGCCAAAATTTAATTTCTGGTGGAATTTATACCCGGTTATCAATCCTATATTTACTATCATGGAAAATCCACTACAAAAATGTTCAAAGTGCCGGACCCATCATTTTGAAAAACCAAAAGTATCGATTCTGTTTTTTGAATTTTTTATTGCGGGAACAACCTTTTATTCACTAATTCGGACAGCTTAGAAATGTTCCAAACATTTTTTAAAAGCCAAAGATCTAGATTTTAGTTTTGGTGGTAGTTTGATCTTAGGATTAAACCTAAACTACCGAAATCGGAAGTCGCAATTCCAAAAATGTAACGCATCATTTTTCATTCATTTAAGTCCCTCATTTTATTTCTTGTAAACGTTTTAATCGGAAATCAATATTTCACATCAAAGATTTAGTTTCCCAAAATCCAAAGGTTTAAACTTACTTTTTGGTAATATGCTACATTTTATTTTTTTAAATCCCTAACTCTGGATTAACACCTTTCTTCATGGTTTCAATAGAATAATATTTTTTGCTTCTTGCGTTGGAACGCAGAAGTCATAGTTATTCGATATACTGAAAAAGTATGCATTTGAATGATTTGAACTTACATCTGTTCGGTATATTGAAACCTGAAACCCATATTAATCGTATTACTACTACGGCTGTACTATTTGATAATGGAGCAATTAATGAAAGGGCTTAAGTTAAGTGGTTTTACTAGAAAAAGTCAATTGAAATCATTCAATATAAGATTTACGTTCCAATATTAATGCCAGGTCTTTGCACGATATTTTTGGTTATGCATTTAAGACTGTAACATCTATCGGGCGTGGTAAGCTACGCCAGTTATGTATCCCCCAAATGATATATGTATAACAAAATAGAATAATTAGAAATTATTAGAAAGTGTTTAAGAAATTACTAAGTGAAGTGCAATAATGTAATACAAGGACCATTTATACAGTTTATTAACAGTTCATGAGAACGGATGCAATACTTTGTATCCAGACGATAGTGACACTGCAGGTGGCAGGTCACAGACGGTCAGGATACCGTGATTACCTAGAAAGTAAGAGTGTAACAATGTAATTATGAATAGAATTAAGAATAAGCAGACATGAGCTCTGCAAGTTCTCACAGCCATGTAAGGGGGTTAGGACATTATAAATAGCCCGGAAGTTCCAGAAACCGGCAGTCAGTCAAAGTATTCAGCTTTAACATTGCAGTTGTTTAGGCTACTCAAAATAGTACAATTAATTCAGTTATTTTCGACTTAGAGTAATTTAAATTAAGTTTGTAAAATTTCATAATTAATGGCTGTTTGAAATAAATTTGTTCAGAAGTTTTGGAAGTGGTTTTTATAAACACAGCTCCCAAGGCCAGAACCTTAACTCGCGTAAATAACTGTACAGAAAATGCATATGATGGAAATTTCAACTCTCACAGTCGACAAAAGTAATGAAAGTGAGTTACCAACGTTAAACATGGCCATCAGGTATTATATTCAAATATTATGTAACATAGTAGACCTAGTTCAGTATATGCATCTGCTTAGATTTGGATCACTTCGAAAATCGTAATTTTAGAAGTTCAAACTATATTTTATTTAATCCTGGTTGTACTTTTAATACTATTACAGTAACTAGTTCTGAGATCATATCTGTATTTTACATGAATTTAAATGATAATCGCATGCATTGAACAAAGTATTCATTTTCATAAAAGTTACAAGGAATTTCAAATTAGATTTTATATAATGTGTCTACATTATTTGATGCCACGAATTTTTGGAGATCATACATATAAATTTCACCATGAGTAAAAGCATTGGGAGTTTAATGTTTGTCATAAAAGTAAACAGACAAAGCAGATTTAGCAATATGGTTTAGGTTCTCTATTGGGTTAAATTGAAAAATTCAAAGCATCATCGAAATTTAATACCAAACCAAACTGTAATATTAAAATACATTTGTGTATTGTTTATTTTTACTGCATTTTAATCATCAATATTTGTATTAGCGGGTCAACATGCACGCTAAGTAAAAATTGTAGAAGAATTTGTTAGTTAGTTTTGGAAAATAGTTTGAAAATATTATAAGGGACGAGAGTGAATATAATCATTCTGACTGCAATAATTAAATGGGTTAAACTGACTTGCATTAAATTCAATTGTTAATTATAAAATATTTCAAATTTAACTCTAATTTAATTTATTAGTATCTAAATCCGTTATCAGTTCTCGATATTTTAAATTGACGTTCATTAAAACATTTGAAAATTAGTAGTTGACGTAATATTACTATATATATATATATATATATATATATATATATATATATATATATATATATATTGATATGATAATAGGGTTATTTAGGGGTATATAGAGCGACAAGGGTAGTATACTTCATGTAAACAACACCAAAATCAAGGAAACTAAACATTTAAATTATAAAAAGTACACAATTCGTTAATTATGCAAAAAGCAAATATCAAACACACTGTATAAAATCCACAACTAACTTTAATCAAAGAAAGAAAGATCATTCTTTAATAATTTAACCACATTTAGTAGAATAAATAACTTTAGACGCAATCCAATTCATTTTAAAAACAGTAATACATTCAGAAATTTTAAATAAATACAAAGTAGGAATATCTAAAGTCAACCAAACGTGAAACGAATTTTTTTTAAACTCGACGCATTAATGTAAGAAAATAATCATAAGTGCTCACAATAAACAGGTCTTACAAAACAAGCATATTTTAGAACGTAAAAAGTCAATAAACGCTTCTAATTTATGTCATTTGTTAAAGAATCTCAATATAAAATTTGCCTACGCGATCTTTTAAAAGTAAACTTGACAAATTCGGTTTAACCGGTTTAACCGTGAAAGCAAATATTTTCTATAGAAATGCACTTTGTTTGCATTATAAAGCTTTAAACTAGTCATATAAATTGCTTTTTGTCTTACTTAAATTCATTTTGAATAAAACTTGTTTCTGAATTTCCAGAGGAATATAGAAAATGCGTCATTTGTACTTAGAATAACGTAAATACCTAATTAATGAGGCTTGAAAGAAACTATGCTTTAATGTTTTATATGATTTTGCATGAGGGAAAATGTTATTGCCTGTATAGATGCTTTATATTATTGCTGTTTGATTTCATTTTGTAAACTCTAGAATTTCCGTTGAGGTAGCCAAGCAAAATAAAGTTAGAAAGGAAGGTAAGCTGATAATTTCAAGTTTTACAATTTGCTGTATCTGAATCACAGCACGTTTTAGCGACGCCCAAAGCCGGCAGGCAGTTTTACTGGAATATATATATATATATATATATATATATATATATAGTATATATATAATGCTGTGTTAATTTAGGGGTAGTTAGGACCAAGAGTATAGCGCACTCCATATAAAATACATAAGGGCTCAGAAAACCACACAGTTTTCTAAAGAAAACAAGAAGTACGATGATTAGACTGAAAAGTAAATGACAACGCCCTGTATATAAATAATAATCGTAATTAATTTTGTTAATGAAAAACACTTTAAAGATTTATTTGAATAAAACAAATCCGCAAGTCGTTAAATAACATAAATGCAAGCTGAAACGCGACACGCGTGGATAACGCATCAAGAATCCTAATTAATACAAGCAGGTTTAATAATGCGTAGGATAGAAATCGCAGATGATTTAATCCATACATTGTATTTCGTCTACGTGGCTAAAGAACTAAAAATCGACACCTGATTTATTAGAAACAAACAAAGCATGTTTATTAAAAATCAAAGTTCACCAAATTTATTTAAACAAACAACGATTTACTTATCTAAAGCGAATCTATGCTATTAACCTAATATCGTACGCCACAAAAGAAAAGCGTTGATGTTAATATACAACCATAACACGATGGAATATCCGAAAACCTAGTTTATACAAACAGCGAACTTTGCGCTTGTCAATAGATAGTCGATGCATTTAAATATGACCGAATTTGTAAAACAATCAGTTGACCATCAAGTAAAGTACAGTTCACGTTTCTGAAGAGCAAAAATATACACGTTAAGTAAGTTATTGTGAAGTGTGAAATAATTCCGCTGAATATGAAAAATTAATGGTTTGTCGTTTACCCTTAATAGAAAAACGTAAGTAACTGAAAGTTGTTTACTATAAATTCTAATTTTAACCTTTATAAAAAGGACTCTAAAGAACCTCTAAAGAACCCTTAAAGAAATCCTAAAGAATCCCTAAAGAAGCTCCAAACAATTATGGAAGGTAAATATAAATAATTACGGGAATCCAGTATCTATAAATATGGGAACAAGTTGAACCAAATGGTCAATAGTTTGATAATGACTGTAGTTTACATGAAGGTATAATTCTACATACTTCAACGCACTTCAATGCAGAAATTAAAGAAACTTAATCAAATTAATCAGATTCGGTAAACTTTCTTATAAAAGCGATTCCTTTTCCCGCTAGTTAAGTTTATAACAAGTACGCCAATGGTATGTTGAACCGTTCAAATTAGTTAGTTTGTGCTTGGAAAACTCCAAATTGTCCAATTACATTACTTACACGTTCGACCATGTGTGTAACTTCAATTACAGCAACATAAAAATACAAAACCTTGCTTCTAGCAACACTTAAAAAGAAAATGAGTTCTAATAAAATTTTTTATGTGCTGTATACTCTGCTTTCAGCAAAATGAAATAGCACAGAAAACTAATTAAACGTGACAACAAATTTTTACAAAAACTCAACTTCTTTACAGAACAATTACAAAGGGATGATTTTCCAAATTTGATTATGCTCCTTTAAATGCCTCATTTGACAATGGTGCGAAAGATATTTCCACTCTGCACAAATGTCTTGTCTTTTACTCTTCAGCAAGTACGTCAAACAATTTATATTATTGCTTTCGTGAGATCTAGTAGGTTCAAACCTAACGTAATTTACTATTAAATCACTAACTTATTCCCGCACCGTTAATCAATACGTATACAATCCTAACGAAATCTTTTTCTTTGAAAGTTGAGAAGTTCTCTTACGTGTAAAATTGACGCTAATGATCCTTTTAAGTTACTTTACCACAGAAACGTAACAGAAAAATTGCACCAGCTATCATACAGTGGCAAGGGGCGGATTCTATGAAAACAACAGGAATTCTTTCAGGGCAATAATTATAACATACACATACCTGGAACGGTCTATGAACTCTCAGTCCAATAATAATTGATAGGCTCCAACTCACCTGCCACTAATCTTATCTTATAGATGATGAGTAATCTTTGAGATGATACTAAACTAATTATTAAATTTTTGCAAATCCGGTTGGTAGGGCTTCGTATACACTTGTCTTTTTCGGCAATTGCTGACTTAAAACATCCAAATAAAAGCTCCAATCTGCTCTTTTTAGTCTATATTAAAACCTAAATTTATCTTCACAACACAAAATGATTAACTTAAACTATTCCCATTTGTCCAAATCTACGAAAGAAAAATTAAATTATTAATTGATTGCTAATCAAGCTAGATATGTATCTATCATTTTCTGTAGTTACAATTGTGGTGCTTTTCCTGGCTTAAATCGCTTTCATTCGAGCATGCACCGCAGAAAATGTTTGCTAATGAGAAAATGGGTTATATGTATTATACATATTAATTATCAGTTTGCAATATGCAGCAGATAAAAAAAGTTCAGTGACTACAGTCTATTTCTTCCAAAGTGCGAGCGACCTTGTGCGAGACAACAATGGGAGGTGTTTATTACGTAATCCATAAAATCCAACGAATGTTGATGAAAGCGTTAATTTACCGTGTCACTTTCACTAAGTACTAGCAACTCTTTCAATTCCGCGCCCGCAATCGCGCTCGAGAGTTTTTCACCAACCATCCTGAATTGACGAAATTATCGGACTGTTAAATTACTTAGAAACTTATCATCGCTTGACACTGGTGTTGGTCGATTGAATTATAACTCTGTATTTGACTTTCCCATGCTTCGCGCGATGGTATTACACTGGCCAAAAAGCGAATTTTTTTAACCTGTAAATTTTAAATTTTGCAGTACGTTTGCTATTCAAAACAAGGTAACGATGTTTAACGTGCGTGGCAAAACACACACGTGACCTACATTTTATCTCTCATCCGAATGAGGACTTATTTTTGGGAAAAATGCTCGCCTAACATTTTGAAGCGGTTGATTAAACTATAATCGCTTGGAAAGCATGATTGACGGACTATGTTTGAATGATCCCTTCCATTATGATTTAACAGTATATATATTGCTGTGACAACGCCTTGCTTTGGGGAGTTACTAAAAGTGTAATATGAAAAAGGCTCCATATTGGGCGCTACTAAAAGAGTGCTGTGACAACAACGCATTGAGCGTCGCTGAAAGAGTGCTGTAATACAGCAATTTGTAAAACTTGAAATTGTTCACTTACCTTCCTTTTTAACTTTTCCTGGCTAGCTCAACGGAATTGATAAAGTATTCAAAATTAAACCAAACAGCAATATCACAAAGCTTTTATACAGTATGAAATATTTTCTCTCATACAAAAGCATTTACAATATCGTTTCTTCCAAACATAAAATAATTTCTAAGAAGTATTAGTTAAAAAAAAATTGTTCCTTATTTTAAATTCATAGAACTAAATTTCATTTTTCCCAGTAGATGATTTACTTGGTTTTGCTTATTGCCACGGTTGTAATGTTTGTTTGGCCAAAAAAATCCTTGACAGATAATATATTAAAAGGTCAGAGTGTTTCGAACTGCGACCACAATTTTTTTTGGTAAAAATCCTTTACAAAAAAAATATTATATGATTAACACTTATTATTCTACCTTAAATGTGATACAAATACTCCTATATTCGTCAAAATTAAATCTAAAAGTAATACTTGCTGAATCCACAAAAACTCTCGTAATAAAATATATTCTTATTTTAAATTGATGTCAAATCAGCTCACAAGATTTTCCATATTTAAATCCTCATTTCAAACAGCAAATACCAAAATACATTTCTGGTTAAACCTTCCTTTCGATTATTTGATAAAAATTTTAAAATAGCGTTATTTTGAAGAATCTTCCTTGTTCATTGCAATTTATAACTTCCATTTTTTTCTTTGCAGCTTACGTTTAAAACATCGCTTTTTTATTCATTGTAACATAATAATTATTAGATTAAAGTATGTTTACTACATACTTCAAATACCATCTTCGCAAAGCAACAACTCGCGATCGCATTTAAGAATCGAAATAATCGAATCAATGAATCTACTGAATGACCGAATTGAATTAATCCCGTTTTTAATAAACGCTTCCTTATATACACTAAATTATCTATATTCGAAGATTGTAGAATGTGCGCGATTCCTTTCTATATAATAAACGCAGATTCAACGTAACATTCTTGGAAATCCTCATTAGCGTTCAAATTTGTTTTATTACCTAATTATCTGGTTCCAGTTATCCGTGATGTGCGCTGTTCGTCATGTTTACACATATTCTGTTGTGGTGGCGTATCGCTTCTTTCCAACAGTGACTGCGAAAATCATAAATAATTTTTATCAGTTATTCCAGGGATTTTGCCGTTTTTTTCGTGTTCCGACCGCTTCTAAGAATAAACGATCATTTATTAATTAGTTTATTTACGTAGTTCTAAATACGGATGACTCATCCTTTTATATTCTAGAAAATTCTTTATATAAATTAAATTTCTGTAATCCACAGGGTGATTAATTTAAACTTTAATTGCTTTACAATGCAAAAGGGGTTGCATTTTATAAAAAGTATTTACTTTTGTGTTTCAGTACACAAAAATTTATTAAAATTGAGGTTTTTATATACACATTAATTGTAGTTTTTTATGCTAAATGCGTTAAGCTAGTACTATTTTATGTTATTTACAGCAAATCAAAGCATTTTTATCAAAAATTTATAGATAAATAATAAGTGATAATAAATGGCTCTGTATTTATCTAAAAATGGTACGTTTTACGGTGTATTACAATTAATTATTTTTACATATATAGCTTACGCTACTTGCTATGTAGTTTTAATATACTTATATCATACAAGGTGATTATTTATACACCCGCAATTTGCGTTTTTGCAAGGCACTTTAATGAATAGTACGCTTGTCCAGTTTTAATATAGAAAGAAACAACATATTGTCGTCTCTTGAGTTACTGACCTCGAGTACATACATATTTTGAGAAAATATTGGCGTTAACTCATTTTGAATAGATCCTTTAACAATCTTCGTTTGATATGAAGATGTTGGCTCCGTCTTAAAAATTAATATTTTGATCTAGTGCGAGTTATATAACCCCCAAATCAATATATGTCTAATTAAATAGGAATTATTAAGAAACTTAAGTTAGATGCAACTTTGTAATTCAAGGATAAATAAAAGAAAGGTTAATAAAAGTTCACAAGCAAATTGTCAAAACGGATGTGAATACATTGTATTCCAGACGTAAGTGATACTTCAGGTGCAGATCACAGACGATTAAGAAACCGCAATTATTAGAATTAAGATTGTTACATTGTATAATATAATTGAATAAAGAAATAAGCAGACATAAGCTCTGCAATTCTCATAAAAATGTGAGGGACAGGGACAACATAAATACCCCAAGATCATCAGTCAGTCTTGAGCCTCTCAGCTTTTACATTGTTGGTTGTTCAGGCTACTCGCCCTAATTTAACTTCAATTATTAGTAATTTCGACTTAGTGTAATTTTATATAGTTTGTCAAATTCCCACATGTAATTTCTGTTAAATAAATTTACAAGAAGTTTTGGAAGAAGACTTTTTAAAACGCAGCTCCCAAGGCCCAAAACGTAACTTGCGTTAAATAATAATCAAATTATAGTGTATATTTGATTCAGAATATTCATACTTAGAGTTCCTTCACAGTTGTGCTAAATTGAATTTTTATTTTGCAAGTAGAATTTTTTTTTATTTACACTGCATTTATTATTGCTTGAAGCTTCCAGCTGATGTTTGGCTGTGTCACTCGTTGTAATTTAAGTTTCTAGCATATTGCCTATTCTGACACATACTGCATTCCATTTATATTATTTTCTGATTCTTCCTGTCTTTAGTATTCCGTATCGATTAACTGCTTCGTCCTAAGGTTTTCGTAAAAGCTGGTAATCGATGCAGAAGCCTTGGAAATTGCGTTTCGTCATTTGTAGGTGAAGCCCTGTCCCTCAATCTCTGCTATCATAAATTCGTATACTTTCGTACATTTCATTTTCGTTAAGCTGCGGCTGATGTCTCTGGGATAATAAAAGATTCCTTATTTTTCGCAAAATTTAGTATGAACCTTGTAAATAATAAATAATTACACAACTAGTTTTCATTGAAATTTAATTACTTACTTCAAAGTGTTATAAATTTGTTTGAAAAGTAAAGACCTTGTTAAAGCAAACAGTAGCGCACGGTATCCCAGATAACCATTTTGCAACTGTATTTTTAGCAAAGCGATTTTTATTTTTAAATTGGAAAATAAATTGATAAAGTTTCAGCGTATCATTGCGTACAAACTAAAAGTGTATTCTGTTAGCTCAATTAAATTGGAAAAAGCGGAAAGAGTTGTTTTAGATTAAAGTCAGGTTTACAGAAATTTTAACAGCGTTTTCTACTGTATTCATCTCGAATTTGACCAGTGAATTGAACACTTATTTTTATAGTTGCAGGTGCGGTTGTCTTCTACGATATAAAACACGAAATGTTTATATACTGTTCCCAAATCGAAGGACTATGTGGTCTTAATGCTTTATAAATCAAGATTTCTACAAAGTTAACCTTGCCACATTTTTAAATTCCAGGCTTTATTGAAATTTATACTTAATAAACTCGACATGGAGCTTGTAAAACACTATTCATTGTTCTCTGTTTGTGTGCCTGTTTTTATTTATTGATTGACTTATTTTCAGTATGCGGGGGGAAACGTCATTATGAAAATGTAGAGAAAGTGGTTAGATGGCAAGAATATATGGGGAATTTGTATCCGGGACAGGAACTAGAAGCACTAGAACAGGAATCAGACATCGAAAAGGACGACTTGGGATATCCTATACTTAGAGATGAGTTTGTATTAGCATTAAAGAGTCTCTAAAAATATGATACTGGGTATAGATAAGATGCAAGCAGAAACTTTAGAAAAACCCCAGGACAAGCAACAACATAAGTCTCTTCCAACTTGTAAGCTATATGTATGAGACAGGCGAGATACCCAAGGATTTCGCCATAGTAACACCATAGTCACTATACCAAAAAAAGAAAGGTGAGTATAGATGTGAAAACTTTCGAACAAAAGTTGGACAGCACACGTATCAAAAATAAATATAGAAAGAGGAGAAAGCGCGTATATAGGGTTTGTAGATTTGGAAAATGAGAGGAAATGTTCGGAATACTCAAAAAGATTGGAATGAGTTTTAGGGATAGACGGATAGTACATAGCTTATACAAAGAGCAAACAGCAGTAACAGCGGTAGTAGAATTAGAGCAGGGACGTAGAGAAGTAAATATTAGGAATGGGGTGAGACAGGGATGTGCCCAATCCCCATGATCATCATTAGGTCTTCAGCCTTGGAACTGGTTAGACGCGTACCCTCATTGTTTTCTATTCTGAACTAACCTTAACATTTCCCTGAAATTTGCACAGTCTGAAATTATCGCTATCTGCATGCGAAAAACTTTGATCTCGGACTACCTCTACCTCTTTTTTCCTATCTCTGCCTGTACTATATCCCGTACTATTTCCAAAAATGCCTTAGAACGTATCCTGCCCTTCTATATCTCCTATTTTTTTTTGTTTTCCACAGATATCTTTATACCTTTTCTATTTCTATAGCCTCTTTGTTATAAACCTTTTCTGTCCATGCTACCAACCTCATACATCTGAAGCACAACATTCCAGAAGGTTTCTATCTCTTTCTGTCAGCTTTTCCTACTGCCCCATTTCATAGACGTACTGTGCTGTGCTCCACAAATATGCTTTGATTAATTTTCTTCTTGCTTCTATGTTTGTTGTCTTTGAACATAGCTGCCGTTCTTTCTTGTTTAATGTAATTCGGCCATCTTTGTTGTTATACAGTTATATACTCTATTTCACCGATATTCAGTGGTATATGAAGTGGGGAGGGTACTGCGGCGTAGTTGGTATGTGTGTGACCACTACGCCCAAGGTCCCGGGTTTGAAACCCGACACGGTCCGCTTGAAAAATGTTAGGCGAGCATTTTTCACAAAAATACACCCTCGTTCGGATGAGAGGTAAAATGGAGATCCTGTGTGTAAGTGTTTTACGCACGTTAATGATACCTACATTGCTTGGAACAACAGGGGTTCGGCAAAAATTTAAAATTTTTCAGGTAAAAAACCAGATTTCTGGTAAATGTAGTACCTTGGGGTGGAACATTGGAAAATCACATGCAAGGTATATGAAGGGGTTTAAGCAGCCTTTGGCTGCCAAGTTTCCTCAGCACTTGAACACTTGTCAAATTAATAATTTTTCCAATATATTCTTTCGCACAATCAACATTAGTTGAAAAGATACTAACACCTGTAGCTGTTTATAATAATCATCAGATTTAAGTGCACTTATTTTTTCGCCACTAGGTTTTCCGTCCTGAAACTGGTTGGACGCGTACCTCCACTTATTTATGTTTTGAGCTAACCTACACAGTTTCCTGAAATTTCCACAACAACCCATATACAGCTCGATTACCCTTCTATTGTTTTCTAATTATATGCCCTATTTTACCGAGATTCAGTGGTATGTGAGAGGGGTTAAGCAGCCTGTGTCTGCCAAAGATCCCCCAATAGTTATACATTTGCCGTATATATAGTTTTCCAGTAAATCCTTTCACATAATTAACATTAATTTAAAATATTGCAAAACAAATACCTGTAGTTGTTTATAATACTTATCATGTTTAAGTGCAGTTATTTTTTTCGTCATTAATTTTTTCATATTGGGACTGTTTGGATGCATACCTCCATTGATTTCTATTCTGAGCTAGTCTCACATATCCCTAAAATTTCCACATCCTACATCTTTCACTATTTGTGTGCAATAGCCTAACCTAGGTCTACCTCTACCCTTTTTTCCTATCTCTGCTTCTAATATATTCCGCACTATTCCCTCATGTCTTAGTATGTGACCTATGTTTTGTTGCAGGAAATTTTAATTTGACTTCTCACGTAGACAAACTTATGACTATTTTTGTCAAAATAATGTCTTGGGTTTTGAATTTATTTTCATGTTAAAAATCACGTACGCGAAATTTCTATAATGACGTAAATTGAAATGCGTCTTTTTACATCCTACGTTTCCGAAACGTATTGGTTTTTTAAATGCGCGTTTATTCCGAAGATGCTTTGTTATTTCTTTGTACCATTGCATGTCCTATTTTACCAGAATTCTACTCATGATTTATAGCTTTTAATGCTCTTAATGCGTGTTTGTATAGAATTTATGAATGCTTTGCTGATTTAAAGGAATTTAGCTGCGTACAGAGTTATTTATTTTACTGAATATGTTTGTATTATTGAAGGATGTGCTCCTTCGCAGAGAGTTAAAAGTTTGCATAATTTGCGAATTACGTACTTTTCATGATAAAATTGTTTAGTTGTCTAGCCTTTAGTACTATTTACATGTAATGTACGACCCTTATGACACTATATACCCCTAAACAACCCTATTATCAAAGCAATATATATATATATGTATATATATATATATATATATATATGTATATATATATATAGAATGCTGTGAAACCTCTTGAATTACCTGGTCTGTTGATTTTCTTCTGTTAATCGCCTCGGCTGCTCCCTAGATAGCTTTCATCCTCATACATAAAAACAAACACATTCCTACCACAAACATCAACGTCAACTCTATTTACATCAATATTCACAATACATTAAAATTTCAAAATTAATATTCAGCATAAATTTTAATATCGGAAAATTTCAAAATTAAATTTATTATCATTTTAATGTGCATCCAGAATTAAAGTCCTTGTAGGATGCCTACTAATTACTATAACAATATATGCAGAGTACAAAGGCAGCATCTACCACCCTTTACGTTAATTAACCAGGTTCGTCTAATTGAGCTCAAAGACATACCCATATTTTTATCATAATCCAGAACATCAATACTAAATACCCTTTCTACTTAAACAAGCAAATTTCACCTTAAAATTAAAATATTATTGTTAGTACAATTTCACTACTGTCCATTTTAAATAAACAAATTAGAAAGTTATTCAACACACACCAAAATCTCAAAGTTCAAACAAAATAGTATAATTTACCTGAAGGTTACTTGCACTCGTAGCTTCAATGTACATCGTCCCTTTTGTTAATCACACCATTCCAACTGGGTTATATTTACGGCTTCTGATTCTCAACGCTTTAAAATTTTCTCCATCACCATTTATTTAAAGTTGTTTCAGGGCTTTTCCGGAACTCCTCTGTGTATATCTGACCCTTGTTTCGTGGATCCAGACACGTTTATGCACCATTTAAGTATTAATACCCCCGAAAAATAACAAAGAAATTCATACTTCTTTCACCAAGATACGCCAAAACTGCCTACTTTTGTGTATTTATTTGTCATAGTAAATTTTACCAATTGGTACAGTGATACTAAACTTTATTACCTTGTATCTTCTTTTCTAAGTGCACTAACGTACATTCCTTGTAGCACGTAAAGAACAAGCTGTTTTAAATCACATAATATTCGAGCAAACTGTTTAAATTATTTAATATTAAAACCGGAAAACTAAAAAGCACTGTTTAACGCGTTCAATCAAGTCGAAGATCTAAGAGAGCTTGTTTATATTCACCTCGGTATATATAGCGGTTGTTAGCCTGTCTGTCGGTCTGTTCCCCAAAACGGGCAATTCTAAAGAATTTCGCATGCTAGGTTCCCAGTCCGTAGCCTGTGCGTCGGTTTTTACGAATTTTGCACTCGTCCTAGTTAAATCTCAGAAATTCTCCACACGGCACGCAACGTCTGAGAATACCTAATTAAATTTTATACAGAAATGTTATTTCTACCTCTCAATTTTGCCTTTTACTTTCAACCAATCGCAACCCCATGACGTTGCTCTACTCACGCCTTTTTACTATATGTGTCTCGGTCTTGCGCATATTATCTGTCTCTATCTACCCTGTTCTTATTAGTGCAAATTGATATTCCTTATTATCGATTATTTCAGTCCATGTGGACTATCTGGGTTAAATAACCCCGTATCGCACCTTCTCGTGAATATTAAGCCACGGTTTCTCCAAGATTCTTTGTAACCATTTGTTATCTACAAAATTTTCGCCGTACATGACATTTAAACTACGCAGGTGTTCAAACATAATATTAATTCTCAGAGCTTTATTTTCTGGTATTTTAATCTTGGATTTTCACAGACTTTTATGCTTATTATTAATAATGGTTTAATTAACTCCAATTAAAATTGACTTCTATCCTTTCATTTTAGCGAATACAAATTAAATATTAATTATTATTTGTACACTTTGTTTAATACCGGTTACTTAAAATAAGGTTAATTAATATAAATTTTGCACGTAATTTCCATTTGTTTCTTTATTAGGAATAATTAAATTACACGCAGAGCTTTTTAATACTGTTTCTTTTGATATAAAGCGTCTTGTACATGATTTAAATCTCTTATTTTTACTGAAACTAATACATTTTTATGCTTCACGGTTTTAATAACGCGTATTATCTAATAATATTCATTATACACGGTGATTAAAATTATTTGATGTGATTATTTAATTTTCTACCCTGGTCTAAATATGAGTATTTTCCCCCTATTTGAATACAAATAATCCCACTTATTTGAATGCAAATATAAAGCATTTAGACAAAAAAATTACAAAAAAAATTGCCTATCTCTCTCTACCCTTATCTATCTAACTTACCTACTTTGTCTCCAATCAAAAAAAAATATTTACACCTACCTATATCCCTATCCTATTCCTAACTCTCACCTAATTCTATAAACTGAAATTATCCCTAACTTCATCCTACTTATCCATCTAATCCTATATACATCCTATATACCTATCCTATTCCTAACTTTTAACTAATCTTCACTATACTTTACTTCCCCCTACCTAATCCTATATACCTATCCTACTCTTACTCTATTCCTAACTCTCCACTAATCTCCTATGAAATATCTATACTTAACCTATCTTATCTTCTTCCTACATTTAATCTTTATTCTCATCCTAAACACCTATTTCTAACTATCCCCCATATTTATCCTATACCTAGCTTTATTTTCTATACACACCTACTTCTACTCTTCTATATACACCTATTCTATCCCTATCCTATTTAAATCTAACTCTCTTCATGACTCTCCAAGTCTTTCTTCTCACCATCCTAATACTCTTCATCCCTATTTTTCCTCCTTTTATATCTATACTTATCCTCCCTATTATCTCACATACAATAAACTTATCATCCCTATTATCCTGACTCTTAAATATTACTTCTTCTTCAGTCCCTACACTTGTCTGTTTCTCATTTATTATTGTTTCCCTTTCTGCCGACAAACCAAACGATACTACCTTAGAATTATAAATTTTTCCCTCTAAGGAAAATCCTCTGTACCTTCTAGAATTCTTATGTAATGGAATCCGCCAGAATGAATTCCTTAAATCTACTTTATTAAAAACAAACTTGCCATCTTTACTTAATTTCGCCTTCACCTGCTCCTGATATGCTGCTTCTACCCCCACTACTTCTGCATGTTTTTGTATTAAAACTTGAACCTCTACTATCCTATCCTCTGGACATCTTATTGTGTTGATCTGTTTAACTTCATCATCCTCTACCTCTACTACATTAATATTTAACCCCGTGTCATCCTCTGTGACTTCATAACTGCCCTTCCATGGCACTACCCTATCATTAATCCTTACTACCTTCCTCTCCATATCTATCAAAACCCCTAACTTCATCATACAGTCAACACCTAAAATGCTCTGAAACTTCAGTCTAGGTACAATTACAAACTCCTGTTCACAGCTTAAACCTCCTATATCTATCCTAAGCACCACAACACTATTTACTACAGCAAAATTCTTTTTATTTGGAGCTACTAAATGGCTACGCTTTATAGGCGTAATTCTATCACAAACCTTATCCCTAATTTTGCTGACGAATTCCTCCGATATTAAACTCGCCTCTGCCCCTGTATCAAGTAATACTTCTACATTATTCTCAAAAATTTCTAAATTAATAATTGGCAAACATAATTTTTCTACAGTTTCTGGCTCTACTTCCTCCTCAATTTTGAAAAATTCACGTGGATGTTCATATACATTTACACTGAAATCTAGTGGTCTGTCGCGTTCTAAAAATCCTGTCCAGGTCTGTTTTCCCTACTTGGTCCTGGTCTAGCCGTCACCTCAGCGTATGTCCTAGGCGTTTCCACTCGTTCCGTGTCTGTATTAGCAGTCCCCCTCATGTCCGGTGAACTATTCATTCTGGTAGGTCCCGGTCTCGGTGCAGGTCCCCTTCCTAAACTATTACTCCTAACATATGGTCGTCTCTGTTCCCAATTCTGTCGCTGGTATCCGTAACTATTCCCCCGTCTAGCGTAGTTGTCCCGTCTATTGTCAAACCTAACTGTGTTGATCTGTCTTTCCCTGTTATCCCGAGGTCGTCCACTACTTACGTCGTCGTACCTCTGCAAGTATTCTAGAAACATTTCTCTGTCCACTATGTTCTGTAATGCTACGTGCTGTCTTATTTCTACCTCGAAGTGTCGTGATAAATACTTAATAATTTGTCGGTCCGTCAGTGGTGGGTTCAGTTGTTTTGCTATGCTATACTTGCGTATAGCATATTGCTCCCTACTTCCTGAAAATTCTCCCTTAAATTTCCATGTGATTAAGTCGTCTCGTACCTGGTCTTGTCTGTGGTCACTCCAGTAGTGGTTTAAAAATTTGTCCTCAAAGTCCTGATACGAGTCTATGTCCTGTCCTACTAAATTGTACCATGCTTCCGCGTTGTCCTTTAATAAAGCCTTTATCGTATTCAGTTTAGTCTGTTCGTCAAATAAATTTCCCACTAGATTTCTTACGCTATTAATAAAAATTTGTGGATTTACCCTGTTATCGCCATAAAACTTCATGTGTTGGTCCAATGATACTCCACCTGTAGAAAATCTGGGACCATCCCCCGTTAAATTTGACATGTTGTATTTGATACTACTAACTTCGCGTTCTACCCTGCCTAACTGATCCCTACATGAGTCCGTCACTTCAGTCATTTTTACATTAATCTCTTCTTCACAGAAAATGCATACTTCGGACTTTAAATGTCCCATTTCCTGTCGAAGACCTGTAATATCACGCTCATTTTTTCAACCCTATTTTCAACTTCCCCCATCTTTACGGTAAGACTATTTTTAAACTCTGTAAATTCTCTCGTCGATTTTTCTATTTTATTCCCTAATTCCTGATTTAATTGGTCAAATTTCCGATTTGAGTCCTCTCTCGCTCTATTCGATTCATCGCTTAGCAGTTCTAATTTTCTGTTAGACTCCTCCATCGCTCTATTCGATTCTTCCCTAGCTAATCGCATTTCCTCTAACATTCTCATCATTAACTCATTTCCTGTTTCTCCTGATTCCGTCCTCGACTGATCTCTACTGCCTCCAGCTTCTTCCATTTTCGAAATTTTCTCACACAATGCACTATCGTCACTTCTAATTTCCACTCCTTGACTCCTTAACCACTCTTTTCTCTGCATACGTTCAAATCACTCACACACACTCTAAAATACTCCTAAATTTATACACACACAAAAACTCTCTCTCTCAGATCGCCAGTTTCCTGGAATAAAATCACAAAATTTTATTTGGAACTCGAGCCTCACTTTTGGGTCGCCAAGAATGCTGTGAAACCTCTTGAATTACCTGGTCTGTTGATTTTCTTCTGTTAATCGCCTCGGCTGCTCCCTAGATAGCTTTCATCCTCATACATAAAAACAAACACATTCCTACCACAAACATCAACTTCAACTCTATTTACATCAATATTCACAATACATTAAAATTTCAAAATTAATATTCAGCATAAATTTTAATATCGGAAAATTCAAAATTAAATTTATTATCATTTTAATGTGCATCCAGAATTAAAGTCCTTGTAGGATGCCTACTAATTACTATAACAATATATGCAGAGTACAAAGGAGCATCTACCACCCTTTACGTTAATTAACCAGGTTCGTCTAATTGAGCTCAAAGACATACCCATATTTTTATCATAATCCAGAACATCAATACTAAATACCCTTTCTACTTAAACAAGCAAATTTCACCTTAAAATTAAAATATTATTGTTAGTACAATTTCACTACTGTCCATTTTAAATAAACAAATTAGAAAGTTATTCAACACACCAAAATCTCAAAGTTCAAACAAAATAGTATAATTTACCTGAAGGTTACTTGCACTCGTAGCTTCAATGTACATCGTCCCTTTGTTAATCACACCATTCCAACTGGGTTATATTTACGGCTTCTGATTCTCAACGCTTTAAAATTTTCTCCATCACCATTTATTTAAAGTTGTTTCAGGGCTTTTCCGGAACTCCTCTGTGTATATCTGACCCTTGTTTCGTGGATCCAGACACGTTTATGCACCATTTAAGTATTAATACCCCCGAAAAATAACAAAGAAATTCATACTTCTTTCACCAAGATACGCCAAAACTGCCTACTTTTGTGTATTTATTTGTCATAGTATATTTTACCAATTGGTACAGTGATACTAAACTTTATTACCTTGTATCTTCTTTTCTAAGTGCACTAACGTACATTCCTTGTAGCACGTAAAGAACAAGCTGTTTTAAATCACATAATATTCGAGCAAACTGTTTAAATTATTTAATATTAAAACCGGAAAACTAAAAAGCACTGTTTAACGCGTTCAATCAAGTCGAAGATCTAAGAGAGCTTGTTTATATTCACCTCGGTATATATAGCGGTTGTTAGCCTGTCTGTCGGTCTGTTCCCCAAAACGGGCAATTCTAAAGAATTTCGCATGCTAGGTTCCCAGTCCGTAGCCTGTGCGTCGGTTTTTACGAATTTTGCACTCGTCCTAGTTAAATCTCAGAAATTCTCCACACGGCACGCAACGTCTGAGAATACCTAATTAAATTTTATACAGAAATGTTATTTCTACCTCTCAATTTTGCCTTTTACTTTCAACCAATCGCAACCCCATGACGTTGCTCTACTCACGCCTTTTACTATATGTGTCTCGGTCTTGCATATTATCTGTCTCTATCTACCCTGTTCTTATTAGTGCAAATTGATATTCCTTATTATCGATTATTTCAGTCCATGTGGACTATCTGGGTTAAATAACCCCGTATCGCACCTTCTCGTGAATATTAAGCCACGGTTTCTCCAAGATTCTTTGTAACCATTTGTTATCTACAAAATTTTTGCCGTACATGACATTTAAACTACGCAGGTGTTCAAACATAATATTAATTCTCAGAGCTTTATTTTCTGGTATTTTAATCTTGGATTTTCACAGACTTTTATGCTTATTATTAATAATGGTTTAATTAACTCCAATTAAAATTGACTTCTATCCTTTCATTTTTAGCGAATACAAATTAAATATTAATTATTATTTGTACACTTTGTTTAATACCGGTTACTTAAAATAAGGTTAATTAATATAAATTTTGCACGTAATTTCCATTTGTTTCTTTATTAGGAATAATTAAATTACACGCAGAGCTTTTTAATACTGTTTCTTTTGATATAAAGCGTCTTGTACATGATTTAAATCTCTTATTTTTACTGAAACTAATAAATTTTTATGCTTCACGGTTTTAATAACGCGTATTATCTAATAATATTCATTATACACGGTGATTAAAATTATTTGATGTGATTATTTAATTTTCTACCCTGGTCTAAATATGAGTAATATATATATAAAAGGACAAGTTATTTGCAGTCCGCAATCAGGAATTTGTGTGAACAAAACTAAAAATCAGATGTATTTGTAAATAAACTTTTATGAAAGTCGTAAAAGCTTCTTTACCTATACAAATCGAGCCAATAGTTGTATAGCCATTAACAAAACAATAGCTTTATCATTTCACAAGGGAGGGACACATCCACTGACCGGTTTCAGCTTTCTTAAGCTTCGTTAGAACAAATTAGTTTCCAACAATCCTATGAAGTAATCGAAGCTATTATATCAACATAATTGGAAGGAATCTTTATATTATGGCAAAAGTAAATAATATCGCTATTTGGTGGTAAACCACTAACACTACTAAGCGTGAAAGTACAAAAGTTGATCCAAAACTACATCGTAGTTTTATAGATGGCTATACAAGTATGTTTTGCCTTTGAGATTTGCGAGCAAAATTTATTTGCAAATATAACAAACCTTCTCGTGGCGACACCCGTTTTTTGCCCCAAAGACAGTTCATACTAATAAAAGGACAAGTTATTTGCTGTCCGCAATAAGAAATAGTATATAAAGTAAGATGTATCTGTAAACGCACTCTTATGAAAATAATAAAAGCTATTGACAAATACAAATCGGGCTAGTAGTTATATAGCCATTAACAAAACATTAACTTTATTACTTCACAGGGGAGGAAACATCCACTGACCGACGGTTTCGGCTTGTTAAGCCTCATCAGAGTGAAATAGTTTCCAAGAAGCTTATGAAGTAATCAAAGCTATTATAATGATATAATTTCGAAACAATCTCTGTACTATAGCAAAAGTAAATAAAACCGCCATCAGGTAATAAAACACCAACACTACTAAATGTGGAAGTACAGAATTAAATCGAAACTACATAATAATGGCTATAGAAGTACGTCTGGCATTTGAGATTTGCGGAATGTTACAGCAAAATTTATTTGCAAACGTAACAAACCTTCTCGTGGCGACACCTGGGTTCATGCCACAAAGACAATTCAAATGAACAAAGACAAGTTATTTGCAGTCCGCAATAAGAAATAGTATGTAAAGTAAGATGTATCTGTAAACAAACTCTTATGAAAATAATAAGAGCTATTGACAAATACAAATCGGGCTAGTAGTAGTAGTTATATAGCCATTAACAAAACATTAGCTTTATTACTTCACAGGGGAAGAAACATCCACTGACCGACGGTTTCGGCTTGTTAAGCCTCATCAGAGTGAAATAGTTTCCAAGAACCCTATGAAGAAATCGAAGCTATTATAATGATATAATTTCGAAACAATCTCTGTACTATGGCAAAAGTAAATTAAACCGCTCAGGTGATAAAACACCAACACTACTAAGTGTGGAAGTACAGAATTGAAGTAATAAAGCTAATGTTTTGTTAATGGCTATATAACTACTAGCCCGATTTGTATTTGTCAATAGCTCATATTATTTTCATAAGAGTTTGTTTACAGATACATCTTACTTTATATATATATATATATATATATATATATTCTCATTTATTTTTTCAAATTTCTTATTGGATTCCTCACTCATTCTCTCCAGCATCCTCAAAATTAGTTCATTACCTTGTTCACCTGATTCTATCCTCGACTGATACCTGCTTCCTCCTGCTTCATCCATTTCTTGTGTTCTCTCAAATAATGCGCTGTCACTGCTACCTATCTCAACACTTTGACTTCTTAGCCACTCTTTACTCTGCATACGTTTAACTCACACTTATACCTACTCAAACTATTTACAATACTCACACACTCAGAAATATCTACAAAATTTTCACTCACTCAACTCTCTCTCAGCTCGCCAGTTTCTTGGAATACATTTTTTTTTAAATTTTATCTGGAAAATCGTGCTTCACGTTCGGGGCGCCATTATTTCTGCAATTTTTGCTAACTAATTCGTGCCCCACTATTTGGGCGTCATTATTCCTGCGATTTTACTTTGGATCATTCTGAAAGGAAACCCTAAAAATCGTACTCCAATGTTGGGTGACATAATTTCTGTGATTAAATCTGAATTAATTCGTGCCCCACAAATTCTACTAACCTGTGTGGACTCCAAACCAACTCCACCAAATTGCTTCTCACTGCGTTCCCAAGCTGATCTTTCTCGGCTAGCTCTGTGCACTACCTCCTATGATATACTTACCCCAACTACATATTCTTTCAACACCTTTATATTACACACAACAAAATACAAAAATAAAATAAAATTCTTGGACAAATATACACTCTTTTATTCGTATGGCATAAATGATAATTCAGACAGTCTCAATATTTACACTTTTATATTTACAATAAAACATTTCAACCTTTTCGTCAATATAAATTGTTTGTGAGTTATTACACTTTAACATTTTTATTTCCAAGTAGATGGGCCTATCGTGAAACCCTAAATTTACCTTTTCTTGGTCTATGGTGAGCTCAGAATAAACCTTTTTCCTGATATGCATAAAATATTGCATGGTCAAATTACTCTAAAGACCCGTTTACTCTTTACATCAAAAATTATTATTCCTGTTTTTACCCACTCAAATAATAATTGAAAGTTGTCTTTTATATACGGTAATCAAATTAATTTTTAGTTCATAAAATGTTCACCATATAACTCTGATCACACATAGTTTTATAACACCGTACCAGCACCACAATTCTACAATAAAACAAAATTCATTACCTGGTGTGTTCTTTGGACGCACCACCTCCTTAGATAACCTCCACCAAACTCACGTTCTTGGATTTCCCCCAATTTTTCACTCCTACATGGACAGCAATTCCATCTCAACTCCTTCATCCAGTTCTCCCAGTTACTAGTGGATGCTTTCCATACTACCATCCGTCCAAATCCAAATTTTAGCTCCGTCTCAATTTAAAGTGCCACCAGCACTCTCGTTTAAGAAATACTTGGTTCGCTTACCTCAGTAGCATCCTGTTTTTACTCGTACAATTATTTATAATAATTTATTTTCAGCCTGTTTAACTTGTTAGCACCAACTCGAGCATTTATAACACTTGTAAAATATACGGCGGACTGCACTATGTCGCGACTTTTAATTTTGAATTAAAATGTCTTTTCAATGCTACTTAGTGTACTCGAAGCGAATCAGAAAATTAAGAGATCTCTTCCACCCCTGGCAAGAGCTTATATAATCTTCAAACCCCTTCTCTAGTCACGCATTTCCACTGTATTCGCTAAAATATCGCACCCGCCACAAACAATTCTCCAAATTCCTGCACTCAAAACACAACGAACTTTTAGAACTCAGAATTTCTCTCGTTCCACCACGGCTTTACCACAAAAAACTATCTACCAGTTGCAACTGTCCAAGAGTACCCAGAAAATCATTCCTCTCCATTTACTCTAACAACCTGCAAAACACGCCCATTGTGCCCGCGTCTATATTCTCCTTGCAGTCATTCGTTCATAACCACTATTTTCTGTCTCACTATTGTTTTCATATTTTCATAGAGCCCCACTATTGCCCTGCTGTCTACGGTTACCGTTCCTTCGCTAAATGTGCGCCTCAAAAATCGATAGCGTCGACAAACATCTTGCATCTTTGTTTCACCCAATTGTTTTTTAAAATATACTCGTCTGTCACGCGCTTAAAACTGCTTGTCCTTTTACCAGCTGATGTATTCTCTATCTCCCTTAGTTGCCTTTTAACTTAAAATTATTGATTTTTGCTTCAAAATAACATAGTGTTCGTTAATCTGGCCTTTCCGTTGTACATATCTCGAAATGTTACCGTAACGTCTTCTAACTTTCATAGAAATATTTAATTACTTTAAGTTTTTATTCCCTGAGCTCCTCCACCATTTTGTTATGTTATTTTGTAGCCTTCTACGAATTAAATGAACGTACTTTTTAGTTTACGATACTAAACAAATATCCATTGCATCAATTATTGATTTTTATATACCACGAAACTTTAATATTACACATGTTTGTTTGCAATAGTCAACCTTGTCTTACGTTAATGTATACCAATTATTGATTTTTACCTACCGCGAAGTTTTAGTATTATACATGGTTGTATGCAATAGTCAACCTTGTACTCGATTCTACTTGTCTTTGCATTAAATTAATGTATACAAATTATTACTTTGAAGCTACATAAAAATATGTCATTTAACACTAAAAATTTCTGTATGTAATCGTCTACCTTGTTTTATACTAAAGTATGCAAATTATTGATTTGAAGCGTAATAAATAAATTATTATTTTTCTATCTACAGGGTCGTTATAAAAATACCTTCTTGGCCTATGTACACACGTTGACCTTTAATCTACACAGTAAAGTATATATATTGTGTGGATTTAATGGGGTAAATAGGTAGATACAATAAAATTTCAACAACCCTGTATATAGAAAAGAACAAATTATTTACGCGCAAAATTAATTTAATTCATTTAGGGAAAACAGACGAGTTATAACGTATTTTTATATTTAATAATTGGAATGTTAAGATTACATAAAGAAAAAACAATTTTAAAGCAAATAGAAGGTCAAAAATACGCATAATTAACCATAAATTATTTGAATTCAATACATATAAGCATAAGGGAACGTGCTGTGCAAGAAAATCAATAATTCCAAAGCAAATGTATTTGTTTTATACAGATACCAAGAAGCAGAAAGTCCAAGAAGTTGTTATGTTCAAAACCGTCGATAATTAACAGAAACACCTGCGTTTTAAAAGGTTACATTCGAAGAAGTCGAGCGTGTGTTAAGATAGGATTTTATAGAAATAATTTTCAACCGTCAGTTTGGTATAAACAACAAAGCTAACAAACATCTTACAGAGCGAGAGAAATGCACGATCAGTAATATACAACAGATAGAGACAGATATAAAAGCGATGGGATTAAAATGCACGTACAGTTTACACTTGGAGTTGAGATAGGATGTCATCAATATCGATTTTCTGTAATTCAAGTGGGGTTTTGAACGAGACAGCAAACACGCATAAAACAAAGATAAATAGAACTTAGGCGGGGTTTGTGACGACAGAAAACTCTATCATTGGTCAAAAGTCAACAGTGTTAGAAACGAATGCACACGCAAAGGTTGTAAGCGAATTCGAAGTATAAACAAACACGGCAGGAAAAATTTTCAGAATCAACCGACGGTTACATTCAAAATTTGTAGAAACGGTGTTTGAAAATAAGCTTTTCGGTTGAAGTGCGTCCACTAAGGGGGTGTTAAAAGCATATAAATACTCAACCTAGATTATTAAGGTTCTCTTTCTATTTCTTTACGTCGACAAAAGTGCTGAATACCGATTCAGAATACAATAATAAAGCTTTTGTGAGTATTTTATGTAATATTTCCGTAAATATAGTGGTTGCTAGTATAAACCGTAATAGCAGACCTTTAATTATTGACGTGAAGTACGAGTAGTGCATTGTAAATTAATAACGGTCCGGTTACTACAATACAAAGCAAAAATCAATAAATGGGATCATGACATATGGGGGTAACCACAGCTGGTAATCTATTTTGTGTGCATGATATGGATGGTAGAGGCTTGTAGTTTCGACTAGCAGTATAGTCAATGGTAACAACGTCAAAGGGTTTTTATGGTAACTATCTCTAACGGGAATGAAGACTACAGAATTCTCCAGGTATTTATTTGAAATTTCTGTTGTTGTATAAACATTTGTGAAATTTTGTGCTATGTGGTTGATGTTTTTGGTGGCATATTTATGGTTGCAGAAATTTATTGTAAAAGATACATGTACTGGACTATTTATTGATGTTTGAATATTGAAAAAGGGTGTATTTAAAACATCCAAAATTTTAGTCAGGATAAAATTTGAATTGTATAGGAAAAACGGGTCTGTAATTTTTGGTTTTAATTTATGCAAGGTTTAAAAGGCATATACAAACTAAACTGGATTATTATGAGCTCACCATACTCCAGTGTGAAGTCAGTTTAGGGTAACATGTAGGGGGTCATCTACTCAGATCTCATTGAGGTTGTTTAAAATTTATTAGAAAAATCAAAGACTTCAAAACATACCATAATTGGAGTTTTATAATTATTGTATCTAACTGTTTTTAACACATGTGAATATAATTTATTTGTTAATAGCTGTAAATAAGAGGTTGTATGGTTGTTGTATTATTTGGTGATTTTATTGAATGGTGTGTGAGTGTGAAAGAGGTATGTTTGTAAATTTAGGTTTTTGAGAAGAGGCACAGCTGAGCTAGCCAGGGAAGCTGAAGGAGTTTGAAGAAGAAATAAAAGGGTAAGAAATTTATAAAATTTTTATTTTTGTTTTTCAAAAAATTTTATGATGACCCAGTTAAAGGATCGATGTTCCAGCTGCGTTCCCGAATTTTTATAGGTTCCACGGCAATTTTATGACGGCCCAACGCTGGGGCTCGATATAAAACCTTAGTCCTCGACTTCCACGGCAATTTTATGACTCCCAATTGGTGGGGCTCGTATGACTTAGGTGAAGGATCGATGTTAAAACTTTAATCTCCGACTTCCACAGCACTAAATATATATATATATATATATATATTACAGTAATATATATATATATATATATATATATATATATTACTGTGACGATATTGCCGTATTTCGATTAACGCCAAGTTGCCTGCTGTCCGCCACCGCTCTGTTCCTAGAATAAATTTTAAGTTTCACACACTTAGGTTTATGCCTCGACTAGCTCAGTTCAACCCAACACAAAGTGCACGACGATACGGTAACAGAAAAACTTTTATCCCCCTTTTTCTCTAGCGCTTCATACCTAAATAGAATAAGCTGAATAACCAAAAATTTGTATAATAAATCAAGAAATATGTACAATTTGCACTTCTACAACCTTCGTACTAATTTTTGCTATTTAAAACCCTTGAATCAAAGTAAATATATAAATCCGTTCACCACCAAATTATAACCCTATTAAAAGTATATAAAGCTAGCAAAAATAGCTCTGTATTATATTGGAAGCCTCGTTGAACGTACAATGAACCTTCACTTTTTTAACGTAATTTCTAGGTATTAATCAAAATTTTTGATGACCCTTCACATAAATATCTAAGTACATGCAAGTTTTAAATGTTCAAAAAACTTAAGTCTTATGCTATTAATTAATTTTCGTTAACCTGGTATTCTTCTAGGTTGATTCACTGCTTCAAATGTGCAGCTCTGCGTACACCCCAATCCTTTGACCTGCGGCTATGTGCTGCTAACTAGTGTTCTTGGGTTGCTTTCAGCTTAACGTGCTGATTAAGAATTTTTCCCTTTGTTATATCTGTTACTCGTAGTATTGGATTTTTACGTTGGATTTCTTATTAAATTTATTTAGTGAATTGTTTATTGAATTGCTTTGTAAATCTCTCAGTATATTTTTAGTAGATTTCCTCAGTTTACTTAGATCCCTAAGTTAATAAATGTTAAAGATCATGTATATCTTAATTAAAATTTGGAATTACGTCTTATGTCGACGGCGAATTTGTATATTTGACCGTGCACTTGTATTTGAAATTTTTAATTATGAACTTTTACTTATAAATCGTGGTTTTAATTTCATACTTGAACTTTGCGTAGTATTTTAGTTCAAACTAGTAGATGCTTGTGCTTCAGTTATTTAGAGACTGACCATTTCCTGCTTGGTGTAATATATAAAGGCAAGCCTTTCCACGTGGTGTCATTGGCTGACCCCGCTATCTTTGTTGTTTGAGCATGGTGGAGGCGTTGCAATTGTCTCATCATGAAAGCCCTCAAATTTTACATAAAGTTACCGATCCTAAATTTTGTTGCAATGTTTCCAAATTACGTACGCATTGAAGCTTTACGTTATGGAGTTTGTTAGCTATGGTACTTTGTACCGTTCAATATCATGTTTCCGTATTTTGTTTAGAAAATTATTCTAATTTTCCTTTTAATTCAGCACGTAAACAAACATGTCGTTCTATATTTTGTTTATCCAATCTGTTGGGTTTTATTCGAAAGTGTATCGATTTCTACATTTAAAACATCACATAGGCTCAATTTTGACTCCTTACGATTGTAATACGCTTGTTTTGAAAGACCTGTTTGTTGTGAGCCCAAATGATTGTTTTCTTACATAATGCACCGAGTTTAAAAAAATTCGTTTTATATTTGTTTGACTTTAGATACTCCTAATTTGTATTTATTTAAAGTTTCTGAATGTATTCTTGCTTCTAAAATGAATTGAATTGCGTCTAGAGTTATTTATTCTACTAAATGTGGTTAAATTATTAAAGAATGAGCTTCTTTTCATTAACCAAAGTAGTTGTAGATTTTGTACAGTGTGTTTGATGTTTGCTTTTTGAATAAGTAACGAATTGTGTACTTTATATGAATCAAATGTTTAGTTTTCTGGATTTTGGTGTTGTTTACATGAAGCATACTACCCTTGTGATCCTGTATACCCCTAAATAACCCTATCATGATAGCAATATATATATATATATATATATATATATTCATATATATATATATACACACATATATATATATATATATATATATATATATATATATTATTATGTAAGGGGGGGAGGGTATAAGGTTTCTGAAGGTATATTTGTATTAATAGGGGTGTATGCCAAACGATAGGATCAATATTTCAGATTTAATAATTTAAAAACTATAAATTTTGCTATACTTGACATACGTTAAAGTATGTACCATTTCAGATTGAAACTTATATGCCAAAAGGTAGATAACATGACTTTATGACGTTGATATAATGCACGGTACTTGAGGTTTTATACTGAGTTGATATTTATGAGCCAGTTGAGAGTACATTTGCCGTCGGAAAGCGGAACGCATTTATGGATATCTGCAATATAACAAAGCGTCCAGGTCGTGTATAAATTATTTGGCTTTTCCTTTTTATAGAATCAAACTTTTGGACGAATTGTAAATCAAAATTTAAAGTGAATCAAAATGTAAAGGTTATTGGAGTTTAGTGAAGTGTTTTGGACCAATAGTAGAAATTTAAAATTATTATAAAGACTGTAGCAAAGGTATGTTGGACACTGAAAGAAAGATGATTTGTTATTGGATGTTATATGTTTAAAAATGTTATTCTAGTAAGCTAAGTTTGTTGATTTAATAACTAAGCAAAATAAATAAGGGACTTACTTTTCGAATTTGTTCAGATAAAGACCTATTTTATGAAACCTGCGTTAAGTTGTAAAATATTTTGAAATAAAAGTTTATATGTGTATCAACGAGTATTATTTAGTAAAGGGTGAAAGTAAATAAAGGCGACGAGTATTAAAAAAAGTAAAAGTGTTTAAAAGTGCAACGGGAAAGTCAGCGTGTAGTTAAAGAAGATTTTGGAAGTGGTTATTAGTGCAAAGGGGAAAGCGACGGTTATTTGATTAAGAAGATTTGTGTTGGTTTTGGGATAGATTTGGTATAACGGCAGTAAGGGATAGGAGTGGATAAAGAAGGCATCGACGACATAAGTAAATTTGGATTGAATTGAGAAGATTAAACGGCAGTAAGGACATCGTATGGATAATTGGAATAGCAGGACTAGGAGTGATTTATATTAGGACAGCGGGTTTGAATTGGATTGTGCGAAGAGAGGATTAAGTGGGATACGAAGCAGAGGAACAGGAGATCGATATACGAAGAGGAAGAATTAACGCAGGGGAAGTAGACAACGGTTTTTTTGCTAAATTCTAAATTGGGGTAACATTATTTCAGGTTTGGGTCAACTAAATTGTTTTAAGAACACCTGGAGGCAGTATGCAAGCGGACAAAATTGGAGAATCTTTTGTGAAAGTGCGTACGGCGATTTCGAACTTGAGCCAGCAGTTAAAGGAAGGCCTTCAGCGCGGTATATTTCTGGTAAGTACCGTAAATATATCATAACGTCAAAAATTAAAGTCATAAATAGTTACATAAATTAATTTGGCATCAGGCAACTTTGATCTATTAAAATTTGGCATACATAATAAATTCAGTACATTAAAAAAGTGGTAAAACAAACGAGGGTGCAGTTTGGTTGGGTAGCGTACATCTACTCACGATTGAACTCACGGTGAGTAGGTGAGAAAACCCTGAGATTAAAGTTTCAAATAGTCGAGGCATATAAAAATATAGTAATTAGTAAAAAAAGAACCAACCAAACGTTTGCTAAAGCACCTCGATTTGAAATCATTAGGGACGACGACAAAAGTCGTTAAACAAATTTTGTTTAAAGTTAAAAAGTAATAAATAAAGAAGGTATTAGCCCAAAGCGAAAGTAAAGTAATAGGGGTGATATAAAGTAAAGTAATTAGGGCGGATATTAGAAGGTGGCAAACCCAACGTGAGGCTCAAGAAAAAGGTTAAAAAGGTGTTAGAGGGAAAGAGAGTAGAATCCGGGAGCCCGAGTTAGGTGGGGCCCGCAAGTTTTTTTTCTTTTTTTACAGGAAACGAGTTCAAAACAAGGAAACAGAGATGACGGACGAGGACACAAAAAGAATCACAAGATCGGGATTGATATACGGGGTTGAAATGGATGTAAGGAGACAAGACATAGAGCTGGACGCAGGGGGCGACCTACAGGAGACGGACACGAGGCAGACAGAGTTGGAGGTGACAGACACGGACACGGACCAGGTGACGGTACCGGAGGTTAAGGAGACAGAAACTGCAGGGAACCAGGACATAATACGACTCCTGATGAATTTAACCAACGAAATGGAAACTTCACGCAAGGAACAAAAAGATATACATACGGAACTAAGAAACGTTAAGACAGAACTGACAGACAAAATTAATGAATCACGCACGGAACAAAAAGAAGCGAATGCTGCGTTAACCATAAAAATTATGGAAGCAAATAACGAGCTAAGGGACGAGTTTAGGACAGCGCACGCGGACCTGACGGCGAAAATGAACCACACGCAGGAATACTTACTAACTCAAATACAGATTGCAAAAGACGACGTGCGGACAGAGGTCCAACAACAAGTAGACAGGGTTGACGACAAGTTAGAACACACACTAGTACATTTGCAGGAAGATTTGAACGCGACACGGACTGACTTAAGAACTAAAATTAAGACACGGGTAGACACAGTGGAAGAAACGATGGTTAGCGGGTTTTCAAATTTAAGTACAGAAATAGAAACATGTGACAAACGACATAGGACCAACTACAAAAATTTAGGACAAACATTAGATACCATACAAAACGAAAACGTACACGGTAGGACAAAACTGGACGAAAAACTTGACGACAAAGTCACGGGATTAGAAACCAGGGTAGGACAGGACGTTAGACAAATTCACGAGAAACTCGACGACATAGAAAGAAGGCGAATTGGACTAGACTACGGACCGCATTTTCGATTAAACCGGGACGCTTTACCGAAGTTTGAGGGACGTAAGACAGAACAGCCCATGGGATTCCTGGACCGACTAGACGAGATCGTAGGGACAGAAAACGAACGAACAAAATTACAGATTGTGGGGGCGAGTTTGACAGTAAATGCCGAAAAATGGCATAACATTATTCGTAAACAGTATGACACGTACGCGGACTTCAGACGACTCTTTATAGAACAGTTTTGGAACACTACACATCAGACCGACATAAGGACGAATCTAATTACAGGACATTATAGCAGGACTCACGGCACGCGCGAAGAATACGCGATTGACAAGTTTAATCAGGCGCAACACTTAACACCGAAATTGAGCGAGGACGACATCGTACTTCTACTGGCAGGTCATATGGAACCGGAGGTTACCAAAGTGGTAGTGGTACAAAATGTCAAGACGTTGAGGGAATTCTTAGGAGTAATGAGAAATTTTGATCTAGCGACAGTACTGGAAGCGAAAACGCGGACACACCATTGGGAACAAAACAGGGGTTACAGGGAAGACAGTCGACGACAACCATACCACAAAAACAGACCAAATTATAGACAGGAAAATTTTAATTACGGACATAGGAATCATTGGGGACACGAGGTACATAGACGACCGTATTACAATAGGGATCACCGGGATAACGCCTACAATGGACAAAACAGATACCGGCACGACAACGGCGAGGGTGACGGCCGGATTACTGGGGGCGGAATACAAAATGGAAATAGCCGGACGGACAGGGACGTAAACGTCCAGCATATGACGACGAGAGCAATTACAACGGACCCGGATAGGATTGAGGTGGTGGAGATTCACGAGACGCCTCAAGAAGAAAAAAAAAAAACGCGAATTTTTGGACGACCGACTGTTTAGGAGTAAAGATTGATGTTTGCTATAGTATAAGGGATTTGTTGTTAAACAGTTACATTTTTAATAAAAAGAATTTGTTATTTATAAATATTAGTTTAAGGGACCGTGTTTATGTTGCTTTAGTGGATAGTGGGTCACAGTTGTCGCTGGTAAATGAGAGGGTAGTAGTCGAACAGGGAGAATTTTTAAAGGGAAGAATAGGAACAATTGAGGGGGTTAATTTATGGTCGGCGATGAACAAAAAGCTAACGACGATTTATAATGTTATCCGTGTACCGATATATATAGGAAATAAAGAAGCAGGAATGCAGAGTTTTTAATTACGAAAGGGTTACAGTTAGACTTCATATTGGGTATGGATTTTATAGAGGATTTTGGATTGAATATAGATGGAAAGGATAGGTCAATTAGGATATTTGATAAAGATAGGTCATGGGTGGTACCTACGGTTAGTGAGGAATATAGGAATGGAAATGATATAGATAGTACAGGATTAGGAATGATTAAAGAGTATAATGATGGACAGGTTAAAGTACGATTATGTAATATGTTTGTGAGATTAATTAATGATGAACAGATAGGGAAAGTGAGTATTGATATTAAGATGAAGCTAGGAGAATTATTTAATAAATATGTAGGGTTATTTAATGAAGAGCCAAGATTTGCGAGGCGGTATACACATAAGTTGGAGGTCACGAAAGACATCGGATTTAATACAAGGGTGTATCCAATTCCGTTTGCCATAAGAAATAGGGTTAAAATAGAGATAGACAGAATGTTAAAAGAGGGTATTATAGAACCAGCGAGAACTCAATATGTGAACCCAGTAGTTATAGTACCAAAGCCAAATAAAAGGGATATAAGGATTTGTTTAGATGCGAGGAAATTGAATGCGATTACAAAACCGCAGTATGAGCAACCACAAGGGTTGGATAATTTATTGTATAAAGTATATGAAATGAAAGTTTTCAGTAAATTAGATTTAAAGAATTCGTTTTGGTTAATTCCGTTGCATGAAGACAGTAAAAGTTTACAGGATTTAGTATCGAAGGCGAGATTTATATGTTTTCTGTAGTTCCGTTTGGTTTAAGTAGTTCTTCAGCAGCACTTGTAAGAGCGATGCAGAAGTTGTTTAATGAATATGAATGTTTCTGTTCGCATTATGTCGATGATTTGTTAATTTTTTCAAGGGACGAGCAAGAACACTTGGAGCATTTAGAAAAGGTGATCCAACGACTGGACGAAGGGGGTTTAAAGCTGAACGTAGAGAAATGCGAGTTGTTTAAAAGCAAGGTTACATACTTAGGGTTTGAAATTAGCGAACAAGGGATGAAAATTTGCAATAAAAGATTGGACGAGTTGAAAACATTCAGCGACCAAAGAATGTGAGAGGACTGCGAGGATTTTAGGGTGCTAAATTATTACAAACGGTTTATACCGAGGTATTCTGAAGTGTGCGTACCGTTGGTGAGTTTGTTAAAGAAAAAGGAGAGATGGAAGTGGACGGCTGAACGAGAGAAGGCGTTCCAGGATTTAAAAGGTGCATTTTACAAGGAGTTAGCATTAAAATATCCAAATTTTAAAGATGATTTTATTTTGAGGACGGACGCGTCGAAATATGCAATCGGGGCTGAGCTGGTGCAGATACAGGACGGAGTTGAAGTACCAATTGTTTTCATTTCTAGGGTGTTGAAAGACTGCGAAACCAGGTATGCGACGGCAGAGAAGGAGATGTTGGCCATAGTATACGCGGTGAAGAAGTTGCGTTTTATTTGTTAGGTAAGAAATTTCTAATAGAATCCGACAACACGGTGGTAACGTTCATGAAGAAAAAGGAGTTTTAAACAGTAGGTTGTATAGATGGGCATTGGTGTTACAGGAATACGACTTTGAAATTAAGCATAAGCCAGGAAAGGAAAATGTGACGGCGGATTTTCTGAGCAGACCGCAGGTGGAATCGAATCAGAACATGAAAGGGTGTTTAGTTGCTTTGCAGGAGTTCAGGGATGTTGGTCGATGGACACACCAAACTTATAGAGGCGCAGAGGCACAGTGATGTGAGCTCGATACGAGAGAAACTAACAAAAGAAAATATGGAAGAGTACAGGGGATTTACCATCGTAGGGCAGTTTGTGGTGAAAAGAATAGGGGATGCAGAGCTGGTAGTGCTATCAAGAGACGTTGCCGCTGAAATCATAAACGAAATTCATTTAAAATTCGGACACATAGGTATCAGAAAAACATTTTTAGTATTCAGAGAGGCGTTTTACGCAAAAAATGATATCACGGTGATTAAGGAAAGGATAAATCGGTGTGAAATTTGTATTCTAGGTAAAGACAAGAACGTGGTGCTGCAGAATATGCCGATGAGCGTGAGCGTAAATGGACCATTGGAATTGGTGGCGATTGATTATTTAAGCAACTTGATCACGAGTGAACAGGGGTATCGACATATTTTGGTGGTGGTCGACGTTTTTTCTAAATTTGTAAAATTATTTCCTGCAAGACGGAGTAACACGGTGCATGCATTGCAGTTAATTGGAGAATTTGAAAGCCAGGTCGGGAAGATAAAAAGAATTTTGGTAGACAACGCAACGTATTTCAACAATCAAAGATTCAGGAACGGGTTAAAAAGGGCAAATATTAAAGTAGCATTTAGTAGCATACGACATCCGAAAGCTAATCCATGCGAACGTTACATACGAGAGGTGATAAAATATTTACGATTGGCGACACAGGAGCATCACGACAGATGGGTTAGGTATCTACCACAAATAGAAAATTTTATGAACAGCGTACCGAGTTCGGTTACGAAAACATGTCCGGTAACATTAATGCGAAGAATTATACCAGCTAGACCATGGAGGGAGGAAGTCGAGGTACAAGACATAACAGAGTTGCTAAGTAATGCCAGGCGTAGAATCGAAAGGATGCAGCGTAGGGACATCGAACGAAGGTGTAGGAAAATTAAGAAAAGAACGATTTTGGAATAGGGATTTGGTAGTCGTCAAACGATTAAGGGTTTCAAACCGCGACAAAAACATTTGCGCGAAGCTGTTGTTTCCTTATGAAGGGCCGTACAGGATCACGCGTATTTTTGCTGAAGGCAATACGTTTGAGCTGGAGAATATGACCGGGGGATATCGCGGGCGTTTTCATTTGGAGAATTTGTACCCGTATAGAGTAGTACAGGAAGAGGGTTTAATAGGATAGGTTATAATGTGGTTCATGCAACGGAAAGTTTAGTTTTTATTTTTGTTTTGTTATAGTAGTATAGTATAGGTTAGAATATAGCGTAGGGTGATAGATGTGAGAGAAAGGCGAATGCGGGTTGCCAAAGTAAAATAGAAACAACGAAAGGGTGGTTTTGAATGAAAATCAGAAATTTTTGCACACCAGGGGAAGAGAAAAACATATGAAATTTCCAATTTCATTAAAAACCAGTGGGGCCAATATTATGTAAGGGGGGTATAAGGTTTCTAAAGGTATATTTGTATTAATAGGGTGTATGCCAAACGATAGGATCAATATTTCAGATTTAATAATTTAAAACTATAAATTTTGCTATACTTGACATACGTTAAAGTATGTACCATTTCAGATTGAAACTTATATGCCAAAAGGTAGATAACATGACTTTATGACGTTGATATAATGCACTGTACTTGAGGTTTTATACTGAGTTGATATTTATGAGCCAGTTGAGAGTACATTTGCCGTCGGAAAGCCGAACGCATTTATGGATATCTGCAATATAACAAAGCGTCCAGGTCCTGTATAAATTATTTGGCTTTTCCTTTTTATAGAATCAAACTTTTGGACGAATTGTAAATCAAAATTTAAAGTGAATCAAAATGTAAAAGGTTATTGGAGTTTAGTGAAGTGTTTTGGACCAATAGTAGAAATTTAAAATTATTATAAAGACTGTAGCGAAGGTATGTTGGAGACTGAAAGAAAGATGATTTGTTATTGGATGTTATATGTTTAAAAATGTTATTCTAGTAAGCTAAGTTTGTTGATTTAATAACTAAGCAAAATAAATAAGGGACTTACTTTCCGAATTTGTTCAGATAAAGACCTATTTTATGAAACCTGCGTTAAGTTGTAAAATATTTTGAAATAAAAGTTTATATGTGTATCAACGAGTATTATTTAGTAAAGGGTGAAAGTAAATAAAGGCGACGAGTATTAAAAAAAGTAAAAGTGTTTAAAAGTGCAACGGGAAAGTCAGCGTGTAGTTAAAGAAGATTTTGGAAGTGGTTATTAGTGCAAAGGGGAAAGCGACGGTTATTTGATTGAGAAGATTTGTTTTGGTTTTGGGATAGATTTGGTATAACGGCAGTAAGGGATAGGAGTGGATAAAGAAGGCATCGACGACATAAGTAAATTTGGATTGAATTGAGAAGATTAAACGGCAGTAAGGACATCGTATGGATAATTGGAATAGCAGGACTAGGAGTGATTTATATTAGGACAGCGGGTTTGAATTGGATTGTGCGAAGAGAGGATTAAGTGGGATACGAAGCAGAGGAACAGGAGATCGATATACGAAGAGGAAGAATTAACGCAGGGGAAGTAGACAACGGTTTTTTTGCTAAATTCTAAATTGGGGTAACATTATTTCAGGTTTGGGTCAACTAAATTGTTTTAAGAACACCTGGAGGTAGTACGCAAGTGGACAAAATTGGAGAATCTTTTGTGAAAGTGCGTACGGCGATTTCGAACTTGAGCCAGCAGTTAAAGGAAGGCCTTCAGCGCGGTATATTTCTGGTAAGTACCGTAAATATATCATAACGTCAAAAATTAAAGTCATAAATAGTTACATAAATTAATTTGGCATCAGGCAACTTTGATCTATTAAAATTTGGCATACATAATAAATTCAGTACATTAAAAAAGTGGTAAAACAAACGAGGGTGCAGTTTGGTTGGGTAGCGTACATCTACTCACGATTGAACTCACGGTGAGTAGGTGAGAAAACCCTGAGATTAAAGTTTCAAATAGTCGAGGCATATAAAAATATAGTAATTAGTAAAAAAAGAACCAACCAAACGTTTGCTAAAGCACCTCGATTTGAAATCATTAGGGACGACGACAAAAGTCGTTAAACAAATTTTGTTTAAAGTTAAAAAGTAATAAATAAAGAAGGTATTAGCCCAAAGAGAAAGTAAAGTAATAGGGGTGATATAAAATAAAATAAATAAATAAAGTAAGAAGGGTGGAGATAAGAAGGTGGCAAACCCAACGTGAGGCTCGAGAAAAAGGTTAAAAAGGTGTTAGAGCGAAAGAGAGTAGAATCCGGGAGCCCGAGTTAGGTGGGGCCCGCAAGTTTTTTTTCTTTTTTTACAGGAAACGAGTTCAAAACAAGGAAACAGAGATGACGGACGAGGACACAAAAAGAATCACAAGATCGGGATTGATATACGGGGTTGAAATGGATGTAAGGAGACAAGACATAGAGCTGGACGCAGGGGGCGACCTACAGGAGACGGACACGAGGCAGACAGAGTTGGAGGTGACAGACACGGACACGGACCAGGTGACGGTACCGGAGGTTAAGGAGACAGAAACTGCAGGGAACCAGGACATAATACGACTCCTGATGAATTTAACCAACGAAATGGAAACTTCACGCAAGGAACAAAAAGATATACATACGGAACTAAGAAACGTTAAGACAGAACTGACAGACAAAATTAATGAATCACGCACGGAACAAAAAGAAGCGAATGCTGCGTTAACCATAAAAATTATGGAAGCAAATAACGAGCTAAGGGACGAGTTTAGGACAGCGCACGCGGACCTGACGGCGAAAATGAACCACACGCAGGAATACTTACTAACTCAAATACAGATTGCAAAAGACGACGTGCGGACAGAGGTCCAATAACAAGTAGACAGGGTTGACGACAAGTTAGAACACACACGAGTACATTTGCAGGGAGATTTGAACGCGACACGGACTGACTTAAGAACTGAAATTAAGACACGGGTAGACACAGTGGAAGAAACGATGGTTAGCGGGTTTTCAAATTTAAGTACAGAAATAGAAACATGTGACAAACGACATAGGACCAACTACAAAAATTTAGGACAAACATTAGAGACCATACAAAACGAAAACGTACACGGTAGGACAAAACTGGACGAAAAACTTGACGACAAAGTCACGGGATTAGAAACCAGGGTAGGACAGGACGTTAGACAAATTCACGAGAAACTCGACGACATAGAAAGAAGGCGAATTGGACTAGACTACGGACCGCATTTTCGATTAAACCGGGACGCTTTACCGAAGTTTGAGGGACGTAAGACAGAACAGCCCATGGGATTCCTGGACCGACTAGACGAGATCGTTGGGACAGAAAACGAACGAACAAAATTACAGATTGTGGGGGCGAGTTTGACAGGAAATGCCGAAAAATGGCATAACATTATTCGTAAACTGTATGACACGTACGCGGACTTCAGACGACTCTTTATAGAACAGTTTTGGAACACTACATCAGACCGACATAAGGACGAATCTAATTACAGGACATTATAGCAGGACTCACGGCACGCGCGAAGAATACGCGATTGACAAGTTTAATCAGGCGCAACACTTAACACCGAAATTGAGCGAGGACGACATCGTACTTCTACTGGCAGGTCATATGGAACCGGAGGTTACCAAAGTGGTAGTGGTACAAAATGTCAAGACGTTGAGGGAATTCTTAGGAGTAATGAGAAATTTTGATCTAGCGACAGTACTGAAAGCGAAAACGCGGACACACCATTGGGAACAAAACAGGGGTTACAGGGAAGACAGTCGACGACAACCATACCACGAAAACAGACCAAATTATAGACAGGAAAATTTTAATTACGGACATAGGAATCATTGGGGACACGAGGTACATAGACGACCGTATTACAATAGGGATCACCGGATAACGCCTACAATGGACAAAACAGATACCGGCACGACAACGGCGAGGGTGACGGCCGGATTACTGGGGCGGAATACAAAATGGAAATAGCCGGACGGACAGGGACGTAAACGTCCAGCATATGACGACGAGCAATTACAACGGACCCGGATAGGATTGAGGTGGTGGAGATTCACGAGACGCCTCAAGAAGAAAAAAAAACGCGAATTTTGGACGACCGACTGTTTAGGAGTAAAGATTGATGTTTGCTATAGTATAAGGGATTTGTTGTTAAACAGTTACATTTTAATAAAAAGAATTTGTTATTTATAAATATTAGTTTAAGGGACCGTGTTTATGTTGCTTTAGTGGATAGTGGGTCACAGTTGTCGCTGGTAAATGAGAGGGTAGTAGTCGAACAGGAGAATTTTTAAAGGAAGAATAGGAACAATTGAGGGGTTAATTTATGGTCGGCGATGAACAAAAAGCTAACGACGATTTATAATGTTATCCGTGTACCGATATATATAGGAAATAAAGAAGCAGGGAATGCAGAGTTTTTAATTACGAAAGGGTTACAGTTAGACTTCGTATTGGGTATGGATTTTATAGAGGATTTTGGATTGAATATAGATGGAAAGGATAGGTCAATTAGGATATTTGATAAAGATAGGTCATGGGTGGTACCTACGGTTAGTGAGGAATATAGGAATGGAAATGATATAGATAGTACAGGATTAGGAATGATTAAAGAGTATAATGATGGACAGGTTAAAGTACGATTATGTAATATGTTTGTGAGATTAATTAATGATGAACAGATAGGGAAAGTGAGTATTGATATTAAGATGAAGCTAGGAGAATTATTTAATAAATATGTAGGGTTATTTAATGAAGAGCCAAGATTTGCGAGGCGGTATACACATAAGTTGGAGGTCACGAAAGACATCGGATTTAATACAAGGGTGTATCCAATTCCGTTTGCCATAAGAAATAGGGTTAAAATAGAGATAGACAGAATGTTAAAAGAGGGTATTATAGAACCAGCGAGAACTCAATATGTGAACCCAGTAGTTATAGTACCAAAGCCAAATAAAGGGATATAAGGATTTGTTTAGATGCGAGGAAATTGAATGCGATTACAAAACCGCAGTATGAGCAACCACAAGGGTTGGATAATTTATTGTATAAAGTATATGAAATGAAAGTTTTCAGTAAATTAGATTTAAAGAATTCGTTTTGGTTAATTCCGTTGCATGAAGACAGTAAAAGTTTACAGGATTTAGTATCGAAGGCGAGATTTATATGTTTTCTGTAGTTCCGTTTGGTTTAAGTAGTTCTTCAGCAGCACTTGTAAGAGCGATGCAGAAGTTGTTTAATGAATATGAATGTTTCTGTTCGCATTATGTCGATGATTTGTTAATTTTTCAAGGGACGAGCAAGAACACCTGGAGCATTTAGAAAAGGTGATCCAACGACTGGACGAAGGGGTTTAAAGCTGAACGTAGAGAAATGCGAGTTGTTTAAAAGCAAGGTTACATACTTAGGGTTTGAAATTAGCGAACAAGGGATGAAAATTTGCAATAAAAGATTGGACGAGTTGAAAAACATTCAGCGACCAAAGAATGTGAGAGGACTGCGAGGATTTTAGGGTGCTAAATTATTACAAACGGTTTATACCGAGGTATTCTGAAGTGTGCGTACCGTTGGTGAGTTTGTTAAAGAAAAAGGAGAGATGGAAGTGGACGGCTGAACGAGAGAAGGCGTTCCAGGATTTGAAAGGTGCATTTTACAAGGAGTTAGCATTAAAATATCCAAATTTTAAAGATGATTTTATTTTGAGGACGGACGCGTCGAAATATACAATCGGGGCTGAGCTGGTGCAGATACAGGACGGAGTTGAAGTACCAATTGTTTTCATTTCTAGGGTGTTGAAGGACTGCGAAACCAGGTATGCGACGGCAGAGAAGGAGATGTTGGCCATAGTATACGCGGTGAAGAAGTTGCGTTTTTATTTGTTAGGTAAGAAATTTCTAATAGAATCCGACAACACGGTGGTAACGTTCATGAAGAAAAAGGAGTTTTTAAACAGTAGGTTGTATAGATGGGCATTGGTGTTACAGGAATACGACTTTGAAATTAAGCATAAGCCAGGAAAGGAAAATGTGACGGCGGATTTTCTGAGCAGACAGCAGGTGGAATCGAATCAGAACATGAAAGGGTGTTTAGTTGCTTTGCAGGAGTTCAGGGATGTTGGTCGATGGACACACACCAAACTTATAGAGGCGCAGAGGCACATTGATGTGAGCTCGATACGAGAGAAACTAACAAAAGAAAATATGGAAGAGTACAGGGGATTTACCATCGTAGGGCAGTTTGTGGTGAAAAGAATAGGGGATGCAGAGCTGGTAGTGCTATCAAGAGACGTTGCCGCTGAAATCATAAACGAAATTCATTTAAAATTCGGACACATAGGTATCAGAAAAACATTTTAGTATTCAGAGGCGTTTTACGCAAAAATGATATCACGGTGATTAAGGAAAGGATAAATCGGTGTGAAATTTGTATTCTAGGTAAAGACAAGAACGTGGTGCTGCAGAATATGCCGATGAGCGTGAGCGTAAATGGACCATTGGAATTGGTGGCGATTGATTATTTAAGTAACCTGATCACGAGTGAACAGGGGTATCGACATATTTTGGTGGTGGTCGACGTTTTTTCTAAATTTGTAAAATTATTTCCTGCAAGACGGAGTAACACGGTGCATGCATTGCAGTCAATTGGAGAATTTGAAAGCCAGGTCAGGGAAGATAAAAGAATTTTGGTAGACAACGCAACGTATTTCAACAATCAAAGATTCAGGAACGGGTTAAAAAGGGCAAATATTAAAGTATCATTTAGTAGCATACGACATCCGAAAGCTAATCCATGCGAACGTTACATACGAGAGGTGATAAAATATTTACGATTGGCGACACAGGAGCATCACGACAGATGGGTTAGGTATCTACCACAAATAGAAAATTTTATGAACAGCGTACCGAGTTCGGTTACGAAAACATGTCCGGTAACATTAATGCGAAGAATTATACCAGCTAGACCATGGAGGAGGAAGTCGAGGTACAAGACATAACAGAGTTGCTAAGTAATGCCAGGCGTAGAATCGAAAGGATGCAGCGTAGGGACATCGAACGAAGGTGTAGGAAAATTAAGAAAAAACGATTTTTGGAATAGGGATTTGGTAGTCGTCAAACGATTAAGGGTTTCAAACCGCGACAAAAACATTTGCGCGAAGCTGTTGTTTCCTTATGAAGGGCCGTACAGGATCACGCGTATTTTTGCTGAAGGCAATACGTTTGAGCTGGAGAATATGACCGGGGGATATCGCGGGCGTTTTCATTTGGAGAATTTGTACCCATATAGAGTAGTACAGGAAGAGGGTTTAATAGGATAGGTTATAATGTGGTTCATGCAACGGAAAGTTTAGTTTTTGTTTTTGTTTTGTTATAGTAGTATAGTATAGGTTAGAATATAGCGTAGGGTGATAGATGTGAGAGAAAGGCGAATGCGGGTTGCCAAAGTAAAATAGAAACAACGAAAGGGTGGTTTTGAATGAAAAACAGAAATTTTTGCACACCAGGGGAAGAGAAAAACATATGAAATTTCCAATTTCATTAAAAACCAGTGGGGCCAATATTATGTAAGGGGGGGGGTATAAGGTTTCTAAAGGTATATTTGTATTAATAGGGGTGTATGCCAAACGATAGGATCAATATTTCAGATTTAATAATTTAAAAACTATAAATTTTGCTATACTTGACATACGTTAAAGTATGTACCATTTCAGATTGAAACTTATATGCCAAAAGGTAGATAACATGACTTTATGACGTTGATATAATGCACGGTACTTGAGGTTTTATACTGAGTTGATATTTATGAGCCAGTTGAGAGTACATTTGCCGTCGGAAAGCCGAACGCATTTATGGATATCTGCAATATAACAAAGCGTCCAGGTCGTGTATAAATTATTTGCCTTTTCCTTTTTATAGAATCAAACTTTTGGACGAATTGTAAATCAAAATTTAAAGTGAATCAAAATGTAAAAGGTTATTGGAGTTTAGTGAAGTGTTTTGGACCAATAGTAGAAATTTAAAATTATTATAAAGACTGTAGCGAAGGTATGTTGGACACTGAAAGAAAGATGATTTGTTATTGGATGTTATATGTTTAAAAATGTTATTCTAGTAAGCTAAGTTTGTTGATTTAATAACTAAGCAAAATAAATAAGGGACTTACTTTTCGAATTTGTTCAGATAAAGACCTATTTTATGAAACCTGCGTTAAGTTGTAAAATATTTTGAAATAAAAGTTTATATGTGTATCAACGAGTATTATTTAGTAAAGGGTGAAAGTAAATAAAGGCGTCGAGTATTAAAAAAAGTAAAAGTGTTTAAAAGTGCAACGGGAAAGTCAGCGTGTAGTTAAAGAAGATTTTGGAAGTGGTTATTAGTGCAAAGGGGAAAGCGACGGTTATTTGATTGAGAAGATTTGTTTTGGTTTTGGGATAGATTTGGTATAACGGCAGTAAGGGATAGGAGTGGATAAAGAAGGCATCGACGACATAAGTAAATTTGGATTGAATTGAGAAGATTAAACGGCAGTAAGGACATCGTATGGATAATTGGAATAGCAGGACTAGGAGTGATTTATATTAGGACAGCGGGTTTGAATTGGATTGTGCGAAGAGAGGATTAAGTGGGATACGAAGCAGAGGAACAGGAGATCGATATACGAAGAGGAAGAATTAACGCAGGGGAAGTAGACAACCGTTTTTTTGCTAAATTCTAAATTGGGGTAACATTATTTCAGGTTTGGGTCAACTAAATTGTTTTAAGAACACCTGGAGGCAGTACGCAAGCGGACAAAATTGGAGAATCTTTTGTGAAAGTGCGTACGGCGATTTCGAACTTGAGCCAGCAGTTAAAGGAAGGCCTTCAGCGCGGTATATTTCTGGTAAGTACCGTAAATATATCATAACGTCAAAAATTAAAGTCATAAATAGTTACATAAATTAATTTGGCATCAGGCAACTTTGATCTATTAAAATTTGGCATACATAATAAGCTCAGTACATTAAAAAAGTGGTAAAACAAACGAGGGTGCAGTTTGGTTGGGTAGCGTACATCTACTCACGATTGAACTCACGGTGAGTAGGTGAGAAAACCCTGAGATTAAAGTTTCAAATAGTCGAGGCATATAAAAATATAGTAATTAGTAAAAAAAGAACCAACCAAACGTTTGCTAAAGCACCTCGATTTGAAATCATTAGGGACGACGACAAAAGTCGTTAAACAAATTTTGTTTAAAGTTAAAAAGTAATAAATAAAGAAGGTATTAGCCCAAAGCGAAAGTAAAGTAATAGGGGTGATGTAAAGTAATTAGGGCGGATATTAGAATATATATGTATATATGTATATATATATATATAGGCGCGTGTGTGTGTGTGCGCGCGCGTGTGTGTGTATGTATTTCGTGTGCTGGTACCGTCCATATTTTTCAGTTAGGACTGCATTTTAGAAACCCGGAAATAAATCGAAATTAGCTGACATCCAACTTGTTACTGATTAATTGAAGTTTTCCTCGACGATAGCACTTCAACCTTATAGAAGCACTTATCCTACACTCCTCTTGGATTAGACAGCAACCTTGTTTACAATTCAGTTTAGCGGTAGTTTTCCGAATTATAGAAGTTTGAGTGGGGACTTCAGCGAACTTTTCTCTCTGATAAATCTACGTTATTTTCGAACCGAAACTGTAAGAATGTTTTTAGTAATATGATTTATATTTGAATCCAGGTAGAATGAGTTGTCACAATTTGTAAACAAAGGTCATAGTGTTTGCGAAACTGACTCAAATTAACTTCAAGGGTATTAAGGGAGATTAGTGTGCTTCGGCTTCTATTTTAGCTGTGCGTTTTAGTAGTCTCCAGCGTATCCGTCAGAAATCAATATTATTACTGGAATTGCGCCAAGAATAGTGCATTTTTCTTTCTAAATCTGAAAATCCTCCTCTTGTTCTGTTTGTGTCACCAAATAAGTAGAATAGATCAATAATCGCCTTCTACCCGGATGATTTCATATTTCTCTTCGGTGACTGACAAAGAAAACACTTCATATATCTACACCAAGCTGGTTGCGTATTTACAGTGAACAATACCCTACTTTAAAAAGCTTTATTTAAAAGTTTCATTTGCGGATAATTTTTTGTGTTTCCCTGGAAAATAATTGAAAAGGTTTTTTTTTGTTTTTATTGAGGATAATCAAATTGCCAAGTTTAAAAGAAAATTGCTTTCTTCATTTTATTCAGTCAAATTACATTGTAACACAACACAAACTGATGTGCATTCGCGAAAATTCAGGAAATGTAATTTTAGGGAGTTGAAGTAGGGTTATTTTGTCGAAGCAGTCTCACTACGCTTTTTCTATGGTCCATTTAACGAGGGGCTGGCTTAAATTCTAAATTAGTACACTGGAATAAATGTTCTGGAATTTTCTTTAAAGAGGTCATTTGTACTAGTTTATATACATACCGTGAAGAGGATTATAATTTAATGCTGAGAAGTATTTTCGGAAAAAAATCTTGTGGTTTTGCTGTCTTTACTGAAGCACTTGAACGCATTCTTTCGTTGATCTATGTAATGCTTGTGTTGGTAACATGGACACAGTTATTTGCTTTATGGTTAGGCAACTTAACTTACACCATCTCTTCATTGTAGTCCGGTTAGTTTGGGGACGTGGGGTTAGAGTCAAAGACATTTATTTAAAAACAGACAGATATTCGGTAATTTGTAATCTACATGAAATTTCAAATTAAAGAGGAAACCAAATTTTTTTAAAACGACTTGTTCGCAACCTGCAATTAAGTGCTATTATGCGAGCGTTGCTCTTGGAAGTTGGATTCCCAACATGTCTTTAAAAAGTTTGAATTCTGATATGGACTCCGAAGGTTGCTTTCCGTGCAAAAGACTTGAATATGGTTCAATGCGACGCCAGCGACAAATATATTTATTTCAACTGCGCTAGTGTACAGGTCTGTATCAAAAATATAGATGGTTGTGTTCCGAGTGTGCTGGAAAAACAGCACGCAACGTGCAAACCTAGGTATAAGCGGGAACCTGGTGATGCGGTTCTAGTTGCTGAACCCCATTCACGTTACTGATGATACTCTACGTAGTACATAAGTTACCTTAGCAAGCACATTAGTTACTACGTGTTGAAGAACAAAGACAAATTGATTTGCAATACCCGCAAAAAAATACGAACTGATACAAATGTAAGCAAATACGCTTTATAAAGATACGCACGCTCAGATCACCACGGTCGCTACGAAAAGTGCCTGCACCAAACCGCCGATAGTGTTCGACATTAATTTTTCTTCACGCGACGCTATACCGCATGCACACGACACAGTACAAGCACAAATTGTGGCCACCGCGCAATCGGTCGACACCTTTCAAAATTACGTCAAAAAATACACCAAGCCAACGGTTCTGACTAACTTAACGCGATCAGCCGAGAAAGTGAAGGTGTACTTAACTCTACTGTCAAGTTTAATAACGTCCCCAATTCCATTCAAACCAGCATTAAAGCTGCACCACTGCCTGAGGTGCATTTAACTTCCAGCCAGATACACGCTAGACATCCGTGTCTAAGAGGCTTCCGGATTTCAGTGGGACCACGAAAGACTTGCAGCTTTGGTTAATATCTACGAAAACTAGCAGGATGCGTGAGTTAATCAACGACGTGAACCTGCTTCGTTTGCAACGTCAGGATTTAACTACTTGCTCCAGCACTAGTTCCTGATGCACCTAATATCAATCCTAAAGATGGTCTTTGGCAAACACAAATACGTAATACGTAGTTTATGGAGAAAATTTGTGCGTCTCCCGGGATAAACGTTATAGATTCTTCTTTAGAAGTTAAAAATATAACCGCAACCATGCAGGCGCCTGGTCTTATATACCATCATCACAATACGCTGCTTATTAAAGAATTAATAAATAAATTACTCTCGCAAGTTCGTTTGGACTGGACCCTCCACCCGCAAAGCTTTGTAGACATAAACCTCTTCGTGTTTGGCCATTGCTTCTTTAACTTAATGACAGCTGCCAACTTTATAACTATATTGCCACCACATATAAGGCAGAATGAAATTCGTAATGCACATTGCATTGGATTTCATGAAGAACCGCATACCACCAACACCGTATTAAAATCAGACAGATGAACGCTAACAGCTTTTGATGAAAAGCTTCTATGTTGATAACTGTGTCCCTAGTCTTTCGAGCAAAGAAGAACGTGACGTTTCTATAAAAGAATGGACACAATTAATGGTCAAAGGACAATTTGAGTTGCCAGGGTGGGAGTGCACCCATAATCAAAGTATCGATGGAGCATACGTACTAGTACTTGATTTAAATTGTGATCCGCTTAAGGATATTTTGACACTCAACAAACTATTAAAATTGGATGCAGAGACATTAATGAAAAATGTAACTAAAATAAATATTAATCTCTACGGTACAAAGTGTATTTGATCCAATTGAATTTACATGTCCGACTACGTTGTATCCTAAAGTATTACTTCTAAAAATATGAGAAATGAAGTTCTGAATGGGATGACGTTGTAGTTGAGCAAATTAGGTGTGCGTTCATTGCTTGTGTAAATGAGTTACCGTATCTGCAAAATATTCAGATTCCTCGAAGGGTACATGCTGACACCGAACCTACTGATGGTACAACTTTACATATATTTTGCAACGCCAGTAGTGAAACTTATGCAGCGGCAATATTTTTGCGGGTAGAAGAAATGGAAGGCGTAAAAATTAGTTTAGTGGCCGCTACAATCAGAGTAGCGCCTTTGCAGAAACTTACCATCCCTAGGCTAGAATTACTAGCTGCTACCATAGGCGTTCGACTCTCGTCTGACGTTAAAGAGAACTTCGGAGAAGTAAACCGTTATTTTTGGATTGATTCTACAACAGTTCTGTCGTGGATCAAACGAGAAAAATAGTGGGCCACTTTTGTTTGGAACAGAGTGGCTGAAATTAGAAGTTTATCACGGATGGCAGAGTGGAATCACGTTTCCGACAAATTAAACCCTGCAGGTCGTTCCTCACGAGGATGTTCTCCAAAATACCTCTTGGAATCAAAATGGTGAGAGGGTCCGAAATGGCTCTACAAGTTTCCGAGTGTTAAATTGCAAGAGGACGTAGAGGTATGATAAAATACAAATAAATGTAGAATTGAAGAAAAAGGTATTGGCGACGTTAACTGTTGAACAACCGTTATGGTACTGTAATTATTTTTCAAACTACTGTTAAATTGTGAGATTAGTTGCTTGGATTCGTCGATTTGCACACAATTGTTATAATCAAAATGACGTTAAAAGGGGTGAACTGTCTTTTAGAGAGATTGACAAAGCCGAATGAAATCTTTTAAGAATAGAACAGATGAAAATTTTTATAGGTAAAGAAGATCCAAAAATTCGTTCATTACAGCCATTTGTAGATGAAGATAATGTAATTCGATTACGAAGCCGTATTTGTAAAAGAGAAGATGCTCTTGATTTTTGTCATCCTATTACCGAGCAAACAAACATCCATTAGTGACCGATTCATTCGACAAAATCATTGGTATACAAGGATTAAGAGAACGTTTTTGGGTTTTAGGGGGTAGAAAATCTTTGAGAAGTGTCGTGTCAAAATGTATAGCATGTAAAGGTTACAATGGTAAGTTCAATCTGGCTACTGCTGCCTGGTGAGGTGGTTGATGGGAACGCTTAATAGGCCTCGTAAAGCAATTACTGTGACGTGTTTTAGGAAAGGCAGTGTTAACTTTTCAGGAATTTTCTACTATTTTATGTGATGTCGAAACAGTTTTGAATGCACGTCCTATTACTAATTTGTCAAACGCCCATTCAGAGCTGGTAAGTTTAACACCCGGTATGTTCATTCAGGATGTTCGAGAAACAGGAATACCAGATTGTGATTAAATGGATACCAAATCTCTACAGAGAAGGGTACAGTATCGCGAACGATTGCGTGAAGATTTGAAGTCACGATTTCGTAGTGCGACAAGTGCACTCCGACAAACCCAGTCGTGGGGTTTTATTAGGTGAGGTCGTAATGATCAATATGATAATAAGAAGCGGTTAGATTGGCCATTGGGACAAGTAGTAGAATTGCTACCGGGGAGTAGTGGTGTAGTACGCCTGGTTCGGTTATAAACTGGCTAAGTTATATATTACGACCTGTTCAACGTTTATTCCCGCTGGAGTGCCAGGAAAGTGTGGAATGTAAACAAATAAACTGATATTAGATGTTGTACCTAAGAATACAGAACTTTGGGAAAAGTTTGATAGTCCAAAGTGTCGCGTAGTGGTCGAATTAAGCGACCACCGTTAAGAATTTCGCAGTAAGATGTTTCTGTTGAAATTGTTTCTCCGCTTGGCGACAGGTAGGAGGATGTTACGTATCCGTGATTACTACTGATTTAGTAAGGGGGGCTAGGACAGTTTTATGTAATAAAAGTTTTGAAATTAATTTAGCCTTGAGTTGTAAAAAAGATTAAAAAAAGTTGTTTTTATTCTGTAAGATTTTTGAAAGCTTGAAAGTTGTAAAATAAAAAATAATTTTTCTGAGTTGCAATAGTGGTTGGTTTCCTTCATTCACTAAATAGAACACGAGTTCTAGAATCATTTACGATTACGGGTAGTTTTTATAGTGATAGAACAATGGCGGACCCTAGCGCCGTGTTCTTTTTTATTGCTACCTCGAGTAATTCCTCAAATGTTCGGATATCTCTTCTTTGCATACACAATCTAGTACAGGACCTTTACGTAACGTTGAAACAAATCTATGTTTAAGAAAATCATTTATGAAATTATCAAACTTACAATCACTGACCTTATTTTTTTACCTTTACATACCATTTCATATTCACCCTGTTTTAAATCATAAAATTCAATTATATTCTTAAAAACGGCTACTCTCCTTAAGAATTGACTTTTCAGAATGTTACAAAGCTCTTAATACTCCTTATTCTTAGGTCACACACCTCTCAATACTTTACATGCCTGCTCCTCAATAAGCGTTAAAAGTACAGGTTCGTTTTTGCCTCTTATTCAGTATAAAATGCCGTAAGATACTGATCCAACCTTTCTTCCCATGTGTTCTAATCCTCGCCCAATTTGTAATCTCATACCAATCCAATGATATTCCGAAAAACAGTTTGTTGTGTAATTGCCGGTGCTCTTTCGTCCTGTATTTTTGGCATACTTTCAAACTAACAATCATCAATTATCAATGTTACTTTCTATCTTCGTCGCCACTGTAATATATTCGGTAACAAATAGTTTATTACTTGTGTAATAAAAAAGTATGAATATTTTAATAGATAATCGTGATCTTTTTATGACATAAGTTGATCCTAGACTACTACAACATGAGTAGTCAGCAGCAGACATCAAAGACAGGTGGTTGTTTTATATAGTGGTCAGCGTGCATATTTTACAAAAAGAAGGTCCCAGGTTCGAATCTCACAACTTCCTACAGAAATAGTCACGTCGAGTGAAAGCGTTAGAACGATCCATGAATGGATGATCCTGCAATGTACAAAAATTTGCAAAATGAACTTCCTTATAGAGATTTACTTGTAAAAGTGGTCGACTTTGGCTCCATAACCGTGCTTTCTATTAGACTTCTTTCCAAAACGTTTCTAAGAGTAAAAAATGTCAGTGAGTAAATATAAGTCGGTCCCAAACGTATCTAGTTGCAGAGCAACGACGCTTTGATTTTTAAAAATCATATTGTATGTAAATATCAAATAATATAGAATATCTAACTATTATACTAATGACAGGGTATTTGGGAATTAGCTACAATCCAGAAACAATACATTCTAATTCTCGTTACTATGTGAACTACAGTAGAAGTTACCCCTTTAAACGGAATACCTGAACATAGATTTCATTATACTGATTTATAATTTAAACCACCCCAAATTAAATGGACTATATAGTAGGCGTAATCAGCCCATTTCATAAAATAGCCTAACTCCACTCCCTGAAATCATATTTCCCAAGTCTTCGCGAAAGCACATCAGTTTGTGTTTGGCTACAATTTAATTTAGCTGAACAAAATGAATAAACCAATTTACTCGTGCACAATTTTCTCTTTAAAACTTTGTAATTTGATTATCCTCAGTAAGCGCAAAAAAGCATTTTCTGTAATTTTCAAACTTAGACAAAAAATTTTAACCGAATTCCTACAATGGAACTTGAGATTAATACCTCTGAAAATCAGCGTTATGTAGTGTAAATAAAATGAAGTCACATATCCCTCCTATAGATGACTTCTTTAGTTGGCGCAAAACGTATGATAGTTTCAATTAGAGGGTGATTATAGTTTGGCTGATACAAAAAGTATAAATGGATTTTCTGATTTCAGTAGTAAAATTGCATTTTGCTTGGTGCAATTCCAGTAATAATATTGATTTCTGACAGATAAGCTGGAGATTTCAGGAGCGTGCGCCAAATTAGATGATGATATGCTGAAACTTAGCGTCTCACATTAATCTCTTTTAATTCCCTTGAGAATAATTTTAGTTCGTTCTATGAATAATTCTACCTATGTTTACGAAAGCTTGCAGTAATAAATTAACCCTCAATGTGAATATGCAACATACAAAGCTATGAACTAAAGGTAGAATAGTCTGACGTCAATGTTTTGTTTTGGGTTGAAATGCTTGGTTAATGTAAGCAGAATCGAAAGTAAAACAACACAGAACTTATTTTATGACACCCTATTGCCCTAGTCCTAGCACCTTCAAGTAGCATTGTACTTAAACAAATATTTTTAGCTGAACGTGCTTTTCAATTTTTGCCAAAGATGACTTACTAAAATATTGGCCTGTCGGTAGCCTGCCGTACAATTTCACCTGCGCTTATGGTGACTGTGGGTAGTTTGCTTAATCATATTAAAGATTGCCGATAGCGATATTAAAACAGACTGCTCAGAATCTACAAAACTGAGCCAATCATTGTTTCGCCAATGCATCGGTCTGCTGGTTGCCTTGCACCCGCGAATGGCTGCCTTCGTTTGTTTGGGATCAATCTGTGAAAATGGATATTTCCGCTGAGATAACGCCTTCAGGGGCAGTATAGACTCTGAAGCATCAACTGAATATCATAACGGAAGCTATCGAATCCACCAGTCCATCGAAGAGTGGAATATTACACACTGCCTATTATAGAAGATCATGGTGCCTTTCCCCGCTACCCTCACCAATCCACATACCCTTAGACCGCAACTTTAATGCCACGCTCAGAACCATCTCTTCCATGATCCTCAGACAAGCTAGTCTTTGAATATACGTGAGTTCCCTAACTGCGTGAGGCAATCTGCTTCTCGGCTACTGCAGAGTGTATCCACAGGACAGCTTTTGACCAGAGACCCCAAAGATTGTCTGTGGCACGTCTGCACGGTCAGAATAGTGTGTTGGCTGTCATAGTTTTTACTTGAAGATGCTTGGTCCAATTCACTTTCTTCTTAAGCATGATTTCTGTATACTTGATCTCTTCCGAAAAGGACAGTGGGGTTTGAAAGAGCTACCATAAGCTTTCTTTTGTTTATGAACAATTCCAGTCTGATTTGTTTTTTGGGTTGATTGTTAGGGAATTTTCCGTGCACCAGCGTTCGATTAACATTAGTGCAGTTTGCATTAGGTTGCACAGCACTTGCTCGAATTTGTTGACGACCGGTGTGACTATATCATTTGCATATTCTATCGTGTAGAAACCAGCTTCGTTTAGACGTTAGAGAAGGCTGTCGACTACAAGATTCCATAATACAAAAGACAAGACTCCGCCCTGAGGATCGTTTCTAATTACCGTCCTAATCATCGAGATGTTTCCATTACTAACATGTACTTGACGACATCGCAACAACTGCATGATAAACTGCCGGAGAGTATCTTAAGTCATACGCTCTCACGTGGTTTTGTCAATGCTTACGAAGGTGGATTCGCAAAAAGTACCATCAATTTCCATAAACACACATAAGGTTGATATGTTGTTCCTGAGAAATTTCTCAATCCGTCCTACCACAGCGTAAAGAGCAGATCCCGTGCATCTCCCTGGTAAGTAAGCATGTTGGTTTTGGGTGAAGTGGATAAGTCTGTATTATCCCTTCCTTCATATTGTTGTACAATCTTTCCAAAGTGTTTAGCAGAATACACGTTACGCTAACCGGACGGTTTGATTTGACCTGGGTGTAATCGTTCCGGCCTGATTTAGGAATGCAGATCACTCTTACCTTTCCTCAGCTTCTAGAAATATACTTGAATACGATACAGTCCCTGAAGAGTTTCACAAGGAACGGAAGCAATTTCTTAAGACACCATTGTAGTAGGGCAGGAAAGATGATGTCCAGTCCTGGGAACTTAGAGTGTCGGAGGGTTAAGATGGCCCATTTTACTTTCTCTTCGTCCACCGTCCGATTCAATACTACCCCGTCGACCACATTAGGTGCTGAGAATGGGTGATCCATTCCGGGTGTATATAGAAGAGGTACTCTTCCTGGGAAGTGTGTGTCCGCGGGTAGTTCTTCTGTTTGTGTCTCGTTGTTGGTGTAACTACCATCCAAACGTTTTAGACAGCATGGTTGTTATAGAGAATCTTTGGACAAGATTCTGTTGAATCAAGAGGTTTTTTTGTCGAACTCTACTAAATTATAGAAAACTTTCCAAGATTCGATATGCCGTTTTCTAATTTCCGCTTCGTATGGTCTCAGGTGACTTTTATAAGCTTCCCAGTCGGCGACATTTCTAGTTTTTCCCTGCCTGCGATTTTCTTCAGCCCCTAAAGCTTGTCGCACTACCATGGAGGAAGCATAAACCATCCTTGCCAAGCATGCCTTCTCAAACGATTTAGTGATAGAGGTCTGAAGAATATCAGAGTATCCTTGCAACTCCTCTATAGTCGTAGAGTTACTTACACCTCACTGTACCAAAAACCGCTGTTAGTAGCTTCAAATTTCTGTATCCTTTACAGAAAACTTCCTCTGCTTTTATTTTAAACAATATGTGTTACCTTGGGGTTACCTTAGGCGGCACCTGCCAGTTCGACATCTGTTTGGATATGCTTGACCAGGCCAGTTGTTTGGTAGTGAAATGTCACAAATGTGGTTTTGCTGTCCCAAACTGTGTGGTGTGCGATAAAATTGCATCCAATGATAAAAAGCTTTTTGTGACTTTTGCAGTGACTGTTTGGATATGCTTGACCAGGCCAGTTGTTTGGTAGTGAAATGTCACAAATGTGGTTTTGCTGTCCCAAACTGTGTGGTGTGCGATAAAATTGCATCCAATGATAAAAAGCTTTTTGTGACTTTTGCAGTGACCGAAGACCGCCATCTACACCATGTGGGGTCTGACTCCATTGGAAAGTAGGTTGGAACCAAAATTATGTTAATAATTACTTCTATCTTGCAACCGATCTGAACGCTGTGATATCACGGCCACTCAGTTGTGGCAAGAAGATCACTAAATATGTAAATGCGTACACCCTAAGCTTAAACTAATTCCATTTAGGCTGCCCAGACTAGAAATCTCGGAGTATACCAACCAGGAATCCTGTATGAGGGCAATATCTTGCTTTGTGCTCAGCTATTTGCATAATGTTCTTGCAGCTGCCCGACAGTGTTGCAAGTTTACCTGGATAATATTTAGACTAGCCATTGGGACTGCAAAGGATTAACCTTTAAACTTCACTGATTGTACTGTCCAGTGATGCCTTGCTACATTCCTCTGCCAGTCACTCGACTAGATTGAGGTCAGTGTCTGTTATTTTTGTCTGAGTGCATTGCGCTGTTAATGTTGAACCTGCAACCGCCGCCTGAAGTTGTTGCTGGATCTGTACTCGCTTCTGCTGTTCAGAAGCCGTAGGTGTGTGCTGGTGTGGCCTATTAATCGGTTGGACTGTCTCTGCAACAAGTTGTGGTTTCTGAACTCTTTGGTTCAAGAAGGTGAGCTTGTAGAGCAGCTTGCCTCCCTTACATGCTAGTGCCATCTTCTCCTTCTCCCCAAAGCAAAAACCTTACAGACTTACCTGAAGCTGGTCTATTGGCGGTGCGGAAGACGTATTAGTCGGATGTGTTAGCCCAGGAGTTTTGCACTCGCAGGCGCCTTTGCACGACCTATATGTCTTTTGGAGTACCTGGAATTTACAGTACCGCCTTCAAGAGTCTAGATAGCAATCCCACCTGGACGACTGCAAAGCGTGAATTCTCCCACGGTAGTGGAAGGTTGCCAACCGCATTTCTTGGTCATTTTAGCGAGTGATCGTCCTCCCACTAGATCCGATAAGTCTCTCCCGAGAACGTCCAACTTCTTAAGGTTGGTGGAGTACTGTTGTCAGGAAGGGAGACCAGATGTTCGTTCAGCGTCTTCTCAATGTTTGATATCAAAGTGGTAATTTTACTCCAAGGGTTGTTCATGTCGACCACGACTACTTAAAGGTGTCCAGCGGTTACCTTCCCATAGATGCCACTGAGAACCTGAGTACTACTACTCTTACATTCCCTTTTCTGACTTGCGAAGGAGTATTATAAAACCAGCCCTTTTCTTGCACATCTAATGCTTTTTATTAATTTGACACAGTGATGTTTTTTATTTTGACTCGTATTAACTTCCTTTTAACATTTAATTTTTATGAGCAATTTCATTATAATTTCAAGTTTAAATTAAACATCCTTTTCTGAACATTTACGTATCTTCCTGTTGGAAATTTTGCGATTAGTTGTCAACGGTGCCGAATTGTCGTTATCTAGTGAAAATTGGATGTGATAGCGTTCTATGCAGTAAAGTGTATACCTTTTACGGGTATCTATAAGTGTAAGGTATATAAAGGTGCGCCTCTTCCATCATTCATTATTTCTTTATCTATCTGGTTGCTAGGTCTTTTTTGCAGCAAATTTAGATATTCATAAACGTCCCCTAAAGATTGTCATAATGACGTTTATTTAAAAATTGTAAGCGATAGTTGATTATTTATCTTTGGATATTTTGTATTTAAAATATTGTGTAACACCGCTGTTTATGTATGCGTTGATGGACATTGGATATTTCCGTATATTATTTTATTTTCCTGCCATTTGGTTTTAATTAATTTTATCGCATAATTTAGCGGGATATTTGTGCATAATTATACTACACCTAAAGATATGAACATTTTAAATTTTCAACGAACTTCGTTCGTTTATGAAATCGATTTGTCGTCCGTCTGTCCATTCGAGGCCTTTCTAATGGTCGGACATCAATGTGTGATACATCAATCGATTCAGCTCGGTGTCCTGAGCTTAAATTTTGATGTCAGTTGAAATCGGGCCACGGGGACGCCGTGCCCCCGCGATATTCCGTCGGGAAAATTAAAATTTCAAATAGGTCCAAAATTAATGTGCGATACATATTTGGACTCCCCTAACATAGCTGAATCGAAATATGGTACCCCCCACAAAATCTGACCACGGATACCCGACCCCCCCGGGGAATTAATTTTTATCAAAAATTTCAAATAGGTCCAAAATTAATGTGCGATACATATTTAGAATCCTCTGAAAAAACTGAATCGAAATATGATGCCCCCTTATTTACACACACACACACACAAACACACATACATACATACATACATACATACACACACACATATATAGCTTTTAAAATATTTATTCAATAAAATAAAATATATTAAAATGTCTCTTTTGTTGTTTATAAATTTTTGTATTTTATCTGAATACTTATAATTATTACAACATAATAATTTTAATTTCTTTAAATTGTTTTAAAGTAAGTCTACATTTGGAAGTTCGTTGCGACAATGCCTTGCATTTTCAACTTGTTTTCTCTGAAGTCCCCCTGTTCTTTAATGTAACGGTTTTACGCGTGTTATATTTTTAAGCATATTTCTAAATACGATTGATAATTTACTCAGTGGGAATTGGATTGCTGATATTATAAATATATGCATCTTGAGGTGGTAAAGTATTATTTATACTTAAAATCTTATATTTTTGGGAGTATATAAAATTGTTTTTCTTCTTAATTATTCAGTCTGCAAGTATAACAGCTTAAATTGAGGGGGAGAATCTATTTAAGGTTATCAAGTAGATAAAACTGATTTGTAATGTATTCTTAATAATAATATAATTTGTATATAGTGATACAGTCTGACGGAGTGGCGCCCAACGTGAACATAATTGCAATATAGTAAGATAAAAAAAATGTGTAATAAGTAGCAACCGAAGTAGCGGCTGTTTATAATTGTAGTGCAAATTAGTGCGCGTGTTTGAAACTGAAAAAATTGTGACAGTACAACTGTCAGTAATCTAGGTGCTCAAAAGCGTTGGCTGGGCTTACAACTGAAGTTGGGATAATATAACTGTCGAAAATAGCAACACAGTAAATAAAACGTCTAGGTCGTCAAAAAATAACCAATGGCAACTAAGTAACTTCTGTCTGTAGGTTGAGCATAGCATAAGAGAACATACCCAATAAATAAAAAACAAAGCTGATATGTGATGTATTTAGAGAAAGTTCTATTTTAGGTTATGGCCAGTGATTATAAGTACTAATAGGGAATGACCGAGCAAGATCAATTTTGCACAAGATCTGAAAGGATATATAAGTAATTAAATTGCGTGATTTAAGTCCGGGTAGCTGATCATTTGAATAAGCTGAAAATGATTTGATGGGCCACTTGCACTTTGGTAATTTTAACCAAGATGGACCATTCCACCACAGATCGTTGGAAATTAATTGCGATGATAATAACCCACGAGATAAACAATCACTTGGATTATCTGTTCCTGAAATATGTTAGAAACATCGGGTATGAAGATTTTTCTGACATTGAGCAATGTGATTGCCCACAAAATAGATCATTGATGCGGTGATGAATCACATGAAAGTGCAAACGTAGAATCTGAGAAAGCCAAAATTCCGGCAATAACAACCGAACTTGATCAGCGTCAAAAACAATTTTAATCAGTTTAGACAATAAAACATTTGCGCATAATTCAACCCTAGCTGGTGTAGTTATTTTACAGGCGAAACTTTTGATTTCGCACAAAGTAGGGGAATTTCTGTACACTGGGTGAATCATATTGAACTTTTCGATTTTACAAGGTCATTGCCCGAACACTGGAGGGAGTGGAAGGGTAGGGATGGCGTCGTCAGACGCACCATGATATGTAGTTTTCAGTGTGAGCAATGGCTTAGTCGGGTCAACATCGAGCGTTCGTGGTGGAAAAGTTTATTCGAAATGGTGAATCAGTGATCACAACACAGCGTGTGTTTCGTGTACACTTTGCTCTTGGTCGTCACGATCCCATCCCCATTGGGCTAACAATTAGGAATTGGGTAACTAATTTTAGAGCGACGTTTTCGGCATTAAAAAAACCATTAGGCAGAACTAGGACTTCAACGTCAGCAGAGAGCGTGGATAGAGTACGGGCTTCAATTCAACAGTCTCACCAGCGATCTGTTCGTAAACACTCCGCTTCACTGGGATTATCCGCCAGTAGTGTCAGAAGAATGCTCCATAGAGACCTTCAATTGCGCCCATACAAGATACAGTTAGTACAAGAGTTAAGTGACAGAGACGTGGACACACGAAAAAGTTTGTGCCGTGACATTCTGCAGCGTATTTCTCGTACTGCTGTTTTGATCTTTAGTGATGATGCCCATTTTCACCTGGCAGGAACTGTTAATAAACAAAAGTGGATGAATTATTGCAAGACCATGAAAATGAAAACATTTGGTTCCAACAAGATGGTGCCACGGCCCATACATCTCATGGTTCAATGGAATTTCTAAGGCAAATGTTTCCCGGTCGTCTTATGTCTTTGCGAGGTGACATTGGGTGGCCACCAGATCGCCTGATTTAACCCCATGCGATTTTTTTCGTTGGAGTTACCACAAGGAATAGGTGCACAAGCATCGTCCCCGAACTATCGATGATCTGAAGACTGCCATCACTGAAATAATTAATGCTACTCCTCTGAATATGATTCACAGTCCTGAAAAACTTCCAGGAAAGGCTTCGTCAGTGTTTGGACAATGGAGGTAGACATTTAGAAGATATCATTTTCAAATCATAATAAAATAAAACTGCATTCTATGTTCTTTCAAATAATAAAATAATTTTCATTGCATCTTGCTTTGTTTTTATTACGCTACTCTTTGAAATCGAAAAGTTCAATATGATTCACCTGTTATTATTGGATAACGTAGTATGTATGTAGAAAATAGCACATCCGTAAGCGTTTAGACTAGCATCACAAAATCCGACCAAGTTGACAATTGGGTTATTAACCACTCCGCTATACCGAGGTATGGTTAATTTAGAAAGTATTGAAATTTCATGGCAAAGCGAGAAAAAACGTAGGATTATGTTATCTGGGGGATTTCGTCTCAATCCGTTTTACTGGTCCACAATACCTTTATGAGCTGTTTAGCATACAAAATAACTGGCACGACCAATCTCAGAATATCAAAGGGGCGAGCAATAAATGATAAAATTGTACGTTTTGTACATTTATCTTGCGAATCAGCAGTTACAAATAAAAACATCTGTAACCGGCACCCATGAAAGACCTAAAATTTTTAACTTTTCTGTGCCTTTATCATCAAATTTATAATATTGGCAAGATGAGTATCTGGAAGACTGTAACAATTCGGCGAAATTTGTTCACTATTTATTAGGTCGAATCCTCCTGATTTAAATAAAGCAATTAGCTCTTGCGAATGACGAATAGCTGTATTTGAATTAATTTCAAAATAAAACAAATCGTCTATATACAAATTCCATGCAGTTATTTTTGCGACATTGAGATAATGTTGCCTTTCATCACCAATTGACTGATGAGTTGTGCGCATAGCTAAAAAGGACTAGACTTCAGTCCAAAGGGAAGGCGATTGAAAATAAGTCTGCAAATGATTTCATCTTCTGAAAAGCGAAATAAAAATTTTAAATATTGGCGATGTTCCGTAAGCACATTAATCTGCAAATACATTTGATTTATATCTGCAGTCATAGCTATAGGAAATAAGCAAAAATTTAGTAACAGTAAAAATAAATCTGTTTGTAAATTTGCACCCTTATACAGGGTGTCATTCAGTGACAAACCAGTATGTGACTTACCGCTTGCGTCAAGAACTATGTGTAATTTGGTAGTAGCGTGATCATTCCGAACTACCCCATGATAAGGTATATAATACCCTTTTATATTAGTAGCAGTATGTGATAGTTCGGAAATATAATTTGTTTTTGAAATTCATAAGCAGTGATAAGCCACAGTATACGACTCACCTATGTCGGAAGGGTTTTTAGGAAAAGGCAGACTAACTGAATAGCGCCTTTGTGAATCCCTAAAAGTCATTGTTGTGTAAATATTGTCACAATTTATTTCATCGGTGCTGAAAATCCTTTTATTGGAAACTTCTTCCAATTCCCAAAAGTTTTTAGCAATGATTCTAAATTATTTAAATTAGTAACAGTGTGAAAAGAAGTTCTTTCATTATGATGAGTGTCATGAGGAGGTGCAACGTCACCGATAAACACTTACCCAAATAGTGTTTGAACGGCGGGCGGTAAAGAGAGGCCGCAATTTATCGAATTTCCTAAATAAACTAGGGTAAATAATTGCGCTCCAATAACAATATCAATCTTACCAGAAATAATCCAGGAAAGATCTGATAATTCTAACGTATTACCAGGCTGTAAAGGATAAGTATCAATACAAAAAGTGAGTAATTTATCAGTGATACATACTCCTACATGTGATTTTCCAATGCTCTACCTAAAGGTACTACATTGTCCAGGAAGCGAGTTTCTTTTACCTGAAAAATTTGGAATTTTGTCGAATCCTTGCAGTTCCAAGCAAAATAGGGATCTTTAACGTACGTGACAACACTTATACACGGGACCTCCATTTTACCTCTTATCCGAACGAGAGCGTATTTTTGTGAAAAACGCTCGCCAAACATTTTTCAAGCGGACCGTGTCGGGATTAGAACCCGGGACCTTAAGCGTAGTAGTCATACGCATACGAACTACGCCACGGAGCCGTCAGTGATACATACCATCGACCACTAGTGCCTAAATATAATATTTATAAGAATAAATGCGTGATTCTAACCACGGATAGGTCGTGAGGCAGAACCAATTCCCTTTATTAAGGAATTATTTAGTGGTTCTATAGCTAACTTTAAAGTATTACAACAAGCTACAGTAATTAAATTGTTTTTCAAACCGCTGTCTAACAAACAGCGTATCGAATTTTTATTTCTATCTGAAGAATATGCGTAAACCTGTGCGGTTGGTAATAATGTGGTGCTATTGGATTGTACCTCTGAACTGAAGGAAACCTTAGTGGTGGGTTCTATATTTTGAGAACAAGAAGCCACTAAAGGATTTGCGTTGTTTTGTTTGCAACTTGCTAGTTGTGTTTGGTGGGTGTTGATTTTTGCGATATTTATTTTAGTTTTATTAGCGATTGGTTTACCAACATTTTTTTATGAAAATCAGAAGAAACTGTGGTGGTGTTTGTTGGAAAAATTACAGACTTTTTGATCCACAATTCGATAAGATGTGTATCATTCTTAAACAGTTAACACACGCATTTTTCGACCTGATAAATTCAAATCTTTTTTGTGGTGTTTCTAACATTTGAAATTTTGCACAAAAATAAACTTTGAAATGATCATCCTTGTAACAAAAAATGCAATTATTGGCTGTGCTAGAAGATACAAATGATTTGGTTTTATAATTAAATGCGTCAGTTTTAGCAGCTGGCGTGTTGCCAGAAATAGAATTTATGGAGCGTTCTAATATTTTTATCTGATCCTGGATAAAGCTATCCAATTCTTTATAGGACGGTAGTTTAACACCGCGCACAGACAATTCGAAAGCCTGAGCGGTTTCAGCGACAATTTTCCTTAAACCGCAGTTTAAAAATATAAAGTGCAGTAAGTCTTTTATACCTACTTGCTGAATTACTGCAATGTTTGCGACGAAATTTTCTGTAAAAGTATTTGAACTTGAAGCGGAATGAGTACAATTTTTCAAATCGAAGATATTATTAATATAAAATGTACCTAAAGTTCGTTTATCTTGATATTTCTTTTCTAATGCGGCCCATAATATTGGGTAGGTCTCCCGACAGGCACAATGCCAGCAGTAAGTTTGAGGGCAGAACCTGACAATTTGCATATTCGCTCAGTAAAATGACTCGGCTGAAACTTTGTAAACAGGCTTGTTTTAGGGTACTATTCAACATATTAAGAGTCCCCACGTATAGACGCTACGTTGCGGGCAAGGGAGGGTTCAAAAAGTCCAAAAAATTAGTTTTTCGCAAATAACTCCGAAAATATCATTTTTACGGAAATTTATGTAGATATCAAAATTGTAGCTTACAAAATCCCGCACAATTTCATTTTTATTCAAGTCTGTACGACCAAATGGAAGAGAGATATAATTTTTTTAAACACCGGTAGTTTTGCGACGCAAAAAAATCGCGTACGCGCGTTGCGCATATTTCTTAATAGTAAATATACCTTAATTAATTCAAAGAAACTTTTTTCTCAGTGTCATTTTTACAACATAACCTACATGAACAATAATAAAAATAAAATATTCACATTTTATTAACCAATTGCTATTTTATTGCTTCGGACATTTCTCAATCTTTAGCACCTACGTACTAAAAATATCGACGTAGTACCAAACGATTCAGAAAGACCCCAAGAATAACTTTCGGTACTTCAATAAGTACAGAAAAATGGTTATGGACACGGTTTTTCATCATTTCAGGCGACTTATGGTGATGATCTGCTACATACGTAAACTTATCTGCCTCTTGAAACGCCAGTTTCCCATAACGATGCATTTAAAATTACATGCCACAAACTTTATTTTATAGGAAATTTTATCAGCTTTAATTTCGATCTCTAAAAATTTTTTCGTAAAGTTAACACAAACAAAGATACTTACAAAAAAACGTGTGCTAATGCAATTTTTTCATAATTTATCAAATATATTTATACATTGCTGTAATATAGCCCCTACGTTGGTGTACCTTTAATATTGCTGTGATATCTCCTTTACGATTCAAGACCCTACGTTGGGTGTCATTTTCATTGCTGTGATCTGCCCTTTTATGATTGGTGTATTTATTTTTTATTGGCATGAATATCAACCCATTTTAAAACCCTATAATTTCTTGAATTTGTTTTTCCACGGCTAGCTCTATCTATCAAACATTGTTTAACCTCGTTTTCTGTCTACTACCTAACTGTTAGAATAATTTAAATGAAGCAATCCAAAATTACACAGTAAGTATAATGATTGATAATATGTACAGTTATATGTCAATTCAAAAATTAGCCCCTGAATAAATTATTCACATTCACTAAATTTAATTTTCTGAAAGCCAGCAAAAATATCTTTGTAATTACTCTCAAGTACCTTTCGAACGTTCAAAGATGCTTTTTCTATTTTTCAAATTTTCAATTGACCTTTTTGTTGACCCTTACAGATATATAATATGTAGCAAATATTAAAATTGAAACAGTCTAACAAATGAAAAATTTAAGATCTCTAACCTGCGTTTTCTTTGCTTGTCACTGGAATTGCCTCAGAGTATCAGTGGTCAGCACCCCTTGATTGTTTCAGCTCGACTTGCTTCCCCTGTTGGCCAGAATGATGGATTAATGATTATTTGTATTTTCCCCCTCGAATCTCTGGAGTAACTTTTAGCATCTTTACGTTTATTTCCTTGTAAGCATTTTCGAAGTATCTTTTGATTTATAGGTACATCTAGGGATACATTTAAATCTTTAGATATACTTTTTGATCTACATTTAGATCTTTATTCGGATCTTTATTCGGATCTTTATTCGGATCTTTATTCGGATCTTTATTCAAATCTTTATTCGGAGCCCTAAATTGTTACATATTAAAATAAAATTCAATTAATAGTTTATCTTACGTTTATGCGTACAACGGGTATTCTTTCTTGCACATATTGGCACTTTCGATTTTTCACTTTTAATAAATTATTGACTTTTCACTAATTGTTACTGGTACGTAATTCTCCTTTGTAAATCGACGTGGTTTGTGCCTTGTTGAAGATGCACTGTTTATTTTCGAGTTTCCTATGGTATTTATAATCCCCACTTTTCAACGTCCTTAATTGGTATGTTTGTTAAACAAGGCTTGTACTTTGCGCCTATCTCTGTAGAACCCGGTATTTCTCAAAATTACCTGGCATTAATTGTTGTCTCTTTATTCAATCTCGTACGTAGACGTTCAAAATTTTGTCGTATATTCTCAGAATTTTCAAATATCAATTGCAATTTTCTCACGTATTTTATATTTGTGTCGCTTATAGTCCAAACTTTTATCATAGCGTATAACGAACCGCCTGTTATTTATTGTTTGTTATTTCAAATATGTTGGCTTTCATGTAAATATGATATTCTAGTCACGTACTCATCTTTCTAATAATGACGTATTTGGATGCGTTTTCTTATTTATGCCTTAACATTTTTAATGAAATTCTTAAATAGCTAGAATGCTAGGTTGTTTATCTTTACCGATTACGTGTTTATTTTGATTAAACTTGATGTATTTAAACATTATCTTTGTTCGTTTCTCTAACTTAAAGCGTATTATAAGATGTTCACATTATTATTTTAGCTAAATAGTATCTAGTTATTGCAAAATGAGCTTCTTTCTTATGCATTAAATTAAATATAATTTATATACAGTGTGCTCGCTATTGACCTTTTGTAAAATATTTAATTTACTCTTATTTAATGGTGGAATTATTTGGTTTTCTTAACGTTAATTATTTATACATTTATCTACCCTTAAACTACCCTCTAATGATAGCAATATATATATATATATATATATATATATATATATATGAAGTAATGAAAACAAGATAAAATAAATTTTTGAAAAATTATTATTTACATATTTTTGGAATAAAATGTTAATTTAACAAAAATTAATTTTTTTTCTTAAATATTTAAACGCCTGTAACTCGTCAACGTTTTAATAAAAAAGCTTTACGACGTCTCATTTTAAAGATAATTAAAATATCTTCAAGAAAAATACATAACATTACTGCCTTCAACAAATCAGAAAAAGTTATTTTCCAAAATGTACTCAAAAATGACATTTTTAAATGTTTTTGCTCTTAACTTCAAGCTATCTTTACCAAAATGAATTCATGCATCTATCAGCATGTTCCAAATTTTATTTTCTTATACTTTCCTTATACATACTATATGTGTACGACCTATACTTTCAGAGCTAATACTGATTTTTACATACAAAACATCCACTTTCAACATACAAAAAATTGTCTTTTAATTAATAACTCGGCGAATTTGGGCCGTATAGAAATGAATAAAAACGAAATTGTCCGTAATTAGGATTCTTTACAACTTTTATTCAAAACATTTTTCGATTTGAGAGTCTATTTTCGAGATATTAGTAAAAAAGGCGCGACATGCGTGCGCGTTTTCGTTGCGTCGCAAAACTACCGATGTTTAAAAAACTTATATCTCTGCTCCATTTAGTCGCACAGTTAGCTACAATTTTGATATTAACATAAATTTCCGGAATGTTGATATTTTCCGAGTTATTTGCGAAAAACTGATTTTTTGGACATTTTGGACCGTATCCTGCCCGCAACGTAGCGTCTAGACATGAGGACTTTTAATATGTTACATAGTACCCTAAAACAAGTCTGTTTACAAAGTTTTAGCCCAGTCCGTACTATTTTTTCCAAATTTTGTTATTTTACTGGACTATATCAAGTGTTGAACTCTCTGCGAGTCAAAGAGTTGCTGATTTAAATGAATATTAGTTTTAAATGCTTGATAGAACAAATTCTATGCCGACAAACTCCCATCAAAAGATGGTACATCAGGAACAGGTAGACGAACGGTAGCCCGACCTGATTTTGAAGCTTTTTCAGTAGTTTGCGTATTTTTGGATGAATTAATAATTTTATTGCGAGTGTGTTTTACACGACTGTGTCTTCAAATGCGATTAAACTCTAATAATCTGGTAGTGCGGTTGGTTTACCTGATAACTGGTATTCATTAATACTGTCAATAATTGACTCAGATTTATTGCGTGTTTTATCTAAAGTTTCCGTTGTAACCAAAAATTTGTCGTTCTGTCAACTATTGAACCACGTAATTTCTGTAGTTTGATTAAATAATTTGTTTATGCCTTTGAGTATAGTTTCCTTATTACTATTTAAAAGAGTTAATTTTTGTTTCATTTTTAAAGAACAATGCGATAGTGAAGCGATAAAGTATTTTGTAAATATGTTAGAGGATTGAAATTATTCCAAATGTTGTATTTCTAGATAACTGAATGTGATATAGATAATTTTCACGTGTAAACGTTATTAATAGCAAGAATTAAAAATTTTTAACAATAACTTTTAGTTATCACTAAAGCGATGGGAATAAATATATATCCAAAGGTCGGAGGTTAGAAATCCAATTTGACAGTGACCATTTTTGCTCGGATGTCATAAATTTTTTGCGGTAGGATCTGAAGGTGATAACTAAAATATATGAGAAAAAATATTGAAATATTGGCGTGTAAAATAAGTTCTGCGCTAATCCCTGCCCAAAGACATTTACCACATAAACTTGCCAAGTTATCCAGAATCTTTGACACTGCGTACTATGTGGAACTTGATGCATCACACTGTTAAACACAAAATTATAACATGTTATACTGTTTATAGTAAATTAACCATTTTGCAAAAGCGATATAATTTATATTTCCGCCAGACAGTCCTAGCAGAACGAGTTCACAATTCATTATCCGAATAGTAAATTCATACCAATCAATGCTTCGAACCTGCTTTACGTTTTGCCATAAGCTACTCGAACTAACAACATTCCATCACTTTATTAATTTTTAATTATACAGAAATCTGCGCTGTTTATGATTTCTCACCTTCAAGTTGTCGTACCTGTACAATAATTAACTACAGTTTAGCTCCAAGCTCAAAAATTCACTAGGCCTCAATGGAACTTGAAAAAATAATTCAAAAAGAAAAACAGAAGGAGTGAGTGAATAAGTGAGTGAGTGAGTAAGTGAGTGAGTGAGTGAGTGCGAGAGAGATAGAGAAAAATAGAGAGAGAAAGGGATGAGAGAAAGAGAGAGAGAGTGAGGGACAGAGAGTGAAAGAGCTACAAGAGCGATAGCGTTTGTGTGTGTGTATGTGAGGGAGAGGGACCCAAATACCGTTTTAATTTATATTCGAAAAGGCATGACATCACAAACCACCATTTGCTGCCTTCCAACATAACCTGCTAGTTTTGTTATAAAAATCTTGATAATTCCGTACACCCACCTGTATAAATTCTAACACGTGCATTTTTAATTAAATTAATTACCTGAATTTATTATAATAAAGCTCTTGTTATCTCACGTTTTAACACTTTACTGGCAGTTTCAATTCAATATGCGTGCGAATTATTCAATTGGAAGCTTTTATATTTTATTTTCAAGTCTATCGACTTGATCAATTTAAAGAACTCTTTCTTTCCAGCTTCTGCGTTTTAAATAGAACTTCAGCGAATTAAAGTTTTGTATAAGAGGAAAATATACACACGACCTGTTCTTCAAACAGGAATCTTTTAATTACTGACTTTGTGAGTAGCCTTTGCTACAATGGTGTACTGCGATGGATCATCCGCACAGGAATTGTTCTAATGTACTGAAACCTAATTCCATTATGATCTAATTCTTAAAGCTATAAGGTTCTGAAAACAAACCTTTCAGAAATTATAATAAAACATAAACATACAATTTTTCTTCAGCCTAAGAATCATTTTAATGTTTCTAGCTTATTTTCCTTCTCATTTTAATTTAAAACTGGAGGGTGAATTTATGAAGTAGCAGAAGTTGTCCTGTTTGGAACAATTTAATAAATCACCCAACAATACTGATTCAAACTGGCGAATATATTTCAAAGCGCTTTTTTTCTGTAGTTGTAGTTGACGCTTTTATTGGAGAAATAATGTAAAAACAAACAAAAGAAATATCTGTCTTACAGTTAAGAAAGCCGTTAAATAAATGCTAACGTCTCATTTGAATAATCAATAACTGTGTTCCTTTATTTGCCAAAGTTTTCTGTTTCAGAAAAAACAACATCGCAGTAAATTAAGTATCCAGATCAGTAGTAATTCCAACTGTGTACTATTGTAAATAGAAGATTAAACTTGGTTTTTCAGGCATTATAGCGTAGAAAACTAAACCAATACATCCTCATGAACCTACACGCTTGCGCTTTTACATGGTATGCCAGAAAAATGGATAATTTTATAGTACGTTTATCAAAAACATTGTAGGCTGCTGTTATCTGTTTTTTATTTTAGAAACTATGCCATTTACTCAATTTTACATGCTAAGTCGCAATGCTTGCAAGTCTCGGTTACATTTTATGAATGTCAAAAGTTCGGTTACAAGGTATGGGATGACCGATAAACCTTATTCTTGATTGAACGGCTTTGTAAACAACCAATTGCCGACTATTGATCAAACAAACTTCAGAAATTAAGATCATGGAAAGCTTCCTTATAGTACGTGTGTTTGACTGTGTAGTGAGACAACGTGGGAAGATCCCCAATGGCCATTCAGCACGTTTTGAAGGTTTAATTTTGACATCAGTAGTCAAAAAGCAGATTGCAATTTTGTGCCTTTGAACCGGATGGTACTGAATACAGATACAAAGTGATTGACTCTATTGACAAACTCCCTTAATTTCAATAGTCATGCGTTAGAATATCTTCACGTTGTTTATTTGAGCCAGTTGACACCACATATAAACATAAATTGATCAAATAAAACTGCGACTGCATTAATCAACTGTGCTAATTACAAAAACTGTTTCATAGCGCAATTGTCCATGTCCGCGTCCATCACTGCTATCGCCTATTTCTCTTGACGCACGGTTTGTTGCTAATTCGAACAAGATGGTATCATTTATGAATATCAACAGATTCAATATTGTCACTGTCGCGGGAATATCTAAGAATGAAGGTGATAAAAAGCATTAAGCGAACAGTGCAACGATGGACAGCTACAAAGATGAATATAATGGGAAGATGTGAAGATCATCCGACGATTTTTTGTAATTACGAAAAATTTCTAGAAAGGTTTCGATGGCATGCGCTCCAATATAAATAGCGTCATTACTATTCCTTGCAGTTAGTTCGGCCAGAGTCTTAATTCAAAAGTAGTATTAAATAAATTTTTTGACGGCGCTATTAAAATATATGCACTTAGTGAATACGTAAATTATGATATAACAGTTAGTACCTGTGTAAATAAATTAATGTACACCAATCTAATACCACGTATGTAGTTGAAATAGCAATAAATTTAATACAGGCGTCGCTTGAGGAAGACCTTAGTGTAGAAATTATTGTTTGTAGTTAACATCAGTGATCTTGCAATGGCATTTCAGTAGATTAAGGATTTTCTGTATATATTTGTGAATAATAAGACTTCCATTAGACCGAATTAAGAAGTGCAAATTGAAAGTCCGTTATAGTGGTGTCAAGAACTTAAGAGTATATTGGCAATTACGTTCATACACGACTTCGATTACAGCAGTTAACGAATGCGTGTTTGTGTGTGTGTGTGTGCATGCGTGCGTGTGGGAATATATATATATATATATATATATATAAATAAATAAACACACACTTCAGTATCAAGTAATAATATAATATAAGGTAGTTAGTTATTTTTGGGATTTTAAATTTTTAATATGTAAATTTGTGTTTGTTATATTTAAATGTGCTTCATGTTTGGACTATTTTATGATACTAGACAACATCAAATTTTAAAATTATGATTAAGGTTGCAAAGGTCAACCGAAACGTCAATTATTAAAACAAATGATCAAATAACTTTGTATGTTTTTAAAATTGATATCCCAAAAATAACTAACAACCTTTTATTATATATATATATATATATATATATATATATATATGTATATATAAATTAATAGTAATAAGATACATATTGCTATGATAATAGGGTCACAAGGATTGTATACTTTAAGTAAACGACACCAAAGTCTAGAAAATTAAACATTTTTATCATATAGAGCAGGTAATTCGCCAATGATACAAAATGCAAATATTAAGCACACTGTATAATATTCAGAACCAACTTTAATCATTGAAAGGAAACTCATTCTTCAAGAATTCAATTACGTTTAGTAAAATAAATAACTTTGTACGCAATCCAATTAATTGTTATAGCAACGCATTTATAAACTTTAAATAAATATGCATCAGGAACATCGAAAGTCAAACAAACATGAAACGATTTTTTTTCTAACTCGACGCATTAATAATCATGCGGGTCTTGCAAAACAAGCTAATTACAAAGCGTAAAAAGAAGTAAACAAATACATTCAATTTACGTCATTATAAAATTGCCTACGTGATTTGCTATATAAAATTTAACACAAAATAAGAAAACACACTTGACCAGGTGCAGAATTAAGCGGAAAATTTGAATAAATTCCTATAAAAATCTACATACAGATCTAGATGTAGATGTGACTGGCGGGAGCATTTCGACAAGTTATAGTATAGGTAATACCTTACATGTGATTTTCTAATGTTCCACTCGAAGGTACTACATTGACCAGGAAACGAGTCTTTTTTACTTGGAAAATTTGGAATTGTGCTGAACCCTTGCTATTTCAAGCAAGGTAGGGATCTTTAACGTGCGTGATAACTCTCACACACGGGACCTCCATTTTACCTCACATCCGAACGAGGGTGTATTTTTGTAAAAAATGCTAGCCTAACATTTTTCAAGCGGACCGTGTCGGGATTGTATAGGTAACACGATAAAAGTCCAAGGAATGAACAATAGCCTAGAGTAACGCCTATGCAATAACAAAGATAAGCTGGATAAACCAATGGTGACAGGTGGAGGGCGTTGTTTTAAATTTCGCACGAGCTGATAAAGAGTCAGTCTTGCAACAAAGAAGACACACTTCATACTGCTCTGAACCAAAATAACACGCGAAGTTGAAAATAGCAAATTATATAGTAATATTCAAGTAAATGTTGGTGATTGAAAATTCAAGTTCAAATATACAATAGCAGTTCGCCGTTGACTTTAAAACGTAAGTTTAAAACTTTAATTAAACATAATTTTAAGATTTATATAACTTCGGGCTCTAAGCATCTATCAGAGGATCGATCTGAGAATTTAAATGAGAATTTATATAACCGTCTATCTGAAAACTGAACTGAGAATCTATGATCCACCAAGAATTAAATTAAGAGTTTAACTAAGCTGTACTATACAGTTAAGTAAACAACTACCAAATAAAATCAAAAAGGAAAATCTAACTGAAAACTATCCAAGGATACTGGTCAAACAACACGAAGTGGCAGTTCTAAGAGTTGGGGTGCATGCAGGGAGGCGTTTTCACAATAAGGAATTCAACAAGGATAAACAACAGGTCAGAAATAAAATTCATTAATAGCTTAAGATATTAATTTCATTTAAAAATTTTGATTTTATATGCATTGAGATATTTATGTAAAGGGTCATCAATTTTTTTTATATACGTAGAAAATTACGTAAAAGGGAAAGAGGTTATTGAACGTTCAACGTACTTCAAGTAATTTACAGTGTTATTTTTGTTGGCTTTAAACTGATTGAAGGGAGTTATAATTTGGGGACAAATCGATTTATATTGTTTCTTTAATTCAGAGGTTTTCTTAAATAGCGAATGATATTATAAAGGTTATGGAGATACAAATTGTACATGTTTTGGTTATTATATAAATTTTGGTTAATTTCGTTTATGTCATTCAAATGAAAAGTGTTAGAAGAAAGGGGGTAAAATTTCTCTGTTATCGTATCGTCGTACACCCTGTGTAGGGGTTGAACTGAGCTAGTTGAGGCATAGCAAAACTAATTGTGTAAAATTTAAAATTTATTCTAGGTTATTTAAAGACAGAGCGGTGGCGAACCGCAGGCGATATAATATATATATATATATATATATATATATATATTTATATATTGATGTGACTAAAAGTCATATTCCATCATATGATAAAGGCCTAACTTCAATATGTGAGAAAATTTGCGAAAAAGTCAAATTAGTTAGAAGACATTTGTGAAATGCTCGGGTATTAAAGGTATCAATTACGTTTGACGCATAAAAATCGTAATTATTAGACAGTTTAATTGTGTTTTATATAGAAATAAAAAATATTTTATTACCATTAAATGCATTTAATACTCAATCATATATTATGAAGGAGTTTCATCCATATTTTATAATAAAAGTGTTGTGTTTAGAGAAGTTGCGTTCAAATTTAAATGCTTAATTATACGGTGTGGAATAGCCAAATGGAATAAATACATTATTTCGGTAACTGTACGTATTTATACAAAATACCTAAACATGTCAATTTTAGATTATGAATTGATATCCTGCAATGAAAAAATTTGATCCCTACATTGAATCCCCTATGAATGACTGTCAGAACCCCCAATTTTTTAAATGGGCAATATGGGCTTGTGATATCGTTTTAAAAGTCTCTTTATTCTCTATTCAAAACTATTTTTGTTATCACATTCATTGCAAGAATTAACATAAAAAATTACCGAAAATCGCTACAACGCGCTCGAAAACTAATAAGTAAGACTGTTTATGTGTTTAATTAAAAAAAAACAACATAAATATGAATAATGTAGATGTTCAAAATACTTGCCGCGAAAGTCTTGACAACAATGTAATCTTAAATAAAAATGTCTTCTAATTTCATTTAACTTCTCAGGCGTAACTAACCCAATTTCAAGTGTTATTCGCTTTCTTTAGTACACAATATCTTTACATATCCCCATAAAATGAAGTCTAATAACGTAAGATCAGGTGATCGTGCTGGCCATTCTATAGATCCTGGCTTTTCTATTCATCGATTTGAAAACATTACGTCGAGATACCGCCGAACATTGCTTTGGTAATGTGGCGGTGCTACATCTTGATGGAATTATATGGTATTCGCTGGAACTAGAGGGTTCCCTGGATCAGGAAATAAATTTGCCAAAGTTGACACAAGAGTATTGTAACGAATACGATTTTCCGCTTCTTAAATATCCGCTTTTGTTCTACATACCTATTCAATAATTACTAAATTTTAATAGAAACAATATATTACGAACTCAAACATAGAGCTCCATCTACATTTGAATAGTTAAAGTAAACTTTAAAACTCTTCTTTTTGTATGTATCTTGATACAATATTCCCTTTCCCGGCGCATGCTTGGATAATAAAAATTGCCTCGTAGACAAGCTCCAGCATCTTCGATCCGGATGTAATCAATATAGCAAGTGCTAGCGTGGGCCTCCAGGTTTTTAATAAAACATGCCGTCCCAGAAAGAAGTGAGGTGGTGTCAAAGGATACCATGGCTTCATTTTTAATTGTAGCATCGACCTAAGTATAGTCAAGAATACATTTCTACGGCAGGTGAATAATTCTCAAACTTACCTTTAAAATCATTTTTCCCGTTTCTTTTCAGCGCAAGTATTAAGCCACATTAAAGTATTAAAGTATTAAAGTATTAAACAAGTATTACGCAAGTACTGAGCAAAGTATGGATTTATATTGAGATAAAGTGGAAACATATGGATATGCAAACACGTAATAAATTCTGTTGGATGTTGGTTGTGCTGTAAATGCAGTTTTAAGTGTTGCTATGGTAGAGGGTGGAAATTTCCATATATGCTTGGTTAGTATCGAGGTCAAGCTCAGACGCATGTATCATCTGCGCGCACCTGCAATCGTAAGTACGTAGATGTTTAAGGAATTTGGTTGCCTAGCATTTATGATGTACAAATAATTTTTTGAAAATTCTATAGATGTTTACTTAAAGTTGATACACGAAATTTTTGTGAAAGCTTTATAATCATTTAATTTGATACACCTATAATTTTATTTAAAATTTAATAATCGAATAGTGCATAAATGTTCTTATTATTTCCAAGGCATTTTTATAAAATAATTTTGTAGTTACAAGGTTATACTAAAATGTTCGTATAACTAAACATGTGATAAGTTGATATTCGTTTGCCTCATTATAGAGTATAACATATTTTGACAGTACACCTGAAGTACAGCTTAATACAGACAATAAGTGTTTTTTGACCTTTGATTCCATCAATTAACCCAATTAAAAATGTAGTTCTGTAATTAACCAAATGTCAGAGCATTTAATTTTTTGATTGTAAACCCGAAAAGAATCCTATTCCGGTATCACATAGAAATTGTAATATAATAATGAAAACACTATAAATAAATTTGTAATTATGAAATCCATATAAATAACCAGAGACTAATACTATACTATAATAAAATTAATCATAGTGTCCCGACTCTCGTACAAGACGGACGCGTTTAGTTGGCTCTATATATTTTGTGTTAAATATTATAGTTTGTAAAAGTTTTAGTACCCTACTTACCTTTATAAATTATTTATGAACGTTTTTCGTGACCCTTGTGTAAAATAACCCGTTATTAATAACCATGAGTTGCAAAAAATGCACTGAGAAGCTTCCGTCAGATGGAAATTATATTATCTGTCATGAATGTGACAGTTCATACCATTTTGGATGTTCAGGTGTAGCTAAATCCACTTTTAAAGCTTTTTCATCCACAAGACGAAAGGAATGGAAATGTCAAGCGTGTCGTACTGAGAATAAACAGTCCAGCAGTGTAAGTAAGAAAGAAGATGCTGTTGATATTGCTAAAATGTTAACTAATATAACAAAACGGTTAGATAACTACAAATCTGTATTAACTGACCTATCACAAGATATCAAAGACTTATCTAATTTATATGATGGCATGAAGGAAGAGATGACAGCTCTTAAGGAAGTTAACATCGGTTTAAATAAAAAAATAGACAACTTACTAGCGGATAACAGGAAAAAAGATATAAAAATTGTTGAACTAGAATCCAGAATAAACATATTGGAACAAAAAAGTAGAAATGTTAACTTCGAGATACATGGTCTAGATAAAATTGATGGTGAGAATGATGAGAAATTGAAATCTGCAGTTTGTAAATTCGTAAACTATTTAGATAAAGACATATCGTTGTCTGATGTTCAAGTAGTTCACCGACTACCAAAAGGCGTCCTGATGCAATTCCTACCGTAATTGTCCAATGTTCATCAGAGGCTGTAAGGAATCGCATTTTAATAAAACGTAAAATGCCATAACAAATAATAACATCTTAAATAACAACAGCGACAGGAGATTATTAATATACGAAAACTTGTCACCTTTCAATAAAATTTATTATATCAAACAAAGTTAAAAGCTAGAGAAGTTGGGTGGAAGTTTGTTTGGTTCAGATATGGTAAGTTATTAGCCAAAAAGAATAGTGATATGCCACAAGCTATAAGAATAACTAATGTTAATGATATTAATAAATTAGTTTGATAATGTACATAAATTCAAAAGTTATTTTGTTGTTTAAATAATAATAATTTTGTGTTAAGCATTAATGATAGATAATAATATGAATATTGAGTACGATAACAATATTGTACATTATCAAACCTTTACTAGCATATCGATGTGGAATTCTGAACTAATTAATTTCTCTAATAACCTTGGCAATACCCGTATTAATTGCTTTAACATATCAATAATATGTTTAAATATAAATGGGATAAAAAGCCATTTTGACGAATTTCTAACGTACTTATCAAATACTAGTTTTGACTTGATAGCAATAACTGAGGCTTCGATATACGAGAACAAACTATGTAATTTTGGAATTGAAGGTTATAATTGTTTTGCTAAACTACGTACGTATACTAAAGGAGGTGGTATTATACTTTATGTCAAACAAACTATTATGTTCCAGGAAATCATTCATAACTCCAATAATTATGAAAACTTAGAAGGATTTATTTCTATTGGTAATAACTATACAGCAAAAATTATAATCGTTTATAGACCACCTAATAAGAGTATCAATGATTTTATTGTTGATTTGATAAGCAAATAATAAATAGTGCTCATTACAAAAATATCATCATTGGTGGAGATTTTAATATCAATTTGAAAGATAGCAATCGAATCGGGAATGAATTTGAAGTTATGTTACTTGCAGAAGGGTTTTATAAAGTCATTCTTGATAATACCCGTGAAGAATTTTATGCCGGTCATCTTGCTTCGGCTTGCATTGATCATATTTTTATAAAAGGAATAAATATTAATATCTTCGCCGGAGTAATTCAATCTAAAATTTCAGATCACTATTTAATAGCAGCTAAAGTTTTTTATAATATCTCTTTCATTACAAATACTTACACCTTTAAAAATTTTACGAAAATAAAATTAGACATATTTTAAGTAACAGAGAATTAAAATTTAGGAGAATTGCCAATGTTCGAAGAACTCTACGAAACATTGTTTAAATTTTTGATAATATGTACAATATATGCCAGGTTGTTAAATATCGTAATCAAGATAAAGATCACACTCATTCTGAAAAATACAAGAAGGAATGGATGTCAGAAGTCCTACTAAATCTATTACAATATAGAGACAGATTATTTAAAAATGGAAGAACTCAAAGTCAGTTTTGATAGGAAACAATATACACAATTCGAAACTATGTAAATGGTAGAATTCGTAAGGCTAAAGACGCGTATTATAATATAAAATTTAACAACACTAAAAATAATATTAAAAAATGTGGGAAGATCTGAATGAAATTCTTAATCGTAAAAAAACTAAATGTAGATGAAGTTATAAAAAAGGCATGCCAGATATTTCAGATATTACTATTGCTAATAAATTTGCAACGTTTTTCATGATAGTTTACAAACTGTATTGCATAAATGTAACAAAAATTTTCTGAAAAAAAGCATTGCATACGAAAAATTTAATTGTAGCTTTTATCTTCAATTAGTAGACTCAAAATTTGTCGTGTCAGAACTAGGTAGACTAAATACAAAAACTTCTCCTGGGTTTGATAACATACGATTGAGAGACATATTATTTCTTAAAGACAAAATATATGAGTTAATTGTGCGTTTAATTAACACTATAATCAGAACTGCAGTAGTTCAAGTTACTGGAAAACTGCCATTATAAGACCAGTTCACAAAAAAGGTAGTTTTTCTGATATTGCTAATTATCGACCAATTTCCTTACTGCCAATAATAGAAAAAATATTTGAAAGGCATATTGCTGAAAAAATGAAGATTTTTTTGAGTAAAAACAACATCATTAACAATACTCAATATGGCTTTATAAAAGGAATAGGAACAGGGAAATTATTTGCCGATCTTTCAAATTTTATATACGACAAACTAAATAAAAACATGAATGTACTTTGTCTATTTGTGGATTATTCTAAAGCTTTCGAAACAATTTCCCATGTAATTTTGATTAATAAATTAAAGGAAATAGGATTTGGAGGTAAATTTTTGGACCTAATAAGTAATTATTTGCAGAATAGATATTTTGTAGTTAAAATAAATAACACGATTAGTAAAAAACAGCCATTACATGTTGGTGTCCCACAAGGGTCCGTTTAGGTCCACTATTATTTTTACTATACGTCAACGACCTTCCAACAGTTATACAATCAGTAAAATCTACATGTTTGCAGACGACATTTTACTTATATCCATACATAAAAACTTAAAACTTGCTGTAAATAATCTACAATCAGATACTAACATTCTAGCGAAGTGGTCCCATGATAATGATTTAATTTTAAACAAAGAAAACAAAACTTATGCATATAACAACTCCTTACATTTTACGTGATACTCTAAATATAATATTACATTCATGTCAGTGCTTTCATACAAAAATTTAGATGTAAACGTCTGTACTAATACCTGTAAAATTCTCACCTGTTGTAATACGTATCAGTATCTTGGTATTATTATAGATAACTTTTTTAGATGGGACTATCAAATAAATCTAGTTTGTAAAAAATTAAAAGTTGTATTAATCAAACTGTATTATATAAGGCATATGATTCCAGAAAATATTAGGAAAATTGTTTATTGTACACTGGCGGAATCAGTGATGAGGTATGGTCTTGAAGCTTGGGGTCATGCTGGTGCTACGTATATACATCGAATCGATTCAATACAAAGGAGACTATTGAAAATAGTTAGTAATGAACATGAGCATACTAATCTGAAGGAACTACTTCAAAAAACAACATGCTGAGTGCTAAAGGAATACTATATTATAAACTAATAATGGAAAATTACTTTAAAACACACACTTAGAATTAAAACATAATATATATAACGTAAGATCATTAAGCTATATAGTTCGAGGGTTTATAACAAATATGGAAAATGCTGTTTAAATTATTTAATTCCAACCTTATTTAACGAACTACCTATAGAATGCAGAAACTTTGTTAATATGAAGAAGTTAAAAAACGAAGTAAAACATGCCCTTAATTTAAAATATGTCTGATTTGTGATTAATTTTAGTGACCACTTAGGTATTGATATGACTGTAAAGGTTTGAAATTATTCAATCTAAGGTTTTAGTTTAGTTTAATTAGTATTTACTTATGATTCAACAGGGATCTGTAATAATTGAAAATAATGTATATATTAAATCAACAGAGTTTGAAAGAAAGAAAAAGTTAAAAATTGAAGAATAAAAATATAATACTTTTAATTTTAAGATTATTCTCGTTAACTTCGTTATATTTAGATATTTAGATATTTAAATAACATTTTGTGTAATAAGTATAGTTTGTATAAATGTGTGTGTGTGTGTGTGTGTGTGTGTG